>OY998182.1:132017199-134875949 GCA_963921935.1 Galeruca laticollis
ATGATTCAATAAGTAAATAGACTCCCTATATTGGTAAATATCTCAAGAACTAGCAATAACAATACAATATACAATTGAAATAAAAAGTATTCGAGTTACCGCTTTTTTGATGCACTTTACCAATTATTTTTTTACCGAAAAACTACACACACCTATGAACCGCAATTTCACACACACACCATTCTTGATGGTTGTAGAACAGGATACTGTATTTTACTTTCCCGCCAATTGTATATTTTTCAAATGAAATCTGGGTGTCGAAAGTGCCCCAGTCTCCCCTACTGTATATTATCCTAATAAGCTTTGTGGAACTTAATGATTTTATTACATCAATAAAATCTTAAATAAAGTTTCAATTGTAAACAAACACAAACTTTCAATAAAAAATAATTACTATTGAGATCCTGGTAATATTTGCGCGCTTTTCAAAATGCCTCTGTCATTGATGACTCACAATTTCCCAGAAAAAACATCTTTGATATATAAAACTGTTTGGTGATTCCCCGTTTAAACAGAAGACTTAGTAGTTTTCTGAAAATTACTACCATAGTAAACAATGGTGAAACGTAAATTAAACATTATAAACAATTTCATTTACTAATAATATTTATATTTATCTCTTTCACATGTTCATAATAAATATCGTGTTGGAAAAATTGCTGCGTAACATTTTGTTATAAATGCGTTTAAACTGGAATAAGTAGTTAATTGTTTCTTGCTAATCCTTATGAAACTATGACTTCAACTTTATACCATTAATTATTATTGGACGTTAGAAATCGTGTCTGAGAATAATTCATACTTTGACTCGTGTGACGTTGATAATTTTTTTACTAAATATAGTAACCAAGCAAATTACTTAATTCATGCGTCAAATTTCATCCAATCACCTCTGGATTACAGTGATAATACCCTACATGTGGTGTTTTCAGTTTGCTGTTTTTTTTATTAAAAATTAATTAAACGTCAAACTGACAACTGGTTTAACACTTTCGCTGCTGATGACGTCTAAGAACGTCATAGTATAGCTAGACTGCCATGCGCATGACGTTCAAAGACGTCGCAAACTATACCTGTGTTAAATGAAAAATGAATCAGTATTCAGTGAGCATCGACCAGAAACGCATTGTGTCGTTCTGAGCACCTGCTAGTAGTATCGTTTATTGTATTTACCACGTGAGTTCGATTTCAATAATGGACGAATCTTTACCGGGACCGTCGGTAGTCGGCACACCAAAAGCAGGTAGAAAACGTAAATTAGAAGGTTCATACAGTGATGAAGACTTGTTAGCTATTCTGAACAACTCTGACGATGAACTAGACGATCCGACATTTTCGTTAGCAGCTGAATCGAAAAAATGTGGGTGGCTTGATTCTGATGAAGAAGATGAAGAGGAATAAGACGAACACGAACATGATGAAGACTTTTCAGTAACCGAAGCAGCCCAATCTTCATCAGATGATAGTTTACATATGCCTCAACCCCAACAAAAGCGGAGCAATAATAGTGATATCATAGCATGGGAAAATACGCCACGTGCTGCTGTTCAGCAACTTAATTTTGAAAAAGCGCGGCAACTGCTTGTTGTACCAAAAAGTGATGCTCCTATAGACTTTTTTGACCTTTTCGTAAATAAAACTTTCTTTGAATTAATTGCACTGGAAACTAATCAGCATGCGATTGAAGTCTTCATGAAAGCAGGAGCTCAAGAAAATTCACGTATTAGTCGCTGGAAGGATGTAACAGGGGAGGAAGTTCGAACGTTCTTTGGTTTATTGACACATATGGGGACTATCCAGTCGAGTCGTATACAAGATTACTGGAGAAAAGATTCTCTGTTTGATATACCGATATTTAGTGCAAATATGAGCCAAGACAGATTTCTCCTAATTTCTCGATGTTTACATTTCAAAAAAATCCTGCGGATGGTGAACCTGTGGCGGAGGACAGGCTCTACAAGATACGTCCCCTTATTGATTATTTCAATAACAAAATGGTAGAGATCTACTATCCGGACAAGTGTTTGTCTCTTGATGAGTCAATGTTGCTTTGGCGAGGCAGACTCGCATTTCGCCAATGTATTAAAAATAAAAAACACAAATACGGGATTAAGTTATATGCGTTAACAGAACCCGATAGAACCATCATCAAATTTTCTGTGTACACAGGTACATTTGATGATTGTGGTGGCAGGGGACACTCCAGCAAGATTGTCATGCATCTAATGGATAAAAAACTGGACGCCGGTCATGCAGTTTATATGGACAACTATTACAATAGTTATGATTTAGCTATTCAACTGTTACAGAGAAGAACCCATTGCACCGGAACCCTACGGAGCAACAGACAGAACATTCCACTTGATATAAAAAATACTAAACTTGGTACAGGAGAAACGTTAGCTCGTTACGCAAATGCAGTAATGATCGGCAAGTGGCGCGATAAACGAGAAGTCACATATATAAGCACAGAATTTGATAATTCAATGGTGGAATTTGAAAACAGCCGACATGAAATTCGGCAGAAGCCCCGTCCTATTTTTGAATACAACAAGAGCATGGGTGGGGTAGATAAAAAATACCAGATGATGGCATACTACCCATTCGAACGAAAAACAATTCGATGGTACATGAAATTAGGACTTCATATTTATCACATGCTACTAACAAATGCGCATCACATTTTCAAGAAACACAGACCCAATTCAAGAATGCCTTTCTATGATTTCCGTCTGCATATCATACGACAGTTGCTGCCAGTAACAAGAACTGTTCGAGAACTTGCCCCAGCAAGGCCTAACATCGAACATGTTTTAGAGAAAAATGCTTCAATTGGAGCAAGGAAAGTTTCTCATCGACGATGTGTGGTTTGCTACAAAAATAAAATACGAAGAAATACAGCTTATTGTTGTGTCACGTGTCACATGCCCCACAAAACCAGCTTTGTGTGTTACTGGCGCTTGCTTTTCTGTGTACCATAAAAATCACTGAATTTTTTTTTGTTTTTTGCAAGGTTTCTTGGTTATTTATTTTTATGATTCTATATTTTTGAAGTGTGCACATTTTGAATTTGACATTTGTTTACTTCAATGTTATATTATTGATATTGTAATTTTTTATTGCGTTTTATTTTAGTTCATGTTTTTATGTGTATCATATGTTTGTTTAAATGTTTTTGTGATTTTATTTCAACATAATATGTTCCAGGACTTACTTTATATTCTTTTACCTCTACAACGTTCAAATTCAAAACAACTTTTTCAGTTTATAGGGAATAGTTTACAAGTTTATAAGGAAGTTATTGTAATGGTTCCCATGACGTCTGTAGAAGTCATGAGCATTGGGGAGTCAAATTTCACGGTTAGTGCACGTGACGTCTACAGACGTCATAGTTTTTTTTTTGAAAAGAAATTAGTGGGAGAATTTTTTTTATAAAATATTCATATAAAACAAAATTTTTTGAAAAAAGAAACTATCACTTGGAAAAATGCAATCAGCACCCAGGGGTAGTATGTCAATTTATGGTTAGCAGTGAAAGGGTTAAAAATGTCTCGATTCAATTATTATATCTAATAATATACCAAAAAATAGGCGGGGTTGGTTGTAAGTTGGCCATTGCTTTGTAGTTGGTTGCTTATTTGCTTGCATGCGCTTTGCTTGTCTGCTTGTAGGTTGCTTTCTGCAGCCCAATGGAGAAATGCAACCATCGAGTGTCTGCCTCCTCGTGGCACCGCTGGATACGTTAGCACTGTTGGTCATCAGTGACAGCAGTGTTGACCAACCAAATGACACTCCAACAACCCAAGCTAAGGTGTGAGGAACGTGCCGATGGCTGAATGGCCGCAGGGAATGCGACCACGAACGTCCCCCTGGGGGTACCAGGCGACACCCCCTTGCAAACAGCCTTTCCCTGGCATGCGGGGCTCTGCCAGGGATGACGAACATTTCCCTAGCTACTCGTGGGACCAAAATGGACCAAAAAGAAACAAAAGAAAAACAAAAACCGGAGGATGAGCGAGAACGCTCACCTCCACCAAAGCACCGTCGAGGAAAAAGAATCTGCGGTGCTGAGGTAAAGAGAAGGAGGAAAGCGAGGCAGCAAGCTGGCGTCTCTACAGACACCACTAGCACCACTCGCCCCTCCCTCTCTAAACCTGGCACCAGCGGCCAAAAACTTAAGGGTGGCGAAGGCAGTTCCTCCTCCAAAAGAGGCCCGGAACGCGTCGCCCCCCAAGTAAAGAAGCGCATCCGCTCCAACACCTCAGAGGAAAACTCCTCAAGAGGAGAGAGGCGAAGCAGCTATCAGCCACTTACGCGTAGCCATTATAGATAAGGCCGATCCATACGGTAAAATAATTACCGATAATGGAGACCTTATCAAAAAACAACTAATGGAGGCTTTGGACAAAACCCTTATGCCCGCCTCCAGCAGTCTGAAAAAGCCGCCTACTTTCAGGTCATGGTCGCACTCTGGTGAAATAATCAGAGTCACTTGCGATAATGACGAAACGCTGGAGTGGCTAAGAAATACAGTTTCAAAACTGAAACCGTGGAAGGAGGCTAAGCTCGACGTGGTGCACGTCGACAACCTCCCCCAGCTGACAAAAGCCACCCTCTGGGTCCCAAGCGAAGCTCACGCTGACCTGGGTGACAAAGAGGATGTGCTGCGCCGGCTGGACAAACAAAACCCAGACCTTCGAGTGGATGCATGGTTTTCCTTCCACCACGAAGCAAAGGTCAACCCCAAAGGACACCTATTCGTCTTTGGCGTAAGAGACGAGGAAATGGGTGCCCTAAAAAAACGATCAATGAGGATGAGCTACGCGTTCACCTCATTGATTGTCAAAACAAAGAAACTGGACCCGGAACGGAAGGGATCGAGCACGAACCCCCCTCTCCCACCCGAGGAACTCCAAGAAGCTGTTGCTTCTGCGGAGACTGTCGAACCATCCTCCAAGATGGCGACTGATACTCTCCTGGCAGAACTAACAGCTCTAAGCCAGGACACAGGCGACGTCAACACACCTCCAAGTGAGGAAGTGGTGATGGCCTAAAAGAAATATCCATCTCACCACCATCAAGCCGAGATGGACAATGAAAAGGTAAGATTCATACAGTGCAACCTTCAACACAAAAAGGTGGCTTCGGCAACACTTTGCCGCCACCTGGATGTGATGCAGGACACAATAGCACTTATCCAAGAACCCTGGATAAGACAAACCAAAATCATGGGTCTAAATAATCCAAAAGGTTTAATTTTCAGCTTTCCAAGCAATCAGCAACCTAGGACGGCCATATACGTCCCTAGAAATTTTAAGACCTACCCACTGACGCATTTTTCGTCCTCCGACCTAACGGTAGTGAAGGTTGAATATGCACAGAAAGGTCAAAAGAAAGTGTTAATACTGGCATCCGCATACCTCCCCTCAGACGCAGCTAAACCACCACCAACTAAGGAGCTGGAGGACCTTGTGGAACACTGTCTCACCCAGAAGCTTGAACTGGTAATAGGCTGCGATTCAAACTCTCACCACGTAAGCTGGGGCAGCAAAGATATTCCCACTAGAGGTAAGTCTTTTTATGATTATATAACTAACAAGAATCTTTGCATTCTAAATAGAGGTACTGAACCAACTTTTATTAACTCTCGTAGTCAAACGCGAATAGATATTACCCTATCTCCTATTAATACTTCGAATAAAATCTCCGGCTGGCATGTATCCGACGATATTTCAATGTCGGACCACCGCTGGATAAAATTCGAAATAAAACTTGCGCTCACAACCTCCACAATGACTCGCGACCCCAGGAAAACGGATAGGACAAAATATGTCCACTGCTTGAAAGGGGATCTGCGAGGAGTCGAGGATGTGTTGCCCAACAATAAAGGAGATTTGGAAAGTTATCATGAAACATATCGAAACTCCATTATTAATGCCTACAAGATGTCTTGCCCACTCAGGCGGATCGATCTCGATGGAGCCTCCACTTCGTGGTGGTTCCATTAGATTGGCCAGCTCAGGGGGACGGCCAGGAAATCTTTCAATAAGGCAAAAAGAACAAAACTCAAAGAGGATTGGAACTCATACAAGTCTCACCTCAAAGAGTATAAAAAAGTCATCAGACAAAAGCAAAGAGAGGCATGGAGAATCTACTGCGAGGAAATCGAGGATTTCCCCTAAGCAGCTAGACTCCAAAAAGCCCTCTCAAAAGATCCCCACCGTCATATCGGTATACTAACCAGAGAGGATGGCACTAAAACTGCCAACCTAAAGGAAAGTCTACAATTATTGATGTCAACTCACTTCCCTGACTCCAGAACCACAAATACGGCGGCCTGGGAGGATGAGGAGAATCACTACCCGACGGACGATGACTGGCGTTTATCACGACAGATCGTCGACGCGGACAGACTGAGGTGGGCCATCTTAGGCTTCTCCCCCTTTAAATCCCCGGGAACGGACGGCATTTATCCAGCCCTACTTCAGTGGGGCCTGGATGAACTAATGCCGCACCTGGTAGGAATCCTCAGATCCTCACTGGCACTGAGGTATATTCCAAAAGGTTGGAGAGAAGTCAAAGTTGTGTTCATACCAAAACCAGGAAGAATGGACTATTCCATCCCAAAAGCATATCGACCCATTAGCCTCATATCGTTTACAATGAAGACTTTAGAGAGGCTGTGCGAACGATACATAAGAGATGTGGTGATAACACGAAATCCACTGCATCCAAATCAACATGCATACACTCCAGGGAGATCCACGGATGCAGCTCTTCATCTCGTGGCGAGCCGCATCGAGAAATCGTTGGAAAATAAGGAGTCCACCCTGGGTGTATTCATAGACATAGAAGGCGCATTTGATAGAACCACTTTTCCTAAAATAACAAATGCACTTTCCAATAAGAATATCCCCCAAACCATAAATGGCTGGATATATAACATGCTCTCAAAAAGAGCAATCAAAATCAGTGTAGATGATGTAACCATCAGAGGCTTGGTTGTAAAAGGTTGTCCACAGGGAGGGGTGCTCTCACCACTACTATGGAACATGGTCTTAGACTCCTTGGTCAGCCACCTCAATGATAACAACTACTACACAATAGCATACGCAGATGACTTAGTGATTCTGCTAACAGGAAGATTCGAGGAGACACTCTGCGCTTTAATGCAGGAGGCCCTCAATATCATAGAACAATGGTGCAGAGACCATTCGCTGTCAATAAATCCAAAAAAGACTGAGATGGTCCTCTTCACGAAAAAAAGGAAGCTTGCAAAACATCAAGCCCCAAAGCTCCTAGATACCAAACTTAATTTCTCTTCAGAGGTGAAATATTTAGGGGCCACTTTTGACAATAAGTTAACATGGAACTCCCACTTAGAAAACAGAGTTAAAAAAGCATATATTTCTTATGAGCAGTGTCGTAGAACCATCGGCCGCACCTGGGGAATGTCACCTAAGGTTGCTGCCTGGATCTACACTGCCATCATCAGACCTATGCTAACGTACGGTGCGATTGCCTGGGGAGCTAAGGCAAACCAGCTGACAGTCGTCCGTAAACTGGACCAAATCCAAAGAACAGCATGCCTCACCACAACAGGAGGCATGAGAACCACACCAACAAGAGCTATGGAGGTAATCCTCGGTCTCACTCCCCTTGACATATACATCAAGGAGGTTGTTTTGATGACCATGGCACGTCTGCGCTCTACTGGTATACAACCTGATGTAGGATCCGGTAAACTGAGACGTAACTTGTGGCATGAGGCCCTCAGGGAGATCCCACTGCTGCAGGCCAATACGGACTCGATTCCACCGCGATATGCCTTCAACAGGCCCTACAAGGTAATCTTTAAAAACAACTCACAAGACCTATTGGAAGAAGACGCAATCCGCATCTTCACAGATGGGTCTAAATCCAATGTAGGCTCAGGATGTGGTATTTTTTCCAGATCCCTGAATCTAAACATAAAATGGGCAATGGGCTGCAATGCAGGTGTTGCTCAAACAGAGCTCACTGCTATCTGCATCGCTGCTAAAGAGATTACCAAAAGGAAAACCGCAGGTAATAATATATACATCCTTACGGACAGTAGACAAACACTACTAGCCCTGAACAGACCACGTATTACATCAGGCCTAGTACTAGAATGTCACATGGCCTTAATCGAAGCCTGTAACAACAACACGGTCACTTTAGGCTGGATCAAGGGCCATGAGAAATCGAAAGGAAACCGTATTGCAGACTCGCTAGCCAAGAAGGCAGCCTCCCAAAAACTCTTGGGACCTGGCACTTTCATTGGTCTATCGGCGTCAGCAACGGCCGACCTATTAAAGGAACACTCCCTTAATAAGTTTAAGGGTAGATGGGACGACGCAGAAGGCTGCAGGCTTGCCAAGGAACTGCTACTATACCTGGACAGCAAAGTAGCCAAAAAATACGTGACTATGAACAGGCGGAACCTACGAACAATCACGGGAATTCTGACTGGTCACTGCCACCTACGAAAACACCTTCACAGACTGGGTTTATATAACACCCCACTTTGTAGAGGATGTGAACATGAAGATGAGACTGTCGAACACATTCTTTGCGAATGTCAGACACTCTCTCAATTTAGGTTTCAAGTATTCGGCGAGTACAGGCTAACATACGCCAATATGAGGGAACTTAATTCAGGCGACGTTATCGCCTACTTCGAGGAAGTAGGCTGGATGACGAGCTAGAAAGAAGTTTTGAACCTCAGAAGGATGCACAATGGGCCAATTGTGGCCTAAGTGCTGTGGGGCCACCCACCCTTCAAATCTTTACAGATACAGATACCAAAAAATACAATACAATCAAAAAAATATAGATGGAAAATATTTTTCGAGTTTTGTGCGACTAGAGAATACGAACTGAATGCTGAAACGAGTTTGAATAATTTGGCTAATATATTGAAAGATTATGCGGTAAATATGAGAATAGCTGACGGAACTGAATATAAAGAAGTAACTGTAAAAACAATTTGGAATACTACGAGTAGGCTACTCCAGGAAAAATACTTCAATGACTTCAAAATTGTATTCGACCCGTTTACCAGTGTGATATTCAAAAATGCGCGAGATGCAGGAAATGCAAAACGTAAAAGATTACAGCAGGATCCAAACAAACGAAAATGCAGTTCACCAAATTTGAGTTCAAAAGATTTGGCTAGAATCATTGAATTATGGGATGAATATACACCAGAAGGTTTACAAAAAAAATGTTACCATATTGTAGCTGTTAAGTTAGCTTGGCGAGGTGGTGAACCAGCTGATTGCCTTATAGATTATTTCATGATTGAGAAAAATGTAATGTAATGTAATGTATGGATGTAGTAATGATGGAACGCCAACCAACAGAATTGAATACAATCCAACATTCAGTAAAACATGCCAAGGAGGATCGAAAAGTTGTACAAATAGTAAATGGCTCGTTCCAAATATTGCAAACGAAAACGCATGCCCTGTTCGGTTATTCCATAAATTATTGTCCAAAAGGGAGAAAAAGATTACTTCCAGTCGTCTATTCTTGAGACCAAATCGTTTCTGTAAATTCGAAAGTGACACATGTTTTGACAATATACCGGTAGACAAGAACACAATTTATATGTGGACCAAATCATCCGCACAAGCTATTGGTTTGGACACTAAATGTAAAAAGATATGCAATCATTCGAACAGATCAACTGCAGTTAGCCATTTGGCAAATAAAGGAATTCCTGAACAGCAATTAATAAAAATTACCGAACATAGCAGCTCTAATTCAATTAAACCGTACTTGAATATTAACCAAGAAACAATCAACACCATGCGAAGAATTTCTTCAACAGTAGAAATTAACAATCCGTAAACTTCAGCAAACTCTTCTTCCAATTTAACATTTACCAATTGTACTTTTCACAACTGTAGTTTTAAATAAAAATGAATAATATTTGTTTGATTAAAACTAATAAATTTTGTATTGAAAATTATTAAACGTCAGATTGACAATCAATTTTTTGATATCTACAAAGTAAACAATTATCGAATACTCCTCGGGCCTTGATAAATACTCAAAATTTTGTCATAGAGAATCCTTCAAGCGTATTACTCAAGGATAATAGCCCTCGGCCTGCGGCCTTGGGCTATTATCAAGCAACACGCTTTCAGCATTCTCTATGACAAAATTATCTCGGTATTATCAAGACCCTAGGGGTATTACTACTGATAAGTAAATTGGTTCAAAATAATTGAATAAAAATCAAAATTATAGTAGCAATATATGGATGTTTCACGATTATATTTTTTAAACATTCCCAGGAAGTTAAAATTCAAATTGTGAACGACAAAACAAAACGAGTAGTAGAAAAATGTGAAGTAATTAATTGGACGAATTAGACATACACGTCTCACACAGTTATTTACTTACTAAAGAACAACAGAGTGTTTAGCTCGTGGTGTGAAGCTTAGTGTTAAACATTTACAAGTAGTGTGTTAGATACAGTGTTAGGTATAGTTGGCGTAAAAGATACAGTGCAAACTTTAAGCTGTCGGCTTTTCGTTTGACTGGAATACGAGGATATCGTCATAGTACAGTAAATATTATAATTTAAAATGCTCAGTTGACGATAAATTCATGTAATATTATAATTTCAACTAATAATTGTTAAAATGTATTTAATAATTTTATAATTATGAAATACATTTATCGACTGTTTAACGATTATTTTTAACCCGCAATAATGGAGCGCCATCCTACTTTTTAAGATACTTAGCGTTATTGTATAGAACAAAATACATTGCTTTAAACAATATTAACCTATTTATATTTAAAAACATCTTAAACATAACACCAGACAATTAACACTACCTTATATCTCGCTTAAGAATAATTATAAATATAAATTTCAAATAACTTATTATTTTTCACACCATTGACTGAACTATAACTAATATTTTTGAGAGCGCTTTTCTTAGAAGAGCACAGGTGTCCACTTTTTAGTTGGTATTCTGACATCAAGAAAGAGTGTAGTATCTTCTAAATAATTTGGGTAAGTATATCAATTATATTTTTAAATAAAAATTAAATATTTACAACGTGGCGTCCTTGGGAAATATCGAGTTCGGTCCAAAATATTGTGTGCTGCAACGACGAAAATTTAAATACTGGTGATGAAAGTGAATGAAAACAGGATTCAGCGACATTTAAAATCTTTGCTTTTAAAAATAATTAGAAATACTTGAATTTTATTTAATAAAGGCATATTCTTATATAAATTTTAAGCAAGTATTTTTTGTAACTAAAAGTGGCAACATTTCAGTACCTGCTTTATCTGTCTAGTGTAAACTACTTAGTAGTTTTGTCCTTGTTTAATTACCATATAAAGAGAGATGCAAATATCGTCATAGCGCGCTCGACGAAAATTTCGAATGCAGTGTAATAATTGTAGAAAATAACGTCAAACGTGTTTTGTTTATTAATGAGTAGCGAGTAAAAATTTAGTTCTTTCCAATTTTGGGTTTTTTAAGACTTTGTGTCATTTAGTGACTTTTAGTGACATTTAGTGACTTTTAGAGACTTTTAGTGACTTTTAGTGTTTTTGAGTGACGAATTGTATACTAATTAAGAGGTTTGGTTATTTGGCTATTGGTCGGTTTCAGATGTGTAGCTCATATCGTCAGACGAATCTTCAAGCTTCAGTTGATGCTTTATTTTCTTTTGTATTCTAGTTAGCGCAGCGGGATTTGTTTGGAAGGATGTTGGACATATCTATATTGATTCCGCAAAAATATTGTGTTATCCCATCATACCAATTACTTCCTCATTATGCCATTTCGATGAAACAATTTGTAAAACCGACAAATCTGCAATAGTGCAAGTTATCGAGGAAGATCATAAACCAGGGAATATACCTAAAAATTTTGCTTTATGGGATATGTAACAATAGGCAACATCTCGAAAAAAAAATTGAAGTCTATAACAGCTACCATACTTCACGGGTTTGAGATCCCGTTTTTCAGGGAATACCCAGCCGAAATATTGTAGGAGCTAGAATTATATACCGGGAACAAAGTTATTTACAGAACCAACACAAATAGATAATGCAGCGGACGCAAGGAACCATATACACTCCAGATATGCTCACAACAAATCCAAGGATCGCCAGGCCGTCGGCTTATATTTCGTGACCCGTCAGAATAGCACAGGTCAAAATAACCCCGACAAAACAGCCCGGACAAAACGGCTCAGGACAAAATAGCCTCGGAGAAAACAGCCCCGAACAAAATAGCCCCGAACAAAATAGCCCCGACAAAATAACAATCAGGTAAATACCTGATTTACCTGAGTATTTATTTGAGCAATGTCTATGACAGTCTCTCGTCTATTTATATACGTATTATACTTATTTTTTATTCACAAACTATTTCTTATATTCCTCAGAAAGTTTTTCAAAGCAAAAAATAGTAAATTTTGTAGTAGATTATAATTCCAATCCATCTCCAGACAACGACGAGAAACGCAAACTTCGTTCTATGGGACTCAGGAGAAAATGATCCGGATCGAATATTTATGTTTGGCACCGAGGAAAATCTGACCATCTTGGAGAATAATCAACACTGGTTCGTTGATGGTACATTTAAAGTATCACCGGAACTATTTTTTCAGTTATTCACCGTGCATGCACTTATAGACAAGTCGTGCGTGCCTTTAATCTATGTGCTGCTGAAAAACAAATCTGAAGCGACATATATTCGTGTATTCAGAAAGCTGTTGGAACTAAAACCAACTTTAAATCCGAGAAGCATTTTGAGTGACTACGAGAAGGCCATTCAGAATGCTGTGGCACAAGTTTTTAACAACACAGAAATTTTTGGCTGCTTGTTTCACTTAGGACAATCTTTATGGCGAAAAGTGCAAGAGTTAAACTTGAGCGAACGTTATGTGCATGATGAAAATGTACGTGTGCACATCAAAATGCTGCTTGCGCTGAGTTTTGCACATGTTGGTGATGTTGTCAGACTTTCCGAAGAGATTGTCGAGGACTACCCCGACGAAATAAAACCGATCATCGACTACTGGGAAGATACTTACATAGGACGAATTAGGCGTAATAGACGGCTGCAACCACGTTTTCCCACCAATATCTGGAATGTTCATCAACGTGTGCTCGATGGGCTCCCAAGAACAAATAATTCAGTGGAAGGATGGCATAGAGCATTTCAGCAAACTGTTGATTGCCATCATCCATCTGTAATTAAGCTCATCGAGCATTTTCGCAAGGAGCAAGATATGATCGAGAACCGACTAGCTCGCATTGCTGCTGGAATTGTCCAACCGGAGGCAAGTAAGTCTAAATATGTGCAACTAAATCACCGATTACAAGTGTTAGTTGGAAATTATGCAAATATGGAGAGTCTAGACTTTCTTCGGAGCGTTTCCCATAATCTGGAAATGTATAATCTAGATATGCGTTTTCTTTTATTTTTGACTTGTTGGATATTTTCAAATAAAATACCTTTTGAAGAAATATTTTTTTTCTTTGGCTTGCAATTATCAAAACATGTTACAATACACACATTAATTTGTCTGAGGCTAATTTGTCGGGCCTATTTTGTCAGGGCCTATTTTGTCAGGGGCTATTTTGTCCGGGGCTGTTTTGTCGGGGCTATTTTGACGTGGGCTATTTCGACGGGGTACCCTTTTATTTATATTGTATATAAATAATTCTTAGATATGTTGTAACTAGGCAACTAAAAACAATTGTAAATAGAGACCTTTTAAAGTTAAAGTTACTCCACGGGTGGATATTATATTTGACTAGTACTTATCGCTATCCACAAAAGGTTATGAACGCGCTTTACTTTGTAAAGTGAACGAAATGGATTTGAAAATCACCGGTCCGATACAAGTACGTCCTGTTGATTTTAATAAAGGGATAAAGAACAAGCAGGCCCTAGTCAACTTTTTTGTTCCATCGAAATGGCATAATGAGGAAGAAATTGGTATGATTGGATAACACAATATTTTTTCTAAATCAATATTGTAGTCCATCGATATGTCCAAGATCCTTTCAAACAAATCCCGCGGCATTCATATGTCCGGCACGTTATTCTAATTGTTTTCGCAACGTAAACAAATCAAGTATAAGTAATAAAGAGATGTTTTCAAAAAAAAACTTCAATTTGTCAAAAGGATATTCCCAAAATTCGTCACTGGCTCTCCGACTATCATTTCTTCGGGGTCATTATTTTTTTAATGCAAATTTTGATTTTTCAATAGCTGTATATCCTAATTCAAGATCTAATAGTATCAGCCAAACTAACAATTACTGATTTTTTTGGAGGTAGGGTGACATGAGTTGAAGTTTTAAAGATCTCGAGTACCAAGTTGGTTTTATGTACCATTTTGTTTTCGTTAATTTTACGTAGTGTAACATCAAGAATATTAATTTTATTGTTTTATTCAATTTCGCTGTACATTGAATTTTTTTATATTAGATTATAATGTGAAAGAAATATGTATAGCTTCAGGAAAAAAAATTACACCACATTTCATAGAAACTTTGTTCTCTAGCCATTGTAAAAAAAATATTTTTTAAATTTCTCTTTAAAATGCACAATGGGGTTTTTGTTATGTACACTCTTTTGACATTGTTATAGGCACTATTTCTTTTTGATACTTAGAAAGGTCAGTAAAGTTAGTAATTTTTCAAAAAAGTATCACCTTATCAAAACCTTAAAGTTATAATAAACATAACTATGGATTAAACTTATATGTACAGCTTCAGGAAGAAAAAAATTTACGCCACATTTCATAGGAACTTTGTTCTCTAGCCATTGTAAAAAAAATATTTTTTAAATTTCTCTTTAAAATGCACAATGGGGTTTTTGTTATGTACACTCTTTTGACATTGTTATAGGCACTATTTCTTTTTGATACTTAGAAAGGTCAGTAAAGTTAGTCATTTTTCAAAAAAGTATCACCTTATCAAAACCTTAAAGTTATAATAAACATAACTATGGATTAAACTTATATGTACAGCTTCAGGAAGAAAAAAATTTACGCCACATTTCATAGGAACTTTGTTCTCTAGCCATTGTAAAAAAAATATTTTTTAAATTTCTCTTTAAAATGCACAATGGGGTTTTTGTTATGTACACTCTTTTGACATTGTTATAGGCACTATTTCTTTTTGATACTTAGAAAGGTCAGTAAAGTTAGTCATTTTTCAAAAAAGTATCACCTTATCAAAACCTTAAAGTTATAATAAACATAACTATGGATTAAACTTATATGTACAGCTTCAGGAAGAAAAAAATTTACGCCACATTTCATAGGAACTTTGTTCTCTAGCCATTGTAAAAAAAATATTTTTTAAATTTCTCTTTAAAATGCACAATGGGGTTTTTGTTATGTACACACTTTTGACATTGTTATAGGCACTATTTCTTTTTGATACTTAGAAAGGTCAGTAAAGTTAGTCATTTTTCAAAAAAGTATCACCTTATCAAAACCTTAAAGTTATAATAAACATAACTATGGATTAAACTTATATGTACAGCTTAAGGAAAAAAAATACACCACATTTCATAGAAACTGTGTTCTCTAGCCATTGTAAAAAAAATATTTTTCAAATTTCTCTTTAAAATGCACAATGGGGTTTTTGTTATGTACACTCTTTTGACATTGTTATAGGCACTATTTCTTTTTGATACTTAGAAAGGTCAGTAAAGTTGGTAATTTTTCAAAAAAATATCACCTTATCAAAACCTTAAAGTTATAATAAACATAACTATGGATTAAACTTATATGTACAGCTTCAGGAAGAAAAAAATTTACGCCACATTTCATAGGAACTTTGTTCTCTAGCCATTGTAAAAAAAATATTTTTTAAATTTCTCTTTAAAATGCACAATGGGGTTTTTGTTATGTACACTCTTTTGACATTGTTATAGGCACTATTTCTTTTTGATACTTAGAAAGGTCAGTAAAGTTAGTCATTTTTCAAAAAAGTATCACCTTATCAAAACCTTAAAGTTATAATAAACATAACTATGGATTAAACTTATATGTACAGCTTAAGGAAAAAAAATACACCACATTTCATAGAAACTGTGTTCTCTAGCCATTGTAAAAAAAATATTTTTCAAATTTCTCTTTAAAATGCACAATGGGGTTTTTGTTATGTACACTCTTTTGACATTGTTATAGGCACTATTTCTTTTTGATACTTAGAAAGGTCAGTAAAGTTAGTCATTTTTCAAAAAAGTATCACCTTATCAAAACCTTAAAGTTATAATAAACATAACTATGGATTAAACTTATATGTACAGCTTAAGGAAAAAAAATACACCACATTTCATAGAAACTGTGTTCTCTAGCCATTGTAAAAAAAATATTTTTTAAATTTCTCTTTAAAATGCACAATGGGGTTTTTGTTATGTACACTCTTTTGACATTGTTATAGGCACTATTTCTTTTTGATACTTAGAAAGGTCAGTAAAGTTAGTCATTTTTCAAAAAAGTATCACCTTATCAAAACCTTAAAGTTATAATAAACATAACTATGGATTAAACTTATATGTACAGCTTAAGGAAAAAAAATACACCACATTTCATAGAAACTGTGTTCTCTAGCCATTGTAAAAAAAATATTTTTTAAATTTCTCTTTAAAATGCACAATGGGGTTTTTGTTATGTACACTCTTTTGACATTGTTATAGGCACTATTTCTTTTTGATACTTAGAAAGGTCAGTAAAGTTAGTAATTTTTCAAAAAAGTTTCACCTTATCAAAACCTTAAAGTTATAATAAACATAACTATGGATTAAACTTATATGTACAGCTTCAGGAAAAAAAAACACACCACATTTCATAGAAACTTTGTTCTCTAGCTATTGTAAAAGAAATATTTTTTTTATTTCTCTTTATAATGTACTGTAATGGGATTTTGTTCTGTACACGCTTTTGGCATTGTTATAGGCACCATTTCTTTTTGATACTTAGAAAGGTCAGTGAAGTGAGTCATTTTTCAAAAAAGTATCACTTTATCAAAAGCTTAAAGTTATAATAAACATAACTAGGGATTTGACTTGATCACAAAAGAAAGTTTAAGATGGAATGTAGTGTATTTGGTAGATAACAAACCAATCAATGAATGAATCTGGATAAAAAATGTTTAGTTCGTCTGTCATCCTATAAATTTAAATTAATATGTTTGAATAACAATGACATTGAATCAAGTCTGAAGAATATTCTAATAGCAACTAATTCTGATTTTTTACTTACCTGGTATATGGGCCCACTACGACCCCGTTCGAGGCTTGGGTCATTTATGTTCTCCCTGTCTTCATAAATTGTTTGAAGAGAAAATTTCTTTGAAATAGTTTAAGTAAAAGTGGACAGTTGATATCCACGACGGGTTCCATGATGAAATCATTTCGAAGTCTGAAAAAGAACGATCTTATTGGATTCGTATAAAGGAACGTTCTCACTGGCCGAATTTTGTTGATCGATTAGGTCAATCAACAAAAATGTAAACAAAATAGTTGTGAGAACGTAGTTGTACCTCGTTTGATCAAGAATATTTTCTGTTGCTGCCACGAGCACTTTGCGATTTAATGAAAAAAATGAGCATTAAGGCTAAAGTTCAGTACTATGAAAATGGGCGTAAATGCTGAAATTTTTAGGAAACTTTCAAGGCGTATTTTGAAATTTGAAAGGGGGGTCGCACTCTACATATTGTTATTTATAACTTTCACAACTTTATTCAATACTTGGCAAAATACAATACTAGGGTCGACCGGGGTAAATGTAAACCGGGGTGATAGTAAACGCTCCCAACAATTATTTTAAATTTGCCGCCAAATCCCTAATTCCCGCCAATTCTTGAAGGTTATTCATTTTACTATTGACATACATGAAAATGAGTCACTTTGATCAGTTGCTTCTGGTTATCAGCAGTGTAAACATCAACCTCTGCAAAAAGTTTGTAATTTCTTTTTACACAAGTGTTTGAATATTGATGGGAAATTTTTGTTATCAAGGTAAATATTAGCTGTACACTATTTTTAGTAAATAAAAGGGTCAATCTTCGTTTTTAGACCAGTTTGAAATGGTTTTTTTAATTGTTAAAGTTTTTATGGTGTGTTTACTTTTACCCCAACTATTTTTTAGATTGGGGTAAAAGTAAACAAGTTTTTGGGGTAAATGTAAACGCATATTTCATATTTTAGATGCCTAGAAATTATGGCCGAAAGACAAACGGGCCAGTCTATTCTAAAGAAGACTTAATTAACGCAGTCAATGATGTTCAAAACAGAAATAAAAGTTACCGAGAAGCGGAAAATTTCTACCATGTCCCAATATCAGTCATATCGCAAATGATTAATGGTCGAAAGACATCTTTAGACTCTTCAGGCAGGGGCCGTAAAACAGCACTTTCGGCAGACTTGGAATCTAAAATTGTGGAATGCTTAGTTGCTGGATATCCTTGTGACAAAGAGGAATTATTAAATCTTATCCAGGAATATGTGAAAGCCCAAAATTTAAAAACACCTTTTGTTGGAGATAGACCAGGGGAGGATTGGTACTATTTGTTCCTCAAAAGACATGATAATGTCTTATCACTGAAAAAACCAGAACACCTATAGAAATGCAGAAAAGATGCCCAGCTGTTATATATCAATTTTATCTAATCTCGATATCGTATCTGAAGAAAAAGCCTCTTTTATTTATAATGCTGATGAGTCAGGATTTAAAAGTGACCCTAGTCGGTTACGTGCAATTGGTGAAAAGGGCAGGCCTTTGAGTAGAGTCTCTGGTGGTTCAGGGCGAGAATCAACCACCGTTTTAGCTTGTGTGGCAGCTGATGGTTCTTTCCTTCCGCCTTTAATTGTATTTAAAGGGGCAGGAATTCAAGCAAGGTGGACCTCAGAAGAAGCATATCCAGGCACTTTGTACAGTGTATCGAAGAATGGGTGGATGGAAGAACCACAGTTTTATACTTGGTTTACCCAAGGTTTCATATCCCATATAACGAAACTACGGGAGGCAAAACAACTTCCAAACCAAGCAGCTGTCCTTTTATACGATGGCCATGCAAGTCACATAAGCGTTCGTATAATTGAAGAAGCAATAGCTAACAATATTACCTTAATCAAATTGCCAAGTCACCTTACCGATATGCTACAGCCTTTAGACAAATGTGTCTTTGGGCCAGTAAAAACCAGTTGGGAAAAAAAATTATCGCCTTTGGCAAAAAGCAAATGGGTAAAGGGACTGGAAGGTTATCAAAATCTGACTTCGTCAAAATGCTGGGTGAAGTTTGGTCAGATACCTTTAAACAATCCAACATTATTTATGGATTCCGGAGTTGTGGAATATTTCCTGTGGATGAAACAAAATTTCCTAAAGATGCCTTTAAAAAAGAAGATCTGGAGGCATACTTTACTTACAATCTTTAAGCTAGATTGTATAATTGTAAAAATATATAAGAAAAGTTTTATGTATTTATCTGAGATATCTAAATATGTTGTATATTGAAAAGTCTTTTTGTAACACACTTTGTGTTATTATAGCGGAAACTCCAGGACTCAACAACATTTGCGAGTAAATTTTACAAACTACCTGACTGAAGAAGTGTGCTGTTGTATTATCACCAAATAGTATGGTCTTACATGTATGATTGTGCTGTGAGAGCTTATTGGGGATTTAGCTATTCATCTGAATAGAGTATAGAGAAATATTTAACTAAAGAAGATTTCCCGGATGACTGTCTTCGTATATCAACTTTTAAGCTAAGTAATTTTATTCTGTATGGCTTCACCAATATTTTATCTGTTTAAGGTTAAAGTTTCCTTTTCACACATACTAACATCTACTAACCACTTTTTCTAAAATTTTGTAACTCGCTTTTTTTACATACATTCATTATATTTATATATATTTTTATTTAGTTGTTTTATTTATTATAGAGGTATGCCTGAAAAATTGCCTTCAGCATATTTTTTAAACATTTTCTAAAACTAGCAGGGAACAGCAGTTAAGAGTTGACTGATATTTGTGGTTGATTTTTTCTAATTTTATTTAGGAACAAAATTAGTGGCGCACTTCATTAAATTTCATTTATCTGTGTCTTATTTTTTTTCTCTTTCTTTTCTTTCTCTACTTTAACTAACTTCTTTCAGATAACAGAGCCCCGAGAACTTGCTTTGTTATCTCCAATCACAATATCAGTTTGGAAAGAACCTACTCTCTTTTTATTTCTTCCTTTCTTTCATATTTTTTTACCCCGAGAGTAACAGATTTTGTATCCGCATTTCCGTGATAGCAACCTTTTCTATAAACTATTTCAAAATTGTACTGCTGAAGTCTTTCTAACCATCTTGCAATTCGTCCTTCCGCATTTTTAAATTTCATCAGCCACTGTAGTGCTTTATGGTCGCTTCTGATGATGAAGGTTCTGCCATAAACGTATGTGTGAAAGTGTTCAATAGCCTTTACAATTGCTAACAGTTCTTTTCTTGTAACGCAGTCATTTTTCTCCGCCCTTCCCAGGGTCTTACTGAAATAAGCAATTACTTTTTCTTCGCCATCTTGTTGCTCCTATGCCATGTTGTGAAGCGTCGCACTCGAGAATAAATTGACCTTCTTCTTTAGGGTGTGCTAAAACCGGCGCAGTGGACAACCTCTTTTTCAATTCAGTAAAGGCATTTTGGCATTCTGGATCCCAATCGAATGATGTGTTGTTTTCAGTAAGTCTGTGTAAAGGTTTGGCCATCTTTCCAAAATTTTGAACAAATTTCCGGTAATATGTACAAAGACCCAAAAATTGACGAACCACATGTTTATCTCTTGGTTTTGGCCAGTCTTGTATCGCTGAAATTTTTGCCGGATCAGTTTTTATTCCCTCTGCTGACACAACGTGACCTAAATATAAAAATTCACGTTGAAATAAGGAGCATTTCTTGGAATTCAATTTTAAGTTTGCATTTTTCGGTCGGCTAAAAACTTCTTCTAGATTGTTTAGATGTTCGTCGTATGTTTTTCCCATAATAATGATGTCATCTAAATAACACAGACAGGTTTTCCACGTCAGTCCTTCTAACACTACTTCTATAAGTCTTTCGAAAGTGGCTGGAGCATTGCCTAGACCAAATGGAAGTACTTGGAATCGATAAAGGCCATTTCAAGTAGAGAAGGCTGTTTTATCTCTCCCTTCGGGATGAACTTCAACTTGCCAATATCCGCTCTTTAAGTCTAATTTGGTAAACCACTGAGAACCGGGTAGGGTGTCCAGTCAATCATCTATACGTGGCAGGGGGTGGCTGCCTTTTACAGTAACTTGATTTAATTTGCCATAGTCAACGCAGAATCTTGTACTTCCATCTTTCTTAGTTACTAAAACAACTGGAAAACAACACCACGGTCCAGATGAATCTTCAATAATGTTCTCATCCAACATGTCTTGTATCATATTCGCTACATCTTTTTGTTTAGCGAATGGAAGACTTCTTGGGTTTTGACGTATCAGTGGTGCATCTTTTGTATTAATTCTATGGTGCACCTAGTTGATTCGCCCTGTAGATTTTCCGGTTTTGAAAAGGCTAAGGTGATTCAAGACAAATTTCTTCGCCTGGCTCGCTTCTTTGGGTGTTAGTTTGTCAGAGTCTTTGATGAGTGTCTCTATAAGGTGGTATTTTGTGGCTCTTTTTCGGGTTTGGGATTATCTCGTAAATTCACTATGCTCTTCACTGGTTCACAATATCCCAACTCGTGATTTTTCTTTAGTTCAACTGGTCTCCTAGATGTATTGGCAACACGAACGGGAATTTGCTGTTCTGTTTACCACACATTTGGCTACCATTACTCCATCTTCTGTCGGTTCACGTGGTTCAATAAACCCAATAGTCAGATCTTTAGATTTTTTTTAAGATAAGCCATGACAATGCTTTCTGAATTTATATATAAATATAAATATCGGTTTATAACGTTTTCCGACGTCTTCCGAGTCCTAACCGCCATCCTTCTCTATCTTGCCATAGATCCTCCGGTAGCTCCCTTTCTCGTATTTCGGTATCTATGCCCTCTCTCCAGCTTTTTCTTGGTCTTCCTCTTCTTCTTTTTCCGTGTGGTGACCATTTTAGGACTTGCTTTGGTAGTCTTTCGTCTGGCATCCTTTGAACGTGACCGTACCAGATCAACTGCTTGGTCTTGATAACATCTATAATTGTGTGCCCGACACCCATGATTTGTCTGATTCTGTCGTTACGTACTCTATCTCTTCTCGATTTACCCGCTGATCTTCTCCAGAAGTCCATTTCCGTTGCTAGTAGGATTCTCTCCGTAGTCTGCTTCATTTGCCACACTTCGCACCCATATGTTACAATACTTTTAACGATTGTGTTGTATATTCGTTGTTTATTGGCCTTTGATATTGTTTGGTCCCACAGTATTCCGTTCATCATAGATATAGCTTTTCTACCTTGTATGTTTCGGTCCTTGATAGTCGCGTCTAGTGTTCCGTTTTGTGTTATTTTCATTCCTAAGTATTTGTATTCCTCGCAGTGTTTAATTTTTTTTCCATCCTCCAAGTCGATGTCTTGTGGCCGTTGTTCCGATGGACATATATTCAGTTTTTCCTACATTTACTTCTTATATTCTTCTACGAGCTTTCGAGCCATGTAGTTTAAGTCGTCACGGTCCTGTGCTATAACTACTTGGTCGTCTGCGAAGCATAGCGTGTAGAGTGTAGTATTGTCGTTGAGAGGTATTCCCATTCCATGGCATTTCCTTTTCCATACCTTAAGTGCCTGTTCCAAGTATATCTTAAAAAGCGTCGGCGATAAGCAGCATCCCTGTTTTAGGCCTTTTGTGACCGTGAACCCTTTGGATATGTTACGTCCTACTTTAATTTGTGTTTTATTATTTTCATAGATTCTTTGAACTGCTTTTATTAACCCGTTTGTGATATTTGTTTTTTTCAGCGTTTCCCATAATTTATTAAGGGGTATGCTATCATACGCCTTCTGTAGGTCTACGTATAATAGATGAATTTCTTGGTTCACTGCTGTTTTCTTTTCGATCATCTGTGTAACACAGTATATGTGGTCTACTGTGGATCTGCCAGCTCTAAAACCAGCTTGCTCCTCCGCCTCAAGGTCTTTATATTCTTTTTCGATTTTATGTTTTATTACTTTACCGTATATTCTACTAAATGTGCTGGTCACTGCAATACCTCTATAATTCTCACATTGGTCTCTAGTACCTTTCTTGTGGATTGTTACCATAACGGATGTTTGCCACTCCCTAGGTATTTCTCCCCCATTTATGCAGTCCTGGCATAGTTTTCGCATTTGTTCGTATAACCTGTCGGTTCCTACTTTAACTAATTCGGCTGGAATGTCGCCTGGTCCGGCGGATTTTCCGTTCTTGAGGGATTTGCATGCTTCTTCGACTTCTTTACAACTGACCCTTAATGGAGACGATGTGATATTTATTCCATTGTTTTCCTCTATGTTAAATTCTTGCCTGTTTTCAATTAGTAGACCCTTAAAGTATTGTTCCCATTTTTGTATTCTGAATTTACCGGAATTATTATATCTTCATCAACTATAACATTCATTTTTTGCAATTGATCATTTTCACCACTGAGGATCACTTCTTCCTTGTCGATGAATAAAATTTTGTTTTTCAAATCTATTACAAATTTGTATTGCATAATGTCTAAACCCAAAACACATTCATCCACAATGTTTGCTACCAAAAATGAGTGAACCATGGCCGCGAATCCAATTCGAATGGATGCAGTTACTTGTCCCAAAATCGGAGTAGTATGACCAGTTGCGGTTTCCAGCAAAAGGCCTTTAGGTGTTCTTGCGAATTTCTGTGTCAACATATCTGGGCGTACAAATGTTAGTTACCCCAGTGCCGACAATAAATTTGCAATCGTGATTTTACAGTTGTCCCCTAACAGTTAAATTTCGACCATTTTTAAACAAAGAATATGTGCGAATCGTGGGGCTACGAGCTCTGTTTCGAACTGGGCTCTGTGAGGATGTACGTTGTCTTGATTTTGTCTGGTTATCCGAGTTCCTAACTTGGCTTCTCTACATGTTCTCTACAGATGTCAAATTCTTCCGCAGCTGAAACATTTCCGGGATTCTTGAATTGGTGTACGACTTTGTAGCGTGTCTTTCAGTAGGGTTTCGATTGTAGCCATAACTTCGGTTAAATTCTCCTCCTCGAAGTGTATTGCTCGTAATTTTGGAGGTCCGGTTTTGGAAATGGTTTTAGCAGCTTCGAATTCTTGAGCAAAAGTTAATACTTCTTGTAGTGTCAGATGGTGGCGTAATCGAAGGGCTTTGCTGCATTTCTGTACCTCTTAAACCATCAATGAATGCTTGAACGCCAAATTGTTCTAAAAATTCTTTAGGTACCTGTGGATAGGCTAAACTCAATAGTATTTCTATGTCAATTCCACATTCTTGGACGCTCTCGTCTAATTTTTGCATGCGTACATTCAACTGACTTTGGAAAACTTGTTATAAATGTTGCTGTCCATACCTGTTTTCCAAAGCTTGGATACTGACGTCATAGCTAGGGTTGCCGTGGGGTAATAATTGCAGAATGCATGCGGCTTGTCCACGGAGAGCAATCATAAGGGAGGTGGCTTTCTCTTGATCAATCCACCCATTGGCACTAGCTGCTGCTTCAAGCTGGTCTGTTTTTAAATCTTTCTCTGTCGTTTTTAAATCTTTTTCTACTGTTGCTAAATCTTCCTTAACTGTTTTTATGTCTGTTTTCAGGCCTTCTTCCATTGTATCTATTTTGTTATCTCAGGCCGCTATTTTATTTTTATATTCGAACTGAAAATTTTTTGCGGCAAGCTCTATGTGAATAAAAATTATATACAAACATCGAAAAAATTGTGCCACCCTAAACTTTTTATATTCAAATAGGGATCTATAATTTTAATTGCAACTATTACCAGTAAAATTTCAATTCTTCAATAATTAAACAAGTTCTTTTCGTGTCATCAACTTGGCATTGCGAGTCGCGAACTACGATGAGGTCTTGTCGGAATGACAGGGGGTGGATGGAAGGTCCTACTTTACATCCACTCGCGGTCCTAGTCCGGGGGTGGATACTTAATGGGACGGGTTTTCTCACGCGCGCCTGTGTGGGTAAGAATAAAATTGCAGAAAATAGCCAACTCCCAATTCTGAGGAAAGCGATACTGCTGAGCCGAAAAAAAGCAAGCAAAACGGAGACAACAAATTAATCTCAATTTTCATTTTGATTTATAATATCAGTACATTCTTGTCAGATTAAATTTTAAGAAAAACGCATTTTCATTTATCTAATTTTAATGTAGGGGAAAAATAATGGAAATTAATTTTATGAATAGGGAAACGTAGGGATTTTTTGTGTTGGTAGGGACGGCTCTTATAAAAGGTTACCATCACTGATTTACTCAGACTTGACGTCAAGCGCTGTTTCGGTCAATATGGCCGATTGCAGTATTTTATACTTTTATTTTCCTGAAACTCTTATTAATCTAAATGTTTATATTAACATCATTTACTTTTTGATTCCTTACTACTGTCATCATGCCTATTATTCAGACACAAGGCCTTACTCGTTTAGAATAAAACAACCCCGTACTCGTGGCTCCTCATACTCGCATTTCCATTGTGCACAATGATGTGATGTGATATTAGATATAGGTAAGGGTGTAAAAAATACAAAGGTTGAAAGCAAACAATTTCTAAAAAGTTTCATCACTATTTGGATCATTCTCAAAAAACCAAGCAGGTAGAATTTTAGCAATTCCTTGAAAGTTTCGTGGCGCTTTCTGAAAACTTCAAGTAATTTACTGTTTTAAATGAAACTTACTGTTTCTATATAATTCCACAATATATTGAAAAAAATGTTAAACATTCTAAGACATTGATAATAGTTTTGATATTAAATGAGTAGATTCCACGAAGTAAGGGTCGAGACAGTTAATTTCATTTAAGTAATTTCTCGAAATTTCGCTAATTTTGAAAAATAGTATGGCCACTTTTACGTAACGCACCATGTACAAATATTTCAAAAAATCATATTTAAAAACACCCATCGACTGTTTTTTCAAGCACGCCCTCATTTATTTATGAACGAAATTATTCCATTTGGTTGAAACACATTGTATACGTCTTGATTAATATGCTATTATTCATTCAATAACGAATTTATAGGTAGATTTAACTTCACAGTGATGCATTAAATATTGTTGGAAAAGATATTTTAAATGATAATAATGAAATATGTTTCGGCACTCTTGAGTCGGTGTAAATAAACATACTAGGTACACCTATACAATTATTGCAAACATTATAAACTGCAAGTGTGTTGATTGGTGGGTAGATCCTACACGTTATTTGACTTTTTTTTCGTTTTTTTTTTTAAATCGATTATTTAACTTCTACCAACGCTCTAGAAAGTGTGCTTGATACATATGAAACTTAAAAAGGGTCTCTGAATTTTAATTATCTAGAACGAAACAACCTACATTTTGTACAAATACGTAGCACGATACATATTTATAAGTCTTGTGTGATTTATTCTGGGTATTATACATGCATAACAAATAGTATTAGTTTATTAGGTAGTGAATGTTTGGGAATTCGTTTATTATCCTCTGCATATGACGTCAGTAAAGCTAGCACCCCCTCTTTTTCAAATGAAAAAAACTAATGTATAATTTGGGACTAATTTAGGGGCAATGTGGACTACGGGGGTAATGTAAACCACCTAGGCTTTTTCCTACCAGCGGCAGCAATGCAACAGATTCGATTCTACTTATGTGCATACGGGTCCTACCGATACTCAGTAAGAACTTGGCAGCCGTAGAGGATTGTTTATCAGAGTTTAGAGCCAAAACGTGATTTGCGGAAGCGTCGATCTAACAAAAGTGTTGACTTTATATCAGAATTACTTGGTAAGTAAATGTATTTTTATCTATTTTTTAGTCTCCATACGTTGTTTAGAGTGTGCTTAATATATGCCAAACGGCAATGTTACGATTTTTTATAAACATTGAATATAAACTACACGTGTTCAATTTATTGTCTATGTGGGGCAAATTGAACCGTTAGTGGTCCACATTACCCCAAGTACATTTTTATATATCTAATTTTATTTTCCTTGTTCTCAGGTGCCTAGTCAAGATGGTCCGTAATTATAGAAGAAAAGCGGAGAAACAAACATGGTCACTTGTTGCAATGGAAAATGCTATTAAAGCAGTTAAAAGCGGACTAATGGGCTATTTGAAGGCAAGTAAATAGTTTAATATTCTAAAAGCAACATTAATTCGACGATGTAAGGAACAAAATAAAAGAATTTTACCCAACGAAAAAGGTTTGGGGTTTTATAAACCTGTGTTTACCAAACAACAGGAGGAAGAATTGGAAAATTATATTCTGGATATGGAAACCAGGTTCTTTGGCATTACATTGCTTGACCTTCGTTCTCTTGCTTTTCAGTTAGCAGAAAAAATCAGATAGAGCATACATTTAATAACCCTAAAAGACTAGCTGGCCTTGATTGGACTTATGGATTTCGTAACCGTCATCCAAACATTTCGTTGCGACTTCTGTTGCAAGGGCTCAAGCCTTTAACCGCCATAATGTCAAGCAATTTTTTGACCTATACAAAAACGTTTTGGATTCTAAAAATATCGCATTAACCAGAATATTCAATTGTGATGAAATCGGGTTAGGCACTGTTCCAAAATGTAACAGTAAAATATTAAATAAAAAAGGAAGGAAGCAAGTTGACCGTCTCACCTCTGCAGATAGAAGTGGAACCACCACAGCACTTATTTGTATGTCGTCATCAGGAAACTTTGTACCACCATTATTAATTTTTGCAAGGAAAAGGATGAAGGTCGAACTCCAAGATGGCGCACTACCTGGAACAATATTTGCATGCAGTGAAAGTGGCTGGATTAATACCGACATCTTTTTAGTCTGGTTTAAGCATTTCGTTCAACAGGTGAAACCCACCGACGATGATCCCGTCTTACTACTTTTAGATGGGCATAGTAGCCACACAAAAAATATTGATGTGATTGATATAGCCAGAACTAAACAAGTACATATTATTTGCGTGCCGCCCCACAGCACTCATCGTATGCAGCCAACAGATGTCGGTTTCATGGCCCCATTAGCACGCTACTACGATATGGCTCTGGAAAAGTTTTAATAATTATCCAGGCAGAGTTGTCACGTTCATTCAGATCGCCAAAATTTTTGGTGATGCGTACTTACAAGCAGCAACCCCCTTAACGGCTATTATAGCTTTTAAAAAGTGTGGATTAGTCCCCTATGATCCAAATATTTTCACAGATATAGACTTTGCCCCGTCTGCTGTTACTGACAAAAATCTAGCGACAAACGAACTGCAACAATCTGGAAAGGAAGAAATAATTTCTCCAACCTTTACTGCAGGGAGCACCTTATCGAAGCTCGCACAATGTAAGTTGGATGAAGCGCCTCCTACAGAATCTACTTCAAACGATCCTTCACATTGTAACGATAAAGAAGCAACGGCTTCAACATCTACTGCCGGCACGACTCTATCACAGCCCATACAATCTAAGCTGGAAAAAGAAGTTCCTTCAGCATCAGCATGTCTTCGCTCTACAGAAAATCAAAGGAAAAGTAGTTTTGGGTCAAAAAGTCCTATCGACATTCGTCCACTTCCAAAGACTACTAAATCAAATAATAAACCATTACGGAAAAATAAAAAGGGCAAAGCAGCAATACTAACATCTAGTCCTTATAAATTGGAGTTAGAAGCTGAACTAAAAATAAAAGACGAAAAAGAAGCAAAGAAAAAGGAAACAGTTAAAAGAAAAATTGATAATCAAGAAAATGAACCAAAGAAACAAAAAGTAGAGTCTAAGAACAGTCTTTCTAAATCAGATAAAGGAAAGCAGAAAAAAAAATTTGTAGATGAAGATGCAGACGAGGGAGACCACGATGCAGAATGGTTTTATTGTAATGAGTTGTACTCAACATCAATGGCCGAAGAAGGTTGGGTGCGCTGCTGCGGATGTTTAAGATGGGCTCATGAAGCCTGCGCAGGATTGGACCCTGAAGATGACGAGGCATTTAAATGTGAATTTTGTGCAGAATGTTAATATTTCAAGTACTCGTATTTTTAAGTTGGCAGTACCATTATTTTTATGTTCTATACCTAAATAAAGATTTAATTTTGAATTTCCTTTTTGTGGTCCATATTGCCCCACCCCATGGGGCAATATGAACTTCAGACATGTGTTCATTACAATTTCAAATTTCATCTCAATAATGAGGCTATACGATTTTTTATCTTAGATAGTTCACATTGCCCCAACCTCCCCTATACCCAAAAAAAATAGAATTTGTACCCAATCAGTTTTTCTGAAAAACCGCTATTTAAGCTAGTACCGCCACCTTTACAAAATCAAATTTTAATAGGATAAATTTAAACTTTGAATTTGTACCCAAAAAATTTGAATTTTTACCCATCCAGAAGCCAAAATGTAAATCTTCACGAAATTTCAAAGATGATAAAAACTGAAAAAATAGTTTCAACCTTTCCGAACGTTGAAACAATTTTGAGAATATTTTTATGCATGCCCTCTACTATGCTTCGGGAGTAAGGTACTTCTCAACCCTAAAAAGAGTGAAAAATTATCTGAGAAACTCTATTTAGTCCAGTCATTATGTCGGAAAAATCGGGTTAGAAATGCAAATGCACCGAGAAAGCCAAATTTTGGATATTACGGGGGGGGTCTAGAAAAGCTTAAGCTCAAATTGTCGACCAAAATAACCTTGTGGGTTTTCCGCCATCTTGCAAAAAGGGTTAAATTCAGTTTTTCATCATAACTCGGTTCCCCGTTGATACACGAAAACTTTTATGCAATACTTTTTTGTTGCTATTTGTACTATCTACAATTAAGGTCCTATACATTTTTCACGTATCGATCATCGTTATCGAGATATCCATAAAAAAACCATAAATTTGGGGAGAAAAATTTGTTTTTTGCTAATTCCTTTTTTCTCGTGAAATATATCGAAAAATGTCCATGCCTAAAACTTCTAGAGCGTGTTCAGCTTTACAAATTCGTTTTTTCATTTTCGACAAGAATTACGACCTCTATGGCGCCACAAAGTCGGCCCCAGCGCGTCCGACGCTGCAATGTGAGTCTCGCCATAGAGCTCGCCTATACGGCGACCGTTAGAGCACCGTCCATAAATTCCAATTGGCATTTATGGACGATGGTTAGAGTTTGGGCATGGGTCAGGTATACCCTATTCTCGTGTTCGTGCCGGAACATCTGCTCCTTTTCGTAGCATTTCAGTCAGTTGTCTCGAGTCTTTTGAAGCAAGTGTACGTGTTTGAAAATTTGTGTGAAAATGGGTGATTGTTTCATTTGCAGAAAATCTCTGATTGACGATGTTTATGTGGCTAAAAAGAGAGCTGTTCAGACTCTCTTAGCGGCTAGCGTGAAAAGAGGACGTGTGGAGCATCAACAGATGTTACAAAATATTAATTCAGTGAGTGTTTCATAGTTCGTGCTACAAAAAATATGGAAGCCAACGGCTAGCGTCAATTGCTTCTCGACGAAGCGAGTCTCCATCGCCAGAACCAGAACCCGAAGAGCAACTGCAGGTCATTCCCACTTTTGATTTTAAAAATCGATGTTTATTTTGTGGAGAAATATTTTGCGAGGAATCAAGATTGCCAGTGCAATCAATGAATGAAAAAGTTATGGGATACCTGTCTGGACTTGACGATGAATTTGCCACTTCAATAATCGAGCGTATTTATGGTATACCTGATCTCGTCGCAGTAGGAGCTCGATACCATCGAACATGTATTTCTCATGTATATCATGCACTACGGTACCTGAGGAGGGAAATAAGAAAGGACGACCTACGGGGGACAAAGTAGACGAGGCAATGGAGGCAATTTACTCCTTTCTGAAAGAAAATTCCGACGAATGTCAATTTTCTATTAGCGAGTTGATGAACCAAATATTTTTATAATATGTATAATTTCAACTATAGAGCAAAGTCGAATCACATGAGTAGCATATTATTCTTTTAATTTTATAGCAAATTTAATTTTCTTGTAGGTATAAAATGCATCGGATTTGCAAAAACTCTCCCTACGTGTTTTGCTACATTTGTGGTGAATTTACCATAAAATATCAACGGAACACATTGTCTGGTCTTGTTAAAAGTGCTTATGAGCGTAATTTGGGGATTCCGGTCGATGATAGAGACAAAAATTGGCTCCCGAAAATATGCTGCAACAGTTGTTCAATGACTTTAAAAGGTTGGCTCGAAGGAAGTCGTAAAACCATGCCATTCTCAACGCCCATGATTTGGATGGAACCTCAAAACCACCAAATCGATTGTTATTTTTGTAATCGCATTGAATAAATGTCACTTTCATAGCTTACTTAGATAATTTTAACTGTATTCAACATAAGATGTTTAATAGAGCAGCGGTATATAAGGTATCCCTTTTAACTACATACTTACATTTTAATAAAATTCTGTTAAAACCACATAACTTTTGGATTTCTATGGACAATAAAAACGATTATTAGGATGGTTAATTTATAGAATAATTCCATGCATTCAGATATGAAAATGCTCCATTTGATGTTCTTTCTGGTTAAATCTGTTTTAACGATTCACCATCTAATTAGTCAATAAACAATACTTATACAGAGAAATAAATTCATATGAAAGTGCGTCCCTGTACTCTTGTACAAGGAGGGAAATTTCAAATCTCATTTGACAACAAAAACAAACACTGTAAATACATAATAATTGAGACATAACCCTACAAAAAATACTTACAAGATTCCTTTAAATCATCGAATCGTAAACAGTTTTAGAATCAGGTATGAAAATCCTGTATTTCGACACAAAAAACAATGCCATTAGTGACTCACATTTATAAATACACGTCCATTTTTAACCATAACATCACCAATGCACTATAAAGTTTTTTTCCGAAGGAATTATCGTTTCGAGATTTAATTTTTTTGCGATCAAACTTTTCGCGACGCGAACAAAAAGTATAAAATAGTATTTTGGTGTTAACACCTACATATTGAAATTATTGAATTTTTGTAGCTGATATAATATTACAAAACAACACATACAGTAGCATCTTGCTATACATTGACAAAACAAATGAAATGAACGTACAGGTTTCTTTACCATTATGTTGTTATTGCCATCTCTATTTGATTAGTGAAAACATTATTTAGTCGGTGAAAAATTGACTGCAGTAACACAATTTTTTTTCGTGGACGTCTTAAAATATGGCAAATTTCATACAGTTTTATCTAAGTCATAATTTAAAATTGCAATTTCAACACGAAGATGAACGAAGTGTGAAATGAAAAAAATGAGAAATCTGATTGGCCGACAGCTGTGTTTTTATTTTGCATACAGGTCGATGATTACCGATGTCTACATTTTAAGTTCAAAACTTCGTATCAGCTAAAGAACATATAAAATGGTCAACAACGGTCTTCAAGCACCAGTTTATTTTTAAAATTGTAGTAACCTTACCATAAACTTTAAATAAAAAAATAAATACTAACTCTGCGTTTTTTCTCTGTTTATTTTCTACGCATTTCAAGGGCATTCCTTCGTTTGCCAAGCTGTACATTTACTGTACAATGCGAGTTTAACCTCGGTTCAAGATAAACCTGGTTCTTAACGTTGTACAATACTAGTTCAGATCCTAAACCGCGTTTAACTAAGAGTTCTACAAAGCGGTCAATATTCCCCGCTTAAACCAAGTTCAGAAGTATTTTTCAATTTAGTATGCTGCTACTCCAGCATACAACGTTGTGTTGGTGACGTTGATACCTTAGATCATATATACTATATGATCTTAGGTTGATACTGACAGAGAGACATAAAAATAAACAAATTCTGATTTTTCATTTGAAACAGTTTTGTTTTTTATTGGTTATCTCTTGGACAAATAACAGTTATCTTTATTTTTTAAAATGGAAGAAATGTCTGAAGATGAAGATTTCATGGAATTAGTTAATAATTTGCAACAGCCAGAAAGGCAACCACAAATATATAAACAAAGGGACAATCATTTTGTGAAGTGGAATGACACTAATTTTTTACAAAGATTAAAACGTTAGCTCTGCGAAAAACTTTTTTAATTAAATTCGGATTCAATTTTGATCCAGCACTCATTTTCCTTGCGCGTTATATTGACATCGCTCTTTTTATTTTCTAGAATATCTCTATATTGTTTAGCTAGCTGCACCAACAAGCTTTCTTTTGAATTAGTGAAGTTTGGTGTTCTTTTTTGTTTTTGTTCCATATTTTTATTTTAAATCGATAAACACATAAAAAACAACACACACAACTACAACGTATTCTCTAACCTTATAAAATAGAAAAATAGTGGTTACTCAGCTTCTCTAATTCACTCAAATGATAAGAAGAAGAGAAGTCATATTTTATATACTCTCTTTTTTTCTTATAAGATAAACAAAGATACCCTTACATACTTCATAAATTCGAAATCTGGCAACCTCGTGTATATGATACCAACATTACAATAATGGAGTTTACCTGAACAGACGTTGAGCGAGATATGTACAATTTGTATCCTTTTAATAGGCCGGTTCAACCATTTGTTGAGTTCAGATGAACCTTGGTTTAAGCTTGCTATGTACAATCGGCCCTTTTACTCGCTTCTTGATAACACATCTAAGACATTCGTGACATTTGTCAAAACCTGAGAAAGATCCGTTTTTTGCTGAAGTTTCTCAAGACAGTTGTGTGTACACAACATTCAGCTCAAAAAAAAAAGCCTACAAGGAATGGGAATTGACTGATAGCACTAATAAGAGCATATGCTGGGTGCTGAGTCACTTAATTTATCTCCTATTTTAGAAACGGAAATAAGGATATGCTCAAAAATGTCTTTTAATAAAATTACCGAGTCATGCCTTTCCACCCATAGTGTTTCGCATAGTGAAATAAGTTTCTTCTTCTTTTGTCAGGACTTTATCAGTTATTGTTGATTTCAATATCACTTTTCATAAAATGATACTATTGTATGTTTGACTACAAAATTTAATTGTTAGTTACAGCTTATTATTATATTTTAGGCCTTACAGAGATTTAATTTATGAAAGGTGAATGAAGTTTATAAAATAACATTCAGAGCATTACCATAATATTCAAATAAATTGAGAATGCTTATACCAATGAACTCTATACTTACATACATGAAAAGGAACCAGCCGTTGTCGAATGTAAACTCTCTCCTACTCATTGCATTATATTTTGCTAAATCTTAACTGAGATAATTATTTACCTCTTTATGGATCTAAATAGGTTAAAGTAGCTTTTTATTTAATTCTGGGTTGAAATAGAATCTAGAAAGTGTTTAGTAGTGCGGTTTTGAAAGCGGTTAGTCTCGTGTGACATTTTAAAAGCCGGTGAGAAAATTTTATTTTGTTCTTTTAAAGTAGTTTTCGTGTTATACAAAGACAAATACCTCTAGTTTCACAGTATGAGCACACTTTTTGTGATAACTAAAATTTACACTCTCCAATTGTTTTCGATTTTTTGGTGCAATTAAATGGATATTTATGAAATAATACTTCTATATTTTCTTTGTATAATTTTATTACAGTAATCAATACATATATGTATACCAAAAGTTTTTTAAGGAAGCGTGCTTCAGTATGGGCAGTACACCAATATTCATATACTATTTTCTAATAAAAATATATAGTCAGTACTGATTCTATGTTACGTTACAGGTATGTTAAATCATTAATATATCGTTAAAAAAGCGTTTAAATAGAAGTGCAAATGCTGTTTTCAATAAGTCTTAACTGTGAAATTTGGTGATTCATAATTGACATTTATATTTGTTACATAAATTACAAAAAGAGCATATTAATGATTTTACCTACCACATTTAGTTGTTAATAATTCACTTTACTATGCAACTACGCTATCTGAACACTACTAAACATATATTATGATGGTTGAATTGCGTTAATTGGTTTTACCGAAAATACATTTTGCTTCATGATAATCCTACTATTCTTATAAAACATAAATCACCAAGACCAAAACATTTGTAGGTGAGAATGACAAAGTAATATTATAATCTTTATCCATTCAACATATTTATAATTTTCAATTTAAAAGTGTATTTTTGAAATTCATTGATCAACTTTTAGTTTATATTTGGTAAGGGAGTCGGCACGCTTGCTGTGTTGACCTCAAGAGGTGCTAAAAATGCTTTCCATGTGACTCAGTCACAATCATTTTTTTTATAATTTAAATTCATCTATCATTTTATGCAACAAAGTTAATAGCAGATATTTTGTCGTTGGTATTACTGGGGTATTATATCAGTTATATATTTTCAATAAATGTATTACTTTCTCTACTTTTATTAAGTACGGAAAATCCCATCTTAAAATAAAAAGCGAATTTTCAAAGCAATTTGGTAGGTATGTAATAACCATAAAATCATTTATTTCATCAATTAAATAATGTGTACACATCTTACTTAACAAACTTAACGAGGAAAATAAGGTTAAAAGAAATTGTAAACAAATGTAAGAAAAAGAGATGAATGTAAACGGAACTATAAAGATGAATATATAAGACAAAATAAAAAATGTAAACCAAGAGAAAACAACAGGAACTTAATAGAAGAGAAAGAAGGATGAATACATATAAGAATTATACACTCCCGAGAGAATTATAACCACACCACTGGAGCTCTCTGATTCGTGTAATGCTGCGAATTACTCCGCGTTTCTTTTCCTCCGCTTTATATTATCTTATCAGTTTTTGCTGTTTCTGCTATTATCTTCCATTTTTTCCATATCTTTGATGATTTCAGCACAGTCCTGTATTTCCTTCCTGCGTAAGTCAGTTACAATTTGGTCATCCCACCGTATTTTTGGTCTACCCCTTAGTCTGCTGGTGTCCATTGAGTCACCCTTTTAATTCTCCAAATCTCTTCTGTATACGTGTCCATACCAACGCAATCTTTGGATCTTCATATCATTTACTATACCTTCCTTGACAGTATCTTTTAATTCCTAAATCTTTAGTCGTCTTACTCGTTGACTTGAATATCTTTGTGTCCTAATATCTTTCTTAGAATCAAGAAAGGTGAATAATATAAGTAACAGGAGATTACAGCTAGATATAGAGGTGTGGAAAAATGGATAGACGTTTGATAGAACTGAAATCAAAGCTTCGACATTGAAAACAGTATAACAGAAGTATCAGTACTAATAATTTCTTTTACAAGTACAAGTTGTTCATTTAATCAACGTCTTTATAACCAAAGTCCCATACCTTTGTATACACCGAAAAACTATAAGCGCCTCTTTATACAATAATATTTAATGTCAACTATAGCAAAACATAAAAATGAAAAAAAACGTTCAGGAAGGTTATAGCTATAATAAATAAATTACCAAAAAATAATTCAATATGTCTATTAGAGTCAGTATATTTTTTTGGCCACACTAATATGAAAATTCTGGGTAAAATTCATAAGAATCAATATGCTTCAATTTTTTATACGTATTAGAACTGAGAAGTCGATACCTAAAAAAAAAGCTTTAAGTCAATCATGGAATATATTTATGAATTACTTATTTTTATAAAATCTGATATTTTTATCGACAAATACAATTTTTTGAACAACAAAATCTACAGTAAAACTCACAGTTTTCATTATCTACCAAGTTACACTTAGTTCACAGATCTTTTATTTGCAAAAAAAACGAGAAATTAGTGATAGTATAATAAAATAAATTAGGATTGCTGGTACATATTATAATAAGGATGAACGACAATAAACCAGTAAAATGATTATAGGCAGCAATGGGAAAGAACAAAAGGGGAAGACCAAACGGTACATAGAACCAATATACAATAGAAATAATACAAAAGGAAGAAAACGTCTAACAGGAAGAATATGGGAAGCAAGAACAATGAAGAGAAGAAGGGGAAGACTAAGCAGTATACGGAACCAAGATATATTAAAAATAATGCAAAAGAAAGGAAAACAATAGCAAGAACAATAGTAAAGAGTAGATAAGCAGTACTTGGAACCCAGATAATAACAAAAACACGGCAAAGCAAAGGAAAACCGTTACAGAAAGTTACCCAAATGGACGAAGACGGAAATAGTGAAGGAACGTTTGCAAAGAATGAGTGAATGAGGTGAACAGTCTAGATACAAGAGGATGGACGATTATGATTATACAAGAAATTCATTAATGATCCTTCACAATACAGAAAAATTAAGAATATCTAAGAAACCTATAATTCTGTGCTACCCGTTTCAGGGATTTGCCTAAACAAATTTTACGACATCAAGAAACAGGTAGAAAGGATGAAAAATGCAGAGAATGTAAGGGAGCATGGAAGATGAGAGGAAAAGTAGATAGGAGCAGAAGATTAGTGGAAGAAAGATGGAAAAAATCAATACATCGTGGTAATGTCAGTTCCTAACATTCTATTGTTTTTTTTTTATTTTAGATTTATTCGTTCCTCTTTCACATTAATATCAATAATCACAACGCGTTCCTATTTTAAATAATAGTACTTCTACACTTCTATCAACTTATCACATATTATACTTTTCCTAAATTGTTTTACGAATTAAATTTGGACGACAAAGGATATTTTTTTCAAAGGCAATGCACAATTAGCATCAAATATGATGTAGGAGGGCGTTCCATTTTCAATTTTCAATATAAATACACAAATTACCAGTGTTATGCCGAATATTAAAAGCACATGTTTAGCTATCATCCATTGTTATCCAATTTCGTACATATAAGTATTGGGTGAGCAGATAAGAACGTGGACATATCCCAGGAACCGTTCATAGAACAGTTTTGAGAAAAAAATGTATCAAAGACATTGCATTGAGAAAAACCTGGAAATGATTTACAGTATTTCATGTCCACTGCTAGAGAGAATAACAGAATACCAAAAATTAAAATTTTACTAAATTTGCCTGATTAAGGGTCATTTTAAGTACACAACGTATTATCCGAAAAATTCTGCGTATATTCGATTACAAAAGTTTTAATCTTTCTTTGCAAATAAGAGTTGGGGGAAAGTGAGAACCTTTTGTTTTAAAGAAATGCCTTCAAGTCTGGTTCTGCTCAATCGATCTTTGCTTTGGAAACTCTATAGATAACCTTTATATCCGGGCACATTCCTACCAATTTAAGAGGGGCCACCTCACAGGTATATAAACCTAAAAACCTACACAATACTAGTTACTAATTTAGTAATTATTTGGTTCAAAATATTTACAATAGATGTCGATAGTAGTACTGAATCGGCTTTTACTTATTCAACATATTTTCTCTCTCTGCCTTTCCACTCTTGACGGTTCAAAGAAACGCATCTCTGTTCGAATGTTTTGATTTCAAATATTTCGACTTATTGTGAGCACAGAAACCTTATCTCTGTTTTTTATGTTGCATCCAAACCACAGCACACCTGTGCATAGATAAGAGAATATTATATACATGGATACAAACAAAATTTGTTGACCTAATTTCCATTTCAGTGTAGATTATTTAAGAGTTTCATAAATGTTTTTGAAAGGAATAAATTGTTAAAAAGTACGTAATCGTATCGACCCGATATCAAAAATTATAGTTATGATAATGTAAATTATCCTGCAATCCGTATTTTTTAATTTTAAATGAAATATTATTAGAAAGATAATATCTTCAGCAACAAATACAACAATTTCTTTTAAAACAGAAAGTAACGTTAGTACAAAATTGGTAAATGTAAAAACAAAAATACCACTATTAAAGAAGTCAGGTATATATAAACTCAAATGTCCAGAATGTAATGCTGTCTATTTGGGTCAGACCCTTAGGAATTTTGAAATACGATACAGTGAGCACTTACGAGCATACAGATTAAAACAACCAGATAAATCCCACTATGCAAAACATCTACTTGACACCAATCATTCATTGACACCTAACACAGAACTAGAAGTACTGCATATTTGTGAAAAGAAACATGAACTGGATTTCCTTGAAGAACTGGAAATTAGAAGACATTTAAGAAACCCAGAATATGAAGTTGTCAATGAACAGTTAAATCTAGGGAATTCTCCACTAATAAACTGTCTTCTTAAGTGATAATTGTAAAGATCAGCAGATATAGTTTTCCTGGTTTTCTATATCATTGCACAGTTATACTGATCTTAATTGGAAAAATGATATCCCAGGATATCACCATAGGGCTAATAATATCTAAGCTTCACTATTTGTAATATCACATCTTCTTCTTTTTTCTATAAACATATATTAAGCCAATCACAAGTTAGGTTACTTCTTGGTCTAGCCAAAAATAACTACTAAACATCAGGTAGGCATAAAATGAAATGTAACTTCTGTCATTCTGACGATGATATTGATTTATCGAAACAATTGTCAATTTTTTATAATTTTCAATAACTTGTATTATATTGTGGAATTAACTAGAGACCTTGAGTTTCATTTAAAAACACTAAAATGAGCATATTCCACGAAGTAAGGGTCGAGACAATCAATTTCTATAAAGAAATATATACTTGTAATACAATGCTTTACATTTAATAGAAAGAGGAAAGTAAGGTACAGTGAGGAATTTAAATTTAAAATAGCAAACGTTTAAAAAACTTACAAAGCAACTATAACAACTAATAAAAAATTTAAAGCGAAAGATCTGTAATGACAAATAATAATGTATATATTGTGGGGAGATCAATATATACAGTACAAAATCAAACATACAATCAACATGTACAAGTTTGCTTCTACCTTGTTTGCAAATATTGATCATATGTGTTGTGGAGATAGGAACTGAAACATTTTTCCTTCATTATACAAAAAAATAGTTGGTTTATTCTCTTTTTTCCATGACAGATACACATATGTGTGATCACCTGAATGGTAAAATTTTTTTTTGTTTTTGTATAATACATTATTGGTATTATTACTTTTCCATCCAACCCATCTAATATGCGAGAAAAGTATAGGTTTACCCAAAAAAGAGTTGGAATTTTGTATTTTTTTGAGTTGTTATTACGTTTTTCAGCAAAAACAACACAAAAAAATGGTTTTTAGAAAAGAAAACCTATCTGTATAACTCGATACAGCCCCCGAAGTGCAACAAGTAGACAAAATTAACTTTTTAGTCCTCCTTTGTTTTACAATTTTTTTTCATATCAACAACTAAGGCTATTACTAAGTCATCCTTTAATAATAATTTGGTTTCTTATTTTCTTTGATTTTTTGAAATGCTTATATAATCAAACAATTTGCAAGGAAATTTTGACTATTGGATAGACAAAGTTTTAAAATATTTATGGTTAAAATATTTTTAAAATATAATGTTACCTACTTCATTCATTAACTTTATTCAACAATTACTATTACCTATGGTGCATAGGCTAAGGCAAGCTAAAAAGTGGATAACCATACTAATTTCTTATAAAATCTTTGGACAGGTTGTTAAGAGAAAAACAAATACACCTTGTCATTCTCTTGTTAAAACTGTTCTTAAAAAGACTTATTGTATGACGGAGGTAATGGAGTATGGAACTCTTAAGGAAAAAGTGGCTAAGAGCATTTTTGAACAAGTACAAAATGTTGTGGTGGTTGATTCAGGATTGTGGGTAGATGTTCAACACGGTTTTCTAGGTGCTTCTCCTGATGGTAAATATATTTAACATAACAAATAATTACCATGTGTTATACATTCTTTTTGCATATTAAATTACATACATTTATTGATAAAATATTTTAGGGCTTGTAGGTGATGATGCATTACTTGAAATAAAATGCCTCCACTCTGCATCAAAACTGAATTTACAAACAAATACAATAAGCGAAATAATTGACCTCATGAAGAACAAAATTTGTCTAGAAAAACACAACAATAAAATTCAACTTAAGCGGAATCAAAATTACTATTATCAGGTATAAACATGATATATTTATTCCTAAGAACAAAAACTCAAAATCATTCTCACATAATATATTTAATTACTTTGATGCATTTACCAACAATAAATAAGAATAACATTAAAAAGTAATTATTTGTGAAATAGGTGCAAAAACTGCATTTTTGTTGCAACGAAGCATGATGCACTAAACACAATCTTGTGGAGTAAATATAAATAGCATTTACGAAGCACAAATACAATACACACTAAACTATAAATTTGGGATATTTTTATGAACACAAAACATATGACAACAGCATATTTGACCCATAGAGAAAGTTATAATATTATTTGTCTATGAATTGACCGTCGTCTTCTGTCATTGTTCTATACAGCGCCATGCATCAAGACGGTGGAGCGGTTGAACTAAAGTAAAAAGATGTTCGTTTGCGAAAATTTGCGCACAACAAATCTCAAAAAATACAATGATTTGAGATTTCATATTTTCAGAATCGAATTCTCTAGGCTTCCTTTTGGGGATCAGGTTTTGGTGTCCAGATTGGTGACCACAAATTGTCAAAACTGTCAAAATCACACCATCACTTAATGGCTTATATCTTTTTTATAACAATATAAAACTCAACCAAAATACCTGATCCCCAAGACAAAGGTCCAAGTTATATTGTGTTAAAATTTCAACACTTAATTTCCCTCCGTTCTTTAGCTTTGTTGTGTACAAAATGACCTAAATTTTGTTGCAAATCACGGGTGCCAACTGTTTTCAGGTTCCTAAAACGTGAGGCCCCTCTTAAGAGTTACAATTTAGAAGCAATCTAATAAGTAACGTACACGCTAGGTGGAGCTATTCATTTTTTTAGAAATATTAAAGAAGAAGACATATTTAAGCAGAATTTTTGGAAGAATACGATGATCGTATTTTTAAATCTTTTCAGTTAGACATATTTTGTAAAGTTCCAGTTTTATCATTTTTAGTATTATACTACGTCCTCTATCCTCTAGCGGTGGAAGTCTGTAAATAAGTTCCAGGTTTTTCCCAAGGCATTTTTGGTGCTTTCCAAAGCGATTCTATAAACAATTGCCCAACCAGTACATAAAGAATATGTTGCAATAAGTTTTTAGAAAGATGTTGTTTATATTAATGTATTTCTTTAAATACAGCTAGTTATTAGTGTACATTGTGTTAAGAGTGATTTTTGAAAAAAATATAATTTGTTAAATACAGAATTTAATTTTATAATTCATTTTATTAATTTAATCAAGTATTGATTATATAAGAGTAATAAGTTTAATGATCACTTATAAATTCTTATACTTGATTGGATTGTTCTAAAAGTGTACTCTTAATCATCGATATCAAAAAATATTACAAATTCAGGCAGTGCATAATTTAAATATAAATGATATATTTGCTATAAAGGCTAAACATTTATTTCACTGTTTGGATAAAATCTTCAAAACTTGGAAGTAGTGGTAAATTTGAATATTTTAATTCGAAAGTTAATGTAACAGCTTTTTGACGGCACTGTTATCTAACATCAGCCAGTTTAGTCTAGTCAAAAAATCCAAAAAGGCCTCCACTAAAATTTTAGCTAAAGCGAAATCGCAACCGTAAGTGAGATATTAAAGATGGCGTCCGAAATGGCATCAAAACCGTATTTTGCCGCTAAATCTCCGTTGTTTGATGTAGGAACGCGACCAAGGGGTATTTTAATATATTTTTTGAGTAATTCAAAATAACACATGGCTCACATAAAAACATCGTTTCAATAGGAAACAACGACCAAAAAACTTTTGTCCCCTTTTTTTGTAATTTATTTTTTTGTGTCTGTTGTCTATCGTGTAAGTTACCGTAAACCTAGGTGTGCACAATCAGTAAAAGTTGGTGCTAGAAAAAAAACAACCAAGGGTTATGCTCCTGTGCGCAGAGACATTACGGACTGAAACGTGCTGTTGCCAAAGAACTGAAGTAACTTCTTGTTTTTATCAGAAAACAAAACTGATTTATGCAGGTTTTTGTCCGAAAGAATTCTACAGCATAACTTCGGCGATCTTGAAGTAGTTATCTCCGGCAGCTTCTCTGAGGAAGAACGTGCCCTGTCCACAAATTTGAGTCACATTAAGAAGCTGACACGCTTCATGTTTCATACCATTCACAGCACAGCTGATAACGTTGTCGTAATGACGAGGGGTGTAAGGGATGATGATAACAAACAAAGAATGAAGACCGATCCAACTGACAACCTCACCTGTACGTGCCTGCCAGATAAGCAAGGAGGCTCTGTCGACCGAGTGATTACCGGTATAAGTAATTCTCACTCGTCAGTCAACAGCTTCGGGTGGAAGAACTGACAAGTAGCAGGGCAACTTATTCTCCTGGGTTTGAGAAATTAACCCCAAAAGCGGATGAACTAAAACAATTAGTCAACGGCATTGGGATGTAGAAGGCATCATGGTTAACCACTGCATTAAAGGCTTGCAAAACAACCCTACTATTCAACGTCAATGTGAAATATTAATTTATCTGTTATACTCATCCAAGATATACCTAGAGTTTATGCAACATCTTCTTCGCCGATAACTATACCTTCCGAAGTTTCAGCAAGTTTACATTCATTTAAATCATTCAATATGTCCGGAAAGTTTGATCTCCACTTTCGAAGTGGAAAGCAACCTGAGCAAAGAACCTCACATAATTCAAGGCAACTTTATTTTGCAATGTGAATATCATCAAAACCTGTCAAAAGGTCATCGGCATAAAAGTCGTGAAGAATTATATTTGAAATGATAGGTAATTTGTTATTACAAAGGTTGCCTTACTCAACTAGACACCTAATAGCTAAGAATGGTGCACAGTTCAAAGACACTTAGTTCTTTATTTTCGTTTTCTCGCCAAAGAATTCTTTGCATTTTATGCTGTTCTTTTGACACTAAAACCTGACGGCACATTTTTTCAATGTCCGTGGTAACAACATATTTATATTGTCTGAAGCGTATTAATATCGTCTTGAATGACTGGTCCCTACTAGTCTCAGTCGTATGCACACCAAATAATAACGACATTGCCACTTCTAATATTTACTACAGATGTTTTTGAGTCTCAACAGCCCCCATTGCTTAACTTCCTGTACAAAAGCATATTTCTTCTTTCAAATCAACACTTGGTTTTACAAAATTTTGTCAATAACAAGGAAATCCACACTAATCTTATCAAAACTATTATCAATGTACACGGTGTTGAAAGCAAATTATTGGATCTATTTCAACCGCCTCGTATAGTTTCCATTTAGTGAAGACCAGGATTTTTTGCAAATATCATATAAACATCTATTAAGTATGGGATACTTATTAACAGAAGTGTCGTTTACTTGTAAAAAGAGTGGTACATTAAATTTTGTACAGCTTGGGAAAAAATAACAATCTTATTTAATAAAAATTTTGAAAAACTGTTAATATCTCTTATTCATAGTGTATGACAGTTAGAAAAAGAAAATATTTTATCACACGCCATGTAAATTACTATTACATTGCATAAAATACATTACATATTATACAGTGTTATTGAGAAATAAAAAAAGTGGCAATATGAACATTCATATAGATACTGGCTACTTTTTGAAAATTGAAAATATCAATGTATAAAATGAACTGAAAACATCGATAAAAAAATAAAAAGTTAATGGTTTCGAAATCAATACCAAAAAGTTTATATATTGTAAGTATCTTAGATAGGAAATCACAACAGTAGGTAATTGGCATAATTTGTTAATATTATTTCAATAACAGCTTCTAATACCAAAATCATTCAACTTTTTTGTAGTAAACTAATTGAATATTAAAGTTCTACGAACATTCCAGACCAAAGATTTTGATAACAAGATTTAAAATTAAAATTCGATAGCAGCTACCTTAATTTCACTTATTACTTTATTTAAATAGATTGTAAATTTGCACATACAATGTAATTATATTTTGTGTATAACGATATCTACATTTCTGAAATTCAAAACAAACTCATGGAAGTTCATAACTCACAACTTTTGTGCACTATTATTATAAGACACAAAAAGTTCCACACCCTGTAGTTTCTGATTTTACCTAAATAGTGTCTTTTTCATAAAAAATTACTTCATCTTTAGTGAAATAGAGTTTAGCCATGTAACGTAATTAAATTGAACCAACAAAAAGTAAATCAAGCTTTGTGAAGTTATTTTAAAAATTAATATAATTCATTTTGTAAAATCACAGTCTCAGTTCTAAAGATGGTGTCAGAGGACCAACAACTCTTTCGGCAAGTGTAAACTAGTACAGTTCCAAATTCCAATCTGGCAATTTGTTTAGGATCTGTTATTAATTTTAATTTAGAGATTATCGTTGAAATTATCTGAAATTCAAACACGAGATCTCCTTGGCAATATTGACATTTCTTTGTTGCTTCTTGCAGTGGATAGAGAAGCATGGGAGAAGATTCTCTACTATACCTAACAAATTAATAAAATATAGTTTATAAGATACAGTATTCAATTTTGTATGTATGTACCTTAAAATTTGGCCAGGATTACTTTGTATTTTGGACAAAAACTGATGGAACATTTTATCACCATGGGCAGGATTACTTTTCTCATATTTTTCATAACCTTCTCCTCCTTCAGCTCCTCCGCCTTCCGGACTCACCAGATATGAGTTATCGTCGTTTTTTTGTTGATAATCTTGTAATAATTCCTTGACGTGTCTGTAAATAAAGTCCTAGCATTAACTGAACTTTTTTTGTATCCATATATTACCCAATTTTTTTTGTTGAAGTTTCAATCAAAATTTAGTGGTAAAATGTGCCTAATAAAAATAATTATTTTTTCTTACAAAATCCGTATCTACCAAAATTGGTTATTTAATTAGCGACTAATATGAATTGTTACATTTATATAAGTTACCAAGCAGTTTTCAGGATAATAGCACAATTTTGAGATGGTATTCTACTTATAGGTATTCACTAAAAATAGAGTTTATGATAGAGATTGATCTGATATAATTTTTAAGGTTGTCTATGTTTTAGTTAGGCCCTAAGATAAACATTGTTCCAGGTAGGTTTGTCCATGATCTTTGTGAAAAATAAATTGTTAAATACCTGTCACTGACATTAGCCTGCTGTTTTTCTGGCGTTTCTTCCCACACTGACATGAAGTAAGGAGAAAATTGAATCGGAGAAATTCTTCTAGAGTCTGATTGACAAATATCTTGAGGAAGAGGAGCAGCTTCTTGAAGAAGTGAGGCAATATCGCGTTGTGGAAAAGTTGGAGTATCAATACTTATTACTTCACCTTCATTTCCTTCAATTTCGGCTGTTGCTAAAGGAGAATGTAATCTTCCTACGGCGCCACCTTAAATAAAAACTTTTTTCTAAGATCGTGCAAAAAACAATTTTAAGCATGTTTTGCATGTATTTGTATGCTTTAAAAACATTAAATATTCAAACTATTATACATAAATACCTTATCCTCGGGCATACTGAAAATGAAGGCGACAGTCTTGCCTGCATTGAGAAGGAAAAGAAGCGAATTTTTAAACAAGGGCCCATTTTCGTCCCGTCAGAGTTAGCCACGATAATACGATGTGCCAAAAAGAATGCTCCTCTGTATATTGTAAAAGAAAAGGAGACTGGAGATTTTATAGACTGGAAAAAAGTATGTGACCAAACGGGTAAAAACTTTAATATTAATAATGACAGTGAGAAATGCCTTTGGCAAAATGTTAAGATGGTTCAAGTGAATATAAACGAACCAGATCTTATAAAACATAAGACTTCTTACTCGGAAACACACTTTAGCAAATCTATTAACGTTAAATATCGTCTAAGGGGACGTAGGAGAGCATGCGAGTCCATCGAATTGAAACCCGCCTATAGTGAACCACCTCGAATACCAGCAAATAAGTTGACAGATCTTATTTCATTGTGTGAAAGTAGAATTATTCCACAAAGACATCGCCAAATTTTTTAAATCCTAAGGAACAGGAAAATGTTGAATTTCAGAAGATACTGATGATGAGGGCGCCTTATAATGTAGAGTATAAAAATCATTCATTATACCTATTACCTAATATACATGTTTTCTTTTACAAAATAAAATGATTTTTCGGTAAACTCTATTATTTATTTATTGCACTTTTAAATGAGATAACAAAAAATTAAAGATAAATATTTGAAGCAATAGTGAGATATCTCATTTAAAAAAAAAGAAGAAAAAAGAGCCTAAGAGCAATACTGAGTTATCTTTAATATTTCCTTAAATGTTTAACATTGTGTCAGAAACAATTATTTCAGTAATGTTTACTTGAAACTTATTAACGTTCTCTATCTAAAACGATTTGCCACAGAAATATTTAATTACCGCTATAGAAAATAAAAATGCCATTATCTCAGAACAATTAATTTAGCATTATCTCACTGTTGTTTTCAGGTATCGATGTATGTTTTGCATATCTAAATCCTGCCTCTGCCAATGTCGTTCTGCCAAGTTGTAGATAATCCTTGTCTTCTTGAACAGATAGCAGAATTTTGTCCAGAGTAGGGATTTCTTTTTTTTAAATAAGAAATGTGAACTTTACGTCTTAGTCTCATTTTCAGTGACTCATACAGCATACAGTTCAATTTTTGGGCGACCTGAAGAAGTTTTAGGTGGTTGTAGAGTTCCAATTTTTTTTCCATTAATCATTTGTAGACTGTCAATGTCGCAACACACCACAGCATATTAGCAGTTAACTCAACTACATCATCCACACTTGTACAAAAGTATTCTAGGTTTTCAACGAAAAATAACACCATTAAAGTGATATTTGAACTGACACTATAGTTTGAAAAACATATTTTAACTTTTTGTGTATCCAAAAACACAAGGTATTTTTAATTATTACCCTAGACTTGGGCATCTAATATTTTTTTGGGCAAAACACGAACTTTGAAATTCCATTTAGACAATTAAAGATGCATAGATATGAAGATCTTTATAAAGGACACATTTTAAATTGGAACGATTCACTCTTAAACTCATATTAAGTACGCTTATGGAATTTGGCCAATTGATAGATTTATTACTCCGCCGGATTTATGAATAAAATAAATAAAAAATTGATTTAAAAACATATTTATTTCGATCGTAGAAAAAATGTGTGTAACATGTACTAAAAGCATATTTGTTGCACTCAGCATGCAACAAATATGTACTTTTTGTAATAGTTACATAAATAACTATTTTACAATAAACTTATTTTGACAAAAAAATCCTCCCCGGCGGGGAATCGAACCCCGGTCTCCCGCGTGACAGGCGGGGATACTGACCACTATACTACCGAGGAATACATTTACAAAGTCTCGGAACAATGATATTATATATTTGGTTGTTATTGGTCTATGTTTATATTGGTAACATTTCATGCTTATCGATTTTTGACATTTGACTTACTTTGTATAACCTCAAATTATGAAGCATCGAAAAACAGATATGATAAAATTCAGTTTTCATTTCAATGATCTATAAATATTTAATTATTCCATTTATGTTAAATGTATTGAATGGAAAGTATGTCTTCCGTTACTCAAGAAACACAGAAAGAAGTTAGTTTATTAAGTCAGTTACAGTATGAACATTTAATTGCTGGAATATCAGGTGGCGTAACTTCGACACTTATTTTACATCCTTTAGATGTTATTAAAATAAGATTCGCTGTAAACGATGGCAAATTACAAACTGTTCCTAAATATACAGGAATCGTTAATGCATTTTCAACAATTTTTAAAAAAGAAGGTAAATAAATAAGGAATTTTACAATACCTATTTTAAAATTTCACTTTTATATTTAAGGTGTAAGAGGGTTGTATCGAGGAGTCACACCCAATGTTTGGGGTGCAGGAACATCTTGGGGACTATATTTTCTGTTCTACAATTCCTTGAAGAATTGGTTAAGAGATGGTGATACAAATGTAAGCTTAGGACCTGGTACCCATCTTTTAATAGCATCACAATCGGGATTTCTGACATTATTAATAACAAACCCCCTATGGGTTGTGAAAACTAGATTATGTTTACAATATTCAAACGAAAAACAGTACAGTGGTATGGTCGACTGTTTATTTAAAATATTCCAAACTGAAGGGATTCGCGGATACTACAAAGGACTAGTACCAGGTATTTTTGGAGTATCACACGGTGCTGTACAATTCATGGTGTACGAAGAGTTGAAGAAGGAGTATTGCATTTACCAATCACAACCTTTAAACACAAAGTTGAGTACCATTGAATATTTAACGTTTGCGGCAACTTCTAAATTAGTAGCAGCTGCTACAACTTATCCATACCAAGTAATGAGGGCTAGATTACAAAGAAAAGATTGTGATTATGCAGGACTAATAGACTGCATTAAACAAACATGGATGTATGAGGGTTGGAGGGGTTTCTATAAAGGCTTAGGTACAAATTTGTTAAGAGTTACACCAGCTACAATGATCACTTTCGTTACTTATGAAAATGTATCACATATGTTGTTAAAATAGTTTTAATTATAACTTCCAATTCAACAAAACCATTTGTATTATGTATTGGTTCAAATTTATTAACATACATTTAACAGATTTTATTAAAATAAGTAAAATGTCAATTTTATTTTGTTGTTGAGTTGAGGAAATATCAGCAAAGTTCACAATTAATAGTTTTGAGAAAACACATTTTAAAACTAACTTGAATGTATAAAATCTATTTTTAATTTTAAATATTTTATATTACATCAATATGTGTTTGAAAGTAATTATTGATGATTAAATGAACGATTTTTGTTAAAAACATTTGAATTTAAAGTATTTTTCCTGTTAGTTTTCCATATAGATTTGGACTTGAAGTATAAACTGTTACAAATTTGCATTTTTGTTTGCTAAATTGGACAAAGGTTCATCATCGGAGGAGACTTTTGAGTTATCTACTTCACTGTCTTCAACACTATGCTCAGCAGTATTATCTTTAACATCTTTGCTAACAGGCAGAGATTTGTACCATTCATGAAACTCGACAGGAATAGTCTATTTCTGGCATAATTTCAGAAGGTCGTTTTTCTTCTTAATACTGATGGGAAGATTTTTCTTATATAATTTTACTTTTTCATATGCGAGGAAACCCGAATCATTTTCAGCTCACCAGAGTCAGTACTACAGATGCTATGGTACTTAAAGTACCATATTTTTAGAGAAAATTCGGTTTGTTAGCATGAAACAGTCTCCGGAAGGTATACAAGTGACCAATTTTATGACTTGATATTGTTCAGGAAGTCTCACAGATGAACCCTTGTTATTGCCAGCTCACCAGAGGCAGTAGAAAGGGTCATATCAATCCAGATATACTACATTTTTGGTCATTTATGAATAAATTTCAGTTTGTTAGCACAATACAGCCTCCCGAGTGTATAAGTGCGGAAAAGTTAGTTTTAATCTCTAAACCGTTTATTTTAAATTATTTTTGAAGCTCGGGGGGTCTACCTTTGTCAAATAAATTTATGGATTTATAACTGGAACTGTGTTCATATTTAAATTTAAAAATTCCAGGTTTCTGTTTGGATTATTTTAAATTTTAAGTTTTAATTAGTGAGTCTGACAATCTTTAAATCCCAAATGCCTTTGAAGGTCAATTCTTTTACAGTATAAGGGTTACAATTTTTATTTCGGTTTCTGTTCCATCGTGTCACACGAAAAATATTGAGGCAATCCTGTATTGTGTATACTGAAACATATTTTTTAGTTTTCTCTATAGCGGAATCATCTTCCGTGTACGAATGTCCGCTTTCCAAAGATATGTGCTCAATTACTTCAAGATGATCAATAGTTTGTACTAAGTACATTAAAACAGCAGCTATGTGTTGATTTTGTCCTCCAGATGTGTCAGACCAAATTGAAACTTCTGTAACATGTGAGGGCAGTTTGTGTGAAATACTGAAACAAGCAAGTTCCTATTTCTGAACTTCCATGTTTACCATTTAGCTCAGTCCAGCAAAAACATAAGGCATCATTAGGTGGAGCTAATTCCTAAATTGTAAGGTTGTAGACGCAAATTTTATGAGCATGATACATATGACTTATATCAAAACTTGGTACTTGTAGGACCGACTGAAGATCAAAAGTTACACAAAATTATTCTCTTTTGTGGCTTTATCAGCTTGTTTTGCAGCATAGCAATATTTTTATTCTTTTTAAGTGGCTCTCATAGATTAGTAGATTACATATTAGCTGTAGCATGTTTATTTTTTTTCACATATTTGACATACATTTTTTGGCTTAAAGAATGACAAGTTATAATTTACTAAATGTACTTGTGGATTCCTAATGAGTATTACAGAAATTTACATGTTTTTTCTATACAAAGTATAGTAACTATATAGACTTATTGGTTTCAATTTTCGCGATTATAGCGAAAGTGGACTTTGTCGATTTTCCTTGTATGCCCATGCAATGTTCCTTCAAGTTGCCATAATGTTGTAGTTCTAATGTAACTACTTGATTCTGTTATTTTTAAGTGATACAAGAGCTGTGCAATTTCAAACCCAATTTGAATTGTTACATTAGTCATAGAATAGTGGTAAGAGAATCTTATTTTTAAAGTGAATTCATCAGTTGCAATTAAGTTAATTTTGATTTTGTAGCCATGTTTTATTATGATAGAGGCACACTATAATAATTCACAGAAACTGATTTGTTTTTTTACATATTAATGTATAATTTCAATTGTTATGCAGCTTTTGTTACTGTAATTTAACCAAATATATTTGTTGACAATTTTATGATGTGTTGAAATAAATATTATTTATTATGAACTTGAATTATTATTTATATTTAAGGAAATTCTTATGGATTTCATTTTTAGTGTCAAAATTCGATACTTTATTAGACTGATCACTAAAATGATTTCATTAGAGTACTTAGTACTATAACGAAAAAAATATCTAAGTGTACTAGGCAAAAATATGAAAAATTTATTGTAAACAACAAAAATTGACAATTAAAATTAAATTCTAGATTATTGCTACTTGTTAAATTAATGTTAGACATATGCATCGAAATTGTCCCATTATTCTGGTTGTTTATTTGTAAATTTTCGGTTTCTGGTGCTCCACTTATACCTATTATCATCATTGACACTTTCAATCGCAATTATTTTTCATTTTCTGCCTCATCTAAGAACTTTCCAATATTTTCTTTAGTCCAAATTCTGTACTTTTGGGTTCGTAAGAATCTGAGTTTCGTTTTAAAAAAGCAACAAGTTACTAAACTTACTAATGTCAACTCATTTTTTAATTAAAAACGTGTTTTGTAACATTGACTAATAATTCCATAAACTGGAAACGTTTTCGTCATTGTTTGTTCTTTAAAACAGGTTAAAAGTACCTTTTCTTGAGCAAGATACTCAAATTTTTCTTGGGACACCAACTTTTATAATTATTGGTAAAGGTTTTTTCATATACGTTTTTGACATGTACTTAGAAAACAAGTATGACAAAACTTCATGCCAATAATCATCAACAAACTTTTAATACCTTTTGAATTAAATGGGATTATATATTAAAAGAATATATTTTAAACATAAGTTATTCATATAGCTTAATCTATAAAACTTACAATAAAACAGGGCCACTAGGATTGATAAAGCTGCAGATCCAAGCCAAGATACTGGCTGGGGCCTAAGAATTTCTTATTTCCACTTTCCCGTACATTTCTTTACGAATATTTTTAATCCTGAGGATAACTAAATTGTATTGGTGATCAATTCTTTTCCCAATCAAAATTGAAAAAGGATTGAGGAACTAATAGTTTGTTTCTTGCTGCCAAGAAAATTTAGTTGGCAGTTTTATTAAACTTGTACTAGGAATATATGTTAGCATTATTTAAGAAAACATGTTTTTCCTTCAGAACAATGCGGAATATGTAATTTGTACAAAAGTAACAAAATGAAGATAATTTCAGTCTTCTCACTAAAAAAAATTGAAAACTGCATTACCACTCCTAAGAAAGTTAAAATTTCATTCAATATTTTTCACTCATTCCTGAAGGGTGAACAACAATGTGTTTTTTATGTAAACTTTGAGCTCTTCTCACAGGCAAACCGTACATTTTGGTATATAAATAAATTGGGTCCAATCAACTTATTTTGACCTCTGGTAGCTCTGTGTCCCAGCAATTTTGTGACACCCTGTATATAGAAAATTTAATTGACCCCATTATAATTGAAATCTTATGTTTCCATTAAATTTAAATAGCTGATCAATACAATGTCTTACCTTGGGCTCCTTTATTAGCGTTTCTATCATCAACAAATAAATTTCCGAAGCCTGATCTTAAAGAATCTTCCAACGAACAGCTTTCATCATCTTCATCTGAAACTTTTTCAATGTTGCTGATAACATTACCATTTTCTTCATAAAAATTAGCATTGTTATCTTCATCCCAGTCATCTGCATCTTCACACCAATGTGTTACAGATGTTGGCTTGGAACTTATAGTTGTTTCGTCAGTGTCTATACTACTATCTTGAGAATGCACTCTGATGCAATGCCAGCTGCAAAATAATAAATTTACCTGTATTGGTAAAATTAGGAAAAATTTTATCTAGTTTTTTGCGTCATGGTCTACAAGAATACGATTTGCTAGTTTTTAAATAATAAACAAAAATTGAACTTAATTACTATATTATAAAAGAAATGAAATTACTTTGTGACTACAGTTATTTTCAAAAAATATTATATTACCTTTCATTTAAATTCCAGCAATTTGGATTGATACAAGCAAATAAGTATAGTGTGCGGTGATATGCTGAATGTTCCAGCGGAGCATATATTTGTACAATCAGTGGTCTTGGAAGTTGACAAAGCCCGCAAATTGGAGGATCCAATTTTATATTGGGAGGATAATCCTAAAAAAATCTCGTAAGGTATTGTTAAATGGCTCGTATTCGCTTGCAAGTAAATTTGTTCAGGCAACTCTCACAAGTTACTTGCAATGCAATAAACAGCAGCACTACAGGTATATTGCTGAAAGTTTACTCTCGGACCAAGTACTAGGTGACTTGTTATAGAAAGTACTTATAGTGAAATTATATAATAATTGGAAAAATTCAGGAACCCCGTGTTTGGAATAGGGAAAAACTCTTATGTTAATTGGAAATTTTGAACTGTACTCAGAATTATGGAATGTACATTGCAAATATTTTAAAAATAGTGTAAAAAAGCATTTAAAAAATTAGCAGAAACTATTTGAGACATCTGAACTCAACATGAAATTCAGCGCAAGCTACACAACTCAATCAGGAGTGGAGAAAAATTCAAAGGATAAAGAGTAGATAAGGATCATATGAATTTTATAAAAACCCGTGTGAATTATTTGATTCTTTAAAATGATGTGGCTGTAAACGCTCATATAGCTTTACAGAAAAGATAATCTGATTAGTTTAAAGTTTTTTATTACAAAAAATATTCTTACAAGGATAACTTGATATGTAACATTGAAATTTATAATTAATTTAATTTTACATAGAAATTTAAATATATCTGTTTTGCCATGGCGCTCAAAAATAGTCCTTAAACTCACGTATATCTACGCTGAATCCATTTTCTTACCCAAATTTTTCTACGCTTATTGTCATTTTCGTTTTTATTTGTTTTTTTTTAAATGAATATAATACATGCCACTACCTGACATGATTTTTTCCAGTAAAAAAGAAAGTGCGTGTACACGTTTCAGTTAATAATAGAAGCAAGCTAGATTGCTAGAATAATTTGCCACAATACATTTGAAAACAAGTTGATATGCCCGCAAGTTCTTGGTAAGATTAGTTAAAGAACTATCGCAAAAATTACTTGCAAGTGGACACGAGCCTTTAGAATTAGTGTTAAACACTAGTATTGGATTTGGAATTGTAATGTACATCGGGGGTGTAACTCAGTGGTAGAGTGTCTGCTTCGCATGCAGAAAGTCCTGGGTTCAAATCCCAGCTCCTCCAAGTTTTTTTTATTTTCTTATTAAAACATAATATGATCAAATAAATTATACGTCGCAATATACATATCTGAGTGAATTGATACAGAGGAAAAGTGTATTAAAATAAAATACAATAGCAAAATGTGTTCCATACTTACAGGTTTTCCTCCTATTTTGTTGGTACAAAAATTGACTTGATTTTTATATTTTTCACTAATATGTTCATCTTCAAATCCTAATAACACTGTTTCATTATTTTTTTCCATATTTAACCCTTAAATTTAAATGATTATTAGTAAAATCGTGGTAATCGATGAATGTTTTCAAATTAATCAGTCAACCAGATATACATACAAGAAAACAATTTCACATAACCAAATTGCTTTGAACTGTATCGCGCATGCTCCGATTAAGAATATTTGGTATCGATTTGAATAGTTTTATTTATTTATAGATGAATTAAAATGAATGATAACAATGATTATTAAAATATATTAATACGAGATGTAATGAATTATATAGTTTTACGTTTAGAAAATATATAGATATCACATATATTATGTAAACATTGTAATACAAACTAATCGCGAACTTAGGATCCCGTCCCTAAAACTGATCCATATTTTTTTTATTCTGTAATGTATGTTGCATATATGTATAAATGTATTTGATCTGTATTTGAGGTTAAGGTAAAAATTCAAAAGTGAAACCACAGATTATATGAGTGAAACTAAGAAATTCATAACAAATCTTAAATGTTTTCAAAGATTGCGTATAATATCACATTTGTATAACGCATAGCAGTGATGGAAGAAGTACAGAGACATTCTGTTCACACTCTTGTATTCAGGTCGTTAAAGCGGTCTCATGATATGTTTCTGGCAAATCAAGGGCTTCTGCCTCCTGTAGATGAAAAAGCGTGAGTTGTATATTTATATTTATATACTTCTATATCTGCTTAAACTTGATTTTCAACTATAAAAATATTCTGATATTGCAGTGGGACGATTAGAAAGTTAGCTAAAGCTAGAGATTCATATGGAATGGTATTTGATGATGTTAAAAAAATGCAAGCAATGAAGCATCTTAGGGAAGCTGAAGCTGGCCCAAATCCACCTCCACCGGGAACCTCAGAGCATCAAAATGCTGCCACAAGTGATAACGTAGTTGTTCCCTATACAGATAATAGTTTAGTAGTTAGAAATCAGCAAAATACGAATGCCAATCAATTAGCTAATATTATAAAAAAAGCACCCACAATGCCCAAACCTAAGTGGCATGCACCTTGGAAATTATACAGAGTTATTGCTGGACATTTAGGTTGGGTTAGATGTGTAGCAGTGGAACCAGGAAATGAGGTATCTATACAAATTTATTACTTTTAAGCCCAACCCCCTAGTACTGGTTTACCCCAAAGTAGGTTGGAGATTTTGTTTTTTTTGAGCAATTTTTTCGTGTTTCACCGAGAATAACACGAAAAACGGGTTTTTAGAAAAAATATGCAGTGTGTATGTCATCTTCAGCCACTTTTTGTAACATGTCTAGTTAGCACGAAGCAGCCTCTGGAGTGCATACAAGTCACCAATCTTATGATTGGATATTGTTCAGGGCATCTCACAGATGAACCCTATTGATTTTCAGCTCACAAGAGCCAATACAATGGGTCTATAAATCCTGATATACATTTTTGGAGAAATTTCTATGATACAGCCTCCGTAATGTATATAAGTGATCAATTTTATGATTGGATATTGTTCAAGGTATATCACAGATAAACCCTATTGATTTTCAGCTCACCAGAGCCAGTATAACGGGTCCTATAAATCCAGATATACTACATTTTTGGAGAAATTTCAGTTTATTAGCTCTATACAGAAGAGCTGAGACGAATCATCTAATAATAGATTCGAATCATGAATCCGAATCACGAGACATGATTCAAATCATGGATACTATAAAAAGATTCAGATCTATTATCTCTAATCACAAATATGAATGGCAGTTATACCATGTATTATGTACGAATGATATCTAATACTGTCTTTTACTGACTATAAATGGTTATAAATTTGAGATACATGAAGATGGTTGAATAATTGAATTGTTAAAAAATAATCTACAAAAAATAAACTGTGTTTTATTTAATAGAACAAAATAACAGAATAAAACTAAAGTAAAAAAAATATAGTTTTTCAAAAAATTTCTTATTATTTGACTTGGAAAGCACAAGAATTTCAAAATTTTCATCAGTTAAACCATTCCTTTGAGGTTCGTCACTTATACTTGCGAACGTAAATAATTGTTCGAATGGGCCAGATGATGGAAGGTAATTGTTAAATTTTAGGAAAACTTTCTTGAGTGTTGAATATTCATTAATAATATGTCTAGTAATATGTAGATTATTTCTTTGATCTTCTAAATATCTCAGCAGTTCCAGTTCGATTTTTGAGGTTATCTTATTTTTAGGTACAAATCAGAGAATTGTTATAAATGTGTTAGGTCACTCTCACTATCTTATAATATATTATCAGAGTTTGACTCTTACAAATCCCTAGCTGCATCTATTATTAGCTTTTTAATATCATCTTTAGTATAAATCAGACAGTTTACAATATTATACCATCTGAATTTAAATTGAGGAATTAGAACAGCTGCAATTGTCACCAAATCTTTTTCTGAAGCTGCCGAGGCACATTTTGACCAAATGTTCACCACCCCATTTGTATATTGCACAAGTAATTAATTTCTTTTCATATTTATTTTCTAGAAATAACAGACTATTTAATAAAGAACCAAAAAATGAGTTGTTCTCGTCATCTGCTTGAAGAAAATCCAATGTAATAATAATAATAGCATTTATTGCGCAACCGATTTTACAATCCCTTTAAAGGGCAATACATACATGTGTGTCTATATTTATATAAAAGTATACAAATAAAAACGATAAAAACAGTGATACGAGTGACATAAATGATACAAAAACAAAACATAAGCAAAATTAAAACATTACATACTACTTGCCACAAATTTAATGTGGTTTAAACTATGAAAAACAAATTGCACTCTTCTACGGTTCCATTGCATACGCTTCGGCTTCCAATACAACTCTAAAGTTACTGGACACTGTGCACAACAATGGCCTCCAAATTGCACTAGGAGCTTTCAGAACAACTCCCGTTGAAGCTATATAATGTGAAACTGGTGAGCCACCTCTGCATTACAGAAGAATGTTCTTAACTCTCTCACACGCCACATCTATAGCCTCGAATAGAAACAAACCTCTCTACACCAATGCCTTCACCAAAAAATATACTAACTACTTCAACAACAAACCGCATACACCTAAACCTTATTATGAGAGAATACGTACATATCTCCAGTATTTAGACATCCAATTTCCAGAATTATTTCCAATAGATCTAGATCACCCGCCTCCCTGGACCATCAACGTCCCCACCATTAATACTAGTTTGAGCAGATTTAATAAACAGGAAGTATGCCCAGCCGTCTTTAAAACTCACCTTAAATTAATATTGGAAGAATATCAGGACTTCATCAAAATATACACAGATGCATCTAAATGTGAAATGGGAGTCGGAGCAGCAATTGTAACAACCAATCTTAGTCTGCAATTTAAACTTACTCCAACCCTGAGTATTTTCTCAGCCGAAGTTTTTGTTCTCTATAAAGCCCTCCAACACATAAATTCTTGCAACATTCCAAAAGCGTTAATTATTTCTGACTCTCTCAGTTCTTTGTTAAACTTAAAACAGATCTATCCCCAAAACCCGATTGAGAAAATGATAAAATCAGAACTGCTACAGGCTCAAGAAAACTCCAGATGTGTCAACTTCATATGGATCCCATCCCACATCGGCATCGAAGGCAACGAAAAAGCAGACATTTGTGCCCGTAGTGCTATTTCTAATGACGAACCAGATTCGGAGTGTCGGAGTGTCGGAGTGTTGCTAGTGATCTCAAGGTATTTATTAAAAATAAAGTTTTGTGTAAGTGGAACCAGGACTGGGAAAGTTCTCAGTCGAAATTACGGCAAATCAAAAGTGACGTTTCTCCATGTCCGTTTAAAAGTAGCGATCGACGTACGCAAGTGATTCTTACACGCCTACGATTGGGCCATACCAGGTATAGTCACTCCTACATTTTTTCAAACGACGACCCACCAAAATGCACTGTGTGCAATGTAACAGATAGTGTAAAACATTTCCTGGTCGAATGTCCCAGATTTCATAATCAATGTAGCATGCACAACATTCCTACCGATTTGAAGAAACTCATTGGAAATTTCTGCGATCACCGGCTCGTAACTGACTATCTAAAATCAATTAATATGTTTTATAAAATATAAAATTTCCGATTGTACCGTCGCTAATAACCTTCGGGTGGATGCGACTTTTCTAAATAAAAAAAAAATTGCACTCTTTACAAACCTTATTAAAATTATTGCACATATTGAATACAGGTGATCTCAGTAAGAGATTAGTTCTCGCATTGTTATTATAAAACATTAGGTTTTGCCTATTATTAAATTGAGGCACGTTAAAATTTAGCAGCTCCAGCAAACTTGGGCAGTCAGTAAGACAATGTACAAGCTTGAAGAGACATGGCAGAGAAGTAAGAACCCTTCTGAACTCAAGACTCAAAATTGAATCTGTCAAGTAAAAGATCATATTGAAAACCTCATTGTAGGTAGGTACCATCAACCTTGAAAGCCAAGTACTGAAGAAACCTTCTTTGTAAATTTTCAATACAGGCTTCATAGCTTCCGGAATGTATACAAGTGACCAATTTTATGATTGGATATTGTTCATGGCGTCTCCCTATTATTTTTCAGCTCACTAGAGACAGTATAACGAGTCCTATAAATCCAGATATACCACATTGTTGGTCATTTTTGGAGAAATTTCACATTATTAGCACCATACAGTTTCCTAAGTGTATAAGTGCGGAAAATTAGTTTTTCTACTTAAAACTGATTATTTTCTACTCAAATTCGATTGTAGTGAGATGCAAAGATTTTCTAATTTCTGTTCTCTTTCAGTGGTTTGCTACAGGAGCAGCTGATAGAATAATTAAGGTTTGGGATTTGGCTACTGGTCAATTGAAAGTATCTCTTACTGGACATGTAAGTACAGTTAGGGGCTTGGCAGTTAGTCCAAGACATCCTTATCTCTTCAGTTGTGGTGAAGATAGACAAGTAAAATGCTGGGATCTAGAATATAATAAGGTAAGTATTAAATTTGAATAGAATATCAAGAAAACTATCAAGTTTCTCTTATGCTTGGTCTGTTTTATGTATATTGTAATGCCCTTAAATGATATTTTATTGCCAAAGTCAGAGTTCTTCTTTAATCTAATTGCAAGGCGTGTTTTATGTTTGTAATTATTCTTAACGTAAACAAATTAATTTGTATACATTTTTTTAGGTAGTCAGACATTATCACGGTCATTTATCAGCAGTTTATACTTTGTCACTACATCCCACAATAGATGTTTTATTAACAGCTGGTAGGGATTCTACTGCCAGAGTTTGGGATATAAGAACCAAAGCTAATATTCACACTCTAACTGGCCATACACATACAGTATCTACAGTTATTTCACAGGCATCGGAACCTCAGGTAAATAGTTTATGTTATTTTAAATTGTAGGTATATTTATCTTTTTCAATCTTTTATTTGTCTACATATTTACATTCAGATTGTTCTGATTGAAGTTCTAATTATATGCTTATTTTTTTTGGTCTGATTTTCTTATTCTAGGCGTTTTTTTGTACATTTTGACTTTCCCAAACTTCTGCCTTCTCTAATTTTTTTTTCTAATTTTATGCTTCCTGTGACATTATTTATATTAAAAGGTTTTGCTACAATTCATATTCTTAATCTCTACATTTTTCTTGCGAGGAAATACTTCGAATAAATAAAGTAAAAGGTAAAGAGATTAATCTTTAGCGATATTGACAAACCGGTTCAATCCTGCAGTGTGCAATCAATGCGTGTGTGTTACGTGATAGCAATAACATATTCTGGACACTGTGGGCTGCTTACATCCTATTTCTTTAGCATTTCATTTTTTGCACAGTTGACATGAGTTTCAAAATTCATACAAAGAAAGTGGTCAGCCAACCACACAATATTCTCCATCAAAAATCTAAATAACGTTTTGAAATCTGACTCATGTGGCGTATGTCTTGGTTTGTAGTATTTTTTGTTTGTGAATGCAGCATATTAGCCATAACAAACTCAAGACTTTGACGACACAACCAAAAATCACTTAAACAAGTCATCCAATGATAACTTAACAAACAAAAACACTCATACAAATACAAAAAATTTTACGCTGCTGAAAAGAGTCAGAAAAGTTGTTTGAACCTAGATTCCTTTTCTTAGAAGCAAATACTTTTGTTTTGAAGTACTTAAATTCTTCTTTTATAAATACGAAAAATTCTTTATTTTTTTAAAGCAAAATGTGATGCTTCCTTTATAAATACAGTCTAATATCAATGGTTTCTTGGTTAACGATTTTGTAGAAATATTTCGCTGCTTGAGACTTAACTATTGAGAAATTCTATACCTTTTGACCATTTATTTGGTGAAATAAACATTTATCATTCAGTTGTACACTTGTTTACTGTATCAGAGTTTAGTTTTGTTGCATATGATATTGAACACATATCAAAGATTAAATGGAAGCTAGAGGGCAATTTCATGTATATTATTATATATGAAAACGTAGATGTAGGTGGCAGATATGTAAGTAATTTGAAGATAGGATTTTGAACAAGCACTTTCCAAGCAAACCATATTTAGTCGTTTAATTGGAGAAAACAAACAATTTAACTATAAGCAAATTTATACGAGGAAAACTGGGGATAATTTCAGTCATATGAAATCCATTTGCTCTTCAATGCTTACACCGAGTCCCTAATGTCAGAGATGATTGATAATTGGAGGGGTGGAATATCCACTGCTAGTGACGAGGAATTTATGGTCATTACGGATAGATTAATAACTATTAGCAGGGAGTATGGTCTAGTGCTAAATACAAACAAATCAAAAGTAATGATTATAGACCTCAATCCAACACATAGTGGATGAATATAACTATCTTTGTTCACTTATTACCAATAAAGGTGGTTCAGATACATAATTAACTACAGGCTGACAATTGCCAGGAATGCCACTACTAAAATAACAAAGATATGGAGAGACTGCACTCTCTAGGAATAATCAGCTTAATCTTTTAAACACTCATTGTCACATATGCATTAGAGAGGCGGGCATTAACAATCTCAAACCAGAAGAATAGAAGCATTTGAGATATGACCTTATATGCGAATGCTCAGATTACCTATGATACACCGATGTACGGCTGTATCGATACTGAAAGAGCACAAATTAACAAATCCATTATCGACAATAATCAATCAATCATCTCAAATAATTTGAGGGATATTTCAAGAAGAACGAGTGGCTTAGAAAAAAATATCATAGAGGAAAAGATCAAAGGAAAGAGACCTAGAGGTAGATCGCCGACTCGATCGATAGACTAGATAGAGATAGAAAAAGATGTTGAAATACGATCCTGGCAATCAGTACATAATGTCCCTGTGGGGATAAGGGACTGAATAGAGAGAGAAATGTATACAAGATAGTTTAACAAACTTCTTACCCAATGCTATATCAGTCAACAAAATTGTTCTAATACTTTCAGATGGTGCTGCATATATTGTTAAAATCTGCTATTAATTTAAAGATTTTTTATCTATTCATTGCACTTCTGTCACCCATGGGGTAAATCAAATTGCAGAAGATGTAAGAAATCAGTTTCTGTCTGGGAATGATATTATAAATTCTATGAAAAAAGTTTTCTTAAGGGCTCTGTTGAGGTAATAGATGTATTGTACTTTGACCACTGCAATAAAATAGAAATAGTAATGTTAGAATTTCATGATGATTATTCCCAAGTAATTCCGGAAAAAATATTAAAAAACAGGAAATTTGATATGGCAACTCTCATATATCATTGGCAATTATAACTTAACAGCTCCCATTACATGTACCCACATAGAATATTCATTTTCAGTGTCAGTGTACAAATTAATTCCAACAAATAAATTTAAACAAATTTTGTATTAAAGGTGAATTTGAGCTATGTGATGGAAAAATGGAATATGACGAAAATAATTTTTTGCGTGTCTTTTGTATTTAGAGACCTCCATATGCTACTAATTATAAAACATTTATTAATCAGTTAGAACTTTTACTTTATAATACTTACGATAACAATAACATGTTCTTGATCTGTGGTGACATTAATATAGACTTTTTAATTCAAAGCAACCAAAAAGATACTTTAATAAATTTGTTAAAGGAGTTCAACATTAAACATCATATTCACGTATTTATTTATATAACTTATCAGTTAATAAGTTTGCGAAGGATTGAAACTGCAGCAAGAGTTTCTACCAAAAGTACTCAAATCAGGGCAAGGGGCAAGCCAAAAGTTTAATAATCAGCCCCAACAACATGTATAGACAATATCTGCACCAATTATGATATAGATAAGGTAAAAGTGTGTGATAGACTATTGTCTGATCATACATATAAATGTGTTGTTTTAATATGTCTCTTTCAAAAATTAATTAAATTAGTTATATATATAAAAGAAACTTAAGCTATCCTAACATAGTTACATTTCAAAATATTTTATCAAAAGAAACTTTGGATAAGGTATATGAAGCCACAAATTTTCATGAGAAATTTGCCGCATTTTATGAATCATTTGTATATTATGATTTAATATTTACTAAAACAAAGAAATGTCTTAAAAATATATATATATAAACATAAACATCCTTTTCCATCGAAAATTAATGAACTACATGAACAGATTGAGAAAAGTAATAAACAATCAAAATTACACAGAACGTTACAAAGAGTTCAAGAAATAATTCCAAATACTAAGTAAAAAATACTTGCGTGAAAAAAATAATAATAGAATTTGTAACAGTGGTAATGTAATGAGGGAATCTTGGAAAATAATTAATGAAACTAGGGAAAACAACAAAAGCAATGTAGTGAACATAAAAATTGAGGGAGAAAATAACTTAACACCTAAAGTAAAATCAAATTATATCAATAAATATTTTGTAACTGTAAACCAAAAAAACATTATTCCTGATTATAATATGCAATTCGATACATCTCATACAAACTTCTTTCTATTTCCAACAACTCCTGATGATATTATATCTATCATCAAAAAAACCACCTCCAAACCTGCAGAAGGGGTTGCTGAAATTAACGGTAAGGTAATAAAAGCGGCTGCTGGGTTTATTGCTGAGCCCATATCTCATTCAATTAATGAATCGTTTACCTCAGATACATTTCCTAATTTGAGAGTATCTAAAGAAATTCCAGTTTACAAAAACAAAGGAATAAGAGATGAATTAAATAACTACCGTCTTATTTGTATACAAAGTCAAGTAACTAAAATATTTGAACTGGCACTCTATGAACGTCTCATTAATTATCTTGAACATTTTAATATGCTACCTCAATCTAAAAATGGCTCTAGAAAGAAAATATCAACATCCAGTACCATTGCTGCTTGTTTAGAATTCATTTATAATGCACATAATGAAAAGCTACATGTTTTGGGGCTTTTTATGATCTTAGCTGTGCATTTGACACAGTTGATCATGAACTTTTGCTAATGAAACTTCAAGGAATAGAACTCAAGTAGTTACAGTTAACAACAAAACATCTGATCGTATTCCCACAAGGATGGATTCCTTACCCATTATTTTTTATTATCTTCGTCAATGATATTAACAAAATTTGTTTAACCTCTCAAAAAAGTATTCAATATACCGATGACACTAATATTATCATGGTGAATCAATAATTTGAAGAACTTATTGATGAAATTAATGTGGCATCTTTTGAACTGAATAAATATTTCATAGGAATATGAATGTGTCAAAAACACATTTTATGCGTTTTTTGCCAAGAAATGTGCCTGATATTCAGCCTTTTTTACATGTTAATGGAAAATCCATTCAGATTGTCGATCAATTCAAATTCTTAGGAATAATACTAGATGCCAAGCTGAGCGGGAGTCTCATATAAATGCGGTGATAGCCATGTTAAATCATTAGAAATCTAAGAGAAACTGCCTTTCTGCATGTATTAAAGCACATTTATTATGGTCTAATACAATAAACTCTTCAATACGGCTTAATATTGTGGTGTGTATCATCCTTTTTTGAGAGTGCTTTTAAAGTTCCAAAGAAGACTATAAGAGCTATGTACAGTGTTTCTCCACGAAGGACGTGCAGATCATTTTTTATGAAAGGTTGAAATTTTAACTCTACCAAGTCTATTTATATTCCAAGTAATTAAATTTGTTAAAGTTCATTTATGAAAAATGAAGACATATACACGTATGACATTAGACAGAAGAGTGATATACACCAACCATTTTCACTTTTAGAAATAGGGCAACATTCTCCAAGGCATATTGGAATAATATGCTAAAATGCATAAAAAAAACATGGGAACATCAAAGAAATTGGGAAATATACTTCATTCTTTTTTATTACAGCATACATTCTATAGTGTTGAGGAGTTTCTCACATATTAATACTTAATTTTAAAAATTAATTATTATTTAGTTTGTAATCGATTTTATACATGTGATTGTTTTTATTCTAATTACCTGTATTTCGTTTGTTTAGTTGACTAGTCTAATAGAGTTAGTTGTATATTATATGAAATTTTGTATAATGTATGATTCTCATAAATTAAAAATGTATTTTATTCTATTCTATTATGTTTAATGTATTCATCTCATCTTTAGATTATTACTGGATCACACGATTCCACAATTCGATTATGGGATTTAGCAGCTGGAAAATCCATTTGTACATTGACCAATCACAAAAAGAGTGTCCGAGATGTAGTTTTCCATCCAACACTGTAAGTAATATCAAATTGTTACATTTAGGCATGGTTCTTTGTCATAAAGTTGTAGAATTGTGTACCTATTTTTTATTAAATGGTGTTACAGTAAAATCTAATTTGATGCTATTCAAATACATATTGTTTTTAAATGACATTAAGTAAGCTATGTTTAAGTTTATTTTTCCAATCAACGCGAAACTCCTTTTTGCAATAGTAGGTAGTCGTAAAAAGGCTTAGTGTTTTTAAATTTGGGCTTTTTAAACCTATTTTACTAAGCGATCATGTTAATTTCTCAATCTTTTCCAATGTGAGCACGTATTTGTAACTGGGAATGATCAGATATTAAAGTTCATAACATTTATTTAATTCACCTACTCTCCTTATTTGATAGGCACAATGACATTGGATTACATACGTCATCTTTTTACTATAGGATGGGATTACATTTATGTTTTTTATATATACGATTTAAAGCATTTAAATGCCACACATTCAATTTAATATGAGACTCATCTGTCTATACCAGTCAATTTACAATTATGAAAATGCGTATCTATAAATCAACATTCCTGATTTAGTGTCTAGTCATAATTTCTAAGATAAATTTGATAATGAAACTGTCAATTTTTAAAGGAAAAAAATGCCTGTGGATATGGTGTACACACTAGATGTAAATTGAGTGAATGAAAACGACGAATACTCAGTGTGTATTAGTTTATTACTTTCAGGCTAAGCGCTTTCGGCTGTTAAGCCATTATCAAAGCCGTCGTCATTTAAAAAAGTAGTTGTCAAAGCCATCAAGTTGATCAAAAACAATACTCAAGATAGAATCATCGTTATGATTGAGTCATTGGAACAAAACATTAAACTTGTCATCTGTTTTAATTCAGTTTTTTTAATTTTGAGTGAATTTACATCATGTGAATTATAATTTTACACCCTTACAATAGGGTATTTTAATGTTTTGTTCCAATGACTCAATCATAACGATGATTCTATCTTGAGTATTGTTTTTGATCGACTTGATGGCTTTGACAACTACTTTTTTAAATGACGACGGCTTTGATAAGGGCTTAACAGCCGAAAGCGCTTAGCCTGAAAGTAATAAACTAATACACACTGAGTATTCGTCGTTTTCATTCACTCAATTTTTAAAGGTGCTAATTCTTCAGATTTATAACCTACTTGCATTTATGTATAATCAGTATATTCATGTTAAAAATATAAAAATATTTATGTATGTAATTCTATTTTTCTTATTTTAGAAACATGTTTGCTTCCGCTTCACCAGATAATATCAAACAATGGAAATGTCCTGATGGAAAGTTCATCCAAAACCTCTCCGGTCATAACGCAATCATTAACTGTCTAGCTGTCAATCCAGAGGGAGTTTTGGTATCAGGTGGTGATAACGGTACTCTTCACTTCTGGGATTGGCGAACGGGTTATAATTTCCAAAGATTACAAGCTCCTGTGCAACCTGGTTCAATGGATAATGAAGCAGTTATATTTTCAATGACATTTGACAATTCTGGATCAAGACTGATTACAACAGAAGCTGATAAAACTATTAAAATTTATAAAGAAGATGATACTGCTACAGAAGAAAGTCATCCTATTAACTGGAAGCCGGATATACTTAAGAGAAGAAAGTTTTAAAGGAGTTAGTTCATAATAAAGAGACAAATGATGTGAAAAGTGGTATATGCTAAACCAGGTACTGTTTGTCTACAAAATTTGGAAACTATTATTTAGTGTTTCTTGAAGTTTCAAATATTTATTTTTAAGGTATCTTTTATAATTGAATATATTGTAAAAAATACGTTACGTAATATACTTTTTCAATAGAATGTGTTTCACATTGTTTTTCTACAGCAAAATGAACATATTATAACAGGCAAAATATTTCACTAAAATAGCAAGTTTTTCAAATTTATAAACCTGATTCCTTTCATTGATTAGAGAAATTGTAATTTAATCATTACTGTTCTAATTGGTTGTTAAGAGTTTCTGTGGGGGGTAACGAAAAAAGAAAGTTTGTTGTGGAGATGAAGTTGGAATGAGAGAAGTCAAAAAAATATAAAACTATTCTAAAAGACCAATTTTATAAACTAAAATTTGGAAGATTTTAACTGAAATAAGTAAAACAAAATAATAAAATCAGTGAAGGAGGTATCAATAAAAAACATCTGACATACCTGTTGTAGCAGATCTGGTACCCGGGGGACGGTGTTGACGGCGTGTTTTGGAGTGAAGCCGAATTCCCGTCCAATTTCAGCAAATTTTCAGTGCATAAGGTAATTAAAAATTATTTTATTTGGCCATTTAACAAAATTTTTAGATTACAATCTATGAACTTAAAATCCTATTGAATTATTTGAATACAATTTGGCAGCAAAACTATCTAAATTCATCGAAATTTACGGGTTACATTTATTTATATAAAAGGTTTGTTTGAATAGAGAGCCCTGATCAGTCTACTCTAAATTAAATTGTATTTTCTTTGTTTTGAGTTCATTTTTAATTGTTATATGTAATGACTCGTTTTAAATGTTTTTATAATTAAAATTATCCAATTGATTTCTCATTTCCGTTAAAAAAATTTATATTAGTTACAGTTTAACACAAAATTTCTACCATTAGCGTAACACAAGAAGCTGCCTTTGACTACGAGGGCAGCAACAATAACAACTTCCACATCGGAAATAAACCTACAATGACTGAAAATAACTCTAACGTTCCTCAAATTTCCACTTCATATGTATCAGCCGCAAAATCTAGTCCAAAACCAACGTTTCCCAAGAAAGAACAAGCCATACTTTTCCACTCCGCTGATAATTTGAAATTATTCGAATACGTTAAAGCAGTTGGTGATATTATAGGCCCTAGAAATACATGCTTCGCATCAAGAATTTCCAATAACAGAATCTGCATTTATCTAAACAAAATTGAACTAGTTAACCAACCATTCGACAATTAAAGTTGGAAACATGGAACTGAACGTAAGAAGATAGTTACCCCCGCAAAACGCCTTGTTCTTTCAAATGTGTGCCCATCCATTCCTCACGAACTAATTGAAACAGCATTAATAGATCTTGGACTACAGTTAGCATCACCAATATCTTTCCTGAAAGCTGACATTCCCGGGGATGAATACAACTGTAATAAATGCGAATAACAAAAAGATAAATTTATTGTAGAAAATTTCAGAACACACGGTAAAACATATTTTATTTTAAATCAAAATAAAAAACTGGAACGCGACCCACATTTTTGTTTAGAAAAATAATACGAAGTCAAAACAGATTAAAACAAATAAAACATCTTACTGGGTCAAAGCAAAATAATTGTTTTGAATACAATTATTTCGATAACGAAAATTAGCACGCTTCAAAACACAAAAAGTTGATTTTGCAATTCAACAAAAAAAACCCAAACCTAATTCGGGGGAAAAGCAAAAACGGTGTGCAGAGAGCGACAGCAGGGCAGTGCCGGCCGAAAACGCGAAGGGAAAAGTCCTTTCCCTGTCACGGTGACGGTAGTAGTTTTTTAGTGTTAGCGGTATCAGAGGTAAAGTTATCTCCGTTGTGTCAGGGCGTAATAGGGATACTGGGATATCCTTGACGGTGAACACTATCCCCCGTTTCGAGACACAAAACGGTGGAATTACCCTCTACGCTAAGTTTTTCCAACATAGCACGATTCCGGTTATTTGGCACTATCCGCGGCGGCTATAAAGATAGCGAAAAATAAGCAGTATCCAGGCGAGAGAAGGGAAGTTTTCCAAGCCGTAAGTTTTTGAACAAAATTGAGATTTGAACGTTTTTTTTTCATTTTGGAGACGGTTATTTGTTATTATTGGCGCTGGATTCTGAACTTGGGAGTTATAATTTAATTTGCTATACATAGGGAGTAGCGAAAACAAATATATTTAGTTGATGTTCTGATCTTTCAAGGGGACTGGACACATTGGGTCGTTCTCAGTTAAATATTGCATGTCCAGGCTTACAAATTTAGGGGGCACAGCTCGTTCTGTAGTATATATAATTTACCGTGTGTGCTGATATAACCAGATTTTGCAGAGTTTCGCCAACCTGACAAGAGTTAGGTTTTTTTTTAATTAGTAGTTATTATTTTGTTGCGCCACATAATTCGCTTCCACCTCGTAGGTAGGACGGAGATAGAAATTTACGAGAGGTTAATTTGTACATGGTAGCAAAAAGGTCGGAGCGTATGATTTTCCATTTTTCTTAGGTTCCAGCGAACTTGCGCTGATAATGAATATAATATAAAAAAAATTGTTATCTTATGTTCAGACGTGATTCGGAATTTCTCAATTATTAGTAAAACACATAATTCTTGTCGGTGATTCCAATACTTGGAATTTCGCAACTTGAAACGCCAGTGTCGATAAATATTTTATGGTTCTTAGCTCAGCAATATTTTATACTAATAAATTTCGCTTTCATTTTCTCAAGGTCAATGGCGAAAAAGCCAACGTAAGCTGGAGTAATATTTCGGTTAAAAGGTAAATACATATAATATTTTATTTATCGACTGGACTAGACACCGGTGAATAGCAAATTTAGGAAAAAAGAAACCACACGCCTCTCATTCATTTTGGAAATACCACAACGATAAGGGGGTAGTATAGTTGCTCTAACGCAAAACGAGGGCTCTGTCATAACTTTGTTTTGTGGAATAGTTATATGTTATACAGGGGTAGGTTAAGATGCACAATTTATAGATAGATGTATAGGTAGGCTTATACCAGGGGACTTTATTTATTTGGGAAATATCGGGATTTTGTGTTATAGTTACATAGATTTATATGCTCAGAGATTGTTTTATTATATTTGTTTATATACAACGTTGTGGTTCCACCATATTTTATTTATCATCCCTACCCCGTAATTCCCCCTAGAGAGTGTAACAACCTTGGGTGTGAGACAGAACCGGAAGACAAATCCTGCCCTGGCAAAGGATTATCAAACCATTTTAAGACCAGGCGTACCCCAGCTCAAATCGGACTGGATTTGCCTTACACGCTCAGCCGCACATTGGAGGAAGAAATTGGTGACTCGAATGGTCGGGATCACTATATCGAAAAAGGGTCTGGAAATTTATTACAAGTGGTGACAGCAATTGTTAGACTGGTGACAGCGTTTTTCTTTTAATTAATAAACAGCTCTATTGAATGAGGTTTCGTTACATCTGGTGACAGCTGGTTAGTTAGCAATTGTTAGACAACCAACTGCCCTAATATTCTAATTGCTTCCCAGCCACCAGCATTAAACATGCAAGCATCAAACACGAACAGTCATAATATCCAATCTGATCTTCCGCCACCGGCTTCCCAGAAATCAGATATACATCTCCCCCAATCCATAAACAACACACCTATTACTTCAGACATAATTAAAGTTCCTCTGTCTACTACAGATCACCCAAATATACAGGTTCCACCTACACAAAAAAGACCCTTGCCAAGTTCCACAGGCACAGAATCTGTTTCTCCCATTACTATCAACACAGCCCCCACTTTCGATATTCCAAAACCTGTCAAGAAAAAAGCTAAAAAAGAATCAACACTTGATAATAAGATACCTGAAAGTTCCAGGACAATAATCTCCGGTATGTATAATAAATTTCCTGACTCATTCACACTGCCCTTAGAATACTTTATAGCTTTTCTGGAAAACTCATATGGATCTAATGATCCACTATCAGAAGCTGAACAATTTACCAAAGACATTAAATCGTTACTTGCTGACATGCATACTACATATCCTGCCCTTACCGATAGATCCCTCAAAAATCGTTTTACAAGAATCACAAAAAAAATCAAGCAGGCTCTTAATATAGACAATACCGATAATGAAAGTCTGACATCACAGACATCAGTGGGCGATGACTGTATGTCTGACAGTTCTCTCATCCTACAAACTTCATACTAAACATTTAATCTTATATAATTGAACTGCGATGGGTTTTATCCCCGTCTTGAACGTATACAATTAGTGTCCGATACCCAAGCTGATATTGTCTGTCTCCAGGAAACGAACTTTAAGGAAAGTCACAAACGGGAATTAAAAAACTTTGTCGGTTACGACTATCTTAGATTCAACTTTCTTAGAGCTAGCGGTGGAACTTCGATACTTGTTTCTTGTGATTTTTATTCCGTAGATGTACCATTAGTTACTCCATTAAAAGCTGTCGCTGTCACAGTTTGGGCCCCCCAAAAAATTACAATTTGTAGCATTTACATCCCTCCTAATTACAACCTCAGTGAATCCGATCTTGCTGATCTAGTAAGGCAATTGAAATCTCCATACATCCTAATTGGTGACTTTAAAGCACACAATGTCATTTGGGGATCAAAATTTACCTTTGGAAGGGGGAAAATAGTTGAAAATTTCCTAAATCACAATAATGTTTGTTTACTGAACTCAGGTGCAGAAACGCACTTAAATATTGCTATAGGAAATATATCATCTATTGATCTTAGTCTTTGTGACCCTAAAATTATACCGTCACTGTCCTGGAAAACGCTTGACTGTCTTTATGATCGCAATCATTTTCCAATCTTCATCTCTGACAAATCAAAAACCACATTAAACTGTAAAACAAGATGGAAAATTTCTAATGCTGACTGGAATGCATTTAAAGAATTCACTGAATATCAAATATCTCAGCTACAATTTCCTGAAAATATCGAGGAATCGGTTACAGCATTCAGTAACTGTATAATCCAAGGAGCAGAAATATACGTTGGAAAATCTTTAATACCAGCATCCCGAAAACTCGTTCCTTGGTGGAATGATTCATGCGCAACTGCTGTCCGGGAATGTAAAACTGCATTAAATAACTACAGGAAGACTAGAAATACAGAAAATTATATAAATTTCAAAAAACTTAAAGCCAAAGCAAGATGGGTAGTAAAGCAGAGTAAAAAAGCTTCTTGGAATAACTATGTTTCATCCCTTACCTCTGACACACCCCCGGGACAAGTCTGGACAAAAATACGACAAATGAAAGGCAATAAAACTTAGACTAAAATCTCTGCGGTGATAATTGATGACATTGTCACTGAAAACCAGCAAATTGCAAAATAATAGCTCCTCATTTTGAAGAGAAATACAAGAACAATAATAATCAAAACCACAATCAACTGAACGAGTCCCCCCTCCCTATTACTTCCTCCGTTATATCCGACCTTGACTCTGAACCATCCATTCTCATTCGAAGAACTAACTTACGCCCTTTCTTCTTGTAGAAATTCCGCTGCTGCTCCCGATAATATACCATTTATCTTTCTATAATCTTTATCACCGATCTCCTCAACAAAATTACTGGAATTATATAACACCATCTGGACTAAACAGCTATTCCCAACACAATGGCGAGAATCAATTTCAATTCCAGTGATAAAACCATATAAACCACCACAGATCTACACTCATATCGTCCCATTTCTTTAACATGCACAATGTGTAAGTTGATGGAAAAGATGGTTAATAATAGGATACTTTGGTACTTGGAAAAACACAAAATAATAAATCCAGCACAATCGGGATTCAGACTGCACCGTAGCACTAGGGACAATATCGCTTATCTACAGACATTCATTGCTGATGCTTTCCTAAAAAAATGATGTTGTAGCTGCCGCATTTGATATTGAAAGTGCCTTTGATACCTTGTCAAAGTCAGCAATACTTAATAAACTCAGGAAATACAACTTCCAAGGCAACATATTGGCCTTTGCACAAAATTTCCTAACCGATAGATCATTCCAGGTATCTACTAATGGACTCTAGTGTCTTCGAAACACTTACAATATAATGGCGTACCTCAAGGATCAGTTTTAAGTCCAACGCTCTTTATAATAGCCATAAATGATATATGCTCATCAACTAGACCCTCTATTAAGTTCTCTATATACGCAGACGATCCAATCACCTTTTGTAGTGGTAAAAATAAACAAACTACAGGTAACATAATTCAGACAGCAGTAAATCAACAGTTAAATGACGAATATCTGCAGGTGTGTAACTCAATAAGAATTTTGGGGCTTACCTTTGATAGTAGATTAAATTGGAAATAGCATATCAAAGACATAAAAAAGAACTGTGTGGTACGAACAAACATTATAAAAACATTAGCTCACTACCAATGGGGAGCTGATGAAAAAATCCTGTTACAGGTGTACAAATCTCTTGTTTGTTCCAAACTAGATTATGGTAGCTTTATTTACATGTCAGCAAGTAAATCCGATTTAAAAACTCTTAATTCTGTTCACAATACAGCTCTAAGAAGTTGTCTAGGAGCTTTCAGATCCAGTACTGCTGAAAGTATTTACTGTGACTCCAAGGAACCCCCCCTTATGCTTACGACAGGAATTACTTCTCATGTCATACTGTACACAGGCTACGTATTGGGCATACTCGTCTGACTCATGGATATCTAATGTCCGGCTCCGACCCATCCGAACGACAGCACTGCAAAATCCCACTTACAGTTAAACACATACTGACAAGCTGTCTGAAATATTCAGATAAACGCCGTAACCACCAGCTATACGAACTTCACTTCAAGAAATTTTAAATATTCCGGATCAGTTACCTCGTCTAATCAATTTTTTAAAGGACATTAATTTATATTATGAAATTTAAATTGTTCATGAAATCTAAACAGCTTGTTAATGTTCAGTTCTTGTAGTTATAACTATTGTTACATGTTGTGTCGATGAAATCTAACTTGCCTCATGTAATCTAAACAGTTCGTCAATGTTATTGTTCAGTTTTTGTAATTATACCATGTTTGTAAACTAAATAGTTTGTTAACGTTTATATCTTATAGTTAATAACTGTACCATGTGTCAATGATCTCAGTTGTCGAGACACGTTAATGTAAAAAAAGTTACAGTTTAAATTTAGTATCTTTTTGTGATCATAAATATCTGATTTTTGCCAAAAGAATCTATTTATTCAATTACCTACATATTTGATAGTTAGGCAACACATTTCACATATTAAAATAAATAAAATTTCTTGGTGCTATATGAACTCTATCTGAGATAGGAGTAATTACAGAAATACAGAAACTGAAAATAAAATTGAAAAGGGCAAGATTTATATCATTATAATATGTTGTTTTCTTTATATTTCTCAAATTGTATAGGCAGTGGCATTCATCATAATTCAACTCTCTGTTATTAGTGTCAAATTCATTACTTCAATTTTTATGTTTACTGCAAAAAAGATAATAGAAGTAGGTACTAATTAATCATGTGAATTGAAACAATTTCTTCACAGAAGTCCTCATTGTCTACAGGATTTTATCTTGAACTAATCAAACTGTGGCATGATATTTCGTCATTTTTTTATGAATTTAATATTACTAAGTGGACTGTACAAATTCCTGCCTCAATATATACGAGAGTTGAAAGTTTCCAACCTAACAATCAACAAGGTATTTTTGGTAAAATTTAGTTTTATTTATTTTTCTTTTAGTTTACTAACGTTTTATTCTTTCTCAATGTCCAATTTGCACTTGCGTGTGTTATTATTGGTATCGTTATTGTACCGGGTGTCCATCTTTATTTTCCATCATTTTAACTGCCCCTAACTTCTAAACGGTTTGAGATAGAAACATGCGGTTTTCACTAACATGTTTCATTTTAGCACAAGTTTTGTTTAAAATAGTTAAGTTTTTTTCATTCGTTTTGCCTGCGTCACAACAAAAATGGCGGATGTTTGACAATTTTTTTGTTGACATTTATTAATGGAACACCCAGTATACGTTTTGACAGTTTCAAAGAACCGTCCTTTACCTATTCTTCAGTGTAATTTTTTTTAAAATCGGTTAACGTGTGACTGAAAAATTAGCTTTTAAAATGAGAGATGCAAAGTAGTACTTAATCACAAAACGTAACAACAATTTTATTCAAAACAAGACACAAACAAAAAAGTGTTAGTTACAATTAATTGAATGTTCAATGTGCCGTCCTTTTTGATCAGTACACTTGCTTAACCTTACATATGAATTTGTAAAAGACTTGCCCAACATATTTTGGGTAATGCTGTTAAATGCATGAATATTAATCTTTAATTCGTCCAAATTTTGTGTTGCAGGATTATACGCTAAAGATTTTACATATCCCCATACAAAAAAATCAGGAACTGTTAGGTCACATGAATTAGAAGCCCATTCTATTGGACCACTTCTGCCAATCCAGTTGTCAACAAATTTATTGGAAACAGAATTTTTAGCTACTAAAGAAAAATGGGGAGGTGCCCCATCCTGCTGGAAATAAGTTTCATTCCAATTACCATTTAATTGTACATCTTGATTCAACTGTGGATAAAAAAATAATTCCAACATGTCTGTATAAGTATTTCCATTGATTGTTTTTTGAGCGAAAAAAAATGGCCCATAGATTTTATTGTTGTTGACAGCACACCACACATTTACCTTAGGTGAATCTCTTTCATATTGTTCAAACTCGTGCGGATTTACTTCAGACCAAATTCTGCAATTATGTTTATTAACTGCTCCAGTCAAATAAAATGTGGCTTCATCAGACATTATTAGATTGACGTTTGGTACATTCCTCCTGAGATCCAGTAACGTTTCACACATAAAAACACGCTTTTCGAAGTCCCTCTTATTCAATTTCTGATGAATTTGAATTTTATAAGGTTTTATTTTTATTGCTCTCAAAATGTTATGAACTTTAGACTTACTAATGTTGAAATGGGAAGCAAGTTTCCGTAATGACGATTTTGGATATCTCCTAACAAAGTCATATACAGCTATGTTATCATCTAAAATAATTATTAACTGGTACTCTTTTCTTTCGAGATAATGATCCAGTTTCTTTATAAGTGCGGAACCAATTTCTAATTGTTTTTGAACTGGGTGGTTGTTTATTAAAATCTCTGAAAAAACGTCTCTGAGTTAAAATCACCGATTTTGTTTCAGAAAAGGTAAGTACAACATTTGGTTTTTCTACGTCTGAAAACACCATTTTCACATAAAAGCAGACAATAACAATGACTGACAATTCGCAAAGTTGATAAATTTGACATTTACATAAAACTTCCAAAGCTTACTATGATTAAAAGTAGTAGGCAAGCATCTCTCATTTTAAAAGTTATTTGCTCAATCACACGTTAACCGATTTCAAAAAAATTTGTACTGAAGAATAGGTATAGGACGGTTCTTTCAAACTGCCAAAAAAATACTGGGTGTTCTATTAACAAAAGTCAACAAAAAAATTGTCAAATATCCGCCATTTTTGTTGTAACGTAGGCAAAATGAATAAAAAAAACTTAACTATTTTAAACAAAACTTGTGCTAAAATGAAACATGTTAGTGAAAACCTCATGTTTCTATTTCAAACCGTTTAGAAGTTATGGGCAGTTAAAATCAGGGAAAATAAAGATGGACACCCGGTACTGTGGATTTTAATTTTCACTTCCATGTAAATATCTCTATGTGCCAGTATTGTATTATTTAGTGTGTAGTACAATCTCGTTCTTCTTCTTATTATAATGCGTATCCGTTAATGGATGTTTGCGATAACATTTTCCATTGCTTCTCTATTCCTTGCGGGGTGTGTATTAACGATTGTACATCGTGTAGCCCTATCCACTGTCTGATGTTTCGCAGCCAAGACATTTTTTTCCTACCGATCCCTCTCCGGCCTTCGATCTTGCCGATCAACAGATGCAAGAATTGATATTTCGTGTTTTGCATTATATGCCTCAAATATACCATTTTCTTTTCTTAATTAATTCAAACAGTTCACGGTATTTGTTGACACGACTTAGAACTTCTTCGTTTGTCAATCTAGCCGTCCAAGGTATCTTAAGGATTCTGCGATACATCCACATCTCGAAAGCCCCTAATTTGTTAATTGAGGTCGCCTTTAATGTCCAGCCATACCATGAAGAAGCACCGACCAAACGTAGCACTTAGTAAATCTCAGTCTCAGGTCAAGGTCAAGGTCAAGAACACTCTTCGAAACCTCAAGAATGCCCGTCGACCTTTGTTCAATGCGACATTTTATTTCCTTTTCTGATGTCCATTCTTCCAGCCAGACACCGAAGTACTTAAATTTATCTACTGTTTCTATGGACTTTGCTTTGAACGTTATGGTAGAGTTTTCAAACATATTTAGATTTCTGCAGATAATCAAAAACTTTGTTTTTTTGGTGTTGATATCTAGGCCCATTGAATTGCGCTGTTCTCCTACTTTGATGACCAATTGTTGTAGATCGTGTATGTTATCAGCTATTAAGACCGTATCGTCAGCATAGCGAATATTGTTACTCCAGACTCCATTAACTTTGACTCCCTGCTTGTTTCTCAATGCATCTAATGTCTTTTTGATCTATATCAAGCCTATTGAGGAGCTGCATTAATTTGTGATGTTTTACGCGATCAAATGTCCTTTCGTAATCTATGAAACATAAGCACACATCCTTTCTACGATCATAGCAGTTCTGAGCAAGACTTGTGTTGCGACTGTCGCTTCTCGTGTACCTAATCCTTGTCTAAACCAAAATTGGGAGTCGCTTATGTCTCTTTCACACTTTTTGTAAATTCTTTGGTGTATGATCTTAAGAAATATTTTTTAAGTATGGCTCATCAGGCTAATAAGTCTATGATCTTCACATTTTCTTGCATTGGTCTTCTTAGACAGGGGGATAAAAGTAGAGCACAACCACTGTTTGGGGTAGTAACCTGTCGCATATATAGTGTTAAACACTCTTTGTAGTGATGTCATGCCTCTTTCATCAAGGAGTTTAGGTATTTCTGAAGGAATTCCATCTGGGCTAGCCGCTTTGTTATTTTTTGAGTTTCGTATGGCGTTTTCAATCTCGTCCTTAGTGATCGATGGGCCGGTTAGAGAATGATTGATACCAGTTGGGGGTCTGTCGTCGTCGAAAAGTTCTTCAATATACTTTTCCCAAACATTATTCTTCTCTTTGGTTTCAAGGACTATCTGGTTGTTATTATTGACCATTATAGTTTGTCTAATCTTTTTATGTATGACAGCAGTCTCCTTCAGCTTTTTCTGCAGTTTAAAATCGGCGTGTTGATTTTGCAGCTGTTCTATTTCTGAGCATTCACGATGAAGCCATTCGTTTTTTTCTATTCTAATCTTTGATCTTATGAGTCTTTGAATATCTTTGTATATGTTGCTGTCTGTTTAGTTTTTGTGCTTTCGACGTTCATCCATTAACAACAAAATCTCATCCGTCATCCATTTTTGTTTTTTGTTCCTTTCCTCATATCCCAATCTGTTTTGCATTGGGTTTGTTCAGAATATCCGTTATCTTTGTTCAAGATTCCGTTGGCTCTTCTCCAATATTACTGTTTGAATTTGTGCATTATCTCATGACACATCTCAGATTTTATTATTGAATCCTTCAATTTTTCTAATTACACCCGTCGCCGTGTGGATGACTTTCTCTGACTTGACAAATAAATTTTCAAGAGGACCACCAATAGTACATGGTCAGAAGGAACATCTGCCCCAAGGTCCGCACTACATTGTCTGGTCGGTCCGCTGGGGACTTCCCTATTTGTTATTTCTGCCTCTATCTTCCCATTTTCTCTGTCAATATAGTTCCCAGATATACACGTCGTTAATGTTTCCAGTGTCTCGTCTTTGCATTTTATTTAATTAGTATTTTTATCCTGTTGTTTACAATTTATGATCATAACTTTAATTTTATTAGTATTCACTTCCATTTACATGTTTTCTATTCCTTTTTGGTCGATATACACACTAGCTTTTGCATCTTATTTCTGGTATTTGCTATCAATACCACATCATCTGTATATAGTAGGGAATTTATTTTTAATGGTTTTAGATTTTTGTAGCCAATTATCGTGTTCAACTGTTCAGTTTTGTTTTTATTTCCTTCGTTATCTTATCCATAATTTATATAAATAAAAGCGGATACGAGCTATCCCCCTGTGTTATCCCTTTCTTCACAAACACCTACTTCAAAAATATAAAATAAAAACAATAGAAGATCTCTACTACACCGTGTCTGTCCGTCCTTCCGTTTTAAGCTTCAGCGGACGAACAGTAAGTGCTAAAGCTTAGGTATAAATGAGTCATGTTTTTTTATTCACCGGTAGATCCACCAACTACGTTTTTATATTCATTGGTGGATTTCAGATTGAAGAAATGACGCGTTCATTTATTACTGTTTCATCAACCAAAATTGCAAACCATTCCACCGAGGTGGTGGATAAATTTGGTGGTTTAGAAAATGACAGCTTAACCTTAAAAAAACATGTTTATTATTTCATCCTCGGAATTATGAGATTAACTGCTACTCTGAGATCTGGATGCTAAAATAACTACAACACTTTCAAGTATTTTCATTCGTTTCGTTAATTTTTGCTAATAACAACAATCAATTTAAAAATCGATTGTCAATTGTCAGATATAATGATGAAAATAACAGCAACTGCGTTTTTTTATGTGCCATTGATGATTCCAACATGTCGGTGCAGCGGAGACTGACGTCAGTCAACCAATGGTGAATATATATGATGCAAAAAAGACTTGCCTATTGATTCGAAATCAGCATAGTCTGAAACCTCTACACCAGCGGTTCCCAACCTTTTCTGGACCACCGCCCCCTATAGAAGAGAACAAAAATTTCACCGAACACCCCCCCCCCCCAGTCGCTGGTTAGTCCAAAGTAGTTAATTTTATTTGAATATCATCTGTACCGTCCCAATTGATCTGTATTTAGCTTTAATTTCAGTTAATGTCTAAATTTTATTTTAGAGGAATGATGAAGTAGAAATTTATTAAACGACTACCAAATGTACAATAAAATTGTTTATTAAATTGTTAATATCGGGTTCCAATTTCGTTAACATCAATCGCAGATCGCCACGTTCAGTGATGTGTAGTCTGTTCCTCTTCTTTGACAGCAAATCAGTTACTGCACTGAATGCACGCTCAGCCATATAGGACGAAGGAAATGTGATTAACAACTTCTGTACTATTGTCCACAATCCAGGATACAGAACTGGTATTGGTTTTTGAAGCCAGAACTCTTGATATCCACGTTTGAATTTTACTTTCAGTTCTTCGTTAGTTGTGAGATCTAATAGCTCCTCTTCCAAATTTGATGAGCCTTCAGTATCTGTGTTTGCGAAAGGATCTATAACCCAATTTGGTATTTCCATGTTTAAAATATCTTGGAAACGCTCTGTAAAATCAACATGAAGAACTTCCAAGTGGTGGCAGTAAGTAAGTAAATCTTCCGGTTTTGCAGACACTGTTGATAATGTGGGAAAATGGTTGTACTCACCTCTACCAAGATTTCTTTTGAATATAAGAAGTTTTCCTGCAAAAGCAGCTATGACGTTTTTAGTTTTAATTAAATTTAAATTATCACCTTGCAATTGTAGATTAACTTGATTAAATACTTTAAACAGGTCCGTCAAATAAGCGATGTCATTTTTTGACGTAATCAGGTTTTCGCGCTGTTCGTTTTCTTCAAGAAATTCCAACACTGAGTCAAATGGATTGAAAAAACGATTCAGACAAACACCTTTAGAGAGCCAACGTACTTCTGTGTGCAGAAGCAAGCGATTGTAGCCTTCATCATTTTCATTGCAACGCTTATGAAACAAACGGTCATTCAATCAGTAGCAGCGGACAAAATATTGCTAATAGGAATTTCTTTCTCTTGAAAAAATTCTTGCATGATATTAAATATAGAATGTCCCTTTGTATCAGATTCCAAATTCTTAGCACATACTCGTAATAACTCTTGATGAATTTTTTCTTCTTTTATAAATCGTACGTATGATAAGAGTAGAGCTTCGTTACTTGGTAGAGTTGATTCATCGAGTTGAATGGAAAATTTGCAAGTCTTTAGGTAATCGCATAATGATATTTCAACGTCATTTGCCATTTCATCTATTCTTCTTTGCACTGAATTATTACTGAGAGGAATTTTTTTAATAATATCAAATGGTGCCTTATGATAGAGAACACTTTTTATTATCTCTTCGACTGCCGGCAAAATTAATTCCTCGCCAATGGTGTGTGGTTTTCCTGACTTTGCGATTAACAATGAAACGTTATATGAGGCTCGTAGCCCATCATCGTCTCGTTTAGAAGACGATGCAAAAAGGTTTGATATAGTTGGCTGTTTTAAATATTGTTTTTCGAGTTCTTGAAAATAGAATATATCTTTGTTATTCTTATCAGGATGCATTTTACGTAAATGCTCTTGTAGCCTAGAAGGTTTCATAGCTTCATTTGAAAAATCTTTTCGGCAAATTAAACACATAGGTAATGATTTGTTTGTAGAAGATTCCGCAAATCCATATTTTAAATATTCAATACTGTATTGCCGGCATTTCTTTTTTAATTTATACGTAGATTCATCCATTTTCATACAAAAATTAAATTCTCAATATATTTATAGATAGTAATGTTTATAAAATGACACACAACTCACGCCGTTGGGAACCAATGCTCTACACCGAAGAAAAAATATTCAGCTTTTTATACAGGGTCATTCATTGAACTGAAATTATTGTTTAGAAGTCTACGTATACGTTTTGCACAATATTGTCTATTACGAAGACTATCATCATTGATTATGGGCGTCTTGCGTCTTGAACTTGATAGATGCAAACTTAGTAGGTATTTAAGGGAATACACATAAATTAAACTTCTGTAATAAATTTTTCTCGCCACTAACCGAGCAAGGTCAACGTTTCTAATAACCTCTTTAGGGAGGAGTTGCTCGTATTGGCCTTTTTGACGTAAGGCATGTGATCGTTTTAATCCTACACCATATAGGTACAATTAAATGTGAGTAAATATAATAAACAATACGATAACCAGAAGATTTATTGACTGATTTTTGCGGTGATCATTATCTTAATGTTTATATACGTCTTTAGAGATAGGTGAATTCAATGTCGTGTTTAACGTTTATCGAAATTTCTGGTTCTAGGAGGAATAAACTTTATCTGTTTTTTATATAAATAGCAATAGAGTGGGGCCATATTGTTTGAGTTGTTTTTCGCTATTTTAAATCAAGATAAAGAGACTTCAACTTAAAATACAAACTGAGTAAATGTTATATTTATTTCAGATAATAAAATTATAAATTAGTCATTTGAATTAATCAATATACTTGATGGCCCAGTTAGGTCATTATACTGTAATGGTTATGAAAAGTTAAATATGCGAAAAGTGTTTTAAATTACGAAAAGACAGGTAGGGGAGAAGTGGTGTCAATGGGACACTTTTTTTACATGAGCTATATTTTTGTCATTTTTATAGGAAATTGTCTGTGTTTCTGCCAGTTTGTTCAAGCGACAAATAAAAATCATGCAAACATTTTAACACTCTAAAAAATTATTATTTTTTTAATAGAAAAAATGTCCCATTCATAACCCACTGCTTTGTATGGTGCAAGACCAGGTTGTGAATGGGTTAAGAAAATAAATTATAGTTACACGACCTTGTCTCAGCTTTTATTGACAAAATACAAATAAATTAGTAAACTATGGTAACTTGAACGTATAAAGACAAATAAGCTTGGATTTACAATTATTCCTCTAATTCTTACACAATCTTTCCAAATTATTTTTCGCAATGATTAAAAAAAATATTGAATCTCAAAGTAGATTGAGAACGAGCTGTAGCCGCATTTCTTTCGGGTTGAGGAAGCTTTCTCAAAATCAGATCTTGTGGCACTTCACAGACGTCTTCCTCTACAGGATACAAAAACTATTCAGAATTTCCATGACACCTCAAAAATTCAAAATGGTCTAGCTTTTCTTCAACAATTCCAATGTAGGAAATTTTGATTTTCTTTGTAGAAAAGTCGGCTAACACGTAGTTATTTTCCTGTACAACAAAATTACTCACTTCCTGAAATATTTCAAATTCCTTGTCGCTAAAAATCATCCAAATCTTGGGCCTCAAATTCCTCTGACTCATCGCTCGATTCACTTTTTTGTACAATCCTTCGGACAACTTTTTTCTTTTTCGCTGCCTTCTGTCGGATTTTCTCTGCTTCTTCTTCCATTAAATTCGTAAGTTCAGGACTGTCGGGGGTCATCTGGGAGTGAAGAAAACCCCTCCAGCGAGTCCGTAAAAGGTTCTATTGGGCGAACAGCTCCGACGATGTGAAGAACTGGTGTGAGGAAAGTACTACTTGTGCTACGAGTAATGGACCACATCGCAAGAGAACGTCAGCCATGAAGCAATATGATGTCGGAAGCCCTTTTGAAAGGATTGCTTTAGATATCGCTGGACCATTTCCGACGACAGAAAATGGTGGTACATACATTCTGGTTGTAATGGACAATTTCACACAGTGGGTGGAAATTTACGCGATTCCGAACCAAGAGGCCACAACTGTCGCGGATGTATTGGTGAAAGAAATTATTAGCCGATATGGAGTGCCCTTGGAAGTCCACAGCGATCAAGGAAGAAATTTCGAGAGTCAGATATTCCAGGAAATTTGTGACAAGCTGGGAATGAAGAAGACCAGGACCACAGCGTTGCATCCACAGTCAGATGAAATGGTCGAGAGGATGAACAGGACCATTGGAAAATACCTGTCCAGTTTCCAACCACTAGAGAGATTGGGACCAGTATTTTTACCTATTTGCGTTGGCTTATCGATCTGCCATAAATCAGTCCATGGGCGAAATACCTGCGAAACTTTTGTTTCGACGTGAAATAAGGCTTCCTTGTGACCTGGAATTTGGCCGTCGGCCTGGCGAAGATCTAGCAGGAGAAGATTACGTGATCCAATTGAGAAGAAGGATGGACGATGTGCACGAATTGGTTCGAGCGTTCGTACTTAATCAAGAAGATGATCAACGACGTCATCATCATAAGCAAGTAGTGTTGGAAAATACGGTGATTTTTCGGTAAACGGTGAAACGGCGACAGTGATTTCTAAATCACCGTGATATTAAACAGTGATTTGAATCACCGCAGTGACTGAATATAAATAGTAAAGGCAAATCAAAATATAAGAAAAGCGCGGTGACTGGCGACTACGAATTTATTATTTATGCATCTGTTATCGATTAAAATCACCGTTTTTCCTTCACATATTATTAATGATATATCATATTTCGATTTTCGATTGGGGCGATCTTCCACTTCCAATGCTGGTGTCAATTGCAGTATTCGGTTCGCGATTCCGTACCGACGAAACTGAATCACCGATCATCGCATCTGCAAGAAGTGAATCACCGGTAGCGCCAGTGATATCGCGGTTACTAATGATCGCCCAACACTATAAGCAAGATCCTCAATGAAAACCCGAAAATAGTCCACCAAAACCGACTAGCGCCATTCGAATGAGACTATGACCTAGAGGAAGGGGTGAATCATGTCCGAGAAGAGCATGACCCTGCTTTCAAAGAATTTATGGGCGCATATGAAGGTACCGGGAAAGTTAGATATGGAGTCACTACAGAACAACGACAAGATTTGTTCACGCTCCCGGAAGAGTATTCACTGGCACACAACATCTCCGCCAGTAACAAACACGCACGAGGGTTGGTAATCGCCTTTCGAAAGAAGGTTGGGCGATTAAAATAACTTGAAGATCAGATTCCAGCCCCTGGAAAGACAGTGAGATTCAAACACAATTCACGGTATGCCTTCTACCTGGTAATTAGAAAGGCATTTCAAGATCGTTGCATCTACCGGATTGCGTGGGAAGCGCTGCGCTACAAAGCCTTCGAGATCATATGCTGGAATACCACGTCATCATACATATGCACGGTGACCACGTGTAGAAACTAGCAATGCCCAGGATAAAGAGCAACCGGTTGGATTGACGAGTCATCAGGAACATTATAGAGGTGATCTTCCAAGATACTGGTGTCCACATATCCATTTGCAGCTATACCCCCCGGTATCGGTAGCCGATGAAGACGGTATCCTGTTATTTCCACATGACCGGAAAGTGTAGAAATGGGTCTAGTTGCCGATTTAAACAACCAGTGCCCGCTACACAGAAGTACCAGGAGGAACTTCCTTTTAATCGAAATCGCACACTGGTGTAGTCAAATGGATATTTATTTTTTGTGATTGTTTTTATAGATATTTCCAATAAGGTCAATTGTTTGTTGGGAGCCGCATACTAGAAGTTTCCTTAATCCGAAGGTTCGAGAAGGTGTTTTTATGATATAAGAGACTACCTACCAGCGGCGGGGGAGTACTCAGTTTGATTTCATAGCCAACGGAACAGAACAATTTAACAACAAATGTGAACTGTGAACAGGGTATTTAATATAAATTAGAATTAAGTGTATATAAATTAAGTATAAGTGAATAGGGTATAAATAAATTACGTAGGTAGATATTCCATGTGTATACAGTCATCCCACCCGTTGTGTTAAAAAATATTTAAATAAATAAGAAAGACATTACAATATTTTAAAATTTACTTATCCTCACATAATGATGTAGAAAAACAATGATAATGTGTACTAAATCCTTAGGGCATTTTTCTAGCGCAGTGACCGCCAACCTCTCAATGTGTGTACATAATGCATAGGTACTAATAATAAACTAATAACTAATATTACTAGTACGTACTTGTTCACCTACCTACCAAACGAAGGTGTTTGAAAAATAAACACAAACGTTTATCCAGCCATAACGGCATGTCACGTAAGATTTAAAAATAGTTAATAATAACAACAAAAAAGTAACGCACTATCATGAACATGAACATTGAAAAATAAAAAAGCACGTTCAATGAGAAGGCTGATACTCAGACATCGATAATTATTTTAATGTTTGCAGTATAATTTGATACAGCCATTCGAATACAATTATCCAAATCTTCATCTGTAAGTCGATTGCGATATTTGTTCTTAATAAACTTCATATTGGAAAAAGAAGATTCACACAAATAGGTTGAACTGAATAAAGCTTTCACTTTCAAGGCAACACGGCATAGAACTGAATATTTGTCTTTACTTACAATAGGCCAGATACATTTGGTACTTGAGACTAACGATTGTAAGGCTAAATCATTTTGAAACTTCTGCATAACACAAGTTGCAAACTGTTGGATATCAATTTCCATAAAGGGTGAAACAACAAACTGCGCTACTAAAGCCATTTCGTTGAAATCCTTAAAACGATTTTTGAAGTTATTCTTCAGGGTAGAAACTATTTCTACATGATATTTGTTGTCATATTCTAATGGATTTTGAGATATTTTTTCTGAAAGAATAGGAAAATGCTTGGCATCGCTGTTAATTAGGTTTTGTTCCCAAAACTCGAGCTCTTTGATAAATGCTTTTATATCAGAAATCATTTCCACTAGTTCTTTGTCTTCCCCCTGAAGCTGCAAATTAAGTTCGTTTAATTTATCTGTAATGTCCACGAGAAAACCAAAATCTCTAAGCCAGATTGAATTTTCTAGTTCCGGAGTCGGTTCATCGCGTTGTTTGAAAAATTGAACTATGACAGATAGGACATCATTAAAACGTTTCAGCACCCGTCCTCTACTTAACCATCGGACTTCAGAGTGAAGGAGTAGGTCCCCGTATTGACAGTCAACATCATCGACCAAGGTTTTGAATAATCTTCTTTGTAACGCTTGAGCTCTAATCTTGTTCACAATTTTTACCACCAGTTTCATAACGTTGTTTAGTTTCAGGAAATTTCCACATAATGCTTGCTGATGGATAATGCAGTGGTAACAGAGCCTTATCACAACCCACCATAGCTGGAGCGCCATCGGTTGTCAAGCCTACCATTTTCGATATTGGAATTTTCTCGGAAGAAATAATATTTTTTAAATGATAAAACAACTCCTATCCAGTAGTGTGTGCTTTCAGTGGAATAAACTTCAAAAGATCTTCTTTAATCGTAAAACCACTAAAAACCATCCTGACGAACACGGCCATCTGGGCAGTGTCAACGACATCTGTTGATTCATCCAGTTGAAGTGAAAAATGAACACAGTTATCTAAGTCAGTTCTTAACTGTAAAAAAATATCATTGCCCATTACTTCTATACGTTTAATCACTGTATCAGCAGAAAGTTGCATAGATTTTATAGCTGAAACTATCTCGTCTTTATTTCTAAAGTTGGAAAATAACGAATCAGCAGCGTCTAAAAACGCCTGTTTTATCATTTTCCTATCTTCATAAGGTTTCTTTTTTTGTACAATGCTTCAGTTGCAGTCTTATTTTTGTCGACTGTTCTTCAAATTATTGATTGTTGTCCAATTAACTGCTTTTTTAACTGTTTAAGTTTCTCCTTTCTGGCGGCAGAATATAGTGGGAATGATTTTTCAAAATTAGAATGTACAGTTTTATGATGTCTCTCAATATTTCCTTTTTTAGCAACGGAGACCGAAGTATTACATAACAAACACACATTTTTATATTTAACTTCTGTAAAAAAGTATTGTTCTTCCCATTCCCAATGAAAATGGTATGTCTTTACCTTCTTACAACTGCTTGCCATAATATTATTTTTTGTTGCTCTGTACTAACCCAACCGCTGGACGTTGGTTACGCGTTCAGTTTTAAACTAAGCGCAATGTCGCCGCGCCGTGCGTATTTATCCCGTTCAAAGCAATCCTGATCGTTCTCGAACACTAACGTCCTGGTCCGGCTGGTCGGCTCTAGCCGATTCTAGCTTGATGTCGTCAGCGGCAGATCGCTCACCGCAACGTTGCCGCTGTTTATGTTTAATATTATAACAATTAGATTTTTTTGTGGAATTTTCGGAAGCTTCTCTGATTTTTGCAGTTTGTATTTTTTAAATTAAAATCGTTGTGAGAGCTACCAGAATTGCCTCCGCGAGCTACCGGTAGCTCGCGATCGACAGGTTGGCGACCACTGTTCTAGCGCATATTTCCTCTTGAAAATTATTAACGAGTCACTAAATACGAATATGAAGACGTAAAATAGAAATATGAGCTCCCAATTTGTTAATTCATAATAGTCATTATTTATGATCCTTATGTATTGGAATATATTGACAGTTTAAAAACTTCGGGGCAACTTTCGTTTAGCCGAAATCTGTTAAAAAAGAAAAAAACATTTGTTGTCATTTAAATACCTTAGGGAGTATATTACTGAAAATATTTTGCCGCGGAACATGCGCTGTTGCCATTTTTTGAATGCGGATTAGAAGGAACGAAATGAGATACATGAAAAATTAATGTTATTTTATATTGTAGACTTATTTTTAAGCACCGATACGAAAATGAAAATTCGCGGAAATGCGTTGTTTCACCACTATGCAGTGATCCTCTTCCCGACCTTTAACACAGATCAATGAATAATATCTATTCTTATCAACTATATCGCTATGGTCAATAAATGCGAAAATTTAAAAAAAAATGTCAATAAAGTATAAAAACGACAATCCTGATAAAGCATAAAAGGTATGTATGTATTCGTTCCACGCACATTCCACCAGATGAATTCCCAGATGCCTTTGCGAATATTTATGGCGACGCCATTGCAAAAAAAATAACTTGGATCCATTCATGGAGCTTATTCGTTGTATCCATTTAGAATATGGCAATTTCAAAAATAAATAATATTTCAAACGAAATCTGTTTTTCTGTGAATTATAAGGCGCAGTAAGAAGGTAAAAATCTCCAATAAATGCAAAAAAACCGCACATATATAATATTCCCCACCCAGCATCCCATTTCACTCCACGATCCCGAAAGTATGTGAAAATGTTGTGAATACTATAGAAAACTTCGAAATATTGAAGTTTCTATCACACCGCCCTTATGGTTAATTTCCGCGGAAAAAGTTATATAGAAAAATTATAGCAAATTATTAATCAAACAGAAATATGTAGTTTTTATCTTCCTATCACATTTCGGCACTTCTAAGCCCGGAAAAGTCATAAAAAAATATTGTGATAAATATATATTTTCGAATAAAAATTAGTTCACATCGTTATATTGAATGATTTTACGTCATTCTATAACAAAAAACTATTATAAACACCGTAAAGTTTCGAATTTTAGTTAATAGTAGAAAAATTAAAAATTCGAGTTTCCTCAGAAACGAAGAATTTCCGCGGCAAAAATCAAATTCTGTAGTGCTAGCTTTCTTGTATAGAATCATCCTATAAACCGATATTCCATGTAAGTGATTTCGTCTAAACGAAACTTGAGCCAAAATTTCTTATCCTTATTAATTAATATTTATTGAAGATAAGCTTTCAAAAATTTTGTTTATTTTTGATGAACCAAGTCAAAATGAGTTTAAAAAATGGAAATAAACACCTTGAACATTATTAAAATTCCAAATAAATAATTTATAGTAGATATGTTATCTATTATAATACTTTGTTATTTGTATTTTGACATTTTGTGTAATAAATCTCTCCTATAAATGATAAATTTTAGGCCAGTGGATTTTTTCGTCAAAACAAAAGATATAGAAACGTTAAAACGCACAAATAAGGAGAAAATATTGGAGTTTCAACCTCCAAAAATTACTAGAGTTTACGAAAAGATTTTTAAATTTCATGAAGTGCCGCCTTCATTTAGTAACAAAAACTTATGCTCAATATCTTGTTAGTTTCAAAATTATTTAGGGACTCGCTATTCAAAAAGTATTTTAATCCTAAAAAAATCGAAAAGCTACCTTGAAAATCCAGACAAATCCAGATATATTTCGTATTGTTGACATCAAGTAAGACGTATCCACATATTACCAATAAGATGGAAGAATCAATATACAATGCCCGTCTAAAGTCTCTCCCCTCTATCCAGTTCATGAACCATAGAACTTAAATCAATAATTGTTTGGGTGCTTGAAATAGGGTACACATGTAACGTTTTTGATAGTATTTAGTTCCGTCATCATTCAAAATGGCGTAAGTTAATCTAAAATGGGATCATATGGCAAGTAATACCTCATTTGAATGCTCGTTCCAATTCCTGTTCAACGACACCATCACGATCAAACTTTTTCTACTTCATTGGTCGCTTGGATATTTCCTCTGTCATTGATCTATTAATCGGTTCATGTTTGACATTAGCATCGTACTATTGTCAAAATTGAGGTTTTTTGTAAGAATGTATGACTTCTAAAGTATTCAGTGTGATTTTAGTTTTGTTACTGCAATTTTTTTAAAATGAGATGTAGTCTAGAGGACAGAGTGGAAGCGCTATTAATTCTTGGTGAAACTAGAAGTAATCTGCACGCAGCCGAACGAATGTTTAATGACAGGCATCCAGATCTTCCAATATCAAGGAAATACCTAATGGAGCTATTAGAGAAATTTCAGAGGACGGGAAACGTTAATGGCGATAAGCGAAATGGACGGCCAAGCATCACAGAAGATAAAGAAATTGAAATGGTTGCGGAAATGGTAGTGAACCCATCACAATCCACCTCAAAAGTTGCAGGTACTTGTGAGGTGTGTCCAAAAGCTGTACAAAGAAATTTAAAGAAACATAAATTACACCCTTATGAAATGAAAATGCTCCACCAACTGACAGTAGATGATCCAGATCGCAGGCTTTAATTTTGCGAGAAAATAGATGAGAAAATATCTCAAGAACCCGATTATCTCAAAACAGTGTATTTTATTGACGAATCTACCTTCTTTCTTAATGGTAATGCGATACTAGAGTGAGACAAATCCTCACATTTTCCGTGAAGGACACACCCATTTCCCTCAAGAAGTAAATGTGTGGGCGGGTATTCTAGGAAACTACATTGTTGGACCTGTATTTCTGAACTCGAATTTGACCAGAAAAAATATCTGGAAATGCTAAAGAGTGCTAATCTATGGAATACTTGAAGATCATCCTGATGAATTCCGTTATTCGGAGATAACTTTTCAGCAGGATAGTGCTCCTCCTCACTATTATGGACCAGTAAGGCGATATTGAAACGAGCAGTACCCTGGTAGGTGGATAGGACGACGGGGGAGTGGCCTGCTCGTTCTTCTGATCTGACACCACTCGATTTATTTTTGTGGGGTTATCTGAAAAACAAAGTTTATAGTACGCCAGTCTAAAACAAAGGATTCGTTAAGAATGCAGATCGATTTCTTCAGAGACCCTTGAACGCGTTCGGGAAAAGTTTTTGTGTTTTTATTGCCAAGAAGTCAACGGTGGACATATTGAGCATCTTATTTAAACGTGTTTGTTTTAATTATTTTGTATTATTATTATTATTCATTTATGTATCTTAACGACAGCTTATGATAACTTTTGCGTCACTATGGTATTTCAGTCCGTACTTCAATTGATGTTTAAAGCCAGTATTGTAATGACTGTTCTTCATGAATAACCTATTTAAAGTAATACCATGTAACAATTTTCACAATTTGGAGTTTTTGCGTTGAAATTCACAAATAAGTAGAAATAGTTTGATCCTGATGGTGTCGTTGTACAGGACTTTGAACGAGGATTCAAATGAGGTATTACTTGCCGTATGATCCCATTTAAAATTACCTTACAAAATGGCTGCTGTCCGCCATTTTGACTGATGACGTCATGAATTACTATCAAAAACGTTGCATTTGTATCTTATTTCAGACACCCAAACAATTATTGATTTAAGTTCTATGGTTCATGAAATAGATATGAGGGGGAGACTTTAGACGGGCACTGTATAAAATTTCAAAAAATTCTTCATGTTTCGGATTTACGACTATGAGTTATGGCTTCAAAATGCAGCAGTTCAAAAAGTGTCGTCAAGAACATTATACAACCTAGTACAGAAGATCCAAACCAAGCCATTTGATATGGTGTCTACCCTAATTTTCATGATTTGCATTACAAAAATATTCGAAATAACTTTCGAAAGCAATAAGTGATAGTGATCGTTTTTTTTGTATTCTTATTAATTTATTTATTAACTAACAAATGCTTAATAACTGGATATATAACATGCTCTCAAAAAGAGCAATCAAAATCAGTGTAGATGATGTAACCATCAGAGGCTTGGTTGTAAAAGGTTGTCCACAGGGAGGGGTGCTCTCACCACTACTATGGAACATGGTCTTAGACTCCTTGGTCAGCCACCTCAATGATAACAACTTCTACACAATAGCATACGCAGATGACCTAGTGATTCTGCTAACAGGGAGATTCGAGGAGACACTCTGCGCTTTAATGCAGGAGGCCCTCAATATCATAGAACAATGGTGTTGAGACTATTCGCTGTCAATAAATCCAAAAAAGACTGAGATGGTCCTCTTCACGAAAAAAAGGAAGCTGGCAAAACATCAAGCCCCAAAGCTCCTAGATACCAAACTTAATTTCTCTTCAGAGGTGAAATATTTAGGGGTCACCTTTGACAGTAAGTTAACGTGGAACTCCCACTTAGAACACAGAGTTAAAAAAGCATATATTTCTTATGAGCAGTGTCGTAGAACCATCGGCCGTACCTGGGGAATGTCACCTAGGGTTGCTGCCTGGATCTACACTGCCATCATCAGACCTATGCTAACGTACGGCGGGATTGCCTGGGGAGCTAAGGCAAACCAGCTGACAGTCATCCGTAAACTGGACCAAATCCAAAGAACAGCATGCCTCAATACAACAGGAGGCATGAGAACCACACCAACAAGAGCTGTGGAGGTAATCCTCGGTCTCACTCCGCTTGACATATACATCAAGGAGGTTGTTTTGATGACCATGGCACGTCTGCGCTCTACTGGTATACAACCTGATGTAGGATCCGGTAAACTGAGACGTAACTTGTGGCATGAGGCCCTTAGGGAGATCCCACTGCTGTAGGCCAATACGGACTCGATTCCACCGCGATATGCCTTCAACAGGCCCTACAAGGTAATCTTTAAAAACAACTCACAAGACTTATTGGAAGAAAGCGCAATCCGCATCTTCACAGACGGGTCTAAATCCAATGTGGGCTCAGGATGTGGTATTTTTTCCAGATCCCTGAATCTAAACATAAAATTGGCAATGGGCTGCAATGCAAGTGTTGCTCAAACAGAGCTCACTGCTATCTGCATCGCTGCTAAAGAGGTTACCAAAATGAAAACCACAGATAATAATATATACATCCTTACGGACAGTAGACAAACACTACTAGCCCTCAACAGACCACGTATTACATCAGGCCTAGTACTAGAATGTCACATGGCCTTAATCGAAGCCTGCAACAACAACACGGTCACTTTAGGCTGGATCAAGGACCATGAGAAATCGAAAGGAAACCGTATTGCAGACTCGCTAGCCAGGAAGGCAGCCTCCCAAAAACTCTTGGGACCTGGCACTTTCATTGGTCTATTGGCGTCAGCAACGGCCGACCTATTAAAGGAACACTCCCTTAATACGTTTAAGGGTAGATGGGACGACGCAGAAGGCTGCAGGCTTGCCAAGGAACTGCTACAGTATCCGGATAGCAAAGTAGCCAAAAAATACGTGACTATGAACAGGCGGAACCTACGAACAACCACGGGAATTCTGACTGGTCACTGCCACCTACGAAAACACCTTCACAGACTGGGCCTATCTAACACCCCACTTTGTAGAGGATGTGAACAAGAAGATGAGACTGTCGAACACATTCTTTGCGAATGTCAGACACTCTCTCATTTTAGGTTTCAAGTATTCGGCGAGCACAGGCTAACATACGCCAATATGAGGGAACTTAATTCAGACGATGTTATCGCCTACTTCAAGGAAGTAGGCTGGATGACGAGCTAGAAGGAAGTTTGAACCTCAGAAGGATGCACAATGGGCCAATTGTGGCCTAAGTGCTGTGGGGCCACCCACCCTTCAAACCTTTACAGATACAGAGAAATGCTTAATAATATTTAATTAATTTCATGGTAAATGTTGCATTTACCATTACTTTTGACAGTCGGATGTAAAGTGAACAACAAAATGAGCCAGATTCGGTGTAGCCTGTTCTGAACAGATAAAATAATTTGTATAATTTGTATTAATGCCTTACAATAAATTGATCTGTGTAATTGATCAGCTGTTTATGACAATCTTGGTAAAGAAGGGGAAAGGCAGATTTTTAAAATACATTTAACAATATTCGACCCATGTATGTCTCCTAAATCATATCTTTTGATTATTAAGAGTCTGCAGGTTGTTTTGAGAGGCAGCGATGAAATGAAATTATATGGGCAAAGCTGAGGACAGTTAGCTAATCAAATATAAAACGTTATTATAGGTACAAAAGAAATCACAAAATATTACCTATAATGTAATTTAAAGACACAAACGTGAATAATGTGGAGTTATACATCGGAAGAAACATAAAAATACACGGAAATTAAATAAGTAAAATAACTTACAAACATTTAAAAATGAAAAGGAATGTTTGTAATAGTGGGTCATCATCATAGTCACAATGTCTTGTCAGACATGTTGTGAACTCATAAAATGTACTAGGTCACAATTGGAGGATTGTGGGCAGGAAGATTGTCAATTGCATTGAAAACGCTTCCCCGATTTTTTGTCAGTTCGGTTGCTCTCGTGACTCGTAACCCATTCTACACGAGCCACAAAAACGCGATCGTTTTCCTACGAGCGACACACGTGTGTCACAGAACCGCATTGTTAATTGGGCATACTGTACGGGCAACTTTGCGGTCGCATGTGGACTCGTTCGTTGGCTTGCCGGCGTGTTGAACGCGGGAAGTTGCGTAAAAGTCGCGCACCGGAGACCGGCATGTCATTCTACATGTAGCAAGTTGCAAGGGTCTGGCCGGCCGAGCTGATTTGTCCTTCAGCAGTCCACGACTAGTAGTGACTGATACAAATTGTTTATAATTCTCACCACATTACATATACTTTCCCATTATTTATACTTTTACACATATTTGTTTCGCCAAGAAAGTGCTCCAGAACCGTTCAAATATTGACAGAACTCTTCTCTTACATCGATCCCTTTTGACATGTCCCCTACAACAGCGGATTCTTGCATTTCCTGTAGTGGACAGGTTAGAGTATCCTCAAAAAGGTAGCCATCTCTTCTTCGCACAAAATTATGCAAAATACAACAAGCCTGCACTACGATGACAGCAAAATCAGGATGTATTAACATAGAAGAATGTAGCACACGCCATTTGTTAAAGAGAATTCCGAAAGATCATTCTACGACACGCCGTGCTCGGCAATGTCTGTAGTTGTAGAACCTCTTTCCTTGCGATAATCACTTGGACGGGTATGGCCGCATTACATGCTTTGACAACCCAAAAGCCTCATCCCCAAGCAAAACATAGGGTACCTCGGAACCTTGCCTCAACATTGTCAGGTACTGGCAGGGGATATCTGCAGACAGGTCTAGTTCGTTATTTTGAGTCTTGGTCCAAAACATGACTTTTTTAAGATCGTAGAGTCATCTTCGCGTCCAAATGATCCAATATCGGCAGCTGTGAAGTAATAATTTGCGTCAGCAACCGCCAAAAGGACAATCGAGAAGTATTCCTTGTAATTGAAATACTCTGAGGCAGAGTTAGGGGGATAAATTATCCTGATATGTTTCCCGTCGATACTTCCAATACAATTGGGAAACTGTATAATCTGATACAATTTCTTGGACTTCTGCAACCACAGCTCCTTCGTAGGAAATAGAATTTCTTGAGGCCAAACAAGTTTCTCTCAGAATTAATGGTATTGTTTCCCTTAACATTTTAAAACCAAACTCCAAGTCTCCAAAGTTTATAGCAGAGGCCCAATATCTGAAAATAATGAATGATTGGAAATATTGACATTTAAAATGATATTGCTCAGTTATCACTAACATTTAAGAAAACTTAGGTATTTTGTACATATACAAAACAGCTTTATAAAAGTCACCATTTCACACTGACAAACTACCTGCAAATGAACAAAAAAATCCATCAATAGATGTTTGTTTGTTTAGTGAAGGAACTTCTGAAGAAATGGAAGGCGATAAGAGATTGCTTTGTGCGAGATCATCGCTCAACCACCGCTGCGGGAACAGGTGAAGCAGCATCAAAGAAAAAGAAATACATCTTTTACGACCAGCTACTGCTTGTGTTACCTCGTATGAAAGGTAATTCCAATACAGGTTCAAAAATTGCTCCACTTCACAGTCACGAACAAGTTGGTGGAAGATATTCAAAATAGTAACGCACATGAAGAAATACTAGCTGATGATGCCATCAATGTAAGCTCCCCCCCTCCCTCAACTTCTTTACTGAACCAAGCTGGAAAAAAACCTAAAGGCCCGAAAAGGAAGAATCTCGCAGATAATAATCCACCTACTGGCAAAAGGGCTGCTTTTGAGAAAAATATTTTGTCTTCATCAAAAGATTTGACTAACATACTAGCCTCAAGCTTAGAATGGCAAAAAAATGAACAAAATTCAGATAAAAATGGCCACAAAGCGTTTCTTCTTTCCTTTGCTCCTGTGTTTGACAGTATGCCGTTCAGTAGCTCGATGTATCTAAGAGGTCAAATATCACAGTTGTTTTCCAACTACTTCGCCCAAAATGAGAATCGTCCACAATGTAAATTCGTCCATGTCAAGCTCAGCTCGAGCCACCCCCACGGCTGGAAATGTATTTAGTGAATAAAGTGGTAATTACAATATTTTTGATTATTTACAGTCGTAAATAATCTCTATTCAATGTAAATCAATAAATAAAACTACTTCTTAAAGTTTGTTTGATTTCATTACCCTAGTCTACGTTGTGGTAGGTACCAAGATAGTTAAGTTCGTCTAAAAATTTAACTGACATTTAACATTTATTAAGTCAATGTAGAATAAATAGTAGTAGTAAAAACAAACGAAGAATGTATAAATATGTACACTATTAATATATTGTCCAGGCCAGTGAAAGCAAAAACTAGATTACCAAAATTACTATTTGTTTTAACAAATGTTAAATTGGCTACTGCTAAAAACCCCAAACATGGAATGCCTCGGACAATGAGCGGAAATGACGGAATACGAAAACAGCGACGGAAAAGGATAATGCATTTTGGAGTATGGAACATACAAGGAATTCGAAACAAATTACAGGAAATAATACTAGAGCTCGTGGGAAGCAAAATTGATATTGCCATTCTTTCAGAAACAAAGAAAAAAGGAAGTGGGAGTGAAAATATTAAGGACTATATACACTTCTCAGGTGTAGGAAAAGACCAACGAGCTAAAGCTGGTGTATCCATTTTTATACATAAAAAGTAACAGATCAAATCCTGGGAACCCATCAATGAACGTTTTATAAAAATGACGATACATTTAAAGGGAAAAATTATAACGATTCTAGGAATATATGCCCTAGGCGAGGATGCCACAATACAAGCCAAAAACGACTTTGAAGAAAACCTGAACACAATTTTAGACCAAATCCCAAACACACACGAATTAATAATTGGAGGAGATCTCAATGCTAGAGTGGGGAAGCAGAAAAACAGTCGAATAGTGGGAATGCACGGTGAAGACGTGGTTAACGATAACGGTCAACGACTAATAAACGTATGCCAACAATATGACCTAAAGATAATAAATGGTTTTTTTGCGCACAAAGATATCCACAAATACACGTGGTATCAACACACGAGAGGATTGAAATCAACCATAGATTACCTAATAATAAAACAGCAGAGTACCTTAAGGATACAGGATGTGAAAGTGAGTAGAGGAGCAGACTGTGGATCCGACCACTGCTTGGTTATGGCCAAAATCTACATACCATTTGCAGGAACACTTCGGGAAGACACACAGAATGATAGATCCAAAATCGATTACCCCCGATACAACTTGGACGGCTTAGAAAATGAGAGTACTCGCATACTATACTCCTGGAGACTGGAACAAAAACTAACTGAAGCAGAAAGAACCACCGAGGAAGAGTATGAACATATAAAATTATGCATTAAGGAAGCTACAGAAGAAGCTCTCGGACGAGAGGTCCAAAAGACAAAAAAAACATATTGGTAGGACAGAGAGATTGAAGAAAAATCAAACAGAAGAAAGAAATGTATCAAAAACTACTACAAAATCAAGACGACGAAACTAGAGCACAGTACAGGAGAATGAACAGGGAAGTGAAACAGGGGGTAATAAGAAAAAAAACAGCGCATGGGAAAACAAGTGTGAACACATCGACAGTCAAATAGGAGGCACAAGAAGCTCGGAAGCCTGGAAAACGATCAAATCAATAAGAACAACAAACAAGACAAACACCGTGCTAAACAACATATCAGATGAACAATGGCTACAGCACTTTCGAGAGTTACTTACCAAAACAAGAAAAGAATTTCTGGATGAAGAAGAACCCACTATTTTAGATGGAAACATCCAGTTAACTATTGAGCACGTAAGGGAAGCAATAAAACGAACGAAACTAAAAAAATCTCCTAGCCCCGGTGGAATATATCCTGAGTTGATCAAATACGGTCCATCAAAACTATTAGAAATGTTTCGAAGCCTCTTTGAAATATGTCTAAATGGAGATACCATACCTAAAGAATGGAGAGAGTATTATACATCTCCTATTCATAAAAAAGGTTCAAAAAACGATCCCAGGAATTATAGAGGAATCGCTGTAATACCAACCATAGGCAGAATATACTCAAGAATACTAAGAAACCTAATCGAAGAGGAGATCATGGAGAAACAGCCTGAAGAGCAAGCAGGTTTTCGAGCAGGACGATCGACTGTGAATAATGCTTTCACCCTAAAAAATAACCTTAGAGAAGAGAGTGCAAAGAAACAGAGAGACCCATGTGGCTCTTATAGATCTAGGAAAAGCATATGACAGCGTACCCGTCTCAAGACTATGGAAGGAGATGGAAAACTTGGAGATCAATAAAATTTGGATTCGGGCCACACAGAACTATTATCAGAATAACTCCACAAAAATTAAAATAGGAAATAAGATAACCACGTCTTTCAATAAGACAAAAGGATTAAGACAAGGCTTTTATTTATCTCCTACACTTTTTAAAATCTATTTAGATAGAGCTCTTGTGAAATGGATAAAAAAATGTAAAACCATGGGCCTAAATATAGGAGATGACACATTATTTACGTTGTTCTTCGCAGATGACCAGATAGTAATAGCTGAAGACGAAGATGATCTCAATTACATGGTCAGAAAACTAAAAGAAGAGTACGAGATGGCAGGCCTTCAGATGAACCTTGCGAAATGCGAATACCTCATAGTAGGCAATGAAGAGATAAACGATCTAATCCTGGACACCGACACAATAAAAGGAGTTGAACATAGTAAGTACCTTGGAATAATATTCAATCAAAAAGGGAATAGTGAAAACGAAATCCAAGAAAGAATCAATAAAGGTAGAGCAATAACAAGAACGCTAAACTCTCTTCTATGGAATAGAAAAATTACAATAGCCACAAAGAAGCATGTATATAATAGCCTAGTCCAAAGTGTAACCCTTTACGGTTCGGAAGTATGGGATGTTACCAAGATCAACAAAAATAAACTCATGGCAACCGAAATGGATTTCTTAAGAAGGAGTTGCGGACGATCAAAGCTTGAAAGAGTCAGGAATGACGACATCCGGATGCAAATGCAAATGGATAAAAATATACATGAAGGCATAGAGAAAAGACAGCTAACTTGGTTCGGGCACGTAAAACGGATGAACTCTGACAGATGGCCTAGGAAGGTTCTGGAATGGATACCACCGGAAAAAAGAAGGAGGGGTCGGCCGAGAAGGAGCTGGCGAGATGACATTGATCAAGCGATGACCACGAGGAACTTAGAGGAAGACGAGGTTTTTGATAGGAAAAAATGGAAATTGGGGACGGAGAAACGGCAACAGCTGTAAAAAAATCCGTTGTATATATACATATGTATATATATATATATATATATATATATATATATATATATATATATATATATATCATCATCATATGCAGCTTATTCAACCATTTTGTTATGGTGTAGCCTCCCATCACATATTTATATATACCATTTCCATGTGGGCCCATTGTTGTCTATTGCTAGCTATGCGGCCCCAAGTTGATCCTGCGAGTTTCTATATGTCGTAGTCCCATCTTAAGTTGGGGCGTCTTCTTGGTCTTTTCACGCCTCGGGGATACCATTGCGTTATCTTTGTGGTCCATCTATCGTCTGTCCTTCTAGCGAGATGCCCCGCCCATTGCCACTTTAGGGATCTGATTCTATTTATGACATCTATCACTTGGGTCTTTTGTCTGATCCAATCAAGCCTTTTTCTATCTCTCCTTGTTATTCCAAGCATGCATCGTTCCATAGACCTCTGCGTTACCTGGAGTTTTCTAATGATATCAGTTTTCAGGGTCCAGGTTTCACAGCCGAATGTTAATACTGGTAGTACGCACTGATCAAACGCTTTCTTTTTCAAACGGAGTGACATTCTAGACTTGAAGATGATAGAGTTCTGTCCAAATGTTCTCCATGCTAATTTGATTCTTCTGTTTATTTCTGGAAGTAGAGAGCCTGATATGTGTATTAGTTGACCCAGGTATATGTATTCCTCTACTATTTCCAGGGCAGTGTCATTAATTGTTATTTCTTGTGCGTTTATCAGTTCGTTATACATTATCTTGGTCTTACTCAGATTTATTTTAAGGCCTACTTCGTTGCTTGCTGCATTCAATTCATTTATTTGTTGTTGCATTTCGCCAGGGTTACTCGCTATTAGGATGATGTCATCAGCGAATCTTAGATGGTTCAAGTATTCTCCATCTATATTCAGACCTGTGTTGTTCCAGCCCAGTTTTCTGAAGATGCTTTCTAGTGTTGCTGTAAATAACTTTGGTGATATTGCGTCTCCTTGTCTAACTCCTCTGCTGGTGGGGAATTCTGGTGTGCCCTCATATATTCTAACTCTCGCTTTGGCTTCCCTATATATATTTGCTAGGGTCTCAATATATGGCTTGTCGACCCCTTGTTCTGTTAGGGAATTTATTACTGCTCTGGGATATATAGAGTCGAATGCTTTCTCAAAGTCGATGAAGGCTAGTGCTAGTGGTTGGTCGTATTCTTTGGTTCGACTGATAACCTCTTTGAGGGTATGGATGTGATCTATTGTACTGAAGCCTTTGCGGAATCCAGCCTGTTCTCGTGGTTGGGCCGAGTCTAGTGTATTTTGTATTCTGTTGTGAATGATCTTTGTGAATACCTTGTACGTCACTGGTAGTAGACTTATTGGTCTGTAGTTCTTAATGTCTTCTTTGCTGCCTTTCTTGTGGATCAACACTATAAGGGCGCTGTTCCACTCTTTAGGTATGCTCCTGGACATCAGACAGTTCGTGTATAGTTTGGCAAGGTACTTCCATGTTTTAGCTCCTGCATATTTGAGTATTTCGGTCGTGATGCCGTCATTTCCCGTTGCTTTGCCATTTTTCATGCTTTTCAGTGCCATTTCTACTTCCTCCACCAATACTTCTGGTATGGCATCTTCTGAGTGTTCTATTATTCTTCCAAATTTTCAGGGGCCTTGTATAGGTCTCCATAGAATTTGGCTACTAGGTCTATTATTTCATTCCTGTCTGTGGTTCTTGTGTTTCCATCAGTTAATGCAACTATCTGTCTTTTCCCTATTATTAGTGCCCTTTTTGCATTTTTGTAGCCTTTACGGTTTTCTATTGTTGTTTGTACCAGTTTCTCGTTGTAATTTCTGATATCTTCTGCGATTTTCTTTCGTATCGGCTTGCACAGTTCGGTGTATTCAATTCTTTGAATGTTTGTTCTCTTTTTCATTTCTCTTCGTTTTTGTAATAGTGCTTTTGTTTCCGGAGTTAGTTTTTTGTGTTCACCTCGTTGTTGCAGACCTCCCACTTCTACGGCGCAGTTTCGAATTGTGTCTATCAGTTCAGGGCTGTTATATTCCACTTTTTGTAGTCTTTCTTCCAGTAGTGCTTCATATTGGTGAGAGTTCTCTTTCAGCCTTTCGTTGTTTATGTTTTTCGTTGTGTTGGTTTTGATTAGTCTTGACCTTTCTAGTTTAATATCTAAGACCAGTCGAGGTCTAATTAGTCGATGGTCGCTTCCTGTAGTGAACTTGTTGAGCGTGCTTAGATCTTTTACTGTGTTAATTTTATTGGTGAGGATAAAGTCTATTTCGTTTCTGATAGTTGCACCGGGGCCTTCCCACGTCCATTTCCTGTTAGGGTTCTTCTTGAAGAAGGAGTTTGCCACATACATGTTCTGAAAGTGTGCGAACTGTATTAATCTCTCTCCTCTTTCATTCCTTTCTCCAAATCCATATTTTCCCATTCCTTTTTCTTGGTCTTTCCTGTGTCCTACTTTGGCATTAAAGTCTCCCATTATGTATTTGAAGTGACTATTGTCGTTGCTGAGCGCTTGGGTTATTTCATTATAGAATTCTTCTATTTCGTCGTCACTATGGCTGATTGTTGGGGCATATACCTGAATAATCTGGATAGTATATCTTTTGGAGAGTCTTAGTGTTATGCTGGCTACTCTGTCTGAGGTGCTTGTTATCCTTATGATTCTATTTTTCCAGGTTTTCTTAATTAGGAATCCTACTCCGCTTGTTCTTCCTGTTGGTGTTCCTTGGTGGTATAGAAGATTCCCTGATTCAAGTTCTATGAGTTCTTCATTTTTTCGTCTTACTTCGCTAATGCCCATGATATCCCACTTTATTTTTGCTGCCTCTGTTTCCAGTTCCATAATCCTAGCTTGATTAGAGAGTGTACGGCAGTTATAAGTTACTAGGTGTAATGTAGTTAATGGGTAGTGGTTTAGACTCCGCAGATTCTTAGCACCCTCTGCCCTCGTGGCTGGTTCCCAGGATCTACCCCTCCTAGGGCCCTTCAGGCTTACGGAGAATGAGGGCCGTAACTTGTCCTTGTCTGTCATGCTGGGGTTGTGAGGAGTACCTTACCACGCTGCCTCAATGCGGGTTGGCAAGGGGCGAGGGATGTCGTCCGCCAGTTTTCGCCATTTACTGACGGACCCTGTACCCCCAGATTTTTAGTGGAACTTTTTATCTATGAAAAAGCCCTTACTAGAGTGAGATTCGAACCTCCGTCCTTCAGGTCAAGAAAACCCAATTTCCGGCGCTCTAACTCACTCCGCCATCTGGGGGAATATATATATATATATATATATATATATATATATATATATATATATATATATATATATATATATAAATTGGCTACTTGATGGTCAAACGGAGGTTGAGTAAAAAAATGTCTCTTTTAGTTAATACATTGATAATTTTACTCACCTCAAGGTCACTACAAGTCTGTTTGCTGGTTCTATACTTCTTCTTATTACTGTGTTTGTTTTTACTACGAATGGAGTGATTAACCCCAAAAGTTCTACAGACATCCGGTAGTACTGTAACAATTTGTCAGGATATCTCCGATGTTCCGGTCAGGCGATTAGCACCAACCGGGTGTACCCCCAACGTCTTTTTTACGTTTTTTGGCCAAGAAACTTAATAACGTTAATTGGTGAACAGCGATACACCCAACTTGTACGAGATCCATAGCAAATATGAGGCGCTTTGTCGCTGGTCTAGAATGGGTCGCATATCACTTGCCGGTTATACGCGCTACAAAGGGGCGGCGTCTACACGCTCGTATGGAATTCAAGCAACTGAGCGACTAACCGGTCGCGTTTTTGTGGCTCGTGTAGAATGAGCCTAATATCTAGCAACTGTTTTGTCGTCTCCACCCAACGTGTAGGAAAGCGCCCACGACGCCTTCCGTTCGAAGCATGGCCCTGGATAACAAGTTTTTCCATATTATCACCTCGATGAATATGGCTGTGAGTACCTTCATACAATAATACATCCTAACTTTTTATGAAGATTAGATGATTTATTGTACATATTTTTGCGATGAAATTATTCACCAATTCTTTTGCAAAATACGCATCATAGTCTGTCTGTTTCGGTGGGATTCGAAGATGGACAAGGATGAAAAAGTGAGAGACCTAAACAAGAAAACTTCTCGAGGGTATTGAAGCTCTAAACTATTTTATATTTGTGATTCTGAAGATCAGCTTTTAAAATCACTCAGATGCCAATTCTTCTTGCACTTCAGAAAAAAAGACAATCAAATGTTTGAAATGGATGCACACTTCGTAGTTTGGCTGCGGTATCCAAATGGAGATCATCAATGTTAATGTCAATGATATTATGGTTCGAGACTGCACAACTTTGAAATGAAGAGCGAATAGATATGAACAAATATTTTAATTTTCTTAATTTCATACATAAAGACATAATATATACCATTAGTAAAAATATCCGAAGGTTATCAACCAATCAATTAACTACTTATTTTTTATTGAGCGAATTGTATTTAACATCAAATTCACTGGCCTATGTCATTGACCTTAACTATAAATTTAAAAAAAATGTGAATCATTTATCCATTCCTCAATTTATTAACAATACAAATTGATCATTTTTTCACAAACTATGGGTTTATCCGATGTTGGTACACTGCTGTCCCATGAAGACACCTTGAAATGGGCTCCATACGTTAGAGATCTCGGAATTACTCAGTTTATTAATTTATATAAGAAAGAAGCAAATCGGAAGAATGATCCATTTAAATGGGGAGATGAAATTGAATATACACTTGTGAACTTCAATAAAAATAAAAAAGAAGCAAGATTAAGTTTAACGAGTCATCAAGTTCTTGAAGATATAAGTGAAGATTGTTGCAAGAAAAATGGGATTTGGACACCGGAATATGCTGCATTTATGATCGAGGGTACACCAGCGGCACCATACGAAGATTTAAATTTTGTTGAAGTAGAGGAAAATATGAGAAAACGAAGAAAAGAGTTGCGAAGATTTCTGAAAAATGGTGAAAATTTACTGTGTATCACTAGTTTTCCCAGGTAAGTTTTTAAAGTTGTAATCATCTTGTGCATCAATCTTATTCATTGGATATAAATTTTGGTAGAAAATAACGAACAGGTGTTCTCAAAAGTTTAAAAAATATTTATACAGGGAGATTTTTTGGAACTTTCAATTAGACGTTTAATAGAAACTTGAAATAATTAAAATCTGAAAATTTCGCTTGTTTTTAGGCATGCCCAATTGATTTAAAATATTTAGTTTATTCAGTATCCCGTTATACCTGAAGATGATTGAAAGTTTCTTATTGTAAATAGAACACCCGATACCAGTGATTCTCAAACTATTTTTGTCGCGGCACTGTAAAAATTTCAAAATTTGGCGTCACACAAAGAAAAAGATAAGTTCAAAAGTTGTTTACTCACCTATAATAAATTGTGTAAAATAAAATAATATGTAATACAAAAACAACAGTACGTTTATTCAGGGATAAATTACAAGTTAATTATAAGAATACATTGGTCGTAAAAATGAAGATGCTACTTTCATATCGTCTTCTACATTTAACAGTCTCGATCTTTTTTATTTTTAAATTGGTTAATACTGAAAATCCGAAGTCACACAAATAAAACCTAGAAAATTGTAATAATATGTTTGTTGTGATATGACATGCTGTATATATCACGATGACAAATCAATCACGAGAACTTTCACATGTATATGAATTCTCGGACAAGTTTGAAGGTCTATTGTAATTTTAAACCCTTAGTACCGTCACTCGGACGATTAATGCAGTTTTTTGTAAATAAAAAGTACAATTTTTGAAAAAAAAAATTCCAAAAAAATAATTAAGAATCATCCATGTCTCCTTTGTCAAATTCCATAGTTAATTTAATGACATTTTTGTTCCCCCACCTTTTTTTATTTAGGTAAAGAATGTCCGCCATCACCCCTATGTGTGGGGTAAAGGCGGACAACTCTCTGTTAAGCATTAAAAATCGTTTTAGCCCCTAGTACGGCGTGTATTTGGACAATAATAATCAATATATCATGTTTATAATAAAATTTTAAAAATTTCATGAAAAAAAAACAAAAAAACATGCAAATTAAAATATTTTATTCTTGAAAAACATAAAAAACACAAAATTTATATAAAAAACGTCAACACTCATTTACCAAGGCTTTCGATACCGTCCACCACGACTCCCTCCTCAACCCACTATAGTCGCGTCAACGCCTGCGGAAATAGGGATGAACCTGGGAAAGTGGTGCGACAGGACCAAAAACGATTATCACGAAATGTGGGCGGTAGATTTTCCCTCCCCCCGAAAATTGCATTGCTGCAGGCCAAAGTGCACGCGAAAAATGCATTATCTGGGAGGCCTTTTGGAAGATTTTCAAATTTGATAAATAAGGGTCAGAACTGGCCCGTATCGGGTACTCGGGGGTTTTCGAGGCCGCTGATCACGAATATAATGTTCAAATTGACCTCCGAACACCTGGTGCACCAGAACCTGACCCTAAACGTCATCTCCGGGGGTTTTCCTGACACAATCAAAGAAGGTCAACCAAAAATTATTTAAGGGGGTTTTTTGGCCCGCTGAATCCAAATCTGGCATCGGCGAGCACCCCACCGGCACCTGGTCCACCGAAACGCGGGCTAGAACCTCATCTCCGAGAGTTTTCTTGAGAAGAGTGCCAAAAACCACCCGAAAATCATAAGAGGGCAGTTGTGTGGGGCGGTGGTCCCGAATTTCACGTCGGAAACAACCCCCCGAACACCTGGTGCACCACAACCTGACCCTAAACGTCATCTCCGGGGATTTTCCTGACACAATAAAAGAAGGTCAACTAAAAATCATTTTGGTGAGTTTGTTGGGGTCGTATCTGTACAACTCTCGGAGGTGACGTTCAAGCCCAGGTTTCGGTGCATCAGGTGCCGGTGGGGTGCTCGCCGATGCCAGATTTGGATTCAGCGGGCCAAAAAAACCCAATAAAGAGGCCCGACTATGTGGTTTCCCAAAATACCTTCCAGACATCTACTGGGAACTGTGTATGTTTTTCGCGAAAAATGTGAGGATTTATGTCGCTCCAATACCTTACATTTCCATTAACGAAGAAAGTACTTTCGTCACTAAAGCAAATTGTCCTTACATAGTCTGGCTATTGGAGAATTTTAGTGGACATATTTTCACAGAATTGCAGCCTTCGGTCGGGGTCGTCATCTGAAAATTGATGAAATTCATTTTTAGTCAACACCCTGTGTACTGTACTATGACTGACTCCACAGGTAGACGCTACTTGGGCTGTGGAAGAAGAAGGGTTTACTACAATTTCTGCAACTATATCAATTTGTTTATCAATACCAGAATTTGGTCCACCCGTTCGTTTGGCATCATGAACAGTACCTATTTGTTGAAACTTATGAAAAACTCCCTCAAATAAGTCCTCAATATAGGGCGATCGGGGTATCTCTCATTAAAAATGCGTTCCGACGCATGAAAATTATTTCCACTTTCACCAATAATTAAGATAGCTGTTACTTTTTTTATGTATTCCCCTGACTCGTCTTATCGAGTCCGACTAGAGTTTAATAAAATGATAAATATTTCGCTGATTTTTAAATTTTATTACATGACGCATTAATTTACTACCAAAAAACTTATGTTCAATGATGTTAGCTTCAAAACTATTTAGGATCTCGCTATTTAAAAAGCATCTGAATCCTAAAAAAATCGTAAAGCAACCTTGAAAATCCAGATAAAATTCGAAGAAAACGTCTCTTTTTAAAATGGATCACCCTGTATATGAAGACGCCATTAGAAAGAACTTTAGGTGCTTTTTAAGCTCAGTTAACCATTTCCTATACATACATCGAATCATTATTGGGATATTTCGCTCCACAAAGCTTGAATTTTCTATTCAGTTAAGTTTCATGTTATTCTCCAACTCTGCATTAACAATAATTATATCTCATACTGTATATTTTTTTTATTCAAAGAAGTGGCTTCGTCTATTCTTAAATAATTGTACCAGTCATTGGGTTCATTTCGCAACTTTTTCAATAATTTTGTGTGAGAAAGTTCCCTATTCTTCAGCAACCACTGGGAACTCCACTTTCTTCTTAGTCTTCGCGACATTTAATTTTTGTTGCCAAACAAACGATATTCAAAGACCACAGAAGTACTTCCTCCCTGAATACGCTGAGTGTACTGCAGTCGACAATGAAGATTGGACAAGAAATCGTTAGCGTACTCACAATTTCGATGTATTGTAACGATAAATTGTAACAATCAGATCGTTACAGTTTATCCTAGCGTGTAAACCAGCCTTAAGATTTGTCTTGTACTCCGATCCAATTTCTAAGATTTTTAAGCAATCAATTCAATAATCAGCTTCAAGATCATATAACGACTTCCTCTCCACACGTGGCCCAGATAAGAGTTTAGTATATTTAACAGTCCTTAGTCCAATTACAAGAATTGTGAACCCTTTCAATTATAATTCTATTTAAGTTTAGCACCCGTATGTGGGTTGCAAGACTAAAGACTAAAAATTTGATTTTATTGACGTTAATTACTTGAGGATAAAATAAGTCAACGCAATAAGTATTCTGTGTTTATTTTATTTTTTCAATAAAGTTGTAACTTTCGAAATTATGTTTTGATTTCTATTTATAATAGAATGGGCTGCAAAAATTTTACTCTGCCTGAATGCAAAGCAACTCCTGGAACAGGGCTAACTAAATCCCTATTTTATCCTGATGCAGCCGTGTGTCAAATTCATCCAAGATACCAAAATACGACTAAGAATGTCTTAGGAAGAAGAGGAGAAAAACCTTTTTATAATCTACCAGGTTAGTAATAATTTGTTGGACGTTGACAAAATAGATATTTAATCAAGTACCAAAATAATAACTAAAATTTCTTCTCCACGATTTTTTCAACTATCTCTCCCAATCTTTGATATATGCTTTATTCCTAGTTTTCCTTATTGTATTATTTGTTAAGTTTTTCCCTTTCTTACTGCCTAAATAAGTATGTGAGTAAAATGTATAATTAAAAACTATTTTTAAAACCGTTAATGTACATGTTACAGTATTTAAGGACACGAATACAAAGTTCCCACTGGATGATTGCTATAAATCAGAAAAAAATGCACTTCCTGATCACATTTATCTTGACGCTATGGGATTTGGAAGCGGATATTCGTGTATACAGGCCACTTTTCAGGCTTCAAATATTGATGAGGCTAGAGTACTTTATGACCAATTAGCACCGTTTTGCCCTATAATGGTAAGTGTTCTAAATAACCCTTTTTACGAGGGCTATTAGATGGATTGCAGGTTCTATGTTGTTATAAGATGTACTCGAAGGACCAATACGGTTGTTTTTCACTGATGTAATGATGGAATGTATGATGAAATTAAACACTTATGTCACTTTCGGTTTTATATTTGCATGAATTTATAATTTTATTTATTTTTGCGTAGACAATTAAGACTTCACTTGTACATACGCGATAACTGAGAGTATTTTGCACATACTATGATGATTTATTAGATGAATAAAGATTAAGGACACATGTGTGTTCTCGGTATAAAAACGCCGGGTGCTCTTACAAATTGAGTATCTTTTTGTACCACGTTAAATGATGAAAGAGGAAAAATGTAAGGTATATGGCGTATTTATACATCGGTGACGTGGGAGCGAGGAAGGAGCAAAGTATTAGGATCTAGCCAATGGGAGTTTTAAAACGTAACGTTCATATACAACAAGTGAAGTTGGCAGTTAGAGTGATTTTTTTTGGGGCTTGAAATGTTTCGTAGATACAGATAACAGAGTTTGGAAGAGAGTTTTTATGAAGCGATAAGATGTCGGGTACTTTGAGATATTCATTGGAATTTCAGAAAACGATATTTATCTGCATTTCTTATGTGTTAGTAAAGTTAAAATGACTTTTTTGTTGATGTAAAGAAATGTTAAATGTTGAGAAGAAGGATATATTTAGTTATATGTTTTGAGCAGAATATTCGAATTGTAGTATACAGGGGAAGTTGAAATAAAATCACGGGAGAATTTGATAATTAAAAACAAATTCGAACAGTAAGCTTCGAAGATAACGTTTTCTAAAAAAATTTCACAGTATCTACTGAAAAGTAAAATCATTCAGTACAATCCTATCAATTATAATACATATGTCATATGCTTGCCAACCTGTACTAGATATTGAATATATTGAACCCCCCTCTACCATTCGTTGTTGGGTTCTAATTAACAGTGCCGTTCCTTGGTGGCATCGAGAATACAGTAACAAAGCCTACACAGAACCCAATAGGCTAAATAATGAATAAAAAATGGGAAAATGTTTATTTAAACAAAGCATACAAAAAAGGAGATATTCAAGTCTTCTTCTTCTTACAATTCTATTTCTATTTTCAGATGGCTTTAACCGCAGCGGCTCCTTTTCACAGAGGTTATATCACAAATATAGATAGTAGATGGAGTGTAGCTTGCAATACACATGATTGTCGTACTAAAGAAGAACGAGGTCTGATACCGTTGAAACATAACAAATTCGTAATACCAAAATCAAGATATGGTTCAATAGATTGCTATATTTCCCCGCAGGGTGAAAAGTACAATGATACAAATGTGGTTTACTATGAAGAGGATTATAAAAGATTGGTGAATAGCGGAGTCGATAGCCTTCTTGCGAAACATATTGCGCATTTATTTATTAGAGATACAATTTCCTTGTTTAAGGAAAATCTTTATCAAAATGACGAAGAGGAAACTGGACATTTTGAGGTAATAACAATAACTGTGTACTTTGATGTTCAAATTTATAATTTTGTTGAATTGAATTATTACTTTGTTCCAAGTATTTGGAAGTAAGTTGTGAGAAATTTACGGATAATCTTATTTCCGACTGCCATGACTTTCTTACCAGATATTAAGCAGCAATTTCAAGCTCTCACCTCGTCAGTTTTTGAAGAATAGCGGTAACAGTTATCAATCCAAAAACCTCTTGACGAAGTAAATATAGGTGATGCAAGTACACCTTTTACAAAAGATGTGATATCAAATCATACGATGTATTGATGTATTTGAAAGTTTTAAATAATTGATGTACTGGCGTTCATCTCAATCTAAATAGTGTTTGTTTGAAGCTTTCTTTCTTTAAATTTTACCCCAAATCATTAGAATTTTAGACGGACGTGCAAATTAGGATCCTTTCAGTTCATACTACCAAAAATATATATGATTACAATGTATAGGAAATGCCAATAAATAATTCGAAAATACTCGTACAATACAAGGAAAAGCTCCATCCAATTTATAGGCACTATCAAAACACATAACAAAGAAAGGGCTCCTTTCGAATTACACTATCAAAACACATAAAAAAGGGGCCCCATCCGATTTATACTATTAAAACACATTAGAAAGAAAGGGCCACATCCGACTTATACTATGAAAATTCATTACAAAGCAAATGTCACATCTGTCTCGCTTGAGTTGTCAGAACTACAAAGCGAACAAAAAGCTTTTTTACCTGAACTACAATAAGACCGGTTGAAAAACAAAATGTACTAAAATGAAACTGAGAAGAACACTGAACGCAAGTACATCAATTATTTGAAACTTTCAAATTAATAAGGAATAAAGTGCGAATATGAAGTCACAGCTTACCTTAATTTATAAAGATTATAAGTAGATGTAGTACTTGTGTCACCCTATACATCGTATGATTCGATATCACATATTTTGTAAGGGGTGCTTTTATTTGACTTTTTAACTTGGAGAACAATGGAGATGAAGTATTTTATGTTATGTTATGGTTAGATAATATATAGTTGTTTTTCTGAGTAATTTGTGTACGGCATTGCAATGTATGTAAGATGAGCTAATGCCTTGGTTTGCGTTGATTGGATTTGTCTTTTGTAAAATTTGTGTGTGCATTGTTTAATAATTCTGTCAATATGTTTCTAAGGATAGTGGGGGAACTTATGTTACCCTATGCTGTCTATAAGGCGGAAAGTGTAGTGTACGACAAATGGTCCTCCCTCCAGATGATTCGACGGACCCGAATTTATGGAATAGTTTGACTATGGTGGTTTCATGGGCAAAAACTCAAGGGCAAGGTCATTATTGGAAATAACCTTTCATCTCATCTAAACATGTACCGTAGAACAGGGCTATTTTGGTTGAAACGCGGGGATATTTTGACACAATTACGCAACCCCGCAATTCGCTCGACATTGTAACGATGTTACTATTTTTCGTTCCGAAATCCCACTGTATATATTTTAATTTCTCATTTTATTAGTATTATTATTAAGTTACGTTATTATTTACTTATACACCCCTCTTTCATCAAAAGCTGTGAATTTATTTGCTCTTAATAATTTTTAAATATGTATATTGATACATCCGGTATATGTTTAATATGTATTTCTTACTACACCGTTCGCGCACTTCAGTCGACGCCGTTCTTAAGATTGTTAAGTAGGGAAGCTCCTGAGTGGGGTCGAGAAAAGAATGTATAAAACCGGCAAACGGGACGGAATAGCTCTCTTTTACTTTTGTGCTCCGTTAGCTCGATAGCTCTGTGCTCTGACAGTTCCGCCGTAATCGAAACGCCGACTGATTTTCGCCAACGAGGTAAGCGAATTTAGCAATTATTTTATAAATCATACTTCTGGTGTTAAAATTTATTTTGCTCCTAGCGTTTTTAGTAACTGTATTAATAGATTTTATTTTTGCTTACTGCTTGTTTAATTTGAGTGATTTTCCGCGTATTTGTGTACGATTCCGAAGTAAGACTTTACTGTTGGCTTTAACTTCAGGGGAAAAGAAATATAATTGGAAAGCTCCCAAGCATTCTCGCTGCAAAGCAGGTAAATTCTTGGGGGATTTTCAAGGTATTTCGGGAATCCCAATTCCGGTATACAACACTAGGGAAAGGAAATACCGTTGGGAAACCGTCAAGCATTCTCGCTGCAAAGCAGGTAAATTCTTGAGGGAATCTCAAAGTATTTCGGGGGTTTGCTCAATCTAGTACCATAGGCCTTGGTAGCGTAACTTTAAAATATTTGATAATAGGCAGCTTGGAGGAGTCTCGTCTGTGTTCGCTGCTATAGCAGGGACATCTTCGAGGGTTTTCCAAGGCGTGAAACGAAATAATCTCACGAGCGTTCGCTGCCATAGCAGGTTCGCCAGGGAGAGGTTTTCGGATTCTGCCGGCTAACTGTTCTTTGAGCGATTGATTTAGCACCAACGGCCGGGGTAAAATCCACACAAAACCGAGGGATATTTATTAGTTACCGCTGTTCTATTCTAAGCCTTGGTAGCGTGACTTTAAAATATTTGATAATAGGCAACTTGGAGGAGTCTCGTTTGTGTTCGCTGCCATAGCAGGGACATCCTCGAGGGTTTTCCAAGGGTGAAACGAAATAATCTCACGACCGTTCGCCGCCATAGCAGGTTCGCCAGGGAGAGGTTTTCGGATTCTGCCGACTAACTGATCTTTACACGATTTACATTGATTTTAGCACCAACGGCCGGGGAATATCTGCATAAAAAAACCGAGGGAAATTTATTATTTACCGCTGTTCTATCCTAAACCGTACGCAAATGCCAAGAAACATTCCCGTAAAACACTGCTAGTGCCTTGATAACGCTTTCTCTGTGTAATTCTCACCGTACTGCTAGTAAATTTTCGCTGATTTTCACCGGCGATTGCCGAAAACTATTAAAGCTTTGCACGTTAGGCTTGTAAGCGTAAAACATTTATTCTGTAATAAAGTGCTTTGGTCTGGGTTGTAATTTAGTATAAATCACAAATACTGAAGGGTTTTCATCAATATTTAGTTAATTTTAAATATATAGTTACGTGGTTCGTTTTATTTCCTTTTCCCAAATTATTTCGAAGCCGAAATAAATTGTAAAATTTTATAAAGCACAGGTAGTTTCATTTTCCGATAGTGATAAACAATTAAAGCCTGTTTCCCACTTCGCACGGCATAGAGGTCAAGACCCCTGGAATTACTTAACCTCCATCTGTTGCTACCCTGGTAACTCTTGACGAAACCATTTCCGAGAGTTCGGTGGAGTAAACCATCCCAAAAATCTGGCGCCCGAGAAAATCTGGTAGATAGTAAAGCCGCGGGTGTCATAGTGACGTCCGTAATTCTTCTGAGGAAAGGAAGCACGTCACAACATGCTAGCGGCACCAACTCGCTGAAGCTTGTTAGTCGAATACTGAATAAGTGGTCTGGTCTGGAGCCACTTCAATAAGAATTCAGTAGTGTAGATGTACTGTGTGGAAGTAAGTTGTGAAAATTGGGTGTGAGTTAGGAAGAGTAAGTTTTTTGTACAAATTGGTGTGAGTGTGTTGATCATTTCCTGATAAGGACGTTTACCACACAAACCGCGGCTGTTTTGGATGACTATTTTTTATTTATTCTAAAATATCGAAACATATTTTCCCGCAACTCTTGAAGAAACTTTGTCAAAAATTGGATGAAAGATCAAATTGCCTTCTGAAGAAGATACTTAAGACGGAACACAAACTCATATATCTGCTGAAGTGCTCAGTAGCTCAGTATACTAAAGGAAATGCGTGGTGGATAAGAAGGAAAAATACAAAAGCAAATACGAAAAAGAGTAGCAGTTGAGCCTGGAAAAAGCGCGGCAGTGCTGCGCCAACCTAGACACCCGAAAAATAATTCAACCAAAAAACGGAAAGCAAAATAAAAAATATAATTGTAATCCCTTCTTCATCAGAAGACGAAAATGTATCTTTGATCTTGCTGATTCTGATAATGACAGCGACGACTGGCCACTGATAACAAAATACTCAAGCAGGGCCGTTCCAACCTGGTCGAGCGCCGTCGTGCAAATGTGATCACAGCGCCTCTCTTTGGTGCATATATTTCTTAAATTTTTTTTTTCGTTTTTTGGCTTTGGGAGTTGGATCCCATTCAACCACGAACTAAGTAAATAAGTAATATGACATAAAAAGAGAAACAAAGGACATGTCGCAGCAAACATATTTACTCATATCCAAGTCATACATCATTCATTGCCCTATACAACAGAATTCGTAGAAAACGAAGAAGAAAGGATAATAGACATGGACACTCGTTTCACGCTAAGGTGCCCGTCATAGCGACTTTATTTACAACACACAATAAAGGCAACGGTAGGGGGGTATATCATTGTTACAAATGAGAGACAATAGGTATACTTCAACTAACCTCTACCATTCTACATCTAAAATACAGTTGTACTGGTTTTTATATTTCTTAAATTTTATATTATGTACATTCAACATAATCGCTAGACGGTAATTAAAAAATAATACAACTTTGAAGCAAAAATAAACATTTTATTACCAAACAAAAAATAAACATTTTTTGAACAATAAATAGTTACCTAATCTAAATAACCTGAATAAAACTAAATAAAACTAAATAACCACTAAATAAAAGTAGCTTTACGCGTTTTCTTTCTGGAAAATTCAGATATAAGTTCAGTCATATTTATATTGTCCAACAAATCATTTTCAATCGATATGATTGCCAAATTATCGAGCCGTTGTTGGCCCATTGACGATCTTAAGTAGTTTTTGATTAACTTTAACTTTGAGAAAGTTCTCTCCGCTGAAGCAACCGATACAGGCATTGTCAACAAAATTCGCAAAGCTACGCTTGCATTTGGAACAGAATGAGTTAAATTATTTTTTATAATGTAGTTTAACATTTGTGTCGGTGTTTGTAGATTAAGATTTTTTAAAAATTGCAACTCGTTGAACAATTCTGCTCCATTTATGTCACGCTCATTACGATTTTTGTCTGTTAAAACTCCTTCAAGCTGTAAACAACAATTTAGTTGTTCCTTTTCTGGTAAATCTGAAAATTTACAAATATCCCATAAAAATTGAAAATGGTCGGAATGGGACGACAATAAGTCGAACCTTTCACCAATTGATCTTATAACAATATCAAGTGTACTAAAAAAATGTTTATTTTAAAATCCCGTTCTCCATCTGTAATTGGTTCATCGTCATTCTCGTAATTAAATTGTTTTTTAACACGCCTTGGTCTAAACACATTATTAGTTTTGAGGGTTGGCTCTACATCCAAATCCTTTATCACTTCGGTAACTATTGAAAAACTTTAGCAAATTATTCATTTGGGTACATGCTTCCGAGATATTAAAATCTTTTGTTTGTAATGTTTTGCTAACATTATTGACTCTAAACAGAACATTGTACCACAATACTAATGTACATATAAACCGGTAACTTTTTAATTTATTTGCTAAAGATTCAGCCATATGATTTGTATTGTTATCGAAAGAAACTCCACTGAATATACTATATAAAGCATCATAGACTTCCCCAAGCTGATACCTCAATGGAGTAATGGCATCAATTCTGCTCGACCATCTAGTTTCAGAAAGTGGTTTTAAAGTTAAATTGGAAATATGTTCTTTCAAAACGGTCCAACGATTAGTTGAAGCCGAAAAAAAATTGTAAAGTTCTTGAACCGTAGAAAAGAATTGCCAGCTAGAGTTGTTTCCCTTAACTGCATCATTTGCAACCAAGTTTAAACTGTGATTACAATAAGGTACAAAAAATGATCTTGGATTCAAATCTAGAATTTTGTTTTGTAAACCGGCATGCTTGCCTCGCATGTTGGCACCATTGTCGTATCCCTGGCCTCTCATATCATATAAATTTAAATTATGTTTTTCTAAAGCATTTAGTAGAAATTTTTGTAAGCCCTTAGCTGTTGTGTCTTCTATTGGAGCAAAATGTAAGAAACGTTCATCAACAACAATTTCCCCTGATGCTGTATCTAAATTTACGAACCTGATACAGACAGAAATTTGTTCTTGATGGCTCATGTCTGGAGTACAATCAAGAATAATAGAAAAATATTTTGAATTTTTAATCATATATAAAATACTTTCTCTTAAATTATTGCCTATTTCAATTATTTCATTTTGAATGTGGATGCCAAGGTAATGATTCATTATGTTGCTTTGCATTTGTACTCTCTTAGTATGTTCAGCCATTATAGGATCGAATTTGGCAATAATTTCCACACATTTTAAGAAATTGCCATTATTATTTTGAAACAATTTCAAATTTTGACCGCGAAAGGACAGATTTTGTTTAGCTAAAAACTGAATAACATAGAATACTCGCTCAATAACTGCATGCCAATATTTAATTTCAGCATTAAACAAATATTTATGAGTTAGATCAATCGTATTGTTTGTTTTAAATCTAGTTAAACAGTCAGACCATGTCTTAAGATTTTCGAAATGCATTTTACTTTTTTCGTGAATATTTAAATGTTCACTCAAATGTTGCCAATCATTATAGCCATTTTCATCAGCCAATCGGGCTTTTGGGGTGTTAAGGTTGAATATTCTGCAACAAAAACAAAACACTGAATTTTTCGATACCGAGTACAGAAGCCAATCACGCTTGATTTTTTCATTATTTGGCAAAATTCGAGTGAAGTATGATTCAGAAAATTTTCGCCCAGTCTTGTCTTTCGGAAAAACGCAATTTGAATTGTTATAATCAGAAGTTCAATATTCATTGAAGATAATATTTTCGGCCACAAACCTGGATCTTTAGACGGCTGTACAGTCTTACTATCAAAAACTTCATCATCATCAGCTTCGATAAACGTTACAGTTTTTCAACTTCAACTGAACTTGATGTCGATGGCTCCATATTATCATCATCATCATTTTTTACGGAAGCCTCCGAAGGAGAATCAATGGGTGCTTTGAAAAATTGAGTTATTTTCTTATTGGTATTTTCCAACACCTCCTCCCGTTTACGTTTGTTAATTAGATTTTGGTAACCAGAAAGTTTCTTTTTACCTTCAGACATCTAAAAAAATTATACCATATAAAATTTTGGGTTTGGGTTCGGGATTTGTTGAATCTAATTAATTTATAATTACGAATTATAACGATCTGGATATACATTACTTACCTTAACTTTATTTTATACTTATAACTTATACTTTAAAGTTTGAGCTTCCAGAAATAAAGAACAAAATTTCAAATAAGGAAATAAGAAATAGGTATAACTTTTTAGCTGATGCGAGATGCGATTTACTCTACTGCTTAAGACAAAAGCCAATGCTCAAATGAACATGATTTCACTGCAATACTCGCTTGGCCAGACAAGAATGAACTTGTGAAATGAAACATAGGAACTAAGAAATATAGTGCGGGCGCACGGCGCTCAGTAATAGAACAAAATATGCAATAGGTCGGGACCAAGCAACTTAAAGAAGTTATATTTGAATCTATAGATGATAATAATGATCATAATAATACATTTTATAAATTATTTGTTTAAATATTATTACTTATTTCCTACTTTAATCTTAATTCTAGCATATTCAGACATTGGTCGTGCGCCGCACGACCTGCACATATGATTGGAACGGCCCTGTACTCAAGACTAGACTTACCTGCAACAGTAAATGCAGATCATTCAGACGGCACTGAAAATAGTGATGAAAATTTGTCATAGGCTTACTACTAAAAGAACATTTCTCTTCAAAAAAATAATCTCGATATAGTGAACCCTGTCGAAAATAAAGAAAATGTATCTGTTCAGGAAAACAAATTAGAGATATCAAGATCATTAACTCTTGAGGACTGGGTAGTCGTAAAATACCAGTCCAAGAAACTTAATCGCCAGTTTGTCGGCAGAGTAAAGGCAATATCTCCCGATGGTCTCCTATTTACCATTGATTTTTTGAAAAGATCTGTGAAGACTGGCCACTTCTTTATACCGCTCAAACAAGATGAAGACGAAGTACCTGAGGAAAGTAGTGTTAAAATATTTACAAATGCAATAACCAATGGTACTGGAAGTGCAGTTTTCTACAAATTTTTTGACGATCTGTCTTATTTTAATTATACCTAGTTAGTTTGGGTTAGGATTGATTTATATTTATGTGTTCTGTTCCTTGAATTTCCTGGTGGTTCCTACCTATAAATTGAGAGTTAGTGTTCTTCTTTTGTTCTAAGCGTTGTTTAAAGTTTTTTTTTATGATTATTTGTTGTTTTGTTTGGCTAAATAAACCTAAATCAGCTGTTTCTGATGTTTTTTTTTTATTTTCAAAACTCAAAATGCCTTTTGAGCATTACTCAACAAAAAAATATAAACTCCGTTTGTCTAACTTAACCCCGGTAGAAACAATGAATTGGATAATGCGATATTTTTACCAATTCGAAAATATCTCCGACCTACGGGACTCTTTTTGGACAAACCTTGAAACAAATTTTGGGCCCCGCGCAAATAAGCCCCATTTTGTAACTGGGAATGTATACTTACACTATTTACCGTTCCAAAGCAATATTTACAATAATCCCCCGTCATATTTTATAATATTGCCGCGAAAAAGTCTAAATAACCCCATTCTACGGTATTGAAGTATTACGCTCTTGCCAAAAACTCTGAATCCGTTTTGTATTTTTGCCTGCTAACATCATCCAATTCACACAGCCAATGGACGTGGGATTTCTTAGATCTTGGAAGGCATCTTGGGGAGAAATTATAACGAAACCCAAATTACAAAATCCGAAGTGGATGACACTAAATTAAAATTATTTTCCAAGTTTATTGTTTCCGAGATTTAATAAAATGCACACCAAAAGGGAAAATATTCTTTGAATAAATCTCAGGTTACAAAAGGAATGCCGAAGACCAAAGTTCAAGAATTGAAAGAGAATAAACTAATCAATGAAGCTGTATTAATTTCATTGCCTCAGCTGTTTAATAAAATGCGCACCAAAGACAAAGGTATCATACATATTTAAAGCCTCAGGAATATATCATTTGGATACATCTAAAGTCACAATAGGAATGCCGAAGACCAAAGTTCAAGAACTGAAAGAGAATAAACTGATCAATGAAGCTGTATTGGACTTTCTTAAAGTAAGCAGAAGTCCTGCTGAATCTGAGCAAGGAAAGCAGAAAATGAAAATGCTCCACCATTTCCTATATAGATATACGTGCTAGGGAGGACAATATCTTGAGAATCAACCACCAACCTCTTCCAAAGACGTAAATAATACTGACGTTCTAGAAGACTTGTCGAATAAAGACATTGTCAATTTTGTAGAAGCTGACAAATTTATGGACATGGATGAGGCAAATGAAGATGGCTTTGTGGTGGTACGGTACAAAAAGAATCCAGCTTGTGACTTTATAGTAGTAAAATTTGCGACTAAAAAAAAGTTCAAACATTTTATTGCACTTGATTTATCACTTCGTGGGGAAGACGCATATGAAGTGAAATATATGAGGAAAAAGAGAAAATATGTTTCTTTCCTTATGTTGATGACATAGCAATCGCATTGGAACAAAATATTGAAACTTTTCTTGACAAACCTAAAATTGTCAAAGATATTTACCAATTTGGTGTGGACTTAAGTCTATTTGAGCTGTAAAAGTGTGATATTTTGAACTAAGTACAATTTTTGACTGCTAGGATTTAATGATGAATGAGTTGCTCTTACTGAAAATTTAAGAACAGAGAATTTTTTTTATTTTTATACTGTTTTTTACCAATGAATATATTTTTTTGTTAAAAGTTGATGATTTTGAAGATACCTCTTTCAAATGCAAACCACAAAAAATATAATAGAGACATTTGTGGTAAAGTAACCCTCTACATGACACATATGCTCATTTGTAATGAGTTTATAAGCAAAGGCAAAGTAGCTCCCAATGCGAGATAATTTTTCTCGATAGAAAAAATGAAAAAAAACGTTGTTCTGTGTGGATTATTTATTTTTTATCATTTATACATGAACGTTAAAACAATTTTATATTGAATGTTAACTGCAAATTTTATAAAAAAATAACTACGGTATAATATATCCTAAAAATGTTGCAAAATAATCCACATTTGATTGCAGAACATTCAATCTACAAACTGGCAAAGCTTGAGGTTTAAACCTCCACCACCAGATGCTGGAATTGGATGGAGGGTGGAATTTAGACCATGTGACCTCCAAATTACTGATTTTGAAAATGCAGCTGTAGTCTGTTTTCTAGCACTTCTAACAAGAATTATCATGAAATATGATTTAAATTTCTTAATACCAATTAGCAAGGTAAGTAATTAGACTATACTTACCTAAAAAATAACGTATAAAAAACAATTTGAATGATCTTACGAATACAATAATGATATTTACCAACAGCAAAGTGCAGTTTTCACTGTAGTATTTGTAAGTAAGTAGAGTATAAGAAAATTAAAAAATATATATTTGAAAAAATAAATTTTCAATGTCCAAAGAAATGGAAACCCAAATATAAGGGGTGGGTAAAAGCAGTATCTCTATGAACATGCTAAGAGTACGTTTTCCTTTCTATCCCTAAAATTATTGAAGACATACCGGTCTGGCATATGCTCATTTAGGCTAACTAGTAGAATTTCTATTAGTATATTGTAACATCTGCTGGTAATAGCTGAAAATTCTGCTTCGGTAAATACGAATTTTATTAATTTGGGGAGTTTTCTGTGAACGTCTTTATCATTCTAAAATTTCCAGTTACTATTAATTTTTTATCCTTACCTGGTTTCAAATGTTTTTTAGGTCGATGAAAATATACAAAGAGCACAGAAGCATGGCGCTATAATAGAGCAAAAATTTTGGTTTAGAAAACACATTTTCCAAAATAAAGGACACCATAAAAATGGAATAACAAAGCGTAATTCTAAATTGCAATATCGACATTTCAACGACAACAAAGCAAAAAATCCTAATAGCAGCCCTGGTACTTTTCAAAATAAGAAAAACGGTCAGCTCTATGGATATATTACCGAAAAATTAGAATTCGTAAATGGCAGTGTTAATAATGAAAATTGTAAACGTGATTTTGATGCTAAAATATGTAAAACTTGTGAAAATAATGATTTAGTACCCGAACGCCGTATAAGTATTGGCAATGGAATAGAAAATGTGAAAAAATATTTGGCTGTGGCAAGTGAGACTGATGAAAATAACGGAGCCTGTTTAGAAGACAACTTTGTTGAAATGAGTATTGATGAAATACTAAACGGAAAGGTTATTATTTTTAACTTCTTTATAGAATCTGTACATGATGAATGTTTTGTTTAATTCATGTTTAATCTATTAAAAATGCAGCACATAGCATTCAAGCAGTATATACTGTTCTGTCTTTGGTTCATATTTGCATATTATCTTGTACAATTTTATATGACAGTTGGTCTTTAATGGTACCTTCGGAATTTGTAGCCCCAGCCCTTCTGAAGGTTTCCTTTGATTTTGATTTGCTATGGAACGTACCCGTAGTGACACTATACAGTGTAATAATTTTCCGAATCCGATCTTTTACTACCAGTGGTCCGCAGGAGCCTAAATATGGTCCCCGAACTATTCCAAATTTCACCGCCGATATATTCAGAAGTTAGGTTGCTATTTAAGGATAATATGCTAGAAACATTATAAGAGCTCAGGTGGGAGTTGAGATTTTTCTGACAAAAAAATTAATGAGTTGCTGAAGCAGTTTTCTGATAAAAAAAGAAATTTCTTACGAAGGACGAGTTAACTTCAAAGCCTTTATAAGCACTTAAATAACAGGCTGTTTTTCATTTTTGACAACTCCATATCTAGCTTTCCCGGTATCTCCAAATGCGCACATAAATTCTTCGAAGGCAGGGTCAGGCTCTTCTCGGATATGGTGCACTCCCACCTCTTTGTCATGGTCTCCTTCGAATGACGCTAGTCGGTTTTGGTGGACAACTTTCGGTTTTCCATTTTGGGAATCTTGCTTATGCGATAGATGATCCTTTTTTTGATTAAGTACGGGCTTTCCCAAGATTTTTGTGATTTTGGAGAAAATCCTTTTCTCCTCATCGGGTTGTGTAACCATACTTTGCCACCTTCTTTAAAATTGCCTTCTGCGGCCTGCGCGTCGTACAGTTGTTTAATTTTGTCACTGGCAATTTGAAGATTCGTTTGAACAAATTCGTGTACATCGTCCATCCTTCTTTTCCATTTGATCACATAATCGTCTCTTGCTAGATCTTCTCCCGGTCGACTACCAAATTCTATGTCACAAGAAAGCCTCATTTCACGTCCAAACAGGATTTTCACACGTGTTTTACTAGTGGAATCATTGATGATAGATCGATAAGCCAATGCAAATAGGGAGAGATACTGGTCCCAATCTTTGTGGTGGCTGGAAACTACTTTGAACATGTATTTTCCAATGGTCCTGTTCATTATCTCGACCATTCTACCTCACTGTGGATGCAGCGTTTGATACAGAAATTTTGGCAACTTTATTGTATCTGTCTTCACCAGGCACAGTACTACAAGCAGTAAGCAAACAAGGTTTTATGAGTGACTCGCTGATTGTGAGGTTCGTGTCTTTAGCTATCAACAAGGCAATTTTGTAAGAAGCCTAAACGGCCTTTTCATTTTCCATTCGAAAACTTCCACTGGAATCAAGTTTAATTCTCTTAAGGCGACTTTTCCTAGAAACGAAAAATTCTGTATGTTTGTCCTTCAGGGCAGCATGATTTGTAGTCCAATGGCGTTCCAAACGTCCATGTCGCATTGCATCATTACTCAGAGCTACATGACAAACTACGCGCTGAGGTAAATGACTACCTATCGTTTTTCTCAATAAATGTAAACCCGTATTTAATATAGTCATCAGTCATCACTGTAGAGTCTTTTCTTTGGCTGTGATTTAGCCATTTTAATAACAATCAACCTAATAAACAATACACTTAAATATAGTACACAGGCAATGACTCAAGCTGAGAACAAGAAGTATGATAACGGTAAATTAAATAACAAAATACAAAACGGAAGAATAACAAGTGACAAGCATAAAAAATTAAAGGATGATTATCATCAACAGAGTAACAGTAAAAAACACAGACCTCAGAACATGGAAAAATTACAGATGGGCATAGGTATATTAAATATAAAAACATTAACAGGGAAATAATTAGAATTAACTGAAGGAATAGAAAACAATAATATTCAAATTCTAGGACTAAATTAGATTAGATTCGCAACTAACAACAATGCATACATTATATTATTCAAGAATAACACAAGAGCAAAGGGCGAAGGAGGGTGTAGGAATAATCGTTACAGAAGAAATAAAACAAAAGGTAATACAATTTAAGGCAGTCGACTCGAGAATCATAGTTATTAGTATAAAATAAGAAGAAATAATCAATTTTATACAAATATATGGGGCAGTAGAAGGAACGGCAGAGGAAGAAATTTTAGAATTTTATATTCAATTGCAAACAGTATTAGATGAAGTAAGAGAGGAAAACGGAAAGGCAATAATAATGGGAGATTGGAATAGCAGGGTAGGAAATGATTACAATAGAGGATTGGGTTGTATGAGAAAACACGGAGAAGAAACAACTAACAGAAATGGACTAATGATAGATTTTTGCAGAAGGAATGATCTAATAATAGGAAATACGATGTGGGAACAACAACTAAATGATAAATATACGTTTGTAGCAGAAGGAAGAAACGCTAAAAGCCTGATAGACTACATAACATATACACAAAACCTAACAGAAGTAATGCAAAAAATTGAAACAAAGAAGCAGAAATTAGATCTAACCACAGATTAGTAGTGACAACTTGTCTAGTAAAATTACTCAAGAAAGAAGCTTCTACAGACTACAGTAAACTAGCAACACATAAACTTAAAAATAAAGATATCGAGAAAAAATACCAACATGAGACGAACAAAGAATTCGATAAACTAGAAAAAGAAAAAACAGACTGGACACTTGAAGGACGATGGGTCGCCTTTAAAGAAACGCTATTAACAGCAACAGAGAAGATATGTGGAAAAATTAAATATAATAAGAATATAAAAAGGACTAACTGGTGGAATAACGAAATTAAAATAGCGATCAAAGAAAAGAAAACGGCATGGAAAAAATATATCACATCACAATCACATGTGGACAAAGAAGAATATGACAGGAAGAAAACTCTTGTAAAAAGAGCCGTCAAAAAATCAAAACGTGACTCATGGAAGAGATTCGGAGAAGAAATAACAGATCTACATAAGATGGACAACAGGAAATTTTGGACAAGAATAAAAAGATTGAGAGGAAATAAATATATAGATATTAGAGCAATAAAAAATCGACAAGGCCAAGTACAAACGGAAATGGAAGAAGTATTGAAAACATGGAAAGAATACTATACAGAGCAATTCCATACATTAACACCGGAAGAGAATATAACAACCGCAGAAGAGGAAATCGACCAACTACAAGGAATCCGTAAAGAAGAGATAGATCAAGTAATACAAAAAATCAAAATAGGCAAGGCTAACGGAGAAGATGGGATAGCGCCAGAGATGATTAAATCGTTAGGAGAAAGAGGAAAAGAATGGATATGGAATGTATGCAAAGAAGCATGGGTACAACAAAAAATTCCAAGGGAATGGGAAAATAACTTAATAGTACCCATCTATAAAAAGGGGGAACAGACACAATGTCAGAATTACAGAGCAATATGTTTGGCCCAATCTAGCTATAAAGTGTACACAACAATAATAGAAAAGAGATTAAGAGAATATGTAGAACCAAAATTAGGAGAAGAACAGGGAGCTTTTAGAGGTGAAATACAAACTAATGATAATATCTATATACTAAGAAATATAATCGAATGAAAAATAGAAGAGGGAGAAGAAATGTACCTTACATTTATAGATCTAAAAGGCCTTTGATACAGTAGATAGACGAGAAGTATGGAGAACTCTGGAGGAAATGGAAGTACCACCACCTTAATAAATATAATTAAAAGTGTATACGAGAGTTAGAGCCAAGGTACAGATTGCAGGCCAAAGGTCTGAAGATTTCAAAATGTGTAAGGGAATAAAACAAGGAGACCGTTTAAGCCCACTACTGTTTATAATAATCATGGATAAGATTGTGAAACGAATCAAAGAAAAATATGAGCAATTGAATACTATAATTGGGTACAGAAATTTAGAACCAATAAAACTGAGTAGTCTACTATATGCAGATGATGTGGTTTTAGTGGCAAATACAAAGAACAAAATGCAAAAACTAGTGAATATTTGGACTAAAGAAGTAGAGAACATGAATATGGAGGTGAACATAAATAAAACAAAATCGATGATAATAAATGAAAAACAACCAGGTAATCAAAATAATAGAGATATTAAATGCAAAAACCAGACTCTAGAAAGAGTAACAGCATTTGAATATTTAGGAAGTATAGTAACAGAAGATGGAAAAATAGATGCAGAAATAACAAACAGAGCAAATAAATCAACAAAAATATACTACTCTCTAAATAAAACAATTCTTGGACATGAAGATATAGACTTAGAAGTAAAAATGAAAATTCATAATAATATACGCAAGTGAAAATTGGACTGTGCGAAAAAAGGACGAAACTAAAATGAATACCATAGAAATGAAGCATCTAAGAAGAATTGTAGGGAAAACTAAATGGGATAGGATTAGAAATGACGTCATTAGAGAGACAACTAAACAGGAACCGATAACTGGTAAAATATATAAGAGACAACTTAGCTGGTTTGGTCATATGGTAAGAATGGAACCAAATAGATTAACTAGGAAAATAATGAAGATTAGAAAACCGATCAAAAAACAAAGGGGTAGGCCTAGAAGGAAACGGTTAGACCAAATACAAGAGATAGGTTTAGAAAGAGGAAAGACCATAGCAGCAATGAAAAATCTAGCAAGAGACAGAAAAGCATGGAAGAAATGGGTACAGGTCACGGAATCCACATCCGACGCCTGAAAGCGCAAAAGGATTTAGAAAAGAAGAAGAAGAACAACAATCAACCATTAAAACACAATGTTTGTCAATGTTATGGCGATGACAATCAACAAGACAATCGCTATAATAGTTACAATAAAACTACATTCACAGGCGAAGGCAAATGTGCGACTGGATACTGTGTGACAAGTAGCGCTTGTGGTGAACAGTGGCAGACATGCGCACTACGCCCCACCACGCTACAAATAACCAAATGCCCTACTATTCAGCTAGTTTCTCAACGCCTGGCCGGGCGCGCATTTACATTTTATTGAGTTAATAGCTATAAAGAAATTTCAATGATTGTGTGTTTCTCATGACTGAGCTATTCTAGTATGGTCAAATCTCTGCACCATCATAGATTAAAATTTATAACTAATTTTTGGCGAACAAAAGCTACACAAATTCAGTCACCTTCAGTATCTCGTATAGTAATTGTAAATAAGCTGCCGGGGCACGCACGGACGGAATGTTAGGTAGGTAACCTATTCTGTGGGCTGTGAACCATTTTCTTAGCTGGTGGGAAACCTAATAGAAATTAAGTAAGTCTCCCACCGAAACTGTCATTTTTTTGTCTTTACTGAGCATGTACAAAAATATATCTTAAACTTATTGTTATATATATTTTTAGAAAGGGTGTTTTCTGGGAATAATACCTTTGATGAAGACGTATTTGGATAATTTAGATTTAAGTCAAGAAAATCGTTCCAAAATAAATCAGTACTTAAATTTAATGGAACGCAAATCAACAGGAGAATTATTTACAACAGCCGCTTGGATGAGACAATTTGTAACAAATCATCCTAAATACAAGTAAGTTATATAATTAAGTATCAAATCATACTCTATTCCCAAGACTTTTATTTGAAATAATTTAATGAATCCGTTCTTTTTATATTTTATCAGTAACTAAACAGTCTTCTTATTATGAGTTTTTTTCCTACACATACAAATCCCTTTCATTCCAATCTCCTTTCAGATCTTTATCTGGCATCGCTTATCTGATGTAGGTTTCCTATATTAGAGGTGGTCTTCCTCTTCGTCTCTTTTCCGGTGGCCCCATTGGGTTTTTTTATTTTATCAGCAAAGACAAGCTTTCGAGAGCTGTGGTGAGTACCAGCCCCAGACGGCTTATACAGTGTGTACAATAATTGTTCGGGTTAGTTACTGTTGTAAAAAGTGTTTCTATGAGAATGTTTTTGTACAGAATATTGTTTGATCAGTGCTTTTTTTAGTTCCATCAATTCTCAAAAAGATGTATAGAATGGGATAGTGCCTTAACAATGTTGTTTTAGTTTATGGAAGAGAATGACATAAAATTTCACCTAGTTACCCTGTGCAATCATATACTAGATATAATCATAAGACTAGAAAAGTGCCGTTCTCGTTAAAATCTATTTGTTGTGATAACTTCGAAAACAAGGAAAACAGTAGACTGTAGTCTTGAGTTTAAATAATTTATTTCTTAACTTTTATTACAAAATTGCGTGACGGCGTGCTATATTTAAATTATTTCTTTTTTGACATTATCAACTTGTCACTTCTGTTCTTGTTGCTACGTTACACTAAAATCCAATCTGGTTGCTTGGTAACTTCTCAAATCCAGATATTTTAATTACAATATCTGAACACTATTAAATTTTGAATTTCAACTCATACAATTAAGATATTTTGGCTATATTTCTTTAGAAAATTATTGTTGACAAAGCGGTTATAGAAAAGCTACAATGCTAAAAACTATTGCACAGTTCAGATATTGAAGCAGAATATAAATTTGCAGATGTTAAAATTATTTTGCTACAATTTTTATATTGAATATGAAAAATGTTGACACCTCCTTTATGATTGACTTTAAATGTGGCCTATAACATAGAAAAGGTCTCAGTTAAGTTCGTTATCTTGCAAATCTCCAAAGCTCCCTAAACAAGCATTGAATATACCTATAGCTTTTATGTATAGATCATTGTTATATTTGATACATATATTGTTTCTCATTTTAGATACGATTCTATAGTTACAGAAGATATAAACTACGATCTTTTAGTTATGATGCACAAAATCCAAAATGGAGAAGTGACTTGTCCAGAGTTGTTAGGATATTTATAGAAAGTAACTGAATGTTATGAATTTATTTACTGATATTCAGTAATCAAATGAATTTAAACAGAATATAATACATTTTTCTTGGATGTGCGTTCATCTGAGGTTAATTTGTTATGTAATTCTTGGATGAGTTGGTTTAAATGTTTAATAGTTTCTAAATCTGTCAGGGGAGTTTGATGGCCTGGGATTCTTCATTGCTAGGTTTTAGCTGAACGTGATACATAACTGTTATTAACGATGAGATAGTAATAGACATATTACTTGCGTATTAAATTTATGAGTCGAAAGTGACATTTATAACGAAATTGGAAAAGTGTTTAGATACATAAAGGAAGACGACATGGACAACTGGAATTCAATTATATGGGAGGAATGCGATATAAATTTTGTTATCAAATCCCTTACACAGTTATTTTATCTTTAGATCTAATTAGAAGAGGCTCCATTTTTATTTTTAAAATATATACTCATATGTCATTATTTTTAAATAAAACATGTTAAACAGATAAATTTTTATTGTTAAAAATTTTGCCACTAAATGAAGATTAAATCACTTCACTTTCTTCTTTCCTGCCTCAGTTTGCTTCATTTTCGTATTTTGCAAATAAATACCTAAATATTGAAATCCTAAAATTAACAAAACTTGAAAGAGGTTGAATACAAGCATTTGAGGAATGCTGAGCACTTTGTAGATTGGATATAACCATACACCATCTCTAAGATATATCGAGAAATATCTGAAAAACAGAAACAAATAATTAAAATATTATTATTCTGCTATAAAATTACAATTTATTATTGAAAGATAAAATTAATACACAATACTTTACATCAACATTCATTGGTGTAATCTTTATTATTAGTATTTTCAGAAATTTTATGTATTTACTCAGAACATGGTGGAAATATTTATATTTATCTATCCCGAATGAAAAGGGTTAGACTACCTTTATTTACAAGGCTATCTTCCGAAAAGTACTTTAAACAAATCATTGCTTTCCAATATATCTTCTTCATTTTATTGGTTACAAAATTTGGTAAACCACCAGCAATTTTTTTCAAGCATGAGTTTTTCTTTCTTATATCAAAATCTAGTGATGAACCTGTTAGAAAATAGAGAGATATCATTTCTTAGAAGAGACTAAATGAACACAGCAGACATTGTCCTGCCAAACAATGATCACTCTTTACGCGCGGAAATGTCAATGTCAATTTTTTTTCTACAACCACTATGCAAAACATGTTTTTCTACACAAATTTGTATACGCAATGCAGGCTTTTTCAATTTACAAGACTACCCTTTGGATTAAATATAAGTTCTAATAGTTTTTCGAGGATGATGTCAATAGCATTTTCAGGCTTAACTCCAGAAAAAGCATTTCTTTATATGGATAGTAGTCGTAGGAATCTCGGAAAATCATCATGTAAGCAACCTTAGGAAAGTGTTCGACACATGTCGTAAATTCAATTTGAAATTAAATCCACAAAAATGCCAATTCTTCAGGCGAGAAGTCACGTATTTAGGTCACAAACTAGCTTCTGTCACCCCCATTTTTAAGAAGGGCAGTAAGCTCGATAGCCATAATTATCGCCCAAGTTTATTACCAGTCGTCAGTAAAGTAATGGAATCCATTATTTCCGAGACTATGATGGATTTCCTCCTCGAACAACATATTATCCCAAAACAACAACACGGATTTATTCCAGGGCGGTCAATACTTACCAACTTACTGTGTGAATGACTGGACATCATTCTTGAATAATAGAGAACCTATTTATATAGTTTATTTAGATTTTTCCAAGGCTTTCGACCGGGTTCCCAAGCGAAGACTCCTGTACAAATTAGAACATTTCGGTATTAGAGGAAACTTACAACTATGGATTGAAAACTTTTTGATGGATCGTTTCTACAAGGTTCGAGTTGGTGACTCCTTTTCTCATAAAAGACCAGTTAAAAGTGGAGTTCCGCAGGGCTCAATTTTCGGCCCACTTTTGTTTACAGTGTACACTAGCGATTTACCGTTTCTCGTTTCCAGCAAAATATAGCAATATGCCGACGACTCAAAAATATATGACAATCCCATCACAAGTCATCTATCTATTCAAAACGACCAAATGTCAATACATCAGTGGTGTTCGGAATGGTTACTTCCATTGAACACTGAAAAATGTGTAGTGCTTCACGTCGGTAAAAACAACCCACATTTTGATTATTTTCTTGACGGTCAAATTCTAATCACAGTGACCTCTCATAATGACCTGGGTGTTATCGTGAATAGTGAACTATCGTGGTCCGATCATGTGCTCTCAGTATCCAAACGTGCAAATACCAGACTTTATCTTATTAGGAAATGCTTCTCAAAAGTATCCTTTCAGAGCTTCTGCAAATTGTATGCTACTTACATCAGACCTATCCTTGAATACGCCGGTCCAGTCTGGTACCCGGACTTAACTCGTGATAGAACGTTGCTGGAAAGTGTACAGCGGAAGGCTACCAGAGTTGCTTTTGGACCTGTAAGACCTTCATATGAAGAAAGATTATCCATGGCAAATCTTACCACGTTTGAGCTGCGTAGGTTACGAGGCGATCTTATTGTAGCCTTTCGAATTCTTAAATATAATTTTGGTGATCTAAATACAGTTTTCACCCTAAATACGGACACGAGACTTCGAGGACACCAGTTCAAGTTAAAAAAGGAAAAATTTGCGGTTAGATCGAGACAAAACTTTTTACCAAACAGAATTTTCAATATTTGGAATGATTTGGACAGTGTAATTGTCTCAGCTAGAAGTGTCAACATATTCAAAAATAGACTAGCCCAGTGTAACTTATTTAATAACTTTTAGAGCTTAATCGTAATTTCTTCTTCCTCTTATTTGTTTGTTTACTACTAGTAGGTATTTTTTTGGGCATAATAGGAGCCAGCTCCTCTGCCCTCATCAATTTGTAATAATAATAATAATAATAATAACCATTCATAATTTCTGCAAATGGCTTAGTGCACGTTAAAGTAACTAAACACCTGGAAGAGCTAAGCATATCTCGACATATCTGTGGTTTGATGCAAAAAGCAGTAATTCTGGGAACAACTGCAATTGTCCGAAGAACACTAACCCCCTAATTAAGTAGGTTTATACCTTGATGCAACTGCGTCCGGTAGAAACTGCTACCACCAACCACGTACAAGTGTGAAAAAAAAATAATAATAATAATAATAACAATACCCAGTTCGAAAAAACGCTAGCGAGGTCAAAAGAATTGTTGCATTCTGCAATTATTACAGACGCTTTATCCCTAATTTTGCTGAAATATGTCTACTACTTAATAAATTATCTAGGAAAAATATGAAATTTGATTGGTCGAAAGAGTGTGAAAACGCATTTCAAATTTAAAAAAAATTTTAGTCACCCCACCAATTTTAAAATACCCAGATTTTAATAAACAATTTATCTTAACTACAGACGCTTCAAATAGCGCATGTTCGGCGATACTGAGTCAAAATTACGATGGCATTGATCTACCCATTGCATTTGCTTCTCGAGGTTTTAAGAAAAGTGAATTCAACAAACCCACAATCATAAAAGAATTGTTAGCGATTCATTGGGGAATTAATCATTTTAAATGTTACATATATGGCACATCACAGTTTATAGTTAAAACGGATCATAAACAACTAACTCATTTATTATCGATGAAAGACTCACTCGAAACTCACTAGAATAAGACTTGGAATAATACAATTTTGAAATACAGTTTGTTAAAGGAATAGCAAACTACGCGGACACTATATCAAGAATATCTATAGGAGAACTTAAAGATTTATATATAAATAACTCACACATCTTGGCAAGGAAAACGCTCGATTAAAAAAGGATCTCATGAAATAACAAGAGGCATAGGAAATGCCAATAAAAAACCTTCAGTGATAATAGTTTTAAATAACTTTGGGGCGCATAAATTGACAATTCTACTTTTTGAAAATAGCCGTATCTCGCTAAGGATGAGCGTACGGATCAAAAATAGATTGAAATTTAGCGAATCCTTACCTACCGGAATATTCACCTTCGACTTAGGACGACCGTTGGAAAAGCTCGATAATCTTTCGGTAAAATTTGAGATAAAGAAAATGAAAATATATGTAAATGATTATACAGGGTTGGGATAAAGTATGGAACCAAGTAAATATCTTTTAAACGAAAAGAACGATATTTATGAAAATTTGCAGGTAAGTGCAATGGAAAAAAATACATCTGATGTACATTTTTTTGTTAATAATATACTTCCGTTTTAACCGGAAATGCCATCAACCTATTTAATTTAAATGGGACACTCTATATATTTTTACAGATTTTGAAAGAGCTTGTTATTTTGATTTTCATTATTTTAGAATAATGAGAAACAAAATTACTTCAAATGTTCAAAATGCTCGCCGTTAACTTGCTGGCAATATGCCATCCTATTAACAAATTCTTGAGTCACTCTTTCCAAGACTTCTCCACGTATTAGTTCACATTCATCAATAATTCTTTGTCTCAATTCCTGTAAGTTTGTTGGTCGTCTAACGTAAACACGTGATTTTAGATAACCCCCAAGAAAAAAATCTAACGGGCTTAGATCCGGAGAACGAGCAGGCCACTCTATGAATTCTCTACGTCCAATCCATCGATTTGGAAAATTCGCATCCATAAAATCCCTAACCCGTCTATCATAGAGGGGAGGTGCTCCATCTTGTTGAAACCAAACATTTTGTGGTAATTGCCCATTCTGTTGAAGTGCATCAGGAATAATTTCGTTATTCAGTAGATCCAAATACTTGCCACCATTCAAGTTTCCGTCGATAAAAAATGGGCCTATAAGCCTATTTTCGACAATTCCCATCCAAACATTTAACTTCTGTGGATGCTGGGTATGTGCTTCATGAATCCAATGAGGATTCGCATTTGACCAATACCTTGAGTTATGGCGATTAACTGTTCCATTTAAACAAAACGTTGCCTCATCGGAAAAAACTATGTTAGAAGTAAAATTTTCGTCGACATTACAGATGTCCATTAGCCGTTCGCAAAATTCCAGCCGTCGGTCAAAATCATCGTCTGACAATTATTGAACCAACGGATGATACTTTTCACTTTTTAATATCTTTCCTACAGAACGTCGACTGATACCATGGTTTAGTGCTAAATTTGTGGTGGAAGTTTGAGGTGATTCTTCTAAATCGATTGCTTGTTTGTTTAACATTTTCGTTCGTTGCAGTACGCGGTCTTCCATGTTTTAGCAAATTTTTACCATCCCAGTTGTATTAAAACGTTGTAATGTTTTAGTTACTGTTGAGCGTGATATAGGATTTCTCTCCGGATGCAAATTATTAAAAATATGACATACTTCTTCATGAGTTCTAACACGATCACCATAACCGATCATCATTAAAATTTCAACACGCTCTTTTTCACTTAATTGGACCATTCTAAATTCTAAAATTTATTTCCGTCAATTAGAATTTGACACTTGGAGAACAAAAGACGTACTAAACAGTACTCGTTTATTTATTACTATGCATACAAACAACATCTATTAGTTTATCTAAATAGTTTTTTGCTCTAATGCAAAAAACTCAAAGAAGGTTGATTAAAGTGCTATATTCCTCGTTCTTACAAATTTTTTTACACTAAACTCAGTATGTATGAATTCAAAATAACAAGCTCTTTCAAAATCTGTAAAAATATATAGGGTGTCCCATTTAAATTAAAGAAGTTGATGGCATTTCCGGTTAAACCGGAAGTATATTATTAACAAAAAAATGTACATCAGATGCATTTTGTTCCATTGCACTTACCTGCAAATTTTCATAAATATCGTTCTTTTCGTTTAAAAGATATTTACGTGGTTCCATACTTTATCCCAACCCTGTATATTTGAAAAGTGCACGATAAAGCAATTTATAGAAGAAGGTAATAAAAGATTAAAAAATGTACAAGTATATATCTGCGAAGTACCAAGGATGATAGAGCAGAAAGAAGAAATTCAAGAGATCTTAGAAAGATATCACAACGACCCAATGTTTGGAGGACACGTAGGAAATAATAGATTGTTAAAGAAAATAATAGCGAATTTTAAATGAAAAAACATGGAGAAAGATGTGAGGAAGTATGTAAAGAATTGCCATGAATATCAAGTAAATGAAGCTAAGTCTAGTCATAAAGAGATATTTGTCATTACGGATACTTCAATTAAACCATTCGACATCATATATATAGACATGATAGGCTGCTTTGTAGAAAGTAACAATGGAAATCCTTATTGTGTTACGATACTGTGTAAACTGACAAAATATGCGGTCATGATACCAGTCAGAAACAAAGAAGCAACGACAATTGCGAACGCGATATTTGACAACTTTATACCAGCCTATAGTTTAATGAAAGAAATAAGCACAGATCTAGGAACAGAATATAAGAACGCAGTAATGAGTAATTTGGCAGAACTGTTAAAAACAAAGCACAACTTTTCAACAGCGTATCACCACTAATCGAACATTCAACGAGTATGTAAGAAATTTTATAAATGAATCTAGAGATAATTGTTGTGAATTTGTGAAAATGTTTGCATATTGCTATAATACAACAGCCAGTGGTGTAACTACGGGGGGAGATGAACGGTATAGAACCCCCCAGAACCCTAAAAATGTAAAAAATCTAATACATAATCACAGCAAACCTATACTATATTGAAATATATTAAAAGGTAGGATCTGTATGCTACAATTTTATAAGAAAAACAAAGCTAAAATTCAGTTTTAGGGGCTCAAAATTTGAAAAAATTTCCGATACACAGATTTTCCGGTGGTTCAACCGTCTGCCTCCCCCCCCCCCCCCGAGCTTCATCCTAGTTACGCCACTGCCAACACCTAACACGTATCACGGATACACTCCATTCGAATTACTCTATGGTAGAAAGCCCAATATACCGGAATATTTTAATACAGAAATTGAACCGTGTTATAATTTTGAAAGGTACGATAAAGAATGATAATATAAATTACAGAACGGATTCGATCGAGCTAGAGTTTTTGCTAAAACATAAGTCAATTAGAGTAGATAAAAGTGAAAAAGAATTTTAAGATGGGAGATTAAGTAATATTAAAGAAAGAGGAAAGAGCTAAGTTTGACCCCTTATTACTTAGGCCCATTGAAGATAACAAAAATAATAGGTGTAAACTGTGAGATTTTATCTCAAAATGATAAAAACCAGACCGTTCATAAAAACCGATTGTATTTGTATAATAATCCTCATATTTGTAAACAAAGTGTGGCGGAATAAAAACAAACAGACAATTACAACAAACAAACAATCAAATAAATAAAGACAAACAAACAATGTAAGACAAATAAACAAAACAGTTTAATTTTAGTATCGAAAAATTATCAGGGATAATGTTCCTCCTCCGAGAGGGGATGATGCGACAGTTATTGAACCAGAAGGTCACTAATAAACTTAGTAAGGTTAGTCAGTAAGCGTGAACCACGATTCTTTAGGGAATACGTTTATTTGGGTAATTAATAAAACACGTTCAGATTAGAACGCAAAGAAATTGTAAAACAACCAACTCGACAAGGTTAATATTGTTAAATGTAAACAGTGTTAACGGACTGAAACGTGTAGAAATAGTTTTAATTCTGTATAGTAAACATTAATTGTATTTCATACTCGTAAGTGTAACACTGGTCATCGACATGTTGACGATGGTCATGGTTAGGGGCCATCCATAAAGTACGTCACACGTTAATGGGGAGGGAGGGTATCACCGAAGTGTGACATCGTGTGACAAGGGGCATAGGGGGGTCAATACTTTTGTGACGTCACAACAATTGTCATTAAATCTCCGAGCATCATCCCATCTGAAACAAGTTCCATACGATAGTTATTGCCCTAGTGTCGAGTCATACATATTTAAAAGATCGTGTAGCGTATGTGGTTTATTTTTTTCCTCATATAAAGCCGCTAATCAACACAAACAATCGCATAAAAAACAAGAAATGTTACCTATAGCGAAAATTCGTCCTCAAAGAATTGCGGCTAGACGTGCCCGAGAAATTCTCTGTTTAATGAATGATGACGATGCTTTATGGATGGAAGAGAATGATGTCGACACTAAGGATGTTCCTGACGTTCAAATTCAGAACGAAAATGAAGTGCCTGATTTACCAGTAATAGCTGATATAAGAGAGTGGATCCAAAGTCCATGGACACTCGATAATTAAGTTTTTTATCTTTAATTAATATAATTAATCGTTTATTATTTTCTAACTAGTCGTTTGTTTTTTCGGTCTTATAAAATGTTGGACTTTATGTTGATTTTATTAGATTATTATTTAATAAAAATAAGTAAAAAATGAAAAGCTGTTTTCTCTCGATTATTTTTAAATACATATATAAATTTAAAAAATGTGTGACGTCACATCAGGAGGGGGGGTTATAAAAATGTGACAACCTGTGACAAGGACGGGGGGAGGGGTTCAAAAGTCCTAAAATTCGTGTGACGTACTTTATGGATGGCCCCTTAATTGTTATTATTTGTGTTAAGTATATTATATCCCAGTGAGCTTTCAAACATATGGTATTATATCGTTCTCACAGACTGGAGGTAAGTGTTGTCCTAATTGATGGTCTGGAATATAAATGGTTTAGTATGTGGTACAGTTACCTCTAAACACACTCGGATTGATTATTTTCTCTGATTTCTTAAATAATACACCCTGTATTTTATTATTGTAGTAATATCGTATTTTATGACACTTCATTATTTCTTAAGCATTCCCTTTACCTAAATGAGTTAATTTATCTGTTATTCGAGATTTTTTCAGTCAAATATTAATGAAACTTTATAGCTTCGACCATGGAGTTATTCAACATGAATAAGTTTTTTTCTTCTGTGCTTTTCATTGGCTGAAATGTCAAAATACCTAAATAGTTAAGATTAATTATTGTTGCATAAAAAGGTAATGAAAGCAGAAAATATACCGGTTGGCAATGGCCTTGACAATTAGGCTGATGCCTTGTAAATTATACAAAATCTAAATAATTAATAATCATATTATACAAATTTCATACTATTATCAAATAAATATTAAGTAACGTTTAATATTAACGGATAATGAATAAAATTGAAAGGACCTCGAAAAAGGGCGATTTACAATTCTTGATATTTAACAAAATTTTAAAAGAATTTAATGTCAAAGTTATAGATAGCCAACTGGTCTATTGTCTGTTTCCATTAACGTTTTATGCAACACTAAACTTAAATTTCACCCAATGTAAAGCACACAAAAATGAGTTTATATTATTTTGTAATTTTTTTCGAAAAATCTATTTATGTTGAATAAAATTTCATCTACTTTTTGATCTGAAATATTTGACTGAAAAATGACGATTGAACACATTTACGTATAGGAAAGCTTGAGAAATAATAAAGAACCATAAAATAGGATGTTATTACAGTATTAAAATACAGGGTGTTTCATTTAAGAAATCCGAGAAAATAATTAATCTGAATATCTACTCACCCTGTATTCAAAAACGAAGATTTTCGATACATTAATAAATTTAAACAATGGTAGGCCATATTAAAATTTGTCCAGATTTAAATAGGTTTTTTATATCGAATGTCTACAATGCTACAGGGTGCTGAAGTTGCTGCGAAATTAATATAAAATTGATTATGTCTTTTAAACTATCCTGTATAACATTCCAAAACCCAAAACCTTATATTATATAAACGAGAATACCTAAAAGAGTCCAAAAATGTTAAAGTATACAGGGTGTTCAATTTGAAAAAATGTAAGTTTGGTTGCCTTATTTAATATGAGTAACCCCATATGTCTCAGTATATAGATATTGGAGAAATTAAATACATTTTCTCAATTATTTTATATCAAACAAAATATTCAATGAACCAGTTATCAACAAAAAAGACAAAAGAGCTGTCCAGAAAATTCTAGGAGCATAACTCTTCTTAATACAACCAGGATACTTTTTAACTCTCGTGGTACCGTCCGAGGTACATCCGTACCCCATGTCAAAATTATATACTATAACAGTATTCATTAACCATACAGTGCAGCAGTTATAGTTAATCTTTATCTAAAGAAAGAAAGAAGGAAAACAATATTTTTATTTCTAAAGTGAGTACAAAAGTAAGTAAACAGGCTAATATTCATCACCACTTAAAAAATAACATTCTTAATGCTTTTCATTCCATCTCGGTTTCTTTGCATCTTCTGCAAATTATTTGCGTTGTACAATGTTCAGAGCACACAAAATTTTTACATTGGATGCAAAAATTTCTGGATTTTCGGTCTCTTTTTCTGTCATACAAGTGGCACCGTCAAACAGTTGACGGGGGGTTATCCATAACTGGCACTGGTGCTTCGTTACGTGCTAGTTCTGGAATAACATCAAGCATGTAGTTCCTAGTAGTTTTGTGTAAACCTTTTTGAGTTTCAAATATTCTAACAATATTTGGGTTGACGGGTGCCTCGCCCAACCAAAGCCAATATTTTCTTCTATCATCCCTGCTTTTTGTTTTCGTTTCAGGAAATTTAGTTTTTCATAAAATAAACGAATTTATTCCGGCGATATCCAACAATTGAAAAAATATTGCCATTGGCCAACGGTTGCTAATTCGGCGGGCTGAATATTGTTTTACCATTTGATCATTGGTGTCTATGGCACCTTTTGTTTTATTGTAGTGCAATATGATATCGGGTTTGTGTTTGGAAGCTTCTTCTGAAACAGCATCATCGTGATGCTCTGTAGATATAGTTGCGAATTTGAAATACCGTGTTTATTATCTTCGACCGTTGTTAACTTTATCCAGTGGGGAACAATTTATGGACCGTAAATAGCATAGTTGTGAATCAAGACCAAGTACACAGTCCGACCCTACGCAGGGACGTCTTTAACCTTCATGGGACGGACATCATAATTTTACGAAAAGGACTAACTGGGGTCCGAGAAGACCCCATGCGTAAAATTGCAGAAATGCTGTATTTTTCTTTAAATTAAATACATAGAAAATAAGTTTTATTAAAGTTTTACTATTAACCATTTATTGGTCAAAAATCATCACGAAAAAATACAAAATACCCTAATCACTAATACTACTAGCTACATATCATTTTAACATTTTTTACAAACTATCTCCGATTTTGAATGTTCTAGGCACCTAATACATATTTTTCTGGATTTTCTGTCTTTTCCTCTTTGACACATATGGCAGCGCCCCCTGGTAATGTTTTGTTGTTCAACTCTATGTTCTGTTGCATCTAGTAGTTCGGGAAAAACGTCTGTCATATGCCGTTTTCTATTCGTCTGAATGAATTTATTATTATATCGCCGGAAAACGTTTTTCTTTATGAGTTCTTTTCCTAGTCCCAAAATATACATTTTACGTTTATCTAAACTGTTTTTTTGCCAATCCGGGCAAAACCACAATTTATAATCATTTATTTCTGCGATATCTATAAGATGCGAAAATATTGCCATTGGCCAGCGGTTTGACTTTCTCTGCACTGTATATTCTTTGGCCAACTTATCTGAAGTGTCGACAGCACCTTTTGTTTTGTTGTAATGAAGAATAATTTCTGGTTTATAGTGCTGTTCTTCTCCAGCTACTTTACTATCAGTATGCTCACTTGAAAGTAAGATGACAGCATGTTTTTGTTTTAGAACATAGGATACTAGCGTTCTTTGATTTCTAAAAGCAAACATACTTGAAAACTCTTTCTTGTACGATGCCGGTAGAAGTTCCCTGGGAATAAATGTTTTATTTTTCCGGAGGGTTCCACGTAAAGTAATATTTTTCTTCCACAACTTGTCAGCAAGTTCTAAACTTGTAAAAAAGTTATCGGTCGTTATTCCAAATCCGCCTTCCAAATGGTCTGTCAAATCTAGGATAACCCTTTGACCTTGACCCTTTTCCGCTTTGTTACCTTGTTTTCCTAAAAATTAATAGATACATAGGAATATAAAGTTTGCCTATATTGCTTTTCAAATAACTTACCCAAATAAACTTGCATGTTTGCAATATAAGAAGTGGTGCAGTCCACAAGAGCCCATATTTTGATTCCATACTTATCAGGTTTACTCTTCATATAGACTCGGAATGGTGCCTTACCCCTAAATGGTACAAGCTGCTCATCTACACATAGATGGTCGCCAGGATTAAGTGATTTTTTACAATCAGAAGTGAAAATATCGAATATATCTCTTATCGGATCTAGGTTATCTACTAATTTTCGTTCTGGTCTTGTTTGAAAATAATCAAAGCGTAGAAATGAAGTAATTTGTTTAAATCTGTCTCTTGACATTGCAGCAGGAAATATAGGACGACAGTAAGAAATATCATGACACCAGAGCATATCGATAGCCTCTTTCGATCCGTGAAGTGCGCCAAGAATAAGCAACAGTCCAATATAAGCTTCAATCTCTGTAGAATCAACAGGTACAAAAACTTTAATTTTATTCGGATTTTCTATATTTCATTTATCATAATATGTTTGTGCCTTTCTGTTTGTTTCGGTTACTATTATGTTCAGAATATCCGGATATAGGAAAAGAAGAAAAGCGTCTTTTATACTTGAGATATCAGAACTGTAATTTGTAAGGCCTAGAGCATGTCTCCGAATATTAGCTTTTGAACGTCTAACTTTTGTGTTTCCTGGAATTTTTGACCACTCAGTTCCATCTTTAGATTTATATACTGGAATGCCCTGGCTGTTACTAACTGTTGGTTCCTCTGGGTTCGTTTTCTCTATACTTTGATCAACAACTATTACATCATTTTCTTCCTCTACTTCTGTGACAATGACTTCATCTTCTAAGTCACTCGATGTTTCCTCATTGATAACACTATCAAACTCTGAATCATCACTTTCAAGTATACGTAACATCTCATCGTCAGTAAGCCCCTTGCGATTATTTGTAAATAAAAACTGACTCATTTTCAAAACGATGTACCCTACTCGCAATATCACAAGAGACTAACCCGAATAATCAAGTCTAAAAATTATATCGCAGTGCGGGGAATCCCCCATTTGAACTGGTAATTTACATTTTACAATTATATGGGTAAACAAACGTTAAATGTATGGGATTCCCCGATTTTACTAACAGTTACCGGGATTATTTTATCGGACGTAAAAGGCTGACCGGGGTCTGAAGAGACCCCTGGAATATAAAACTATTTTTTGTTTATACCAGCCAATAAAAACTACTAAACACATCATATTTTATGAAAATAATTCATAAACTGCAGCTAGATGAAAGATCAATGTTTAAAAATTTGCATTTGCAAAGATACAGCAAAAACATACGTCATGGGGTACAAACGGACCCCGGCCAGTCCTATGAAGGTTAAAAATTTGACCTTCTTGTTGTCCGAAACATCATCTTCAGTATAACTGTTGTCACTAATTTCAATCACTTCATTCTCTATTTCCATTTCATTCGACACAATGTTGTCCCATGGACGAAACGCTGCTATTTTTATTTGCACAATGCACAACGATGAAAAGTCACAGAGTGATAGACTGCAACCTTGTTTTACCTGGTTGGTGTTTACTCCGATCCTGTTAGGACGCAGGTATAAAGGATAATTTCTAATTTATGAGGAGGCAGTATATGTGGTCTTTATGCATTCTTGTTGTATTTAACATTTACACAATGCTTCCTGTCATAAACACGGTATTTCAAATTCGCTACTGCTTTTCCTTTGCTTCGCATATAGGATATAGGAGACCATTGTATGGCTTTGCGTGAATGCAACCATGCTAGAAAAAACTGGCTTTGAGCGTCGGGGTAGCAATTCTTTGCGAATATAGGTCTTATTTGCTCGAAGAGTACCGCAGAGAGTTATTCCTTTCTCCAGCAATTTATATGCCAATGGCAAACTTGTAAAGAAGTTGTCCGTTGTAAGACCGTATCCTGTCCCTAATGAACTTACAAGATCAAGCACAACTCTTTCTCCCTGATTTTTGTTGAGTTTGCCCAGGTATACTTGCAAATTAAGACTATAGCAAGTTTCACTGTCGGCCATCGCCCATATTTTCAATCCATACTTATCGGGTTTACTCTTCATATAAACCCGAAATGAGCAACGGCCCCTAAATGAAACCAATTGCTCATTGATAGTTGCGTGCATTCCTAGATTGTACACAGTTTTGCAGTTGCTTACTAAGATATCAAAAACGTCCCTAATGGGAGCCAATTTATCAATCGCTGCGAGCTTCTCTGGTTGTAAAGTCATCAAACCGAAGAAATGATGATAGCAACTGAAAGCGTATACGGGACATTGTTGAAGCAATTATTGGCCTAGCATAACCTTTTTCCGTGCACCACAGCATTTTTACAGTTTCCTTTGAAGCTTGAAGTGAACCCAAAATAATTAGAAGTCCCAAACAGACTACGAGTTCAGTGGAGTATTCGTTTTTTATCAGGATGGCGTTCATTAAAAAGTTTCAATACCTACAATTATAAAAAAATGCAAAAAGTTACAAAAGTTGTACCAATAAAGGTAAGTGCACTTTTACCTGTTCATCCTTATTATTTGTTTGAAGTACAATAACTTCAATTGTTTCATCGGAAAATAACAACCTAATGCATCTAATTCAGATGTCAAATTTGAACTAAATTCAGCAAGTCCTTGCTTTATCTTGACTATATCCCTGATTGTTCTGTGCGACAGAGTAAAAGGTACTTTTGCCCATTCTGTGCTATTCTTAGTTTTGTAGACTAGATCGGGGTTATTATTTTCTTGTAAAACTGCTTCCAGTTGTACATTTCCTCCTAAAGGTACGCGTCCACTAATCGGCGTCAAACGGACGGTACGCATCGGACGAATCGGATTATTTGATTAACTACATTGTTTCAAATAGAACTGCGTTCACCTATCGGCATCGAAGCGACCGCACTTCGGCATTTCCGAACGGGATTCCAAAGACGAAATAAAAATCCGTTTCGTGCGGACAATGCCGATGCTGATAGTACGAATACCGACAAGTACACGCAGGCACGGGGGTTTTCTTTCCAAAGTTTATTATAAGAGCATATTTTGTTTTGTTAATAGTTTGTGACTTTCCTCTGGTCCTATAGATTCTCTAAATGGTGTATTTTGTCGCAATAAATTTGGTCTTAAAATATTTAAAAGTGCTTCAAATCCAACGTGTGACATTCGAAAATATTAAAAAGAACTTTCTTTCATCTCGAACTAAATCACAAAATAAACTGTGATATACCCCGAATATTGGTCTTTTTATATTAATATTATGCACCCAACATTTCTTTCTTCTTCTAACAACACGCAAATAATTATAACATCTTGTTCGTTCAGTAACGACATTGCTTTGGCTTCAATAGCAGGAAAGAAATGACTGGCTCTCCGTCGTAGAGAAATGCTGATAGCGACTCCAATAATCCGTGGTAGTAAACGCAGGACGCAAAAAAAATCCGATTCGTCCGTTTGACGCCGATTAGAGGACGCGTATCTTAAACCTTCCGTTTCAGTATTATCGTCCCTTATATCGTCATCTACCTCTTCACATATTTCCGGTTTTCCATCACTGTCTTCTTCAGTATCACAATAGTTTATAATATTGTCCAATTCGTCTGCACAAATGCACCCCGTGCCAGTTTTTATTTTTTAATTACGTTTCTTTGAGAGTTGTGAAAAAATTAAAAAGAGATCAAGTTTTACTGCTCTTTATTAACAATAAAAAAATATGGAGGCATAAAGAGCAATATTTTAAAAATTAAGCCATAATAACTGACGCTGGGGTGCATATGTACCCCGCTCGGTACCTAGAGGGTTAAAATAATGTATTGAAAGGAAAACTCAATCTCAAATAGGGAGGAACAACAAGGGTTCAGACGAAATAGATCAACAACTTACGCCATATTAATTATCAAACAAATTAAATAAAAAGCAAAGGAATTCAATACGCCGGTATATAAATATCAACTTCATTGATCTAACCAAGGCACTCGCCAAAGAATATATAGGAATACAAAAGGTAAATCTTGCATACGAATTAGAGTGTATATGTGTCTTTTCCCAATCATTCGTCTCGTTCTGACTCACGTGACTTAGTTGACGATACTATACATACATACAACACATACTATGTTGATACTGTCTTCTTCTAATAACAGAAAAAGAGCGAAACTCAATACAAGTGTTTGTCGTATTGTTTTTATTAAGATGCATAATATGCAGTGGCGTAAGTAAGGGCCCGCAGTTGCGGGGGGGGGCGTAGTTTTGGGGGCCCCGGGGACACCAAGTGCCAGCGCAACGAAAAAGTACTAAACTAAAAACTCATTATTTTACAGACCAAACCCTCAATATTTTAAATTTAATTTACTTTCAATTAGGTACTATATTTGCAAAGGCGCGTTAAATGGTAGTATGGCAGCACCCACTTCCACTACGAGATATAATTATTATCAGTTACGCATCCCTCATCTATCTGCTAATGCTAATAAAAATTTACTTCTTATAGTTTTTTTGAAAAAAATTTCAGTTTATTTCATACTTTAGAGATACATTACAAACATGTGGCTAGCACATTTATTTTTATCTTTATAGTTGTAAAAAATGGTTTCTCGTTTCTCGTCCCTTATTGTGTAGGCAGAGCGCTTCAGTTTTTGTTGATCAGTAATCAGTGTAGTTCCTGGTTTATAAAATAAGCTGTATTGTTAATTTGTCTTAGTTATTTTTATATAGTTTATATCTTATGTGAAAAAAAAACATTACGTAAAAAGAAATATAATTTTGTTAATATTGAACATACTGACTAAGTAAGTATATTGTTTAGCTTGCAAACGAAACATACTTTATATTCACTGTATTAAGTGTGTGATTATAATAATTAAAATAGTAGGTAAGATAGAATGTTTTAAAACTAAAATTATTTATAGGTAAAAATGCAAGCAGGCCAAGAAAAAAAAAGATACGAAAGTGGTGCATATAAACGAAGAGAACAAGAAAATGATAAACAAAGATGAGATGAACAATTAACAAAAATACCAAAATTAACTAGTTTTTATTACAAACAAAAGATACAAGTTTAAAGGCATCAACGCCTGAAGAGTCAATAAATGAAAAAAATGTTACAATTAAAGAAATTACTGAGACTGATAAATCGGCAATTGGATTCGCTTATGATGATGATGATGGCATTTGTGAGGAGCATCAGTCAAGTATTAATAAAACGAGTGACATAGAATCGACTGATTATGATATGGCCTCAAAAACCTGTATCATCGATAGTGAAATTTTAAACAAAATAATTAAAAACACCACTGCTAGTTCTAATTCTAGCAAGTTGTATCCCTCCGACAAAGCCAACTTTCCCGACAGACCTACTGCAGAACAAAAAAGGTTAATATTACGTAGGGAACCTTGTCAACCAAAAGGTCCGTTTCCAAGAGATTTAAAAAATCGTTGTTTTTCAGAAAACTATTATAAAAGTACTTCAAAGGTTGAAGTTCAAAATATTTGGCTTTCTTACTCGCCTAAGTTAAACATGGTATATTGTCAGCCTTGCTGGCTATTTTGTGAACGGTGGCAAGTATCGGACGGATCAGGCTGGATATCTGGCATTAACGACTGGCAAGGACTTTCAAAAAAAAAATAAGAAAACATGAAAGATCATAGGGTCACGCAAAAGCTTGCTTAGTAAATGAACAATGGAAAAAAGGCTTTACGTTAGATAGCGAGTTAGAAAAGCAGACTAAAAACGCCTGTAGTTTTTGGGCCCAGGTCATAGAAAGGCTAATGAAATTTACACTTAAAATTGCTAAAAATTCTGGTTCATTCCGAGGTCACAGAGAATCCTTCAATGATGTATATAATGGAAATTTCATTTCCGATGTATGTTTGTTAGCTGAATATGATAATGTTATGAAACGAGTTGTTAATTTACCAAAGGGAACTATCAAATACCTAAGTCCGCAAATCCAAGATTCAACTTTTGGGCAAAAACCTTGAACACACCCTAATTAATTCAATATTGCGCAGTCCATTTTTTTCAATCATTGTCGATACCACTCAATATGTGAGTAAGGTAGATCAGCTTAGCATAGTTATTAGATATGTAAAAATTGATCAAAACAAACAAATACCGATATTTAATATCGTAGAATCTTTTTTGGGCTTTTATAAAGTAACAGGCCAATCGGCCGGTGATATGTCTTCTCAAATTTTAGATAAAATTTTAAACTTAGGCTTAGACATTAAGAAATGTAGGGGGCAAGGGTACGATGGAGCTAGCACAATGAGTGGTGCTTATTCTGGAGTTCAAACTAGGATAAAACAAATTGAAAAGACAGCTACATTTGTTCATTCCGCTGCACATAACCTTAACCTCGTTCTCAACGATGCACTGAATGGTGTCCAAGAAGTATCAAATTTCTTTACAGTTTTGCAAGAGCTTTATAGTTTTTTTTGGTTTCAGTATTAATAGATGGGATATTTTATCAAGCATCACTGGAGAATCAGAGGTAACACTAAAAAAATTAAATCCAACTCGTTGGTCTGGACGATTATTATCTTGTACAGCTGTTAAATTGCGCTTCCTAGATGTCATAAAGGCCTTAACAAAAATAAATTTTGAAAGTAAAAAAGCCGACGAACGTAATCAAGCTTTATCTCTTAAGAAAAAAATAGAAACCTTTATTTTCGTTATCACGCTCATTATTGTTACAAAGTTATTAACTATAACTAATTTGGCCTCTACTAAATTACAAAAAATCGATCAAGATTTATCTAATGCTACCGATTTATTAAAAATGTGTCTAACTAATGTAACAGATCTCAGAGAGAAATTTGCGGACATAATCACAGAGGCAAAATTAACTTGTCAGAAATGGGGTATTGAGATACACATATTTTCTAATAAAAGAGCTAGAACAGTTAAAAAACATTATGACGAATTATCAGTAGATCATCGATTTAATAATGCTGAGGATATGTACAGAGTAAACGTTTTTTATAGGGTTGTGGATATTGTTACTCAGCAATTAAAAACTAGATTTGAAGGAATGTTGCATGTAAGCGATAAGTTTATGTTTCTTGAACCCCAGCGCTTATCGCAATTACTTATTTTACAAAATACTTTTAAATCCGAATTAGATTCAATTTTTACGATAAGAGAGTTACTCAATTTAATCTTAATTAAATATGTGGAACTTAGTTCTAGTTTTACTGAAGTAATCTCCGTATTAGTCTTATTTTTGACGTTGCCTGTTACGGTAGCCAATGCAGAACGTTCGTTTTCAAAACTCAAACTTATAAAGAACTTTATGCGTTCCACCATGTCACAAGTTAGACTAAAGGCATTGGGGTTACTTTCCATAGAAGCTAGTAAACTGTACGTATCTGAATTAGTTCAGGCATTTGCCAACCACAAGACCCGTAAACGAGAATTCTAGGTATTGATCTTTTCTTTATTTGACACAGGGTTTTTTTTTCTTTTTTAAATATTTTCTTGTTCAGTTATGTAAAGAATTTGATTTGAAATACCTACCCTTTGTCATTGCTTTGTTTCTCTTTAAAATTGTGTTATCATGACAATACAATGGTAAAAAGAGACAAAAGTACCTAATAACTAATAGGTATACTATTTCTATGCATAATATGATGTTTTTTTTGTTTATCTCAATATATAAATATGTATTCGTATTTTATGTTAGATTTTTGTACTTTTGTTTGATATTTCCAACACATGAATATACCTCGTTTTGTGATATTTTTTATTTTTATTTTGGAATGTACACATTTATTTTCCTATATGTGCCTTATTGTTTCATTTTCTAAATTATATACTTATGTATGTCTTTTGGGTTATTATTTTTAGAAAACGCTGGTTCATGACTACCCCTTACCCTTTACTTGTAAATACATATATACTTATTTGTTTATTTATATGATGGGCCCCGGTAAAATGCTTGTGGGGGGGGGCCGGATTTGAAGTTACGCTACTGATAATATGGTTGATGTCGTATCAGTCACGTGATGGAAAATACTCTACTGTATATTCGTTTATCACATGAATTGAAACGAAAAAGAAAAGGCAGCTCATTGGTAGATTAAGTTATGTTACAACAAGATACAATTTTTCCTATATTTAGAATATTGGGAATTACAAAGACCAAAATCTTTGCTAGAGTACGTTTATCACTAAGTAAGTGAAAAAATGTATTAACTGTATACTTACACTGCCTGATATAGCCCTGCAAAGAAAAGCAAAGCAGGTGCTGCATTCTTGAATTTGATAAAATTCTCCGTCTTGGGCAGTAAAACTTCAATGGCCAAAGGAATAAGTATGAATGTATGCAGCACGTGATTTAACCACGTTGGAAAGAAACTGTCTAAAGCTTTTGGAAATATTAATTCTCTATCCACGGCCCAAATTGACCAAAATGTGAATACAACTAAGGCACTGCATGGAAATACAAGACTGCTGAATATGTAGGCCCTCGATTTTCCTAGAAGTTTCTGCAGCCCCGAAGGAAGGTTCAGGAACCTTGATAGTTCATCCAGGATCGCAAGACTGAGGAAAAAGATTTGTAGCACCTACAAAAAAAAGAACATGTTAAAAATATACTAGTACAAAAACATTAATAATACAGATTTAGACGAAGTATTAAAGAAAATGTGAGTTCGTTGGAGCTGTTTCGTAATAAAGTTTTAATAATAGTAATCTTTAAATAAGTTAACAAAGAAATAATATAACAAAGTAACAAATGAAATATGAAAATTAAACGTTAAATTGAATTACAAAAGGGCGAGTGGCATATTTTTAGAATGTTGTAAATAATGTTCGTTTCATTGAAAAGTTGGATACACACTAAAGTTATGTTTCTCTTCAAACCCCTAAAAGGCCATATTTCGTGATGACAAACAGGTGCCATAAACTGTGAATGGGCTACACCTTTTCACACTTATACGAATCCTTTTGCAGCCCCTATACCTAATAGTAATTTATGCACATGTTGCATACATTATTTTTTCTACAGCCCTATATAAAAAAATAAAATGCAAATAGAAATTTTGGATATTTTAATTAAGCTCCTTTGGTAAATTACAATTATATGTATTCCAAGTTTCGTGAAAGTTCATCCTCGATGCCCAGCCAAGTATCTTAGAAGTCCATCCTCGATGCCCAGCCAAGTTTCATGGTGTTATCTTATGGAAAGCGTGAACTTTATGGCACTTTTTTTAACGCATTTTTACTTTTTTTCACTCTAACCATAAACAACCACTTTAAGCGCTACAAACCGATGAAATACAAGGTACTTTAAAGATAGGGCGTAGAAAAATACTTTTTTACGTTCTAAAGGCGAGAACTAAACAATTGAATATCTTATTCAGGGTTTTATACATTTTTAACAAGTATAGTGCTACATGACAAGACCGAATAGAAATAAACTTGACAAATATAAAATAAAGAAGGCGTCAATACTCAATAACTCTCAAAAATTGCGTTGTAGTAACCTTATTAATATTGTTCACATGACATTTTTATTGAATGTGATTACTTTTAATTTAATGGAAAATGTGTACTTCCTGTAATAAAAGAATTGGTGTATGGGGTTGGTTCTCCAAAAGTGGTCTGAGATTTATTAATGATTCCTCTAATAACATATTTAACTCTTACAAATAATAATGAGGTGATAATCAAATTATTAATCATGATTTATTATTGAGACTTTGGAAAAGACATCTTCCGAAGTTTATTGTTATAGCAATTACTGCTTCAGGTAAAGTTGATAAAAAAGAACTTTCATGTTGGAATTCTGAGAGTTTACCTATAAGCTACAGAATCTGTAAGATATATACGCTATCCCGAACCAAGAAGCCACAACTGTTGCGGATGTATTAGTGAAAGAATTTATCAGCCGACATGGAGTGCCCTTGGAAGTCCACAGCGACCAGGGAAGAAATTTCGAAAGTCATCTATTCCAGGAGATTTGCGAGAAGCTGGGAATGAAGAAGACCAGAACAACAGCATTACATCCACAGTCAGATAGAATGATCGAGAGAATGAACAGGACTATTGGAAAATACCTGTCCAAAGTAGTATCCGGCCATCAGAGAGACTGGGGTCAGTATCTTTCCCTATTCGCATTGGCTTATCGATCTGCCGTCAATGAGTCCACGGGTGAAACACCGGCAAAAATCCTGTTTGGATGTGAAATGAGGCTTCCTTGTGACCTGGAATTTGGCTGTCGGCCTGGAGAAGATCTAGCAGGCGAAGACTACGTGATACAATTGAGAAGAAGGCTGGACGATATTCATGAATTAGTTCGAACAAATCTTCAAGTTACCAGCGACGACAGAATGAAAAGTCGGTACGACACGCATGCCACAGAAGGCGGTTTTAAAAAAGAGGACAAAGTATGGTTGCACGACCCGGCGAGGAGAAAAGGATTTTCTCCAAAATTACAAAAATCCTGGGAAGGTCCATACTTAATCAAGAAAAGGATCAATGATGTTATATCATAAGCAAGATTCCCAACGGAAAACCAAAAGTAGTTCACCAAAACCGACTAGCGCCATGCGAAGGAGACCATGACCTAGAGGAAGGAGTAAACCTTATTCGAGATGTGTCTGACCCGATGAATTTATGGGCGCGTATGGAGGTACCGGGAAAGCTAGATATGGAGTTACTTCAGAACAACGACAAGATTTGTTCACTCTCCCGGAAGATTATTCACTGGCATACAACATCCCCGCCCGTCTCAAGAACGCACGCGGGTTGGCAACCGTCTTTCGAAAGAAGTTCGGGCAATTAGAAAAACTTGAAGATCAGATTCCAGCCCCTGGCAAGACACTGAAACTGAAACATAATTCGCAGTACGTCTTCTACGTTGTAACTAAAGATGAATTTAAAGATCGATCTACCTACCGCGATGTGTGGGAAGCACTTCGTAACCTCCGAGACCATGTGTTAGAATCCAGCGTGAAGAAACTGGCTATGCCTAAGATAGCGAGTAACCAGTTGGATTGGCGAGTTATCAGGAACATGGTAGAGGTTATCTTTAGAGATACCGGTGTCCAGATATTAATTTGCAGCTACAACCCCCGTTATCAGTATCCGATAAAAACGGTGCCCTGCTATTTCCATAAGATCGGAAAGTATAGAAATGGGGCCAGTTGCCGATTCAAACATCCAGTCTCGGCTACACAAAAGTTCCAGGAGGAACTTCCATTTAAGGAGGGGGTAATGTTACGAAACAGCACACTGGTATAGACCCTAAATCCGACTCTGTCTAAGCCAGGTATGAAAATTAAAATTATGGCGGATACGCAGTGTTTTTATAACTGTTTGGGGCTATCTTATCTAAACATTGTTTTTGTGACCAGATTTATCTAGAAAATGCCAGAACCAATTGTTTTTGTGTGTGTAAGCCGCAGTCCGGAATTTTCTAGTAAAAAAGGCTTTAATATATAAGGGACCGATCAGGAAGAGTTAGTTGATAAAGTGAACAGTAAAGTGCTAATATAAATTAATAAACAAGTTTGTGTGCATATAAATTAAATTAAGTGTTAGTGAGTTAGTGTTTAAATAAATTAGTAAGTAGCCATACCGTGTGTTTAAAATTTATCCCTCCCGTCTACGTTTTAAATAAATTAGAAAAACATTACAATTATTTATCTAGTTGAATAACTACGTCAGTCGACGAAGTTCAACTTGAAATATAATCAAAAACAACTAGTAAGCAAACGGCTGGTATTCGAAGAAACAAGTTTTACAACAATCAAAAGTCCCAAATTCAGTTAATAATCAATAATCCAAACGAACAAAAAAGAAAGAACAAATTTTCAGTACCGTTTTGTAAATATACTAAGTTACCATTTGTGAAGTACGCCAATGGACCTAACTGATTGATGCCCTGATACGGTTCGCATATATTTGGAAAATAGTACAGTATATATCTGTTGTATCTACTCACAAAATTCCATAAGGTAGCCCAACAAAATTTATAATCGCGAATATAGGTCAGCTCAATAGCTACGTGCCCCCGGTGTACTCTCATGGCTTCAAACATTTGTTTTGTCCCAACTTCACCATAAAGTTCAATACTAAGTAGCACTGTATATATTAATAGAGTAAAGGATCGTTGCACAAAACTCATTTTCAACAACTTAATTTTTTACACAACCAATATTTTTAACTTTTAACAAACCGGTTAATGCTCTACTAAAAGTAGTTTCATAATATCTGCATTTATATCGCGTTTGAGATAACCTGTACCATTTGAATTAAAATGTGAGGTCAATCAACAAATGCATTAAATGTATTTGTTGATTCTTAACGAATTAATGGATGACAGATTCATAAAAAATATAATTATTCAAAAATATGGTGGAATAATATTGTATTTTTAATGAAATTTTAAAAGTGAAACGAGTACGAGATTTCAGTTCATCTTAATGCGGGTATCCATTTGTTACAAAATCACGTATCCTTTCATTTTGTTAAGATCGCTGCAACGTATGTTAGTTTTTTTCAGCCCAGATTTACTGCGTGTCTGTGTACCAATGGGCTCGTTTAATTAATTTCAATGAAAAAGTCACATGATATATTGGGTCTGAACTAAGTATTTGCAAGTAATAACGCCCCTCTACGATTTCAAATAAAAATGAAAAAAAATATTGAACTTTGAATTCTTGTGGTAGGCTGTGGTAGGCTAGAGCCAATGGCAAACAAATAAATTTTGCGCTGTTGACAGGAGGGAACTAGTTATCTTTTTTTTTTAACAATTTAAGTACTGTCAAGACGTACTCTTTCAAATAATGTTCTCCTAATCGGGTGCCTCTTATTAAAGAAGGTAACTCTCGCGTAGTCAAAGAAATTTGAAAATATATATTATAAACTGCAGTGATGATGCTTTCATAATAGAAAATATAATGTAAAATGTATGTATAATGAAAATTAAATGTTCTCCATGTAGGTTGAGTTGTTTGGAAAACATGTGATGTAACACACATACACAAATTGCGTTACCCCAGAATTCCGAACTCGATTTAGTACCGGATTGCTTATTCTTCTTCTGTTTAGGGTAGTTCGAGTGTACTGAGACACCATGACCACATCCAAATGAGAAAGATTTGTCGAATTAGCTTCGGTGAAACCTGGATCCATTTTAAAGATGTCTTTTAAAAGGAAATCAAACAAAAGCACACTTTCTAGTATAAAATAATATAACTCAAACAACTAAAAAGTCGGCGATGATGATATCTGTTTGAGGTTGGTTGTGGATATTGATGTTGTTGTAATTCAAACCCTCTTTTTTAATTATGCAAGCACGCCACTTATTTTAAAGTCTTCCAGAACCTTCTACCCTGGCCGGCTTATTCCCAGTTAGCGACTGCGCAAGGGGAGAAGTACCGTACCCTTCCTAGAGTGATGAATTAACAAGTCCCTCTTCCTCACGTGTTCTGTTCTATTCCGTAAGGGCTGTTCATATATTTTTACAAACCACGAAGTAGTTAAAACTTCCTGTCCTGTAGTACCTAAATCCATATTTCCAACAGAAAGACATAATAGCAATTGTAGTGAAAAGAAATGTGATTAAGTGCGTATTGCAGTGTTTTTGTGCATTCTTTTGTTGGAATTTAAGGTAACATGTATCTTTATTGTATAATTAATGGATAAAATATAGAATTACAACACCACCCACCAACTATTTGTTGCTCAGTGTAGAAACCACTGAGTCTCCGGTCCTTCGCAAACTTAAATAAGAACAGAACAGATCGAGTAGAGAATACTTAAACTTGCTTCAAAACAAACCCAAATGGTTGAACCCAACCCAAAATTTAGCTCTAAATGACCTGGTGTTGTTAAAAGAAGATAACATTCCTCCACTAAAATGGCCTAGAGCTAGAAGTTTCGAAATACTTCCCGGCCGTGACGGGAAAAGTTAGAGCAATCAAGCTCAAAACCACAGATACAATATTAACTAGACCCATTACAAAGGTCTGTCTGCTGCCTTCCTCAATGGCCTAAACCTTGATTGATTATGCTTATGCATTTTTAACATTTTTTGTTGTTGTCAAGGTGATGTGTCGGAATTAGGGGCCTTCCCAGACTGATGACCCATGGTTATTGTGGTCACCAAGTGGCAACCTCGCTGGGAACACCCTAGTCACCGACCTATTATCAAAACCATAAATATGATTAATTAGTTGTTTCATTCTTTTGTTTCACACATTGTTCCACCAAATATACCTGTTTGTGTGGGATGATTTAATTGCATTGTTCTTTTTAATGATTTGAAGTCGGGTGACTTCCCAATACCAAAACTTAAATTCAATTGCATGCAAATAAAACACAAGTATATTTTTTATTTTACAATCAAAATCAACTCAGTCATAAATCTTTAATGTATAGACGAAACGTGACCATAGCACCCTGGACGAGCCATTCAATTATTTTCTTCTCGAATTGTGCCATCTGGCGGGACGCCAACCAATACCTGCACTGTCTCGACAGTAAATTTCAAATATTCAATTGTATTTATGAAAATTCATAGTAATTACATCGATTATCCGGGCGAAGTGACCAAAAATATGTTTGAATTACAACACCACCCACCAACTATTTGTTGCTCAGTGTGGAAACAACTGAGTCTCCGGTCCTTCGCAAACTTAAATAAGAAATAAATTCGTTATTTTTATCAAAAAGTGGTATTTATTGAAGCACATTTCCTTACATCGATTGGAATCAGAGGCCAGCTGTGTTATCGAAGGATTGCTGTTTTATACATAGATATAATTAGTGAAATTGACTGTCTCGACCCTTACTTCGTGGAATATGCTCATATTAGTGTTTTTAAATGAAACTCAAGGTCTCTAGTTAATTCCACAATATAATACAAGTTATTGAAAATTCTAAAAAATTGACAATTGTTTCGATAAATCAATATCATCGTCAGAATGACGATGAATTTCGTTTATAAACTAATTTTTTAGTTCGCAAACTCTGCGACATTGATCATTTGTGTATGTATATGATTTGTATATTTGTTGTTGTTTATGTATATATTAATTTTGTTTGCGGTACCAGTTTATGCATGAACCCATCTTGTAAATATTTTTGATGTTTCGTTCACTGACGCTGGTAAAACCTGTTAATAAACTGGTTAACCTAATAAAACGCGTTTTAGTGAGTACTTCCCTAACCTCCACAGATACAATACCAATAATACCTCACTTTTTATAATTTCTCTCATTTATCGCAGTTTTTGAAATTTTTCCTGATAATTAAAATTTCTGGCGCCCTCTAATTACCTTTCCGATTGATTAACGTTCCGCAAATAAACCCACGACCCTTAGCTCTCCAACCAAAACAAGAGTACCGTTCGCATACGTCTTAATTGTTTATCGTCCAGTATTGTTCCCAATAAAATCGCTATCTTGGTCCCATCCAAGGAAACTTGGAAAAAAAATTGATACCGAACAATTAAGACGGTAACAGTACCAACGTTACATTTTGCCAGTAATCTGGATCCTACACCTGGATCAAGCTGGAGAAAAGGTAGATATTTAAATACTCTACAGAATGTTATTGGGGTTTATTGATCAGGAACAAAAGTTTTCTTTTTTTGTATTAATATATTGTTAGTATTAACATAACCTAGGAACTAATCGCTAAGAAGCTGAGACATAAAAGTCCAAAAGTCGTCTATAAAATGTTACATTCATTAAACTGATCGTACTGTTTGTCAACATTTTGTGTTTTTATACATATATAATTTTTACAGACAGTTTTTAAGGATACTATCATGTACGAATTGTTTTGAATGCTTTGTGTTAGTTTTTCGGAGCTAAATAAATGATCTACACTCAAGAACAAGTAAAGTGTGCAATAACACTTGAAAACGGCTATACCTATTTCACAGTTTTGACTTGTTATACATATCCTGTGGTCGATCTTGTTATCATATCATATTAATAATTATAGTAACAGAGTAATGTTACAAATTCCGCTTGTTTGCCTATAAGAAAGATGACTTCCTCTATCTCGGGTCTCATAAATGTAGGCAGGAGATTCTTATTCAAGTCATTCAGATAAGAGCTCTGTTTATCATCTTTAAAATGTCCAAACATATCCTGCCCCAGTAGTAAGTAAACTGTTTAAAGTAGGTATAGCCTTTGTAGTGGAAATATAAGAATCGAATCTGTGGGGGCTGAAATGTCGTTGTAACTAGCAGTAAACACGTGTTCTGTCGACGGTGAATATATTCAAACTTCCTGACAGCACAAGCCAAAAGTACACAAGCTGAATCCCAACAGTATAGTTTCTTTGTGGACTGCTGGGAAGTTTGGATAAGTTCAACTTTTATGTAAGCTCAACATCTTGAGGTGGCCACACCATCTTTTCAACGTTAATATATCTTAATTATGTAGGCTGAACTATAGTTTTTCTGTATACTTGTTGCAATATGAGCATTTTCCGTTATAATTATTATTTATATTTTTGTCAGTGTAAAAATGTTTTTATATTTTTAGTTGAAGTAAGTTTTACTCATCAGCAACAAGAATTGCCGGAACAGTTCAGTGGGATGGTACAATTAGGTACCTTCAACAGGTAGGTTATTTTGTATTGTGAATGTAGAGTTGTTTATTCTCAGAAATGCAGACAGAGTTTGTTTCATGTTATACATTCCCAGACTTATACATTTTTTAATGGTTTCATTATTTTTTTGTATGTATGTATGTATATGTGAATAAATAAAGCCCCACAGAAGGCCTGCCTTTGTCTGGGGTTGTCTAAGGTAACAAAATACACAAAAACAAAAGTAATAATCGTAATGATATAAAATATTTTTTCTATCCATTAACAATCATTTTTACTCGCTGTTGTTGTTTGAACGATTTAACAGTATTTTCTCCTATTTAACCCATTACATACCAGTGATACATTCACGTAACGCCTTAAATTATATTTTTTGTAGGATAGCATAACATATTTATGAGATCGTTTACATGTTTTTTACGAAATTAAGACTATAATTGAACTAAAAAATATTTAGTTTAATTAAGGTATTGTGTAAAGGTTCAATAAAACTTTTATTACTTTTTTATTATTTCACCACTTGATGAGTAAGGGGTTAATATTTCACAAATAAATTACTTTGATTGTTATTGAAAGTGCTAACATTTTCTCTGGTTTACATAGCTTCTGTATGTTTATTTGTAGCATGGTTTAATAATTGAATCTATTTTAATGTAATAACTTTAGATTCTTTTTAGATTAGATATAAAATAAAATATACGCATCTATAATTTTTTATGATCATTATTGTACTTGTAAATGTTTTTAGTGTATCTGTAATAAAAAAAACATGAATTTGTATTAATAAATAAACCGTTTTTTATTTCATCTTCACTTCAGGGTGTAAATTTATTATACATTAAAAAATAAGGCAGTTAATAACAAATGCATTTAGTTGGATAGCCCTTTATGGCATTTTTTTCTTAATTTTGATTGTATAATGGTGAACTACCTATATTTCTGTTGTACCTCGCAGGTAGAAAATTACATTTGATTCGAATTCTGAAAGTTCGAACCATGTTCTGTGGTTTGAGCTTCAGAATTTGAATCTAATGTAATTTACTACCTTCGAGGTACTGGCAAAACAATAAATATCCACTTCTATCCACATTCTCGGCCTATTTAGAGACACAACCGCTGCAGTAATTGTCGCATTAGATTTCATACTCGACAAGAGACCACTTTTCATTCTATCTTCGGGTCCGTTTTCTGTGGTATAACCGTAATATCGAAACTAGTAAATTTAGATAGTTACAGTATCACTGAGTTTTATTATAATATTTTATACCTTTTCTAACCTTACACGAATTAGGGTGTAGCCTCATGCAGTCGCTCGTCGCTAGTTTCAAGTGATAAATCTGGTCACGTGACCGTATTTTAAATTTCCCGCGATTTAAAAAAGTAGTGAAAAAGCTGAAAATGTTGAGCTTTTGTCGCTAGAACTGAGCGACATGCAAATTCATACACAAATCAAATAATAATATGTTTTCTCTCTATGTGCAACTTCTTTGTTATTGTTATATTATTGTAAACAATGGGTTCAGGCGAGGTAAATATTTTAAAAGATTGTTAATTGGTGAAGTATGAGAATATACGTTTAAACCGATAATTTTGTTTCTTTGTTATACAGTTTTATCGAGAAATGATGTAACTTTTTAACCACATCTTTGTTTGTAAAAGTTTTTAGATGACGGATATTAAATGTTTTGTTGTGATAATTATGTACTTGTTTTGCTTATTTATATAAATTCATGTTCTTTTATTATTAACAAAAAAAGGACAATTTTTTAATGATTATGATAATTCAAAGAACTGAAAAGAAACTATTCATGTTGACTAGTTTAATAATAATAATGTTTTAAATGAAACTCACTGTTTCTAGCTAATTCCACAATATAATAAAAATTGTTGAAAATTCTAAAAAATTGACAAATGTTTCGATAAATCAATATCAGTCAATTTTTTAGAATTTTCAATAATTTTTATTATATTGTGGAATTAGCTAGAAACAGTGAGTTTCATTTAAAACAATAATATGAGTAGATTCCACGAAGTAAGGGTCTAGACAGTTAATTTCATTAATATAATATTGTTAAATCAATAAATGAAACATTTTTATACTGATGAGAATGAGAAGAATCGCTGTGTATCCTAGTTTAAATTAAATATATTGTAATCAATTATTTTGTTTCAATTTTCTTTCCTTAAGTGAGAGTGTTTGTGCACGTGCGATAATGAACAATGGTGTTTTCTAGAATGTATTAGGTTCATTTGAGTTTGTGGACTTCTTGGAATCTGGGTTTCTTTCAAATACAGAAATTAATTAGCCATATAAACAAAAAATACAAAATTTTATTTTTTAGTATCAGTTCCCGACAACTCAATATAATAATGTTTTCCTACAATAGAATACAAGTACCTGGATGACCGAGCTTTACTCGGTATTTTTTTTAAATTGTGTTTTTTGGAAATTATATTTAAGTACGTATTACTAATAAAATGATGAAATATGAATAATATTTTTCGATCTTACCGATAGAGTAATAAAAAAATATGAACTGGTTATTTAAAAAAAAATCATGAGTGCAATTAGTTTAATCTTATATTAGAAACAAATACTTAATTTTTTACAGTTTATCAATCAATTACGTAAGTGTATATATATATATATATATATATATATATATTTATTTATGTCATCACAGTTTTAATTTTGAAATCGGATTTTAATCTAATACTTCTTTCCATACTATATTGCGGGTATGTCGAGGATTTTCATTTGAAAGATTGACTTTTAACGTAGTTGGTCGCTTAACTATAGAAAATGCCACATATAACATGCCATGCATGAAGACCGGACTTGACTTTAAGTCAACCCCAACAGATTCGAAAGTTTGCCCTTGGGGTTTGTGAACAGTCATGGCAAATGCAGATCTAACGGGAAATTGGTGACGCTGCATGGTGCATCCCAGTTGTCCTTTTGATGAGTCTAAGGTTACCCTTGGTATATGTACTTCTTTGCCGGATTGTTCACCAGTAACAATTTTTGCCTTTATTATGTGATTGCACAGACTTGTGACCATGAGTCTCACACCATTGCATAGTCCTTCTGAGACGTCTAAATTACGCAACAACATTATTAACGCATTTTTTTTCAATTTTAGCTCGTGTGGTGGCAAGTCTGAAATGTTGACGCTATTGAGAAATTCTGTTGTAAATTCGACTCCTCCTTCAGGTTGATCTTTCATTGAGTCATAGCTATAGTAAGTTTTGTACTCTCCGGGAAGTTTAGCAACTATATCATCATTAATTTTTTCAACATCTTTGTTAAGAGGCGCAAGTATTGCTCTATCTTTCATCCCTTCATAATTTTCATTGGCTAAGCAGTTACCAAATACTTCATCAATAAGATTGTTGCTTGAAATGATATTCTGTGGCAATTCAATTTCTTCCATAGCATTTAAAGTCAGTTCGCCGTTGCCTAATTTTAGTAAATAATCAGCAAATTGATGTTGCTCTATATCAACGCGCATATTTTCTTCTAGTTTAAAAGTCTTAAAAACAGACCATAAGGAGCATCGTTTAGGCATTTTTAAGTGAACACGTGCATTAAGAAGACACAAATAACATAAATAAACAATTGATTTTAGTCTAACCTCAAAGCAAACACTCATTGACTTCGTGTTACTTAACAACGCCATCTGCTGTTGTGTCGTTAAAGCAATTAGTTGCTCACAAAAATAGTATTATTATTCGCCAATAGATGTCAGGAAGAGTCATATTTTTCAGTTGAGACTACTCAAACGCCTCCTTTTTGTTATTTTTCTTCCAAGTTTATGTTTAAGTTGATTATCGATAAAACACTAATAAAATGACATTTTCTAAAAATGATTCCTAGCTAGATCGATTTATCTTCCCCGAAACCCCCTATATACTAAATTTTATGAAAATAGTTGGAGCCGATTCCGAGATTCCAATTATATATATATATATATATATATATATATATATATATATATATATATATATATACAAGAATTGCTCATTTGAAGATATAAGATAACAATATACATGCAGCATTCATACAATATTGAGAATTTAACTTCAAATGTGTTCCCATAAATACAAAGCCTGTTCATGGGGTAGTGTATGGTTTAATAATAATATTCCAAAATAATTTCAAATAAAAAAAATAGAAAGTTTATATATATTTATGAGCAAATGTTTAAAATTTAACATAAATTAAAAGTAAAACTTCCTTTTTGAGACAATTCCAAAGTGCTCTGCACATTTCTGCAATTATGCTCGCTGTTGTCGTCTCTACCAGATACTGTGATACGACATGGATGTGAAACAGTCACCTGTAGTTAAATATCTGTAGAAAAATTGTATTTAGTTTAATGTCTGTAATCAATGTGGTTAAGCAAGACAAATCTACAATATTACTGTAGAATTATTAGAAGTTGTGCAGCAGCAGAAATGGGCTCCCTCACTGCGTTCTGTTTTGTTATGAGAGGCCCAACTAAGAATAGCTGCACTTCGAATAGACTCGGTGACATCCGCAAATATATTTCAAATTTACCTGCGTACCAGAAGAGTGTAGAAAAAAAGTAATGTTCCATTCGTAATGTATACAATGGGTGAACCCAAAAACGTTTCTGACTACATTCCTTCTTGTATTTGTGTAACAAAATTTCATTTACTACGAGAGTTGCCAATATTCTTTTTTCCCGAATTTTCTGAATCCGAGCTCTGATACAAATTTGTTGACACTGATCAACCCACTTTTGATATTTGCAAGCAAACGACATCTCGTCAATTTCCTACTATCATAGCAGAGTATCGCTGATTATATATTAAAATGCTATTTTATTTTTATTCAGTCCTATTTCATTCACTTGTATTACTGCCACTAGAAATAAACAAAATTAGAAAATCAGGTTTAAGGTTATCTGTCATTAATCTTTGTCTGTCAGCTTTCGAGATCGCTGCAAGCAGTCATGTTGTCGCTGCTTTCCATCGCGGCGATTTGTGACATGTCGCTACTTTTCATCGCGGCGATTTGTGAGTTGTAGCGACTTTTTTGAGTCGCGGGAAATTCAAAATTCGGTCACGTGACTAGATTTGTCGCTGAAACCGAGCGACGAGCGATAGCATGACGTTACACCTTTACGTTGATAGTCCTACCAATCAACTCGACAAGATGTTTTTTATTTGGTATATTGGGGATGTTCACACAGAATTTTCAAGGTCTGCACCTGTCAATTTTTAATTAAAAAAATTAATATGTATGTCGATAAGTATAAATTTTAGATATAGGGTATTCTACACAAAGTGACATTAAAATTTAATGTAGAATCCGAACGAAAAGTTAATAATATACAGGATGTTACGTTGAAAATAACAAAGTTGTCGTTCACTTTGGGCATGTCAGCAGTAAAAGTATAAACACTTATGTTCTAAGCTACGATTTGGTCCACGCACCAATTTACTCATCCACCCGGTGTAAACTATATCATTGATTACTTTCTCAGTTATAGGCTGTTAAAAACATTTTGGAACACCGTGTATATGGTGCTATCGCCATATTTTGGTGTCTATGTCTATATCCCAATATCCTGTATACATAAAACCAACCTTAAAATACCTAGTTTTAGTCATCATTGTCACATATCGTTGCCTCGAAGTCAAAACCTCGTATCTCGAATTTTGCTCTTTTTGAGTTACGAGTCTTGCAGGTTATAGAATATTATAGCGCATACGTGGCAAATACTTGGATCTCGATATTTAGATAGAATGCGGCAGCGCAAATTTATTTGAAATTCTCGTATCTCGAATGAAGCACACAAACCTCGTATCTCATTTTAAGAAAAACAAAATTGTTATGCAGTTTGAATCACCGTATCGATATTGTGTCTGATTTAAATAGGGGTAGTTGGTCAGAAAGGAGCTCTAAGATATGGTAAGTAAAATTCTATCTGTTTTATAAATTTTTATGCATGAGAAATGTGTTAGTTTTTAAAGTAGAAAAAAGTGAGGTTAGAAGCTAAATTTTTGAGAGTAAACGGCACATAATGTTGTAACAATTTGAACAAATTTATTACAACTACTAAAACTAAGTTTTTTAAGCACCAGACGTTAATAGTTACAATTTATTATGAGTATAGCAAATAACTTAAACGGCTTAAAATCAAGATACGAGGTTTTGCAATTTTGCAACTGTAAAAATAAACTGGCATTGATGATTTAAGAGTTTTTATTAAACCGATTTAAAGTTTTTTTTTATTGTTTGTAGGCGTCTAGTGCTAGTAAAATATTAGCTATGGCACTACAAAGCCCTAAGGATTCTTCTTGCGAGAGTCAACCGGTTCCATCAGCTGTAGTGACAGAACGAAATTCACAAAAATTTGGATCTGGCACGAATTTTTCTTCACACGTTGAACTGTGTTGTAACGTTAATCCGTCTGCAGCTGTAGAGATTGATCAAAAAATATCACAGAACATTTCAATATGCGTTGATCAAAGTTTAGTCACAAATAATAATAATAATTTCAATGAGGAGGACACCGATGAAGACCCTTTCCAAGATTCTGGATCTAGCTTTCACCCCAGTAATGGCTCAGAAGACGAATCCCAATCAGAAACATACCATGATGAAGAAGTAGTAGAAGATCAAAACGGGACTGTAGATAATCAGTTAAAAAAGAAACGTGCCAAAAAAGGACAAGGAAATCCCACTACTTGGAAGAGAAATAGTGCTCAAATACGCAGAAGAAAGGGAGAGGAATATGAAGCACAAAAAAAACACAGAGATGGATCGAAAACAGTTGTTAAAAGAAGTGCACGGATCATGAAAGAGAGATGCAACTCAGGCAAGTGTCTAAAGTCTAAAGAAAAAAGACAATGCGCTTCCATAACGGACGATCAAAGAAAAGAATTATTTACTAGGTTTTGGGAGGAAATGGACTGGGGTCAGAGAAAAGTGCTTGTGGCGACTTTGGTAAATACGTCTACAACTTTACAAAAAACGACTAAGAAGACATCACGCCGCAACACCAGTTTATTTTATCATTTAAAAGTGAACGACAAAGTACTTCCCGTTTGCAAAAAAATGTTCCTCTCAACATTCGCCTTAGGAGAATGGGCTGTTTTAAACTGGGTAAAAAATAGTAATCACTCTGGGATAGTAGATTCCTCGAGGAAGTGCCCAAATAAAAGTAAACCTTGTGATAAACAAAAAAAGAGTTCAAATAAAAGAATTTTTGGAGAAGTTGCCGAAACTACCTTCACATTATTGTAGATCGACAACCAGTAAACTATACGTGGAAACTATCTTTTCCGCAAATCGCTAGGAAATTTTGACATTCCTGTCTAAATTTCTTGAAGAAAAAGTCAGGACTTCCTTACTGTAAGGAAATGTCATTTCCTTACTGTAAGGAAATGTCATTTCCTTACTGTAAGGAAATGATATTTCCGTACAGTTGTTAGTGTTCTACATAAATGATTGAAAACACATTGCTTATAAGGAATTAATTTATATTTTGAAAACATCAAGTCATTGCTGAATACATTTTTAAGATCAATTTGTTATATTTACAGTAATTTGACAGTTAGTACAATTATTGAACATTGGAGGAACACTCTTAGAACTATGAGAAACATTTTGGACAACATGCAGGGTGGTAGGGTCATTTTGATGAATATTTTGTACTGTGAAAATTTTATTTGCCACCTCAACCTTATTGTTAAGCGATTCTTCGATATATCCTTCAGCAACGTTTGATGATTTCCATCCGCCATGCCTCTTTAAACTAGTTATGTCGGCACCAGAGTCAACCAATATTGTTGCAGAAGACCGACGAAAGCAGTGACCAGTATATTCTGTCGGATTTACCAAGTTCAAATAAGTAGCAACTATTTTGGGCATTTTTCTAAATTGATGAATTCCTACCACTTGTCTACAACCCTTTCCGCTTTGATATTTAAAGAAAAATCGGTCACTGTTCATATTTTCTGGTCTTAACGAAACATACTTTCGATAAACATTCAAGTAGATCTGATTAATTACAAATGATCTTGGTTTGTTGGTTTTCGAATCAGGTATGCTGATTAAAAGCTTAGATTCTAAGTCTTCTATATCGTGTACAGTCATTCGGACTAACTCATCCATTCTACAGTCCCCAGAAATACTAAATATTACAGCCACCTAAAAAATAAATAAAGGTATAATCTAAATAGAAATTAAAACATTGTAAATTACCTTAATCATTAAATTTTCTTTATCTGGAGCTTCCTGGATAAATTTTTCAATTTCTTCCTTCGTTAAAATTTTAGATTTCTTTGCCCTATAACCTTGAGCTTGCCGTTTCAATAAAGAACGAAGTTTTGAGTATGTAGATATATCTACATTGTGTTTAAGTGCAAGGGTTGACTTCAGCATTGAATAATTGGCCCATAATGTTGAAGATTTCATCTTTAAACAAAGGTCTAGGAAGTATGCCATTACAACATTTTCTGAGAAAGAACTCGTATTTTTACTCATGCGATAATCCATAAAACGTCTGTATGCATTTTCGTACTTTTCTCTTGATTTCTTTGGCAATAATTCTAATGAAGCAGTATTCACTGCCTCAACCAGCTCTGGAGGAGTCCCAGGAATGGAAATTTCATCATCACTTATCATTTTACTTTCGAGAACACCAGCAATTAAATTTATAAGCGTCAAGTTTGACAATTCAACCTCAATACGTTTCCATAGTAACCCAAGTAATTTTATTAGGAATTTCAAAGCACCATTTATTTGGGAATAAAATTATCGCGTTTTTTTTTAAAATCAATCAATATCTGTCGAATTTTAAACGATTTGCGGAAAAATAGTATGTTTACCTCGTACGAAAAGCCACATTCCTGGACTCTGTGTTGCTAAGTCTCGGCTTGCGCCTCGACTTAGCAATCTTCACAGTCGTCCAGGAATGTTAAGCTTTTCCTACCCGGTAAACAATGTACTATTAAATCACACACTGAGGTGTACAATGTATACAAAGCACAAGTGGGAGAATATTCTGCCGCGAGCAAAGATGTTTTTACATCAGAAATGAAACATTTGAATATTGACATCTACCATCCATGAAAAGATCAATGTGACTTGTGTTTTAGCTTCAAACTAAATAATGTTGGACTAGATGACTATAACTTCCACATCAACGAAAAAGAACGAGCTCGTCAGGGAAAACAAAAAGACGATGCCGTCGCTGGGAAAGTACTTGCATTCACTATGGATGTACAGGCGGTGCAGCTTGTGCCATTTTGGCCAGCTGGCATGATTTATTTTAAACAAAATTTAGCTTGCCATAACTTTACCATTTACAATTTGGGTAGTGATGCTGTCGTATGCTATGTATGGCACGAAGGGGAGGGGGGAATGGATGCTAATTGTTTAGCCTCATGTCTAACAGATTATATCAACAATGAAATTGCCGGAGATGATAAAGATAAATTAAAAATCTTTTATAGTGATGGCTGTTGTGCTCAGAATAGGAACGTAACCTTAGCTAATGCTTTGCAACATTACTGCATAATGAATGAAACCAACGATATTGTTCAAAAATATCTTACTAAGGGCCATTCTCAGATGGAATGCGACAGCGTGCATTCCACCATCGAAATGCGTAAAAAAATAGAGAAATTCATTCGCCCTCAAATTACGTTCAGATCATTGAACAAGCTCGTCGAAACTCTAAAGGACCATACAAAGTGAAGTACGTTGATCACAGTTTCTTCAACAGCTATGACGAAATTAAATATTATAAAACTATACGTCCAGGTGTCAAGACCGGCGATCCTTGTGTAACTGACTTAGTAGCCCTTAAATATTCAGCTGACAGTGGGATACATTTCAAATTGAGGTTTGATGATGAGTGGTCTCTCCTTCCCCACAGAATGTCAAATAATACGGGAACTGTAAAGAAACTATACAAAGCTGCATTGCCTCTCGAAGGTGATAAATATGATCATCTTCAATCTTTGAAAAAGGTCATTCATCAAGATTATCATGGATTTTATGATTCTCTACTTCATTAATTTTTTTATACGTTTTTTCATCCAACCTTAGCATTCAATCTAAGTCGAAAAAATCTTATTTTTATTGTATTTTGTGTATTATTTGTTATAACTACCGATTACCAGAATAAAATGTTTCTTTCTTTCTTAATTTGTTCAATTTTTATTGTTCACTTTGCAGTGAGAAAACCTCGGAAGTCCAAAATTAATAGTGAAAAACTCGTATCTCACTATTTTTGCGGTTACAAAGAAAAAAACAAGAAAAAACTAAAATTTAATTTATTCAAGATTTTACTCTTATCCAGCCCTTCAATATGACAATACCCTGTACCAAAATTATCATAACAGCAAATTATACTAAGTTTTTTGGGTTTCCTGAAAAGTTGTGAATTTTGACATACGAGGTTTTGACTTCGAGGCGACGATATATTCCAAATAAAACTTTGTGTCTAATCATATACCTATCAAAAGAAGCGAATAAAATAAACCTACAAAATTAAGGAACCCAGCCACACTTCATCCACAGTTATTATTATGAACAAGAGTAATTAGAATATTTTACTTACAAAGACCCAAACCGTAAAAAAAAGCCATTCATATTTTCCCATAATACTGAGTTTCCTCAATGCTTCGTCGTCCGTTTTTATATCACCATGAATTGTTTTTAAAATAAATAAAGAAATCCCAAATAACAGAAGAACTGAAGTGTAACACAAAAGTGGCACAATACTCGACATATTTAGGAAAAACGAAAGTAACCACTAAAACTATTAACACTGGATTCGCAAGGCTAGAAACAGCATAAAAACTGTCTATTTTATTGAATCAATTAATTTTGATAATTCTAAGGTCAATGTTGTAACTTCACTAGTATTCAATAGTTATTTTTAACGTGTTTCTGTGTTCGACGTGTAACAGGTTGCCATTCCTTGTTTGTAGTTTTAAAAACGTTTCTCATGCTTTCTAGGATTTAAACACAGTGCAGTACAATTTTATTTACGATTCAAATTTCTCAGTAATCCATTATAGTTCCACGAATTATTCTCAACAAATCTTGAACAACAGTAATAAATATATCGATACCTCAGTTCAATAGTGTCTAAAAAATTCAAATTTGAGTTATTACATGCATAACGTTCCTAATACAACGTTCTATCAATTTAAATACTGAAACTTCATATTATCTTAGTTCATAGATGGCACGACCTAAAAATGCAACAACGCCAACTTTATAAATGTTCCAGTTAGTTAGGGCCGGTTGTACGAAGCCAGCTCAATTGAAGTTCAGTCTGAACCGAAGTTCTACCCTTGTTTATATATAACGCTACGCTATAGTTGTTCAATGAAGAGTAATTCAGGGAGTTGGCTCATAGAGGGGGTTTTGGTTTTGAGGTGCCCATTCATAAAATCAATTCAAATTTTACTATAATAGGTTTCGCGCGAATCAACAAAGACAACGTTTGTCTTTCTTGATTCGCGCGAAACGTATTTATAGTAAAATTTGAATTGATTTTATGAATGGGCACCTCAAAACCAAAACCCCCTCTATGAGCCAACTCCCTGAATTACTCTTCATTGAACAACTATAGCGTAGCGTTATATATAAACAAGGGTTCTACTGTAAAATTGAGTTGTACAGAACTCGTTTTGTGTTGAACCGTCGTTCATGATTCAGGTCAACTGAACGTCCAGTTTGGCGCGTTCAACAAGGGTTCAACGATTGCTTTGAGGTTAAGATCTGTCACTTATTTTCAGATTATTTTGTTCTATTTTAAAATTTGTAAAATGAAAGTTATTCAAGTTATTGATTTAATTAGCGATGATGAATACTTTTTAGAATTCATTGATGTGATGGAAAATATTAGGCGAACCCCAAAAGTTTACCGAGAACGACCAACACATTTTACAAAGTGGTCAGAAGATGAATTTAAATCACGTTTTCGCATTTCCAAACAAGTTGCTCGGGTTGTTATTGAGAATGTCAGAAAAAACATTGAGCCTCAGAGTAGCAGGTGAGTATTTTATCATTGTTGAAGACAGCAAGATTTGTTATGTTTTTTTAGAAGCCACGCTTTCTCTGCTGAAGATATGGTACTTCTGACGCTGCGATTTTTTGCCACAGGCTCATTTTTGCAAGTAGTGGGTGACTTCTCTGGTGTTGATAAATCAACAGCCAGTAGAACTGTGCACAAAGTGTCTAGCTGGTTTGAACAGACATTATATAAAAATTCCCAGGACACAGGTAGAAATAAATACGACACGACAGGAATTTTATAACATTGCCAGATAAAGCAGAAATAAACCGAAAATATAGGAAATCTAAGGTAAAGTAGGGTTAGGTTGACCAAAACAATGCCAAAATTTCAAACTTCTTATTTTTCTATGCCTCTTCTATTAATTTCATGGAGCTTTTAAAATTTACACTGTTGCCAATTTTTAAACCTATCATAATATTAGTAAACGTCGTTCAGCTGAACCATGTCAAAATCAGTATAGAACAACAGACATTTCCTTGAACGAAGTTCACCAGTGACTGCAGGTTCAGTAGATCTTGAGATCAACAGGCGTTCGTACAACCGGGCCTTAAGTGTAACAACCATAGACAAATGCTTTCTCTATGGTAACAACTTTACTTGTTTTGTTACACTATTGAATAAGATAAATTATTATGTTAGTGAGACGCGTGATTTTGTAGTTGTTACAGGATTCTTAAAAAATGAGTGAAATTAAAATAAATAAGGTCAATAAAAAGCCTTATGACATGACTCTCGTGCTGCTTTTTTGGTACGTTTCGCAGAAATCGCTGCCCAACAAATCAACGAAATGCAATAGTTAGTAAATTTTGTAGAAAGCACTCCCCCAAGTCCAGCTCATGAACTTAATAATGTGATGATAATCGGAAGTACCATTGAAAATAATAGTTGGGACTTAATATCAAACTGTTTAACTAACAATTTAACTAATAATGAAAAGATTATTTTATTGTTCGACGATTATTTATTTACAAGGGACATGTCAATACATATTAACGATTAGTTACTATTTAACACTTTAACGACCGGGCAAATAAGACAAAACTTTACGTATGGACCAGATACATTTTATTTCAAAAACTGTTTTAATAATGTATGTACAGGGTGTCCCAAATTGGTGTGTTTTGCAAATTGGTGTGTTTTGCAGGGTATCTCGTAAACCAGAAGAGATAGAAGAAAAGCAGTTAAGATGTTATGACTTGTTTTTTTGTTAAAGTAACGATAGCCTAATTAAATCTCTAGTAACTCCCTGCAGTTGGAAGATACAGGGCGATTATTGAAAACTGTCGAAAACTACAAGGTACTATAACTTCTTAATTAAGAAAAATATAAAAGAACGTTATGAACACTTTTGATAGATATAATATTAAAGAGTTCAGTGGCGCACACAATTTTTTGTTAGGGGGCTCACTAAGGAAATATAATGCAAACTTATGTTGTTTTAAATGGGACACCCAGTATATTTTGACGTTTTTCGTTTCCTCTTTTAATTCTCATTCACCTGATATGACATATTATATATACATTTTCACTGGTTGGAGGTACAGTGCAAATAAACCAGTAACGAAATTTAACATTTTATTATAATAATACTGATGGGTGACAATTTTATTTATCAAAATTATAATTAATAAAAAATAAACCCAGATTAAAACAATAAACTTATGAAACAACAAGAAATATTGTAACAACTAATCTACCTATAACTAATTTTATTAGAATGTAAAAATTACATTAAACGTTCAAAATGTCCTCCGTTTTGTTGTAATAATAATTGACACATTTTTCTTACTGGTCTTACACAATTGAGAATGTGCACTGCCTTTATTTTTCTAAATGCGGTATGATTATTTTGTAATAAATCTTCCCTACTCTCGAAGTTAGTCTTGTAAATATTATTTTTTTAAAATCCCCAAATAAAAAAATCAGGAGGATTAGGATCCACCGATTAGGAAATTTTTCGTTTAAATAATCTCCAATGAATAGAGCATTATGGGCAGGTGCTCCATCTTGGAACCAAAATGTGCCCCTATCAGCCAACACTTCTTCCTCCAAAAGTTGGTGTAAGTTTATTTCCAAGATATCTATATATCCAGCAGCAGTTAGTTTATAATCAAATATATGATAAACTTACTTAATATGTTTGACAAAACAACTAACGATAAAGCCGAATCTGCCTTGTCTCCTGATCTCCTGAACTAAGTGTGGATTTGAGTCATTCCAATATAGTTCATTATGTCTGTTAAATATTCCTGCACTGCTTATGCGAGCTTCATCCATTAATATTACCTTTGAATAAAAATTTTCCTATATACAACTGTGCAAATTGTGTTCTTCTCAAAAAATCGTTTGGGTATAATTTTTGACGGACGGATGTCCGATAAGGCCTAAATTTATATTTCTTTAAAATCCTTCCTGCAGTAGTTTTTGGAACACCTATTTCATTTTCAGTTTGACGCAGAGAAGATTCATGATGTGCTTGGATATATCCCAACGTATTTACCTCTCTTTCTTCATGGTTCTTTTCGTACTCACGCCGTGGTTTCACAAAACATCCATACTCCATTAAATTTGAATCGAGTTTTTTAAAAAAATTCTTGTCAGGTTGCCTTCTTTCTAGATATCGTTGAAAATATAATGTAGAATTTTTGGAAGAATGAAATTAATCAAGTTTAATATATTTTTCATGTTACTTATATAATAGTGACAAACAGACATAATATTTATTTTGAAAGAATTGTTTTATTCATTGTTATAAAATTTCTTTTTGTTATTTTTTTATAGAATTTTATTTTGTCCATAAAAAATCGAATGGGATACAAAAAGGGCTCAGTTCACATCTGGTATTCCGATTAAACCGAATGCCCTTTCAACAATTACGTAACATCAAATACAATATAGGTATTGGTAAAAGTAAACAAAATAATAATAACTTTCAGCAACTTAACTTAAAGGGAATATACGATTACCTTGCAACACTATATGTTTTGCGCCAACTATACATTTGGTCCTATCACCATATTTTGGTGTAATTAACCTGCCCCTAGCCTGTCAGAATAGTTATGAATCACCCTGTATACATTTAAATATTTAGTTTTAGTCACCATTGTCACATATAATATATTCCAAATTAAACTTTTTGTCTGATCATACATGTTAAAAGAAACGATTACAATAAACCTACAAAATTAAGGCCACACTTCATCCACAGTTATTATTATGAACAAGAGTAATTAGAATATTTTACTTACAAAGACCCAAACCGTAAAAAAAAGCCATTCATATTTTCCCATATTACTGAGTTTCTTCACGGCTTGTTCATCTGTTTTTATATCACCATGAATTGTTTTTAAAATAAATAAAGAAATCCCGTATAACAGAAGAATTGAAGTATAACACAAAAGCGGCACAATATTGTATTGAATCGGCATGTTTAGGAAAAACAAAGTAACCACTAAAACAATTTACACTAGATTCGCAAGGCTAAAAATAGAATAAAAACTGTTTATTTTATTGCATCAATTAATTTTGATAATTCTAATGTCAATGTAGTAACTTCACTAGTATTTAATAGTTATTTTTAACGAGTTTCTGTATTCAATGAATAACAAGGTGTTTGTTGGTTAGAAAACGTTTCTCTTGCTTTCTAGGACTCAAAAGAGCAGTGCGGTATCCGTGTCATTTTACTACCAAAAATTAAAGATTAAGTGAACAAAAAGTTTTCAAATACATATTATATATTTCACGATTCTGAACCAAAGACCCAAACATTATTTAACTATCACAAAGTACACCTCATTAGAAATCAGTTAACAAATTTTTTTAACGTATTAATAACGTCAAAAAAAATTCATGATTACGATTGCGCGCTGACTCACATTGTTCGTTTAGAACTCGAAGCCCCAAAATTTGTCTAAATTTTCTTTAACTGTTGCGAAGGACACTTAATAAAGAACCTATTAACAAAAAAATATGATGTAAGTATTTTTCATAACGGCAAAAAATGTTCTTTAGAAAATAATTCGAGAGAGACCACCTCTTTAGACATAAACATTTGAAGATCATCTGGCAGTGGCACACTTTCAATACATTGAATAAAAATGAATAACACCCTTAAAGAAAATTTAAACATATTTTATGGCTTTGGTGGAGTAGACGGTATTTCTGTACTCTATTCCATGATTATTAGCGTACAATACATAAAGAAAAAAGCGAATAAGTTTTTAAAAGTCATAAACATTTATTTATAAAGCACAGATATCTGTGCGTAAAAGTGTATTAGCTCTTACGACATGACAGCGATGCGTTACACTTTCTGAATCATAATCGAAATGGAATGTACGGACATATATATAGTCAGATAATATATAAATTTTTATCTATACATTTATTTGAAAGTATAACATTGTAAAAATGTTAATAGAGCACACTCCTCGCTGTTTCTGACTCATTTATTGTTGTTTTACTACGATTGGTTTGTTGGGTATCTTTTTCATATAAAAAACACTTTTTGAAATAAAAAATATATATAGACACAAAAAAGTAAACGTAAAGAAATATTTATTCTACAAGTTCAAAAAAGAATTACTTTTGTTTCTGTCGTGGTAGAGGTTTTTTCCAATTTTGTAACACTATTCCAAGTTTTTGATACGATAATACCATTACGAACTGACAAGCAGTAAATAAAATTCTTTGCGGCCAATTAAATATCTTATAGACTGCATACAACCACACGCCGTTGCGGAAATATATTGAAAAGTATCTAAAAATAAAGAAAGTATTTGTTAAAAACTAGGTTTAACGAAAAAACTGAGATTCAATGCTGATAGGTACGATTTTACTATGAGATTTTTTTAATAAAAATCTTGCTAAAAATATAATAAATCACTTTGGAAATATGTATTCACTTTACAATTCTTAACAACATTTATTCACTACCATATTATATGGTCAAATTTAAACTGTTTGACTCCCTTTAATGTTGTCTATAAAACTTTTAATTCATACAACAAGCTATAAAACACTCATAATGGATTTATTTATTAAGATTTACATTAATAATATTCACGACAAAAACATTGTTTTATTGTCGATGACGAATAATTGACCTTAACACTTGCTGGAACTGAGCTTTAACAAGAAGTTTCCCCAGTATGGTTCATTACAACTTATTGGCAGTCTCTTTCTGAATCATTTCCGCTGCTTCCAAATTATATTTTAATTATACCGTTCATATCACAACCTTCGTTATTCGTTTTTGCGTTCATGGTCAGTAATTATAGTGATATATTATTATCGCAGTCATTTACACACTGGCGTAATTGAAGGCCAGTTTTCTCGGACCAAGGTTTTTTGATCGATTTAAGTTGATCAACAAAAGTTTGCTTCGAATTCAATAAACGAATTGAAAATTGAGTCGAAACCTGTTTGAAGCTTGTGAACCTCAGAGTCAAATTTTACATCTCTTGATCAAGAGTTTTTTCTGTTGCCTCCACATGCGATTTGTGATCTTAATGAAAAAAAAATAGCAATAAGTGATCTGAAAGAGTAATTTTCAAATTTTTGGAACTTTGTCGCAAATATAGTAGTATAGTTATTTGGTTCGAAATGAAGAAGCTTTCCGGAAGTTTTGAAAATGGGTAATTTTATAGGAAAAAGGCCGGAGAAACAACAAAAGATAAATGCAGCTTTTTCTATAGTGATGAAAATAAACAAGGCAATATTGCACTTTAATTCTACGTAAACAAAAATATGAGAAATCATATCATCAACTTTAGACCGGAAAATGGAAGAATTGCCTCTTTAAGAATAAAAATGGACTGTACCGACCAGAAAATAAACCTATTCTACAAAAAGATAAACACTCAACATAATAATACCAGAGCTAAAAAAGAGTGTTAATAATCTAAAACAGAAAACGATCCACAAAAAATGGTTGATATCTGGAGAGATTATTGTAAAACTGTCTTGAGTGAAGACACAGAATACCTCCTAGAAAACAACACCGTACCAGAACATATACAAGAAGAAACATATCCATTAGAAGAAGTTATCGAAGTAAGTAATAAGAAAACTAAAAAGTGGTAAATCTCCAGGAGAGATGAATTAGACTCAGAACTATTGAAATATGGTGGTCAATAATTGTTGCGATATAAATGAGTATCTCGAAGGACGAGATCTTTCAGATCAACGAATAATGAATGAAACCATGCTTCTGGTCGAAGTGACTGTAAGTTGAGTACATGGATACTTTAGAAAAAAAGTAGAGATAGCAAGACTTACATATTTTAATAAAACAAATATGGATACATAATAAAATGCCTCAGGAATGGAATACGGCAATAATCACTCCTATTAACACAAAATTGGAACAAAAAACAATACAATAACATTATTGGACACCGCATATACAATTCTGGATAATCTTATCAACACGAGGTTAAAAGTAGAAGCAGATAATGTGTTTTGTGACTATCAAAACTAGTTCAGACCTAGTAGATCAATAAGCTATTAATACAATATATACGCTAGAACAGATATTTAAAAAAGCATGTGAACACAACAAATAAGTTTATACAATTTTCATTGATTTTAAAAGTGTCTGTGACACTATGGACAGAGTTGCTGAAAATGACAATGGTTAATACCAAAGCAAAAGTGCGATTTCAAGGAGTAGATTTTAACGGGGTTACAATGCACTGAAACCTAACGTTTATTGTGCCCTTTTCAAGGAGTAACAGAGTAATTTCACGTAAATAAGGGAGTCAAACAAGGAGACTCGATTTCCTCAACTGTATTTAATTTGGCATTGTAAAGTATCAGGGTTGGGCTGATTAAAATCAAGTGATTAAAATCACGATTAAAATAATGATTTAAATCGCTTGATTTTTAAAATTAAAATCATGATTTAAAATCAATTTTTTTCTTTTTTATTCAGAACCAGACAACAACATAATGTAAAAGTTTTCTCAAAAATCAAAAGAAGTATCTGCTTTAGCAAAAACAACAAAAAAGAAGTACATAATTCCAAATTCTTAAACTAAACGTAACACCTAAATTTTATTACTGTATATTTTCAGTCTATTCATTTTCGTTATACAATTTAAACAAAAACACGAGTTTTCCTCCTTTTTCTATGCCTAATATGTTTCTAATATCCGAGTGTACAAGACCAAAAGAGCTAAATACGCGTTCTACAGAAGCTGAAGAAGCAGTTGCACACAGGAACTGTTTTATTATTGGCAACTGTTTCAAGATTTCCGGCTCATCATTTTGTGATAACCACCATTGTATTCCGTTTACATTTTTTATTACTTCGTCCGAAAACATAACTTGCTTAAATGGAGCACTGCGGGCATTTAACTTTATTACTAAAGGTAACAGTCCAGTGTTTTCATATAACTCGTTAATTGTTTCTAAAGCTATATTCTTTTCTTCTGGTGTTAACTGGTATTTTGTTTTTTTTGGATTCAACATATACGCTATAAAATGATATGGCGTTAGTGCTTGCTTATATCGATTATTAAATTGTTGTGTTTTTTGTAATGGTAATTCCACAGATTCATCAAAGATATATTGTAAATGTTTCCACTGGTCGACAGCATCTGCGATAGTAGCATTTTTCCTCTGCACAGTATCAAGAGCAACTGATATAGGTTTTAAAATGTTTAAATAATATTGCGCTGCATGTTTAATCGCAATATTTGAAACTTTTTGGTAAATAGTGGAATCAATCTCCTTTTTATTTTCTTCGCAGATTTTTAATATGATGTCCCACTGAGTGACATACAACTCTAAGCAGTCGCCAAGTATATTCTATCGTACATCGCTTGGAAGGACTAAAGCGCTGCCTCCTGCTTGACTGAATTTAGCTCTAGCCAAATGGTTATTTCGAAAATACTTAACAATTTAGACCATATGGTCTTTAACGTCTTTAAACTTGCACAGTAAATTAAAAATATGTGCAGAGCAGCCATAAGTTATAACTTTTGCGTTCGTTTTTTCTTCTAATGTTTTTCTCATAGGTGTCATATTTGCGGCATTGTCTGTCACAATGATTTTACGGTACACTTGTATTTTAATTCACATGAAGAAATCTGGTCACAAACTATTTGAGTTGAATATTCTGAAGTATGTGGATTTCCTGATGGGTCTATAGTTTCGTATAGGAGGGCTTGTCCATCTTCAGTGGTTATCGTTGCCCATATCACTGGTTCGTTGTGCACGTTTGACCACCCATCAATTGACATATTTACGGACTGTCCTGACAAGGAGGAGAAACATTTTCTTTTTCCTCTTCATAGATTTCGTCCAAAAGACTTGTTGCTACCGTTTTTCTCGAGGGCGGTGTATAACCAGGCCTTAATAACTGAATGGCTTTTTTCACCTCTAAATTATCAATATATCTGAAGCTCGAACTAGTAGCAAAAATAGCCTTTGCTATTTGTTTGTCAATGTTATGTTTTTCAGCAGTTGAAGTCCCATTACAAAACCACTCATGGTAGGCTGAGTTTCGATTGCTTTCTTTTTTTGGACTGGCTCAAAAGTTGTTGAACTTGTTGGTACTTTCGGTGTAGTTTTTCTAACATATGAACTATCTGTCATGAGTGAACTACAACTTGAGGCAGATGATGTGCTAGCACAACTGTCAAGCGACATTCGACTCTCTGGAAAGAGAAAAAACATAATTGAAAATTGAAATTGATTAATTGATGATATATTGATATAGTATTGAATTATTGATTATAAAATAAAGTGAAAATGTTCAATAGAGGTGTAAAAGCAAATTTATTTTTTTTATGTTGAAAAAAATTAAAAATTAAGTAAGTATAGAAGAGTAAAGATAATCTTTAATTAAACTGGGAAAGGTCGCGTTAAAAAAGTTACATTAAAGGCCACGTGTTAGATTTCACCTAACATTTAAAAACAATCCTATATGCCTAAAATTTATATCCTAAAATATCTATAAATGAATATTATCTTTGTTAAAAATAATATCTATCAAAAAAATTTTAAAATTATCTCAAAAATGTATCTTCTTCTTCTCATTGACTTTCAGACCTTAAGGTCCATAGTCTGCCTATTGGGATTCCCAGCCTCATTTTCCCGGCAGCGGTGGCCAGCCGCTTGGCCAACCCTACTGCTTTAAATCAGTAGGGAGTTTGTGAATTCGGTGATTTAGTTTCTGCTCTGAAGTCTGCCCTTTGCTTCTTCTACTATTCTTTTCCATTATTTCCTGGTCTTTTGCATTGTTCTTCCAGTCATTTATTCCAATTTCTTTAAGATCTTCTTCTACACCATCCAACCATCTAGTTTTCGGTCGTCCCCTTGCTCTTCGTCCTTGTCTTTTAGTTTCCTGTATTTCCTTGACACACATTTCATTACCTAAACGTTGTACATGTCCTGCCCACCTTAATCGTTTACTTCTTATTTCATTTGTTATTATTGGGCTATAGAATTTTTGATTAACTTCGTAGTTTCTTAATATTCTCCATACTCCATTTTCTTTAATTGGGCCGTATATTCTCGGTAGTATTTTCCTTTCCCAGATTTCTAATGTGTTTTCCTCTTTTTTTGTTAAATTCCAGGTTTCTGTGGCGTAAAGTACGACTGGTCTAATTACTGTCTTGTATATTTTAATTTTTGTGTTTGTAGACAATATCTTTGATTTAAATGTGTCTTTTAATGCATAGAAACATTTGTCACCCTGTTGTATTCTGTTATTTATCAAAAATGTATCTACTTATAATATAATACGTATATATTTAGAAAATATTTCAAAATATCTCAGAATAAATAATTAAAAATTACACTATGTTACTTAACTTTAATTAATATTTATGTCTCAAAACTTTCACTAAATTATCTCAAAAATAAAATATCAAGTGCTTGGAGAATCAACAAAAAATAGAAAATGTTAGGCAAAATCAAACCACGCGATCATTGCCATAATAATAGAAGTCTTCATTAAATATAAATAAAAGTAAATTAATAATTTAATTACCTGTATTCCTCTCTTGATAATTACAAACATCGTGGTGTGCTTCAAGTTTTTGGACTAACCCTTGAATATCTTTTTTGCACTTTCTACAAATAGCCCTACACCCCAATTTATTCGGATTTGTTGTCTTAATATAGAACTTCCATATTGGGTCCTCTTTTCTTCCACTCATTTTACTTTATTTATATGTTTTCACTTCACTTAACTAACCTAACTAGCGAAATGCGTGAAATTGTTGGGCAACGTCAATTTATAGGTTGAGAAGGAAAGCAAGCCTCGACAGGAATATTCTTGCAAAAAGCACAACAAACGCGTTCGTGTCGGACCCGGCACTGTACGAGTATAGTGAGTGTATATGACAGAAGGAAAACAAATCGCGACAAGAATTTTCTTGCAAGAAGCGCGACAGATGCGTTGTCACAAGTTTTTGAGCCGCAAATTGTATTATAATTTTTAGACTTATACATTAAAATAATTAAGAATAATTTCAAAGAATCAAAATGTTCAAATTTAAAAAATCAAATAAATCGTGATTTTTTAAAAAAAATCGATGGTTTTTGATTTTTTTAATAAAAATCAGATTTTGCCCAACCATGTAAAGTATACACAGAACTAGAAAGCAGTAACATAACAGACCAAATTTAAATTATAACATATGCAGACGATTTAACCATAGTAACAAATTGAAGACAAGAACTTATAAAAGCAATAGAAAAGGTATAGAAAAATGTAAAAATACTTGGAATGGAAATCAGCTGTAACGAATGAACTTGCGTGAACCCAACCTTGTTAGGGTTGAAGTACAAGACGAACTAAGGTTATACAAATTATTCCAAAAGTCCCGAATAGTAATTAAAATAAACAATTTAATTTATATTTAGTAAACGAGCGAAAACAAGTTGTATCAACATACATGAAGCTATAATATTATTGTAAACAGCTTAGATAAACAAAACATGTTGTTATATTTTACGTAGGTCAGTGTCTATTATTTAATGGAACTCACCAGGACTTAGGGCATCGTATACTCAGTCGCATTTGACCGAAAGTATACTAATACAAGAAATGTACAGGTTGTATGAAAGTTATATCTCATAGTGCAAGTCAGTTAATGTATGTGTTACCTAGTTGTATGTAGTTATAGTAAAACCCAGTGATGTACTTTACTCGATGGTTTCATTTCTTCCGAATCCCACAATTAGGGTAAGTCTTAAGCAACCTTTAATACATGGCAACATCACACATTTCATGGCGATCGTGCCATGTGACAGTTATGTACCTCACACATTACACAACGCACTCACAGCATCAACAAGCTTGAAGACATTTGATTTTACGGTAACTACAGTAGGAATAAATCCCGATTTAGTTGTACCATTACTTCAGCAAAGCCCCTACGAGTTTTTTTAATTGTTTTTACACCTGAAATCTTACATCATATTGTCATTAAGACCGACAGATACGCAGCCCAACTAAAAGAGAATAATAACAAACCAAAATCTCGCTTACATAAATGGACTGATACCAACGACGATGAGATAGAGTTATTTTTTGCAATATTACTGTGGATGGGTTTATGCCGATTTCCTTCAATTACAGACTACTGGTCTAAAGAAAAAATTTACCAAAATGGTATTTGCAAGTATATGAGTAGAAACAAGTTTCAGTTACTGTTACGCACGTTACATTTCTGCGACAATGAGGAACTCCCAGAAGGAGTCGTCGATAAGTTTCGCAAAATACGACCGATGCTAGATATGCTGACCGCAAGATATAAATATGGTGTAGTACCGCCAGAAAACGTATGTATTGATGAAACCTTGGTACTATTGCGAGGACGACTTGGCTTTTGTCAATATATCAAAAATGTATCAACTTTAAATTTTTCAGAATATTGTTACGAACTCGCACACCAAAGCAGATACTAAGTACGGTCCTGTAACGTTACGATTTATTGTGACCGTTTTTATAGACATGTTCTCGGAAGGTCTTTTAAGGATTAAGCCGGCAATCGAGAAATATCGCGAAAGGCATTTATTTTTGTGTAAGCCGCAATCCAGAATTCTCTAGTAAACAAAGGCTTTGATATAAATAAAGGACCGATCAGCGGAGGAGTTTAGTTGATAATTTGACATCGTGAGATAAACAAGTAAATAAGGGAATATAAATTAGTGAACTGTTTATATAAATTAGTTTAAGTGAATATACTGTGTATAATTAGTGTTAGTGATTAGTTTAGTGTTTAAATAAATTAGTAAGTAACCATACCGTGTGTTTAAAATTTATCCCACCCGTTTACTGTTTAAATGAATAATAAAAACATTACATTGGTGTCAGAAGTGGGATAATATAAATAAATATCTACGTAAAAATGGTCAAGAGATTAAGGGATCTGAAAGTGGCGGAATTTTTCAGAATATTGTTACGAACTCGCACACCGAAGCAGATACTAAGTACGGTCCTGTAACGTTACGATTTATTGTGACCGTTTTTATAGACATGTTCTCGGAAGGTCTTTTAAGGATTAAGCCGGCAATCGAGAAATATCGCGAAAGGCATTTATTTTTGTGTAAGCCGCAATCCAGAATTCTCTAGTAAACAAAGGCTTTGATATAAATAAAGGACCGATCAGCGGAGGAGTTTAGTTGATAATTTGACATCGTGAGATAAACAAGTAAATAAGGGAATATAAATTAGTGAACTGTTTATATAAATTAGTTTAAGTGAATATACTGTGTATAATTAGTGTTAGTGATTAGTTTAGTGTTTAAATAAATTAGTAAGTAACCATACCGTGTGTTTAAAATTTATCCCACCCGTTTACTGTTTAAATGAATAATAAAAACATTACATTGGTGTCAGAAGTGGGATAATATAAATAAATATCTACGTAAAAATGGTCAAGAGATTAAGGGATCTGAAAGTGGCAGAATTAAGGGCAGAATTGGAAGATCGTGAGTAGGAAACGTCCGGTAAGAAAAGGGAATTAGTAGAAAGACTTAAAGTAGCACTGGAAAATGACGGCTTTGATCCAGAAACCGTTTTATTTACTGACGAATGTTATTCTAATTTATTTAAACAATAAACGGGTGGGATAACATTACAATATTGTGGACAAACTGAGCTAAATAAACAGCCGCATTCGTCCTCAGAACAAGTTGTTATGGACTTGATGGAACCACTCCTAAACTCTGGTAGAACATTATATGTTGATAATTACTACACCTGAATATAACAAATCTGCTGCTTGAGAAGAAAACTGTTATTTGGAACACTAAGGAACAGACGAAAACATAACAGTCTGGAAGTAGAAAAAGCAAAACTAAAAAAAAGAGAATGTATTGATCCCGGAATCATTATGCTAAAGTGGAGAGATAAGAGAGATATTTTGGCTCTCAGTACAAAGCATCTAGATTAAATGATAGCGATGCCAAGTCGAACAGATCCTGACAAAAAAAACGGCGCTAATCGTTGATTATAACAACTCCAAGGCATATATAGATCTCTCAGATCAACAGAAAGCCTATAACACCCCACTCAGGCGCGGTATAAAATGGTACCGGAAACTGGCAGTCGAAATGATTTTGGGAACTACCTTGGTAAACGCCCATGTGGTGTATTCAGAACTGACACAAGATAACAAAAGCATTACGGAATTCAAAAAATATATTTTGAAACATATTTTCGAAAAACACGTACCTATTCAGGAGCCCGAAGCTCAACCAAATTCGCAAGCTGAGCGACACGAACTAGAGCAAACTGGGAAGCGGTTGCGTTGCACAGTATGTTACGAGAAATTGAGTTCAGAGTTTGAACGAAAAGTGGCTCAAAATAAAACCACAAGAACGACTTGGTATTGCCCTACTTGCAAGAAAGCATATTATGTCGATTGCTTCTTTCACTCTCATAAAAATTATGTAGCATGATTCTACTTTATAACAGAATGTAAATTTTCGTTTAGACCTCGTTTTTGTGTGAACTAGCTTTATTTTCATGAATTTTTTTTAGAAATAAATCTATTATTTCAGTAAATCACCTTATTTTATTACAAACTTTTCGTTTATTTTATATTATACCCATAACTTCAAATAATGAAGAGTCTGCGGCTTTGTGCAAAAAAATTCAACCCACAATACACAATTATAACGAAAAAATCCAAACTAAAAATAATTTTCGCGGGCTTTTTCTCCCGTCTTACCTACTGTGCCGTGCGCAATTAGTTTTCATAGAAATTATAGGCTTTTCAGAGCAATACGCGATGCCTCGCTAAATTAAAGGGTATCAGTACTTGTGGCACAACATATGTACCTCAGTGCACAAACCTAACGTTTAGTGCCTCATGGCAGTCAACGTGTTAAAGGTAGGCATCAAATGAAATATAACTTCTGTCATTCTGACGATGATATTTAATATCGAAACAATTGTCAATATTTTACAATTTTTAACATTTTTTCAATATATTGTGGAATTATCTAGAAACAGTTAGTTTCATTCAAAACAGCAATATGAATAGATTCCACAGATTAAGGGTCGAGACAGTAAGTTTCATACATGTTTGAGTTTGGTCTACTGAATGTAATGTGCAACCTAATAATAAAATTGCATTTAGATAAGAGCCAGGCCCCATAGTAGCGCTACTGTATTTACTTATACGCCATTATGTGGGTCGTGTAGAGAGGGATCTTCGACTAAACATGAAACTCTCGTAAAATCTTGTCTTTTAGCAACATTCCATATACGATCATTCTTCGCAAAACTGATTGAATTATTGCTGAAGAATCAATAATATAAACTACACATTTTTATCTAAAAATGGTAAAATATGTTATATAATTAAATATCCAAAATATCTCATCCGTGACATTAAATATTCAACTCCAAATAAAATAAACGGTTTTAATGATTAAAACTAACTTTTACGTATCTGTGAGACTGGTGGGCAAATAAGCGAGGTAAGCGGCTGTATCTCAGAAACTAATGATAGCAGAGAGTTACGGTAAAAAAATTTATTGGTAAAGTGGGCAAGGGAAAATGCTGGAAATTATTTTCAAGTTTCCAAGATGGCCGCCAGAGGGCGTTCCACCATCTTGAATTACATAAAGTTACGTTTCTCGCGATTTTCCCCAATGAATGTAACAAAAAAATACTTGCGTTTTAATGTTAACTTAAAGTCGAACATTTTTTGTAAAAACAATTTTTCTCTATCTTTCGAAATAAAGTGGTGGGGGGTATTTGAATGTTGTTTTAAATAAATGCCTGTAACTTCGAAACAGTATAATGGATTTGGATAAATTTGGTATCATTGAAAAGAGCATTTCTTGGGGTTTTAGGTTTCTCGTAATCATGACAGTTGTGACCTACACGGCTGCCGATAGAGGGCGTTATTCGATATTATAACCAAAATATTGGATTTTCTCAAAAGATTTAAAAACGATCATATGACTTTTTTTACTCTATAAAATAGACAAATGACCAACCAATAAGCCTGCGCAATCCGCATCTTGATATATTGTTCCTAACTCAAATTATTAAAAAAAATACTAAACCAGGAAAATTCATATATCCCCATTTAAAAATGCATCGGTGGCGTTCGATAAGAAGGCAAGTAGTAGGCCATACAAATAAAAGACAAACTCCTCTCTAAAATATTCACAAGAAATGTCAGTTTATTTAGTGCCGTGATTTTAAGTCACACTTTTTCGTATTTATAAGCGATTTTCCTTTTAAAGAAAGTTGTGGTCTTGAAAAGGACCGATTTTTAAAAAAGATGCCTTCTGTGTTCAAATTGCCTTCTTTCATATTCCACACATTGTTCCAGTCTTTCTTGAGTCGACAAAACCACAGCCTCGATTTCTGCTACTGATAGTTGACGAATTGAATTTCGAATTCTGTTTTCCATAGCCATTCGTGTTGTTGGTGGAGTTTGAAAACTAATGTCTTTTAAGCGTCCCTACACGTAAAAATCAAGACATGTCAAGTCGGGAGATCTTGCCGGCCAAGGAAATAGGCTTCCCCTTCCTATCCAGCGTTCTCGAAAGTCCCGTTAATATGGTATCGGACATTAATTGAATAATGTGCCGGACAAGCATCTAATTGCAGAAACATAGTTCTCCTAGTTGCGAGTGGCACATCTTCCAACAAAATTGGCAAGTCGTTGATCAAACACTCTAAGTGGGCGGACATAACGGAGCGCCGACCATAGCATGGCACCATAGCTCCGCTCACCATAATAAATAAATACACAATATTAGATCTGTGTGGCAACATCGGAGCGCCGATCATCGCTCCGCGCATAGGACGGATACATCGTGCCACGGTAAAAATCATGCTCATTATTTTTTAGACCCTCGACCAGTATACGCCGCATTGAATCTGGTAATGTTTGTTTAGTTTATCTCCAAATGCGTTTAAAATATTCATTCTCATGTAGTCAAAAAATCGGACAGGGTCTTCTCGTAAATCTTTATATAGATGGTGAAATTCTTCACACGACATGCGTTTTTTGTTTAGGGGATGTATTTTCGTGTTTTGATACCTTTTATATAGGTACAACTTTTTAGCACTAGAACTCAGAATAATATCTTCTTCATCTGATGAAGAGGATGTCGAGAAATCCATGTTTATGCGACGCTTGTTCGTGCCAAACTGGTGCAAAAATTCGATGCTCCGAGCCTCGATGTGACCACTGATGCGCGTGGGTTGGAGCTGGGATCGAGGGTGCTTTGCAATGGTCGAGAAACGATTATCTCCGTTGTGTCCATACCCTAAGAAGCTATTACCAGTTAAAGCTTGATAAAAAAAAAAGAAATTAACTGTCTCGACCCTTACTTCGAAAAATATTTTATTTTGGTATAGATATGTAGATGACATATTAGCTTGTTTTATGGGTAGTGAACGACAATTAGATGTATTTTTCAACCACATCAATAATTTACACCCAAAAATTAAATTTACATTAGAAATTGAAGAAAATAGCTCAATCAATTTTCTTGATTTAAAAATTCAAAGAGTTAATAATGTACTTGATTATTCAATTTACCGAAAACCAACACAGACTGATGTGACAATTCCATTCAATTCCAATCACCCTATGTCACAGACTGGCGGCATATAGTTCAATGATACATAGAGCTTTTTCAGTTCCTATGAACAAATGTAATTTTGATACAGAGATTAATACAATTAGACAAATAGCAAGATCCAACGGTTATCCATTAAATATGATAAATAAGCTAATTAGTAAAAAAGAGGAAAAAGTGGCATTACAACTAATATTTCCTAAACAAGCTGATGAAATAAAAACTTATAAAACCATCACATATGCAGGAAATATTTCAAAGATATCTTCAGCAACGAATACAACAATTTCTTTTAAAACAGAAAGTAACGTTAGTACAAAATTGTTAAATGTAAAAACAAAAATACCACTATTAAAGAAGTCAGGTATATATAAACTCAAATGTCCAGAATGTAATGCTGTCTATTTGGGTCAGACCCTTAGGAATTTTGAAATCCGATACAGTGAACACTTACGAGCATACAGGTTAAAACAACCAGATAAATCCCACTACGCAAAACATCTACTTGACACCAATCATTCATTGACACCTAACATAAAACTAGAAGTGCTGCATATTTGTGAAAAGAAACAAGAACTGGATTTCCTTGAAGAATTGGAAATTAGAAGACATTTAAGAAACCCACAATATGAAGTTGTCAATGAACAGTTAAATCTAGGGAGTTCTCCACTAATAAACTGTCTTCTTAAGTGATAATTTTAAAGATCAGCAGATATAGTTTTCCTGGTTTTCTATAACATTGCACAGTTATACTGATCTTAATTGGAAAAATGATATCCAGGATATCACCATAGGGCTAATAATATCTAAGCTTCAATATTTGTAATATCACATCTTCTTCTTTTTTCTATAAACATATATTAAGTCAATCACAAGTTAGGTCACATCTTGGTCTAGCCAAGAATAACTACTAAACATCAGGTAGGCATAAAATGAAATGTAACTTCTGTCATTCTGACGATGATATTGATTTATCGAAACAATTGTCAATTTTTTAGAATTTTCACTTTTATTATATTGTGGAATTAACTAGAAACCGTGAGTTTCATTTAAAACACTAACAAAAAAAAGGTTTAATAATTCTGTCCCCAATGATACCGCACGACACATTTAGGTTCCAGCGTCCAGCTGCACTTCTCAAACCAATGCATATTTTCAGCGGACCAATAATGCATATTATGACGGTTTACTCTACCATCACTACTAAAAATAGCATCGTCGGTCCAAAGAATTTCCGTTAAGAAATTTCTGTTTTCCTCAAGCATGCCATTAAAGCGTTACTTTCCCAGTGATATTAATATCAAAATAATTAACTACGAGGATATATTGAAAATTTCTTAGCCTACTATAGAACCAAACAAAATTTCAATGTCAAAATATTTTATTACTCAACATATTCTCCTCTTCATTTATTACAGCGAACCTGGATCGTCTCTAGACCCTTCAAAAAAAATGTTTCTTCTTGCTCTGCAAACCAGACCTCCACAGCTTTTATTACCTCCTCGTTGGAAGAAAATTTACGACCTTTTAAACTTTTTTTCAGTGAAAGAGATGATAGCCGGACGGAGCCAAATCTGGTGAATATGGGGTTGTTCTAGTAATTCAAACCCTAAATCACGAATTTTTTGCATGGCAACATGAGATTTGTGTGCAGGGGCGTTGTCCTGCAAAAACAAAACACCTTTGGATAGCTTTCCGCGTCTTTTCTCTTTATTTTTTTCCCGTAGAGTGGTCAGTAATGTCGAATAGTAATCTCCAGTTATTTTTCTACCCTTATCCAGAAAATAAATCATGATTACTCCATGGCAATAAAAAAAAACTGGAGCAAAAACTTTTCCAGCAGATTTTTGGACACGAAACTTCTTAGGTCTTGGCGAACCAGAATGTCGCCATTCCATCGATTGTTGCTTTGTTTCTGGATCGTAGAAATGTACCCAAGTCTCATCCATAGTAACAATTCGGTGTAAGAAATCTACATCGTTTTCAAATCGAGCACAGGTGGAACGCGATGCTTCTACCCTCGCACGCTTTTGGTCAACATTCAAACATTTGGGGATCCATTTTGCAGCAATTTTTCTCATGTCCAAATTGACGTGAACTATATGATGAACGCGTTCGTATGAAATATTCAGTTTTAGCCCAATGCTACGGTCTGATAAAATCATGTCATGAACTGCATCGATATTTTCGGGGACTGACATAGAAACTGGCCTTCCCGATCAGTCATCATCTTCATTGGAAAATTTACCTCTTTTGAAGCTTGCAGTACAATTTTTCACAGTCGCATACGAATGACATTGATCACCAAGGGTATTAAGCATATCTTCGTAAATCTGCTTATCTCTTAACCCTTTTAGATACAGGTACTTGATGATGGCTCGATACTCCAATTTTTCGATTTTCACAATTTCGGTGGACATCTTTTTTCTTTTAATTTATTGTGTAACTCTGGTTTACTTTTTTGACGTCAAACTTTACACTGACACTTCTAAGTTATTGTTCATTGCTATGGTAACGCAATATTTTGTTTATGCATGGAACTGGTCTAGGCTAACTAGATATCATCGTAAGATTTTTGCCAGAAATATCCCAAAATTTCTTACGATCTCTATAGAAAATAATTGAAAACAATGAATATATCTTTCGCACGATTGGGAAATGAAGAATGCGAGATATGCGATGCTTATCACATTCACTGTTAGGGCGAGTCTCAGAATGAAGAAAGCATATAAAAAGATTGTGAAGTTTTCACCAATTGGAAGAGACATATGTCGCGTGTACTAAAAGCCAGACAACTTTATGCTAAAAGAGGAGACCTATAAAAAGGTGATTTTCTGTCCAATAATTATAGAATATCGGTGAAGAAACCAATCGTGATGCAAAATATATTGACCTATGGCTGTCAAAATAAAAATTGGCAATTTTTCTTCGATATCGCTTATTTGGTGAACTAGAACGAAATATGTGCTGAAAAAATTGTATTCAATTATTTTGAGCGGGGTCATGCCTTTATGAGTTGCGATCAATTTCACCATCAAGTGGAATTAGCTACGAAAAAAGAAAGAAAAAATTTACTATTTTCAAGACTTTGTTGAAACAGTTTCATCAGCAATTAATAACAAGATAATTGTTGAAGATATGCTTATTACAAACTTTATAAAAGTTACTGATTACACCTCACCAAGAAGAATTCAAAGTGCCAATCCTAGGGCCTATATTCACAGAATAACTCGGGCTTCCTTTCAAAGGGGTAGTTTTAAATTTTTCTATAATAACACAGAATTGCAACTATGCTTCTTAAAGGATACCTTTATAAAAAATATTAACTTACAGCCGATTACTTACAGAATTAACCCAAAGGGAATAGACGGGGCATGGTAAATTCGGTCCCAGCAGGTAGCAGATTAAATTAAAAATTTTATACCCTTTTATCGGTAGGTTAATTCCCTCCCAACCAGAGTTTTACGATACTGAGGAGCTTAATCTCTTTCGTAGAATGAAGTAATTATGGTAAGTATGGGCTTTTCCGAAAATAGTAGCAATTAGTAGGTAAATGAATAATATAAATACATGAAATGGATTGAAATATGTACCATTTAGTTGCGTATGTTTCCCCAGTTTACATATTAGTCGATAAGTATTCTTTGTAGTCTAGCCCCATGGATCTTAATATTATTTTGAGTGAAAAAGGAAAGCGTATAGTAGTTATAAGTTATTTAATCGCATTGCATTAAATCGAAAGAACAGGATTGCTATCAAAACTATAGGTTACAATTCAATGTCAGCTGTATCTATACGAAATAATATCAACATACACATAAAGTGATAGCGTGTCATGAAGAAATACTATATATCTCATTCACTGATAGAGGTTTGTGTATTTACTACTAGAAGTTTTGATAATAAAAATTGGAAAAAAAATTTACGTTAAATCTCATCACATCTTACCAGCACTAAATATCTAACCATAGAATCATTAATTACTAATGTAAATAAGTGTATCTACCTAGGAACATGCTCAGTGTCAATCTAGCAGTTTTGATCATTAAAAATTATTCCAAGTAAATTATTGCTATTTTACGGTCAGCACTAAATACTAAACCCCTTAGAATCATCAATTACTGATGCAGATCTGTGTATTTGTAATGATGGGTATAAATAAATTATAATTATTAATATAATAATAATCATTGGAATTGGGACAACCTGTATCATATAAAAAATGAAATAATATATCTTCAGCTAGTTCGTTACGAAATTATATTAAACAAAAAATGTTTATAATTTCGTAAAACTAGGTTATCGGAAGTTATAGCGTAAGCTACTTCAACTGTATTTTAGAAGCATAATTTAAAACAAAAAATTGAGAAATACATGAACTTATGTATGAAATCGCAAATTCAGCGACCCACATATGGAGTTTAGTCGACAGGTAATTGAAAAAATTGAATGAAGAGGGAAAGGAAAAAAATTAAAACAGAAGAGCGTGTGCAGCCGGCGTCTGAACACCCCGGGGAGTTTTCGTGAATTTTGCTAAAATCACTAAATAAGTGATTTTTTTTTTCGTTGTTTGTTCTGTGCATATTTTTTGGGCCTCCACGTCTGAGGGGAAGAGATTCGTCTCCGGTTAGTAATCTGAAAGTTTATTTAACAGACTAACCAGTTTTGAGGGGTGTATATGCAGAATCAGGACATATAGAGATTGACTGAGAGTTGTCATATATTGTACAAACTAGTAACCTGTCGGTACATTGCTTCTCGCTATCGACTACATCTAAACTACTAATCAGGTTTGTCAGGGTAGTATTTAGGGAAGTATTACGAAATATTGCCGCTGAAAATCATGAAAGGTCATTAACTGATCTACAGATCAAGAGGGCCAGTAAGAGGCGATAGTTTGTAACGGCTTCACAAGAAACTGTTTTTTTATTTATATATATTTTTTGTTATTACTATTTTTTTTATTTGATCAAATAGTCCCAGGCAGTATAAATCATTTCATGTTATTTTAAACACGTATACAGTGACATTTAGCGGATACATACTTTTTTTAATAGAGGAAGGAACTAATCCTCAGTAGTTCATTATAGTCGGAGAGCTAGTAACACGTGTTTCATGAAGTGTTTGATTCACCTTGAAATTTTGTGCTATAGTATCGAATCGATAGCTGAGCAGGTAAACAATTGTTGGCAATCCCTACCTGGGGACACCAGGTATTGCGCATAGGAGAAAGGTATGAAAAAATTTGGCCCAAAAAAAGTGTTTGATTCAGAGGCCAACAAACAGAAATCTAAATTTCAAAGCATATAAAATACATAATTAAAAAGGCAGACACTTTTGAGGGGGTTAACATATAATAAAAACTCCCTCAAGTTGTTTTTTTTTAATACAAAATGAAGTGTTTGATTCACGCTGCCATTTTAACAGCGTCTTAATTTCATATAATAAAAAATAATTACAAAAAGGCAGACACTTCTGTTGGGGTTTAATAATCGAAAAACATGAAAATAAATTTTAATAGAAAGAGATAGGCAGCGCGTAGTCGTGGATGTAAGTGAGAGCACCGATTACCGGCCTAGCTACGGTCTTTCTCTGCGCTCTCATTGGCTGTTGGTCACGTGTTCTTGTACAGCCGTATTAGTTATACATTTTCAGTAAACATTTTATGCGTTGTTGTGGGCACATGGTTTTGTGATTTCTTTCAATACGTGTATATATTTGTTAAATCATTATTAAAAACAAAATATATGAATTGAATATTTGTTAATGTATGATACATTTTGAAGTAAACTATTTTTTTTATAAAAATGGAAATGGAATGTGAGGAAGGCGAGTCTGTGTCATGTGTTATATGCAAACAGAAAGATGCTGGAACGGTTATTGTTTTCTCTAAGACAACTTTAAATAAATGTCAAGAAAATAATTTGAAATATAGTGGTGTAATTTTACCGTCGGTAGTGTCTACTAAGGAGGGTTATCATCGGATATGTTAGGCGAATTTTACCAATATTAAACAACAATACAAGAAGAATTTGTCAACAATATCTCCAGAGACTCCTTCTTCGTCAGGTATTGTATAAAATTCAATTATTATAAAGTTATATTTCATATAGAGTTCAAATTTTAATATAATGATATTTACCTAAATTTGTTACAATAATCATAACAACTTTTTATTAAGATTTTATTTTTTTAGGCATTTCCCCATCAAGTGACAGAGTTGTCGAAAATGTTGGAACTGAACAGACGGAACCTCAGCTTGTATCAAGTGTTGGTCACAAAAATAATGAAGATTGCCAGTCTACTGAAACCAATCAAGATCATAAGGAAATCAAGGAAATTCATGATGAAGGATGATAAGTATGAGTTTAAATGGTTTGAGGGTGACTGTATGACACAAACGGTTTTGGAAGCTATTAAAACTGGCCAAACTCCAGAAAACAATGCTAATAATGAAGGTTTGTATTTTTTGTTTACTTTGTTTTGTCACATGCTTTGTCATAGTATTAATTATGTTTGTCTTTTTTTTTCAGATGAACGGATTTATGACGATCCAGAAATGTTCTCAAGTGATGATTCTGCAGATGAAGAATCAGAGGACAATGATGAACAAGGCGATAATTAAAAATACACTTTAATTGTTAATTAACTATCTAACTATCTACGCGTATTTTTTTATTTTTTATAAATATAATAAACGAATAAAATTTTCCTTTAATACAAATCATAGGATTTTTTATTTATTTCATTATTATTAATATTATTATTATTATTATTATTAGTATTATTATTTTATTTTTATGTTTGTTCTCACAGCGATAGTCGGCCTCAGCGGCAAGACTTTCGTTGGGTGTACTTATTCCAGAAAAGATCTCACGATGTTTGTCGCATCTAAGACTACAGATTTTTGCATCGTTCGATATGCTGACTCAGGAATACCGATGTTTTTGAGAGAACTACTCACTTTCTTTGGAATTAGTCCCATACAAGACAAAACGATTGGAATGATTGTAACTTCCTCAAGGTTTCACATTTCTTTTATTTCTGTTTTTAGCTCAGCATATTTGTTTAATTTTTCATAGTACTTATCTTCTATGTTGGAATTATTTGGGACCGATATGTCAATTATCATTATTATTATTATTATCATTATATTATTAAACTATCTTAAAAGATTAAAAATTAAAAAGTAAGTTATTTATAAAAATAAACATATTTTATTTTGTTACTCCACAATTAAATTTAAAAATGTATAACTAATACGGCTGTACAAGAACACGTGACCAACAGCCAATGAGAGCGCAGAGAAAGACCGTAGCTAGGCCGGTAATCGGTGCTCTCACTTACATCCACGACTACGCGCTGCCTATCTCTTTCTATTAAAATTTATTTTCATGTTTTTCGATTATTAAACCCCAACAGAAGTGTCTGCCTTTTTGTAATTATTTTTTATTATATGAAATTAAGACGCTGTTAAAATGGCAGCGTGAATCAAACACTTCATTTTGTATTAAAAAAAAAACAACTTGAGGGAGTTTTTATTATATGTTAACCCCCTCAAAAGTGTCTGCCTTTTTAATTCTGTATTTTATATGCTTTGAAATTTAGATTTCTGTTTGTTGGCCTCTGAATCAAACACTTTTTTCGGGCCAAATTTTTTCATACCTTTCTCCTATGCGCAGTACCTGGTGTCCCCAGGTAGGGCTTGCCAACACTTGTTTACCTGCTCAGCTATCCATTCGATACTATAGCACAAAATTTCAAGGTGAATCAAACACTTCATGAAACACGTGTTACTAGCTCTTGGACTATTATATTGTGGACAAAATTTCACTGTAACCGTGTGGACTAGTTCCATTAGATTACGGCCGTATAGGCTAAATATATATATTTTTTGTTTGGTTATTAATAAAAAAAAATCCCATTTTAAAGTGTTGTCTCACGTTCTCTCATAAATTTCACATTGTTTATACTTTTACTAAAAACTAAGGGGATAGTAACTTCAGCGATTTTTTTGAGTTGATTCTTTTTTGCGCCAATTAGAGAATAGGCTAATTGTAAACCTTCTATATTTTCTTTAATTTTTTTTCGCTTATTTTAATTGTTTGTTGATTATAAAATTCTGACTATCTTATAAAGGAATGTATATATATGAATTAGTTAAACTCAGGTTTTTCATTTAAAATCACTCTAACCTTTTCTAAAAATAAATCCTCGTATTGTAAACCGATGTGGGGCTTCAAGCTCTTTCGGAAAAATAGCTTAGACCGTTCGAAGGAATTTAAAAAGGGATGTACTTAATTCATAATCTTTTATTTTGTGGTGACAGTCACTAGGCATAACCAAATAAGCAATCAGATAGAGGGGTGAAATCTCCCTCAAAATTACTTTCGTCAGTAATCCGTAAATAACGTAAATAGGTCCTTAATGACCCTCAGGGTTACATATTCACCCCTGGAACATGCTCAGAGTGTCATAGTAGTAGTATTTATAATAAAAATTGAAAAAAAAAATGTTTCCGTCAAATCTCTTATGACATATCGCCAGCACTAATTGAGCACTAAATTTTCTGTATTTTGCTTTAGAACTAATATTGAATTCTTAGGGCGTATGAGGGTGTACACTGCTAGCTTAATTAAAAGTTAGCAGAATTCTCGTTTTCTAGTAATATATGAGAGCATCAAATTTCAGCTTTTGGCACTAAATGACCACTAATTGTTGCCCTTATTCCCAACCGATTCTGCTGATGTGACAATGCTAGCTTTATAGAGCTAAACCATTTTACTTCCTTTTAGTTTGAACATGTAACTCTCGTGTTTCAAAACATCCTATAGAATAAAGTGCTCTTTTCGAAGCTTAAAGGCAGTTTTCCTATACATTATGGTCTTTAAGAAAATGATTTACGTAAAGAAAAGAAACATTTACTGAACAAGCAAGCAAGCAAGCAAAAGTTTGATTTTTGTCTAAAAAATAGTGGCTGGACTAATTTTATATAGAATTCCGATAAAAAAGTCACGAGTTTCTTTAGTTTCTATAAAAATTAAAATTAAATATTGACTGTTATTCTACAAGTATTAAATTACTGGTTTTTGGCTGGATGGATGATTGGATATTGTTCAGGGCGTCTTATAGATGACTATTATTGATTTTTAGCTCACCAGAGCCAGTACAACAGGTGCTATGGTACTTGAAGTACGACATTTTTGTAATTTTTTTGAAATTTTAGTTTGTTAGCACGATACAGACTCCGGAGTGCAATAAATCGCCTATTTTATGATTGAATACTATTCAGGACATCACACAGATGAACCCTATCGATTTTTACTTCACCAGTGCCAGTACAACAGGTGCTATAGTACTTTAAGTACAACATTTTTAAAAATTGAATAGATGAGGCTTTTACTTGATGAAGATCCATACTGAACGATGAAATAAAACAATATAGTTTGTTTAAATCTTCATATATTTGAACTAATGTTCAATTTAAACTTGTTGACGCGTTTCACTAACACAGTAGCTTTGTCAAAACGAATGAAGGTTTTTGCGTACACACTGCACTTTTTAAAAGTAATTTAAAATACCATATAGCCAAATAGCTGATATCAGCTTTCTTCAAAAATTGAATAGATGAGGCTTTTACTTGATGAAGATCCATACTGAACGATGAAATAAAACAATATAGTTTGTTTAAATCTTCATTTATTTGAACTAATGTTCAATTTAAACTTGTTGACGCGTTTCACTGACACAGTAGCTTTGTCAAAACGAATGAAGGTTTTTGCGTACACACTGCACCTTTTAAAAGTAATTTAAAATACCATATAGCCAAATAGCTGATATCAGCTTTCTTCAAAAATTGAATAGATGAGGCTTTTACTTGATGAAAACCCATACTGAACGATGAAATAAAACAATATAGTTTTTTTAAATCTTCATATATTTGAACTAATGTTTTATTTCATCGTTCAGTATGGATCTTCAACAAGTAAAAGCCTCATCTATTCAATTTTTGAAGAAAGCTGATATCAGCTATTTGGCTATATGGTATTTTAAATTACTTTTAAAAAGTGCAGTGTGTACGCAAAAACCTTCATTCGTTTTGACAAAGCTACTGTGTTAGTGAAACGCGTCAACAAGTTTAAATTGAACATTAGTTCAAATATATGAAGATTTAAACAAACTATATTGTTTTATTTCATCGTTCAGTATGGATCTTCATCAAGTAAAAGCCTCATCTATTCAATTTTTGAAGAAAGCTGATATCAGCTATTTGGCTATATGGTATTTTAAATTACTTTTAAAAAGTGCAGTGTGTACGCAAAAACCTTCATTCGTTTTGACAAATCTACTGTGTTAGTGAAACGCGTCAACAAGTTTAAATTGAACATTAGTTCAAATATATGAAGATTTAAACAAACTATATTGTTTTATTTCATCGTACAACATTTTTAGAGAAATTTCAGTTTGTTAGCACGATACAGCCTCCGGAGTATATACAAGTGACCAATTTTATGATTGGATATTATTCAGAGCGTCTAAAAGACCAACCCTATTGATATTCAGCTCACTAAAGCCAGTACAACGGGTGCTATGTTACTTTAAGTACCAAATTTTCGTCATTTTTGAAGAATGTTCGGGTTTTTAGCACGATACAGCCTCCAAAGTGTACACAAGTGACCAATTTTTTCATTGAATATTGTTCAGGGTGTCTTATAGATGAGCCTTATTGCATCAGGAGTGCATAAGTACGGAAAATTTAGTTTTAATCTTTAAAGCCGGTTATTTTTAAATTTAATTATCCTCTGTTTAAAAGCAAATTGAAAGTTTGAATGAAACTCTAACTCAGAATTAATATTGTAACGAAGTTAGATTATTCTTCATCCCTCTTTAGCTTGTCCTTAGCCTATATGATGACACAGATATCGAATATTCTAGAAGTGTTCTAGTTCATGAGTTTTGACTGTGTTCGAAGAACAAGCGAGAATAGTCGATAACATCGGATTGGCTATAAAAGCGGCTTCAACAAGAAAAAGGTGAGTTGACAGTAATTTGTAGACGTCAAGTTTTGAAGTATTCGATGTGTAAAGTTTTATAATCCTTGCTTTCTGTTCATAAGCAAGTTGAGAGAAACTCTCGTGATTATTTAGTCCTAGATCCGTTAATTTCATAAAAACTTCTTTATTGGCACCAGGTTCAATCATTTCTGTTGAGAGACTCCTTGCTAGATTCACGCAATTCTCGCCTACATATTTTCCATTTCCAAATTAAAAGAAAACCACGTTTTCCAAAATATTTTGCATAAATCCTAATCAATTACCATTGAAATCCCCCAACTATCAACACCTCATCCCAGTTTCATACATATCCTAATTTATTCTTCATTAAGACTAATGCTGATAAATCAATACAAAGAAATTTGAGTTACTCTCATTAATTAGAGATGATACTTACAAAATTTGATAAAGCGTAAATAGTGTAGTCAATACTACTGCTGATTTTTCAAATTTAACAAAATTATACTTCTTAGGTAAGAATAATTCTATAATAACTGGCACTACTACAAAGGTATGTAACGTATGATTTAGCCACGAAGGGAAAAATACGTCAAGTATTTCTGGAAATACCAATTCTCGATCAGTATGCCATAAGACCCAGAATATTGACATAACCATTAACGTTGACGGAAAGAGTATGGTGTTGTACATTACTGCTCTAGTTTTGCCTAATCGTTTTTGAGTGGTTATGGAGAATTTCATGATTTTGGAAACTTCATCCATAATAGCAACTATCATGAATAACAACTGGAAAATCTAAAAAAAGGAATTCAGTTATCTTGTAAGTATTACAATTTTTTTATTTAAACTGCTTATAAATATCGGTTACGTCCATATAAAATTAATAATATTTTGTTTCCGTGACAATTACTCGTTTTTAAAGATCAATTTGCAAATGTATTCAGTAAAATCTGGTTACTAACGTTGTTTAAAGATTGCAAGCAGTTTAAATAGAATGAAATATATTACATTAATCAATTTATATCAGATAGATGATGAGAACAAAGTATAATTCAACCACTTCATATTACCCTAGAAACATATTTTCAATATCATTAATTAAATAGAACACTTGATAAAATGAATAGTCTGTTGATTACATACTTAAATATCATCGACATGCGATAGAGAGACAATATACAAGTCGTCCCCGTTATATATATTTAGGGTCAATTTAGGTTAAACTAGTGAACTTATGTCAATCGTCAACTCCGATATTGGATAGAAATTACAAAATAAGGATACAGAATTTTTAATAGCACGTCACAGATCATTTATGTCGTCACCGCCTTGACATGTTGTCTGATCGTCAGAACAGTCGAGGAAGTTTCGAAATTTTAAGGGTTATATAGAGTTAATACACCAGTTATCCGGCCAGCTCCCATCTGCGACCATTTTACGCATCTTCTTAATTAATAAGAAATATATTCGGACATAGCTGTCAATTTTGCCGCCATTTAATCTGTCGAATTTCATACGCGATATTTAACAATTCTTAACCTACAAACAGTATCAGTTTTCGTTTAATCGCCATTTCAAATTCAGACGTGCAACAACGTGCAATAATTTGAGCGAGCGTTAGTAGCTCATCCTAACTATCACAAGGATATAAAAATGTTTGCTTAGAACATACATTCTCTAAGTGTGTTCCGCGTGGAACCCTAGGTATCCGCAATACCCTTGTTGGGGTTCCGCAATAATTCAGAGAAATATTTCAAAACACCTCTCTCTACTAAAGACCTGAAACATGTGCCAACTGCGAAGGAGAACATCCAGCCAACTACAGAGGGTGTCCCAAAGCACCCAAGAAAAAAACGACAGCGCCAAAGACGGCAGAACCCCAAACAACACCCAAGACGATCACCTCCCAGGGAACAGCGAGAAACCAACCATCTGCCGCCAGAACAGCATGGACCAGTACGCCAGTGCAGCCAAGAAGACGGCATCTACCACCCATCAAAAACCAGACGTCTTTAAATCAATGAAGATATTCTCTACACACATGGAGAACATCTTCGTCAGCCTGATGAAACGTTAATGGATCCACACCATCCCGGACCAAACCAGCTGAATATAGGAACTTGGAACACCGTAGAGATACGAGCCAACATCAACCTGATGGGTCCTATACTAGAAGAAGGCCTAGACGTATTCGCCCTACAAGAAACGAAACTACCAGGAGAAAACTACGAAATCACATGACCAGACTACGGGATCTGCAGAGACGACAACAGCGCCAGAAGCGGAGGAATTGCCATCCTAGTGAAGACCAGACTGCACCACCACAGAATAACCACACCGGACCTCCTCACGATGGAAGCCGCCATCATTGCAGTCCAAACAGGTTTCGGCGAAAAACGGATCGTATCAGCCTACAAGAGACCTGCAGACGACCTGCACGAAGAAGATGTAGAATTCCTCCTTCCAGACGGCAACCAAGGTGTATTGATGGGAGACGTCAACACCAAATCCAGAGCATGGAACAGCAGACACCTCAACACAGCAGGAAAAAAGCTGACAAACATCGCAGGCAGACGACCAGAGCTGCACGTCTTAGAACCACCAGGACCAACAGACACCTGCCAGAGGAGCAGCAGACGTACTGGATATCGCCATACTACAAGATATCTCAGAGGTATGGGACATCACTAACGGAGAAGGAGGTACCGACCACGAGCCAGTCATTCTCACGATGGCTCAAGTGCAGCTGATTGGAACAATACCGTTCATCGCCAATGCAGCGTAACTGGACGATCGACTGAGACAGCTAGAAGATGCTATCCAACAAGCACTGGAAGACATCACGACAACGAGACGGGTGGACCACTATAAGAGGATCTCCAACATCAGCGACGAACTACGAGAGCTCGTCAGGATGAAAAAACAGAGCTAGAAGAAGAGCCAACAGGACAAGAAACCCAGAAAACAAGAGAGAAGCGAACAGACTCAAAGAAGAGGACAAGACGCAACTGAAGCAACACCGTTCAAACGACTAGGAGAACAGACGAACTGGACCCAGACACAGTAGGTCTATGGAAGCTTGCCAAAACCCTGAGACAAGACAGAAGAGAGACGCCAACAATACACCGAGTCTACTGACTAGCACATACAGACGAGGGAAAAGCAGAAGCCTTCAGAAGATCCACGGAACGCCAGATCACCCTGAACGAGCACACAGACGAGGACATGAACTTCTCAGACCAAGTCGAAGATGAGGTCCAAAACCAAGACGACGAAAACGAGGACCACGGAAACCTAGGCTACACCACCCCTAAGGAAGTAACCTACATCATCTGGTCCAGACACAAGAGGTAGGCACCTGGGAAAGATGGCTTCACCAACAACGCCCTGAAGCATCTACCAAGAAAATGAGTGGTATTCCTGACAGCCATCATTAACGGAATAGTGAAGACCAAGCACTTCCCAGACGAATGGAAAGAAGCGGAGACCATAATGCTGAGGAAGAGCGAAAAGGACCCGATGTTCCCCCAGAACTACAGGCCTATCGATCTCCTCACCACGATGAGCAAGATAGCCGAGAGAGTCCTGCCAGAAGAACAGTTCGGATTCAGGAAACAACGAAGAGCCGAAGACCAAGTCCTGAAGATAGTAGAATACGCCACCCAAGGATTTAACAGAAACCGAGCAACGGGAGCCATCTTCTTGGATGTCAGCAAAGCCTTCGACAGTGTTTGGCACGAAGGCTGATATACAAGATGAGAGAAGCCGGATACTTCAGAGCCCTCACCAAGCTGCTGTACAACTATCTGAAAAACAGAATATTCCGGATCAAGATTAACAAGATCAAATCCGAACTGGGATGGGTAGAGGCAGGAGTACCACAGTGAGCAGTTCTCTCTCCGGTGCTCTACAATATCTACACGCCGGACATCCCCAAGACAGACAACACCATCACCGCTCTCTACGTAGACGACACTGCCATCGTAACCAGAACCACACAGCCAGCGATGGTAACGAGAATTCCTCAAGAAGCCCTGAACCGAATCGACGACTGGTGTACGAAGTGGAAGATAAGCCTCAACGCACAAAAGACCCAAGCCGTGTTCTTCAAAAAGAACAGGAAGAGACCCGAAGACAATGTGGACATAGAGGGAGAAGAAGTAGCTGGAGCCCCAATTCGAAGTACTTGGGAGTCATCTTCGACCAAGGACTGACGTTCACGGATCACGTCGACTACCTGGTTGACAAGACAAAAAGGCAAGAGGATGAATGCGAGGACTCATCGAAAAAAATCCAAACTGGAACTGAAGACCAAGCTCCGACTCATCAGGGCCATCCTCATCATATTGTATGCATGTACAGCATGTGGGTACACTGCAGAGAGTCACCGATAGAAGCTCCAAGCCCAGCAGAACATTAGCCTGCTGCAAGCAGCGAACGTCCCTTGGTACATCAGGAACCAGCAGATCTACAGAGAGTTGGACCAAGAGCAGATCGAGGACATCATGGAAGAGACAGCCAGGAGAAGATTCGAAGAGCTGAAGACCCACCCGAACATCCAGATGAGGGAGCTGACGAACTACACCAGGCATCCAGGGCTAAGGAAACAGCTGAACCGCGTCCAGCAATGAAGACCAAGAACAAAGAGAGAAGAGGGACCGCCTATTAGAAGACCTGCCCAACCCTAGAAAGATGAGCAGGATCTCGAGTAGGGACAACTTTAGTAAGTGGATCCACTCTTTAAGGTCGTTCTTAGACGTAGTAAACTGTCTAAGAATTTGTCCCTTCTAGAGGCCGCGAAACACACACACCCAACGCGAACGACAAGAAAAAGAAGGTAAAAAAGGAGTAAAGTGCATTGCACTACCCTGAAGAAAAGAAGAGGACAGCCAAACACTTTCACAAAAACCCAGGGAAGTAGAATGGAGGCAGCAAACATAAAACACTGCTGCTCCATACAAAAGTGCGATGGCTGTCTTGTCTCGGGGTAAAACTTTAACAAGGCTATTTGAATTTAGAGCCGAGTTACAAATGTTTCTTTCAGATACTTCTTTTAATTTTAAAGACCGTTTGTATGATAAAACTTGCTTGTTCCGACTGTCTTTTAAGGCGAATATCTTTCAAAAACTGAACGAATTAAATTTATCATTGAAAGGTTAACAGACAACAGTCTTCCAGGTCTGCAACAAAATAACTGCCTTCAAAAGAAAATTAGATTTTTGGATTATTTGCGATGGTAAGAGAAAAATAGAAAGCTTTACTCAGTGAGTTTGTTAGCGATAACGGCTCAGAAATGTTTCAAGATGATTGGTCCAATATCTCACTTCGATCCGCGCATCTTTTGAGAAGTATTTTCCCGAAGAACAGAAAACAAAAAGGAAACTGAATTCATGGATCCGTTTTTACTCAACTTGCAAAAGCCCGAAAGTATGTCAAACGATACATATGAATATATTTTAGAAATGTCGTCAAATACAAACATATATAGTTATTATTGGTCAAAAACTAAGTACGGTACTGTTCCTCGGGTTTGGCTGTCATAAGTTTTAGATGTAGCATATTGCGTTCCTTGTTGGTTATTTTCCACCGCCAACAATCAGTGGCATAATGGAATGAGGGATTGGAAGCATGTTTCCTCTAGAATAACTGAGATAGTATACCCTTAAACATATTTTGAATCTTACGGTATTTTCGAGCTGTGGAAAAAAATCAGTCAATGGATAAGGAGCTGGAAGAAAAAATGAAATATGAGATTTTCTTTTGGAAGTTAGTTTTAAAGAGGTTATTTTGTATAAGTTTTAGCCAAGAATTGTTTATAATTTCGTGGCCATCGCGAAAATCTAGAACAAGGAGATTTGAAAGGAAATTTTTTGACTTTGGTCGAGCTATTATCTAATTATGATAATATCATGATTTAAATTTTGAAAATGCTGTCTGGATCTGTACGGCATTTAAGTAAAACGACACAAAATGAATTAATTCAATGTTTTTCAAAATTTGTTATAGAGTACCTTGTAAAAGAAATAAATTCAGCTCCTTTTTTTATTTAATGTTAGATACAACACAAGATATTTTTTACTTATTGTTGGAACAGTTCAAATTATAGGAGACACAAATGGTTTAGCCATGAAGTTTGAAATCAGAGAAAGTTTTTTGAATTTTATGAATCGGTCCTCGGGGGCCCATTTTCAATTTTCTCATATAATATTTCAAACGCTTCATATCGATTTTCTATATAATCAAACATTAAAAAAAATTATTTTTAGTCATGACAATTTTCGTCAATGGTACAACGTCTGTACCACTGACCTTGAACGCATTAATTTTACCGTTCAGGCCAAGTGGTACTCAACGTATACCACATATTTACTCAGTTGTCGAAATGAGAGGTTGTGAGGATAATCTAAAATAATTATGAGTTTCGAGAAAGAGCAAGAAATATTGCAAAAGCTTTGGGAAGATGTTATGTCTCATGAGGAAGACGACCCATTTCAAGCTAGTTCTTCGGATGAATACAATCCTAACGAAGATCAGGAAAGTGAATGCAGTAATTCAGACAGCGATACTCCTATAAGTAATTATCTTGGCAGTTTTATTTCAGTTAGGTATTACAGAAGTCTTCGGTTATGAGATGATTGCTATGTTAACATTTTTCTTAATTCCGAAAATTCCTGCATACATGATATTTCAGTATATTTAGAAAGCTTTAACATAAAATTATTTTACAGCAAGGAACTAAAGCATATACTTTGCCGCTGATATCTTTACATGAAGAGAATGAACCAAGTACATCTTCAAAACGACAAAGTTCAATACCTAGTCAGACAAAGAAAATACACTTGGTAGGTTAATAATGTTCATAACACATCCATTTGTATACAACGAAATATATTTTTTGCAGCAAGAACCAATTGATTTGCCTGTGCCTTCAAACGCAAACATTTTGCCCGCGATGCAATTAGATTCAGATGTCCGTTCTGTGGATACAACTTCTGAAATATTAGAATATGTCATAACTCAGAATACGGCTGAAAATGAAGAAGATCAGGTTAAAAACACTTGAAGAGAAGTGGATGGTACTTCACTGAAAAATATCATGTATACTGTTACTAGGAAGAATGACGGAATCAAAACTTCGAGTAGTTCATTTTAGTAACAACCAAGCAACTGTTCAGTCCACTGACAGATTATAAAAAATTAGACCACTAATAAATATGCTGAGAAACAGATTCCAGTATGCCCTTTAACCAGGAGAAAATATGTGTATTGACGAAAGTGTAGTACCGTTTAGGGGTCGCTTATCCTTTCGTCAATATACAAAGAATAAACGACACAAATTCGGTATAAAACTATACAAAATCTGTGTAGAGAAAGGATATACTTATGATCTTGATGAATAATGCGGTAAATCTAGTAAAACGTTTACTGGCTCTGAATCGGCAGAAGTTGTCATGAAACTTATGGAGCAATTATTGGATAAAGGTCGAACACTGTATGTGGACAATTATTATACAAGTGTTGCTCCGGCACGAAAGTTCTTAGAAAGAGATACACACTTGGCTGGAACTCTTGTAGCTAATAGAAAATTGAATCCAACAGATGTGACAAGCAAAAACTTTATTATAAAAATGAAGTCATGGCACGAGAAGCAGCAGGTATAAGGTTTGTTCTCACACGAATCACAAACCATCAGAAACAGTCAGGATTCTGCGCAATCCATTTCTCCGCATTCATACATAAGTTTCTGATTGTTTGAAAACAGCTTGTACGATGTTCACACAGGTATGACTGATGGTTTTTCAACTGTCCAACGTCCAGCTATTTTCAATCAGAAACTTATGTATGAACGCGGAGAAATGGATTGCGCAGAATCCTGACTGTTTCTGATGGTTTTAAACTCGTGTGAGAACAAACCTATAGTTGTTTTAAAATGGAAGGATAAGCGAGACGTGCTGGCTCTAGGTACAAAACATACTGCTGAAATGGCGAAAGGCAGGAACCAAAATTGATAGTAGATTACAATAATTCCAAGGCATATATTGATATGTCCGATGAGATGAAATCATATAATAGTCCCCTAAGGAAAGGTATGAAATGGTACCGCAAACTTGCTATATAGTTACTTCTCGGAACTGCAGTTGTAAATGCCCATATAACCTACATAAATCTCACCCATGAAAAACTTCCCATTACAGAGTTCAGAGAAAAAGTTTTAGATAGGGTATTATCTTCCCATGGGGTAGTTGCTGTCCATGAAAATATATCTAACAATACCCACAGACTTATTTTAGGAACCAGACGTCGATGCGTTATGAATTACAGTAAAATTTCTTTGGAATTCACAGTGTCGATAACGAGAAACAAAGCTACAAGAAGTACTTGGAAATGTGAGGCATATGATAAAAATTACTGCGTAGGGTGTTTTTTTGATAAACATTATAGTTCAATACTTTAAAATTTCATTAATTTGATTTTTTGTTTTTACTTACATGACTTTCTATAATTTTACATAGATTTATTTAAGTTTTTCTGTTTTTATCTTACTTCCGAAATACATACTTTTTTCTATGTAATAAGTTTACTTTTTCCCAGGGACATTGCATTACTGTATCAATCAGGCCCACTAATTCAACCTCCCATGATAAAATATACGCTAAATGCACCAGTCTTCGAATCACTGACCTGAACGTAAAGATCGTGGCAGTGGTACAACTGTTGTACCACTAGCCCAAACGGAAACTCGGTCGGGGTAGGGTAGTGTACCAGCGTTTGTACCACGTGGCAGGTAAGGTGTAAAGTAGCTTTTATCCTGAATAAAACATGTTTTTTGTTTTGGTACTTTTTATGATATAAAAAAATGTAGATTTTAGTTCTGTATTAGTTTTTATCCTGAATTTACTTTTTACATGATACTCAATGTACAGTTGCGGCCAATAAAAAATGGGACAACCATTATAGCAGATTTTTGACTAATTCTAGCTGCTTGAATTTGTCTTATGAATATGTCATATATCAACATTGAATAATTGACATCTGTCAGACAATTCCAAATTCGAAAGTAACGATGCATATAAATTCAGTGAAGAAAGGTGGAATAATCGCAACAATAGACGATGGGTTGTCAGTGAGGCAAACTGCGGCATTTTACAATGTAAGCAAGAACTCAGTTTGAAGTATTTTAAGAACGTGGCGAAATGAGGGAAGAATTAGTAGAACTCCAGGCTTAGGACGTCCAAGAAAGTCAACTGCTGAACAGGCTGCTGCTTTGATTAACCATTTAAGAGCAAATCCATTTGAAACAGTAGTTCAAGCTGTTCCAGCATCCTGTCGTACGGACCGTCGCAGAGTAGCACAGTCGGAATTGAAATGCCACGCAGCAGCAACGAAACTATTATTAAACAATATTCACAAAGAAGCAAGAATGGGGTTTGCTTTAGAGCATTGGTTCCCAACGGGGGCGATACCGCCCCCCTGTGGGCGCTGCAGCCTTTTAGGGGAGCGGTAGCAGCAAATAATGAGCAGTCAAGAGGAATGGTGAAATAAAAATGATTTAATACGGGTTAATAAGCAGTTTTAAATAAGCATTAATACTAATAATTATAATAGTTTCTTTTAGTTCAGAATAGAAGTATATAACTTGTCCTCGCACGTTGATAAGCGAACGCGCGATGTTCATACAAAATAACATGTTTCGACATGTTCGCACACAGACAAGTTGATTCATGCACGAAATGAAACGTATAAAAGCAACAGCTCTACGAATTTTTTGTTAGTTAGTTGTATGTGCTTGGCCGCGATATATAGTCGTGAATCATAAGCTCTGCCGTAATAAATAATCGTGAGTGGTGTGGCATTTTATAAACATCACTATCTATAAATCTATTGAGAATTTAATTTTTGTATGAAAATGCAAAGAAGAATAGATGAAATGGCAAATGACGTTGAAATATCATTATGCGATTACCTAAAGACTTGCAAATTTTCCATTCAACTCGATGAATCAACTCTACCAAGTAACGAAGCTCGCTCTACTCTTCTCATACGTACGATTTATAAAAGAAGAAAAAATTCATCAAGAGTTATTATTTGCTAAGAATTTGGAATCTGATACAAAGGGACATTCTATATTTAATATCATGCAAGAATTTTTTCAAGAGAAAGAAATTCCTATTAGCAATATTTTGTCTGCTGCTACTGATGGTGCTCCAGCAATGACCGGGCGTCATAAGGGTTTTATAGCACATTTGAGAAAAGCAATGCCAAATGTACTAGCTGTACATTGTATTATTCACCGTCAGCATTTGGTTGCAAAAAATTTAAATGAACGTCTGCATGCGTCCCTCAATAACGTTATTAAAGCAATCAATATCATTAGAAGCAATTCATTGAATGACCGTTTGTTTCATAAGCTTTGCAATGAAAATGATGAAGACTACAATCGCTTGCTGCTGCACTCAGATGTACGTTGGCTCTCTAAAGGTGTTTGTCTGAATCGTTTTTTCAATCTATTTGACTCAGTATTGGAATTTCTTGAAGAATACGAACAATTGCGCGAAAATCTGATTACGTCAAAAAATGACATCGCTTATTTGACGGACCTGTTTAAAGTATTTAATCAAGTTAATCTACAATTGCAAGGTGATGGTTTAAATTTAATTAAAACTAAAAACGTCATAGCTGCTTTTGCAGGAAAACTTCTAATATTCAAAATAAATCTTGGTAGAGGTGAGTACAACCATTTTCCCACATTATCAACAGTGTCTGCAAAACCGGAAGATTTACTTACTTACTGCCACCACTTGGAAGTTCTTCATGTTGATTTTACAGAGCGTTTCCAAGATATTTTAAACATGGAAATACCAAGATGGGTTATAGATCCTTTCGCAAACACAGATACTGAAGGCTCATCAAATTTGGAAGAGGAGCTATTAGAACTCACAACTAACGAAGAACTGCAAGTAAAATTCAAACGTGGATATCAAGAGTTCTGGCTTCAAAAACCAATACCAGTTCTCTATCCTGGATTGTGGACAATAGTACAGAAGTTGTTAATTGCATTTCCTTCGTCCTATATGGCTGAGCGTGCATTCAGTGCAGTAACTGATTTGCTGTCAAAGAAGAGGAACAGACTACGCATCACTGAACGTGGCGATCTGCGATTGATGTTAACGAAATTGGAACCCGATATTAACAAACTGGTAACACTCCACCAGCCTCAAGCGTCCCATTGATTTTTTCTTTATTATTAATTTTGTATTTCTTATTGTATTGCATTTCTTATTTCTATTGTGATTGTATTTCTTATTGATTCTGTGTTTATATTTAAAAGTTTAATAAACAATTTTATTGTACATTTGGTAGTCATTTAATAAATTTCTACTTCATCATTCCTCTAAAATAAAATTTAGACATTAACTGAAATTAAAGCTAAATACAGATCAAATGGGACGGTACAGATGATATTCAAATAAAATTAACTACTTTGGACTAACCAGCGACTGGGGGGGGGGGGCCGGTGAAATTTTTGTTCTCTTCTATAGGGGGCGGTGGTCCACAAAAGGTTGGGAACCACCTTTAGAGCATGAAGATTTGTTGGAAGTTATAAATATTCTTTGGAGGAAATGACTGAATAATATTGTTCCACATTATATAGATATCTGACCAGTCGATTAAGAGAAGTCATAGAGTATAATGGCGGGATTACTAAATATTAATTGTTGTTTTTTATTGATAATTAAAAATTATTTAGTAGCCTTTGATATTTAATAATGAAAAGCAATATTATTTACACTTTAGTGTTATTATCATTTAAATATACGACAAAACTATCCCATTTTTCCCGGGAACGTCACACTAGGCAACAATAACTGTCCTATTTTTTTGGCCGCAACTGTACCTATGAGAAATGTCTCAACGTACTTTTAAAATAGACAAGGGATATAGTGGGGGCCCACAAATATATTTTGCACTGAGGCTCACTCGCCCCTAGATCCGCCACTGTATGGACATATAATGAGAATGAGCCAACAAACAGCTATGAAAATACTGGAGGTAGGTAAACCAAGGAAAAAGCAAAGAGGGAGACCAAGAAGACAATGGATTGACCAAATAGAGGAAATGGGGTGAAATAAAGGGAAAACTCTGGAAGATATATAAATACTTGCCAGGGACACGAAGAGAATGGAAAACATAGGCGGAAAAGGACACAGACTCCAATCCGACGCGCCAAGAAGAAGAAGAATAGATAAGATACATTTATAGGAAAGAAGCAAGACCTATAATAGGTTTGTTCCAACCTGCGTCAGAAACAGTTTCTTACAGTCAGGATTCTGTGCACTAACTCAAATGTGTTCCAACCAGAGTTTCTGACAGTTAGTAAAAGATTAGTTTTTTGTTCGAACTGATATTCAAACCTGTTTGTAAACTATCAGAACGGTTTGTGGATTATTCTCTAGCAATTTGTTAGGGGCATTCGCATTACTGTTTCCTTAAAAATATAACCTTTAACCCCGTACCCGCCAAAGTGCTAAATAGTAAATAGATTATAATTCCCCATGAAAATCTGTTTCTATTTGAGTGTTTTGAAATATCTTTTAATACATGGTTAAGTATGAGCGACGAAAATTTTAGTGATATTAGTGACATAATATCGTTCGTGGAAAGTAGTGATGACCAAAATTTAGAATTGCTACTAAACGAGCAGATAATTAAGAACCCAAATTATTTCGGTAGGTATTGTGCTATTTTTTACATTGAATGAATTATTATTTGTGATATTTTTAGAGGAAACAGTGCCCCAGTATTCTGAAGAAGTGTTCATTGTGTTTACTCACACACTTCAAACTCTTTATCAGCTGTTCCAACCTAAAACATAAATTGATCAGGAAACCAGTATCTTACAGACATGCGCTTTGGAAACGATTTTTTCTACAACTACTATGCAAAACACGCTTTTCTACACAAATTTTTATGCGCAAAGCAAGCCTTTTCTTAATTAGTTTGATATCCGTTAGAAAAGTAATAATGTAGAGTGTGGGAAAAATACACGTTATGGTACTTTTCCGCACGGAAATGTCACTTTGCCCACGGAAATGTCAATGTCAATTTTTTTGACAATACTTTAAATTACTAAAATTCTGTAAGTAAACTATTTTTTAGATTATGTATTTCAGTTTATTGATTATAGATTATAAACAAATTCATTTATTACCCATTATTTTAGGAACTATGAACCGAGATAATAATTTATCATTCGAGTTGTCAAATTCCGATGTTGAGAATGCTCCTCCAGATATTATCGAAAAGGCTCAAAATGCAATCGAAAATTTGTTACCTGGAGTTTCAAAAAACAAGTAATAATTTTAAAGATTATATTTAGTTATTCAATCTATTATTATTTAGTAACCAATGTACTTCATAATATAGAAAAATCGAAATAAAAAACTTAAAATAAAATAAAGCAGGGAAAGACCTAAATACAGTATTTCATAATTGTTGCCGCGATAGCTTAGTGGAAAACACATCAGCATTGGAACGAAGAGGCCCGGGTTCAAATCCTGCCGACTTTTTTATATATTTGCAATTTATTTAATCTTTTTACTTTAATTTTGGAACTCTTAAGTTCGTTCTGTTTAAGTTAAATAAAATACATATATAAGTTACTTTTTTCTTTAATTAATAAACGTAGTTGTAGAAAAAATATTGTGTACAACTCGTACGCAAAGCACTTTTCCCACTCGCTGGATTTGCGCTCGTGGGAAAAGTAACGCTTTGCGCACTTGTTGTACAAACTACTATAGTAACTGTGAGAAATCTGCTTGTGATTGGAGGTTGGAACAAACCTATTATATAATCATAAAAATTGATTATTCGCTGGAACTGAGTTAAACTAGTGCGTTTCAAAGATAAACAAATGACACAAGCTTCGATATGTGTAACTTTTATAGTTCACGATAATATTATTATATTGAATATTGTTTACCGTTTATTAATGAGTTGCTTACAAAAACATAAACTATAATACTTATAACGAAAGGTACAAACTATAATACTTATAACGAAAGGTACAAAGTTTAGATAACAAGTAAACATAATTCACAATTTTATTTTTCAATGTAAAATAGAAGTGTATAAATTTAATTAACTACGATTAAAGTAATTTAAATTTTAATAAATGTCCTTATTATAAATTTTTTTTAAATAAATAATGTTGATAAGTATAAAGTTAAATTATAATATGAAGTGGTTTTTGTAATATATTAATTAATTAAGACACAGAAAATTTCCCATTACATTTTATGCAAATTATAAAGTACATCAAAGGGAAAATATAGTTAAAATGCCAACAAGAAATATACAGTACCAGGAATATATTTTTTGGTAACATGGAGTTTAACACAGAGTCCATAAGCGACAACGTGTTAGAAAGAACCAAGTATAAATTCAGTGTATTACTCTTTTCTCTAATAGGATATCATAACCAAGCAAAAGTGGAAAACGTGCAAAAGTACATAACCGTAAGCGACGACAAAGTGTTACAAAAGAAGTATAAATTCATTGTAGGATATCCGAAACAGTAAAAGAATTACAGTACAGTTAAACGTCCGAACATATCTGATCAGAAGTACCGCCCTCGAGAGGCGTATGCGCGATTCGTATATTGTAGTATACTTATTTTAACTGTAACAATCTACGCTTTCTTTAGATTGTCTATCTCACCACGCCTCTCTCTAAAACACTGGAAATGCCATGTGCCTCTTACATTTTCCTGTTGACTATGAGGCGATTGTTGTTTTACGTTAGAATTAAATGAGGAATGATTTCTGTTATAATTAAAGAGGATATTGTATGGGCACCTATACTTTCAACGTATTTTTACTTGAGACGAGGGAACCGAATTTCTCGAAAATAATATATATTCCAAATGAGAGTACGTAATAATAAAATTTGTTCGATCAAATACGTAACATGATAACATGAATTGTGTAAACTCAAACAAATCTGATTTTATTCATCTTTGAGCTAGAAATTTAACTTGCAACGAGCCAACAAGCGGACATGCGTTTTTTTCCTGTCTGCGTTTGCAATGTACGAAACTTTATATATTAAGCGCTGCATCGGTCGCGATTTCATTTGTTGCCAGATGCCCGATCGATAATTAACTTAGCGAAGTGAAAAGGTGCATCATGGGGTAAAATATATCTGATCTTGAAACATTAGTTTTTTTAGTTTTACAGACTTGTTTTAATCTCAGTTGAAATTATTGCGTTGTTGACATTTGTACAGATGGGGCCAAGGCGATGACGGGCAAAACAGCAGGAGCAGTGTCAGTGTCACTGCAATTAGTTGTGAAAGAAGAGAGGATTTAGTGAGTATATCTGATAGTATTCAAGAGCAATTTGGTGAGGATTATGATGTACAAATACCAGAAAAAAAAATTCCGATTATAAAAATTATAAATGTAGAAGAAAATTTGTTGAACAATGAAAATTACTTTATAGAGAAAATTATTTTGCAAAATGCTATAACCACAACAGAGGACAAGACAAATATATCTGTGATAACACACTTCAAAGGTAAAAGAGGAAAAGAAAGTGTCGTTTTGGAGGTGAACTCTAATATATATATAGTCTAATATAAAAAAAGATAAACTATCAATTGGATGGAGATCGTAAACATATTTTGATGATATAAATATAGTGCAGTGCTTTAAGCGTTATAAGTTTAGTCATATGGCAAAAGATTGCAAATCTGATAAAAGTGTTTGCCCAAAATGTACAGGAGATCATAAAATAGATGTATGTCAGTCTCAACAAAGTATCTGTACCAACTGTAAATATGCATCAGATGTATTGAAAGTGCCAAATATTGATTATAATCATCTTGCATTTGATAAGAATTGTGAAGCATAGAAGAGAATATACAAGGAAATGGAGCAAAAAGTTAATTAGTCAAGTAATTATCCTTTACAAAAATACCAACCAAAGGGAAAGTTAATGTATTTAAATATACAGAGTTTACTGGTACATAAAACTGAGCTGAGTTTAATTATTTATAACTGGAAACCTTCAGTAGTTTGTTTATCCCAAACATGTATAACAAATCAAATTTTCGATCATGAAATTCATATTGATGGATATAGCCTCGTAAATGCAGTATCACATAGCAGGCACACTGGTGGGACAATCATTTACATAAAAGAAGAACTATCATCAAAAACTTTAGTAAGATCGTCATATTTCAATAATGTGTGGATGACTGGCATAGAACTTTCAATAAAAGATGAAAAATGCTTAGTGTTTAGTGTGTATCATTCACCCTCAAGCAGGGTTGGGCAAAATCTGATTTTTAGCAAAAAAATCAAAAACCATTGATTTTTTAAAAAAAAATACGATTTATTTGATTTTTTGAATTTGAATATAAAATTTGAACATTTTGATTCTTTAAAATTATTGTTAATTATTTTAATGTATAAGTCTAAAAATTATAATACAATTTGCGGCTCAAAAACTTGTGACAACGCATCTGTCGAGCTTCTTGCAGGAAAATTCTTGTCGCGATTTGGTTTCCTTCTGTCCTATACACTCACTATACAGTGCCTAGTACTGCCGAGTGAGGCACGAACGCGTTTGTTGTGCTTTTTGCAAGAATATTCCTGTCGAGGCTTGTTTTCCTTCTCAACCTATAAATTGATGTTGCCCAACAATTTCACGCATTTTGCTAGTTAGGTTAGTTAAGTGAAGTGAAAACATATAAATAAAGTAAAATTAGTGGAAGAAAAGAGGGCCCAATATGGCAGTTCTATATTAAGACAACAAATCCAAATAAATTGGGATGAAGGGCTATTTGTAGAAAGTGCAAGAAAGATATTCAAGGGTTAGTCCAAAGACTTAAAACACACCACGATGTTTGTATTTATCAAGAGAGGAGTACAGGTAAGTAAATTATTAATTTAATTTTATTTATATATAAAAAAGATTTTTATTATTAACCCGGGAATGATCGCGTGGTTAGATTTTGCTTAACATTTTTTTGTTTTTTGTTGATTCTCCAAGCACTTGATATTTTATTTTTGAGATCATTTAGTGAAAGTTTTGAGACATAAATATTAATTATAAGTTAAGTAACATAGTGTGATTTTTAATTATATATTCTGAGATATTTTGAAATATTTTTAAAATATATGCGTATTATATTATAAGTAGATACATTTTTGATAAATAACAGATTACAACAGGGTAACAAATGTTTCTATGCATTAAAAGACACATTTAAAGCAAAGATATTGTCTACAAACCCAAAAATTAAAATATACAAGACAATAATTAGACCAGTCGTACTTTACGTCGCAGAAATCTGGAATTTAACAAAAAAAGAGGAAAACTCATTAGAAATCTGGGAAAGGAAAATACTACCGAGAATATACGGCCCAATTAAATAAAATGGAGTATGGAGAATATTAAGAAACTACGAAGTTAATCAAAAATTCAATAGCCCAATAATAACTAATGAAATAAGAAGTAAACGATTAAGGTGGGCAGGACATGTACAACGTCTCGGTAATGAAAGGTGTGTCAAGAAAATACAGGAAACTAAAAGACAAGGACGAAGAGCAAGGGGACGACCGAAAACTAGATGGTTGAATGGTGTAGAAGAAGATCTTAAAGAAATTGGAATAAATGACTGGAAGAACAAAGCAAAAGACCGGAAAAATGGAAAAGAATAGTAGAAGAAGCAAAGGACAGACTTCAGAGCAGTAACGAAATCACCGAATTCACAAACTCCCTACTGATTTAAAGCAGTAGGGTTGGCCAAGCAGCTGGCCACCGCTGCCGGAAAAACGAGGCTAGAAATCCCAATAGGGAGACTATGGACCTTAAGGTCTGAAAGTCAATGAGAAGAAAAAGATACATTTTTGAGATAATTTTAAAATTTTTTTGATAGATATTATTTTTAACAAAGATAATATAATTTTTAAGTATTCGTTTATAGATATTTTAGGATATAGATTTTAGGCATATAGGATTGTTTTCAAATGTTAGGTGAAATCTAACACGTGTCCTGTAACTTTTTTTACACGACCTTTCCCAGATTAATTAAAGATTATCTTTACTCCTCTATACTTACTTAATTTTTAATTTTTTTCAACTTAAAAAAAAATTTGCTTTTACATCTCTATTGAACATTTTCACTTTATTTTAAAATCAATAATTCAATACTATAACAATATATCATCAATTTATCAATTTCATTTTAAATTATGTTTTTTCTCTTTCCAGAGAGTCGAATGTCGCTTGACAGTTTTGCTAGCACATCATCTGCCTCAAGTTGTAGTTCAGTCATGACGGATAGTGCATATGTTAGAAAAACTCCACCGAAAGTACCAACAAATCCAACAACTTTTGAGCCAGTCCAAAAAGAAAGCAATCGAAACTCAGCCTACCATGAGTGGTTTTGTAAAGCGGACTTCAACTGCTGAAAAACATAAAATTGACAAACAAATAGCAAAAGCTATTTTTGCTACTAATTCGAGAATTTAGAGGTGAAAAAAGCCATTCAGTTATTAAGGCCTGGTTATACACCGCCCTCGAGAAAAACGGTAGCAACAAGTCTTTTGGACGAAATCTATGAAGAGGAAAAGAAAAATGTTTCTCCTCCCTGTCAGGACAGTCCATAAATATGTCAATTGATGGGTGGTCAAACGTGCACAACGAACCAGTGATGTGTAACGATAACCACTGAAGATGGACAAGCCCTCCTATACGAAACTATAGGCACATCAGGAAATACACATACTTCAGAATATTTAACTCAAATAGTTTGTGACCTGATTTCTTCATGTGAATTAAAATACAAGTGTACCGTAAAATCGTTTGTGACAGATAATGCCGCAAATATGACACTTATGAGAAAAACATTAGAAGAAAAAATGAACTTATGGCTGCTCTGCACATATTTTTAATTTACTGTGCAAGGACTTTCAAGTTAAAGACGTTAAAGAACATGTGGTCCAAATTGTTAAGTATTTTCGAAATAACCATTTGGCTAGAGCTAAATTCAGTCCAGCAGGAGGCAGCGCTTTAGTTCTTCCAAGCGATGTGCGATGGAATAGCCTTGGCGACTGCTTAGACTTGTATGTCACATCATATTAAAAATCTGCAAAGAAAATAAAAAGGAGATCGATTCCACTATTTACCAAAAAGTTTCAGATATTGCGATTAAACATGCAGTGCAAGATTATTTAAACATTTTAAAACCTATATCAATTGCTCTTGATACTGTGCAGAGGAAAAATGCTACTATCGCAGATGCTGTAGAGCAGTGGAAACATTTATAATATATCTTTGATGAATCTGTGGAATTATCATTACAAAAAACACAACAATTTAATAATCGATATAAGCAAGCACTAACGCCATATCATTTTATAGCGTATATGTTGAATCCACAAAAACAAAATACGAGTTAACACCAGAAGAAAAGAATATAGTGTTAGAAACAATTAACGAGTTATATGAAAACACTGGACTGTTACCTTTAGTAATAAAGTTAAATGTCCGCAGTGCTCCATTTAAGCAAGTTATGTTTTCGGACGAGGTAATAAAAAATGTAAACGGACTACAATGGTAGTTATCACAAAATGATGAGCCGGAAATCTTGAAACAGTTGCCAATAATAAAACAGTTCCTGTATGCAACTGCTTCTTCAGCTTCAGTAGAACGTGTATTTAGCTCTTTTGGATATTAGAAACAGATTAGGCATAGAAACAGGAGGAAAACTCGTGTTTTGTTTAAATTGTATAACGAAAATGAATAGACTGAAAATATACAGTAATAAAATTTAGATGTTACGTTTAGTTTAAGAATTTGGAATTATGTACTTCTTTTTTGTTGTTTTTGCTAAAGCAGATACTTCTTTTGATTTTTGAGAAAACTTTTAGATTATGTTGTTATCTAGTTCTGAATAAAAAAGAACAAAATTGATTTTAAATCATGATTTCAATCAGCCCAACCCTGGGCAAAACCGACTAAGTAATCTTGCTATCATTTCAATAAAATCGGACCAGCTAAAAGGAAGATACCGAATATTTAATTAAACAGTTTATAAAAATTAAAGCACGAAAAGCTCAATTCAATATTAGTTTTTAAATTGTATATTTTCATTGTGAATCAATGTCTTATTTGGTTTTTTCTGCAAAATTTATTTATATATTCATATACTCGTATACATTGTATCCTTTTAAATATAAATAAAGAAACTTTTTGATTATTGATCTGACAGCAGTACCTCGTAACGTCAAATAAAAATAAATACTATTTAGGATGGATTTTCACGAAACTTGGCTGGGCATCGAGGGCGGACTTTTATGAAATGAAACTTGGCTGGGCATCGAGGACGGACTTCCATTTTTTTGTAGTAATAATATAATAATAATATTTTATGATTACAAAGTGAACCAATAAAAAAAATAGCGTAAAGTATTCGTGGATAACTGGTCTTTCAAACACTTGCTCTATTTCGAGCACTCCGGCTGCGCCGTCGTGCTCGAAAAATCGCGCGTGTTTGAAAGACCTCTTTATACACTTATACTTTAATATACTACTTTAATATTATAAATATTTTTTTATTTCTTGTGCTTTACATTTGAAACTAAAATACAAAAATTTTGAGTTGTAATACTGTTAGAATATATTGATGCCTTCTATAAGGTTATAATTATATTATGTACCTCACTGAGAAAATACATGTATGGCTTGTACAGGGTGTTCCAAATTGGTGTGTTTTGCAGGGTATCTCGTAAACTAGAAGAGATAGATGAAAAGCAGTTAAGATGTTGAGACTTCTTTTTTTGTTAAAGTAACGATAGCCTAACTAAATCTTTAGTAACTCCCTGTAGTTGGAAGATACAGGGCGATTATTGAAAACAGTCGAAAACTACAAGTTACTATAACTTCTTAATTAAGAAAAATATAATATTATAAGGATACTGATGGGTGACAATTTTATTTATCAAAATTATAATTAAAAAAAATAAAATCAGATTAAAACAATAAACTTATGAAACAACAAGAAATATTGTAACAACTAATCTACCTATAACTAATTTTATTAGAATGTAAAAATTACATTAAACGTTCAAAATGTCCTCCGTTTTGTTGTAATAATAATTGACACATTTTTCTTACTGGTCTTACACAATTGAGAATGTGCACTGCCTTTATTTTTCTAAATGCGGTATCATTATTTTGTAATAAATCTTCCCTACTCTCGAAGTTAGTCTTGTAAATATTATTTTTTTAAAATCCCCAAATAAAAAAATCAGGAGGATTTACTTCCGGATAACGAGGGGGCTACTTAACCGGTCCATAAGTACCAATCCACCGATTAGGAAATTTTTCGTTTAAATAATCTCCAATTAATAGAGCATTATGGGCAGGTGCTCCATCTTGTTGGAATCAAAATGTGTCCCTATCAGCCAACACTTCTTCCTCCAAAAGTTGTTGTAAGTTTATTTCCAAGATATCTATATATCCAGCAGCGGTTAGTTTATCATCAATTATATGATAAACTAATTTATTATGTTTGACAAAACAACTAACGTTAAAGCCGAATCTGCCTTGTCTCCTAATCCCCTGAACTAAGTGTGGATTTGAGTCATTCCAAAATAGTTCATTATGTCTGTTAAATATTCCTGCACTGCTTATGCGAGCTTCATCCCTTAATATTACCTTTGAATAAAAATTTTCCTATATACAACTGTGCAAATTGTGTTCTTCTCAAAAAATCGTTTGGGTATAATTTTTGACGGACGGATGTCCGATAAGGCCTAAATTTATATTTCTTTAAAATCCTTCCTGCAGTAGTTTTTGGAACACCTATTTCATTTTCAATTTTACACAGAGAAGATTCATGATGTGCTTGGATATATCCCAACGTATTTACCTCTCTTTCTTCATGATTTTTTTCGTACTTACACCGTGATTTCACAAAACCTCCATAATCGATTAAATTTGAATCGAGTTTTTTAAAAATCCTCTTGTTTTTTCTTCTTTCTGAATATCGTTGAAAATATAATTCAGACGCATCACTAACATTCTTTTGACATTCAATATATGCCACATGCATATCATATTTTTCATAATTCTCAAAATTCATGTTGTTCACAAGACTGCACGTCGTAAAATTAATTCTGACAGGTAACACAGGTTTTGTTTTATTTTCCATGGTAAAGCTTAATACTCACTTAGGCGAAATTCGCGTATTTTTGACATAATGTATCAAATCCAGATCTATAACCCAACTTGGTATTTCCATGTTTAAAATATCTTCGAAACGCTCTGTAAAATCAACATGAAGAACTTCCAAGTGGTGGCAGTAAGTAAGTAAATCTTCCGGTTTTGCAGACACTGTTGATAATGTGGGAAAATGGTTGTACTCACCTCTACCAAGATTTCTTTTGAATATAAGAAGTTTTCCTGCAAAAGCAGCTATGACGTTTTTAGTTTTAATTAAATTTAAATCATCACCTTGCAATTGTAGATTAACTTGATTAAATACTTTAAACAGGTCCGTCAAATAAACGATGTCATTTTTTGACGTAATCAGGTTTTCGCGCAATTGTTCGTGTTCTTCAAGAAATTCCAACACTGAGTCAAATAGATTGAAAAAACGATTCAGACAAACACCTTTAGAGAGCCAACGTACTTCTGTGTGCAGCAGCAAGCGATTGTAGTCTTCATCATTTTCATTGCAAAGCTTATGAAATAAACGGTCATTCAATGAACTGCTTCTAATGATATTGATTGCTTTAATAACGTTATTGAGGGACGCATGCAGACGTTCATTTAATTTTTTTGGAACCAAATGCTGACGGTGAATAATACAATGTACAGCGAGTACATTTGGCACTGCTTTTCTCAAATGTGCTATAAAACCCTTATGACGCCCGGTCATTGCTGGAGCACCATCAGTAGCAGCAGACAAAATATTGCTAATAAGAATATCTTTCTCTTGAAAAAATTCTTGCATGATATTAAATATAGAATGTCCCTTTGTATCAGATTCCAAATTCTTAGAAAATAATAACTCTTGATGAATTTTTTCTTCTTTTATAAATCGTACGTATGATAAGGTAGAGCTTCGTTACTTGGTAGAGTTGATTCATCGAGTTGAATGGAAAATTTGCAAGTCTTTAGGTAATCGCATAATGATATTTCAACGTCATTTGCCATTTCATCTATTCTTCTTTGCACTGAATTATTACTGAGAGAAATTTTTTTAATGATATCAAATGGTGTCTTATGATGGAGAACAGTTTTCTAATATCTCTTCGACTGCCGGCAAAATTCATTCATCGCCAATGGTGTGTGGTTTTCCTGACTTTGCGATTAACAATGAAACGTTATATGAGGCTCGTAGCCCATCATCGTCTCGTTTAGAAGACGATGTAAAAAGGTTTGATATAGTTGGCTGTTTTAAATATTGTTTTTCGAGTTCTTGAAAATAGAATATATCTTTGTTCTTCTTAACAGGATGCATTTTATGTAAATGCTCTTGTAGCCTAGAAGGTTTCATAGCTTCATTTGAAAAAACTTTTCGGCAAATTAAACACATAGGTAATGATTTGTTTGTAGAAGATTCCGCAAATCCATATTTTAAATATTCAATACTGTATTGCCGGCATTTCTTTTTTAATTTAGAAGTAGATTCAGCCATTTTCATACAAAAATTAAATTCTCAATAGATTTATAGATAGTAATGTTTATAAAATGACACCACTCACGATTATTTACTACGGCAGAGCTTATGATTCACGACTATATATCGCGGCCAAGCACATACAACTAACTAACAAAAAATTCGTAGAGCTGTTGCTTTTATACGTTTCATTTCGTGCATGATTCAACTTGGTTGTGTGCGAACATGTCGAAACATGTTATTTTGTATCAACGTGCGAGGACAAGTCATATACTTCTATTCTGAACTAAAAGAAATTATTAGTATTATTATTAATGCTAATTTAAAACTGCTTATTAACCCTTATTAAATCATTTTTATTTCACCATTCCTCTTGACTGCTTATTATGTGCTTCTGAATCCGCTACCGCCCCCCTAAAAGGCTGCAGCGCCCACAGGGGGGCGGTATCGCCCCCGTTGGGAACCAATAATATAGGTACTTAAAATCAATAATCAGCTATATTTACCTACTTTGTTTTTAGTTCACTGATTTTATTTTTGGTAATGCTGAATTGGTTGAAGATTATTTAAACGAAAAACTTTTTAATCGATGAAAACGGAGGATATTTTGAACATTTAATGTAATTTTAACATTCTAATAAAATTAAGTAGTTATAGGTAGATTAGTTGTTACAATATTTCTTGTTGTTTCATAAGTTTATTGCTTTTATTTTTTTAATCTGGTTTTATTTTTTATTAATTATAATTTTGAGAAATAAAATTGTTAAATTTCGTTACTGAGTGTTCAATAGTGTTCAATTTTTTAAGGGTGTTTCACCTGATAACATCCATAAATGGTTTATTTGCACTGTAGCTCCAACCATTGAAAATGAATATATAATATGTCATATCAGATGAATGAGAATTAAAAAAGGAAACGAAAAACGTCAAAATATACAGGGTGTACCATTTAAAACAACATAAGTTTGCATTATATTTCCTTAGTGAGCCCCCTAACAAAAAATTCTGTGCGCCACTGAACTCTTTAATATCATATCTATCAAAAGTTCCTATAACGTTTTTTTAATATTTTTCTTAATTAAGAAGTTATAGTACCTTGTAGTTTTCGACAGTTTTCAATAATCGCCCTGTATCTTCCAACTGCAGGGAGTTAGGCTATCGTTACTTTAACAAAAAAGAAGTCATAATATCTTAACTGCTTTTCTTCTATCTCTTCTAATCTACGAAATACCCTGCAAAACACACCAATTTGGGACACCCTGTACTTGTAAAATATAAAAATGAAAATACTTTTTAAAATTATTTTTTAATAGTGGATAATAATACCTAACTTAACCCGTATCTGTACCCATATAAGAACGTAATACAAATTTGGGGCGTTATTTTAAATTTGCACAAAGGCTCCAAAAGTGCTAGGCGCGGGCCTGCACTGAACATACTTGTTTCTTTCTAACACATTGTCGCTTATGGACTTTGTGTTACCAAAGAATATTCCTAGTACTGTTTATGAAAAAGCTTAGAACACTTAATATTAAATTTATGTACAGATTATCAAAAGAAAAATAATAGTCACTTTGCAGAAGATGATACTTTTTGAAACGAAATAAAAAAGTAAGAAAATTTAAATAAAACATGATTAAATGTATTCCAAAATGTATCAACATTCTTTTGATTTTTGATAGGAATATTATGGCTTTTACTTTAACCGATAAGAAAGTCCAAATACTAAACATTACACAGATTGATGATAGAACTCTCAATTTTTTTACAGCTAGAGACATTTTTGCTCTTTTTTATTTATATACATTTCTTTTGTGGATATTTGGTATTAACTAGTAGTTAAAATTATTTACACGATCTTTCTATAAATTTTATTTTCCATGTATTCAGTGTTATTTTAATATTTATTGTATTAAAATGCAAATCAAGTAAAATATAGATTAAAATGATAAACAAACTCTCATTTTGTTGATAAAATGACTAACTCATGTGCCAATTATTGCATTAAATTTAAATTTAATCATCTAAGCATTACTTCTTATCTCTATAAATAATACACAACAATGTATGTGAAAAAACTATGATGCAAACCTATTTGTAATGTACTAGAATTCTGTATGTCTTGAAAAATGTTTTTCTGATGAATAATAAGTACTTACTATTTTATGCATTAATATTAATACTCACAAAATTCCATAACGTGAAGAAACAAAATTCATATCCAGCATAATTTGCTATGTCTTCACCAAACTCTTTTTCTCTACCACTTTTTTTCATTTTTTCTCCCAATTCAATAAAATATATTAGAGAGTACAAATTAAGAGATAGTACAGAAGCGTACATTAACACAGGAAGTAAATTTGCCATCGTAAAAAATATTCAAAACAAAACTACACTTATAGATATTTAAGAGAGCTGCGTTATTGTTGTATTCTCCAATTCAATAATAAAACCTAGTTATAAGATATAATGACTATCACAAACTGTCAATGTATTCCTAATAACTGAATCGAAATATGTTGTGACTAATAAAAACTGAATGATAAATGTTTTAATTAAATTTTATCTTGAGCCAGTGATAAGACTTGTGAGTTAAGGAAGAATTTTAGTAGACTATAGTTTTAATTAGTCAATAGAATAATTTGTGTTTCATTCTATCAATAGATGGAAGGAAATTGAAACAGTGGAATTCAAAGTCCAAAGACATTTATGTTGTAATATCTTTGGTCGAATCATTTGGGTAAACATTTATTCAGTGAACAACATAGAGCTTTATGTCAGTGTGCAAGAAAACGAACTCAATAGTGAGTAAACCGTTTTATATACATTTAATAAGTACAGGCTGAGTCAGGAGTAACCGTGAATACTTTTATTTCCTATATGGGCGTCCCCACGAAAAATATTTAAAAATACCTGCTTCCATTGCTTAACAATACCTTTAAGGTTATAAATAGATTTTTAATAACATTTCTATCAATAATAATGTTTAAACACTTAAACTGCAATTTGGAAAAACGTTAAACGAATTAACTGATGTATACATATTTATATATCACAAAACTATACTCTATTTTTATGAATGAGAGAGTATTAAAATAATAGAGCATTCGTAATTCATAGGCGTATCACTTCTTTTAGTAGAGAGTTAAAATATTTTTTGAAGTTATACCTCGAGTATTTTCGTATTGTTACGAAACAGCACACTGGTATAGTCCCTAAATCCGACTCTGTCTAAGCCAGGTATAAAAGTTAAAATGATGGCGGATACGCTAGTTTTTTATAACTGTTTGGGACTATCTTATCTAAACATTGTTTTTGTGACCAGTCTTATCTAGAAAATGCCAGAAAACCAATTGTTTTTGAGTAAGCCGCAGTCCGGAATTTTCTAGCAAAAACGGCATTAATATATATATAATGGACCGATCAGCGGATACGTTTAGTTGATAATTGGACATCGTGAGATAAACAAGTGAATAAGTGAATATAAATCAGTTAAGTGTTTATATAAATTAGTTTAAGTGAATATACTGAGTATATATAAATTAAGTGTTAGTGATTAGTTTAGTGTTTAAATAAATTAAGTAAGTGAACCTACCGTGTGTTTAAAATGTATCCCACCCGTTTATTGTATAAATAAATAACAAAAACATTACAGTATGAAACAAAATTTGTATAAATATAATAAATATATCGGGTGTAAACTTTGACATTTAAACAACGTTAGATTAGATTAGATTTTAACGGGGTAGATCACCTGGAGATGTAATGACAAAAATGATGCTTTTCTTTATGAAACAATAACGCTGTTTTGCAACCGTTAGTATCGAGCGTATGGTAGCCCGACAATAGGTCGGGATATCAGTCGCTCGTTTCAAGATAGGCTTCGGCAAATACGACGTTACCCGAATGCGGTACACTATACGCTCGATACAAAAATGCACCCGGGAAGGCACCGCCAGAGTGCTTCTCTTTCGGTTTCCTCCTTCTTCCGAAACTCTTTCTTATAGAAGCATTTTCCTACACCACAGAAAGGCTCCGGGCCAATAAAGGGCATTTGTGCTCCTTTAATACATCAAGTTTTCTTCGACACTCCCATGCCAACTTTGAGTCAATGACATGGGGGCTCAATGCTTTGATAGCTGCTTGACTATCAGAATGGATCGACATGTCACATTTCTGATAGTTTCTTTCTAGGTTCATTTCCACGCATCTTTCGATCGCAAGTATTTCTGCCTGAAAGACGCTCGGGAAGGAGCCTAACGATAATGAGTATCTAGTGCCAGGCCCAAATACTCCAGCGCCTGCTCCAGTGGTGGTTTTTGAACCATTTGTATCCCATTTAATGGTGTTTTCTTTGAGAGATGGATGTTGTATTCCCTTTCCCAGTCTCTCCTCGTATTTAGCATCGCAGTGAAATTCTTTTCGATACTTACTTTCTTGATCATTTCGTCACTGGGAAGATTCGCTGATGAGATGTATTTTGATAGAGAGGACCAGGCTCTCTGATTTTTAATACTCTCATTGCCTGAACCTTCCTTAGATATTCTAAGAATTGCCTCTTGGGCAGTTCTTTATATCACCAGATGTAGAGGTGTGAGATCTGTAATGATCTCAAGTGCCCCAGTTGGACACGTTCTCATAGCTCCAGTGATGCACACACAGGCAAGCCTTTGAACTTTGTCAAGGGTCTTCCTCATGCTGTACTGACTTGCTTTTGTATGCCAAACTATTGCCCCATACGTAATTGCTGGTCTCACAATCATGGCGTTCATCCATCGCAGTATTTTTGGGTTACAGCTCCACCTCTTAACAGCTAGATTTCTGCACGCCATCAAAGCTCTTATTGCTTTACTAGCAGTTATTTCAACATGCTTATTCCACAGAAGCTTACTGTCTAGGGTTATCCCTAGATATTTAACTTCTGATTTCCATTCTATGATTTCCCCGTTTAAAGATATGGGTTTCATGGCTGGAAGTGTTCTTTTCCGGGTAAATGCAATTACTATGGTCTTGTTTGGGTTAATGTTTAGCCCCGCCGACAAGCACCATTGCTCAATGATTCTGAGGCCGTTTCGTAATAAATCACACAAGGTGCTCTCGAACTTGCCTCTGACGAAGCCAAGCTCCGTTAGCCTGTAGAGCAACTCATTTACTACGAGGCTCCATAGAAAGGAAGATATCACTTCCACTTGAGGTGTCCCCCGAATGACTTTAACTGAGGTGGTTTGATTCCCCACTTGTGTCTCAGCTATCCTCGTCGTCAACAACTCATACATCCATTTTACAATGGTTTCATTTACTCCTCGCCTTTTTAGTGCTTCTTTGACAGACACATGAGTTGTGTTGTCAAAGGCCCCAGATATATCCAGGAATGCGCGCATTGCGATTTCTTTGTTGTTCAGAGTTCTCTGGATGACTTCCGTCAGCTGATACAGAGCCGTCTCAGTTTATCGACCCGCTCTGTAAGCATGCTGACATTTATGAAGTGATATATTCTCCAGATTCTCTGTTCTTATGTAGATGTCACTACTTTCTCCATCGTTTTGAGTAGGAACGATGTTAGACAGATGGGTCTAAAAGATCGGGGATCAGTCCCATCTTTTTTTTCTATTTTTGGTATGATGTTTACCTTTGCCCTTCTCCATTTTCTAGGTATTAGACCCACTGCTAGACTGCTTCTTGTAATCTTCAGCAGGTGAGGAAGAATCTTCTCTATCCTTTGCTGCAGAAGTGCTGGACATATTCCATCCACTCCTGGTGATTTATATGGTTGAAATGTACTTATTGCCCATTCCAATCGTTGTCTTGTAAATATTTTCTTAGCAATGTACCAATCTTCCTTGCGGGATTTTTTGGTGTAATTCATTGCTATTTCAGTGTTTGTTGCTGGTTCACTACATGGAAAGTAGGTTCTAAGAAGAAGAATCGATCGTTCCCCTTCACCTTCCGTGTATGATCCGTCTAGCTTTTTCAGCGACATTGTGGGGTTAGTTCCCCCATTTGCCATGACCTTTTGTAGTCTGGCCGCTGTGTGAGTGGAAGTGATCTTTTCGCAAAAGGCTTGAAAATTAAGCCTTTTGGCCTTCCTAATCTCTTTATTGTACTGAGTAAGCTTCTCAGTGTACCTCTGCCAATTACCGTCACGTTTGGCTCTATTAAAGAGCCGACGGACCTCTTTTCTGAGGTTTGACAGGTTCTCATTCCACCAAGGAGCGTCCTTTTCTGAACGAGCTTTTGACAGTGGGCAACTGGAATGAAAAGCTTCCATTATTGCCTCACTGATCTGTTCGACTCTTTGTTCCATGTCGTAGTGCGGGTGATTTATCCCATTCATTTCGACTTGTTCTACATACTGACCATGGCAAGGATACTCTTGGTAATTTTACATTAATGGATACAGCTGCTCTTGGAGAAGTAATTTTTTCCATGCCAAATAAAAACAGTCCTGATGATATTGGTATTATTTTTATGAAAAACACTTTCGACAGTTTAGCCAACCCTTTGTTAAATTTAATTAACAGTTCTTTGGTAACTGGTGTAGTACCAGATGATATAAAAGTTTCCACGATTATACCTATTCGTAAAGTATCAAAATCTAATAAAGCATCTGACCTAAGACCTGTAAATATGTTGTGTAGTTTTGAAATTTTTTTGGAAAAGGTAGTGTATACACAATTGGTCGACTTTATCGAAACAAATGAACTGATAAATACGGTTCAATCTGGTTTTTGAAGCAAGCATGCATGTGAAACTGTCTTACAATGTAACATCGATAAAGGACTTGCAACTGTTTGTGTCTTTCTAGATTTGCAGAAAGCATTTGAAACAATGGATAGAAATAGACTACTGCGTAAATTGGAAATGTTCGGGTTTCGGGGGATAGTAATGAAATGGTTTGAAAGTTATTTGTCAAATAGAAGGCAAAAAGTAAAAATTAACGATATAACTTCAGATGAAATATTGAATGAGTGTGGTGTACCTCAGGGAAGTGTGTTAGGCCCATTACTTTTTGTGATCTATATTAATGATGTGTCTTTATTCCAAATTGATTGCTAGAAACATATTTTTGCTGATGACCTGCTCATTTATTCTTCTGCTGTAAGCATACAGCAAATAGTTCATATGATTAATAATAGCCTGGATATTATATACTGGTGGTATTGTGCCAAATTGTTAAAAGTAAATTTTAATAAAACAAAATACATGTTAATTTGCAATAACCAACAGCTAACATTATTTCAGGAAAACAACTTTGAAGTAAAAATTGGAAATTGCCCAATTTCGAATACGGATGAAGTAAGAATATCTTGGCGTTATTATTGATAGACATTTGAAATTTAAACAACATGCTAATTATGTAATGAAATTAATTTCATTTAAACTAAATTATCTCTTTAGATGCTCCAGCTATTTGTCAAGGTGGGCAAGAACAATAGTTTTTAATACTTTAGTTCTTCCTCGCTTTACATATTGCTTAACTGTACTGTATTTATTAAATCTGAACGAAAGAAACCAGTTTCAAAAACTTTAAAATCAAGCTATGAAAACACTTATGTCTTGCCTTATAATGGAAATGCTTGGTACATTAAGACGGTTGCCTGTGAAGGACTTCTTTTTATACCATACATTGATTTTTATATATAAGATTAAAGCTGGACATGCACCAACTTATCTCTCTATTCCATCTTCCAATCGACGTAAAGTTGAACGGGGGAGGGACGCAGAGCCCAGGAGACGGGTTTTGCACGGAGAGTCCGAGGACATTGCACTTCCTTAAACTGTCCCAAGATCGCTGGGTACTTCCAACATGATTGGGAGTGTGTGATCATAGATTACGCCCTTCAAGTGGTGGCCCTGTTGCAGCTGAGCTCAGCGGATCTAGACCGGGAAGTCGATAAACATCCCCCAACCCAAGGCGTCAAGCAACCCGTGCCGATGGGTGCATGGCGGTGGCAGAGCACCGTCGAAAACGGAGCCTCTGGGATACCGCGCGACCTCCCAGAGAATCAGCCTTATTCCCCCTTACGGGTCACTGGGAAAATGGACCGTACTAACCCGGTACTCGTGGGACCAAGATGGATGACATGATAGAAAAAGAAAAAGCCCCTGAATTAGAATGTGGCCAAGAGACCGCGTGCATTTCTATTCAGGAAACCGGCACCAATTCTCCTACAGCGATGGAGGAGGATATGTTGCTAAGTTCTGGAGAGGAGGGTAACACATCAAAAAACCCAGGAATGCAGTCGCCAGCGAGAGGACCAAAGAAGAGGTTCTCGTGAAGTGAACTGAGACGGTTAAGGAGAAAACAATCCCCGCCAAAGGCGAGAGGATTCTCTCCAGGAAAGAAAGACAGTTGGCGTGGAAGGAGCAACACGGTGCTCCGGCTGAACCACCCTCAAGCAAATCCGATTCGTATGGAACGCTGGGCACCGGGGTGAAGCCGAGGCAAGATGCGAAACCTGAATCCCAACCGTCATCACCCAAACAGGAAACTCCAGGAGGGAAGAGGTTGCACTCGGAGCAGACCCCGTAGGAAACTGCAAAGATGGCAAAAATATCCAAGGGAGAGCGAAGCTCAGTGAGAACCATAAAGGCACCTGAGTCCTTTACCGAGAAACTGATGGTCGAAAAGATGGCAATCGTCCATGTGAACCATCCAGAGACAAGGCTGGACAAAGAGACAGCCTCAAAGATCAAAATGGAGCTGGGGAAACGTGCCCTCCGGGGCATAGACGTCAGAATATCCAGCTGCCAACCTGAGAACGGTGCGGTAGTTGTAGGCTGCGCAAACTCTACCACCAAGGTGTGGCTGGAGGCCCAGTTCAAGCAGCTGAATCCGTTTGGCGATATTCAGTTGAAACAAGGCCCAGCCAAAAACCTGGTGAAGTTGAGCAAAGTCACAACTTTTGTACCACGATCCACGGGAGCGGAGCCAAAGAAGATGTGATGCTTGGTCTGAAGAGCCAGAGTGGATTAAATACCAAGCACTGGGCTGTCGTGGGTGGCAATGTCACGCCAGAAGGACAGTTTCTGGACATACACATAGACGACGAATCCCTGCAGAAGCTTGGGAAGCGTGTGAGCAGAAAGAGTTCTCTTCAAGTTGCAGGGGGGACCAAACAAAGATAGTAAAATGACCGTATTGCTGCAAATCAACCAGTACCGCAATAGAGCGGCGACGGCGACGCTCTGCCAGAAGATCCTGGCTGATGACATAGGAGTGGTTCTTATTCGAGAACCATGGACCGTCAAAGGCAGAGTGATGGGAATGAGCACTGCGAAGGGTAAGTTAAACTGATAATGTCAACCCAAGGGCTTATATTTTTATCAGGGATAACATTAAAACGTTGAAAATAACGGATCCCTGGTCTAGGGACACCGCCGTGACTGAGGTACACCTGCAGGCAGGTGATAGAAACATCAGAATCCTGCTTGCATCAGTGTACCTGATCATACAACTCCACAGAAGCACCTCCGTCCATGGAAATGAGGAGGATTGTGGACCACGGGACAACAACGGGGAAGCACCTCATCTTGGGAATGGACGCCAATGCCCTCCATCTGGCCTGGAGGAGCTCCAACACCAATAACCGGGGTGAGCACCTTATTAATTACCTAATAGAGTCAAATTTAACTTTATTGAATCAGGGCCGTAAGCCAACTTTCCAACAAAGAAGGGGGAATTTACTTAGGGAAGAGGTCCTGGACATTACTTTGTCCAGCCACTTTGTGGTTAGCAAAATTAAGGACTGGAAGGTACTGGACGAAGCTTCAGCGTCTGTGACATGGGCTATCAAACCCTTTGATCCCTTCAAGGCGTCTAGAATGGATGGAATCTTCCCAGTGCTACCCCAAAAAATCGCCGATTTAATAACTCCAAGACTTGTGAGTCTGTTTAGACTAAGCTTAGCCACAGGAGTTATACCTACGGTTTGGGAAATCTTCAAGGTGGTAATTATTCCGAAAGCTGAAAGACCCTCGTACGATACTGCAAAGGCCCTTCGCCCGATAAGTCTCTTGTCATTTCTTCTCAATGCAACAGAGAAGATGATAGATAGGCATCTAAGGGTCACAGTGCTAGGTAACATGCTGCTACGCCCTAACCAAAATGGTAAATCTTGCGAAACATCCTTGTATAGCTTGGTGGGTAAGATAGAACAAACCATTACTTACAAAGAAGTTGCACTGGCCTGGATATCGAAGGAGCATTTGACAACACGAGCACTCGCTCAATAGTGTCAAAGCTGGAATCCAGGGGCACAGACAGGACAATCACCCGATGGATAGTGTACGGTGCAATTGTGTGGTGGCCTAAAGTCCAACAAAGCACAGCCGCTAAAACGCTTTCTAAAGTGCAGCGAGCTGCGTGTCTGAGCATTATAGGCGCCATGAAAGGCACTCCAACCGCAGCATTGGGAATACTGCTAAACATCCCACCAATAGATCTATACATACAGGGGGAGGCTAAAATGACTGCATATAGAATGCAGTGTAATGGCAACTGGTGCAAGAACCATGTCATGAAACTGTTACGGTCATTTCGTGTCCGTAACGACATTTAGGATAAATCGTCTCTTTTATAGTATTTGAGAATAGGAATGTAGTTACTCATGTTATTTCAAGTTATTACTCAAAGAATTAATTCCCACCTCGAGCTTAATTTGCAATATACGCGACAGGTACCTATGGTAATTATTGATTTTTCGAGAAGTAAGAAGTAAGTAGTAAGAGAGAGACAGGTGTATAAGTACTGGCGAAAATGAAAATGAATTTTTGGAGCTCTCTTCAACTTCCAACATGGAATGAAAAGGATGTGTCTAGTGAAAATTGGAAATATTGCCTAGGATAAGTAAAATTCAAAGGTATGTTAACGATTGCTTAATAATTTGACAATCAGCTTGAAATTTATTCTCTTTGTGGAATCAAGTGGTAAAGTAACTTTCGATAAAACAAATATTCGAGTTTATTTTGGTGCTTTTTATTTTTTCTTGGGAATTTACACGAGGAGTAAATCTCGTTAAATTAAAATATTCTTCCAGTTACCTGGAGATATTGGGACCTTCTATCCTTCAGATAGAAAAGGTTACTATTTCAGATTATTTTTAGGGAAAATAAATTACGTCGAGGAATAAATATTTCATAGTTTGTTTTGCAATTTTTTTTTGGAAATGTTAATAAATCAGTTCTTTTCCTTAATTTTTTTATTGTTTACTTTCTGTATAATAAAAAGTAAGCACAATTAGTTGGAGCATAGTTCTGGTGATGAGAATTAAACTAAATTTTCTTGTTATAGTAAATTAATCAGCCACCTTTTTTTTCATTTGTTTTGTTTATTTTAACTTTCCTTTTAAATTGATAATTACGCACAGTCTTTTTAATCCTAATTCGTTCAAATCACTTTAATATACGAATTGTAATCAACTTCATTGAATGAAATCGTTGTTTCATTTTTTATTTAGATTCTTGTTCACTTGTATTACGATCTAAGTTTGTGAAGAGTTCAAACATTTTTACCAGAACCGTGTTACCTTTTGGGCCAGATCAGATTCTCCCCGTTTATGATGTTTTAGGCGCATTTACCCTCGCACTTAGTACATGATCTAACCTGACGAAGCTCCGTGAGCTGAGAAAGGCTCAGTCTGTAGTAGTAGTACCCATAACACCCCAAGACCACGGAAGTGTGACCGGGAACACAGTAGCTAATCTGAACCCCAGGAGGAGCAGCTCATGACTCCAAGATAAGTAAAAATGTTTTAAGTAGTCACCAAATTAGAGGCTCTCTTTAAATAAAGAAAAGTTTAACAGTCAGATTATTTGAAAAAGCGAACAGACACAATTTGTCGGCTTTAACATTTGTAATAATTAGCAAAATTTGTCGACTTTAACTTTTGTAATAATTAACAAAATTTGTCAACTTTAACTTTTGTAATAATTAACAAAATTTGTCCATTTTAACTTTGTAATAATTAACAAAATTTGTCAACTTTAACTTTTGCAATAATTAACAAAATTTGTCAACTTTAACTTTGTAATAATTAACGAAATCTGTCGACTTCAACTTTTGTTGTAATTAATCTTGTGATTTTATTTTCTTACCTTGTTAATATTGTCAAGCTAATCTAAAATCAAAACTTTGTAAACAAAATCATTGAAAAGAGAAAGAGAAATAGGAAATAAAAGCTGTGATATTTTTGCTAAATCTTGTGTTATTCTTTTTACAACATATAATCGACAGGCATCGAGTTTGGATAGGTGGCGCCCATTGTTTTGGAATTTTAATTTTGTTTTCAGCTCGATTAACTACGGCTAATTTTGTCATTTGGATAATAAACCGGGAGGATAGCGACGAAACAGCTGCACTCTTCCTATCTGAACTATTTGTCAGACCTGCCCAAGGGTACGACACTCACCCCCTGAGCAATAGCTGGTCATTTTACTCACAGGAGTGTTAAAAAACATAAAAAAATACACGACATCGTGGGGTGCGACATCCTTGAAATTCTACCTGACAGAATGCCGAAGGTCGTGGAAACATTGGTAAGCTGCCGACCGATATTTCAAGCAGAAATAGCTGCACTAACTGAATGTGGCAGAACATGCATAGACAGGAAATATCACAAAAATACTATCTATGTGAACACGGACAGTCGGACGGCTCTTATGGTCTTAGCAAGCCACAGCTATACGTCGAAGATAGTGTGGGACTGTCATAATATCCTGAAAACCTTGGCAAAAGCCAATAGGGTAATTCTCACTTGACTGCCAAGCCATACAGGGGTAGCTGGAAATGAGGAAGCTGATAAGTGTGCCAAGAAAGGAGCTGATCTCACCCGCATGGGACTAGAACCAGCATACGGCGTTTCATATAGCGTCGTACGAAAAACTATCTCCACTGGGTGTCGCATGAACACCAAAAGCGCTGGAACAGAGTTGCGGGACACGCTCAGTCCAAAAGAATGCTCAAAGGACCGTCGAGTTCCAATGCAGCAGATGCTCTTAGACTGGGCAGGAAAGAACTGCGAAAAGTGGTAGGATTCCTAACTGGCCACTGGCTATTCAATGCACACCTAGCGAAGATGGGGATTGATGCAACAAACACCCATTGCAGGATGTGTGGAAAGGTAGAGGAAACCGCAAAGCACGTTATCTTCGATTGTCCTGCCTTATGCAGAAAGAGAGCCTCCTGTTTAGATATCATCCTAGATACAAATCACGAGGGACTGCAGTAAAGTATAATCCGACGAATCTCACTGTTCGCCAAGAAATTAGGATTGGACTATGTTTAATATATGCGAATGGGGGTGCACAATAAGCCTAATTAATGGCTGAGCGGCAACCATTAGTGCACCCGAACCCTAACTCCCTCGTGACTAAAAAAACTTATATTACCACTAAGGTAACACTAGTTCATACGATACATGAACATAATACAAGACGAAGAAACCACTTTTATATTCCACCTATAATGCACAAAATTCAGTTTTTTTAAAGAATTGCAACAGTTTAATGAATTGCCTGGCTCTATAAAGGATTCAATATCGTTAAATGGTTTCAAAAATAAATAAACGATATTTATTAAATGTAGACTTGAGTATGGTATATGTAAAATGTATTAATGTTATTTTATATTAGTTATATTATTCATTTTTGTATTTGTGATAAATATAAGTATATATTAGTTGTTTATTGACTAAATAAAGCATTTATATAATTTAGCCAATTATGTAAATATTTTTTTAACCACTTGGTTGTGGGCAATTTATCTAAAAGTCTCGAGTGATAACTTACATCATCCATTACTATTATACAGTTCTGAGGAAGAAGATTTGTTCGAACCATTTTTTAAAGACATCAGCATTCATGTCCTCATGGTAGTCACTGGTACGTGTAGATTCAAAAGTCAATAAACCACATTTAACAAAACCGTTAGAACTGCCGATGTGTACTATTATCAGTCTGCACCCCTTTATTTATCTACTTTACTGTCTACGATTACTGTAAGAGATTCTTGGAATTAAAATAAAACAAAATTTCAAACCTTTATTGGCAAATAGGTCCTTATTGAAAATAATCTTATGATAATGGATGCCGGTAAACAAATAGACGTAATTTACACTGATTTTTCAAAGGCTTTTGACATAATGGATCATGGGATTTTAATCGAAAAGCTGAATCGGTTTGGTTTCTCTTCCGCTTTGTTAAAGTTCTGTCAATCTTACCTTCATAACAGGTTTAAATTTTTTTTTATAATGGTCACTCTTCAAATAAATATCTTAGTGAGTCAGGTGTACCGCAAGGCTCAAACCTTGGACCATTGTTGTTTCTTTTATTTATTAATGACCTGGAGGTACACTTAGATTCGGGTAGACTCATGTATGCAGATGATTTAAAAAGTTTCCTTCCCATAACATCCATAGACACTTCAATCCAATTTGGATAGAGTATCCGAATGATGCTTACAGAATAAACTGACATTAAATATATTAAAATGCCAAGTAGTGACCTACACTAAAAAACTAAACCAATTCACTTCTACTATAACATTAAGGGGAATTTGTTATCTCGTCTTCTGTAAAAGATCTAGGAGTGATAGTCGATTCCAAACTTAGTTTCACTGAACATATTAATTCTAAGGTTGCCGAAGCATCGAGATTTTATGGATTTGTGGTTAGAAACTGCCGTGGATTTAAGGATATTCGTACTTTAAAAATGTTATATTTTTCGTACATACGCTCTAAGTTAGAATATTGCTCTGTTGTATGGGATCCCTATTACAATGTTCATATCAGCACAAGGTTGAGTCGGTTCAGAAAAGGTTTCTAAAATATTTAGTTTTAAATGTTAGTGGCATTTATACACAGAGAGGCTCTGATTATCAGATTTTATTAGGTATTTTTAATTTTGAAAGTCTTGAATGTCGTAGAATTTGTAAATCATTGTCCTGTTTATATAAGTGTTTGCACAATTTAATTGATTGTTCAGACTTGATATATAGAATTAATTTTAATGTACCACAGTTCTACAATAGACAACATTTACCTTTTTATTGTGATTGATCTCGAACAAATGTTTTACTTAATTCGCCAATTAATGTTATGTGTAATAATTTAAATTTATTGTGCAACACATGCGACATTTTTATAAATAATTTTAAAGTTATTAAAGCTTGTGTTACTGAACGTTAAACAACTATGTGAAATGTGTTTTTTTAATTTTTAATTTTTTTTGTTCTTCTTTTCTTAATTTAATTTAAGGATGTTTCTTCTTTTATTAAATAACCATTGTTTTTGCTCTGTAAAGGGATTTGTATACATCTGTTGGGCAATAAAGGCTACGTAATCATTCATACACAAGGCTTTTGAACTGTCCAAACCTTTTTCTATTGTTCTGTAAAGCTTGTGGTTATAGAAGACCAATAAAAGACCGAAAACTTGTATTAGCCCAGGTACATTTATGAAAATTCTAGGCAATATTTAGATTATTTTTAAAAATATTTATATATTTAAATGACCGTACTAAGTTTTGCATTAGAAATTAGGTTTTATTACTCTCTCGTACATAAAAATAGATTATAATTCATTTTGTTCATATACTACATCATTTAATAAGTTTCGGCCTGACACACAGATGGCGCCATCAATACGGAATTCATAATTTATTGTTATGACAATCAGACGTTACAATCGTTTGTGTAAAACAACTTTTACACTGTCAAAACAATAAAAAAAATACGCCCGGACTATTTCTCTTTTCAAAATCCTTTGTGGCACTCCTATTCAGTCAATAGATGACATTTTATGGAAGAATCATCCCAACCTTTTCTTAGACTGTCATGGGTATCTTCGTCAATGCAAATAATTGGACAGTTTCCTTTCCTAAATGGTTTAACAGCTGTTAAATATTTAAGTTGCCATTCCCGTAAACGTCGAGATTCAATTAATGTTTGTCTTTTATTAATTGTCCCGTATTTAAAACCCATTTTACGCAATATTATCTCAAGGCTAGAACGGTTACAAGAGATATTTATTTCGTCTTTAATCAGCCGCTTTTGAGAGTGGTAAAGGTTGTTCCACATAAATTTGGAAAAAAATTCTTAATAAAACCATGTCATTTTCGTCAATGCTTATAAATGTGCCAAAATAACTCGTTTTTCTAGGATTAACAGGTTTAAGTGCTGTGTCTCTTACCGAAGTTAAAGGAGTTTTTGTCAAAGTAGAAGTCTCTGCTAAAGCGTCCATACAATTAAAATTTCCACTCAACAATGATTGATAAACATTTTTAATTATATCAGTTTATCATCGACAGATAACTGCTTTCTTTTAAAAATGGCACTTGAAGATGCCCTCCTATCAGCACAATTCCAATTCTACCATTAAGAAGTATAACTGATCTTGCTGGAGAGCCAATAAAATTATTAACTCAGTTTAGGCATAGGCCATCAGGTCTATATAAATAGAATTTGTCCCTGGTTGGGCTCTGCTGGAAAAGGATTTACATTTTGGGGTTTTATTATCAATTTTATGGTCAAAGGGATAATGAGGTAATGGTATATTGTTGCAACTACTTTAGGAATAGGAATTTTCCATAATGTCAACTTTTATATTTTATTTTGTTTTATGTTATTTTATTTGCTATATAAACCCACTTATATTTTTTTTTTCTACTTCCGTTACTAAAACCGCATTTTCAACATGGGTTTGACATGCACAAAACAACTCTTTAAACACTAGTGTTTAAAATGCGAAAAGTCACATCTCGTTTATCTTTTGTTTTTTAAACGTCAAATCAAGTGTATCGTTTGTATGTTAAATTTCATGTTCCGTGATAATTTTGTTGTTCTGTGTCATTTGATTTGTCAGTCATCCGTCAGCCATCATCCGTAATGTTATGAATATAATTAAAATATAATAAAAAATATAGTAAGCACCTTGTGTTAAAAACCTCTTTAGTCACTCGTTTCACAAGGCACTCGTTCCGCTTCGCTTCACTCGTGCTTAGTAAAACTCTTAACTAAGGTAACCTTTTTGACACTTTGTACTTAATATGCTATATTAACACTATAAGCACCAATAGGGTCATTATGACACTTTCCAGTTTTAATTGTTCTCCAACTTTTCAACGGGGTGCACGAAGCTGTTGAGTATTTTTGACTTTTCCTTACATGATTGATAAATACAAGTTTCAAAGACGAGCCAAATTTACTTTTTATTAGAGTAGCAGTCTTCTTTAGATTACCATCAAGACTTTTTGAAGGTTGGTTTGAACACAAACTCCTTAAAAAGATACCCGAAAATAGCGTCATTGTAACGGACAATGCTAGTTATCATAGTCAGCAAGCAAAAATCATTCACAATTCTAATAATACAAAAGCAAAAATTCAAAATTTTATGATTGAAAATTATTTATATTTTGAAGAACTTTTAACGAGCTTGGTCAAGTCAGCAGAGCTAAAATAGCAAACACGAATAAGGACTAATAGAAATTTAAATGCTCTTTACGTGCTAATTACAGCCTTTAATTACAAATTTCGTGCTTTTTTAGTTTCTCTAATAATTGTTGTTTAAATGTAGCCCGCTAGCTTGAACGAAAGTTAGCAGAGCACTATCAATAATTGGTAAGTAATTAAAAAAAACTTTTGCATACAAATTAAGTGCTCTTTAAGTACTAATTATTGCCTTTAAAAATTTCTTGCTCTTTTAGTTTTTCTAATAATTGTTGTTTAAATGTTGCCCGCTAGCTTGAACGAAAGTTAGCAGAGCACTATCAATAATTTGTAAGTAATTGAAAAAACTGTTGCACAAAAATTAAGTGCTCTTTAAGTGCATTACATCTTTCAAACATAAATTTTGTGCTGTTTTAGTTTTTCTATAAACATATATCTGCTAACTTGAATTTTGTATCGTTTATTCATTAATATTTTAATATTTTTGTAATATTGAAAACGTTTTTGCACGGTCACAACTTTTAAACTTGACATAACATAAACGTCAAAATGTGTATATTGGTATTTCCAACACGATAATGAAAAAGGAAATAAATAAAAAAAAGTAATTTCATTTTTCGAGAAAATATGTGAATTAAGGCTGAAAATTCAGTTAAAAGTGTGATACTATTATTATTAAACAAATCGGTAAAAAAAACATTCAGTATTCAGAATATTTCGGAAAAATAATAGTTTTTATTGAATTTTGGCACGCGAGAGAATAAAAAATTGATGGATAAATAAACCATCGGGAAATCAAGTCTAACAAGAAATAGACGTTATGTAAAAAGTGACTGGAAGTTATAATAGTATATTAAGTACCAAGTGTCAAAAAGCTTACTTTAGTTTTACTAGGCACGAGTGGAGCGAAGCGAAACGAGTTCTTTGTGAAACGAGTGACTAAAGACGTTTTTAACACGAGGTGCTTACTATACTTTTTCTTCGCCCGCGGGAAGGAAAACATTATATTATATTTGAATTATATTCATTACATGACGGACGATGACTGACAGCTGACTGATAAATCAAATGACGCAGAATAACAAAATTGTCAAGGAGCATGAAGTTTAACATACAAAAGATAAACGAGATGTGACTTTTCGCATTTTAAACACTAGTGTTTAAAGAGTCGTTTTGTGCATGTCACACCCGTGTTCAAAGTGCGGTTTTAGTAGCGGAAGTAGAAAAATACAGTTAAATAGAACAGGATATCTTTTTAATGTACTTTCTTTCAACATTATCAGTGGAACGTAATATATGACAGTTTTTTGTTTTTTTTTATCTTCAGTTTATATATACTTAACTTTTACCAAAAGTTTTCAAATAAATGTTTATCAAATAAAATAATTCTTTATTTCAAAACATACAACTTGTTTCTATCAAAATATCTTTGGAACTAAGGTTATTTGACATTTTTTAAGACGAAGAAATTAACAAGACATTTTAAAAAACACCATATACGACCACGTGTACCAACTCTTAAATTTACCAGAGCATATTTTGTCTTTGGTACCACATTTTATCCCTGTACCTTTGAAAATGATGTTATTGGTCATTTTTTAATACAAAGAAATTTACAAGACATTTTTAAAAAACACCATATACGACCACGTGTACGCAATTCTTAAATTTACCAGACCATATTTTGTCTTTGGTACCACATTATACCCATGTACCTTTGGAACTAATGTTCTTTGGCATTTTTTAATACGAAGAAATTACCAAGACATTGAAAAACACTATATACGACCACGTGTACGCAACTCTTGAATTTACCAGAACATATTAAGGCCTTGGTACCGCATCGACACGAAAAACACACATTTCAATTTTTTTATAAATGGAAAAAGCATTTAACTTTTACAAAAAACAAATAAATATTGTTTACAACATTTTATTATTTATTGCTGATAATGTTTTAAGTTTACAACATCACGAGCCCATGACGGGATTTTGTAACTTATTTTGAACAAACTCGCGAAAAGACGCATCGTTTGTAAACATTTTTCAATATTTTCATTTACAACATTTTATTATTTATTGCTACATGAGTTTTTAATTTAAAACAACGCAAGCACTTAAGGAGCACTTAATTTGTGTTCAACAGTTTTTTCAATTACTTATCAATTATTAATAGTGCTCTGCTAACTTTCGTTCAAGCTAGCGGGCAACATTTAAACAACAATTATTAGAAAAACTAAAAGAGCAAGAAATTTTTAATTAAAGGCAATAATTAGCACTAAAAGAGCACTTAATTTGTATGCAAAAGTTTTTTTAATTACTTACCAATTATTGATAGTGCTCTGCTAACTTTCGTTCAAGCTAGCGGGCAACATTTAAACAACAATTATTAGAAAAACTAAAAGAGCAAGAAATTTTTAATTAAAGGCAATAATTAGCACTAAAAGAGCACTTAATTTGTATGCAAAAGTTTTTTTAATTACTTACCAATTATTGATAGTGCTCTGCTAAGTTTCATTCAAGCTAGCGGGCAACATTTAAACAACAATTATTAGAAAAACTAAAAGAGCAAGAAATGTTTAATTATAGGCTGTAATTAGCATGTAAAGAGCACTTAAATTTCTATTAGTTCTTATTCGTGTTTGCTATTTTAGCTCTGCTGACTTGACCAAGCTTTTTTAACGTAGATAACGAATATGAGTGTGACAAACTATCAGCCGAAAATACATACAGTGTTGCGTCTTCCTCCATACTATTGTGTATTCAATCCTATTGAGCTACTATGGAACCAATTAAAGTCCAATATTAGGAGAAATATTACTTCTCCCACATTAAATACATCTGTAGTAGAATTAATTAAAAAACGAAGTAAGATAAATTTCTACAGACAGCTGGAAAAACATCGTGTACTTAAGGTGGAAAATTCTTACAATTTTATGACTAGAAATGTTCAACCCTTAATTATAAGTGTTGGTGTGTTTAGATGAAGATACAATAAAACAACAAAGTTTGAAAAGTGCATGACCTGGTAACGTACAAATAAAGATGAAAGTGTTGCTGTCATATCTAATTCTAAAATTTCTTTATCATGTGAATAATTCGGAAATACTTTTAAAAACCTCTAGAACTAATAATTTTAACATTATTCTTGAATTTTCCAAAATTCAGTAATGTATGTAATACTACGATTTCTGAGTCACATTGAAAAAGGTTATTTTTATGAAATAAGCTTTGTACTTCTATTTCCAATGTTTAAGAACTTTTTTCAAATAGTGGCAACGTGTGCCTGAATTGCGATATGAAAGATGCCTGTTTCGCTTTTGCTCATACTTTAGACAAGAAAAAACGAATGGACGAGTAACAAAGTTTTGACCAAACCGATTGAACAGTCACACCAATGGCGGGACAATAAGATGAACAGAAACTAAATTAGGATGGAAATAAAATTAATAGGAACTTTCAAATATCTTATTTGTTGGGGTTCAATTGTATTATCTAAAATCTATTAAATATTGTTAAGTATCTAAAGTAATCAAAAATTTCTGATTAGATACGAAAGGTTAAATTAGATCATCTATCAAGAAATAAATTTTTAAAACCAAAACAATATTTATTATAAAAATATGTACATTACAGATAAAAATTGAATAAACAATATAAAAATATGAATACATGATATTCTCATCTCCTATTGTTCGGAGATCAAAATCATTTTAGTTAAATGGTTTCTAATTGGCGTCTTAATTTCACTTTTCTTCTTAACAATAAAGTGTATTCTGATTTTTAGGTATTTTGTGCATATGGCTATTAAAAAGAAAATGTGATTAACATCATTTTACAACACACGCTTCTTCAAACCCTCAGACAAATCCATTGTTAGAGCTTTATTCATAACTGTATTAGTTAACAATCCAAAGGACTTTTCCCTATGCACATTTTGTTCAAGAATTCTTAAAATACTTCCAGAAATTTTACAAATGTGTATAACATCATTTGAAGGATCTGTTAATCCTCTATATGTTTTTTTTTATGAAAAATGAAGTACCAACATTAAAGAAAATGCTGGAAGCTATTATTGGAAATGAGATCATCCCTAAAATGGGTAAGGAGACGTTGAGTAAAATCTTACATGGTTTGAATATTACTTATGAGAAAATAAATACAAAGAGTGTTCTTATCGAAAGATCTGAAATAGTATTGTGGAGAAGAGAGTATCTAAGGAAAATTAACGAGTTTCGGAAGCAAGTAAATATCTATTTTATATTATTAAAATTAATCTTGGTATGGTATGGCTCATTAGGCTGATTGTCCGGTGATCCTTGAATTCCTTAGCGTTCGATTTTTTTGGCAGTGTAATAAATGTTGATTTGAGCCATTCTCTAGGGATGATTCCGGTGTTATATACCGTGTTGTACAGATCAACCAGTACTCCTGGAGCTTTATTGTTTTTAGCTGTTTTAACTGCATATATAACTTCTTATTTTGTTATATTTGGGCCCTGTTCCTTATCTGTACCTCCATCTGTTGTTTCCTGTTGTCTCCCGTCTTCAAACAATTCTTCGATGTACTCTTTCCATCTTTCTAGTTTCCCTTTGGTGTCTGGAATTATCTTACCGTTTTTGTCTAGTAGAATACTGCTTTTGTTTGCTCTTTTGATGCCCGCTAGTTCTTTAATCTTTTTATGGAGATTGAAGTCATCATGTTTTGCTCGGAGTTCTATTTCTACGCATTTTCCTTCGTACCATTTTTCTTTGGCGTGTCATATTTTCGTTCTAATTTCTTTCTGTATGGTGTTATATGCGCTTTCGTCTCTATTCTTGTATGACCTTCTGATTTCCATTAACTGTAATATGTCATCAGTCATCCATGATTTTTTCTTGTTTGTATCCTTGATTGTTGCTAATAGGTCTGTTGTTGGGGTCATAATTGTAGTTTTAAGAGTTTCCCATTTTATGTTTACGTCGGAGCTTGGGGTTAAATCAATTTTGCTTAGTTCTTCATTTATTTTTTCTGTAAGTTGTTGTTTTACCATTGGGTTTTTCAGATGTGAAACTGGGAGCTGCTTTTTGTTATCTATGGCTGCTTGTTTCTTGAGGCAGATTTCCATTTTAACTATCACTGGATTGTGGTCTGACCCGATGTCCGTACCCGGGTAGGTTTTAGCCGATTTGATGGTATTCCGATATCTCTTCTTTATCAAAACATAGTCTATCTGATTTCTTCTAATCTTGTTGTCTTTATCAGCTGGCGATTTCCATGTATATAATCGTCTTTCATGCAGCTTGTAGAAGGTGTTTGTGATTGCCATATCATGTTCTTGGCAGAACTCTGTCAATCTATCTCCTCTTTCGTTCCTTTTTCCCAGTCCAAAATCCCCAATATCATTCACCTTACCTTTCCCTATCTTTGCATTAAAGTCTCCCATAATGATTGTAATATCTCTGTTTTTCGTAATATCTATAGCTTGTTGGACGTCATCATAAAATTGATCAATTTCTTCTTCGACTTTATCAGCCGTGGGAGCATATACTTGAATTATGTTGAGTGTTCTTTGCGCTGTTTTTATTCCTATCATAATTACTCTATCTGATATGGGTGTGAAGCTGGTTACTAAATGTTTGAGATTTATGTGTACAACTATTGCTACTCCATTTCTATGTTGCTGTTCGTTGTTACCTGAATAGTATATTTTTGATTGTTCAATTAGCATTTCGCCTTGGTCTGGCCATCTGGTTTCGCTCAATCCCATTATGTTAACTTCAAGTCGTTGCATTTCTTGGAGCACATTATGAATTTTTCCTCCTTCATACAAGAATCTAACGTTCCATGAACAGATTTTCATTACTTTCTTCTTTCTCGCTTCTTTCAGAACCGTCCCCCCCGGAGATCCGATTGGGGGACTTGAAACTCCGGAATATTTTGTTTTGAAATCAGCCATTTTGATTTTACTAGGGATATCCATTGGGATCTTTAATGCAGTGGTTTCCCGTTGCCTTCTGCATCTCTATGCCGTTGGTCATTTACTGACTCATCTGCCTTTAGAGAAGATTTCTCTTCCCTAGGACACTAGGGTGCCCTTACTCTTGTGAGCTCCTCCACCCGAAGCTGTTGGCTGACAAGAGAGGATTACTTATACCGGTAATCATTCGGTCGGCAGCCTCAGTAGGTCAACAGGTGAGACGCCATTTGCAACCACCCAATCTGGGTACAGACTTTGCTATTGTGCTAGTAATTCATCGCAAAGGTTGCAAAAGATCAGGTTGCACAAAATCGTGCCAAGTGTATAGTTTTTAATATTGACATACCTATTTACATGGATTATGCCTTTTTAAGCATAACTAATTATTATTAGACCATTATACGGGTTGCGGTTACAGTTGAGTTTCATTTATTCTTTTTTTTTCTGTTAGGTTGCTAGGAAAAAACCAGACCTGATAATAGCCAGAGTTTCCTGGCTTGGGCTTGAGGATTTGTAAGCCATTAAATAAAAAAATGTTACTGTTAGCAGTTTGCTCATGCTCCACTTCTGGTTATCTTCCTTCAATAAGACTAAAAACATTCAATTGGAACGTTTTTGTTTGAAACCGAAGAGTAAGCAATATGGAATTATCTACTCCATTGTCTTGCATTAAAAACCAAAAATGACTGGACTACCAGGTGAAATATATATGTAAATGATGTTCACATAATTAATATTTACAAAAGTATAAAGTGTAAAAAGCACATTTAACTTAATTAATTCTTATTTAATGCCTATGTTTAATTTGTAATAATTTTCAAAAAATATCCTAGAAAAAATATAAGAAAAAACCAACAAACCAATGGTAGTTTTTAGCCCCATTTTCACAAAGAATTAATACGTTTCTTGCAAATTTCCTATTTTTATTAACTGGCAAATAATCAACTATTTAAAATGATGATAACATTTCTATAACAAATACAAATTTTCTATCAATGATAATTATAAATTTAGTTTATGTTGCATAAGATATGCAATTTGAACAATTGTAAGCTGAAAAATGTATACAGAGTTTTTCTTCTATTCTCGCCATATTCATTTGCATTTTAGTAAGCCGCTGGATTCGACTACCTTCCGAAGTATTACTACTTACTTCCACTAATGCACACTTTTCATAGGAATCAAAGAGTTTCTAATTCTGATTTATAAAATTTTTTTGTTCGGATACTTTTTAAATGAACAAATTATACTGAAATCAACTAGGAAAATGAAAAATTGTATTCTAAAACGGGTATCAAGGAAGTCGTAATTATAGCCACTTCCGCTTTAAAAAAAAGAGATATTATTGTATACAAGAATAATGTACTAAAAATGTTAAAAATGCATGTCTAAATGATAAATAATGTTTTACTTACGAAGTTCCAATTTGTTAAATAAAAATAGTGGTACACTCTCATCTGATCAAACGTTTCTGGATTTGGTTTTTCTGCATAATGAAGAAAGATCTGATAATTCCACGCAAATAAATCGATCAAAACTAAACCAATGTAAATAGGAAAATTTAGTTTTTGTAACATTTTCACAGTTTCACTTTTTCCCAACAATTATTTTTATGAAGTCAAAAAAAATATTAGTAGTGTTCGAAAAATAAACACGTATATAACTGTACGCCTAACACGGATACTTAGAGACAAACTAAAGTTTATCAGAAATTGGTATAAGTTCAAGTTTTGACAAATATGTTATTATTTTATATAATAAACTATTTCAAAACAAATCCGATCACTTGATTTGAGGTTAACTTATTGCTCTCGGCAGTGCAGCAAGCACGAGTATTAAATATCTATAACCATTTCAGTGGCGTACCTCCAGACCTTCTCTTATATTTATGTCAAGGAAATATTCAATAAGATCAGAAACATGACGGAAACAATATTGATCCATTTTAAAGGTTTTGCCTACATATACAGTTAAATTATTGAATCTTTACCAGTGCGTCGTTAATATCTGATATATACAAGATGATTCATAATGAATTGTACACAGAGCAACGGTAGACTCCTGATATCAAAATATGACGATTGGCCAAATACCACCTTAGTAAAATGTTGATAGTTAACTATCTACAGGGTGGTAAAGTTGGAATATTGTATTAATGATTTTGAAATATTTTTCAGTAGCCGCTTCACTGATATTGATGAAATTTTGGAAATTACTCCGTATAGATTCAACAACTAGAGAGAACAGATAAAGGACCATAATAATAATAATAATAATAATAATAATAAAATGGAAACATGAAGATAATTGCGATATTCTGCGGGCATATCAAATTGCAACCAGCTGCGGTGCTCACAAAACAGGATACTGTTCCAAGATGTACCAAGAACTGAAGAAAATAAGACCTGATCTAACCAACTTCACCGAACAGAATATCACAGACAGGTATAGGTACATAATTAGTAAATCAGTTATATCAGTCATCGAGCAAAACATAATTAAGGAAGAAATATATCGTTCCCAAATTCAAAATACACAACATACCAATCAACAGAACAATCCATCAACGTCACACGATTATACACCGAATGATTTGGAAAATACAAAGACAGCCGACAGCGAGACCAACAAAGTCCTAGAAGAGATAGATATTGACCAAGACAATACCTTGTTTGACGAATTGAACCATGAATTGGAGGCTAATCTCATTAAATATATTGGTACTGATCCAAACTCTCGACCACCACTACCCAAAATCCATCCTAATAAATACGCTTTCCAGCTCCTGAAAGTAATAAACCAGATTATTCAGAGTAAAACAATAAACACATTAGAAGATTGTCAAATTTATGTATACTGTTCAGCAATGACAATACTTGCTCAGATGAAAATCCCACTAACAATTCGGAATAGCGACAGAAAAAGAATTGATCAGATAACACCAGCATGGAAACGGAGAATCGAGAATAAAATCAAACAATTCAGAAGTGACCTATCAAAAATACTTACCTGGAAAACTCGAAGAAATGACACCAAACAGAAACTCAGAGACAAAGTATATAATATTCTTAAGAATAACAATATTAACATAAATAGTCGAGAGTTTGAAGAAAAACTAGACTTATATGTTGATACTTTAAAACAAAAAGTTGCTGCATTGGGAAAAAGACTACGACGTTATAACATATCAAACAAAAGGAAAGAAGATAACAAAAAATTCACATTAAACCAAAAGCAATTCTACAATAACCTCACAGAAGAACGGATACAAAACGAACCCCCAAGTCACCATGAAATTGATCAGTACTGGAGAACATTATGGTCAACACCAGCCCAATTCAACAACGAAGCTAAATGGATTGAAGATGAGGACAACAAATATAACATCAAAATGAATGAACCAGTCATCACAATCGAAGACATTCAAGACACAACAAAAAAACTGCACAACTGGAAAGCAGCCGGACCCGATGGTGTCCACAACTTCTGGTGGAAATACTTAACAGCGCTACATTCATCACTAGCAACAATAATAAACGAAATACTCGATAACCCTGCCAAATGCCCAATCTTTTTAAGCCAAGCTGTTACTTACTTGAAACCAAAAAATCAAAACACCCAAGACCCGAAAAATTATAGGCCTATAACATGTTTGAATACCATCTACAAAATTATATCATCTTTAATAAATAAAAAAATAAATGATCATATAGTAGAACATAATATAATCGCGGAAGAACAAAAAGGTTGTCGTAGAAACTCCAGAGGTTGTAAAGAACAACTGACCATCGACGCAGTCATTACAGGCCAAGCCAAAAAAAGTAAAAGAAATCTATCACTTGCCTGGATCGACTATCAAAAAGCATATGATTCGGTACCACATCAATGGCTCCAAAGGGTGCTTGAAATTTATAAAATACACCCAAAAATAATATCTTTATTAAAGACCCTAATGTTATCCTGGCGGACAGAAGTAGTTTTAAGAACGGACAAATGTGCAATCAAAACGGACCATATCTCTATCCAACGTGGAATATTCCAGGGGGATACATTCAGCCCACTGTGGTTTTGCATGGCCCTGAATCCCTTGTCCAGTATGCTGAATCACACTAATGCAGGCTATAAGATCACAGCAAAGAGGGAATTACTATATGAAATAAATCATTTATTGTATATGGATGACCTCAAGCTGTATGCCAGTAACAAAACTGAGCTAACAACACTACTCAATATCACAACACAATTCAGCACTGATATACAAATGAATTTTGGTCTGGACAAATGTGCCTGTCTGAACATCATCCGTGGAGAAGTATCGGAACCAGAGACCATAACCATAATGCTCAACGAAATGAATTTTCCTGCGATTGACCCTGAAAATACTTACAAATACCTTGGTTACGGTCAATTGCTGACAAAAAATAATAAAGAATTGAAACAGCAAGTGCAGGCAAAATTTAAGAACCGGTTGCATAAGATTCTTAGAACAGAACTCATAGCCAAGAATAAAATAAAAGCAATCAACACCTGGTCCATTCCAGCTTTGACTTATTCCTTTGGAATACTAAGCTGGTCACAAACAGAATTAGACGCCATAAACAGACTTGTCAGAACAACTTTGACCAAATACAGGATGCATCATCCCAAAGCAGCTATGGAACGACTGTACTTATCCCGAAAAGAAGGTGGCAGAGGATTATTAGACATAAAGAATCTATGCAACAGACAGGTGGTTGCAATGAAGAAATTCTTCACCGTAAAAGCACGACATTCTCCGCTACACGACGCCATTCTTAAAAGCGATATATCGTACACTCCTCTTAACCTCTCTAAAGCTGAAGTCTTACCGACAATCATAACAACTAAAGACCGAGTTGTAGCCTGGAGATCGAAAGCACTCCATGGAAGATTTCCCCAATCCCTAGACAATGCCGATAAGGAAGCGTCAGTTCGCTGGCTAAGGGATGGGTTTCTTTTTGGAGAAACTGAGGGCTTCATACAGGCCATCCAAGATCAAGTTATAGCGACCAACAACTATAAGAAATATATAGAAAAACTAGATGTGGTTGACCGATGCAGGAGGTGTCATAGAGAGTCTGAGACAATAGATCACCTAATATCAAGCTGCCCAAGTCTCGCGAATACAGAATACATCCATAGGCACAACCTTACAGCGAACATTCTGCATCAAGCACTAGCCGTAAAGTATAACCTCCTTTCAGAAAAAGACATGGTACCATACTACGATTATAAAGCAAGACCGGTATTAGAAAACGATTCTTATAAACTGTATTATGACCTCTCGATACATACAGACAAAACAATAACAGCGAATAAACCAGACCTTGTACTGCACAATATGAAAGACAAAACAGCAATTTTCGTAGATATAACCCACCCTAATGACCACAACATCAATAAGGCAGAAGAGGAAAAAATAAAAAAATATATTCCGTTATCAATAGAATATAAAGAAATTCATAGATTAAAATCAGTACAAATCGTTCCCATTGTAATAACGGCAACCTGCGTGGTCAACAAAAATCTGTCACAATTAATACTGAAAATGCAGCTCGACCCAAACACACTGATCCCAAAAATGCAGAAGAATGTTATCCTCGAAACGTGTCGCATCGTACGAACAGTCCTGAACATGCCTAATCAGGAATTTGAGTAAGGTTTGCTTGGGCCCCTTACTTCTTGAACCAGATGTTTAACAACTCTGAGACTAATACATGAAATAATAATAATAATAATAATAATATACACCAAGGGATCATATGGAAGACGAGAAAACAAAAATCTATTGGGATAAGCCTATCATTAGTGATCGGGAAATGGCACACAATAGACCCGACATATTGGTGATAGAAAAAGATAAAAAGGTAGCAAGAATAATCGACATTACAGTACCTAATGATCACAATCTCCGAGAAGCGAGAAACCAAAAGATCACAAAATATATAGATCTTTCTCACGAAATAAAAACTATCTATCAGCTCGATCAGGTCACAATACATCCATTAGTTATATCTGCGACCGGCCTTGTTGAAAAAAATTTGAAACAGGAACTAAAAAGATTGGAATTAGAAGACCCTACGAAACTGATACTCACCGCCCAAAAAGCAGCAATTCTGGGCACTTGTCGAGCAGTCCGGCGGGCGCTCACACATGACTAATCCGTTGATATGGCATCCCGGATTAGCCAAACAAACCCAGGAAAACCCTGTGAAAAAAAAATAATAATAATAAATCTACAAAACAAATTGCATAACGTATTAAGATGAAAATACATATGGAATTAACTGTCTCAACCCTTACTTCGTGGAATCTACTCATATTAGTGTTTTAAATGAAGCTCACTGTTTCTAGTTAATTCCACAATATAATAAAAATTGTTGAAATTTCTAAAAAAATTGACAATTGTTTAGATAAATCAATATGATCGTCAGAATGACAGAAGTTACATTTCATTTGATGCCTACCTGATGTTTAGTAGTTATTTTTGGCTAGACCAAGAAGTGATCTAACTTGTGATTGACTTAATATATGTTAATAGAAAAAAGAAGGAAATGTGATATTACAAATATTGAAGCTTAGATATTATTAGCCCTATGGTGATATCCTGGATATCATTTTTCCAATTTAACTGTTCATTGACAACTTCATATTGTGGGTTTCTTAAATGTCTTCTAATTTCCAGTTCTTCAAGGAAATCCAGATCATGTTTCTTTTCACAAATATGCAGCACTTCTAGTTCTGTGTTAGGTGTCAATGAATGATTGGTGTCAAGTAGATGTTTTGCGTAGTGGGATTTATCTGGTTGTTTTAATATGTATGTTCGTAAGTGTTCACTGTATCGGATTTCAAAATTTCTAAGGGTCTGACCCAAATAGACAGCATTACATTCTGGACATTTGAGTTTATATATATCTGATTTCTTTAATGGTGGTATTTTTGTTTTTGCATTTAACAATTTTGTACTAACGTTATTTTCTATTTTAAAAGAAATTGTTGTATTCGTTGCTAAAGATATTATCTTTGAAATATTATTAGAAATATTTCCTACATATGTGATGGTTTTATAAGTTTTTATTTCATCAGTTTGTTTAGGAAATATTAGTTGTAATGCCACTTTTTCCTCTTTTTTATCAATTAGCTTTTATTTATCATATGTAATGGATAACCGTTTTGGATGTTGCTATTTGTCTAATTGTATTAATCTCTCTATCAAAATTACATTTGTTCATAGGAACTGAAAATGCTCTATGTATCATTGAATTATATGCCGCTAGTTTATATGACATTGGGTGATTGGAACTATATGGAATTGTCACATCAGTGTGTGTTTATTTTCGGCAAATTGAATAATCAAGTACATCATTAACTCTTTGAATTTTTAAATCAAGAAAATTGATTGAGTTGTTTCCTTCAATTTCTAATGTAAATTTAATTTTTAGGTGTAAATTATTAATGTGGTTGAAAAATACATCAAATTGTCGTTCACTACCCATAAAACAAGCTAATATGTCATCTACATATCTATACCAAAATAAAACATTTTTCGAAATATTACTTTCAAAGATCTTTCTTTCTATAAACTGTCCATAAAAATGTTTGCCAAAATAGGTGTAATAGAAAGTAAGGTTAGTACAAAATTGTTAAATGTAAAAACAAAAATACCACCATTAAAAAATCAGGTATATATAAACTCAAATGTCCAGAATGTAATGATGTCTATTTGGGTCAGACCCTTGGAAATTTTGAAATCCGATACAGTGAACACTTATGAGCATACAGATTAAAACAACCAGATAAATCCCACTACGCAAAACATCTACTAGACACCAATCATTCATTGACACCTAACACAAAACTAGAAGTGCTGCATATTTGTGAAAAGAAACAAGAACTGGATTTCCTTAAAGAATTGGAAATTAGAAGACATTTAAGAAGCCCACAATATGAAGTTGTCAATGATCAGATAAATCTAGGGAATGCTCCACTAATAAACTGTCTTCGTAAGTGATAATTGTAAAGATCAGCAGATATAGTTTTCCTGGTTTTCTATAACATTGCACAGTTATACTGATCTTAATTGGAAAAATGATATCCAGGATATCAACATAGGGCTAATAATATCTAGGCTTCAATATTTGTAATATCACATCTGCCTCTTTTTTCTATTAACATATATTAAGTCAATCACAAGTTAGGTCTCTTCTGGGTCTAGCCAAAAATAACTACTAAACATCAGGTAGGCATCAAATCAAATGTAACTTCTGTCATTCTGACGATGATATTGATTTATCGAAACAATTGTCATTTTTTTAGAATTTTCAACAATTTTTATTATATTGTGGAATTAACTAGAAACAGTGAGTTTCATTTAAACCACGAAAATACATATTATTACTCAAAGTGATAATGAATGCCTAGCTTTAAACAAATTATTCGGTTGCTTTCTGATGTATTGGGAGGTATTTGGTGCCATAACTCCTGTCTATTGTTGATTACTTGGGAATAAACTAGTACTTTCATATGTTCCCAGAATTAATAATCCATTGGATTGAAATCGGGGCTACGAGATGGCTACCGAAATTCACTACCCCTACCAATCCATCGAAGAGGAAAATGCAAATTCAAATAATTATGTACATGTTACATACAACTATGAGTACTCCAAAATATGCGCAACTGAAAATTAAAATAGACGTGTCTGAGCTTTCTTTCCCCAATGGCCAAATCAACCTTTTAACGAATTTGTTCCAACCTTTACGTGCTCACTGTATATGTATATGTGATTCACAGTAAAATTGTAATTTTGAGCAATACATTCAGTAATACTGTAACTAGTAATCTCCCTAGTGCTTGAATTACAATCGGAAATATTTCCAAGAGTATGAATTTTTAATTATTGTTCAGGACATCTCATATATTGACCCTATTGATTTTCAGCTCACCAGAGCCAGTACAACGGGTGCTATGGTACTTGAATTACCACATTTTTGTTATTTTTGGAAAAAATTCGATTTGTTAACAAGATACAGCTTCCGGAGTGTATACAAGTGACCAATTTTATGATTGAATATTGTTCACGACATCTCACAAATGATCACAATTCATTTTCAGCTCACCAGAGCTAGTACAACGGGTGCTATGGTACTTGAAATACCACATTAAAGGAGAAATTTCGGGTTGTTAGCACTATACAGCTTCCGTAATGTATACATGTGACCAATTTTATGATTGGATACTGTTCAGAGTGCCTCACACATGAATTCTATTGATTTTCAGTTAACCAAAGCCAATACAACGAGTCCTCTAAATTCAGCTGTACTACATTTTTAGTCATTTTGGAGAAATTTCGGTTTGTTAGCAAGATACAGCCACCGCAATGTATACAAGTAACCAATTTTATGATTGGATATTGTTCAGAGCGTCTTACAGATGAATCCTTTTGATTTTCAGCTCACCAGAGCCAGTACAACGGGGGCTATGGTATTTGAAGTACCAAATGTTTGTCATTTTTGGAGAAATTTTGGTTTTTTAACACGATATAGCCTCGCGGAGGTGTTATCTTATGATTGAATATTGTTCAGGGCGACTCACGGATGAATCCTTTTGATTTTCATCTCACCAGAGCCAGTACAACGGGGGCTATAGTATTTAAAGTACCAAATGTTTGTCATTTTTGGATAAATTTGGGTTTGTTGACACGATACAGCCTCCGGAGGTGTTATCTTATGATTGAATATTGTTCAGGGCGCTTCACAAATGAACCCGATTGATTTTCAGGTCATTAGAGCGAGTACAACGGGTGCTATGGTACTGAAGTACCATATTTTTGGTCATTTTTGAAGAAATTTTGGGTTGTTAGCACGATACATGTTCCGTAGTGTATACAAGTGAGCAATTTTAAGATTGGAAATTGTTCAGGGTGTCTTACTGATGAACTCTATTGATGTTCAGCTCACCAGAGCCAGTATAACAGGTTCTATAAATCCAGATATACTAAATTTTTGGAGAAATTTCGGTTTGTTAGCACGATGCAGCTTCCGAAGTATATACAAGTGACCATGATAGTATATATTTATTGTTCAGAGCATCTCACATATGCGGAAAAGTTAGTTTTAATCTTTAAAAAACTGTTTATTTTAAAATTAACCAGAGTCAACGACGAGGGATAATTTTAAAAAAATCGGTCGGCGTATGGTGGCGTATGGTGGAAGGTTTTTCTTGCTCTGGTCGACCCTCAGTGGTGACTGAAAATCGGTGCTTGTCAGAGAGAGATAGATAGCCCGTTAAATTTGTATCATTTTAAACGTTTGTTTGGGCACAATAATAAATAATAATCGAACAGCTAATTTTTAATATTATATAAATATGATCATTTTTCTGATTTATCCAGTAATAAAATGGAAAATATTGTTTATATTCTACAAACAAAACACTGAAATACTACTTTGTCCTCTATTGTACCGCCTATGGTTCAAATTACTATCTTCCCAATCGACCTCATTGCTCACAATCGACGCTTGCGTACCCCGTATGTACTTCGACTTTGGCCTCGTTGTATGAGTCTATAGCACGGACATCTTAAGTCCGTGGTCTATAGTCTATGAGATAATAACTTGGAGTTATTGTGTAACAATTAAGATCTGGTGGATAAACGTTTATTAGTGGAGTTTTAGTTAGTACATAAAATAACCAATAACTTCACAATATAATATGTAATTTGTAGTAGGTACATTGTAACCTATATTTTTTATAGAGTTGTATGTGGTATATAACTAATTTTAGAACAGTATAATTATAATATTCTATATTTCTGCATCTTATTAACAGATTATTATATGATAATGCTGTAATGGAAAACACGTTTATTCGAGAATTAGATCTGAACATCGGTTCAAAAACTATAGTATTAAAGTTGCATCAAAAAATTGAAGGCGATGTTAGTTGTGTAGTTTGGGATGCAGCGATAATTTTAGCAAAATATTTAGAAAAATTAAATAATAATAATGTAGGATATTTTAAAAATAAGAAGATAATTGAATTAGGAGCAGGCGTTGGTTGCGTAGGAATAACTGCAGCTGCTTTAGGGTACGTTTCTTGTTTGTGTGATGGTTTAAAGGTATGCAATACACATTACATAAAATATCCCTACAATGTCCCGTAGAAGTGGCTACCCGGCATATACTGTCTAATAATTTTTATTAATTTAATGTTTTTACAAATATATCTTCTAGGGGCGATGTTACTTTATCAGACTTACCAGAGGCTTTACCATTGTTGAATTTAAATGTAGATGAAAATAAAGCATGTTGGGAAGGAAATCATGGTTTAGTACGAATAATCCCTCTAGATTGGGGAACAGAAGCTGAATTAAACTCACCAGATATAATTTTATTGGCTGATTGTGTTTACTATGAAAAGGTATTGTTATTTTAATCAATAATTTTTATAATATATAACAGTAAACCATGATATTGCAAAAAGTACAACTTTAAATTATATCTTAGGGGAACTACACTTCCTTATGTTAATTTGTATTTATATTTCAGTCTGTATTGCCGTTAATAAAAACTTTAAAAACATTAGCAAGAAGTGACACAGACATTTTAGTCTGCCAGGAAATAAGGGACACACAGAAGCAGGTGGAATGTTGGGAATTGTTTATTAAAAATCTTGAAAAGTATTTTACAATTTCAATAGTGCCAATTGAAGATCACCATGAAGAGTTCTCTAGCTTGGATATTGTGATTTTGAAATTAACCAAATTGTAACATTTTTATATAATTAGAGATAAAATATTACTCATTTTTGTTTGTTATTTTAAAGATCCATATCTGTGTTTTCCCTTTAGCTCTAATTGCTGCGCGTTTTTTCTTTTGAACATTTTATGCAAATGATCACTTACAATCTTTTGAGAAATTGGCTTCCATTCATGGTGAGTTGATATTAAACGAGTAGACTTTGCACAATAATGCACTAATATCAACCAATTCATTTCAAGAAAGCGGCTTTATGAATCGTCAGAGGTATTATAAAAATAAATATTTGATGATTATATTGAGATTACATGTCTACTAAAGTAAAAACAGACAATTTTTTTAACCATGGCAAGCAGTACTAAATAAATCTGAGAATATAAGGGAATAATCAAATTATTTTTTACGTTATCTTAGTAAATAAATAAAATTAATAAAAATACTAGCACCAACTAGATAGAAACAATAGGAATCATTTCTAATTTTTTATAATATAACCCCGGGTAGCTTATTTTTGTTGTTTGGTAGTCGTAAAATATTTTTCCAATTTTATATTCCAACAAAATGTGAATATACATATTTAGCATTATTTAAAATTATCGCTACATATTAATAGTCATTGACACTAAATATATGAATTATTTTGAGTAAAGTATGTCTATATTTTTTTACTTAATAACTGTGATAATTAAAATGTGCATTTAAATTTATTATTTGTAACAGTATTTCAATGTTAACCAAGGTCAAAGTAAAAAATCAGCAGCAATTAGTCAACCAACAACCATGGCGAAAAACATTATATTTTACCGGTTGGTTGGCGAGGTCCAATACTATCAAATACTCATAATCACTTGTGTTTAGTTTCGAAATGAGAATATTACTTTTTCTCTTAACCTTATCTAATGTGCGAGAAAAGTATTGGTTTACCCCAAAAAAAGGAATTTTGTATTTTTTTGAGTTATTTTTCGTTTTTTTTTCAGCGAGAAAAACAAGAAAAAAGGCTTTTTTACAAAAATCCTGTGTGCATATTGTCGTTGGCCACTTATTGTAGCATGTATCTTGTTAGCACGATACAGCCTCCGGAGTACAACAAGTCTCCAATTTCGTGATTGCGTATTGTTCAGGACATCTCACAGATGAACCCTATTGATTTTCAGTTAACCAGAGCCTGTACAAGGGGTGCTCTGATACTTGAAGTACCATATTTTTGGGGAAGTTTCGTTTTGATAGCAGTGTATACAAGTTACACATTTATGATTGGATGTTGTTCAGAACGTCTCACAGATGAGCCCTATTGATTTTCAGCTCACTAGAGCCATTATAATGGGTTCTATAAATCCAGATATACTATATTTTTGGTTATGTTTGGTTTGTTAGCTATTAGATATTGTTCCGGGCGTCTCAAGAATGAATGGAAGTGCGGAAAAGTTAGTTTTAATCTTTTAAACCGTTCATTTTTTTATTTTATAATATGCATCGGCTGCGTGGGTCATTAGCGACATTAAGGTTCTCAAAAAAGTGTATTATATACATGAACAATATCTATGTGAGTCTTAGAACACCTTTAGATTTGAGAATTTTTTTTAAACTATGCACATTATACATGAGGATACTAAAAAATGTCTGCTAGTTCGCCAGAAGGAAGTTGCGCCTGTTGTCGTTTTGTTGCTAATTGCGGACACTGAGTAAGTGTTTCACGGAGAGTATCACAGTATAACCCCCCAGTGGGGGCATAATGTGGAGAGTATTTCATTGCGATATTCGCATTTTGGTTTAGGATTTTTACTGAAAATGAGTGAGAAGATGACCATGTGTTAAGGCAGAAACACAAGTCTGTGTCGTGATGGTGGTTGTGCTTGTGCACACTAATGTGTCGTGGCGGGACGCGCTCTGACGTTATTTTTGAACAGTAACAATTGAATGATTGCCGCGTTTGATCGTTCAAAATGTTAAGTTCTGATTCTGAGAATGATTTCGAAAATGACCTTCAATTTTTAACGCTGATAACATTTTTTGATAGCAATAAAGAGAAAAGAAAATACCGGATTCATCCTATAATTTGCTAAAACTGGATGAAGGTAAATTTCATTGTCTTGTTCAACAATTAGAAAGTGACGTCTCTACTTCAAAATAAACAAGGCACAATTTGAGGAAGTCCTAGCTATTTCTTCTCACGCAGCGATTCTTATAATATAATAAAAAATCTGGAATATATTTTTTTTTACACATGGGTTTATTATGAGTCTAACATCATCTTACAAGGTCTTAAAGTGGTATCTACAGTTTTAATGCTGTATGTGCTAAGTTTCTGTTATTCCCTAATCTTAGTAATAAAGCGGTATCTACCAACGGACCTAATGTAGTTAGGGCATTTTCTTTAAAGATGCCGCAAATGCCGCTTTTTCTCTTAGCAATTCGACTCATTTAAAGTGCACGAACACAATGAAAATAATCTAGTAGTCTTGTGTTATTTATGCATCAGAAAGTTCCTTTGTTAACATAACTGTGCGTGTTTCATCTGATCTACAAAAAATTATCATGTTGCCTAGGTTAGATATGTTTGAATGTGCAATTTTTATGAAACTTTCGATGCTTCAGGAAAATTATCACACAAAAGTAAACCCTATGCGTTTGTGTGGCAGGATGCCCTAAGTAAACGCAGTAAAGAAGATTTCATTAGTATAGCTTATGCTCTTTTTAAGTGGCACAAAAATACTTCAAATTTTATAATATGGATTTTATAATCTTCTACTTTCTCAGCCTAGTCATGGATGTTATCCAGAAGGTCACTGAGCTGAAATGCTCGACAAAAAGATGAACGGTGGACTCTAAAGATTCCCATGGCGACCCCGAGAGACCAAGCGAGGCAAAGGTAGGCCCCCGCTGCGATAGGTGGATGATACTAGGGATTTCGCCGGTAGATACTGGTGACATAAAGCTCAAGACAGGGACGGATGGAAGGGTTTAGGAAAGGCTTTCGCTTTCTACAGTTGTCATTGGTAATGCACATAAAATAGTCAACAATTTTACAGTTTCCGAGAGATTGTTATTAATAAACAATTGCAGCATTGGCACAGCTCCTGAACTCTTATTAAAATCGTCGCGTTCATAAATAACTTGAAGGTCAGTTTTTAGTTTTAAGTAATTAATACTAGAAAAGTTTTCTCTTATTGACTTGAGAAAATTAATTTTATATTGTTCGAACTGGTCGCTGTAAAATAATTGGGCAATCACTAAATGATCACTGAAACTAAAGCGGTGGTTAATCTCAGAAATTATTATGTCGCAAACCTCCAAAGCAACTTGGCGCTTTGAGTCTTAATTTTTCCTTGGTCTTTTTGCACCAAGTATTGAAGAAGATGAAGGTGCTTCGGGAAATATTTCATTTAATAAAATATAGTCTCTGACTTTTTGAATTGACATTTTAAATGAGTCTATATTTTTTTTCACCAATATCACGTCAATACCATGTTTTTCAAGTTGATTAAAAAGAACTTCACAATTAGGCATTATTAAATGGAAAAAATTTAGCCAATAAAAGAAATCCACGCTTTGCAAAAAAGTTTTTAATCCTATTGCTTGATTAATTGTATTTGAGTCTTCTTCAACCTCAATTATTTTTTCTATTGAAGCCAGAATATCAGCTTGATACAAAAATACGGTTTCCACACAACGCGTATTAAAATACCACCTTGTCGGTGCCGCTCTAGGTAAACGTACTTTAACAAATTAATCGAGAATCGCTGTACGTTTTGGAGATCGACTAAAAAATGTAGAAAATCCATGTAAATTAACCAAAAAAAACTTCAACATTTTTATTCTGACTTGCTGCTTTTGGCAGAATTAAATTTAATAGGTGAGCATAACAATGAATAAAATTTGCTTGAGGATATAGTTCTTTAATTTTTTTTTGTATTCCGCCTAATCGACCACTCATAGTTGAAGCTTCGTCATAACTCTGTCCAATTAACTTTTCCGGTGTTTTATTAATTTCTAGTACCTCTAATTCTTTAAAAATTATCTCCGATAAATGTTATTGTTATTTTAATCAATAATTTTTATAATATATAACAGTAAACCATGATATTGCAAAAATTATTATTAATTATTAAATTATATCTTAGGGGAACTACACTTCCTTATGTTAATTTGTATTTATATTTCAGTCTGTATTGCCGTTAATAAAAACTTTAAAAACATTAGCAAGAAGTGACACAGACATTTTAGTCTGCCAGGAAATAAGGGACACACAGAAGCAGGTGGAATGTTGGGAATTGTTTATTAAAAATCTTGAAAAGTATTTTACAATTTCAATAGTGCCAATTGAAGATCACCATGAAGAGTTCTCTAGCTTGGATATTGTGATTTTGAAATTAACCAAATTGTAACATTTTTATATAATTAGAGATAAAATATTACTCATTTTTGTTTGTTATTTTAAAGATCCATATCTGTGTTTTCCCTTTAGCTCTAATTGCTGCGCGTTTTTTCTTTTGAACATTTTATGCAAATGATCACTTACAATCTTTTGAGAAATTGGCTTCCATTCATGGTGAGTTGATATTAAACGAGTAGACTTTGCACAATAATGCACTAATATCAACCAATTCATTTCAAGAAAGCGGCTTTATGAATCGTCAGAGGTATTATAAAAATAAATATTTGATGATTATATTGAGATTACATGTCTACTAAAGTAAAAACAGACAATTTTTTTAACCATGGCAAGCAGTACTAAATAAATCTGAGAATATAAGGGAATAATCAAATTATTTTTTACGTTATCTTAGTAAATAAATAAAATTAATAAAAATACTAGCACCAACTAGATAGAAACAATAGGAATCATTTCTAATTTTTTATAATATAACCCCGGGTAGCTTATTTTTGTTGTTTGGTAGTCGTAAAATATTTTTCCAATTTTATATTCCAACAAAATGTGAATATACATATTTAGCATTATTTAAAATTATCGCTACATATTAATAGTCATTGACACTAAATATATGAATTATTTTGAGTAAAGTATGTCTATATTTTTTTACTTAATAACTGTGATAATTAAAATGTGCATTTAAATTTATTATTTGTAACAGTATTTCAATGTTAACCAAGGTCAAAGTAAAAAATCAGCAGCAATTAGTCAACCAACAACCATGGCGAAAAACATTATATTTTACCGGTTGGTTGGCGAGGTCCAATACTATCAAATACTCATAATCACTTGTGTTTAGTTTCGAAATGAGAATATTACTTTTTCTCTTAACCTTATCTAATGTGCGAGAAAAGTATTGGTTTACCCCAAAAAAAGGAATTTTGTATTTTTTTGAGTTATTTTTCGTTTTTTTTTCAGCGAGAAAAACAAGAAAAAAGGCTTTTTTACAAAAATCCTGTGTGCATATTGTCGTTGGCCACTTATTGTAGCATGTATCTTGTTAGCACGATACAGCCTCCGGAGTACAACAAGTCTCCAATTTCGTGATTGCGTATTGTTCAGGACATCTCACAGATGAACCCTATTGATTTTCAGTTAACCAGAGCCTGTACAAGGGGTGCTCTGATACTTGAAGTACCATATTTTTGGGGAAGTTTCGTTTTGATAGCAGTGTATACAAGTTACACATTTATGATTGGATGTTGTTCAGAACGTCTCACAGATGAGCCCTATTGATTTTCAGCTCACTAGAGCCATTATAATGGGTTCTATAAATCCAGATATACTATATTTTTGGTTATGTTTGGTTTGTTAGCTATTAGATATTGTTCCGGGCGTCTCAAGAATGAATGGAAGTGCGGAAAAGTTAGTTTTAATCTTTTAAACCGTTCATTTTTTTATTTTATAATATGCATCGGCTGCGTGGGTCATTAGCGACATTAAGGTTCTCAAAAAAGTGTATTATATACATGAACAATATCTATGTGAGTCTTAGAACACCTTTAGATTTGAGAATTTTTTTTAAACTATGCACATTATACATGAGGATACTAAAAAATGTCTGCTAGTTCGCCAGAAGGAAGTTGCGCCTGTTGTCGTTTTGTTGCTAATTGCGGACACTGAGTAAGTGTTTCACGGAGAGTATCACAGTATAACCCCCCAGTGGGGGCATAATGTGGAGAGTATTTCATTGCGATATTCGCATTTTGGTTTAGGATTTTTACTGAAAATGAGTGAGAAGATGACCATGTGTTAAGGCAGAAACACAAGTCTGTGTCGTGATGGTGGTTGTGCTTGTGCACACTAATGTGTCGTGGCGGGACGCGCTCTGACGTTATTTTTGAACAGTAACAATTGAATGATTGCCGCGTTTGATCGTTCAAAATGTTAAGTTCTGATTCTGAGAATGATTTCGAAAATGACCTTCAATTTTTAACGCTGATAACATTTTTTGATAGCAATAAAGAGAAAAGAAAATACCGGATTCATCCTATAATTTGCTAAAACTGGATGAAGGTAAATTTCATTGTCTTGTTCAACAATTAGAAAGTGACGTCTCTACTTCAAAATAAACAAGGCACAATTTGAGGAAGTCCTAGCTATTTCTTCTCACGCAGCGATTCTTATAATATAATACAAAATCTGGAATATATTTTTTTTTACACATGGGTTTATTATGAGTCTAACATCATCTTACAAGGTCTTAAAGTGGTATCTACAGTTTTAATGCTGTATGTGCTAAGTTTCTGTTATTCCCTAATCTTAGTAATAAAGCGGTATCTACCAACGGACCTAATGTAGTTAGGGCATTTTCTTTAAAGATGCCGCAAATGCCGCTTTTTCTCTTAGCAATTCGACTCATTTAAAGTGCACGAACACAATGAAAATAATCTAGTAGTCTTGTGTTATTTATGCATCAGAAAGTTCCTTTGTTAACATAACTGTGCGTGTTTCATCTGATCTACAAAAAATTATCATGTTGCCTAGGTTAGATATGTTTGAATGTGCAATTTTTATGAAACTTTCGATGCTTCAGGAAAATTATCACACAAAAGTAAACCCTATGCGTTTGTGTGGCAGGATGCCCTAAGTAAACGCAGTAAAGAAGATTTCATTAGTATAGCTTATGCTCTTTTTAAGTGGCACAAAAATACTTCAAATTTTATAATATGGATTTTATAATCTTCTACTTTCTCAGCCTAGTCATGGATGTTATCCAGAAGGTCACTGAGCTGAAATGCTCGACAAAAAGATGAACGGTGGACTCTAAAGATTCCCATGGCGACCCCGAGAGACCAAGCGAGGCAAAGGTAGGCCCCCGCTGCGATAGGTGGATGATACTAGGGATTTCGCCGGTAGATACTGGTGACATAAAGCTCAAGACAGGGACGGATGGAAGGGTTTAGGAAAGGCTTTCGCTTTCTACAGTTGTCATTGGTAATGCACATAAAATAGTCAACAATTTTACAGTTTCCGAGAGATTGTTATTAATAAACAATTGCAGCATTGGCACAGCTCCTGAACTCTTATTAAAATCGTCGCGTTCATAAATAACTTGAAGGTCAGTTTTTAGTTTTAAGTAATTAATACTAGAAAAGTTTTCTCTTATTGACTTGAGAAAATTAATTTTATATTGTTCGAACTGGTCGCTGTAAAATAATTGGGCAATCACTAAATGATCACTGAAACTAAAGCGGTGGTTAATCTCAGAAATTATTATGTCGCAAACCTCCAAAGCAACTTGGCGCTTTGAGTCTTAATTTTTCCTTGGTCTTTTTGCACCAAGTATTGAAGAAGATGAAGGTGCTTCGGGAAATATTTCATTTAATAAAATATAGTCTCTGACTTTTTGAATTGACATTTTAAATGAGTCTATATTTTTTTTCACCAATATCACGTCAATACCATGTTTTTCAAGTTGATTAAAAAGAACTTCACAATTAGGCATTATTAAATGGAAAAAATTTAGCCAATAAAAGAAATCCACGCTTTGCAAAAAAGTTTTTAATCCTATTGCTTGATTAATTGTATTTGAGTCTTCTTCAACCTCAATTATTTTTTCTATTGAAGCCAGAATATCAGCTTGATACAAAAATACGGTTTCCACACAACGCGTATTAAAATACCACCTTGTCGGTGCCGCTCTAGGTAAACGTACTTTAACAAATTAATCGAGAATCGCTGTACGTTTTGGAGATCGACTAAAAAATGTAGAAAATCCATGTAAATTAACCAAAAAAAACTTCAACATTTTTATTCTGACTTGCTGCTTTTGGCAGAATTAAATTTAATAGGTGAGCATAACAATGAATAAAATTTGCTTGAGGATATAGTTCTTTAATTTTTTTTTGTATTCCGCCTAATCGACCACTCATAGTTGAAGCTTCGTCATAACTCTGTCCAATTAACTTTTCCGGTGTTTTATTAATTTCTAGTACCTCTAATTCTTTAAAAATTATCTCCGATAAATGTTCGGCTATGTTGCCGGTAGGATTTACAAATTTTATAAACCTTTCGTGAACGACACCGGATAAAATGTAACGTATAATAAAAGTCATTTGAGTTCTGTTCGAGCTATCAGTAGTTTCATCCACCTGGACTGCGATATATTCGGCTGACTGAATCTCCAATTTAAGTTGTTCTTGAGCCACCGATAACATTGAATCAAGTAATTCATTTTGTACAGTTTTAGAAGTACCCTTAAAAACCGTAGCCTTATCCAAGTATTCTTTGAATATTGGATCCAACTCTGAAACAAAAGTCCACGAAATATTCCCGGGTTTACAGAAGATTCTGTCTCGTCGTGCCCTCGCAAAGCAAGTTCAAACGCCCCACAAAATTTCACACAGTAAATTATTATATTTATAATATATCTGTTTTTCGACACATTTTCATTAAAAATTCTTACCGATTGTCTATAAGCATTGTCTAATTGAGAACGAATATCCACAGTACCGATTGTAGCAAAACTCATGACACATTTCATATGGTCTGCCGATAAACTATGTTTTTTTATTTTCTCTTTTAAAAGTTTTAAGTCTTGGACACACCGTTTTTACACCATAAAGAATTATTCGAAAAAAGCAGACAAACGAAACAGTAAAATGCATCATTTACTTCACATCCGCAAATTCAATCAGACAAATCATACATAGACCTGCGAAAATTGCGATGAACTTCTTTATTTTTGTCCTTGCTAGTCTGTTTAATTTTTAAATCTGGAAGAGGACGACCACCTTCCTTTAGTTTTAATAGTTTTTCAAAATTTAATTCACTTTTCGTTCTCAAATTTTGAACCATTTGCACCACAGACATGATAAAAGGCGTAGAATAAAATAAAACCAAATAATTAAAACACAAGCCCTCAAAGAAACGAATCAAAAATCAAAATAATAACAATAACAACTTATTACATCAAAACATAAATCTTATTTTACTTCAAAATATAGCGCAGCCTGCCAATCCCTCTACTCATCTCTTTTCTAAGCGTGTAATAATCGAACGACGTAAGTCGATTCATCATCGATATTAACCCGGGCTTTTGACCCAACACATGTAAACTTCAGGCGTGTTTCTTTCACGTTACGAAGATTGTCAACGTTCGGCAGATTCCGTCCCCATTTAACGCGTTGAGGTCATCGATGGACACCATTTTGAATTTCGCAGAGTTGTAGGTACTCGCTGCGAAGTAACGTTTACACGGTCGTCTTGAAAAACGTTTTGAAACATTTTAGGTAAATTTTATTTTTTATTTAAGAGAAATATTTAGTATTAGTATTTAATATTATACTAATGTACAGTAGGTATATTTTATTTTTTTATATATCTATTTACATATTTTTTTAAATTATTTTTTAATGGGAGGTCATTGACCCAATGACCTAATGGAGGAGCCGCTACTGCTTTTTTAATCAGAATTGTAAACTCTGGTGAAATATATCGACAAAAAGTATCACTTGTAATTATTTTTAATCAGGCCACACATGTCAGCTGACAGTTTCCACTATTAGGTGGAGCTCTCTATGAAGAGAAAAAAAAATATGACTTAAATAAATGATTTTTCTAATGCAATTGGAAGTGCGTGTAAGGGAAACGTAGAAGTAAAAAAAAGGAACTCTTATTTTTATAGTTGGATAAACCTCACATTCCAACAAAAATTAAAAAAGGACAATCGTCCCTATTTATCTGACATTGTCCAAATGATTGCCGAACGTGGTCAGTATGTATCACAAATCACAAACCCTTGTGGTATGTATTCAAATATAAATTTCCTTTAATGACGAAACTGCAAAAAATGGACTTTTTAATTAAAAGGGCAGTGAAAAGGGGGGAAATATTCAAGTGCTTAGATGGACCCCAGAGTTTTCCAAAAGAAAAAAAATAAAGTACTCTAAAACAATTGAATGAACTGCTAAAAAAAAATCGAAAAATATTTTGGAAAAATCTGCCTACTGCAATTACAACCATGTCACTTGAAGAGCACCAAGAATATTTTGAGGGGTCATAAAATGCATTCATAATTTAGCAGCAATATTTTCTTCAGTTTGGTAACATATGGAATTTACAATAACACTAAAAATAGTTTCAATATTGCAGATACCTCATCATGCTTTTAGAAACTAATTTGCTAATTATACTCGTTACCTAAATTAAAAAGCGGTAAGTGATTTTCTGGCTATTAGATAAAAGAAATAACCAAATTTCGTCATTCTTGATAAGTTTGATATCAAATAATTCATGAAGAAATATTTTATATGACTTAAAAAATATTAGTTAGGGTGCAAGGAAAAAACTATATCGCTTGATTATACTCAGTTTCGCTCCATACGTAGTAAACAGGAACTTAGGTGTTTTATTTAATTAACTTAACCTGGCACACTGCTGATGATCTATGTGATAGCAAGCATTACCCCATAATTATATGTGACAACTCAAATGAGAAGTTATTGGTGTCTCAAGAAAGCGAAATGGCCGGAGTTCTCACAGGAGACTGAATCTCTCCTGGGTGAATTACCTGCCACCAATGATATTGATGATTCTATTAAGCTTTTCTCGGATGCCATCATTACAGCAGCATTCACTCGCGTTGGCAAAACCACCCATATCCCCCATCACAAAATCGTTCCTTGGTGGAACCCTCAATGCGAACAAGCTGTGCGACAATCCAAACTGCCCTCAACTTTATCCGCAAACACAAGTCCCGAAAATCTAGTTAAATTTAACAGATTTAAAGCAAAAGCCAAATATGTAATCAAACAGAGTAAAAAAAACTCCGTGACGCTGCTATCTTAATCCGAGAAGCATGTTGGTACAATCAAAGATTCCGTGAAGCAATGATTTTTTTTTAAATCAGTAATGATTGAATTATAAGATAAAAAATTTAACAAATCAATTTATTTACAAATTAAGGTAATAAAACAAAAAAATGTACAGATACTTAATGTGTTTAAGTACAAAATAAATTCCATAATAAAAATGTTTAATCTTACTTAATTTAATACTCATTACACAGTTATATAGTGAAAAATTTGTTCATATTTGAATAGCTTTTGTTCGTAGATACTTTTGGTTTGTTCCAATCCCACACAGTATTGTACTGCCTACAAAAATATTGATGGTGACTCCTATTGCCGTATATATAATTTGAAAGTTACGCGGAATTTATAGTTTGACGGATTGTAAACGTAGACGCACTGTGAAACGATTAACTATAGAATAGAATATCCTTTGTTTATAAAGGAACGTAAGTGCATGGCGTAATGTAAGGGGACGGACTGGAACGAAAGAGTTGGCCAACTTTTATCTTTTTACAGTGCGTTCTTACGTCCGGCCAATCAAAGGAAAGAATTTTGTGTGATATCAGCTGTCATTTATTGTTGTGTTTTTGAATGTTGCATAGATTGGCATAGATAACCTTTGTTTACTGTTTAGTTTAGCGTCGTTAAATAAAGTTGTTTTTGTTTGAATCTTAGTAAAATGGGCGGGCGGTAAGTAATAGTTTTCTGTTTTTTATGTATAATAAGTAATTTTAATTTTGCAGATAAATATGAGTTGTTAATTAGCCTGATTCAGGGTTATCTACACTTGTATGATAAGTCCAGTAAAAAATTTTAAAGACCAGCGAATGAGAGAACATAGTTGGGAACAAATTTCCAAAGAGCTTGAAATGACGTGTATGTTTTTTTTTGTGTAAATGAATCAAGGTAATTTGCATTTTATTGTTTTTCTAGTAAAATATTGCCAGAGAATTTGGTTAAATTTACGGAATAAGTATGGAAGGGAGAAGAAAGCATTGCCTTCTGGTTCCGGAGCTTCTGTTACTCCACAATGGGAGTACTTGGAGTCAATGTCATTTTTAAATGCATATATTAAGCCGAGAAAGTAAGTGTAATATCAAACATAAGTGATTGATTATTAATACTGAAATAACCAACTTTTTAGTACACACACAACAACACCAGTATTAGCAATGAAGTCACAACTCTGTATCAGTATGCTTCACCATTACAGTCACCCATTTTTATTGAGACTTCAACCGACAGCCCTACTGCATGGTCAAATTCTACGTTGATCGATAGCCCTCACAGGATTGTACGATGTCTCCAGACTCGAATAAAGAAAGTGAATTGCGTAATTCTCAAGAAGAGTCAATCTATGGAGAGAATATAATCAACCAGTTTGAACAGACACCTACTGCAAATTCTAAAACGGTGCAGCTCGGTTGTAAAGGTAAAAATTTCATGCTCATTTAACTAAATTCGATACATTGTTTTCATTGTAGGAAATATTAAAAACAAAAAAAATACAACTGAACCTGACACAATCAAGTCATTTGAAAAATCTTTCCCAAAAGAAGCAAGATACCAAAACGTCAGCAGATGTTTTGGGTGAATACATTGCTAGTATTTTAAAAGAAATGACTCATGAGGAGCAGAAAATTGAAAGGCGAGGACTTCTTGAAGTTTTAGAAGATGACAATTAAATATAATGTGTCTTTTTTTGTATGTTTTAATGAACGAATAAATAATATAGAACTTATATGTTTGATTCATTTTTTATTGGATACTTAATAAAATTATTTTGAATTAAATATACAATAATATATAAGAATATTCACTGTTACTGGAGTTTTCTTCCTCTCAATGCTCTCTCTAATTGCCACGAAAATTCTCCTTGAGGTGGTACAAAATAATCTGTCAGTAACTCAATATTCATCCGACCAGCATTGTTGGCTGATAAACGTCTTACTGAGTATAGGGGTTGATCGACTTCTTTCCTCCATATGCCATTTTCTTCATCTCCACAATCTACGTAACTTGGAGGGCAATAATGAGTTGCATCGGTCATTGCTTGGGTTTTTTGTATGCAAAAATTATGGAGAACCACACAAGCTTTGACAATATTGTCTACATTGTTCACATCGGCAATTATGGATTGCTTGAGAATTCGCCATCTGGCTACTAAAATTCCAAACGTATTCTCAATAATTCTGCGGGCCCTCGAAAGTCTATAATTAAAAATCTGCTTTTTCTGTGTCAGGTTTGTTTTTGCAAATGGACGCATTATATATTCTTTTAGAAGGAAAGCTTCATCGGCGACCAACACATAAGGAAATTGAATATCGGTGTTGGGAATTTCAGCAGGCAAAGGCACATTTAATGTTTTAGATTGAAGACCCTCTCCAAAAACGCTATGTTTAAAGATACCACCATCACTTTGGGATCCATAGGCTCCAATATCTACCAAAGTAAACACATACTTGGCATCACACGCGGCCATCAACACGATACTAAACGTTTTCTTGTAATTATCCAGTTTTTGGAGGAGCTTGTATGTTTCCCGTCTAAAGTGCATATGCGATTAGGAAAATTCCAGAGATCAAAAAAATTATTTGCAATATTCTTCCATTCATATTCAGTCGAATATGCTGGATAAAGTGCACACCATATTGCAATATAAGTTTCATGTATGATTTTGTGAACCGTTGTGAGGCCCATTTGATAAGTCCATGCCAAACTTTGCATGCTTCCTCCTTGTGACAGATACCTGTTGAAGAACATTTTTGCTTAAATAATTTATGAAGGAGAGTATTCATTATCTGAAGAATAAATTACTTACTGCAATGTTATGGCAAGCCTTTCCTCTTCTGATATTCCGTCTTTTATTCTTCTCCTGGAAATTCTATTTTTTACAAGACCTAATAATACATTGAATACTGGAACAGTCATTTGTGTATACTTAAAAAATTGACCTGGACCACTAGTTTTCATCTTTAAAAATAATTGTAGCAATTCTCCAACTTTCTGTTACGGTTTATGGGTCTAGTTTTATAACGTCTTGGTCGCTTATTTATTGTTTTTCGAGTTTGTGCTTGTCGACCCTTTTCCAATGCTACTGCACACACTAGTAGTCCCACGGCTCCAAGAAGCATATCTTCATGTATTTCGTAATCCATTGTGATTCAAACTATATAAATATTTAGATTATAATACAAAATTTAAAGCTCAAAACAACATATAGGACACAGGCTGTAGATGATTTGTATAATTTCTAGGTTAATTTGAATGTCGGGAGTACGTTATCTCTGCCCATTCGCAAAATTTCCGTTCCGTTTACTTATAACTGCAACAATTTTTACATAACGTTCGTTACGAATCCAGTGCGTCTACGTGTGGTATACGTTTACAGTCCGTCAATCTATAAATCCAGCTTGAGTGTGAAGAGTAGATCAGCTTATGTAAGAGTTAAATTTGTTTAAAGTTAAAAATAGATAATTAAAATATCCTAAGAACTCTAGAAAGGGAGAAACATCAACTGTTTCAAAATTGGGCAAATCATTTGGCATTTATTATAATTTTTCAAAATCTTGCTGGCAAAAAGTATCTTCCTATATTTGAGAATATAACAATAAACTAATATGTCCCTACCGACTTAAGTACCTCATTTGTATCAAATTATAAATGTGAATAACAATCCTTTATTGAGTTGGAACATACCTTTCACACTTCAAAAACCCTTAATACTGATTAAACATGGTAAGTAATCTTAGCCTAAGTTTCATTTCAGGTATTAGAAAACAAATTTAAACAAAGGTAGGTAACAGTGTGCCAATAAAAATATTAAACTTTCAATTGTGCATAATCCATGTGAAGAGATAAAATGATTAAATACACAAACGAACAGGAAAATCTTAATTCATTTTTGTCTATAGTAGTTAGGGGCAGCACAGCATATTTTGTCATTGAATTAAATTCAAATTATACAATGTTAAATTTGAACATTTGAGTATAAGTACGAGTAGCCTGAACCTAAAACCCCATTGTTCGTTATATTAGCTTTTTTCAAATTTTGTTAAGAGACCTCCTTACTGTAAGCAATTAATAATTTATAATAAATAATAAAGAATAACGTATATTTTCTCAAAAAGAATGGAAACAAAAAAATAAGAGAAATGCTAATTATAATCTGAAGGGTCGTGGGGAAGAGGAATCAAAGTCCACTTGTCAACCAATCTGAGTTAGGGTAATTTCGTATCTTGTGATTACTAGAACTGAAGGGATATTTCACTTTTGATGAAAAATATTGTGAACGGCACCAAGACAGATACATGGTGCTGTGGAAGAGGGATTAGATTCCACATAATTTTGGGAAAGAACGATCACAGTACATCTTTATGATTATTTTGCTCATTATTTTAACACAATTAGATTCTGACTTATATGAGCCCAAAAGTAATTTCTTTTCAGATTGATTCGTCAACCAGAAATGAATTGTAATCTTGTACTTTGATTTACTTAGAATTTGGAAAATTGGTGCAATTGAAACATCTTCTGAATGAAGAACTACTCCCTGTAGGCACTGAATTATACTTTTTCAGAAGACGTCACAGGAAGCTAATCAATCACAAAACTGTTATCTTGTATTGGACAGTATTAGATGAAAGCGAAGTGATGCAAAGATGGGATGAGCTTACAATCCAAAATAGCCATAATGACAGAGAAATATCACCACCATCGAACATCGAAGGAGGAACAGTTAACAAAATTATGGATGATATCAATCAATGTTTGTTACAGCTGTTGGGGGTTTACTCGTTACTACCTGGATGACAATTTGTATGTTTAATTAATGGACAAAACTATTTATTGTTTTTAAAATAATACCTAAAATATCTCTCTACTGACCCTGGCAGCAAATGATAATGAAATCATATTGTTATTGATCTGTACAATACTAATGTCAAATACTGGTTTCCATAAAAGGAGCATCTAATATCAGTATAGGTATGTATGGTCGTAACATTCAGATATTGATTGTTTCTACTAATTAAGTTGATTTAACACCTACTTTTATGTCCCATTTAAAATTCTATTCTGATATTATTGGTCTATTTGATGATACTTGTTGAACATTTCTCGGTCTTGGCATCCGTATATGTATCACTTTTTTAATATTATCACTGGGATGAATGAGATCCGTTTTGTGCCTCCACTCCCATCTATCGAGTTCTTCTCTTCTTCTCTTTCTATCGAAATAACTAATGATGCAACTAGCTGGGATCCACAGTAACGCGGTAACTAAAACTACAGTACCAACGATGTTGTCGCGAAGGAATAGGAGAACTTTGTTTATGTTGATGTCTTCAATTATGTCCCAGAAACGTTCAACTACATCTTGGACTGTCTTCTCGCAATGACCCTGTACAAAATTATGAAATTTACTAAATTGTTTCTCGAACTACAGCGAAAAACGCTTACATTATTACAAAATCCTTGAATACATGGTGTACCATCAGCTAAAATATCAGCAGAATCCACAGGTGAACACGTTTCATTGATATTTGATCTACAGCATCTCTTACATGCATTTTCAACTAAAATGAAAAAGAAACATGCAGTTAAACATTTTTAAATACAAATAATAATAAAAACCAATAGAGTAATATGAATAATGATACAGTCGAACCTGGGTAAGCGAAAGTTCAAGGGACCCTAATGTTATTCTTGCTCATAGATGTTTCTCACTTACAAAGGTTTCAAAGTGCTTACTTTCATTTATACATTTATAGAGGTTAATGAACATCGAGAAAGATGGCGCTAGTTAAGAAATATGTAATAAGAATGAATTAGAGTTCTGTTCTGAAGACTGTTGCCCAATAAAACATTTGTATCTTCTAAAGAATCGAGCGCAACAGGCCGTAAAGAAAGTAAAGATAGAATTACCTTCATGCCGTGTGCAAATACTACTGGAATACACAAATTAGATTTGTTGGTGATTGGTAAAGTCCCAGATATTTCAGGAATATTTGTCTGCCAGTTTGCTACAATAACCAATTTAAAATTTGGGTCATGAGAGAAGTACTTAGTGGATGGTTCCAGAATGACTTTATCCTAGAAGTGAAGAAGTTTAAGAAAATATCCAACTAGCCTCAAAAAGCTTTACTCGTACTTGACAATGCTCCAGGCCACCCAAATGAATTAGAACTTGGATCAAGTGATGGGAATATCCAAACCATCTTCCTACCACCAAACTGCACACCTTTACTGCAGCCGATGGATCAAAATGTTATGCAGAAGGTGAAGTCCTTGTATAAAAATGAATTTCTTCTTCATAATATTATTTGTCAGGGTGGTGACATAAAACAGTGTCTCAAATAATTCAACTTGAAGGATGTTGTATTCTCAGTCATTCACGCATGGAGCTCGTTTCATCTGATTTGATATAATCATCTAGGAAAAAGCTATGGCCCACAATAAAAGATTTATGACAAGAACCAGAAAAATAGAATACTGAAAATAATCTACCTATTGCTGATTAGTTGCAAAATTTATCAGAAAGAGAATTCGAGATAAGCGAAAAAAAATGGTTTGAAGGGACTGAAGAAATAGAGCAAATTATGACAGATGAAGAAATATGTGAAGAAGTACAAGATGAGAGCCTTGTAGAAACATTGGAGCCACCGACTACTACAATTGCTGAAATAAAACCAGAGACAGTATTTAATTGTTTCAATACCTGCATAACATGGGCTGAAGAAAATTTTGTGCTAAATATATTATAATTCTTCCAAACATGCAAGGGAAAGTTTTTAAACAAGGAGTACAAGTTGCAAAACAACAGACCTCAATTAAGGATTAGTTATTTTAAAACTAATTAGTTAAATGTGATATATCACTGTTATAAAAAAAGTTTAGAAAATGGATACAAATACGTATGTATTCCCTTTATGAAATGCCTTATTTTAATAATAATAAAACTTCATTTATTGCTACAACCAAATGGCCATCGACCGAGTCCTTCAGCCAGTAATACTAACATTATTTAGTATAATAGACTTAATAGAAATAAAAGTAACATTGTGTGTATATGTAAATAAAAGAGTATAAACAACTAAACAGAAAGTAGAGAAAAAAAAGTTATGGTTAGAATTTTCACTTCATCATTTTTCATTTTCCTTTAATGGCTATTTACCACTTCTCAAACTGTGTTATGAGGATATTTTCTGCAGTGTGTAATCTCTGCAACGGTTTATTTTTAATCGAGACCTTTTTTTGATAACAAATCTTAAATTATCCTCAATTGTTATAAATATTGTAATTTAATTATTATCATTTATTTATTTTTCCTATAGTTACTATGTAAGAACTAATATTTCCACTGTTCGCTTATCTCTTCATCTGTTATTTCATGTTCCACCGAACCTATGCAGACACTGTATGAGATTGATGAGTTGCTTACATGTGTTTGGTGTGTTTGAGTTTCTGCAAAATATAAAATTTGTTTATCGCCAATTAGTTTTTGGAGGGTTTGAGTCGTTTTTGGTTTTTCTTCATCTGATTTTAATAGAAATCCGATTTTGGTTTTCAGTATCACATCATTTGATTTGGGGTTTTCTATTTCCCAGATATCTGCCAGTTTTGTTCTTGTCAGAGTCTCATTGGCTTTTATGTAGTACAAATGTTTGCAGTTTCTATTTGTAATTTCTCTCATTTTGACAGAATTATTTTGCTGGAATATTTGGGTAGATGGTCCTGGTTTGTTTTGAATTGTGTTAATTGTGCTTGGTTGTTTTGTTGAACTTTTTGTGGAGACAGGTTTTTGTTGGGTTGTTATCATTTAATTGATGTTGCTTTTGTGCATTAGTGTGGGAGCTTGTTCCAATTATGTTATTTATTTCTTCTTGTGATAATTGTGGTATATCTGTGTGTTTTCTTTTGATATGTGGGTTTTCCCTTCTGTCTTTGTTTTTCCTTTTGATTCTCAGTTTTTTCCAATGACCTGAGTCATCTATATCCATCTCAGAGTAGCTTCCTTCTGATTCTGATGTTTGGTATGTTGAATTATCGCATTGACTCTCCATCGTAACACTCCATGTGTTCACTCAACGACTATCGGTACACGACTAGCTTTATTTTTTTTATTATGAATTTTTATATACAACCCACATAACAAATATTGAAGTTCTTAGAAGAAAAGGAAGTGGAAGCTCCAATATTTGGGAGACATAATGAGTAACGAAAATAGATATCATATATTGCAATCTATTTTGCAAGAAAAAGTACTAGGAAAACAAGGTGCTGGTAGAAGACGAATTTCATGGTTGAAAAATCTTAGAACCGGGTTTGGTATGAGTACAATTGAATTATTCCGAGATACAGTGAATAAAGTTAAAATAGCATATATGATAGCCAACATCTGAAACAGATAGGAACAATAAGAATATATACAATCAAGTAATCCAAACATTCCAATAATCCTACACTCCCTAGTTTTCAATAGTGCCGGATTAGTGATAGATAGATAGATAATTTATTAGTCTTTACCATCACACATATGATATAAAACAAGTCAGATACAGGATAAAGTATGGTTAAAACAATTAAAATTAGAATTTAAATGTATACAGGCAACAGCGTATAACAATCATTTGGTATAAACAAGAATATGAAGAAAATGAAACAAATAAAATAAATAAAAGGTCACATTTTTAAAATTTTAAATATTAAATGATCCAAAAAATTAGGTAAGTAATTAGGATTGCCACCCACTAAATTCATCCAGCGAGTAAAAACAATATTGTATTAGAAACCTTTTAAGACTAGTTTTAAATTTTTTGAGATGGTTTATTTGCTTAATATCATCTGGTAACCGATTTAAAAAATCACCCCCGGCATATGTTGGCGACTTTTTCAATCGAGAACGATTAAATTTGTTCTTAGATCTCGTATCGTGATCATGTATGTCACTATTTTTCTAAAGGTTGTTTTTGTTAATAAAGGTGTAGATCAGATGTTTGTAGAGATATATACCCGTGAGTGTCAGGATGTTATTGCTCTTAAAGGTGCTCCTACAGGACTCCTTGTAGCCTAAGCCACTGATCAAACGAATACTCTACTGTAATAAGGAGACAACTAGAGATGTAGTTCTGGAATTCCAATAAGCTGGAAAACATGTGAGTGATCTCGAGAAAATATCGACAAAAGCAACAAATAGATGGCTGCCTGACATGACATTTTTTCCAGAAACAAAGGAATGAGTGCCAGCAATACAGGATCAGATAATCAATGCTCAGAACTACAAGAAATTTGATATTACAAACTCAAGTGTGTAGAAGGAGCCAGCAAACATCAGAGACCATACAACACATAATTTTGGGGAGTGCATTCATAGCAAACACTAGTCAGCTATGCAACATTATACTCCTGAAGCTGCATAATAAATTTGAATTAGTCAGTACCTACACTCCTCCTCCGCAGACAGATCTTGAAAATGCTGATTTTAGACTCTACTATGATAGACCTATTATCATCAATGGATAATTGATAAATAATCCAATCCTCCTTGTGGATGTTGTTGTGCCGAATAAGAGCATTGTCATAGACAAATACAAAGAGAAAATAATAAACGTCTTCCTCTCAAACTTCAATAGAGCAAGCTGAGACTATGCCATACAGTTAAAAAAAAATTAAATATGTAATTATAGAACCTAATAATGATAATAATTCACTTACTGACATCACACATGCAGCTTTGCATACCCTGTGTTTCACAGAAAGGTATACATTTTCCGTTTTTACATTTTCCCCTCTCCTGGCAGTCTGTACCATCTGACATTGGAGGACTTTTAGGACAATCCGCTTGCAGTCCAGTACATCTGGATTCTTGTTCACAAGTTGCATACTGTGCATCTCTACATTTGACTCCGTTGCGCATGAACATACAGTTTTGACAACAAGGCGAGTTTTTGTCACTAAAAAAAAACGAAAATTGGAACACATTTTCTAAAAAGTAAAATATATTTTTAATACCTGCACATGGCTTTCGGTCTCAATTTACAATCTTTGTCACAACACGCATCGTTATCTTCCGTACCAAGAAGACCTGCATCGCATTCTTCGTCACCTTCGACTCGTAAATTACCACAAAAGCTTTCTTCCGGTTCGGAAAAGCATCTTCCTGATTTTGCTTGCAACACTTTTCTGATGGACCTTAAGCTACATGGTGAAAATCTCTAAAATAATTAGTAATTATCATAAGTAAAAATATATAATAAATTAAAAATTAATTTACCTTATTATTCACGTCATAGCCGCTAACACTATAGGTATACATGAGGTAGGAACCACCCTGACTAGCACTCGGAGAGCATTCTGGAATATCAGGATCATGTTCCGAACCCCAGTTGTGTCCAAATTCATGAGCTGTTACTAAATCAGCTTCTCTAGTAATTACTCTTTGACCATAATGATTTCTACTAGAACTCAGACCAGAATTCAGGTATAATGTGTATCCGTTTTTAAAGTATTCTACAAAAACGTTTTAAAGCTCTGTCAAATAGGAACATGAGTATTATAAGTTTTACGTGAGAAATGTAAACAAATTATATCCAAGCTAACGAATATTGTGCAACATTAATAAAAGAAAAATATATATGAAGGTAAATATGTTGAAATTTTGATTAAGATTAAGAAAATCAAAAATAATGGATATATAAGGGAACAATGTTATAAAAAAAATATCGATTTTACTGCTTCTTGAACATGATCGAAATGATATGTATAAATACATGAAAATTAATATACATAACAGTGACAACAAAATAAAAAAAGCAATGATAAAACAAAACTATAAAACTATTGTGCATACTAAATAATAAAAAAAATATTTAAACTAATCACCCCAAGCACTATAAATATCAACTTATATTAGTAAGACATTTTTTAGAAAGCACAAATAAATACCTGGGGTGCAAATACCACCCACGGAATTGCGTCTAGGTGACCCAACATAAGCCAAGCCCAATATACCACCTTCGAACTTGAGATCAGTAAAGAGGTGGGCTAAGCAGAAATCTTTGTGAGTGTATTCTCTGCTGAATACCTAACCGCCAAATCAATAAGTTAGATACTACAAACATGTAATAATTCGAGCAGGTATTTAAAAAGTAATTGAAAGTAATAATAAATATAAAATATAATTTAAGTGTTTACAAATTTGTAATGAAATACATTTCTATTGCATAATAATAAATCTAAACCTTGTTCATTCAGACAATGAATCTTTTTGAGTTCAAATGTAAACCATTAAAACCTCCACAATATACAGGGTATTTCATTATTAATTGGAAATATTTTAACTGTTAAATCTTGAGCTCAAAATATTATGATTTAACCTGAATCATTTACATAAAATGTGGCTCCATACTGAGTTACATGGTGTTTTATTTGAAAATAGGAAGTATTTTAAATATTCCAAAGCGGAACACAAACCATAAAAGAGTACAAAATTATCGACCAATAACTTTGCTTAGCAACCTAGGCACGAATCTAGAAAAAATTATAATAGCAACGCTCATCGAAAAAGTCAAAAATAAAATACATGACAGCATTATTTCTAGACATACAAAAAGTTTAAACTTGGTGATATGAATGTATTGGAATAGAGAAGAGGAACCACTTATGGCCATTACCCCACTCATGGTGGAATAATAAGCATGATCAGCGACTACCAATGGAATCAACTTTGGTAGAAGATCACTCTGTCTAGTAAAAAGTGAGGATCACGTTAAAAATTCACTGAACTTACGAATTATTTTTTAATATGTTGAATTAGTCTAGCAATATCCGTTGAAGTCATGTATGTTCCACATATTGTGATTTGGTAGCATTTCTTAAGGAAGCAATCCGGAATCATCCAATTGAAATAAATCATAAACATTTTTTAATCATATTATTCGACAAATAAGGTAAATATGGAGTTTTAGATTAAAACTTTTCACGTTTTCTGTCAGTAAATTATATTAGAGGCTGTTTAATGGAGATGGTTATTAGTGTCAACTACAAACTTGCTATGAATGTAGCTATACCTGGTTAGGTAAAAACTACTTTCGGCCATTCGCTATTTTTCGATATAAATACTGATTTTTCACTTATTCTCTCATTGTTTGATTTTTTTTCACTTAATATGCCAAACGTTGACCATGTGAGGAGAGTGACGAAAGTCAGAGATGTCAAGTTTCAGTATTCACCGGCTAAAGTTGAGCTGGCTTTAAATGTCGTATCTGATGTAATGGTTGTTGCCGCTGCCAGCCGAACATTCAAAGTACCAAGAACAACATTGCGAAACAAAATATCTGGGAAATTCTGACATTGTGAATTTGTGTCGCATTTGGGTAACGAAATTGAAGAACAATTAGTGGAGTGGTTATTGACATGTGCAAAGACCTTTCTGAGGTCTAAATTCTTCTTCCTTCACGATGGTATGAAGAGGGGAGGCAAAAACCCATGGTACTAGGAGCGCATAAAATCTAGATCCGACCCTGAACCCGCTAAGATGACACAGTTATTTCTTGAGGAGTGGGGTAAAAGCTTTTTGGTTTCGATAATAAAAAAAATCATATTGGAGAGAGTCATAACATATATTAGAATTAGAAACAAAACTTATTTGGGCAAACAAATCACAAATCAAACAGCCATAAACGTCTATTATATCTATTACCAATCTTACAAATAATAAAAAACTTATTTGGACAAAAAAGTCACAAATAACAAAACATAAATGTCTATGATAAATAAATAACAACACTAATGTTCTTTGGCAAGTACTTACAAGACAAAAAGGCAAAAGAAACTTTATTCAATTTACATAATCAAATCTAAATGACTCTTTTTCATTTTTGCAAATCTCTCTAGTCCATCTAAAATTTAAATATATGTTCCTATGAATATGTAGCAATGCTAATGCCACTAACCTTTCTTGGCCCATCATTGCCCTAAGTCACGTTTTCAACTTTTAAGGGTTGAAAAACTTCTTTCTGATCTTGCTACACTCACAGGCACAGCTAGGTTTACATTTGGATAAGTATACCTATCGCACACCTGTAAAGCAGATAATGCTGAACTTGGCAATTTTTTTATCAGTGGCAGCATCCCATTTTTTAAACCAAAACTCCAACTCATTATTGAAGAGAGACGATAACAATTTTTTGCTTTCGTTCGTGAAATTTGATAAATTTTGTTTTATTGAAAAATAGTCCGCATTGATGTTTGATGGAATTACATTATTTATGTTTAGAATTCTGCACAACTCATTAATAAATCGAAATTTAAGATCTTCAATCACGTTATATAAATCAGAAATAAAAATACTTCTTTGGAAGTATTCTTCAATAGAGCCTCCTGGAGTATTAACTCGATATGTTTGCCATTGGGTAATTCGAGGCATCCTCAATTTTTTGTGGAGATTTTCTATGTCTTTAAATATTGCGGAAAAGCAAGATTCAACGTTTTCTCTTTTTTCATTTAGTGAAGACAGAATATCGTTATCGAGGGTCTGAGCATTATTTTTGTCAAGTGATTTTGCTTAGGCTATTAGTTTTAACTTAGAAAATAGGACAAACAGTTTAAATATATAATAAATTGTGTTGTTAAGAGAGAATCTACCAGTGAACGTGCTTTGGAAGAACTTTCTTTATCATTCCATTGGGCAATTAATTCCAAAGTTTCAAAGCTTGATTAAAATCTTAATACTGCGTCAAGCCTCTTAGCCCAACGATATTCGCATAAATTTATTAATTTTTTATTGTTAACTAGCTCAAGCACTTTTGCTCTTTTAATAGAAGCTTTAAAAAATGTTTTGCTTCTTTAATATACCAACATAATTTCTAATATCTTGTAAGGTACTTGCTTTTGAGATAGATAAATTTAGGCAGTGATTATAATACGAACATTTGACAGCGTTTTTAATTGATTTTTGGACTTGTGAAACAGCACCCGTTTGTTCCGACAACATAACACTGTATGTGTCAGTACCTCTGCCAACGCAATTCTCAAATAGTAGACCAAATTTCTCAATAAACGATATTATAGTATTTTCAATAATTTCATCTGAAATTATCGGTTCCTTAGTACATTCATCATAGTTTTCGGTATGACAGTCAACAAACCCAAGAAAGTTCTCCCTTATGTTAAGCCCGTCATCAAAATACCTTATTATAATTGACATTTGAGAAATATTATTGATGTCTGTAGTTTCATCAAACATTTAGATTTATAAACTTTTCCAACTATAAGTGACAGCATTTAATTAGTTCGTTTTGAACAGAAACATATTTGGTACACGTGGAAGACGAATCGAAGTGACTTTTTAAAATAACATTATCACCAGATGTTTGTATACAATACCTTAAAAATTCTCTAAGATTTCCCTAAATTACAACTGACGAATTGGTTAAGTCAGATTTAGTTAAATGACCTCTTAAAGGTATATTTTGTTTTCCTAAAAAATATATTATTCCTAGAATAGCTTTGTTTTTCTTTCTTTTTAGTTCAACTTACTCGATGCGCTTGACATTTAAAATATTTACAATCTCCCTATCCCGGTTTTCGTATGTATTTTTAAAACTGTGTGATAAGAACAATCTTTATGGCGAGTTAGAGTCTTTTCCATAAAGTTTTGAGTATTTTTGTAAATGATTAAATACAAGTTTTTGAATGATCATAGCCTTATGAATACACCCAAATTTGGAAAATAGAATACAACACTTACAAAACAGACCATTTAAACTTTTAAAATATGTTAACCAAGCAAAAGAACGAAAATGATTTTGTGACAAATATCATTTAAAATCTCTTCTGTTCTTAGAATGGACAGAGTAAGGAAAAGTGTAATTTTTTCCAGGAACAAGTGTTCAGTATTTCATATTTGTCAAAATTTGATATGTTGTCATTGCGTGCTAAATTGACAAAAAAGAGAAACCTCAAGGAATTTTAGCATCTGATGAACTGTTGAAATCTAGAAATGCTCTGATCCGGATGGTTCAATCGGAATTTTATACCGAAGAAATTAAGCGACTCCAACCAAAAAATAGGCAGTTTCACCCTCTTCATCCGTTTGTGGACAAATCTAGCAGTTTGTATAAATTATCTCCCTATTTAGATGAAGGATTACTTCGTATTCGTGGTAGAATTGATGCAGCAAATTTCAGAAGCTACGAGACAAAAAGACCGACCATTTTACCTCGTGAAAGTCATCTTACTACTCTAATCGTGGAATATTTCCATCAGATATTTTTCCATCGAAATCATGAAACAGTAGTTAATGAGATAAGACAAAAATATTATATAGCTCAATTACGTCGAGTTCTGTATAAGGCGAGAAAAAACTGTCAGACATGTAGAATAAAATTTGCTACTCCTACAGAGCCCGAAATGTCACCGCTACCTGATTGTAGTCTTGCTACATTTACACCTCCATTTACTTACACTTAACACTTACACAATAATTAATGTTGCGGAAGGGAGAAGAATAGAGAAAAGATGGGGAGCACTCTTTACTTGTCTCACAACAAGGGCAGTACATCTAGAGGTAGCCCATAAACTAGATGTTAATAACTGCATTCTTTGTTTTTCGAATTTTATGAATAGAAGAGGAAGGCCACGTTCTGTATTTTGTGATAGAGGAACTAATTTTATCGCCACAGAACGTGTTTTACGTGAAGAGTTGAAGAAAGTTGATACTAGTTTGATCGCTAAATCATTTATTAGTCCTGAAATATCATTTCACTTTAACCCACCTTCATCTCCTCATATGGGTGGTGCCTGGGAGCGTCTTGTTAAGGCTGTAAAAATTTCACTGTATTCAGCATTACCTTCTAGAACACCTTCCGACCCCGTACTGCAGAATTGTCTCATTGCGGCAGAAAACATAGTAAATTCTTACACTTACTTATCTCCCCTTGGACTCTGATGAATCAGAGGCAGTAACGCCCAATCATTTCCTGATTGGAACTTCTAACGGCAATAAACCCATTGGACAACTGAACAATAAGGATAAGATAGTAAAGCTCAATTATCTCTACAAAGAACAATTCGCAAATAAATGTTGTCGAAGGTTTGTATCAGAATACATTCCAAAACTATTGTTGCGAATTAAATTGCATAAACAAGTTTCTCCTGTAAAAGTGGGGTATATCGTGATCATCTGTGATAAAGATTTTCCACGCTGCAATTGGCCAAAGGGCAGAGTAATTGACGTGAAAAAAGGTCCAGATGGTCAGGTCAGAAGAGCAAAAGTTCAGACTGTTACAGGTATATTCGAAAGGCCTGTTGTTAAACTCGCCGTGCTACCTGTCAAAGGAAAACGATTAGAAGATGGTACAGCGTCTTCAGTCCATAAGACCTGTACCGGGCGGGAGTGTGAAGAATAGTATGCTAACTAACTTTTTTAAATGTAATTGTTAATTTATTGTTTTATATTATTTCATATTGTAGAATACGTTAATTTATACTGTAAGACTTTAAGTTGTCTCTATCGAAGAAGTGTAAATACTACCTTCAAACTAAAATTTGAAGGATGTCATATTAAAATTGTCATTCAAAAGATTGAAACGATAGAGGCAACCGAATTTTATTACTACTACTACTACTACTGATATTACTACTGCTAATATTGCTGCATTGTAATAGTTACAAAAATAGTGTACTGCAAGTCCAGCCAAATACAGTTTCAATCACTAATTTTAACAACCCCCATATCGCCGCCCTTGCCTGTAACCTATAAATCTTAATATTTTGAACTCAAGATTCTATAGTTAAAATATTTCCAATAATCCAACACCCTGTATAGCATGTTAACAAAATTGCTCTATATTTTAATATTTATAAAGCTACAGTTTATATTATAATATGAGCATATTCCACGAAGTAAGGGTCGAGACAGTCAATTTCATTAAAAAATCTTCGAGAGAAGATTTGACCCGATTGTACCAGAAGTTACTACAAAAACGTTACAAAGCATCACAAACCATTTGGTTTAACCAAGAATGCCTTAGGAAAAAGGTAATACCAAATTATGTGAATATAAAATGTCACACTAAAACACCACAAGCACAAAAAGCTATAAAATGTGCTCAACGAGTTTGGATAAAACCAGAATGTAAGAAATGGTTCAAAGTTAGAGACTCCTTAGACAACTACATAAAAGTTGTACATTCAGAACTCACATTCCAATTACATCCAGTAGAATTTGACTGTTTGGATGACAAAATTAGAGAAAATGTCAGCACGATGAAGCACATGAAATTTAAGAAACAAGAAAAGAAGCTACAGAATCTTGAACACACACAACATAAAATTCAATACTCAAAACATCATGAAACTGTAAGTACCTACATACCAACACACTTTGCACCACGATTTGAAAACCTTTCAGACACTAATTTTACAAATAGTGAAATAGAATTTTTAAATAAAGGTTTAAAGTACAGCATACCACCTAAATTTACGAATAATATTAAACAAATTATAGCTACAGAGTCAGAAATAGCTTTAAAATCTAACTCAAATAATTTTCTTTATGAGAAATTAAAAATTGCCAATTTAATCAAAAATATTGAACCTTCAAAAGTTAAACGTCAAACAAAAAATGACATTACAGTTTTAAATGCAATAAAAAAGAAGATAAAGAATAATAACCTCCTAACAGTTACAAAATCTGATAAGGGGAACGCTACTGTCATTTTGACGACTGAAAATTATAATTCCAAAGTATATAACTTTATAGAATCCAGCGATGTAAAAGTTCTTAAAGCAGACCCAACAAAGAAGTTTTCTAATAATGTAAGGGATATTGTTAATAATTCAAATTATCTTTTAAATGATTACGAAAAGAGGTCTATCATACATAAGAATCCTCATTGTCCACAATTATATGGAACAGTTAAATTACATAAAATAACGAAACCAATTAGACCTGTAGTCTCTTATGTTAATGCTCCTAATAATATATTGGCAAATAAACTCAACAATATACTCAATACTTACGGATATGAATCTCAGTACTCAATTAGAAATTCAATAGAACTAATCAAAAAGTTGAAAGCAATCCACTTGCAAGATAACTATAAACTCATTTCGTTCGATGTAACTAATATGTTTACTAAAATTCCTCCTAAAGAATGTCTAATACTTGTAAGATATTAATCCAGGAATAATATCAGATATACTTAATTTATTTGATGTATGCATTAATCAGAATTATTTCACTTTTGACAATAAGATATATATTCAAAATGAAGGTTTACCAATGGGAAGCCCTATATCACCTATTTTAGCAAACATTTTTATGGACAATTTAGAAAGAAAGATCTTTGAAAGTAATATTTCGAAAAATATTTTATTTTGGTATAGATATGTAGATGACATATTAGCTTGTTTTATGGGTAGTGAACGACAGTTAGATGTATTTTTCAACCACATCAATAATTTACACCCGAAAATTAAATTTACATTAGAAATTGAAGAAAATAGCTCAATCAATTTTCTTGATTTAAAAATTCAAAGAGTTAATAATGTACTTCATTATTCAATTTACCGAAAACCAACACAGACTGATGTGACAATTCCATTCAATTCTAACCACCCTGTCTCACACAGACTAGCAGCATATAATTCAATGATACATAGAGCTTTTTCAGTTCCTATGAACAAATGTAATTTTGATAGAGAGATTAATACAATTAGACAAATAGCAACATCTAATGGTTATCCATTAGATATGATAAATAAGCTAATTAGTAAAAAAGAGGAAAAAGTGGCATTACAACTAATATATCCTAAACAAGCTGATGAAATTAAAACTTATGAAACCATCACATATGCAGGAAATATTTCTAATAATATTTCAAAGATAACATCTTCAGCAACGAATACAACAATTTCTTTTAAAACAGAAAGTAACGTTAGTACAAAATTGTTAAATGTAAAAACAAAAATACCACTATTAAAGAAGTCAGGTATATATAAACTCAAATGTCCAGAATGTAATGCTGTCTATTTGGGTCAGACCCTTGGAAATTTTGAAATCCGATACAGTGAGCACTTACGAGCATACAGATTAAAATAACCAGATAAATCCCACTACGCAAAACATCTACTTGACACCAATCATTCATTGACACCTAACACAGAACTAGAAGTGCTGCATATTTGTGAAAAGAAACAAGAACTGGATTTCCTTGAAGAACTGGAAATTAGCAGACATTTAAGAAACCCACTATATGAAGTTGTCAATGAACAGTTAAATTTAGGGAATTCTCCACTAATAAACTGTCTTCTTAAGTGATAATTGTAAAGATCAGCAGATATAGTTTTCCTGGTTTTCTATATCATGGCACAGTTATACTGATCTTAATTGGAAAAATAGGGCTAATAATATCTAAGCTTCAATATTTGTAATATCACATCTTCTTCTTTTTTCTATAAACATATATTAAGCCAATCACAAGTTAGGTTACTTCTTGGTCTAGCCAAAAATAACTACTAAACATCAGGTAGGCATAAAATGAAATGTAACTTCTGTCATTCTGACGATGATATTGATTTATCGAAACAATTGTCAATTTTTTAGAATTTTCAATAACTTGTATTATATTGTGGAATTAACTAGAGACCGTGAGTTTCATTTAAAAACAATTTTATATATTTATTCGTGGTTGACGTTCATTTGTTTTATAAACAAAAAGGATATCAATCTCAATTATTTGTTTGAATACCCCATGATGTACTCAGTACTAAGAGAAGAGGTCTAGCAGAAACTGACGAGTGCAGATTCTGTGGGGAGGAGGAAGAAACTCAAGATCACTTAGTTCTAGAATGCCTCAACACTGCAAGCCAAGGCAAAAAATGCTTTGGACAAGAAGCTTGTATGAGCGAGGATCTAACTTCCTTGAAGCAATTCCAAATACTGGAGTTCTTTAGAACTCTAGAACGAGAACAGCACTCTGATAGGGGGAGGGGGTCACAATAAACCTTAAGGTTACAGTGCATAGTAACCCCTCTATTAATCCTAATATTAACTCGCCCAATTTATGTGATCAAAAAATAATTTTCTGATGTACGTTTCTAAAAACGTTTGCATTTTTATAATTAGAGTTCATTTAAATACTTGTTCATTGAAGTAACATAGTTTATCATTTATCCATTTATTTATTTGTAATGAAATGTTTTATAATTTATCACTTTAATTAGTTTCTTAAATACCTGCTCAACATACCAGATTATAACATTATATTCCCAATAATTCTCCAAATTGAACTTGATTATCTCTAATGTTCATGTCAAACAACTAGAAAAAATGTTATCATCCTTAAAAATTGAATCTACAATTATTTGTGCTCAAATATTCAGCATAAGCAGATAATATATATGCATTTCTATTGATATTTTGTCAAACTAAGATATTCTAATATACCAAAACCAGAGGAGAGTTACTTTAAAGCCAAGTAAATGATATTTGTACCAATTTAGATAACTACACCTTTTTGAATTTGTATAGAAAAACTAACTCAATGGCAAACAAAGTTAGTTGATAATTGATCTGTCATTTAAATTAGTACATTCGTCCAAATTATTGCAAAGCTAAATAGAGAAAACATAAAAAATAATAACCCTTGCTACAAACGCCTCCTCGGGTATTCAGTCTAGGAGATGCAATGTATGCCAAGCCGAGCACAACAGAATTGCTACTTCTAAACGTTTGGTGTGTGAATAAATGTGCCAAACAGAAATTAACATTATCTTGATTTCTGGAGAAAGCCTAGGAAAAAATCAAAAACAATTAGAATATAAAAATGACTTTCATTTAAAAATCAAGTACCTAATACTATGTATACATTTTATATACAATCTGTGTTATCGAAAAGTGAAGTTTTATGAAATTTATATTAAATTTTTTAATATATCACCTAATTAAATAATATGCTTTGTATAATAGTTTTATTATCATCCAGAATTGATTTTAATTCAATTTTGAAACAGTAATTAATAAATTTAAATTCGTAAATTAGTATTCTGAATAGAGATAATTTTGAAGCAATATCATTGTCACATTTTTAAACTTTATTTAATTAATAATCTTATTAAAGATGAACTGTTACATGGGAAACAACCTTCATGCCAGTAATCTTCATAAAAGCATGCAAAGCATTATATATAAAATTTGTAAAAATCGAAATATTGAGCAAAAACAGTTTTTACTTTGAAAATTCTTTTGAAAATAATAATTATAGGGTAGTAACACAGGAATCAATTATTTTATGTGATATATGAAAATAATTTGAAATAATTTACAAAATGCAATTAGATAAGGTAAAGTCACCCATCAACGGCCTACCTAAATCTGTCACCTAATTCCGGCTTATTAGCACATTTGTAAATTTGAACGCAATATTTTTAATTGGGTGCGAAATAGGTCTATTGGATTTCCAGTAACTAATAGAGAAGTAATTCCCGAACGTAGAAAGCCGAACTTAAGATGATGAAACCCTCGCAGTTAGCTACAAAACTTTTAATAGATCGAGGTGTTACTGTGCTAGTAAAAAAGGCATATTTATAAGTACATATCACATTTACGTTAAGAAAGTTATATTCAAAATTAACAAACAAATTATGAAAATGCAAGATTGTTCATATATAATTATAATACAAGGTAACAATAATGTATTTATGACTTCTTTTGGCGAATATCTGTTAAAATGGACTATGAAATTGAAAATAAATAACTAGGCCTGTAATAGGTTACAATTTTAATCCTGCCCTATTAACGGCCTCATAGGCCGGTAATAAGATTTGTAAAATTTTTGTATTTAGTATTGTTTTTGCTATATTTTAAAATGAAGATGTTATACTCGGCTCAAACATTGTTTCCTAGACATATTCAAATATTTTGAGCAATTTCCGGCTTATACAATTTTGGATAAAAATATGTCTCTTTCAATTCAAATATTTGATACTATGTTTGAGGATATGTGTTTACATCACCTATTTTTAAAACCAATTATTTTTGTTTTCTCTTTCTAGAATTTAATGACCAATAAATCAAACAATTTTCTAAATGTTCCTGAAACATTTTCATGAAAGAATGGGTTCAAAAAGTGATTTTTAAGATGGGTGGCATTAGGATTTCTGATTTCGATGCCTTGACTTATTGCTGGCTTATCAATAATATACATGGGCCGGTAATAGGAATTTATTTACAGTGTTTCCCTATTATCGCCCTATGAAATAGTCACAGTCTAAGTATTCATAAGAATACGCAATTGGTATCAAACTGTAACTATTGAACAGATATTGTGATCTAGATCGATGGACTTATTTAACATTACATCTCTATACCTATAAATAAATATAAAAAGATTACGTAGAGACCTATGTAAAAGTTGTCTAATTTTATGTGTTTGGGAATTTTCAGCATGTCATCACAGGAAATGACTAATAAAGGACGCAAATATTCTGAAAAAACATTAGATTTGGCTCTAGATGCCATGAATAATGGTATGACAGCTTATCGAGCCTCTAAGGAATTTGGCATACCTAAAAGTAGGTTAAAAGATGAACGAAGTCATAAATATGTAAACAAAAAATGCGGGATACAACCTGCTTTGAAAAGTGGGGAAGAGCAATTAATTATTAAATGGATAAATTTCTTGGAGAACGCCGGATCCCCGGTGACAAGAGAACAACTAACGAATTGTGTGGCAGCTTTGTTAAGAAATTTAAAATGGCCAAATCCATTCAAAGATGGTATACCGGGAACCAATTGGTACAGAAATTTCCTAAAACGTAACAAAAATATTTCTATGCCAATGTCTCAAAATCTATCAACATCTCGTGCCAGTGTAATAGAAGAAAATATAAGAAGCTGGTTCCAAAGAGTATAATCATACAACGAATGATGAAAAAGAATGTTTGACAGTTCTGGCTACAATTTCTGCAAGTGGTGAGGTACCAACACCAATGATATTATTTCCTTACAGTAGGTTACCTAAACACTTAATGCAGACAATACCAAAAGGGTGGGGACTCGATTATAATGAGGATGGATGGATGAATTGCGAGGCTTTCTATGAATACATAACAAATTGTTTTCATAAATGGTTGGAATGTAACGAGATAAAGCGACCTGTTGTGTTATTTTTAGATGGCACACAAGTCATATAAGTGAGTTCTGTAGAGAGAAGGGCATTATTCCTGTAGTATTGGTACCTAATTGTACACACGTACTAAATCCGCTAGACGTGGCTGTAAAAGGTATTTGGCGCAAAATAGTTCACAATTTGCGCGTTACAAATGACTTTGCTAAAATAAAAAGATCAGATTTTGGACCTCTAGTGAAAAAATGTTTTGACCAGGCTCTTAAAGTGGAAATTATTAAAAATGCATTTAAATGTTGTGGACTATTTCCTTTCAACCCCAACAATATAAATTTTCAAAAATTAGCTAAAAAGCAAACTGAGGTAAATACAATAATAGAATTAGAATAAATAGAAAATACATCGATAACCAATTGAACTTTCAAAACCCAATTCGAGAATAAACTTTCACCTATTACTCTAAAACAATTTAAGCTCCAAAGAGACCTGGTCAGGAGATCAAAAATATGAAAGACTCTATAATTTTTGGACACCACTTTTACCAGCACGACCTGAAAATGAAATGACGTTTCCATTGCAGTCCACATCAGATCACCTTGATGAGAAAAATTGGTGTAAATAATATAGAGAACAGTAGTACAGGTTTAAAGAACTTGGGGGATAGTACTTTCGTAAATAACTATAACGTGAATGATTCTGTAGTAGATGAGATAAAAGATTGGAACATATTTCCTGTGACAGATGATGGAAGCATTGAATTCGACTATGATTGGACAGATGACCAGAGAAATATAGTACATGCGGGAAATCAAATACAAGTATTAAAAGTAGAAGTTTTAAAACAAGCAGATAACTCAAATGCAATATCTGGAGCAGTTTCGTTTCTGTCTACTTCAACCAATGTATTCCAGGCACTGGTTAACAAAGCAAATAGTGAAAAGGAAAATATTTTGATACTACATTCCTCTTTAACGGAAGATATCTCCCCATGTTCTATGACAAACTCAGCTAAATATACTCATTTGCCTTTATCGCCTACGACATCAGATTATTTAACAATTCCACCTATTGGGTATAAAGGACAAAGTGTGCCATTTTCAACAAATATGGGATCTACAATTGTAATGGATACTTCAACTAACAATGTCTACCTGCAAATGTACAACGAGTACTCCTTTAAAGGAAACAGATCTAAATCGTCAAGAAATTACTCCACCATTTAAAAAGTCAACTATGGATAATTTAGTTTCAATGGAAACGGATACTTTAACTGCAGAATTATCATTAAAACGATCTATAGAAACTAGTGTAGACAATTTTAACCAAAATCCTGAAGAATGTACTTCCCCAATTAAAATGCCGACACCTTTTAAAAATTACTTTACTTTCCCAAAAAATCGACAGAAAATTGCAAAAAGAAAATAACATAAAAACTTACGCCCACTGTTGCTATATCAGACGAATTTATGGAGTATCAGAAACGATTTCAATTAGAAAGGGGATAAAAAGAAGAAAATAAGAGACAGAATGTAATAAAGAAAGCAGCAAAAAAGACAAAAAAAATGTATTGAGGAAGGCCAGGATAGTAGTAGTATATCAAAACAAATGACGACAAAAAAAGCATGAATATCTAGTCACTAGTATAAATATCACAAATATAGTTAACAACGATCTTAACAAAGGTGACAATGTCATAGTTATTTATGACAACAAAAATTTTCCTGGTGTGGTTTTAGAAGTAGAAAATAATAAGTATCATGTGAAAGTTATCGAAAAAATGGAGTTCATTGGAGATGGCCGGAGAAAGATGATACAATCAGGTATGGCCGTGACGAAATTGTATCACTTATTAATAATAATAAATAAATAATAAAAGAGGTCATTATTTAGTGCCAGAACTTAATAACGTTTGATTCGATTGGGTTACTGTCAATTATTCTTTTTCGTTATTTGATGTCATTTGAAGTATTTTTTATTTTCATTTTAGGCATTCAGAGTTTTTTTATTTTTACGACAAAGTAAACATTTTTGTTTGTCCCATCACACAAAGACTTTTGCTAGAAATAGCAACATTGGTATATGGCAAATATTCTATAATAACAGAGAAGCAGGGTTGCCACTTTTAAGCAATGCCGACAAATGTTTAGTATGTATGATATGCAATATACATATACAAAAAGGTTTTTTTCTACGTCCATGTCTGTAAACGTCAAAAATCGCACTGTCAACATTCCTTGTAAATGACATTTAACAATAACATGCACGTAATGAGATCTCATAACATACACGTGCGTTTTGAGAAGAAAACATCTTGGTTTAATTAAATTACAATCAAATTTTTATTTACGTAAGACTTTATTTGGTCTATTTACATAAATTTAGTCAATTAAAAAACATAAAAACTTTTAGCATTAGCGAGATGTATTTAGGATTGAAAGAGTGATGCCCCTAAATGTAGGCAGCACATCATGCAATTTCTTTAAAAATAGGACACGTTTTCTTAAGTAGTATGCTATGAAAATAAATGTGTAGTCATTTATATTGTCGGTTTCTTGAACAAAATATAATACAATTATAAATAACCGGTCATCACCATTAAATAATAAAGCACAATCGATTTACAATAATTGTTCAGTTGTTATTAACAACTATTATAATAAAGTTTAAATGATTGCGATGTTTTTTACCTAATGGAAGAAAATGAATGGGCGTAGAAAAAGTATAGTACGTTACACGAGTTGTAAGCCCATTACGCACACATGAAATTTATGCACTCGCCGCTGCGCGGCTTCGTGCATAAACTTTTTCATTTCGTGCGTAATGGGTTACTTACAACTCTTGTTACGTAATGTACTATAAATAGCTATTAGTGTTTTTTTATAAAATAAGTTATAAATTATGTAAATCAAACACTTTTTATTTTACCTTTTATTTATCGACTGTTTTAGTCTTTTGTGCCTTCAAAAGGTGGACATTGTAAAAAGCTATTTATTATCTTTAAACGCTCGGGAAATGTGTTTCAGATGTTTTTTTTATTATTTTATCCATTACAGCAATTTTTAATAGAAAACCAATAGGCCGGCAATAGGTAAGATATTCCCAAGTAGGTCGCTAATAGGAAAATATGACCTATTATGATTTTTTAACTAATATTTTTTTAAACAATCATTTTGCTAGGCATTCCTACTTCGATTAAAAACAAGAAATAATCTATGTATGGAAAAAATAACAATATTTTAACAAAAATGGTTAGTTTTCTTAATAATAGTGAACAAATGCAACATTTGCTTAAGGGGGCCGTTAATATGTGACTTTACCTTAATGGTGTTTAAACATGCTAAGCTGATTTATATTGTAATAACTAAAATTTAAAAAAACATGCTTTTACATAATTTACCATCAATAGTCTACGATTATAAATATATTTGAGGGTCAGTTGTATACTGAATAGGAAATAAATCTTGCAATGATTTTCAGTTTTTCATATGTCAAGTTACTGTTGCAAGTTTCATTGGACTTATTTTTTTTTGGATACATAAAATTTGTAAGTTTTTAATAAAATCATTACTTTTATCTAGGATTATTTATAGTAATGGTCATACAAAAATGTTTTAAACATTCTTATTGTCACATTTAATTTACCTCCAGCAAGTTTCTAACATCCCATTTTTCTCTAACCATATTGTAGTGAGCTTCCCCAGATTTAATTCTTGTGGGATCACTGTGAACAACTATTTTTTTGATAACAAATCCCATACCTTTGAAACCTTCCACTTCTTGTCTGTCTTGCCAACTGGTATCATTGTAAATTTTATGAACACGGTCTATTAAACTAATCTGAAAATTAGAGAAAAAACTAGAGATGAGGATAATCAAAGGATTATTTGACATAAAATATATTGTACGTGCTACATGATAATTGTTGAAATAATAACAGAAAAATGTTTATGCATGCTAATGTATTTATTATATATGTTATGTAGTCAATATAACAAAAATCTTTATAAATTAAATTCATTTTCCGATAATTATTTATGGAAGCAATATAGGTAGTTTATTACTGTATGGCATTTGTGTGATTCACTTTGGAAACTTTTTATTTATTTATTAAACAGGAAACCCCCACTACAAAATAATAACAGCTTACAATATGGATTATATCAATCTACAATTAATAAAGTAAACCAAATAATTCTAAAAACTAGGTAACAGCCTTACTGGAATTACTAAAAAATTACGAGACAAAATGATAGTAAAGTATAAGATAACAAATATTTTTGTTTCCTTTTTTTAGTATCTAAATATTTCATCAGTGTTAACATTACTCTAAAGCAGTGGTTCCCAACCTTTTCTGGACCACCGCCCTCCATAGAAGAGAACAAAAATTTCAGCGCCCCCCCCCCCCCCAGTCGCTGGTTAGTCCAAAGTAGTTAATTTTATTTGAATATCATCTGTACCGTCCCAATTGATCTTTATTTAGCTTTAATTTCAGTTAATGTCCAAATTTTATTTTAGAGGAATGATGAAGTAGAAATTTATTAAACGACTACCAAATGTAGAATAAAATTGTTTATTAAACTTTTAAATATAAACACAGAATCAATAAGAAATACAATCACAATAGAAATAAGAAATGCAATACAATAAGAAATACAAAATTAATAATAAAGAAAAAATCAATGAGACGGTTGAGGCTGGTGGAGTGTTACCAGTTTGTTAATATCGGGTTCCAATTTCGTTAACATCAATCGCAGATCGCCACGTTCAGTGATGTGTAGTCTGTTCCTCTTCTTTGACAGCAAATCAGTTACTGCACTGAATGCACGCTCAGCCATATAGGACGAAGGAAATGCAATTACCAACTTCTGTACTATTGTTCACAATCCAGGATAGAGAACTGGTATTGGTTTTTGAAGCCAGAACTCTTGATATCCATGTTTGAATTTTACTTTCAGTTCTTCGTTAGTTATGAGTTCTAATAGCTCCTCTTCCAAATTTGATGAGCCTTCAGTATCTGTGTTTGCGAAAGTATCTATAACCCAACTTGGTATTTCCATGTTTAAAATATCTTGGAAACGCTCTGTAAAATCAACATGAAGAACTTCCAAGTGGTGGCAGTAAGTAAGTAAATCTTCCGGTTTTGCAGACACTGTCGATAATGTGGGAAAATGGTTGTACTCACCTCTACCAAGATTTCTTTTGAATATAAGAAGTTTTCCTGCAAAAGCAGCTATGACGTTTTTAGTTTTAATTAAATTTAAATCATCATCTTGCAATTGTAGATTAACTTGATTAAATACTTTAAACAGGTCCGTCAAATAAGCGATGTCATTTTTTGACGTAATCAGGTTTTCGCGCAATTGTTCGTTTTCTTCAAGAAATTCCAACACTGAGTCAAATAGATTGAAAAAAACGATTCAGACAAACACCTTTAGAGAGCCAACGTACTTCTGTGTGCAGCAGCAAGTGATTGTAGTCTTCATCATTTTCATTGCAAAGCTTATGAAACAAACGGTAATTCAATGAATTGCTTCTAATGATATTGATTGCTTTAATAACGTTATTGAGGGACGCTTGCAGACGTTCATTTAATTTTTTTGCAACCCAATGCTAACGGTGAATAATACAATGTACAGCGAGTACATTTGGCACTGCTTTTCTCAAATGTGCTATAAAACCCTTATGACGCCCGGTCATTGCTGGAGCACCATCAGTAGCAGCAGACAAAATATTGCTAATAGGAATTTCTTTCTCTTGAAAAAATTCTTGCATGATATTAAATATAAAATGTCCCTTTGTATCAGATTCCAAATTCTTAGCAAATAATAATTCTTGATGAATTTTTTCTTCTTTTATAAATCGTACGTATGATAAGAGTAGAGCTTCGTTACTTGGTAGAGTTGGTTCATCGAGTTGAATAGAAAATTTGCAAGTCTTTAGGTAATCGCATAATGATATTTCAACGTCATTTACCATTTCATCTATTCTTCTTTGCACTGAATTATTACTGAGAGGAATTTTTTTAATGATATCAAATGGTGTCTTATGATGGAGAACAGTTTTTAATATCTCTTCGACTGCCGGTAAAATTAATTCCTCGCCAATGGTGTGTGGTTTTCCTGACTTTGCGATTAACAATGAAACGTTATATGAGGCTCGTGGCCCATCATCGTCTCGTTTAGAAGACGATGCAAAAAGAGGTTTGATATAGTTGGATGTTTTAAATATTGTTTTTCGAGTTCTTGAAAATAGAATATATCTTTGTTCTTCTTATGAGGATGCATTTTATGTAAATGCTCTTGTAGCCTAGAAGGTTTCATAGCTTCATTTGAAAAAACTTTTCGGCAAATTAAACACATAGGTAATGATTTGTTTGTAGAGGATTCCGCAAATCCATATTTTGAATATTCAATACTGTATTGCCGGCATTTCTTTTTTAATTTAGAAGTAGATTCAGCCATTTTCATACAGAAATTAAATTCTCAATAGATTTATAGATAGTAATGTTTATAAAATGACACCCCACTCACGATTATTTACTACGGCAGAGCTTATGATTCACGACTATATATCGCGGCCAAGCACATACAACTAACTAACAAAAAATTCGTAGAGCTGTTGCTTTATATATTTCATTTCGTGCATGATTCAACTTGTCTGTGTGCGAACATGTCGAAACATGTTATTTTGTATGAACATCACGCATTCGCTTATCAACGTGCGAGGATAAGTCATATACTTCTATTCTGAACTAAAAGAAATTATTATAATTATTAGTATTAAATCATTTTTATTTCACCATTCCTCTTGACTGCTTATTATTTGTTTCTGAATCCGCTACCGCCCCCCTAAAAGGCTGCAGCGCCCACAGGGGGGCGGTATCGCCCCCTTTGGGAACCAATGCTCTAAAGTATCCTTCGTAGAATAATCTTGCAGACTTGGAAAGAGCTATTAAAAACATCCAATCTATCCTCTCTAATTAAAAATTGTAGAATTCATAAAAGAATGTTTATCGTAATAGTGCTGTGAAAACTAATGGAAAATAAGTTATTACGCTGTAGTGTTCTTTGCGAAACTGCAAAATATATTTAGACAGCAAAGATGGACCTGGTACAACACCATTAAGTAAGGTAAAGGATCCCTAGCTCGTCCTAGTTCGTTAGTTTTATTTCTGGGGCAAAAAATAAGCAATTAAAGTATTATTTACTTAAATTATACGTTAATACACAATCTATAACCTTTAAACTGTCTAAGAAATCAAGTACCAACATTTTGGCGACTAAACTTAGAGCAATGCCAAGCTTGAAACACTCAGTCTACCACAAACATCTGTCCGGTGTGCGTATTACCTACAACCGTAGGGTTGGCACTCGTACTTCTTAAGCTTACGGAAAGGAAAAGGTAATTCCATTTAAATAAAAAAAAACGATTGTGCTCTTTTGTGTTCATTAACAAATGATTTGACTTAGAAAAAAGTTATATGCAAGCATAGAACTCCTTTAAAATTGCAATAAATCGCCTCACGAAATAACGATCATTTTACTTATCCTGTGTCCTCTAGTTCGTGTCACTACCGAATCAGGGATATTCTAGATACGTTTTTGTTGCTTGTGTATTTATATAATAATTAAGATTATTTAAATGTAAATTAAAGAATGAATAAGATATTTAATTAAGTTCCTTATGAAATAAATTCTGTATATGTTTTGTTCACTAGAATTCTTTTAATACAAGTTTGAAGGTGTTCTAAATTTACATTTTTATGATTGTCCTACGTTTTAATTATATAGGAGGTAGTTAATAGTTAATTTATATAATTTAAAAATAACCTACAAAGTTGAGTGCGGGAATTTCCAAAAATAAATAACATGAAATAAGGGACTCTATTTTTATATTTTTCCCAAAGTTTGTGACAGATAAATCTATAGTGGTAGGTAATGCACAGACCACTTACACAATAGATGTGAAATCAGTACATTTATTTATTTGTAGGAATCTTAGCTTGGTAAGAATTTACCTAAAGGTCTGTTCTTTTTATTTTACAAGGAAATGCAACGTACAAAATGCCGTACTAAAATTATAGTACCGAAAATTTAGACCATGCTTTGGTATCAGTTGGAAAAGTCAAAATTACGGCTTACTAGGCTTCAAAGTTGTATAAAGTGCCTTACCAAATGTTATTGGACAAATTGAAAAATATACATACACATCCTTCTGGGCATGTGACAGTTCTGACAAAGGAGGAAGACTTATTCTTGTTTAGATAATGAATACATCAGAAAAAAATCAATGAAATATAAAAGATGGTGTATATATAATTATAAATTATTTACCAAATAATTAATAGTAGTCTTAGTATTACCGCCACCCATTTCCTGAAAAAACCTGTAGTCAGCTACCAACAGTAGGGGACACCTAGTTTTTGTGGGTGTATACTCATATTGATCAATTTGTCTCTTTTGTCTTTCATGTATTTCACCTATCTCATCATCTCCTTCCAGCTCAGCACCTTCTTTTATGTAGTCACATACTTTTGGTCTTGTATTATCAGGAGGGAGGTTTTCAGGATCCCAACTAAAATTTATATCAGACTGTTTGTAAATAATCATTGTACGGTTATCTGCATGAGGCAAATGCCTCCAAGAGGGTTCAACATGGTATGTTTCTTCTGGCAAATGTATACTACCAGTCAGTACACCATCTTCCATGTGCATATTAACATGAGAATCTGTTTCACCAAATAATCTTCCATGATAAAAATCATCACGATCTACAAATACAATATTGGTTGAAGTTTAATATTACATAACAACATAAATGCTTACTAATATGAACAGTAGTTTCCTTCCCATCTCCATCTACTGCATATGCCTTAAAATTAGAATGTAAAATATCCCTTTTTGGTGATAAAATTAATCTGAAGTCCCTACCATGGGTTTTTAAATTAACTTCTTTAATGTGGTTAAAAGGGTGTGTACCTTCATGTAATCCTCTTTTAACTATTTTATGATTAAGTTCATCGGCATGGACTGTCTCAAAATATTTCAAGTTTTTACTTAACGAACCTGAAAAACAAAATCTTCGAGTTGATTTGAATATTTATGTAAATACAAAGGTATACCTTCTGTGTAACTTAAAAATATTGATAACAAACTAAAATTTATACAAACATAACAGCCAGGTTTCATTTTAATATATAAGTTCGAATTATTTATTTCTAGTTCATATTTAAATTTTAAAGTTAAGATTTATGAACATTTTTTAAAAGATCAAGTTTATAAACTATCACCAAAGATCTATGATTCTTCTTCTTCTGTTTATTTAGTTGGTTTCAAGATTAAATTAACTACACACATTACTTCAACAACATACAGTCAACGTCTCGAGCAATATTTTTAAAATTTCAAAAATTGGAAACAACATGTTCCCAATAAGTGAAAGTATATTATTTGTTAACAATCTTTATTTGAGTAAATAAACTAAATTTGTTTCAAATTGTATTTGTAGATGTGTAGCATACTTAGAAATGGGTATAAACTGAAAGAAGATTTCAACGACCTGACGTGTCCTTAAATTTGACATTTTACGGCATGCGTGATTGGTGTTGGCGTAGAGAAGTACCGGTTAAAAATGAATGATAATTTTTGTAAGAAAACAGCATTTGCTAACTTTTTAATTGTGATAATTTTTTTCGTGAGTGAAATATTCTCATCGGAAGTTCCTAGACCAAGGGGAGTATCTCTTTCTCGTGCCTCTTTATACCCCCCAGACAAAGACTTTACTTGCTTTGATGGAAGTAAAACTATACCTTTTACTAGAGTTAATGATGATTATTGCGACTGTTTAGATGCTAGCGATGAACCAGGGACATCTGCTTGTCCAAACGGAATATTTCATTGTACAAATGCCGGTCACAGGCCCCTAAATATACCTTCAAATAGGGTAAATGACGGAATTTGTGATTGCTGTGATGGTAATGATGAATATGCATCCGAAACTTCTTGCCAGAATAATTGTATTGAATTAGGGAGAAGTGCAAGGGAAGCTGCTCAACGAAAAGCTGAATTAATCAAAGCAGGAAAACAGATAAGAGCAGAAATGGGACAAAAGGGTAATCATATATTGTGTCAAGTACAGTAATTATTAATATTTCAAATTAAGCATTTAAATAAATCCATTGCAATTCATTTTCTTCAATTTAATGCTGGTAACTAACTATATATCATATCACTTGCTGAAAATATTGTATCACATTTCAAGTACAGATTATAAGTATTGATAAGAGATTAGTGTTACAGATACCTAGTTTTAAACAAAGTATTGAATATCGTGAAGTAACATAATTCCTTGTAATTTACATTACATTTACAAAGAAGCATATTTTTATGAAACAATCTTCATAATTTACTAAACTATTAAATTGAGTAACATATAATGCCTTAATCTATTTTATTCATAATTTCTTCGCTAAATTATAAACTGCTTATGAGAACAAGCCACAGTTCAAATTTTATGTTGTCAATACCATATACTATCTAATATGTATTGAAAATTCAAGCAATAAAATGAAATGACTCGTTGGCACTATTTTTACAGTCGTCGTCACTCTGCGTTCATTGTAATTGGCACCCCTAAAAATTAGGTATGTCCTAGTATTCTACTATTAACTAGGTATATACCTAGAGAGGTTTGTACAAATACATGTTTTAAAACAATTTACCTAGGTATTAAATCTGTAATATTAAATAATGAAAAATAAAATAAAATGTTAAATACCTACATAAAAAACTTATATTAAAACATACATAGGTAAGTACTCTACATTTGTAAGGTCTTTGGTCTACTCCGAACAATGAACACAGAAAATTTTCTTTAAAAGAATTGCTTTTCTTATAACAACTGAAATGAAAAGTTTGAACACATCTGGAATATTTTCTCTAAGGCTATGATGAATGTGCAACCATAGCGTGTTCCTTTTGTAATAAATTTCTTTTTAATAAATGTATCAACATTTTCTTTAGAATCAGTCAGTTTTTTATCAGAAACAGCACTTAACGAGTTATTTTTGAAAATATTAATTTGAATCACACACTGGTTTTGAATGTGTCTGTTTTGGTTCAAAAATAGGACTTGATAAATAATTTTTTGAGTGTTGGGCTCACACAGTTTCATTTCAGTTGTGGTGACATTTCTAGAGTGTTAGTATTTGGCCTTAAAACTTGTATATCCTATAGGATGTTTATTTTCTTTTGCCAAAGTTTTTGGTTAATCTGTTTAATTTACTTATCTTTTGTAGCCGTTTCCTTTGTACAGTATTATTTTTAGCCCCCCTTCTTTCTTCCCTCTCTATTTTCTCTTCGATTTCCCTTCTTCGACTAGTTTTTTGTTATCTAATTTATTCTGAGTAATACTTTTCCATGTGTTTGATGTTACAACAATTGGTAAGCGTTCCATTTTTCTTTTCGGTGATTCGGGCAACTACAGTATTTCTGATAATGTTGAATTGTCATGTTATTCATCTCCTATTTTCAGTCATGTATTTTTCTAGAATTTCAACATTAGCATAATAATTAGTTAATGCATCTACCACTTCATGGTCTTCAATATCTCTAAAACTATTCAGTTCATTCAGCTGTAAATTTGTATCATCAAATGTAGGAGTCCCTTTTTCAGTATTGTTGCTATCACTTTCCAAAATATCCATTAGTAAAGTATCAAATTTATAATCATCTGTGAAGAATCTCCATTATTTATTTAGAGATTCAGCTTCACTGTTTCCAGTAAGTTCATTTCCAAATTCTAGAAGATTTGTCCCACTATGGGGTTTGCGGGTTTGAATGCTTTAAAATCTATTACCTTGTTTTCCATTAACTGCACTTCGTTCTATTTATATAGCCTCTCTATTACGTTAATAGTTTTACTAACATCACCTAGACAGTTTGTATGATCAGTACCATTACAATCTTAAGGAAATAGGCTAGTTGCCTTAACTCCTTTCCACAAAACTATCACTACCTTGCTAAGCAAAGGGGCAAAGTTCTCTTTAGTAAACTGTAAATTTCGAGTTGCAGTAACCTACTGGCATTCAGTTATATTCCAACATGCCAACTACTATGATTGTGCCAATGACTGTCTTCTTTACCCTATAAAGAATCTGTATTAGTTTATATTATTGTTTTAAGGAGTTCAGTTAAAACAAGAAAAACAAATAAAACTCACCGATCTTAAGAAGAACAGAGAAGAGGCTGAAAAATTAAAAGTAGAAAAGGAAGCTTTAAAAAAAGAAATTGAAGATTTAGAAAACAAAGCTTTGGAATACTATAGAAAACTTGAAGACGAAGCAAAACGTAAGAAAGAAGAAGAGGAAGCTGCAGCTCAAAGAGCTGAAGCCATAGAAACTTTTAATAAGTTTGATTCAAATCAGGATGGCTGGTTGGAAATTTCTGAAGTAAAAGTTAGGACTTCCTTTGATCGAGATGGAAATGGTGAAGGTAATGTTTGTAATAAATTTTTCAACACATTTAAATTTATACTGTGTTGAAAATTAAGCTAAAGTTTAAACATTGTTTCAGTATCTGATGAAGAAGCTAAATTTTACCTAAACTTTCAAGAGTCTGTAGATTTAGACACCTTTATTAATCAATGTTGGAAAACTCTCAGACCAGTTGTTTTTAGAGAAGGTACTGAAAAAATTCCAGAGAAAAAGGAAGAAAAAAATTCAGACGAAGCAGATGATATGCAAGATGATGATCAAGAACTTGAAGAAGATGGGGAAGGTAATACAAATCTCTCTTATCTTTCAATATACATCTTTGAGTCCATATAGTGGAGCGCCTGGAGGTTTTTTGTTCTCGTAAATGAATTTTTATTGTTTAGATGGGATTTTGTTTTTTTATATTATGAGATTCAAAGACTACTTACCTATTTTTTGAGCTCTTGTTTTTTTATCTATAGAAAAAACTAAAAAATTAATATTTGATCATACTTTTTTTATATTTCATTGAAAAACAGCAATCAGAAACTACATCCTATAAGCTATTGTGTTGACTTAAAAACTATTTGATAGTTATTTTTCTGTCCTGATAAAGTTTCCCCACTGGGAATACCTTGCACACCTCACTTGAGGTTTATTGGACATTCTCTCTTCAGTCTACTAGGGATGTTTTCATGTACAAGTGGTTTGAGGAGAGAGTTGTTATGATATTCTAACTTGGTATGATGTTTATGACTTTTTTCTCGTATTTTTGATCTTGATGGAGCTTCTGGTTTGGGATACGATTTCACTATTCTGTTTTTTATGATTTTTTCGAGGTTTTTTCCTAGCACAGGTAGCAGCGTAATTGGTCTATAACTGGTAGGTGTAGAGTGATCCATGTTTGATTGCGGAATACTAACAATTGTACCCGTTTTCCATTCTCTATGCATGTAGTTGTTTTTCAAACAAAACTGATTCATTTGGATGATATATTGGTGGATCTTATGGTGTAGCTGTTTAACCAACAATTTTTCAATGAAATCATGGCCTGGGGCAGTATTTTTACCTTGGTTTATTATACTGTAGTATTCTTCTTCTTCGATTTCATATTCCTCAGGGTTCACGTTGACTTGCTGTGGGTCTATATAGTGTATGTTGTACCATTCTGAGATATTTTCATAGTGGTGATCATCGAAATTGTCTTCTTTGCTTTCTTCATATGTTTTTTTGAAATGCTGAGCAAATATGGTACTTTTTTTCTCTTCCGGCGAGTTGACTGTTTGACCATTTTCTGTCAGTGGGTGGCTCTCTTGTGAGTTGTTTTTATATTTCGAAAGTTTTTTAATATCTTGCCAATACGATTTGCCCTGTTTATCATTGATCTCCTCACATACAGTCAACCATTTATGTTCTCTGTACTGCTGAATCATCATCTGTATGTTTTTATTATATTTATTTAGTTCTTTTTTTAAGGCCTGGTTGCCACTATTCCTATATTCCTTATACATTTTTCGTTTGCTTTTAATTAGTTGTATGATGTATGGTGGTAGTTCCTGGGTAAAATACTGCATTTCTTTTTTGGGGGTATTTTCCAATACAACTTTTGTTAGTTTATAGTTGAAATTGCTGAGCATTTTTCTGTTCATGTCCTGCTTGTTGTTGTCTATGTACCTCAACATGGCTGTGTTCACTTTCTCTATGTTTGTTTTCCTGAAATTGTATTTCTCAATTTTGATATTTTTAATTGGGGTGTGAGGGTATAATGATTCTGAAACCGAGGTGGTCTGAGCATAGGTCTGGTATATTTACAACGCTTTTGATATTTCTTGCTAGATTGGAGGTATGAAAGATCATATCCTGTGTTGAGTCTGCATTATGATTCATAAGAAAAGTAGGCGAAGTGTCTTATTTAACAAAGTTGGTATTATTTAGGAAGTCGTTCACTTGTTTTTTCTTGGGCTTTGTATTGGCATTGAAGTCTTCTATTACAATGGTATATTTGTTGAGGCTGTTCATTGTAAATATATTTTCCTCTATTCTGGAGTATGGGTGAATGTAAACAAGAAATATATGTAAATAATCCTCAAGAAATGGCATTGAAAAATGTATACATTCATTTTTAGAGGGTTGTTGATAGATGGATCATTGCCTTTTCGCATTCTCAGTTTTGGATCTGTTAGGACTAGACTGGCGTGGTTGTGGATTATGTGGCCGTTTTTCTGAATAATCCAGTTTTTGTAAACTATTTTTTTTATCTTTCGTTTTGGATTCTACGAATAATGCCATATTGATATCATTGGATTCTATATATTTTTGTATAAGCTCTTTCTTCCCGAAATATCCATTGATGTTCGAGTATACTATATTAATTCCGGACATGTTCGTAATGGGCATTATTGGTGGGTTCAGTAGGCGAGTGATGTGAGGTGTCAGTTTCTTCCATGTCAAACATGAGGATGTACATTTTATTTCCTGAAAACACTGCAACGCTATCCACTCTGAAGTTGTTGACAAATTTTTTATGAAGTTGTGTCACTAGTTTGTCTCTGTTGGTCACTACTGGGTTGTTCAGTTCATTAACATAGGTATTCATGATGGTATCATGTACGGTTGATGTATTCTTGATTTTTTTATTTCTGTTGATACCTCATGTGGTTTTTTGTTGATTGTTTTTATAGAAACATTAGGTACGCCTTGTATTGGTTGTCTTGGTCTTTTGAGGCACTTATATGACCAGGCTTGGTGGTTTTCTGCTCTGCAACTATGGCACTTAGGAGTCAATGTGGATGTACATTTGCTGGTTGGGTGGGCTCCATTACATTTTAGGCTTTTTATAAGTTGTTGGCATGTTTCTGTTGGATGATTGAAGGATAAGTATTTACTGCATGGTTTTGGAGCTGGGGCAGATGGTTTACTGGGATAAACTGGAGAGTGGCAATACTTGAAAAATAGTCCTTGGGATACCAACATCTGAGAAGTTTTTTCTGATCCAGTTATTATTCTTATAAGTTTAGTAGGTTTTCCTGTAGTTCTTGATACTATTCTTCTGCAGAATCTGTGATCCATGTTGTTTTTGGTTAGAAATTCGCTGATTGATTTTTCTTCTATTTTGAATTCTACTTATGCAATGACTACAGAGTAGCTGGAGGATTGCTTTGAGGTAGCAGGTACAGTTGGATTTGTAGCCGATTCTTTGAATTGTATTATTTTACTGACCTCAATGTTGATATAATAGATTTTTTTGTGGTGTCAGTTTTCAAAAGCAAGCCTTGTTTTGTGCTGATTATTGTATCCTTTGCATTGGGGTATATTCTCGCCCAGAAATCAGTGAAATTGATTTGCATGTAGGATTCCTCATTTGTGATGTAGAATGTGTTGGTATTTCTTTTGTTGAATATCCCTCATTATTGGCGAGTAGTGTATATTGGGATTCCTTGTTAGCAGGTTTGTTTTTTAATGAGATGGTTTTTGTATTGGGTTTGTTATGGCATCTTTTGTGCTAGTATTTGTTGTGTTGGATTTTCCTAGAACGATATCGTTAATTTCTTCTTGAGCTTATTTCAATTGCACAAAATGTGTCTCGCAGTTTGCAAGTGTATTAAAATGGCAGCCATTACCATTTCTCAATTGATCTTCCCAAAGTCTTAGTTTGTTTTGGAAAGATTTAATGTGCCCATATAATTCATGAACTTGCCCCTGAGTTTCTAAACGTGAGTTAAGCTCATTTAAATGAGTAGTTATATCCACCAAAAACTGATAAATCACTTACCCATTTTTCGTATTTTAACTTTGGGATTTGTTTTCCTTTCATGTCCATAAATAAGTATATTTCTTCCTTCAGTTCAAAAAATAGTTACAACATTATTTATTTAGCCAACCATCTTACCTCACAATAGTAGAGTAAATCTCCATATTCAGTTTAGAATACCTCCAAAAATTGTTCAAAATGTTGATGATTCAGAGCCTTTGATTTAATATAGTTAATGCAAAACACACATTCTTCATAATTACTTGAAACTTAATAGATTTTGCACACAAGTTCTGTTGTTGTAAAATACAGTGAAGTACAAGTAAGTTTTCATTTTTGATATTTCTTATTTCGTATTTTAGTGACAACTCCTGAATATGATCCGTCCGTTGCTATGCAACTTAATTTTTCCCAGTCAAGTTCAAACTTTTCAAAAGCCTTTTTAATTTCCTGAACATATCTTCTCCTTTTGTTGTATCCTTCATCGGCTGTAATGAAAGTAATTCTTCAACACAATTAAAATTAATATTAACCCCACAAATAAATTTTGCTAGTTGTGTGGTGTCCGTACAGTCTGTACTTTCATACAAAGCAATAGAAAATCATTTGAATTGCTTTGTTACATCAGTCAGATTTAATTTCAAATCATCAGCAATTGAATTTATACGTCTAGCCATAGTTCTGTGGGACAAACTTCTTAGTCTTACCAGGACATTATATTTTAGAGTCCTCAATCATGCAGTCTTTAACAATTTCTCCTTCAGAAAATAGTTTTGAAAGTTTGGAAATTTTTTCACTGACAATAAAACTTGCTCGAACAATGTCATCCACTTCTTTGTTACAAATATGGAATAATAGTTGTTGATTGGCAAGACTTTTTTAAATTATTAATTTTGTCTTTTCTAAACTGCCCCTCAAAACGGTCATATTGGTGATGTTTACTATTATAATGTCTTTAAATTATATTCTTTTAACACCGAGACTTCTTCATTGCAAATTAAACACAACACGCAATTCTTCTGGTTAATAAAAACATATTGTTCGGTCCGTCTGTCTTGAAACATACAGCACTCACTATCAACTTTATGAACTTTACTTGTTGATGCCATATTCTTAAAATTATTAACAATTCACTAAGTACTTTAAAAACTTTTAAGAGATGTTAGCGATACTGCTTCTCTCAAGAAACTGGTGAGCATTCCCTTCTTTATAACTTATTAAGTGTAATGCAGTTCCAATTAAAATGTTTTTAACCTTCATGGGACGGACATCAAAATTTTACGAAAAGGACTAACTGGGGTCCGAGAAGACCCCATGCGTAAAATTGCAGAGATGCTGTATTTTTCTTTAAATTAAATATATAGAAAAGAGGTTTTATTAAAGTTTTACTATTAACCATTTATTAGTCAAAAATCATCACGAAAAAATACAAAATACCCTAATCACTAATACTACTAGCTACATATACATTTTTTATAAACTATCTCCGATTTTGAATGTTCTAGGCACACGAAGTTATTACACCTAATACATATTTTTCTGGATTTTCTGTCTTTTCCTCTTTGACACATATGGCAGTGCCCCCCTGGTAATGTTTTGTTGTTCAACTCTATGTTCTGTTGCATCCAGTAGTTCGGGAAAAACGTCTGTCATATGCCGTTTTCTATTCGTCTGTCATATGCCGTTTTCTATTCGTCTGAATGTATTTATTATATCGCCGGAAAACATTTTTCTTTACGAGTTCTTTTCCTAGCCCCAAAATATACATTTTACGTTTATCCAAACTGTTTTTTCGCCAATCCGGGTTTTGCAGTAACCATAATTTATAAGCATTTATTCCTGCGATCTATAAGATGCGAAAATATTGCCATTGGCCAGCGGTTTGACTTTCTCTGCACTGTATATTCTTTGGCCAACTGAAGTGTCGACAGCACCTTTTGTTTTGTTGTAATGAAGAATAATTTCTGGTTTATAGTGCTGTTCTTCTCCAGCTACTTTACTATCAGTATGCTCACTTGAAAGTAGGATGACAGCATGTTCTTGTTTTGGAACATAGGATACTAGCGTTCTTTGATTTCTAAAAGCAAACATCCTTGAAAACTCTTTCTTGTATGATGCCGGTAGAAGTTCCCTGGGAATAAATGTTTTATTTTTCCGGAGGGTTCCACATAAAGTAATATTTTTTTTCACAACTTGTCAGCAAGTTCTAAACTTGTAAAAAAGTTATCGGTCGTTATTCCAAATTCGCCTTCCAAATGGTCTGTCAAATCTAGGACAACCCTTTGACCTTGACCCTTTTCCGCTTTGTTACCTTGTTTTCCTAAAAATTAATAGATACATAGGAATATAAAGTTTGCCTATATTGCTTTTCAAATAACTTACCCAAATAAACTTGCATGTTTGCAATATAAGAAGTGGTGCAGTCCACAAGAGCCCATATTTTGATTCCATACTTATCAGGTTTACTCTTCATATAGACTCGGAATGGTGCCTTACCCCTAAATGGTACAAGCTGCTCATCTACACATAGATGGTCACCAGGATTAAGTGATTTTTTACAATTAGAAGTTAAAATATCGCATATATCTCTTATCAGAGCTAGCTTATCTACTAATTTTCGTTCTTGTCTTGTTTGAAAATTATCAAAGCATAAAAATGAAGTAATTTGTTTGAATCTGTCTCTTGACATTGCAGCAGGAATTATAGGATGACAGTAAGAAATATCTTGACACCAAAGCATATTGATAGCCTCTTTCGATCCGTGATGTGCGCCAAGAATAAGCAACAGTCCAATATAAGCTTCAATCTCTGTAGAATCAACAGGTACAAAAACTTAAATTCTATTAGGATTTTCTATATTCCATTTATCATAATATGTTTGTGCCTTTCTGTTTGTTTCGGTTACTATTATGTTCAGAATATCCGGAGATAGGAAAAGAAGAAAAGCGTCTTTTATACTTGAGATATCAGAACTGTAATTTGTAAGACCTAGAGCATGTCTCCGAATATTAGCTTTTGAACGTCTAACTTTTGTGTTTCCTGGAATTTTTGACCACTCAGTTCCATATTTAGATTTATATACTGGAATGCCCTGGCTGTTACTAACTGTTGGTTCCTCTGGGTTCGTTTTCTCTATACTTTGATGAACAACTATTACATCATTTTCTTCCTCTACTTCTGTGACAATGTCTTCATCTTCTAAGTCACTCGATGTTTCCTCATTGATAACACTATCAAACTCTGGATCATCACTTTCAAGTATACGTAATATCTCATCGTCAGTAAGCCCCTTGCGATTGTTTGTAAATAAAAACTGACTCATTTTCAAAACGATGTACCCTACTCGCAATATCACAAGAGACTAACCCGAATATTCAAGTCTAAAAATTATATCGCAGTGCGGGGAATCCCCCATTTGAAATGGTAATTTACATTTTACAATTATATGGGTAAATTCCCTGTGAGTAAACAAACGTTAAATGTATGGGATTCCCCGATTTTACTAACAGTTACCGGGACTATTTTATCGGACGTAAAAGGCTGACCGGGGTCTGAAGAGACCCCTGGAATATAAAACTATTTTTTGTTTATACCAGCCAATAAAAACTACTAAATACATCATATTTTATCAAGATAATTGATAAACTGCAGCTAGATGAAAGATCAATGTTTAAAAATTTGCGTTTGCAAAGATACAGCAAAAACTTACGTCATGGGGTACAAACGGACCCCGGCCAGTCCTATGAAGGTTAAACACGTTTTGTCAGTTTCGAACAGAACTGAATAAGTAATGATAAAAACATCGGTAGACCTTTCATCTTTTATTAGGATTATTTTTTTATATGTCTATTTATATTTATATACTGGGAAAAAACTATTATTTCATTGTCGGGAAGGCCATGAAATATTAAACACTTTGAGATTTTCCAATAAAAATAAATCAAGGGAATACTTATCACCCTTTAAAAAAAGGTCACATATTAAATGTACCGACTATTTAGGAAAGAATACTATTACAGCATGTGATAAAAAATTAGAAAGCTGAAATTTCCAAGAAATAGGCTGTGAACGCGGGCAACTCGAAAGCGGCTAGTGAAATTATTAGAAGGGACAGAGAGCTCACGAAAATTATACAACAAGTGACAAAATGTTAGAACGTTTTGATGAATCAATTCCGAAATCTTTAAAGTTTGTGTTGCCAGAAATAATGATAGAATATAAGAAAAATATAGCCATCACAATCACTAGTTATGAAAAGAAATGTAAATCTACCGTACATGCTGTAATATTTGCTGTGCGACCAATATCGTTTTTATCACCTCTGCATATTAGTTTCGCTGCAATGTTTCATAGAAGATTTGAATACTTATCACCCTTTAAAAAAAGGTCACATATTAAATGTACCGACTATTTAGGAAAGAATACTATTACAGCATGTGATAAAAAATTAGAAAGCTGAAATTTCCAAGAAATAGGCTGTGAACGCGGGCAACTCGAAAGCGGCTAGTGAAATTATTAGAAGGGACAGAGAGCTCACGAAAATTATACAACAAGTGACAAAATGTTAGAACGTTTTGATGAATCAATTCCGAAATCTTTAAAGTTTGTGTTGCCAGAAATAATGATAGAATATAAGAAAAATATAGCCATCACAATCACTAGTTATGAAAAGAAATGTAAATCTACCGTACATGCTGTAATATTTGCTGTGCGACCAATATCGTTTTTATCACCTCTGCATATTAGTTTCGCTGCAATGTTTCATAGAAGATTTGGCTCCAAATATATGGCGCTTGTGTACAAAGAGGATACGTTATACAAAGCTTCAGAAACTTTTGCAACTCCACCAGAAATAAGACCTGGCAGTTTTGTTCAATTTGTGCATGGTAATGCTGACTTCAATATCGAAACTATTGATGGCAAAGGAACGTTCCATTATATGGGAAGCATTGAAATAGTAACTCCAGCTGATAGTATACAACTTAGACTACCTATTAAACGTTTGAAGACTGTTCCACCTGAATCTGAGTTTGTTAATAAAGGGAATAATATCACTTCAAATATATTCAGCTTCTGAGAGTATGGGTTTTTCAAACATAATAATCAAGTTGTCTGAAGTTGAGCTAGATATGAAAAATTTTACTACAAATGGGCAACTAAATTATTCTTTGGACATATTTAAAATTAAAAAATCACAATAACTTTCCAGGATCGAAATCACCAACTCCGAATAATCTATTACAATCTATTATGTTGTAATTGCAAAAAGTGAAGTGGAGCTGATTTAGTGTTGCATGTTTACAGTCTAGCGAAAACTGTTGTACTAATACCCCACCTATTATTCAAATAAATGAAATCAAAGAAAATATTTGATATGACCAAAAATTTAAAACGTTTATAATAATAATTATTTTATTCAATTTTCCCTAATTTATTTCCTTTTTTCCATCACTATAAATAAGTTATTCTTCAGCCTAATATCCATGATAGTATTTGATTTTTTATATAGATATAATATATGATTAGCTAAACATTTTTTGTTTTTCAAACTATTGTTCACCCGAACAAAAATCCGAGGTTTTTATGTTTTTAACGGTCCAGGCGATCCATTAATAGTCAATTAAAAAATATATAGCAGTTATAACATACATTATTTCAGATCATGATTATGAAGATGAAGAACAAGAAACACAAGAACCAGAACAAGCAGAAGTAACTGAGGCACCACCAACAATCAAATATGACGATGAAACTCAACAGCTTGTAGAAAGAGCAACTGTTGCCCGAAATGAATATCAAGAAGCCAGCAGATTGGTAAATGACTTAGACAGGGAAATTAAAAACATTGAAGAATATCTTGAGAAAGATTTTGGAACAGATGAGGAGTTTGCTGCTTTGGAAGGACAATGTTTTGATTATGAAGATCATGAATACATTTATAAACTTTGTCCATTTGACAAAACTACTCAGCAACCTAAGTCAGGAAGTTCTGATGTTAGGTTAGGCTCTTGGGGACATTGGTCAGGTGCTGAACCTAATAAATATGAACAAATGACTTTTGAAGGTGGTCAGAATTGTTGGAATGGACCTCAGAGGACCACTGTAGTTAGGGTTAGCTGTGGAAATGAAAACAAAGTTCTTAGTGTATCTGAGCCTAACAGGTGTGAATACTTTTTTGATTTTATTACACCCGCAGCTTGTTACGAGGCTCCCGCTGTAGAAAATGAAGATTTGCATGATGAGTTGTGAGGAAAATTTTAAGATTTTGTATAAGGGGTTTATATCTATTACCTGTATTTTCACTATTCCTGATATTTTATTGTGATTATTGTACGTAATTTTTTTTTCCTTTATGATTTACTTTATATGTTCAGTATTGTTAACAAAAGTGAAATATCTTGATTCAGTTTTTGTGGCGAAGGTAATAATTTTATTCTTATTACATCTCAAATTTTCATCCAAATGTAAATTTTGTACAACAGATTAAAGTGTTCAATTGAAGTTTATGTTATTATCCCAATGGTAATTTCTGGTTTAGTTTTGTTTTGGTAAAGACATAAAACTGATGTAAAACTTTTTTCCAATATTTACAAGACTTATATTTATTAATTAAGTTTAGAAACCAATAGTTAAATTTTAATTAAGAGGTGTAAATTATCATTGAATAAAATGTATGTTTATAAATATATTGCTCGATTATATTTTATTTACAATCACTAGCTTCTTCCCATGATCCTAGTCATGCTAAACAATGACATTTCACTTTTTATCAACAATTATTTCAATTTCTGGTCCTCCTTAGACAGTACCATTAGCTTTATAATTTATTACCAACTTGTTGGATACTGTTGCATAAAGATCTCAAGGATTTGCCAGTTTATTAGAAATTAGTTACTTCCACGTCTATTTTCTTTGCTCATTTTCATCCTAAAGCCTAACACAGTACAATAATTATATATAGTTTCATTGTAAGTGAGCTGTAAAATTGTACAAAAACTTTTTTTCATTACACATCCCTGTCAATTGAACAGTTTTTTAACATAAATACTTGAAAAATTCATACGAAAGCAATACCAAAATATTGTTGTCATATTGTAATAAGCACAAACATGGCAAGGGAATTTAGGACACCCTATATATATATATATATATATATATATATATAAAAATTTAATCAAATATAAGTTGAATCAAATATAAAGAGTCTAAATTTGATTATCAGAGGCAGAGACTTAATTAAACAATTATGAAAAATCAACAAATTACCACAAGGTCGTCACGCATATAAGTCGAACACAAAAACATCGTTGTTTTGAATATCATAAAAACACAGACGAACTATGCAACTTAGCATAGAAAAATTTAATTAAAGTTAACCTTACACAACAAAAACATAGAGGAGAGGACAAACAAACGACGCACAAAAATACAGCTACGTTTGCTGTTTTGGATAACTAACTCGTCCCAAAATACTCGAAATAAATAGAGGGAAAGAGGACGACGAGAGAGAGTCGGACCACGACAGTGCAGTCTGGTACTTCTGGCTTGTCGACTTACGACAGCCTGCGTTTTGACAGTGAGTTTTAGTGATTGCCGCGAAGTTCTGAAATCGGGGATAGCCTATCGGAGCTCATCTCCCGTCGACCAATCGAGAATAGAATCCAGACGCCGTTTTTTTGTGACGTCCAACCAGGATTTTCCAAACCGTAAGTTTGTGAATCTGACAATATTTTTGTCTCTATTGTTTTTTTGGGAAAATCATATTGGTATTGATTTTTCTTTGTTTTGTGTGTCTGACTATCCATCCTGCCATATAAGTGTTATACTGAGGCTTGAGCCGTATATCACCGTAATTAAAGAGTATTATACTTCGTAAATTTTTCTTTCTCTTATCACTATACAATTTTATTCAGGGAGTTTTGCGAGGGGTACATCCCCCATAAACCTGAGCCAGGCAGATTACTCCAATCACACACTCAAAAAGATTAGTATCAGTTATTGCATTATAAAGTTTTATTCCAGAGATATTTATTAATGTTAATTGATTGTTTACACTGTAATCAGGGAGAAATATTTTCAATACCAGTACATGAAAGACGCCAATGACCATATATTAATTCTAACATAAATTATATTCGCTTGAACAATAAAATTTTATCTAGTTGAATTTTATCGGGCAACGAAGGTACCCTCGATCAGCAGAAAAGTCAGGTTACGAAATCATCTGATTTTTCATTACATAATTTCAAAGTTATGAAAGCCTCTAAAGTAACCGTTAGCTAGGTCAAGGCGTTATATTCTATTAAGGAGACGCTAGATATCTTTTTTGCTTAAGAAAACCCTGGCCACTTTTATCTGACGAACGATCTTCGTTGTCCTTACCGGACGATAACTGGAAGAGAGAGCGAATATATTTAGGAACCCTAGCTAGTTTTATTTAAGCGCCGGACAAATAACATTATTATTATATTATATCATATACCGTAGGCATCGAAAGTGCACAGGTGGATTGGACCCTGGGTAGCAGGACGACACGACGAACCTTAGAACTCAGGCTTGGCACATCGTTTAAGCCCAAGAGGGCCCACGGAGACCCTCCCGCTCGAGCCAGGAAACCACCTTCCCCCGAGGTTCTTCAACAGGGGATTTCCGGCTCTTTTGTGCCCTACGGCAATGGTGACAGCAAACGTTGCAGAAATAAAGGGGAACAAATAACAACCCGATAACCGCCAGTTATTACAATATCATTGTCGACCAAAACTCATAAAAAATTCTCGAAAATGTGATTTGATAACATTTGTCTGCATCTATTTGCAGCAGTTCAGCATCCCAGACATTGTCAATGATCCTATAGAGTTTGAAGTCATCAGCAAACACCAAATGGCAGCTGTGTTATATTACTTCTGATATAATATATTATGTTTATTTCACAACAAAACAGAAATATACAAACTACAAAATTTAACTAACATTTTTGATGTAGAAGTAAACAATTAATCACTGAAGCTGAGAGTAACTAGGTTACCAACAACTTGTGTGTGATATAATAAATAGATACAGTAAAATTAAATTATAAAGATACAATTAAGTAAATATTATTTTTAGTATTGACAGTGTCAGTATAATAATAATGATCAATTCGGTATAGTATTGACAAGTTCAGTAGATATAATGAGTCGGGTAGGTAGATATAAATTAATTCTCATCACATACATACACATATATTCGCACACACATACAACCACATATTTTTCATTTTTCTATCTTGTTTATTATATTTTGGAAAAAGTCTATTTTTTGATAATATCCATTTTTTTATTTCACATTTAAAGCTTTTATATCCTTCAATGTTTTGTAGTTCTACAGGTACTCGACTTAGAATTTTTGGGCCCAAGTAATCAAAGCAGTGTTGTCCAATAGTTTTTTCTCTTTTAGGTAAGTTGTATGTGTTCTGTTTATGCCTAGTATCATGAGTGTGTTCAAGACGTTCTAATATATGTTCATTTCGTTTTAGGTAGAGCAGTATAATTGCCTTAAATCCATAACTTGGCTCATCACATATAACTCATCACTTGGAAACCTGATACTCTTTTGGTAAATAATTCGTAATATCCACCTTTGTAGTACATTTACATTTTCAATGTGGCAATCATATACTCCACCCCAACAAGAGATGCCATAGCTTAGCTGTGACTGCACTAACGAAAAGTACAACATTATCAAGTGGTGTATATCCAAGATGTCTCTCAAGTACTTAAACCTTGACAGTAATCCTCTTAGTTTGTTAGCAATATTTTTTGTTTGCAGATCCCATTTGAGATGACGATCAATAATAATTCCAAGATATTTAATCCTATCTACTTCTGGAATTTTAGTAGTCATGTCAATATCCAAATATCCGAGATTTGGTAGACCTGTCTGGTATGATGTGAAAGGCATATATTTTGTTTTTTCTACATTTAGTGTTAGTTCATTAAATTTAAACCAGGTTTTTTATTTTTTAAAAGCGTTTTCAGCTTGTGTTTTCAACTGAGTCCAAGTAGGAGCGGTAAAAAGGATGGCAGTATCGTCGGCGAAGCTAATAATTTTGCCCCTTATGTCCAGGAAAAGTAGGCTGTTTAAATAGATATTGAATAGCAGTGGGGCCAGTACAGAGCCTTGTGGTACGCCATAGGTAACATTTCTAGCCTCGCTTATGCAATTGTCGATGGTTACATATTGTTTTCGCTCAATAAAATAACTCTCCAATAGCTTATAAGTTAATCCACGCACACCGTAGAATTTTAATTTGTTTAATAATTTTTTATGATTAACGGTATCAAAAGCCTTAGAGAGGTCCACAAAGATGCAAGCTGCAGGGATTTTTTTATCTAAGGAATTGTATAGCGTTTCTAGTAATGAGCATATTGCATCCTCCGTGGTTTTTCCATCTCTAAAACCGTACTGATTTTCAGAAATAATGTTATGCTTATTGAAGAATTTAACTAGCCTACATTTTAAGATCTTTTCAAAAATTTTACTTATCGTTGAAATGCGAGTTATTGGCTGATAATTCTCCATTATAGATATATCAACCGTTTTTAAATATAGGCTTAATTAACCCTGTTTTCAGCGACTTACGAAAGATTCCCGAACTAAAGGATTTGTTTATCATATAGGTAAGTAGAGTAGCTATTTCATGTTTTATTTCTTTTAAAGTTTCCGATTTAATGCCGTCTAATCCTGGTGACTTTTTAGTTTTTAACGAATTTATAGTATGTTTCACTTCAGCTTCATTTGTGGGGTACAAATATATAGTTGTGTCTAGAGTTTGTATATTCTCAGCATAATTTTGGGGGGAGGGTATCTTTTGGGCATAATTTTTCCCCAAATCACTAAAAAACTTATTAAATGCATTGGCTATATCTTTGGTGCCATTAATTAGTTGACTTTTTTCATTTAAAATGTTATCTATTTAGTAGATAGTGCTAGGAGAGTTCTAATTCACTACTTCAAAAATCTCCGCTTGGTGGCGCTGAGAGTGGCGGCGCGCGCGTTTTTAATTTTAGGCCGCCATTTTTAGTCCTGTTTTAAAAATCTGAAAAAAAACTTCAGTGAGATTCGATCGCACAACCTTCGGGTCTATAGCAAGGCATTCAACACATGCCGCCATAAGCTCTCATATATATTATTAGCGAAGAAAGGTATTGCTGCCGCGCGCACGCTTCTTGCTGTAAAATGTGACGTAGTCGAGAAAGATCCGTTAGGATGATAAGGCGGGGCTGGTGCACGCTTCTTGCTGTAAAATGTGACGTAGTCGAGAAAGATCCGTTAGGATGATAAGGCGGCGCGCTACCGGGGAGCTTAAAAGTAACTTATGTTGAAATATTACTAAGAATTTCGTACCGGGTGGCTTGAAAGTAACAAACTATGCGTGACACGTAGCAGTTGAATCTTTGGGAGGTTTTTTTAACAGCAGTATGCTATGGTTTATTTACAACGCTTCGGATACGCAAATGAAAATGATTTGACTAAACTTGAGGATTATTTGTTGAGTTTTCAAGAAAAATATAATATTCCTGCAACGGTGGTGAACGTTACGTACAACGTCAAACGTCACGTGTAGCGTCGCGTGCTACGTCAAACGCAACGTGTCACGTCAAATGTCACGTGGTGAACGTTACGTACAACGCCAAACGTCACGTCAAACGTCACGTGTAGCGTCGCGTGCTACGTCAAACGCAACGTGTCACGTCAAATGTCACGTGGTGAACGTTACGTACAACGTCAAACGTCACGTCAAACGTCACGTGTAGCGTCACGTCGCTACGTCAAACGCAACGTGTTACGTCAAATGTCACGTGGTGAACGTTACGTACAACGCCAAACGTCACGTCAAACGTTACGTGTAGCGTCACGTCGCTACGTCAAACGCAACGTGTTACGTCAAATGTCACGTGGTGAACGTTACGTACAACGCCAAACGTCACGTCAAACGTCACGTGTAACAGCTAATCGTACTACGCCAAACTTCACGTGTCACAAGCTACGTCAAACAGCTCATTTGTAATATGGCTTCGGAAAAGTACAGTCATCGAATTGAAGAGTTTATTAAGAAAATTGGTGAATTAAATGAAGAAATTACTTTTTATGAGGATAAAAGTGAAGTTATGAGGCAAATAGAGAATCTCAGTTTATCTGGTGGGGAAGAAGAAGAAGTACGACAGACGTGGAGCAGTCTTAGTATAAACTGGTTACCTAAAGAGCTAGCATGCAGACAATTACCGCAAATTACTTATCCGTTAAGACGTATTCAGCCATGTTCAACAGCACAGAAAAGGATATAAAAAATGAAATTAATAATGTTTTCGCCATGTTATGTGTAATATTAGTGGCTGTATTTGTTTTAATTTTAAAAATTGTAAAACGAAAATTCCAATCTTCATGTAATATAAAAGTTGGTGAATATACAGAGTGTTTCAATAAAACCCATGTTTTTTTAAAAAACTTTATTTATAATGGTAATACAACATTAGAAAACCAGTGGCGGAGGCGTTGGACATTTCTTTCGGTACACGAATATGGTCCAGAGGCGTGACAGGGATTTGGATCACGAACAAAGTTTCCTGTTGCACACGGCGTACCATCAAATTTGCAAACGTCAATAATGTGCGGAAAAACACCAAATACGTGACATTTCTTCAGCAGAAATTCCGCTTTTTGGTGTCCTCGAATGTAAATATAGTCTGCAGCATACAATAGCTTGCTTTCCAATATTTCGTTTACTTTGGAATATTCTACATCTCCAGAAGAGTATCGAATGCCATGTACCTTCCTTTCCAAGTATGATGTAGTCTTTTTATCATCGTTACTTAATGTGGAGAATGGTTGCGGTGGCAAAAATATGTAATGTGAACTTTTGAAGCCAATTTCTATGGTAAGTTCTTTGGCAACGAAAATCCCATCTACGACAAAGCCTTGAATGTCTACAAATGCTACTCTCATGTTGACGTCTACTCGAATACTAACTCTAATCAACATCTAGTTTAGGCTTTTAACAATTTCGGTGAGGGGGAAGTATTCCATGACGCAATCGTGAATTATGATGCAATAGACTTTGGTATTTTCGGGGAAGCCTATGTTTGCTTCAATGTCGAGTTTCACATCAACTGTGGACGCCTTCATGCTTTCCTCCTGCTTTGAACAATCGATAACAAACAATGCATGTCGTTTGAAAGAAGAATAATCCAGCAGGGGACGCTTCTGTGTAGAGTTTGCGTAGTTGGGATAGAATTCAGTATAGTTAAAATATGCCTCATTGTAGTCAGTTTTACCAAAGTCCAATTGCATTCTTTCATTAGGCCAATATTCACCGTTAAGTGATAGTCTTATACTTTGCACGTCGACATTGTCAAATAAAGTCGGGTCAGCTGTACCCACGTTACGTTTATTGGTTTGAAAGAAAACAATAACAAAACGAGGTCTTTCAACTGAAGTGGATGTTTTAACAGCCCAAACTTCACGTCTTGCGCCCTTAGTAATTGCAGGCAATTCGTGTAACTCCCACTTCCTAAATGGAATAACTATAGGTTGATCTTTTTGAATGGATTTCATTAGATTCAATTTGATATCGTCATTAGGAAAGATATGTTTAACTTTTAGTTCAACACTTGTAATGTTAATTTTAGCAGTTGTACTAGTGAGCGTACCAGAGACATTCTTTTCCGTGATATATATACAATCATTATCGTTTCGTGCTCGAACTAATCGTATTGTTTGACGCCCACATGTAATCATGGGATAATCGTTGAAAATGTTAAAAATATGTTTGAGAGGTATTTGAAGGTTGAAGGACTTGTCGCTGGCATTGAGAATGGGATCTTTCGGGTAATTCCAGCCTGCTATAGCCATATGATTGGAATCTTCTTGGTTATAACAAGTCATGGCACGTACGGCACTTATTATTCCAGGATCTCGAACTGTTTCCATTTCCCTGGCACTTTCACTGTACGTACATGAATCGAATAGGAAGGCTCCAACATTGTTTGCTAATTTTACGTCACCAGCTCCATGTGTTTCAAGCGACCCTTTAATGCATAACAAAGTATCGCTCATTGCAAAAAACGAATCAACTTGATTAATGCTAAACTCCACAATGTCACTACAATTGAATGATTTTATAAATGGAGCATAGGTTCTATATTCAGCCTTTCTAATTGAATCGTCAAACATCGGCTTACGATAGATATCAAACATCGAAGGCATGTTGTCGTTTTGACGAAGACGTTTTCCATACGTAGTTGTCATTTTTCAATTTAAACCCCAGCGATTGGAGAACCAATTTGTTTGCGAACGTGAGCTGTTTTAGCTTTGGCGACTGCTTAGCTAATGAAGTTGAAAGATCTGTAGACTGTATTTTATGATTGATTATTAGTCCCATCTGCTTCGCACTCTAAGCTCCAACACCAAAGTACTAAGTTCTCCACGGAAGTTTACAGGCTGACCGTCTTGGTCTAAGGCGATAACGGTGATATTGGTTATTTCACGTTGTGGTATAACGGGTAAGTAGAGCAAATTATGAGGAATTTCGTCGATGGAATATCCTGGATCTACTTGTATGACGAATTCGTAGATAGTATGAGCAGGTCTGTTTGCATCGAAGGCTCCAGTGGTAATGTTACAATCGAAGCGGATACTGGATACTTTAATGATTTTGACGGGGAGATCTGAAGAGTGCGTTTTGTTAGCGTCAAGTATTTTCGGTGAAAATCCTAATATTCTCCCAAGACTATCAGTTTCCATAAAGGAAATTTTGTATTTACTTGAAATTTCACATTTCAACGTATTGTGATTGGGTTTTAGTGAAAATACCGGTCTAGTTGAATTGCTCGCACCCAACTTATCACAGATAAATTGTTCAAGGTCAGCAATTTCATAACATCCTGTGGGAAAATCAAAACTTTGAAGCTTGTCTTTGGTATCGTAGTAGTAAAACGTACAATTTTCAATGTTTGGTATACTGTGGTAAGAATGAAAAGATCGTAGAGCTATTTCATAATCATTCTTTGGATCGAGGACAATAGGGGTAGGAGGTTGAAAGGTGAACACGTGATTGGTGCTGTTAACTCTCAGCAACTGCGACATGATGACTAATGAAATTCGGGGGGATGTATGAATTTAAATAACACACATGACATGTTCAATTATTTATTTTTACAAAGAAAACATGTGGCTTGAGAACTCGGAGGGCCGTCACAATGCGTCGTCCAATCAGGTCGGTTGTAATGGATGAAACAAGGCAGTCGTATTTGTAGTTCAGAATTTGCTCGATATTCATTGGGAAGTTTATGCCACATATCAAGCAATTCAGAAGGTCTTACACACTCTATTAGATGTTCAATGGGAAAGTGCTTTAGTTCTTCGGCAGTGAAACTACTCAATGTTTTTCCATGGTAGATATGTTGTAGTAATAGTTCCGTCATTGTTGTAGAAATTTCAAACACAAATGACCGCAATTGATTTGATCGTAGTTTTGATATTGGGTATTGTTGTAGAAAATTCTCGCACTCTTCCCCAGATATTTAACAACTTCTTTCGGTGGCTTCAAGTTACCAAATGAATCGAAATACTCTACATTGTTGTTTCTGTAAGCTACCCAATGACTTCCGCTATTCTTAGAGGTATCCAAATTAACAACTGCGCATTCTTGTTTTCGGGGACCGGCTTTGGGCAGAGTGTCTCGCATGAACACTCCTCGAAAATGTGGTATTTTAAGCGATTTTGCGTAATGCGTTATGTCAAAGTTGGATAGTGCGTGATTGGGTAGCTTTATTAGTTTTTTTTTAAATACAATCCAAAACCACCTTTTGGGTACTTTTTCAGATACATGCCAGATCCTACACGTTCCATAGCCTTATTATGACGTACATCTTCTTCCAATTTCTTTTGCGCATGCTTTGCGTCAATGACAGTTTTAGCAATCCCAGCAGCACCACCTGACAAAGCTCCAAGTGCTGAAAGGCCAGCAAACAAAGGGATAAGTGGTAGGAAACCTCCGGATTTCGCTACAGGTATTACTCGAGGAACCTCGACTTCTTTTTTCCCACCAAATTCTTTAATAAGTGCTTTGGCTGCTCGTAGGGCAAACGTTGCAGTGTCTTTCAAAGATGCTCCTTTTTTCATGGACTTTCCCACCTTTAGAATAACATCTCGATGCAAGGAACGGCGTTTGCGGCGGCGACATCCCATCCCCAGCTTTCTTTTCACCTTTATTCCGCCCGTCACAAGTAATGCAGCAGTTTTCTCTGCCAAAGAAGCGTCTTTTGATTTAACGCGAGCCCAAGCTTTATCTTCAAGTATCTGATCGGCTTTGTGTCGTTCTTCGAGAGACTTATTCTTCCAGTAAGAAATATCGTGTTGTTTACAAGCAGCGTCCAAGGGGTTAATGCCGGGATCTCCACGATCAAGACGTTTTTCCAATTTTGTACCGGCTACCAAAAAAAAAACAATTAATTTTTATGAAAAGGGTGGGGGGAGTACTTACGTCCACAGTACTGATAGCTAGGTAAGTGCAGTTCAATAGGTAGTTTATTGATGAGAGAATTTAAGAGACCTTCTCCTTCAAACACCAACATTAAGACTGATACACGTAAGTGGAGCGACACCTATTTTTATAGAGTAGCACTAAGAAAATCGACACACACTATGAAGATAATTCAACAAGAGCAGACGATACCCATTGAAAATCTAGATTTCACCTCAACGCCATTGATCGGCAAACATGGTAAATTGTTGCCAAACTCTTTCCGTGCCATTATATGCGGTCCCAGCGGGTGTGGAAAGACGAATGTCATGCTGGCGCTCCTATTTAATCCAAATGGCGCGAAATTCAAAAACGTTTATGTTTATTCAAAATCGTTATTCCAACCAAAGTACCAATTGCTGCAAGAAGTTATAGCAAAAGTCAAGGGCGTTGGATATTTTCCATTTAAAGACAATGAGGCAATAATAAGTCCAGATAAAGCTCGGTCTAATTCTGTCTTTTTATTCGATGACGTTGCATGTGATGGTCAACAGAAAATTCGTGAATACTACTCCATGTGCCGGCATAAAGATATAGATGCTGCATATCTTTGTCAAACATACTCAAAAATACCGAAACAGCTTATACGCGATAATTGTAATGTGATTGTGTTATTCAAGCAAGATGAGGTGAACTTGAAACATATATTCGACGAACACGTATCTCCAGACATGACATTCGACACATTTAAAAATATGTGTTCAACGTGCTGGTGTGACCGTTATGGTACTTTGGTAATTGTGAAGGATTTCCCCTTCAATGATGGCAGGTATCGCAAAGGATTCGATAAATATATAAAGATGTAAGCTGCACCTTTAGTCTATACCAATATGTCTGATGATAAGGTTGCTACTGCATTGCGCAAGAAAAAAGTGTCTGAACTTGCTAGATCGATTCGCAAAAAATACTTGGCGTTGAAATTGGGCAAATCAGAGCAAGATGAGTCTATCAATAAACTATTCAAGCCGATATCCAAACCACTCGAAGAAATTGTGCAATCCTCAAAGACATTACAAAAAACGATTACAAATTTAAATCCAATTAAAAAAGAGGAAATAAAGAAGGAAGAAGAACCTTTGACAGATGATGTGTTTACACCTTTTCTCGAAACGGAACCGGTGGCCGAGACCGATGAATCTGGCAATATTACACGTTCTGAATCTCCAGAACAGATGCGCCCCGAAATTTCTCAGGAAGCTTTTGCTGACTATTTGGACCAATATCCTGCTATCAGCCATCAGTTCATTGAAGATTACTTCCAAAAAGATGATAAAATTGATAAAAATTATGGGCCGATATACAATGATGAAATTGGTTGGTCATTAGGCAAACGTCGAATTGCGTTTGATGGAAAAACCGGTAATATAAACATACTACCTGAGAAAAACAAAGAAGGAAGATATGTAATTGGAACACCAGGCCTGTATGAGCTTCTATTTTACCGAGACCCCAGTTACAACGATCAAGATTTACAGAACTATAAAAATCTTTTGACAACAACTGAAGTTCATTTAGACACGTTAGATCGTCTTAAGGGTTCAAGTACTGAAAAATATCACTACATCATAAAACCTTTATTCAAACCAAAATCTCGTCTACAATCGATTCCTTTAGCAAAAGGAAAAGGTATCGATCGTTTAACATATAATGATAAACCTATGGAGTATATTTATTGGGACGATGTCAATGAATTAGTGGATCGTTTGAAGTTGTTGATTGCTTCGAAAGAGGCAGGTAATACGTCACACGACAACGAAATAGTAGCAATTATCAATGAGCTCAAGGAGGCTGATATAATAGAATAATACAAGATGTATCTTGTTCATTTCAATTATGCCTGTCGATAAATTCGGACATAGACATCAAACGCCTTATGCGCGTTTACCGGCGAAAATCACGTTTCCTCATACACCGGACGGTGATATTGATATTGAAAATGTGAAAATTTGTAATGTTAAGGACCCGACAACAAATAGTGATGCTGCAACAAAAAAATATGTTGATGTGCATTTGAATGACCTACTTACTATAAACTCGCCATTAATTCAAACACATGGTGTGGTGCTGCAGCAACATGATAGCAATATAAAGGATTTAGCAATAGGAATGAACGAAATAAGAAATGAGCTTCATAAGACGAAAATCCCCATATTACAGACACATATTGTCAACTTACAAAATAAAACTAACGAAATGGATGCATTTATTTCGCGAAATCCCCCTGTAGCAGGTAGGGATATGGCTACGAAGAAATATGTTGATGATTCAATTGTCACAGCCAAAGTATTTATTCGAAAAGAGTTCACTGCTTCTATTAACATGTGTGTTGAAAGCATACGTGAGTTACAAAAAGAAAATGCGGAAAATATCAGATCCGTCTCTGATATGAAAACTAACGTTTTAGGTATTGTAGACAATATGAAGGTTATGAATATGAATACCGATAGCCGCATTAACCGTCTGGAGCTGAAGCTAGCTGGTAGTAAGTCATAATATGCATTCTAAAGAAAAAATTCAGCTTGTAAACGAGCTCCACAAACCGATACGGAAAAAATTTCCTCGGAGACGTACTATCATTAAGGGTCTTGACGATCTCTGGCATATGGATCTTGCGGAGTTGAGAAATTTTGCCTCACAAAATAGGAATCATAAAATGATACTAGTCGTTATTGATTGTTTTTCAAAGTTTGTGTGGACACGCCCACTAAAGACGAAGACCGGAGAGGAAATCACTCGAGCATTCTCGGACATTCTCGCTCACACTAAACGAGTACCAAAAAATCTGCAATCTGATCAGGGAAAGGAATTTTACAACAGCAAATTTAAAAACTTAATGAAAAAACATGGTATAAATCATTATAGCGTATTTAGTACGATGAAAGCTTCTATGGCAGAGCGTGTTATAAGAACTTTGAAATCGAAACTCTACAAGTATTTCAGTTTAAATGGTACCCACAAATGGATAGACATTCTACCTGAAATTACTCAAAACTATAACAATACAAAACATTCCACAACAAAATATAAGCCTTCTCAAGTAAACAAATCCAACGAAAAATCTATTTTGAATAACACCTATAGTCATTTAAAGATAGTCGGTCCACGAAAATTTAAAGTTGGCGACATTGTGCGCATATCGAAGGCAAAACATGTCTTTGAAAAAGGATATACACCCAATTGGACTACAGAACTATTCAAAATCATCAAAGTTAAAATTACCAATCCTGCTACGTATTTACTTGAAGACATGCAAGGGACACCAATCAGCGGCTGCTTCTATGACGAAGAACTACAGAAAACATCGAATCCGGACGTTTACTTGGTGGAAAAAGTTCTTAGGCGTAAAGGCAAGAAACTGTTTGTGAAATGGTTGGGCTTAGACAAAGAACATAACACCTGGATTAATGGAGTTGATGTTTTATGATGTAGAAGGCTACACACACACATGCTATAAATTGGAGTAACTTCAAATCTAAAACTCAGTTAGCAACATGAGTTCTCAAGGAAGTGTCAGTAGTGGTTATGGCAGTAGTAGTAGTGATAATAACTATACTGCAGAGGTGGATAAAATTTTGGAAAACTATGAGTTTGCTGCAAAGTCTGAAAGTGTGTACCTGCTTTCAACACAATATTCAATTTCCGGTTATGAAGTAAAATGTGGTATTAGTCCAGCAAGGACATTTACGCCTGCTGTTATTCTATCTCAGCAGTTCAAGTTCAGCAAAATATCTTTCAGCACTTACGAATGGCAGAACTTTATTTCAATAATGACGCAACAGATGAATTTCTTTCATACCGGAGACGAGTTCAAACCTGATTCGATTCCATGTGGAGACTACTGCACCATTACCCCATTAAATTACGATGATTGTAAGGTAATTTTAGTCAAGAAACATGGTGTTGAGTATTACATGGATGAAGAAGAAGTATCCTCAATTTTAGAAGTAAATAATTTGATTATACAACGTATATCGGTGTTGGAAAATTTGGATTTTTGTCAATATTATTATAATGTTTTGGATTTCTGTAAAAATATCACTTCTGAAAATTTAAGTTCTCTACAAATTTTATATGCATTTTGTTCCATAACACCAAACGATATGTTAAACAATGCTCTTAGAGAATTTGTACACTTTTATAAACTCAAAGCCATCAATGATTTGAATAAATAGTTATATAGATGTGTTTTGTGTTTGAGTCATTCACCAAACCTTTTTGATAACAACAACCCCAACCACTACTCCCACACATCATAAGAACCATCCTAGTGTAGGGAAAAGAAATAAAAAATGAATTATATAATATGTATATATTTATAATAAACAATAACTATAAAACTTATTCATCTTAAAAGTCTAAATCTAAATCACAAAATTTGATTCAACCGACAAAGACTAAATTATAAAAATGAATTATATAATATATATTTATGATAAACAATAACTATAAAACTTATACATCTTAAAAATCTAAATCACAAAATTTGATTCAACCGACAAAGTCTAAATTATAAAAATGAATTATATAATATATATATATTTATGATAAACAATAACTATAAAACTTATACATCTTGAAAGTCTAAATCACAAAATTTGATTCAACCGGCAAAGACTAAAAATGAATTATATAATATATATATTTATGATAAACAATAACTATAAAACTTATACATCTTAAAAAGTCTAAATCTCAAAATTTGATTCAACTGACAAAGATTAAATTATAAAAAATGAAATGAAAACAAAAGAATAAATTAAAAATACTAGAATCCGTCAAAATGGTCAATATCGCTATCACTATCATATGTTCCCCTAAATCTGAGAGTTCTAGGAGAATTATGAAGTTTCGCAATACAAGAATCTTTATCATTTGTTTCAAAAAGTACTGTTCTATAACAACTTTGACACCACCAATCTTTATTGTGATACAAGTCATGAATTATATCTTCTGACTCGCAAAGATCATGGTGATGATCATTGATTACAATCAAATGTTTCCTCAATCTTTTATGACATCCTTTAATGCTATCAAAACATTCTTTACAAACATATATGTTATATGTATCAATCCTATAATAGTTAACCCATATGCAATATTCAGACTCGTCTTCAAATATGTAGCCCCAGTCAGATCTAGCAAGTATAGCATTTCGGTCTTTGTACAGAATGTATCGTGAACAATGAACAAAATCAAGATTTCTACAAAACCGTGACTGATCATTTTGAGCAGTCTTATTTAAAAATCTCCATTTGTATTCTGCAAATTTTTTTGCGATTTGTTTGGTAAGAGTCCATGGTAATTTTGACGATTCGAAAAAATCTGCTAGACATTCTATATTTTCGCAAATTATTTTTATACAGTTTTCGCTTAATGTATTCATATCTAAAACAATGAGAGTACATTTTTATATACATATACTCAACGGAAAATTAAAATATTACTCAGTGTTACTTAGTTTGTAATGACCCCAGGGAAGTGTATCAAACGACTCTGGAATTAGTGACCGCTTATCATCTTCAGGAGAAAGACCCACTTTCGTTGGTGTTTGAAGGAGAAGGTCTCTTAAATTCTCTCATCAATAAACTACCTATTGAACTGCACTTACCTAGCTATCAGTACTGTGGACGTAAGTACTCCCCCCACCCTTTTCATAAAAATTAATTGTTTTTTTTTTGGTAGCCGGTACAAAATTGGAAAAACGTCTTGATCGTGGAGATCCCGGCATTAACCCCTTGGACGCTGCTTGTAAACAACACGATATTTCTTACTGGAAGAATAAGTCTCTCGAAGAACGACACAAAGCCGATCAGATACTTGAAGATAAAGCTTGGGCTCGCGTTAAATCAAAAGACGCTTCTTTGGCAGAGAAAACTGCTGCATTACTTGTGACGGGCGGAATGAAGGTGAAAAGAAAGCTGGGGATGGGATGTCGCCGCCGCAAACGCCGTTCCTTGCATCGAGATGTTATTCTAAAGGTGGGAAAGTCCATGAAAAAAGGAGCATCTTTGAAAGACACTGCAACGTTTGCCCTACGAGCAGCCAAAGCACTTATTAAAGAATTTGGTGGGAAAAAAGAAGTCGAGGTTCCTCGAGTAATACCTGTAGCGAAATCCGGAGGTTTCCTACCACTTATCCCTTTGTTTGCTGGCCTTTCAGCACTTGGAGCTTTGTCAGGTGGTGCTGCTGGGATTGCTAAAACTGTCATTGACGCAAAGCATGCGCAAAAGAAATTGGAAGAAGATGTACGTCATAATAAGGCTATGGAACGTGTAGGATCTGGCATGTATCTGAAAAAGTACCCAAAAGGTGGTTTTGGATTGTATTTAAAAAAAAACTAATAAAGCTACCCAATCACGCACTATCCAACTTTGACATAACGCATTACGCAAAATCGCTTAAAATACCACATTTTCGAGGAGTGTTCATGCGAGACACTCTGCCCAAAGCCGGTCCCCGAAAACAAGAATGCGCAGTTGTTAATTTGGATACCTCTAAGAATAGCGGAAGTCATTGGGTAGCTTACAGAAAGATAAACAACAATGTAGAGTATTTCGATTCATTTGGTAACTTGAAGCCACCGAAAGAAGTTGTTAAATATCTGGGGAAGAGTGCGAGAATTTTCTACAACAATACCCAATATCAAAACTACGATCAAATCAATTGCGGTCATTTGTGTTTGAAATTTCTACAACAATGACGGAACTATTACTACAACATATCTACCATGGAAAAACATTGAGTAGTTTCACTGCCGAAGAACTAAAGCACTTTCCCATTGAACATCTAATAGAGTGTGTAAGACCTTCTGAATTGCTTGATATGTGGCATAAACTTCCCAATGAATATCGAGCAAATTCTGAACTACAAATACGACTGCCTTGTTTCATCCATTACAACCGACCTGATTGGACGACGCATTGTGACGGCCCTCCGAGTTCTCAAGCCACATGTTTTCTTTGTAAAAATAAATAATTGAACATGTCATGTGTGTTATTTAAATTCATACATCCCCCCGAATTTCATTAGTCATCATGTCGCAGTTGCTGAGAGTTAACAGCACCAATCACGTGTTCACCTTTCAACCTCCTACCCCTATTGTCCTCGATCCAAAGAATGATTATGAAATAGCTCTACGATCTTTTCATTCTTACCACAGTATACCAAACATTGAAAATTGTACGTTTTACTACTACGATACCAAAGACAAGCTTCAAAGTTTTGATTTTCCCACAGGATGTTATGAAATTGCTGACCTTGAACAATTTATCTGTGATAAGTTGGGTGCGAGCAATTCAACTAGACCGGTATTTTCACTAAAACCCAATCACAATACGTTGAAATGTGAAATTTCAAGTAAATACAAAATTTCCTTTATGGAAACTGATAGTCTTGGGAGAATATTAGGATTTTCACCGAAAATACTTGACGCTAACAAAACGCACTCTTCAGATCTCCCCGTCAAAATCATTAAAGTATCCAGTATCCGCTTCGATTGTAACATTACCACTGGAGCCTTCGATGCAAACAGACCTGCTCATACTATCTACGAATTCGTCATACAAGTAGATCCAGGATATTCCATCGACGAAATTCCTCATAATTTGCTCTACTTACCCGTTATACCACAACGTGAAATAACCAATATCACCGTTATCGCCTTAGACCAAGACGGTCAGCCTGTAAACTTCCGTGGAGAACTTAGTACTTTGGTGTTGGAGCTTAGAGTGCGAAGCAGATGGGACTAATAATCAATCATAAAATACAGTCTACAGATCTTTCAACTTCATTAGCTAAGCAGTCGCCAAAGCTAAAACAGCTCACGTTCGCAAACAAATTGGTTCTCCAATCGCTGGGGTTTAAATTGAAAAATGACAACTACGTATGGAAAACGTCTTCGTCAAAACGACAACATGCCTTCGATGTTTGATATCTATCGTAAGCCGATGTTTGACGATTCAATTAGAAAGGCTGAATATAGAACCTATGCTCCATTTATAAAATCATTCAATTGTAGTGACATTGTGGAGTTTAGCATTAATCAAGTTGATTCGTTTTTTGCAATGAGCGATACTTTGTTGTGCATTAAAGGGTCGCTTGAAACACATGGAGCTGGTGACGTAAAATTAGCAAACAATGTTGGAGCCTTCCTATTCGATTCATGTACGTACAGTGAAAGTGCCAGGGAAATGGAAACAGTTCGAGATCCTGGAATAATAAGTGCCGTACGTGCCATGACTTGTTATAACCAAGAAGATTCCAATCATATGGCTATAGCAGGCTGGAATTACCCGAAAGATCCCATTCTCAATGCCAGCGACAAGTCCTTCAACCTTCAAATACCTCTCAAACATATTTTTAACATTTTCAACGATTATCCCATGATTACATGTGGGCGTCAAACAATACGATTAGTTCGAGCACGAAACGATAATGATTGTATATATATCACGGAAAAGAATGTCTCTGGTACGCTCACTAGTACAACTGCTAAAATTAACATTACAAGTGTTGAACTAAAAGTTAAACATATCTTTCCTAATGACGATATCAAATTGAATCTAATGAAATCCATTCAAAAAGATCAACCTATAGTTATTCCATTTAGGAAGTGGGAGTTACACGAATTGCCTGCAATTACTAAGGGCGCAAGACGTGAAGTTTGGGCTGTTAAAACATCCACTTCAGTTGAAAGACCTCGTTTTGTTATTGTTTTCTTTCAAACCAATAAACGTAACGTGGGTACAGCTGACCCGACTTTATTTGACAATGTCGACGTGCAAAGTATAAGACTATCACTTAACGGTGAATATTGGCCTAATGAAAGAATGCAATTGGACTTTGGTAAAACTGACTACAATGAGGCATATTTTAACTATACTGAATTCTATCCCAACTACGCAAACTCTACACAGAAGCGTCCCCTGCTGGATTATTCTTCTTTCAAACGACATGCATTGTTTGTTATCGATTGTTCAAAGCAGGAGGAAAGCATGAAGGCGTCCACAGTTGATGTGAAACTCGACATTGAAGCAAACATAGGCTTCCCCGAAAATACCAAAGTCTATTGCATCATAATTCACGATTGCGTCATGGAATACTTCCCCCTCACCGAAATTGTTAAAAGCCTAAACTAGATGTTGATTAGAGTTAGTATTCGAGTAGACGTCAACATGAGAGTAGCATTTGTAGACATTCAAGGCTTTGTCGTAGATGGGATTTTCGTTGCCAAAGAACTTACCATAGAAATTGGCTTCAAAAGTTCACATTACATATTTTTGCCACCGCAACCATTCTCCACATTAAGTAACGATGATAAAAAGACTACATCATACTTGGAAAGGAAGGTACATGGCATTCGATACTCTTCTGGAGATGTAGAATATTCCAAAGTAAACGAAATATTGGAAAGCAAGCTATTGTATGCTGCAGACTATATTTACATTCGAGGACACCAAAAAGCGGAATTTCTGCTGAAGAAATGTCACGTATTTGGTGTTTTTCCGCACATTATTGACGTTTGCAAATTTGATGGTACGCCGTGTGCAACAGGAAACTTTGTTCGTGATCCAAATCCCTGTCACGCCTCTGGACCATATTCGTGTACCGAAAGAAATGTCCAACGCCTCCGCCACTGGTTTTCTAATGTTGTATTACCATTATAAATAAAGTTTTTTAAAAAAACATGGGTTTTATTGAAACACTCTGTATATTCACCAACTTTTATATTACATGAAGATTGGAATTTTCGTTTTACAATTTTTAAAATAATTTTTAAAATTAAAACAAATACAGCCACTAATATTACACATAACATGGCGAAAACATTATTAATTTCATTTTTTATATCCTTTTCTGTGCTGTTGAACATGGCTGAATACGTCTTAACGGATAAGTAATTTGCGGTAATTGTCTGCATGCTAGCTCTTTAGGTAACCAGTTTATACTAAGACTGCTCCACGTCTGTCGTACTTCTTCTTCTTCCCCACCAGATAAACTGAGATTCTCTATTTGCCTCATAACTTCACTTTTATCCTCATAAAAAGTAATTTCTTCATTTAATTCACCAATTTTCTTAATAAACTCTTCAATTCGATGACTGTACTTTTCCGAAGCCATATTACAAATGAGCTGTTTGACGTAGCTTGTGACACGTGAAGTTTGGCGTAGTACGATTAGCTGTTACACGTGACGTTTGACGTGACACGTGACGTTTGGCGTTGTACGTAACGTTCACCACGTGACATTTGACGTAACACGTTGCGTTTGACGTAGCGACGTGACGCTACACGTAACGTTTGACGTGACGTTTGGCGTTGTACGTAACGTTCACCACGTGACATTTGACGTAACACGTTGCGTTTGACGTAGCGACGTGACGCTACACGTGACGTTTGACGTGACGTTTGACGTTGTACGTAACGTTCACCACGTGACATTTGACGTGACACGTTGCGTTTGACGTAGCACGCGACGCTACACGTGACGTTTGACGTGACGTTTGGCGTTGTACGTAACGTTCACCACGTGACATTTGACGTGACACGTTGCGTTTGACGTAGCACGCGACGCTACACGTGACGTTTGACGTGACGTTTGACGTTGTACGTAACGTTCACCACCGTTGCAGGAATATTATATTTTTCTTGAAAACTCAACAAATAATCCTCAAGTTTAGTCAAATCATTTTCATTTGCGTATCCGAAGCGTTGTAAATAATCCATAGCATACTGCTGTTAAAAAAACCTCCCAAAGATTCAACTGCTACGTGTCACGCATAGTTTGTTACTTTCAAGCCACCCGGTACGAAATTCTTAGTAATATTTCAACATAAGTTACTTTTAAGCTCCCCGGTAGCGCGCCGCCTTATCATCCTAACGGATCTTTCTCGACTACGTCACATTTTACAGCAAGAAGCGTGCACCAGCCCCGCCTTATCATCCTAACGGATCTTTCTCGACTACGTCACATTTTACAGCAAGAAGCGTGCGCGCGGCAGCAATACCTTTCTTCGCTAATAATATATATGAGAGCTTATGGCGGCATGTGTTGAATGCCTTGCTATAGACCCGAAGGTTGTGCGATCGAATCTCACTGAAGTTTTTTTTCAGATTTTTAAAACAGGACTAAAAATGGCGGCCTAAAATTAAAAACGCGCGCGCCGCCACTCTCAGCGCCACCAAGCGGAGATTTTTGAAGTAGTGAATTAGAACTCTCCTAGCACTATCTACTCTATTTTACTTTCATATTTGGCTTTGCCACATATATCAGTTACACATTTCCATAGTGCTGCAGATGAATTGGAGTTTTTATTGATTAAGTTATTAAAATAAGTCTTCTTTGCATTTTTTATGAGTATTTTTAATTTGTTTTTATAGTCATGATATTTTTTATTTAAGAGTATGTCATTAGGGGTACTTTTAAGTTTTTTATAGATTTTGTTTTTTTCGTTTATAGATTTTAGTAATCCATGGTTTTTTAGCCTTTTTAATTTTCGATCTTTTTACAACACTTGTACATTCTTCGATACTTTGCTGTAAGATACAAAGAAATTGATGTGTAAATTCATTCACCCCAATAATCGTGTATAAATTTTGCCAATTTTTATTTCGTAACTGTTGTCTTAACTTTGGACAATTAATACATTTTTTACGTTGATTTTCGTTTTTTGTTTCGTATGTCTCTTCAAATTGAATGATTAGTGCTATAGGGAGATGGTCAGTTATTCCGTAGTCAATAATAAATGATTTAATATTATTAATTTCATAATTTAAATTTTTTACATAAATGTGGTCTAGGCAAGTTTTGCTTATGGATCTTGTTATTTGATTAATGTAAGAGACAAAATCCAATGATTCTAGGGTATTTTTATATTGTTCAACGTGATCGACATCTGATAAAAGATCAATATTAATGTCACCCATCAGTATATGAATTTTAGATTCCTTTCCTTTTTTATTATTTAAATAACTATTGAGGTTCGTACTAAAGATTTTAGGACATATAATAGGTGATATATACAATGCGGTTATGTGTACAGTTTCATTTCTTAATTTAATTTCCAATTCTATTGCTTTAGTTTCAGAAATTTTGACAATTTTGTAAAAATGTGTTAGTTTATTATTTACATACAAAACTACTCCGTCGCATTTATTATAGTCCCCATCAATATAAATTAAGTGATATCCATTTATATTAAAAATACTTACATCTTTCTGTCTATTCGTTTCTGTCAATGCAATCACATCAAAGTCGGCCTGCTGGTTTAGAAAAAGCAAAAATTCATCAAAATTTTTTTAGATACTTCTGATATTCATATGTAGTACTGATATTTGACCTTTTTTGCAATTTGTATATGTACCAAAATCCGATATCGAATTTATTACTTGGGCCTCGATTTCCTTGTTCTCATACCGACTTAGATACAAATCCATTTGTTATGATTTATATTCGCACAATGACATTAAAAGATATAACAACTTTTTTTGTTTACAGTCACTTTAAAGGAACGAGAGAAAGAAAAGTTAGTTTCTAGTATCTAGAATTTGACAAACATTGCAATGACATGAACACAAACAATTCAGAATTTATAAAGAAGAGAAAAACGTAATTGTTGAACACCCAAAATAAAAACTAATTTATACTAGTAACAAGTTGTAGACGAACCATTTATGCACTTATATATATTCTGTGTGCCGGAGCAGGTTGAAACATTTATAAAGTTTTTTCGAATTTTTTTTTTTTTTAGTTACAGCTATAGCTAAAATAAATTTCATATAGTTTCACTTTACTTTATTTGCACCTGATGATGAAGAATTGTTTCTCGTTCTATAAGGATTTCTTTCGAGATGTTTAAATTCCCTGGATATTTCTTTGGAGGGTTCCTTTGGTTTTATTTTGGGGCCTTTTGGAGTTATCTCTTGTGGAGTGTTTTTCGAGGGATTCTGATTACTTGGTTCAGCTTCTTTGGAGTCTCTATTTACTATTGTAACAGTTGGAGTCGAGGGATACTTTTTGTGTTACGTTCTTCTACTTCTACAACTTCATCATCCTCATAGGTATGTTTCATAAGCTGCGAGGGGTAGAATATATCTCCATTTACAATAAGTTTTCCGTTTTTGATGAAGCAATGATTTTCATCATGTTTTCGTTTTGCCAAATATAAATGATGTCTTAAGATTTTGGCTTCCTCCCGTTGCTTTGGTGTTTGATCTTGAGCAATGGAAATCTTTCTTTCCTTTAAATTTTTTATATTCCTATAGATCTTCTGTTTAGTTAGAAACTAAATGAATTCAAACTTAATGGAACTGATATATCATTAACAAATAACAAAAAAAGTAGTGGACCCATATGGGATCCTTGGGGAACCCAAGATGTTACCGATATTTCTGATGACACAGGACTAGCATATTTGACACATTGAGTCTTACCTCTCAAATAAGATCCGCTCCAGTTCAAAAAGGTACTGTCAATGCCTAACGCATAGCGTTTTGCAATTAGAAGGTCATGATTGTTTCTATCAAATGCTTTTGAAAAGTCAGTATAGATAGAGCCAACCTGGTGCCTCTAAACTGTTCAAAATAAAATGTAATTGATAAGTAAGCAAATTTGTGTTGGTGGATATTCATGAGGTGAAGCCGTGTTGGTTTTCATTAATTATGTTCCTGGTGTCATGAGTAAGTTTCTTAGTAATCAGACAGTTGATTGATTTGGTGATTTCAGATTGCTTACACACAGAACGATGATAATTCTTTATGTCATCTCTAGCTCCAGATTTTTGGATTGGAGTGAGAAAACTTTGTTTCCAAAACTTAGGAAATGTTCCCGATGGTAGAGAGATGTTAAAAATTGTTTGAAGGGGCTTTGCCAGCGTGAATACACATTTTTTCATTAAATGTAGAGGAATTCCGTCAGGGCCAGAAGAAAGTCTTCCTGGGGCTAACATCAATTTATCAATTACTTCTGTTATTTCAATATTGTAATTACAAACATTCAAACACCCTCTTTCTACATATTTCGGAATTTGGGTCAAATTCTTATCAGTCTAAGTTATGGAAAAATAGTTGCCAAAAATATTCACAATCCACATGCTGGAGGTTAAGTTATACAGGGTGTTTCTAAATTCATGCGACAAAATTCAGGAGGTGCCCGCATTAAATTATAATGGGTCTTCCCTATAACAAAATTTCTTCAACCCACCCCCTTCGGAGATATCACCCCTAGAAGGTGGTGAATAAAATTGAGTTTTATTTTCTCAAATTTAAGTAAAAATAGAAACTTGAAATTTTGTAATTTCTATGCACTCGCGAAGAACTAACCACCAGTTTTTTTCAACATTCCTGTTACATCATAAGGGGGTGAAATTAGCATCCTTCAACTTATTATAATTTCAAATCTTTTTTTCGATATAGTTTTTTAAAATAAAAATATTAACTTAAATCCCTTATTTATTTAAAATCATTTTTTAATCTTAAAAGTTTTTTCCTAGAACCAATTCGGTTAAAAAAATACAATATCCTGTGTGATATCTGTTTTTTTAAGCCGAATCTATTAGTTCTAGTAAAAAACTTTAAGATCAAGAAATGTTTTAAAATAAACAGGAATTTTACGTAATATTTTTATTTTAAAGAATTAAATATCGAAAAAAAGATTTCATACTAAATAAGTTCAGGGATGCTAGTTTCACCCCCTTATGATGTGACAGGAATGTTGAAAAAATAGTGGTGGTTAGTTCTTTGTGAATGTATGGAAATTACAAATTCCTTTTTTTACTTAATTTTGAAAAAAAAATGAAAACTCAATTTTATTCACCACATTGCATAGTAGTGGTAATATTTCCGAAGTGGATGGGCTGAAGAAATTTTGTCATAGGAACGACCCATCCCCATTTTATACGGGCAATCACCTCCTTTATTTTGTCGCATGAATTTAGGAACACCCTGTATAATTTTCTTTTACTGTTTATATAATTCCAAAAACAACGAGGATCATGATCGAGCAATATTTCTTTCAATTTTTTCTATATAATTTTGATGACAATGAGCCTGAAGCTGTTTATGTCTTGTTCTGAGATTGTTGGGACTTTATTGTGTGTAACTATAGTAATCAAAAAATTGTGTGACAGTTTTGAGTTTAATATATAACAGTTGTAAAATAAAAATAAAAAGGTCCTACGATTATTTTCAATTAATAAACCTCTAGGCCCAAAATCCCATAAATTATAGAGATTATTAAGTTGTTGAGAATTATCTATGTCTCCAATGACTTTAAATCTTTTATGTGCTTTCTTTTTTTAATTATTAATTTCCTAAATTGAGTGCTATACCATACGGGAAAATTTGAGGTTCTGAATTTTATCATTGGTACCAATATATCAAGCAGAGTAAACTATTTCGTAAAACATCTGAAGATCCAAATCTAAATTTCCCTCCAGCATGTCATTCCAATTGACACTGGCCAAAAAGTTAATTTCAAAATAATTTGCATTTTTAAAATCATAATACAACTCTTCATATTGAAGTTGCTGCTCTTTTTTGAATTCCAAGTAGGAGGTAATTGCTGTGTAATGTATACTGTTTGGTAACAGTAAATCCAATGATTCAGCGAGATACAAATATATATTTCATTGATGAAAAAGTTAAGTTAAGTAAAACCATTTCGACTATTCACATTCTAATAAAACGTTTTGTAACATATTTAAATATCTATTATTATAATCCGGTTAATCGCTTAATTCTTAACATACTTCCTCCAGTTTTCCAGCTGCAACCTTACCCACATCTAGTGCATAAACCTCTCCTCTCGCTGCAGCTGCTTCTACTCCTCAAGTTTTACTGCCTACTTTTGTGGTATCAGGTTTTAATGCTCCTGCACCTTTATCCCCAAGACCTCCTACTTCTAATTTATATGATTCTCCTTTCACCTCCTACTATCAACCAATCAAGATCTTTTTCTTCATAACAGAGCGCAAACTAATGACGGGACTGACTCCTCCTCAATTGAACATTCCTACGAAAGTGCTCTAATTTCTGGTAATAGTCCCTACAATTACCAGTCAGCATCAAAACAGCCAATGTTGGTTTCAAATGGGGTGAAAATGGTTCCCAACCACCATAGAGAAAGTAATACTTATTTGATTTGTCTATGCCAACCACTTTCACCAGGATGTTAAACATCTTTCCGATATTTATGGATTCCTCATCATGGTGATTATGGATCGCCGAAAATATTTTTAAAAATTAAATTCTTAAAGTAGGGGCTATATTTTTTGACGTATAAAAATTTTTCATGGTGTTATATATCTGGTAGGATCATCAATATTTATAACTATTAATTTTTCGTTTTCTCTTTGCACAGTGATCTATAACATCACCTTTTTTAATTACGTGATAATTTAATTAATTCGTTAATCCCCTGAATAATTTCTCATATTCACAATTTTTGCTTTTCAAACGTATATTTAAAATGATACATTGACTTTTTAGAGGTAAATCTTGATTTTTAAATTTGTTTAATTTTCAACTGTAACCGGTTCAGAATTTTGGGGTGTTATTTCATTATCATCTATTTCAAATGGTCTCCAGAAAGCCATAGTAAATTAATAATAATATTTTACACCTTTTACTACGCTAATGCTTTTTTGAAAACCAGACTATTCAATCTATTCAAATCAGCGTGCAAACATCACTGCTTATCTGTCAGACTGCGAGGGCAGTCTACCATTTGTTCAATTGTTTTAGCAACTATTTAAATGTCGATATGCAATGCAATATTTCCATAAGTGTACAGGGTCCTGTACTTCAACATTGAGGCGATTTCAATAGGTATCCGATAACTATACCTATAGCTTTACAGCTACTTTAGATAAACTTGTGGTTTACGAAAAAAATAGTGGTGAGTGGTTGTGTTTTCTCTAATCCAGCTTCCCATTATATTGCACTCTGATGGTAGCGTAACAAAACTAGTACTAAAAGTAGATGATGCTGTTTCACACAATGTACAAATATGTTAGTAATTTATATTCCACCTTTACTTTGAACTTTGAGGCATAAATAGATTTCTATACAGTGCAACTTTCTCGATGTTGATTGTAAATATTTCATTTATTTAAAAAATATGTGTAATTAAAGGTCCATTCAAGTTTCACTATAAATTAATTCCTAAATATTTTGTTTCAAACTAATTTTAATAAAGATCACAAAATAGGGACGTCCGTTTTCTGTGATAAAGATAAATGTTTATCATTTAAAAGTCTGCAACTAAAAAATTATCAACATTTTTTCAAGGTTTCAATTATAAAAAAAATATAACACCAATTCTCTACTCCCTCAGGTGTTTATCAAAATTAAATCAAGCTAGAATTCTATTTTAAGTATTCAACTGATTGTTTTAGAAATTTTATATCAGCCACTGATAAGACTTAATCTTGCATTTGTAATATCTAATTAGTATAAGATGTTAAAATGGTTCAAATTCTATAAATATAGACAATTAAGAACTCTTAATGAAAAAAAAAATATAAAAAACTGACTTCATATATGTAACACTTAAAAAACTACGGGGTTTGGGACAATATCAAATTATTAGTTAAAAAAGTTATGTAAAGAAATATGAGGTGTGGCTATCAAACAACCAGATGTTTTATTTTGATTTATGACCTCTTCAATTATCTTTTGATAAGTACTGGAAGCATATTGCTGCTAAAGAATTAATTTAAGAGGGACCTTACGTTTAAGGAAGCCGAAAACAGTTCGCACCCGTGACGCAACGAAATTTAGGTCATTTTGTAAACAACAAATCAAAGGATTGCAATGAAATAAAGTGTTGAAATTTTAACACAATATAACTTGGACCTTTGTCTTGGGGGTCAGGGATTTTGGTTAAGTTTTTTTTCCACCCGAAGGTTATTAGCGACGGTACAATCGAAAATTTTATATTTTATAAAACATATTAATTGATTTTAGATAGTCAATTACGAGCCGGTGATCACAGAAATTTCCAATGAGTTTCTTCAAATCGGTAGGAATGTTGTGCATGCTACGTTGATTATGAAATCTGGGACATTCGACCAGGAAATGTTTTACACTATCTATTACATTGCACACAGTGCATTTTGGTGGATCGTCGTTTGAAAAAAGGTAGGAGTGGGTATACCTGGTATGGCCCAATCGTAGGCGTGTAAGAATCACTTGCGTATGTCGATCGCTACTTTTAAACTGACATGGAGAAACGTCACTTTTGATTTGCCGTAATTTCGACTGAGAACTTTCCCAGTCCCGGTTCCACTTACACAAAACTTTATTTTTAATAAATACCTTGAGATCACTAGCAACACTCCGATTCTGGTTCGTCATTAGAAATAGCACTACGGGCACAAATGTCTGCTTTTTCGTTGCCTTCGATGCCGATGTGGGATGATATCCATATGAAGTTGACGCATCTGGAGTTTTCTTGAGCCTGCAGCAGTTCTGATTTTATCATTTTCTCAATAGGGTTTTGGGGATAGATCTGTTTTAAGTTTAACAAAGAACTGAGAGATTCAGTAATAATTAACGCTTTTGATATGTTGCAAGAATTTATGTGTTGGAGGGCTTTATAGAGCGCAAAAACCTCGGCTGAGAAAATACTCAGGGTTGGAGTAAGTTTAAATTGAAGACTAAGATTGGTTGTTACAATTGCTGCTCCCATTTCACATTTAGATGCGTCTGTGTATATTTTGATGAAGTCCTGATATTCTTCCAATATTAATTTAAGGTTAGTTTTAAAGACGGCTGGGCATACTTCCTGTTTATTAAATCTGCTCAAACTAGTGTTAATGGTGTGGACGTTGATGGTCCAGGGAGGAGGGTGATCTAGATCTATTGGAAATAATTCTGGAAATTGGATGTCTAAATACTGGAGATATGTACGTATTCTCTCATAATAAGGTTTAGGTGTATGCAGTTTGTTGTTGAAGTAGTTAGTATATTTTTTGGTGAAGGCATTGGTGTAGAGACGTATGTTTCTATTCGAAGCTATAGATGTGGCGTGTGAGAGAGTTAAGAACATTCTTCTGTAATGCAGAGGTGGCTCACCAGTTTCGCAATATATAGCTTCAACGGGAGTTGTTCTGAAAGCTCCTAGTGCAATTCGGAGGCCATTGTTGTGCACAGTGTCCAGTAACTTTAGAGTTGTATTGGAAGCCGAAGCGTATGCAATGGAACTGTAGTTTATTTTTGACCTGATTAATGTTTTATAAATAGTAAGTAGTGTATTGTAATCAGATCCCCAACATTTATTAGCCAATGTCTTCATTAGATTTAGTCGCTTGTTACAAGAACGGGCCGTTTGTTTAATATGTTCCTTCCATGTAAGCTTTTCGTCGAACCACATTCCCAGGAATTTTACCGACGATCTAAACGATAAATTTTTACCATATAATTGTAATGTTGGATAAACGTCTAGACTTTTTTTGAAAAGAACATGGCGGTTGTTTTTGATGAGGAGAATTCAAAACCTGTATTCAAGGAACATTGTTCGAGTTGCGTTAAAATTTTTTGCAAAATGTTCTTCATGAGGTAAGTATTTTTTCCTTTAATATATACAACAAGATCATCTGCATACACGCGTGCTTTCAAGGGTTTCGACAAGCCCTTGTTGATATTGTTTATGGCCACTAGGAATAATGTGGGGCTGAGAATGCATCCTTGTGGTGTCCCATTATCTTCTATCTGATCTGCAGAGTAAGAGCTATGGACCCTTACACGGAAAGATCGGTTCTTCATAAAATTAGTGATTAATTTCAAACAACTTCCCCGAATGTTCCACATGTGCAGTTGCTTTAGAATATTAAGTTTCCAGCAATTATAGAAAGCTTTTTTAAGATCGAAGAATATAGCAATACAGGTTTGTTTTGTCGATAGAGCTTCATGAATGTCACTTTCTAAATCCAGGATGTTGTCAATCCCTGAACGATTTTGTCTGACACCATTTTGCTCGGATATTAAATGAAGAAAAAATATAAAAAACTGACTTTTCATATATGCAACACTTAAAAAACTAGAGGGTTTGGGAGAATATCAAGTTGTGTAAAGAAATATGAGGTGTGGCTATCAAACAACCAGATGTTTTATTTTGATTTATGACTTCTTCAATTCTCTTTTGATAACTACTGGAAGCATATTGCTACTAAAGAATTAATTTAAGAGGGGCCTCACGTTTAAGGAAGCCGAAAACAGTTCGCACCCGTGACTTGCAACAAAATTTAGGTCATTTTGTAAACAACAAATCAAAGGATCGCAATGAAATAAAGTGTTGAAATTTTAATTCAATATAACTTGGACCTTTGTCTTGGGGATCAGGTATTTTGGTTAAGTTTTATATTGTTATAAAAAAGATATGACATTAAGTGATAGTGTGATTATGACAGTTTTCAAAATTTGTGGTCACCAATTTGAACGCCAAAACCTGATCCCCAAAAGGAAGCCTAGAGAATTCGATTCTGAAAATCTGAAATCTCAAATGATTGTTCTTGAAATAGATGGAACACTAAGTATTATACTTTTTTGATACTGGCTTTGTGAATCCGAGTAAATAAACATTTATAGTTATTGGGAGCTGGTATGAGTATGCAAGTTTTTGTATAGCTGCACCAACATCATCACATTTGTGGAGTTTGAATATTTTATAGTATTTGCTAAACCGTCGCTTTAATAAGGAAAATGCCTATCCGCCATTTGGTAAATTTTACGGGAAAGGAAAAACAAATTGTTGCAACAAAATTTACTTTTTTTGGTTTGAAAATTTAATGTTTGTTACTTAGTGACAAAATGTTTGTTGGAAAACTTTGCTTTTTTGAATTATTAAGTATTTTACAGGAGATGGACATTTTTTCTATCTTGAAGTGTCTGAAAGTTGAATGTAGGTATAATTCCCAAATAAATCAAAATCAATGTAATAAAAAACAATTTAAATGTTTTACTGACGAGGTAAATGAAAATCAAGATTTTATTAAATTAATTATAAAACATTTAAATATTTTCCTCTCGGGGTAAATGAATGTAAAAATCGAATCTACCTTCATTTCAAAGGGTCCTTTGGTAAGATATTTTTGAATTATTGTCACATTATTCACAGAGGCAAAATGAAGAAATGCATTCCTATTTTATCCTGTGTACCCATCACTAAAATTACAATTTTTTTCCCACTTTGCTTTAGGCACAACTTTGTCTTCTAAATAGTAAATTAAGAGATATGTAAGCTCTTGAGCAGTTGTTTGAACTTCAGCCTCATTCTATAAAAAGCAGTATAGTCTCCTTTAGTTTGCAGATTGTAATCTGTGAAATAATGGACAATTAGTTTGGATTTATAGTACATGGTAGAAACATTAGTCTTTGGAGATAAAAGAACAGATTGAAGATCTACTGTAGGGTAATAGTGATTTATGATTAATTGTTATCCTAATTATATATTTTAAAATTATTCAAACATTCTTGTATTAATGTGCAGAATACAATCATATGGTACAATGATTTTGAGACATGTACTTATAAAGGTATGACTATTATTTTAAATTATTATTTCTTATCACATTTACCATTGTTATGTTCTTTTTATCATGCTATATGTATAATGTTTAAGAAGAAAATAGCTAATTTTTCTTATTTATTGATTGAATTTCTTCATTTATATCTAGTCGTGTCTACTGATACAACTTATGTGCCGGTGAATTAATTTCTAATCCCATTATATCAGTTTAATTTTTTTTTCCAAACCTTTTCGGTGGTATTTGATAATGTCCGGGCCACTCCGCAGCCAAGGGCACTACCATTGTCAATAGAGGGAGATGATACGCCGGATGATTCCAACGGCTCCAAGTATTACGGCCTTTTGCATCCACATTACCGTGTTTTTAGGTAAGTTCAGTTCTTTTATGCGTCGTACTGTTTTTGTATGAACAAGGCCGTTTGCGCTTATAATTAACAGGACTATTGTTAGCTTCTCAAAGTTCCAAATCAATTTCATCTCTTGTGCAAGCGCTCCATATTTAGTTATTTTTTCCGCATATGCTTTAGAAATATTGTAGTCCTGCGGCACCGTGAAGTCAATTATGACGGCCGTGTTATCACTTTTATCCCAAATCCTCATGTCCGGCCGGTTGTGCTTCACAGGTCTATCTGTAATAACTGTGAAATCCCAGTAAATTTTCACGGTGTTGTTTTGAAGTAAGGGTTGCGACACGTATTTGTGGTGTGCGGTAAAATTATTCAACAGACCCCTTTGTAGGCATAATAACTGGTGAACGACTTTGCCCCTATATATATATATTATAATGGATTGTTATAGTTGTATACTTTGCCGACAATACCACTATAATTGTTATATTATCAATTTAATATATTCAACTCTAGTATAGCTAGCTCAGTAATGAAATAAAGAAAAAATTTTATGTAATTATATATTTAGGTAGAGAGAATGAGAAACTCTTACTACTCTTTGGGTTCCGGAAGTGATTTTAACTCTTTATCTCCAACACTTTATATACGAATCATTCAAATAACTTTTACTATATTTTATTTTATATTATTTGGTGCGCCTATGGATAGAAAATTTCAATATAGCAATCGATTCCAAATCTCACAGTAAGAATAGATGATTAGAAGTATTCAGTAGAATAATCGATTCCAAATGTCACTCATATCAGTTGAAGTAATATATATATGAAAACAATGATTTCATGAATACATTTATTACTACACATATATTATATGAGTCAAGAAATATGTATTATCAATTTAAACAAAGTGATGAAATCTTATATGCTAATATAAAATTATTAAGTCGAAAAATGAAAATTGTTCAATAGAAATGGTAAGTACTTAAGTTTCTGTTATCAGTTTTATCAGAACCTTTTTTTTTTAAATTTTAATAGTTTCAGATTCTATTTCTTTTGACTTACCATAGATGTACATCTGTAACCTAAATGTTGGTACCAACAAAGACAAATTAAACACTAACCTGATTCACAATCCACTCATCTTCCTTTCTTGAAGAGTTATCTTCCCAAAAACAAGCTGTGGACAGGTCCGCCGACCTTATAATGCTTCTTTACAGGATTTCTTATTTCAGGAAACAAATATTTGTAATTTCTATTAGTTTCTAGCTTCTTAGATTTAATTGCTCTATAATGTTTATTTCAGTAACTTTCCATTAAGTATCATCTCCAATTGAATTGATTGAATTTTTTAAATATTCATTTTATTCTGACATCACCTCCAATAACTTGTATGTCTTGTTTCATCTATTGTATGTAGCTTCTTATATCTTCATTTATTTGGACACTTTTAGTACAAATTTCTTAGTTTTTATCTAAATTTCTTATAATTTTATCTCCAATACTCTATTTCATCTCCGCATCTCAAAATTCAAAATTCAACAACCACCCGCCTTTCTTTTTATTTTTTGTTGCTATCCGAAATCATAAATATCTTGATTTCAGATTCATTTTATAATTCCTAATATATAATTACAAACCATAAAATTCACATCTTTCTTGACTCAATAAATATAGATTTCTATGGTTCTGCTTCTTTTTCAATTTATAACCTTATTCCAGTCAATTGATAAAATTATTTTGACATTTCTGACATTATTTGATATATATAACCAAAACTCTCTAAATGTTAAATAATTAAGTTATTACATGTTTATTTATTGTAACTATTATTAATGTTCAATGAATATTTTTAGAATATGGATTACATGTTTCTTTTAATTAAGGAATTTTGATTTATAACTTGTTATTTATTACTTACAATGGATTGTCGATATGCTTCTTAAATGAACTACTGTGTTTAAAGGTAAGTTTTATCCTTTTTACTCAAATTTCTTATTACTATTGCTCATATATTGTATTCTATTATGAATAGATTACTTCATCAATAAATTCTTTTGGTATCATATTAAAGATATTGAATCAAATGTTCCAAACTTCAATATATTTGTGAGAGTGAGAATTTAAATTATACTTCCATCTAAGTAGTGAAGAACTATCTCTTCTATATATATTTTTTTACTTTTATAAGGTAATAGATATTATGTATCCTGATCAAAATAGGTGCTAATAATTCTCTAACACTTAACAGATGATGTATATATGCTCCAGAATATTTTGTACATGTAAGACATATACAGTTTTTTAAATACTGCATTAAATCTTCTGTATATTGGAAATATTTTCATTAACCGATACTGGTTTATATAATTCTGTGTAGTATGCTGATATGAGATATATTATTTTAGTTTCTGTGTTCTTGAATTATGTTCAATATATATATATATATATATATATATATATATATATATATATATATATATATATATATATATACAGGGTGTCCCGGGACTAATGGGAAAAAAGTCAGGAGCGTATAATCTGAGCCAAAATAATGTTAGTACTTCATATAAACTTTTTCTATGGAGGCCCTCGTTTTCGAGTTATAGGCCTCCAAAGTATCAATTTTGAATTTGGTTTTTATTTTTTGTACTAGTTATTTGATCTTTATCAAATTTACGGCAAAGCTATAATGTACATGTATGTTTATTTTGGAAAGGTAAACAGATTTACAGTACTGCTTTGAAGTCAGGGACGGACTCCTCGCAATGGTTAGTGATCCAAAAAATTTGCAGGGATGGCACACCCTGTATGAAATCATCGAAATTGACTTCCCCACACATTAAGCTAACGAAAAGGTACTCTTGTTAGAATTCGATAAAATAAGCCGTTTGGATAATATTTACAGTTTTATTAATGCACTACGCACAAATCTACCTGACTAACTTATTAATACGATGTCCAGGATTTACTTCCTTTTAATCAAAATTACGAACATAACATTATTAAACCATTAAGAAAACCTCAAAAAACACAAGTTATAAAACATTAGACTAATACTAATTCCTAAACAACAACAAAAACTAACGTTATTCTAATAAATGTTCAATATGAGCTCCTCCCACTTCCACGCACATTCTAAGTCTACGAAGGTTGTTTCTTTGCACTTGAATGAGCAATCCCACATTATTTCTAATAACATTGCAGTGTAACACAATTCTGTCTATTAAATCTTGTCTTGTTTGCACAGGTGTTGCGTATACCTTACTTTTGAGATAACCCTAGAGAAAGAAATCCATAGGATTAACGTCTCCTGATCGCGGTGGCCATTGAAAAGGGCCTCCACGACCAATCCATCTATTAGGAAACCTTGTGTGTAAATTCTGTCGTACATCTAAACTGAAATGAGGAGGGGCCCCATCATGCATGAACCATAAATTCCTACGAGTTTGTAGTAGCACATCATCAAACAGGTTCCATAACTAATTTTGCAAAAACTCCAAATATCTCTGACCAGTCAAAGTACCGTCAATAAAGTATATGGCTCTATCAAATGATTGCCAACTATTCCTGCCCAAATATTAACCATGAATCTATGCTGGCTCCTAGTTTGGATAATGCCATATGGATTCACATCATCCCATAAATGCATATTATGAGAATTTATGATTCCATCTCTGGTGAAACTGGATTAGTTCGTAAAGAGAACGTTACTAATAAATGTATTGTTTGCTTGTTGTTGTCGCAGAAACCACTGGCTATACTCAAGCCGTGCAGGATAATCAGCCACTGTCATACTGTGTACTTTTTCCATGTGAAAAGGATATAACAGCTGTTCTTTTAGGACGCGATGAACAACTAATTTCGAGACGTTATGTTCTCTTGATACTTTTAGAAAACTCGTTGATGGTTCATTATCAACTGCATTTAACAAGTCTTGTTCAACTGCCACAGTACGTATGCTTCGTACTGGACCTTCTCCACTTTTTTTTGGCAAAAATATTCCTAAAATTAAAAATTTTGTTTTGTATACATAGAAAATTACATTTACTCATTCATACCTGTTTCTCGTAACCTGAGATCAATACACTCAAACATTCGTATGTCTGGCAATGCTCTGTTTGCAAAATGTTCTTCATAAAGCCTTCTGGCCTCTAAACAGTTTCGAGAAGCCAGTCCATACATTAGATGCATATCTGCGTACTCGATAAAAGCGAATTTTGCCATTGTAACTGTTAAATTAAGGACTTATGAATTATTGACAAGTACTGACTACGAACTATTCTACACAACGTTTGACAACTAATCCTATGGTAACTTGATAAACAGTAAAAACACTTATAAAAAGTTTTTACCAACTTTCGAATTAATAAATCGTTAATGTTTTTCATCTTCTGCTATTATTTTTTTGTAGTACTGTAGGTAAATCTTGGACATCTATTAATAAGTTACGTAAATTGGTACGTAGTGCATGAATAAAACTGTAAATATTAGCCAAACGGCTCATTTTATCGAATTCCAACAAGAGTATCTTTTCGTTAGCTTAATGTGTGGGGAAGTGAAATTCGATAATTTCATACAGGGTGTGCCATCGCTGCAAAATTTTTGGATCACTAACCATTGCAAGTAGTTCGTCCCTGTAAATCTGTTTACCTTACCAAAATAAACATACACATACATTATATCTTTGCCGTAAATTTTATAAAGATCAAATAACTAGTACAAAAATTAAAAATAAAAACCAAATTCAAAATTAAAACTTTGGAGGCCTATAACTCGAAAGCGAGGGCCTGCATAGAAAAAGTTTATATGAAGTACTAACATTATTTTAGCTCATATTATACGCTCCCGACTTTTTTCCCATTAGTCCCGGGACACCCTGTATATAAAGATGCAGGAATATCGCGTGATATGTTAACAACAACAACAAAGAGATTCATGGGTAATTCACGTAAAATAAAGGGCTACTGAAATAGAGGGGTAACCGTGGACATGCATGTTTCTGGCTCATTTTGCCTCTTCAGCACGGCATAACCAAATAAGGATGTGAAATTTGGGAGCAAAGATGTTAATGAGCGTTTGGTTTCCCTGCTGAAATCCGTTATTTTGTGTTTTCCCATGTTTCGATTAACATCTTTGCTCCCAAATGTCACATCCTTATTTGGTTATGCCGTGCTGAAGAGACAAAATGAGCCAGAAACATGCATGTCCACGGTTATCACTCTATTTCAGTAGCCCTTTATTTTGCGTGAATTACCCATGATTATCTTTGTTGTTAAATATATATATATATATATATATATATATATATATTGTACATTAGTCTGGATAATACTTTATCTAAAAGTAAGGAACCATCATATCTCAACAAATGGAATAATAGAAGAACAGCAACCTTCTTTTCTATTTTTTGTAAATAAAAAAAGATATTTCGGAATTAAACTTTTATTTTTCTTTGTTTTACATTGAATGGTGGAAAATTATATTTTTGAATTAATTAATATTGTAATAAAATAATAAATAATCACTAATTTATATAAATTAAATTATTGACAAACCTTCTGTTTACAATGTTTTGATGATACTGATATATTCCTGTTAAATTTATAAAATAATGAAAATGTTTATATATTATAAAAAATTCCTACATTTCTAACAGCAGACTTACACACACTCCAGGAAACTATAACTCATCATGTATATTATTCTTTACTATATAATCATGTAAATCATCCAAACTTCTGGAACCAGTATATTCAGAAACTTTCTCTCCATCTTTATACAAGAACAAACTTGGGAATCCTTCAACTTCTTCATCGTTGCACAATTGTTTGTTAACACCTAAAGTACAATCAATTTTAAGAACTTTAACTGAAGGATTATTAAAAAACTTTTCTCTAAGGTTATCCCAAGTAGGAGATAACCGTTTGCAATGTCCACACCAAGGTGCATAAAATTTCACAAACGCAATTCCAGACTGAATGCTAGACTTGAAATCATCATTGGTGATTTCACCAGATGGAAGATGAGAAGCAGTAGCTTCTGGTGCTTGTTGTTTATCATGTTGTTCAGTGCCTAGCATTTTATTAACATATTGTTTAAGTTCATGATGACTTCTTTCACCTTGGTATTTGGCAATCTGTAAAAGAAATTTTTGTTGATTATTTATGTTAGCTGCATGAAAGAATGGGACTAATAGATGCAATAGACAAAATAGAAAGTATAAAATGGAAGAGGTACATTGCAAGAACAGATGGGCCAAACTGATGGATAGATATTGGCCTAGAGAAGAGGCAGACGGAAGAAGGGAATGATCAATATCTAGATGGTATTATGATATCAGATGTATCCACATAAACTGAATACGAAAAGAAATATGTGGAAGCAAACAGCAGTGTCTCTTAGAAAATACAAATGAAAATAATTTTGATCTATTATAAATAATAAAATATTTAAAGTCCTTTAACTGGTAAAAATTGAAGTTTGATGATTTTCAAAACGAGCTTTTCCTCTTAAATGATCGTTATTCTTATTATTCCTTTAACAAAATTATGAGTAGGAAAAAAGAATATTGTATTTATCTGTAACCCTACAACACAAAATGAAATATAAAGATAATTTTATCCAAATTTTGTACTATTATAGTATTATTCTTGTAATAATTGCATGTTACAATGATTGTATTTATAAGATATACAGGGTGGCACAAAATGAACTTTATAGTTTAGATGCTTCATAACTTTTTTCCTTTGTTTCAGAATCTTGTAAAGAAGACTTTGGGAATTTTAAATGGAGCAGTACACAATAGAACAACGAACAAAAATAAATGAATTTTATTTTTCAAACGGATAGTCGGTTATTATGAGGCTATTTGAAAGAGAGAGAGAGAGTATTCTCCAATAAGCCACAGACCGTCCCTCAACTAAAAAACAGGGTTGGCAAGAATTCATTCATGTGAATTAAGTCAATGATTTAATTTTCGAATTAATTCAAATGAGTTTTATTTTAAAAAGTCATGAATTAATTTATTTTCTTCATGAATGCAAATTACATGATTAACCTTAAAAATGAAACATCCAATAACATTTCGGTACATTCTGGCAACGTAGCAAATAATAAACATCGGCTGAACGGCCTTGATTCTCGCCGTGCATCGAATTCGGGGAATCACATAACCAAAAACGAATCGTGAAATTTTGCAGTCATCATCGTAAGAGTTACTTTGTTTTTCTTAAAATCGAGAGTTTAAAAAATGAGTGGACGAAAAAGGGATTCAATTTGGAAATATTTTGAGGAGTAACAAAAAAAAATCCAACAAATGACTCACTCGAGGCATATTTAAAAAACTGGTTAAGATTTGTGAAGAACATCGCAGCAACATGGAAAATGAAATTAATAAATTGGTTTCTAATATAGCCATTAAGCGTAATGTTGAAGATTTACTGGCCCAAATAAAACCTATACCGTGTGCAAAAAGAGAATTGCACCATTGCAAGGTCTGTTGTTATTTGGAAAAAAATATTGATAAGTTTAGATGATGTGTCTAGACCTCATCTCAAAAAAAAGTTATGTCCAGGTATGCTCAAGCCATAGATAAGTGCCAGTTTACTCCACACATGTTAAGCCCAACGAATCTCAAGGAAAATATAACCTTAACTGAAGAAGAGAAACATAGGGCTTTGGAATGTGCAGGTAGTGAATTTCCAAAATTGTTACCAGTATTGTTAAGATTTCATGTAAAGTTGTCCCCTTATAATCAGCTGCTAATGCAAGACTCTGTTATTTTTAACATGCCAGATATAGATCCTGAAGCACAAAGCAATATAAAACAACTAATGACAGCGGTCGCTTCATCTGCAGGGGACGAAAGAATATTTTCATCATTTGGAATGGTACGTTCAGATTTACGGAATATACTAGGAGTGGAAAAAGCTGGGAAATAAACGTTTCTGATGAAAGTTCTTAATAAATAAAATTATATGTTGCACATGCATTTATTTTAATTATATAATTATTACTTTATTTTTATTAGTTGTTGAAACACGTTCTGTTATTTTTTATGATTTTATTTTTGAATAAAATAAAAACTTTTCATTTTCTTGAGTTTTTTTAAGTGAATTAATAAAAAAAATTCGGATTTAATTTAAAAAGTCAGATTTTTTGTAAAAAAGTCATGACTTATTCCAACCCTGCTAAAAAACAATATTCGCAATAAAATACATACCATAAACCCTGAAATTATGCGAAAAAGTCATGCAAGATGTGTTTAAAGAGTACAACTTTGTAAAGCGGAAATGGGCGACACCTTCAAGATTTAATTTTTCACGCTTAAGTTCACATTTTTCTTCTTATCCTCATAGTTCTTACTAAATTTTAGATGCCATACTATTTTCCTCTATTGTTCCTTTCTTATTAATTGCATTTTCCCATTTATCTACTTTCCTCATGCTGAAGTCTGCTCTTTCCATTGTTCCTTTGGTCTTCATTTAGGTATATTTTCGCTTTTCATCATACATGTATATTCCATTGTATTATTTTAGCTTTTATTACTCTAAGTATATTTCCATCTTTTAAAATTATTCCTATTTCTCAATTCAACATTCTCTTTCTTTAGTTCTTCAGGTCGCAGAAACATCCCCTATTAGAAAAATCACGAAAATCTGCCATCCAAGAAATACACTACATAATCCTCCAAATCAGCTGTTACACAAAGTAATGAAAATCACACCCCTAAATTAACGTAAATAAAAACGCAGAAAAATTTGCGAAAAACGAATACAGTACACTCGGTATGACCAAATATTGTATCACCAAAGAAAACAGAATTTCAAGATGAACATTTCCAGAGAAGGCACTTTTATGTATTACTATATTCACTTCTTCATATTTATTACTTAAGTTATGTATAATAAAATATGTAAAGTCAATGGGCAGAAGGACCACAGTTAATAGCCCTTTGTAACAAATTACAATAAACAACAAATTCTCTCTCTCTTCTTTAGTATCATTTTTGTATTTATGAAAAGTTTCTTGCTTGGATTAATAATAAATTGCCCTTTATAAAATGTGCAATATCAGGAAATCCAAGTATATTTTGAGTTTAAAAATCGATACAATCGATTATCATTTTTCAAAGAAAAAATTTCTAGCTAACAATAAAAGTAAAGACTATTTTTTCCTTAGATGTTTAATATGGGAGTAAGTAGAAAACTCTCATGGTGATCAAAAATAAGTCTGTAAGAGGCCATCGCATAACAGATATTAAATATTTGTTAATTTAACTACAATAGAATATGACAAAATCACAGGCTAATTAATTATATAAGACAAATTTTTACTTACTTTTGCCCCATTTTCAATCCATAATAAAGTGGGATATCCTTTAACTTCAAAATTATTACATATGGATCTATATTGTGTGCAGTCTACTTTTGCAATAGTGACATCTGTTTCAAATTCAAGTGATTTAGCCAGTTGTTCCCAGGTGGGAGCCAATTTCTGAAAGCAAAAGAATGATATTAATAAAACTATAAGCGATAATTGATGAAATACTGCTCTTATACATTTATTTAACATATTAAAGGTTAAATAATCACATTTTTAATTATGGTTCCTTTATTTGTGGATTAGAAAATTGCACCCCAATTCCTTTATTCATGGATCTAATCGGTGGGTATATGGACTAACAGTATTCGAGATCATTTGTTAACACATCATACACATTGAAATTGTGCTGGAAAAGTCTGTAGCCTCATCTCACTGCAGAAAATGATGAAGAATCTGTGCAAATTCACACGGGGATGATACGGTTTCGAACAGATAGAAGCAAGTAACATTCAGGAGTTGATTGAATTGCAAGATGAAAAACCGACTTGAAGGAAATGTTAGATCCACAGATAATTGAAGAAAAGGCTTCAACAAGCACTCGAAAGGTGACATTCAATTTTAAAAATCTGAGTGAAGGTTTACAGACAGCAAATTGTCTTTGTGAGTTCTTCAAGAAAATTGATCCATCTATGAAACGAAGTCTTATTTTATAAGAAATTGTTAATGCTACTGATCAATATTATATTGCATAAGCACAATAAGAATAACTTGAATTAAGAAAAAAAATAGATTTTTTAAACTATTCTTTAGTCAAGTGGTGTCTAGACCCAGAGTTCATAAGAACACACTAAGCGTTAATGAGGTACGGATGTATCCTTTCAAAGATTTATTTTTATGCCAGTTTTACATAAAATAAAAGGGACCAAGGGAGACACACATTTACTAAACTTTGTTTCGTATTCATTGATGACTTTGAGATTTCTACCTTGGTAGATATCAAAATTTATGAGGTATCCTTCGAGAGTACTCATTAACCAGGCTTTGTAGTCGAACCGTATTGGTTTATTTTGAATACATTGTTTACACCCATGTCTACCAAAGTATTCTATCATAAACTCATTAAAATTAATATGCTGTAAATAAAGCCTCAGGTATCGATTTGTCAATTGTCAATATTTTCCATATTTTATCAGTAACAGATTATTGTCTGCACACTACAATCTTGATATTGTTACAAACCTATCCTTTCTCATTGAAGTATACACGAACTCATTACGTAGGTCTACTTTCTAATCCCAATAGTTGGGCTTTGGAGGATCAAATCAAAATATCCAAAAATACTGTGAGCTCTTCTCTAGTCATATCGAATTATGGATGGTTTTTGAAAAAACATACTTTATAGATTCATAAACTAAATGGTCACATAACTCGTCATCAGCGAAATATTTCATAGGGACTCATCATCTGTAAATCCTTCATAGTTAGGGCCAGAAAAAGAAGCTGGGGGTGGAGTGACATCACCTTTTATTCACTCATTTTCAATTGAAGCCTTTTTTTGATCCTAATATTTTAGGGCGTAGTTAAGAATGATGTTCATGTAGATGCTTCTAGTCTTTTTCTGGTCGTTCTATTTGGGCTTCATAGACAATTTCAGTACCTGCCCGCAGCTATCTGCCTTGTCAAAATACCCGCCAGCCCTCTGTCCTCTTCGGTAAGCACATTAGAGTCTGGCGGTTCAATAAATATTTGTGACACTTCTTGGGAGTCGTCATTATATACCATATCCCAAGCCTCCTCCAAGGTTATTCCATAAAATAAATCACACATGAATAGCCTGGCAAAAATGAAGCAGATATGGTGAAAATCCAGAATTGCACTTCCAACAAAGTTAAATTAAGTATTATAAAGTCTGTGATTACTATCTGTTGTGTTATAAATGAAACTTCAACGTTTCTATCTAATTCCACAATATAATGAAAGATATTAAAAATTCTAAAAAATTGACAATTGTTTCGATAACTGAATATCATCATCAGAATTACAGAAGTTACATTTCATTTTATGCCTACCTGATGTTTAGTAGTTATTTTTGGCTAGACCAAGAAGTGATTGACTTGATATATGTTAATAGAAAAAATGAAGAAAATGTGATATTACAAATATTGAAGCTTAGATATTATTAGCCCTATGGTGATATCCTGGATATCATTTTTCCAATTAAGATCAGTATAACTGTGCAATGATATAGAAAACCAGGAAAACTATATCTGCTGATCTTTACAATTATCACTTAAGAAGACAGCTTAATAGTGGAGAGCTTCCTAGATTTATCTGTTCATTGACGACTTCATATTGTGGGTTTCTTAAGTGTCTTCTAATTTCCAACTCTTCAAAGAAATCCAGTTCTTGTTTCTTATCACAAATATGTAGTACTTCTAGTTCTGTTTGGTGTCAATGAATGGTTGGTGTCAAGTACATGTTTTGCGTAATAGGATTTATCTGGTTGTTTTAATCTGTATGCTCGTAAGTGTTCACTGTATCTGATTTCAAAACTTCTAAGGGTCTGACCCAAATAGACAGCATTACATTTTGGACATTTGAGTTTATATATACCTGATTTCTTTAATGTTGGTATTTTGTTTTAACATTTAACAATTTTGTACTTACGTTACTTTCTGTTTTAAAAACAATTGTTGTATTCGTTGCTATAGATATTATCTTTGAAATATTAATAGAAATATTTCCTGCATATGTGATGGTTTTATAAGTTTTTATTTCTTCAGTTTGTTTAGGAAATATTAGTTGTGGTGCCACTTTTTCCTCTTTTTTTATTAATTAGCTTATTTATCATATGTAATGGATAACAGTTGGATGTTGCTATTTGTCTAATTGTACTAATCTCTCTATCAAGATTACATTTGTTCATAGGAACTGAAAATGCTCTGTGTATCATTGAATTGTATGCCGATAGTTTATGTGACAGGGGGTGATTGGAACTATAAGGAATTGTCACATCAGTGTGTGTTGGTTTTCGGTAAATTGCATAATCAAGTACATTATTAACTCTTTGAATTTTTGAATCAAGAAAATTGATCGAGTTACTTTGAAAATTGATTGAGTTATTTTCTTCAACTTCTAATGTAAATTTAATTTTTGGGTGTAAATTATTAATGTGGTTGAAAAATTTATCTAATTGTCATTCACTACCTATAAAACAAACTAATATGTCATCTACATATCTATACCAAAATAAAACATTTTTTGAAATATTATTTTCAAAGATTTTTCTTTCTAAACTGTCCATAAAAATGTTTGCCAAAATAGGTGATATAGGGCTTCCCATTGGTAAACCTTCATTTTGAATATATATGTTATTGTCAAAAGTGAAATAATTCTGACTGATACATACAACAAACAGATTAAGTATATCTGGTATTATTCCTGGTTTTCTATATCATTGCACAGTTATACTGATTTTAATTGGAAAAATGATATCCAGGATATCACTATAGGGCTAATAATATCTAAACTTCAATATTTGTAATATCACATCTTCTTCTTTTTTCTATTAACATATATTAAGTCAATCACAAGGTAGGTCACTTCTTGGTCTAGCCAAAAATAACTACTAAACATCAGGTAGGCATAAAATGAAATGTAACTTCTGTCGATGATATTCAGTTATCGAAACAATTGTCAACTTTTTAGAATTTTCAATATCTTTCATTATATTGTGGAATTAGATAGAAACGTTGAAGTTTCATTTAAAACACTAATATGAGTAGATTCCACGAAGTAAGGGTCAAGACAGTTAATTTACTATCTGTTGTTTTTACAGTGAATCAAATTGGCGGCTCCCCCCAAACAATGGTGAACCTGGATAAGATTATTGATATGTTGGCATCTTCTAGTACGCAGCTGTTGAATATTTCATACAATTTTGTTGAACACCCTGAGTTTCATAAACCAAACTTCAGTTTTACTGATTTTGCTCAGAGGTCCAGTCTCTGGTAAGACAGTTTGTGGTTTAAACCATGCCCCCACTGCTCCCAGAATCTAAATAGCGTTTCGAAAATGAGAATATAAGTGAAAATGATCCGTATAAAGACTCAGGAAGTTCCTATATCCCTGACGATGAGGCGGGTAATAGCGAGGATGACTTAGATATGGAAATGCAGTCATATAATTCAGGGGCAATTTAAATGGAAGAAGGAGAGCATAAGGCAACTAATAATGAAGAAATTAAGAAGGTAAAAAAGAAGTTGTGAAACGAAAAAATATAGTAAAAAAGAAAAGGGGGGGGGCAGACATATAAATCCAGTAAAACAATCAGAGATATGCGAATCTTGCATAAATTATCATGTAAAGTGTTCAGAAAACAAAAGTTCATGAAGAATTTTGAATTAAGATGTCTCTATTGATCAAAAGAAACAATTTTTGTGTAAATCCTTTTACAGACACCTATTTAAAGAGCAAGACAGCGAACAGGCAATCGAGAATGAAAACGATTTTATACACTAAAATATTATTTTACTATAGATGGAGAAAAATTGCAGGGCCTTGCCTAAGCCTGACCATAATAATTAATCAATATTGTTTAAAACTTTGATTAAATTGATATATTTTTATTTACATTTTGGCACCTAAGAATGTATCCCCCATAATCTCATATTAGATTAATACCAAGTTTACTAAACACTGCAACCTTAAAGTTCATTGTGCGCATAATCTCATATTCACGGCATATTTACGGAACGTATACCCTACGAATAAGGCACTTTTACTGTAACTACAAAGTGCCAATTTTCTAATAGAATATTTTTGTATCGGGAATTATTCTTCAACTTTAATTATTGTTCAAATCATAATTATTTAGAAAATATCAACAATTTCAAATAAATGTTATGATAGTCCCCGAAAGCAGCTTCAATTTGTTTGAGTATACATTGGTTTTTTAATGACAGTAAAATGTAACTTGAAATAATTACTACCATGAAACTAAAAGACTCTGAAAAACATTATTTTAAAACAATGTTTCCATTGTTTTTAATAACTACAGTAAGTTTTTCATATCATAGTAAACGATATATTATATTGACAAACAATACCACTTGAACAATTAAAATAAAAATGAAAGTTGTTTATTTGTGTTTATCTGCAAATATCCATTTACTTCTATTTTTTTAAGTGCAGACATTGTTTTGGAATTAAGTTTAAATGATAGTAATTTGAATAAACAATTGTGCATATTTTTTATTTGGACTGCAGACATTGTTTTGGGATTATTTTTAAATATTTGTTTATGGGTTTTTATTTTAAGTAAATATGAGGGTTACCTGACAATGTCCACACCAAGGAGCATAAAACTTGATGAAATGTTTTCCAGTCTCTACATGTTTATTGAAATTATCTTCTGTGAGTTCAATTAAACCACCAACCGCTTGAGGTTCTTTGGTTGTGGATTCCTCTGCATCAGATTCATCACCCTAAAAAAACATATTTACACATACTCTTAAATATTAAATCAAAAATTCACTTCTTAAATAGAGGATCCTAGCCAAAAGTATATGGATCTTATAATTAACACATTCAGCCCCGGTAAGTACTAAAAAATGAGGCATCTCCTTGATGCCACGTTGTCTGATCAACCATAACAGAAGTTCTGGACAGTGTGGCATCAATGTAATACCTAATTGGGCGATGCTTAGGAAAACACATCTTGTGGGAACAGTTAGAAGTAATAGGAAATTGAACAGTATTGAGGTTGTACGAAAACTCTAACACAAGGCACACAGATTAATCCAAAAAAACACAGATAAAGGACATTGAAAAACCCTAAAAGATTCTCGATTACAAGGAGTGCAAATCAATTTATCCAATCAAAGAAAATCATACTCTCATTGCTTGTGTAGAGGTACTAAATGGTACAGGAAATTAGCTTTTGAGCTTCTTTTTGGCTCTGCAATGGTGAAAGCTTTTATTGTATTAAAAGAAGTAACAAAGAAAAAAATGACTATTACCTAATTCAAACACCCCACAACTTTGAAGTTGCTAGGTACCGAATCAGTGCCAAACACTAATCGCAATGCTTCAGGAAGCAAATACAAAGAACAGATGTGTCGTTTGCTATTCCTCTTTGAAAAGGAGACTTGGCAGAAAATAAGCTCAAAACAAAAGACCATGATCGAGACACCAGTGCAATATATACGCCAAACATTATAGTGTAACTTATTTTTTTGAACAACAGAAAGGAGTCTCTAGACCCCTAATTTTATGCTTTTATATTCACTTTAGTATATTTTGTTTAGAATATTGGTTGCTTTTATGTTTTGTAAAAGTTTTATTTTATATTTTGTATAACTCTATGAATAATTGTTTATTTTTCAGTTTTTTACATAGTTTTTATCTACTACAAGAATTTTGAATGTTCCTTATATTATGACATCCAAATTTAAATTATTTCTTTTACCAGGCATTTGATTTAAAGCTACTGAGTGGCATCATTGGCAAACAACATAATCTAAAATAAGGTCCTGTAGTGAGGCGTCCACCTAATGCCACCCGGTCAAGAGAACCAAATTTCCAGAGGCATCAAAGTAATGCCACCTGGGGCTGAACGTGTTAAAGCACTTTTTTTGTACATTTAAGATAAGGGTGAAGCAGAACTGCTTTCCCTTTGAGGAATTATTTTGTTGATGTGAGTCAGCTATGAGAATCTTATAATACCTCATACGACTGACATGATCAACTACTCATTAATGCCTATATTTCATGAATATAATGGGTCATTCCACATCAAATCAACCAGTTTAAATAAAAAAAGTCGAACCATGTAGTTCTTGATTTCTTTAATTTTTGCTTATTTGTTCTATGCATTCATTTATAGAAAAATATGAAATTTTAGATTATTTTGAAATGGTTTTTGGGTTCTTTCTCACAAACTATTTAAGCTAGAAAACTGAAATAGGTGTCATCTTTTTCAGTTTCTTACGCTGTTTCTTTTGATATACAACATGATCAAAATCTAAAAATAAACTGATTTAAAGATCAAAACTAACTTTTCAACATCTGCGAGACGTCCTGACAAACTGAAATTTCTCCAAAAATAACCAAATATGTAGTATATCTGGATTTATAAGACCTGCTGTAGTGGCTCTGGTGAGCTGAACACCAATAGAGTTTATCTGTGCAATACCCTAAACAGTATCCAATCATAAAAGTGGTCACTTGTATACACTCCGGAGGCTGTCTTGTGCTAACAACCCGAAATTTCTCCAAAAATGTGGCATTTCTAGTGCCGTAGCACCCGTTGTACTAGTTCCAGTGAGTTGAAAATCCATAAGGTTTATCTATATGACGCCCTGAACAATATCCAATCATAAAATTGGCAACTTGTAGATACTCCAGAGGCTGTATCGTGCTAACAAACTTAAATTTCTCCAAAAATGACAAAAATGTCTTACTTCAAGTACCATAGCACCCGTTGTACTGGCTCTAGTGAGCTAAAAATCAATAGGGTTTACCTGTGAGATGTCCTGAACAATATTCAATCATACAATTGTGACTTGTTGCACTTCGAAGGCTGTATCATGCTAACAAATTTAAATTTCTCCAAAAGTGACAAAAATGTCGTACATCCAGTACCATAGCACCCGTTGTACTGGATATGGTGAGCTGAATATCAATAGGGTTTATCTGTGAGATGTCCTGAACAATATTCCATCATAAAATTGGTCACTTGTATACACTCAGGGGCTGGATCGTGTTAACAAACTTAAATTTCTCCAAAAATGTCGTACTTCAAGTACCATAGCACCCATTGTACTGGCTCTAGTGAGCTGAATATCAATAGGGTTTATCTGTGAGATGACCTGAACAATATTCAATCATACAATTGGTGACTTGTTGCATTCCAGAGGATGTATCATGCTAACAAACTTAAATTTCTCCAAAAGTGACAAAAATGTCGTACATCTAGTACCATAGCACCCGTTGTGCTGGATCTGGTGAGCTCAATATCAATAGGGTTTATCTGTGAGATGTCCTGAACAATATTCAATTATAAAATTGGTCACTTGTATACACTCCGGAGGCTTGGATCGTGCTAACAAACATAAATTTCTCCAAAAATAACAAAAATGCCGTACTTCAAGTACCATAGCACCCGTTGTACTGGCCCTGGTGAGCTGAATATCAATAGGGCTTATCCATGAGACGTCTTGAACAATATTCAATCATAAAATTGGTGACTCGTTGCACTCCGGAGGCTGTATCGTGTTAACAAGACCATGTTACTAAAAGTAGCCGGCGCACACTGGATTTTTTTTCTAAAAACCGTTTTTTCGTGTTGTTCTTGGTGGAAAACATAAGAATAACTAAAAAAATCCAAAATTCAAACTTTTTTGGGGCAAACGTAATACAATCTTCCAAAAAAATCAATATTTTCTTTTTTGAATTTTGAGAAAACACCCTTTTTGAATTTTATTAAAAACATATCATATTTCAAAGTGGAGAAATAATGGGTTCACAATATAAAAAACGTTGACCTAGAATATTATGTACACAAAAATCGCCGTCAAGGTCTGCCAATGTTAGACTGGATTTAAATTAAAAGATAGGACAAAATATTTTTATTAAATGTTACTTACATGTAAGTTACTTCAATGAAGTTCAAGAACTTAATTACAATAATTATAAATCACAGTGTCTCTTATTTTTTATTTTGTTTTTATTTTACTTTGTTGTAAAATGATGGTTGATTCATTTATTTCGTTACTGGTTAGAGCATATGTCCCCCCAGTCACATTCCTTGGGGTCAACCTTTTTCAGTAGTCTCAGTTTGTGTAGCCAAAATGTCAAGTTTTGGCTGCAGATCATAGAATTACACAGGTCCTTGAGAAAACTAACTTTTATTTCATTTGTTTCGTTTTTTGCTAGGATGCAGGCCAAGCACCAGCTTTTGTCATATTCCACAGTAACAAAACCTGATTTGATATTTGTTAGGTCCCCTTGAATAATTATACTTGATATTACAGGTTGCTCAATATTTTTCTCAAAACTTAGAGTACAATTTAGTGTCCATTTGTGTCTCAGGTACAGGAATTTTAGTATGGATTTTATGTGTTCCTTTTACCGTGTTTGCTTAATCAAATCCTGCTTTCAGTTTTCTTCAATTTTCACTATATTGCTCAGAAGTGTAATACTTGAATTGGATTCCAGGAATGCTTGTCATACAAATTTGTAAAGTTGTTTAGGACTCATGATTTGCTGTTCGAAAGGGGCGCTGTAAATTAGCTTTACAGTGCTTCCTAGGCTATCATAGACACTGTTACCATGACAGATAGCACAAAAAGCCACTTAGTACTTATTTCAAAATCTCTCTGGTGAAGGCACATGTTTAAGAAGTTGTATTATTACATAAAATTACAATATATAATATAGGCTTAAAAATTATAAAGCACAGTGGATGAAATTGTAACTATAGGTCTAGGTTAATAGATTAACTATATATTATTTATATAACCTATCAGAAACCCTTCATATATTCATAAGATACTTTAAATATTATTCTTTATACCTGTATATTTACTTTAATATTGGCAGATTTTGGTGGCGTTGTAATGTACCTACTGTTTGTGAACATTTTTTTTATCTTGTGAACCCATTGTTTTTCCACTTTGAAATCTGCCACATCTTTAGCTATTATATGTTAGATTAACATAATTTTTTAATAAACATCAAAAAGAGGGGTTTTCAAAATTCAATGAAGAAATTTTTTAGTTTTTTAGAAAAATATTTTAGAATATATATAAAAAAAGCATAAAACACTTCTGGCTCTCTAGCTCAAATAGCTTTTGAGAAATAGCCCAAAAATTATTTCAAAAATGCACTGTTTTTGTTTTTTAAAAGTATTTTAAAAATAAATATCTCTAAAACCGTAAGTCAATTAATCCAAAATTTTGCATTACAATAATGAAAGCAACAAATAACCAAAAAAAAAATCAAATTCCAAGACTTTCTGGCTTAGGCCCCTGGTTGATTTGATATGGAATTACCATAACGTCATAAGGTATTTATGGAAACTTAACCTGGGTCAAGTACTTCGTTCTTAAATTCACGTAACCGGTTGTGACTCAGTTCTGGAAGTATGCGAAAGCATTTTAATACTCGTTTGAAAAACCATTTCTGAGCTGTTGCTATATAGCGAAGTGCAACAAGTTTTCCACATCTTCAATTTTTTATGTGAGAGGTTGTGAATATAACGAAATTCGAATTTCTGTTTATAGAAATCACACAATAATCTAAGTTACCCTACCGCTCTAGTAGGGTCAAATAGAATTAACTCGTTAACCTATTCAACTTTTCGAAAAAGGTTAGTTTCATCGGATTAAGTATACGAATGCAAAATTATAAAAGTCAGCTGTAGATCACTAACCCTATGAAGTTTCCGTAAATACCTTAAGTGTAGTATTAAAACACAATATAAATACCTGCAAGAACTACCTATACACATATACTATTTGGAATTCCTATTTGACAGGATTTTGAAAAATAAAGAATATTTTAAGTATTTACAAGTACCTCTCGTAGTTGCTCATTTATAAAATTTGTTATTGAAGGCAAATCTCTGGTACCCTTGAACCGGATGCCTTCAGGAGCCCCTACTTTATAAAATTTAAGAGTTGGATAACCAGTAATATCTTGTTCAGAACAAACTTCATTATCAGTCGTACAGTCAACCTTGGCTATTTTGATGTTGTTAGTCTCATCCTCATTTAACATCTCAGCTAACTGTTCCCATTTTGGAGCAAATTTCTGGCAATGTCCACACCTATCACGAAAAATTTCAAGTTTCAAAACATTTACGAAGAAAGTAAGGTTAAGTTGAGACATTTGAATAGGTTCATACACAATATCCCGAAGTATTATTGTTAAAACTGTTTTTCGTTGTAAACATAAGTGAAACTATACTTACCAGGGAGCGTAGAACATTACAAAGTGGTTTTTCTTTCCGACTTCTTGCGAAAAGTTTTCCGTAGTATATTTCACGGAATATAAATCTTCATGTGCGAAACTTATTACTATTAGTGAAAATATTAATGATATTACAATTGGAAGACGCATGTTTTACAAATATTCGATATGAATGAAATAATTATACTAAAACAGAGAACCGTCTAACGAAACATTCAATCCGGCGACTTTTATCTAATGTGGGTGATTTGTGCTTTTATCAACACAAATTGAATGATTATGAATTTATATATATCTACAATTTGACAGTGACAGCTCTTATCTTGATATTTAAACCACAGATAACCCACGGAATTTTAACTTTTGTATTCTGCCATCTGTTGATAATATATTGACACAAGTTTAGTATATTTTGTGAAAGATATTGTTCGACTAAAAAAGCATTTACTATTGACAAAATAGCCAAAGTCGATGAAAGTATTTTGAAGTTAATTTTAAGTTTTGAAATAAGATGACCCTACACGGCGGTAAGATATTTAGTGCATGTCATATATTTCTATGGTGCATACTTTTATTTTGTGTTCTACAACTCCGCCACACAGAAGTGATAAATAGTGTGTTACACTAAGAAAACAATAATATGATATAGATAAATAGAATCTTCCGAATGACGGTCGATGCGAATCTTATTTTTGATCCAATAATACAGGGGCTCTTAAACTTATGTATTCCGCGGACCCCATCTTAAACAAACTTTTTACGGACCCCATCCAGGGCTGTCTTAACACTAGCTACGGCCCTCGGGCACAGTTATGCACAGGGCCCTTTTTGTGGGCGATGAGCTTAAAAGCCCTTTGAGCGTGGGGCTACCGGCCTCCATCCCAATCCTTGGCCTTTTACGTGCCTATTTTTAGAATTAATATCTGGCAAATGTCGCTGGTTATTTAAATAAATAGTCTTGCACATTACTGGTGAACATTTTTATTAGTATTAGAATATAAATAATTGAAAATAATCGTAAAAAATGAAAAAGTTTCAAATGATGATACAAACGTTATTAATCATAATATTTTTTGTAAATAATTTTTCCTTAATGAGATGAGTTCAGTTGCTTTTTTGAAACCAGAATGTCAATGTCTAGCTCTATGTTGGACAGTTTTATTCTAAGGTCCACTTCTACACATTGAGTCTGTTTCTATGTTCTATCTATACTTTAATTTTAAATACAATAGTACCAATAAAGCCTGTTCACTTAAATTATTTGCAAGTGCAGGATAAGGTAGAACGCACACGACAGACTGTCGCTCAGCTACTTATTTGTCGGGAGGGTAAACAGACGGCCGACAGTCGACCGACAAGTAGGTGAACAACGCATATGAACGTTTAGTTAGTCGACGATTGTTAATGAAAAATGAATAGTCCGACGTTGAGATGTGTTGCGGTATTATTAAGATACCGAAGAAAAAAAGGGGGAAATAGAGCATTTTGGGTGCATCCAGTAATTAGTCAGCGTTTATTAAAAGGCCAATTCCATACACTTTTTGAGTCTCTACAGAAACACCCAGACAAGTTTTTTAATTATCATAGAATGTCCTTGAATTCTATTAATGAGAGCTGTTGGCTGTCTTGAAAACACAATTATCGTTCCAAGATACTAATATGAGGAAGTGTATTTCGCTTGAGGAGAGATTATCAGTTACATTAAGGTAAGAACACTTTACTGTTTGATACTTTTATTAGTTTACGTAATATTAGGTATTAATAATGGTTATAGCATTTATGGCAGATCTTTGGAACCTGGAGATAACATGTCTTCATCATTCCCTAGCGAAAGCAAGTCCGAGTCGTGTCCATACCTGTCAGACATGTATGAACCTGGCGACTCCAAGGGGGAATTGATTGTATGTTGTACTTGTTCATTCGGTAAAGTAGTGGAAGTCTGGTTGCATCGTTGGACCCAAGAGTTTGTTGCAATATTTGTTTGCGGAGCCGTATAATATCTATATCGTCTATCTCCATGATTTGCTATTCCATCACTTTGAAACTGATATGAAACAGTAGAATTTTGCAACGGAAATTCGGAATTTTGAAATGATGTCTCTGTTGTAACACTTTGTCTGTGGGTCCTATCAAACCTAAGAATTGTATTCATAAGTTCGATTCTTAAAAAATACTTTTTCTCTTCGTCATATTTTTTTAATGCCGGTAACAGGGACATTAAAAATAACTCATCTTCATCCAAGTCTTTCTTTTTATTGCTTCCCTTTACCAAAGCCCATATTTCTGCTTAAGTTGGTCCCTTGTTGCTTTCTTTTAGAACCTGCAGTATTTCTTCATCATAGTTTCGGAGGGCCTTACGGCGTGATCAAGCTGAGACTCATCCGCATTGTTTTGTTGAGATGGTATATCTTGTTCATTGTCTAATGAAGAAGAAGTTTGCGTTAATTGCGTGAAAGGTAGCAAGAAGAGCAACTGATCAAAGTAAATGTACTTCCTGCGTTTTTTAGCAGCACTTCCGGAAGGTGTTTTCTTTTGCTGAGCGAGTTTTCGCCGAAAGCAATGCCGCAGAGATGGCCATTTTTTTGGTTTCTTTTCCTGAAAATAAAATAGAAAAAACTGGAACTGGTGTTTGCTTACATATAATAACGTTTTTTTTTCAGGTATTTATCAACCGGGCACTCATTTGTATCCTTACACTATCAGTATATGCTAGGTGCATCGACCATTCGGAAAATAGTCTGGGAAACATGCCACGCTATTTGGGTAGGATTAAGAACGATCTGTATACCAGCACTATCTGAAGAATAATGGCTAGAAATAACCAATGAATTTTACGCAAGAACTAACTTTCCTAACTGTATAGGAGCTATAGACAGAAACCATATCCGTATAGTTATGCCTCCTAATTTAGGGTCAGATTACTACAACTATAAAGGTTATTTTTCTGTTGTACTTATGGCAGTGGCAGATGCCGATTACTGCTTTTCATTTGTCGATATTGGTGCTTGTGGAAAATTCAGTGACGCAAATATATTCCAAAATTCAACGTTGGGAAAAAAATTACGAGAACATAAGTTGAACATTCCTGAACACAGAAAATTACCGTTTGACGAAAGTGGAGAGCCCATGCCATTTGTTTTTGTTGGCGATGAAGCATTCGCGGTATCTTCTCACGTTTTGCGACCATATCCCAATCGTTTTTTAACCGCAAAAAAAAGGATATTTAATTACCGGCTATGCAGGACCCGACGAATGATTGAGTGTACATTTGGCATATTTCCAAGTAAGTGGAGACTATTTCAACCCAGTTTAGATGTTCAGGTCGATTTTGCTATAGACATTATAAAATCAGCATGTGTTCTTCATAACTTCGTACGCAAAAGGGATGGATATAAGTGTGAGGACTTGTTGTATCAAGAGTCACTTGACAAGCTACCGGTTCAAGGCGTACGGGGCACAACAGAAGGAATACAAGCTCGAAATTATTTTGCTACATACTTCACGTCTCCACAAGGGTCACTCTCATGGCAATACGATAAAATTTAAGTTTTAATATATGCGACATAAGAAACTTACCTTGTTTTATTTTATCCTGAATTTCCAGTTTATCCCAATCTGCTATTAGTTGTACACATACTTCCTCCCAAAGTTTTTTCTTTACGTTTCTGTCCGAATATTCAGCTGTTGTTGTATCATATAAATGTCGTCTTTTCTGTATCTCGCATATAATTTTTTCAATATCTATTTCCATTTTCAAGAGCACTACGCACTCAACAGCTATCGACTAAACTAACGGTCGTCTGCTTTGTAACAAACAAAACCTATATCTTTATTTGCCCCACCGGCTGTCGGGTCGGTGCAAAAATGAATCATGCTACAACTTTTTTGTCGGTCCGTCTTTTTAGAAGGTCATGTGCTTTACTGAATTACAGGCATGATTCTGCATTTTAACCTACAAATTAGTCGTTCGCCGATAGTCTGTCGTGTGCGTTCTACCTAATCATTTCTGAGTTTTGTTGAATTGTAGTTTGAATGACGTATCGCATTATAAATCTCCGAGAATATCATGTTCACCTATAGATAAACCTTTAACATTACTAACTTCCGTGTTGAATGGATCTCTAATCCAGTAGTTGCAAGAATTTGGACTGAAAAAATAAAGTTGTTTTTTAGAGCCATTAAATGTACAACAAAGATTTGCCGTGTTTCATTAGAAAGTTCTTTGATGGGAGTTTCTATAAAAACATTGAGGTTAGGAAAAGATATATACCGTTGTCCATGCGTTTCGACCACGAGTCAATTTTTCTATAATAGTTTCTATTTTATCTTTAAATATATTTTTTGCAGTTGCACCTTGTAGGCTCAAATTTAGTTAATTCAATTTTGTAAAAATATATCAGTCAAGTAAGCAACCTTAGCAAACTAGGAAAAATCACTTTTAACACGTTAACTGCCCAATGGTAAAAAATAAAACGGTCCTCGGGGGCCCATTTTCAATTTTCTCATATAATATTTCAAACACTTCATATCGTTTTTGTATATACCTATTCAAACATTAAAAAATATTTATTTTTAGTCATTTATGACAATTATCGCTAATGGTACAATGTCTGTACCACTGAACCTGAACGCATTAATTTTACCGTTCAGGCTACGTGGTACTCAACGTGTACCACTGAGCTTGTTCAATCATGTCCCTTCGCGCTACGCATATTTACTCAGTTGTGTGTCAGATGTCGAAACGAGAGGTTGTGTGGATAATCTAAAATAATTATGAGTTGCGAGAAAGAGCATGAAGATTGCAAAAGCTTTGGGCAGATGTTATGTCTGATGAGGAAGACGACCCATTTCAAGCTAGTTCTTCGGACGAATAACATCCTAACGAAGATCAGGAAAGTGAATGCAGTAATTCAGACAGCGATACTCCTATTATGCGAAAAAAGTGCATTGAAGAATACAAAACGGAGTGTTTTAGTAAGTAATTATCTTGGCCGTTTTATTTCAGTTAGGTATTACAGAAATCTTCGGTTATGAGAAAATTGCTCATTTTTCTTAATTCCGAAAATTCCTGCATACCTGATATTTCAGTATATTTAGTATGTTTTAACATAAAATTAGTTTACAGCAAGAAACTAAAGCATATAGTTTGCCTGAGATATCTTTACATGAAGAGAATGAACCAAGTACATCTTCAAAACGACCAAAAAGGTCAATTCCTAGTCAGACCAAGAAAATACACTTGGTAGGTCAATAATGTTCATAACACATACATTTGTATACAACGATATATATTTTTTGCAGCAAGAACCAAATGATTTGCTGTGCCTTCAAACGCAAACATTTTGCCCGCGATGCAATTAGATTCAGAAGTCCGTTCAGTGGATACAATTTCTGAAATATTAGAATACGTCATTACTCCGAATACGGCTGAAAATGAAGAAGTGCAGGTTGAAAATACGGGGAGAGAAGTGGATGGTACTTCACTGAAAAATATGATGTATACTGTTACTAGGAAGGACGAAGGAATCAAAACTGAACTGTATGAGATGTATGTGGGAAAAGAAACTTATAACTTTTACAAATTATTTGTAACGGACGAAATAATCGATATGGTAGTGATTGAAACAAACAGGTACGCTTATCAATTGCAGCGAGATCCAACACACCAAAAATCCTGATTAAGCCGCTGGTCTGACACAAATCGTAAAGAAATTGAGCTCTTCATAGCTGTGTTGCTTTGGATGGAATTGTGCCGCTTACCAAAGTTGTCTGATTATTGGAGTACCAAGAATGTATACAGTACTTCTATAAACAAGTACATGTCGAGAAATCGGTTCGAACTATTGCTTCGAGTAGTTCATTTTAGTAACAACCAAGCAACTGTTCAGTCCACTGACAGATTACAAAAAATTAGATCACTAATAAATATGCTAAGAGACAGATTCCAGTATGCCCTTTTACCAGGAGAAAATATGTGTATTGACGAAAGTGTAGTACCGTTTAGGGGTCGCTTATCCTTTCGTCAATATATAAAGAATAAACGACACAAATTCGGTATAAAACTATACAAAATCTGCGTAGAGAAGGGATATACTTATGATCTTGATGTATACTGCGATAAATCTGGTAAAACGTTTACTGGCTCTGAATCGACAGAAGTTACCATGAAACTTATGGAGCAATTATTGGATAAAGGTCGAACACTGTATGTGGACAATTATTATACAAGTGTTGCTCCGGCACGAAAGTTCTTAGAAAGAGATACACGCTTGATTGGAACTCTTCGAGCTAATAGAAAATTGAATCCAACAGATGTGACACAAAAAAACTTTATAAAAATGAAGTCATGGCACGAGAAGCAGCAGGTATAGTTGTTTTAAAATGGAAGGATAAGCGAGACGTGCTGGCTTTAAGTACAAAACATACTGCTGAAATGGTAATACTAAAACACAGAAATGGCGAAAGGCAGAAACCAAAATTGATAGTAGATTACAATAATTCCAAGGCATATATTGATATGTCCGATCAGATGAAATCATATAATAGTCCCTTAAGGAATGGTATGAAATGGTATCGCAAAATTGTTATAGAGTTACTTCTCGGAACTGCAGTTGCCCATATAACCTACAGAATTATCACCCATGAAAAACTTCCTATTACAGCGTTCAGAGAAAAACTTTTAGAGACGGTATTATCTTCCCAAGGGGTAGTTGCTGTCCACAATAATATATCTAACAATACCCACGGACTTATTTTAGGAACCAGACGTCGATGCGTTATGTGTTACAGTAAACTAACTTTCTTTGGAATTCACAGCGTCGATAACCAGAAACAAAGCTACAAGAAGTACTTGGAAATGTGAGGCATGTGATAAAAATTACTGCGTAGAGTGTTTTTTGATAAATATTATAGTTCAATACTTTAAAATCTCATTAATTTGATTTTTTGTTCGTATTTACATGACTTTCTATAATTTTACATAGATTTATTTCAGTTTTTCTGTTTTTTTTTCTTACTTCCGATATAAATATTTTTTCTATGTAATAAGTTTAATTTTTCCCAGGGACATTGCATTACTGTATCAATCAGGCCCACTAATTCAACCTTTCATGTTAAAATATACGCTAAATGTACCAGTCTTCGAATTACTGACCTGAATGTAAAGATCGTGGCAGTGGTACAATAGTTGTTCCACTGGCCCAAACGGAAACTCAGTCGGGGTAGGGTAGTGTACCAGCGTTTGTACCACGTGGCAGGTAAGGTGTTAATAAAAATTGTCAATTAAAATTGGGTACCCTTTATAAAAATCGTACTTCATCACGAAGCTCAAAAAAGCGATTGAGTACTTTCCCACGTGACAACCTACTTCTGTGTGTAATAAGTAATAATAGATTTGTGTGTTGACTTTCCATCTCCATGCACAAAACTTTAAAAACTCGGGAATTAAGTGGACGAGTCTTAATGAAATTGACAACTCTAAGCACTTCATCCAATGTTCTTTTTTAAAATGTGGTACCATATTTTTAAATGATAATGATTCCTTGTGTATGCAGCAATTGTTCCAAAGGACTTGAGGTGCTACACCTTTAATAAGAGCAGTGTAGTAAATAAACCTGAACTGAAATAGGCTTTATTCGACTTTTAACAACTTGACATTGACAAAATCAACTGAAAAAAAATCTCAATGAAGAGATCAGATCAATATATTACATTCATCCCCCCTCAGTTTATCACGAAGTCCTCCAAATACTTCGGAGAATTCCTAATTCGAACTGGTCGTCCAACAGCAATATCATCTATTCTTTCTGGCATCTCTACTTGACTAATTTCAGCTGTCTCCTGTGGAAGATTGGATTTTCGCTTCTCCATCAAAACTAGATCGGTATTGACATTCGAGGTTGTTTTTGAGTTTTCTTGATGTAGATTTGAAGTTGATTCACTCAACAAGGTCATATCTCCTTGAGGAGCTAAATGACGGGTTGAAATAGTGGTTTCTTTACCATTCAAAAAACGTACATGTGCATAATCATGGTTTGCTTCGATTAGTTGAACTTCTTCCACCAATGGTTCGTACTTGTTGGTTCTTACATGTTCTCTAAGATATACCGGACCAGGAACAGAAAGCCATCTTGGATCTGTAGTACCATTAGAGGATCGTCGAGGATAACTGAACATCCTCTCGTGTGGAGTGCAATTGGTTGCTGTACATAACAAAGATCTTATTGCATGAAGAGCTTCTTGTAACACTGATTCCCACTGATCGATCCTGAGTCTCTGTGATTTCAACGAAAGTTGAATTGTTCTCCATATAATACCATTATAACGCTCACATTGGCCGTTTCCTTGGGGATTGTAAGCTGTTGTATGACTTGAAGCTATACCAAGTGATCCTAGAAATTCTTTTAGTTCCTGAGATATGAAACAAGTTCCTCGGTCAGAATGTACATAAGATGGCGTACCAAAAATAACGAAAAGTTGACGAACGCATTTTATAACTGTCGTAGAGGTCATATCTGGACAAGCAAAAGCGAAAGGAAATCGTGAATATTCATCCACAATAGTTAATATATATTTATTATTTGTTGAAGAATGTAGAGGCCCCTTGAAATATATATTCAACCTTTCAAATGGAGATGTAGATTTTATTAGAGTTCCTCGATTTCTATGGAATCGAGGCTTTACTTCAGCGCAAATGGGATATGATGCAGTTAGTTTTCGAATGTCTTCCATAGAGAAAGGTAAATTTTTATAGCGAATCCAATGGTTCATTCGAGTAACTCCAGGATGACACAGAGAGTTATGTAGATTATAAAGAGTCTTCCTGTTATCTTCATTCAACAATGATGAAGTTATTCTCGAGAAGGTGTCTGCTACTGTATTTTCGATTCCAGGTCTATATATAATATCATATCTGAAACATGATAGTTCTAGGCGCCACCGCATGATTTTATCGTTTTTGATTTTACTGGAAACCTTGTGATCAAAAATGAAAGATACCGATTTTTGATCAGTAATCAACTGAAAATGTCGGCCAATAAGGAAATGTCTCCATTACCGGAGGGGTTCCACAATAGCATATGCTTCTTTTTCAACGGATGAATGTCTCTGTTCGGTACTTGAAAGAGTTCTTGAAAATAACGCTACAGGTCTTCCATTCTGAGAGAGTTGGGCAGCAATAGCAAAATCCGACGCATCAGTTTCTACGGTGAACATAACGGATTCGTCAATAGATTTCACGGCAGCACTGGAAATAATTTTCTTCAATAGTTCGAATGCTGTAATAGCATTTTCAGACATGGGAAATGTCTTACACTGTACCAGTGGTTGAATTTTCTCAGAGAAATTAGGCACCCATTTCGAATAATGAGCAAACATTCCCATTATACGGCAAAAAGAAGCTAAACTATTTGGTGCGGGAAGTTCCAAAAGTGGTCTGAGTCTCTCTGGGTCTGGTTTAATTGTTTTCCCCGTAATAGTATAGCCAAGAATATTTATTTTGTCAGTGGAAAACATACATTTCTCCTTGTTCAACGTTAAACTATACTTCTCTGCAGCATTCATGAAGAGTTGTAAATTATAATCATGGTCCATCTTGTTCGATCCACAAATGGTTACGTCATCCAAGTAAGCATATGTATCTTTCAAACCCTCACTTTCGATTATATTTTGGATTGTCCTCTGGAAGCAGGCTACTCCATTAGTTACTCCGAATGGAATTCTACGGAATTGGTAAAGTTTACCGCAAGCTTCAAAAGCAGTATACTTTTTTTCGTTATCTCTGATGGGAATCTGGTGGTAAGCATTGCGTAGATCAATTGTACTGAATATTTCGTACTTTGCTATTTGATTAACAATATCATCTATCCGTGGTAATGAATAAGCATCAAGTGATGTAAACCCATTGATTGTTTGTGAATAATCAATTGCCATTCGCTTTTTATGAGTTTCGCTTGAGGTGACTAAAACTTGTGCACGCCACGGTGAGTTACTTGGCTCAATAACATTTTCTTCTAATAGTCTCTTCACTTCATTATCAATGAATTTAGAATCATCAGATGTGTATCGGCGAGATCTCACTGCGATATGTTTACAATTTGGAGCCAAATGTGAGAATAGAGGAAATGGATCAACGTTAGCCAAAGCTAGATTACATACTGCCAAAGAATCTCTTGGTCCACCAAAAGTCACTTCTACACCTGAGTGCTCTTTGAGTAAATCATGACCTATTATCATATCTGCACACAAATCATCAAGTACCAGTAATTTGAAGTTTTCGTATATATTCTGCAACATTTTAATGGTCACGATACAGCATCCGATCACTTGAGATACTTCAGACGTAGAGGCCATGGCTACATTACATGAGGAAGGAAATATCTTCATTTTTCTTGCTCATACTATCTTATTATTTATGAAACTATCTGAACTTCCTGTATCAATCAACGCATCCGTCATAATTCCATTAACGTCAATTTGAAGGATTGCTCTTGACAGGCAAGCTGGGGATGCAGCTGAAATTGTAGCCAGGATTGTTGATGATGTCTGTTTGGTTGAGTATTTGGTGGATTTTGCTGAATTGCCTCGAGATTTACAGACTTTTGAAAAATGTCCCTTCGAAATTGTAGCCAGGATTATTGATGATGTCTGTTTGGTTGAGTATTTGGTGGATTTTGCTGAATTGCCTAGAGATTTACAGACTTTTGAAAAATGTCCCTTCTTCCCGCATTGCAATTTCTAGCTGGACACATATCACGAGAATGATAATCAAAACCGCAAAAGAAACACATAGAAGAAATTGCGGAAGTAGTTGGTTGATCGGAACATTCTTGAATTTGTTCAGAGCGATTGTCTGTATTCATATTAGCTGCTGCATTAAAGGATCCATATGAAGATACATAAGCATCTGAATGATAATGAGCCATTTCAAGAGCTCTCGCTTTGTCGAAAGCATCTTGTAAGGTTAGTGTATTATTTTCCAGAAGTCGTTGTCTGATGTGAGGAGAATTGAGACCACTGATGAACGAATCTCTTATGTAATCATTTTTGTTTTCGTCTGCAGATACAGATTTGAAATTACATTCTGTGCTCATTTCCTTCAGAACTTGTAAGTATTGGTCAATAGACTCACTAACTTGTTGACGCCTTGTATCGAGCAAAAATTTCATTGCGTGGTTTGACATAGATCTTTTTCAAGATTGCGAGTGCTTCATCATAGGTTGAACATTCACTGATAAATCCATAAATAGTGGGACTGACATAGTTAATTAGGATATTCAGTTGCTTTTTGCTTTCTGTGGCATTGACAGCTTCAATAAAATTCTCGAATGACCGAATCCAATGTGTCCACTGTTGAGCGGCAGTACTAGAGCTTGGTTCAACTTCTAACCTTTCTGGTCTGAGTAGCTTATCCATCTTATGTAGAATCAAAAAAAAAGTCGAATAAATTGAAGTGAATAAATCTGAACTGAAATAGGCTTTATTCGACTTTTAACAACTTGACATTGACAAAATCAACTGAACAAAAATCTCAATCTCAAAAGATCAATATATTACAAGCAGTCAATCCAGTTCTGACTGATTGCCAATTAATCACAAAATAACAAATATTCCTCTTCTCTCTTGTATTTTATATTCATATCTAATAAATGCTAACATAATAGCATTAGAATTGTTGTACTCTTACACAATTGTATTAAGTAATATTTACTTTTGAGCACTCTTGCAATCAACTACTCTTTTATATTACGTGTGACATGTTGACATGTAGATGTCTTCAATTCTATTCTTGACCGAAAAATTGTCGTTTTATTTACTAACTTTGTCCCTGGCTTACTAACTGTGTCCCTGGCATATAGTTTTAACTCCTAGACTTTTTCGGCTGATGTATCCTGGATAAACAGCTGAAAAACAGGGTCTCAATTATTGATAGGGGGCTTTAGTTTTGGAGAAAACAACATGTCAGACGTTGATTTTGATTTGATTTATTGCTTAGAGGATTTAGGGGTAGTTCAGTTCAGCTGTGGGCCGTACTGAATTTACTCCAGCTTTAAAAAACGTGGGTTTGAGATTAAACAACCAAGTTATGTAATTAGCGATCCATGCAGAAGCCTACACCCACTATCCCAGATGTCTTTTGCGCGATTTGCGGCTCTGACTGCATCTCGAAGGTCTTTTTGCAGACAATTGTTATGAAAACTTGTAGATATTTTTGTCATAAAGTCTTTGATAGTTTGTATCTTGGCTTTGTCATGTAACCAAGTATTTATGGGGAGTTTAGGGTAGGTTGTATTGTGTTTTATTGCCATTCTAAGTCACTTGTTTTGTACCACCTGCAGGGAGTGAAAGTTATGTTTTGTTCCTGTATAATAGACTGGTGCTGAGTATGTTAAAATGGGTCTGATGATTTGTCTTTAAATAAGTAGTTTGTTTTGTGTGGAGAGTTGACTGTGCAAAGTTTACTCATTTCAATCTTAGCCTTGTGTACTTGGCTGCAAATGTGGGCGTTTGCATTTGTATTACCATGGATTGTGTACTTTAAAGTATTACTCGGGGTAATAATACACAGCCATCCTCACAAAGTTGGATTGCAATGAGCACTTTTTCCTGGCTATTTTCTTGAGTAATAAATACTCTGTTTTGGAGGCATTTATGTTAAGTTTTTCGTTTCTAAAGTACGGTAATATTTTTGTCTTTATGTGTGTTTGAATGTTTTCAAGTGCGTGGTCTGGATCCTTTGCAGTCGCTAAGAAACAAGTATCGTCTGCATACATGGATGTTAATAAGTTTGGGGAAGTTGGAAGATCCTGAATGAATAAAGAATAGAGCAAATGTGATAACACTGAGCCCAGTGGGACTCCAGCCTGGATGGGATAAGGGTCAGCTTTGTATTCATTTATTTTTGTGAAAAATTATACATAATTAGTTGTTTTGCTATAGTGAGGGGGTTTCCAGCTTTTCCTATTAGTAGGGATACTTCATAATATGATGCTTCCACTCCTCTTTATTGATACCGCCAGTTGCGTCAGCTTTTGACTCGTTGTTCCCGTTTTTTGATTTCAAAAAAATCGATAGACTTCCTAACGTGTTCACTGTGTTCTGTTTCTAATTGACGTCGTATTTCCACATATAGCTGTGCTAGAACAAGACTATAGGAAAACTTGAAAAACATAATTTAGAAAAAATTCACTTTTTATGCTTTAATTGTGTATATATTTTTCATTACTTTTATTAATAGTGTTTTTTGGCGTAATTAGTTGTTATGTGAACATAAGAAGCCTTGTGTAAATATTATTTTGTTTTTAAGTATTAACTTTTATTGTAAATCATTATCTTGTAAGGTGTCCTTGTCCTTTAGAGGTTGTCTTGGATTTTGCTATAAGTTATTTGAGTTTTGAATTGCCTAATGAGATGTTTTTCCTAAGTTATACCTATTTTTGATAAAAAAGTCCTTGTATTGATCTATATTACTATTCCGCCCAACCCTATCTAATATGTGAGAAATGTATTGGCTTACCCTAAAAAAAGATGTCGGTCATTTTTCGTGACATGTTTTGTTAACACGAAACAGCTACGGAGTGCAACGAGTCACGAATTTTATCATTGAATATTGTTTAGGACATCTCACAGATGAACCCTATTGATTTTCAGCTCACCAAACCCAGTACAACGGGTGCTATGGTACTTGAAGTACGACATTTTTGTCATTTTTGGAGAAATTTCAGTTCGTTAGCACGATACAGCGTCTGAGTGTGTACAAGAGAATAATTTATGATTGGATATTGTTGACGACGTCTCACAGAAGAACCCTATTGATTTGTAACTCACTACAGCCAGTACAACGGGTGCTATGGTACTAGAAGTACCACATTTTAGTCATTTTTGGAGAATTTTCAGTTTGTTAGCACGATACAGCCTCCGAAGTGTATACAAGTGTCAAATTTTATGATTGGATATTGTTCAGGGCGTCTCACAGCTGAACCCTATTGATTTTCAGCTTACCAGAGCGAGTACAACGGGTCCTATAAATCCAGATATACCACATTTTACTTTTCCGCCAACCTATCTAATATGCGAGAAAAGTATTGGTTTACCCACAAAAAAGTTGGAAATTTGAAATTTTTTTTTGAGTTATTTTTACGTTATCCATCAACAACAACACGAAAAAACGGTTTGTAGAAAAAAATCCTGTGTGTATGTCGTCGTCGTCGTCGTCGGCCACTTTTCCTTGCAAGTCTTGTTAGCACGATACAGCCTCCGGAGTGCAATAAGTCACCAATTTTATGATGGAATATTGTTAAGGACATTTCACAGATGAACCCTATTGATTTTCAGCTCACCAGAGCCAGTACAACAGGTGCTATGGTACTTAAAGTACGACATTTTGTCGTTTTTCGAGAAATTTCAGTTTGTTAGCACGATACAGCCTCCGGAGTTCAACAAGTCACCAATTTTATGAATTAATATTATTCAGGGCGTCTCACTGATGAACCCTATTGATTTTCAGCTCACCAGAGCCAATACAACCGGTGCTACAGTACTTTAAGTACGATATTTTTGTCATTTTTGGAGAAGTTTCAGTTTGTTAGCACGATACAGCCTCCGGAGTATATACAAGTGATGAATTTTACGATTGGATATTATTCAGAGCGTCTTAAAGATAAACCCTATTGATATTGAGCTCACTAAAGTCAGTACAACGGGTGCTGTGGTACTTGAAGTACCAAATTTTTGTCATTTTTGGAGAATTTTCAGTTTGTTAGCACGATACAGCCTCCAGAGAGTATACGATTGATCAACTTTATAAATAAGTATTGTTCAAGGTGTCTCACAGATGTACCCTATTGATTTTCAGTTGACTAGAGCGAGTACAGCGGGTCCTATAAAACTAGATATACTAAATTTTTGGTTATTTTTGGAGAAATTTCGGTTTGTTAGCACGATACATCCCCCGAAGTGTATACAAGTAACAATTTTATGATAGAATATTGTTCAGGGCCACAGATGCGCAAAAGTTAGTTTTAATCTTTAAAACCGTTTATTTGCTTACTTTTGGAGAAATTTCGGTTTGTTAGCACGATACAGCCTCCGAAGTGTATACAAGTGACAATTTTATGATTGGATATTGTTCCTGGGCATCTCACATATGCGGAAAAGTTAGTTTTAACCTTTAAAACCGTTTATTACTTTTCCGCCCAACCTATCTAATATGCGAGAAAAGTATTGGTTTACCCCAAAAAAAGTTGGAATTTTGAAATTTTATTTTAAGTAATTTTTACGTTTTCCATCAAAAACAACACGAAAAAACGGTTTTTACAAAAAAAATCCTGTGTGTATGTCGTCGTCGTCGTTGTCGTCGGCCACTTTTCCTTACATGTCTTGTTAGCACGATACAGCCTCCGGAGTGCAATAAGTCACCAATTTTATGATGGAATATTGTTAAGGATATGTCACAGATGAACCCTATTGATTTTCAGCTCACTAGAGCCAGTACGGGTGCTATGGTACTTGAAGTACGACAATTTGTAATTTCTTGAGAAATTTCAGTTTGTTAGCACGATACAGCCTCCGGAGTTCAACAAGTCATCAATTTTATGATTTAATATTATTCAGGACATCTCACTGATAAACCCTATTGATTTTTAGCGCACCAGAGCCAATACAACAGATGCTACAGTACTTGAAATACGATATTTTTGTCATTTTTGGAGAAGTTTCAGTTTGTTAGCACGATACAGCCTGCGGAGTATATACACGTGACCAATTTTATGATTGGATATTATTCAGAGCATCTCAAAGTTGAACCCTATTTATATTCAGCTCACTAAAGCCAGTACAACGGGTGCTGTAGTATTTGAAGTACCAGATTTTTGTCATTTTTGGAGAATTTTCAGTTTGTTAGCACGATACAGCGTCCAGAGAGTATACGATTGATCAATTTTATGATTGAATATTGTTCAAGGTGTCTCACAGATGTACCCTATTGATTTTCAGTTGACTAGAGCGAGTATAGCGGGTCCTATAAATTCAGATATACTGCATTTTTGGTTATTTTTGGAGAAATTTCGGTTTGTTAGCACGATACATCCCCCGAAGTGTAACAATTTTATGATAGAATATTTTTCAGGGCCACAGATGCGGAAAAGTTAGTTTTAATCTTTAAAACCGTTTATTTTTTATTAATTTCGCAAATTCAACTCTTTTTTTAGATTTTATAATAACCTAGTATTGCGTGGTTTTTGGTGTACACTTTGTTTATTGTCTTTTTAAAATTATTTTTAATGTTTTCCAATGTCGCGCTAATAAAAGGGTTATAATAAAAAAACTATAATATTTATTTTCACAAAAGCAGTACCTACCATCAGTATTTAAATGAAATAAACTAAATTATTTTTATTCTTCAAAGTTAATAACCAAAAATGAAACCTGTTTATAATCGAGGGCATTGAAAATTAGATTATTTAACTCATTTATGCCCAGAACTATTTTATTCTTCAAAGCTCTATAATTCTCACATATTTTGGATAAAATGGCATTTAATGGAAGAAGTAAATATCGAAAAACTAATTTAAGTTAGGGGATTTGGTATTTTGATGTGGGTCGGTTTTGACCTATCTGGGCGCATAGGTATACTATGGGAATGTACACAGGAAACAAAAACTCCAAAAAAATTGTGTTTTGCATATTTATAAAATCGGAAACTTTTATAAATTAAAACAAACAAATGAAATATCGTCTGAGCACTTATTTCCTATAGAAATCTATAAAACATTTATCATGTACAGCAACTTCACACCGGTCAGAAGCTTTAGTGGTTTTGTTGTTTTGTTTTTACACTGAGCACATCTTCGTCGTGTCTGACCAATCAAAATAAGATGTTGCCCATGCCTACGTACTGCTGGACTAATAAGAATAGGCTTTGGGCTAGTGGATAAAGGGGGTGTTCTATATTTTTGTAGTATATGTAATACAATTAATCGTCGAAATTCGAGATTATCAATTTTTTTCCCAACTTGGCGCTTGTAAAGAAATTGTCAAGCTTTGAAGATTAAAACTAACTTTTCCGCAACTGAGAGATGCCCCGATTATTATTCTATCATAAAATTGTCACTTGTATCCACTTCGGGGGATGTATCGCGTTAACAAACCGAAATTTCTCCAAAAGTAACCAAAAATGCAGTATAACTGGATTTATAGGACCCGCTGTACTCGCTCTAGTCAGCTGAAAATCAATAGGATACATCTGTGAGTCACCTTGAAAAATATCCAATTATAAAATTGGCCATTTGTATACATTCCGGAGGCTGTATCGTACTAAACCCGAAATTTATCCAAAAAGGACAAAAATGTGGCACTTCAGGTACTATAGCACCAGTTGTACTAGCTCTGGTGAGCTAAAAATCAATAAGGTTCATCTATAAGACGCCCTGAATAATATTCAACAAACTGAAATTTCTCCAAAAATGACAAAAATGTCGTACTAAAAGTACTATAGCACCTGTTGTACTGACTGTGGTGAGCTGAAATTCAATAGGGTTCATCTTCCGAATAAATTCAATGATAAAATTGGTGACTTTTTGCACTCCGGAGGCTGTATCGTGCTAACAAACTGAAATTTCTCAAAAAATGACAAAAATGTCGTACTTCAAGTACCTTAGCATCCGTTGTACTGGCTATTGTGAGCTGAATATCAATAGGGTTTATCTGTGAGATGTCCTGAACAATATTCAATCATAAAATTGGTGATTTGTTGCTCTCTGGAGGCTGTATCGTGCTAACAAGACATATAACGAAAAGTGGCCGACGACAACGACGACGACGGCATACACACAGGATTTTTTCTCAACTTTTTTGTGGGTAAACCAATACTTTTCTCGCATATTAGATAGGTTGGGCGGAAAAGTATTCGTTTAATATCCATTTGCTTTGGCGAAGACTTATTGCAGCACCCTGCATAATTACTCACTATATTTTCGACATTTTGACTTTCTGATGAAACACCACATATTGCTGCTTCTTCAAGAATTTTTTCGGCAAAACCACAATTTCTATGGAAGAAATTGAATAGAAAATTTGTAGGTAATAAAAAAGTCTACAGCTTTCGTATCTACACTTTTTTCACATAACCTGAAAATTTATGTGAACAATTCAAATAACCAAGTTTTTGGTTTTTTATTTTTATCTTTTACAAAAAAATTATTTTTTTCACGAAATTTGGTGAAAACTTACCTTTTTGTGTCCCAAACACACTGTAATTTATTTGATTCGAAAAATTTATTTTTTCACATTATTTTGACTTAGACTATAGTAATGTTCTCAGAAAATGAAAAGAAACGAAAAAAACTCGAATCCGAATTTTTTTTAAAATCATTATGTACAATTTTGAGCTATTTATTAAAATTTACACTTCAATTACTCGAAAAACGTAAGATTCCATGTTATACTGATAAACAAAAAATAAACGGTTTTAAAGATTAAAACTAACTTTTCCGCGTCTGTGGCCCTGAACAATATTCTATCATAAAATTGTTACTTGTATACAGTTCGGGGAATGTATCGTGCTAACAAGCCGAAATTTATCCAAAAATAACCAAAAATGTAGTGAAATTGACTGTCTCGACCCTTACTTCGTGGAATATGCTCATATTAGTGTTTTTAAATGAAACTCACGGTCTCTAGTTAATTCCACAATATAATACAAGTTATTGAAAATTCTAAAAAATTGACAATTGTTTCGATAAATCAATATAATCGTCAGAATGACAGAAGTTCTGTCAAAAATGTAGCATATCTGGATTTATAGGACACGTTGTACTCGCTCTAGTCAACTGAAAATCAATAGGGTACATCTGTGACACACCTTGAACAATATTCAATCATAAAATTGATCAATTGTAGACTCTCTGGAGGCTGTATCGTGCTAACAAACTGAAAATTCTTCTAAAATGACAAAAATTTGGTACTTCAAGTACCATAGCACCCGTTGTACTGGCTTTAGTGAGCTGAATATCAATAGGGTTAATCTTTGAGGCCCTCTGAATAATATCCAATCATGAAATTGGTCACTTGTATATACTCCGAAGGCTGTATCGTGCTAACAAACTGAAACTTCTCCAAAATGACAAAAATATCGTACTTAAAATACTGTAGTACCTGTTGTATTCGCTCTGGTGAGCTGAAAATCAATAGGGTTCATCTGTGAGATGTCCCGAATAATATTCAATCATAAAATTGGTGACTTGTTGAACTCCGGAGGTTGTATCGTGCTAACAAACTGAAATTTCTTAAAAAATGACAAAATGTCGTACTTCAAGTACCATAGCACCCGTTGTATTGGCTCTGGTGAACTGAAAATCAATAGAGTTCATCTGTGACATGTCCTTAACAATATTAAAAATGCAAATCGAAATATACCTACTACTATAATTAACAACCAAATAAGTTAATAAAATTAATATTTAATAAGACATCATACAAAATATCATTTTTACAAGAAATTTTTTTATCTAATGAGAAAAAAAGGACAAAATAGATAAAAACGTAAATGAAAAAATTACAGTCACAAGGATTTTCTTCTGAACAAGCAGAAGATGCTGATGCTGACATAGTTAAGACCTCGATAGAAATTGCCAGAGATACTAATAAAACTGTCATTGTTGTGCGTCAAGATATTGATCTTCTGGTCCTTTTGTTTCAAATATGAATCCTTCAAAAATATCGTTGCATTTCTGCATTGTTTTTCTGGTTGCGATACAACACCTGGATTTACCGGAAAAGAAAAGTATCGTAAATTCGTTATTAGACGATAAAAATTTGTCAAATATGGCCAATATTTATTATAAAAAAGATACAAACAAAGAAGATATCGAAAAAAATGGACTACAATTAATCAAATCTATTTATAAATGTAGAAAAGATAAAATAACACTGAATCAATTAAGATTTCAAAAATATCAATTGGCAAAAATTAAATCATCTTTTATATTGACAAATGTACCACCCACAGAAGGTGCAGCAGAACAACATTGGTACAGGGCATATTATCAGCTTCAAACTTGATTGGGTAACGAACTGGCAGCAACAGATAGGGGCTGGAAAGAACATCAACGTGGCATTATGCCCAAACTTACAGAAATGGAATTAATTCCGGAAATTTTGCTCAAAACTATCTGCTGCAGCTGTGAGACTGGATGTAACAGTTTAAAATGTGGCTGCCGAAAATATGGTTTAAAATGCACAAATTTATGCTCAAATTGTCTTGGTTCTGAAAAATGCTCCAATATGGAAATTAATGATTCAGATGAAATTGTGGATGAAGATCCAATACAGACTGGAAATAATATTGGAGACGAAGAAGGTGATGGTCTTGAAGATTTACTAAAATCTAACGATGTAGAAATGTCATAAAAGAGACAAAAGCTAATGGATAAGTGATTAGAATTCAAGATAAGGTATTGTTAAAGATCAAGGACGCCCCTGTCAAGTGTTTATTTATAATTTGTTAAATATATGGGTCGTCATGAAATATCGGCGGACGTTTACAAGCACGTAGAGATATGGATATCCATAGAATATTCATTCGATTATCAGCTTTGCTAATATATGCTTCATTCTTAATAAATTTTTACTTCTTTTACCAAAATCTTTGATTTTTGAGTAGTTAAATAAGTGGTTTTAACAGTATTTATAAATAACAAGATTAATGTCTTTAAAAATATTATAAGGAATAACGTAATCAGTATAATGTATCTTCGAGTACATTCAGTAATACGATTTACATGTAGGTATATTTATATATTACGAAATTGTCTATTACATAAATGTAATTAGAATTTAATAAATAAACTAAGGTGAAAAAAATTTCAGCAGGCACATTTTTTAGATGAAATTATACATAATGATTAAAAATGATTTTTCGAATTCGATTTATTTTCGTTTCTTTGCATTGTCTGAGAACATTTACCATAATAATGTATATTTTTTTAGACCATCAGAAAGTGGAGATTTTAACGTACAAAAAGCCCACCGACTTTTTTAAAAAAGCTGATATTTTGACGCAAGAATTTTCGATTCAAAATTAGGGTGCTTTTTAAACGGTTTTAATTAGCTTACCCCGTTTGTTTTATTCTTGGGTCAAATTTAGTAATTCAAATTTCCCCCTCTTCCTGTCAACCGATTAATCTGAAATTTTGTATACACTTTGGATTTTGGTGACAATACAATTATGTTTATTCATTATCATTATAAATGCAAGATGGCCGCCGCTACAAAATTGCGGATAATTTATGTTTTATTAATCCCATCAATATGGGTATCAAATGAAAGGGCTCAACAAGCAGAATACAATATACTATAAAAAATTGAAATCCAAGATGGCGGCCGCTACAAAATGGCGGATAACGTAGGTTTTATCAATCCCATCAATATAGGTATCAAATGAAAGTGCTCAACCAGTAGAATACAATATACTATATAAAATTAAAATCCAAGATAACGGCCTCTACAAAATGGCGGATAACGTAGGTTTTATCAATCCCATCAACATAGGTATCAAATGAAAGGTCTCAACAAGTAGAATACAATTTACTATGCAAAATTGAAATCTAAGATGGCCGCCGCTACCAAAGAGTTGGACTGCAATAAACTAACGGGCAAGAAACCTTGCAATAATGAAGCACTAAATGAATTAAACAGAATGCGAAATAAAAACTAAAAACCAAAAAATAAAAATAGGTAAAAAAACTTTTTAAGTTAAACGGTTTTATGTTGAACATACATTGCAATGTTTAAGATAAATGTACTAAAAACCAAAAAATAATAAAATAGATACAGTCGTGGGAATTATAAACATATGCATAGACTAGACTAAAATAAAACCGTGGGGCACGTCAATTGTCGGTTGAACAACTGCCTAATTATAGTGTAACATTACAAAACAAAAATTTTAATCAACGATTGTAGACAATTGACGTGCCCCACGGTTTTATTTTAGTCTAGTCTATGCATATGTTTATAATTCCCACGACTGTATCTATTTTATTATTTTTTGGTTTTTAGTACATTTATCTAAAACATTGCAATGTATGTTTAACATAAAACCGTTTAACTTAAAAAGTTTTTTTACCTATTTTTATTTGATATTAAGTCAAAATAAGGTGAAAAAATTAATATATCAAATCAAATAAATTAGAGTGTGCTATGGACAGAAAAAGGGAAGTTTTCAACAAATTTGACAAAATAATTTTTTATGTAAAAGATTAAAATGAAAAGCCAAAAACTTGGTTATTTGAATTTTTCACATAAATTTTGAGGTTATGTGAAAAAAGTGTGAATACAAAAGTTGTAGATCTTTCTTTTACCTACAACTTTTTCTATAGGACTTTTTTATCCTTAAAAACTCATCCCGACCTCAGATCGCCCGTAAGTTATTTTTCCTTTAATTTTTGTTATATTCTCTTCCTTTACCATGCATTTCATCCTACTATTATTTTTTTTTGTTTCAAAAATTATCGAACCTGGTCTATGAAGATATTGAAATTTATTGACAAAAATAAAACAGATTTTCTAACTTTAAAATGATATTTTAAAACAACTAAACTGATCTCTATTTTCAATCAGATAAGTAGCATTTGATGAATTCTTTTTCAATATCATTTTTTTGTGTGTAGTTGACTCTGGTCTGAATTCATTGTTTTGATCTAGTGGGGTGCTGTCATTGCTGTTAGTTCTTGCTAATGTCACTTGAAATTGTGATTGTTATATAATTTAAAGTCGAAAATTATTTCTGTGTTGCTGGTGCTCGCAGATATCAACAAATGTATCCAAATAGCGACGGCAAACTTTTGGGGGTAACACCACAAGAGCTCAGGTTTAGCCGGATATCTTTGAGGTTGTTGTCGAATCTTTACTTTCATTGACAATTTAAGGCGAGCTGTTCCGTCAAAATCACTTGAACGTAGCTCGAGTGATAGGAGAGAACGTATATGAGAATTGAAAAATTGAGCCAAAATTTCTATTCCGCCAGTGGCGTAGAAATTGGGAACGATTAACCAGTAGGTACCTGTCGTGCACCTCTGGTAGTAACCAGAAACGTTCGTTTAACATAATTTAGTAGGGTGTACAGTGTCTACACTTTCTGCCAAATATTGAATGGATACGTAAAATAGGTTTAAAGTACTAAGCACAAATCGTTTTTAAATTTTTTAACACAACACCCTGTAACTTAGTAAGCAGCTATATTTTATTTAGGTGTTTTGGATTAAATCTTCATAATTTGAAGTCAGGATTCAACTGTTAAATTATTTCCAATTAGTAATGAATCACCCTGTATATATAGAGGTTAGTACTTGCCGACTAATTAGGTAAAAAACAAAAAAATTATTTCCATTTTCAAGGATTAGTAGGGGAAAATTGCCCGAGATGGCATACTTTTTAAAAAATTCATAACAAAAGTGTCTCCAAAATATTTTTCGACACCCAATAATTAAAGACATTGTAGAAAAAACTTATGTTTAATATTTTTTGAAAATTTAAGGATAAACAAAAAGAATATTGTTATTTTTTGAAACTATATTACTATCTCGTCTCGCCCACAGGGTAACGACGAGTTGGCATAGCATGAGGTGATGAGATGGCAATGATGGCATACTCCTCTTTAGTCTCTGCAAACAAAAGTTTTCACAAGAGGTGACACATCAGCACATTCACAGTGTGCCCGTTTTTTACATCGAATACATCTAATCCATTTTTCTGCGGAGTTTGATGTAGAAAAGAGGCTGCTACAGTAAATACACGCTGCATCATCATCATCGTCAGTTTCAATTCTATCTTCGTCACTGGAAGAATTACCCATTTTTAATACGGTTTTTGCTTCCTTTGCTCCCATTCTTGATTCTTTTCTAGTTTTTTCTGCAGTTTTTATTTTCAGTATTTCGATTTCAGGTGTAGTATTCAAAATTCCAAATTTTCCACTGTTTCCATTTCTACTCTTTTTTCTCATTTCAACTTTTGGCAGTGGAGATATTTCAGATGGCTTTATAAGAAATTTATCGATACTCAAATTATTCATATTATGATCTTCACTAATCTTCTTGCCATTCTCAAGTGTTTGGAAAACCAAGTGACTTTCTTGCGTATTTATTACCACCTCCTCCTTCTTCTGTGTATCGTCTTGTTCGTTTTCACGTTCTTCATCTTGTATTTGACTGTCACTTTTATATTCAACTGGTTCATTCTCCACATATTCTTGATTTTCAACTTCAATTGTCTCTACGACACCGTTGGCTTGCTCTGCTCCTACATCTGTAACTTCAGCAGCATGGAACAGATGATCGGGAAATACTTCTCTATTGAACGGAAAAATACGAGTTATTGCAAATCCACTTGTAGCATTTTTCATAGTTGCAGCTTTCTGGTAGGCCTCCCTAAAGATTTCACCTACTTGAAAATGGGTAACCACTCTTCCAGGATGTAATTTCAGCCATTTCTGGAGTTCTTGGTTATAATACGTCGTAAGGGGGCCAAGAAACGAAACATCCAAGGGCTGCACTCTATGTGTACAGTGTGGCGGAAAGCAAAACAGAACTATACCGTTATCTTTGACGTGTTTGTGCCTCCAGAGTTTTATGGCTTGTATGGCCATCAAGAAGAAGCAAAACCTTTTCTTCACGTGATGGCTTTATCATTCTTACAAAATATTTCAGCCACTTCAAGAATATTTCGGCATTAGTCCATCCATGTTCTTGAGCAAATGCAATTGAACCTGCTGGGGCGTTATCCATTAGTTCATTTTTCATATTTTTTCGAGGAAATATGAAGTATGGTGGAATATAGTTTCCCCCAGCACTTATCGCACATACAACTGTGAAGTGTTTTCCCCTTTCAGCGCTTGTCAACACTCCCACTTGTTTTCGCCCTTTAACTGCAAAAATTCGACAGTTTTTGGAAGGAACTGTTGAAAATACGCTTCCGTCCATTTTATACATTCTGGTTGGATCATAGTTTATTTCAGTCTAGGCATTTTCCAACAGATCGAAGTATATTGAGATCTGTTGCTTATTAAATGCCATAGCTCGAGCTGCTGAAGTTGATTCGGGCATTCGTAATGATATTTGAGGATTTCTTGGCCTAAATCCTTTCAGCCAATCATTACCTGCCATCTTATTTTCAAGGTTGAATAGATGAGGAATGCCGTTCTGGACAGCCAAGTCGAATGCCAGTTTTTACAGGTCCGAAGTTGTCATTCCAAAAAATCTTCCTTCCATGTTCTTGATATGTTTAACGATTTCGGCTTCCATATATTTATTAAACGTTACTCGTTTCCCTCCCATATAACCTTTGACAGCACCCACACTAAATTGGTTCGTACCATGACAACGTCTTCGTAAAGTACTAAAAGGTACACCAAATGTTTTCGAAGCGAGCAACCAACCCATTCTTTTCTCTTGAATTGCATTTAAGGCCGCTTCCATATCTTCTTCGCTCCACTGCAACCGATTACTTTTTCTGTAATATTCACCTACCATTTTCTGAAATGATTAATAATAAAATAGAGATAATTTATACTTTCCAAATTCACTACAAGAGTGGCTGACAGGGCGGGATGACATACTGCCATCTCGTCCTACTGCTGTGTATGCCATCTAGGGCTGAAGTACATGCACTAACTTCATTACTATCTTCTTCTTTTTGAGACGAAATACTGAGGATTGCATGCGACTAAAATGTGAGGTTAGGATAGATGATTTGAAATGTTAAAGACAATTTGTAAGAAAATTACTAATAGTGCCCACAAAACACAACTCACGAATACTCAAAAAATACTTCTTACCTTCCGAATCACAGAATATTTCGTATAAGTTTGGTATATCGAAGTAGATTTACAGGCACTTTGTGAAACATGCACATAATGCAAGTTAGTCCACTGCACTGAGTTATTAGCGGTAAATACAAATATAACTAAGAGATTTAACTCCTATGCCAACTCTGCCACTATGCCCATCTCAGGCACTTTTCCCCTAAATTGGGAATAGTAACATTGGTATAATAATTTGGTAAATATACTGATGTTTGAATTTTACTTTTCCGCCAACCTATCTAATATGCGAGAAAAGTATTGGTTTACCCACAAAAAAGTTGGAAATTTGAATTTTTTTTTGAGTTATTTTTACGTTATCCATCAACAACAACACGAAAAAACGGTTTTTAGAAAAAAAATCCTGTGTGTATGTCGTCGTCGTCGTTGTCGTCGGCCACTTTTCCTTGCAAGCCTTGTTAGCACGATACAGCCTCCGGAGTGCAATAGGTCACCAATTTTATGATGGAATATTGTTGAGGACATTTCACAGATGAACCCTATTGATTTTCAGCTCACCAGAGCCAGTACAACGGGTCCTATGGTACTTGAAGTACGACATTTTGTCGTTTTTCGAGAAATTTCAGTTTGTTAGCACGATACAGCCTCCGGAGTGCAACAAGTCACCAATTTTATGATTGAATATTATTCAGGGCATCTCACTGATGAACCCTATTGATTTTCAGCTCACCAGAGCCAATACAACTGGTGCTACAGTACTTTAAGTACGATATTTTTGTCATTTTTGGAGATGTTTCAGTTTATTAGCACGATACAGCCTCCGGAGTATATACAAGTGATGAATTTTATGACTGGATATTATTCAGAGCGTCTTAAACATGCACCCTATTGATATTGAGCTTACTAAAGCCAGTACAACGGGTGCTGTGGTACTTGAAGTACCAAATTTTTGTCATCTTTGGAGAATTTTCAGTTTGTTAGCACGATACAGCCTCCAGAGAGTATACGATTGATCAACTTTATGAATAAGTATTGTTCAAGGTGTCTCACAGATGTACCCTATTGATTTTCAGTTGACTAGAGCGAGTACAGCGGGTCCTATAAAACTAGATATACTAAATCTTTGGAGAAATTTCGGTTTGTTAGCACGATACATCCCCCGAAGTGTATACAAGTAACAATTTTATGATAGAATATTGTTCAGGGCCACAGATGCGAAAAAGTTAGTTTTAATCTTTAAAACCGTTTATTTTAAATGTGTTTTTGATCATTTGTCATTTTGATCATAATGTATTATAAAAAGGAAATAAATAACAAAAACCAATAAAACCACTTTTTATTTTTTTACATATTTATTTAAATACTAAATAAGGTGTATTAGGATTTCGATTTATTTTTAACATTTATATTGTCTTTTGGTTCTAAATTACAGAATATATGGCACCACTGATAGTCAATATATGCCTCCAATTAGACCACACTAAATGTAGGTACCAGATATATTTTTATTTTTTAAAATGATAGGCATGTTGATATGCTAAATAGTTAAATTATTTGAATTCAAAGTAATTTAGATACGTAAACTTAGATAAGCAAATTCTTAAAGAATCGCTGTTAATTCACAAATACACAATCGAGATAAAACTTCGGCTTTTTTAACAAATATATTTAACTATTGTAAAAATAATTAATTGACCTGATAATAGTAACAATATTACAGTATGATATGTTTTTAGAGTATTACATTATATATGGGATCTACAGTAGAAAATCACTTTTTCTACTTCCGTTACTAAAACCGCATTTTAAACACGGGTTTGACATGCACAAAACTAGTGTTTAAAATGCGGGAAGTCACATCTCATTTATCTTTTGTCTTTTAAACGTTAAATCAAGTTTATCTTTTGAATATTGAATTTCAAGTTCCGTGATAATTTTGTTGTTCTATGTCATTCAGCCGCCAGCCATCGTCCGTCATGTTATGAATATAATATAATATAATTTTTTTATTCCTGTGGGCGAAGAAAAAGTATAGTAATTATCTCGTGTTAAAAACATCTTTAGTCACTTGTTTCACAAGTAGTAAAACTCGTGACTAAAGTAAACTTTTTGACATTTGGTACTTAATATACTATTTTAATTAGACCAACTTGTATATTTTGGCTTTATTGTAAGCATTTTCAATCCTTTTCACTTGTAAACGAGTTATAAATATATACGATACACTCAATAATTTATAATGAGCGTTTATTGAGAAAAATACTGAACCATTGCCTTTATGAAGTGCAGCATAATTTACAATACTATGAATAACATTATAAACAATATATTGAATCACCTTTTTCCTCGGGTAAAGTAAGATAATTATAAAATGAGCTTGTACTGTGTTTATTTCAATATTCGATTTATTTTTATCAAAATCGTTACGTTTTGCTATCCAAAAAAGCCGAAATTTTGTTTTCGGTTATCCGGTGAATCCACTTATGAATTATTAACATTTTAAAATGATATTATTGTGGTTGAAATATTTGTTTTTATATCTTTTTGACATAAGCAAATTTCACACAGTATTTACCGAATTAACAATTTGTCGTTTGCGAATTTTAAAGCCACGTCTACCTCAAAGTCACCTTTTGAACGACTATAGTAGATAGGCAGCACTGGTTCTGGACCATTCCTTATATAAAATGACATGGGAAAGCGTTAAGGTTCATTTTTTTGTCCGAACCAGGGTCATTATGATTGTGAGGTCAACAACCCACTGCTGTTATGCTCCATATACCCCGTCTTCTTCATAATGCCGATTGTCCCACTTCAATCCGATCAATAATAACAGATATACATGTTAGTGCTCTTATGGCCTATACGAAGAATTTTACCCCTTGTCTATGCTCCATGCCGTTTTTCTCACTTTAATCCGACCATTTATAACAGAAATAGGTACATGTTAATACCTTTTTGCCATCGTAACTCAAGATTGTTGACCTGTGAGGGATGCTCGAAGACCGCACGCCCAATTCGACGCATGCGCATAGGGTTAATTACCTCACAACCATATTAATGATTAAAGGGCGGAATATATGCAAAGTGCATATATTTGCATATTTTGCATATTTTTACAAATTTCATAAAAAATTGCATATTTCGGCAAAAATAAAATTCGTGTGCATATTTTTATGTTTATCGTTTTATCAAAAGATTAAGTGCGACCCTTGCAGATAATTGAAATAATTTAAAAGGTGGGTAGGTTTGATTATTATATGGTTTATGGACCCATTTTATTATTATATGGTTTATTGCCGGCATTTATTGGATGTTTAGGAATTTCCAAGTAATCAGCTTGCCTAATTCACCGAACCGAAGTCGTGTTCGGTGGTAGTAAGTATTGTCACAGAAACTTCTGTTCGGTGCGCGAATGAATTCATAACAAAGCTTTCTTTTTTCGGGGTCTAGTTGGAATGCGGCGGCTTGCTTTTATAGTTCGGACTTCAAAGTACCGACGCCAAGTGAACCTTCTTGTCTTGTTTCTTTTCGGTGCCTAATTGGAGATAAAATGTGGTCTCTTCTTTTGTATTTATATTGTATAGTTTAGTTTGTCGATAGATTCCAGTGTGAAAAGAGTGATTTCGAAAATATTTATTTCAAACGCCTAAAATGCCGAAAGCCGCTTCGTGGATTAAAATTTTTCCTGAGTTGGAGTTTAGTGGGGATAAAGTGTTTTGCAAAGTTTGTGCCAAAATCATTGTTTGTGAAAAGAAGTTCCAAATTGATCAACACTTGAAAACAGCTATGCATAAAGCTAAGTTGCAGAAAAATAAATCTGTGCCTGTTCAGCAGTGTGTGCAAACCGCATTTCAAAATGTCAAACCAAAGAGTGAAAAGGAGGTGTTTCATCAAGACTTATTCAAAGCTTTAGTCGCAGCAAATATACCTTTGAAGAAGCTGCAAAATACACAATTCAGAGATTTTTTGCAAAAATATTGTAATCAAAACATTCCTGACGAATCCACACTTAGAAAGAAGTATGTGCAAACAGTATACTAAACCGTAATGGGAGAAATTAAAGTTTCACTGGGCGATGAACATTTTTATATTATTGTTGATGAAAGCCCAGACTCATGTGGTCGATATATCGCACATCTTATGATTGGAGGGCTTCAAGAAAATGAGCCAGGGAAGCCATATTTAATATCTTCTAAACAGTTAGACAAAACAAATAATGTGACCGTAACTCGATTTATTCAGCAGTCTCTATCAATTTTTTTTACCAAATCCAGTTCCAGTAGAGAAGTTTTTAGTGTTTTTGTCTGACGCAGCGCCGTATATGGTTAAAGTAGGCCAAAACTTAAAAATATTTTATGCCAATATGGTACATGTCACTTGCCTTTTACACGGGATAAACAGAGTTGCAGAAACTATTAGAACAGCATATCCCTTGGTGAACAAATTAATTTCAAATGTAAAGAAAGTGTTTTTGAAAGCACCTCTAAGAGTGCAGATCTATAGAGAGAAATTGCCAGGAGTTAGTTCACCTCCAGAGCCCGTAATTACTCGATGGGGAACATGGATTAAGGCCGCGATATTCTACGCAGACCATTTTGAAGCCATTAAAGACATAGTTTTAGATTTAGAAGACAATTCACAGTGTGTAGTGCAAAGTCAAGCAGTATTCAAAAATGTAAATTTAGCTAAGGAACTTGTTTTTATTAAGGTTAATTTTAGTTTTATACCAGATATAATAACTTCGTTAGAAAGTAGGAATGTAAGTTTAAGAGAATCAATTAATATTGTTGAAACTTTTTCCGACAAATGCAAAAAAGTTCCCGGTGATGTAGGAAATCAAGTAAGAAGTAAACTCGAAGTTATTGTGGGAAATAATGAAGGCTTCAAGTATTTAATGGAAGTCAAAAATATTTTTGATACTAAACCATCCAACGAAGTAATACCTTGGCCTTATAACTTACTACCCAAATTAAAATATTGCCAGATTACATCGGTAGATGTTGAAAGAACTTTTTCTTTGTACAAACATATTTTTACAGACAGAAGGCAAACACTTTTATCGGAAAATTTTGAAAAATATATACTATTTCAGGTTAAAAATTTTACCTATTATATTTTTCTTTTAATTTTACTTAAAAAAAAAATTTTTGTAAGAGTCGGCGTATGTTTCTTTCCATTTTTCCATGTTATATTCAAGGCATATAATTGCATATTTTGACAAATAAATGCATATTGTTGCATATTTCAAAGAAAAACTATGCATATATATGCGCATATTTTAACTGAATTGACGTGCATATATTCCGCCCTTTATTAAAGATCTTGGTTTGGTAAAAAAAGTGCAGAATGAACCTTAGCGTTTTCCCATGTTAAGTTACATAAGGAATGGCCCAGAACCCGTGCTCCCTATCTACTGAATATAACAATTAATTTTTAGTGGCAGGAGTTGAAGGGAAAATACTATTTTGAAAAGTTTTTTAGTTTTCTGTGTTTTTACTTGGAAAATAGCCAATTTTGTCCACCGAGTTGTCTCTTATCTCTAGATATATTTATCGACATTTACCTGCGTAGTATTTTAGGTGAAACAGTAGTTATTGTAATTACCTGCAAAACGTACGAATGTAAACATGTACTGAATATCGCCTTTGACATTAATATGAGCAGTACTTTTTTTATAATCCGTGGTACCGCATTCCAGAAATGCATCTCTCAGGGACTTTTTTCTGCTCCTTTTCTCGAATATGAGCTCATTATCTGGATTGTTTTGGTAAGTAGGTACTATTTTTCAAGTCAGGACGTTTTCCTGAAAATTTCAACTCTGTAGAAAAACCTCTTTATCAAAAAACAAGCAGTACCAATCACATTTTCCACCTAAAACCTTTGTTACTATATTTTCAACTTTTTTTCTCAATTCTCATTAGCAAAAAAATACGATTTCTCATTAATTGTTGATCAATTGTTGTGAATTGAACATCTGTGCTTCTGTTCAAAATTATTCCTGACTCGACTGGACTCTAAGGTTACTAAGAACTCTACTCGTCTATTTTTGAGTTACAAGTGATTTGTAAGCGCAAAAACATATCCATTATCGTACTACAAGCAACACGAGTTTGAGCTTCGTATGATATGGCTCTCTTACTCATGTTCCTTGAACTGTTGGTTTTAAAATATTATCTATTGATTCAGGCAGAACCGCATTATAAGTTGTAAATTTTTTAAATTGAGATTGATTTTCTAACATACATTTCGTAAAATTACTTTAATTAGAGAAGTCTTGTGATTGCAATAACCACTACAGTACAAATCTTATAAATACCTGATCAGAGCATTTTAAGTTGTGATTAACTTTCTCTCCTTGAAGAGAAAATATTTTTTTCTTTTGCAAATACTACAGAAAATGAATACTTGGCTGGAAAATGTGATTTCAATAAGACATAGTTGGACAAAACAAAATCATTTTGAAACTGTACTTAATGAAACCGTTTGTGAATATAAGGAAAAAGTTTCCTCAATTTTATATGAAAAAGTTGAATTTTTTACAGACAATAGAAAAGTTTACAAATGTGCCCGATTTTGTAAATCTAAAGAACGAGAGTAAGCTATTAAATGCTTGGTCCTTATTTGTGGCAATTGTCGAACATTTTCTGGGCAACCACAAATTGAATACTATGGTAAATATCATGTTTAATAGTTTCCGATTTCTTGGGTGTTGCACTATTTACATTCATCTTCGTGAAATTAAGGACACAATTAATAAACAGGGTGAAATATTTTACCAACATATTAAGACTATGAATGATCTCTATTACATTATTTTCCAAAAGTCCTTCAAGGATACGATAGAAAACGACTCTAATAAAATTAAAGATTCATTGATTCGATTATGTTCAAGATTTTATATCTTTTAGAGAAAATGGAGCTCTTATACAAAAAATAATGTCATGTTTAACTTCTAGAGCCCGACATTCGTATAACTGCTGCTCTAAATATCTCTTTTACGGATTTTATATACTTATATGTAATTTGAAAGTTAGTCAAATGTTTTAATATTAAATTTAAAACGATAAAAAACTTAATTTAAAAAGTAAAACAAAAGTATCATTACATGTCTGCTAATAAATGCAAGAAATTTGCGTAAGTCAAACTTTTTCAGTGTAGGAGAAACACAATATAAGAAACCTAATCTATACATTTTTCTACGTACTGATTATATTCTAAATAATACTGTCCACCAAGAAAATGATAAAAATACGTTTTATTTCATAGTATTTCTTATAACTAACCTAATGCAGATATTTTCTGTACCCTGTATAATATGTAAATTATTAGTATTACTTTATCTTCTGATTACATCTCATAATAAACTTTAAGAACACACTAATCAAGGTGTATGATTTTATAATTTCTTTTAGGCCTATCTCTAATCCTTTTGGTTTCCAGTTCATTCGAACACTTACATATATACATATGATATCGTTTTCGTGATAATAGTACGTTTGGTTGTGCCAAAAAAAATACCAACCCAGATAATTGTTGGTTTTGTGCCCAATAGTAATAATAAACTTAGCGATTCCAGCGTTCCATTTTGCGCAAATTGTTTTAATAAAATTAGTAGCAATGAAGTTACACATTTTCAAGCAGTTTTTGTGAACCATTAAGGTGCATTCTCAATCAATCTGCTAGCGAAGTGGCAATTCGGAATGCGTGCTACAAAACCCATTCTCAATCCTGTCAATTCAGTCAGTCTGTAGTACTTACCTATTTTGAAGATTATCCGTCGAAAAATTTGCATTTACCCTTCCCCTTCTTAAAAAATATCCAATACTTAGTAACGCGCTCATCAGGTTATTCAAGAAGGGGAAGAGTGAATCCAATGATTATATTCCCTTTCCCTTCTGGAATAGTTTAATGCGGTTACAGAGTATTGGATATTGATCTTGAAAAATATCCAATACTTTGTAACGCGCAATAAGTTATTCAAGAAGGGGAAGGGAATGTCCAATGATTATATTCCCTTATATATGCTTTTAACTTTCATTTTTTTTAAAGTGCGTTCCGGACGCTAAATGTGGTGTCGATAGACTCAGCTCGTTTGAAGTGAAACTTTTTATAAGACACTATATGAGTTTTTTGACGAGAGTAATTTCGTAAAACTAACAATTTTGTTAAACTTTTGTTTGTCTTTTTCTAATTATTATTGAGTTAAGCTGAATGAAAAAGACGTAATGCTGTTTCACTTCTAAAGCTATTAGTTTTCGACTGACGCATACATTTTTGTCACTGAAATTGTTTTAATTTTTGAGGTACCTACTTAACATCCGCTGCCAGAGAGAAACGTCAAATAATTGTTGTGTTTACGAAATTTACTATAAAACAAGTGTGGCTATATGAATATATAGCCCGAATGAATACAAATACAACAGAATGAAAACCGTGGAGCGAAAAACGAAGCTTGGGAAGACCCTTGATGAGATAATACATAAAAGCAACAGGGTGAAATATATACCATCAGCTCAAACGGAAAATTTCGAGGCGGCTTTTTGCATGCGAACGATAAAATCATTAATTAAAAAAGACGTACGTCATTTGTTAATAAAACATCGCATTTTGGCGTTGAAACATTGTTGAGGGCTTTCAACTTTGTACCCCAGTACCCTCCGTCAGAATGTAAAATTTGGACACATACAAAAAATGTTTGGTTTTGGTTTTATTATTTCTCGAACTGAATACCAGTATCGAGTATCGATACAACCAAGGAGTTTCAGTATCTATCATGTTTTATGTACATACTTCTTACTTTACCAGTAAAATTCATTTGAGTCCGCCGCATTTTCTTACGACACTAGTTACATATTTATCACTAACATGTGGCTTCTGTGACGTACAATAAGGCGATAAAAGTTTTATTTCAATAAAATTCACCACTAGTCTCTACAGTTTCAGTCTTTCTTATAGTTATTCACCGTGGACTGTATTATGAAGAATGATCGATTTACTAAGAGGATTTATCTGCTTCTATACACACAACGAATTCAATCTATTTTAATTTATCAAAATGGTGAGACATAAGAATCGCTAATATGAAATATATCCGAAGATTGACTAGGTCACCGTACTCTTCCTGAAGGTGATCTAAGATGAGATCTGATATATCCTGTTCTGTAGTCAACCACGTGGCTTCGAGGTCCATTAGACCCGTGTCGACTTCTTCTGCTCCATCTATAGAAAGAAAAATAGTGTAAGAGATCGGTTGAGGTAGTTTTTAAAAGTAGTGAAAGACCCAACATTGAGTTTTGCAATAACTTGAATATTTACGGAATAATTTATTTAATTAATTTAAATATGTACAATTTTATATAATAAGTGCAGAGAGAACTTCTATTTCAAAGAATAATAAGCATGTCAAAATAAATAGAAGGTATAAATTGCGTATATCAAATTTCATTTGCTACTGTCCAGCTCTTTAAATGAAGAGGTGGTAAGAGACAGAAGAAAGCTATCACGTGAGCAATTACTATATAAACCATTGAATCGCTGATTAAGGTTATGCCAGTTCAAACAAAAGATGAGGGACGTAAAACTGATTCATTCAACACAAGAAGAATGTTTTATAATTAATAGTGTCACTGTTTTGCAGTGAATGGCAATAGGCAAGTGAGGATTGTAATTAAGTAAAATTGAAACCACTATTCGTGGAAACAGATTGAATATTGGAAAAATATGTTAAGTTGCTACCTAATTTTCGTTCCTGTTTCATTCAGATTTCGGTTCTGACGAGATGATAGAAAAGAGAGCTATGGAATGTCGCGCTTTGATGTAATGAATAGAATAACCAAATACCAAAAATTGTATTCAACAATTTTATAATGCAAATCTTTATAACATAAATAACAGTGAATCAAATTGAATAAGCGTATATATATATATATATATATATATATATAGAGGCGAGTTCTACCGAGTCGAATTTTGTTGATAGATTTAACTTTAATTCATCAACATTTTAGTAAATCAATAAAAGATTTATTGAATCAAAATTTCAACAGATAGAATCCATTGAAGCATGTGAACCTCACAGTCTCAAGTTTTACTTCTCTTGATCAAGAGTATTTTCTGTCGCTACAACGTGCATTTTGTAATTTAATACAAAAATCAGCATTAAGTGGTTCGAAAGTGTTATTTACCACGTTCTGGAACTTTATCGCAAATTTGATGTCTTTGGAATCACAGGGAGGAGGATATAGGAATAAGGATGCCAGAGAAAATGCTTTAAAGAGTATGGTAAAAGAAATGGGTATTATTGGGGTTACTAAAGCATATATATATATATATATATATATATATATATATAAAAATGAATATAATTTCATTAAATACGAGGTGCTATATGAAATATAAATTTCGATTTTCTACTACACCTGTTTTAGTCGAAATTTCAATAATTTCGACTTATTGGCCTGACCGTTCTTCGAAGGGCAAAACAACTACATTCCTGGCTAATACCACGCAGAATATTGAATTACATCCCCTTCGAAAACCGTGACGTCGATCGGCCATTTTGCCGATACGGACATCTGTGGTGATTCGCAACTGATAGCGGAAGAGCATAGTACACTTACGCGTTTCGACCTTCTTGGGTCTCTTCAAGAGTGCCGTAATGCCTTCCAGTTCAGAATCTCTAATCCGAACTGAAGATTACACCCTCCGACAACCTCTCTTGGTTCGTGTAGTTACACAAGCGAGAAGTAGTCAGTTGGCGCCATCTTCACTTTCAGTTGCGAACCAACACCTCAGATAAATGCGACCGTATTAGTCGTATTAAATAAAAATGAATATAATTTCATAAAATACGAGGTGCTATATGAAATATAAATTTCGATTTTCTACTACACCTGTTTTAGTCGAAATTTATATTTCATATAGCACCTCGTATTTTATGAACCAATAAGTCGAAATTATTGAAATTTCGACTAAAGCAGGTGTAGTAGAAAATCGAAATTTATATTTCATATAGCACCTCGTATTTTATGAACCAATAAGTCGAAATTATTGAAATTTCGACTAAAACAGGTGTAGTAGAAAATCGAAATTTATATTTCATATAGCACCTCGTATTTTATGACCCAATAAGTCGAAATTATTGAAATTTCGACTAAAACAGGTGTAGTAGAAAATCGAAATTTATATTTCATATAGCACCTCGTATTTTATGAGCCAATAAATCGAAATTATTGAAATTTCGACTAAAACAGGTGTAGTAGAAAATCGAAATTTATATTTCAAATAGCACCTCGTATTTTATGAAATTATATTCATTTTTATTTAATACGACTAATACAACTGAAAGTGAAGATGGCGCCAACTGACTACTTCTCGCTTCTGTAACTACACGAACCAAGAGAGGTTGTCGGAGGGTGTAATCTTCAGTTCGGATTAGAGATTCTGAACTGGAAGGCATTACGGCACTCTTGAAGAGACCCAAGAAGGTCGAAACGCGTAAGTGTACTATGCTCTTCCGCTATCAGTTGCGAATCACCACAGATGTCCGTATCGGCAAAATGGCCGATCGAAGTCACGGTTTTCGAAGGGGATGTAATTCAATATTCTGCGTGGTATTAGCCAGGAATGTAGGAATGTAGTTGTTTTGCCCTTCGAAGAACGGTCAGGCCAATAAGTCGAAATTATTGAAATTTCGACTAAAACAGGTGTAGTAGAAAATCGAAATTTATATATATATATATATATATATATATATATATATATATAATGAATAAAATTCTGACGACGAGAATAATGTACAAAAAAACAACATTCACTAGTTTATAAATCAAAGGAATGGAAACAACTGCTAAACATATATACAGGAATCTGGTAAGTATAAATATTGAATAACCAATTAAAACTTCAAAATATTTCAAAAATTAAAAAACAATTCAGGACTATTATACACTTAGTTCAAGATATTTTGTATAGTAAATTTAAGAAAAATTCCGACAATTGTCAATTTGAGTGTTTTTCATGAAAATACAAAATTCTTTAATTAAAATTGTCCTGGAGGATAATAACACTTATATAAATGGGTTTATAATGTCTTAGGGAATATATAAAATGTCCTTTACATGTATTACAATCCCAAAATTTGTTGTAATTCCCTTTTTATGGTATTTTTATTTACAATTAAATATACAATTTCTACAACCTAAAATGATGATATATATGGAACTGTTTAGTTTTCAATTTATGAATTTTTACTAATTTTATTTTATATAAACTTTTATTTATTTCCAAATTTACCTTTTATGTTTTATATTCAATTCCAAAGCAATGATTTTAGGTTGGCAAGAAAGTCACTAGATTTTATTACTTCCTGTTCATTAAATTTTATTTAGTTAACAGATTTCCATGACATATAACATGGCTCTGTTCCGTATGTCATATTTCATAAAGTTTTTCTTTTTTTATAAATTATTTTTCAAATTGTAAACTTTTACTACCATCGTCTGTGAATATCGTTAATCAATTAGTAAGTTGAGTATTAATTCTTGTTATTTTAGGTTTCAAACAAACAACATTCTACTTCATCCATATATTGACATGGCAGTGTTCAGATGATTTTGAAAATTGTTGACATTGACTTGACCTTAGGATTTAATTGTGAAGGTAAAATTTTTATACTTAATTATAATGTTATCATTAAAATTTTATTCCTTATCCTTTCTTTATAATTGGTTTTCTCAATATTTGATAATACATTTGCATACTTCATTCATTCGTTTATGTTAAATTTAGTTTTTAACTAGGTAGTGTCTAATGGTACACCCTACGTATTAATAAAAAATCTTTTTAATATTAATCTCATACATGAATTATTTATATATATTGGAGGACTGGTTCAACATATATATATATATATATATATATATATATATTATAGTATATCTAATGTGTTTTACTAATTATATTATATTTTATATATGAATATGAATTTATATGATACTGAATTTAATTTGTAGCTGTCATCACAATTTGTGATAATAACTACACTATTGTGAAAATACCTTTACCTCTAAATATAACCTATAAAATTTTTAATGACAGCAGTTGTCAAATTAATATGCCCGGCTAAATAAATATTGAATTTTATATTATGAAAGATAAATCAATACAACACCAATCAACTCACTCTTTTCTCAGAGAGGGATCAAAGATTTCAACTAATAATTCAAATTTGTAAAATTCTTAATAATTTTCTAAATTACGTATCACACTATTCAAATCTACAGTAACTGTTTATCCAATACACTATAAGACAATTTAAATTATCTTATGACATATATGAATTTACTGTCAGGAGATTAACTAAATGTCACTTATTATACTAAATTTTCTATAGTATAAAAATTATCAAATATAATGAAAATGAATATGAAAAGAGAGCCAAAGAGATTTGGAATTCAAATTTATATAATATATTATCAAAATAACACTTACAAAAATTAAAACTCTTCAAAAATATCATAAACGCATAAACAAAGATAGAATTTTCTATCAAACCTTAATATTAAAAACAATCTATATTAGAAATTTCCTATCTAAATAAATTTAACCAAAAATTCAAAATGTCTAAATTTATCCTTGATATCTGTCAATGTAAAATACGTAAATTTTCTTGTAAATTGTGTGTTCCCAAAATTGTCTGCACTTGACGTAGAATTTTATATAAGTAACGTTACTATAATTTAATCATAAGATGCATCTATTTTCGAAATAATTTTGATCAAAGGCCTATTAATTCTCTAGAATAATATATAATATGGACTGGACTCACCAAACTGGATACTAGAAGATCTCGTACGTATTCTAAAACGTATTTTTAGAATTTCCGGAACAAACGTTTCCAAATCAATAATTTAGAAAACGCGAAAACCACTTGCACTTTAGCGGTAATTCTTTGTGAATAGTACACGCACTGGCTTTACAAAAGGCAAGATATGTTGAACTGATAACGATTATATAAATTCCCTAATATTCAAAATTAAATTTGAGACAACTCTTATTATGATGTTGTCTAATGGGGATTTCAAATTCCACTAACTAAAATGTTTCAATAAATAATTCTCTTCTCCTTTGGTTACCTAGCATTCTTTTTTTTTTAAAAATTACAAATTTACGTTTTTATATACCAAGAGAGATTTTCATTATTTTATTTATAAGCGCCATTTGCTAATAGAGACATCTGTATTCTGGTTTTTCAAATCGTTTTAAAATCTATCTGTCATTAAGTCTATTCTGCAGTAATGTCATATGAAATTGAAATGTCAAATTTTATTAGTATATTGAACCTTTCAAATTATTGATAATACAGTGTGTATTACTAGTATTACATCTAAATATGCATATTTTCTTTATTTCAATGTTTTCTATATATGTCATTTTCTTGGGATAGGTTCATTAATATACTACTAATTTTCTGTCATTCTTGACGTTTCGCCTTAATTACAAGGCTTTATCAAAAGATTTTAATTTCAGTCTACAATAAAAATTCACATTGGATAACACTGACCAACAATTCACATTTAAAATACCACACAAAAAGTAAGGGTACATATGAATATAAAATATAAAAGAGTACGTACCTTGACAACCATCTTCTTTGATCGATCATCAATGTTTGGTTCAAGTATTTAGACTTTTATTATTTTAGCTGATAACAGCTAATTAGAGTTTAATTTAACTTTATACACTGTTTAAACAAAAAACATGAATTCGATTTTCCGAACACAAAAATTATTTAAAAGAAAATGATTGCCATTAAGAATGAACCCGAAGCACTAAATGACAAGAAAGACATAGAGAACTTGAGTAAAATTTACCATAACCTTTTACATGCAGCCTCATAATTTGTGCATAATAAACCAACCAAAAAAATATGCCTCCGTTTTATATTATCGGACACCCTGTATATTGAAAATACTCAAACAATGCCAAGACACAGTGTATAAAATTAAATTAAACTCTAATTAGCTGTTATCAGTGAAAATAATAAAAAAAAACAAAAAAAGTCTAAATACTTGAACCAAACATTGATGATCGATCAAAGAAGATGGTTGTCAAGGTACGTACTCTTTTATATTTTATATTCATATGTACCCTTACTTTTTGTGTGGTATTCTAAATGTAAATTGTTTGTCAGTGTTACCCAATGTGAATTTTTATTGTAGACTGAAATTAAAATCTTTTTATTAAGCCTTGTAATTAAGGCGAAACGTCAAGAATGACAGAAAATTAGTAGTATATTAATGAACCTATCCCAAGAAAATGACATATATAGTAATGGTTCAAGAACATTCATCCAATATATATATATATATATATATATATATATATATATATTTTTGGTTCTTCAACAATTTCGCTAAGAATTTTTCGAGGACACGCTATATTCAAAAAGCTATCCCAGACCAACATCATTAGTAGTTTTTGCAATTTTTGTTTTCTTTTATCAATAGTATGATTTACTTTTAACATCCAAATATGTAGGTGTTTGTTTCTTGTCTCTCAATGAAGAAAAATAAGATATTTCAATAAAACTTTGCATTGCATTGTTTTTACATGACGAGACGACAAAACATTCTAAATTTCTTTAAACTTTCATTTGAATTGATAAACTAATAAAAAATCATTTCTGCTCAACGAAAAAACCTCACTAGGTAAGAGTGACACCTTAAAGAATATTTAATTATCAACAATTCAAATTTTATTTAATGATGTTTCTCAGGGAAATTTTTGAGGGATTTTTAACTTTTAGTTGTAAAAAAATTACTTTTTGTATTTGGTTTTACATATTTTATTCGAATGTTTCGGGAATGTTTCTAAAGTTTACTATACAAAATATCTGTGAGTAAGTATATAATAGTCCTCCATTGTTTTTAAATTTTTAAGTATTTAAGTTTTTGAAACTTTTTATTGGTTATTTAATGTTCATAATCACCAGATTCCTGTATATCTGTGTAGCCTTGATAAAGGATTAATTAATTAATCCGAAACGTCGCATCTGTTTTTTATTATTCTACTTAACCGATAAATAGTCGGAAAATATTTTCTAACTCTTTTTTTAACACATTCTCCAACTATAGTTATTTGTGTAACTAGTGGAAAAAGTGCATATTTGTTGCACGATACATGAAGTATGCAATCTTGCTGAGTGCAAGAAATATGCTTTTTGCACATGTTACACACAACATTTTTTCTTCGATCGAAATAAATATGTTTTCAAATCCAATTTTACTAGACTATTTTACAACAGATACTACAAAAATTACTAATAATTTTCCTTTTTTGAAATAATTCCAATTTTGATGTCGCAATTAGCGATTATTAGTGATGGACAAACTTCATTTCCACTGATTTTTTTAGTTTTGGTTTTATTTTTTCTTGTGGATGTCTCATCATGTTCTTTACTTAAAACACCTCATTTTCGGATTGTGAAGCTTTGTCATAGCAAAGAGGCTAAAAACAGCAGTAATAGAGCCAGTCAGATATAAGGGTAAATGGTTCAAACTCACGATATTTTCGATTTATGCATCGACAGACGACGCAGAGGAGGAGAAGAAAGATGGATTTTATGAGCTACTGGATCAACAGTATAGGGCGGTTCCAAGGCTTGATATCAGGGTAGTGATGGGAGATTGTAACGCTAAACTGGGAAAAGAGGAGTATCTCAGAGAGGTGGTAGGAAGACATAACGAATGTTAATGAGCACCGATTAGCAGAATTTGCAATATCTAATAATTTGGTAGTAAAATCCACACAATTTGAAAGAAAGAACGTATATAAAGCCACATGGGTTTCAAATGACGGAACAATGCGAAACCAAATTCTCATAGATGCAAGACACTCTAGTAGTATAATCAGAGCACGAAGTATGAGAGGAGCAGACAGCGATACTGATCACTTCCTAGTTAAATCCAGGCTGAGGACGAGAATAACAACACAGAAACCTGAACAACAAGTGTTAAGAGAAGGATGGGACGCAGAAGCTGTTCAAGAACCCAAAAAGGAAGGTGAGTACCAAATGGCCTTGAGCAACAAATTCGAATGCCTAAGATACGAGGAATATAATAAAGAACTAGAGGAAACATGGCAGCAAGTGGCAACAGTCATAGAAGAAGCAGCGACAGAAACCATTGGAAAAAAGAAGAAGCGCCCCAAAAGAAGATGGTTTGACAGAGAATGTGAAGAAGCGCTGGAATTGAAAACAAATAAGAGACTGACAATGCTAATAAACACTACGAATGAGAACAAAGAAGAATTTCACGGAACAAGAACACAGACACGGAGATTATTCAGAACTAAAAAGAAGAACTACCTAGAACATCAAATACGGGAAATAGACAGGGATAGAGGCATGACTAAGATAAGGAAGTTCTTTAGGGAAGTAGAGAGAGTGAGGAGGAATGGGAGTGTAAGAGAAACGGAAGGCATGAGAAATTAAAGTGGAGAACTGAAAATGACGGAAACGGAAATTGTTGAACGATTGAAGGAGTACTTTAAACAATTACTAAATATTGAAAGGGAGACAGAGGAAGAAGAAGACATTACCTTCCACTCAGCGGATATAACTTCTGGTACTGGTACTTGGTTCACCATCTAGAATACGAGCAGCTATTTCTGTTTTTTTAGATATTTACTCCTCAATGTAATTCATTTCATTGACAATTCGAACTGTTTTTTGCAGTAGTGCAAAAAAAGTTAAACTTTTGGCACAGTACATTAGTTTAAAAAATAATCACTTTTTGCACGATCGTAGAAAAAAGCATTTAATACTATAACTAGTTTATCAATTACGTGTGAACTAGAAGGGAGTCAACTCTAATACATATTTTGATGTTCAACTTAGAACAAAACAAAATTCGGCTCGTGAGAAGGCGCCTTAACATTTGAATTATTGTCCATTATGCAGTCAGTCATTACCTTAGTGATAGAGATGTAACTGGTTTTTGACATAACTACTTGTGCTAATCAAATAATACTTTTGTTAACTAAATAATTACGTGGATGTGCTCTCTAAACATTTATTGTAATTGATATGAACTTTTTACTTTGATTCATTCATTTATATATGAATCCTAACTTTACTTATCTCAGGTTATCAAATTATTTTTGCAAAACTCTATGTATCTTTTTCTACATTAAAAATGTGTTTGTAAAGTGCAATTCGACATATATAAAAAATAAAAAAATAGTGTGATTTTAGTTCTTTTTTTGAACATCTAGGCGTCTCATACCCTGTATCAGAAAACTTGATGTATGTTGCATTACGTTGATAGCAGTAAGGGGCATAACCCCAGCGACGATTTTTCCTTCCGTAACGTCTCCTATTACAATAGCCAATGTCAATAAAATGCACTCATCTATGGATTGTTTAAAACTAACTATTCAAGATTTTTCTGCTTCCTGAGAAATTATGGCATAATTTGGTTCACATTGAATTAAAAGTAGCTGGCTATAATTCAGCACTTTTGATTTATATACAGGGTGTTTCCTAAGTTATCTAAAATATTCTAGTGGGTGCTTCGTCACTCCATTTTAAAACGAAAACTTCTTATAAACATGTGTAATAAGTATTGTCGTTAATGAGATACAGGCTGTTGAATTGTTTTATTATTCTAACTTTGTTGTTTTATAACTATAAATAACTCAAAATGGAGTGACGAGGCGCCCACTACAATATTTTAGATTACTTAGGAAACACCCTGTATAGTTCTAGAACTTGGAGAAGGCAATAGAAGTTCTAGATACACGATAAAGAGCTAGTCAGTTTCGAATATTGAAATAAATACACACTTTTACAAAAATTATCATATTGTAAGTGAAATGAGTAGAAATTTATAGATATACAAGCTTTCCACTTTTCCACTGATATTATAAAATAAAATAAAAACTCCTTTCATATTGTCACGTTTGGAAATAACACCCAGTATCTGATAGGTTGAATAAAAGTAGGTGACTGTCTTAACAAATTTTTATTCATTATTTATAAAGTATAGCGTAGAATAAACATAACCAAGGCGAAACGAAGAGAAAACAATAAACCACAAACATTTTTCTTGGGTCAGAGATTATAACTTTTCGGAGAGTTGGTTTTCGCAAGCGCAAAGCGAACGGTTTAGTGAGTTAGAGTCGAAATCAGGGGTGTATTAGCGCGCCGTCCAGACAAAGTGCCCTGCCTAGTGAGGAAGACGTGCCCGTGAAGGTTGTTAATGTAAGTAAAGGAACCTATTGTATTTACTCATGTAATTTTGTCAAATTGAAAGTGTATCAGCTGTTGTCTGAAACCATGAAACATATGTAATAAACAATTGAAAGAATGGAGCAAACCCTCAAGATGTCTTCAGGAAACGTTCTGGAACACCGAATCGCCGAGGACATCGAGGGAACAGATGTATCAGGAAACAGAAAAACAGAACAATAGACCGATTTCGATTAGTTTTAGTTAATTAGGTAGAACTAACAGTAGGTAGAACTAACTTAGACTGTAAGCTTTGTAGTACTAACATAGTAGTACGTGGGGTTTTTTTGAATGCAAAAGGTGGGGTAGTAGCGATTTTATAGTATGTTGTTAGGCTTGTGGCCCTAATGAGAAATCAAAGTTTTCGACCTCGAGGCGCATGTGCTCGAGCCGCCATCTCGGTTTTTGGGTACAATAATTTGGTTTTTTCATAAGAACTCAAAAACTGTGGCTTTCACGATAAAAAATGTTCCATAAAAAGTTAAAGAGAACAAAATTTCATAGATTTCTTTTTGTAGCACACATTTGAACTGGCTGCATTTACAGTTAAACAAGCTGAAGATGATGCCGATGTCAACACTGCAATTTCATTATGCAGTGAATCAATATTTGATGCTGCTTTTGTAATCGGGGAAAACGTTGACCTTTTAGTAGTTCTGACAGCCTTAGCACCAGCCGCACATATGTTAGGAGTTACAGCTCCGTGAAGTTGCACTATTTGAAAAAAAAATGCGAACCTTCATTTTGGTTGAGTTTTATTTTATTATTCTTATTATATTTTTACATAATTATAAAAAAAAACTAAAAGGCACTTGAATATTATCATTTAACAGTATTATACTTTTCGTCAACAAAGTTAAAAAAGCGAAAAGTATATCGCATTTGCTTATGAAATTTAAGAATAGAAAATTATGATTTTAGAGCGTTACAAAAATTAATTTCTACTACATTTTGATACGTTTCGATGGTCCGGGCTGGTTACTGTCGGTATCCTGATGGTAGTTGTCTATGTCCTAGTCGTAGTTTTGGTCCGTAGTCTGAAAAATGCCATCCTCGCTTTCAATGCGGATTTCCGGCATATTTCTGCAAGATTCTCCGTTGCAGAAGCCACATACAACCGAACATTTAAGTCCAGCTTTTCGGCAGCTCAGTGCTCCACTACACCCCTTTTTGCATATGCCGATTTTAACCGCCATGCTCCAACCCCAGTGTTCAGGATTTTTCTCTACGCCTCTCCATTTCTGTACTTGGTGGTACATTCAAGGGCGTGGAACTGCGCCGCGTATTTTGTAGATGCCAAAGAGGCAATATTAAATTAACTTTTCAGCATAGATTTTGGCGAAGCGTTGGAAACGAATCTCTTCCAAACTCTCTTTATCCATGTGGCCACCATATAAAGCTACAGAAAAGCGTATTCCGGCCTCGGCAATCTCCTCTGGCGGGGCATCTTGTTGGTTAAAAGTTTCAATTATTTCATGCACCGCTCTGTTCTTTTCTATCAGCATACAAAATTTAGTTTTTCCCTGAATAGGGATGACGTAGTGTCACAGCCACTGAAATCAGGCAAGAACATAATGTGCTTGGTTACTTCTTCGTATTTGAGGATACTTGCTGAACATATCCTCTCAGTAGTTTTTCCTCTTCCAGGTTTACGGAAGTGGATAGAACCTTCGGCTGGTGCTATGGCTCTCAGAAGTACTAAAAGGTCAACGTCTTCCCCGACCACAAAAACAGCATCAAATATGGATTCATTGCATAATTAAATTGCAGTGTTGCACATCAGCATCCTCTTCAGCCAGTTACAATGTGTGTTACAAAAAATTTTCTACAAAAAATGTAGGAAGTTTTGTCCTCTTTAACTTTGTATAGAACTACATTTGTCGTGAAAGCGATCGTTTTTGAGTTATTATCAAAAAACCAAATTTTTGTACCTAAAATCCAAGATGGTGGCTCGAGCGCATGCGCCTCGAGGTCAAAAACTGAATTTTTCATTACATACTAAAATAAACGGTTTTAAAGATTAAAACTAACTTTTCCGCATCTGCGGCCCTGAACGATATTCTATCATAAAATTCTTACTTGTATACACTTCGGGTGATGTATCGGGATAACAAACTGATATTTCTCCAAAAATAACCAAAAATGTAGTATATCTGGATTTATAGGACCCGCTGTACTCGCTCTAGTCAACTGAAAATCAATATACATCTGTGAGGCACCTTGAACAATATTCAATCATAAAATTGATCAATCGTATACTCTCTGGAGGCTGTATCGTGCTAACTTGAAAATTCTCCAAAAACGACAAAAATTTGGTACTTCAAGTACCATAGCACCCGTTGTACTGGCTTAAGTGTGCTAAATATCAATAGGGTTCATCTTTGAGACGCTCTGAATAATATCCAATCATAAAATTGGTCACTTGTATATAGTCCGGATGCTGTATCGTGCAAACAAACTGAAACTTTACCAAAAATAACAAAAATATCGTACTTAAAGTACTGTAGTACCTGTTGTATTGGGTATAGTGAGCTGAAAATCACTAGGGTTCACTTGTGAGATGTCCTGAATAATATTCAATCATCAAATTGGTGACTCGTTGAACTCCGGAGGCTGTATCGTGCTAACAAACTGAAATTTCTCGAAAAACGACAAAATGTACTTCAAGTACCATAGCACCCGTTGTACTGGCTCTGGTGAGCTGAAAATCAATAGGGTTCATCTGTGAAATGTCCTTAACAATATTCCATCATAAAATTGGTGACCTATTGCACTCCGGAGGCTGTATCGTGCTAACAAGGCTTGCAAGGAAAAGTGGCCGACGACAACGACGACGACGACGACGACATACACACAGGATTTTTTTTCTAAAAACCGTTTTTCGTGTTGTTCTTGATGAAAATCGTAAAAATAAAACAAAATTTTTTTCAAAATTCCAACTACTTTTTTTGGGGTAATACTTTTCTCGCATATTAAATAGGTTGGGCGGAAAAGTAAAATCGCTACTACCTCACCTTTTGCATTCAAACATCCCTTTTTTATACCCACGTACTGGACTATAGTTGTGAAACAACGAAGTTTAAGATTCTTTCATGGACGAATGAATTGAAAATAATTGATAAGTTGAAGAGTATGGTCAAACGAGCCAAGAGAGATATATATAAAAGCATAAATGACTGTCATCATGAATGCTAAGGACAGGAAGAATAAAAAACCCTGATTCCAAAAATGCACTCGTATTCAAAGAATAAATCAGAAAATTTTTCTGTTGGTCGGCAAAGATAAATGTATATGAAGAGAAGTTTTTAATAGAAAGGTACCTGACTAATAAACTTTTTTTTCTGCTAAACTTAAATTCGTAAATATTTATCAAATAAGTGGAGCTATTTATGGTGCACAGATCTCTGAAATGATTTGACTAGATTACATATGCAGAAGTGAGTAAACCCCTTAGAAACTTTCATAAAGGGATTCGCATTTATATGAAACATTTCTTCCGTTGGAAATTGAAGTCTCAAAAGTGCTCTGAGCAGCTCGTATCAAATATTAAACTTCGGCGCAATTTCCTCATTCCCCTTTTGCATATTATTTCGCCTTTCAATCTGAGTACGCCTTCGAGATCAATTTTCTTAAATTGTTCATAAGAAACCTCTGCCGTTTGCACACTTATAACCTAATTTATGATGAGACTGTAGAGACTTGAATTTATTGTTATCTTTTAACTGAATATTTGAGTATACATACTAGGTGACAAACAGATATTTTATTTTTGATACAGAAAACGCTGAAAGGTCATGCCTTATTTATACAGTATACAAATATCGTAATAGACACAATCACTGCATTTTCAATAATATTAATTTAAAGATTGAATTAACTAATACAGAGTGCCCCATGTAACTTTTTGGAGTTGTGATCGCTTATTACTCAAATATTTTTGGTAATAGAAATATGTTTCACCGGTTTTATTGAAGTTAAAAGTTTTTTTATCAATACCTAATGGGATATTTTATCGGAACTCTGGTTTGACCTGAAATTAACACGGTGATTTTTATAGACATACACAAATCTCAATCTCTAAGCTTTCTAAACATGTATAGTTAGTGCCAAGTTAAATAACTTTAAGCATTTTGTAAGGCAATTTATTATTTATTATGAGTGTCAATAACATGTCAATAAAATGCCAATTTTGAACGTAAAGATATTTAACACAAAATATTATTACGACAACTTTTCGAAATGGTGTCCTCGATGTTTATACACATTCGCCATATTTTAATTAAGTTTCGATAACTAGCTGTTACCATCTTTCTAGGAATACTTTCAATCACATTTGTTATGTTGGTCTTTAAATCTTTATACTGATAATTTTCTATCTGCATTCATGCTATAAAAAAAAGTTAGTAAGTTTTTTTATCTTTTCTACGAAAGTTGCTTCGACTCCCCAAATTTTTGATATCTCTAAAGCCTCTGATTCAATTTCATCATAACTGTTACGAAGCTCGCAAAACTGTAACCAACGTACTTTTAGCTTGTCTTAAATTTCTCACGTATCCGTATCCGTAACGAACTGCGCACGGGTAGATACGTTACAGCGCAGCCGATACGATGCGTTGAACGGATTGTAACGTCCCTTTTATGTATACGTAGACGTATCCGTATCCCGACCAACATTAGTATTCTGTGCTATTAGTGCTATTTTACAGGTCTTCCTTGATATTGGTTTGATTTGATTATAACCACAAAGTTCAATTTTAGTTTTATTTTTTTACTTTTACCATAGAATAGTGCTTTGACCATCCTGGTTTTAGCACGAAACGGTACGTTATCTGCTAAAAAGGTGTTCTCGACAACTTTTTTACGTCAACGTAACTCCAATACGGATACGTATACGTGAAAAAACTTATGACAAGCTAAAAGTGCCTATTGTTAAATAAAGCAGATGCCTCGGAAATCTTATAGGCGAGCGGGACGCACCCCCAAATTGACCTTACAGTGACCACGGAAGTACTAATCGCTAAGACCACTTTTACTTTATGTTTTCGGGGTCGCTAAATACGAACATGAAATTATTTTTTCGATAGAATTGGGGGAACATGGAAAAAACGGCAATTTCGGGTAAAATTGAGACAATTGAATTTGGCGTTTTTCTGTGTTCATCTCGCTATATGATCCACATTTATTAATGTATCATTATGAAATTTTTTACGACTATTTCGTATCTAAAGATCTAAACAACAAGCCTGCACCGAAAATTCTGCGACAATTAATACTTGAACAATAAATTTACAATTGTTTACTTACGTGTTCCGAGTTTTGTCGTACAAATGCAAAAGTTGTGTTACGAAGTTTCGAATTTCTAAAAACTAATTATCCAGTATTTAAATGCAATACCTAAAGAAGTTCTTGGGAAAGTTTCAGATCTAAATATTGAAAAGAAAAAAATATATGCTATTTGAAAGTCGAGCGTCGCATGCGGCTGTACGGCGCGCTATAGCACGAGCAGCGACTATCCGGGTCGGAACTTTACATGCGTCCGAAATACGGTTTTAATATATCAATTAAAATAAAAACCATTAAAATATCTTAAAAATCTTATTTCATCTGTATTTACAATCACTTCTTTATTTACACATGTATCATTACAAATACAAACATCACAGCATTTCAAATTAGATTGTCTACAAGTGCAAACGTCAGTTTCGCAAGCATATTTGCCAGTGCACGAATAAAAGTACTGTTGTAGTATTTCCATAGCAGTGGGTCCCATCGTAATCATCGAAACTCAATCTACCTGTTCCTACCACCCAGCCAAACTTTGTCACATCTTTGGAAATGATTAGAGGTTCGATTGCTTGTTTCCACTCATTGATTTGCCAAAGAGCTCTTAAAATGTGTTTATGCATCGCGGGTTCAGATGGACGAAGTCTTGCGATTTCAGAGTTCTTTTCGATAGTTAAATGATATCTTAATGAATTTATATCGTTACGTGTACCTTTTGACTTTTTCTTTGGATCGTACAAATAAGATGTGAATGTACTGACGACTTCTTGAGCAACATGTATGTCTAAGTCGGTTATTGTAGCTAAATTAGTCAATTATTCGTCTGACATAAGTCGTAATGCTGCATTCACCTTGATCTTGCCTATGTAAAATAACGATGAATTAGTATCACAGCCTGTTAGAGCGTGTGCAGCTAACAACGACGAACAGATATTTTTTCCTAATTTTTGTGCTAAACTATGAATAGGTATATACCTTCTGAAATAAGTGCGTACGGATATTTTTCCCGTGAAAAACCATAGCTGAGGTCTATTTTCGAAACTTGCAAAATGAAATAGTAGTAATAAAAAAACGTCTGTATCGGGAGATTCTACAATTATTAACTGGTTTTCACTCATTCTGCGTTGAATATGTTGTACATGAAATATTAAGCGAGTATCAGCATCTATGTGATTACATGTGAAATTTAAATCGTTTTTGCACCCTTCATAATTTATTGAAAACGCACGTTCACGTGGTTCCAACTCTCCAGATAAATAAACTTTTTTATTTGGATTTTGGATCATTGTATCGCATGTAGGTAAGTGTTGTTTCAAATAATTGCAAAGAAATCCAGTTAAATTTGACTTATTTATGTCATTCGATAAAAAATTTTTCAAGTCGCTCAAAATTCCATTTCTGTGTATGTTATAGGTTTTCCCTCCACAGCCATACCTACGACTTCTTTCCTCTTGCTTAGGATTCAATAATGATTCATCGTCGTAACGATCGAATACGAGATGTACTTCGTCGGCATACGCGACGCTCGACTTTGAAATAGCATATCTTTTTTTCTTTTCAATATTTAGATCTGAAACTTTCCCAAAAACTTCTTTAGGTATTGCATTTTAATACTGAATAATTAGTTTTTAGAAATTCGAAACTTCGTAACACAACTTTTGCATTTGTACGACAAAACTCGGAACACGTAAAAGTAAACAATTGTAAATTTACTGTTCAAGTATTAATTGTCGCAGAATTTTCGGAGTAGACTTGTTGTTTAGGTCTTTAGATACGCAATAGTCATAAAAATTTTTATAATGATACATTGATAAATGTGGAAGATATAGCGAGATGAACACAGAAAAACGCCAAATTCAATTGTCTCAATTTTACCCGAAATTGCCGTTTTTTCCATGCGGTCTTAGCGATTAGTACTGCGTGGTCACATACTGCTATTTCTAAGTGACTTTCTGGGGGTGTATCGTATTCGAATAAAAACGTTCGCAGTCGCATAGGGAATGACTGTGAAAATCCAGCAAATAGCAGCGCCGAATTTGGCTACTGGTTTCGTATCAATGTGCAGTTTTGAAATATGCGTCCCGCTCGCCTATTAGTTGTTTTACTTTGAAGTACTTTAGTAACATGGTTTAAGCAATTATATATTTTGGAAAATAGAACTAAATTAAGCAAGAGTTTAAAGTTTTCCTATTGTTTCTTCAGTCCAGTGATGCTTCAGATTGTTCATTTTTATTCTTGCTTATTAAAATAATTTCTGTATAACATTTATGAAATTAAATCTAGAGCATATTTCCTTGATGACCATCATGTCGTATTTAAACCCGTTTAATGAAATTTTACTTAAAGGACAGTCTTTAACTAATTCCCATCGTTTAACATATTTTAATTCAAAGGTTTATTAGTCATTTTTGATTGTATTATAATTTAGTTATATAATTTAAAAAATTAGTTAAGCTCATTAACTAGTGAATCAAATTCGCGCTCTTCAGCGAGATTCTGTACAAAACACTTGATTTGTGAAGGGAAGTGTGGATTATTATTTATATGGTTATTCGTATTCTTTCTGTTATATTATTGTGTTATAAATATTGGCTGTGTTGATTTCAGTCCATGTTCACTTCCAAACACAAATTTGGATTGTGTAAGGAAAAGTCAACTGAACACAGTTTTTATAAAGAAATTTTGTACACTATCTTCGTATTTTCATCTTTTTTTTTTATAAATTACACCCATGCGAAGCCATGACGGGAGGTTAGTGAAGTATATTTTTATCACATCTCAAATTTAAGATACGAGATTCTGGGACACCCTGTATACATGACAATTGTGTGCAAAACGGAATCACGAAATACGAATGTAGATACATTCAATACAAAAAATAATGATGGTTTATCATCCTTTCATTTTACGAGTAAGAGGATTCACTAGCATCTTGTGCTGCATTGTAGAGAAATCCTGTTTTCGGACTTAAAAGATAGGAAAAAGGAGGTGAAGAAATAGTATCTGATAGGTATTAGTAAGTTATTACCAGGAGAAAATTCGTGGGAATCGAACATGATTTTATTGAATTCAGAAACGAAGCCTTAGTACTGAGCCACTTTCTCGCAAGTAATAAATTTGTAATACACTTATTAATAGGATGCCTAGCTCGATGATTCAGATACTTGAATGCCTGCACCCTAAAGATTGTAAGGTACAGTTAAATATAATTGTTTTTTTGCAAATCACAAGAAAACATTTATTTTTTACGAGATTTTTCTCTTTGATGTCTTTATTAATTAGAATTATTATTCAAATTAAAAATATGTCTACTAAGTACAGAAACAAACAAAATCGAACATTAAACAACATAAATGGAGTGTTTACATTAAATTGAAAGATCAAATAAGCATGCTTACATTAGCATTGAAATATTTGAGACCACAAATTAATTTTGATAATAAAATGATTAAATTTTCAGAGTTGATTTATGTACCTAGTACTTACATTGGGTTTTCATCTTATCTATGAATATAAATAAATATCTCTATTGAAATATTAAGTTGGGATCCCAAATATTTTCAAACTGCAAAAGCAACACCACCTATGAGATGAATTAATTTTCAAAAATATTATAAAACAGATGAGTTAACTATAATAATAATAACAAGAACTAGAAACAGCTTGCGAGCTTATTTGAAAAAAGATGAATTGTCATAGATGGTTTACATATAAATATATTACGAACATACTTTTGTATGATTTATAACAACAGTAATTTCTATTTAATTTTTTTAATACTTACGTTAATTTTACATTCAATTTAAGTGAGACATAATCTCATTTTCGTTATTTGGTGTGAAAGTGTCTACTATGTCTTGGACAGAGTCGAAAAACAACATGATAATAACACTGACTGCTTTTCAAATTCTTTTATCCAATAGATTTTAGAAACATAATTTAATGAAATTTACCAAAATTGAAATGATACGCTTCATTCTGTAGTGTAGTGCGTCATAAAAAATCAGGAAAAGAATATAGAATAATACAAATCGCATTCAAAATATTTTCTTAGTTACCGACAGAACAATGAATCAAATGAGTCTTACAGATATGGATCCCCGTTCCAAAAGAAACTTCCATTTTGGCCAGAGATCCATTAAACAAAGCGATATTGATTCATAGAAAACAAAAAAAAATTGGACAACTAGAATAGGTTTGAAGTTACCAGTCCTCTGTCTCTCTCGTGACGCCTATTGCTTTGAAACCTATGTTTGGCAACGGGACCTTGATTCATTCACCAATTTCTTCTATCTTGTATGCAGCAACTCTTGCCCGAACAATTATTCAATGAAATCTATCAAAATTTAAATTATGTGCAGTATTCTGATTGTTTTCCAGGGAATCATGAACTGAACCTTGAAATATACGAATGATTCAAAGTTTAAATTATCAAGGAAATCAGCAACTATGTCATTCATGAATTTACATATCCCAAAAACTGTTATAAACAAAAACATCCAACCAAACTCTAGTTGAATGTTTTTAGTTATTAATAAGACAATACAAATTTGAGGAAGGCTGATCTAAATCTAAATGTTCAAATCATACTGCTTTATTCCTAAAAATATGTTCGTAATCTGTAAGAAACAACAAGAAATAGAAAGAAACACTCACATTATTCACATGTGGCTTTGACGACGTGATCGAGAGGGTGTCAGGTGCTCGGGTAGGAACGATGACCTTCTCGTCGACAGAAGAACTGACTTTTTAGGGGTAGGAGAGGGTGGTACCAAGTGTTATGGATTTTTGTGTTTTTTTATTTTTGATTGTAGTAGGTTTTATTTCGTCCACACAAAGAGCGACAAACATAAGTGGAAATAATCACATAATAAGATTTAATTACTACTTAGAAAGTGATTAGGTGAAAAGAAGTGATATGAAAAGTGTGCGAATTATACAGAGCGTCTCAAATAGAATAGGTACATTGAAATGTGAGGTTCTCCTTCAATTTATGAAAATGCTAAAGCTTACTCAAATGATTGTTTATAAATAGTTTTATTGTTACTTTTTTCAAATTGAATTTGTAAGAAAACTGTTTAGAACAGTGCAAAATATGTTAGTGGTTTAGAAAAACCAATAATTTGTTTGCTTGAAAACAACTATGATAATGGATGCTGTAGACGCATCTCGTACAGTTATAGACAATAATATATCACAAGAAATAAAAAAAACCTTTTTGTTAACTGTCAGTCGTGAGCAAAATTCTTGAAGAATAACAATTATTTTCTTCCCAATAATTGCAGCAAACGTAATTATTATTAAAAATTCCTTTAATTGAAGGTTTTAGTTCCCTAATTACAAATGAAGGCATTTTTGTAAATACCAGATATGTTCAAAAAACTTGTAAAAACCGTGTTGCCTCTTTTGTGATGGACAACATCGTCAGCGTAACGGAGAACATGTTTCCCGTTTTGTATCCAACTGTTTTGGGAAGATTTTCTATTTTCTATAGATTATAAAATTAAATATGAAGTGAGTGAGTGAGTGAGTCTCCCTGTGTAATTCCTGTATTTACCTTTAAATCTTTTGTTGTTATGTTTCCTACCTTGATTTGTATTCTGCGCTGAAGCATTCGGCAGGCGTACTCTATCGAATGCCTTGGTCATATCGGCAATGCAAATATATGCGAGTTTGTTGAATTCTAGTGTTATTTGTTTGACAATGAATATAGCGCCAATTGTGGACCTGTTCTTATTGAATCCTTTTTGCTCTTCTCGTATATTTGTGGTTGTCATAACATTTATTTGTATAAATGTCATAATATTGTTAACTTAATGACAAGCCGTTTAGCAAATTGTATTCTGTGTCATTGTCAGTTTATCAAATAATTATTCTATGTGTATTTTTAATAAGCAAAGCCTAAATTCAAAGGCGCTATCTTACTACAATTCATTTAAGTGGAATAATGTATCAAACCAGACAGGTTTAAGGTAGATCCTCGTACACAAAGGATACCTCTATCTCTAGTCTAAGCAGGAGACCAATGACGGTGGTACGGTACAACATTCAGATGAGGTAAAATTAAAACTCTTATTATAATCAATCATATCGTTCCATCTGTCTACGAATATATATCAGCTTGTGCGACGTATACGACAGCAATTTATACACTAGAAGGACTTTATATTAAACCAAAAAGTGAAATTTATACCAGGCACAAGTTAATATATACAAGCTTTAAGGCTATTGGCTGAAGATTGTGGGTGTAAAGCTGTAGATGCAAACCAAAATGAGAACGACACTATAAGAGATGCTTTCATAGCAGACCTTAATTCACCTCATATTAGACAGCGACTATTAGAGAGTTTAACCCTATCAGTGAATGAGGCCAATGCTAAAGCCCGTTCTTTAGAAACAGCGCAAATTCAAGCAGATAGCTATGCCTAGCCGCACACAGCTGCAGCAAATAACACTCAAAGAAAGTCTTTTCGTAATAACTTCAGAGAACAACCAAAACAATGTTATTTTTGTGGAAATTCTTACCATCCCCGACGATTATGCCCAGCTTCAAACTGCACGTTTCTAAAGTGCAGAAAGCCAGGTCATTTTACAAATGTCTGTAAATATTCAAATGCAGCTGCTATTTCGGAACCTATTAGTACAGAGGCAGAAGGTACTACTTGTGGAATACTAGTAGCAGCGAGCTTGAATAAATGTATGATATCAATCAAAGTTAATGATCACGTTCAAAAGACTTTGGTAGATACTGGAAGTATCGCCAGATTTATTGCCGAACATATTACCTTCCAATACAGCATGTCGACACAGCGCTGTCAGCAAAACGTTTCAATGGCAACCTCCTGTTTTGAAATTAAATCAATATGCTCAATGATCGAAATAAATAATAAAATATTTTCTACTAAATTAAGAGTTATGAAGAATTTATATGAAGATGTTTTAATAGGACACGATATTTTAGAACAATGCCCATCCGTAGAAATGCATAGCTGTCCTAAAAGAAGCTAAAATAAAATCTGTCGATATTTTTGCAAATGTATCCGCTGACTCTAAACCTGTAGCTGTAAAACCATGACACCACTCCCATGGTGATCACATTTTCATAAACTCTTAAATTCAAAAACTGGTGTCTATTGGAATCATAGAACGAAATAATTCACAATGGCGAGCACAAGTTCTTGTTACTTCGGAAACTCATCATGAGAAACGAATGTGTATGGATTCGGCCAACATTTACCAACATGGTTACGACAAGGGAATATAGTACTTAAACGTAATATATTCACAAAATCAAAATAAGATCCCTTAATTGGGAAGTAAATTTAATGGAACCGAATCCTCTATATAGTCGTATACGCCTGAATGATGGCAGGGAAATGACTATTTCAAGCAGGCATTTAGCATCAGGTTGAGAAGAAGCAGAATTAGAGAGTAGTGAAAGGGAACTACAGAGAATGGACACTATTTAATATGTTCCAAATCCTATTCCTACTGATCCCCAACCTTCTTCTTCGGCTCACAATCAAGTTTTTAACACTCACCCTTCAAGCAGGTCACTACGTACCAGGAAGCCACCTGGATTATGTAGTATCTCCTCAGCGGGGAAGAATGTCAAAATATTTGTATAAATAACATAATATTGTTAACCTAATGCCAAGACGTTTAGAAAATTGTATTCTGTGTCATTGTCAGTTTATTCGGCGTGATTGTCAGTTTATCAAATAATTATCCTATGTGTATTTTTACACAAATAAAGACTAAATTCAAAGGCGCTCTTTTACTACAATGGTCTTCGTGATTTCTCCCAGTATAGTTACTGTGAACGTCTTGAGGGTGCTATCAAGCAGTGTTTGTTAGAAATAATTTTAAATATCGTAACAAGTAGGTTGTTATTTATTAGTAACTAAAAAAAGAGAACTGTCAAGTTTAAAAATTTTTATGTCATGTAATGTTAGCTGCTAATTTTTCTTAAATAAATTGCATATTTCAACCGGGATAATTACTTTAAAAACTAAAAATTTAACAGTGTTATTCCTCGATAGTTTTCGGAATACGTTTCATGTCCTTCCATTCGTTCGGAATTTTTTGTTCTATGATATTCTTCAATATGGTTAATATTTCATTCTGTTACTTTTCCCTCCGCATTTAAGCATCTCGTTAGCGATTTCTTTTGGTCCACGGCTTTTCCTATTCTTGAGCGACTTTAAGATGTTTTCTATCTCGTCATTTGTTAGTTCTATGTCGTTGTTCTCCTCATTTTCATTTTTTGTTTGTTCTATATCTTTCTCATCTTCATATAGACTTTTAAAATATGTTTCCCACTGTTCTGGCGTGATTTTATTGGTCTGCACGATGTCTATGACTTCTAGCTTGTTTCTTCTCAGTATTCCCCATTCCCCCAAATACATATTCAAATATTATCAAATGAAGCAGTCGGTTATAATTTTGTCTACATGTTGTTTAAAAAGTAGTACTTTCCATAGCATTATAATCCCCTTTTAATCGTAGGTCAAAATATTTTAATATAATTTATTCCGAGAAAAAAGTTCTTTTGAAAGCTAAGCAATGTTTATGGTGTATCTGTCAATAGTGTCAATGTTTTGAAATATTCAGTGCCACCAACTGATTTTTTTTGGTAAATTCAATGAAGCCAACCTAAATTGTCACGCGATGGCTAGTCATTGTACTAAATATTTTCAATAAGGGCTAGCAATCCACTTTGTTTTCTTATATCCGTGTTTGGGAGTAACGAATAATTTCAAATTGACGGAAGGCCATGAGAAAAGAGCGACGGTATTCTATCTAGTACAAAACCTCTCAAAATAGACGTTCTGATCCGTCGCTAAACTGTGTGTCGATTGTATCTGTGGTAACTGGAGTACCCATCGGGTAGAAATGAGAGGTCGCTCACGGACATGGTACAAGAAGGAGAGACCTCGAATCACACTATACTCTATTTTTAAACTATATAGGAGGAGTGATTTGAATTTAAGTTGGTAATTCTGTAGATCCCTAATCTGTCAAATCACAGCTGGTGTTAATTAACACTTTTGACATATGATCGAACAATTGTGTAAATTGTAAATGAACAATATTCATTTTGTTATTTCTATTTGAAACTTAAAACTTCAATTCATGTGACAGCAAATTTGACAAAAGTAGTCGCCGAACTTGGAATAATTTGTAGATTTAATTTTACAATTCGTTGTATTGTTTTCTTCGTTTTCGATAATACGCATACTACATGTCTATTAGCTTGATTATTATCTAGTTTGTGGTTCATTATTTCCAAACCGTACAATTTTATTACGGCTAGTATTTTATGTCCCAATCTAATAACTTTTTAGTATTTTCTAGTGGCGTGATTCAGGTTCTTTAAAATGTTTAAAAACAGGTCATAACATATAATGACAGATGACAGATAGAAATAAATAATTGTGCAGTGCACTTGAATTGACCAGAGGCCATCTATGAAAAGTAATCCGAAGTAGCGATGGGAGAATCTTTTCTGGAACTTACATGAAAATTTTGAAAAAAGTTAGCTACATATACGAGCGTTGGTTGTGTTTCACTTTTATTTATTTAGAAAATAAAGATCACAACATTTTTTCATGACAATATAGTGGTATTTCCAATTTTACTTACCAGCACTAGATAAAGTAGCCTCAGTTCAAAAAAATTTTCACTGTCAAATATCTTTCAAAAATATTGTTATGTTAAAGACGAAATTATAGAAAAAATACGACTAGCTAGATGTTATCGACTTTGCACATGAAATTTCCTAAATATGTTCCCAAAATATTGTCCTTGTGTGCCAATGGAATACCAAAATATTGTGCGAGAAATATGACATACAATTATTATCCTCGTGTATTCGAAAACGGTAGAAGAAATTGGTACGTTATTTGTAGATATGCTTCAACAGCGAGTAAAAGTAAACGATGGGATGTTCGCAGAGCTATGGCTGATACTTCCCGCGAAGAAACTAAACATTCGTTGGAAAAAGACAGAATTGGACAACAGAGTTTTAATCATGGAGATCATTGTATGTATTCTTTAGTTTCTGGATTAGGTAAGACAGCTTATAATATCAAATTAAGAAGGTATACATACATAATTAGCAATGCAGCCATTGATTTATTTTGTTTCTTCACTCACTCCTGTCTTTGGATATGCTTTTATAGTTTTATTCAGACATTTAGGTATTTTTCATCACTTATATATACCCTAATCGTCTTTTAATATGCTTATTACTATTTTTGGACCATTCTCTTTTACATGATAAGAGTTTGCATCTCTTCATTCATGCAAGTTATGAGTATTTATGATCTGGGTAAATTTAAACCCATCCGTAAACATAATATTTTCTATGAAATCTGAATAATTGTTCACGTTAACCAGTTGTTGATATATTCTTTTGTATAAATAATCCATTTTTACGACTGATGTTTATTTTGTTCAAAGATTTGAGTGATAGTTGGTTTATTTTTGATAATAAATATAACTATTAGAATTGTCAAATAAAAATACAAAATACGTAGTTATTCTGTCATTTCTACTGAACTATCATTTGGTTGTGGGCCCAGGCATAGTTTTACTATAGTGGCAGAGAAAAGTGAAAAAAAATATGGTAGTATTAGTAAATTTCGAGGCTCCCATTTTAGTACATGGAAGTTCCGAGTAGAAAAGATCCTAGAGAAACATAGTGTTTTGGAATGTCTTACCAAACTTCGCCCAGAACAAGAAAATGAAAAGAAAATCTTTGATAAGCACGGTAGTAAAGCGAAGTCAATAATAGTTCCGTGTGTCGCTGATACACATTTAGAATATGTTCGAGAGGGACCCACAGCAAAAGAAAAATGAGATAAACTTGTGTCTACATTTAAAAGGAAAGAGATTTCCAATAGAATTTTTATGTTGAAAAATTTACTGACTATGAAATTTGACGAGGAGATGTCAATGGAGACCCAATTGGTGAAATTTGATGATATTGTGCGTCAAATTAAATCAGCTGGAGAAAAATTGGAAGAAGAATTGATAACCTGCATTTTACTAATCATACTACTAGAATCATATAATATAGTGGTCGCCGCCATTGAAACTCTATTAAATGACAAGAAGACTCTTGATTTTGTGACAAGACGACTTTTGGATGAAGAAGCTAGGTGATGACATATGACCGTCCACATAATGACAATCCTGGAAGTGTATTTGGATTCAAGCTGCAGAATAGAAGAAACGGTGTACGATGTTTTGGATGCAATGAAATTGAACATTGGCGAAATGAATGTCCCCAACAGAGCAAAAAATCGTTTTTAGAAGAAATCTTGGCAACGAAAAAATCAAGCTCATATATCTGGAGAGGCTGAATCAGAAGAGGATGTGGAAGCTGTAGCATTCATGACGAATGAAGAGTGTACGCCAGATAATAGAAGAAAATCGTTATGGTGTGTAGACTCGGGATCATCCGATCATCTTATTATAGTCTGTTTCTTATTGACTGACAGCACGCGAAAAGGTCACAGATGCTAGTCAGGTAGTAAAGCATAAGCGTCACAGTTCATCTAAGGAATTTATTTACTATTTAATTTTATACCCGATCTGATATATAAAGGTAATATAAATGTAAATTCGGTTAGTTAAAACAACTAACTGACCTTGGTACATTTGTAGAGTACATACAGTTGAAACAATACATTATTTTTGAAATAATCTCGTAAGGCAACTATTCTGACTGAATATTTCATTAATTATCTTGAGAATTTCAAGCAGGTCAATTCTTGAGAGACATATGAACAAACCATTTATCAATTCATTCTCCAGATAATTACTTTCTGATTTTTGAAATGTTGATAATAACATTTCCAAGAAACATTACAATAGGGTAAGTGTAAGAGCGTGATTAGCTTACAAACGAAGACTGTAATGTTAAATGTGCATGATGCTGTTGTACATCAAATGCCGGCTGCTACTGTTAGAAATATAGTTTCGACATGTTCCAATATGACAGGAGTTAGTGAATCTACTATTTACATACAGGCTTCTAAGAGAGAGGAAAAATGGAAATATATCTCCACCTAAAAAGTCAACTGGAAGAAAACCATTTGACCTTGATGAACATATGCAAGATACAATAAGACGAAAACTACATGAATTATATTTTAAAAAAGAGATCCCAACCCTTGATATAATTTTAAGAATGGTGAAGGAGGACGAGAATTTGCCTGACATAGGGCGAAAAACTTTGTGGAAAATATTACACAAATTAAATTTTACTTGGGAGAAGCAAAGTCGCAAATCAGTGCTAATCGACAACGAAGAAATAATATGTTGGAGACGCCAGTATTTACGAAATATCCGAAAATACAGACAGGAGGGAAGACAAATCTATTATCTAGATGAGACATGGCTCAATGAAGGACATCCAGTGAAAAAAATATGGCAGGACAAAAGTATTCAAACCAGTCGTCAAGCTTTAATAGAAGGTTTATATCTACTGGACTGAAAACTCCTATCGGTAAAGGTCGCCGACTAATGATAACGCATATTGGATGCAATCAAGGGTTCGTTGAAGGTGGTTTACTGGAGTTTCAGTCAACATCAACCAAAGACTATCATGAAGAAATGACTGCAGATGTATTTTACACAAATGGTCGAATTAATTCCAAATAATGCTGTAATCGTTATGGACAATGCCACTTATCATTCGCGATTAACAGAAAATCTTCCATCTACCTCTTGGAGAAAAGCTGATATTAGAAACTGGTTAATCGTAAAAGATATACCATTTGAAGATGATATGTTGAAAAAAGAACTTTTAAAGGTTGCTTCAGATCACAAGCTACAATTTAAAAAGTTTGTTATTGACGAAATAGCTAAGAATCGTGGGATAACAGTGCTTCGTTTGCCGCCATACCATTGTGAATCAATGGGCCCAAATGAAAGGTTATGTAGCTAGACAAAATAAAACATTTAAAATGAAAGATGTTCGTGAACTCATGAAGTACTCATTGACAACAATAACTGAAGAGAACTGGAGAGATGCTGTGAATCATGTTATTAAAGAGGAAGAGAAAATGTGGGTTTTAGACATAGAACAAACTATAGAACCGATAGTGATCTCTCTCGACGAGTCTTCGGATGATTCTTGTATGGCCAGCGAAGAGGATGATACTATAGATTGAATTTTATATTTCCTATAAATGGTATGTTTACTTTACTTAATATACATTAATTCATTGTCAATAAATTTGAATTATGAGAATTAAACTAGGGGTAGCTAAAGCTGGTAAAGATTTAAAAGGTACACATATTGGATATATGAGGGTATCAAATAATGTGTTAGAGGTGTTAAACACATTTGTACAATCAGTAATGTAATTTATGTACCCAATTTGAGAAAAAACATTTTGTCAGTAGGTAGAATTGAAGAAAATGGCTACAATCTATATGAGATAATTTTTGATGTTCCTATAAATGAAATTATTATTGCTGCAAGTAATAAGTATGATTTATGGCATCAACGGCTTGGTCATTTTTTATCAACAGTATATTAAAAAATTGGAACACATGGTAGAAGGTCTTAAACTTGGTAGTTTGACTAATCTATCTATCTTATAACATTCTGCGAAAGTTGTGTGAATGCTAAACAACATAAATTGCCATATATAGGTCATACATCTAGAGCAACAAGGCCCCAGATGAAAGTGGTCCGATAACGCTCTCTACATGGGATAATAAACTATATTTCTTAACGTTACTTGATGACTAATTCCCATTTCTGTATGGTATACTTATTGTCTTCAAAGTCTGAGGTATTTGGAGATTTGAAATCTTTCAAAAATATGACGACAAATCAATTTTGAAATTGAGATGTGACAATGGTCGGGAATATGTTTCCAAATATTTCAGTGATTTTTGTGATACAAATCGAATTGTTATTGACTATTCTGTACCATATTCTCCAGAACAAGATGGTCATGCTGAAATACTGAATAGGTCCTTAGTTGAAAAGGTACGTTCTGTGGTTATTGGTGCACATCTGAATAAACACTTTTGGGGTGAAGCGGTGAGATCATCGGCATATCTGTTGAATCGGTCTCCAACAGCAGCTATAAAAAATCGGACACCATTTGAAATATGGCATGGTAAGGAACCAAATCTATCAAATTGGCGTATATTTGGTTGTAAAGCATATATTCACAAACCTGAACAATTTCGGAAACGCAAATATGACCAGAAGAGTTTGAAATGTCTAATGATTGGTTACAATTTCAACGCCTACAGGTTGTGGGATTGTGAAAATGAAAGTGCGAAGATTGGAAGAGACGTAATATTTGACGAAATAATAGAATGCAATGGTAATTTGGAAACGCGTCCTGTGGTTGTTGGAAAGAGAATTAATGAGTTTCGGTAAGTAATCTAGATGAACCTGAAGAAATGGCTGTCTATGACAATGAGAACTGTGAGAGTATTTGCAGAAAACCAGAATCAACTATGAATCAAGAAGCTAGGGGGTGTGAAAAGATCTTGAACCTTTAAAACACTCATCACGAATAAAAAAGTCTCCTTTGTGGCATAAAGATTTTGAAATGAACTCATATTTTGTTTCATCATAAGAAAACTATTTTTCTTTCATTGGGGATTCAGTTTCGTTTGCTCTTTCAGATGAAGTATTTGTTAATGATTTTCAATTGTCTTATGATGAAGTAAAAAGTCATCCATGTCGGAAACAGTGGGAGACGTAAACAAGAATTAGAATCACTTAACGAGAATGAAACTTGGACAATCGTTCCGAAACCAGAAGGGAGAAAGATAATTGACTATAGGTGGGGTTTTCACACTGAAGAATACTCACTCTGACAAAAATTGTATTAGGTATAAGGCAAGGTTAGTTGCGAAGGGTTATAATCAACAATATGGTTATGACTACTATGAGATCTATGCTTCTGTAGCAAATATAATCACCATTAGGATTTATTAATTTTGGCCATTCAAGAAAATTATTTTATTTTGTAAATGGATGTAAAAGCTGCATGTCTACATGGGGAATTAGAAGAAGACATTTATATGTGTCAACCTCCTGGTTTCATACATGGTTCTGGAATGGTATATAAATTGCATAAATCTTTACTTGATATCAAACAAACGCAACATTGTTGGTATAAACGAATATGTGATGATAGAATTTTCATAAAAGTGAATTCGATAATTGTATTTATATTAAGATTTTTGACAACATAATTGTATACCTTTTGCTTTTTGTAGGAACTCTTCTGGTAGGAAATTCTAACGAGAATATCGATGAAATGAAAAATATCCCTAACAGCGATTTCAGAATGAAACATTTGGAACAAATTGATATATTTTTGGGTATTAAAATCATTCATGACGTTGATAATCAATTGATTAAAGTAAACCAAAGTCATCATATATCCATACTTCTTCAAAAATTTAATATGAGCAATTATAGGCCTACAAAAACTTCAATAGAGTTTCATCATCAACAAAGCATCCGTATAAAGAAGTTATAGGGTGTTTGATGGTGAATTCCAGTCCTGATCTTTCCTTCACGGTCAATTTTCTCAATCGTTTTGGTATATCTTAAATTTTCTAAATATCTCAGCCTCACTGTCATGAAGAGAAAATATAATATGGTTTTCGTGATGCAGATTTTTCGAATGACCTACAAGGTCGAAAATATTTTCAAATGTTTTGGTTCTACTGTTTCTTGGTCTACCAGAAGGCAATCAACAGTTGGACTCGTGCAACAGCAATTGGTGAATGGTTAAATGAAATGAATGTTGTAACAATTGAAGCAACTATATGAAGACAACCAGTCATGGATAAGAATTGTTACTGAACATAGAAAACATCAAAGATTGAAACATAGAGAGATGTGAAATATAATTGAAATTTTGTCGCAAAACCAACTTGTTGACATTTTCACTAATGGTCTACCTTTAAATTCATTTAAAAAAATTTCATCTTAGTTGGGTTTCTCATAAACATTGATTAAGTGGGATTGTTGATACAATCCTTTGTATATGTAATCCGTTTTCATGACTGATGTCTATTTTCGTCAAATATTTGAGTGATAGTTTGTTGATTTCTGATAATAAATATAACTGTTAGAACGGACAAATAAAAACACAAAATACGTGGAGTTATTCTGTCCTTTCTAATGAATTATAATTTCCAGTAAGCATCTATTACAGACATTGATCCGAAGCTGCCTATATCCCTTATGCGAAACTTGAACTTTTTGAGGCCTAAATAGAGACAAACATTTCCTTCTAAATAAATCTGTGTATTGTATCTTTCTGAAAATTTGTTAGCCTTGATATAACTTGAAGACTTATTCTGCCATTGTAAGTGATCTGTTTGATTTTCTATTCTGCCATTCTTCACCATGTAATTTTCTTTGAGTTTCCCCCTCTCTTTTAATTCATAGTCCTTGCTTCTCACTTTTTCAACTATGTGCTCTTGCTTTATCCCCGCTTTTTGTTCAAACCTCCCTTTCAACTGTTTTGAATGATATTCTACCTCTTGACGTCTTCCTTTATCCCATTTGATTTATTCAGCTATCATCCTTCCTAATTCCATTTCTAAGGCTTTCGATGGATTCTAATGTTGTTTTCTATTGCCCAGGCTTCACTTCCTTATTGGAAGGAACATCTTCATATTTTATTCACAATATTCCATTTCAGAAATTCAATTTTTTTTTGTAGAGAGATTAAGAAATGGCAATCTAAATAAAGGCTTGGCGTTTACTCTGGAAGAACGCCAAATACTTGGAATCCACGGTCTTTTACCGCCCGTAATCAAAACGCAGGAAGAACAAATTTGTAAAGTTAAAATGAATTTAGATCGCCTCAAAGAACCCTTAGACAAATACATGTGGCTCACAGATTTAATGGAACGCAATGAAAAACTCTTCTATGCTGTAGTCAGGAAATATGTAACTGAATGCTTACCCTTGTTGTACACTCCTACTGTAGGAGCGGCTTGTATAAATTGGAGTAAAATATATAGAGGGCCTAGAGGTATGTATATTACAATACACGACAGAGGACACGTGTATGAAATGTTGAAGAATTGGCCAGAGCATGACGTTAGAGTAATCGTGTTTACCGATGGAGAAAGAATATTGGGACTTGGAGACTTGGGTGCTTGTGGAATGGGTATACCAATTGGAAAATTATGTTTATATACAGCATTAGGTAAATCTCATTTTTTTAATAAATAATGATCAGAGACTAATTTTTACTTGTCAATATTATAATTTTCTTATAGCTGGTATAAAACCACACCATTGCTTACCTGTTGTACTCGATTGTGGAACCAACAATGAAGCATTTCTAAAAGATCCCCTTTATATTGGTATTAGAGAAAAACGTCACAGAGGACCCGAGTACGATGACTTAATAGAAGAATTTATGTCTGCTGTAGTACAAAGATGGGGTCAAAATACACTAATACAGTTCGAAGATTTTGGCAATTTAAATGCATTCAGATTATTAGAAAAATATAGAGATAAATACTGTACTTTTAACGATGATATCCAGGGAACTGCTAGTGTCACTGTAGGGGGAATACTTGCAGCTTTAAAGATTACTAAGAATAAGATTTCTGAGCACACGATATTGTTCCAAGGAGCCGGAGAGGCTAATATTGGTATTGCACAGTTATGCGTTCAGGCAATGGTTAGTATACAATCCAGAAGTTATGTTTATATGTAGTACATCATCTCAAATCCCTGTCCTAAAATCATCCGTTAATGCTCCTAATCCAATAGCTCAATACCGTAGACTCATATTGGAATGATTACAGTCTCGTGCAACAGTTTCCTGTTGACATTCGCGATTTTCTTCCAAGTAATCAGTACATTTTCCTGATTTTAATGTTTATTTGTTTTTTTGCTTATATGCTCTCCCTAAGATGAAATTCCTCTATGATTTTTTTTGAACGTTGAAATAAAACAATATAATTTATTTAAATCTTCATTTATTTGAACTAATGTTCAATTTAAATTTGTTGACGCGTTTCACTAACACAGTAGCTTTGTCAAAACTAATGTTAACAGTTAAATTGTTTTATTTCATCGTTCAGTATGGATCTTCATCAAGTAAAAGCCTCATCTATTCAATGATTTTTTGTATTTCCACGCATCGACTTAAAGATCATTAACGGTTTACATAGTACACATATCTTAATACAAAATAAATTAACAGTTACATGGTAGATATTGAAACAAATAAAAATACATTAGCGGTATATGGTACATAATTCATAATTGATACAATAAACAACAGAAAACAGGTGTCTCAGTGCAGTATTAACGTTTAGTTTAGGTATAGTATGTGACGGTAGAATGGTTATAACTTATGTACCATATTTTCACTTTTCAGAAAACCTATTGCACTTGATGGGTCTGAGGCATTTCCTAAGATTTCCTTAATATTTAGTGGGATCTTGTAGGTCTTTCGTAGTAGATCAATACTTAGGGCAATCAATTAGTCTGTGATGTACGCTGATATCTTCATCACAGAAATTGCAAAACGGAGGATCCTCCCTTGTTATTAAGTATTCATGCGTGTATCTGGTGTGTCCTAGACGTAGTCGGGTGATGATTACATGGTTCCTTCTGTATTCTGTTGGTTATGCCAAGGTCCGAAGTTAGGTTTTTAGTGTTTTAATTTAGATTCGGATTCTTGCCCAAAAATTGTTCCAGCGTTTTATGATTTTGTCCTTGAAGTATCATTTCAAATCAGTTGATGTCGATAGATTACAAACTGGAAAGTTTTGATAAGTTGCCTCTTGTGCTTTCTCGTCTGCTTCCTCATTACCTTTGATTCCCACATGCGATGGAATCCAAATGAATCTGTTGTCTTGGTTATGGTTGTACAATTGTTTTAACTATTTTCTTATTAAATTAACTATTGGACGTCTTTCGTAAATTCTTCCTAATAATTTTAGTGAGTTCAATGAGTCTGTCAGAATGATAATGTTTTTATCTTGCTGATGTTTGGCATGTTCTACTGCTTTGTATATCGCATATAGTTCTCCAGAAAGGATAATGTATGTGCCTGGTAGTTTGAATATTTCAGAGTTAGTATTTGTTACAATGGCTGCTCCAACATTTTCGCCTTTTTTAGATGCATCTGTATATATCTCTGTGTACCCATGATATTTGTTTGTGATTTCTATAAATTTTTGATGTATAATATGAATATTATAGTCATGTTTATTGAGATCGGTTAGGTTAGTATTAATTTTAGGAGAGGCACGTGCCCAAGGGTGAATGTCGGTTTGAGAGACTCTATTTGAAAAGGTTAATGGAGACGAGACATAGTTGTGGCTTTTTAAATATCTGCGAATTATTTCATAGAAAAGATGGTTCCAGTATTTACTTTGGAAGCAGGAAGGATATCTGTCTGATATGGTATTCTTATACGTTGGGTGTTGCTCGATATTTTTGCTGCGTATGATAGGCTCAGAATCTGCCTTTTATCACTTAGACTTGCTTCTCCTGCTTCGCAATTTAAACTATTTACGGGAGTGCTGCGAAATGCCCCTAGTATTGTTCTTAGTGCCTGATTATGGATAATATCAAGGGGCCTCAAGATTGACTGTTTTTCTGAAGCGTATGCAATGCAACCATAGTCTATTTTTGACCTAACTAGTGCTAGATATACCATCATCAGTGTTTTTCCATCTGTTCCCCAGTGTTTGTTGGCTAGACACGTTAGGAGATTTAAACCTGACTGACATGATAGAACAAGTTGTTTAATGTGAGCTTTCCAATTTAATTTTTGATCGAAACTTAATCCCAAGAAATTTATTTGTTCTTTACATTGAAGAATTTCGTTGTGTAAAGTGAGTTTTGGTTGTAATTGTGTATATGTTTTGGAGAATACTAAGCATTCTGTTTTTTCAGATGAAAATTTAAAGCTAATGGCTTTAGTCCATTTCTCTAACTCCTTTATTTGATTTTGTAGTAGGGTGGTTACGCTGTCTAAATTTTTTCCTTTCATAAATATAATTAAGTCATCGGCAAATAGCCTAGCTTGGACCGGTTTGTGAATTGTTTTGAGTATGTCGTTAATCGCAATTAGAAATAGTGTGGGACTCAATATTGACCCTTCTGGGGTTCCATTCACCTGTTGTTTGGTGCTGGATAATGTACCATTGCTTCTTACTTGGAAAATTCGATTTCTCAGAAAGTTTTGGATAAAAGCTAAAATATTGCCTTGATAGTTCCAGTTTTGCAGTTTTAATAAAATTTGATGATGCCATGCAGTATTAAAAGCCTTACTGAGGTATAAAGACACTGCCACACATTTCTGTTTATTAACAAAAGCTTCATTTATTTAACTTTCTAAATCTATAATGTTATCTAATGCAGATCTATTTGACCGAAAGGCTGATTGTTCTGCAAATAATTGGTTGTTTGATTCTAGGTACCATAATAGCCTGCGGTTTATAATTTTGTCAAGGAGCTTACATGTACTGCATGTGAGTGATATTGGTCTATAAGACTCAGGCGATAGAGAATATTTTCGTGGTTTGAGGATGGGTATTATCATAGCTCGTCTCCAGACATCTGGAAACTTATGTTGAGGTTTAAGAAATCGGCATCATAGTTTTCATTACTTGAAGATTGTCTATATTGTTTTGCAAAAATTTCAGCAATTTCGCTAGAGTTCGAGATTAATGTGTTGTTTTCTGTTTTCAAAGCAGGGATTTCATTAATTATATTTTTCCCGACATTTCTCTATGATTAATTTATATCGTAGGACATTTTTTAGTGTGCTATATATGTTCATTAATTTTAATCTTCCATCTACTAGTTCCTTCTTTCAAGAGGATGAGGTGGTGTTGCTGGTTTACAGAAGCTATTATTGGCTACTTATGGACAGCTAGGATTACAGTGTCGCATATAAATGTGCCTGTTGTGGTAGTTGGTTTGTACTTGTGCACATTATTGACTTTTTCATTCATTTCATATTTTTATGTTTTCCATTTAGTATCTGTGAGACACGGTTTTCAAGTTTCCAAGCAGCTTTGAAAATACTTTTCGTTGTGTTTGTTTCCTCTATAGAATATATACAATTTTGTTGTGTATTTCTTATTCTCCGAATAAATTATTAGTACTTTAACATTTTTTCAACCATCAGCTGAAAACGTTGGAGAAAAAATATAAAATTTTCCAGGTTGCTAGTGGAGCATCTGCGGAAGAAGCAAAGAAAAAAATTTGGCTAATCGATTCCAAAGGATTAGTGTGTAAAGGACGCAAGGAGCCCATACAAAGTCAGAAAGCTGACTTTGCCAAAGAACACAAACCAATGAAGGTATACTGAAAATTTTAATTATTTCACTACCTACTTTATTTGCTGTAATTAATAATTTTGGACGCAATATTATGTTCTACAATCATTTTCACCCTCTTCTTAATCATCTCTTGATACATCTTTCTTTCCCAATGTATTTGAGTATAATAATTCTCTCTTTTCCACTCGTAATGATTTGATCCTTATTATTTGTTTAATATTTCAGAATCTTAATGAAATTGTGAAAGAAATTAAACCTTCAATATTAATTGGAGCAGCAGCAATTGGTGGTACTTTCACTCCTGAAATTCTACAAGAAATGGCGAAAAATCATAAACGACCTATTGTTTTCGCTTTAAGCAATCCAACAGAAAAAGCCGAGTGCACTCCAGAGCAAGCGTATAAAGAAACAAAAGTAAGTTTTCATTTATTTTAATTCAGGAAGAGCCCCCATCTTACTTAAGTCCTATGTCACTAGTTGATTTTCCGAATTAATTATCATTTTCTTCGGTTATAACTAATCACATCATCCTAATTAATCTTATTATCTAGTTTTTTGTTATTTTTTGGTGATCATTCGTAAGTTATGTTGTAATAAAAGGTGAGGTAGTCCTCTACTATGGCCATTTTAGTTGTTTTATCCAAGTAACTCCGCACATCCTGGAAATCAGTGACATGTTCGAAAGTGCTCTATCTAGCGATAAGATCATTCCTTGAATCCATATCAGTTATATTCACAAAATGAAGCAATTTGGAATAATTTATTCAAAATATCAACAACAATGAAGAAAATCCAAACAAAAACAGCACCAGCTTTATACTTTATCAATTGAAATTGGAAGCACCATTATTGTATGAGACATTTCCACCATGTGTAATTTGTGACATTTGTTCAGCTTTTGAAGAACTGGCAGTATTAACCGTAGAAGGTCTACATTCATTCTGATTACTCAATCTGTTCAAAATACCCTGGTAATGTTGCTCATCCATCTGCAAGTGAGGTTGAATTGAAGAAGTATTAGCGTGGCTAGTAATTTGAATGAGTTGCTGCTCCGGTAGTCCGGATTTTGCCAGTTGAGAAACGGCAGTTGATCTGCAAGAATGGTTTGTAATTTTCAATTGCTTGGTATCTAAACCCAATTTAATCCATTTTGAAAGTTCGTTTTTCCACGAGGCGAATTCTTGTACCATAATGAGTTTCTTTTTCGCCAGAATGGATTTGAAGTTAGGAACAAACGTGGAAATGTGAATCCTGGTCCTCTTTCTTCAATCAATTCTATGAACAATCTAACTGCACAGAGCTGTGCATTTCGTTCATTTTTAGTAAGCCAATTGCTGTTTGGTTTCTTCCTTGACAGGTTTTTGTAAAAATTGGGTTGTATCTATCCTACCTGATTAATTACCATCATTCTGAATTTCAAATTTGAAACGTTTAATCAAAGCTGAATAACCTTCGCCCCCACGTCACGCTAATTCTACTGAGGCGAAATACCAAAAACATTTTTGAAGTCCATCTTGAGTTTTTTCATCGCATTTGTCAATAATAGGAAACATATTTTCTATACTTAAGGCTGTTGAACTCCGTTTCCGTTTTTCCTGATGTTTCTGCAATTTCCGTCTCTTGTATTGCTGTAGAATATTCCGCATACACATCACAGTATATTATTTATAATCTTGCCCGTTTTCTTTTTTCATATGCCAGACCCAATCTTTCAAAATATCATTCAGTTTTGTGAATGGTGTCGACTCATTCTATTCATATTGACGATGCTCGCAAAATTTGGTAAACTGTTTCCATACGCTATTATTACTCATCACTGTATTATCAGGGATCGTAGCCTCGATTACCCTATCTATTTCTTCGGTTTTGGTTTCTCCAAACCGATTCATTTTCAAACACTTCAACAGGATTGATTCAATTTGACGTTTAAGATGTATTCATTTAGAGTACTGTCAGTTGCACAAGCTCCATGGTATAAGTATCATGCTGAATAGTCGGTGACTATTGTGCACCATGTTAATAGACCGTGTTGATTGGTCTTGTTAAACACGAACCAACGTATAATTGGTTGATGACTGATATTTAATAGACGAAAGAAATAATCAATATGAAACATTGAATAGCAATTATAACGTTTTTTGACATTCATCTACAAGAATAAATTTTTAGTTACAAATTCCAGAAGCCCTTGAGTAGCACAAAACAGATCAAATCACGTTATTTACTGACACTACATATCATCAGTTTAACAGAAGATTTAGAAGTTACTGTTCGTAAAATAGGATCTGGAGATAATAGTATAATGTCTAGACGTTCTAATAATGTTCTACGTTATCCCTTTGTCATACATTTATGGCGTTTTACATGTGACGTTGCGACCTCTGTTTTTAACTCTTCATTTATGCTGAAATTAAGATGAATATGATAATAAGTGGGCGCTAGGTCTAAGATGTAGGGAGGGTATGTGACGTTATTCTATTCGGTTGTTGCACTTGTCTTGATGGTAATCAGCACCTTTGTCAGAAATCTCAGTCCTATATTTGAAATTGTTCTAGCAGCAGCGATCAGCCATCAGACATGAATTTACAAAACAAATATTCCCTTTCTTTCTCAAGAAATAATGTACATTTACATTCAATTACGCGCGCACTTAATCTCTTGCTTAATTGGCATTTCACATAATGACCATTTATTCTAAATTTTTTGGTTATGTTATTTTGTTTTGCCGGAGTTTTCGTGACTTATATACATATGAAGATAATGGATTAAAAGTTTGGTATGCTTTCTAGTAGTATCTATCGCAATAATGTTACATAAAAACAGTCCAAAAATTATGTGAAAAAAAATTCGCCAAAAAAGAAGACCATTCTTCGTTGACTAGAGGAGTTCTTGAAACTGCAGCTTCCCTAGATTCCGCCTTGTTGCAATGGGATCAGTCTGTTGGACACGGCCGTCTGGACAGGGAGTCGGCATTGCGGTGACTCACACCAGCTCGATGTTCGATGTTGATATCGTACTCTTGAAGTCGTTCAATCGATCTAGCGATCTGGCCCTCGGGATTCTTGAACTGCATCAACCACTTGAGTGCTGCATGATCAGTTCGGACTAAAAACTTTCTACCATAGAGATACTGGTAAAAGTGTTCCACGGACTTTACTACCGCCAAAAGTTCTCTTCTTGTGACACAATAAATTCGTTCTGGTTAGGAGAGGACTTTACTGAAATATCCCAGCATTCTTTCTTGCCCTCCTTGGATCTGTGAGAGCACTCGTCCAATTCCTACGCTACTTGCGTCAGTATCAAGAAGAAAGTCTCCCTCTGGTAATGGGTATCCTAATATCGGCACCGTGGTTAAATGCCTCTTCAAGGTTTCAAAAGCCGTATGACAGTCTTCGTCCCATTGAAAAGCTCTTGCTTCTTCTGTAAGTTGACTTCCTGACAAATCTTCTATAATATGTGCAAAGCCCAAGGAAACTCCCAATTTGATGTTTATCGGTTGGTTGCGGCCATTGCTGAATGGAAGCAATTTTCTCTGGAAACACCGCCACTACTTCATTGGAACAGCTGACATTTATTCGGGTTGAACATGAGCTGAGCAGCTTGGAGTCGTTTGAATACGTCTTCCAAATTCTTCAGTTGTTCGTCAAATGTCTTACCCAGTACTACGATGTCATCCAAATAAACCAGGCATGTCTTCCAAGGCAACCCTCTCAAGACATTTTCCATGAGTCTTTCAAATGTCGCAGGCGCATGACAGAGCCCGAATGGTATGGCGTTGAATTGCCATAAGCCAGATCCGGTGTTAAAAGCAGTCTTCTCTTTGTCTTTTGGGTCCATTTCTACATGCCAATAACCAGACTTCAGGTCCAAGGTGGAAAACAGTTTGCTGCCAGCCAAAGTTTCTAGCGTGTCGTAGATTCGAGGCAGTGGATGGCTGTCTTTCTTCGTCATGTTGTTTAGCTGGCGATAGTCCACGCAGAATCTCGTAATTCCATCCTTTTTCTTGACAAGCACCACTGGAGACATCCATGGACTAGTAGATGGGTCTATTACTTTCTCTTCTTCCATTTCTCTAACTATTCTTTCAGATTCCTCTCTTTTCGTTCGTGGTAGTCTTCGAACTGATTGCCTAATTGGCTTGGCATCACCAGTACCGATTTTGTGTTTGACGGCTGATATTCTACCAGTCTTTCCTCCTTTTGGTACGAATAGGTCTCGATACTGCAAGAGAAATTCTTTCAGTCTCTTTTTTTTCAACTCGATTCAAGGATTGACGAGGTACTGATAACATTTGTTCGAATCTGGCATTAGAACTGTCAGTGGTCCTTGTTTGACGGACTATAGACGTCACTGATATGCAGGATCCAATCTTGGTTTCCTTCTTGATGGTAATTGGGTAAAAGTTCACGTTTATCAATCGTACTTGGGATCTCCTTCGCCGACGTAACCAATTATTTTCCAACTAGTACTTCTTAGCCAACTTCTTCGTCGTGGTTTCTTGGTTCCATCATAACCGGTATACCTGCCTCCATGATTCCATGTAGCCGCGCTACTATTATGTTTTCGCTTCGTGCAGGTAGAACGGTATCTTCCTGTACAGCTGCCAATACCCTGCTGCCTTCATATGAATGAAGGAATACCTCCTCGGAACCCACTTTAATGGTTCTGTTTCTAAAGTCCAGTTGGAAACCATGTAGATTCATTACGCCCATTCCCAGAATCACGTCTTCTTCAATGTCAGCTACGATTACCATATGCGTGAACTTTTCTGCGCCAATTCCCAATTGGATTTGTGTCTCCCCGTAAACATTGGCACTCTCACCTGTTGTGGTCTACAGTCTCAGTCTCGTTGGTAAAACCTCCTTCTTCGAATTTATTATTTCTGGTCGCATAATGGTTCTAGTTGCTCCAGTAGCTACAAGCAGAGTATATTTCTTGCCATTCACTGCGCCATCTATACATACACTGTCGTTGCGATATCTGAGAGAAGCTATCAGTATGAGAGGGTCTTTGGAACGATCATGGGTCGGTGCTGCCCCCTCGTAGCCGACCCGTTCTAGTTTTCCTGTGACTGGGGTTCTTGATTTGCAGGAGTTCTGGAACGCTTACACGAACAGCGTATATGCCCTAGCTCACCACAATTTCAGCATCTGATCTTTCTCGGCTTCTTGTCCATCATACTTTTGATCAAGCTGACGATCTGGTCAAACTTGTCCTTGACGCCTTCTTCTCGGATGATCCTAACTTTGTTATAACCCGAAGCCTTCGCTGCTGCTTCATATTCAAGAGCAGCTGTCAATGCGTCAACTAATGTTTAAGGATGGGCTAAACGAAGCGTCCTCTACATATGGGGGTTACGTAAGCCATCAATAAAGGCCTGGATGCCCAGACATTCCATCATGTACTCTGGTGCTGATGGATAAGCAAATCGAACGCGTCGGGCAATATTCACTTCATACTCTTGAAGGGTTTCGTCACGTTTCTGCCTTCGGTTCTCCAGCTGGGATTGGTACAAATGTTCTAGATGTTCGTGACCGTATCGCATGTCCAACCTCTTCTTCCGCTGCTCGAAGTTATCCGTTTCTTCCAGAAGTATCGTCTGGGGTACATCTAAGGCATCTCCCCTAAACGCGGTAGTTAGGTTCACTGCCTTCTCCCTGTCGGACCAATTATTCACTCTAGCAGCTGCTTCAAACTGTTTCACATAATTGGGCCACGATGTCTTTCCGTCGAACGTTGGGGCCTTGACTCGTGCAAAACTGCCAATGTCTTCTATCCTGGAGTTTATTTCTGGCTTGCAGGGTTTTTTATGTTCAATCTTCTTTTTTTCTGCAGGCGTGTCTTGTGTTCCTTAATGTGCCATATTTCTCTCTAATTCCTTGATTTTCTCGTCTATCGTTGTCATCTTATATTCAATGTCTAATTTTATTTTCTCATTAATCGTTGTCATCTTATTCTCGATTTTCTCGTCCATCGTTGTCATCTTATTCTCGATTTTCTCGTCCATCGTTGTCATCTTATCCTCAATATCCGATTTTAGAGATAAAATTCTATTCTCGACGTCAGCAGCAATGTCATTTTTCAACGATAATATATCGGCAGAAATGTTATTCTTCATAGTGGAAATCTTCTCGTACATATTAGTAGAAATATCGTTCTTCATAGTGGACATATCGTTCTTTATTGTTGAAATATTTTGTCCATATTAGTAGAAATACCAATCTACTCGTCTATGTTAGTAGAAATTGACAAGATTAAGGTGGAAGCCTCGTCATTGAATAGAAATGTTTCTGGATACAAGCCGTCACTCACGAGTGCCACTTTAAGTCTTTCCACTAACACACTCTTCTTACCGGACGTTTCCAACTCGCGATTTTACAATTCTGCCTTTAGCTCAGCTCAAGTCACTTAGTTTCTTGGCCATTTTTACATAGATGTTTATTTATATTATCCCACTTCTGACACCAATGTAATTTTTTTCTTATTTATTTAAAACAGTTTATCCTGACGGGTGGGATAAATTTATACACACACGTTATGTCTACTAACTTAATTTATTTATTCACTACACTATTCACTAATTTATATTTTCTTTTAACGATGCCTCATATTACCTTTTCAAAGCACGCGTCAGCGTGTTTAAATCGAACTTTCAAACATGCACGTTTTTTAATGTCCCTATGGTAACAACAACTTGAGAAACGTAATATCAATGACAACTTTTTTTATTAGTTTTTAAATTGTATATTTTCATTGGGAACCAATGTCTTATTTGGTTTTTTCTGCAAAATTTATTTATATATTCATATATACATTGTATCCTTTTAAATATAAATAAAGAAACTTTTTGATTATTGATCTGACAGCAGTACCCCGTAACGTCAAATAAAAATAAATACTATTTGACGTTCACGAAACTTGGCTGGGCATCGAGGACCGACTTCCATTTTTTTGTAGTAATAATATAATAATAATATTTCATAATTTCAAAGTGCACCAATAAAAAAAAATAGCGTAAAGTATTCGTGGATAACTGGTCTTTCAAACACTTGCTCTATTTCGAACACTCCGGCTGCGCCGTCGTGCTCGAAAATTCGCGATGGTGTTTGAAAGACCTCTTTATCCACTTATACTTTAATATACTAATATACACAGTATATTCACTTACATTAATTTATATAAACACTTCACTACTTAGACTATTTATTTGTTCGCTGTTTATATCACGAGATCACTTTATAAACTAACTTCTCCCGCTGATCGGTCCTTTATATATAAGTGGCCTTATTTTCTATATAATTCTAGTTTTCGGCTTACGCACAAACAATCGCCTCTCTGGAATATTCTTTTCTTTTCGGAGTATTTCTCAAATGCCGGCTCAATCCTTAAAAGATCTTCGGAGCACACGTCTATAAAAACGGTCACAAAAAATTCCAATAGACCGTCTCAGAATTCGGCGTACTCGCCATTTTCGAATTTCGTAGACATAAGGTTACAGGAGCGTACTTAGTATCTACTACGGTGTGCGAGTTCCTAACAATAATTTACTAACAGATATTAAAATAAGTCACCCTTTCTTATTTTTCAACTTTACTAGAATTACTTCTTCCTGTTTTGAATTATTATTATGCCTATGTGCATCAAATCTGCAGAAAACTTCCCCAGGAGAAGCCATAAAGACAACAGCTCGATTGATAGTTACATTTTTAGATTTTTAGCAACTGATGATTTATATCCAAGTTTTGGATATGCTTTACGCATACACTCTTCTTCGATATGTAATATAATTGAGGAAGATTTTATGGGATATTGTCCCCTATTTATTTAAAACCATTATCAAAAGAAGAGTGGCTGAAAGTTGTAGAAGATTATTATTATTTCCATTCTATATCATCTCAATATACATATGTTGCTAATAATTATTGGAAAAATAAAAGATAATCACAAAACAGTTATAATTTTCAAAACAGTCGTAACATAACCTTAAAATTTTAAATGGAATTGACTGTTCGCTTGCATTTGTCAACCAAATGAACAAGCTCGCTCAAAGTTAAGCAAAAGTAAAAATTTTAATGTCAATGTCAAACTTAAGCCGCGCGTAATTGAATCTCGCAGTCAAGGTTGGTTTCCATTCTTGCTGCTTCGGAGATTTTGAATGCCTCCATTGACAACGCTTTTCTTTTATCTTATGGCATTCTGGTGTCTTAAAATGAATACAAGTGACAGTAAATATAATTATTGATGTTTAAAACTTTTCGCCCTCTTCCTCGTTATACTAAAGGACTCCGTGGGCGACTTGAGGCTGTTGTAATTTGTAATCTTCGGTGAAAATTCTGGTGATAGTAAAAATATTGCCAATAGTCATCGTAACGGCCTCAGAAATGAGTTCGTTCACCTCTCGAATTATCACAATTCGAGCTTCAACAACCTTTTTGTAATCGTTCTCACAGTAGAGGGTGGATTTCTACAGGTCCGTCAAGCTGCCCCCCCCCTGGTTAGGTTTTTTTACCAAAATGCTAGCACACATACACACATGGTGTTAGCGTAACCTGGCCCCACCCGAATTCGAAAGCATTTTTATTGTAAGCTGTTGGTGTGCTAGCTATAAAAAATGATGAGCTAGGATGTGCTAGGTATCCTTTATCTGTGCTAGCATTTTGGCGAAAAAATTCCAACCGGGGGGGCTAGCGTTAACCTGGCCCCACCCGAATTCAAAAGCATTTTTATTGTGAGCTGTTGGTGTGCTAGCTTTAAAAATTGTTGTGCTAGGTTGTGCTAGGTGCCCTTTATGTGTGCTAGCATTTTGGTAAAAAAAATTTAACGGGGGGGAGGCAGCTTGACGGACCTGATTTCTACAGACTTTCAATCACAGTACGTAAGTCAAATCTCTTGGTGGCTTCAATGAGAATCTCCATCGCTTTCGGCTGCGTAACGAGAAATGATAGCGTTGGATCTTGCGTGGTAGCATTTTTTTAATCTTCTTTAGAACATTACTTCTTAGCCGATCCATAACTTCTAATTGATATTAACAGATGGTGGAAATTTATAATTTACACTTTTTTCGGATATTTCCGTATTTAGATTTAATCTTACGGATAATTTCTTTAATTTAATTTAATTTTTAATAATTCTTTCTTAAAAAAATGGATAATCCTTGGGTTATGTTTGTGGGAGTCAGACATTAACATTATTTTTTAGTATAGTATACTTTCATTCAATTTGACATTTTCTAGGGTCAAGTTATATATGCCAGTGGCAGCCCCTTTCCGCCTGTTCAATACGAAGGTAAAACGTATATTACTGGCCAATCAAATAATTCCTACGTCTTTCCCGGCATTGGTCTAGCAGGTGTAGCAGGAGGAATACCTCATTATACTGACGAGCATTTCCTGAAAACGGCACAAGCCTTAGCTGATTTGGTAACTGAGGAAGACCTAAAGGTGGGAAGGATTTTTCCTCCAATAGAAAATATTTTAGAAGTGTCTGTGAAGATTGCTACGAGATTAGTTGAACATTCTTATCAACAGTGCATGGCTACGGTTTATCCGGAACCTGAGAATAAAGAAGCTTTTATAAGGGCGCAGATGTATAATACGAACTACGAACAATCATTTCCGTGTCCTTTTGATTATCCTGAACCAGCGACGGGAGAAACTTGTTAATATTACATTAAAATTACTCGTGAATGTTCATTCTTAATTATTATACATAATAATATTATCTAATATGTTTTTTTTAGCTTGAAATGAATCTTATGTAAGGTTTATACATTTTGTATTGCAACAAAATCTATTTTTAGTAACATTTTTATATATTTTTTTTAGTTTTTACCAAGACAAAAGTGGCGGAAACAAATACTTTCGAGATATAAATTTTTAAAATTCGTAAAATTCCCTTCACTTTTTATCATTTCGTACACTATTTAGACGTTCCTATATACTCATTACGTGACATTCACAAATACATTTACGAACGTCATTGTAAAAGTGGACGACAAAGATTATACACACGGAACAGGCCAAGTCTGTTGTGGATCTTACTGTTCTATCTTCCAGTTTATGTTCATCTTTTGACTGGACCGTCCTGCCAGATACATATGGATCTAATCACTTTCCCATCTGAATTCACCATAGAACACGCTCACACCAGAACCAACTCTACATAGTACTAACGAAATGATTTTAATCTTATTAGCATCGATAACAAATCCTGTACATTAATCCGACCCTCAACTAAGCATGTCAAAACTCCACCGTGATGGGATGACGTGTGCCTTGCTGCTTCGACTTTAAGGAAAAGTGCCTTCAAAGTATTCAAATCCAATCTAACTCTTTCAAATTTTAGCGAGTATAAGAGTCATCAAGCTATCTGTTAATGCACTTTCCGTTTAAAAGCCAAATCTAGCTGGGCAAGATACTCCTCCACTCTTAACAAACAAATTCCTCCCTCAGACATTTTGAGAAGAATAAATAAGATTCAGGATCGCAAAAAGTATACCACTAATGATGAATCTATGGTAGGACGACTTTTAACAAAAATTACTCCTGATTATGCACAACTACCTATAAAAATGCCGAACAACCACATTGATTCTCACTTTTTGCTAACTGCTATCATACCTGACGAGATTGAAGCAAATATCAAAACCTTAAAAAATACATCTCTCGGTATTGACGGGATAAACTATCTCATGTTAGCGAATCTTCCCGTAATTGCCAAACACTATCTTTACAAAATGTATAACAACATTTTACTTAAAGGGGATAATTGTGATTCTCTCAAACAATGCCTGGTTATTCCTATATCCGACCTATATAACGACCCCACTGCCTTCAGACATATCTCTCATGTCGTGTCTATTGAAAACATTTGAACGTATCATGGAAACTAGACTAGAATGGTGGTGTGAAAGCAAAAATTTGTTTCCAATATCCCAGATGGGTTTACGGAGGAAAAAAGGAACTATCGACTATCTTTCGCAGTTAACAACTTGACTTACTCAAGCAATAGTTATCTATCTGCCCTATTGCTTGACATTTCAGGTGCTTATGAGAATGTCATCCTAAATATACTTTTCAAGAAACTAACGCACTTAGGCATTCCAACTATGTGTGCATATGTTTTGGTAAACTTATTTATTAATAGGCAAGTATTCGTCCGGTACAACGTTACACTGATCGGCCTAAGAGTAGTTCATCAAGGCTTACCTCAGGGCTCTATTCTTAGCCCTCTTTTGTTCAATTTATACACCATGGAATGGATATTAATTGCGACATCTTATAAAATGCAGACGATTTCTGTTTTTATTCCTTAAAAAACTCGTATGATCAATGTATTGAATTTATAAAACAAATTATATATAGTACTAGATAATATTTTTTGGGACTTGATCTTACCCCGAGTAAATCCGCTGTAGTATTATTTACTCGACATCGTCTACCTATCTTAGTATTACACTGGATACTAAACTTACATGGAACGAACACATTAATAAATGTTTAATTAAATGAGATGCTGACCCTAAAGTCAATTTAATGTTCTATCGTGCATATACTAGATCCATTCTTGATTACGGTTGCTTCCTATATGGGTCTACCGCCAACATTCGACTTAAAAAACTAGATCGAATTCAGTATAAAGCCCTAAGGTTGGTTTTGGGTGCACTTAAATCCGCACCCACAGCAAATCTCTTAGCTGAATGTACGGAACCTCCCCTGCATTTAAGACGAATATTTTTAGCTGAGAAATTTACCCTTAAATGTCAAGCTAACATTCAGAATTAACTATTACGAGAAATATCCGTCATATCTAAGTCTAATTTAGTTGATAAGTGGTGGCACAATAAAAATTCTCCAACATAATCCTAGCATATCCCAATGTATCCTGCTATTTAGAGACTTCAGCGGAAATTACGTTCTACCAAGCCTCTTTTAATACCTCATATTCCCTGGCCAATGTTTGTTTTTCTTCTTTTGATGGTAAAAACCCCATTGCTCTTTAAGAACTGCTTGGAAAGTTGGAAAAACCATGCAATATTTTCACAGTTGGTTCGAAGTCAAAATTAGGAGTTGGTTGTGCTGTATACATCCAAAACTATGAAGAATCTCTGATATTTAAGTTGAACTAGCATTGTTTTCCGCAGAATTATTTGCAATATACCAAGCTCTTGAATGGGCCGTTGAAAGACAAATCTCTGATCAGCCAGTTGTAATCACGTCTGATTCAAAGTCAGCGTTATCTGTTTTAGAGAACTCACACAATCAGCTTCACAAGAATGGGCTCATTGTAAGAATTTTAGAAAATCAACTAAAATTACATGGAATAAATAGTTCTGTTTGTTTTATTTGGGTAAAGGAACACATTGGTAACATTAAAGCAGATTACTTTGCTAAAGAAGCGATCTTAAAAGGTACAGAAATCAGTTGGCTAGATAGAAGTGATATAATAGCAATACGTAGACAATGTTTAAAGCAAAATTGGGATATTGAATCTGTAATATGTAATCGAAGCAATATTATTTATACCAAAATCCACCCTAATTAACCAATTGAACCTTTTGCTGCAAGAAGTTATCCCAATAGAAACATCTACTTCATGTTCGTCAGATGTATTTTTAATCATGACACTGTAGACGCGTACCTTCCCAGATTCAAACTAAGTGAAACGGAATTTTGTGATTGCGACGGCAATGTTGATGACATCAATCACTGGCTGTTTGGCTGCTTACATAATGACGATGCAGATAAGTATTTGATAAAATCCTTTGTAAAAGAACATATTACGCTCCCTCAGAATCTCTCGGTGAAATCCTAGGCTAAACTAAATCATATGTGAGTTTTTAAAAAGGACTAAAAGAATAATTTAGTATTGAATGTCTGTTTCAGAGTATATCTGTTCAGTCTTGTTCCTCGTGTCTATCCCAATGTTATATATTTCACCTTCTGTCCGTTGCCCGTTTTGTGTGTGGAGACTACTTTTTTGTCAATGCAGTGTTAACAACATACTTTAACAATATATCTATATACTATGCCTATCCTCCTATGCTAACTATTGAAACAAGCTGTACAATAATTTCGTGGCTGAATGGATCAAGCTATCCAAAGCCATTTATAAAAAAAAACTATTTTATCATTTTTTCATGAAGCTCAATAGGGACAATATTAAAGTCTGCTTCTCTGTAAAGCTGTTTCTATTTTAAATTCAAATTTTCAGTCAAAATTGTCTTGCTTATATCTGGAGTTCTTTTGATCATTTGATCCACTCTGTATAAAGAATTGAAAAAAAAATGTACAAAAAGTGATAATTGACATATAGTTTATAGGTGCGAAGAGAAGCAAATGACACAATCACAAATGTGTTTATTTAACGTATTTTCTTTGAGATGTGAATAGTGTGAGATTGATAAAAATGGGATGCAACACAATAAGTATATAACGTACATAATAAACAAGAGAAAAAACACTCAAAGCAGCAAACACGAATTGATCTGACGTGTCGTGACGTGTGCGTGTGTGTAAGTGGTGATATTTTTTTACGAAAGAAGGAATGAAACTAATCTATGGGTATCTAAAATGGACCTTTATTTATTGTCGAGATACAAACTCAAAAATATATATTTTGTTCTAAACGTTTAAAAGTTTCAAACACTAAAATCTACTTGCACGGTGTTCAGATATAAATATTTTACGGCAATTAATTAATTTGTAATAATTTACATGCCATACACGATAAAAGTATTTTTATCAAGTATGGTGGCCAAGTTTATGTCAAAAGCAGTAAAAATTAATATATTTCACGACATGAGGGTAATTAAGATCGGCGGTTGGAAATATCTCAGGGTGGCTCCCTGAAAATACTGTGCAAAATTGTAATACAGCTAGAGAGGATAAATTGTTCATTTAATAAAGTTGGAAAAAATTTCTGATTATTTTTAGCCAAGATCCCCATTTTCATTGTCTAGTCTATTTGATGGATTGGGGTCGAGGAATGCACCCTTCGGAAGGCAGGTTTCGACCCAGAGTGACAGAGATTATGACATTCACATATGCTTTATAGATGCCGAGAAAGGATTCGATAAAATGCCAAATGATTGAAATCCCAAAAAAATGCAGGATAAGATGGTTATAAGGATTTTACAGGACCCGTATTAGAGTCAAAATGCTGTCGTCATCCGACATACAAAAGAAGTTGATATTCAATGTGAATTTCGTTAGGGGTACATCGCCACTCCTATTCAAAATATACTTTGAAGAAATATTTAAGGAAGCTTTCGATGAGCTGCAGGATGGTATTAACGGCAAACCTATTCACAACGCTAGATACGCAGACGATACTGCACTCATGGCGACTTCAATGTGGAGACCTTCAAAGTTACATAAACGGGGAAATACACCATATTCGGGTAAATACGATGCCACATAGAACAGATTAGGTCAGCATTTATCAGCATGAGAAGATTCTACGCAATAGAAACCTAAAATTGGAATTAAGAGTGAGACTCGTCGAATGTTTCATTTTTTCAATACTGCTGTCTCTGAGGAATTGATTAAGCGTTTCAATGTATTTGAAATGCGGATCTACCAGAGAGAATTAGTGGGTTTACCAGAGTCTCTAATCAGGTTGTTCTGCAGAGAATAGGAAAAGTATAACGTATATACTGCATATCATCAACCAATCGAAGATCTACGGAAAGAGACACGCTGACCAACCTGAGAAAATGTTTCAGACAATCCTGAGCACAACTATTGCGGACCGCAGTTAGTAAGACAAAAATAGCCAGCATGGTCATCAACGTCTGATAGGATACGGGAATTTAAGAAGTTTGTTTGATCCTTCAATTAAATTTGATGATTTTCTTTTCTTTCTTGGTAGCTATACTTATCAATATTATCTTGGTATCTTCTTCAATAGACCTACCGGTTTAAAATAGCCATCTAAAGCATAATATAGATAATGGGGAATAAAGCAATCGCGCTCCTACATTCCAGGTTTAAGACAGACGCATATCAATTTATGAATGTGTGTTAGACAGTTTCCCACATTTCTATTGACACATTATCTCACTGGATACGGGAAATTGATCTCGATAATGTATACGAAAAGTCTAAAAACGAATAATAAAAATATTATAAAAATTACTGATTTTGAATATCATAGATTACTGTCACACATCCAGTAGAAGAATTTAATGCTAGAGCTAAATTGATCTATTATTTATACTCAGATCTATAAGGCCTTACATACGTATATTATAGTTTTTTTTGTATTTACGTTACCGACATTGTCCGTTGTGCAGTCATAACTAGGTTTGCCTAGCCAACGTGTATACCGCTTCAGGCAAGTCCGAAATTCTTAGATATTTCGAAATTTGCCTGTGCTGTGTTACGGCAATCCTATTTTTACTAAATTTGTGGTAGGTAAACTCCGAAATAATCTGCCAGTCATGAAAAACTATCACTGTAATGGTTATTCTTTTATATGTTCAAGCATGAGACACAGTTTGCGATTAAACAGAAGCAAAGCAATTTATTAGATAATGTATTATTAGTTACTTACATGAACACATTCACGAATAAACTTCCCCTAATAAAATAATGCTAATAATATCGGTGTTCAAGAATGAAAATTCATTAATTTTGTATATAGTACTTGTTCGAATTTAAAATAAAATTCTTCCCTAGAAACTTTCAAATTAATTACATTCATCAACACCTCCCTGCTAATTATGCCACATTCCATACGACTATCTACTAATCATTCAACCTTCCATACGAACATATAACATTAAATTTGCAAACATGAAAAATGTCACGTAGACCACTCAGCGCCTTCCTCCCACATGCTTCACACATAAATACAATACCAACTCTCTCTCTCTCTCCCCCCCCTCAAAAATCAAAACGAGACTAAAAAATTAGAGTACTCACACACACTCTCTCTCTCTCTCAAAAAACAAAACGAGACACTAAAGTAACTAGAGTACTCACTCACTTAAAAATAAAAAAAAGAGACTCTAGTAAAAGAAACTAGAGTACTCACACTCTCACTCTCAAAAACAAAAAGAGGCTCTCGCAAAGAAACTAGAGTACTCATTCTCTCTCTCACTTTCCATCATTTACACTAATCTTGATATTAGAGCCCTTACAACACTCTAATATCAACATTAGAATCCTTATACACATATATGATATACTTATTTACTTATATATTTACACTTATATGCCAGATGCAACTTCCAAAAGGTTCGTATATGTGGATGACTGGGTCCTGGCAACACAACATAAGACGTTCGAAGCAATGGAACAACCTTGTCATCTGATTTAACGTCCCTGAGCACATATTTTCGTAAATGGAGGTTACAACCGAACCACACAAAAACAGTAACCACCTGCTTCCATCTCTGCAACAAATCCGCAAACAGAAGACTAAACGTCTATTTTGAGGGAATCTATCTTCGAAACAATCCGCGTCCGAAATATATGGGAGTTACTTTAGACAGGTTTTATTATTTGCTTTGAACCATCTTCCGATTTCAGTTACAATTGCTGTTTGGTCATATTAAAATATGTGTGAACTAAAATCTAAAGATCGTTTAAGACAACTGATGAAATGAAACGTAATATAGTATTTTTGAATTCAATACTTTTTTTAAATGGCCAAAAACCACGACAACTTTTTTTATTTCAAAGAACGGTCACTGAAAACAAATTTAACTACTTCCTCATTTTATTTGTATAAAAATACGCATGAGTAAAACTTTTAATACAACATTTATATCGAGTTATTTTATTGTCAAGTCATTAAACTAGTTTGAGCTGCTCCGAAAGTTAGCGAAATAATGCTTTCCCGTATTAAAAAAGAAACTCTGGTTAGAAGTAATGCTGACACTGATCTACCTACTAAAAAACAAAGAACGTCCAGTATCCGTATGGATCAATTCGACAAAACTGTGCTTAGAAGGTGCATGCTAAATTATCACATATCCGAGAAAAAAGTACCCACGTTAAGAAATGTACACCAAACCTTTGCAGATAGTTATGACTTCGCAGGAAGTCGCGAAACTCTGCGGAAACAAATACATTCTTTGGGTTTTCGCTGAACCAACATGAAAAACAATAGAAATTTGTTAATGGAACGTTACGAGATCAGACATTTACGCCTACTATATTTAAGAAACATAAAAAAGTGCAGAGAACAGAACAAACCTATCATTTATTTTGATGAAACATACATTCATTCATGTCACACGCACCTTAAACGATGGAGCGACAAGAGTAACGAAGTATTAAGAAAACCCGTTTCAAAAGGTAATAGGCTCTTCATTGTGCATGCAGGTATGTCATTTACTATTACTACGAACAAATGGGAAAAATTGTTGGCCATAGTTAAATTTCGAAAGTCGTTCAACAATCCTTATCATATTGTACGCTTTATCTATAAAATCTATCTGACTTTCAATTTATATACAAATAAACCGCAATGGCGCATATTATGAAGGGACCACTTAAAACACATTAATTTGAAGTAAAGGTGAAAGTTTATGTCTCTTGGAATCTATTTATTATTTACATCACATAAAATAATAAAGGGTAATTATAGAATTCCCCGTATGGTTTTTGAAGTAATAAATAATTATGTCTGTACAAAAAAAAACAATTCTCGTAGAAAAATCTAACGGTTTTTATTTCCTTATTCATTTAATTAATAATAAAGAACACATTAATGTTATTTTGTTTAGTAAACTCGATTTTATATAGCACTATACATGTGCCATAATTTATTATTTTTAAGTCCAAATTTAAAATATTGTGTTACTCTCGTACGTATTAGCAGTCTCACAACGTTTAATGCTTTGCATGCGGAAAGTACGTCGCCTGCCCTTCCCGGTAACTGTTTTACAATGTTGTCAAGTTGTATGGCTTTCTCGCGCATCGTCAACTGCCAAAATTAATTTGACAACCTGTACATTAAAATCGTTTTTTATTAGGTAGGTATATGTTCAAAAATTTAAAATAAGGTAAGTAGCAATTTTGTAAAACGTTCAATATGCTTTGATATTTAAAATAAATTAAAAACGAGTAATGAGGTGAGCGCCCGTAGTTTTATCATACATGTTTTTCCTTATTATTTATTTATTTTCATTCAATGTAATTATTTTAATCGATTTAGAGCAGTTAAATTAAATTTTGTACCATTAGAAAGTTTCCAAAAGTGTGCTATGAATAAATTTAGATTAATTTATTAATTGAAATTATTTAAAAAACAAAAAGTATGCTGCGCTCGGCCGAAATGAAAATCCTACTAACTATCCTAGGGAAGACCAGATGGGACAGGATAAGAAACACTGACATACGAGCTCAATGCAGCATAGTAGACATAGTCAGATGGGGCAGACAGAGACGAAGAGAATGGTACGCGCACGTACGAAGAATGGACGAAAACAGATTACCGAGAATAATGATGGGAAGCAAGCCACACGGAAATCGCCCACCAGGAAGACCCCCAAAAAGGTGGCAGGAAAGCTGGCAGTCCACCTCGCAAGAAACCATCCAGAGACTGCTTCAGCAAGCAACAGACCAATAGGTCTATTTAAAAGAAGAAGAAGAATTTAAAATAACTAGACTGTCAGGATGGAATTATTGTCATCATGTATGTTTGTGATCAACAATAAGCCAAATAAACATAACTTAAGAAGAATAGTGTTTTTAAATGAAACTCAAGGTCTCTAGTTAATTCCACAATATAATACAAGTTATTGAAAATTCTAAAAAATTGACAATTGTTTCGATAAATCAATATCATCGTCAGAATGACAGAAGTTACATTTCATTTTATGCCTACCTGATGTTTAGTAGTTAATTTTGGCTAGACCAAGAAGTAACCTAACTTGTGAATGGCTTAATATATGTTTATAGAAAAAAGAAGAAGATGTGATATTACAAATATTGAAGCTTAGATATTATTAGCCCTATGGTGATATCCTGGATATCACCATAGGGCTAATAATATCTAAGCTTCAATATTTGTAATATCACATCTTCTTCTTTTTTCTATAAACATATATTAAACCAATCACAAGTTAGGTTACTTCTTGGTCTAGCCAAAATTAACTACTAAACATCAGGTAGGCATAAAATGAAATGTAACTTCTGTCATTCTGACGATGATATTGATTTATCGAAACAATTGTCAATTTTTTAGAATTTTCAATAACTTGTATTATATTGTGAAATTAACTAGAAACCTTGAGTTTCATTTAAAAACACTAATATGAGCATATTCCACGAAGTAAGGGTCGAGACAGTCAAATTCATTAAGAAGAATAATTTCTCAAAACGCAATTAATTAAAACAAATTAGAAAGAGAAAATATTCTCTCCTACGGCATCTGTCTAAAAGTGGCTTCAAATTTGAAAGACATTCGACCTTTACGTGCGCGTTCCAGTATATTTATTCAGTTCAATGATATTGATAACATCTTCTTCTTTCTTCATTCAAGGGTTCAGCTGCTAGGGCTATTCTGCCTTATTTATAACATTGCGGATGATGGCTGACACCATACTGACAAGTCAAATGATACAGATCAACAAAATGATCACTAGTGTTTAAAGGGTCGTTTTACGCATGTCAAACTTGCGTTTCAAATGCGGTTTTAGTAACGGAAGTAGAAAACATATTTTTTCATTTGACACAAAATATTTCACATAGGTGATTTGCGCGGATAATGGTAAAATTAACTCATACTTGAATCACTTATACTTGCATCACTTATACTGCATCACTCATACTTGCATCACTCATACTTGCATCATTTATATTGGCATCACTCATGCATCATTTATACTTGCATCACTCATACTTGCATCACTCATACTTGCATCACTCATACTTGCATCACTCATACCAGCATCACTCATACTTGCATCACTTATACTTGCGTCACTCATACCTTTTGACTTATACTCGCATCACTCGTACTTGCATAGAATCACTTTTCTTGTGGCTCCAATCTATCAACTATTTTAAGCACAACTGAATACGATGCGCGACTAACTAAATCTGAAAACGACACAATCATTACGCAGTCGCCGTCGAGATTATGCAACCACGTAGCGCCAAGAACCGTCTGGTGTGCAATCCGGAATACGCGGTATTACTGGTGACGTCATAATCTTAGGCTATGTCAATTTTGTATCCAAACAAACTTAACTAGCCATTTAGATACCATTGGTGTGATTTTGGACCAGAGATTATTTTGAATATAACTGCTGATTTATGTATTTAGATATACACTAAGACTTTTACAAAGATATATATTCGATTCCAGCCAAAATAGGTATGTATAACAATATAATTTTAATAAAAGAGTTATCTAACCTAAACATGCTATTATAAACTTATGAAATACAATTCTTTTAATTATTTTTCTATCTGTATTATCTAATTTCGTACTGTGCTGGCCACCAGGTTGTAAGCATTGTAATCTCAGAGAAAACTGTAAGTTTTATATATTTCCAAAGGATCCAAAAGTAAGAAGCAAATGGGTGAAGCTGACAAGGTATCTCCACATATTGATAAATATAACATTTTATTTTATGTGTTTATACAATATTTGTAGAACAATAGAACCAGATCCCGGAGCTTTTTGTGTAGCTGTCATTTTATGGATGGAGAAAAGAAAATTAGCCAACTATTTTTTTGTACATGATCAATCCTTGCAAACAAAGTAGAAGCAAACTTGTACGTGTTCATTGTATGTTTGATTTTGTCCTGTATACATCGATCTCCCTATAACATATACAATATTGTTTGTCATTACAGATCTTTCGCTTTTCATTTTTTATAAGTTGCTTTGTATGATTTTTTAAACGTTTGCTATTTTAAATTGAAATTCCTCACTTTCCTCTTTCTATTAACTGTAAACCATTGTATTACAATATTTCTCTGTGTAATAAAGAAATTTGGAAATGTTTTTATTTATATCATTTGTTTTTAGATAAAATTGAATATATTTACACATGTAGTTGAAAAAAGAGCCTACAGGTAAAATAAAATTTGAAAGCAACGAACAGAAACTCTGAACCTCATACGAATATGATTTGATTGAGGCAAAGTTGTGACATGATACTCTGAGTTTTTAGACTAAATGGCATATTTTCAATCATGTAAATTTGCAACGTTTCCTCAATTTAATTTTCTTAGCACGAAACAAATAAAACTTTATAATTATGAAAACATTTTATTATGTTATTATAAATGGTACACATTTGTAAAGGTAGAATATTATTAAAACATGTAAATTTTTCTTCCATTCTTGATGTCGAGCAATTCCCACAATAATCTTGGAATCCATAATATTAAATAGCACATGTCCTCTCATGCAATATGTAATGCACCTTGTATCTGATGATAATAGTTATATTTTTCAATTATCACTAATATATTTTCATCAAAATGAATTATGTAATTCTTGTCATTTGAGAATGGTTTTAATTTTTCGTCATTCCGATACTTGAAAGGACACTTCACTTCAATTAAGCATTTTCCACTAACAAACCCATATTATCATTAAAAAAAGTTTCATGAGAATGTTGAAACATGTTTTGATGACACTAGAACAAACAGTTACCATTGTTTATATTATATTTTCACATTAATCAAATAATCCAGTAAAGATAACCTCAAACATAGCTTTTAAAATCAAAAATACGGATTGCAGGATAGCTTACATTATCAAAACTATTATTTTTTATATTGAGTAGACACGATTACTTACTTTTCAACAATTTATTCCTTTCAAAAATACGTATGAAACGCTCAAATAATCAAAAATCTACACCCAAATGGAAATTCTTATGGCAACAAGTTTTGTTTGGATACAGCTTCAAATTGTGACGTCATACTAATCTCGCGTATTCGGACATAACCAGGTTAATCTAGGTTATTTCGGACTTTGTGTACAAAATATTTAGCACACCTAGGATTGCCGTACAAAGCCCAGGTGAAATTCAACAAAATGAAGATTTTCGGGCCGACAATACGCGCTTTGGCTGGGCTAACTTAGCTGTGACTGAAAAACGGGCATTTATGCCATTTAGTGAAGTGAAGATATCCTGTTTTGAGCATAGATTATTGTGTTAATATAGAATACATATATGAGGATTACTGCACCATTTTTTCTCTATGGGAACTTTAAATTTCATATCGATCGATTTTAATTAAAAACACAGCAAAATGAAAATAATACTTATATCAAAAATAATCAACATAATTTTTCTCTAATCAAAGAACATTTTGTTTTTTGGAAATAGGTGCTGAGTTATTTTTTGAATCTGTAACAACTTTATCAAAATATAAAGGGGATGATACATAAATCTCATATTTACAAGGACGTCTATAGACTAAGAACTACGGGGAAATAAAATAACCAAATGTGTAAGCACAATATGTTTATAAACGTAAATCGTATATTTTGAGCATCAATGATATATAAAAAAAACTCAATGAGAAGGAGAAATATTTCTATTTACCGTTTAACTCTAATATTTGTGCGAAAACATGAGCATTTTAAATTTTATCTACCCTGTAATAGTAAACAGAGTTGTCTATATATAAATTGATAAAAATTATTGGTAGTTTGAAAGGAAATATTTCCGGTTCTCAAAAAATTGCAAATTATTTTAACGTCAATTACCGTATATCTAGAATCTAAAAAATATAGATATTACGCTGAACAATTTAATGAGGAGAAAACAAATCGAACTCAAGAACCGGTTTCAATAGCTTCAAAATTGTCCTTATTCTCAACTTATACAGCGGAAAAATACAGAGTGGAAAGTCTAACTGGAACAAATTCTGTAACTTGATAAATAAAGGTTTATCGCAAAATTCCTGAAACACGTCAATTTTTATTCTCAATGGGGCATATTACAAACAGATTTGTTTATATTTTCCACTTTTTTTCCTTACTTTTTATAAGCAATTTGTAGGAAAAAAATGGAATAAGGAATAGTAATTTATGCAACAAGTGCATAAAGTGGTACTTTTTTTCACGAATGTAAAAGTTGACCGCACGTGCCGTCAGGCGAGTGCGGCAATTCCATGAGTGAAAAAAGACACTTTATGCACATGTTGCATACATTATTTTTTCTACAGCCCTATACAAAAAAATAAAATTCAAATAGAAATTTGGGATATTTTAATTAAGCTCCTTCGGTAAATTACAGTTATACGTATTCCAAGTTTCATGAAAGTCCATCCTCGATGCCCAGCCAAGATTCATTGTGTTAGCTTATGGGAAGCGTGAAATAAAGTTAACTTTATAGCACTTTTTTTAACGCTTTTTTACTTTTTTTCACTCTATCCATAAACAACCACTTTAAGCGCTGCAAACCGATGAAATACAAGGTACTTTGAAGATAGGGCGTAGAAAAATATTTACTAAAATTACTTTAATGCAATAAATGTTCAAAGTGCTCTCCACCTTGTTGCTGACAATATCCTAATCGATTATAAATAGCATTCCGAACATCTTGTAACACTTCCGGCGTTACTTACCTAATTTCGTCCCTGATTCTTTGTTGAAGCTCGGCGATGTCGTTAGGTTTAGTGGCATAAACTTTGCTCTTTAGATATCCCCATGAAAAAAATCTAATGGAGTAAGATCGGGTGATCTTGCTGGCCACTCAATTGGGCCCCTTCTTCCAATTCACCTATTTGAAAATACTTCGTTGAGATAGGTCCGTACATTTTGAGCAAAATGTGGTGGTGCACCATCTTGTTGAAACCACATCCGTTGGTCAAATAAGTTGGGATCCGAATTATTGGGGAATATACGAGGCATGTTTTTTAAGTAAGTACCGTTTTGCGATTCCGCTGCCGCAGCGCTACGGTCGGCGTTCCGCGCATGCGTGCTGGTTACCTACATCTCTTGTCTATGCACTGACGCCATTACAGTCTGATACTTCATTGTATACGTTGTTTACTGAGTGTTTAAGATTCCTCCGACAATCGTGAGTCCCGCCGATTGTGAAGTACGGGCTGTTGTAAGATTTCTTAGTGCTAAACGCGTGAAACCGATCGATATTCATCGTGAGATCTGTGAAGTTTACGGACAAAACATTATGAGTGATGGAATGGTGAGGAAATGGGCGAGAGCATTTAAAGATGGCCACACAAATGTGCAAGATGAAGAACGGAGTGGGCGTCCTTCGGTCGTTAATGAAGATTTGGTGCAGAAAGTGGACAAAAAGGTGAGAGAAAACAGACGCTTTACAATTTCATCATTGTGCGACTGCTTTCCTCAATATTCTCGTAGTGTTTTGTATCGCATTGTGACCGAGAACTTGAATTACCGGAAATTGTGTTCACGGTGGGTTCCAAAAAAGTTGACGGATTTGCACAAAACCCAACGTTTAGGCAGTGCATTGACTTTCCTTGAGCGGTACCACAATGAAGGTGAAGATTTTTTAGACCAAATTGTTACTGGTGACGAAACATGGGTGGCCTACGTCACACCAGAATCGAAACAACAATCCATGGAATGGCGACATTCATCATCACCCAAAAAAGTGTGAAGTTTAAGCAAACAGTTTCTGCCCGGAAAATCATGTGCACAGTTTTTTGGGACAAAAAGGAGTATTGCTAGTGGAGTTTCTGCGTCGTAATGAGACAATCAATGCAGCGTCTTATTGTGAGACATTGAACAATCTGCGTCGTGCAATCCAGAACAAAAGACGTGGCAAGTTGAGTAAGGGTATCGTTTTGCTGCATGACAATGCCCGTCCACATGTGCCTAATTGGACCAAAGATCTTATCAAATCTTTTCAATGGGAAACTCTAGATCATTCTCCATACAGCCCTGATCTGGCGCCCAGCGACTACCATTTGTTCCTGCACTTGAAGAAACACCTGGGCGGTCAGCGTCTTCAAAACGATAACGAAGTCAAAACATTTGTGATACAGTGGTTAACAAGTCAGGCGGCAGAATTATATGGGGAGGATATTCGAAAACTGGTGCCACGTTATGACAAGTGCCTCAATATTCACGGAAATTATGTAGAAAAGTAGATTAAGATACAGGCTTTCATGTAAAACTAAAATTATTGCGATATCTTTGCACGTCTTTTTTTAATTCCAGAACGGTACTTACTTAAAAAACATGCCTCGTATTTACTAAAGTAGGAATTAGTTCTTCTTGGAGCATATTAAGGTATGTTTCTCCGGTTACGTTTCCATTGAAAAAAAAGGACCTACTATGCGAACCCCAATAATTCCAGCCCAGACGTTTGTTTTTTGAGGCCTTTGGGTATGGGAATCACGCATCCAACGGGGATTTTCGTCAGTCCAATAACGGCAGTTCTGTCGATTGACGTGTCCATGTAATGTGGACGTAGCCTCATCAGAAAACAGCACCCATTCCAAAGCAATTTGTCCACCATCGATAGAAGCCATAATTCGCTCGCAAAATTCGAGTCTACGATCAGGATCATCTTCGTTAAGCTCCTGCAGGTTTTGCATTTTATATGGATGCTTTTTGGATTTTCTAAGAATTTTTAAAACGCTTGTGTGACTGACACCATGAACGCGAGCTATTTTCCTAGCTGGAGTAACAGGATTTTCTTCAATTTTCAACAATATGTTCAACTGGGCTTCTTCGTCAACTTTTAAAACCTTTTGTCGAAGAGCATCCCGTGCGTGGCCCAACTCCCGATATCGAGTTTCAATTTTGCTAATCGTACTTCGATTAATTGAAGGTAATTCTGGATGAACTTCAGTGAACAATCGTGCGACTTCAGCTTGTGTTTGACTTCTGTCCCCATATCCGACCATCATTAAAATTTCGATACGACGCGTCTCGGTTAATTAGGGCATTTTCTTATTTTTCGTTTGTTATTTACAAGTTGAAATGCAAACAAGTACTAACAAATCAATCACATTCAGTTCAAATTGACCAAAAAACTATCGAGCAGGTTTTTCATTGGGCTTATGAAGTAACAAAAAATGTACCTATACATTAAAGTAATTTCAGTAAATTTTCCCTTATTTCATTCATTTCCGACACATTGCTTATAAAAAGTAACAAAAAAAGTGGAATTGTATTTACAATTGAAAAGGCTTTCAAATAAAAAATTAATCAACCTACCCTTCAGATAATTAAAAAGATAAACAAATCTCTTTGTAATATGCCCCATTGAAAATTAAAATTGACGTGTTTCAGGAATTTTGCGATAAACCTTTATTTATCAAGTTACAGAATTTGTTCCAGCTAGACTTTCCACTCTGTATAGTTTTAAGGAATATGAAGAAGACTACTTGAAACCAAAACTAGTTCAGAACGGTGCTTCTCACCATTGTTAAAATAATAATGAGTATAAAATGTGGCTCCCACTTTAATTATAGTACCTTGTAATTTGTAGTATCTATCAAACAGTAGATTAACAAAATTAATCCGAATCAAAGTCTTATGTAATGAGAGTTTTTGTTCACCCTTGTATGTGCGTAATGTCTCAATGGCAGTCATTAAAAAAACCATACTGAACACCGTGCAAAAAAATATATATAACAATATAACAGTCCATAATCTCTATCGTATTTTGTACAGCATCAGTAAAATAACGCAGCCTACTACGCATACATACATTAGATCACTTTTTTTGCCCCTTTTTGGGGACGGCATACTATAAGAAATAAAAAAAATAGTTACTTAACTAAAGTTCTAGTTACAATATACAAATCTACTGTTAGATACTTTGGTCTTATACATTACTGTTTATCTTGAGGACAATGGTGAGGCTATTTTAACTCCCCGAACCAAATTCAAAAATGAGGAGGGTCAATTTTGAGACACTCTGTATAGGAAATTGAATATTCTTGATTACATTATTCTACACCAACATTAAATTAATCAAAAGTGCACATATCAATGAAGCTAGACACACAGAAGAAATAGAATCTATTATAAAACCACGTTGAACTATTTTTTGGAAAGAAAGGTAGACAGTTTCAACACAGTAAAAATATCTATCTATTTTATTCTATATAATATGTGGAGGGAACATTTTAAAAGAAAACTGTAGTACTAAAAGATCTGGTTGGAGATATTCGCGATATATTATTCATCAAAACTTCTTTTTAAAGACCTATGTTTGAATACTACTTACTATAGCGAGGAAAAAGTAAGGTGATAAAAATCTTATTAAAACAGTGCAAGTTACTGGAAGATGACTCGAATTCTACGGTACTTGTCAAGGTGATGATCGTGTTCTACAATATTGTCACTGTAGTCCAGTCTGATCAGACTTTTTACAACAAAAAACGTTAAGAGGCATTTTTCCTGCAGAAAGTTCTTGGGGAGGGTACGAGGATATTATATTATATGAATGTGGCCACGAGTTCGGTCTCAGTCGTTGTTTAAATAATGAGAGAAAGTACAAAAATCGGTTTTTTGCTTATAACTTTTGAACCGTTGTTGCTACCGAAAATTTACAAGAATATCAGCTTATAGGTATTCAAAACACCTACATAATAAGCCCGGTTGGATTAAATTTCGTTAATTTTTTTACTTGTAATAAACAAAAAACCGCCAATTTCAGCCATTTTTTGTATGTTACATAATTCAGTTATTTTTGCTTCTAAATAATCGCAGTGCAACTTTTAATGAAGGGCTTTGTGTACTTAATAAGTTGTAAACATTTTGGCTTGAAATATTAATAACTTTTTGTTCAATTCTATTTGTTGTGTAAAAAGCTGTTTTACAAAAATCTAATTTCCAGGCGTCGTACAGACTTCTTTAACGTCTCATTTTACTCGTAAAGGGTTGTAGTATAACGTACAATAAAGGAAATTTTGATTTTCCAACTGTGTGTGAAATGTCTCATTTTACGAAAAGAATATTTTAAAATGTAATATCAATTTATTTAAGCTTTTTAGTAACTTCGACTTTGTCATGTTTTTTTGTGTCAGAACGTTATAACAACTATTTTTATTAATCTCAACATAATGTAAGTATTCAATTTATTAAAATAGATGTAATTTGTTATAGAACGGTTGGAGTTGTGCCATAATACCCAATTTGATGATTTTTGTTGAGTTTGATAATGTTTAAAATGAAATAATTCTATCACATATATATATATATATATATATATATATATATATATATATAACAAGATGTACGAATAGTGCGTGACATATGAACAATAAGCAACGAATAGTGCAATACCCACTAATCTATTCGTTGCTTATTATATATATATATATATATATATATATATATTAAATTAAATATTTTTTTTAAGCTGGTTGATTCCTGTAACATACACTCTCGTAAGTGAGAGATGAGAGTTTGTGGTGCTTGAATCACCAGTTGTTCTGCATAATTAATAATAGTTTTCAAAATTCTTTGACTAAAAATTTCAATGTAATGTATCAGTAGCCTTGTGTAATAAACACGAGATATGACATAGGAAATTTTAAGAACGCCCTATATAGACAAATTTCTCTTAATTCGAAATAATTAATAAATGTTGACCTCCAGGAAAGAAATTGATACAAACAACTTTGTTATAATAAACAAGGTCAATAAACATCACAGCTGATGGTTTTGCCATGCTTTGTTTATCAATAAATCTAATCAATACGTTACAAATTGAAGTAATGAAATATAAAATTAATCTTCACACAAGGGCATAGACGAGGTAATTTTAGAATAAATAACAGGAATTTTTGAGGCTAGACAGAGAGGCAGTAACTCTCCCTCAGTGGCCAGTCTAAGTACGGACGGCCCCTTTACCGTCAACAGTAATATTATGTAGTTGTGATTTGTGATATTCCAAAACGTAAGTTTTTAACGTATAATTAATTTTTATATACTGTATTGATATGTTTTATTTTTTATTTTTGACTTAACTTGGTGTCCCAAAGGGTAAGGAAACCCATATTTTCGGTCATATTGAGTGTACTATTTACATATGCGCCCCTCACCTACCATACTAGTCTAAAATTTATAGGCATATACGGGAGATATCGTATGTTCGAGGATCATCTCCCTATATATTTGTTTTCTGTATTTGTGCAAGGATATTATATTGTACAGGGTATTATATTTATTCTGATTTAATTCAAAAAAAGTCTCGTCCGATATTTTATTACCTTATTACTGTACAGGATATCCACATACCCGAGATATCATAATTAATCTACTAGATTGCCAAAGTTTGTTGAAATATTATCTACTATATTGTACAGGTCATCAAATTTCACGAGAATCATAATTATTTTATTCGATTTCAAAATTTTGTTGATATAGATTTTTTTTACTATATTGTACAGGTTATCCAATTTCACGAGATTCATAATTCATATTCATAAATATATATAAATATATATATATATATATATATATATATATATATATATATATATATATATGTATATATATATGTGTGTGTGTATATATACACATATATACGATAAACTTATTATATAAACAAAATATTTAGGACTAAAATAATTTGTAATTTGAAAATCTATTCCGCTAGTTGTTATTATTTTTTCATGCTACCCCTAAGCAAAAAAAATCATCATGATTGGATGATTAGTTCTTGACATATGACGAATTTTTTCTACTTTTCCAAATATAACACGCGTGATCAGTTTCAGCCGCGCGGCTGCAGCGCGCCCCTCCCCCCACTTTCTACGCTGCGGCGTCAATTCCACGCTGCCGCTTTTTCAATAACTTCACTGAAATATTGACATTTATCTTTGCGCAAATGTATGACACTGTAGTTCAACTCTTACTGTAGACTACCTGTAAATTTGATTAATAAACAAAGCCACAATGATTTTGCGAAAAAAAAATATCTCCGCTTCAGAGCATCGTAGAGCAATAAATAAGGGCTGTAAATTTGCAGAAAAATCATCGCAATCAACTAATCCATTTGTGTATTCAATTCAGAAAAATGTATTGCTCAAAATTGATTGTTTAAATTACTTCATTTTTAACGTCATTTTTAAACAACTTACAATTGAAAAATCAAAATTACCTTCATTGTACGTTATACTACAACCCTTTACGAGTAAAATGAGGCGTTAAAGAAGTCTGTACGACGCCTGTAGGCTGGGGAAATTAGATTTTTGTAAAACAGCTTTTTACACAACAAATAGAATTGAACAAAAAGTTATTAATATTTCAAGCCAAAATTTTTACCACTTATTAAGTACACAAAGACCTTCATTAAAAGTTGGACTACGATTATTTAGAAGAAAAAATAACTGAATTATGTAACATACAAAAAATAGCTGAGATTGGCGGTTTTTTGTTTATTACAAGTAACAAATTAACGAAATTTAATCCAACCGGGCTTATTACGTAGGTGTTTTAAATAACTATAAGTTGATATTCTTGTAAATTTTCGGTAGCAACAACGGTTCCAAAGTTATATGCAAAAAACCGATTTTTGTACTTTCTCTCATTGTTTAAGCAATGACTGAGACCGAACTCGTGGCCACATTCATATAATATCCTCCCTCGTACCCTCCCCAAGACCTTTCTGCAGGAAAAATGCCTCTTAACGTGTTTTGTTGAAACAGTACCTTTTCAGTCTAATCCGACTGGACTATTGTAATTATTGTGAGGATATTATTTTTGACGAAGTTCTGTATTGATGAAAAGTTGTAGATAAACAATAATCTATAAGATTTTAGTATCAAACTATTGGTTTCAAAGTTCTACAATTATAAAAAACATAATTTTGTGAATAACTGGTTTTGTTTAACTGTTTTCATTGTTCTTGCAATAATCTACAGGGTAGGATGGCTAAAAGGTTACAAACAAATTTTTTATTGTCTGAAAGCAGTTTCATGGTTTAATCGAGTTTTATGAAAAATCCTGTTAAAGGTTTGGTTTCCCAATTAAACGTGTTATATTTTTGTTGCAGTTACAGGACCATTATTCTTAGGAAAGGCAATATTTCATAAAATTTCTGTCACTAGCATTGTCGAGTTACTTTGTAAAAATATCAGTGATGTAAGAGCATTTGGAAAATTATTACGAATCCATATAACGGTCGACTATTAAGCCACACAAGAGCTTTTAAAAGTAGCATTGGCTATAATAATATATACAGTGTGGAGCAGACAAATGGAATAAGTTCTGTAGCTTCACTATTATGCATTGTTATAGAAAATCCCGAGACACGTCAATTTCTAATTTCTATCTATCTTGCGACGTAAAAATGTCATCTCTAAATTTAACCCCCTTCAGGTAACAGCTAAATCTTCAAATTTAAAATAGGAGCTTATGATACTTCATTTAAAAGGTCTCTTCATTCTCTCTTCAAAAATGTTATCAATTTAAAGTTTATTGCAGAAATTAACGAGAAACAAAGTTGATTTTCTTCAGCGTAGCGATTTTGTTATAATAAAAAACAGAATAAGTAATGCCATTTTGTAATAAAATAGTAAAAAGCCGTTATAAATGCAGCAGATGTTCAAAAGTCACGTCTTTAATATGTCGGCAGCGTTTTAGACCTAAATAGGAATATCTTCTAACGTTAGCTAACCTCTGAGGGGTGATCGACCTAATCGCAAGGGATATTTTTCTTCTTAAGTTTGTTTTTGTAGACCGTACATTTTACTCATCCCCATAGGAAGGAGTCTAACTGCGTCAGATCAGGTAATAGTACAGGCCATTCTACAGAACCACTTCTCTCTATCCAGCGATTTGGAAATATTGTGTGGATATATTGCCGGATATTGATTTCGTAATCAGCTGGTGCACCATCCTGTTGCAACCATATTGCATACTGTCACTGGGTAATTTCACTAAAGCTGATAAATGAGCAACTTCTTAAATGTTAGTTTTGTTTTTTTTCCTGCTTGTTCGTTTTTGTCGTTCGATTGTGGAGTTAAAAACTGATCTTATTGTAGGGAATGTCGGCAATCAGAGACGTTTATTTGTGTCAAATTGATTCATATACTAACTGTTATTGGGCGCTTATGAATTTTAAATATGTATTGTGTTTTTCTATAAATTTGATATCCTTCTAACTGTACCTCAAAAGTTATAATCAGTTAATCATCCGCCTCTTGAAACTTCGACATGAAATTCCTGCGATGCGTTTGAGAAAAAAATTAACTGTGGATCTGTAATTTACCTTTCAATCATTTTTTCTGAACTTTTAGATGTTTTAGTGGGTACACATTTTTTTTGGTTTGCTGCTTTCGATTTAGTCGCCGTTTTGTTTATGCCGTTGTCCAAAACGAAATAAAGAGCTAACCAATTTCACAAACCTTTCCAGAACACACGCTAGCATGATGGTCCGCTACCCCTCCAAAGGGAAGATTAGAAATATCACCGTTAATAAAAGAAAAATCTCAGAAAAAAATAAAACTGCGGAAAAAGTGGCAGCGTGACAGATCATAAGAAAATAAGAGAAAACTAAACAAAGCAACTAAAGAACTTAAAAACTTGAGATTAACAAAATCATGGCAAAAGTGTCTGGAAAATCTTACATATAACTGAAGCGACAGATTACTAGCTATGGAAGACAACTAGGAGGCTTAATAGGACCCAGCAAAAATATAAAGAAAAAGCCGAAGCCTTCTCCAAACACATAAATAATGCGGTCAAATCCTTTCTCTCAGAGGCATCTACTGAAGAAGAAGATAAAATCGTTCAATCCCTGGACGTACCCTTCCAACTCCACCTTCCTCATCAGAAGTTGACAATCACTGGAGTCAAGCAAATAATAAAAGGAATCAACATAAAAAAGGCACCTGGTTATGATCTGATCTCTGGCGACATACTACAAGAAGAAAACCTACAAATTTATAGTATACTTTTTTAATACCATGCTGAGAATAAACTATTTCCCATATATCTGGAAAGTTGCCCAAATAATTATGCCCCTGAAACCAGGGAAAGTCTCCTCCTATAGGCCGGTAAGTTGGCTTTCAACTATTTCAAAAATATCGAAAAGCTGTATGTTAAAAGACTCAACAGGATAAACCAAAAAAATCATTGCGGATCATCTGTTTGGATTTTGGAACAAACATGGGACAGTAGAGCAAGTATATATGCTAGTTTATCAAATTAACAGTGATATGAATGACAAAATACCCTGTTCCACAGCCTTCCTCGACATATCCCAATCTTTCCGTAAGGGTGCAAGTTAAACTTAAGAAGCTACACCTCCTTCTCCACTACCCACTCCTCAAACTATATATGGCTAATAGACACTTCACTGTGATACCCATCAACTCTCACGTTCCACAAGGAAGCATCCTAAGGCCTATTCTGTACCTGATATACACAGCACATTCACCAACTTCAAGATCCATACTCATAGCGACATATGCCTGATGACACTGCTGTGCTAGCATCTCATACTGATCCAATAATGACATCTTTGATCCTACAATCTACGATAAATAAATTACAGGCTTGGTTGAAAATATGGCGCATCAAATGAAACAAAATCGATAAACGTAACATTCGCCTTATGAAAAGAAACATGCCCACCTGTGAAAATTAACAATTGTCAATTTCCACAAGCAGATGCAAAATACTCAGGTATAGGTGTCTGACATGGAGGAGATATATATTTACGAAGCCTAAACAACTAGGCATCAAACTACGTAAACTGTACTGGCGTATTGGTTGAAAATCAAAACTGTTTTTAAAACCCATATGGCAATAGATATAATGGGATGCAGGGAGGAGAGATGGCCTAAAAATGGTAAAAATATGTTTAACAACTACTCCTTTTACTACTCAGTTAAAAGAATCACCCAAAAATAGAAACGGCGTAGTTAACAAAAAAGTAAGCTCAACTGTACAGGGTTTTCTGCCAATCTTCGATAGGATTACTCTGATTAAAATACAATCAAGTCCCTGTAATACAAACATAATATAGGTTTATGCCCCAACAGCTAATGACACAAAAGGAGAAATAGAAAAATTCTGTAATGAAGAAGAGAACATCATCTTTGGAAATTTCAACGCAAAAGTAGGACAAAGCGTAGAAGGAGATATTGTCGGAGAATATGGACTAGGAACATGACAGAGGAAATAAACTAGTAGAGTTTTGCAAAGAAAACCAACTTGTCAATGAGAATACACAGTTTAAATTACCATACCGGCGTTTATATACTTAGAGATCTCCAGCTGACTCCCCAGAAAATGTGATCAGGAACCAAATTGATTACATTCTAGTCAATGAAAGATTTAGAAATGCGATTAAATCCACCAAACATACCCTGGAGCAGAAGGCCACACTGATCACGTCCTTCTTATGAGTATAATATGATTGAAGTTGAAAAAGGTGAAGAAACTCAATAGCAAATACAGAGTAGATCTAACAAAATTAAGGAATAGTAAAGTGAGACACGAGATAGAGCAGCAGATAAATAAAGAATAGAAGAACATAAAAACTCAATCAATAAGTAATACAGATAAATAGAAACATATGAAAACAATATTACAAGAGACTTCTAATAAGAAGATGCAGGTAGACCCGATAATCAAACACCATGCATGGATGACACACGCAATAATCTCTTTGATGAACAATCGTAGAACATACAAAAACAAAGACAACAATCGATATAAAGGGCTACAGTCAATAATCAACCGGAAAATCAAAGAAGGTAAAGAGAATTAGTTAGATGAGAAATGTTTTGACATGGTAGAGAAGAAGCATGATCATTTTAATATACATAAGAAAGTTAAATAACTTACAGGAACGTACAAATACACAATAACTGACAAAGATGGGAAAATACTATTCGAAACACAAGAAAAACTGACAAGTTGGGAAGAATACATAAAAGAGCTATTCTAGCAACAAAGGGAAGATCCCAACAGGAATGCTAGGACTACCCATAACTAAAGATGGGATTAACAAGCTGTGAAACGAATGAAAAACGGAAAAACAACGGGCCCCGGCGGAATCCCTGGTGAAATATTAAAGCCTATCTCTGATTGATGAAAAGCTGGACATCTTGCTGACCATTTTCACATGACATTTACCACACAGGAGACATACCGAGAGCCTGGCTATACTCAATATTTATTAGTATTCCGAAAAAGATGTGAAGACCGCAGATTCATAAATCTGATGAATCATGTTCTAAAAATGTTTTTACGAATAATGCATGAATGCATTTACAACAAACTGGAGGAGGAAATATCAGACACCCATATGGGATTTAGGAATGGACTTGTACAAGAGAGGCACTATTCAGTCAGCGAAAGTTAATGGAGAGCTGCCGAGATGTAAACTGTGACGTGTTTGCTTGCTTTGTGGACTTTGAGAAAGCTTTGGATAAGGTCCAACATGACAAGCTAATGAAGATTCTTCAAACCACGAATATTGATCTTCAAGATGTAACATTATTGGTTTCAACAGGCGGTAATACGAGTAGATCAACAAGCAACGAATGAAGTACATGTCGAACGAGGAGTAAGACAATGGTGCGTACTATCTCCAGTTCTGTTTAATATTTATTCAGAAGATTTATTCAAAGAAGCAATTGGTGAAATGGAAGAAGAAATATCGGTTAACGGAGTCCGTATAAACCACCTAAGATATGCCGACGAAAAAGTCTTGTTGTCTGATATCTTGAAAGGCCTGCAAACATTGACCAACAGATTGGTAAAAACATGTCAAGAATATGGTATGAACTTATCAATAAAGCCAAGGTAATGGTCATCAGTAAAAAGAAAAATACTGATGGCACGATTCATGTAAACGGTTCGCCTCTGGACAGGGTGTCACAGATTACTTACTTGGGATATACCATCAATGAGGATTGGCATCAGTGATGTGAAATGAAAACGAGAATAGAAATACCCAGAAATGAATCAATAAAATGAGAAACGTCTTGTGTAACTCGCTGCTTAACATCCAGACTATAACAAGAGTCTTAAAATGCTACGTCTTCACGACCCTACTCTATGGTGTAGAAGCATTGAGTCTGACTGATGCTATGCAGAAAAGAGTATAAAACTTTGAGATGTGGTGTTACCGGAGGATGGATAAAATTTCATGGACTCGACATATCACAAAGATAGGAGTACCTACATCAGCGTATGAAAAAAGAAAATAACTACTGAACTTAATAAAAGCAAGACACTTCTCATACTTCGGCCACATTATGAGAAATGATAAATACCAACTCTTACAACTAATGGTTCAGGGGAAAATCGAAGGTAAAAGGGGACCAGGAAGACGTCGTGCATCCTGGCTTAGACAATGGTCAGGAATGAAAGCAATTAACTTATTAAGAGCTAAAATTGGCCAATGTGATTGCCAATATCCTCGACGATAAGGTACCCTAAGAAGAAGAAAGGACATACGGCATACAACTATGGGATACTTCCAGTAACTCCAATACCGCCATCCTTCAGAGGTTCTAAAACAAAGTCCTACATGCAATAGTTGTCTCATTCTACTATATCCTTAACGAGGCAATATCACATCCCCTGGAATCCGTCAAAGAAACCTTTCAACGTTTCAGTGCCAAATACAATCAAAGAGTGACAGTGCATCCCAATGTGCTACCTAAATGTGCGCGATACCAGTGAAGTGCAAAGGTTGAAACGCCTGTTGCCATCCGATCTGAATACGATGAACATAGCTAAGTATAGAAATTAAAACATATAGACACAAAAATACCTCTAGAATAAGACTTAGAATTAGATTACTTAGAAGAGGTTACTCACTGGACTAATAAATTCTCTACAAGACATTTTCCATCATAACAAACGCTTATTGTGTAATAGACAGATTGTTGATTACTCTCAGAGATAAGAAAACATTTTCCAAACTTTTACAGCACACACATTGTTAATTTACCTATTGATATAATTGGAAATACCTTCCTCCAAGCTATCAAATAGCACTAATTTTGTTTACGAAAATGTAAATGAAGTGTTATTATCTAAAAATCGAAAACTTGGCACCTAGTTTCCCACTACTGTACAAATCAATTCATTATCATAACTTTGAATTACAAAATCATTTGAATCGGCTTCTAGTAAAAAAATACCATCACGAAGGTATCACCCATGTTGTGTCGACTATTTTTATTGCCTTTTGAGGTAAAATATTCGAGTAATTTTGCCTTAAACCAAGTACGGAATTATTCTGAAGATAACGTGGTACACTAAGCATGAAATATTTTAACATTTTTTTGGAATATCATATTTTGTTAGCGCATTAATGCTCTATTTATTGAGATATATGCTCGGAGGACGTTGGGTCATAAAATTGTATACCGTTTGTTCCAATTAGCATCACGAAGTTGACGAATATGCACTACAAAACATCGACTTGCTAAGATCTGTTTTGTGATCTGTTAGGCACTCTACTAGAAATCATACTGCTGCTGTGTTATTATTTATGTACCATATGTATAGTATTTGTCAAACGCGTTCGTTTGTACAAAACAGTTAGCACGTTTAATTATCTTCTCTTAAAGGGCAAATTAAATTAAAGATATATCACGATTAATTGGACATTCCTCAACAGTATTTCTGACAAAACTGGATTTAGGTGAAAAGTTTCTTTATTTTGTAAAGTGTTTCATAAATTTCCAAGATCAAAGTACCTATGTTTTCATTAATCATTTCCGGATGGCTCTATTTCGATTTGCATGAGAGGAAGTATTTTCGATTGTCCTAAAAAAGTGAAAAACTCATGTGCGGGTGTAATATGTAGTGTTTAAAAATGATCGAAAACATACAAGCAGTAGGAATATTAAGGTTATTATGAGGTCAGACACAAAAAAGGACACATGTATATATTAAGTAACATGCTTTTTTAATTACTAACAAACTTACCTCGCACTGTGGCTCAACATTATGATATTTCTGGAACAATGGACAAGGTTTTAATATAAAGAAAATATTACACTAACTGTATAATTAAATAACTAGCAGTATATAAAAAAATTTCCGGTGTAGTTTTAATAAAGGGTAGCTTGGTGTTTAATAAGAGCAAAAGGAATCACATAATGTGCCATCATATGAGAATTTGGTTTAACTGGTTATATTTTTGACAGTATTCGTAATATGACATAAATAGAACTTCTGACTAAAAAAGTAACGATGTCTTAATTTTAATTTCTTGATTGTATAGATGATTAGTATTTCATTTTAAAACATGATACTCTGATCACTATTCTGGACTAATATTTTTCCTAAAAACATTTTTTTATTTACTCTTTGCTTGATTGATTATCTTTTGTTCCACTAATTCATGATATCGACCTATTGTTCAATAATACTACTGCTAGATTGTAGTTTTATTGCCTTACTTAGAGAAATACAGGACAATTCGGGGGAAACCGGAAGCCCCTGAGTTCAAAGTTCTTACTAAATAGTATAGTGAAGAGCTTTGTATATCAAGCTTATATTTAGACAAAAAGTGTGTCACTCACGTGTCTAATTTCTGTTTAAAATAATACAAAAGGATTACTATTTTTTATATTTGTTGTTCAAGCGGATCAGCATTTTAATCTTCTTCTTAGAGTGCCTATAGGATACGGCGGACATTGGCCATCATATAGGATATTTTTAACCTACTGTCTGCCGAGCGCAACAGCTACGACACTTTCTGTCTGCTAGGAGGGGGTCTTTTTACGTAGATCTTCCCTTATACATTTTTACATGATAAGGCCAAAACATTTAGGTTTTTGGGTTTTCACTCGTGTTTCTTCTTCTTTTTTTGCCTATTTTCTCCAAAACAAACTCTGACGAACTAACTAACGCTCCTCATCCTCCGGTAAATCCACATTTCGAAGGCATTGAGAGGGGACTGTCCATCACTCCATCCCAGCAGTATAAAGAAGATGGAACATTTGACACTCTTAATTGCCATTTTAGGTATCTATTGCAGATGATTTTACTTATGTTGACAAATGCTGCCCTAGTCTGTTTTATACGACATCTTATTTCCTGAGTACGATCCATTTTCTCGTTTATGTAATTTTCACAGTATTAGGATGTATCTACCTGCTCTAACTGTACAGTATCGATGAGCAGGTTGGAGTTAGTTATATGTTTTCTTATATTTTAATGGTTCTTCCAATCATTATTCAGTTAATAGCATGCCACACAGTATCGGAGACTACTATACAAAAAATCAAATGATCTTATCAGATACCGGAGTCAAATAAATCATTTTCACAATTTTCATAAAATATTTATTTATATGGTAGACTAGTTTCCCTTATTTCTAAAAACTGGAAAAAATAATTGCTTTGTGAAATTGTGAATTGTTATAGACTAAAAATAAACCAGTCAAAATATGAATTGTTGATGACACATTGTGTGACAGTAAAAATTAAAAAGCATGGTAACATTATATTTCAAATTCATATATCTAGCCCCTACTTTTGAAGGTACGACTAATATAAAATAAATTGATAATTGAATTAAATAAAAAAGTAGCGAACAGAGCGAAATAAAGAGAAGACGAAAGCATAGAAAAACAGACCTTCCCATCGAAGATACGACTCGACTTTCTGCAAAATTAAAATTTTAATTCTTCAACTAAAGCTGCTTAGAAAGTTTATAGATTATATTGCGAAATATTAAATAATATTTTACAAAATTATCTGTACATTATTTTCCAGAGAGAACTGTAGAAATGGCTCTTCAAAAATGTAGCATAGTTTAGCGAATGCCTATTTCTATAGTCGATCAAAGAGTAAATAAAATATATTCCAGTTAATGGAATTAACTGTCTCGACCCACTGTTTCTAGCTAATTCCACAATATAATGAAAATTGTTGAAAATTCTAAAAAATTGTTTCGATAAATCAATATCATCGTCAGAATGACAGAAGTTACATTCCATTTGATGCCTACCTGATGTTTAGTAGTTATTTTTGGCTAGACCAAGAAGTGACCTAACTTGTGATTGACTTAATATATGTTAATAGAAAAAAGAAGAAGATGTGATATTGCAAATATTGAAGCTTAGATATTATTAGCCCTATGGTGATATCCTGGATATCATTTTTCCAATTAAGATCAGTATAACTGTGCAATGATATAGAAAACCAGGAAAACTATATAGGCTGATCTTTTCAATTATCACTTAAGAAAACAGTTTATTAGTGGAGAACTCCCTAGATTTATCGGTTCATTGACGACTTCATATTGTGGGTTTCTTATTAAATGTCTTCTAATTTTCAATTCTTCAAGGAAATCCAGTCAACACTTACGAGCATACAGATTAAAATAACCTTATAAATCCCACTACGCAAAACATCTACTTGACATCAATCATTCATTGACACCTAACACAGAACTAGAAGTGCTGCATATTTGTGAAAAGAAACAAGAACTGGATTTCCTTGAAGAATTGGAAATTAGAAGACATTTAAGAAACCCACAATTTGAAGTTGTCAATGAACAGATAAATCTAGGGAGTTCTCCACTCATAAACTGTCTTCTTAAGTGATAATTGTAAAACTCAGCAGATATAGTTTTCCCGATTTTCTATATCATTGCACAACTATACTGATCTTAATTGGAAAAATGATATTCAGGATATCAACATAGGGCTAATAATATCTAAGTTTCAATATCTGTAATATCACATCTTCTTCTTTTTTCTGTTAACATATATTAAGTCAATCACAAGTTAGGTCACTTCTTGGTCTAACCAAAAATAACTACTAAACATCAGGTAGGCATCTAATGAAATGTAACTTCTGTCATTCTGACGATGATATTGATTTATTGAAACAGTTGTCACTTTTTTAGAATTTTTAACAATTTTCATTATATTGTGAAATTAGCTAGAAACAGTGAGTTTCATTTAAAACACTCATATTCCAGTTGGTTGCTATTGGCCAAAAAAGTGCCTTTATAAATTATTATCTGAAGAAATGAATATTGTAATAATACCATTAAGCAATGAAAACAATTGAAAGAAGATCTCTGCAGAGTTATCAGCAGAGCACGTTAAATACGTTCTAAAAAGGAATGGCATAATCATTTTTTGTTGAGCTGTATCGAATGAAAGTTTTCCTTGTGTCTTTGTCTTACTTAATTGACACGATTTAGTATACTTCGGAGATTCATGGGCCCTATCTGCTATCACTATGTCATCAGCGATTCCGTTTACTTTAATTCCAAAGGGACTATCTGAGATTGACTTGGAGAATGTTTTTTCGGCGTGGGTACATGTTAAATTACATGCGGAATAGGATATGTTGTATAATTAAAGAATGTTTTTACCCACCAGATAGTTTTATATTAACAAAAGAAACAACACAAACAGAACATAATAAAAGTAGAATTGTCCAACCTGTCAACAGTATTGACAGAAACAAGGCTGCGAATAGTAGGAAAGTTACCTTACAGAATAGAGAGACCGGGAAATAACATTTCATTCAGCCCCCATTCAAAAACAAGACAATCACAGTTAACATCAGACAAAATATATCGAAAACATATAAAATTACTTAAAGTACTAAAGGTAATTTAGTTTCATAGTCTTTAAGGGTTCAAAGTTTCAGCAGGTACAGTCTAGGTTTCATTCTCCGGGAACTGCGTAGTGGCTTCCCATGCAACATTTTCTTTTAATGCGGTTAAAGGTTCATTGAGGTTTTGATTATCAGCAATGTATGTGACTTATTTCACAGGATCTTCATATTTGCTCTGCCTCACATTTCTTTTGGTAAATACAGGGCCAGGTGTTAGCCCTGGTTGAAGAGTAACACCATTGGCGGTTCATCGCTGATGAGTGAAAAATCTTTCAAGTGGTGTACAATTTGTAGCGGTACACAATAAGGATCGAATGGCATGGAGGGATACTTGCAGTATAACTTCCCTATCTTCAGGTCTCAAACCTCGAGTTTTTAGGGCCAATGTAATGGTTTTCCGCAATGTACCATTCAGACGCTCTATCTGCCCATTGTCCTGAGGGTTATATGACGTGGTTTAGCTTGTAGCAACCCTATTTGTATTTAGAAAAGACTTAACTTCTTTAGAGATGAAGAAAGCTCCTCGATCCGACTGTACAAACGCCGGGGTCCCAAATATAAGCAGAAGAGGTTCTTCAAACAGTTAAGAACAGTAGCAGCAGATACTTCATGACAACATGCATAAGCAAAGAGGAAGCGGCAAAATTCGTCAATGATTGTGAGGAGGTGGAAGTTGTAGTCTTGAATGGGATTGGCCCTTTAAAGTCTATATTAATTCGCTAAAGGTGGCCTTCACAGGAGGTTTTTAGCAATCTAGGCTTAACTTCAGCACAAACTGTACAGTGGGTAGTCATTTTCTTGACATCCTCAGGTGCATATGGTAGATCCTCACACTTGAGCCAATGGAACATCCAGGAGGATCCAAGAGTGTGAACTTATTTATGGTCTGTGAATAATCAATGACGAAGCGCTTTCTACAGCCAGTACTTCTGATCTCCATGGTGAATTGCTAGGTTAGATGACTTTCTCAGAAAGCAATCGAGCCACCTCAGCTTCAATAAACTTTGAGTCAGCATCACAGTAACGACGAGACTTAGTGACGATCGGATCGCAGTCAGAAGAGAGATGGCTAAAGAGACGCGGAGGTTCAACTTTATTTCCACCAAAATTCAGAAGAATGTTTGAATGCTCTTTTAATATGACATTGCCTATTAGAACAAAATTTCTTGAAGACAGCCAACTTGCAGCTGGTGTAGGTGTGTGTAGCAATTTCGAGTTTTATGAGAATGTACTCCTGAATGTTGGTCCAAAGAGAAGTGGAAGCCATTGATACTCGACATTCATTGGGGATGATTTAGATATTATGTTTGTTCAAAGTTTTGGCTGACATTGCTCCTGGAACTTCCCGTGTCCACCAAACAGCGACATGTAATTCCATTGACAGTGTCCAGAATAGCGGCATGACTCAACTATGGTAAAAATACTTTGGTTACCGGGGCGAGAATTGTGGCAGTGGCTTCTTTAGGCTTTTTGATGTCTCTCTGCGGCTTTCCACAAACCCTGGCATAGTGTCCTTCCATTCCACAATTTCAATACAGCGTATCAACAGACAAGATGACCGCGGGGGACGATCAAACCCACAGAGTTTTTATTAGAACATCTTTAGAATGATCCCCTGCTTCAAGTCGTGGTACAGCGTCAGTGTTGTTAAGAACAGGGCTGGAGTTACTACTGATGCCAGCACAGGCAACATCGCTGTTACTCTGTGGGTCTGTATACCCTTCAGATTGTGGAGAAGATTCGAGAGCTTGTGCACGATAAATAGTGTAATCCACACTATGGCTGCTCGTCCATTTACTCAACGGGTTACATGCGACCAATTGCATGAAATTTGTTTCATGAAACAAGTCGCGTCATTTTATTTTGGAGTTTAGTTTAAATGATGTCGTCGTGTGATGAAGATTTTGTTGTGGGTGCCATGTTTTTAAAAAGAAGATCGTGTACGGCTGTAGCTATTCTCTCCCAGGCAGCGTCAGTAACATCTCTTTCGGGCCCGGAGAATAATACTCCTCCGCAGCGACCTCTATGCAAGAAACCAAAAACAGCTGCAACGGTAACCGGGCAAGCCACTGGTTACGCAGCAGCTGTCAAAACAGAGAAGGCTTTTAGGGTGGGAATAATGCCCAAGGATTATCCTGGGGTCATCCTGAAAGCAGAGCAGCTCTCCACACTGGAAGACAATCTGGTGGAAGAGCTATGCCAGAGCAAAGAGAAGGGAATCCACTTCTCAGGTATCCATTTCCGTTGTGAAATGATACTGGTGGACTGTGGGTCACAAGAATCTCCGCCTACTTCGCTGGAGACGGGCCGATGACACCGCCAGCAGAAGTACAAGAGCTAGTGAGACACTGCAATAGCAGACGACTGCCAATGCACACAATACCGTGTGGGGAAGCACTAATAACAACGCGAAAGGTGAGTGTTCATTAGAATATCTCTTAGCAAATAACCTTGAGACCTTAAATGTGGGGACAACCCCCCCCCTTTGTCATGAGAGCAAGAGAAGAGGTCCTAGACGTAACAATTGCTAATGTTGCTGCTAGAAAAAATGTAGAAGATTGGTAGGTGATGAGCGAGCCATCACTTTCCGACCATAGGATCATCGAATTTAGGATAGAGGGAAATACCACCTCTATTCCTACAATCCGAAATCCTAGCAATACTGATTGGTCTCTTTACAAGACCAATCTGAAGGACAATTTGGAACAAGTCGAAGTGAATGGGGTAAATCACAAGCACTACGACCTGGAACAGAGTCGAACAGATCAGTGAGGCAATAACGGAAGCTTTTCATTTCCGTTGTCCACAGTCAAAAGCTCGTTCAGAAAAGGACGCTCCTTGGTGGAATGAGAACCTGTCAAGCCTCAGAAAAGAGGTCCGTCGGTTCTTTAATAGAGCCAAACGTGACGGTAATTGGCAGAGGTACACTGAGAAGCTAACTCAGTACAACAAAGAGATTAGGAAGGCCTAAAGGCTTAATTTTCAAGCTTTTTGCGAAAAGATCACTTTCACTCACACGGCGGCCAGACTACAAAAGGTCATGGTAAATGGGGGAACTAACACCACAATGTCGCTGAAAAAGCCAGAAGGATCATACACGGAAGGTAAAGGGGAACGATAGATTCTTCTTCTTAGAACCCACTTTCCAGGTAGTGAACCAGCAACAAACACTGAAATAGCAATGAATTACACCAAAAAATCCCGCAAGGAAGATTGGGACATTGCTAAGAAAATATTTACCAGACAATGGAAGGAATGGGCAATAAGTACCTTTCAACCATATAAATCATCAGGAGTGTAACCCAAAAATACTGCGATGGATGTACGCCATGATTGTGAGACCAGCAATTACGTTTGGCATACAAAAGCAAGTCAGTACAGTACGAGGAAGACCCTCGACAAAGTTCAAAGGCTTGCCTGTGTGTGCATCGCTGGAGCTATGAGAACGTGTTCAACTAGAGCACTTGAGATCATTACAGATCTCACACCTCTACATCTGGTGATAGAAAGATCTGCCCAAGAGGCAATTCTTAGAATATTTAAGGAAGGTTTAGACTAGAATACACCACCCAAACTCTCAAAGAAAACACCATTAGATGGTATACGGATGGTTCAAAAACCACCATGGAGCAGGCCTGGCACTAGATACTCATTATCGTTAGGCTCCTTTCCGACCGCCTTTCAGGCAGAAATACTTGCGATTGAAAGATGCGTGGAAATGAACCTATCAGAAATGTGACATATCGATCCATTCTGATAGTCAAGCAGCTATCAAAGCATTGAGCTCCTATGTCATTGACTCAAAGTTGGCATGGGAGTGCCGAAGAAAACTTGATGAATTAGGCAAGAAAGGAGTACAAACGCCCTCTATTGGCCCGGAGCCTTTCTGTGGTGTAGGAAAATGCTCCTATAAGAAAGAGTTTCGGAAGAAGGAGGAAACCGAAAGGGAAGCACTCTGGCGGTGCCTTCCCGGGTTGGAACGTTCAAAAAAGTTCCTGAGGAACTTTGACACTGCTAGATCCAAAAAATATTTGGACCTCAGTAAAAATAAGCTACATCTCCTCACGGGCTTTCTTACAGGACATTGCCGCCTTAGGAAGCACCTAATGAGAATAGGTCTAGCAGAAATTGACGAGTGTAGATTCTGTGGGGAGGAGGATGAAACTCCGGATCAGCTAGTTCTGTAATGCCTCGCCATTGCAAGCCAATGCAAGAAATGCTTCGGACAAGAAACTTGTAAGGGTGACCATAAAGCGCCTGAAAATCCACTTTAGGTCAACCACGGCGGAAGAGCGTTTGAATGGTCTAACTTTACTTAATATTCACAAGGAAGCTGATTTGAATATTGAAAATGTGATAAATAGGTTCACCACAGGTAAACCCAGACGAATGAGCCTCAAAGAATGGTTGTTCTGGTGTTGTTTCGTTTCATTATTTTGGTCAATCAGTACCACGACTAATTTTGGTAACATTTTTTAATTTTGCATCGGCCCTCCCAAAACAAGATTCTAAACAAGCCACTGGAGACGAGCAATCGGTGTCACAAAGGAGCCATTGTAAATGTGCGAACCGTTAATTCGCCTCCAAAGAAGCATACTCGTATGAAGAAAGTTACTAATACATTATGTACAGGGTGTTCATTTCAGGACTTCTCACCCTAATTTTCTCGAAATGTGTGTATTTAAAAAAAATCCTGGGACACGTCAACAAATATATCGAACGGGACAACTTTTTATGATAAAGGCAACGCACCCCCTTTCACCCCCCGGCAGGGGGAGTTGCCAACTTCAAAATCTTAAATGGGAAGGGGTATCGAGTTATACCTCATTTTAAAGGTCTTTTTAATCTCTACACGTCGGCTTTTTTTTTTGATCGATTCGTTGTCGAAATATTCAGGAAAATCTGTTTGCTGCTTTGTACCATTAAAATAAAAACTGCAATTGTTTGTTTTGTTATTTCTTTCAACTTTTTTGTATAAAAAAATGCAAAAAAATGTTTTTGATAGAGAAAATAAAAGACATGATACCTATTGAATTGTTTACCAGTTGTGTGAAAAAGCAATTTATTAAAAATGGTTTACACTTTAGCTGAAATAGTTGAAATAGTGTTAATTTACGGTGCCGAAAACTAATGTGCTCGACGAACTGCTGCAATATTTAACGAAAGGGACCCAGATAAGAACACCTCTCTTAGGTATGTCCTAAATCTAATCGCCAAATTTACTCAAACAACAAATTTAAAACATGATCAGCCAAGAGTTTTGAATGAAGCCACTCAAATTGAAGTGATTATTTTGGTATGAATCCTAATACTTCGTTACGTACCATTTCTGCTGCAACTGGAATTTCCTTAGGCTCTGTCCACAAAATTACCAAAATTAATAAATTCCATCCCTATAAAATGAAAGTATGTCAAGAGTTAAGTGAAGACGATTTTGACAGAGGAATTGAGTTTTGTGAACAAATGACTACAATTATTAATAACAATAACGAATTTTAAAAAAATATCTGCTTCACTGATGAGTGTACTTTTTATTTAAATGGTTTTGTCAACAAACATAATTGCAGATATTGGAACAATGAAAATGACCATGTATTTGTCGAAGGGCATACCCAGCATCCCCAAAAAATTAATGTATGGGCCGGTATACTAGGAAATCAAGTAATTGGACCATTGTTTATAAATGGAAATTTAAATGGTGAGATGTACTTGAATATGCTAGAAATTACGATCAATCCGTTAATTACCGAAGCAATTGAAAATCAACTGGATAGAGATGGCAACAACTTTCTTGACGAAAATGAGTTATATTTTCAGCAAGATGGAGCTCCCTCCATTATGTGCTTCCGGTCCGTCAATGGTTAAACAATGTATTTCCCGGTAAATGGATAGGGCGAAGAGGACCTATAGAGTGGCCAGCTAGGTCTCCAGATCTAGCACCATGTGATTCTTTTCTATGGGGACATTTAAAATCAGTTGTTTACAGACCCCCGCCACAAAATATAGGAGACCTTCGACAAAGGATTACTGCCGAATGTCGAGCAATTCGAACAGAAGTGTTTGAAAATGTGCGTCACGAATTTGAACAGCGGTTTGGCCAACAATGGGCAACATTTTGAGCAATTATTAAATTGAAAATCTGTGTACAATATTGTAATTTAGTTTTAATAAAAGGAATGAGAATAAACAGTTGCAGTTTTTATTTTAATGGTACAGAGCAGCAAATAGATTTTCCTAAATATCTTGTCAACGAATCGATCAATTAAAATAAAAACAAAAGCCGACGTGTAGAGATTAAAAAGACCTTTAAAATGAGATATAACTCGATACCCCTTACTATTTAAGATTTTGAAGTTGGCAACTCCCCCTGGCGGGGGGTGAAAGGGGGCGCGTTGCCTTTATGATAAAAAGTTGTCCCCTTCGATATATTTGTTGACGTGTCCCAGGATTTTTTTTTAAATACACACATTTCGAGAAAATTAGAGTGGGAAGTCCTGAAATGAACACCCTGTATATACCTATGTATACAATATAGACATAATTATTTATTTTGGTAATTATGAATACCAAGTAAAATATGTAAAAAACATCATGAGCTTGTTATTTATTGATAACTTTGAGAAAATTCCAGCTAAAAGCTTTACAGGCAACTCAAATCAGACGAAAAGTGCTCATAAAATAAACATTTCAACAAAAGACGCAATTTGCGATGAGTAGAATATGTTTAATATATCGACCCCGAATATTTACATACATATTCATTATAGTTATCAACTAAAATAGAATTTACGCAAATTATTTTTATGTAAGTAAATATTAACATAACCTTATTGTTTTACATTTTTTCAATCTCCATATTGATTTTAGAATCTGACAACGTTGTTCTAATGCTCTGTCTAATGCGATCAGATTATTCTGTAATTCTCCAAGTGTTGTCACTTTGACAGTCCAAAGAATAAAAAATATGGGTTCGATATTTTCATATTTAGTTAGCAAATTTTCTGTTACAAAACCACTAAGAATTTTGATGTTGGGTTTAGATGGAGCTGGTAAAACTACAATATTATATAGATCAAAGCTAGGTATGTGAAAATTTATTATAAGAATTGTCGATACTTTTTTCTGGTACTTATGTAAACATAGACAATGAGTAAACAATATTAAGTGAACTGGAAATTGGGAAGTAGGAGAAGAAAGTATTGAAAAATCCAAATATATAAAATTTCTCCAATAAATTTCGCTATTTTAGGAGCGGTTACTCGAACAATTCCAACTGTAGGATTTAATGTAGAAACAGTGGAATTCGCAAATTCAAAATTTACTGTATGGGATGTCGGAGGCCAAGATAAACTTAGACGACTCTGGAGACATTATTTTACATATACCCAAGGCAAGCTATTTTTTCCATTCCATTTTTTATTGGTTCCATGAATTTGGACTATATTCTGCGTCTTGTCCCTTTTCCTCAGTCCTATAATCTTTAGAATTATTAAGTATTTAAGTATAATTATATCTTAGGTGTTATATTCGTCGTGGATTCCAGTGATAGAGATCGAATAGAGGAAGCTGGTTCGGAACTTAAAAAACTCACTTACGAACCCGAACTTCAACAAGCTGTTATCCTAGTTTTGGCAAATAAACAGGATCTCCCAGAAGCGATGACGTTAACGGAAATATCAGATAAATTGAGACTTGGAGATATTAGAAACAGAAAATGTTACATTTTAGGAGTTTGTGCAATAAAAGGAACTGGGTTAACTGATGCATTTCAGAAGCTGTGTGAAGAAATAATGGAATAGATTAGATTTAATGAAAAGGAATATGACTAAAAGAATGTATATATTGAGCAAGGATTAGCGTAATGTGTTGGTGGCGTCAACTTATCTTTCTGTGGAATTTATTTATGTAGTATATAGGGCGATTTTGAATACTGTACTCTGCGTGTACTGATTGTTTTTTATTTATCAAACTTTTTGATTAAACACTTCATCACAATGCACTGATCAGGAATATTTTTGTCTGATAAATGAAAATGTCAATCTCAGCGGGTACATATTTACATTTTGTTCAAATAAATTTTCAGAAACCAAACACAAATTTTACATATCGCTTTCAAGATATCTACAAGAATTCAAGTGGAAGAAGCAAACATCTCTCCTGTTTAATACGTTCAGTGCCACAATGGCAATAAATAAATGGTCCCAGCGGCCACATAATAAAACCGTAAATGACACTGTAGTGTTTGTATCTATATATTCTAATATAGTTTATTTACGACAAAAAGACGATGATGTCATTTTTAGTTACTTTCCTGCTTATCAGAATAAATATTAATTTACAAACCGTGAATACAATTTATCCTCAACACCCAGGGCAATTTACAGCTAAAGGGTTGGCAAAACTTCAAGACGTTGTCAAATCAACTGGTAAAATTCCCCAGTTTATTTGACGTTTATTGACATTCGATCATCGTCTAATATTTACAAGTTTTTTTGGTGCTTTTAAATTCATTGCTTCTGTAAGATTAAAAATAACAGTTATTTTCATAACTAATTATTTAGGCAAATCTGCAGTGTGTGGTTAATAAAATGCCGAAGCAGCTGAACAGAAAATGTCAAGAGATGGTAACATCTTTGTTGAGCTATTTTGAACGAGAATGCCGAAATGGGGGCCCGCTTCTCCCGCTTACTGCTGTAAGAGCCGTAAGTAATAGTATTCGCTATTTGTATTCATCATTATTAATATTATTGTTACATATTTAAATGTAAATGATTAGATGTTTTTAATGTTAGGTTAGGTTAATTAAACTTGATAATACATTATTCTTTCATAAATTGAAGTAATTATATTGTAGAGAGTTGCAGAAGCTTTACAACTTAGCGTTACCACTGTTAACCGTATTGCCGCCAAGCATAATAGAGGTGAACAGCCTAAAAGTCCACCTAAAAAGAGACAACGCATAAAACCTACTGTTGAAATTGATAACTTTGATCAAAATGCTTTCCGAAATGTTATATACCAAATGTATGGAAACAGTGAGTATATTGAATTTACTGTTTTATTTTATTCACAATTAACTAACACAATATTTTTTCAGAGGAACACATAACCTTGAAAACTTTAAGAGACAAACTCCAGGAGCGTGAACTCTTTAATGGTTGTTTAACATAACTCTGGAAGATAGTGAAAAATATTGGATTCAAATACCAAAAAGATGATCCTCGTCGTGGTTTAATGGAGTTGCATTAAAACGTGTACTTTTTTTACATGAATATGTCAAGATAAAAAGGGAATGTTTATATCAATTTGTGTTTTGGATGAGATCTGGATATTTAAAAACGGTACTGTTGGACGTTCTTGGCAAGATTATAATCATAGAAGCGTGAAAGAAACCAAAATTGGTGGTCCAAGGTAATTGAATAATAAAATTTAGCAATTAATTTATGATGTACTAACATTCCTGCCATTTTAAGACCTTTTCAAACATTTACTAGTCAAACTATTTTATTTAAATCTATATAATTATTAAGTTGTTTTGAGCCATGCAGTCTATCTAGGAAACCTAGTAGTAATTTGTTATTTCCTTATTGTAGGTATACAGTATTGCATGCTGGTTCCTCTTCTGAATTTATTCCTGGAGCAGGGCTGGTTTATTCTTCCAAAAACCAAGATGGTGATTACCACGGTGAAATGAACTAAGAAAATTTTTTGCATTGGTTTGAATACCAGCTTTTAGTGAACTTGGAAAAACCTGCCACAATTGTAATGGATAATGCAAGTTATCGCAGTACAGTGATTAATAAAGTACCAACACCAGCTACCAAAAAGGCTGATATACAGAACTGGTTGATACAAAATGATATTCCTTTTGGAAATACTTTCCTCAAAACCCAATTATTGAATTTAGTACAACGGTAAGTTGATATAAACATTTTTCAATATATTATGGTAATACTTAGATAACTTATTTTGTTTAAATATATGCATTTTTGTAGGATTAAACCACCAACAGTATATGAAGCTGACATATTATCTGAAAAATATGGTCACAAAGTGCTTCGTCTTCCCCCTTACCACTGTATGTTCAACCCAACTGAACATATTTGGGGCATAGTTAAAAATGTGTATAGAGATTATGTGGGAACTGATGGTTCTTCAACAGAACAATCAATAGGTGTATGGAAAAAGTCTTCATAAAAAGTGTCTCCTGATATTTGGTCAAAGACAGTAGAGCACACTGAAAAAATTATACAAGATGGGTTGGATAGAAAAGTATTATTTGATAGACAGGATGTGCCTCCACTTATTATTAATTTTGACAGTGACGATGAAGATAGTGATGATTTTGTAGTGGAGTAGTGGAAATCTTGTGTTTTATTTTTTGTACATTTTTATCAAATTTGCTTTATTTCCACCTTTTCAAAATCACTAATAACTATTATTAAATTAATTAGGTACAGTTATTTTATAATACACAAATTAAAACAACGACCACAGTATCTCTACATAAATAATACTGATATAATGGGTGATTTTTTATTTTTATATATTGTAACAAAATTTTAATTTGTGTATCTATATTTTTCTTTTCCATTCTATTTTTATTATAATAAATATAATAGATATTGTATAAAGAAACAATATTTAAATTTGCATGAAGATGATTACAGCTTCTATTGATTCCTTTTAGCGTAAACCCTTGCGGTGCTCTTGAAGATGGTTCTATAGAGCATACATTAAGGTATAAGGACCTACAGTTCGTCATTTAACCCTCTTCTATGTAAAACAATTAAATGTTAATTCGAATATAGAATGATTGGTTACTGTTTCTTGTATCTTATCCACAGTTTTTCATGAATAAATATTTATATTAAATTAATCAGGCCTATCATACAAGCCTTTTATTTATAAATGAATATTTTTGACTTACGCCCTACGAGGCACGGAACAATGAAAAAGAAAAACTGTCAATCTAACATCAGATTGGCTTTTCTAGTTTTCGTTAAGTAAAGGAAAAAATAACATCTTGGCAACATCACATATTTTGTTTTGCAACGTCATCGTCTTTTTATCGTAAATAAACTATAGATACGATACAATAGGTGCGTTCTTTTTGACTAAAATCTCAGTTAATCTCAGCTCACATCGGTAATATGCGCGTTCTTTTTGTGTTCCTCACTTTTAAGTGAGCTGAGATTTTTCCTCTCCTTCACCGATGCTGAATGTGTTGTAAGGGGATATCAGTTGGACTTGAGTTGGAAATAAAGTGGAGGGGATAAAGAAATATTTGATTCTGCTGGGTTATTTGTGGTTTTAACCAAGTTTATCTAGGGTTTTAACCATTGACATATAAACACACATAACCTATTTTTCTTTTGTTATAAATTATGGATACAATAACATTATCAGATACTGATACGAATCTGTCTTATAGTTTAAATCTATCCCTTGAAGATACCCAGGGGGCGAATGAAGGTAACAACTAATAATGTTGAAATATTAGCCATAATACAAATCTTAACTCAAAGAACTATTTGAAACTAATAATAACAAAATCAAGCGTGGTTATAAGAGATATCGCGATCGGTTATGTTTATATGTTTTTTTCTTATTCACGCATGCGTCGACAGATCGCGCGCTTCAAATGAGATGTCGTTCTTTTTTATGCTTACTCACATCACTTTATCTCAGATCACCTTAACTGAAGTGATCTGAGATCTCAGTAAAAAAGAACGCACTTATTGTCTCACGTACACAAGCGAGGATGTGGCGTCGATCAGTCAGTTTGTCAGTAAGAGAGAGATAATATGGAGATAGACGTGGTGACTAGTGACGATCGCACGTGCGACTACGCTCGGTTGTTTATAGTGGTGAGCCAGTGAAATAATTGCGATAGGAAACACAACTAGTGGCGACGAGGGTAAAGTTCAATCACTAAAATTTCAATTCACAATAAAAAAAGGAAGGAGGAAAGGTGGATATATTGGTTATTGGAAGAGAGATTGGCAGTGTTTAGTAGTTTTGTGTTTGGCATGTTTTGTGCAATATAATACGAGCTTTGGTAATTTCACAGGGGAAGTGAACCTTTTATGAAAATATATTGGAATGCAACGTGTTCGCTTGTGTATTGACGTTTCCGTCAAAAACTCGGGGAACTAATTTTTTTGACATTCCTTTGTTGTGATTGGAAGTCTGTGAATCGCCCGACGTGGTATTGAAGCATTCCTTTTGGGAGGTCTATATGCGGGGTGTTTTTTGACTGACTTTAGTGTCAGTCATGCTGCAATATCAATTTTTCGTATAGTATTCAATTTGAAATATATATTTTTCACACGGATTTCCATTCAATTGGAAATAAAGTTATAACTTTGGATTTCTATTAAATTTGAAATAAGCTAAGGATATTTATTCAATTTGAAATAAAGTTGAAATTTTGGTTTTCCATTCGATTGGACGTAAGTTACGCACTTGATTTCCATTAAATTGGAAATACATTTGCGTTATGTTTATATTCATTAAATTGGACTTCTTTTAAATAATAGGTATTTTTGACACCCATTCAATTGAGTGTATTTTCAAGTTACCAATATGATCAATTATGGCGAATCAGCCACCAACTGAGAAATGAAGAATAAAGGCGGGTTTATACAACATTTACATAGTCACAATCATAATCACAGTCAGAATCATAAACATAATCACAATCACAATTCTAAAAGGCGTTTATACAACTTTAACAGTCACAGTCATAAGCATAAGATTCATATAAATGAAGTTAGCCTACAGCCATAGATACTTAGACTAAGCATAGATAAGTGAAAAAAACGACAAACCAGTGGTCAAACGTCATTTCATAAAGGTTATATATGGTCATTTCTGTTTTTGATAGCTTTTGTGTATTTTCCTCGGTAGTGTCAACGAACAATAACAATCGGGTATGACCAAATATCAATTCAATTTATTCTTTCAAAACCAGTTCTACACAAAAAGCAACAAAGTATGATACAAATATAATACACGTGTATGGTATAAACAATGAATCACAACAAAACCTGAAAAAACGGCCAACAAAATGGATTCTGTAATGGAAACGCCCCCTTGTCAATGTCGCCTGCATAGAAAAAGTATATATACTTTTTCTATGGTCGTCTGTCGGTTTCGACGCATGCGCACTTCAAATCTCGTCATAATCATAATCATAAAAGTTGGGAACTTCAAGGTCAGTAAAATTATGCTTATTATTATTGTCATATAATTGATATGAGTCTCCCTTACTATTTAAATTCTCGTATTGTGTATAATATTCGCCCTTACTATTGTTTCTGGATTGCCACATTGTCACATTTATACATACTGTCAAGTTGATACTTATGTGTGTGTTTTGTGGATTAAAGCCTAAAAGTCGAAGGTTTTTTTTATATTACAATTTAATCCACAAAACATACATAAACTACTGAAGGATTACAAATGGATAAGTTTTTACGTCCCGAGAAATTCGACGTGAATGCCAATAACACTAACGCTTCCAAGGAATGGAAACACTGGTATACGACTTTCAAAAATTTTCTGGAGAGTACAAAGCCGGAAAATCATGACAAACTCAAACTTCTTATCAACTACATATCTCCAACAGTTTTCGAACTCATCTGTTAATGTACGACCTACGAAGATGCTATCAAAACACTAGAAAATGCGTATAGCAAACCTGTGAATGAAATATACGCTAGACATATTCTTGCTACGAGGAAACAAGAAAATGGTGAGTCGATAGATCAGTATTTACAGTCCCTTAAGATACTGAGTAAAGAATGCAATTTTAAAGCAGTAACTGCTGAATAAAACAGAAATGACTTCATAAGAGACACCTTCATCAGAGGTTTAGTAACACCTCATATCCGTCAACGACTTTTGGAGAATAGTACTCTCACACTAGACCAGGCAGTTTCTCAATCAAGATCGTTGGAAAGTGCACAAAAATATTCAGAATCTTACAATTTTCCATCATATCAGTCTTGCGTCAATGCAACATCTTCTTCCAATACTGCTGGAGAACATCCGAACCATTCCGAAGTAATGAATCGTGTCGAAAATATTTCTTTTAATGCTGCTACCACACAAAAATGTTATTTCTGTGGCGGAAACAAGCATCCTCGCACCGTATGCCCTGCGCGGGCCAAGATCTGTCAGTACTGTAAGAGGTTGGGACATTTTTCTATGGTTTGTATGAAGTTAAAACTGGCAAAAGAAAATAAATCAACTTCAGCTTCCACCCTAATGGCTTCCACCTCGTTTAACCATTCGCATTGTTCAACTGAAACTACAACTTCGGACCACATTATTGCTTCTACAAACCATCCTCTCAGTTTATCAAAAAGTCTTGTTAATGTTAAAATAAACAACATGCACGCTACTTCCCTGATAGACACGGGCAGCTCTGATAGTTATCTAAACTATACTTTCGCTAAGGAGCGTAAATTCAATATACATCCCAGCACTGGAAAAGTTTCAATGACTTCAGTTTCTATGTCTTCATCAATAAATGGTTACTGCTATATAGACTTGGAAATTCTTGGGGATGTTTATACAAATTTCAAAGTATCTCTTCTACCAAAATTGTGCACTGATTTAATAATTGGTTACGATATTATGAAGCAGCACCCCAAACTTGACATCAGTTTTGGTGGAAGCAAACCTCCTCTCTCTATATGCTGCCTCACTGAAGCGAAAGTTGCTCCTCCCCTTCTTTTCGGCAATCTAACCAAAAATTGTAGACCCATAGCTTGTAAACCTCGACGACATTCGGAAGAAGATGAAAAATTTATCACGAACGAAATCAAAAATCTGCTGAAAGAGGGTATAATTGAAGAAAGTATGTCACCTTGGAGAGCACAAGTTTTGGTAACGAAGAATGAACGTCACAGAAAGAGAATGGTCATAGATTATTCGCAGACCATCAATAAGTTCACCTTGTTGGACGCGTATCCTGTTCCGAATATTGAGGATCTGGTTGCTAAAATTGCCAAATATCGAGTGTTCAGTTCTATTGACCTGAAAAGTGCTTACCACCAAATCCCTATTGCAGACAGCGAAAAATTTTACACAGCTTTCGAAGCATGTGGTCGACTGTATCAATTTCGTCGGATTCCGTTCGGCGTTACTAATGGAGTAGCCTGTTTTCAAAGAACCCTTGATAAAATAATATCAGATGAGAATTTAAAAGGGGTATTCACCTATTTGGATGACATAACTGTATGCGGCGAAGATCGGTCAACACATGATGAAAATCTCAGGAAGTTTATGTCCGTCATCGACAAATATCAGCTTACAATTAATGAAAATAAGTCTAAATTTTCACAAAAATCTATATGTCTTCTAGGGTATGTGATAGAAAATAGTACTTTGAAACCTGACCCTAGTAGATTGGAACCACTCTTGAAGTTACCTGTGCCACAAGATATTTCTTCTCTACGACGAATAATTGGAATGTTTGCCCACTACTCCAGGTGGATCCCAAAATATTCTGATAAAATCAGAAGACTTATTGACTGTAAGTCATTTCGCGTACCAGCTGATGCTGCCAAAATGTTCAATGAATTGAAAGACGATATTGCAAAAGCTCTTTTGTGGACAGTCTCTGGTGATGAACCATTGGTCATTGAAACAGATGCGTCAGACATTGCTTTAGCTGCTACACTGAACCAAGGAGGGCGACCTGTAGCATTCCATTCAAGAACTTTTTCAGGATCAGAAAAGGCACATTCTTCTGTAGAGAAAGAAGCTTATGCTATCATAGAGTCCATAAGAAAATGGAAACATTTTTTGATAGGAAGACATTTCAAAATCGTCACAGATCAAGAGGCTGTCTCGTTCATGTTTCACAGAAAGCATTCTAGTAAAATTAGAAATTAAAAGATTCAAAGATGGAAGTTGGAACTATCGTGTTTCAGCTACGATATCATTTACCGTCCTGGACGATCCAATGAAGTAGCTGATGCCTTCTCTCGAATTTGTGGAACCACAAGTAGTAATAAATTATTCGATTTACACCAGTCACTCTGTCATCCAGGCATCACAAGAATGTACCATTTTGTACGTCATCGAAATCTTCCATTTTCTTTCGAAGATGTCAAGAAAATGATTTTGTCTTGTCCTGTTTGTGCCGAACTGAAGCCAAGATTTCTCAAACTCAAGAATTCGCATTTGATTAAAGCAACTTCACCTTTAGAACGTCTAAACATTGATTGCAAAGGACCATTGCCCAGCTGCACTAAAAACAAATATCTCTTGACAGTTGTTATACTCTAGATTTCCATTTGCATACCCTTGCAAGGATATCACTACTGCATCTGTTATAAATTGTCTCGTGGAATTATTTTCAGTTTTTGGAATGCCTGCTTACATTCATTCGGATCGAGGATCACAGTTTTTATCCAATGACTTAGTTAATTTCCTTCATTCTAAAGGAGTTGCAACCAGTCGAACAACACCATATAACCCTGAAGGAAATGGTCAAATCGAAAAGTACAATGGAATTATATGGTGAAGCATAAGTTTAGCTCTTAAAAGTTAAGGCTTAGGAACAAAAAAATGGGAAGAAGCTCTTCCAGATGCACTCCATTCCATTCGATCTCTGTTGTGCACTGAAACAAATTGTACACCTCATGAACGTATGTTCAATCATCTTCGTCGATTATCCTATGGAACGTCGTTACCAACTTGGTTGAAGCCGTCCACATCTGTATTTTTGAAGAAGTTCATTCGTCACAGCAAATACGATCCCTTAGTGGAAGAAGTTGAACTATTGGAGGCAAATCCAGAATATGCTCTAATTCGTCACCAAGATGGAAAAGAATCAACTGTGTCACTGAAACACTTAGCACCTCGTGGAGATATAACTTTATCATCAGACGCTAACGTTAATATGGATTCAGAGGAACTACAAACGACAGTTAACCCCCCATCTGAAGACAAGATTTCTGCAGACTTTCAGTCACGAGAAGAATCTTCTGAAATTGAGATAACTGAAAATCTTCCAAGTAATACTGAACCAGAAGTACCTACAGTCCGTCGTTTTGCTAGAGAGCGACATCCTCCGGTGTATTTAAGTTGCTATGAACTTTAATAAACCTGGGGAGAATGTCATATAATTGATATGAGTCTCCCTTACTATTTAAATTCTCGTATTGTGTATAATATTCGCCCTTACTATTGTTTCTGGATTGTCACATTGTCACATTTATACATACTGTCAAGTTGATACTTATGTGTATGTTTTGTGGATTAAAGCCTAAAAGTCGAAGGTTTTTTTTATATTACAATTATGATTGTGATTATGACAATTGTATAAACGGACCTATAAGAAATAGTTAGTGTAACACTTATGATTGTGACTGTGATTATGACTATGTAAATGTTGTATAAACCCGCCTTTACAATACATTTTAAATTTGAACGACGATCCGATAGTCAAATGTGAGATAGGAGGAGTAGATTTAGAACTAAACCTGGGAATATTTAAAGAAAAAGAAAATAATTTGTTCTAAGCAAGTGAAAGAACCAAACAAGATTTTATTAGCATATGAAAGTAAGTCATTTTTACAATATAGGATCCTTTGCAGACATAATAAAAGCGAATGGGAAATAAGAAAAGACACTGCAATGCGATTTGGTGTTTTAAAATTAGGCTTGGACATAAATCAAGTTGGACTAAAATGAAAGAAGTCTTTTCCGTAATTCAAAGACATTTTGATCTAGATTCCTGTTGATCCATCAGTAAAACCAGTAATGCAACCCTACCTAAGGATACCAATACCGTTAGAAGAAAATATAAATATGAAAATTAAAGAATTACTAGATTTAGACATAATAGAAGAAGTGCACGGATCTTCACCATGGATTTCCCCTTTAATCCCAATTATTAGGTATAATGGTGATGTACGCTTATGCGTGGATATGCGATGCACCAACGCGTCTATTTTAAGAGAAAATTATCCATTACCCTGTATGAAGAATTTATTACCAAGAATAAAGGAAGCAAATTTATTTTCTAAACTTGATATTAAATAAACGGTTTTAAAGATTAAAACTAACTTTTCCGCATCTGTGGCCCTGAACAATATTCTATCATAAAATTGTTACTTGTATACACTTCGGGGGATGTATCGTGCTAACAAACTGAGATTTCTCCAAAAATAACCAAAAATGTAGTATATCTGGATTTATAGGACCCGCTGTACTCACTCTCGACAGCTGAAAATCAATAGGGTACATCTGTGAGACACCTTGAACAATATTCAATCATAAAATTGATCAACCGTTTACTCTCTGGAGACCGTAACGTGCTAACAAACTGAAAATTCTCCAAAAATGACAAAAATTTGGTACTTCAAGTACCATAGCACCTGTTTTACTGGCTTTAGTGAGCTGAATATCAATAGGATTCATCTTTGAGAGGATCTGAATAATATCCAAACATAAAATTGGTCACTTATATATACTCCGGAGGCTGTATCGTACTACAAACTGGAACTTCTTCAAAAATGACAAAAATATCGTACTTAAAGTACTGTAGCACCTGTTGTATTGGCTCTGGGCAGATGAAAATCAATAGGGTTCATCAGTGAGATGCCCTGAATAATATTCAATCATAAAATTAGTTACTTGTTGAACTCCGGAGGCTGTATCGTGCTAACAAACTGAAATTTCTCAAAAAATGACAAAATGTCGTACTTCAAGTACCATAGCACCCGTTGTACTGGCTCTGGTGAACTGAAAATCAATAGGGTCCATCTGTGACATGTCCTTAACAATATTCAATCCTAGAATTGCTGACTCATTGCACTCCGGAGGCTGTATCGTGCTAACAAGACATGTAAGGAAAAGTGGCCGACGACAACGACGACGACGACGACATACACACAGGATTTTTTTTCTAAAAACCGTTTTTTCGTGTTGTTGATGGAAAACGTAAAAATAACTCAAAAAAAAATTTCAAAATTTCAACTTTTTTTGGGGTAAACCAATACTTTTCTCGCATATAGAAAGGTTAGGCGGGTAAAACGCATTTCACTAAATGGAGTAACACCCGGACTCCAGATAATTGACTGCTGTTATAACATCTAATGGTCATTATAGATATAAAAGATACGATTGGAGTTACACGTGCTCCAGAATTTTTTCAAAAAATCATGGAGAAAATACTCATACATTGCGGCGGAGCTACGAATTTTATTGACGACATATTATTCTGGGGCAGTGATAAAGAAAAACATAACTTACGACTTGCCAACGTGAAGGAAGTGCTGAAGCGAAAAAAAACTTTTTGTTAAATAAAAAGAATGTATTTACAAAGAACAGAAAATACAATTTTTGGGGCATGCATTAAAACCGAATGCAGTAAAACCGCTGCCTAAATATATGAAGAGCATATCTAAATTAATAGTGCCAAAACAGATACTAATACAGAAATTAGAGGAATGAAGGCAAGCATAGAAGAATTCTGGAAAGTTGAGCAAAATAAAGCATTTGAGACGTTAAAGGAAATGTTATGAATACTAGAAACCTTTAGTCGATGAAATGAACTAAAAAAGTTTAGGCCGCATAGACGGATCAGAATGCAGTTTTTTGTATTCGCTTCCAAAAATTATTTGTAAAAAATGTGCAGATTAATGCTCCCGACAAATCGGAAATTGCATTGCTGTAGCCAAAAACGCATGCAAAAAAATGCATTTTTTGGGATGCCACTTGGAAGATATTAAAACATTCTAAATAAGAGTCAGAACTGGTCCAAATTGGGTACTCGGGGGTTTTAGAGGTCGCTAATCACCATTTAGATGTTCAAATTGACCCCCCAAATACCTGGAGCTCAACACCGCCGATTAACGTCATCACCGTGGGACTCTCACGAAAATCACGCGGAGAATGAGAGATATTTGGCGCCCGATGGTTTTTGGGTTCGCTGAATCTAAATATGGCATCGGCGAACGCCCCCCAGACACCTGGTGCGCCCCCACCTGGACGCGGATCCCATCCCCTAGAATATTCCAGACAATATCGACAAAAACTATCCGAACATTTTTGGTGGAGTGTTTTTTGGGGCGCTAAATCTAAATTCCCCGGCAAAAACGACCCACCGACCACCTGGTGCATCGGAACCTGGTCCTGAACGTCATCTTGTGGGGCTCTCCCAAAAGTAAAGCGAAGAAGAAAAGAAACTCAGTACCCGGAGGTCTCTTGGCTCGTTGAATCCAAATATGGCATCAGCGAACACCTCCGGATACCTGGTCCGCCCCAACTTGGACGTCATCTCCGAGAATTTTCCTGACAAGATCGCCAAAAACAACCCAAAAATCATTGTAGGGTCGTTCTTTGGGGCGATGAATCCAAATGCATTGGCAAAAACGACCCTCCGAACCCCTGGTGCACCATACTGGCCCTGTACGTCATCTCCGTAGCATTTCCTGACACAATCGAAAAAAAAAACGAACCGCTGTAAAGGGAAGAGTTAATTTAGGGAAACTTTTTCCCACAGTAGACGCCATTCAACAACATGTGAAGAGGGTATATTTTCAAGTGCAAGATTGACTATACGGAGACCAGGTGAACATGGATCCAACAGAATGGGGGTGGAGAAAGAAAGGCGACACACTGGTCCCTGTAGAAATGACACATACACCTGCGCCCAAGAATATTATGGAACTAATATTCTGTGGATGCGCAGGAGATTGTGATCTGATGTCCTGTAGTTGCAGGAAGCACGGCCCCCTTGCAATCTTGCCTGTAAAATTTATGAAGGCTCAACTTGTAACAATACTGAAAGATATTCAATTGAAAACGTTATTACAACAGAGACAGAGGCATTACAAGATGATCCATGGCATTGTATGATCGCAGTAGTGTATAGAACGATGTCTCATAAGATTCTGTATAAATAATACGTTTTTTCATGTGTCAGTTCCGTTTTCGTCATGGCATGGTACAGTATAATGTGTGTCAAGAGGGTAACTAAACGATCTAACCACTTTCCTACCTTGAAATTATCCAGACACCACTTGTAATAGTTTGGATATGAGAATATTTTATTTCTTCACAAACACATGCTTGTTAATGGGCCTTGTCTCATAAAATGAGATGACTTATTGAGTCTGGTCAGATAAATATATCACTGCATCATATATTATGTAGGGGGAAGAAATGTACAGAAATGCAGAAGTTTTAGAAAAAATTGTAAGATAGACAGTTAGTTGAAAACAAGTAGCCCTAGGAAACAGACTAACGCTCTGGTACCTGGGTGTAACATGAAATTGGATTTATAAAGTATAAGATGCACCTTTATTTAGTGAAGTAAGTGTTTTTGTAATAAGTTGAAGTTATACAATAGAGATATAAAAAGGCATGATTTCTGATCCCAACAAAACAAGTTGGTTGGTTTCATTTGGCACTCAAAGTAAAATTATGTAGAAAATATGGTTTTTAATAACGTGTGTGTATCCTACCAGCCCGAATGAGTGCCTCAGCACTTCGTGACATGCTGCATAGCCTACCGATATATTGTTGAGGTATATTATCCTGTTCCTTGATTAAGGTTTTTTCAGTTGTTGAAGGGTATGATGTGAATCTGGGTACTTCCGAATACGTCTAACAATCCAAATGTATTCTATAGGGTTTAGATAGGGAGTAACTGGTGGCCAATCCATGGTTTGAATCCCGTTGTTCTGAAGGAAGTTAATGGTGATTTCCGTTATTTTGCATACGTTGCTGGTATAACATGATCTTTCAGAACGAGATCGATGTACCTTTTGTTGGGGTAGACATGACAACAGTGACAATCTAGTATGTGACTTGACGACAGGCATTGACTGCATGTAATGTGTGTGTGTGTGTGTGTGTGTGTGTGTGTGTGTGTGTGTGTGTGTGTGTGTGTGTGTGTGTGTGAGATTTTGGCCGAGATTTTGGCCGTAGAAAACTTAGTTCTTAACCACAAAAATTATTTAATTTAATGTTCAACTTTATATTGAAATTTGTGCACTTTTAAATAGCTCAACTAAGGCGTCTAAAATAGGTTTTTCGTTTAAACTTAATAGGTGAGTTAAATTTGTCGGTAAAGAAATATTGTGATTAATGAGAAAATTTAGAAATATATTTATTTGATATTGGTGATTTCTACAGGAAAAAATTAAATGGTTAAGATCAGCTATTGAACTATTGTCACATGAACATTTAGAAGAGCCTATAATTCCTATTTTAGCAAGGTGCGCAGGAAAGATACCATGATTTAGTTTCATTCTAGTTACTATCGTAGTGTAATGATGTAATGTAATGATTGATAATAAATGATTGAACTGAACTCCAATATTATTAAATAATTTACTTAGAAAGTATAACAACAGAACATGGCGCAATCAGTAGACGCAAAGTAAAATTACTTAATAATTACTAATTTTAAATTACGAGAACCAATTACTGAATTAAAAATGGGTGACAATAGAGGAATAATGGCTTTGTCATTGACCGGCAAAACTTCAGAAAATTGGAAGATGTGGAAAGCAAGATTCCAAAATTACTTAATTGCATCCGAAGTAAATAAAAAGGATGAGAAAACTCAATGTGTACAACTACTTCATTATATTGGGGAAGAAGCATTCAAAATATATTCCACTTTCAAATTTCAAGAAGACGAAAAAGACAAATTACATGTATTGTTCAAGAAATTCGACGAACATTTTCAAGGCAAAGAAAACACTTCATACGAAAGATCCAAATTTTTTAGCTACAGGCAAGAGGCTGAACAGTCAACTGAGAATTTTATTATGGAGCTTAAAAAGAAGGCATCTAGGTGTAAACTCGATAATTTAACAGATAGTCTAATAATTACCATGATTATTTGCGGAATAGGAAATAATAATGTAAGAGAAAGACTATTACAAGAAGATGGACTGACCCTGGAAAAAGCTATTGACCTTTGCTATGTAATTGAAACATCAAAATTTCGAAGCGATGTTATGGGTGCAGGTGCAAGTAGTAGTACTTTTTCAACAACGGTGGATGTATTAAGAAGGAAAAAATTACAAACCCAAGAGTGTGCTACATTCAAATACAAGTGAGAGATTAATTAAAAACTGTCAATAGTGTGGTGGCAAGGAACATAAAATAAATAAATGTCCTGCATATGGAAAGACCTGTAATTACTGTAATGTAGTAAATCATTTTGCTTCCGTCTGTTATAAAAAGAAAAATAGGAAAGGCATAAATAACATTGAACAATGTACTGAAGAAGTAAATTCAATAAATTCTGGCAACTTCATGTTTGTAGGTACGATTTCGCAGGTGAGTAGTGCCATCAATAAAAATGAGTGGTTAACTGATTTAGAAATAAATAAAAAAATAATTTAATTAAAGATTGATACTGGAGCCATGGTAAATATTTTTAAATTCGTAAAATTACCTTATGATAAAATCACTAAAACGAATACAACATTACAATCCTATACTGGAAATAATTTAAAAGTATCAGGTAAGGTTTGTTTACCATGTGTAAGAAATGAAAAAATGCATAATTTAGAGTTTTATATTGTAAATTCAAATTTACAAGCCATTCTAGGTTTGCAGTCAAGTGTTGACTTGGGACTAATTGCAAAAGTACAATTTGTTGATTCAAATGTTTCAGATTACACCGAACTGGTTAAAAAATACAGTGATCTTTTTGAGGGGATAGGTTGCATCAAAGATACTTACCATATAGAGGTAGATGACAAAATAGATCGAGTGGTTCATCCCACTAGAAAATTTGCTATTCCTTTGTTAGATAGTCTTAAAGAGAGCCTTGAAGGTTTAGAAAAAGATAAAATAATTGAGAAAGTTCACGGGACATCACAATGGGTAAATCCACTAGTTTTGGTTAGAAAACCAGATAATAAATTACGTATTTGTCTTGACCCCATTGATTTAAATAAAGCGATTAAGCGAGAACATTGTCATATACCTACTTTAGATCAAATTACTAGCAAGTTATCAAACGCAAAACTTTTCTCTACATTAGATGCTACACAAGGATTTTACCAAATTCCATTAGACGAGGCTAGTTCAAACTTATGCACATTTGGTACTCCATTTGGGAGATATAAATTTAAAAGAATACCTTATGGGATTAAGTCAGCCCCGGAGGTATTTCAAACTAGATTCAAGAATATTTTCAACATAGAAGGAGCAGATACATATATTGATGATATACTTGTGTGGGGTTCTAATAAAGCTGAACATGATGCCAGGCTTAAACAAATTCTTAATTTACCAAGAGAAAATAATGTAAAATTTAATTTAAGTAAATGCAAATTCGGGAGAAATGAAATTAAGTACAAGGGACACATAATTTCGGAAAATGGTTTGAGTCCAGATAATTCAAAAATTCAGGCAATTGCAAATATGCCACGTCCTCAAAATAAACAAGATGTGCAGAGAGCATTAGGAATGTTAACTTATGTAGGTAAATTCATAAAAAATCTCTCAGATGAAACTTATTCATTGTGAACATTGCTTAGAAAAGATACAGAATTTATATGGCAACCCGAACATGAAAAAGCTTTTCAAAACTTGAAGAACATGTTAATTGACAAACCAGTCTTGCAGTTTTACAACGTTAATGGTGAGACAGTTGTGTCAGTTGATGCATCTAAAAATGGTTTGGGGGCGGTTTTATTACAAAATAAATTACCATGTGCGTATGCTTCTAAAGCAATGACGGAAACACAGTGTAGATATGCCCAAATAGAGAAGGAACTTCTAGCAATTACATTCGGATTAAATAAATTTCATGACTTCATATTTGGTAAAAGAGTTATCGTTGAAACGGATCACTTACCTTTAATTTCTATATTTAAAAAACCATTGAATAAGTGTCCTGCGCGTTTGCAACGAATGCTATTACAAATCCAGAAATTCGATTTTGAAGTTAGGTATAAGCCAGGAAAAGAACTAATCATAGCAGATGCTCTTTCTAGGGCTGCAGTAAATGAAAGTGAGTTTGAATTTCCAGATGAAGAAATTTCATCACAAGTTTGTCTTATAGTTTCATAAATAAATATTACCACTAACAAGTTCAATGAATTTAAAGAAAAAACCGAAAGAGATAGTGAATTGCAAGCTTTAAAAAAGGTTATATTAGACGGATGGCCTAGCACGAATAAAAATTTAGACAATCAAGTTAGGAAGTATTGTAAATATAAAAGTGAATTAACAGTAATGGATGGTTTGATTTTTAAAAATAATGCTATTGTAGTTCCAAAAGTTTTACACAAAGAAATGCTTGATGGGATACATTATAATCATATGGGAATAACAAAATGTTTGAAGTTGGCAAAAGAATCTCTTTTTTGGCCAACCATGCAAAATGAAATTAAACAAAAAATTCTAGAATGTCAAATTTGTTATAAGTACTCAAATTCACAATCAAATGAACCGTTAAAATGTCATGAAATTCCAAAAATGCCTTGGAATAAGGTGGAGTGTGATATTTTTGAAGTACAGGGTAAAAAATATATCTTAGGAATAGACTATTATTCCAAATACTTAGAAGTTGATAAACTGGAACAAAGTACAAGTAGTTACAAAATAATTCAAGTATTGAAGTCCATTTTTGCTCGCCATGGTATTCCACTTACATTGATATCAGATGGAGGTCCTCAGTTTGACTCCAGGGAATTCAATGAGTTTTCGAAAAGTTGGGAGTTTAATCACATAAAGAGTTCACCGACATATGCACAATCTAACAGTATGTCAGAACGAAATATACAAACGGCAAAAAGAATTTTTGAAAAGGTTCTAGAACACCAAAAAGATCTATACTTAGCTCTTCTCATGTATCGCAACATGGAAATCGATGGTACTTACTCTCCGGCAGAAGTACTAATGTCAAGAAGACTGAGAACAATTTTACCACTTAAAAATGATGTGTTTAAACCAAAATTAATCAATTACAAAAAGTTCAATAATTTTCTAGATAACAGACAGAAACAAAGTGCAAATTATTATAATAGTAAGGGTGTTAAAAATCTAAAACCTCTTAATCCAAATACTAAGGTTGTTGTTCAATTAAAACCCAACTGTATAAGGAAGGAAGAGGAAGTAAGGAAAAACTGTTGTATAGAAATAGAAAGTCCTGATGAGATTAGTAATGAAAATAATGGATTAGAAAATAGTATTAGTAATACAGTTAGTAATAATGATAGTAGTAATAGTGATGTAGAAAATAGTATTAAGATGGAAAATGAAAATCAAGGTTCAGACAGTGATAATAGTGAAAATTACGAAGATTCGCTAGAACACCCGTTAGACGTTCCTCAGGACAATGCTAATAATTCAAATGTCGAAGTTTCATCAAAAGGAAGAATTATTAAAAAACCAGATAAACTAAATTTGTAAAAAAGGGGGATGTTGGGGTAGACATGACAACAGTGACAATCTAGTATGTGACTTGACGACAGGCATTGACTGACTGCATGTAATGATTGATAATAAATGATTGAACTGAACTCCAATATTATTAAATAATTTACTTAGAAAGTATAACAACAGAACACCTTTGATCGTTTAGAATTCCTGGAACTACTACAAGATCAGTTCATTCATCAATTCTAATTCCAGCTTACACCATCACAGATCCACCAATTTTACAACTTCTGTAGAATAGCGTTCATGTGGATGTCGGTATACATGTACTCGATCATCATAAAGATTTAAACGAATCGTGATTCGTCCGTAAAAAGTAATGGTCTCTACTGTCGAAGCTGCCAAACGACAAAATTTAAACGCCACCTTATGTGATTACGAGTTAAAACAAGGCTTCGCACGGGCCTTCTTGGTCTAAGGTTGGCTTCTATTATTCCACTCTTAACGGCCTGATCGGATATTTCAACATTATAAGTCCGATTTGAAGATCTTTATTTGTCGATATGCGAGACTGCAAAGAAGATAGGACAAAAACCTGTGCTGACTTCGGTTTGGTTTCCTTTTACAACCCTGTACAATGCGACTTCTATATTCTCCGATTTCTACATATCGATTCCTAATACGGGGAATGACGGTAGAGCTGACGTTGAAACTTCTTGCCACCTCTCGAGTACTACTACTATTTTCGTTAGCAACAACAACATGATTGACTTCTTCCTCATTTATATGTATTATTTTGTTTAAAGCTAGTGTCAAACTTAACTGTCAAAATTGTTTACTATTCCTAACCACACTACATTTCTAAATTAACATTTTCGCTGCTTACCCCATTGTAGTTCTTGTAGTTTTTTTAATTAGTAATCGTTTTGTTATTATGAAAGTGGTCAGTAAAATGTTTTTGCATTATTTATATTCACACAAAACATGATACTTTTAAATTAACAATATTAAATTTCTATATTGTTAAAATTGATAAAATTACTCAAACGTAAATATGTGTTCCTCTTTTTACTCTGAGCAGTGTATTTTTGGAGCAGCCTAAAATAGTTTTTATGATACTAAATATCACTTTATATAAATGTCTTGTTTTATGCTCGATTTCAAGATATTAGCTTGTCTTATATTTAAGAAAATATTTTACTCGGATGACAAAATATTGAATGTTTCTTTGTAAAAATATGTAGGACTCACCTTAAGAGCCTGGTGATGTAGTCAGGCCAATTATCTGGGAACATCACTAAGAAAAATCCGACTCCTATTAAAATCATCCCAGCCAATTTCATTCCTTCAAAACTTGCTCCATATAAAACAACATCTAGGGCTGAAAAACAAGTAAATACTCATAATCATTTATTTTGACGATGCATTTTTTCAAAATGAAATATTTTACTACCAAGTTTGCTCATGTTAATATTTTATTTATTAAAGTACCGCGTGGTCAGATAATAACGATTAACCAGTCACTTGCCCCTGTCGTACGTCTTTGGTAGTAGCCAGAAACGTTTATTTAACATAATTTAGTAGCGTGTACAGTATCTACACTTTTTGCCAAATTTTATTTAGGTTAAATCTTTATAATTTGAAGTCAGGATTCTACTGTTAAATTATTTCCAATTAGTAATGAGTCATCCTGTATATGCATTATAGTTTAAGTTAGGAATAAATGTTTATTCATTACAATAGATCATAATTATTGAAGAACGTTGTTTTTTTAGGTTATCGATACCATACACTAATTAAAATTGTTCAAATATTGGCTTGGTCGCAATGACATGAAAAATTAACCACTCGGAATCATAGTTAATAGTTAGCCAACAAACTCTTCAATAGGCCTTTTTTCACAAACTTTTTTGTGCATATGCGTCAGATCAGTCATCTTTTTCGTACTGTTTTTTGTAAACAAGCATGATAAAATACCTTCATAGAAATAGTTAAAATTAACAAATATTAAACAAATAATATTTATTAAAAAAAATTCTGTACTTAGTTATATTTAGATAGGAAGATTGTATTGATCTCTCAACCAGTTCACTCTTTTATCTTTTTGCGAAAACCCTTTAGAATTGTTCACAATTATGCACTTCAATTGAATTGCGAACCAGCACCCTCAGTAACTTGATCTAATGAGATTGTGGAGATACTATTGCTTTCCCAGACGTTATTGCACAAACCAGTACAAAATGTTTAAACGTCCGCTCTTTTAACATGGCGGCTGCGCTTGTAACTATTTACGATTTTTTGTGACAATCTTATCTAGACATTGTTTTTGTGACCAGTCTTATCTAGAAAATTCCAGGGAGCCGATTGTTTTTGTGTAAGCCGCAATCTAGAATTATCTAGTCAAAATGGCACGAATATATAGAGGACCGACTAGCTGGAGAAGTCAGTTTATAAAGTGATCTCGTGATATAAACAGCGATCAAGTGAATAGTCTAGGTAGTGAAGTGTTCATATAAATTAATGTAAGTGAATATACTGTGTATATAATATAAATTAGTGAATAGTGTAGTGAATAAATAAATTAAGTTAGTAGACATAACGTGCGTGTATGAATGTTTCCCACCCGTAATAAAAAACGTTTAAATAAATAAGACAAGCATTACATTGGTGTCAGGTGTGGGGTAATATAATTAAATTGTTACGTAAAAATGGCCAAGAGACTATGTGACCAGAAAGTGACGGAACTAAGAGCAGAACTGGAAGATCGTGAGTTGGAAACGTCCGGTAAGAAAAGTGAATTAGTAGAAAGACTTAGAGTGGCACTGGAAAATGACGGCTTTGATCCAGAAACAGTTTTATTTAATGACGGAGCTTCCACCTTAATCTCGTCAATTTCTGCCATGGAAGAGAATATTTCAATTAATGTGAAGAACGATGTTTGTGCAATGGAAGAGAAGATTTCAACTAATGTGGAGAATGATATTTCTGCTATGAAGAACGACATATCTGCTAATATGGACGAGAAGATTTCTGGTATGAAGAACGATATATCTGCCGATATCTTATTAATGAAAAACGACATTGCCACTGACGTTGAAAATGAAATTTCGTTTCTAAAATCGAGAATAAGATATCAATGATGGACGAGAAAATTGAGAAAAAGATGACAATGATGGACGAGAAAATCAAGGAGTTAGAAAGAAAGATGACAGATATAAGAACTCAAGACACGCCAGCGGAAGAAAAGAAGACCGAGCAAACAAAACCTTGCAAGCCAGAAACATACCCTAAGTTAGAAGACATTGGTAGTTTTACCCGAGTCAAGGCCCCAACGTTCGTGGACCAATTATGTGAAACAGTTTGAAGCAGCCGCTAGAGTGAATAATTGGTCCGATAAGGAGAAGGTAGTGAACTTAACCATCGCGCTTTGCGGAGGTGCCTTAGATGTACTGCAGACGATACCTTTGACAGCAACGGAAGACTTAGAGCAACTGAAGAAGAGTTTGGACATGTGATATGGTCAACAACATCTAGAACATTGGTACCAATCCCAGCTGAAGAACCGAATGTAGAAACGTGAAGGATATTGCCCGACTAGTTCGATTTGCTTATCCGTCAGCACCAGAGAACATGATGGAATGTCTGGGCATCCAGGCCTTTATTAATGGCTTACGTGACCCCGACATGCAGAGGACGCTTTGTTTAGTACATCAGAAAACATTAGTCGACGCATTGTCAGCTGCTCTTGAATATGAAGTAGCAACGAAGGCTTCGGGATATAACAAAAATAGGACCATTCAATAAGAAGGTGACGAAGACAGATTTGACCAGTTCGTCAGTTTAATAAAAAGTATGATGGACGAGAAGCCGAGAAAGATCAGATGCTGGAATTGTGGCGAGATAGGGCATGTACGTAGTTTGTGTAAGCGCCCCAGGACTCCTGCAAACCAAAAACCCCAGTCACAGGAAAACTAGAACGGGTCGGCTACGAGGGGACAGCACCGACCCATGATCGTTCCAAAGACCCTCTCATACTGATAGCTTCAGTCAGATGTCGCAACAACAGTGTATATGTAGATGGCGAAGTGTAATAAATACCAAAATAAGAAACATGGGGAGAATCATCCTGTATAACAAATTACTTTTTACATTGTAACGGTTAAACTATAGAAAGCGGTCGTTCACATTCATACAATGAAAAAAACACTTATCTAAGCGTCTGTCTGGCTGTAGAAAGAAAAAAATAATATTTTAACCGGACATAATAATTGCGTCAAAATAACGAAATTTTGCGGAATCAAATAAAAATTCAATTGTTAATCGAGGTAAAAAACCTATTACACAATTACGTCGAACGATAAGTTCCACCAATCAAAAAGTAACAGGTACAAAAAAAATAAAAGATTGCTGATTGGGGAGAAAGGTCGAAAACGGCTAAGGTGTAACAATTGAGGGGCAGTTGGTAAAAACTCGCGGTCGGGAACGGTCTAGTTTTTTTTTGGGTTTCGCGGATAGCGGTTTTTTTGAGGAGTCCTGAGTTTCAGTAATTTATAATTAAAGTAGTGTTTTAGCAATCTGGTATAATTTTTTTCGAAAGGGGAAAATAATATTACAAGAGAGCGTCTACTGTACGCGCTCTGAAAGGGTTTCTTTTTTGTTCGAAACGCGAATCGTGTCCGTCGGCGTTTTGTGAACACACAGTCCGGGAATTGGTAAGTCTGATTTCAAAATTATACTAACTGTGTATTATGATTTTTTTTGTAGTTTGGTCAGATTATTAACATTGCCAGCCCGCTTTCTATGATATTATATCTATATAATTTAATTTGTCTTATAATAGTTCATATCGCATACGAGTATTTAATGATGATATCTCACCGTATGAATTAGGAATAGGGAGCACATTTGAGGTTGAATATTAAATTGTTAATATAAAAGTTCATATATAGGGTACGCGAAAATATGCAGGTTCTGGCGATTATTTTTAAAATAACAAATTTCTTTTTATTCTGCGAGTGATTCGCGTTGATTTGAAAGGGTATCTCAAGTTTTCTCTCGATCCTATCACTGGTTTTATTTAATTACAGTCACACGACTCTATATACGATTATTCCTGACGCTTTGTAAATTTGGTGTAATTACTTTTATTTTTCTTATATTTTTTTATTAAACTCGTTTAAGAAATCATTGTCGGTTAATTTATTTTCTCAACCAGAAGAGCAGGAATACCTAACATATACACATAAGAGTTACACCTAAAATTTTTCCTCAACACACCCCTCTAACTGACGTAACCCCATAACACAAGACCTCTAATTACCAACGACAACTGGTAACAGCGGAGGCCGAAGCCAGCTCTTTCGGATATTTCTTACAGGAGCCATCGACTCCTGTTTCCCACGGAATCGTGGGTGGTGACAGCCAGCTACGCTGCCTTCTCGGTCCATTTTGACAGCAGAGTTTTTTAGGTTATCACAAGTGGTGATAGAATTTTTTTTATTTATTTAGGATCATAGTGAAATCTATTGATTATTACATATTGAATTGCAAGAAATGTCAATATTTTCACCGACACTCAAGGCATATTGGGTTCAGTGGAACTCCCTTGTCCTGGAAGAAGGGCTGTTGAAAAGAGTCATAAAAACGATTATGGTTCCGAGATAAGGAGACAGCTAGTAATTTCTAGATCGAGAGTAGCTGAGGTACTGAAGAAGTTACACTACAGTCCATCGGGAGGCCATCTGGGAGTGAAGAAATCTCTTCAGCGAGTCCGTGAAAGGTTTTATTGGATGAACAGCTCTGTGGATGTGAAGGACTGGTGTAAGAAATGTACGACTTGTGCTACGAGTAATGGAACACATCGCAAGAGAAAGGCACCTATGAAACAGTATAATGCTGGAAGCCCTTTCGAAAGGATTGCTTTAGACATCTCTGGACCATTTCTGACGACAGAAAGTGGTAAATGCATCCTTGTTATAATGGATTATTTCACAAAATGGGTGGAAATTTACGCGATCCCGTATCAAGAGGCCACAACTGTCGCGGATGTATTGGTGAAAGAATTTATCAGCCGATATGGAGTGCCCTTGGAAGTCCACAGTGAACAGGGAAGCAATTTCGAAAGCCATCTATTCCAGGTAATTTGTGACAAACTGGGAATGAATAAACCCAGGACAACAACGTTGCATCCACAGTCAGATAGAATGGTCGAAAGAATTAACAGGACCATAGGAAAATACCTGTCCAAAGTAGTTTCTAGCCACCAGAGAGATTGGGACCGTTGGCTTATCGATCGGCCATAAATGAGTCCAAGGGGTGAAACCCCAGCGAAAAAAATTCTATTTGGACGTGAGATGAGACTTCCTTGTGACCTGGAAATTGGCTGTCGGCCTGGCGAAGATTACGTGATCCAATTGAGAAGGATGGAAGATGTGCACGAATTGGTTCGAACGAATCGTCAAGTTGCCAGTGACGGAGTGAGAAAAATGTACGATCCGCAGACCACAGAAGGCAGTTTCAACGTAGGGGACAAAGTATGGTTACACAACCCGACGAGGAGAAAAGGATTTTCTCCAAAATTACGAAAATCCTGGGAAGGTCTATACTGAATCAAGAGAAGGGTCAATGATGTTATGTATCGCATAAGCAAGATCCCCAACGGAAACCCAAAAGTAGTTCACCAAAACCGACTAGCGCCATTCGAAGGAGACTATGACCTAGAGAAAGGAGTAATCCATATTCGAGATGTGTCTGACCCTACCTTCGATGAATTTATGGGCGCGTATGGAGGTACCGGGAAAGCTTGATATGGAGTCACTTCAGAACAACGACAAGATTTGTTCACTTTCCCTGAAGATTATTCACTGGCATACAACATCCCCGCCCGTATCAAGAACGCACGAGTATTGGCAACCGTCTAACGAAAGAAGTTCGGGCAATTAGAAAAACTTGAAGACCAGATTTCAGCCCCTGGCAAGATACAGAGACTGAAACATAATTCGCGGTACGTCTTCTACGTGGTAACTAAAAATGAATTTCAAGATCGATCTACCTACCGCGATGTGTGGGAAGCACTTCTAAACCTCCGAGACCATGTGTTGGAATCCAGTGTGAAGAAACTGGCTATGCCTAAGATAGCTAGTAACCAGTTAGATTGATGAGTCATCAGAAACATGGTACAGGTGATATTCCAAGATACCGGTGTCCGGATATTAATTTGCAGCTACAACCCCCGTTATCAGTATCCGATCAGTCTCGGCTACACAAAATTTCCAGGAGGAACTTCCATTTAAGTAGGGGGTAATGTTACGAAATATCACACTAGTGTAGTCCCTGAACCCGACTCTGTCTAAGCCATGTATGAAAGTTAAAATTTTGGCGGTTGCGCAGGAATTTCTTAGAACTGTTTAACGATTGTTTGTGACTATCTTATCTAGACATTGTTTTTGTGACCAGTATTATCTAGAAAATTCCAGGGAGCCGATTGTTTTTGTGCAAGCCGCAATATAGAATTATCTAGTCAAAAACGGCACTAATATATAAAAGACCGACCAGCAGGAGAAGTTTTTTTTCATAAAGTGATCTCAGATATAAACAGCGAACAAGTAAATAGTCTAAGTAGTGAAGTGTTTATATAAATTAATGTAAGTGAAGATACTGTGTATATAATATAAATTAGTGAATAGTGTAGTGAATAAATAAATTAAGTTAGTAGACATAACGTGTGTGTATAAATTTATATCCCACCCGTAAAAAAATGTTTAAATAAATAAGAAAAACATTACAATATAAAGCACACTAGCTCTCTCAATTGCTAGACAATATAAATATTAAGGCAGAATCGCGAATGATTTTAGGTGAATTTGAACAAGTGAATGACGTCAGCATCCAAATGGGCAGTTGAAAATGAAATGTGCTTCAAATAAACTAAGACGCAAAAGGCCATGTCAGACATGATAGTAGATAGAACATCGATGTATTTTTTTCATTCACGCCATCCCAAATACTATTATGCTACAATAATACCTTCACTAAGAGATCTTTTGATTAAAGTAACTTATAGAAATAGGGTAAGTACTATTATAATTAAAGTTTGTGGTACAAAATGACAATAATTATGATAGTAATAGTAAGACTCTCTAATTTAATTGACTCTTCAAAACTTACCTGCAGAAACGGGGACGGCTGTTATAAGTCCTAATGTTATGAATAAGTCGTAGGTAAGGACTACACTAAAATTACCCAGTAAATTGGCAACTGCAAAAAAATATTTAAAATGTCATATTGAGATTACTACTATCCAAAACAATATACTACTTTAATAATTATAAGTGGAAAAATGTATAAACAAACCTAGAGAAAGAACACTAGATGTTAACAACGCTGGCCATGGCAACATATCCCAGTGGAGTGTTTCGATCCCCATGAGGAATAATCCCAGACAGAGGGGCCACAAAAATGCTGCATTTAACATGCCGATGAGCGAAAAAAATAGTGCTACCTGAGCATATGTTGCCTCTCCTATGACTTTCTTGAACAGCACCTGAAAGAAATCAAATATAATTAATCAGTTTCTGTATCACGTGGAAAAAGAAATTATTATTGCATTGAATATGGATATTTTGTATCGCTAATGCATTGCCAATTCAATCTGTACATATGTTTTGTGATGCAATTGCAAACGCTTATGCAGCTTGTATATTCCTCAGAACAAAATTGGATGAGGGTGAAGTTCTGTTGAGATTAGTTGAAGCCAAATCCCGAGTAGCACCTATTAAAAAGTTAACCATACACCATCTCGAACTTTTGGCCGCAACAATTGGAGTAAGAATGTCTCGAAATTTCGAGACTAACTATGAAGTCAATCTTCATGTATTCTTTTGGTCGGGCAAGAACATTGGAAACAATTTACCTGGAATCGTGTTGGGGGAATAAAACATTTTTCCAAACCTCAGGACTGGTACCATGTTCCTGGGGGAATTAATTCAGCTGATCTTCCATCTCGAAGCTGTTTAGCTAGATCCCTAAATGATGAAAAATGGTGGGAGTATCCTGTTTGGTTACAGGAGCCAATTTTACAATGGCCTTGTTAAAATTTCGATTGTAACGAAGAAGAAATTAACTACGAGTAGAGGAAAACAGTTGTTTCCGCTCTATCTGTGCCTGATGATTGTGCATGGTACTATAAGTATTTATCAAAATTTATCAAAATTGTTAAGATGATTGCCTGAATCAAACGATTCATCATTAACTGCAGAAAAAAACAATGTTGAAAAAGAAAAACTTCTTACTACAACAGAGCTAGACGCATCACGAAAATTAATCATTCGTTATATACAAGAAGAAAGTTTTGAGTCAGATCAAGATCCTAAACTTTTATCCCTGTGTCCTTATACTGACGACGAAAGATTAATCAGGGTGCGAACCAAAATTGCAAATAGAGCTGATGTAGAGAATTTTCGTATGCCGTATGTTTTGCCCTCAAACTATGAAGTTGTAAAACCTTTGATTTTTGAAGAACACATTAGGAATAATCATGTTGGAGTTCAAGATTTGATGTGCATCTTTAGAGGAAATTACTGGATTACTTGCAGGAGATTCAAAGGAAAACTGATTGAAGCTCCCGCCATATGTCTCCCAGAAAACAGAGTTCGTGATGCTGCAGTGTTCGAGATTGTAGGCATAGACTTAGCAGGACCTCAAGCCAAATGAAAAGATTTGAATCGTACCGTACACTTGTGCGATCTACCGAGCTGTGCACCTTGAACTAACGTCATCCTTGTCAAGCAATGCGTTTATGCAGACACTAAGAAAATGTATTGCTCGCAGAGGTCGACCTTCAACAATATATACAGACTCCGGAACAAATTTCGTTGGATGCACAAACGCTTTCAAATACTTGAATTGGTTAGAAGTAGCACAGAGATGTACAACACCAAATAAACTGGAAATAAATCCTCCAACAGCTGCTTGGTGGGGAGGCTGGTGGGAGCGCCTTATACGGCTGATGAAAGGATTGTTAAGAAAAACTCTTGGAAAAGCGAGCCTTGATTTCTGATGTCTGAGGATCCAAATGATTGTACTGTTCTCACCAAATGATTTTACTGTTCTCACCTCTGCATTGTTCCTACAAGATATTAAGAAGTTGGAGTGACTGATCTTGATTTAGTTGAAGCCAAAGATCTAAGTAGGTGTTTAAAGTATCGTTTGAAATTCCGAAAAGATTAGAACAATAGATTCAAGTCTGAATATTAGGGGCTCACTCTTTTTTTAAAGAAAACTTCTGATTAGACAGTCAAAGTCGACACTTCGATCTTGATTCCGATTTAGTTTATAATCGAAATCGAAAACGGATTGATGTTTGTTGAACGACCAAAAAAATTGTCATTTTTAGTGACATAGCCTCATCATTACTTGATTTCATTTCATGTGTATTTCACACTTTTCACAAGTTCATTTATTTTAATCACGTTCAATTTTATAGAAGCTGTTCTGTTAAACTAAAAATGTAATATAAAATTGCAAAATATCACTGACATCACATAACCCATAGACAAACGGTAGTTTATTTAAATTTTTCGACCAATCACATGCTTCCGATTTACGATTACTTTCAATAGCATCCTAATTTTAGACCGATTATAATCAGAGTGATCGATTGATATCGAAAATATATTGTGGAACATGTTGTTTTTTAAATGACAGGAAATGATTGTAATCGATTGGCGCGTTGAATAGCACTATTGTTTTGATCTCAGATTTCAATAAAAGGATAGTCGAATGGCCTATAGGTCGTATGATTGATACTATACCTGGACGTGATGGAATAGTCAGATTGGTTAAGCTGAAAACTGCCACAGGTGAGCTGCTGAGGCCAGTACAGTGAATTACTTGAAAATAAAGAATTCGAAAGATTTGTCCAAACCTACAGTGTTAAAAAGGGCTAAAAATATTCCAATAGAAAGTAAAGACGACAAGTTGTCAAAGAAATCAACAATTAGAGAGCACGTGTCTACAACAAGATCTAGAAGACATATAAAAGTTCCTGAGAGATATGGATATTGATTGTGTCATGATGACACAAGGTGCGAGTGTATTGGACGACACCTTGTATTATCTTTAGATTTTGTTTCTGATATTGACTTTGACAGTTGATGACAATTCAATTTAATTTTAATTCGTATATATTTGATGTCGCATTACTTTCTTATAATAAAGTTACTAATTTGAAGTAGTTTTGGCTCAAAACGGTATATATATAACAGTTTTAGTAGTGGACTCTTGAGAAACTGAACTAATAGCAGTTTTAACAAAAGCGAATTTATGCCAAAACTTGAAGTTGTACTTGAAAAAGGTATTTCAAACATTCATCAGTAACTAGGAAATTCATCTGTTGGAATAACATTATTTCGTGTTTCCTAAATTAACCGAAACTTAAACTGGCTAGCCTAGTAGTTGATTCTGATAATTTATCGGAAATGAAATAATAGCATGAATCCCTCAAAATGTGTTGAAGTCTATGATAAAATGTGTATGGAAGTAATTCTGCTGAATTTATTAATAAAAGTGGTGAAAATACTGAGAGCTGATTCCACTGGCGCGTATGCTTCAGTATCTTATGTAAGATCTCGAAGAAAATCAAACAAATGTTAAAGTCGAATTTATACTTGCTTTGTGAATAGGTATGTATGACAACTAATGTTTTTATTTTCTTGCCATACAGAAAGGGAAAGATGCGCTAGTCATAACTATAAGGAAATTTACAAAAACGATTAATTAAATTGAAAAGAGTAATAAAGCATTGACATTACTTCGAATTTTTGAAAGATCTCAAAAATGATATGATGTTTGAAAAAATGGCCATTAATCCAGTTAATTGAGCTATATTAGAATATATACCATTAAATGAAACTGCCGTATGATGTGAATTTTAAAAAAGATTTTGTAAAAGTCTTTCTGTCACCATTTATCAAATTATACAGAATATTAAGAATAAGAAGTACAAATCAGAAAAAAAATTGTTCTATTTAAAGCCGATTGCACACTTTCATTTAATTTTTAAATAATAAGCTTGATATTACTAGATTTTTACCTTATATACAGCGGATCCAGCCGCAGCAGAAGTGGCAAGAACAACTCCACCCAGTGTGGGACTTCCAGTAATACCGTCCATATACGCCAACAGAGCTACGCCGGTGTCGCAAATTATCACAGCCATTATCTGCAGAAAATTATTTGGATTAAAATTTAATTATAATTAAACGTATAACAAAATGAAATAAACGGTTTTCAAGATTAAAACTAACTTTTCCGCATATGTAACACACCCTGAAAAATATCCTACCATAAAATTGGTAACTTGTATACACTTAGGAGGCTGTATCGTGCTAACAAACCGAAATTTTTCCAAAAATTACTAAAATGTGGTACTTTGAGTACCATAGCACTCGTTGTACTGGCTCTGATGAGCTGAAAATGAATAGGGTTGATCAGTGAGATGTCCTGAATAATATTCAATCATAAAATTGGTGACTTGTAGAAATCCGGAGGCTGTATCGTGCTAACAAACTGCAATTTCTCAAAAAATTACAAAATGTCGTACTTCAAGTACCATAGCACCCGTTGTATACTGGCTCTGATAAGCTGAAAATCAATAGGGTTAATCAGTGAGATGTCCTGAATAATATTCAATCATAAAATTGGTGACTTGTTGAAACCCGGAGGCTGTATCGTGCTAAAAAACTGAAATTTCTCAAAAAAATGACAAAATGTCGTACTTCAAGTACCATAGCACCCGTTGTACTGGCTCTGGTGAGCTGAAAATCAATAGGGTTCATCTTTGAGATGCTCTGAATAATATCAAATCATAAAATTGGCCACTTGTATATACTCCGGAGGCTGTATCGTGCTAACAATCTGAAACTTCTCCTAAAATGACAAAAATATCGTACTTAAAGTACTGTAGCACTTGTCGTATTGGCTATGGTGAGCTGAAAATCAATAAGGTCGATCAGTGAGATGTCCTGAATAATATTCAGTCATAAAGTTGGTGACTTGTTGAACTCCGGAGGCTGTATCGTGCTAACAAACTGAAATTTCTCAAAAAATGACAAAATGTCGCACTTCAAGTACCATAGTACCCGTTGTACTGGCTCTGGTGAGCTGAAAAGTGTTGATCAGTGAGACGTCCTGAATAATATTCAATCATAAAATTGGTGACTTGTTGAACTCCGGAGGCTGTATCGTGCTAACAAACTGAAATTTATCAAAAAATGACCAAATGTCGTACTCAAGTACCATAGCACCCGTTGTACTGGCTCTGGTGAGCTGAAAATCAATAGGGTATATACTCCGGAGGCTGTATCGTGCTAACAAACTGAAACTTCTCCAAAAATGACAAAAATATCGTACTTAAAGTACTGTAGCACCTGTTGTATTGGCTCTGGTGAGCTGAAAATCAATAGGGTTCATCAGTGAGATGTCCTGAATAATATTCAGTCAAAAAGATGGTGACTTGTTGAACTCCGGAGGCTGTATCGTGCTAACAAACTGAAATTTCTCAAAAAATGACAAAATGTCGTACTTCAAGTACCATAGCACACGTTGTACTGGCTCTAGTGAGCTGAAAACCAATAGGGTTCATCTGTGACATGTCTTAACAATATTCAATCATAAAATTGGTGACTTATTGCACTCCGGAAGCTGTATCGTGCTAACAAGACATGTAAGGAAAAGTGGCCGACGACAACGACGACGACATACACACAGGATTGTTTTTCTAAAAACATTTTTTTCGTGTTGTTGTTGATGGAAAACGTAAAAATAACTCAAACAAAAATTTCAAAATTCCAATACTTTTCTCGCATATAGATAAGTTGGGCAGAAAAGTAATAGAGCCCATACGCTCTATAGAAGTACTTTTACGAGACGAGAATAAAAAATACTGAGGACACAAGGTGTGTATACGGTTTACTCTTCAACTGACGTTAAAACGGTTTATTCATGAAAGTTGTTGCCAAATAATTATCTGATTGTCACCCATGGACCTTTATACAAAAACTGCTAAAAAAAGTTACACAACGAATTTGTGTTAAACCCACGGTTGATGAAAGATATTCTTAGAATTTCACACTCTTTATGAATTTTTCAAAAATATTTAATTGGTGCTTAAAACATTGCGTATAATTCTGGGACGACTGTTAGTTTTTTCTTAACTGAACCACTAACTCTTCTAATAATTAATTGCGAACAGAAAAATAGAAAAGAGAATTGGGAGAAAACTAGGTCAGCTGTGTTTACCAAATGTCTCCGGAGAAATTATTTGTTTTCAGCTGATAAAACATAACTTCGTTGACATATATTCACGGATAAATTATCATTTTATTTATATTTCCGGAAATACCTACGCACTGAATAAACAAATAGACGAAATAGACTTGTTGGCATTGTTCTACGAGAATTTTATTTCGTTTCCATCGATTTTAATCAAAATTCAGTAATCAGCATCGTTTTTTTTGGATCGTATCGTTTTCAATCTACGCCTTTGATCCCAATTTCATTTCAAGGTGTGATAACAATTATCTCGTAATTTGTTTTTAAATTGACATTTATAACGTTTATTTTTGGCGGACACCAGAAGGCGAGGTAGAGATACAATATCTAAGAAGACTACGGAGAAAAACAAAAATGGTGTCACAGGATAAACGGACGTATGAATAAGAAAAATCAGAATATATTAATGATATGGGAGGCCAGACCTGCGAAGAAGAGAAGAAGGGGGTAACAAAGGAAATTATGGAATGGACAGCAAGAAAAAATATGCCGAAATAAATGAAAGAATATCAAACAGATAAACGAGGTAACAGGGGACCTTAAGGCATGGAAAATATGAGTGGAGGAAATTTACTGTGCAGCAGTAATAAAACGACGGGTTATAAAATGATTACACTCAATTTTATTGTAAAATTATTATGAAATTAGTGTCAAACTGTTGCTGTAAATTCGTTTTTACACCTTTTTTTTCTTAAAAAACTGGAAACATAGACCGATAAACGCAAAACTTTTCATTTAGATCGTAAATTCTACTTCTACCCCAAAGTTTCTGTAATAAAATCCTGTGACTACAGAAGTACTTTAAGAAAAACTAATATCAGTTAATACAAAAGAAAAGTGATTTGTGTCTCTCGTCATTGTCTCAAGTTTAAAATTTGTGAATACTGCAAAATATCATTATTACATATAGTAAAAACCAAATAAAGTTGCGTTTACGTCATCATTGTGAACATTTGTAGCGTTGTCAGAGTGTTCTCGAAATTTGGAAATTAACAGAAAATAACTGAAGTCAACAAAAAACGTAAATGTAGAAAATTTCACAATATTATAAATGAAAACTACAAAATTATCGATAGTTTGATAGTTTTCGTTTAATATAGTGTGGAGTTTTTTCATTTACGTTTTTTGTTAATTAAATTTATGAATAGATTTCACAAAGTAAGGAATTCTAGAATAAAAGTGGTAAGGTTATTACTGACTTACCAAATAAATATAATAAAAATACAAGCAATAAAATAAAATATGTTTAATAATGAACGTATTATCAAAGAAAAAAACTAACATTAAACAAATCAACATATTGTGAAATGAAACTAGGCAGATTCAAATTCTTGTTCATTTTCTTCATCTGATTAAACATCAGTGTCACTTTCTTCACTATTAAAATATCATAAAACAAATAGCAGTTAATAATAATTACGATCCAAATTTAATTGACAATATCATAAATAAAAAGATGAAAAAACAGACTTTAGAACAAGTATTCCCTTCAGATAAAAATAATAAACAATTTAAAAGCTTAACATACTTTGGAACACCTTCCTTAAAAATTAAATCATTTTTAGAAACGTTAGACATGAATATTTCCTTTAAAAATGATCACAATTTATCCAAATTCATTAAAAATAATAAATCTAAATCTTCAAAATTAAACAAATCAGGAGTTTATAAATTAAAATGTGGTAATGACAATTGTGATAAAATTTATATCGGTAGAACTTTTAGAAATTTTAAAACTAAAATTTCGGAACACAAACGTAGCTATGACAACAAAAAATTAGATTCTAACTATTCAAATCATTTATTAGAAAACCAACACATTTTCGACCCAAATTTTGAAATTCTCCATGTAGTCGGTAAATCCTTTAGTTTACATTTATTAGAGGCCCTAGAGATTAACAAAAATAAATATTCAGGTAATCTCCTTAACGACCAAATAGATATCAATCAGTCTCCCTTATTGAACCTCTTTACCTAGAAGATAGCTTAGGAATGTTTGTAGTGAATGAATTTCCAGATAATTTCTTTCAATACCATTGTTAACCTTAGTAAATAGATTTAGCACTGTATATATTAAGACATTTTTATATTTTACCTCCATTCGTTTTGACAAAGCTACTGTGTTAGTGAAACGCGTCAACAAGTTTAAATTGAACATTAGTTCAAATAAATGAAGATTTAAACAAACTATATTGTTTTATTTCATCGTTTAAAATTTATAACTATCGGACTAATATCTGGACGATCAAATATTCTTTCCCTCTCATACCATTTAAATATCTCTCTTTCAGTATGTTGTATAGAATTTTTCCATATATCAGGAGTTATCATGTGCAGTGCCTCGTGCCGCATGTTCAGGCAGTTATTCGCACTGTTACCATCCCTACCAGTATAATAATATTTCTCACAAGAAAATGTTATAAAGCACGTAACTATAACCTCAAAAATCGATGACAATACACGAGTAGAAAAGTCACAAACAACGCGGCAACATGACATTATTTCTGGCAGTGACTATTTTATCGTCAATAATTGGAGGCTTCTTTATGAAAATTTTAACACAAATGTTTACATCGAGGGACGTCTACACCCAATAAAGCTATATTGCTTATACATTATTTTGGTACAAAAGCTTTTTTATTGATTGGGTTTTCTTTAGAACCGATTAATTAATAAATTTAAGTATATGCACTTTTCGATAGAAATATAGCCACACATGCGATAGAAATACGCCCTTGGTGACGTAAACGCAACTTTATTTGGTTTTTACTATATATTTAGAAAACTTCACGTCCTATTGTCTTTCCACATTATTCAGCTTGGGGTGAAGGGATCTACAAATTCTCATTGGTTTCATTAATGGGTAAAAACATTGTGAAATAGTTAGCTCTATTTATCTCGCAGAAAATTAGTTGCGAAGATATGACGTTGAAACTGAAAGAAAACGAGGAAGCTCATAAACTCGAAACAGAAATAGGAAAAAGGCTAACTGGAAAAAACGATACAAATATATCAATAGAAGAGGAATGGGCAGATATTTAAGAAGCGATGGTAGAAGCAGCAAACCTTTGCTGAGAGCCAAAGCAGGAAAGAAAAGAAGAATGATTTGATGAGGAGTGGAAGGCAGCCCTAAGTGACAGAAATAGAGCAAAAGTGATGAGAGACAAATATATAACCCAACAAACAAAAAGAGAGTACGAAGAAAAGAGGAAAATTGCAAAACGTATTTGCAGACAAAAAAAGAGAACAATTAGAAAAACACTCAGAACAAATGAACAAATGAAATATCACTATGATAATAAAGAGAGACGAAGAACGTTAGCTACTGGGAGACACAAAGGACAAAATAGATAGAAGGGCAAGGTATTTTAAACATATTAACAATATTAAATGTCAACAAAGAAGGTACAAAACAAGAAGAGCAGGGAGATGATCAGGACTAAAATGACGAAGAAGAAGCTCCAACAAAAGAGGAAGTATATACAATTATAAACGAACTAAAAAACAATAAAAGTGTAGGAGAAAATGGAATCTCACCACACAACACAAAGTATGATGGAGAGAAACTACAAAAGAACATATACAACCTGTTATACAGGTTGTGGCAGGAGGAAAAATGCCAGATATATGGAGAAAGGCACTATGTCCAATTCTTAAAAAGGGGGTTAAGACCTTGTGGGAAAATTGTGGGGGTGTAGCATTACTAGACACTGTATACAAAGTAATCGCCAAAGTAAGACGAAATAGGTTATAGACGTATGAAGACAACATACTTAATAATCAGATATTCACACCTAAACTGATATAGAAGAACAGTTGCGAACAAAATGTAGGGTTGATTTTGAATAGGCTTACGACTCGATAGACAGAGAAAAAATATATGAAGCCCTTAAAAAAATAGGAATACTAAAAAAATTGAGAAATCTAGTATAACTGATCATGAACAACAAAAGCAATAAAATTTTAATGGAAAACTGCCTATCGCACGAATTTACAGTGGTAAAAGGACCCTCTCTCAACTAACGTATTTAATTTAATATTAGACGTAGTAATAGAAGAATGTTAAATACAAACAAGGGGTTCCATACTTCACCACAAAGCGTAGTGCATTGCGGACGCGGACGCAGATGACATAGTGACAAGATGTAATGTTATTAACAAGATCAAGGAGAGAACAGGAAAAGGTTTGTAGCAAATTTGTAGGAAAAGCAAAAAAAAATGGCTTACAAATAAATGAAAAGAAAAGAAAACACATGGAAATGTGTTCTGAAGACATAAATGAAATCGAAACCACTAAATGGATGGCAGGAGGAAAAGAATATACATTGTTTAAAATAAATAAGTTAAAGTAATTTTAGTTGGCGAATAAAAATAATATGAGTGACCAATTGGACGGAGGTCCCCCGATTCTGGAATTCGGGATGGATTTTTAGGTTTTGGTAAAGGTGAATAACAGAGTAATGATGCTATGGATATTGATAGCTCCTCGTACGATAATGTAAAAAAAATAACCCAACTTTTGTACAACATAAGTAATGATGAAATTAGTACATTTTTTGAAAATATTACAAAACATCCAAATGATAATAAAAACAAAGTAAACAAAAGCAAAAGCCCAACCAAGAAAGTGATTCCAACACAATAATCAGTAGGACACAAAAAAGAGAAATAGACTTATTTAAATATACAGACACAGGTATTCAGTATATACTGAAAACATGAAAACTGGAAAATTAAGTGCTATGAAAATTGGAGAAATAATTTACAAATATCACAAAGAAATTAACAACCAAATAAAGGCAATAGACATAGGTAAAAATAGAATCAGAATAAATTGCAAAAATTTTAACAGTGCCGATACACTAGTAAAATCTTCAGAACTATCAAAGAGCAATTTGGTTGCGTTCATCCCAAGATTCATGTTGCACAGAAGATGCTTAATTAGACAAGTTGAACTAGAGTATTCAGATGAATAAATTAAAAATAATATCAGAGAACACGAGTTTCATTGTAGGTTCAAAGCAGAATCAACAAAAAGGTTATCCAAGAAAGTGATATTGCCGGATCAAATTGTCAACTATGTCCCAACTGGAACGATACTATTGAGATTTAAATCGCAAACTCTGCCTAAATATATCGAAATTAATCACGTAGTATATGAAGTTTGAGCATATGTTGAGAAAGTGGTTTTGGGTTGTAATTGTTTTAGATATGGTCATCTGGGTAAGCACTGTAGAGGATCTATGAGATGTTTCAAGTGTAAACGTAATCATGCTACGGATAGTCGCACAGAAATAACAAGCCATAAATGTTTCCACTGCAACGGGTCATACTATACCAATGCTACTAACGAATGTCCCGAATTCGAACGACAAAAAGGAATTAAAAAATTAATGTCTGAAAAAAATGTATCATAAAAAGGTGCTGACAATCAAACTCCAAAAAGAACCTTTGCAACAGTTACATCGACTGATCCATCACCTCCAAAAAGGGCATCCAGTCATACTCAAACAATAATAAAAACTCCCAAAAGAACCATAACCAGTTCACCAAATCTCACATAATAAAATTATAGCTCCATGAAATTTACCCTCCACTTCTGGGGGAATCTCCCAATCAGCTACATATTGTTCTAATCTAGATCACAACAACAAGAAACGGATGAAGAAGTAAAGGCATTAATAAATACACCTCAATTTTTGGAAATAATTAAAACAATAGCTGAAAAACTTAAAGCCAAGAATACGTACGATATACAAGAATTAGATTTGTTTAGTATAGTCAAGGCCGAAAAAGAACGAACCTATAATGGGTCTAACAAATGCAGAACTTAAGATCTGCGAATAGAATTCCGCCTATACGGAAGGGATGGGGTAGCTATTCTATTAAAAAATATATAAAATTTAGAGAAGTATTTTACCTGCTTTTCCTGATACACCAAATAACTATTAGTTGTGATTCATATAGTATTACTTTTCTATCCTTGTATATAAAACCTGATACAGATATTAATGTAAATGTATGGAATTCCTTTTTTTCATCTATACATCCTCCGTATGTTATTGGAGATTACTTTAACTATCATAACCAGGCGTGGGGTGTGAGTGGAATGACATTTATGGGAACACACTTTCAATCTGTTTAGAAGACAACAATCTAATTTGGTTAAATGATAGATCTTCCACTTTAATTCAATACATTCTACATTCAATAGCCAGTGCCATTGACTTAATAGTTACCAGTCCACAGATATCACACTTATTCCAATGGAAAACATATGATGATCCTTGTGGTTATAATCATTTAGCAATTATAACTGACTGCTTCAGTAAGTCAAATAGTTTCAGTTTCAACAACAGCAGAAAATGGAAGCTATTAAAAACAGACTGTAGTAAATATACAGAAACCAGTGAAGAAATATTCTAAAAATCATTAAGGAACCAACATATGAAGACGTAATTAATTATATCAATAAAATAGCATCAACAACGATACCCCAATAATCAGTCAAAATAAGAGGAAATCAGTAGTGGAATGACGAATGTGAAGAAGCAGTCCAGAAACGTAAATTCGCGTACAACAAATATAGAGAGAATCTTATCCTCAGACACAGTGACGCCATGGTTAAAAAAATAACAAAAACAACGAAACGATAATCTTGGAAGAATTACTGCAATTCTATGAACAGCAGTACCTCTATTAAAGAAGTGTAGCTGGCTCCAGATTGGGTACCGCAAACGGAAGCTGGTATGGAATGACCTGAAGCACCAAATGATTTTCTGCATAGAACATTCGCGATAAACGAACTACTTATAGCTCTTAAGATTAGTAACAACTCGTTTCCGGGAAAAGTCCAAATACACTACCCAATGTTAGCCAACCTGAGCAGAAACTCACAAGAACAAATCCTCAGGCAGTTTATTAATATTTGGACCCACCAATCCCCAATACGACAAGACTGGAATGATTACATAATAATACCAATATTAAAAAAGGACAAACCACCTGATAATTACCAATCATATAGAACCATACCGTTAGCATATTGTGTTTGGAAGACATATGAATGGCTAATAAAAAATCGCTTAGAATTTTGGTTAGAAAAAAGGGAATAACGGGCAAAACTAGAAGGACCCATTTACAGACTATTTTTCGATTCTCAGAAAACAAATAGAAGAAAAATGGAACACAGGTTTCCAAGAAAGTATCAAAGATCGCTTTTATAAAACAATACAACCAAATATCCCAAATGAAGTATGGTTTAAAACATACCAAAACAGGATCATTACAAATATAAACATAATTTAAAATTGGATTAGTAAATAGTCCACACTGTATATGTGGTAGCATAGAAAACCTAAAACATGTCATCCTTGAGTGTTGCAGTAATACCTTACACATCAGCAAGCTTCTTCATCAGTTAGTCCAAAAAAAATCCCATTACCCATGAATCTGGAATATCTACTAAGCAATCAGGAATGATTCAGTGCTTTACATCAATATATAAATGGCGCGGGTATAAAACTGTAAAGGTAGAATAAGTCTGTGTTTTACACTTTTATGTTTACCCATCCAAGGATTAACACCTGTGTATGTCTACACCTGTCCGGGAGGTCTTCCGGCAAATAAATTTTCCTAACAATTGTCTCTGTCTCAAAAAAAGATTTTTTAAACACTTAAAAAATATATTAAATTGAAAAAAAAGCTTCTAACACACTGAAAGTGCCTATTAGACCAGGGCCGAAGCCTTCAAAAATGGTAAAAAATGAAAAAAAATTACAGTAGGATGAAACCCATTAGAAATACAGGGGAATATGATCAAAATGAAAGGAAAAATAAATTACGGTCGATCCGAGTTCGGGAAGTGGGAGGGGGTGAGTTTTTAAGGGTGAAAAATTGTTTATCTTGATTTCCGGCGAAACTACCAGTCCTATGGAAAAAAGTTAAATGGCAAAGTTGTAGGTCATAAAAAGATCTACAACTTTTGTATTTACAATTTTTTCACATAACCTCAAAATTTAGGTGAAAAATTCAAAAAACCAAGTTGTTGGTTTTTTATTTATATCTTTATTAAAAAAATTTTTTTTTCTACGAAATTTGGTGAAAACTTACCTTATTATGTCCCAAATATACTGTAATTTATTTGATTAAAAATATTTATTTTTTCGCCTCATTTTAACTTAATATCAAAAAAGCACCCTAATTTTCAATCGAAAATTCTGACGTCAAAATTTCAGCTTTTTTCAAAAAGATTGGGGGCTTTTTGTTCGTTGAAATATCTACTTTCTGATGGTGTAAAAAAATATACATTACTATAGGAAATATTATTAGAAAATGCAAAAAATTGAAAAAACCTCAAATTCGAAATTTTTTTTTAATTACTATGTACAATTTTGAGGTATTTATTAAAATTTACAGTTATAGTTACAGTTATATTGTGTTTGATGGGTACCCCGAAATTAAAAAATCAGCTACTGTCACAACAGTACCAGCAGCTACTTCAACTAAAAGAGGAGAACGTAATCGTAGAAAAACCTCAGACAATATTCCAGAGTTCGATTATCAAAACCATACAAAAATAAAATTTTCGCAAGAAAACTTTTTATCTAACGAGAAAAACAAGGACAAAATAATTAAAAGTTTAATGAAAAGATTACAGTCACAAGGATTTTCCTGTAAACAAGTTGAAGAAGATGCTGATGCCGACATAATTAAGACCTCGATAGAAGTTGCCAGAGATACTAATAAAACTGTCATAGTTGTGGGTCAAGATATTGATCTTTTGGTTCTTTTAAATCAATTAAATTCAAATAATCATGACATTTATTTTCTCAAACCAGGCTCTGGAAATGGAAAGGATCTATTTTTCACGTCTAATAGTTTCAAACATGAATCCTTCAAAAACATTGTTGCATTTCTGCATTGTTTTTCTGGTTGCGATACAACATCTGGATTTGCCGGAAAAGGAAAGGAAAGTATCGTTAATTCTATATTAGACGCGAAAAATTTGTCGAATTTGGCCAATGTTTTTTACAAAAAAGATGAAAGTAAAGAAAATATAAAAAAAATGGATTACAATTAATTAAATCTATTTATAAATGTAAAAAAGAAAAATTAACACTGAATCAATTAAGGTTTCAAAAATATCAATTGGCAAAAATTAAATCATCCTTCATTTTGGCAAACCTCCCACCCACAGAAGGAGCAGCAGAACAACATTGTTACAGAGCATATTATCAGCTTCAAACTTGGTTGGGTAACGAATTGACAGCAACAGATTGGGGCTGGAAGCAACATCAGCGTGGCATTATGCCCAAATTTACAGGAAAGGATTTAATTCCGGAAGTATTGCTCAAAACTATTTGCTGCAGCTGTGAAACTGGATGTAACAGTTTAAAATGTGGCTGCCGAAAACATGGTTTAAAATGCACAAATTTATGCACTAATTGTCATGGTTCTGAAAATTGCTCCAATATGGAAGAAAAAATCTACGAGGAAGTAAATGATTCAGATGAAATTGTGGATGAAGAACCAATGCAGACTGGAAATAACATTGGAGACGAAGATGATGGTCTTGAAGATTTCGACGATCAACTAGAGTTGGAAAGATTTGTCGAATCTGACGATGAAGGAATGCCTCCAAAGAGACAAAAACTAATGAATAACTGATTAGAATTTCAGATAATGTATTTATAAATAACAAGATTAAAGTTTTTTAAAAAAAATTTAACGAATAACCTAATCAGAATTAAGTTTCTAAATTCAATAGTACGATTTACATGTATATTTATTTTGTATGAGATTTTCTATGACATGAATGTAATTCGAGTAAAATAAATAAACTTTTTAACTAAAAAAAATTGCAGCAATCACATTTTTTTGATGAAATTGTACATAGTAATTAAAAAAAAATTTCGAATTTGAGGTTTTTTCAATTTTTTGCATTTTCTAATAATATTTCCTATAGTAATGTATATTTTTTTTTACACCATCAGAAAGTAGATATTTCAAAGAACAAAAATCCCCCAAACTTTTTGAAAAAAGCTGAAATTTTGACGTCAGAATTTTCGATTGGAAATTAGGGTGCTTTTTTGATATTAAGTTAAAATGAGGCGAAAAAATAAATATTTTTAATCAAATAAATTACAGTATATTTGGGACATAATAAGGTAAGTTTTCACCAAATTTCGTAGAAAAAAAAATTTTTTAAAAAAGATATAAATAAAAAACCAAAAACTTGGTTTTTTGAATTTTTCACCTAAATTTTGAGGTTATGTGAAAAAATTGTGAATACAAAAGTTGTAGATCTTTTTATGACCTACAACTTTGCCATTTAACTTTTTTCCATAGGACTGGTAGTTTCGCCGGAAATCCAGATAAACAATTTTTCACCCTTAAAAACTCACCCCCTCCCACTTCCCGAACTCGGATTCACCGTAATTTATTTTTCCTTTCATTTTGATCATGTTCCCCTGCTTTTCTAATGGGTTTCATCCTACTGTAATTTTTTTTGGTTTCAAAAATTATCGACCCTGGTATATATGTATTTGAAAAAAATAAAGAAATAAAAAAAATTATTGTAAAGAAAAAAAAATGTGTGCACAAAAAATTGTACTAGAAAAGCAGTTAATCAATAGGGGCCGAGAAAGATGACGTTTATGCCATCTGCCGTGACAAAACACAAACAATGTGATGTAAACACTATTAGTCGTATTAGTAGTTTTGTATAATCAGCGTTTTTAAATGTTCAAAAGTATCTTCCTGTATTCATGGCTGTTCAAATATGCTGTATAAAAATACTACGCACTTGAAATTTTATAGTTTCTCCGAAAATTCATTGAACACTGCGTGGATAACCTTAAAACGTCAAAAATGGATAAATGCAGTAATAAATGTAATTAAAATGTTCTAATTAAAACATTTTAATAACTATTATTTTGTGTATAATCAGTATGATACTACAATTGGCAGCTATTAGAAACGTTCTAAATGTTTTTTTACATAAATAAAAGATTATTATCGAGAAAATAAAATGTTGTTTTCTGTGCGATTTCATTGATTATATAAAATGAAAAACTAGTTATGTGTTTGCTGACTTTAATATTATATAATAAGTTCAAATAATTAAATACTATTAAGGGGCAGAAAGTAAACATTTGTACAAAACGAATCACTTCAAGTTTTTTAATTACATTTCAGAAAACATCGGGAGGATTGGGAACCAAATATAAATACAAGAATTTGCAGTGCTCATTTTGTCAATAATCAAAAATCAGATAATCCCCTACACCCATATTACATACCAACAATTTTTCCTGGCAAAGAAAATAAAAGGATCTATTCATTTTTTGCATTTTGTATGTCGTTTATTATATTGTTTACATCACAATGTTTTTCTTATTTAACACCAGGGCGCTCTACTTTCGACAGAAGTGCTGCCTCTATAGTTCGGTCTCGATCCCTATCGATAGAGGTTATTCACCAATACTGGGAAAATTGACAAAGTATAAGCTAATAAAGATTAACTTGAGTATACTTTATAAGATACGAAGTTTTGGCCAGTGCCATTAAATGAGTTAAAAAAACCTTTCAACTAAGCTGGTTTTGGCTATATTTATAATTATTTTTCTCTTAACAGCTATATGAAAGAATTGTGTAGTTCTTTGCCTATACTGACTTATTCCTGATACAGATCTCATATTTCTGGGAATATTGCAATGAAAGCATTCGTATTTCTGAGAATATTTCTTTTGAAATTCTTAACAGAAATATTAGGATCTGGATTGGATTGGATCTGTGGCTTAACTCAAAAAATGATCGTACAATGGATCGTCTGGATTCTGCGCGGTAGTTCGATCCCCGGTCTGGAGCAAAGTCTAATTGGTAACTGGATTGTTTTGCGTAGTTTACTCTAATGCATCTCCTGTATTTTTTTATTTGACTGAACTGTCAAGTATTATTCGAAAAAATTTCGATTTCTTTTGTGACTTAGTTCCTTGAAGATTGGATTTTGTTTGTATATGTATGTCTTATTAAACTTTTAACGTAAATGATGATGACCTAATGGTAAATGGAATGGAAAGAAATTGAAAAACGAAAATTATTTAGGTAGGTGTTTAGGATATAATGGATTTCAAGAGTAGAGCGTGAGTTTTGTAAGGCAAATTGACCGACCATTGAAAAAAGGAATTAACACTTTGTAAGTTCTTCTATTGTTCAAATCACATTCATTATAAACAGTATTATTTAAATGAAACTTCACCTGGATTAGTGATTTATTAGAATTGAAAGTGAAATAGTATTAGAGGTATTAACAACAATCAACCGATTGATTCTTTTTGTTATTACCTCTAACCTAGTCAGATAAATAGTATTCACTTAACCAGGCTAGGGACACTGCAGACCGTGCCATCTATAGAGCCTGTCGAGTAACTAAAATCGGTAGATAATTCCAAAAAATTAACGAGAACTGTAACGTCGTTAGTAATCAAATTTTATTGATTTTTATTACTGTGTATGCGCGATGTCATATTGCGCTTTATCTGTTAGTTCTGTTATACTGTTATCGTTTGTGTTGAGGTTATTATAAGGTTTCGGTATTTTGGTGTATTTTTTAATTGCTATAGTGTAATATTTATCTATTGTTTCGTTGCTTTATTGTTATTAATTGAAAAGATAATGTCGAAGTGTATTCTGAAGGAGTCTAATAAGTGGTGTACTTGGTAAGTTTTATTAAAAAAAATGAGCATTTTTTCTTTCACAATTAACAACCATTACCTTTATTTTTGTAAAACACAGAATTTTTACTAATTTAATCGACAACTTCAGAGATCATGGTTGTTTTTTACATTAGCTGAACTGAAAATTGCTGCATTAATAAAGTAAATATTTATTTTTACAGTTTTGTTCCTCCAGCCCAGGAAGATAAAATTAATATGGCTGAAAAGCAGTGGTAATAAATCATTAAATTTGTCGACGAGGAAACGATGGAGGATATGATCCCTTCATTTTCAAAAACTTTCTTTAGATTTGAGAAAGACGAAAGGAGGTTATTAAGACAGTTTGATTTGCCTTCCCATATGAGTGGAAATTAACAAAAATTGATGGTAAGTTTCATTGTATTCAATATAGCATGCTATAACTTTGGACATTTTGAAATGTAAATTGAGTGAATGAAAAGAGGAGTACTGAGTGTGTAATTTTATTGAAATTCCAGCTAAGCGCTTTCAACCATTAGGCCATTCTCAAAGCTGTCATCAAGAAAAAAACATACAACAAGTGTCAAAAAACATCAAACCCTGTACTGCTACATACAATGAAATAAAATGTTTGATGTTTCATTATTTAAGTAAAATTTCTTATAATTACCCTATAAAGAGGGTGTACAATTGTAATTCACATAACGAAATGTCTAATTTGAAATTATCAACGAAATGATATGTGTGTACACCCTCTTTATAGCGTAAGTTTAACACATTTTACTTAAGTAATGATGTAACATCAAACATTTTATTTCATTGTATGTAGCAGTTACAGGGTTTCATGTTTTTTGACACCTGTTGTATGTTTTTCTCTTGTCGACAGCTTTGAGAATAGCCTAATGGATGAAAGCGCTTAGATGGAATTTTGATAAAATGACATACTCAGTACTCGTCTTTTCATTCACTTAATTTATATCTAGTGTGTTCACCATACTCAAACAATTCCATTTTAAAATGTACCCATTGAAAAAATAATAATCTGGGTTTTATTTTATGTTATAGCTATTCCCTCCACCAGCTATGGGATGGAAGGTATTGACCCCTTGCCGATTTTCATATATAATGCGTGGCATAACAATTTATGGGAAATGAAAGTGAGTATTAACTTTCGTTGAGGCATTACAACTAAATATTTGGTCTAGAGGTAACAAAAAATCCAATAAAGACAAAAAATAAAAAAAACAATAAATCAATAAATAGTTAAAACCAAAGAAAATCAAGAATTTGTAAAGAAATCGAAAACTCCAAAAAAAGGACTTCAAAAAAAACAAAAAAATTTAAACATTCAACATATTTTTTTTGGCATAGTACAAAAACATGTGTAAACTTATTATTTCAATAGTAAGCGCATTTTGTTTTCTATTGCTGATATAAATTTTCAAACATATTTGTGTATTTACTTATTTATTTATTTTGTGTGTTTACTTGTACAGAAACGAGAAAGAACTTCCAAGAGACAATGGGGTTTTTAAGAGCCCTTAAGAAACATTTTAACAATCATAGACTGCCAGGAGCTACAGAGTAACTTAAACTGCCTTATGCGATAGTTTCATAAGAACGGAATGCTTTTAAATGTAGAAATATACAAATATGCAATATACTAGGTTTAAGCTTGTGATATAAACCTATTTAATAATTCCAGTAAAGTAATAAAGATGTATTTTAAGTGGAAATGAAATGTTAGATATATTATTTTTAATTTTGTACAGTCACAAGTGCTGTTTAGCACTCTTATATATAATTACTTGGCACCTTGTATTTACAGAGCTGGGCAGTATTTAAGGAATTCTCCTTTAAAAGTATTTAAATTACTTTTGTTCTAACATTCACAGTAATTATACTCAAATGTTTTCGTTCACAGAAAGTTGCCAAAAATAGTAGTTAACTACTCATTGCTAACACTTTTTTTGATTAAGTAAGTAGCAGTTATACTCCAGTAGTTTGTCCAGCTCTGTGTGTTTTTGGAGTATAATAATAAATAAATAAATTATTATAAACTTATCATAAATAATTTCCTACATTTATCTTGACTTAACATCATTTAAAAATCTAATGATACTCAAATCTAGAATGTATGTAACAAATTATTTTTTAATTATTGCATTGTTTTTACATTATTGTTTATTTATTGTCATTCTGTTTGTTAAGAAAAGTACTTTGTGAAAGAAATTATTTGTTGTGTATTTTTATACCAAAATAAATAAACTGTTTATATGATTACTGTTTTATTTTTTCCAATTTAATTAACCATTTATGGTCCATCATTTGATATTTCATTTAATTTAACTCAACATCTAATCATTATTGAGTTAATGGAGTTAAATTGAATTAAATGTCAAATTATGGACTATGAATGGTTATTTTGAAATAATATAATTAAAATACAATAAATTTGAATATACCGCCAAAACCTTAAATTACAGAAATCTTTTTAACATCACTCAATTGTTTAGTCGACAGGCTCTTTAGATGGCGCCACAATCAGTGTCTCATCTATATGTGGGTTATATGTGCACTTAACTTTAAGTAGCATACCGTGAATGGAGGTTCATAATATTTTACTTACTCTAATGCCGACGAACTGTTCGTGAAGAATAACCCAGGAAAGGAGATAGACAAAAGAAACATTTGTCGCGAAGAGAGCCATAACGTCAGTAGCTAAGAGTATCCTTAGAGAGAGTATGTACATGTAATTAGTTCCGACCCATAGAATGCAGAAAAGACTGCATCTTGTCATGAATCTCACTGAAACAAGACACGTACATTTTTGTTGAGAAATAATGCAATTGGTCTGTTACTATTATTAGGTAGTGTTATATTTGAAACTAGTGCTTTACTATAAAAGAACTAGTAGTGATTAGTAAAAATAAGAATTAACTTGAAATTATCTGATGGCTCTTTCAAATAAATAATAGATACATTTAAGGAACCGTGACTATTTGTTTCTAACGAAAGTGAATTATTATTGGATTGACATCCTCACTAACAAGGTGAGGTATGAAAATTTCGGTTTTAACAATTATTAATTGAATTCTCCTCAAGCAACAAATTATTAATCTTAACATTAAGTAAATTTTTAGTTAGATATGTATATATGGACAATTCAAGCCACAATGGATAGTCTCACAGCACATCCAAACACGCAGCTTAGAAACTAAAATTAAATCCAAGATGTCGAACAAAACATCGAAAGCGATTTCACCAAAAATTATGCTTGCTCGTTAACAGCCAATCTAATAATTTATTGCTTTCAGTCAATATTGTGTGTAATGCTATTAGAAGTTATTTTGATTTACATGTTTGTTTTTGTAGTATTGTAGATGAAACACTGTACTTGAATGATATTTTTATAGTTAATTGAGCAATACTTCACATTATAACTTTCCTTGTGTTGATGAATACATGTTTACTGCTAAAAATATATCAGTATAAATTATTGTATATAATTCTAGAAGTAAGTCAACCGTTAATTTCACAGAAGTCATGGTCGTATCCAGCGAGAGGCAGGAGGACAGCTGCCCCCCCCCCCAGGACGCTCAAAATTAAAAAGTAAACGTAAAGTGCATACATATAAATTCATAATTGACATCTGACGTGAAGTAACTGAAGTATTTCGTCTTGGCACCAGCAGGTCCCTGTCTCGGCTTGGCACAGGTAAAATTGATCTATATAGACCAGGGCTTCTTAAACTATAGGTCGCGACCCCATCAAGGGACGCGTAGCAAAATTCTGGGGTCGCGAGAGATAAACATACAATTTAATAGAAAATGTTTTTTAACTTGTAAAATTATTGTTATAAAGATAAAATAACAATTATCGTAGATAAATATATCATAAAATCTTCTAGTTCGGAAAGATTGTTTGTACCTGCATTTCTATTAAGACTATTATAATAACTTGAATAACATTCACTATGAATTATGAAATGTTATTGGAATTAATAAAAAATATAAATTTATTTGTGTTAATCTCTAAAAACCGAAATGATCCTGAGAAATATTATCAAACAAAATTTCTAGGTATTATTGCTAAAGAAACTATATAAACATTTCGTTTTATTCTCATTTAGCCATTGTTTGATTGTGAACGAAGTGCATGTTATTCCGAATTTGTCAGTTTAAAATTTTTTTTCCATTTATACTCGTATATTGTTGGATCTACCACCAGCCAGTTAAATGAATTTATTGTTTTATCAGTGAAAGTAGTAGTGTTAAGAAAATACATGTTGCTAAGGCATTTAACGATTTGTTTTAAGATTTTAACTTTATTATTGTTTTTAATAAATAGTTTTAAATATTTCTCAAGTTTTTATAATAATTATCTACAACTACATAATTGTTCCTGTAGAACATAACAACCAGGTATGTATAGTATTAAATTATTGCTCCAAAAAGGGTTTCATATTCTTAACTTTCTTTTGCTGGAGTTTTATTTAATTGTTATTTGAAAAAAATAATACCATCAAGTAAATATTCATAAACATTTATTATAAAAAATATTTCCAGATTAGAATGAAAGACAACATAGCTATTTTATTTCAAATGTTTTAATTGAAGTTGAAGAAAAAATTTAATCTGGAAACGTCTTTTGTAATAAATCAATATAATTAGTGGAGTATTGACGCTCTTCTAGTGTGGTCAATTGTCAGTGTCCCCCGTAACAAGATTTTAGTTTTTCTTTTATTTATTCGGTAACTAATAAATCAATTATTATCTGCAATATGTTATTTTTATATATTTATTGTATTTTAGGATCAACATAATTTTTGCACATGGATAAATGGCTGAACTTAAATAAGAATGGTAATGACGCAGATGATAATGCTACAAACTCTTCTCAGGCAGGACAAAGTATTGGAAAAGAGGCATCTAATGTGCGAAAAAGAAAATATGATGAGTCTTTTCTTCAATTTGGCTTTACATGTCAAAATTGTAAGGGTAATGAACAACCTCTTTGTTTGATCTGCAATGAATTATTGGCTTCGGAGAGTATGAAACCATCAAAATTAAAAAGGCATCTTGAATCAAAGCATGTTTCGTATGTCAATAAACCTAAAGAATATTTTGAAAGACTGCGTGAATCTTTAAATAAAGAGAAGAAAAACTTTGAAAAATTTATAACCGTTAATGAAAAATATTTACTAGCATTGGTTCATATTGTATTGCTAAAAATAAAAAGCCGTTCACCATTGCAGAAGATCTTGTGTTACCTGCTGCTATTAAAATGGTAGAAATACTACATGGAAGAAAATATGGCGATGATATTCGAAAAATTCCTTTGTCGAACGACACTGTCTCGAATAGAATTTCTGATATTAACAAGGATCAATTAATACAACTTATTACAAGAATTGAAGAAAGACCAAAATTTTCAATTCAGTTGGACGAAACAACTGATATTACTAAATTGGCTCAGTTGTTAGTATATGTCAGGTATGTTATAAAGAAAGCGTGGAGGAAAAATTGTTATTTTGACGTCCTATGGAAGACCATACTACAGGGAAAGACATATATTGTAAAGTTGACGATTTTTAAAAGCAGAAGGTTTAGAATGGAAAAATTGCTGTGGAATATGCACAGAGGGTGCAAGAGCGATTACGGGCAAAAATATTGGTTTTAAATCATTTTTTCAAGCTGCTCATTATGATCATATAACTTTTACTCACTCCCTTATTCACCGAGAGGCTCTTACAGCAACAAAATTAGCACCGGAATTGAACGATGTGCTTCAGGATGCTGTTAAGATCATAAATTTTATTAAGAGCCACGCCATTAACAGTCGCTTATTTTCAAATCTCTGTAAGGTTACGGATTCCAACTACACAGCTTTGTTATTACATGCAGAAGTAAGATGGTTGTCAAGAGGTCAAAGTTTAAGAAGATTATTGTTATTAAAGGACGAGATCGAAATATTTTTAACCGAACGAAAATGTGAACTTGCTGCTTTTTTTCAAAATGACTTATGGCTATCCAAGCTGTGTTATTTGTCAGATATTTTTGCGAAGTTAAACGATCTTAACTTTTCTCTTCAAGGAAAAAATTGCGATATATTTACTTCAAATGATAAAATTGAAAGTTTTATTAAATAGTTCAACATTTGGAAAAGTAGGGTCGAAAAAATTCGTTCGAAATGTTTTCCAGTGTCGACAATTTTGTAATCGAGAAAATTCATTGAGAAACTTTTATTGAAAAAACTATTGTAGATCACTTAAAAGCGCTAGAAATACAGTTCCGGACATATTTTATATTAAATATTGATTTCCAAGAAATAGTTTGGATTCAAAAGCCGTTTTGGATTGGCTTAAGTGAGATTGATCACCTGCCACTTAATGCTCAAGAGGAATTTGCTGAGCTTTCGAGTGACTCAAACTTAAAACTACAATTTCAAAAAAAGCCCTTGACTAAATTCTGGATCGGAACTAGAACTGAATTTCCCACAATCGCTGATATGGCGTTAAATGTACTTCTGCCATTCAACACCACATATTTATGTGAAGTTACTTTCTCAGCTTTAACACATATTAAATCCCAATACCGTTCAGCGTTAAAAAATGTTGAAGGGGTCTTACGTCCAGCAGTTTCAAACATTCCACCAAGATTTGATTTGTTATGCAATAAAAAACAGGCACATCCATCTCATTAAATTTTTAACTTATACTTTAATTTAATACTTACCACGCAACTACTTGAATATATTCGAGAGAATTAAGACGGTCAGAATCCACTTTTATTTTTGAAACTATAATAAATACAATTTTATAATTTTTTGTGCAGTTTTTAATTTTAGATTTTTGTATGTTTCAAAACGAATTCTAAACTTATATATTTTCATATGTATATTGTTACCTAATAAATAAATCATCAAAAAATATTCATTTATTTTTCTTTTATATTTGTATGGGGTCGTCAAGAAACTCGCAATCATAAATGGGGTCGTGAATTACAAAAGTTTAAGAAGCCCTGCTATAGACTATTGTGCTAAGCGATACGCCGTCTTGCGGATAGCATAACTGAGCTAAAAGCCATTGTGCGGCCATTTTCTTTGTTGTTGTTTATGACAAAACATAGAGCTTCAGTTGTGTTTTATGTTGGTACTGTTTGTTGGAGATATTTTAAATGAACCAGTATTGCTGCGTTCCCCAGTGTTCATCTTGGATCAACCGAAATCTTCATTTAAGTTTTCATCTTTTCGCGAAAGCACATAAGAAAACCTGCGTACCTACCAGTTGCATTCAACGAAACACTCGTTTATCGTTGCCTAATCAAAATCGCAAAATACTCGGCAGTATTGGAACCAGTAGTTAATATTTGCAAGCTAAAAGTTATAGAAGTATATATTAGAAGTAAAAGAGGTTATAGAGGTTTTTCGTTACCAAGGTTTAAGTTATCGAGATTCTACTGTTCTATTTTTACAGCTGTAACCGCTTATTCCGTACCCGACTTCCCATTTTTCAACATTTGACGATAATTAAATTTATGTTATTTACATGAATTGAAAGTATGTTTTTCTGCGATACTCAATGTATTTATCCTTCTTGGATCAAATTCAACAACTTGTAATATAGAGTTTCTATCTTGATCATAACACAAATAAAGTTCCACTGTACCTGCTGTGAATCCTTTATCCCTGAAGTCCCTGATGCTCTCCGACAGAATATCCGGCATCGATTCACATCTTCTATTACCTACTCGACATAAAAAGTATAAAGGAAAAAACAGCATTGTCCAGTTCGTGATGAACCATGTGGTGAAAAATGGAGCTTGATACGAGGCTGTCTGAAAAAGAAGATGGATAATAAATGACAGATCTGTCCAATTATTAGGTTTAGTAATTTTTCAGTCTGGGTGGTAAATATAATAGTACATTGAGGTGAAATTTGAGACAGGGTGGGTATTTTGTACAAACTAATTTAATTATAGAGTATTGGATTTCTTTTGTAAGTTTTTATTGCGTATACCAGTAATATTTGTTTTAAGGGAATTTCCAGCTGAAAGAAGGCGACGAGGAAGGACAAGAAAGAGCTGAAGAGAAGGAATCGATGGTGAAATCATAGATAGATGCCTGGGCGAAAACTTGTGGGCCAAGACGAATGGAGATTGGGTATCGAAAGATGTAGAACGTTGTAAAATCGATGAATATATACAGGGTTAGTATAAAGTATGGAACCCCCTAAGTATCTCCTCAACGGTTTAATATTTTTAAATGAAATTGCTCATCCCCTTCTAAAGAGATCCAAGAAATTCAAAAATGTTATCAAATTCAATGTAGCATTTCCGGTTAAACCGGAAATGCATATCAACTTTGTTATTTTAAATAGAACACCCTGTATATTTTTACATTTTTGAATTCCTTGTGAAATTTTGTATACAGTAAAACTTTCTATTCATATTTTTATTGAATAATTGAGGCTTTGATCAATAATTTATCTTTTTTGACTTAGTTAGCCATGGATGAAATGTCAAATCTTTAATTGTCAAATAAATTAATTATAGAGTAATCTACCTATTAGTGTATTACATGGTGTGTAATAATATTTCTCTGTGTTATTTGTTACTCTTGTTTTTTTCTATTATGGTGTATCTAAGTGAAGGAGAACGTATCGAAATTTTAATTATGCGAGGATATGGAGACAAACAGCGTTCTTATAAGGAAGTCTTAAACCTATTCAATGAAGTTAATCCAGGTTACCAAATCACAAAATCAGCAGTTGTGAAAACTGTAAGATGTTATTAACGAACACATCACGTACTAAATGAGCCCAAGTCAGGCTGTCATGAATTAACTGAAAATGATCCAGATCGCAGAACAGAATTTTGCGAAAACATTCAGAACAGATGTATAGCAAACCCAAACTTTATCAAAAAAGGAAAATATCATCCATGACTCAAATGTGACTGACAGTAATTTTTCTGAATGAAACTCAAAGTCAATGTCACAGCATTTAAAAATTTATCAAAATAATTGTGTTTACAGATCAAGCAACATTTTGCTTAAGTGGTAAAGTGAATAGACATAACTATCGTATCAGGTCTAGAAATAATCCCCGTTGGATGAGGCAAGTACATACGCAGTATCCGCACAAAATAAATGTGTGGACAGGAATGATAGACGATAATATTATTGGACCTTTTTCATTGAAGGTAATCTGACTGGACATCGGTATTTGGATTTATTAACAAATAATATTGTACCCGCTATTGCAAGACTTTATCCTCATCCAAATAACCCTCTAATTCCTGCTGAAGACATATGGTTTCAGCAGGACGGGGCACCTGCACATTATTCTAGAAATTTTGCGCTAGTATTTAGATCAAGTTTTTCAAGGTCGATGAATTGAATGGCCACCTTGAAGTCCTGATCTAACTCCTCTCCATTTTTTTCTGTGAAGTATCTAAAAAATATAGTATAAATGACTTAGAGTTTCGCATACGAAACTTATTGCTGCAAGTGCCGAAAAAATTTTTGCAAAAGTCTTTACGAGAATTTGAAGACCGTTTAGGATATTGTCAAATAGCAGAATGGCGTAATTTTGAACATTTATTATAATTTTCTTAATTTGTTAATTTTTGTTAAAATAAATAAATTGTTATGTTTTTAGGATGTTTCCATAAATTAAGTTTGCCTCACTCACCGTTTGACATTTCATCCATGGCTAATTAAGTCAAAAACGATAAATTATTGATTAAAGCCTCAATTATTCAATAATAATATGAATGGAAAGTTTATTATTATAATTGCAACCGATTCTATGTATCTATCTACAACCGTGGATTGGTCACAGCTGACTTCACCACATATATTTCCAACTCTCGCGACCTTCATGCAATCCGATGCTCATAGCATAGAGATCTTTTATTATTGTCTCGGCACAGAAGTTGAGATCGTCCAATTGGTCTTTTCCCACTTCTTCATTTTCTTCAGATCCTTCAAAAACAAAAACAGTGGAGCCAGTTGGTACAAAGTTCACGAGAACGATCTCAATATGCGGAAGAGAATACACTACTGTTGTTCGGCTTCAGGTAATAAATTACCATTATTAACCAGTCAAAGGCAAAAATGTTATGGAATCTTGGTAGCCAAATAATCCAGATTCCAATGATAAAACTGGATATGCATCTTCCCAATGAAAATGGATGGTGTCGTCAATTTTTGAAAGATGGTTTAAAAAATGTTTTTTATCGAATACACCAACAGAGCGCCCTCTGTTGTTTTATAATAGATGGATACGCTACACATATATCCGGCGAGTTATTTGAAGCTGCAATCCAAAATCAAGTATTTATTTTGAAACTTCCTCCACACAGCACTCAAACGTTGCATCCTTTGGATGTGTGTGTTTTCAAAAGCATGAAAACCAGAAGATGGGACGAAGTTTTGTGTAAATGGCAAATTCAAAAAATCTGTATTTTGAACTTCTTAATACTGAGTAAAAGGATGTGCCAAATATTAATATTATGTTTATTTATTAGTTAATTGGCAGTATGAATATTTTCAATATTTATATAATTAATGGTTCTGCGCCAACTTCTTTTATAAGAAATAACACTTGAAAAGCTTTTCTTTTTTTCTTTTTCCAACGTTTCGAATCCTTCGAATTAATATTATGATTGCATTTAAAGATACAGGTGTTTATAATATTTCCACCAATGGAGCTAATGATAATAATTTAATTTCAAAAAATTTCATATACAAAAAACAGATGGTTCATAATTTCAAAATAGTTTGCAAGTATATTGTTCATTCATGTAAAAGTAAAATGAAAATAAAGTAGGAGAAACCCACTGAAGTCTTTCGACTTGTGCGTGGGCGAAGGCTCTTTATTCTCGAGAAGGTTGGTACGTCTATTTTGTTATGAATTAAGACTATATAAAACTGAATAGATACAGTAATATTTAAGACACGTAAAATAAATATACAAACCAATAACTCCCAATTAGACAGGTAAATACAAATAAACAGCAATTAAAATCATACTAGATATAAATATTTTTTAAAACTACCACAGCAAATAAAAGAAGTACACAGTTTACTAAGGCGAATTCAATAATTGTTAGTTCTTGATTCTCTGAACTATTGAGATAACGTATTTTTGATGGGCGGCTAAAAAATATAGGGTAAGGTAAAGTCTTTCAATTTTACATATAATAACGCTCTATGTTAAGAGGATCTGCGAGACAATTGTATTAGTTTGCAGCCATTTTTTAATTTTCTTCTTTTTGAACATTATAGAGTTTATTCCACGAATTTCTAACGGGATTCCATTGTACAATCTTGGACCGAGAAACACATGACTTCTCAAGGTAAGAGTTTTGTTCACTTTTGGAATGTTACAGCAAGAGGTTGATTTCTGGTCGAGTACTTATTCTTTGTAGAGTTTTTGGTTTTGGAAAATTTTTCTTCATTTATTACACACTGAAAATACAGTTGTTTGATATCAAGGACTTGCGATAATTCAAAAAGTTCTACTGTGGGAAATTTTTTGTCTTTACCATAAATTATTTTTAAGATCCATTTTTGTAGGATTATGATTGGGGATATATGGTGATTATATGCACCACCCCATGCAGTTAAACCATACCTGAGTTGTGATTCAACTAAGGCGTAATATATAAACATTTACCATCGTTTTGTAGTGCCTAAATAAGTGAAGCAAACTACGTAATTTTCCTGTTAGTCTTTTAATATGGTGGTCCCATTTCAGATTGCAGTCGATGATCAACATTTCATCAATCTCTCTTTCTTACAATTAATTATCGCAATCAGAAAGTAGACATTATTACGTACTTTGAGATGATGAAAAATATTCAATTATCGTGGTGAGGGCAACAATCATAAGAATATCTAAGCTATTGAAGTGTGAAATGCCTATAAAATGATATAATATTAAACCTTTAAAACTGTTATGAGCCAGTTATATTCTTTATCATCAAAATTTGGATGCAATCCAAATATGATTTCGCATTCGAATCCTAAGAACAATGTACTAAGCACGTCGGCTGTATGTTCCGTGCTTGAAATTCATTTTAAACAGAAAAGTCTTAAAAAGTGGGTACAAATAAATATAATATTTCAAAATAAACTGAAGGAGTGGTTCTTAGAGGTTGATATAACTTGAATTTAAAATTCTTAGTGGAATTGGTACACCAAGAAAAATAAGACACGAATTAAAATTAGAAAGATAAGATATAAATCTTACAAAATGTAAAACTTGTTAACTGTGTAAATAACAGATCCCAATATGCGCCTAATAGCCGAATTCGGATGTTTAAGTAAACTACGTTATCAGAATCATAAAATGCATTTTACATTTCTACTTACATAAATTGTTTGAACAAGGGTCATATTGATTCCTGAGGTGTCATGTGGAACTAATACCGGATCTGCATCTGCTTCCAGATCTTTTGGCCTTCTTAAGTAGAGGTATTTTATACAGTGTGTTGCTCCTACCCATGACGCTGTGACGCATACCGTTACCCATATTCCAAAGTAAATCTGTAACAAATTTATGAATAAACTTGCGTAAAACCACTTCTAGAAAGGTATTTAATAACGCTTTAGTTACTACGTTAACTTTAAATAGTATTTATTAAGGGGAATATACAATTATTTTTGGTATATGCTAATATTATATACTAGTATTCACAACTGAAAATCTATACCTTTCCACCCCCATTGGTCGTTTTTATGGAAATTTATGCATGTAGCGTGCTCAGATTTAAGCGATTATAAGAAGTATTGCATGCGGTTCAAGTGGTAAAAACACTTTCAGATCAACGAATGGGAAAAAAGGCTACGGTTAAATCATTCTCGTATGATTTGAGCATATTAAACGTTAGCCAGGAATAATATAGCAAAAACATAAGAAATTTTTTACGTTAAAGAAGTCAACAAACTAAGTCCCGTTATTTTGATCGAAAAGAATCATTTATTGTTCTGAGAATTGAAACGATGTTGGAGAATGAAGGACACAGTTGGATACTACACATGCACCATTAGCTGTAGTACGAATAGTTTTGGTAGCTTTCAGATGAAGTTGTATTCTTTACGAATTCTCAATCCAGACTAATATATTTTTCGTGCTCTTTGAAACAGCATAAAAATTGACAATTGTTTCGATAAATCAATATCATCTGTCATTCTGATGATGATATTGATTTATCGAAACAATTGTCAATTTTTTAGAATTTTCAATAACTTTTATTATATTGTGGAATTAACTAGAGACCAAGAGTTTCATTTAAAAACACTAATATTAAAAAAAATCGTTTTATTATATATTTCCGTTTTTTCTATTTAAAATAGTTATGAAAAAGTCGTATTTTTGGGTCTTTTTATTTTGTTTGTACCTAACAGCATGTTTTAAAATGGATATTTTGTATTAAAAAAAAGTAGGAATTTAATATTTAAGCCAATATTTGTATTCGGGAAATATTCCCCCGAATTACACTCTTGCATCAAAATAACCAGATAATTTTGCATTCGAGCGTGTTGTCTTGGAAAAACTGCTTTCGGTCATTTTCATATTTTGTTAAAAGACCCCTCCACCTTTGGTGTTGGGCTCTTTCTCCAAATTATGAAAATGAACTCATGCAGTTTTTAGACAACACGCTGTCATGCAAAATTATCGGTATTTTTCATGCACTTATGCAATTACTTCCGATAACTGTCCTCAAAGATGATTAGCTTTTTATTAAATCTGAAACAGCTAGGTACAAGGGAGAAGGGTTTTATTGTCAAGATATTCAGTGTACCTTTTATAACTTGTGATAACGTATAATTTTCCGGAGATATCAGTAGGAAATGTTTTGTTCCAGCTATTTATTAATAAAATCAATATTGCTATATTTCGTTATATAATTGGTTATATTTGAGTATATTATTGGTTTACCTTCCATTATGATCTAATCCAGGTTTATATTCTATACACAGTACAAAGGGTTACTTGATGACAAAAGCATCATAATGACCTATCCTGTTTTAACAAATAAAATAATTTGTCATTGTTAACAAATGTATATTTCAAAATGTTAGTTAACAGAGATTTTGATTTGGTATTGGAGTATCCAATTCATATAATTGATTTTTTTCCAATCCGTCAGCGTCAGTATCAGAAGTACGCCAGTGTTTCCACTTAATAAAACACATGCGTTTAAGTTTTCTTTAACTGATGGTTTACTAAGTGCACCCATGCTAATTATTGCACGCAGCTTATACCTTAACACCAATCTTGGCGGTTCGAAGCAAATTTATGCACTGTCCAATCTAACTCGGTCTTTCATGCAATCCCTACAGTAGGTCGAGCATGTGAAGATGTGGTTGATAATTAGAAATTGATCATATTACGGCTAACAATTAATCTTTAGCCCACGGTAGTTAATTAAAAAAGTTTTCACACGCATACTTACATGTATAGTTTCTGTACATTCGTGAAAAATAGAATTAAATGGAAAGATAAATTCTTGGAATTTTACGATAAAGTTTAACCTACTACACTTGAGTCTTGATTTTATTAATTTTCATGTAGGAATTTGTATGGTGGAGATCTAAGAATCTTATGTTTTTATGTATTGCAATATTTTTCATGGTTATTTACCATTTCAAATAAAATGAAAAAAATGTCTATTGCCACAATAATACAGAAATGTAGTATTTGTAATGATGCGCCATGTAGGATCTTTTTCTGGACTTTGCGATGGAAGTATATTTTTGTAATTTCGACGTTGAAAATAATGATGTTGAATTTTTATTGCATTGTGGTTAGTTGTGTTGATCCTGAGTCCTACTAAATTTTTTGACGTCCATAAAGCTCCTATTCCATTTGAAACCTGCCCAAATCTCAACTCCTCACATTGTGCACACGAGTTTATTTGGGTATTTGGAAACATTTTCAACAAAAAATGCAGAGGAATCAAAGAAATAAACAATAAGATCAAAGGCAGCAACCATTGTTACTATGCATTACAGGCCATTGAAGAATGCATTACAGGCCATTGAAGAGTGTATCGAGATCATACAAAGAATCCGTCATCAGACCTGACATCATAACTGGTTGTGATACTTAGACCCTGAGTATCGTAAATGAAGAACGGTTAAAAATATTTGAAAGGAAGATTCTACGAAAAATTTGCGGACCTATTAGAGATACAAACACAAGTGAATATAGAATACATAAAAGCAAGAAAATTGAAGATCTTTATAAAGCCCCAAACATCATTCAAATAGTTAAAGCAGTGAAAAGGACATGTAAGTCGACAGACATATGATAGCATCTTAAAACTGGCATGTGAAGAAGCTCCAACTGATAATAGATTGGATCAAGGCTCGGCTGGAGAGAAACATTGGGAAAGATCTGAGAACGCTAGAGACACAAAATTGAGGTGAAGCAATGCTAGACAGAAAGAGATGGTGGCAAATTGTAGAGTCAGCTAGAACCCACCAAGAGTTATAACACCACAGAGTAGTTGTAGTAATTGTTCCGTTCCAATTTGTATTTTTTTATTCTTACGATTAGGTAGGCAACTTGTTCAAAAAATGTTAATGAATGTCAAATTTTATGTCATTTTATTTGTAAATTGTCAGAACGAAACATGTATTACTTTTCCGCCCAACCTATCTAATATGTGACAAAAGTATTACCCCAAAAAAAGTTGGAATTTTGAAAAAAAAATTTGAGTTATTTTTACGTTTTTCATCAATAACAACACGAAAATAGTAATTTTTCTACTTCCGCTACTAAAACCGCACTTTGAACACGGGTTTGACATGCACAAAACGACTCTTTAAACACTAGTGTTTAAAATGCGAAAAGTCATATCTCGTTTATCTTTTGTTTTTTAAACGTCAAATTAAGTGTATCTTCTGTACGTTAAATTTCATTATCCTTGATAATTTTGTTATTCTGCGTCATTTGATTTATCAGTCAGCTGTCAGTCATCGTCCATCATGTAATGAATATAATTCAAATATAATATAATGTTTTCCTTCCCGCGGGCGAAGAAAAAGTATAGTAAGCACCTCGTGTTAAAAATGTCTTTAGTCACTCGTTTCACAAGAAACTCGTTCCGCTTCGCTCCACTCGTGCCTAGTAAAACTCGTGACTAAAGTAACCTTTTTGACACTTTGTACTTAATATACTATTATGCAACAAGTGCATAAAGTGGTACTTTTTTTCACGAATGGAAAAAGTTGACACCACGAGCCGTCAGGCGAGTGCGGCAATTCCATGAGTGAAAAAAAGACACTTTATGCAAATGTTGCATACATTATTTTTTCTACAGCCCTATACAAGAAAATAAAATTCAAATAGAAATTTGGGATATTTTAATTAAGCTCCTTCGGTAAATTACAATTATTCGTAATCCAAGTTTCATGAAAGTCCATCCTCGATGCCCAGCCAAGATTCATTGTGTGAATAAAGTTAACGTTATGGCACTTTTTTTAACGCTTTTTTACTTTTTTTTACTCTAACCATAAACAATCACTTTAAGCGCTGCAAACTGATGAAATACAAGGTACTTTAAAGATAGGGCGTAGAAAATAGTATATTATATTATAAGGATTAACTCGCAATATTTGAATTCGCACGGCTGCGCTGCGCTCCGCCTCGCAACTGCAAATATTGCTCGTAAAAAAATATGCACTTTTAGTCCATATGATATATACTATTACTTTTCCGCCCAACCTTTCTATATGCGAGAAAAGTATTGGTTTACCCCAAAAAAAGTTGAAATTTTGAAATTTTTTTTTGAGTTATTTTTACGTTTTCCATCAACAACAACACGAAAAAACGGTTTTTAGAAAAAAAATCCTGTGTGTGTGTCGTCGTCGTCGTCGTCGTTGTCGTCGGCCACTTTTCCTTACATGTCTTGTTAGCACGATACAGTCTCCGGAGTGCGATAAGTCAGCAATTTTATGATTGAATATTGTTAAGGACATGTCACAGATGATCCCTATTGATTTTCAGTTCACCAGAGTCAGTACAACGGTTGTTATGGTACTTGAAGTACATTTTGTAATTTTTTGAGAAATTTCAGTTTGTTAGCACGATACAGCCTGCGCAGTTCAACAAGTCACCAATTTTATGTTTGAATATTTTTCAGGGCTTCTCACTGATGAACCCTATTTATTTTCAGCTCACCGGAGCCAATACAACTAGTGATACAGTACTTTAAGTACGATATTTTTGTCATTTTTGAAGAAGTTTCAGTTTGTTAGCACGATACAGCCTCCGGAGTATATACAAGTGACTAATTTTATGATTGGATATTATTCAGAGCGTCTTGAAGATGAACCCTATTGATATTCAACTCAGTAAAGCCAGTACAACGGGTTCTATGGTACTTGAAGTACCATTTTTGGAGAATTTTCAGTTTGTTAGCACGATACAGCCTCCAGAGATTGATCAATTTTAGGATTGAATATTGTTCAAGGTGTCTCACAGATGTACCTTATTGATTTTTAGTTGACTAGAGCGAGTACAGCGGGTCCTCTAAATCCAGATATACAAAATTTTTGGTTATTTTTGGAGAAATTTCGGTTTGTTAGCACGATACATCCCTCGAAGTGTATACAAGTAACAATTTTATGATAGAACATTGTTCAGGGCCACAGATGCGGAAAAGTTAGTTTTAATCCCTAGAACCGTTTATTTTATTTTTTCTCCAACCAAGTCAAAATTAAAATAAATTTAGTTTTATTCAAAAATCGTTAATAATTTGGTAATAAATTTGAACACCTATTAATTATAACCGCGATAGCAAGTCGGTAGTCATGGATATCTGGTATTGTTGGTAAATATTGATTGTCAAGTTGACGTCAGTAGACGTACTAATCATATAGTTTTTGTAGTAGTTTTTACGCTGCTTTCAAAAGAATCCCGAACACGATGAAAATATACCTGCGGATATATTGAAAAGTGCCGAAGCAGTATATCTAAATCTTTTGCCACCCAAATCTCGCCAAGTTTATGAACTTGCATATCAGCGATTCATGGATTGGTGTAAAGAAAAAATGTGCAAAACTATGCGGAGAGTGTTTCTCAAATTTAACGAAGACCGTCAAGCCATCCACTCTTTGGTCACAGTATTCAATGTTGCGATCCACACTGGATATCAAAAATGGTGTGGATATTAGTAAGTATTCAAAACTACGAGCATTGTTAGAAAGGCAAAGTGATGGATACATACCTAAAAAGACTAGGGTTTTTACAAAGTCGGAAGTGGATCGGTTCCTGGATATGGCACCTGATAATGTATATTTGAGGATAGAGAGCTCAAATGCAATTACTTTTAGTCCTAGGATTAAAAGTAGCGTTTTTAATCCTAGGATTAAAAGTGTTGCTAAGCAACGAGCAAATCTTTGTACAGTAAGGGAATTGATGGCTTTTGCACCTGAAAATAGTACAAAAATGTCAACATTTTTTGATGGTTGGAGAAAAGCGGTTTTTAGAAAAAAAGTCCTGTGTGTATGTCTTCGTCGGTCACTTTTCGTTATATGTCTTGTTAGCACGATAAAGCATCCGGAGTGCAAAAAGTCACCAATTTTATGATTGAATATTCTTCAGGATATCTCACAAATGAACCCTATTGATTTTCAGCTCACCAGAGCCAGTACAACGGGAGCTATAGTACTTGAAGTACGACAGTTTGTTAGCAGGATTCACCCTCCGGAGTACAACACGTAACGAATTTTATGATTGAATATTATTCAGGAAATCTCACAGAAGATTTTTAACTCACCAGAGTCCGAACAACTGGTGTTATAGTACTGTAAGTACGACATTTTTGTAATTTTTGCAAAAAAATTCAGTTTGTTAGCACGATACAGCATCCGGAGTATATACAAGTGACCAATTTTATATATGGATATTATTCAGGGTATCTCAAAGAAGAACCCTATAGATATTCAGCTCACTAAAGCCAGTACAACGAGTGCTATGGTACTTGAAGTACCAAATTTTTGTCATTTTTGGAGAAATTACAGTTTGTTAGCTCGATACAGCCTCCAGAGTGTATATAACTGACCAATTTTATGATTGAATATTATTCAGGGCGTCTTATTGATGGATTTTATTGAATTTTAATTCACCAGAGCTAGAACAACGGTTGCTATGGTACCTATGAAGTGCGACATTTTTTATCCTTTTTGGAGAAATTTCGGGTTGTTAGCACGATACAGCCCCCGGAGTGTCTACAAGTGACCAATTTTATGATTGGATATGTTTCAAGGTGTCGCACAGATGTACCCTATTGATTTTCAGTTGACTAGAACGAGTACAGCGGGTCCTATAAATACTGATATACTACATTTTTGGTTATTTTGGAAAAAATTTCGGTTTCTTAGCACAATACATCCCCCGAAAAGTATACAAGTGACAATATTATTATATAATATTGTTCAGAGCATCTCCCAGATACGGAAAAGTTAGTTTTAATCTTTAAAACCGTCTATTTTTTTATAAAATAAACGCGAAAGTCTACTCAAATTCAAAAACATTAGTATTATGATCTGATTACATATTTTTCAGTAAAAATATCTACAAATACCTATTAGAAATTCCTTTATGTTTTGCTAATCAGCTTTCACCCTCCTCTCCAAATGTATGGATATGGAATATTAAAGCGTGCCATTTGATAGTGTAGAAGTTAGTTCATTGAGCCGATTTTGACTACTGAATTTAATTTTTTTCATTGCTTGGAGAACGAATAATTTATTTCAAATATATGTATGCACATAAATAAACGACAATGGAGTCTATTTTTAGAGCAATTACTTACCACCATTTTATTGACTATGTTAAAGAAATGTTTAGATATGGTTACATGTTCATGAAAATAGATTTCTATTTTTATTAAGGATGTTTGTATGGTAAAAATAGTGTTCCCCTAATGTCTACATAACTATATATTTAAAGAAATATGTGATACTGTTCTTTGGACAGAAAAAATAATGTAGTTATATTTTTTGAATAAAAGTAGAAGAAGAAGTATTGTGTACAATATATTGATAGTACCCATTTTCAAAAATGAAGTAAGACTAATTAGTACTGGGATGAAATTAATGGTCAAAATACCGAATGAAAAAGTCAAATCTAAAGCAGAAGGTTGTGAAAATCACAATAATGATAGTTAGTAAACGACGAAGTGTACTTTGGATCGGATTTTGGACATTTTCCGTTTCCTGCAACAATGTGTGGCTTACCTTTCTAGAATTTATGGAGACTGGCACGTGTTTTCCAATCTTATCCCAAATATGTTCTCTCTAATTTAAATTTGGACTTCAAGCATTGCCAAGGTCAGTGGCAGAAAACCTTGAAATTTTTAACACGAGCCGCCACTGGCCAATGTACTCAGTATCCATCCAAGTGGAGTGGATTGATGTGTTATTATGCATAAAGGTTTCATTGATCGGTATAACTTAGTATTATTGACTTTCTCTCAGGAGTGACAGGTACATATACGTCCTATTCCCGATGAAGACTAACTCCGTGTGAGCGTCTTGCCTCCTTATCCTCCACCAAATATTCTTACATGTCCATCAGAGCCTGTAAAACATAATCACGATTCCTCAAAAAACAACCCGTAACTTTAATTCGTTATTGTCCAAGCCAAGTGGTCTAGTGCAAAATTCAACCTGAAAATACAGCGTCCTATACAAAATGACGGTTCAGTACCTCTAATTGGTGAAGAAATCCAGCAGCATAAAGTTGACTCCTAATTGAAATCTCATTTATGTTTACATTTGACACGTATTGCATATTTCGTAGGGAATCTACTATGACCGTTCAGGTTCTTGGAGCATTATTAATGAGGAAGCGGTCGTCTTTAGCTGTCTCTCTTCCAGATCTACGTTTTCGAGTAAGCAGACCAGTCGCTTCATATCTCTGCTATTCGTAATACAGAATAGGAGGCTTACAACAACGTTTTTTACAATTCTGCACTGATCGCAGCTGCTATGTATTTACAGTGGCATTCAATAAATGGGTACTTTTAGTTTTATACTTTATTAAATAGGAATATTACACAAAAACGTGGAATGTGGATCGACGTCAGATCCCGTGGGTCGCCAAAATCCTTGACAAGTGAAGTCCCCTGAAGTGCGCCAGATGTCAATGCAGTTTTTGGCGTTACATTTTAATATACAACATTTCCTCCTCTTTTGAGAGATTATAAATCTAATTTAGGAGGTGGGTTTATTGTTCTCCCAGATCTAGTAGTTTTAAGTGCTTTGGGCGTTGACATAGTGTTATTGACAACAGTAATATCAGAGTTATGGGTATTTTCTGAATCACCTTCAACTTCCAAAGCTCTTTTTTCTGAAACAGACAATTCGGGGGTTTTAGAGACTATTGGACTATTTTGTGAATATTTAGTACATTTTGTGGGTACACATGGGTTTTGTACATTTTCATTAACCACTTTATGCTTGCCACTATCACTCGAAGTGTTACCACTACACGCACTATTTCACTAGTTTCTTTCGGTGTGTAACACATATCACTGACATGTACAAATTTCACATTATTGTTGGCCATAACCAAATATATACAAGGGCTAATAACTTTTACAACTTTTGCTTTTTCCCAAAGTATTGATTGGATATTTTTAATATAAACTTCTTCATTAATTGTGTAAACATTTATTTATAAACTTAGTTTGTGTTTTGTTTTTATTAAAAGAAGGTTTAATTAAATCAAATCTTGTCCTAGGTCTCATTTTAAGTATGCTCTCAGATGGAGATATTTCAGTTACACTTGATGGGGTCATTCTGTAAGTAAAGAGGAAGTTATATAATTTATTTAAAATTAGGTATATACCAATTCCTTCTCCCTTCTCAAAAAACAGTGCTTTTTCTTCACAGTTTGTACGCTCTTCTCCGCGGAACCATTTGACTGTGGGTGGTAAGGAGGCGATTTTATTGGCTCAATACCATTGGTTATACAAAACGATATGAATTCAGAGGAATAAAACGGCGGTCCATTGTCGCTAACTAGTTCAACGGGAAGTCCAAAAATTGCAAAAATTTATTTCAATTTTTGGATTGCTTCTTTTGCATTTGTTCCATGGTCCATTAATTTGATATCTATAAATTTTGACTTAGTATCAACTAAGAGAAGGAATGTGAAATTGTTTTCATGGTAAATATCAATATGGACCCTGTAGGCCATAGCAACAGAACACCTTTATTTGAGAAATTCTGTGTTTCTTGGCAAATTTGACATATACTAATAAACTTTTCTATGCTATCATTAATACTAGTCCACGAACGATATGCACGAATTAACATTTTTGTCCTTACCATTCCTAAATGTTGTTCATGAAAGAGGCTATAAGTATATGTTGTTGTAGTGATTTTGGTATAACTACTTTATTTCCCCATAACAGACACCCATTTTCTACTAAAACTTCTAGTCATTTATTAAAGTAAGGTGTCAATCTAACATCCGTTAATTCATTTGGCCATCCTGATACTGTGCATTCTGTTCTGAATATTTCACTAAAATTCCCTAAATTTTAGTGAAATGTTTAATTCAGTCAGTTCTGGCAACATTGTATGTTTTGAGAGGCAAAATGTGGCCCCCTGCTCCCCGCGGTCTAGCTTATCGAGAAGAGATCGTAACGTTTTACTCTCAGACCGTTGCCGGCAGATCCTTTTTGCATTTCGTTCAGTAAACATGTAATTGTTTATAAGCATTTTTACATTTGTACCATTAAAATATTTGTATCAATACAGTGAACCAGTCTTTTCATTTCATTTAAATAATTACAGTCCTCTTAATAACATATTTAATGGTCATTCGATCGGATTTATTAGTTTAAATCATTTTTCAAAAGTAAATAGTGCATCTATTTAAAATAAAGTGCTTTAGTGTTGTGTCGTCAGACAACAGGTAACTTAGGTTAAGAATACATTCCTTTGCTGAAACAGACAAGTTCAGTGTGACGTTAGAATTAAGACGTACATTTTTCATCATTTTACCAGAGCAGGTAGCCGTAGCTCGCAGGTACAGCGAGCGGGAAACACATTTTTCATCAATTTACCAAAGCAGGTCGCCGTAGCGTGTAGGTACAGCGAGCGGGAAACACATTTTACAACGTTTCACGATTTCAGGCATCTAGTTACCATACAGCACGAAGGTCAGCGCGAGGTGACGCATGCTTCGTCGTTCTTGTTTTATAAACAAGTGCATTCCAGTGGCGTGGTACGCAAGATCAGCGTACCTACTTACATTTTTCATCCTTTATAACGAATCCAGAGCTTTGTTGCAGTAATATTCATAATATCCAACTACAGCGTGATTGGGAACGTTCTTCATTATTGTTATAGAAGTACATAGGTATTCCTTTGACCACAGAACATTATTATTGTATTTATTTTGTGGTATAATTTCATTTAGGTACATATTCTATTTATACTGTGGTATCATTTGTTTCTTTTCGCAGACTACTCATTATAAATCACAAAATTTGTGGTATTATTTATTATTCATGTTTACATACTATTGTAAATCTGGATAAAAGATTTTGTATTTTATGGTATCGGCCTAGTATTAAGAATAGTAGTCGACATTATCTTTATATCATTTTTGCTAGACATTTAAGTATCTTTATATTTATTATTAAAAATGCCTAATTCAGATAACGAGACAGCTGATGTAAAAATTGCAAGGTTAGTCAAAAGGAGAGGTGGCCTAAAGGGAAGTTTAACTCGTTTTGCAACCTATTTTGATTCTATTAAAGATACCGCTGCTGATGAAAAAACATTGTCTCAACTTGAAATGCGAATTAGCAGTATAGAAGCTAATTTATTAATAAATTTTGCTGATATTCAATTTCAATTGGAAAATTTAGATTGTGTAAATTTCAATGATACAGATACGAAGCAATTCGAAGATACGTACTATGATGTTTTATCAGATGCTAAAAATTACCTATCAAAACAAAAACTTTGTAATAATTCATCTGCAATAAGTTCAAATAGTCCAGTGCCGTCCGGCACAGATCCTGCTCCTAGGAAACCGTCTGTTAAACTTCCTACAATTGAGTTGCCAAAATTCTCGGGAGTTAGTGAGCAATGGATCGAATTCAGAGATTTATTTGTATCGCTCATTCATAACAATACTGACATGGAACCAATTCAAAAGTTCCATTACTTGCGAGCGTCATTGACAGGTTCCGCCATTCAATGTATTAAAGCCATAGACTTTTTAGGCGAAAACTATGATTTAGCGTGGGACACTATGTGTAAACGTTTTAACAACAAACAGCTCTTGGTAGATAGCCATATTAAAGCATTTTTTAAGTTCAAAGAATTAAAATCAGATCCTCAAGGTTTCAGAGGCACAGTTGACTCTATTCTTATTCATTTAAATTCATTGATCAATTTGGGAGTAAAAAAAACTGACTTACTAGAGCTCTTTATCATTCATTTAATTTCAAGCAAATTCGATCACGAATCTATTGCGGAGTGGGAAAAAACTGACTCTCAGGGTGACCTTCCTTCGTTACAAGAATTTTTGAATTTTATGACTGATAGAGAGGATTATTTAGAAAAAGTTAATAAACATAGATTAAAATCAAAAGATAATGTTATCGTTCAAAAACAAAAGGCGTTTGTAGTTCAATCAGAGTCAAATGTCAACAAAAAGACTTTTTGCTGTTTCAATTGCAAAAAACCCCATTCGATATTTAAGTGTAAGGCCTTTCTATCTCTTAACATTAACAATCGAAAGAAAAGGGTATCAGAATTGCAATTATGCACTAATTGTCTACAGCCAAGTCATTCCGTAGAAAAGTGCAATTACGGGCATTGTCGTTTTTGTCCAGAAAAACATAATTCTACTTTACACGATAACTCAGTGTCTTTAAATTCTATTGCATTGAACCCTCAGCCTGAGATCTCGGATCAACAAGGCCAGGCTCATTCACTCCAATCCTACGGTTGTTATGTTTTTGGCACAGGGCAGGTCTTGTTATCAACAGCTCTAGTTGGTGTTTTAGATACTCATGGAAATAAGCATACTTGCCGTGCTCTTCTTGACAACGGATCCATGTCAAACTTTATAACGAAGCGTTGTGCACAACGTCTGGGTCTTCCCCTCTCCAAAATTGAACATGTTGTTACAGGGGTAGGACAAGGTCAATCATTCATAAAGGCATCATGCAATATTCATTTTCATTCCTTAGTTTCAAAATGGTCGTCAATTATTCATTGTTTAGTTATCCCTGAGATTACAAATCAACTTCCAAACTATTATTTTAACCCAACTTTGTTAAACATTCCTTCAAATATTATCCTCGCAGATTCAGCATTTTATAAGCCTCATGACATCGACCTGTTAATAGGTGCCGATACATTCTGGTCCTTATTGAATGAAAACCGGAAGCATTTAGGCAAGGAATTACCTATTTTACAGGATAGTAAATTAGGTTGGCTTATCTCTGGTCCTATAGGTATGGGTACCAGTAAGGCCACAAGCTGCAATGTGAGCAGAACCGGTGAGGTTCAAGATCAACTTGCAAAATTTTGGGAAATTGAGGAAATCTCTCAAGGTCCAACATTTTCTGTGGAGGAGACATTAGCTGAAGAACATTTTCAGAAAACATTCCAGCGTGACAAGTGTGGTCGGTTTATTGTTTCAATTCCATTGAAAGAGCCTATTGCAAAATTAGGAAAGACTGAAGTTTCATGTAAAAAACAATTTTTCAGTTTAGAACGTCGTCTTTCTTCAAACCCTAAGCTAAAAAGTATGTACGTAGATTTTATGTCTGAATACGAGAACCTTGGTCATATGTCCAAATTTCAAAGATCAAGCGAGGACCAAGTTCTTTTCTATACTCCACATCATGGAGTTTTGCGGGATCAGAGTCAAACTACTAAGCTTCGAGTAGTTTTCAATGGCTCTGCTTTATCTTCCACTGGTCTTTCTTATAATTCCATCCAAATGGCGGGCCCTGTCGTTCAAGACGACCTGACATCCATTCTCCTACGTTTTAGGCAACATCGCTACGTGTTTTCTGCCGACATCTGCAAAATGTACAGACAAATATTAGTTGATAAGGAATTTCGCCCTTTGCAATTGATATTATGGCGTGATTCTCCTGACAAGGAATTACAAACGTTTTCTCTGAACACTGTGACTTATGGCACGGCCAGTGCCCCATTTCTGGCCACTAGATGTTTAAAACAACTTGGTTTGGACAACAAGGAGTCATTTCCTGAAGCTTCACAGGTTATACTTCATGACTTCTATGTTGATGATATCCTTTCAGGTGCTGACTCTACAAGCGAGGCTATCCAACTTGCTGATCAAGTAGCTGAAATATTAAAATCAGGTTGCTTTGACTTACGAAAGTGGAAGTCAAATAGCTTAGACATTTTGAAGGGTATCAAACCTTCCCACACGTCAGAAGATTCATTTCATTTTGGACCTACCGACACCAGCAAAACTCTGGGCATGCTGTGGTCTCCCGACAAAGATTACTTTTCCTTCATAATTGAGCCGTCCTTAGATGTGGAAAAGATCACCAAACGAGTGATGTTGTCAGATATTGCACGTATATTCGATCCACTTGGACTGCTCGGCCCTGTAGTCATCAAGGCTAAGATCTGGCTTCAAACTCTCTGGTCTTTGAAGTTAACTTGGGATCAAAATATTCCATTAGAACTTTGCAATAAATGGAAATACTTTAGAAACGAGTTAAACAATCTTCGGCAAGTAGAAATTCGTAGAAGTGTCGTGTGCCCAAATCCCATCTTGATCGAACGCCATGGATTTTCAGATGCTTCACAATCTGCGTATGGAGCTTGCGTTTATGTAAAAAGTTCAAACCTTGATGGAGAGGTACAGGTTAATCTTGTCACTTCCAAGACACGTGTTGCTCCTTTAAAATCACTTAGTATCCCTCGTTTGGAACTTTGTGCTGCAGTCCTTCTAGCAAAACTTGTCGAAAAAGTGAAATCTTCTTTAACCATACATTTTTATGATACTTTTCTTTGGAGCGATTCTACTGTCGTCCTCGCTTGGATACGTTCATCCCCACATACTCTCCAAACATTTGTAGCCAACCGCGTTACTGAAATTCAGAATCTTTCGGACTCCAATAGGGTTACTTGGAGATATGTTCCAACAGACTCGAATCCTGCTGACATTTTGTCTCGAGGGGTGTCTCCAGGAAATCTAGTAAATTCAGACATTTGGTTTCATGGTCCTGAGTGGTTGTACTCGGAATCAAAATTTTGGCCTTCTGATATATCTCTTCAAAACCCAATTCCAATAGATTTATTACCTGAAGTTCGTTTGCAGTCAAAATCATTTGTGCAAACCCAACCTGCAGACCTCTTTCCATTCAATCGTTTCTCTTCTCTAATACGTATGAAGAGAACTATGGCCTACTGCCTTAGGTTTATTAATAATTGTAAATTGAAAAGGGAACTACGATTTTTCGAATCCTTAACTGTGGAGGAATTGAATAATGCCATGAAGCGTTTGGTGATCATGGCACAAAAGGAATCATTCCAGAGGGATTGGGATGACCTAGAAAAATCTAGATGTGTAAGTCGCAAAAGTAAACTACTAAGTTTGACCCCATTTCTTGATGGACAAATGATAAGAGTAGGAGGTCGCCTCAAGTTCTCTTCGTATTCATTCGAAAAACGGCATCCTGCAATCTTATCACCAAAACACCACCTCACTTACCTTATTATGCGTCATGAGCACATAAATCTTCTTCATTGTGGTCCCCAAGCATTATTAGCTCACGTTCGAGAACAATATTGGCCAGTCGCAGGTTCAAACCTCGCCAAAAAGATTGTTAGGCAATGCATAGTTTGCTATCGATTCAAACCTCGAAATTTAAACCCAATAATGGGAAATTTACCTAATGCTCGCATCAATCCAAGTTTTCCTTTCACTAATACGGGAGTTGACTATGCAGGCCCGTTTATGATAAAGGATCGCAAGGGACGAGGGTGTAAACATACAAAATGTTATCTCGCCTTATTTGTATGTCTTGTAACGAAGGCAGTTCACCTGGAAGTTGTGTCCTCATTGAGCACTGAATCCTTCCTCGAAACGCTACAACGGTTCATTGCTCGCAGAGGAAAGCCTTCTCACATTTATAGCGACAATGGCAGCAACTTTGTTGGAGCCAACAACACCTTACGCGAGTTGTCGCTGTTTCTTAAAGGTAGCGGAACTTCATTGATCGATAAGATCGGTAATACACATGACATCCAATGGCATTTTATTCCAGCGTATTCCCCCCATCAAGGAGGTCTCTGGGAAGCAGGAGTCAAGTCGGCAAAGCATCACATTAAAAGAGTTTTAGTCAATACTATTTTAACTTTTGAGAGTTTTTATACTGTTATAACTCAAATTGAGAGTGTATTAAATTCAAGGCCTTTAGCACCACTTTCAACTGATCCTAATGATCTGGAGGTGTTAACACCTGCTCATTTCCTTATTGGCCACTCACTTTTGTCTGTTCCTTTCCCAAATTATCAGCACACCTCTGTTACCAGACTTTCGCATTTCCAACAGTTAGAGTTAATTAAACAGCATTTTTGGAATAGGTGGTCAAAGGAATACCTGTCTCAAATGCAACAACGTTCCAAATGGAAAACTCCACAAAGACAAATCAGTATCGGTACTTTAGTGCTAACACGCGATGATGATGTACCTCATTATAAGTGGCGTCTCGGACGCATCGTAAATCTTCATCCCGGTAAGGATGAAATCATCCGCGTTGTGTCGGTGAAAACCAAACTAGGTGTTATAAAGCGTCCCATAGTGAAAGTGTGTCCACTTCCTTTGTGCGATGAATAAATAAGGAAGTTTCCGTTTTTGTGTTGTTTCTTTTAGTTTTAAGCCATTGTTTATAATTTAGGCCTCTGAGCTCATGTATTAGTTATACGATAAGTATTGAAAGTGATGAATTCCTTTCAACGTCGGGGGCTATGTTCTGAATATTTCACTAAAATTCCCTAAATTTTAGTGAAATGTTTAATTCAGTCAGTTCTGGCAACATTGTATGTTTTGAGAGGCAAAATGTGGCCCCCTGCTCCCCGCGGTCTAGCTTATCGAGAAGAGATCGTAACGTTTTACTCTCAGACCGTTGCCGGCAGATCCTTTTTGCATTTCGTTCAGTAAACATGTAATTGTTTATAAGCATTTTTACATTTGTACCATTAAAATATTTGTATCAATACAGTGAACCAGTCTTTTCATTTCATTTAAATAATTACAGTCCTCTTAATAACACATTCTATTACCTTAGTTAATAACAAATATTTTTTTGTTGAAAAAATTCAATGGACTATCAGTTGTAAAATTTAACGAATACAGAGATTGAGGGATTTCTTTATTGCTTGCAATACGTAAACGAGAAAGCCCATCAGCATTTGCTAATAAACTACCTTTTTTATACTGTATGTCATAATTATATGCAGACAAGGTTATACCCCACCGAACTATATGTGCTGATGCTGTTACTCGTATTCCCTTTTTTTGTCAAAGATATATTTTAGAGGTTGGTCGGATATTATAGAGAATTTTCTTCCATGAATGTATTTGTGGAATTTCTTTAATGCAAAAATAATGGCTAAATTTTCTCGATCCAGGTTGGAATATTTTCATGCAAAAAGAACTGCCCGACCACTTCCTTCTACTATGTGACTTAAAACAGCCCCTACTCCATAGCCATTGCTATCACATGAAATGACAATAGGTAATTGTGGATCATAATAAGTTAAAACTTTTTACTATCCTGAAAAACTCTCTCCAATGCATCTGTCCATATAAAAGATGATTTACCACACAACTCATAAAACGGTTTGTGGCTGAGAACATTGGAATAAATTCCCCATAATAATTCAAAATACCCAAGTATTACCTTAACTGAGTTACGTTTTGGGGCGCTAGAGCTTTGTCAATGCTCTCTAGCTTATTTGCGATGGGGTGTATACCCGCTCGACCTATTCGAACTCCCAAAAACTCTACATTATTTTTATGAAAAAGACACCTTTTATTATTAACTTTAACATTGAAATGTCCCAACCTAGACATGACATTTGAAACATTTTGATAACATTCCTCTAGACCAGTGGTTCCCAACCTTCTGTGGAACACCGGCCCCTATAGAAGAGAACAAAAATTTCACCGCCTCCCCCCCCAGTCGCTGGTTAGTCCAAAGTTGTTAATTTTATTTGAATATCATCTGTACCGTCCCAATTGATCTGTATTTAGCTTTAATTTCAGTTAATGTCTAAATTTTATTTTAGAAGAATGATGAAGTAGAAATTTATTAAACGACTACCAAATGTACAATAAAATTGTTTATTAAACCTTTAAATATAAACACAGAATCAATAAGGAATACAATCACAATAGAAATAAGAAATGCAATACAATAAGAAATACAAAATTAATAATAAAGAAAAAATCAATGAGACGGTTGAGGCTGGTGGAGTGTTACCAGTTTGTTAATATCGGGTTCCAATTTCGTTAACATCAATCGCAGATCGCCACGTTCAGTGATATGTAGTCTGTTCCTCTTCTTTGACAGCAAATCAGTTACTGCACTGAATGCACGCTCAGCCATATAGGACGAAGGAAATGCAATTAACAACTTTTGTACTATTGTCAACAATCCAGGATAGAGAACTGGTATTGGTTTTTGAAGCCAGAACTCTTGATATTTACGTTTGAATTTTACTTTCAGTTTTTCGTTAGTTGTGAGTTCTAATAGCTCCTCTTCCAAATTTGATGAACCTTCAGTATCTGTGTTAGCGAAAGGATCTATAACCCAACTTGGTATTTCCATGTTTAAAATATCTTGGAAACGCTCTGTAAAATCAACATGAAAAACTTCCAAGTGGTGGCAGTAAGTAAGTAAATCTTCCGGTTTTGCAGACACTGTTGATAATGTGGGAAAAGGGTTGTACTCACCTCTACCAAGATTTCTTTTGAATATAAGAAATTTTCCTGCAAAAGCAGCTATGACGTTTTTAGTTTTAATTAAATTTAAATCATTACCTTGCAATTGTAGATTAAATTGATTAAATACTTTAAACAGGTCCGTCAAATAAGCGATGTCATTTTTTGACGTAATCAGGTTTTCGCGCAATTGTTCGTTTTCTTCAAGAAATTACAACACTGAGTCAAATAGATTGAAAAAACGATTCAGACAAACACCTTTAGAGAGCCAACGTACTTCTGTGTGCAGCAGCAAGCAATTGTAGTCTTCATCATTTTCATTGCAAAGCTTATGAAACAAACGGTCATTCAATAAATTGCTTCTAATTATATTGATTGCTTTAATAACGTTATTGAGGGACGCATGCAGATGTTCATTTAATTTTTTCGCAACCAAATGCTGACGGTGAATAATACAATGTACAGCGAGTACATTTGGCACTGCTTTTCTCAAATGTGCTATAAAACCCTTATGACGCCCGGTCATTGCTGGAGCACCATCAGTAGCAGCAGACAAAATATTGCTAATAGGAATTTCTTTCTCTTGAAAAAATTCTTGCATGATATTAAACATAGAATGTCCCTTTGTATCAGATTCCAAATTCTTAGCAAATAATAACTCTTGATGAATATTTTTTTCTTTTATAAATCGTACGTATGATAAGAGTAGAGCTTCGTTACTTGGTAAAGTGGATTCATCGAGTTGAATGGAAAATTTGCAAGTCTTTAGGTAATCGCTTAATGATATTTCAACGTCATTTGCCATTTCATCTATTCTTCTTTGCACTGAATTATTACTGAGAGAAATTTTTTTAATGATATCAAATGGTGTCTTATGATGGAGAACAGCAAAATTAATTCCTCCCCAATGGTGTGTGGTTTTCCTGACTTTGCGATTAACAATGAAACGTTATATGAGGCTCGTAGCCCATCATCGTCTCGTTTAGAAGACGATGCAAAAAGGTTTGATATAGTTGGCTGTTTTAAATATTGTTTTTCGAGTTCTTGAAAATAGAATATATCTTTGTTCTTCTTATCAGGATGCATTTTATGTAAATGCTCTTGTGGCCTAGAAGGTTTCATAGCTTCATTTGAAAAAACCTTTCGGCAAATTAAACACAAAGGTGATGATTTGTTTGTAGAAGATTCCGCAAATCCATATTTTAAATATTCAATACTGTATTGCCGGCATTTCTTTTTCAATTTAGAAGTAGATTCAGCCATTTTCATACAAAAATTAAATTCTTAATAGATTTATAGATAGTAATGTTTATAAAATGACACACCACTCACGATTATTTACTACGGCAGAGCTTATGATTCACGACTATATATCGCGGCCAAGCACATACTAACTAACTAACTAACAAAAAATTCGTAGAGCTGTTGCTTTTATACGTTTCATTTCGTGCATGATTCAACTTGTCTGTGTGCGAACATGTCGAAACATGTTATTTTGTATGAACATCGCGCGTTCGCTTATCAACGTGCGAGGACAAGTCATATACTTCTAATCTGAACTAAAAGAAATTATTAGTATTATTATTAATGCTAATTCAAAACTGCTTATTAACCCTTATTATATCATTTTTATTTCACCATTCCTCTTGACTGCTTATTATTTGCTTCTGAATCCGCTACCGCCCCCCTAAAAGACTGTAGCGCCCACAGGGGGGCGGTATCGCCCCCGTTGGGAACCAATGCTCTAGCAGTGGTGTCAAAGATACGGACCGCGGGCCACGATCGGCCCTCAAGACATTCTAGTCCGGCCCGCTTTGCTGGAGTCAACCAATCACATAGGCCTGCTGTGAATGGTTGAAAATATGCCAACAATAGTTAGAAATTAATGTTATTATGTTTTAAAATCTTGTAACTTTATATTTATATTCTATAAATATTATAATTAATTGATATAATTGAACATCCTCCACGGGTGTATTAACTAAACGTGTCTAACCAATCATGGCCAACCCGAGCATTTTACTGTACTCTACGGCAACGTCGCCGATGCAATGCCAGAGACGAACAACAGGGCGGGGGAGTGTGCTGTGAACAGTGCAGCAGTCAGCTCAGTCAGTAGCCAGACAAACGTTGTTCACAAGAATATTTATTCTTTTGCGTTGATTGTGCTTGTTGTGTGTAATTTATTTGAGTGCGCCTTGCGTCTGTTGCAATGTCTTCTAATAAACGACGGAAAGTTGATAGCGAGTGTCGAGTTTTTCAAAGTAAGTGGGAACTATTGTATTTTTTCATTGAATGGAAAGGCAAACCACTTTGCTTGATTTGTAATCAAACTATTGCTGTTTGCAAAGAATTCAACTTGAAAAGACACTATGAAACCCATCATAAAGAGAAGTTTGACAAATTCTCTGACGAGATCAGACTAGAAAAACTAGAATGTTTTAAAAGTAAATTGAAGGGACAGCAATCGTTCTTTACAAAGCCCAAAGTTGATAGTGAGAATGCTATGAGAGCGAGTTATGTAATTGCACTAAAAATTGCAAAGGAATCGAAACCTTTTAGTGACGGCGAATTTGTTAAGGAATGTATGTTAGATGTGGCTGAGATTTCATTCCCATCCCAGAAACAATCTATTCAAGATATACCCCTGTCCAGAAATACAATTGCTGGCAGAGTAAATGAGTTGGCGGATAATTTGCATAAGCAACTTAGAGAAAAAGTGAAAGAATTTTTTTTTATTCCATTGCTGTCGATGAAAGTACCGATATCAAAGATACAGCGCAGCTTGCTGTGTTTATTCGCGGAATCGATAAAAACTTTTTCATTACTGAAGAACTATTGAAATGTGTACCTTTGAAGGATACTACTACAGCTCAAGATATTTACCAGGCGATTGAACAATTAATTCAAAATAATGAACTTGATTGGGGAAAATTATGCAGTATTACGACTGATGGTGCACCAGCCATGGTTGGAAAAAATGCTGGTGTTGTAACGAAAATACGTAAGAAAATTTCAGATGAAGCTACACCTGAACACGAATTTGTGGGGATCCACTGTATGATTCATCAAGAGTCCTTGGCATCTAAAATACTTAAAATGGATCATGTCATGAAGCCAATAATTAAAATTATAAACTTCATTCGGAGCAAAGGCCTAAATCACCGTCAATTCACACAATTTTTAAAAGATCTTGATGAAGCACATTCTGATATTATATACTTTACAGAAGTTCGTTGGCTTAGTCGCGGTTCAATGTTAAAGCGATTTTTCGAATTGCGTGAACATATTGTTAATTTTATGGATCAAAAGGGAAAACCAATTAATCATAGCGACGAATGGTGGCTTGATTGTGCTTTTCTGGTGGATATGACGGAGCATTTCAATATCTTGAACGTTAAGCTTCAAGGCAAAAACATGATTGTCACGCAAATGTACTCAAATATACAGGCGTTTGAGATAAAATTAAAGTTGTTGGAGTCCCAATTGCGAGATCAAGTACTTCACCACTTTCCTACTATTCGAGCACGTGGTACGTACAGTGCAGAGAAACTAACAGAGTTTGCTACTCTTCTACTTGATCTTATAACGGAGTTTGAAGGTCGTTTCGCAGATTTTCGCGAATTGAACTCCTGTGAATTTCCTTTGTTTAATAATCCATTCACCTTTGAAGTTGCCAAGGCGCCAACAAATATGCAAATGGAACTAATAGACTTGCAATGTGACACTGTTTTAAAAGACAAGTTCAAGGAAGTTGATATTTTGACATTCTACTCAAAATATTTTAAAAGTCATGTTAACTATCCCAACATGAGCAAACACGCTACTCGTATTTTATGTATGTTTGGAAGTTCATATATATGTGAACAGATGTTTTCAATAATGAAATCAACCAGTCTAAACACCGTTCGAGACTGACAGATGAACATCTTCAAGCTATTCTGAAAATTAGTACATCTGATTTGACACCAAACATCGACGACATAATGAAGCTGAAACGATGTCAAGTATCTGGGTCATCGAAATAGTTACTATACTAAACTTTTATTTATCTACTAGCTGACCCGACAGACTTCGTCCTGTCAAAAAGATTTGTAATGTGGCAGTTTTTTTGCCTACGTATTTAAAAAAATTCTCCTGAACAGAACCGTCACCCTGGTGATAGGGCGTTGTGAATAAAAAATAATTAAATAAAACATATATAAGGATTTAAAAGTAAGTAATCGCTTTATTGTTAATCATGTGAATCATAATTATTATTATTATCATTGTAGTGCTTTGTGGTATACGATGTTTTTTGTTTGATTACCTGGCGCATAGATAAACAAATCTGATGGTTTTCCAACACGGGAACAGGCAACATACAATTGACCAAGTGAGAAACATGGGTTTTCTAAATTAATACCACAAACACTTAATGATTGCCCCTGGGACTTGTTTATAGTCATAGCAAAAGCAAGCCGCACTGGAAACTGTAGTCGTTTAAACTCAAATGGCACATCAGTCGGAATCATTGGGATGCGCGGTATGAGAACATCTTCTCCTTTATACTTTCCTTTGAGTATAGTTGCTTCTATCACATTGTTTAGTAATTTTTTTATCGCTAACCGTGTACCGTTGCAAAGACGCGGTTGGTTGATATTTCGCAACATTATAACCACCGATCCAACCTTTAATTGGAGATTGTGAGGTGGCAATCCTGGCAAATCCAGCGAGTTTAAAAATTCCGGTGGATAGTTGACTACATCATCTTGATTAGTAGCCGAATCAACTGATTTATATATCCTCAATTCGCCTGTAATTTGTTCTTGAATTTTCAAATTTAATTCATTTACATCTATGTTTTTTGCAGCCAGTATAGCTCGTTCGCTCAACCAATCATGGTTTCTGTAATTTTGAGAAACATCTGGAAACACCTTCTGAATAAGTTCATATTTTGATCGAGTTAACTGACAAAAACTTTGAGGAAAGTTAATGCAGCCAGTCAACATGTCTATAGGAAATTTGCCATTACCAATGTCAATGAGTTGTTTAGAGAATATGTTTCCAGATTGGTCATTTTGCAACTCGACACGCATATTCTTGCTTAAATGAAGTACTTTGACATGTTTCCACAAATTGGAGGACTTTAGACATGCATTGAGTTCATCAGCTGGCGTTGATCGTGGAATCACTGGCAATGTTTGACGAAAATCTCCTGCTAATAAAATCATTGCACCACCAAATCGATTATTATTGCTCCGTAGATCTTTTAAGGTTCTGTCTAAAGCCTCCAAAGATTTTTTATGTGCCATCGTGCATTCATCCCAAACAATCAATTTACATTGCTGCAAAACCTTTGCCATTGCAGAGTTCTTCGAAACGTTGCAGGTTGGAGTTTCATTGCTTTGCATATTTAATGGCAATTTTAGTGCTGAATGGGCTGTTCGACCACCTTCAAGCAAAGTTGCTGCGATTCCCGACGAAGCGAGTGCAAGTGCAATTTTATTTTGTGAGCGAATTGTTGCTAATATCAATGAAATCAAAAAAGTTTTTCCTGTACCACCAGGTGCATCTAAGAAGTAAATCCCTCCAGTTTCATCATTTGTTACTTTCATAAGAGTTTCAAATACATACTTCTGTTGTTCATTTAACAGTGGAAGATTTGTTTTAATTAATTCTTTCAAAGCGTTGAGATCATACAGTTTTTCTCGATGCAACTCTTGGTTAAAAGTGTCATGCAATGGACGATTGGGCGCGATCAGGCCTAATTGAATTAATAGTTTGTTTGACATTATCAAGCACATGTCCTCAATTGAAATCAATGCTTCATTGTAAATTTCTTCACTGATTTGTATATTTGGATTTCCCATTCTATTCCGTATTTGATACAAAATATCATCACACATATAATCTTTGTACTTGATCCACAAATCAATTGGGTTTGATGGGAAGCATGTAGATATGATTATAGAAAACAATGTTCGTATTTGATGAGCGTGTGATGATATTACAGCATCATTGAGAGTTTGATCCCAATGAGCGTCATTTTCAAGCAATTGCAAACGTTGACAGGCTTCTCTGTAGGATCCACACAATTCACCATCAACAGTTCGTAACTGTTGGAATGATGTTGGGCCACGTACATTGACTAATAGCAGTCGTAAATAAAAACATTCATCATTGCTTGGATGTACTGAATAAATCCGGCCAATCGCATCGGTGGAATATACATCTGTATAACCTGGAACTGGTTTTCCTTGTTTCCGTCGTATAAATCTCCTTGAGGATTGATTCCAGGTATAATATTTTGGCATTTCAGAATATAGCAATGTTTGTGCGAAATCATCGCTTTGGCATGTCTCAAAAAAACTGGTTAATGTAGTAGATGGTGGCTGAGCAGCTCTTTGTACTGCGTTCTGTGCTGTAAAATACACTCTTTGTCCATTTTCTAAATGCACAGCTAAGTGAACAACAGAAGGGTGTCTCTCATGAATAGGAAAAGAAAATATTCGCCAAACTGCTTCATTACTACTGACATAGCGGCCCATTTGGTATTGGGTAACTTCATCATTGGAATTCTCTGCACCAATTCCAATCACAGCCATATCACTCCCTTTGGTTACATATTTGCAAATGTATTTAATATATTTCACTGAATGGCAAGATTCAACGTTGATGTGTGCTTTGAATGTCTTTGATAAAATGGGTGAATATGGAACAATCCAACGATTATCTATTTCAATATCTTGTTGATTTAATTTGACAATTGTTGATTTTCCATTGTCTGCTGTCGATCTGCGACGATACAATGGATAACCGTCATTACCAGTAATTGTTTCCGATATTAATGTCCGTGGATATCGTTTTGAACATTTACCATCCATCATACACGGTGAATTTTGATTAAGAGTTCCACAGGGACCATGTATCATGTTTTTGATAACTACCTCATGCAATCCAGGATCTACTTGTACATTAGGGATTTCAGCTGATATCACTGCATCAACTTCATTTGGCCTTATCTTTTCAACCAACCAAATCAAAATGTGTGCATGTGGCAATCCTCGTTTCTGCCACTCCACAGAATACATCCAGCAGCGTGTCTCACCAAACACATTATGTTTTACGATGAAATCCATTAAAGATTTCAACTTTTGTCTAAAGACTCTGGCTGTAATATCATGACGATCAATGGGTGATTGCCCAGGGAATAACTCCTGCTTGATTTCTATCCATTGCGGATTGCATGTAAATGTGATGAACAAATCTGCTGTACCATAATGACGAACATACGACATGGCATCTTGAGCATATTCGTGCATATGCCGAGGGCTTCCGATGTATGTTGCTGGAAGAATAGTCATCCGACCGACATTCTGTGCATTTCCATCAGTATTAATCGCATCTCGAAGGTGAATATACTCTTCAGATCGGAGTTTGGTTTGATTCAACCTGATGAATGTTAATCTCTCCGTTTCAATTTTAACATACATGTCTACAACATATTTGTGATATAATCGCCGACATTTCAATATGTGATTTTCTTCATTTTCCCGAATCATTAGGCGGTATGAATAATAGTTCATTGAACTGACTTTTTTGTTTGTTTCAGAACCTGTAAATATATTTTGTTTTAATAACATTCAAATATAAAATTAAAATACATAATATAATGACTGAGATATTATCGCCATAGCTAAACTAATATTTTAGTTACCTGTAATGGGATTTATCATTTTTATTGAGAAATTGTAGCCATCTTCACCTTGCCAAAATATAATGGGATATTGCAGTGCATCATATGAGCGGTGTGTTTCCTTTATACGTTGTAATTGATCATTCCGACGATGTAAAACAATATCACGGGATTCCAAGTTTTCTCCAACTACAACGATAGCAACTTCATCAATAGTTGGTGCATTAAAACGTCTTGTATGTTGACCTGCAGGTGTTTTATCAGCTCTGATTACAATTTTGTGATTATCGGATGGCATCAGATCCAGGGCAGTTTTAAACAATATAATCAATTGATTGTGTTGATGAAATAAAGTTTGTAATTGTTCTACAATAGACCTCTTTACTAAATTGTTATGTGCACAACGCAGATCAATTTCTTGTGGTGAATTGCCCATAAAATAAATTTGCAGGAATTTGTTGTCGCTATCTGACACTGGTAACAGTGAACCTGCTCTGTGATATATTTGCCCTTGTATCTGTAAATAAAAAAAAATATTATGGTGTGGTATAAATTAATGGATTGTCAGTGATCAAACTTAAATAATATTTGATCTTAAAAAGTATATATTTAGTTTTAACTAATATCTATCAAATATAAAATATAATAAAAGTGTCACTGAAACTGAATCACCATATAATATGATGACTAAGTGATATATTAGTGATTAAGAAATTGAAGATTAGTGACACATCTTAACTTTGCTGACAGAAAATTTTGTTCGCTAAAATAATTATGAGTAACTGCTATAATACATACCTTGAAAGTTGGCATAAAATTTTCCCGAACTACATTTGTTGCCCCAAATGAAGTCATTTGAAAGCAATTGTTATATTGTTGGATATGTGTCAAAAAGTGTATAGAATCTGTTCCTATTCCTGAAACCAATGAGTACAATGGTTCTGGTGGTGGATCCAATGGTATCAATTTTACTTTACCATTTGCGCAACACAATCCATTGGCTTCGTTTTTGTATTTTAATGCCTTACAGTGTGAGCAAACCGAGTTCATAGAACCAATAACAACACATTGGTAGTTACTGTAGTCAATTGACACATCGTAACTGAAAGCAGCTCGATTCAAACTTGCGCGATTATTAGTTGAATGTCGCCCTCTCGCTTCACGCGTTTGTGATATCCGAATTCTTTCACGTTCATTTTCGTCGTCACGTTCTTGTGCAGTACGATTAGATCGGTAAATAGCTTGGTTTGTAGCATTTCTGGTTCTTCTACTTAAATTGCTTCGTCTTATAGGAGGCATATCAAATATAAATTATTTTTTCACTAATCACGAACTAAACAAACACTAACTAAGTAAACACTCTGCACAAAACACGATATACGAATTTGTTTCGTGTATCAGTTGACAATTAAACTCGTCCAACTATGTATTCTGTGCTCCAACGCACACACGCACATTGTTTTGATAGATATGATCTTTGACGTTAGGAACACACCTACATTGCTTAGACAACAGTGAGTGCTTGTAATTTAATATGAACTTTATACCATAGCAATGAAGCTCAAATTGACTACGTTTTAGTTACAAATCATTTATATGGGAAAAAGAAAAGGGCTATTTTTAGGGTTTTTCCAGCAATAATTCTAATTTTTCTCGCCGTAAAAACCATCCTTGAACTTCAACGAACATTTTAAAAAAAGATTTGGCCAAATTGGTCGAGGCGTTGTTGAGTTATGCGCTTACCAACACATTTTGCGATTCATTTTTATATGGTAGATTGTATATATATAACTTTTTTTTATTTTATGTTATTTTATATATTTCGTTGAATAAAGATTTCCGTTATGATATATAAACAAACTTTTTTTAAGCCGGCCCCCCAAGCATGCCTCGAAGAAAAAATGGCACTCATGTAAATTGAGTTTGACACCCCTTCTAGACCATTACCATGACCTAAAATGTCGTCAAGATAACATTTGATTTTGGCTAAATTTACCAAAATAAATTCCATAATTGATTGAAAAATGCCAGGGACCGAACTGATGCCATAAGTTTGTTTATGTGTATTAATGGTACGTAGTTCTTTTGAATTGTCAGCGAGTTTTAACTGCTGGTATTCTCCTGTTAAATCTATTACTGTAAAAAATCTACTACCGTTTAGACTTGCAAATATATCACTAGGGTTAGGCAACACACAGTGATCTCCAGCAATAACGGTGCTCAGGTTTTTTTTAAATCTCCGCAGATCCTAATTTCTGAACTATTTTTCTTATGTACTACAACTATGGGACTGGTCCAACTACTAAAATCAACTTTTGATATTATACCTGACTCTAACCTTCTTAAGAGTTCTTGTTCAACAGATGGTTTGAGACTTAAAAGGCATGTCGTTACATTTTAATATACAACAGCAGCCATCTACATCTACAACTATTAGTGGCACAATATCAGGATTAATGCTCATTGCAATTTTCTTAGACGAACGATAAAACCAGTATCATAGGTCTTTTTAGTGAGAGCATGTATTAGCGAACTAATTTTTTTTATTTAGAAGAGTCGCATCCACCAGAAGGTTATTAGCGACGGTACAATCGAAAATTTTATATTTTGTAAAACATATTAATTGATTGGTGAGTTTCTTCAAATCGGTAGGATTGTTGTGCATGCTACGTTGATTATGAAATCTGGGACAATCGACCAGGAAATGTTTTACACTGTCTATTACATTGCACACAGTGCATTTTGGTGGATCGTCGTTTGAAAAAAGGTAGGAGTGAGTATACCTGGTATGGCACAAGCGTAGGCGTCTAAGAATCACTTGCGTACGCCGATCACTACTTTTAAACTGACACGGAGAAACGCCACTTTTGATTTGCCGTAATTTCGACTGAGAACTTTCCTAGTCCCGATTCCACTTACACAAAACTTTATTTTTAATAAATACCTTGAGACCACTAGCAACTCTCCGACATTCCGATTCTGGTTCGTCATTAGAAATAGCACTACGGGCACAAATGTCTGCTTTTTCGTTGCCTTCGATGCCGATGTGGGATGGGATCCATATGAAGTTGACGCATCTGGAGCTTTCTTGAGTCTGTAGCAGTTCTGATTTTATCATTTTTTCAATAGGGTTTTGGGGATAGATCTGCTTAAGTTTAACAAAGAACTGAGAGAGTCAGTAAGAATTAACGTTCTTGGTATGTTGCAAGAATTTAGTTGTGTTTGAGGGCCTTAGAGAGCGTAAAAAGTTCGGCTGAGAAAATACTCAGGGTTGTAGAAAGTTTAAAGTGCAGACCGAGATTGGTTGTGACAATTGCTGCTTCGACTCCCATTTCAAATTTAGATGCGTCTGTGTATATTTTGATGAAGTCCTGATATTCTTCAAATATTAATTTAAGGTTACTTCTAAAGACGGCATACTTCATGTTTATAAAATCTGCTCAAATTAGTGTTAATGGTGGGGACGTTGATAGTCCAGGAAGGAGGGTGGTCTAGATCTATTGGAAATAATTCTGGAAATTGGATGTTTAAATACTGAAGATATATACGTATTCTCTCATAATAAGGTTTAGGTCTATGGCGGATTGTTGTTGAAGTAGTTAGTATATTGTTTGGTGAAGGCATTGATGTAGAGAGGATTGTTTCTATTCGAGGGTATATATGTGGCGTCTGAGAGTAATATTCTTCTGTAATGCAGACGTGGCTCACCAGTTTCGCAATATATAGCTTCAACGGGAGTTGTTCTGAAAGCTCCTAGTGCAATTCGGAGGCCATTGTTGTGCACAGTAACTTTAGAGTTGTTTTGGAAGCCGAGGCGTATGCAATGGAACCGTAGTCTATTTTTGACCTGATTAATGTTTTAATAATGGTAAGTAGTGTATTGTAATCAGATCCCCAACATTTATTAGCGAATGTCTTCATTAGATTTAGTCGTTTGTTACAAGAACGGGCCGTTTGTTTAATTTGTTCCTGCCATGTAAGCTTTTCATCGAAACACATTCCCAGAAATTTTACCGATGATCTTACCGATAAATTTTCACCATATAATTGTAATGTTGGGTAAGCGTCTGGACTTTTTTTTAAAAGAACATAGCGGTTGTTTTTGATGAGGAGAATTCAAAACCTGTATTCAAGGACCATTGTTCGAGTTGCGTTAAAATTTCTTGCAAAATGTTCGTCATGAGGCAAGTATTTTTTCCTTTAATATATACAACAAGATCATCTGCATACACGCGTGCTTTCAAGGGTTTCGACAAGCCCTTGATGATATTGTTTATGGCCACTAGGAATAATGTGGGGCTGAGAATGGATCCTTGTGGTGTCCCATTATCTTCTATCTGATCTGCAGAGTAAGAGCTATGGACTTTTACACGGAAAGATCGGTTCTTCATAAAATTAGTGATGAATTTCAAACAACTTCCCCGAATGTTCCACATGTACAGTTGCTTCAGAATATTAAGTTTCCAGCAAGTATAGAAAGCTTTTTTAAGATCGAAGAATATAGCAATACAGGTTTGTTTTGTCGATAGAGCTTCATGAATGTCACTGTCCAAATCCAGGATGTTGTCAATCCCTGAACGATTTTGTCTGAAACCATTTTGCTCGGATATTAAATGGTTTGCCTTTTCTAAAGTCCACATAAGTCTGCCATGACCATTTTCTCCATCAGTTTGCTGGTTGAGCATGTTAAACTTATAGGTCGGTAAGATGAAGGTTCAATGCGAGATCTTTGGTGTTTAAGGAACGGAAGGACGATGGATTTTAACGAGATGGAAACTGGTGTTGTTTCTAAATGCAGTTAATTAGTTTCGAAAATGTGGAACGCTTCACGATTTTGCGTGTCGTCCTTGCACAGGGGCCAAGCTAATATTCTCTGTATCGTGCCAATTTTAATATATGTACTGGCGAAGCAAGTACAGTAAACTAATTTTGATTACTTGCCGGTGACACCGTAACTAATTACTTGTTTTTTCTATTTGCGTCACTAAAATAATAGAACTAACATAAGCATTATAATGAAAAAGACGAAATAATTATTTATTAAAGAACGGCGAAAGATTAATAATTGTTGACGATAGAATGAGATATAATATGAAGTAAAGATTGTGCTACTTAGTCTAATATGTTATTTTCAAAATGATTCAAGATTAAGATTCAAAGCGATTGAAAAAATAAAACTTCCGCCATGTACATCATACAGTCTAGAAGTGAGTTATTTGACGTGATAAGTTCCTGATATAATTTCATTTGTTTGTCGAAAAGACACTAAAACGACTTGTACTTCCAAACACTATAGTTTCTGACTATTACAGCTTGTATTATTTCCCAAATTTCCCAAGAATAAGATAGGAATTTTCGTACTTCTAAATGTTGCTGCTCACTAAATTAGTAAAATTCTAACCAGATCGATATATACTGTAGGTAACCTTGATGTATTGATTTGGATATTGACATATTTCCACCCCAAATGGAACATTAAACCTAGTCGCACGGTTTGTATCATTTTCTTTATATTATTCGACCATATTTACTTACTTGTACGGTTTCGAGTTCAGTTGAATTAATCATTAGTGTAAGGCAGTCATTATTATATTTCGCGATCACATATTCAAGAGTTGAAATATAAAAATTATTATCACGCACACCGTGAAAATCACGCTTTTTTTTTAATTTATGAGTAATCGAAGCAATTGATCATTTATTGTTTGTCATTTTAAAATACATCCAAAGAAATTGCTTTTGACATGCTTTTCTAAATGTTTGTTTTTCATTGATGGGTACTTATTTTAAAATTTGAAATTATACAGAAAGAAATACAAGCAAAAATGCTCGCAACGGTGCAAAAAGTAAATTATTCAATTTACAGAGATCCAACACACACTGATGTGACTATACATTATATATATATATATATATATATATATATATATATATATATAGGGTAACTTTTTTATTGGGGAATGCGGCAATGTGATAAAGAAAACTCTGTTTGGTTTATCCTAAGCTTTCGATAATTTATTATTATCATTATCAAAGAATCTACAAAATAAATATTATATAAATTTAAAATATTTTTTAAAGTAAAAATATTTTTTACTTACACTAATTGAGGTTGTTCACAATAATATAATATCTATTTATATGAAGAAACATCATTGTACAATTTAATCGTTAAAATATTTAAATTGGCATGTTATCAAATTGATGACAATTTGTGACAAGTTGATATTGTCATAGAAAACATTTTCTTATATATATATATATATATATATATATATATATATATATATATTCAGTACATCAGTATAGTATATAATAAAATGTTTACTATACTCTTATTATATTTAAATGAAATATAAGTAAATCAATAAACAGAATTATCCTCTATAACGCCTTGATCTTCATTATTATCTTTTTTGTCGAATGATAATAAATAACTATAAATTGAATTTAGATTCTGAATATCAGTTCTTTTATTTAAACAATTATTCTCTTGAGCAATGAATGTCATTTCCAAGAAAATCCTTTTAGAGTAATTGTCTTCTTTACACAAAATTTTGAAGTTTTTATAAACAATTATATGTTTGTTGAGAAAACGTGTTCTGCTAATGCTGAACGTTCTGGGTATAATCTTGAATCACTCTTATGTAGAGCTAAGCGCTTAGTAATTTTTTGAGAAGTCTGACCCACATATACAGATTCGCATGTAGAGCATGTTAATCTATATACAACATTAGAACGTTCTAAGAAGTTTTATTGTATTCAATATAGCATGCTATAATTTTGGACATTTTAAAATTTAAATTGAGTGAATGAAAAGACGAGTACTGAGTGTTTAATTTTATTAAAATTCCAGCTAAGCGCTTCCAGCCATAAGGTCATTCTGAAAGCTCTCGTTAAGAAAAAACATACAGAAGGTGTCAAAAAACATCAAACACTGTAACTGCTATATACAATGAAATAAAATGTTTGATGTTACATAATTATTTAAGTAAAATTTGTTAAAATTACTCTATAAAGAGCGTGTACAATTGTAATTCACATAACGAATCGTCTAATTTGAAATTATCAACTAAATGATATGTGTGTACACCCTCTTTATAGGGTAATTTTAACAAATCTTACTTAAATAATGATGTAACATCAAACATTTTATTTCATTGTATGTACATTGTACCTGTTGTATGTTTTTCTCTTGTCGACAGCTTTGAGACAATTCCATTTTAAAATGTACCCATTGAAGAAATAATAATCTGGGTTTTATTTTATGTTATAGCTATTCCCTCCACCAGCCTTGCCGATTTTTATATATAGCCCATGGTATGACAATTTATGGGAAATGAAAGTGAGTATTCACTTTTGTTGAGGCATTACGTCTAAGTATTTGGTCTAGCGGTAACCAAAAATCCATAATATTCAATACAGACAAAAAAATCGAAAGCTCCAAAAAAAGGAATTCAAAAAAACCAAAAAAATTTAAACATTCAAACATTTTTTGATATTTTTTTGGCTTAGTACAAAAACATGTGTAAACTTATTATTTCAATAGTAAGCGCATTTTGTTTTATTTTGTTGCCATAAATTTTCAAACATATTTGTGTGTTTACTTATTTATTGTTGTTATTTTGTGTGTTTACTTGTAGAACCTCAACCAGAAACGAGAAAGGACTTCCACGAGACGGTGGGATTTTTAAGAGCTCTTAAGAAACATTTTAACAATCATAGACTGCCAGGAGCTGCAGAGTAACTTAAACTGCCTTATGCGATGGTTTCATAAGAACGGAATGCGTATAAATGTAGAAATATACAAATATGCAATATACTAGGTTTAAGCTTGTCATATAAACCTATTTAATACTTCCAGTAAAAAAATTAAAGATGTGTCCTAAGTGGAAATGAAATGTTAGATATAGTATTTTAAATGTTGTATAGTCACAAGTGCTGTTTAGCACTCTTATATGTAATTACTTGGCACCTTGTATTTTTAGAGCTGGGCAGTAGTTAACAACTATTCCTTTAAAAGTATTTTAATTACTTTTGTTCTAACACTCACAGTAATTATACTTTTTTTGATTAAATAAGTACCAGTTATACTTCAGCAGTTTGTCCAGCTCTGTGTGTTTATATGAGTGTAATAATAAATAAATTAATTAATTAAAACTTATCATGAATAATTTTCTACTTATATCTTGATTTAACATCATTTAAAAATCTAATGATACTCCAATCTAGAATGTGTGTTACTCAAATTATTCTTTAATTATTGCACTGTTTTTACATTATAGTTTATTTATTGTCATTCTGTTTGTTAAGAAAAGTACTTTGTGAAAGAAATTATTTGTTGTGTATTTTTATACCTAAATAAATAAACTGTGTATATGATTACTGTTTTATTTTTTCCAATTTAATTAACCAATTATGGTCCATCATTTGATATTTCATTTAATTTAACTCAACATCTAATCATTATTGAGTTAAATTGAATGAAATGTTGAATGATGGATTATAAATGGTTATATTGAAATAAAATAATTAAAATACAGTAAATTTGAATATACCGTCAAAACCTAAAATTACAGAAATCTTTTCAACATCACTCAATTGTTTAGTCGACAGGCTCTTTAGATGGCGCCACAATCAGTGTCTCATCTATCTGTGGATTATCTGTGAATGACACCATACGGTTACTTTTGGCCTAATCCACGAGAGCGCGCTTCATACTACAACGGAGTTCACTCTTATGACTAAAAGTTTTTTATGTTAATTAAGAAACATATGCTAAATTTGGGCAGACAACATTTATAAATAAAGAAGGTATACTTGTTTCAACTTGATAAATTTAACCATTTTCGAGAAAACAATAAAATATTATTTTAAGAGCACATTTTACCATTAAGTTAATAAATTGGACTTTAACAACAGTTGAATGTGTGTGTACTATTTTATCAAATTATTGATAATTTTGACGCAAAATAAATTACTTCGTATATGTTCAATACCAACACTCAGACAAAAAACATTGTATCATTAAAAAAAATACTTTTGAATCAAAGAAAAATAAATATATTATAGCTTCATTATTGTTTAGAGCAAAATCAATGAAATTTTTTGATTTGATATGACGTTTTCAAAACGTGCTCCTTTAGAATCAACTACGAAGTTGAAATTCAATTCCAAATGAAACATTCACATTTTATTGTGATGAGCCTAATAAAATGTTTGGTTCAGCATATTGTTTTTAAACTATTAATGCACTTACTTCAAAGAGTCATAACTAATGAATTGAAAGATTTGTAGTTATGAAATAAAAGGTCTGCAATCACGTTTTGTTGTGATAAGCCGAATAAAATGTGTGGTTCAGCTAATGTTTTTCAAAACATCCATGCATATACTCCAAAGACGTATAAGTGATGATTTGAAAGATTTGTAGTTTTGAAATAAAAGGTCTGTTCCTGTAATTGAACAGAAAAATTGGTTGGATTATTGGTCGTTCTTTTTATTTCCAAAGCACAATCCTCTGACATCAAGAGTGGATAACAGTATTTCAAGGTATTTGCAATTTCAGTATGATGTACTGGCCTTAGGCTGACAACACACCGATAAATCAAAAACTTGGTGTGTCGCCAGCTTTAAGTTTAATAAAAAAGAAACACCCAAAAATATTGAAGAATGTCTAATTTCAGCAGTTGGTAGCAGCCTTCAGAAGAAGTTATTGCAATAAAAGTCCAATAATTTAGAAACCATATTTTTATTCAGAACAAAATAAAAAATACATTCACAAAAACTTATTTCTTAAATATACTTTGCCATTATTTGAAGTATAAAGGAACACAAATGTCAAAGAGAAAACATAACTCACTTGTTTCTGTTTTGTCATTTAGGGATGAGAATAACTGTTTGCAAGGTTTATCATTGATATTTTTTGAATAGAAAGACTTGATTTTATTCTTAAATTCCTGCCATTTACTATACAGTAGAATTTCTTTTCCAGGGAATAACAGGTGGATATCAACCTGGAATATTTGAAAATTGTAATATCAATCTAGAACAACATGTTAATAAACCTACCAAATCCTTCGAATTGGCATGACAGTATAAGGGCCATTCCTTCAAAAATTCCAAAACTTTTGCACTCTCGGACTTTCTCAGTTTTTATTGTCGCAGTAAGAAGGTTTTCTCCCATCTATCTGTAACCTCTACCCAGTTCGTGAAATCCCTTTGGAGGTATGTTTTCAAGATATCTACATCAAATTTTTGATCATGTAATATTTTATATCCCGTTGAAGATGCTGCATGTCAAGAATTTTCTATTTTTCTGATTTTTGTTGAAGAATTTACAAATTTATTGTATAATCGTCCTCCGGAATTTTTTCTCTTCCTTCTGTTGAAAAAATAATAATCCTACAAAAATATAATCATTTTGGATATGAGAATTGAATAACATTTGTTCACTCATACCAGAAAGTCCTTTTCTGTAGGGAAAGTAGATTCTATCTCGTTTAGGATAGGAGGATAATCTTTTGGAGATAAGTAAGATCCATTATATTCTATGTCTTCCAAGATCACAGATACTAGATCATCCCGTCGCAGTTTGTCCAATGTTTTATGATTTTTATAATGTTGTGAAATCGCCCTTCCTTTATTTGAATCGTTTATAAGTTCAGGTAGCCTCTAGAACAGGGAGAATTGATTTTCAACAAATTTTATCGAATAATGAATTATTATGCAAAATATCGTATATAGGCAAAAGAAATACAGGGTGTCCCACGACGATTAAGAATATCTCGGAATTCGAGAGTAGTAGAGAATTGTAATTTTGGGGTTCTAAACTGAAGGAACTGTGCAGCTTTTTTTGATATTATGTTATCTAATGAGCTTTTTGTTTTCGGTCACGTGACATCAGATGAAAAATTATTATATATAGCAAAAATAGGATATCTTAGTAACAGATGATGGAGACGATATGGACCTTGGTGTCTTTGAGTCTGGACTTGTTTGAAACCAAGAAGCCACTTTTGAAGTATATGTAGTTGTGTTATCGTCTATATTATGCTGAAATTATATAGAAATTCAAAAAGCAATCCAATAATAATTAAAATCAGTATTCACCTCAGCTTTTCTCCAGTGAAATAATTTTGACTGGAATTCTGCTCTCAAACCTATATCCGAAATTGCATCTCTTATGTCATCTTTAGACAGGTAGACTAGACTTCTATATGTTACACCCGAATCTGAAGTAATAAAATCTTGTCAGTGTATTGAAAGGAAACACTTTTTTCATTGAATGCAATTTGAAATGAAACTTGCTCGACTGTAGACCAATATTTCATTAACAAAAAAATTACTAAATGTAAAATATAAAATTCATTTCACTATCAAGAATTACCTTTTAGTGTTGGAAGCACTTGTGATAAATTCCACTCTTTTAACAACTGTTTCAGTTGAGTTGTATCTTCGTCCACGTTCTGGACAGGATTATGGATGAAGGGGACAAGAATGGTATCTGATCTTACATCTGAATGATTAAGCTCATCCACAGAAAAATTCAAAATAACTACGTCGTTACTTGCATGTTCTATCAAGGCTCCCGAATTTTCTGCCATAGCTCTTGTAACAAATAAACAGTCAAGTGAATCGGTGAACCAAATGATATACCTCGAGTACAATTTAGAAAATAAAAAAAATAATGAAAGGCTACACATTGGACAATTCAGAAAAAAATAAAAAAAATGCAGAAACATGTTTTTTCGATACTTTTTCAACGATAGTGCGTAAACTATAGGTTTTATGCACTCTGTCCAGAGTGCGTAAAGTGGCACTTTTTAGTACTTTTTGTGCGTAAAAACATTAACTGTGCGTAAAGTTAGTTGTTACGCACTGTTCATGCATTAACACATTTTGAATAAAAAACAATATTTTGCGTACAATTTTATCATTTGATAATACGAGGAAATTTGGAGTAAAAAGTACAATTACTTGTAAATGTAACATATGAGGCGTTACAAAAACATTTAGTACAACTAACGGTGAAAAAGAGCTTGACATAAATAAATCTTTGGTGTGCGGTACGATAGCTGCTGGACTTGGATATAAGCGGTTATCCACAGTTTTAGGTGGTGCAAATCTTCCTACAATGTCCCCTAACACATATTTCGCATCAAAATGTTGTTACAAAAAACGATATAGGAAATAATTCTAGCGGGCAAAGGAAAATATAAATTTGCAGTTGACTCTGGTGAATTAATTAACGGGGTACCAGTAATAGCTTGGAGTAAAAGGTCATATAAAAGTAATAGACATATAGACTTTAGAACAAGTATTCCCTTCAGATAAAAATAATAAACAATTTAAAAGCTTAACATACTTTGGAACACCATCCTTAAAAATTAAATCATTTTTAGAAACTTTAGACATGAATATTTCCTTTAAAACTGATCACAATTTATCCAAATTCATTAAAAATTATAGATCTAAATCTTCAAAATTAAACAAATCAGGAGTTTATAAATTAAAATGTGGTAATGACAATTGTGATAAAATGTATATCGGTATAACTTTTAGAAATTTTAAAACTAGAATTTCGGAACACAAACGTAGCTATGACAACAAAAAATTAGATTCTAACTATTCAAATCATTTATTAGAAAACCAACACATTTTCGACCCGAATTTTGAAATTCTCCATGTAGTCGGTAAATCCTTTAGATTACATTTATTAGAGGCCCTAGTGATTAACAAAAATAAATATTCAGGTAATCTCCTTAACGACCAAATAGATATCAATCAGTCTCCTTTATTGAACCTCTTTACCTAGAAGATAGCTTAGGAATGTATGTAGTGAATGAATTTCCAGGTAATTTCTTTCAATACCATTGTTAACCTTAGTAAATCGATTTAGCACTGGATATATTAAGACATTTTTATATTTTACCTTCATTCGTTTTGACAAAGCTACTGTGTTAGTGAAACGCGTCAACAAGTTTAAATTGAACATTAGTTCAAATAAATGAAGATTTAAACAAACTATATTGTTTTATTTCATCGTACGGTAAAAGTATTGGTGAAAGATTTAGTTTTGTTGTGCTTTTGTCTGATGTAGTCATTGTGGATTAGGTCTACCGGAGACACCACATTAAAAAAACGCGTTTATTACTCTACCTCTTGAGTGACGTGAAAAAGAGTTGAAACTGAAGACATATAGAACTTTGAAAATATAAGTAAAGGAATAAATTAAATGTAGTAACCGGATAATATTTTAAAATATTGGTAATAGAAAAGAAACTATAATTTCGGGTATTTATTCCATAAAATTAAATTTAATAAATAATAATAAATGTGTTCTAATTAATAAAGGTGAAATTATAATATCAATTTAACAAGTAGCTATGCTGAAATGAATTTTTTCAATTTTAAAATTCAATAACTAAAGAGGTAATCGCTTTATCGGATTAGGGCCGTAAATTGAAGACTCAACATACCCCTCATAAATATTTCTACCATTGCCTCGCTGGTTACCTAAAACTGATTTTTATATGTTCCGAAACATTAAATTTATAAACAAATACAGCCTAATTAACAACAAATTAATATTAATAGCGTCATCAAGTTTAAGGAGATATTTCTTTTGGTCTAACATTTGCGTAGAAAAAGTAAAATAGGGCCTCGTGCGCCATGCAACTAAGCGGGTAGATGATAAGTAGAGTGCGACCCCCTTTCAAATTTCAAAATACGCCTTGAAAGTTTCCTAAAAATTTCAACATTTTACGCCCATTTTCGTAGAACTAAACTCTAGCCTTCAGTAATAATAGTAAAGATCACCAGATATAGTTTTCCTGGTTTCCCATACTATTGCAAAAGAGGTTCAGGATATCTCCATAGGGCTAATAATATCTAAGCTTTAATATTTTTTCCTATTCATATATATTAAGTCAATCACTTCTTGGTCTAGCCAAAAATAAGTATTGAACATTAAACGACGAAAGTAATATTAGTAGATTCCTCAGAGTAAGGGTCGAAACAGTAAATTTCATTTTTATGTCATATCTTATGTAGTGCTTCAGCCTCATTGAATAATTTTGTCTTACAGAAATCATACTACCATCTATATCACATTTGCCAATAAGGTTCAGCTATCATAATTTGAATCCTGGATGGGCGATTGTGGGAACATTACAAAAATAATCCTTAACCATAACGGTAGACATGGTTCGAAGGTTGACAGCCGCTTTAGTATTGGGTTAAATGTAGCCGTTTGTAACAAAAAAATGCCCTTATAAGTCGTAATTTGCCTAAAGGAACTTTTCTAGTAGCATCTTTTTGTTATATTAGATAATTTTCGGATTTTTTTTTTGATTTCTAAGATACTTTTTTAACCTACAAGTATCTAAGATACTATTGACGTAGTAACTTTAAAGTAATTAATTTCCTAAGTTAGTTTTTTCGAACAGCCATTAAAATATTTTTATGTGAATTCTACTCTTAGTTGAGGGTAAATTTATACAAGTTGAAAATAATCATGAATAGTGTCTCTTTCTAATAAATAAAGTGCCAAGAATACGTCCGGTAATAGATTTGTTTATGTTTTTCTGACTACTCTATATATTAAAAATATCCACGTTACTTGTGAGATAATTTGTATGTATTGAATGACCCGTGGAAATCAATGGCATGATAATAACCCTGAATAGATGAAGTTCGTTTCTGTATAATTTACCGTTGTTATTTATAGAGAATCGAAGGTTAGAAAATTGAAAAATTGGATATCATTTCAGTCGATTTGAAATTATTTTTAATGAGTGGATTGCAAACGGATAGATTTTTCATACTGCTTTGAAGTTGATAAAAATCAAAGGACTGGCGTGATAAAGAATTCAATTATTTGATGAAAAAACTCCTTTGACTCTAAAGTAGCAGTATTAATGAAAAACCAGACAGCAGAGTTAGATTTTTGAAATAAATTTGAGTTACAATGAAATTATTTTAAAATAGTTCGCGTGCTTTTTAACGTTGAGTAGTAAAGTTATTTGAATATGAAGTTTTGTGTTTTACAAAAGTTACAAAGTTACAGTTAATAATTAATTCTACGATTCTACTATAATAGTTCAAGAAACTCCTCTAAGTAATCGCGTGATTTGTTGTGTGGATCCATAAAAAGGAGTTACTAATTGTCTGGAAAGTGAGAGGATATAAGCAAAACTCCTGCTAATGTGGTAATTGTGGGGATGAAGCGTTTTAACATTTTTATTTAAGACAAAATGAATATATATATATATATATATATATATATATATATATATATTATATTTATATATATATATATATATATATATATATATATATATATATATATTATATTTATATATATATATATATATATATATATATATATATATATATATATATCCACAACCACTATATACACTTAATTGAACTGCTTGACGCCCTTTAATGTAATCTATAAAACTTTAGTGTTCTATAAGTCGTAAAGCACGCTATAAAATACTCAAAATAAATTATTTCTTTGTTAAGATTTACATCAGTATTTACGATTATAGGCAAAATATTGTTATTCTTTTTTTGTTTAATTAGTGATTACAACTTATGTTCAACCATGATTGGAATTGAACTTTCCCAAGAGGTAATGACCCAGACCACCGATATGGAGTAAACATTATCATCACGTCCGAACTAGAAAAATCTGTTATGGAATTCATCCCGCTAGGAAATCGAGTAATGCTACTAAAGCTAAACACCTCTCATCATGTCATGGATATCATACATGCGTGTGCACCAACAAACGACAAAACAGATGACATGGTTGAAGATTTCTATACCAATCTTGAGATAGCCTTGATATTAACAAACATTGTGAGATTACAATGATTCTTGAAGATTTTAATGCAAAGATTGGATCGGAAACTGATGAGGGTGACTATGTCGGAAAATATGGTCTGGAAGAACGGAATGCAAGAGTTGATCGACTAGCACAGTTTTGCCCAAAACAACGACTAAGTATAACCAACACTTTTTTCAAAGCTCCACGTGCGACGTTAATACACCTGGCGTTTATTTTCTGATCGCGACGGACATATTGTAAGAAATCAGATAGATCACATTCTCATTAAACACGAATATAAAAAGTCCATTAAATCAGTCAAAACGTATCCTGGAGCAGACATCAATAGCAACCACAACCCAGTGGTGATGGACGTCGCTTTGTCAAATCCAAACTGGTCAAACGACAGAAACGCATTGATATAAGGAAACTCGAAAATCCTGCAGAAAGAACACAAGCCAAAAACTTGAGAACAGGTTGAAAGAAGTAGAGATCTTTAGAAACATTGAACCAGAAGAAAACATTGAGTCTTCATGGGAAAAGCTGAAGGACGCGTTAATTATGACCCAGGAGACCGACATTGGATTTGCAAATAACACCAAAAAGCAGAAGTGGATGACCAATGAAATAATTGCATGAATGAATGAAGAGAACAAAAATGCAGCTAATTATGCCGAAATTAACAGGCTTATTCATGCGAAATGCAGAGAAGCCAAAGAATATTTCTGAAGCCAACAGACCACACCGAAATAGAAGAGCTTATTAGGGAATTGAAGAATAAAAAAGCTAGTGGCCTCGATGGTATATCAAACGAAATCCTTAAAATAACAAGTAATTTTGTGTCTAAACCGATATCGTATATTATTAACTTAGCTTTAGATAATGGAAAAGTCCCAAATCACCTTAAAAAGGCAGTAATAAAACCAATTCAGAAATCAGGAGACAGACATCTTGTAAGCAACTATAGACCTATATCTTTGATTTCTTCAGTATCTAAATTGTTTGAAAGAGCAGTAAAAAACCGCTTGGTTAGTTTTATTAACAAGAATAAAATAATGTCTTCTCACCAATTCGGGTTTCACGAGGGAAAATCTACTCAGGATGCTATCGCTAGATTAACATCCATCGTTTATTCAGCTATTGATCACAAAAAATCTTGTTTGGGAGTGTTTGTTGATTTGGCAAAAGCTTTTGACACGGTAAATCATGGTTTATTGCTTGATAAATTAGAACGTCTTGGAACTCGCGGTGTTGCACTAAACTTTTTCGAAAGTTATCTCAAAGACCGCAAACAAGTTGTAAAAATAGATAATATGTGTAGCCAAGAAGAGTTGGTAACAGTCGGAATTCCCCAAGGAACCGTTCTTGGGCCGATACTATTTATAATTTACTTGAACGATTTGCTACAGTTGGACTCAACTGGAGTAATCTTGTCATTTGCTGATGACACAGCTATTATTTACGAAGGGCAAAACTGGTCAGAAATCCAAAAAAATGCTTCTGACGATATGCAGAATATCCTTAAGTGGTTTGAGTCGAACAAATTGACTGTTAACGCCACTGAAACTAAAATATTACCATTTACTTCATATAGACCATTTTTGCCGGATTATAATACTATCTCTGTAGGAAATCGTACTCTTGAGCTCCTACACTCGGTCAAATATCTAGGCATACATATTGACTCCTTTTTGAAATGGGACGTTCATGCTCGCAACATCACCAATAAGCTCAGAGGCCTAATCTACAGATTCAAACAACTAGTAGAATTTTTATCTCATGAACAACTGAAAACTATATACTCCGCTTTTGTTGAATCCATATTACTATATGGTATCATTGGTTGGGGAGGAATTAGGAATAATTATCTAAACTCGATCAATACCGTTCAGAAACTCATTCTGAAAATTATTCTAAAAAAACCTCGCAGATTCTCCTCCAATCAAGCATATATTAATTCAAAGGTATTGGACATTCGGCAACTTTTTTGCTTCAAAGCCCTTTCTTTCTTTTACTCTAACAGGCATTATACATATAATGTACCACATACATACGGAACGAGACAGAATACACAATCCGCTATATATGCCCCTGTTACACATAAAGCACTTGGCCAGAGAAGCTTCTGCTTTATTGGATCAAAATTATGGAACAATTTACCCCACACTTTGAAGAAATATAATTCAGTTTGTCTTTTCAAAAACAAATTAAAGGAATGGATATTTTCAAAGGGCAGAAAGTATTTCGCTAATGTAATTGATCCGATTTTAGTTATATAAATGTTGTTTGTTGTTTTGCACCATGTGTTTATATGTGTGTGTATGAGTGTACTCGTATATTCTTAGTTTATAAAAATGTTAATTGTCCTAAATATATGTCTTTCACCTGTAAAAGTTGTTAGATATTAGTGTCATAATTAATAATAAATGATAAATGTAAATACTGGTTATTACTATTTATGTTTTTTTTAAGTTTCAACATTTGTCAGACTCATTTAAGATATATGTTCTATAAAGAATTAATACCCGAAGACAAGTTCTTTGATGAACTTAGTCGGGTACCCCACTACTCTTGATTATTTAATGTACCTACATCACATCTGTTCATGAACACTATACCTCAGATTATTTTTTTATAGTTATTATGTTATGTCTAAATTATTATTCGATGATATGTATTTTTTTTTGCATGTAAACATGTATATGTATTTATAAATAAACATTCATTCATTCATTCATTCAATCATGGATCGCGCACAAATGCACGAAAACAGAAACCCTACAGAAGAAACACGATCTCTTTAGCGTACATAAAAACATCAAGGATTTTACAGGCAGGCAGCAGAAAAGCCACAGAGGAGTATTAAGAGGTTCCAATAACGAAATACTGACAGAAGTGGATGAGAAACAAAAACGGTGGAAGGAGTATGCCGAGAATCTTTTTAAATACGTGAGACCGGACTTACCCCCAGATATAGACGAAATAAATTAAACGGGTCCTGAAATTACCAAAGAAGAGGTTCAACATGCAATCAAACTTCAAAAGAATGGAAGAGCTGTTGGCCCTGACAATGTGCATGCAGAAACCTTTAAACTCGTAGCTGATGAGGACGGGGTGGGTATAAACCTTATTACTACTATATTTAACCGAATTTACAGAATCGGAAAAGTACCCACGAATGGCTGAGATCCACCTTCGTCACCTTGTCAAAGAACAATGCGACGAATACACCTATATAAAAAAGTGTGAGAACCTGATGGATCGTTCCCAATTCGGCTTTAGGAACGGAGCAGGAACCCGAGAAGCTCTTTTCGCTTTGAACGTGCTGACTCTGAGATGTAGGGACATAAAAGTAGATGTGTTCATATACTTTATTGATTCATCAAAGCTTTTTGATTGTGTGTCAAACTAAAAAATGATCAACATCTGTTGGAGTAAAAGGCCTTAATTTGGCTTGGGAGTTACTTATTAATAAAAGGATATCTCCTACCTTCTACTCTTCCAAGGGGAACTGCATTCCCAACTGCTTTATTCTTCTCCCCAGAACTTGCAGTTAACTGGTGTGTTCAATTTGATGATACACTTTTAATTCACTAGGACTGGTTATAAAACAAATTGTACTACTATTGAATTTATACACTTGATGTACATTAGACAGTACTAAATATGATCTTTAGACCAATATTGACAATACTACATATTATACTAATTGAGAGACGTTATAGTTTGGTTGATGTAACACTCGTTTACATCGGAAATCGGAATACATAAATTTTGTGTGGGCATGGACCATAAGTTTGCTTTTGGGTCTAAAAACCGACTATATGACGTGAATTTTACTTGAGTTTGCAGTTGAATTGTGTCTCACTTTTTTAGCGAGAGGAGAGGAGAGATACACATTCAAGCTAAAATTTCTAAAAATCCCTTTCGGGTTGATAAAAGGTGCCGTCGTGAATCGTTCGACTGTAGATTAAACGGCTCGACAAACGTTTGTTTTTCTGCTGTTTTTTATACTAATATTTTGAGAGAGAATTAAACTGCAAAGATTTTAAATGTTGAAACTTGAGTATTTTTGTTATAATGGAAATTTACTGAATATTACAAGGTTATTTGAATGTATTTTACAGACCAATTCTAAATGTGATGATTTCTGTGATATTTGAGCTACAATACTAACATTCATGTTTAATTTATCACGATGGCGGGTTTTTAATAAAAAGGAGTTATTGTTAAATTGATATAAACAATTTTAAGCTTGAATATTCAGTATGAAAGATTATATAGGTCAAAAATTATTCTATTTCAGAATTGTGTTTCCACAACAACATCCTGAAATCAACCGGAATTGATGCTCAGGATCTGAAGATCATAAGCGGACTTTATTGGAACTAAACAGCAATAGTCAAAATCGAAAGGTGCACATCAGAAGAAATTGCAATAAGAACAGGTATACGACAAGGTTGTGTGCTGTCCCCCCTACTGTTTAACCTCTACTCTGAGGCAGTACTCAATGAAGCCCTCGAGAATACAACTGCAGGCATAAAGATCAATGGAATCATCATAAATAATCTACGCTACGCAGATGATACCGTGGTAATAGCCAGCACCCTATCAGAACTTCAATCCCTTATGGACCTCATTGTGGAACATACTGAGATCTTCAGCCTTTATATGAATACGTCCTTGACCAAACTATTGGTATTCTCAAAAACACCAAAATCCGTTACTCTAAGGATCCGTGGAGAGACCATTGCACAAGTGCCATCGCTAAAATACCTGGGCTCACTCGTCAACCAGCAATGCGACCAAAAACTCGAAATTAGATCAAGAATTGCACAAGCGCGAACAACCCTTTGCAGTATGAGGACACTTTTGGCAAATCGAAACCTCAGCCTGGAACTCACGATTAGAGCACTTCGCTGCTACATCTTCCCTGTTCTGTTATACGGATGCAAGAGTTGGACCATTGTTGCAGCCACAGAGAAGAGAATTGAAGATTTTCCACCTGATAATAGAGGGGAGATCGAGGTCAAACGGTTAGTTGGCCGTAGACAAAATTCGTGGCTGAGAGACTTACGCAGATGGTTCGGAAAGACAAGTATAGATATTTTGAGAGCTGCGGTTTCCTGCGCAACAATAGCCATTTAGATCGCCAACTTCCGTAGGGACACGGCCTCCGAATAAGAAGAATTTGCCGCGTCAGACAGATGACCTTAATAACGGCAGTTACTTGTCACTGGTATGACTTGTCATCCGTCATTATTGTCATTTTTTTTGCTCTGCGGTCCCCCTATAACATATGGTACATTTCAAATTGTTCAACAGCCTCTTTCTGAATCATATTCTCTGTTTTCAATTTATTTGATAAATAATTCTCAACCTCAACGTAATTTTATGAGACAGTATACTACCATCCACCATAACGTTTGATGTTTTTCGAAAAGGCGGCCTCTTCGCTGTATTTTGAAATATCAGCACTTTCAATGTCGTATTCAACATAGAATAGTTTGTTTTTTGATGACAACTGATGATTCTAAATGAATGTGATTATGAATATAACGTTGTAGCGCTTGTTTCAAAAGCATTTCATTCACTTTAAAAAACGCTATCTTGAACACTATCTATACTATCGGTGTTAGTTGAAAAATACTCAAATCATATTGTGCTTGTATATCAATAGTATTTTCTATAGATTGTAGAGTAATTTTGCAAAGTTAACTTGGTTTAAACTATATAATTCCTAAAGAAATAGGAATTTTTTGTTATTATGTCTTACAAATTCAACTTTTAGTAGATATGCGCTTACCAAAATTTTCAACTACCGTTTAGTTATTAAAACATATAACGTACCTTCCTGGCCGATTTCGAGCACAAAGACGTTGAACAAGACTTCAGCTTCCCTGCTAAGCCACATGGTTGAGCAGGCGATATCAGATCACCAGCTACCTGGGATTCCTGTTGGCTGCTAATGGAATCTGCGTGAGCAAACGGTCCGTTAGCTACCCCTTCTTCTGTGACCACAACGCTCGGTGCTCTGCTTCGACCACGAGGATTGAAGATGGTCGGGATGTCCCCGTCACGGGTCATGGCAACGCTAAAACATTGGTGATGTTGAGTTGTTAGACTGGTCGAGAGCGATGAGACAAGAATCTGAAAATAAATATTGTGTATAAGTTATTTATATAAAATATTTTGGGGTTCATAATATGTTGATTGAACTTTACGTATTTTTCAGCGTTTTCGTTTGCTAGTGTTACATTGTGATACGTATAGGAATTTTCGCTAGACAATTACTGGTATATAAGTCAATATTTTTGTGTGGCAATGTGTGGCATTGAAGAAGAATAATGCAGAAGTCGAGGTTACGAGTGTCCTGGGGTTGTCCTCCCAAAAAATTTGGAATACTTTCTGCAGAAATATGAGGATAAAAAATAGAGACAAACAAAATATTTTTGAAAGATATACACAATTTGAAAGAAGGAAGAGGAAACAGAAAAAGATGGCGCATATTCATTTATATAAGTCATGTCAGGAAAATTGCCACTTATCTTGTTGAGCCGGAAGAACAGCTCCTAAAATTTGATACTCGATAAAGTATTGGAGAATAATAGTCGACAGACCAGTGGTTAGGTTAGTGGTTCCCAGCCTTTTTTCAGTCATGACCCCTTTTGGATTTCCTGAAAATGTCGCGACCCCCCATTTTTTCTAAATATTGACGTTTCGTAACTTTATATAAAAAAATATTTTTATAACATAAATATCATTTTTATTAAAATTTATTTGGTACAGTGTTAATGCTAATGTTAATGTGATGACTAAGCTTGCATCTCCATAACAAGTTTTGAAATTATTGGTTGAGTACCTGTCAAAGCCAGTCTAATATTATCTTGAACATCCAGTTTATTTTTCGTCTTTGTTTTAATTTGCAAAAGAGTTTGAAAAACCACTTTCTCAAAGGTAAGTCGAAGCATATGGCACAAGTACCCGGAGAGAAAGCAGAGTGACATTAGGATACGAACGACGCATGACACACCAAAATTCAGTCAACGTTTTTTCCTGAAATAAGGCCCGCGCTGTGGAATCATTTTTAAGATCTAAAATATCATCTTGCAATGCATCAGGAACATCGGCAACATCTAACGAGGCAGGCATGGAATGGGTTCCTCACTACTGCAGCTTCTTGGTCAGACAACTTTGGAAAATTATATTGAAGTTTATTTTCAAGGAATTAATTTCCTCCTTTAGATCCTCCACAATTCTTGCCTCCGATGATTCAACCATAGTGCTCAGGTGTTCAAACATTGCAAAGTTTCCAAGATTTACTCTACGTCGTCAGTTTGCAAGCTTGGAAATAAATGCTTGAAGATTATCTCTAAAAGTGATAAGGAACAAGTCCTTTCCCTGAAGTTTTATATTTAACATGTTTAACTGTCCGAAGATGTCCGATAAATAGAGAACTCTTTTCTTTGGATGCATGTACCATAAAATCATGTTTTCCTTGCATTTCCAAAAACACTTTATGTTCGTCTTTTAGTTTAAATACACGTTCAATACCCCTTTCGACAACCAACGAACAGCAGTATAGAACAGAAGAGTCTCGTGATCATAGTTCATATCTTTACAGAATTCTCTGAAAAGACGGGTGTTGAGAACACTGCTTCTTATATAGTTGACGATTTAAATCAAAGAGTCAAGCACTTCTTGAATGGACTTTGGTAGAGTTTTAGTAGCAAGGGCAAACCGGTGAATCATGCAGTGCAAGCCCTTTGCTTGAGGTGCATGACCTTTAATTTTTTTCTGAAAGCCTGACCTAGATCCAAGCATTGCTAGTGCTCCATCGGTACAAACTCCACCCATATTTTCCCATTTTACTTCATTAGTTTGAAAGAATGAACGTATCATGACCATAACGTCTTCACTCTTCGTTGTGGTTTTTAAGGCTTTACAAAACAAAAACCCCTCTTTAATAAACATACCTTACGCAAACAAGTAACTGGGCACATGAAGTAAAATCTGTAGACTCGTCAAGTTTGAAAGAAAATAGAGGGGATGCTCTTAGTTCTGACAAAATTTGCTCCAATACATCTGCTGACATATCCGAAATGCGTCTCTGAATTGTATTGTTTGACAGAGATATATTACGCATTTTCATTTCACTCGCTTCTCCAAAAATTAACTTAACTGATTTTAGTAGACAGGGCTTAATAAGCTTTTCGGCAATTGTATGAGGTTTTCAATTTTTAGCGACTTCGAGAGCAATTTCAAATGATGTTTGGACTACAGCTTGATTTTGTTGTTGGAAACGTCCAGTAAAATCTAGCTTTTGATGTTGTAAGCGACTTTCACGCCGTTTGAAGAAATTCAAGTCCTTTGAAACATGTTCGGGATGCTTTGTTTCCAAGTGACGTTTCAGCTTTGAGGGTTTCATAGATTCAGCACTGTGAACTGCATTGCATAAAACACATTGTGGCTTCTGTATTCAATTATTATCAACAGTTGAAAATTCAAACTTTAAATACTCCTCCGAGTATTTTCTTCTTTCCCTCCATCACGTTGATTGCTGAAAAAAATACACTGAATATATAAAAAAAAAACTGTATTATAAATACTACCTATAAGTTATAAATATAAAAAGAGAAGTAACGTAAATAAATTTTAAACTGATAGTTATTAATTGTGTGTGATATTTTTTACTTACCAAACTATTCAGAAATTAAACAATAAAACTAGGGAAAACGACAAAAAAACAACTATATGTAATACTGCGTAGTGATTTGCTAGTCTGACCTCCGAATCGCAACTTCATCCGTGTTGAAAATGGCTGGCGACTCCTCTTAATAATTACCGCGGCCAACAAGTGGGTCACGACCCACCGGTTGTGAATCTATGCGATAGACAAGAGGTGTCCAAACTACGGCCCGCGGGCAGGTGATTTTATACGGCCCGCAACAGTTTTATAAAAATAACTGTTTTTTTCACGTTAAACTGTCTGATTTTAAAATGTACCTACATTTTCAAATATAATTTATTGTTTTCAAAAATATCGAGTACGACCCTGTCCATTTGTAACGATCAGGTGCTGACACTGCTGACTGCGTAAAATGCATGGACTTGTTTTTATCTTTTTAAAGTTAGTTCAAATCCAGATTTATTTCTTTCTGTTACGTATTATTACTGTTGTGAGTGTTGTGTATTTGTTTTTAAAGATTAACATGGAAGAAAAAAGAGAAAAGTTGATAACGAGTGCCGCGTTTTTAATGAAGAATGGGGATTAAAATAATTATTTGTGCAATCGCAGTCAAAGCATGGCATAGCTGTATGTTTAATTTGCAATGACACTGTTGCTGTAATGAAGGAATATAATTTACGTCGAGACTATGAAACAAAACATGCTTCAACTTTAAAACTCTAAAATTAAGGACAAGCAGCGTGCTGAAAAATTTGAAACAATGCGTCGTGGTTTGGGTTCGCAGCAAAATTTATTTAGAAAGGCTAACTCAGAAAATGAAGCTTTGACTTTAGTTAGCACGAAAGTTGCTTATTTGTTGGCGAAAAGAGTAAAACCCTTCATGGATGGAAACATCGTTAAAGAGTGCACGATGGAAGCTGCTGTTGAGTTATGTCCAGAAAAGTTGAAACTTTTCAAAATGGTCAGTCTTTTCTGTAATACTATTGCTCTACATATTGACGATATTTGAAACAATATTCTTCACCGGATTACTGTAAGTGCACAGCGTTTCACTCAGTATTCTCTCGCGATGGATGAATCAACTGATGTTAGTAACACTTCACAACTCTTAATTTTTGTTCGTGGTGTTGACGACGAACTTAATGTCATACAAGAATTAGCCTCTGTTAACAGCATGCACGGCACTACAACTGGAGAAGATATCTTCAATGAAGTATAAAACACGTTGGCAAAATATAACTTGGACTGGAATCGACTCCAAGGTGTGACAATTGATGGATGAAGAAATAAGTCTGGTGCAAACATCATGGTGGTTGGCCAAATTAGAAATGCTTGTGAAGTTGCAGGAGCATCAGTACCAATTTTTCTGCACTGTATTATCCATCAACAAGCTCTATGTGTAAAACATGTCGATATGAGCTGCGTTTTGAAACAAATTGTATCTGTCGTAAATTTTATTCGATCACATGCACTCAATCATCGCCAATTTCGATCTTTTCTCGAAGAAATTGAATCAGAGCCCGTTGACTTGTCGTATTATACTGCAGTTCGATGGCTTAGCTGTGGAAAAGTGCTATCGCAGTTCCTTAGGCTCAGAACTGAAATTGATTTATTTCTTGTGGAGAAAAATCGCCCTTAACCACTTTTCTCGGATGCGCAATGGCTCTGAAAATTAGCTTTATTTGCAGATGTTGTGACACACGTGAGTATTTTGAACTTAAAGCTCCAATGTAAAAACAACTTAATTTGTGATCTATTCGCGCAAATTAAAGAATTCAGAGCAAATCTGATATTGCTCGAAAGTAAGATGAATGAATGTAATTGTACCCATTTCTCATGCTGTTAGGAATTTAATAAAGAAACTGATGAATAATTTCCATTCAGATTTGCAGTAAGTCATCACGGATTTAAAACAAGAGTTTTAAAATCGATTTTCTGACCTTGACACGAATTCAAAGGAAATTCGGATATTTCAAAATCCTTTTGATTGCAATGTTGCCGACGTTTCAATCCAGTTGCAAATAGAAAATATTGATCTTCAAACTAACGATCAAATTAAGAATAAATACAATGAAGGAAATTTAGTCGATTTTTACAAATTTTTGGATTCAAAAGTGTTTCCAAATTTAAAGCAATTTGCTTGTAAATTTATTTCTATATGTGCGAACAAACTTTTTCCAGGATGAAGAATCTGAAAAATGAATACAGGTCAATTTTATCGGATGATCATTTGCAATCATTGCTTATAATTGATGTTTCATACTTTAATCCCTACTTTAAAGAAATTCTTCAGGACAAAACACAGTTCCATCATTCCCATTAAAAGTTGAATGTATAATTATTTAGCTACGTTTGTTTAGTATTGATGCATCTGTAATATACTATAAAAAATAAAATCCAATGCTGTTTTAGTCTTAATGATTTTTATTAAATTTATTTATTCAAGTGGATTACCACAATTGGACTTAAATCCCAACCTGGCCCTCGCAGCAAAAAGTTTGGACACCACTGCGATAGACCAAAGCTAAGCCAAAAATAATATGAAATATTGATAATTTGTACGGTACAACTGATGTAGCATTTATTCATGAAATATAATCAATGAGAATCTGGAAAAATTCAAAAGAAGAATACAAAAATACAGGTAAAAATTTTCTGGTTGTACCTACATACTGGAAGTATGTAAATACTGGATTGTTACTGAATGAATATACTTTTAGCTACCTGTACACTATATCACAGTTGCACTATCTGACGCGCGTTTCAATAACGAAGTTATCCTCTTTGGAGACTGTTTACCTTCGAAAATAACATTGGTGTAGTGGATTATTATTTTTCTCGAAATCTAGAAACTCGGACGGTTATTAATACAGAATCCTTTAGGATTTGCAAGAAATACTGTCAAACATTATAAATAATATAAAAATTTATGGAATAAAGTACCTATTACAATTGAGTTAGTCATAAATTTCTAAAAAGTACTTTGATCATGATAAACTCAAATGCAATTGTATTAAAAAATTTTGAAATGTTACTTACAATTTATGGAAAAGATAGATGAAAAGCACACAGACAATTTTTTATTACGTATTATTCACGAATACATTTATCTTACTAAATCACCACTTACTGATGTAAACCCTAGAAAATCTTTCTCAAAACTAACAAATCTCTAGCGCACTTCTGTTGGAATCAGGAAAAGTTATTTTTAATCTCTGAGGAATTCGAAAGTCAAGAGCGGTTTCTTCCGTAGACATATAATTCTCAAGAAGCTTTCAGCCCAGTGAAAACTGGGACAATATCCTATCTAATAAAAATATACGTACGGGAAAAGGGAAAAATACGTTAAGTATAGATACAAAAATGTACATGCATTAACATGAAATACTTAATTCGAAAGTAAGAACAAACTTATAGAATAAATTGATAGAGAAGTGTAAAATAACATTTTTTGCATTTGACTGATAATGAACTATTATTTCAAAAGAGCGAACCACTGGAGCGGTTTAGTTTCTTGCAACTATTTCTATAAGCATGTTTTTCTTAATCTAAATTTCTTGTTCACTAGGTTTGGCCAAATGTACCACTGCTCATGGCTTACAATATTGAGGAACTTATCTACGGTAAATAAAAAAAGCTTATACATTATAATAATTTACTAATAGAACAAGACTACAACAGAATATGCCAAGAAATTTGTTATATCAAACAATCTGCAATCTGAGAAGTTTCTGTCATATCCTGGTAATATAAATTGTATTCCGAAACAATTATAACATCTGATATAGATTTATAGCAATGTATTGTTACGAAACAGCACACTGGTATAGTCCCTGAATCCGACTCTGTCTAAGCCATGTATGAAAGTTAAAATTACGGCAGATGCGCAGGGATTTCTTAGAACTGTTTGCGATTGTGACTATCTTATCCAAACATTGTTTTTGTGACCAGTCTTATCTAGAAAATGCCAGAGAGCCAATTGTTTTTGTGCAAGCCGCAATCTAGAATTATCTAGTAAAAAAGGAACTAATATATAAAGAACCGACCAGGGAAAGTTAGTTTAGTTGATAAAGTGATCTCGATAAATAAACAAGAATAAACCGAAATAGCGAACAGTAAAGTGTTGATATAAATTAATGATCAAGGTTGTGTGTATATAAATTAAATTTTAGTGAATAGTTAAGTGTATATAAATTAAGTGTTAGTGGGTAGTTTAGTGTTTAAATAAATTCGTAAGTAGCCATACAGTGTGTTTAAAAATTATACCACCCGTTTACTGTTTAAATAAATAAGAAAAACATTACATTGGTGTCAGGTGTGGGGTAATATAAATAAATTGCTACGTAAAAATGGCAAAGAGACTATGTGACTTGAAAGTGACTGAGTTAAGAGCAGAATTGGAAGATCGTGAGTTGGAAACGTCCGGTAAGAAAAATTAATTAGTAGAAAGACTTAAAGTGGCACTGGAAAATGACGGCTTTGATACAGAAACAGTTTTATTTAATGACGAGCCTTCCACCTTAATCTCGTCAATTTCTGCTAACATGGACGAGAAAATTTCTGCCATGGAAGAGAACATAGACGAGAAGATATCTGCTATGAAGAACGACATTTCTGCTAACATGGACGATAAGATTTCTGCCATGGAAGAGAACATGGACGAATGTGGAAAACGGTATTTCTGCTACGAAGAACGACATTTCTGCTAATATTGACGACAAGATTTCTGCTTTGAGGAACGATATATCTGCCTATATCTTATTAATGAGAAACGACATTGCCGCAGACGTTCAAAATGAAATGTCTCTAAAATCCGAAATCGAGAATAAAATGTCAACGATGGACGAGAAAATCGAGAATAAGATTACAACGATGGACGAGAAAATCAAGGAGTTAGAAAAAAGAGATGACAGATATAAGTACTCAAGACACGCCAGCGGAAGAAAAGATGACCGAGCAAACAAAACCTTGCAAGCCAGAAACACATCCTAAGTTAGAAGACATTGGTAGTTTTACCCCTAGTCAAGGCCCCAACGGTCGATGGAAAAATGTTGTGGACCAATTATCTGAAACAGTTTGAAGCATCCGCTAGAATGAATAATTGGTCCGACAAGGAGAAAGCAGTGAACTTAACTATCGCGCTTCGGCGATATGCCTTAGATGTACAACAGACGATACCACTTACGGATTAACTGCTGCTCTTGAATATGAAGCAGCCACGATGGCTTCGGAATACAACAAAGGTACGACCATACAGGAAGAAGGTGATGATGACAGACTTGACCAGATCGTTAACTTGTTGAAAGGTATGGTAGACAAGAAGTCGAAGAAAATCAGGTGTTATCATTGTGGCGAGTTAGGGCATGCACGCAGTTCGTGTAAGCGTCCTACGACTCCTGCAAACCAAGAACTTCTTAAATGCAAAGCAGTCACGAGGAGCTCCCGGTAAAACAAAGGTAGGACCATGCAGGAAGAAGATGACGATGACAAACTTGACCAGATCGTCAACTTGTTGCAAGGTATGGCAGCAGGCAAGAAGCCGAAGAAGATCAAATGCCAGAAGTGTGGCGAACTAGAGCACGTACGCAGTCCGTCTAAGTGCCCCAATACTCCTGTAACGAAAGAGCTCCAGTCATAGGAGAAATCAGAGAGGGGTCAACATCCAGCTGATGTGAATCACCGAAAAGCCAACACTTTGCCTAGACAGTCATGCCCTGTAGACTATTCACAAAGCAACAAGTCGAAATCTAAGGAAGTTGCAGTTTCAAGAATTACAGTAGTCAATGAAGAATGGTCACCCACCAGGATCAGAGAAGATCAGGAGTATGATCCTTGCCTAAAGAAGATTCGGCAGTGGAAGGAAGAAAATCGGCGACCTACATGGCAAGAAGTGTCAAGATTTTCACCGACACTCAAGGCATATTGGGCTCAGTGGGACTCCCTTGTTCTGGAAGAAGACCTATTGAAAAGAATACTTGAGAACGATGATGGTTCTGAGAAGAGAAGACAGATAGTTATCCCGAGAGCGAGAGTAGCTGAGGTACTGAAGAAGTTACACAACAGTCCATCCAGTTTTAATAATCCATAATTTTTTTTCTTCCATCCATTTAGATGGTACAATTTTTTTTCTCGTCTGCATCCCATTTTTCCTCTCCTTCTCCCTCTCAAGGTGCCCTATTCAATAAGTAAATGTTGGTGACGATCTTGGGCGGTTCTGAAAATGGCATAGACGTCGATGTTTGTGCAATCTCTTATGTTCTTTAGCAATGAGTATATCTTCCTCCCGATGCCTCTTTTTCCTTTGATCTTCATAATCAGCTTAAGAAACTGGTACTCCTGAATATATGACATAGATAGGCTGCATCTCTTCGGTTCACTATTTGCAGCAGTTCCAATTCTCTTCCCATTTGGTTTAATTCGCGTTGGGTCTGCTTGTGCCCAAGTGGCTACTCCATACAGCAGCACCGAGTGAATATAGCATTTCACAGAACGGATTGTATTGTTAAACTTAGACTCGTGTTGATGTGCAGTCCTCTCATATTTGTGAATGTTATTCTGGCTTATTCAATTCTGCCACGTACCTCTGTATCTGGACTAAGGTCATTAGTTATCCAGTTTCCGAGATGTATTAACTTGAAAGCATGGTGGATATTCTTACCGTTCACTTCGATATTCAAATGTACATTTGGAGTGCTAACCACCATTACCGTCCTTTTTTCTGACTGATTTTTGAACCCAGCTGTTCTCCTTCGATATTTATCCTGTCGATAAGACGTTGAAGTGCTTCCTGGCTATCTGCTATTATGACTGTGTCATCGGCATAGCGAAGATTAATAACAACCTGCGCATTAATCTATATGCCATCCTCTGTATGTCTCAAGGTCTCAAGACGCTCTTCTTTTCCTAAATTGATGATATGCCGATTCTTCTCAAGATCTTCCCAACTCTTTCTTCAATTGCTTTTCTACTTTAATAATGTTACTTCAAATATACTCATTTTACTTTTTCTAGGTACTTTGCCGTCTTCTGTTCATCTTTTATCCCATATTTACCGAAAATTAATTATTATTCACAACATTTCCTAACTTTTCCCCAGTTTTTCTTATCAACTTTTAATAACTAAAACCAAATACTGTAAATTTTTGTAGATATTATCACACTTTCCAATTTAATCTTTTTAATGCATACTCTCGGTATTAGATATAAATCAACGATAATATCTACTTTATAAAGTCATCATTTTGAATTTACAAATTGAAAATTAAGCTGTAGCATGAAACAAGGTAGTACAATCGCGATAAAAACGTTAAAAGATCATCGCAAATTGATTCTCCAATATAGGTCACAGATAATGTTGGTCTGCTGTTCTTACTATAACCCACCTTTCTCTATTTCCGCTCTTCTGATATTAATAAAATTCATTTCACTTAAAGCCGATTATAGTTCACTCACAATAATAACGTGTAAAATGGATTACACAAAATTAGCATCAATAACAAACATCTCGACGCTTAAGACGTGATACCTTGTATCTACACTTTTCACGTAAATTGAGTTATTAGGACCAAAATTTGCAGAAAAAATTTCTATGTGATACCTCAGAATTTCATTTCGTAATCCTATTGGTTAGGTTAGGTTCTAGATCTATATCACAGCGGACATGCCCGTGAAAAATCCCTCCTTTGAAGAAACCCAAAAGGCCTTAAATAAGCTGAAAAATCACAAAGCGCCGGGTACGGACGAGATACCAGCAGAACTTCTGAAATATGGGGGAGACGCACTACATCGCCAAATCCACCACCTAATAACGCACATATGGTTAGAAGAAAGGATACCAGCACGATGGAAGGAAAACATAATAGTGCCCATCCACAAAAAAGGGGACAAAACAAGATGCGCGAATTATAGAGGAATCTCACTCCTAAACACGGCATATAAAACCCTCTCAAACATCATTCTTAGTAGACTAATCACTTATGCTGAAAATGTCCTAGGCGAATATCAAGCCGAGTTTAGGGCAAACAGATCAACAATAGATCAACTATTCACGCTGAGACAACTTCTAGAAAAGGGATGGGAGTATAACACACCCATACACAATCTTTTCATAGACTTTTGACAGGCATATGATAGCGTAGAAAGAAGCCAAGTATGGAATGCCATGGCGGAGTTCTCAATACCAAAGAAACTCATTCGGATGACCAAAGTCTGTATGGAGGGTGGAATATCTAAAGTACGTGTAAATAATAAACTGTCTGGCAGCTTTGAAATCAACAGTGGACTTAAACAGGGTGATGCGTTATCTCCACTACTTTTAAAACTTGTTATTAGAGAAAGCCATGAGGTCGGCCGAAATAAAAACAGAATTGCTATCGGTTCAAGGTCCCAAGCTGTTACTCGCATATGCAGATGACATAGATCTCGTTGGAGACTCCATCCTATCCACGAAAGACATTTTAAACAAGGTGGAAAGAGCAACAAGGGAAGTAGGGCTGAAGATTAATGAAGAGAAGACGAAATATATGTGTATAAATAGAACGACACAAAGAGACAGAATAGGACAAAATGTGACGATCAACACCTTTAATTTCGAAAGAGTACAACGTTTTAAGTATCTGGGGGCCGTAATCACAGCGGAAAACGATGTTACCGAAGAAATAAAAGACAGAATCCAATCTGCAAACCGCTGTCTATTTGCACTGAATAAGCTCATAAAATCAAAAAATCTCACAAGAAGTTCAAAGATCAAAATCTATAAATCCATCGTCAGACCTGTAATAATATACGGATGCGAAACGTGGACCATGACCAAAGCAAACGAAGAAAAGCTCAGACGCTTTGAACGAAAAATTTTCAGACCTCACCATGACATCACCACAAACCAGTATAAGATCAGAACCAATATCGAATTAAAAGCATTCTACAACGACGCCGATATTGTCCAAGAAATTAAATCACAGCGACTAAGATGGGCAGGCCCCGTGCACAGACTGAATAACGAAAGACTTGTAAAACTGGTATGGGAGGAGATTCCCACAGGCAAAAGACCACTCGGACGTCCCAGAATGCGATGGAGAGATAACATCCAAGCAGATCTCCGGGAAATGAACATTTCATTTGACCCTAGGTTGATGGAAGACCGAACAAGTTGGAAAAAAGTTGTACAGTCAGCCAAGACCCACCCAGGGTTGTAGCGCTACGTGATGATGAGGATGAATCCTATTGGTCTAAAAGTAATTCTTGTGACTTCTAGCATCTGAAACTTCAAGGTTAAGTGTGTGAGAACTTGCATCTACAGCATTTGCACGGTGTTTGTTTCACGGTGATGTTGTTGGTCGGTGAGTACACAATTTTTATGGTATTTTATTCGAAATTATGAATTATCATAATGAAACATTGCACCAAGAGCTCTTTATGAGTCTTTAACACATTATTTGAGCATTCTAATTCATTTCAATTTGATTTAGGAGCTTAATTTCTTTCAACGCGAGATACGTGTTCTCACTTTCGGAAATAACATTTTATTTTCTGTAGATACATGTTATCACTTGGTGATATTGATACTTAATTCTTTTGCTTGCAATTTATGTTTTAATGACAATTTTGTTAACAGATGAATCACAATTGAAATATGGATTCGAAAGAACAAATCTACTCAGCAAGAACTTCGAAGATATTTGAAAATTTAAAAATCATCAACAGAGAATCGATTAATTTTACTCAAAGTGTTCAGGGAGAACCCCAAAGTGTACCTATTGATATCGAGGAATGTGAATTTTATGATGAAACGGGCCAAAAAATACAAGGAGGTATCTGTAAAGGCATTCTGTTGGAGAACAATATATTTTTAGTTCAAGTGCCTAGTCCAGAGGAGGTCGAAAGATTTGATGAAAATAAACTAGAAGAAACAACCGATGGAATTTTTTTGACATGTATCCGGAATGATAACTTATTTCTAGCCGAGTTACTCACAGAGCCGCCACTAGATAATCAGAGTGGAGATCTATTTCCTGATTTACACTCCAATGAAGAATCAGATTCCAATCAAGATAATATTATCTCTAAGGAGAATAATGAATATCTCTCTTCTGACAGTGATTGTGAAAATTCAATTGGATCAGACAAGAATAAAGAATAAAAAAAGAAATCGTTTACCGATGCAAGAAAAATGGAATGATAACAAAAATAAGAAATTGAGACAAGAAGGTAAAGTCTATAGAGGATGGAGGAGACCAAAAAATTAAGGTGCCAAACGTGAAACCGAAAGAAAAAGCCAGAAAATTGGGACCGAGGTGTGTTTTTAAACTATGTTCCAAATCAAAAACTAGAAAGTGCTTCTATATATCAGTCACTTCAGCAAGAACTGTTTGAACAATTTTGGTCTGATATGAACTGGGACCAAAAAAAGATATATATTTCATCTGTCGTAACGAAATCACCTATAGCAAGGTCTACAAAATCTGGAGAAACATCAAGGCGAACTGGAAGTTTGAAGTACAGTATAAAAACTCCTGATGGACAAATTCTATCTCTTTGTAAGAAGTTTTTCCTATCAACATTTGTTTTGAAAGAATGGACCGTCAAAAATAAGAATTCAGTACTGTCGAATGCTTTATTAAGTTTGAGTGTTCATAAGAATATAACTATTTATCAAAAATTCCTGGAGAAAGCCATACCCAAATACAAGCAGATTCCGTTCATGCGCTCATCGAGCGTATACTTAAGATTAGATCTATTTATCTTCCTAGCGACTATATCAAAATAACAGAAGAAGCAAGACGAAAAGAACCCAATAAGGTGATAAACGTCATTGATTGTCTCGACCCTTACTTCGTGGAATATGCTCATATTAGTGTTTTTAAATGAAACTCCAGGTCTCTAGTTAATTCCACAATATAATACAAGTTATTGAAAATTCTAAAAAATTGACAATTGTTTCGATAAATCAATATCATCGTCAGAATGACAGAAGTTACATTTCATTTTATGCCTACCTGATGTTTAGTAGTTAATTTTGGCTAGACCAAAAACTAATCAAAAAGTTGAAATCAATCCACTTGCAAGATAACTATAAACTGATATCGTTCGATGTAACTAATATGTTTACTAAAATTCCTCCTAAAGAATGTCTAATACTTGTAAGAAAATTACTAGAAGATAAAAATATTAATCCAGGAATAATATCAGATATACTTAATTTATTTGATGTATGCATTAATCAGAATTATTTCACTTTTGACAATAAGATATATATTCAAAATGAAGGTTTACCAATGGGAAGCCCTATATCACCTATTTTAGCAAACATTTTTATGGACAATTTAGAAAGAAAGATCTTTGAAAGTAATATTTCGAAAAATATTTTATTTTGGTATAGATATGTAGATGACATATTAGCTTGTTTTATGGGTAGTGAACGACAATTAGATGTATTTTTCAACCACATCAATAATTTACACCCGAAAATTAAATTTACATTAGAAATTGAAGAAAATAGCTCAATCAATTTTCTTGATTTGAAAATTCAAAAAGTTAATAATGTACTTGATTATTCAATTTACCGAAAACCAACACAGACTGATGTGACAATTCCATTCAATTCTAATCACCCTGTCTCACACAGACTAGCGGCATATAATTCAATGATACATAGAGCTTTTTCAGTTCCTATGAACAAATGTAATTTTGATAGAGAGATTAATACAATTAGACAAATAGCAACATCTAACGGTTATCCATTAGATATGATAAATAGGCTAATTAGTAAAAAAGAGAAAAAAGTGGCATTACAACTAATATATCATAAACAAGCTGATGAAATTATTTTTAAATTTCTCAGAAACGATCAGTTTTGAGTATGGGAAATATAAAAGTATTTCACCTTTATTTTGTCTATAGTATCTATAAATATAAAAAATATAGGGTGTTCCATAAGGAAAAATATAACTTTGGTATGTTATTTATTTGTGGGTCACCCTATATATTTCAAAATAATTTCGGAATATGCTCCTCATGGACCCACATATGACTGTGCTAAATGTTTTCCCCTAACTCTTTTCATTTCTCGTGGAAATACCGAGGCGAATGTGGTGGGCCATCCGGTATATTCAAAATGAAGGTTTACCAATGGGAAGCCCTATATCACCTATTTTGGCAATAATTTTTATGGACAGTTTGGAAAGAAAAATCTTTGAAAGTAATATTTCAAAAAATGTTTTATTTTGGTATAGATATGTAGATGACTTATTAGCTTGTTTTATAGGTAGTGAACGACAATTAGATATATTTTTCAACCACATTAATAATATACACCCAAAAATTAAATTTACAATAGAAGTTGAATAAAATAACTCAATCAATTTTCTTGATTTGAAAATTCAAAGTGTTAATAATGTACTTGATTATTCAATTTACCGAAAACCCACACACACTGATGTGACAAATTCATATAGTTCAAATCACCCCATGTCACATAAACTAGCGACATATAATTAAATGATACATAGAGCATTTTCAGTTCCTATGAACAAATGTAATTTTGATAGAGAGATTAATACAATTAGACAAATAGCAACATCTAACGGTTATCCATTAGATATGATAAATAGGCTAATTAGTAAAAAAGAGAAAAAAGTGGCATTACAACTAATATATCATAAACAAGCTGATGAAATTAAAACTTATAAAACCATCACATATGCAGGAAATATTTCTAATAATATTTCAAAGATAATATCTTCAGCAACGGATACAACAATTTCTTTTAAAACAGAAAGTAACGTTAGTACAAAATTGTTAAATGTAAAAACAAAAATACCACTATTAAAGAAGTCAGGTATATATAAACTCAAATGTCCAGAATGTAATGCTGTCTATTTGGGTCAGACCCTTAGGAATTTTGAAGTACGATACAGTGAGCACTTACGAGCATACAGATTAAAACAACCAGATAAATCCCACTACGCAAAACATCTACTTGACACCAATCATTCATTGACACCTAACACAGAACTAGGAGTACTGCATATTTGTGAAAAGAAACAAGAACTGGATTTCCTTGAAGAACTGGAAATTAGAAGACATTTAAGAAACCCACAATATGAAGTTGTCAATGAACAGTTAAATCTAGGGAATTCTCCACTAATAAACTGTCTTCTTAAGTGATAATTGTAAAGATCAGCAGATATAGTTTTCCTGGTTTTCTATATCATTGCACAGTTATACTGATCTTAATTGGAAAAATGATATCCAGGATATCACCATAGGGCTAATAATATCTAAGCTTCAATATTTGTAATATCACATCTTCTTCTTTTTTCTATAAACATATATTAAGCCAATCACAAGTTAGGTTACTTCTTGGTCTAGCCAAAATTAACCACTAAACATCAGGTAGGCATAAAATGAAATGTAACTTCTGTCATTCTGACGATGATATTGATTTATCGAAACAATTGTCAATTTTTTAGAATTTTCAATAACTTGTATTATATTGTGGAATTAACTAGAGACCTTGAGTTTCATTTAAAAACACTGATAAACGTCACTTACGACTTCGTCAAAGATTCCCTTAATCAGAAATATGACTCCATAAGACCTTGCAAAAAAACGAACGACCCAACAGTTAACGATATCAAAGTAATTAAGTACACTCCAAATGGTACTATAGAAGTAAAATTAAGCTTTAAATAAGAATTTCAAAGTCTTCCACAGAGAAGAAATAAAAACAAACCGGTACCTGACCTGTTAACGTTTCCACAATTGAGACACCAATCAATAAGAATAAAGAAGCAGAAATGGTAGCATCTTCAGCAACTGAAGGCTGTCATACCAAAGGATTGCCACGGATTTTACGATATCTTGCCACATGTCGAAAACTGAATATAAAAATAGTCTATTTTTGCACCAAAGATTTTATTCTAAAGAATTATTTGTTTATGTTTGTTTGTATTTTGAGACTAAGTTCATGTCATTATGGAAAATGTTTTGTTATTTCCCTTCCATTCATATGTGAGAACACCTAAGTACCATTTTTGCTCATTCAAGTGAATGAGATTCTCTGTATGTACAGTTAAAATTTGTTTGACACTATTATCGAGTCGAATTCGAATTCTGATTGATCGAAATGAAGATCTTGTAAAATAATATTTGAATCCTGCAAATAAATCTTACCGTTTTCAAATTTTGGACGGTTTTTTATCTCTCCTGTAAAATTGGCCGAAATGTACATACAAGGTATCACGTCTTAACCATCGAATTCTGTCACATGTCACTTCAGTACCAACAAAATATAATGAACACAAACAATGCTAATGTAATTTTATTGTATTTAAAAAATTCAGTAAATGCGAATTATCAAAAATATTGTGTAAAACTTGCGTCATAATGACTTTTTGTAGTACTTGTGCTTTGTCCAACTCACCGCCTCGAGGCTCGTTGCGCAAACTACACCCGTACTACAAAACGAGTCATTGCGACACTTGTTTTACAATAATATATTGTATAGTAAGTGTTGAAAAAGAAGATTTCATACGAGTGCGCAAAATCGAGCGACGAGCCGTAGGCAAGTGGCTTAAGCAAGTGTGAATCGAATTTTCAACACATAATATACAGGATATTTTTCCGATGACTTCAAAAAACGCTGAGTTAGTATTTATTTTTTAAATAAAAGTTTATGGTAAGGTTACTACAATTTTAAAAATAAACTGATGCTTCAACACCATTGTCGACTATTTTATGTTCATTAGTTGATACGAAGTTTTGAATTTTATGCATATCAGACTCACAATTACAGAAAATAATCAATAATTCTCTCCAACTGTGTTATTAGAGTAGTCGAAAGCTTTAGAAGTTAGCTGTAAATAATTACAGGACGTGCCCCTATCAAAACATGTCCTTCCCATGGCTACTCTTCCCTACACTAATTTAATAAATCAGCCATTTACCCACGAAAATTCGACCAATAGGAGCTGTGATATGGCGGTGATCATACGTTTATTATTGTTTTGACTGACCGCATATGTGAGATAAGTTTATAAGAGTGACTACTGAATCATCTCAAAATTTGGAGTCTCTTCCATTTCATAGAAGTCTCACTCACTGTCTCTAGTGTATACAAATATATCAGATAATAAAAATATGTTGTCTGGATCTCAAAGTACAAGTATTTTTTTTATGAATGACATGCTAGGACAGACATAATTCCCTCAGGAGCATTACTTAACTATGTATATATTATACACTTTTTCTTTTTCCTGTCCACTAGGGACGCGTAAAATAATGTGAAATGTCGACAGAAATCGATTCGTCTCATGCAAAATTAAGTCTTCAGAACCTTGAACTGACTTTCTGATGTGATGTTTCCGCTCTGCATTAATAATTTCATTCTATCTCGAAAATCAATTTTCTATTTTATCATCAAGTTCGTCTATTAGGTTTTATTGACTGCTTCTAATGAATATAATCAACAATGCCAAGGTTTCGTTGTTAATGATTATGTGCTAAGTACGTTCGTTTTCTCATGAATAGAGTGAATCATTTACAATTGGTAGAATGTTCATTATTTGTACAAAACAGTGGAGCTCTAATATAATTAAATTGGAGTTGATGAGACTCTTATTCGTAAGATAGATTTAATTTGGTCTAAATTAATTACTTCAGGTTTTCATTATCAGTGTTTTCATATTGGCATTACGTAATCCAATTAGCCCGACAATTTTTCTCAAAACTCTATCTCTATTTTCATAGGATTAACATTCAGTGAATCAAAATTAATTAGTTTGATTATATCGGAAATATTCTGTAAAAGAGTCTCAGTATTGGATAGTTATTTTTATAGTTTGCTTATAGGTATAGGTTGGTATTTTAAATTTAGGTTGTGTCAAGTAACTGGTTTGACCGGTCACATTAGTTCAGTATAAAGTCAAAAAGATATCACTTTAATAACATAACGTACAAAATTATTTTCAAAGTTGTCCTGTTGTGGTGCGGTGTCCAAGTAATAATATAGAAATCATGGCTAATTTTGAGCAATTATACAAATTTATACTTATACACAACAGTGGTAATAAATTTATTATCTATTTATGAGATTATGAAGTTGAAACGGCGAATAAAGGTTAGTTAAAGGTAGAAATTCAAATGATTATAATAACTTTGAAAGCAAATTCTAGAGATAAAAGTATTTTAGGTCTGCAAATGCTGGAAATAATTTTCTCTATAAGTCTACTTTTGTAATACATACCTAATAAAGAATATACTTGATTCCAGATCCGAATTTTTGGGAAGACATTACTACTAAGTATTATTCCATGCTTAGAAGAGGGTTAGTGAAAGCAGATAATAATTAAGTTTCCTCAGATAAAGAGGAAAGCCTAGTGGCATATGGAAGTATGAGTCTTGGTGTGGAAGAAACTTTTGAAGAACCCTTGGAAGTACCTTGTGAAGAACCCTTGGAATAACCTGGTAGGTACTAGTGGTATGTACATACCAACATGTGGAAAAACTGTATCTTATACACTTCTCTTATTTCCAGGATATAGTAATAGGTTCATTTGGCCACGAAATGGAGTTTTATCTCTTCTTGAAGAATTATTGAGAAGAAAACAGCAATTACTGCAGCCACATAAGAGAAGAAAATTATTCTCTCAAATAGCAAAAGTATTAGGATCTCAGGGATATGCAGTTACATGGGAAAATTGTGATAGAAAATGGAGAGGTTTGCAAGCAATGTACAAAAAAATTCTAAGTAAGGAAAATGCTTCTGGCAGTGGAGCAATCAATTGGAAATTCTATAACATAGTCCAGGAAATAGTAGCTGAAGACCTATCCTACAATCCAGTTACCACAATTTCTGCAGGAGTTGCATCCACAACAACTGTCAATAAAGATACCCCAAAAGAAAAAAGTGGTAATGCTGAGCCACAATCAAAGAGAACTAAACTTTCCAAAGATTATATTGATAGCCAATTCTCTGCAGTGAATGAGAATCTCAAAAGTCTTGATGACACCATAAATATATTAGTTGGTGTTCAGGACCGACGAAATGAAATTTTAGATATATTGGTATCAAATTTTGAAAAAAACTCATTATGTTGAATAGTCAAGTTGTGTTGTGATTCAAAATATGAATAATTTTTAGTTCCCGACTTCCTATTCAACATGTGATAACTAGTATAAATACGTTTATACTGTTCAATGGTTTTGAAATAAAATAATCCACATAACACAGCATCATTTATTTATCCTCAATTGAGATTAAATACAGAAATGTTTATCATATAATAAAGCACAAATATAATTTCTTTTATTTTGAGCAGATTGTCAGTTTTTTATTGGTTGTTGCACTTGCTTCTATTATTTCTAGACATTCCAGTTCTTCTGCATCTGCATATGAATTGTTATAATGTATTGTGTCATCATTATTGAATATAAGAAAATTATGCAATACACAACAAGCCAAAACATGATCTCTAATATTTTGTAGTTGTAGACTCCATGTGTTTTAGTCTCCTCCATTTACCTTTAAGAAGGCCAAATGCTCATTCAGTGTGGTTTCTGATACTAGAATGTATTACATCATAATGAACTTCTTTATCTAGTGAGTGTCCATTGTCTCTATATGGAATCATCATGTATGGGGCCAAAACGTAGGCAGAATCTTCCAGCAGATGACCATCTTCACCAAGTAATTCTACACTATTATTTTTCAATTTATAATGGATAATGGACTTCTACTGAACACTCTACTGTCATGAAGGCTTCCAACCTCTCCAAAGTAAACATCAGTAAATGCTCATCTATTATCGCACACCCCCTGCAGAATGAGTGCAGTATTCTTTTTGCAATTGTAATATTTTGTTGGATCTTAAGGTGCTTTGATATTGACATACATTCCATCGATAAAACATGTGACATTTGGAAAGCCACTGTATTCTTCTACAGATGACTTTATTTTGTTTACAGTAGCTTGTAAAAGGCCATTTAAGGAAATATTCGCTCATAGAATTTAGGAGCTTGATTACATTAATATAAACGAAATAGGCCGTTCCTTTTCTTCAGTGGAATCTTTCCCCAACACACCTAAAGCTGTGTGGTGTAGCAAGAACATAAAGTGTTATCAACATTTGGGTACACATAGGAATATTCAATTTTCTAATTTCCTGGCCTTCACAATTACTAATGGTAGTGAGTAGAACCTAAAATGGGTACCATTGATTGTAGTATTTATTTTACAATATCTCCTATACAAACCTCAAAAGTGGTTCTCGTCATCCTGAAGTGTTGATGGAAACTAATGTCAGGATAATTCATAATAGTGTTCTTATAATAATTAAATCTGCGAATATCCTTTTCCAACTAGAAAGGCAATTGATAACTATCTGTTTGAGCAGGTTATTTTATTTAATTACCAATGTCTTATAGGTGAATATATAAAACAGGAATTGATTGAAAACTCTTGACTGTCTTTAAAATTATGAGATCGTCATCTTCCAGTGCATACAAAAGTATTTTTATGAAATTTTCTTTAATATTGGGTGCCGCAATATTATTATTTATTGGCTATAACTTCAGATCTATATTCTTTATTAATTATTGCAAAAACATCAGGAAAATAAAAATATCATACAAGCATAAAAGACTTGGCCTAACACCTAACCAAATTCGTTGTGTCGTTTTAAAATGACAGGGCGTCAACATCTAGCCGTCAAGTCAACCATGTGACCACGCTGGTTAAGTCAGTGTGGTTCGACGAGAGACTTGACACAGCCTTAGTTTCAACAAAAATCCCTGCAACACTTTTAAGTGAAAGAAAATAAATATGTATAATAACATCCGTTTTACAAATAGTTGTTATTTGAGACATGGTTAGATTTTAATGATGCTCATTTAAAGGAGTATCTAAATATCCGATAATGAGAATCTTAACATTTTATTATATTGAAATGCCGATATAGGTTTTTTAGAATATACAAAGGAAACCAGATGTTTGCTTTAAGTGTAAGTACCAAGAAATGATAATATCGTATAGTGAGTTGAAAAATTTTTTAGTCTGAACTGATATTCTGTAATAGAAAGGCATACCTACCGGGTGCTCTTAATTCACATGAAGAGTATGATGCACCTTGTCGAAAGGTCCGTCAAGCTGCCCCTCCCCCGGTTAGATTTTTTTTCACCAAAATGTTAGCACACATAAAGGGCACCTAGCACAACAACTTTTATGGCTAGCACACCAACAGCTCACAATAAAAATGCTTTTGAATTCGGGGGCGGCCAGGTTAACGCTAGCCCCCTCCGGTTGGAATTTTTTCGCCAAAATGACTTCTTTGTTTACTACTCTGGAAATATCTAGGCCTGTAACTTGTATATATTTTTCAATTTTATTGTGCCATAAATAAATAACGTTTTTTGAATATTATTAATGTAGTTGCCTAACAAAATCATGTGTCAGTTTTTTATCCAGGTAGTTGCCTCTTTTTTTTCAAGACTGTGTAGTCATGTAGGTGAAACAAAATCCATATCCTTCATTACTTTATGTGAATGCCTTCCGTCCGATTAGACGAATATAATTGATTTTGGTTATGTTTAGATTTACTTACTTTTTGTGCGTTGAAGGTTCTTGCGGTTGGAATTTTTCCGCCAAAATGCTAGCACAAATAAAAGACACCTAGCACAACCAAGCACAAATTTTTTTATAGATAGTACATCAACAATGCTTTTGAATTCAGGGGGTGGAGGGTGTCTGCAAAATAACGCTATGGTTACACGAATGAATGAAAATGTTGGATGTATATGTCCCTAACATCATTTTCCTATAAAAAATGGACCCTAAACAGCATTATTGTTGTCAGCTGTTGCCGGATTGTGCGTGATATCTATATTTTCCCATCTAGCAGGGTATTTGATTAATTGATAATTGACTGTTATTTAATTAATTATTATTTATTTATTTTCAAATAATGCTTAAAAACGAAAGAATACAAAAAACCTTCACTTTTAAAAATAATTTTGTTGAAATCATAGTAATTTTAATAAAACAAAATAATTGAATTGAACCATTTAGTCACGGAATCAGAAACAATCCGTGCACAAATAAGTTGCAAATTACGTCACACTATAAAAAAGGCAACGACAAATGTTTGCGTACAGACATGTTCGATAAATAATTGTCCAAAAAAGCGAAGTCGTTGGATATGTCGTTTGGACAAAGTTGTGCAATCTGGGAAGGGGCGGCTGAGATCCCTAAAAATGTTGCAATATATTCAGAATACATGTTTTAGACTGATCGTGGTTCACTGTAGTCCTTATTTAAAAGAAACACTCAACCTTTATATTTAAATTTGCCAGAATTTTTATTGCCGAAGTTGATGGTTAATTAACCATTGTAATGATAACATAAATATTGCATTTCACTACCAGATTTTTTTTACATTCCCAAATTTACTTAGAACGCGCAGCTTTTATTTCTTAGAGCCGGTTAATCAGAGCTTCAAATATTTCTGTGGCATATCATAAGAAACCAACACTACTATGTATTTTTCAAAGTTTTTAATATGTAACTGCCAATGTATGTTTGTTCGGTTGCAATCGGTTGCAATCTTGCAACTCAGTTTTGAAGCAGATATCTTCAACCGATTGAGCTGAAATTCTGTATATACGTCTAGTTGCATGCCAATCCATGATTAGGTATGTCACGTCATTCTAAATTCAACATGGCGGATCACCAAAGTTGGCGGACTAAAGAAAGTAGACTACATTTTTTATGCTTTCTTACAATATGGGTATGAAATGGAAGGACTTGCTAAGAATACGAATGTGAGTTATAGTTCGTTGCTCCAATCCGTCTACAATTTTGGTGTACTTGGGTTTTTTGAGTCCCTTATAATGACTTTGAGGTCGAATTGTTCGACTGTGTTGCATCGATTGGTTCACTTTGACTTGTGTTATTTGTCGAGATAGATGTCAATAGCATTGGTTTGTAACCCTATATTGAAGAGCTGGACTGTTCGAAATTAATCGGCAAACGACATTGCAACAATGGTGTGTTGAATGAGATGAACATACTGAGAAACCTGTCGAGCGGTAACTAAAAAGTAAAAAAATAAATTAAAAGTAAAAGACATTTTAAAAACTAGCTTTTATTCAAATGCACTAAAATAAAATGAACTTTTCCTTTAAAGCTTTTACTATCAAATTATAACGTCATTGCACAATTTATATAATATAAAAGCTTGTCGTGAAATTTACCTGTGTAGATGAACAAGTAAATTAAATAAGTTGATCTGATTGATTTTAAATTTTATAATATTCCAACTAAATCAAAATGAGTACTGAAATCTCGCGACAAGTTTTTATATCATATAAATTGTGTAATGACGTTATCAGTTGATAGTAAAAGTTTTAAAGGAAAAGTTTATTTCATTATTTTCAGTGCATTTGAATAAAATGCTTGTTTTCAAAATATTTCTTATTTACAATTTATTTCAGTTGGAAAATGAACGGTTTTAAAGATTAAGACATACTTTTCCGCACTAATGTACTCCGGTGGCTGTATTGTGCTAACAAACCGAAATTTTTCCAAAAATGGCCAAAAATGTAATATATCTGGATTGATAAGACCCATTTCACTGGCTCTGGTGAGCAGAAAATCATTAGAGTTCATCCGTGTGATGATCTCAACAATATCCAATCATAAAATTGGTCACTTGTTTACACTCCGGAGGATGTATCGTGTTAACAACCCGAAATTTCTCAATAAAAATAGGTAAAAAAACTTTTTAAGTTAAACGGTTTTATGTTAAACATACATTGCAATGTTTAAGATAAATGTACTAAAAACCAAAAAATAATAAAATAGATACAGTCATGGGAATTATAAACATATGCATAGACTAGACTAAAATAAAACCGTGGGGCACGTTAATTGTCTACAATCGTTGATTAAAATTTTTGTTTTGTAATGTTACACTATAATTAGGCAGTTGTTTAACCGACAACGATGGACGTGTGATAAGTAGGGCTAGAATGTGGAAACAAGCTAGCAAGCTCGATTATAAGCGAGTTTTAGGGTTTCATAGTGGTGAGCGAGTAGTACTTTTATCATATGTTTTGTCGATTAAAGACAAACTACGAGCAGTGAAACGATTCCTCGCCAGCCAGCAGTGTGAATGTCCAACGATAAACTAGTTGAAACATCTCTTTTATTTACATGGAGTGTATAACTATTGGAATTTCCATGAGCAAGAAAATAGTAAGTAATTTCCTCACCGTCTGCGGGCCAACTGCCGAACGACGAATTAAACGATTCTTCTATCGCACATTAAGTCGATAAATTGTAGACAATTGACGTGCCCCACGGTTTTATTTTAGTCTAGTCTATGCATATGTTTATAATTCCCACGACTGTATCTATTTTATTATTTTTTGGTTTTTAGTACATTTATCTTAAACATTGCAATGTATGTTTAACATAAAACCGTTTAACTTAAAAAGTTTTTTTACCTATTTTTATTGAGAAATTTCGGGTTTATTTATATTTTTTTTTACCATTTTGTTCCCACGAGTAATGGACATTTAAACGGTCGACCCCCCCAGAGGTCCAATAAAGGGGCAAGGCTATGTACAACAAGATGCGCCTGAGTCTTGAGGGGAAAACGCTAACAACATATCATTTTTATCCACCCTAATGCCATACAGTTCTCGGCGCGTTTTAACCTTTCACCTTAACTTGGGTGGTGTACCGCTAACGACGTATCATTTTTAGCCACCCTAACGCCACACAGTCCTCAACACGATACAAAATCTTGACTTGGGTGGTGGATTCAGGCTGGATTAATCAGATACCTAAATTACAGATTCAATTTCTAAATTTAAATCTTATTATTATACGCCATTTAGTGGCTGCGCCCATCTTAAATATTGAGGTTGTATAGTGCACTGTATTCTTCTTGTCAAGCCCTTTTATTTGTTGATACCCATATTGGTGGGATTGATAAAAAATTGTTATCAGCCATTTGGTAGCGGCGGCCATCTTAGATTTCAATTTTGCATAGTAAATTGTATTCTACTTGTTGAGACCTTTCATTTGATACCCATGTTGATGGGATTGATAAAACCTACGTTATCCGCCATTTTGTAGAGGCCGTTATCTTGGATTTTAATTTTATATAGTATATTGTATTCTACTGGTTGAGCACTTTCATTTGATACCCATATTGATGGGATTGATAAAACCTACGTTATCCGCAATTTTGTAGCGGCCGCCATCTTGGATTTAAATTTTTTATAGTATATTGTATTCTGCTTGTTGAGCCCTTTCATTTGATACCCATGTTGATGGGATTGATAAAACCTACGTTATCCGCCATTTTGTAGCGGCCGCCATCTTGGATTTCAATTTTTTATAGTATATTGTATTCTGCTTGTTGAGCCCTTTCATTTGATACCCATATTGATGGGATTAATAAAACATAAATTATCCGCCATTTTGTAGCGGCGGCCATCTTGAATTTATAATGATAATGAATAAACATAATTGTATTGTCACCAAAATCCAAAGTGTATACAAAATTTCAGATTAATCGGTTGACAGGAAGAGGGTGAAATTTGAATGACTAAATTTGACCCAAGAATAAATAAAACAAACGGGGTGAGCTAAATAAAACCGTTTAAAAATGACCAAAAATGTAGTATCTCTGTATTTATAGGACCCATTGTACTGATGCTGATGAGCTGAAAAACAATAGCATCTGTGATGTTGTGAACAGTATCCACTCATAAAATTGGTCACGTATAAACACACCGAGGGCTGTATTGCTAACAAACCTAAATTTCTTGAAAATGACCAAAAACGTGGTACTTCAGGAACCATAGCAACCGTTGTACTGGTTCTGGTGAGTTCAAAATCAATAAAGTTCATCTATGTAATGCTCTTAACAATATTCAATCATAAATTTGGTGACTTTATGCACTACGGAGACTGTATCGTGCTAACAAGAAAAAGCGGCCGACGGCACTAACGACGACATACCCACAGGATTTTTTGTCTAAAAACTTGTATTTAGTATTTTTCACGCTGAAAAACGTGAAAATTATTTAAGAAAATTCCAAGATCCCAACTTTTTTTGGGGTAAACCTTTTTTCGCAATCTTAGATAGGGTTGGCAGAAAAGTAAAAAGATTGGATTAGCAAGAACCTTCAACGCACAAAAAGTAAGTAAACCTAAACATAACCAATATCAATTATATTCGTCTAATCGGACGGAAGGCATTCACATAAAATAATGAAGGATATAGATTTTTTTCACCTACGTGATTTCACAGTCGTAAAAAAAGAGGCTACTACCTGGATAAAAAACTGACAAATGGTTTTGTTAGGCAACTACATTAATAATATTCAAAAAACGATTTTTAAATTTCGTTATTTATTTATGGCACAATAAAATTATAAGATATATACAAGTTACAGGCCTAGATATTTCCAGACTGGTAAACAAAGAAGTCATTTTGGCGAAAAAGTTCCAACCGGAGGGGGCTAGCGTTAACCGGGCCCCACCCGAATTCTAAAGCATTTTTATTGTAAGCTGTTGGTGTGCTAGCTATAAAAAATGGTGTGCTAGGTTGTGCTAGGTGTCTTTTATCTGTGCTAGCAATTTGGCAAAAAAATTCCAAACCGGGGGGGGGGGGGCTAGCGTTAACCTGGCCCCACCCGAATTCAAAAGCATTTTTATTGTAAGCTGTTGGTGTGCTAGCTATAAAAAATGGTGTGCTAGGTGCCCTTTATCTGTGCTAGCATTTTGGCGAAAAAATTCCAACCGGGGGGGGGGGGGGGCTAGCATTAACCTGGCCCCACCCGAATTCACACAAAAGCATTTTTACTGTGAGCTGTTGGTGTGCTAGCTATAAAAATTGTTGTGCTAGGGGCCCTTTATGTGTGCTAGCATTTTGGTAGAAAAAAGCTAACCGGGGGGGGGGGGGGCAGCTTGACGGACCTCTTGTCGAAGTGTCATTGGTGGTCTGATGTATGTTAGGATTTGTACAAGACCAGGTTTAAGTCAGTCGTAAATATTAATTGATGATTATTAGAATGTTATATTATTAGTAAATGGTTTGATAAGGTTTTTTCTAGGTTTCCCTTATCCTTGCAATATATGTTGGATCATTATGTACGGGCTGCAATATATAACCGGCCACCGGCCCCCAAAGATAGTACAAGGTAGGTATATCTTTAGCTAATCAAAATATCATTATTTACGTTTCATTTCATATCTTTTAGGTGAAATATGTATATAGGATTAATTTAGGAGAGTAATATTTGAGGGGGCGTATTGAAATTATAAATTTAGTTTCAACAAATAGAATTTCATTTTTATTACTTTAACGCTTTTAAGTGAAAGAAAATAAAGAAAGCTACATTTTACAATTTTCTATAATTTAAAAAAAAGGTTGACATCGTCTATTATTTTGTTTGTTTGGACGATGTTTATTTGGAAATATGTATAAGCTCTATATACAAGTTGATATATAGTTATATACATAAATTTAATCAATTTTATCACCTATAATCTCCCTAGTGCTTAAAAAATTTCCGGACATTAATTCAAGGATGTGGTCTGATATTGATAATAAGATGACAACGATGGACGACAAAATCAAGGAGTTAGAAAATAGATGACAGATATAAGAGCTCAAGACACGCCAACGGAAGAAAAGAAGACCGAGCAAACAAAACCTTGCTAAGTTAGAAGACATTGGCAGTTTTACTCGAGTCAAGGCCCCAACGTTCGATAGAAAGATGTCGTGGACCAATTATGTAAAACAATTTGAAGCAGCCGCTAGAGTGAATAATGGGTCCGATAAGAAGAAGGCAGTGAACTTAAGTATTGCGCTTAGGGGAGATGCCTTAGATGTCCCACTGAGTGTAAAATAAATCAAAGTGCATAATTAGGAACGTTGGAGGAATATATTAAGTTTTCTTTCCAAGGGTTGTTAGAGTGAATAATTCAATATTTTGTTGGAGCTTGATAGAAGAAAGCAGATACATAGAAGAGTTGCAACAACATCACTTCACTTTCGTAGAAAAGTCACGGATGAGTTTGAGCTGGACGAGTAAAGGGTATGAGGAGTTTTGTATATGTGTTACCGGATGGAGAAGTGCCAAGGAACTCTGGAGATTGCGGAATGCTTACTCTCTCCCAGAGGAATTGTTAGAGTTTTTTGTATGTTTTCCTTTCTTGTAACAAACCCCCTTATTATCCTAAGATCTGAAATTGCGAAGAGAATGCGAATTCTAAGGTGTTGTTCACATTAAACAAAAAAAACCGAAACGCTAGGAATTTTGCTGTTATATAATGTTATGTAATGTCTCAGCTGAAATATTTCGCGACAATTTGAAAGTTCATTCGAAGTCCCATTCGATTACAATTTTTTCTTATTTGAAATTATGCAGATAAAGTTATTTGTTCCTATCCGTAGTATTTATGATAGATTACATAAACATAGGACGATTTTGAACTTGATATTCTGAGTCACATCGTTATTTTCGAGCATTCGATAAGGACACTTTTTCTATGTTTTATTCAACAAAAAGCTTTATACATTTTTATTATACCTTGCGCCTATTTCTGGGGGTATAAAAAACTGAAAAAGATATCTGATTAAATAAGAGAAATTTACACATGAAAACAAACAACAAGCAAACAATTTTTGATAATAGGATTAGAAAGACATGGAAAACAAAGCAGAAAAATACACAAAAAGGTGTCTCAATGTGTATTAAAATTGCGGAATTCTAGTAGAGTGATTCAATACATTCAAAAATTTAATACCTAATAGTTTGATATAAATATACATATAAACCTAGAACACAAAATATAATGTTCATAAAGATTGTTCAGTTCTTTTCCAGTAAATTAAATGATCTTACTCACGAAGATATTTTTTTTAAACTTTTATTTTTCAAATATACAAAAGTTTAATAATTTAAATATGATGTGACAGTCTACATCCACAGCAATCTTTATTTATATAAACAGTTCAAATAACTTCCGTGTATGCATGATGTCATCATATAACTAGTATTTTTCATTATATGTACAGTAGAAACGGTGAAGCTTCTCCATCACGTGACTTAGTTGACGATATTATTCAACACATACTATGTTGGTACTGGCTTCTTCTAATAATAGAAAAAGAGCGAAACTCAATACAAGCGTTTGTTGTATTGTTTCGATTAAGATGCATATATTTGATGTCGTCACGTGATGGAAACGACTCAGCGTTTCTAGTGTAGATTTATCTCACTCTCTCTCTCTTCTAGCCGTTTTCTATCCTTTGGATATATGCCTCTCTCATATTTTTCCAGTTTTCCCTGTTCTGTGCCACTTGGTTCCAGTTAAGTCCGGATGTTCTTTTGATGTCATCATACCATCTTTGCTGTGGTCTGCCGGTGCTTATTTTCTCCCCCCAAGGTCTCCATCTTGTTATTTTTCCGCTCCAGTTGTTTTTATTTCGGGCAACATGTCCGGCCCAGTTCCATTCAAGACTGCCTATTCGCCTCACTATGTCCTCTACCTTCTACCTCTACTAGATTTATACTATTACTATAAACCAACGGTTCTCAAACTTGTGTTGTATGCCAGTGAATAATCTTCCGGGGGAGTGAACAAATCTTGTCGTTGTTCTGAAGTGACTCCATATCTAGCTTTCCCGGTACCTCCATACGCGCCCATAAATTCAACGAAGGTAGGGTCAGACACATCTCGAATATGGTATACTCCTTTCTCTAGGTCATGGTCTCCTTCGAATGGCACTAGTCGATTTTGGTGAACTACTTTTGGTTTTCCGTTGGGGATCTTGCTTATGCGATATATAACATCATTGATCCTTTTCTTGATTAAGTATGGACCTTCCCACGGTTTTTGTAATTTTTGAGAAAATCCTTTTCTCCTCGTCTGGTTGTGTAACCATACTTTGTCCCCTTCTTTAAAACCGCCTACTGTGGCCTGCGTGTCGTACCGACTTTTCATTCTGTCGCTGGCAAATTGACGATTTGTTAGAACTAATTCATGAATATCGTCCAGTCTTCTTCTCAATTGGATCACGTATTCTTCTCCTGCTAGATCTTCTCCAGGCCAACAGCCAAATTCCAGGTCACAAGGAAGCCTCGTTACACGTCCAAACGGGATTTTCGCAGGTGTTTCACCCGTGGACTAATTGACGGCAGATCGATAAGCCAATGCAAATAGGGAAAGATATTGGTCCCAATCTCTCTGATGGCTGGAAACTACTTTGGACAGATATTTTCCAATAGTCATGTTCATTCTCTCGACCATTCCGTCTGACTATGGATGTAATGCTGTTGTCCTGGTCTTCTTCATTCCCAGCTTGTCGCAAATAGATGGCTTTCGAAATTTCTTGCCTGGTCGCTGTGGACTTCCAATGGCACTCCATATCGGCTGATAAATTCTTTCACCAATACATCCGCAACAGTTGTGGCCTCTTGGTTCGGGATAGCGTAAATTTCCACCCACTTTGTGAAATAGTCCATTACAGCCAGTATGTATTTGCCACCATTTTCGGTCGTCGGAGATGGTCCAGCGATATCTAAAGCAATCCTTTCGAAATGGCTTCAAACAGTGTACTGTTTCATGGGTGCCTTTCCCTTGCGATGTGGTCCATTACTCGTAGCACAAGTCGTACATTTCTTACACCAGTCCATCACGTCATCGGATCTGTTCATCCAATAAAACCTCTCACGGATTCGCTGGAGGGTTTTCTTCACTCCCAGATGACCTCCCGATGGACTTTCGTGTAACTTATTTAGTACCTCAGCTACTCTTGTTCTCGGGATAACTAGCTGTCTCCTCATCTCGGAACCATCATCTTTTTCAAGAACTCTTTTCAACAGCCCTTCTTCCAGGACAAGGGAGTCCCACTGAGCCCAAAAGGCATTGAGTGTTGGTGAAAATCTTGACACTTCTTGCCAGGTTGGCTGCCAATTTTCTTCCTTCCATTGCCGAATCTTCTTTAGGTGATGATCATTCTCCTGATCTTCTCTGATCCTGGTGGCTGACCATTCTTCGTTGACTACAGTAGCTCTTGAAACTGCAGCTTGCCTAGATTCCGCCTCATTGTAGTGAGAATAATCTACAGGGCAAGACCGTCTAGGCAGAGAGTCGGCTTTTCGGTCATTAAAATCAGCTCGATGTTCACCCCTGTCTGATTCCCCTGTGACTTGAGTTCTTGGGACGCTTAGACGAACTGCGTACGTGCTCTAGCTCTCCACACTTCCGGCATTTGATCTTATTCGGCTTTTTGTCTGCCATACCTTTCAATAAGTTAAGTATCTGTTCAAGTCTGTCATCGTCACCTTCTTCCTGCATGGTCCTACCTTTGTTGGCTGCTTCGCCTTTAAGAGGTTCTTGGTTTGCAGGAATCGTAAGACGCTTACATGAACTGCGTGCATGCTCTAACTCGCCACAATTACAGCACCTGATCTTCTTCGGCTTCTTGTTTACCATACGTTTGGTCAAGCTGACGATCTGGTCAAACATGTTCCGAAGCTTTCGTTGCTGCTTCATATTCAAGAGCAGCTTTCAATGCGTCGACTAATGTTTTGGTATGGGCTAAACGAAGCGTCCTTTGCATATCGGGGTCCCGTAAGCTATCAATAAAGGCCTGGATGCCCAGACATTCTATCATGTTCTTTGGTGCTGACGGATAAGCGAATTGAAGTAGTCGTGCAATACCCACTTCATACTCTTGAAGGGATTCATCACGTTTCTGCCTTCGGTTATTCAGCTGGGATTGGTCCAAATGTTCTAGATGTTCTTGACCATATCGCATATCCAACCTGTTCTTCAGCTGCTCTAAGTCATCCGTTTCTTCCAGAGGTATCATCTGGAGTACGTCTAAGGCATCTCCCCTAAGTGCGATAGTTAAGATCACTGCCCTCTCCATGTCGGACCAATTATTCACTCTAGCAGCTGCTTCAAACAGTTTCACATAGTTAGTCCACGATGTCTTTCCGTCGAATGTTGGGGTCTTGACTCGTGCAAAACTGCCAATGTCTTCTATCCTGGAGTTTATTTCTGGCTAGCGAGGTTTTGTTTGCTTTATCTTCTTTTCTTCTGCTGGCGCGCCTTGTCTTCTTGTATCTGTCATATTTCTTTCTAACTCCTTGGTTTTCTCGTCCATCGTTGTCATCTTATTCTCGATTTCTTCGTCCATCGTTGACATCTTATTGTCGATTTCAGATTTTATAGATGAAATTTCATTTTCAACGTCAGCGGCAATGACGTTTTTCATTAATAAGATATATCGTTCTTCATAGCAGAAATCTTCTCATCAATATTAGCAGAAATGTCGTTCTTCGTAGCAGAAATATCGTTTTCCACATTCGTTGAAATTTTCTCTTCCATGGCAGAAATATCGTTCTTCATAGCAGAAATCTTCTCGTCCATGCTAGCAGAAATTGACGAGATTAAGGTGGAAGCCTCGTCATTAAATAAAATTGTTTCTGGATCTGAAGTAGCAGATTCAGCATCTGAAAAAGTCCAAAAAAAGAATAGGATATGTGACAGGAAGTCTCCTTGTATTTGCCTAAACATTAGTGCCACCAGCTAAAAATCGCACTAAAACATTTCATCCGTCATTTTTCAGTGGCACTTTAAGTCTTTATACTAATTCATTTTTCTTACCGGACGTTTCCAGCTCACGATCTTCCAATTCTGCTCTTAGTTCCGTCACTTTCAGTTCACATAGTCTCTTGGCAGTTTTTACGTAGAAATTTATTTATATTACCCCACTCCTAACACTAATATAATGTTTTTCTTATTTATTTAAACGTTTTTATTGCGGGTGGGATAAATTTATACACACACGTTATGTCTACTAACTTAATTTATTCATTCACTACACTATCCACTAATTTATATTATATACACAGTATATTAACTTACATTAATTTATATAAACACTTCACTACTTAGACTATTTACTTGTTCGCTGTTTATATCACAAGATCACTTTATTCACTGACTTCTCCCGCTAGTCGGTCCTTTATTTATAAGTGGCCTTTTTTTCTAGATAATTCTAGTTTGCGGCTTACACAAAAACAATCCCCTTGCGGGATATTTCTCGAATGCCGGCTCAATCCTTAAAAGATCTTCGGAGAACATGTCTATAAAATTAACGGTCACAAAAAATCCCAATAGACCTTCTCAGCTCGTCATTTTTTAACACCGTTAACATAAGGTTATAGGACCGTATTTAGTATCTACTTCGTTGTGCGAGTTCGTAACATTATTGAATCATTTATTTGATATGCAAGTATAACGGTAATAATCTCTATATTTCACTAGTACATCTGAGCCTATTTATTGCACACCTTTATTTGCTGATACCTGGCTGAGTTACCGTTGGTTAAAATTTGTAACATTCGAGCATTCTTACCTACTGTGGTAAGAATGGACAAAAACATGTTTAGCCTTTGTTCTGTAACGTATGTGCAGTATGCTCTAGCTCTTACTCTGGTAGTTAAACATTCAAAAGGTATTTTTTATAGTCATAGATTCGACTTACTAATAAAGAAAACAAACTAATTATTTATGTTTTTATTTTTAGTCCCATAAGTCTTAAGTATGTTAGTTAATACTTTTTTTTCCAAAAGTAGCTTCATTATTTTTATTAGATATTAGATGTACGTTTTCTATCTGGTTGATTAACAATGTATGAAACGTTTTTTATCCATTTTATTGTGATAATCAACAAGTTGTTAATAATTTGGTTATATTTTAATTATTCTGGTAACAGTTTCATTCTACTAGTAACTGTTTAAATCTTTTTGTAATTTCACCACTGTCACAACGACCATATCAGTTATTAACGACTTCATAATTTGAAATGACGACACATTCACATACAATGAAATATTAACAGTATGTAGTACGGGACCTTATGAATTCAGTTACAATTATTTTTTGTTAAATTTGATAATAAAAATATCTATTGGAAATAGCAGGGTATATATTTCTAATCTAAGCATCTATAACTTGCAAGCTGAAGTAGCAGATTCAGCATCTGAAAAATTTCAAAAAAAAAAGAATAGAATATGTGACAGGAAGTCTCCTTGTCTTTGTCTAAATATTAGTGCCGCCAGCTAAAAATCGCACTGAAACCTTTCATACCACTGATTTCATCTGACTCCATATTTCGTTCTTCCTCATCTAAACTTGATTCCTTCACATACAAGCAAATTAAGCAGGAACCCAGTCCTTATCGGGGTTTTTAGCGAATTTTCTTGCCAGAATGGATACAGATATCTTTTTAAATATATATAAAAAGGCGACGCTACAAATAAGAATCGGAGATAACTTATAACTTCTGTTCGGAGAGGGTGAGGTAACAATGAATTTAGAGAAATCTAAAATCCTCACCCCACAAACCCAGATAGGTAACCAAATGGTTGAAAGGGTCCAACGTCTTCTACAAATGGTTGAAAGGGTCCAACGTCACCTAGGTCACTAAATAAAACTAGGGATAGAAAATCAACTAGCCGAAATTGAAAGAAGAATCTGTATAACTTGGGCCACTACTGGCAAGCTTAGCTGCACCCTTTACGAACCTTAGAATTCATATCAACATTAAATCCAAAGTTTTGATCAGTTGTGTTCTCCCGGTTCTCAGATCTGGACTAGAGATAATAACTCTCACTTCCAGAGGTCCTAAGAAACTCCGAAGAACACAAAGTGCAATAGAAAGACTCATGTGAGGCGTCAGCCTCCGGGACCAAGAAACGAAAATATTAGACGGTGAACAAAGGACGAGGATGTAATTAAACGAACTGGACTTGGACAAGGAACGTTGCTAGACAGGTTGAACTAGACATATTATACAGTGGAGACTGATACTTCATAAAAGAAACATTGGGCGACCTCCCAGAAGATGGATTGACATTAGAGAGGCAGCGGATTGTAACTGGTATCAAATAGCTGGAGAGAGAAGAATGTGATATTGGATATTGAGACGCTGATAAAGAAGAGAATAAGAAGAATGAATTTCCTGTGAATCGACAGACCATCTCAATTCCGAAAAAACTCAATTCTACGAACTCCTCCATAATCAAAGAAAAATAATTCTAATATCTTCTACTTTCACACATCCCGAAAACTCTGGAGGAAAACAACGTAGTCCATCCACTCAATAACACAACATATATAAAGCATTTATATTGTCATCCTTGGAGACGATAAAGTAAACGCGATAATCCAATTTACTGACACAAAGTTCAACTGATAAACGCATATCACTTAGAGCTGCAGCCATTGAAACTGTATTCCGACTACAAAAATTGTGTCCCTAAAAATGTTTCAACAGCGACGGCAAATATTGAACATAATTGCTTCGTTATCTCCAGAACTATAGTGCAAATTACTTACAGTCATTCAACGTATGCAATTTTTTGACACACTTTTTCCTTAAAAACGCAAAGAAAAAATTCAGAAAACCTCAAACACTATGAGTGCCAGTTCTACAAAAAGTAATTGCAGAAAACCTCCACACTTTACGGCTACCACGTAATACGAGGAAGCAGCCTCTATTCCTTCCTAATTTTCATTTTAATTATTTTCCTTATAATTTGAAGTTTGGTTTCAATATTCTCAACCTTTTTCGATATTTGCAATTTTGTGTGTCTCATCGTATATTGTTTCCAATTATTCTTTTCAAATCTACTTTACTAACATTTTCCTAACCTAACATATATCCAAATATTTTGAGAATGAAAGGGATTGTGTAATTCATCTACTTATGTCAATCAATGTATTATTTATATACTTACTTACTTTTATTTCTGTTTAGAATTGCTTTTCTCCTATTTTTATATTATTCCCTAATTATATTTTCATTTTATTGCCTATTTGATAGGTAGACACTCGCAGCTTTCCATTGAGAACAAATTACTGATATACTGATTTACAAACACGTTTTGAATCCGGTGTGGACTTATGGCCTGCAACTATGGGGTTGTAAAAAGAGTAACTATAGATGCCTATAAACGTTTCGAAAACGTATATTAAAGAATATCGCAGGTGCTTCTTGGTATGTTCGGAACAACGATTTACATAGAGACCTGAGGATCCACAAACATCCCAAACTTGAAGTGCTCCAGCTTCTAGTCAACCTACCCCAGATACGAAGGCTCAAAAGAACTAAGCCGTTTCAGCTTGTATAAGTTATGAGTTAGTGAAAGTGCCCACAACACAGAAGCGAGTAGATTAGGTGAAATACTAAAATAGTTCACAGTGACAACTTAAGTTAAAGCAAAAATGTTGATTAATCTTTTGGATTAGGTGAATTTCCATTGTTAATAGTAAAAAAATATTCCTATAATTTTAGTTCTGACTATCTAATTTTGAATTTATTTTTTTATATTTATGTTGTTTAGTATACTTCTATTAGTCCTTCCATCCACTTGTGTAAAAAGTAGTTCCAAATGCTATATTTTTTGATACTTCTGTTTCCTCTTCTTATTTCCTCGTATTTTTATAAATTTGATTTTCACGAAGTTTTTTGCTTCTTGTACCCACGTAACATTGTATTTACATATCATTTTTGATCTTAAGTTGTAGTCCTGCACCACTCATAAAGCTTCTGATATAGGTATTTAATATGTTTGGAGAATTTTTTTATATCTCGAAACTTTATTTTAATACAAACGCTGTTTAATGTTAAATCTCATAACAACAGCTTTTATCTTCTTTTCGGCGAGTCTGTTATATTAAGATGTTTTTTCTTTTGTTTATTAGAAGTTTGATAGTCTATAAAAAGTTGAGATTTAAGTCTACAATTACTCGTTACGATACTACTATTATTCAAGTTTATTTTCAAGAAGTTTATACTTTAGTTAACAGTTAATTTGGTTTATTTTTGAAGATTTTAACATATCTTATAAAAATTTTAGTTGAAATTCTAATCTAAATATTTATCAACATATGAAACAACATATTTGCACCTACTCACATACTTATTTTGTATTTCTATTTAACTAATTCATAGTAATAACGGAGTTAACAAGGCTAGTCGAAATAATTGTGAGACCACCACGTAGTTTGTAATTTATGTAAGAATATATATTTTTAGTTATATTTTAATGTTATAGTGACAAATTTATATTTTAAATGAAAACATATTTAATAATGTGTATTTTTTGGTCCGGATCGTGCAAGAAGTGCAACGTTAATAATTTCCATGCGGCTGAAGAGACTAGAAAAGTGAGTGGGCAGCTTGGTATACAGAGCAATAGGTTTCGGATCGTAAAACTGAGAAGAGATTATTTAATAGCACATTTAACTTGAGCGTTTATCAGATTCCTGAGTGAATGATCATCAATTAGTAGGTTAATTAACTCTTTAATGCATGATTTTTTAAAAGTAATAAATAAAATCTATGTTGTATATTTATACTATCTTTATTCATAAAAAATACAAGCAAAATTTTTTTCAACTCTGTAGTTGTTAAAATTGACAAAAATTTGCAGTGGAACAAAATTTTTCAGTTACGCTTTTTGAAGCAGTTATTTTTCTTATTGAAACACATGTTCAAACCACATTTTTCACAAGTTATTTGTGAATATCCACTACAACCTGGGAATTTACACCTGTTTCTCGTTGTCCAACTCCTCAGATCTGAGGTGTTGATTCGCAACTGAAAGTGAAGATGGCGCCAGCTGACTACTTCTCGCTTGTGTGTAACTACACGAGCCAAGTAGAAGTAGTCGGAGGACGGAATCTTCCGTTCGGATTAGAGACTCTGAACTGGAAAACATTACGGAACTCTTGAAGAGACCCAAGAAGATCGAAACGCGTCAGTGTACTAGCCATTCCGCTATCAGTTGCGAATCACCACAGATGTCCGTATCGGCAAAATGGTCGATCACCGTCACGGTTTTCGAAGGGGTTGTAATTCAATATTCTGCGTGGTATTAGCCAGGAATGTAGTTGTTTTTCCCTTCGAAGAACGGTTAGGCCAAACGTCGAAATTATTGAAATTTCGACTAAAAGCAGGTGTAATAGAAAATCGAAATTTATGTTTCATATATATATGAATATAATTTCATAGAATACGAGTGATAGGTTCATTAATATACTACTAGTTTTCTTCTAAAGAAAACTATAGTGGCCCCTTGTTGGGTTGCGCCGCATAAATGCTTTCTAGGTCCGCTTTCTAAAGTGGATAAATCCCCATCATTTCAGCATTTTCCCGCTTATTTTTCTCCATAGAGTCCTATCCCCAGTTTTTTCCTTCCCTCTAACGATTCCTATCTTTCTTAAGTCCTCCTCTACTTCTTTCAGCCACTTATATCTGGGTCTTCCTTGCCTTCTCCTACCACCTGGATCCCACTGTATCATTGAGCAAACGATTGCGCGCTCTCCTTCTCTCCATACATGGCCGAGCCATTTTATTCTTTGCCTCTTTATTCTCTTTACTATATCTTCCCGTTCATTTCTCTCAATATTTCATGGTTCATACGTTGCCTATATTCATTGTCGTCAACTTTTATTGGCCCAAGAATTGTTCTCATTATTTTCGTTCCACTATCCTCTTCATCTCTTTTTGTCATTGTCATCGTTTCTGCTCCATACATTAACACAGGTCTTATTATTGTGTTATAAATGTTAAATTTCGTGGATCTTGCTTTTCAATAATTTTTTATTCGCATAGTATGCCCTATTACCTGCCATTATTTTTTCATCGATTTCTAATCTTCGTTCCCCGTTACTGCTGATCGTGACTCCCAGATATTTGAATTTTTCCACTTCCTCAAATTCATATTCCACTTTTTTTATCATTCTGTTTTCACAATGTTTGCCAACTCTCATTATTTTGGTTTTGTTGCTATTTATTTTTAATCCCATTTTTTCGCCCTCTTTTGTTAATTCTAGTAGCATTTGATTCCTTTTTTTCGTTACTATCACTATGTCACCTGCATATGCGACTACCTGGCTCCCGCTCGTTCTTAAATTTCCCTTGTTTACGTTTCTCATAACATGCTCTAGGGCCAGATTAAATAGTGTTTTTGATAGGCCATCACCCTGTCTTACACCTCTATTAGCTACAAAGCCTTCCGCCTCTCCTTTACTTTTAAGTATATTCCTTTTTGACTCGTTCATAGTCATTGCAATTAATCTTGTTAACTTACTTTAAATCCCCTGTTCTTTCGGTCCTCTCATCAGTTTACTTCGTTTTACTGAGTCAAATGCTTGTTGGAAGTCTATATTTCCATTTTGTGTTCATGGGCCTTTTCCATTATCGGCTTGATAGTGTGAATAGCGTCAATTGTTGACTTTCCTTGTGTGAAACCGTATTGGTATTGACCTATTATTGCTTTTGCTTTTCCTGCTAAGCGACTTTGAATTTTTGCTGACATTATTCTGTACGCTACATTTAAGAGAGTTATACCTCTGTAGTTTTTGCACTCATGCCGATCCCCTTTTTTGTATATTATGACAATTTGTCCAACCTCCCATTCTTCGGGCATTCTTTCTTCTCTCCATATTTTCTTTATTAGCCGATAGTCTTTCGTGCAGTTCTTCTCCTCCATACTTGATCAATTCTCCATGTTTATTTCGTCTTTGCCCGGTGCTTTCCCATTCTTACTTCTTTTAATAACTCCTACTACTTCATTTTTTGTTGGATCCTGTGATATATTTTCTTCTTCATCTCTTCGCTTTCTTCCACTGTTGTACTATCTGAGAGTGGCTCAGTTAGCAGTTCCTCGGAATACTCTTTCCAAATTTGTTTATAATGAGCTTCTTCTTGTATCACTTCGCCGTTTTTATTCCTTATACCTTTAATTTTACCTTTATAAGTCTTATTTTGTTTATTTACTTTTTTATAATAGGCTTTTGTGTTTTATAATTTTCTATTTTTCTTATTCTGTCAATTCTCTTTTAGCATTTCTTATCAATTTGTTGAATTTTTTCCTTATTCCTTCATATTCTTCTCTATCTTCTGGGTTGTTTGTACTTATCCATTTTATTTTAGCGGTTCCTTTTGCTCTTACAATTTCTCGACATTTTTCATCATACCATTGCTTGTTTATTCCGTTTTTTCTTCTCCCCCAATTGACTCCGCTGAACTCAGTAAACATTTTCTAATATTATACCATTCCAATTCCACATTCTCCGTTTCTTCACATTCCATTAACTTTTTTTCCACTTGCTTCTCGTATTCGCTTCTCATATTTTCATTATTAAATTTTTCGAGGTTCCATTTAAAACGGTTTGTTTTTGTAGCGTTTAAATTTTTTGTTTTTTGTTTCATTGTGGCCATTACCATGTAGTGATCTGAGTCGGTATTTGCCCCTCTGTATGTTCGTACAACTTGGATCGACGACTGCTTTCTTCTATTAATAAGCACATGATCTATTTGTGTACTATATTTATTATCCGGAAATGTCCATGTTATCTTGTGTTTTCTTGGGTGGGAAAATTTAATGCTACTTATTATCATATCCATCCTTGCTGCCAGATTACGTAGGCTCTGCCAGTTGCTGTTTGTTTTCTCATGTACAGTGTACTTTCCTGCCACTTTACCCAAGTAGTCCTCTTTTCCTATTTGTGCGTCGAAGTCGCCAATTAAAAGTATCTTCTTTCAGTATTTTTTCCATTTCTTCTTCAATTTTTTCAAACATATTATCTTTCTCCTCCTTATCTGAACCTTCAGTTGGTGCGTATGCATTTATGAATAAATAATATACCTGTTAATAAGATATGGCACTCCAGAACAACCAACAAAAGACAAAGAGAGAAGCCAAGGTAAATATGGAACAACGCAATTGCGGAAAATCTAGGTAAGAGGAATATTTCGTGGGCTGAAACAGCTGCAAAGGCTCGAAACAAAAAGGAATGGGGAAAATTTGTGTATGAAAAGTAAAAAAAAACTACCCAGGCACCCGCAGCGTAAATCAAGGTTAAGATTACGTATGTATGTAAATTAATTCAAAATTTACCAATTATTTATTTAGTTGTACACAGTGAAAGTAACGAGTACGTTGTTAAAGTTGCTTAAGTTTTATGGTTTTCCCGTTATACAGGATTTTTTAGTGCTTAGTTTTTACGTGTTCCCCTTTATTTTTTGATATGAATACTTCGGTGTGTGATTGTTTTTAGTAATATTATGAAAAATGTTCAAAATGCTAAAAAAAATAATTATGCAAAGTTGATGCAGTCACTTCATCGCAAAACGGCTGAAAATGCACGAGCTTCAAAGCAACATGATTCCAATTTACATAAAGAATAAACAGATACTTATGTTATTTGTTTCGATCTCCAACAAACTTTACCAACTCCGCTTATAACCACGTCAAAAGTTTTTATCTAAGGCAACTCTGGATCTACAAATTTTATGTACATAACCTCGTAACAGGAAAGTCCGTCATGTACGTTTAGGACGAAACAATCGTTTCCCGAGATTCATATGAAATTATATTAATAATGCAGTTCCTCAAAATATTACAAAATTTTTTGCCTACACAGATTTCTATGGAGGGCAAAATCAAAATGAAACGAAAGTAATGATGATAGCAAATAACTTTTCTGCATCTGTGAGTGTCCTTGAACAATATTCTATCATAAAATTGTCTCTTGTATACACTTCGGGGGATGTAACCTGCTAACAAACCGAAATTTCCCCAAAAATGTAGTATATCTGGATTTATAGTACCCGCTGTACTCGACCTAGTCAGCTGAAAATAAATATTGTATATCTTGGGCGGAAAAGTAATTTTGGCATTATAGAAAAGGTAGATCCTTGTTCCAGAACATTGTAGATAATTAATTAAAAGTTTATGTGAAAAATTTACGATTCACGAAATACCCAAGAAAAATTTCTATAAGTTTTTCTAGGTTGAATCATATTCTTTCTTAAACCACACAAAAAAAAGATATAGAAAAACGTATTATTAAATGGGAAGAAATACTGTCTCGACCCTTACTTCGTGGAATCTGCTCATATTAGTGTTTTAAATTAAACTCACGGTTTCTAGTTAATTGACAATTGTTTCGATGATATTGATTTATCGAAACAATTGTCAATTTTTTAGAATTTTCAATAATTTTTATTATATTGTGGAATTAACTAGAAACCGTGAGTTTCATTTAAAACACTAAATGGGAAGAAATACAATATTTCTGTTTTACAAAAGAATTCTCCTTTTTTTTATAAAAGTACTGTGGACTGTAACAAATGCGTATGTCCTCCTAAAGCAGTTGGACGGCCAAAGTTAGCATTCAAGGACACGTTTGTACAGTTGAACATAAACAAGCTAAAGTGGAAAAATGTGCAAACTCTTTTGGAGTACATTCACCCAAAATATCATGGATACTACAACAACATGCAACACGAGAAAAATGGAAACAAAAAAATTAAGCCAGCAATAAGAAAGGACAAAACCACGAAGCAGTTGTAACTGAAATTGAATCACAAGATGATGACAGAAGTAGAAGATAACGAAAATGAGAATATTGACTTCGTTTTGTATTCTGATTACGAATAATGTTTATAACTTTGCGTATCTCTTTCATTAAAGATTTTTTTGCGTATTTTATAAATAAAAAAGTTGGGATAATAGAGAATAAGCCCTTTTTTCAAGTTTTAGCACATTTCTGGAAAATATTTCATTGATACTGGTATCATATTAAAATTACTCATTTAATCAATTTATAATAATGTTTAAATAAAGATCCCTGCTTATTTCAAGAATTTTAAATTTTTTTTTAACTTTAAATGCAATTAACTCAAAATACAATCAAATGCACTATAGCCCTCAATTATTATACATTTATAACTAATTATGAATACTAGAAGATTGTTACATAGCAGGGAATAATTTGTTTGTGAACGGAAAAGCTTGCAAAGCAGATGATCTGGAGGATTTCCCACCGGACAAATACTTAGATAAGCCTAATAGTGCTCCTGCTACTCCAACAACATCTTAAATGAAAAAATCGCCCGCTGCATTAGAAAAGCCGTTGTCCTTACCTGAAAAACCTCCAAGTACCCCAAAATTTACAGTTAATAAAACGATAGTACCTAAACAAAATGAATTAACCAAACCAAGAACACGTTTTGCCAAATAAGACTGAAACATTTTTTTTTCTCTTTTATTATGCATTTTTATATTTAATATCATCTACAAAATTTGTATCATTATACATTTTTATATTTTATGGCATATTATAAATTTTGATGAACAAAAATACTAGACCTGTATTTTATTTTATTTTACTGTATATATGATTGTTTGTGGGGATTTCATGGAAATATTTTATCACACCTATTTTAATTACTGTTTCTTACCCTAATCGGAATACTTTTTTTATGATGGATCCGTATATCAGGGAATATATAAACGATCTGACAGATGCGAAACGTAACATTAGTGAATTCAGTGAATATCTTTGAAATAATATGAAAATCCTCCACTAGAACATTCGCAGTATCATGAAAAATATTGACCAATTGTCTTTATTATTAAGTGAAATTCCCGAAAAACTTGATGTTATCATTTTGGCGGAAACATACATAGTGAAAGAACTTGAAGTTATTCGTATAAAAGGTTACCAAACATTATATAATGGGGGGAAATTAAATAAAAACCATGTGGTTATAGTATTTATTAGGGAAACACTTGACTTTTCATATAGTATAAAAGATATTTCAGAAATAAAAGCTTTACAGATAATCATTGAAGATCGGAATTATAACATATCAACCACAGCTCTCTATAGATCTCCTAATACTTGTCCTATTCAATTTAATATCGGTTTGGAAACGTATTAAGAGAAGATAGGAAACAATGATATTCAGATAATTTCTGGTGATATAAATATTAATACATTATCAGAATACGTTGTTGTTGTTGCAGAGTTGCATATTGGGACAAAATTTTTTTTTGCTCTAATAGAATATTTTTGTTTCTTTCAAGTTTAACTCTCTAATTACCTTTTTTTCCAGAAATTGACAAGAAAAGGTGCCGCAAAAATAAAAAATCATTTCTTAAGAGTAGGAGAATACACCTTGAGAATGCTGAAAAAATGCGAAAGGCAGTAGAGGCTGTTCTTAGAAATGAGATCAATATTAGGAATGCTGCACTTCAATTTGGAGTTAGCAAATCAACGTTGCATAGACACTTGAAAAAGCATAACATCAATGAAGCAAACATGCAGGTAGTAAATTTTCAGAGGCAACATGGCTTTAAGCAAATTTTCAGTGACGATGAAGAACAACTGCTTAGCGAATATTTAGTTACTTCATCCCAAATGTGCTACGGATTAACAAGCAAAAAAGCTAGAGAGTTGGCTTATAGATATGCCGACGCAAATAAGAACAAAATTCCAAGAAAATGGTCAGAAAATAAAATCGCTGGGGAAGAATGGTTCAAACTTTTCCGAATCCGACATAAGATAAGCCTGAGAACGCCCCAGAGGCCACAAGTCTGAGTCGCGCAACTAGCTTCAACCGCCACAATGTAGAACTTTTTTTCAAAAACTTGCGTACAGTTCTGGACAAATACAGTTTCAACCCCAACCAAATTTTTAACTGTGACGAAACTGGTGTAACTACTGTACATAAGCCTCCAAAAATAGCTGCAGCATGTGGTCAAAAACAGGTTGGTAAAATTACTAGTGGCGAAAGAGGTATACTAGTAACAATGTGTGCCACTATATGCGCCAATGGGACATTTGTACCACCCTTCTTCGTATTCCCACGCATACATTTTAAGCCACACATGCTGCTTGGTGCTCCCCCTGGATTAAAAGGAACAGCGAATGCTAGTGGATGGATGTGTGGTAGTAATTTTATAGAATATTTACAGCATGTTTCAGACACCATACATTGTAACAATGACAATAAAATTTTACTTATTCTTGATAACCACGAGAGTCATACAGATGTTAGGGTACTTGAATATTGCAAAAAACGTGGCATAGTTCTTCTTACATTACCACCTCAGTGTAGCCATCGCTTGCAACCTTTGGAAGTCAGTTGCTTAGGCCCTTTCAAAATCTACTACAACAGATCAATGGATGACTGGATGCTACAAAACCCCGGCATTCCTGTGACAATCTATAATATCGCCGATATAGTTGGAAAATCGTTTCCACTAGCTTTCACACCTAAAAACATTATCAATCAAAGGATTTGAAAAAACTGGCATTTGTCCTTCAAATGTTGAAATATTTCAAGATTGCGACTTTTTAGGCTCCTACGTGTCAGACCGAATTGAAACCGAGAAACCAGTTCAATTGGCCAATACAACTGCTGATAACTCTGTTGAAAATCCAATTCTTCCAAGTTGCTCTGAAATGTCCAGCACTGGAATAAAATCACTCAAAGAGAATATTGTTACCCCGGAAACTGTAAGACCATTTGCAAAGGCTGCACCTCGAAAAACAAACACTAGTGCCAGGAAAAAAACTACTTCTACTGTATTGACTGATACTCCCATAATTGAAGAGAAGAAAGAAATATTGAGGTTGAAGTTGGAAAAAACATCTCAAAAGCGACAGAGAATTGAGAAGGCCAAGGAAGTTAAGAGAAATTTATTCGCGCCGAAAAATGACAGCTCCAGCGAGAGTGACTTTTCAGTGACTGAAATATGTGATAATGATTCAGATGCGGATATCACCGATGAATTTATGAAGGATCAAAATGAGATAATTAATATATCTGATTTCATACTTGTTCAGTATCCCATGAAAAAAGCACCAAACACTTCGTTGGTCAAATAGAAAAAATAGAGATAGACGAATACACAGTTAATTTCATGAAAAAAAATCCAAATAATAGGTTCAGCTTTCCTGAAAACCGAGATGAAGATGTTGTGTCGGAAGAAAATATCATTCAAAAACTTCCAATGCCTTTTGCTTCTGGTGGAACTGAAAGAGCAGCTAAGCAGTGGCTTTTTGATTTCGATTTCGAGGACTTTCATATCCAATAATGCTTCTCGCCACTGTTAATTTCTTTTTTGTTTTGAATTTATAGCCTAATTAATACTTTCCCATTTGTACTACCTCTCCGAATATATTTATTTTTGATAGGTAAGATGAAAACTGTAAGTTCAATCATTACGATTGGGCGACGTACTCAGTTTATTTAGAAGATTTATTATTTTGTCAATAAGCGACCAAAATTTATTTTTGTATTTATTTATTTGGCTTCAAAAACCATTGTCCCACTATACACATGCATCTTTCCCAGTATGCAACATGGGGTGGTTGCATAGTGGGAAAGTGGTGTATAGTGGGACCTTCAATTTTTTTTACTTGAAATGTAAAAATTGTTAAAATTTTTGCAGGTGTTGATAAACAAACTAATTTTGAATATATTAGAATGTTCACAATAGTTAAAAATTATTCAACAAATTTTCTATTTCAATTACAAGAATATTGTCCCAGTATACAACAGTCTCCCCTAGACCATTTCTTTATAAAATGTAAACACCAACTCAAATTCAAAACATTTTCCTATTGCCGTAATATTCCAATCGGAAAACCAACAAACATATATTAAACCTGAAAATAAATACAAGAAATTTATAAATTATAATAAACTCGCAAAAGAAGAACTATGGCGTGATATATATCAAGATGATACCGAAAAAATAGCCAGAGACTTTGTTGGAAAAACAAAACTGAGCTTTGAAAATAGTAAGAACTTCAATGGGACAGGAACGCCTGTCAGACCTGTCACTATTGTACATAGAGGGAGGAACTTTAAAAGTCATCATTAGCTACAAATAATTTAATAAATCAGTTTGCCGAAAAAAAGGCAAGGAGGGTGTATATTTGATTTGAATTGTTTGTAAAAATTTTGAAATAAGTGACAGATAGGTAATTATGATGAATAAATATTTCTTTTAATATTATGCATACATTTTTTAGGCTTATTTCAGAATGAAATAGGACTATTGTAGAGAGTAAATTTATATATATATATATATATAGATATATATATATATATATATATATATATATATATATATATATATATATATATATATATATATATATGTATATATATATATATAAATATATATATATATATATATATATATATATAAATATATATATAAATATATATATATATATATATATATATATATATATATATATATGTATGTGTTATAACGGAATTTGTAAGCACGATAGAGGGCGTATTTTTCGACGGATCGGAACCAAACTCGCTACAAAAATTGGTTCGGCCAAAATCTTGAACGAGTTCGTTAACGGGCCAAATCGGCCCAGTAGAAACAAAATGGCGGCCTGTCAAAATTGGAAAAAAATCGTATTTCTTATGTTTTTGATCTAACGCAAAAAAGTTACTAAGATTTTTTTTAGAACTTAACACGTTATACAACTTTTGTATAAAACACTTTTTTCTAAAACGTACATGAAAACATTTATTTAAGAAAATTTAAATTTTGTTTTTTTTTTCTGTTTTGAATCTGATGCAAAAACTTTACTGAAATGAGCCGTCCAATTGGTCTTGTGCCATTGGGATTTTTTTTCTTTTATGAGAATCCTTTACCCTTCCTAAGGTCCCCCAAATAAATTTTTATACGGGGTCCCGCTAGGGCACGCTACGCTTCTGATAAAAAGTACAGTTTCGGTAGGAGAATTAAGCAGTGGATTACAAAAACTGAAAGATCATTTTTTCATGATATTGTGAATCAAAATATTGGTTCTTGAGTATAAAAAACTCATGTCTTCCATCTTCACCAATATTTCAAACAATTCTGTTAGGTATTACTTGGTTGTTGGATTGACACACATTTTTTTTACTGTTTTTGTACTGTGTTTTCATTATTATCTTATACATTGACACTTTACTTTATTTTTGTTGATGCTTTATAATAGATGTAATAGGTTAGGTGTTAAGTGCTATTACTACTATATCTGTTTATTTGTATTTTAACTCAAAATTTTAATTACATTGAAAACTTTTATATATATTTTAGTTTTAATTGTCAAAATAATATGATTATCTAATAATCGAAGTCACGCACAAGAGTATATCGGTTTATAATTGGTGAACGCTTCTGTGACTTATCCATATTTATTTGTACGCAAATCTTATTGAAATTCATTGTAAATTATATCCATACAAATAAACTTATTATTATTATTATTATTAGAAAACTTATCAAGTTGCAAAATTTCTTATGAAATATAATTTAAAAAAATTATTAGATGTACTGAGGGATTTGACATGTTATTAACACATGCACTCTTCTAGTTAGAATAATTGGATCTAGATCTCGTTGAAGATATGATTCTAAATATCAGTTGTTTTTGTTTTCATTGCATAAATTCTTTATAAAAATCATAATTTCATTCGTTAAATAATATTGTAGATAATCGATACATTTTTTCTAAAAACCATAAATCACTAATAATTATATTATTTATGAGAGAAAGTAATTATGATTCAAGGGAAAGTATTATTTATGTAACTTCAGATGCTTTTCTTGCACCAATAAGCATTGCTAGTTTTGATCGCTAAACACAATGGATACTAATCTGAGAATCCAAACAAATCGAATCCATCAAATCACAACATAAGATTAAACGGCTTTTAAACCCCGTTTGATTTTACTCATATTTTCCATCTCAACCAAATCTTGGAATCAAACAATAACAGAAACTTACCCTATCGCCTGGACGCTCAGCTCGTTTATGCGAAAACAAATTACGGTTTATCGACCTTAGAGGTATAGGAAAATGCAATTTTCACGGTAACCGACGATAGGAAAGCGTGGAAAATATCTCCAGCGAAGTTTTCTGTAGGCAAGACGCGATTGAGCGGCTCGTTTGTTGGAAAAACTGAAAGAAAAACAGTTGGCGATTGCTCCGTAGCATTAAACGACTTGGTGGGGGGTGACATAGGTGTGGCTGGGGGATTCTAAAGTGTGTATATCAGGTTTACGTGGTTTTGAATTTTTTTTATAATTAATGTTATTCAGAAGTATTGTCGGAGAAGAACGCCAGAAGAATTATAGTAAAATATTCAATCCCCAACAAATATTAATTTGCAAAGTCCCTTATCTGGGCCATTAGTGACGTCGCCATGGTAACTAAAAGATACTTTTTGACAAGTAGAAGATAATTAACGGTTAATTTTGTAAAAACAAAAATACTTTATTTGCTACTCAATTTCCTGCGATGGGAGGTATAAAAAGGAGGTAAAGAGCCTGTAAAGAAATCACACATCGAATAATCCATTTTATTTTCTGTTTGACATGTCACTGTTTTATGGATTCCAATAGAAAATAAATATTTCACAGTTTGCATGTGAAAAATTACGCCATGCTTGAAATACAAAGATTAAAATGCCGAAGAGTACCTATATTATCATCATTTTATTAAAAACATTGATTAAGTACCTATATCATACCAAAATAAAAAGTTATCTTTTTGATAGATTAAATATATCAAATTTCTCCCACATAGTATTAATACATTTTATTAATATTTGGATTAAGTTTATTATATCACGGAGACTGGGTAGTAATATATCATCATTCCTAATGTTGATCTAATATTAACTAGCGAGTGGAATGTATATTTACAAATTTAAATACGAGTACTTCTACTATTTATCAATAATATTCTCACTACCAAACCCATGGATTATGCTCCCTAAACTTATATTCATTCTTGCATTACAGTATCTAATAAACACAGCTGTTCTGGATCCGTTGAACGTAGACTATAGAGATGGCTAATATTTTTATCCCAGCCGGTTATTTTAGAACGACTGTTGGAATTATCTTATTGGAGTGTAAACTATGTGTTTTTGATTATATTTCTAGCTGAACTTCGTCAACTACATGAATAATCTTAATTTGGCAAAATTAATATCGTAATTAATGATTTATTATGTACTAATTTACGAGAATGGTACAAAGTTATGAATGTTGAACTTCGGTGGTTTCAGATCGGAAGACACTTTATGTTTCGATTTGATGAATATTCATTTGGCTCGTATAGAAACTAAGTAACGATGTGCTAGACTTAGTATCTCTGATTGTTTGACTTTGAGTGAAGTTACTTCGATATGTAACGACGACTCGATGAACTCGATTGAGTGTTGAACTGTTATGAACTAACTTGAGTATTGAATTGATTTCGAGTGTTGAACTCGCTTCGACGAGTAGTAGAACTGATTTCGTTGTCGAGTTGTAAGCTCGCTTCGATGAGTATTAAAAAACTGATTTCTTCACGATGTAAGACGTGTTAAATAGAAATCTGCAATGGGCGTGTTTACACGTGGATTGGGTTTGTCCAAACGGAAATAAACATTTCCTATTGGCTAATATCATTTGACTCGTCGGGTCCATCGGCAAGAATCAACAAAGGACGCCTTAATAGATATTTCAATTTCTATTGAATACTCCAATAGCAATTGTAACCTTTTTACTCAGAAAGGTTATTCAAACGTTTGTTACAAGCTTCCGACTATAGACCATAAAAATTCACGCACAAAGTGACAATAAGTTACAATTATAGTTTCGCTTTAGGGTTTTTACAATACAATAGATAATAGTGTGAAACGTGACATTTTCCTAAATTTTTAACTATAGGATTTCAAACACAATGCGACAATATGTAGACTTTCAAAATGTGTTCTTTCAATGGTCAAACAAACTATTTACAATTATTACTGCAAAACGTGATATTTTGAAGGTATTTAACAAAAGCTGCGAATAAAGTGTAACTACCCTTTGAATTCATAACAATACAAAAGGTCTATCAATTACTTAACACCTTTTTACAGCGATAGCAACTAAAATGAATTTACGCTTTAAATATATACAATGACGAAAAGAAGTAACATACAAATATCTTACATATTTTTAAAAACATCCTAAACAATATAATTTTCTAATCTTGAACATACTCCTCTCGTTGACAGAATACGATCAATTATAAAGTCTATGAATGTTCAACTTCAGCATTAGTCGGTAGAATCGGAAGTAACGCTACCTTCTTCACATTTCGGACAACTGAATATTTCGCGGTTTTCACTAAAACAGTACGTATTATTCCGTCACTACCGGGATAATACTTTATGATTCTTCCCTGAGCCCATTGTGAGGGTGGAATGTTGTCTTCTCGGAGTAAGACCACAACCCCTTCGTGGATTTCAGGATCAGCCTTTTCCCATTTGGTGCGAACAGTCAACTCGTTCTGGTATTCCTTTCTCCACGGCGTCCAGAAATGCGGTTTAACCTTAAGTATGTGCTGCTCGTGAGACATATGTTTACTGGTAGTCGGGGGGTATTCCCGACTTTGCAAGTTGGTCAATAGATTACCTATTAATAAATTGCCATGAATAAGGGTGATAGAATCGGTAGGGTTAGAAGAAATATTAGTTTCGTTTTCGATGATTAACAGATTAAATCGTTCATACGTAAATAACCGGTTGCGACCGGCGACTTTGTACAAATGCCTTTGGGTTTTTTGCGTCTACTGCTGCAAACGACATCCAAGTAGTTGTAACTTTGTTTGAGAATATTAAAATCACGAACTAGTTCACTGAGCTCTTCCTGAAATATAAAAGGTGGCTGTTTGCTGCTACTACATTCGAAAACGACTTCCTCTTCAAAACGGGGACCGGATACTGGCTCCTCTGTGTCATCATAGTTATCTGTTTCCACATATTTCTCTGGGGATTAGGATCAGGTATGCTAGAAGCGTCAAGAGGTACAGGTCTAATGGCTGAATATCATCCATAACTCAAATGTGACTGACAGTAATTTTTGAATAAAACTCAAAGTCTATATCTCACAGCATTTTTTAATAATTGTGAAACAGCTACTAGTTTCGTCCTACATAAGGGTCATCTTCAGGCTAATGAAATCGTATCAATGGGCAACACACATGAATCCTCAGAATTGTTAAGTTTGTAAGTTAGCAGACATAGATGTGAAAGGTTGGAAGATAGAAACTTGAAAATTGAAAAAAAACCTCTCTCCCCATATTGAAGTTAAAAATTAAAAATTAGAAAATTGGTTCAAGAATGGATGTGACATATGAAAAATAATATATTACTAAGAAGTTAGATTAAATTGGTTATTGAATTGAACTTAAAGTGAGTTATCAACGAACATGAAAGAAATTATTTTAAAGGGGGAGGGGAGTAAGCGTCAAACGCTATCCACGGGTGTGAATGAGAAAATAAACTCGAGGTTAAGGGAGGAAATTTCTTATTTATAGGAACATTATTAGCCTCAATTCTCAGAGAGAAGAGTTTAACAGCATCAGCCTCCTTCTAGAGAGATCTCTTCTTCTTGTTTTACTTCAGTTTTCACTTTTCTTTCCTGTTTTTTTTTCAGTTTCGACCGTTCCATCCAAAATATTCTTGCCACCTTTCCTTGATTTGGTCCTGCTTACTAGAGGTACCGCTTTTGTCTTTCATGTTCTTCAATGTTATATTTTTCATGTTTCTCATTCTCTTTATCGTCCCATAAAATAACTTTTGGTCGTCTTTGTTGTTAATTTATGTACGAAGTCTTTCCATGTTTTTCTTTCTCTTCTTTGATTATTTTTTGACATTTTTTCTCTCTTTAAACCTCGCAACTATAAGTGGGAGGTTTAAATTTCGTGTACCCAACTAAATATCACAAGCTTACACATCTTTAAATTAGTTGTATTATACCGAATCAATATCAATATAACAGAATGTTTTTAGATTTTTGAATGGAATGGAATAAATAGTTCCAAAACCTTGAAAAATAGCGAACACTGACTTAGGCATAGTACTGCAACATGGACAAAGTAAAGATATAGACTCTTATGAACTATATGAAGAACTACCACTTTTAGAGGCTAATACACCAGACTAGTTTCAAGACGCCAACAATCTCGTTAAAAATGAGTTGCAAGCAAAAACATTCAACTAATCAATGTTTCTGGTTGCTAGCCATTTACCCTATTTTTTATATTTATTTCAGAAATATGCTGACTGCTGATGAATGAAGTTTTTGGAGTTAAACTTTATTAAAAATTATTTGAAAACAGAAACAGAACCAATTGTTTGCTTTAGGAATTTTATAAAAATAAGCTACAAATGATTATTACAAGACTATATCCTGGGTTCGCCTTTGAAATCACAAAAACATGTTAGGATCTCTGTATTGATCTTAACCTTAATCTTAATCTTAATATACCCATTAAAGAAGTCTGGTGTATATATATATATATATATATATATATATATATATATATATATATATATATATATATATATATATATATATATATGTCCAGAATGTAATGCTGTCTATTTGGGTCAAACTCTTAGAAATTTTGAAATCCGAAACAAGTGAACACTTATGAGCATACAGATTAAAACAACCAGATAAATCCCACTACTGAAAACATCTACTTGACATCAAACATTCATTGACACCTAACGCAGAACTAGAAGTAGGTACTACATATATTTGCGATAAGAAACAAGAACTGAATTTCCTCGAAGAATTAAAAATTAGAAGACACTTAAGAAACCCACAGTATCAAGTTGTCAATTTGTCAATGAACAGATAAGTATAGGGAGTTCTCCACTTTTAAACTGTCTTCTTAAGTGATAATTGTAAAGATCAGCAGATATAGTTTTCCTGGTTTTCTATATCATTGTACAGTTATTCTGATCTTAATTGGGAAAAATATATCCAGGGTATCCCAATAGGGCTAATAATATCTAAGCTTTAATATTTGTAATATCATATCTACTTCTTTTTTCTATTAACATATATTAAGTCAATCACGAGGTAGGTGACATTTTATTCAATATATTGTGGAAATATTTAGAAACAGTAAGTATTATTTAAAAACAGTAATAAGAGAAGATTCCACGAACTAAGGGTCGAGACAGTTAATTTTCAAGTTATGTTTATTTGCGCCTTTTGCAAATAATAATCGTACCTACGAAGGCAAGCAAAGCCTACTAAAATTCTAAATAACTGTTGTATGAAAAAAATTGTATTCAAAACTATTTTATTCAATATTATTACAAATATAATAAAGTACATAACAATACAATTTCAATAATTTTGTTTAATAAAAGTAACTGTTCCTTTCAAAATATTTGCTTCCGCCTTTAACTGTTACAGACTAGACTAGACCATGCGCGCTGAGTAATGATGTAAAGGACAAAACATCATACGTGTTTCAGGTGCTGAGGTGCTAGTACAGGTGGTTGTGTATGTAGTTGTAAAATCACAATTAGTAAAACCAAATAACAGTAGTATATATATTCAGGATCCTAGGGTAAGTACCTTCAAATATTTGATTGCATAATAGTGTGTGTGTGTTAGTATTTATTAAAAGTAGTATTGATTTGTTAAAAAACCGGTTGAAGTATGGTAAAAAATATAATCTATACACCTTAATTTCGGAATGGAAATATACGAATACTACTTGAACCTACGTGAAATAGATTATACAATATCTTCAGAATAAATTTATGTTTGAAAATTCTAACAAAGGATATTGTTAACTTTCAAATTGTGTTTTGATTGGTCTGTTTTCAAACATGTCACTCGCGAAATGTAATTATTACCGAAAAATAAACCATTTGTTTCTGCCATCAACTATATATTATTTTAAATTTTAGTAGTACAAATTTAGTACGTATTGTATTGGAATTAATAATTGGTTCATTATGTTATCTGTTTCTAGAGTGACAGTATTTTTGATACTCATTGGTTACCAACTGTTACTAATTTCCTTAGCATACAATTATTTGTTGAGTAAAATTTTAATTATGTAATACTTACATTTTCTGTAATTTTAATGGAATTATGATTTTTTTAGGTTAATATTTGACCTATTGCACCTTTATTTACTTATATCCTTTCAGGTGGTAATAAATTGTTAAAAAGATTTATGATAATGTACAATTATTAAATTAATAAATTCATAAATAAATCTCAAATTAGGTACGTAGTTTTAAAAATGAGTCCTAGTTTGATAGTATTTTGGTAATAGGTGAAAAATTACTTTGTCTCATAAACAACATTGAATTGCAAATGTATAAAAAAATGGCAATAGAGTAGGCAATTATTTGTTTCTCATCATTAATTCATTTAAATTACGTCGATTAACTTCAATTATAATGTCATTGTTTCTAATTACCTTCTGCTGGATGTCGTTCCCACGAACAAAACATTTTGTTTCTGAATGACAGACAAACAATGGATTTTCTCGCAGTGTTACACCAGTAAATACAAAAATAATTGCCAACTTTTTTTCCAAATCAATTGCGTAAATTTATCAAGAAAGGGAATGTGTCGTATTTGTACAAAAATTAATAGATTTTTTTAAAAATTGTCTGCATTTTCGCAAGGGATAGGTTAATATTACCAGCATGTGCGTAAAACTCTAGGAAGCATTTTTGTTGTAACAACATAATATTCTTCATTGTTATTGCTTAAAAATCAACTTCTAATATCATCTAAGATGATTCTGAGATATAATTTTGTTTTTCAACATGGCTGGGCGTGAATTATAATCATATCTAACTTGGTATTCATGGTAACATCTTCTTAGATAGTTGGCCATAGCTGCGCCAAATCACTACTTGTGCAATTCTGAGTAGAGTCTCTCACATTCTTTAGCCATGAACATAGTCTCCTGCCGAGACCTCTTCTATCCTCTCCCTTCATTATGAGTCTTACCAACTGTTACCTCTGTATATATGTTCCAAATAGCATCACCTTCGTTTTTTGAACATACCAAGTTGTCTCTATACACAGGAATTTTTTTCTAAGACAGTTTCATTGGAAATATGCTCTGTTCATGAATTATGAGCATTCCATGCATTATTCACGTCCGAAAAGCTTCCAATGCCGCACTCAACGGTTTCTTAGTTCCATATAAAAGGATTGAATGTGGGTAGGTTTCACAAATCTATATCTGATACATAATGAGTGGCATTTTCTATATGACAGCATACCTATTTCTTTCTTTTGTTTTCCAGCATACCAAATGTTTGAATTTGCCCATCTGTTTGTATCCTTTTGTATATAGTTTTGGGCAAATGACCATTTTTTTTCTGTTTATCTTAAAGCTGAAAGATTCTACATCTTTTATCATGACATTGATAAAATTTATCATAGCTAACTCTCGGCTGAAATCTTTGCTTTACCACTAGCAGAAAAATGTGAATAATGAATACATTATGTAATTGTTGCAAATAAAAAATAAACCACTTTTAATTTCTCATTGTTTTCACTGGTTAAAATTTATGATTTATTCAAATATGATAATGAGTTCTTGTTATAGTTAGTACTAACCTAATCCAATCTCCTTACTTGCGTAACATTATGTTGTTATTTCTATGACTATAAATAGATACAGCAACTGAAACATGATGCGGATAAGTAGGAGTACTAATTGACCCACTGACGTACACTTATTTTAATATTTATGAGATTCAACGCATTTCCTTGTTTTATTGAACTTGACATTCAACTGGTTATTGAGATAACTAAGCAAAAGATATTTAGAGAATTGAAAAGGTATTTTTTTTCGTTTACACTGCCAAGTTAGATTAAAAGTACCATCTTTGGGAATGCAATTAAACCCAAAAGGAATGGCAAAACACAAGAGAGCTTATCGATATATTTAGCTAAAATTGGTAAATTTTATAGTTATGTGAATGTACACTGTAATGCAATGCTGCACCATGACTGAACCCCAATTAATGATAAGGGAATCTAAAAGATAATTTACATATGATTAGTCTGAACGATATGGTGAAAATATATCTAAGAAGAATCTGTGATTTTACTCTTCTACACGATTCTTATGCCGGTTATACAGAGCGTATTTTTCAAAACGGATAATTTACCGTCGCCGCTCAAAGGAAACGGCGGAAACCTGGCATTATACAGGTTGTCCCGGGACTAATGGACAATCGGGAGCGTATATTATGAGGCAAAATAATGTTTTTACTTCATATAAACTTTTCCAAACCAGGCCCTCGTTTTCGAATTATAGATTTCCAAAGTTTGAATTTTGAATTCGTTTTCTATTTTTTATTTTCGTACTGTTCATTTGATCTTTATAATATTTTCAACATATTTATATTGTACGTGAATGCTTATTTTGGCAAGGTAAATAGATTTACAGTAGTGCCTTGAAGCCAGGGACGGACTACTCGTAATGGTTAGTGATCCAAAAATTTTGCAGGGATGAAACACCCTGTATGAAAACATCGAAAATAACTTCCCCACCCCTTAAGACAACGAAAAGGTACTCTTGTGGCAATTTGATGAAATTATTTGTTTGACCATTCTATTAATACACTCCGTACCGATTTGCGCATTCAGAATTTTTAAGAGGATATCCTACGTAACGAGTTAAACGTAATTTATTGATACCACGTCCTAGATTCTCCTACTGTACTAGAATTGGACTAGAAATTAATAACTTAGCAGAAATATTTGGATTTTTTGCACAAGGAGCTTTGGAATCCCTTTGATGATGTGCCAATGCAAACTCGTAGGAATTTATGGTTTGTGCATGATGGGGCCCCACCTCATTTCGGTTTATATGTACAACATTTGAACAAAACCTTTCCTAAAAGAGGATTGGTCTTGGAGGCATCGTATCAAGTGTAAGTGGTATACAGTTTCTAAGTCAGATATTTAGAAAGTTTTGCAGAATTCTAAATACATTTAGAATACGTACGAGTTTTCCTGTCCTATTTGGTCCACTCCAGTTTAAAATTATTTCTCGAGAATTAAAAGGCCTTTTTAAATACTTTTCGAAAATAGATGCATCTATAGAATAATATAAACTAAACTGAATTAACGTTATACATTAAATATTTTACATCAAGTGAAAAATTTTGAATAGACATTTTGAAGACATTTTTGCATTATTTGACATTGATACACGTCAAGGGTATATTAAACGAGTTGAATTTTTGCATAAAAAAATTACAATTAGTCGAGTTTTAGAATAGGTTGTAGTAATATTAAGATTGGTAGAAATTATTATCTTTGTTTCGTTTACAATATTTTGGGAAATAATAAAACTTTTATAATTTGTTATCTGATTATATAATATATAATTTTGATTCCAACTCACTGTGGTATTTATTCAGTATCTATTTTCAACGTATTTAACATTTTGCATGCTATAGTAATTTTGATTTAATCAGTGACATTTGCTTAATTTCCAGTGACAATTAATTTGTAAATGTAATAAAATAATTCAAGTGCCTTTTATTATATAGAAAAACAGTTACTCGAGATTCGGAATATAGAATAATATTTGATTTGAATAATACTTGAAAATTACAAAATTTGAATTATTATTATTTAAAAATTTTTGATCCCACCCTGAGACTAGAGTGAATAAGTCTATTGTGAATTAATTTATCTTTCTAAATCCAAAAATTGATATTTATCTTGGCCGGGCATTGTTTGACAACTACTGTCAAAAGTAAATTAGGTTACGTACGCTACTAAAGATGTGTGTACAAGAGTGTCGCTACATTCACAAATTGTGAAAACGTCGATAAATAATATGCGTACCCCCCCAGTTTAAGAACCACTGTTGTAAAGCACCTGGGACAGTACTGCTGCTTGTGGCACTCCTGCTTCCATCCATTCTAGTATTATGTATTCCTTTTATGTGGTCGTAGTCTTGAGCTTTTCATGGGGCGCTATGGGGGTTATGTGTAGGTAGATGTAAGGGTATAAAAGATACGGGTGTTGTGAGTAATGAGGGTATGAGTAGGTAATTTCGTGAAACTTTCCCATAACTTTCTGCGAAATTTAAGTAATTTATCGGAAACCAAATAACTTTGTGGAAAGTTCAAGCTATATCTTAAGTTTCATAATGATGTGGATCTTTCAGAAAATTCAAACAATTTCCCAAAAGTTCGATCTTATTGGATCTCTCAAAAATTAAAAAAAAATGGTTACGTCCTAATTTTTTATTTCAATTTATCGAGAACTGAATAACTTTCTGACAAATTCAAGTTCGTTAACTTTCGATTCTTTTTTTAATAATGCGAGGATTTTCAGTATAAAACAGATAAAAAAATAATTATAAGTAATATTATTATGTAATAATAACTTCATGTGTATGTATGCTTTTAAGAATAACAAATGTCATCAAAAAAGATATCAATTAACAAACAACATCATCAACAGTATCCCAGCCATCTTCAAAGTCGGTGTTTGCAGCCAGTAATAATATGTAATTTGAATACGTGGTTCATTATATTTTGTAAATAACAATAATTTTCAAATAGTGCCGGATTTAGTTGCATTGAATAAGCGTTCACTAACATCTGGTGTAATATTTACCAACATGGGCATCAATGTCAGACATATAATGTAGCCGTGATCTTTTACGTCTCGGTAGATACAGGGTGAAACAACCATTATAAGTGTAATTAAAAATACACGTTTTACTTTTCTTAGGTGTATAAATACACACTATAAACCGAAACAGAAAAATGTACTGATCTTTCAGACATTATTACTATTGAAATATTATATTATTCTATTTTTCAAAAATGAATCTGGAGAATACAAATAGTGTTATCATAAACATGATCAGTTTGTATAAACACTTTCAGAATAATTATTTTAAATGCTCGTCTCCACAAACATATTCAAATCCACCGCCACACCAAATTCTATATACTTTTAAAAAAATGTCTACTAGACACTTCTCTCACAAAAATTCTAATAAATTATAAATTCTTGTTAATTCCTCTCTTTATACACCGGAGAGATCCCTAATTTATAAAAATAACATGAATATTTCTACTTATAAATTTCCGACACCTAGCCAGCCCAATATCATATCATATCATATAATATATCTGCAGCATAGCGTGGTTCGTCGTCTACCGAGAGACGACAGAACCTTACAATTCTAGACACTTTTTGTAGATTCTCCTATACTCGATAGTCGAAATTCTGTAAAGTGACTCATCGCTCTTACTGTCCATAAAATCAGTTGCAGAAGCGAACTTCATGAGCGCATCATTTTTGAAGGGTTCTTAATAGTCCTAAATAAAATAAATAGAAAATGTTCTTGTACGCTCTGGCGTTTAAATTTGAGAGAACAGAAATACGAAATTATTATGGTAGGTATCATTATGTATATACAGGGTGTTACCAAGAATAATACACATTTTTAAGGATGAGCTATAATAAGATGTATATAAAAAAGTCGATAGTCGAAATTCTGTAAAGTGACGTCATCGGTTATCTACCGATTTAAAGTGAACTCCATGAGCGTATCATAGTTTAAGGGTGCGAATACTGAAATATCTGGAATTTCAATTTTTAACATTTGAAATAATAACTTATCACAAGTTGTTCATAAGTAAGTTAAAACAAAATAAAAAAATGTTTAAAAGTTAATTCCAACTTACTACTACTAAAACTAAAAAAAAGTTGTTTGTCAAGACCAAAATAAATTACCAATAAGTATAGGTATGTTGCGAGGTCACTTGTAAAATGTCTGACTAACTGGAAGCGGTATCACTCCCTGACGACTCCTCAGAATCATCGCTTTCTCCTCCTATATCGATAATGAGTGGTTCCGTCATTACTTCTACACGTATGTCTAAATCCCAAAACTTTATTTCTTCTTTTAATACGTGTTGAATACATTTACGCCAACTCTCAGCAGTAACGGTATGCAGCGCCTCGTCAAACAGTTTCTCAACGTCAGCCATTTTGAATGTACTGTTTTTTCTCGCAACATAATTTTTCACTTGGGCCCAAACCAGCTCGATGGGGTTTAACTCACAGTGGTAGGGAGGAAGTCTAACAACTGAGACGTTGAAATCTTTCGCCATTTCATCGACAACGTACTTAATATAACTGCTTTTATGTTTCCGTACGAGAGATAATAATTCAACTTTTAGCATTGCCTCGTTGTGCGGAATGCTTTTACTCTCTAACCAATCAATTATAACCCTCTTGCGGCTAGCTGAAGTAGGTATTTGCTCCAGTCGACAAGAGTGGTATGAAGCATTATCCATAACTATCACTGAACCAGGAGTTACCTTTGTTAAAATTGATCTAAACCATGTTTCAAACCGGTTACCATCCATCTCTTCATGGTAATCGACAGTTTTTTTGGACTGAAAACTTAGTAATCCACCTTCTACAAATCCTTCCTCGCTGCCAATGTGAGTGATAATCAGTCGACGTCCTTTCCCAGAGGGAGCTTTTAAACCGGAAGAGAAACCCTCCATAAAGGCTTGTCGATTGCTTCGTATATTCATGTCTTGCCACACTTTTGACACAGTGTGGCCTTCATTTAACCATGTTTCGTCAAGATAATATATGTGCCGTCCTTCGTTACGAAACTGTCGTATCTGTTTTAAATAATTTCTCCTCCATTCCACAATGTCATTTCGTTCAATTAAGGCACTGTTTCTACTTCTTGTTTGGTAACGAAAATTCATTAATTTTAAAGTTCGTCTCAAAACTTTATCACTGATGTTTGGTAAAGTATCATCAGCTTCTATTACCTTGCTCAATTTAGCTACCGAGGGGATTTCATTCCTAAAATAAAAATAATGTATTTCCCTACGTATAGCATTCCGTGTTTGGTCGTCCAAAACAATTTTCTTTCTTCCCCTACTTTCCGGTTTACAGTTTTCACCTCGTTCTCTTGTCAAAGATCCGTCCCGCGATTTCTTTAGAATATTGTATATAGTACTCTCAGAAACTAGTTGAATAACTGCACTTAATCACAGCGTCACTAACACCCAACTGTTTGTCCATGGCACGCAGTCCTTCGTACACATTTAATATGAGGACTTTTTCTTCCCGAATTAAATTGTTACGACGCCGTTTTTTATCGCCAACACCGCTACACTCCGCCATTATTGTCACTAAATATACCGATATAAATATTACAATAAATACCAATAATAACCGATTTATCACACAAAACCACAACACAAATACTGATGTTACGCTCATGAAGAGAATAAACACCTCACATAACTGTTTACCATCACTGTCTCATTCGCGTAGCTCGATCTATCTATCTCGTTATCAAAGCCGGAACATTGAAGCGACTCTCCAACATTGTCAAATCGGCGAGTTTTTCACAACAAACTTTGCGTTCAAGAAATATACATAAATACTTTATTTCACATTTCAAGTAAACTAATTATTATTAGTCTGCTTGAAATTTGAAATAAATATATTAAATTGGTATTGACTTAATTACATTGCATCTTTTGTACCTGAAATATTGACACAATGGATTTGAAGTGTATTTATAAAATACAGCATTTCTCTCTAGAATACATATGGCAACTGCGCTTTAACCAAAGTGTTGATTAGATAGCTCTGACTCACTTTACACAATTTCGACTATCGAGTATAGAGAGAACATCTATACAATACACATTCCAAAGTGTTTATATCAGACTATTTCCCTCGTCTTAATTTCCACCAATCACAAACGGGCAAATTTTGAATTACAAATAGTTTCTCGATGGAAAAACTGTATGACAGCACCTGTCAGCAGTTTTTTCGAGTCTACCCGCGGCAAAACTTGACAGCTGTTATCATAAATTACAATACCTTTGAACCTTTGATAACAAGTAATTATTATTATATTATTAAGTTTGTAGTATTTTGTGATGAAATAAATTACCTGATGTTTTTCAGTTTTCAAATTAATATCTACGTATTTATTATGTATGCATGTAAGGTTATATGTTTTGTAAGCTATGTGTATGCAGAATAATCTGTTACTCGTGAAATAGTCTTGTCAAATACCATTCGGGCATCTTTTTTCATGTGAAAAAAACCGAAAAAACACGATGCAAAGTAATATTTTTTTAACAAAATTTGTTCGGAAAAATTAGATGCCCTTACGATATTACTTACGATAGGGACCGAAATACATTATTGCCCTAATATTGAATTAGCTTTTAATAGAGTAGCCCATATTTGTCGAGATGTAAATTATGGCTGATTACTACGAACTCTACATGCAAATGGAGCATCATTTTTTTTCATTTGTATTTATATCCAAAGATGACGTTTATGCCATCTGCCGTGAAAAAACACAAACAATGTGATGTAAACACTATTAGTAGTATTTGTAGTTTTGTATAATCAGCGTTTTTAAATAAATGTTCATTTTTTAAAACTGATATTAGATGTTTGTGATGTTTGAAACGTCTAAAATGAATAAATGCAGTAAAAACCCATATGTAATTAAAATGTTCTAATTAAACCATTGTGTTAACTATTATTTTGTGTATACTACAATTGGCAGCTATTAGAAAAGTTCTAAACTTTCTTTTTACATAAATAAAAGATTATTATCGAGAGAATAAAATGTTGTTTTCTGTACGATTCAATTGATTATATAAAATAAAAAACTAGTTATGTGTTTGCTGACTTTAATATTATATAATAAGTTCAAATGATTAAATACTATTAAGGCGAAGAAAGTAAACATTTGTAGAAAACGAATCACTTCAAGTTTTTTAATTACCTTTCAGAAAACATCGGGAGGATTGGGAACCAAATAAAAATACTAGAATTTGCAGTGCTCATTTTGTCAATAATCAAAAATCAGATAATCCCCTACACCCATCTTACATACCAACAATTTTTCCTGGCAAAGAAAATAAAAAGATCTATTCATTTTTTGCATTTTGTAGGTTGTTTATTATACTGTTTACATCACAATGTTTTTCTTATTTAACACCAGGGCGCTCTACTTTCGGCATAAGTGCTGCCTCTATACTTCCGTCTCGATCCCTATAAATAAACTCCAATATTAAAATGTCATATACCTGGAAATGTTTTTGTAACTTTGACATTGGTAAAAAAAGTGCATCCTTTTTTATCGGATAAAAACTTCTCCTCCCCAATATCTTGTAAGTACATGTCACTTTCACACAATTACTTGTTAGTAATTTGAAAAGACTCAGATTCATTACAAAATGAAAATACGACATATAATAAGAAAAATATTAAAATAAGTAGGTACACCAATGCAACCAATCTATAATCATTAATTCTGTTTTAATAACTGTTTTTTCAATTAATTTGTTCTGTTAATATTAATTAATTGTTCAATAAAAATAAAGTTTTTTGTTTTTTATTCTCATGTTCTGTCGTTAATTTATCTCATCAAAAAACACGTGAACTTTTTTTTAATCGATAAATTTGTCTTCTTATCTCAACATTTTTCCATCAGTAATTTTAGGAAAAACTGATTGGCAAAATGTTTCGATACAAAGAGAAATTTATCCTCTTGTGTTTTTACCCTTGATGATAATGTTCAATAACTTTTATAAAAGTTTGATTATTTAGTAATCCCATTTCCTAACAAGCACATCCAAATCCTGTATTAAATGTATCGGTTTCCAATTGAACACTCATTTGAATTTTATATTTGTTTTAAAAAAATGCTATTAGAATAGTATATCAATTTTTTAATAGAAATAGTTGTTTGGGTAAAGAAAATAAATTATTACATTGCAATTTCAAAAAAGTCGTTTTTGAATTTTGGGCAACCTACTCGAAATATATTTTTAAATATATTAAACTTCATATAAAATAATTTGCATCCATTGAACAGACAGTTGAAGTACGTTTCCTATTCGGATCCTATATTGTATGCGATAATCAAAACGTCTTTGGTTTCTAGATATAAAATTAAAAAAAGCCGCTATAAACGGGTTTGTTATGATAACATCCACATTAACGAAGTTATAAAAGTCTTATTTATAACACCCGGTACACCCATAACGTATCTTAAACGCGATACGAAGAATACGGCACTTGTGAATGTATGAAAAGTATGCCGAGAGGTCTAGAGCATCACAAAAATAACGGTAAAGAACAATTACCAACATCTGGAGATAATTGCATATACAATTTTTTTTTAATTATCAAATGAACTTCAATGAATAAGTATGTTTCGTCCTTTAAATCCGTCGGTAGTTTGAAGTGTCTTTAAATGAATAATTTGACTCTTGCATTTTATAAATAGAAATTGAAAAAAATATTTCTATCGTTCAAGACAAGTTACATGCTTCAGAGACAGGCAAATAAGAACGGGAAATTAATCATCAAAAGCACGCTTGAAGATTTTCTTGTCGCTAAACTGGCACAACTGTCCTATATCTATATACTCACGCGGGGTTTGAGCATCATCTATCACTTAGTTTGTTTGCATTGCTACATTTTGTCAATTTATCATCACCAACAGAATTCTCTGTAACGGCGTCGACCGATTTTTTTCTTTAAATTCAAATTAAGTCTTGGAGGTACCCGTTTTCAGTTGATACAAGAAAAAACAGTTTAAAAATGTTTCATTATTCGTTGGCATAAGTGGTATTATTTCGAGTTTCTAATCGAAGTAATACATTTGATTGAATAATATATATTTTGTGTTATATTGATCGATACACTGTAGTATAGGACGGTTGGAATCATATTAAAGGACTTGTGCGTCTACAAAAAATATACCTAGTAACCAGACCAGGAATGGTTTACTATAAGACTGTTTATTATTGGCAGGGATGCCGTTTATGGATACGTGCAAAAAAATCTAGTTACTGTAATTTCCTGTTACATGGTACATTAATTATCGAAATGAAACACATCATCGTTTAAACCATTATTTATTCATGGAATAACTTCCAAATCGTTAGAATAAGATCCGTTTAGACAAAGATTACTGACATATTGACACATAATAATAATATTTATTCAATAATATATAGAAAATCATTACACTAAATTGAATAAACAGTTTAGGTCACTGAAGTAGTCATTACTACTACTTGTATTGTGACCGGAAAACATGAACAAATGAGTTTTTTGTCAAATGCAGTAAATTGCCAAGTCTAGTAAGTTGTCCAATTCAGTAAATTTTCAAGTTTTATAGTAAATTTTTAGAGGGTACCATATCAATTGTTAGACGTATAAACTGCTAAAATTGATACTGTCAATTATGATAGAGTTTGATTTAATATATTGTTGAAGAACTGTCTATCTGTTTCCATCATCCAATTTTTAATATATATACAAATCAGTTTATAACGTTCTCCGCCGTCTTCTGATTTCCAGTCTCCATTGTTCTCGATCGGTCCAGAGATTCTCATCTACTCCTCTTTCACTGATGTCTCTATCTATTCCTTCTCTCCAACTCAGTCTGGGTCTTCCTCTCTTTCTTCTTCCCTGTGGTGTCCAATTTAGTATTTTCCTTGGGATTCTGACTTCCGCCATTCTTTGAACGTGTCCATACCATCTAAGTTGGTTAATTTGTATGTCTTCCGTCATTTTGTATTAAACATCCATAATTTTTCGAATTTTCTCATTTCTCACTCTTTCCAGTTTTGATTTTCCGGCGGCGCGTCTCCAACAATCCATCTCGGTGGCTTCAAGAGACTTACGAGTTTTTTCCTTTAGAGGCCACACTTCACTACCATAGCTGATGACACTTATCACTATGCTGTTGTAAAATCTATGCTAACGAAGTATCACGTTAAGAGGAACATGTTGCACTTCATGAGGGATATTGCAGTGTTTATGAGGAAGACACCATATTCTTAATAATTTCAGATATATTTCAATTTGTTCATTCACTGGTGATGTTCATTCACTGGTATATTTATCCTAGTGCGAACTTTAAGTTTTCGGCTTTTCTTTTGACTTGAATACCGTCATTGTCCAGTAAATATTATAATTTAAAATGCTTATTTGACGATATAATCATTTAATATTATAATGTCAAATAATAATAGTTAAAATCTATTTAATAAATTTATAATTATTATTCATAATTAACGATTATTTTTAACCCGCAATTATGGAGTGCCATCCTACTTTTTAAGATACTTAGCGTTAATGTAGAACAACATACATTTTTTCAAACAATATTAACATATTTATATTTAAAAACATCTTAAACATAACATCAGACAATTAACACTACCTTATATCTCGTTTTATTAAGGAGAATTAGGAATAAGTAAACTGAGGCACCAATAAAAAATATTTATTTTTAAAGAATTGTTTTATTCATTGTTATAAACTTTCTTTTTTTCTGTTTTTTTATTCATAGAATTTACTTTTGTCCATAAAAAATCGAATGGGATACAAAAAGGGCTCAGTTCACGTCTGGTATCCCGTTAAAAGCGAACGCCCTTTCAACAATTACGTAGCATCAAATACAATATAGGTATTGGTAAAAGTAAACAAAATATGAATACTTTTCAGAGTCTAGCTCCGCAATATAACTTGCTACACTATAATAAAATAAAAAGGACCGCATCTCCCACTGACCGCATCTAGCACGACACGTTTTCCAATAGGTGGAATGGAAGACGTGGAACGATCGAATGACCGGCTAGATCCTCCGATTTATCTCCTTGCGATTACTTCTTATGGGTTTATTTAAAATAGAAAGTATATTTTAATAGACCAGACAATATTGTAGATTTAAAAGTTAAAATAACGGAATAAATTAACAAAATAATCCCTGTTTTAAGAGAATTTCAGAATCGCCTTTGTTATTGTTAGGAAGTGAATGGTGGTCATTTTGAGCATTTACTTCAATTGTAAAGCGAATTGAAAAATGCATTCTAAATATTATGCGACATTCTTTGCTTCATTCTACGTAAAGTTTTGTGATGAAGACATTATCAAAGTTTTACATCAAAATTGAATTTCTCATTTATTATCCCACCAAATTTAAGAACGGGTTATATGGCTAAACAGAGAATTAAAATCACTTTCACACGCGGAGCCACACGACCCCCTTTATTATTTAATATTCTTGAGGGGAGCCTATAATTCAGATATAGTGCTAGAGAGATACTATTTTCATTTGTCAAACTAAGAACAGAAATCGACCTATTCCAGTTTTTATTTCAGTAGTGCCTACGAATTTATTCCATACATACGAACCGCAGTGTATACGAAGTATATCAGTTTATTTTATCAATTTATACATAGCTATATACTGGCGAAAAATGTAAATCTCTCATTTTCAATTATTTATTAAAACAAACATGTACTGTTACGTAAATTGGAATTGTGAACAGACCGTAAAAAATAGAAAGTAATTACATTGAAGATAATAATAGTTTTTTTGTTGTATTAACATTACTCTCGTTTGTTTCGTATAAACAAAAACTTTCATTGTTCCAACAAGAATCTATGCGTGAATATTACTCATTTTATCAAGATTTTTCGAATTGCTATCAGAGGCGATCGTTTGGAGGTTTTGGATTTCTTTTATTTCCGAAATATTTTACACAAGTTTGGAATAAAATTTAAATACTAAAGAGATCTAGTGTTAATATCTATTATTTGGGGAAAAATCATTAAAATTGCGAGTAACGGACGATTTTCAAGTAATTTGTTAGATTATTACATGGCCACTCTAATTACTTTTAATCCATTTAAATTTTTCTGGGATGATGTATTCTATCATTTTAGATTGTCATTAGGCTTAAACTGATAAGATAATACATATTGATATCACAAATATTTAAGTATTATTAAATATGTTCCTATGTTAAACAAAGGCGTATTAATAAAAATTTACATTTTTTACCAATTTTTTCCATAATTATGAATTGGATGAAGAAGGTTTACTCAAAACACTTAGTTAAAATACCATGTGTGAGAGCTGCTCCTTAAAACTGATAATAATAATTACTCTCATGATTTAATTTATTTATATATGTTTTGTATTTGGTTTTTAAATTGAAATATATATCGTCGATCATGTAATTGTCGAATATTTTCGGTTAATTTACATATTGCTCGAAAAAAATCTGTTGCTCAAAGTAAGTTGACAGTAAAGAAAATTAACAATCTTAATTTGATATGCCAACTAATAAAACGACTTTTTGTTAAAACAAACGAAGTTTTAGTGCCTACAATATCGTCATATATGTTTCTCATATATTGAATGAAAAGTCAGTGATCCCCGCGAAAACAAAATTCATCCTTTAACAGGTAAACACCCACTCCATTGTTTTGATATTCAAATGTAGACGTGTAGTTCCGGTAATCTCGGTTTACCGGATGTTAGACAGTGACTAACATATGTACTAACTACCATATCGCACCGCTGAATATTATGGTTAATTACTTTTTTTTGTACACGCAAAGTGTCGGGGAACTGTAACAACTAGATAATGGGAACAATAAAAAAAATACGAGGACACATAAAAAAATTACAGGAAATTTTTCATCTTCAAATCGAGTCAACTTAATTAATATTTGATTGTTGAAGTTAAGTTGAGTTCATACAGAGTCGAATCGTGAATTGCGAATAACAATCTGATTGGTCCATTTGAAATCAACATGGCGCCATGACTAGATTTTCAATATTACCGATATTAAAAATTAGGGGGGGAGGGGGGTAATGGATTGAGTTCAATATATTATTGCGAATTGTTGTTAGGACTTATAATAAGGCCAGCCAATTTAGCAGATAGAATACGGGGATCAGTAACCCTTTAACAATTTAGTAGTTGCTGCTCTAGCAGAGCTGAAACCTTTTATGGTAACTCGCAAATAAGCTTCTCATCAACTCTCAGGAGATATGTCTGAAACTGACGCCTAGCCGATCTTCCGGACCACCCAAAGCCAATAATGAACCCCGTCTTGATAATTTAGAAAAATCTACTAAATACCTCAAAGCCATGTTTCAGTCCTTTATGGAAACATTCCAACCTCAAAGATCAGATCATGACTCGAAACATGACGACGAATCGGTAGAATTCTTATCTGACACTGAGCAACATGATGAAAATATTCCCCCTTTATTGGACATGGAAATAAAGAAAGATGATTTTGCCACAGACACCTCGCCTTGGATCGTGATTTTGTTCCAAAAACAAAAGAGCAAGAACATACAATTCCACCTGCTAAGCCTAATATCGAAACTCAAGGCATATATTGTCTGAGGCTAGGAAAATCTACATTTAACAAAATAAGATATTCTGAAGTATAAAAGAGGTTGCAAGCCTTTCCTGTATTTAGTGCACTAATAGTGAATGAACAAATGTACCCAATTGATGAAACATTACAAGAATAAATGGCTAGAACTGACTCGACTTTGGGAACACTCCTCCATGGTATCCTTTTACAAAGAGAAGCCTTCTCGGAGGCAATGAAGTCCCTGATCACTCAACATCCAGTGATTAAAAAAGATGTTCAACACCTTTTAGTTAGACCAGAACCATCATTCAAGACACTCTGATGACATTTTACAATATGTTTGTGGTAGTAGAGCAGAAGTTATTGAACAAAGGCGTAAATCATTTGCCTCAAGAAATTGTCAAGTATTACCTTTGTTAGAAGCTATACCACCATCGGCTACTCATCTTTTCGACTCAGAGTCTTTGGCGGATTTGGCTAAACAATACGGGTATTCCTTTCGTACATTCATTAGAAGGACAACAAGACGCAACTTCTCAGCTTACAATTACAGCAAGTCTCAAGGTAAAACGAGCAAATATTTTGTTAGTTGAATAAACACCTCTAATAAAGCGTCTTTGCCTTTCCTCGAAAGAAAACACCAGTCCGCAAGAGACTCTGGCTTTCAAAAGAGACCATATCCTAACAAGACAGAAAAACCATCAAAACAATAAAGAAAGTCCTGACTATTCTTCGCCTTTCAGGGCTGGACAATTCACGGATTATGTAAAAGAGTGGGAAAATTTAGGAGCACCAAGATGAATTTTGGAAAATCTACAAGGTTATTCGATTCCATTCGTCAAAAAATCTTTATTGAGACCCCTCTTAAAAAATATTCCGTTCACTATATCAACCATTGGTATGGATATGGAAATAAGAGACATGATTCAGCAAGGCATTCTCGAAGAGTCTACTTGTTCAACAGGTTTAATATCCCCAATGTTCCCAGTTCCCAAACCAAAGGGTACGATAAGACCAATTTTCAATTTACGAGCCATAAACAAATGTTTATGTCCAAAGAAATTTCGATTAATGAACCACCTAAAAATTCCTTCGTTTCTACAAAACAAGGACTTTATGACAAAAGTGGATGTCTCACAAGAATATTTTCACATCCCAATAAAGGAAAGATATCTAAAGTTCCTATCATTGATATACAAAAAGAAAATTTATCATATGACTTGCCTTCCCTTTGGCCTATCGAGCGCACCTCTAGAGTTTTCCAGGATAACCAACTGGGTTGCAGATTAACTCCGAAAACGAGGTATCAGAATTGTGGTCTACCTCGACGATTTCTTATTAGTTCACCAAAATTCCGACATACTTCAGATACAGACCGAACAAACGGTATTATTTTTAGAAACTAGGATGGCAGGTCGACAAGTCAAAATCGATGCTTGCTCCTCAAACACAGCAAGAGTACTTGGGTATCAAGTGGGATACCCTGAACAATATGATATATCTGCCAAGGAAAAAGAAGCAATCAATAAAGAGGGATGTGAAGGGAGCTGGAGAATAGCCAAGAGATTATTGCGCAAGATGAACTTTGCAACATTTGTAGTTCCATTGGGTCGGTTACACTCAAGAAACATGCTCAAAGCAAGCCTAGCACTTCCAGAAACCAGCCCGCGGTTAAGGTTGAAGGCACCAAAACCAGTGATAAAAGAATGTCGGTGGTGGTTGAAAAATTTAGAAAAAACCTCTACTCTTTTCCAAACAAACCCGGAAATATTTATCTCGACGGATGCAAGCGAGACTGGCGGGCTGCACAGCTCGGAAATTTGGCTTTGAAAGGGACGTGGTCTGCAAAACAAAAGAAGTGGCACATAAATATAAAAGAAATGTTTGTAATATACATAGTATTACGAAGACAAACGGCTGCTCTAAAGAACAGAGCAATACTTATTCAATCGGACAACCAAACAGTAGTTACTTATATACGAAAAGAAGGAGGCATGAAATCGACAAGGTGACTGAAGATGACACATATTCTTCTAAGCTTTGCTCAGAATTGGGATATAAAAATAATAGTTCAATACATCCTGGGCCTCTACAATGGAATTGCGGACAGTCTTTCTCGAAAGAAACCACTTCCGGATTGGCACTTGAGTCCGAGTACAACAGAAATGATTTTTTAAATGTGGGGCCAACCAGAAATAGACCTATTTGCGACGAGTCGATCAAAAGTGGTATCTCGGTATGTATCAAGAGACATAAAGCATCGCCAGGCCGAATTTACGGACGCATTCAGCAGAATATGGCATTATCACCTAGCATACTTATTTCCTCCTCCCAGTCTAATTCCGAGAGTATTAAATCACCTCAACCTGGCAAAAGGGACATTCATCCTGTTGGTTCCAAACTGGGACAAGGTGTTTTGGAAAGCCGACATCCAAACAAGAGCGATAGTCTCACCATTTCGGATTCCAGACCCTCATCTTTAAACTATGTTCAGACAGGACAATTACTACCTCAGGCCCAAAAATTAAAAAATTACAATTGGTGGTCTGGAAGGTACAGGGTGGGAGGACGAAAAATCATGGCGAAAATCATCACTTCGAACTTACGCCTCACCTTGGAACGAATGGATTAAATGGGCCAAAAATGATGGTATTGATGTTAAGAATCCCAATCCGGAATCTGTTGCTCGATATTTAGCATACCTGTTTCACGCCAAAAAATATGCTCCAACAACGATTAAGTTACATAAATCAGTCATAATCACACTTGCAAACACTACAAAAAGCAGTGGTCTCCCTCAACGCCCATTAGTTAAACGCATTATCAAAGCTATTGAAATCTCAAAACCGATATCAAACAGGAACTCTATAAGGGACGTGAATGATCTTATATTATGGATGAGATCTGAAGTAGTATTTTCCAAGTATCACGAAGATTGGCAATTATTTTGCTGTTAGCATCGGGCCGTAGAATTGATGATTTAACATTATTACATGTAACCAATCAGGAAATGATTATTGAAAATGGATCAATCATATTTTGGCCTGAATTTGGTTCAAAAATAGACAAAAACAATCACAGATAATCTGGTTGGAAGCTAATAAAAAACCCAGACTTTAGTTAAGGTATCAGCTACCAGAGAAGCAGCTAAGAACGACCTTACTTCACTTTCTATTACGACACGTAGTAGAGTAGGGCCATCATCTAGATCAACGATTGCGGGATCGATAAAAACAGCCCTGGACAGTGCTGAAATTGATTACTCCCCTGGTAACATTCGTTCAGCCGTTTCATCATCACGTTTTGATAACGAGGTTCCGTTGGATGAAATACTCAGTAAAGGTAACTGGAAGAATTCAAATTTTTTTTTCAAATTCTACGGTAAAAAAGTAGAACGGAATAAAACTGATCACCCTTCAGTAGACGAATTATGTATATCTTCTTTTATACCTACTTAAATATATTAGCATAAGTCTATATTATTGTATTAATATTTGCAATAAAAAGAAATGTTTTAAAAATTATTCACACTTAATATTTTTGTACATTATATTTCACAGTACGCTTCCACGTTGTCAGATCCTCAACACTTCTCACACGGGTCAAGCCGACGGCACAGGATTAAAATAGCAGCATTTTTCCCCGAAGGGTAAAAAACTGAATAAAACCACACCCACAGAAAACGGACCCGAGGATAGAATGAAAAGTGCTCTCTTGTCGAATATGAAATCTAATGCGACAATTACTGCAACGGTTGTGTCTCTAAATAGGCCGATAATGTAGATCTCTTCAAAAAGATTTACAGTTTCCATTTTTCGATACTGACGCCATCTGGCGGTGAATAGAAGCGGATATTTATTGTACTGCCAGTACCTCGAAGGTAGTAAATTACATTAGATTCAAATTCTGAAGCTCAAACCACAGAACATGGTTCGACCTTTCAGAATTCGAATCAAATGTAATTTACTACCTGCGAGGTACAACAGAAATATGGGTAGTTATCCATTATACAATCAAAATTAAGAAAAAAATGCAATAAAGGGCTATCCAACTAAATGAATTTGTTACTAACTGCTTTATTTTTGAATGTATAATAAATTTACACCCTGAAGTGTAGATGAAATAAAAAAACGGTTTATTTATAAATTTATTAATACAAATTCATGTTTTTTTATTACAGATACATTAAAAAAATTACAAGTACAATAATGAACATAAAAAAATATAGATACATATATTTTATTTTCTATATAATCTAAAGTTACATTACACTTGCCATAAGGTCCTATTTAAAATTATTGGCCAGAGTGGCACTGTGACGTCATCTATTACTATTACGTCACCTGTTACCATTCGTAGAGAAGTTTACAACACTTTATTTTCACCCTCCGAATTTTATTAATGTAAGTGTAGCCGTTCAAAAGATACGAGGGGGGGAGGGGACTTTTGAATAGCACTGTATATTGTTAGTTATATGCCACATTAAATTAGTATCCATTATTAAACAGTAATCAGCCGGTAGACAAGAAACCAGTTTTTTAAATTGAGATAACACAAGTAAATTAGTAGGCAGATATATTAGAACTTTTTCAAGAGTGCCAACAGGGTTGGCTTCAGATTATTTTTAGAAGTGCCAAGATTACTGAATATGGAAAATTATGCTAAAGAAATTTTAGATAAACTTAGATAGCGGAAGAAAGAAACATAGAATTGAAGGTAAAATTGATGATATACAAACTAAATTGTCAAAGTTAGAAGCTGAAAATCAAGCAAGAAAGCAGGAGAATGAACGACTCATGGGTTTGTTGAGGATACAAAATGATCAGATCGAGCGATTACAGAGAGAATCTAAGAGAAAAAATATTATTATCTTTGGAATTGATGAAGCTAATAACGAGGATCAAAAAATGCAAGAACATAAAGTAGCTGAAGTGGTGAAATCAACTGGTGTAGAGTTTGATGCAGAAAAAGATGTAGTTGAGATTAAAAGAATAGGCAAAAAAGAAGAAAACAAAATCAGACCGATAATGGTAGAACTTCGAAATGGTAATAAAAGAATTGACATCCTAAAAGCCAGTAAACAACTTAAGAGAACTAAATTTAGCATCAATGAAGGGATGTACAGGAACAACGTAAAGTGCTTAGAAAACATTTGATCTCGGCAAGAGAACTAGGAAAGCGTGCAACAATGCGGTACAACAAACTCATAGTGAATGGAACTGTATACACAGTAGAGGAATTGATGAGGAGCCAGGAAATTGAAGACAGGAAGAGACACCTCGGCGTGACACCACATAGAAAAACAGGCACAAGAACCACAAGTGAGAGATTACCTACCGAAGATGACGAAAATAAAGAAGTAATGAAAACTTCTAGAAGAGACCAAAGACTGCCAAAAAACTAGATAGCCACACATCTAATGCGTATCTTGATTTTCATTGTGATTTTGCCGCATGAACTATGTATTTATTTATAGACTCTGTTCCGGATTTCTTGCTATATTGATTTGTATCAATTTGAAGCAATAAAGATATTATTATTATTATTATTAAGTAATGGGTAATTAAATTACTTTGTTTCTACAAGTACTGTAATTTGAAGTAATTCCACTACATTTTTTGTGAAAGTAATGGGTAGTGTAATGATTTTAAAAGTAATTTGCCCAGCTATATTCTTAAATACTTATAATTATAACCATTTCAAAGGAACAAAATATGAGAAATATGTATAACCTTTGCGAGATGGATAAACAAGTTTACACACTTCACATAAACCTGAACGATATACTCATTCCAGCAAATGTAATAAGTAATACAAAAGAAAGAAATAACTATTCTTCCATTCTTCTCAGTTTTAACTGAGGACACTAACACCCTGTACAAGTCACGTGTGTAAACCATTATGTATATGACCAACCACGAGAGTTTAATCAGTTTAAAACAAATAACAATTAATAAAAAATAGCAGATCTCGGCAATTGCTTTCTTCGAGCCACCATGTATATTAACTGGTTATAATTTTCAAACGATTTAACATATAAATATAGTTTATTGTTAGGCTCATAATCATTTGGCAGACAGTATTTTATAATAGATTGAAATGAATGGAATGGCATAATCAAAAGGCGTAAAACACATGGGGTACGACATGTGAGGTTATAATAAACATCTGTTTAAAATTTGTATTTCTGTTTTTAATTCTATTCAAGGGGTCCTAAAATAGGTATATAGGATATAGAGTTACAGGATGTTACATCTTTGTCTGCAATCACAATACATGCTCTTATTAACGAATATTTAAATAAAACAAGGCAACCTGAGAATGATTAGTGACATAGTGTGCATAGAGCTAATGATGTTATGGAAGAGCGATTCATGAAATTTAGTCTCCATTATAGTTTGGGCTAGAATATTTAACTTAAAATGTCGTTATTATAGGTCTCTCTAGAAACATGCATCTTTTTTCATAGAAATCAAAATAACAGTATTGCTTCTGAAAGGTCGAGGTTAACTTAACAAACTATCTTCCAAAAGGAAAACAATAAATAGTGTACTCAGATCTGTTTTCCAATGCCTAATGTACCCATTAAAATTTTTTTGTTTGCATTGAAATGTGCAAAATCAGCATGATGAAAATTACTCCACAGATCAAGACAATACAATCATTATTCAATTCTTGAAAGGATATTTATGTCTTCAAACAACGCAGGATCAGGGTCGGATTTAGCCGTTAATCCTCTTCGTGCAAAAGTAAAAAATTGCGCCCCTATGAAGCTACAATGTATGTTTTCTAAAAGAAAACGGATTTTTAACATTTTTTATTAGCAAATATTTAATAAATAATAACTTGTCAGTCAAAAGAATTGATTAAAAAATACAATCATAGTAGTACAGTAGTTTGTTTTTTACTAGCTTTCAATTCAGAGAATTCACTAAATAATTCAAAAACATCCAAACTGTTACTGAGTTCATACTCGAGGTCTGACAATCCTGTTTGAGTTGTTGTCCGTAAATAATTCTTGATTATTTTCAGTTTGAAAAAACTTCCTTCCCCGGATGTTACATTTATTGGAAGAGTTAATAAAACTCTCAGAACGATGCTTAAGTTTGGAGCAAAATCCATTTTTGTTATCAATTTCAAAACTTCCAAAGGTGGTATGTCTTTTGCCAATAGAGAACCACCCACTAATATTTCATCAAGTTAATTATATCCCCTGATTCTCCATCTGTTATAATAGTTTCCAAATATTTGAATTTCTCCATAATTTCAAAACTCCTTTAGTTTTAAGAAAATGAACTGTTGTGATGTTGGAGCTGAGCAAACCTTTGTTCCAAAGCATTGATTGCAGTATCAACTGAGTGGTAAAAAAACTCTATTTTATATTTTTTCTGTGCATCTATTTTCGAAATCAAATTGTCTTTTCCGCCGACGTAGTCGTTTTCTAGGTTTTGATTCAAATTTTCTATGTGTATCTATCTCGGATGCCATTTCGCTAGCATCAACAATGATATCATTAAAGTGATTGTCTGTTCTGAAATTACTAAAAAATTGTGTGGAATTTTCCAAAAGTTTCACTGTTAGTGGAATAACATAATTTTTTCCCTGCATGAGTTTACTAATATTTAATATAGCATATCATATTACGACAAACCAAAGAAACTTGAATTGTTTTATTTGCGTAAGTAGCCTAGATGCTTCATTTCTTATTGAACTATTTCTCCTCGTGAATGCTTAGCAAAGCATAATATATTTGACCGATTTGATACATCAGCAGCTTTATAATATCAATCGACTTTCCCATCAAGTGTTGCTAAGATGTTTTAAAGTCAGTTCTTTAACATGCTCAATCTTCTTCTTCTTTCTCAGCCTTTTTTCATCCACTCTTGGACATAGGCCTTTCCTAAACCCTTCCATCCGTCCCTGTCTTGAGCTTTATGCCACCAGCCTCTACCGGCTAAATCCCCAATATCATCCACCCATCGCAGTGGGGGTCTACCTTTGCATCGCTTGGTCTCTCGGGGTCGCCATTGGATAACCTTTAGTGTCTACCGTTCATCTGTTTGTCGCGCAAGATGCCCTGTCCACCGCCATTTCAGCTCAGCGACCTTCTGGATAACATCCGTGACTCCCGTTCTCCTGCGAATCTCCTTGTTTCGGACTTTGTCCCTCAGGCTTATACCAAGCATGGCCCTCTCCATTGCCCTTTGTATTACTCGTAGTTTGTTGGCGGTTGCCTGAGTTAGGGCGATTGTTTCAAGTCCGTAGGTGGATACAGGCAAGATACAATTGTCAAAAACTTTGCGTTTTAAGTTTATGGGTATGGAGTTGCTCCTCTGGATATGGGATATTTTCCCAATGGATGCCCATGAAAGTTGCACTCTTCTGCTAATTTCTCTCGACCTGCTCTCCTTCCCAAATCTTATGAAGTGTCCTAGATAGTTGTATTCTGTCACATTTTCGATATATTGCTACGTATTTTCCGGACTCATTATTTTAGTTTTCGCGTAGCTCATCTTTAGACCCGCCTTTCTTGATTCCTGATTCAATTGTTTGAGCATTTCTTCTATTTCGTGAATATCTTCTGATAACAGCACGACGTCATCCACAAATCTAAGATGGATGAGGTATGTTCCATCGACTTTAATACCTTTGTTTTCCCATGAGAGTCTTTTAAATACGTCCTCTAGCACGAGAGTAAATAATTTTGGCGATATAGTATCTCCCTGCCGTACACCACGTTGGGCCTTGATGGTGTTGGTTTTTGTCTCTTCATCAATTTTTATGTGTAGGGAGGAGTACCTGGAATCAATGCGTGCGTTATCGATAGATCTGAGAATATGCCATGTCTCGATGGAATCAAACGCCTTATGGAAATCGATAAACACCATGTGGATAGGTATGTTGTATTCTGTTGTTTTTTCTATTAGATTACGCATTGTTTGTAAATGATCAATCGTACTGAAGCCCCTTCTAAAACCGGCTTGTTCTATCTGTTGATATAATCGAATTTTCGTGTCAGTCTGTTAGTAAGGATCTTTGTAAAGAGTTTATAGAGATGGGACATGAGGCTAATAGGTCTGTAATTTTCGACATTAGTTGTATCTCTCTTCTTGAAAAGTTAAAGCACTTCTGTATCCAACCAGTATTCTGGCACTTTACTTCCATGCAGGCATTTGTTAAAAAGTGTGATAATAGATTTCTCCAATTTGCTACATCCCAACTTGAGCATTTCGGTTGTTATGTGGTCTACGCCCGGGCATTTTCCGTTCTTCATCTGTGTGAGAGCACTTGGTAGCTCTTCTGTTGTTATGTCGGGTAAATCTTCAGAGCCCAAATTAGTCACAGGGTGTCTCACATCTTCATTTGCCAATGATGATGAGTATAGAGATTTATAGAATTTTTCTATTGTCTCTAGTATCTCCCGTTTTTATGTTACTATAGTACCGTTCTCATTTTTCATCTTATTGATTTTTGTTCTTCCGTGTGAGAGTTTTGTCCTAAGTACTCCCAGATTTGCGTTAGTTTATATAATTTCCTCTATTAGTTTTGTGTTATGTGACCTTATATCTTTTCGTATTTCCTTTTTAATGGTTTTATCTAGTTCGCTGTCCCCCTTTCCAGACTTCTTCGCTCTTTCATAAGATTTAACGTGTTCGTGGTGAGTTTGGTGTTGTGTTGCGTTACTTTGGCATATGTGGAGCATAACTTTTTCACGCTGGTCTGAACACTTGTTTGTATATTTTAGGGCCAATTGGTCTATATTTAGATCCTCGGTAACTACAAGTCTTTTGTTTAGTTCGTTTTGGTATTCATCCGTTTTCTTTTCTATTACTTCTATAGTAGGAAATCTAGGAATTTTAATAAGTTTGTTTCTCTCTCTTTGGAGGTCAAGATAGAAGATCGCCCTTACAAGTCTATGATCGCTGCCTGTATGTAATTTATTTATTACCGATAGTACAGTAAACGGGGAGAAAAAAATAAGGTATAATCTCCGAGTTCTTTACACCCGCTGCGATTTTGATGAAAATTTGGAAATAGGCTATTTACACCCTCTAGATCAAAGTTGATATGCTCTTGAGGTGCGCTTTTTATTTTTAGGGGGTGAAAACCACCCCTTATGCTAAAAAAATAGAAAAACCATAAAAACATATATTACATCGATCTAAATCAATTTAAATACGTATAATAAATATATTTGTATGTTGTGAGTTGAAATTAAACAATAGTTTCACTCTTTCAACCCTTATTGTCAAAAAAAAATGATTTCTTCAGCTTAAAATTTTTGAATGGCGCATAAATTTTAAATAAAAATGTTTTTAATGTTTTACAGTATAATAAATATTTAATTACAATAATTCAACCCTTAAAAACTACCCCTAATAACCACCCCTGATTAAATGTATAGAAAAAAATAGTTTTTGAGAAATTGAAATAATTTTATACACATAAGGCAACTAAATATTATTTATTCTTAACTTTTTGATAACTTAAGTTATTGCATTGTTGTATTTCTTGAGATTCACCCTTGCTTTTAAAAAAGTCATAGTCCATAGGGAAAAAAAATTAAAAACAAAAATAATAGCAATTTGTGTTTATTTTACAAAATAGATTTATAAATGGTACATAATGTATAAGATTATTCATCGCCAGTATCAGCTTCTTCTTCCTCGTCTTCGTCTGTGATTGGCGGACAATTCTGGCAGCCTGACCTGAACACGTTTTGATGTTATCGCAATAATAACTGTTAATATTAACTAATTAACTGTATTATTATGAAATTTTAAAGCTATTATAATGATCCAAGTCTCGTTTTAAAGGAAATTTTAGTAGCTATAAGCTGTGTAAATTTAAATATCTTTTAACGGGTAGTTTTCAAGATCTTTGAGGTTAAGAGGCTTCAGACACGTGACTATTTCCCTGAAGAGAAAACTTCTACTAGCCATAACTCTGTCAATTTTTAGAGTACAGAAATAAAAAAAAACCAAAATATTCTGTAAAAAATAAGCTACATTTTCCTCTTGTGAATATGTTTCGTATCTTCAATATTTTGTTATTTTCAAAAATATCAAATTTTTCTTAATATTTGAAAATTTTAACCTTTCTATTTTCAAAAATATGTACTCTAAATTGCTTAAACTTGCAGAACACATAGTTAACACATAAATAAAGTAAATTGCAGAAGGATTTTTTTTATTTAATTTTTATCAAAAAATTCAGAAGCTTAAGTGCTGATTTTTTTCAGAAAAAGTGAAAATTCGATTTAATTTTCATCAGCACTTCGTTAATTTTTATGCTAATGACTTCAAACTGGATTCATTTCAAAGATTTTTTGAAGTACTTTGAAAAATAAACGGTATACTTTCTTTGAAAACTTTTTCATTTATTTTACCTGAAATGCATGTAATTTAGTGACTAAAAAAATTATTTTTTTCTAGCCGCCGTATCTCGGTAATAATTGCACCTATGTCATTGATAAACCTATCAATCTTTTCCTTTTTTTATAAGCTTTATTTTAGTTCTGACATGTTTTTCCGTAGCATGTCAAATTGTTGACTTATACAAGAAAAACTGTTAAAAAACGTGATTTTTTTCATAAAAAACGAGCATTTTCAACCAAGAATAATATTGACTTTACGAAAAATGTTTATATGGAACTTTTTGCTTAAAATTAACCCCTCTATTTATTTCCGAAGTTATTTTCAATATTTTATTCTCCATCTACGAGAAGGGGTGGTTTCCACCCCCTGGACAAAAGCGCACTACGTCACTATATCAACTTTGCTTTTTATGGTATTTTATAGTTACCCTCCAAATTTCAGGTCAACTGGACCCGGTGTTTATTTTTCCTAGCAAAAACCCCCCATTTACTATACTACGACACGTCTCTGCAGATTGATCTTTGGTTACAGATTATGTAATCTATTTCGTTCTTTGTTTAGCAGCATTTCACCTCTAGTATTTCTTTTGCCCAATCCAAAATTACCAACGTTTTCTGGATCATCTTCCAAGCGTTGACCAATCTTTGCATTGAAGTCCTCTGTACAGACTACAAATTTAGCTTTTGTGCTTTTTCTGGAATTTGCAATATCTTCATACATCTGTTCATCCTCTGTGTCTTTTGAGGCGCTAGTTGGTGCATATGTGTGAATTATCTGCATAGTATACCTTTTGTTGACTTTGAGGGTCATAGAGATGATGCGTCTTGATATCGCTTGGGAGTTTGTGATTAGATGCTTGATCTTTTTGTTGATTAGAAAAGCTACTCCTCCTAAGGGGTGATCTCTTTCGGAGTTATTTTGGTAGAGAATGTTTCCCGATTTTAAGGCTGTCATCTTCTCTCCAGGTAATCGAGTTCCGCACAGGCCAATGATGTGTCATTTGATATTTTTTAGTTCTTCCCCTAGTTCTGTAAGGTGGTCTTCACATCATCACACAAGCAAGTGAGGTTGAAATTTGGGTTGGCATTGATTTTTCCCTTTGAGCCATCACCCCTTACACGCCACTAAGCTCAATGACATCATCAAAATCATAACTCAAAAGAGGTGGAAAAATGAAAATGGATAATAGACGAACATAAAGAATATTGGAATGGAGACCTTGGACGGATAAGAGGAGTGGAGGTAGGCCACCTACAAGTGGGAGTGATGATTTGAGGTGAATTGTAGGAAGCTGGATAAACTGTGTCACAGATAGAGACTGATGGATTGCCCAAGAAGATACCTATATCCAACAGTGGATGAAAACGGCTGATGATCTTTTATATCCTTACATCTATCGATACACAACCAGACAACCACCATAATTCACGAGGGGAGCTTGAGGTGACTACAATATACAATCACTATTCGTCTGTGATGTGTAGTTTTTGTTGCTATTCACCACCCCCTATCATTTTTTCCAGTCATAATCCTGATAAATCCATCGATTTTTTTTCGAAAGTATATCTTATCTCTGAAGTAATCAATGTTCTGTAATTAAATCATGCTTTCTACAATTGAAAAATTCTGTTACACTCCATTAATGTATCTATGTTAGGTATATGTCGTTATTGTAACCAGTCATTTTTAAAAGATCAATTACACAAAATGAGATAAGACGGAATTAGTTTGATAAGATAAAAAGTACCTATACGATTTCATAGGAAAAACGCAAATATATTCGTCATTGCTTCTGTGGCGTTGACGTTCTATTAATAACACAAAAGTGAGTACATTTTTTCTATAAATTATTTAAAGTATCATCAATAAATAATGTTTATTGAAATAGAAAAATTGCATATAGTATATCTCAAAAAATGAACACTACCAAAAATTGACACTATATAAATTTTTTAAACTCTATGAGCCAAATTTTCAAAATGTTCACTATGGTCATAGGAGATACGCACTTAAACCTACATCCCTCATCCCTTTTCCTAATGAAATATATTTTTTTCCAATAAAATATGTATATAAACAAAACCAAGCATGATAGATATTTTTAATCAAGGTTGGGCAAAATCTGATTTTTATTAAAAAAATCAAAAACCATTGACTTTTTTAAAAAAATCACGATTTATTTGATTTTTTTAATTTGAATAAAAAAGTATGTTTAAAAATTATAATACAATTTGCGGCTCAAAAACTTGTGACAACGCATTTGTCGCGTTTCTTGCAAGAAAATTCTTGTCGCGATTTGTTTTCCTTCTGTTCTATACACTCACTATACAGTGCCGAGTACTGCCGAGTGAGGCACGAACGCGTTTGTTGTGCTTTTTGCAAGAAAATTCCTGTCGAGGCTTGTTTTCCTTCTCAACCTATAAATTGACGTTCCCAACAATTTCACGCATTTCGCTAGTTAGTTAGTTAAGTGAAGTGAAAACATATAAATAAAGTTAAATGAGTGGAAGAAAAGAGGACCCAATATGGCAGTTCTATATTAAGACAACAAATCCAAATAAATTGGGGTGTAGGGCTATTTGTAGAAAGTGCAAAAAAGATATTCAAGGGTTAGTCCAAAAACTTAAAGCACACCACGATGTTTGTAATTATCGAAAGAGGAATACAGGTAATTAAATTATTAATTAAATTTCATTTATATTTAATAAAGATTTTTATTATTAACCCGGGAATGATCGCGTGGTTAGATTTTGCATAACATTTTTCTTTTTAGTTGATTCTCCAAGCACTTGATATTTTATTTTTGAGATAATTTAGTGAAAGTTTTGAGACATAAATATTAATTATAAGTTAAGTATTTTTTAATGATATATTCTGAAATATTTTGAAATATTTTTTAAATATATACGTATTATATTATAAGTAGATACATTTTTTATAAATAACAGAATACCACAGGGTAACAAATGTTTCTATGCATTAAAAGACACATGTAAATCAAAGATATTGTCTACAAACACAAAAATTAAAATATACAAGACAGTAATTAAAACATTCGTACTTTACGCCGCAGAAACCTGGAATTTAACAAAAAAAGGAATTCTGAGAAAGGAAAATACTACGGAGAATATACGGCCCAATTAAAGAAAATGGAGTATGGTGAATATTAAGAAACTACGAAGTAAATCAAAAATTCAATAGCCCAATAATAACAAATGAAATAAGAAGTAACCGATTAAGGTGGGCAGGGCATGTACAACGTCTAGGTAATGAAAGGTGTGTCAAGAAAATACAGGAAACTAAAAGACAAGGACGAAGAGCAAGGGGACGACCGAAAACTAGATGGTTGAATGGTGTAGAAGAAGATCTTAAAGAGATAGGAATAAATGACTGGAAGAACAAAGCAAAAGACCGGAAAGAATGGAAAAGAATAGTAGAAGAAGCAAAAGACAGACTTCAGAGCAGAAACTAAGTCATCGAATTCACAAACTCCCTACTGATTTAAAGCAGTAGGGTTGGCCAAGCGGCCGGCCACCGCTGCCGTAAAAATGAGGCTAGAAATCCCAATAGTGAGACTATGGACCTTAAGGTCTGAAAGTCAATGAGAAGAAGAAGATACGTTTTTGAGATAATTTTAAAACTTTTTTGATAGATATTATTTTTAACAAAGATAATATAATTTTTGAGTATTCATTTATAGATATTTTAGGATATAGATTTTAGGCATATAGGATTGTTTTTAACTGTTTGGTGAAATCTAACATGTGGCCTTTAATGTAACTTCTTATCGCGACCTTTCCCGGGTTAATTGAAGATTATCTTTACTACTCTATACTCAATTTTTAATTTTTTTCAACTTAAAAAATAAATTTGCTTTTACATCTCTATTGAACATTTTCATATTATTTTAAAATCAATAATTCAATACTATATCATCAATTAATAAATGTCAATTTTCTCTCTTTCCAGAGAAACGAATGTCGCTTGACAGTTTTGCTAGCACATCATCTGCCTCAAGTTGTAGTTCACTCATGACGGATAGTTCATATGTTAGAAAAACTCCACCGAAAGTACCAACAAGTCCAACAACTTTTGAGCCAGTCCAAAAAAAGAAAGCAATCGAAACTCAGCCTACCATGAGTGGTTTTGTAATGCGGACTTCAACTGCTGAAAAAAATAAAATTGACAAACAAATAGCAAAGGCTATTTTTGCTACTAATTCGAGCTTCAGATGTATTGAGAATTTAGAGGTGAAAAAAGCCATTCAGTTATTAAGGCCTGGTTATATATTGCCCTCGAGAAAAACGGTAGCAACAAGTCTTTTGGACGAAATCTATGAAGAGGAAAAAGAAAAAATATTTCTCCTCCCTGTCAGGACAGTCCGTAAATATGCCAATTGATGAGTGGTCAAACGTGCACAACGAACCAGTGATATGTGCAACGATAACCACTGAAGATGGACAAGCCCTCCTATACGAAACTATAGACCCATCAGGAAATCCACATACTTCAGAATATTCAACTCAAATAGTTTGTGACCAGATTTCTTCATGTGAATTAAAATACAAGTGTACCGTAAAATCTTTTGTGACAGAAAATGCCGCAAATATGACACTTATGAGAAAAACATTAGAAGAAAAAACGAACGCAAAAGTTATAACTTATGGCTGCTCTGCACATATTTTTAATTCACTGTGCAAGGACTTTCAAGTTAAAGACGTCAAAGAACATGTGGTCCAAATTGTTAAGTATTTTCGAAATAACCATTTGGCTAGAGCTAAATTCTGTCAAGCAGGAGGCAGTGCTTTAGTTCTTCCAAGCGATGTGCGATGGAATAGCCTTGGCGACTGTTTAGAGATGTATGTCAATCAGTGGAACATCATATTAAAAATCTGCGAAGAAAATGAGAAGGAGATTGATTCCACTATTTACCAATAAGTTTCAAATATTGCGATTAAACATGCAGCGCAAGATTATTTAAACATTTTAAAACCTATATCAGTTGCTCTTGATACTGTGCAGAGGAAAAATGCTACTATCGCAGATGCTGTAGAGTAGTGGAAACATTTACAATATATCTTTGATGAATCTGTGGAATTACCATTACAAAAAACACAACAATTCAATAATCGATATAAGCAAGCACTAACGCCATATCATTTTATAGCGTATATGTTGAATCCACAAAATACAAGTTAACACCAGAAGAAGAAAAGAATATAAGCTTTAGAAACAATTAACGAGTTATATGAAAACACTGGACTGTTACCTTTAGTAATAAAGTTAAATGACCGCAGTGCTCCATTTAAGCAAGTTATGTTTTCGGACGAAGTAATAAAAAATGTAAACGGACTACAATGGTGGTTATCACAAAATGATGAGCCGGAAATCCTGTGTGCAACTGCTTCTTCAGCTTCAGAAGAACGCGTATTTAGCTCTTTTGGTCTACACTCGGATATTAGAAACAGGTTAGGCATAGAAAAAGGAGGAAAAATCGTGCTTTTGTTTTAATTGTATAACGAAAATGAATAGACTGAAAATATACAGTAATAAAATTTAGGTGTTACGTTTAGTTTAAGAATTTGGAATTATGTACTCCTTTTTTGTTGTATTTGCTAAAAGCAGATACTTGCTTAGATTTTTGAGAAAACTTTTTTATATTATGTTGTTATCTGGTTCTGAATAAAATAGAAAAAAAGTGATTTTAAATCATGATTTTAATTTTAAAAATCAAGCGATTTAAATCATGATTTTAATCGTGATTCTAATGAGCCCATCCCTGTTTTTAATTAAATGTTTTTACCAGCTACGGTCATTATTTTCTTAATAAATTTGGCAGCAATCGAAAGCAAAAAGCAGTGTAGAAGATGCCACTGTGTGACTTACAACTTTTTTCCTGGTGTAAACGGATTAATTGGTATTCTCTTTCCAAAAAAATCATGTAAAAGTAAATAATTTTATTGCGAATCAAATGGTACGTGATTGGTTTTCAAATCGTGGCAAGTCTAACGATTGGCATGATTTAAAGTTTCAATTTTATTTGATAGTGTGGCGTAACAAAGAACACTATATACATTATATGCGGCAAAGAAGGATGGACGATAGCAGCTGCAGAGATATGCATAATTTTCGAACGCTACGAGAGAGAGAGAAGTTCGATTTTGATTTAAAAGTTGAGGAATTTTTTAATTTTGTCGATATTACCCTGATATAGGATTAATTTCCTCTGCAGAGTGTTATGTGAATTTCACACTTAAAAATAATTCTAAATAATTTCTTAGTTTAACAACAAATCAAATACTCTCACGGTATCGGCTATCTGCGAAACCAGGTATACTTACACAAATTTTTTTCAACGATACCGGGTATACTTATACAAAGTTGAGTCAACGAAACAGGGTATAAAAAAGTCTAATATACCTATAAAAATTGCTGATCCATGAAAGCTGGGATATAGTAGTAAATTGGTCATAGGAAACTTATCATCCCAACCATTGAGACTGGCTTCCTGTCCGAGGGATCTTAGCTTTGTGCAGCCAAAGAAAGGAAGTATAAAATTACATTCTTTGAGATTTCTAAATTACGGTGTAAATTTTGAACTACTGCGTCACATTTAGCTTCGTTCATATTTGTTTATCTGATTATAATCTATACCTCATTCAACTTCTTTCAATTTTTTTTCTCAATTATAAACTGTAATTTATTCAACTTTTTTGATATTTTTTTGTTATTAATAATATTATAAAGGATTTTGATTTTATATAACTGAAAAGAAAAAAAAATTTATCACCTCTTAACTATTGTACATTTTGAAAATCATGTAAATTTTTTGTAAATTTTTGTAAATGTTGTACAATCATTAAACTGTAAATAGTAATTATTCCCACTTTACTTTCACGACACCAAACCAAAAATTTCAGGTTCACAAAAAAAATCATTTGTATGTGTTATTTGGGTTTTTGTCACTTTTGAGAAAGTAACTGGCGTCCAACAATTTACTATACTTTTATTATCTTCTAGTTATTACATCCAAACTAGTTAAGTAATTAGATCCGTGATCAGGTCAAAATTGCTTCTCCAAATATCACATACAACCTGGCAAGACTTGACGCCCTTAGTTTTTTCCGGGTAATGACCCACGTTGGGCGCCAATTTTTATTGTGTTACCCAGAAAAGTGTGGACATTACCCGGAAAAAACTAAGGGCGTGACGTCTTGCCAGGTTGTATGTGATATTTGGAGAAGCAATTTTGACCTGATCACGGATCTAATTACTTAACTAGTTTGGATGTAATAACTAGAAGATAATAAAAGTATAGTGAATTGTTGGACGCCAGTTACTTTCTCAAAAGTAACAAAAACCCAAATAACACATACAAATGATTTTTTTTGTGTACCTGAAATTTTTGGTTTGTTGTACAACATTTACAAAAATTTACATGATTTTCAAAATGTACAATAGTTAAGAGGTGATAATTTTTTTTTTCTTTTCAGTTATATAAAATCAAAATCCTTTATAATATTATTAATAACAAAAAATATCAAAAAAGTTGAATAAATTACAGTTTATAATTGAGAAAAAAAATTGAAAGAAGTTGAATAAGTTATAGATTATAATCAGATAAAAAAATATGAACGAAGCTAAATGTGATGCAGTAGTTCAAAATTTACACCGTAATTTAGAATTCTCAAAGAATGTAATTTTATACTTCCTTTCTTTGGCTGCACAAAGCTAAGATCCCTCAGGCAGGAAGCCAGTCTCTATGGTTGGGATGATAAGTTTCCTATTACCAATTTACTACTATATCCCAGCTTTCATGGATCAGCAATTTTTATAGGTATATTAGACTAAACCCCTTTTTTATACCCGGTTTCGTTGACTCAAGTTTGTATAAGTATACCCGGTATCGTTGAGAAAAATTTGTGTAAGTATACCTGGTTTCGCAGATGTCTAATAGGATTGAACCATGATCTGCAGAACTATTGGGTTTATAATTTATGTGATATTATTTCTTCATCCACATGGACGAAATTATGTTCAACGAAACGTTAATTATCACCTTTCACGTCAAAAAGGAAGAAATCAAAGCCAATCGCCCTGTGCTGGTATACTGCCGACAGCGCACGCTAATTATAAAATTATTGATTCTTTGAATATTCAGGTCTTTCAACATTTTTTTAAATTTTTCATCGTGCCTCGTAAGCCGATTCCGTGAGAGTATTTTATTTGTTGTTAAACTAAGAAATTATTTAGAATTATTTTAAAGTGTGAAATTCACGTTACAAGAGCTTAGAGGCGTAACTAGAAATTTGGGGGCCTTACGCAAACATTTTCGCTTGGAAATCTACCCCCCTTCCCCTTACAGTGCACACTCACCCCAACAGAATGCATGCTTGATTTGCTATTAGGGTTTTAATAATAAGAAAGTTATTGAAATTTTCTATTTTAATAAACAGGAAAAGCATGAAACACACATTAAAATAAGGAATAATTACAAAAAGTAACTAGAATGTGTTTATACGGTTAGGAGTCTAAGTACATACTTATACTCCTAGTCATATAAATGACACTTAATGTCATTGAGAAACGTCACATAAGTTATCACTTATATGACGTTTGAAGAAAATAGTAGATTATATCATTAGGAGTAGAAGTGAGTCTTTTGTGGTGAGCTCAGGATTGAAGGCCGAAACGCAGTTGAGGTCGGCAACTGGGCGAAGCACAAAAAGACCTTCTACTCCGAATGATATATACTATTTTATCTTCAAGCGGAAAGCATAAAAAAATTAAACTTAAACTAATTTATTATTTTTTTGTATTTACAATTTCCAAATTTGCAATTTTCAAATTATAAGGCCCCAGTGATTTCTGTTTCTTTTGTTGTAATGTTGTAATGTGTTTCTTATTTATTTAAACAGTAAACGGGTGGGATAAACTTTAATCACACGGTATGGCTACTTACTAATTTATTTAAACACTAAACTAATCACTAACACAATCTCTGCAAATGTGTTTAACTCTTAACCCAACTAAATCTAACTTTGTGCTGTTTGGTAGAAAATCCAGTCGCTTTAAAATTTCTGACATTTTGGGCAGCAACGAAATAGTTGTTAATAACCAAGTTATTGAGCGTCGACAGGTTGTTAAGAACTTGGGAGTGTTTATGGATGAGGATTTATGTTTTACTAAGCATGTATCTTTTTGTTTGCAGAGATCTTATACAAAATTAAGGTTTCTTTACCTGAATCGTCATCTACTAACAAGAAAAACTAAAATTATTTTATGTGAAGCATTGATACTTTCTAACTTAAACTATTGTGATGTTTATGGTACTTTCTTAAGTAGATCCGATGAGACAAGGCTTCAAAAGTTGCAAAATGCTTGTATACGATATATATTTGGTGTTAGAAAATATAGTCATATCAGTCATCATTACACGACACTGCAATGGTTCAGATTAAAACAATGGAGAATATTACATGCTGCTTGCTTGTACTCCAAAATTTTGCAGTATAGAACACCCGCTTATTTGTATAAAAAAAAATAACGTGTCGACCAGACGTACATAACTTGAATGTTCGTTTTAGGGGGACACTTACTCCGCCATTATTCAACTGTATATTTTTCAAATGTTGTTTTAGCTATTCAATTGTCAATATATACAATAACTTGCCAGCTAATATTCGTCATACCCTTTCGAGTAATGCATTTAAAAATAAATTGCTTGTTCATTTACTCTCTCAACAAGAATGAAATTGTAATGTAGTTGTATGGATATATGTATTCCCCCCTGTATAGGTTTTATATGAACATTTTTCATTACGTTGCTCTGCTTTTGCTGTGAATTAACTATGCTAAGGTTAGGTGGAAGAGCAGACATCCGTTTCACTAGGGACGGATGAATTGAACCTCGCCTTAATTGTATATCTATTTTGTTCATATTGTATGTTTCCTTTTCTAAAAATTAATAAAGGCATTATTATTATTATTTTATTATTATTATTATTATTATATTATTATTATTATTATTAACACTTAATTTATATACACTTTACTGTTCGCTAATTCAGTGTATTCTTGCTTATCTCACGATATCAAATTATAAACTAAACTCTCCCTGGTCGGTCCTTTATATATTAGTACCTTTTTTACTAGATAATTCTAGATTGCGGCTTACACAAAAACAATTGGCTCTGCCATTTTCTGGATAAGACTGGTCACAAAAACAATGTCTAGATAAGATAGTCACAATCGTAGACAGTTCTAAGAAATCCCTGCGCATCCGCCATTTTAACTTTCATACATGGCTTAGGCAGAGTCGGATTCAGGGAATATACCAGTGTGCTGTTTCGTAACGTTACCCCCTCCTTAAATGGAAGTTGGAAGGAAGTTTTCTTCACTCCCAGATGACCTTCCGATGGACTGTCGTGTAACTTCTTTAGTACTTCAGCTACTCTTGTTCTCGGGATGTCTCCTCATCTCGGAACCATCATCGGTTTCAAGGACTCTTTTCAACAACCCTTCTTCCAGGACAAGGGAGTCCCACTAAGCCCAATATGCCTTGACTGTCTGTGAAAATCTTGACACTTCTTGCCAAGTAGGTCGCCGATTGTCTTCCTTCCATTGCCGGATCATCTTCAGGTGAGGATAATTCTCCTGATCTTCTCCGATCCTGGTGGGTGACCATTCTTCATTGACTACTGTAATTCTTGAAACTGCAACTTCCTTAGATTTCGACTTGTTGCATTGATAATAGTCTACAGGACACGACCGTCTAGGTAGAGAGTCGGCTTTTCGGTGATTCACATCAGCTCGATGTTCACCCCTGTCTGATTTCCCCTGTAACTGGAATTCTTGAGTTGCAGGAGTCTTGGGGCGTTTAGACGGACTGCGTACGTACTCCAGCTGGCCACACTTGGGGCATTTGATCTTCTTCGGCTTCTTGTCTGCCATACCTTTCAACAAGTTGATGATCTGGTCGTCATCGTCATCTTTTTCCTGCATGGTCCTACCTTTGTTGTATCCGGAAGCCATCGTGGCTGCTTCATATTCAAGAGCAGCAGTCAATGCATCGACCAATGTTTTAGGATGGGCTAATCGAAGCGTCTTCTCCATATCGTGGTCACATAAGCCGTCAATAAAGGCCTGGATGCCTAAACATTCCATCATGTTGTCTGGTGCTGATGGATAAGCAAATCGAACTAGTCGGGGAATATCCAGTTCATACTCTTGAATGGTTTCGTCACGTTTCCGCCTTCGGTTCTTCAGCTGGGATTGGTACAAGTGCTCTAGATGTTCGTGGCCATATCGCATGTCCAACCTCTTCTTCTGCTGCTCGAAGTCATACGTTTCTTCATGTGGTATCGTCTGTAGTACATCTAAGGCGCCTCCCTGAAGCGCGATAGTTAAGTTCACTGCCTTCTCTGTATCGGACCAATTATTCACTCTAGCGGGTGCTTCAAACTGTTTCACATAATTGGTCCACGACATTTTTCCATCGAACGTTGGGGCGTTGACTCGGGTAAAACTGCCAATGTCTTTTAACTTAGGGTGTGTTTCTGTCTTGCAAGGTTTTGTTTGCTCGGTCTTCTTTTCTTCCGCTGGTGTGTCTTGAGTTCTTATATCTGTCATATTTTTTTGTAAATCCTTGATTTTCTCGGCCATCGTTGTCATCTTATTCTCAATCTTCTCGTCCATCGTTGTAATCTTATTCTCGATTTTCTCGTCCATCGTTGACATTTTATTCTCGATTTCAGATTTTAAAGACGAAATTCATTGTCAACGTTAGCGGCAGTGTTGTTTTTCATTAATAAGATATCGACAGATATATCGTTCTTCAAAGCAGAAATCTTGTCGTCAATATTAGTATAAATGTTGTTCTTCATAGCAGAAATATCGTTTTTCACATTATTTGAAATTTTTTCTTCCATGGCAGAAATATCGTTCTTCATAGCAGAAACATTCTAGCCCATGTTCTCAGAAATATTAGCAGAAATTGACGAGATTAAGGTGGAAGCCTCGTCATTAAATAAAACTGTTTCTGGATCAAAGCCGTCATTTTCCAGTCTTCTACTAATTCACTTTTCATACGTTTCGTATACGTTTCGTACGTTTCCAACTCACGATCTTCCAATGCTGCTCTTAGTTCCGTCACTTTCAGGTCACATAGTCTCTTGGCGATTTTACGTAGCAATTTATTTATATTATCTCACACCTGACACCAATGTAATGTAAAAATCAAAATATGGAGTGTACACACTCTTGTTTTAACAAGGATAAATGAATTTGTACAGACGTGTGTAATATTTTTCAATAAATTCAGCCAAGCGCTTTCGACATTACGTCATCATCAGGGCTCTAAAATAAATTACATACACTACAAACTACTGTCCTATCAATCTAACATAACAGTAAATGTAATTTACTTCGTCAATCGGTCCAGAGACGTATTAAAATTGTAAACAAACAACAAATTACAAACATTTACACATATATCAAATTAAAAACGACACTACATAAACCATGTCGACCAACTAATGGAATTTTTAATCAAGTTGTTGAAATAAATAAAAGAAAAAGTAACATTTTTGTTGACTCAAAAACCCGATCCTACAACGTTACACAGTTCACAAATATATTGGAAATTACTGAGTGAAAGTTAATAAACTTAAAATGTAATGTTTTTCTTATTTATTTGCCGAGATCACTTTATAAACTAAACTAAACTCTCCCTGGTCGGTCCTTTATATATTAGTGCATTTTTTACTAGATAATTCTAGATTGCGGCTTACACAAAAACAATTGGCTCTATTGCATTTTCTAGATAGGACTGGTCACAAGAACAATGTCCAGATAAGATAGTCACAATCTTAAACAGTTGTAAGAAATCCCAGCGCATCCGTCATAATTTTAACTTTCAAACATGGCTTATGCAGAGTCGGATTCAGGGACTATACCAGCGTGATGTTTCGTAACATAATTAATATTTGGAGTCGCAAAATTCATAGTACTGGGAGTTTCTTCAATAATATTACTAAAATTTATGTTCTCTGATGTACTAGATTGGTTATTATTAATATTATTGATAGGTGCTAAGATTTTCATAGCAATTTGTTTTTTATTCTCCATGGATTCTTCTATATAACTTTTTGCGACAGCCGTGGATCGCCAATCCCCATATCTTTTTAAGGCTGAAATGTCACCTCCATTGTCCATCAACAAACTGGCTGAGGTACGTCGAAGACAATGACCTGTATATTCACTAGTGTTAGGTAGATTTAAGAAGGTAGCTATTTCTTGTGGTGCCGATCCTATTTTATGTTTTCCCATAACCATTTTTGCACATTTGCCGTTCTGGTATTTCAATATGAATCTAATTATTTCTATATATTTTCGAAGAGACATATACGTTTTGCAAATGTCCAAATAAAGCTCTCCCAGGATGGTGAATGAACGTGGTTTGTAATAATTCTTACTATCTTTAATTTAAACTTATATAGCGGAGCCCAAATCTTCTACATCTGCAATTGTCAAATTGGTGATTTCATCACACCGACATGCCCCAGATACGCCTAGTATCAATATAACCTACAATAACATTTTAGTATAATTCTTCCAATACTAAGAATTTCACCTCGCCAAATATTTTTCATTAGGAGCGTTACGTAAAAAGTTATCCACTTGTTCTTTTGATAGAATTTGTATTTTTTTGGTTTATATTCAACATTTTTTCTTTAAAAAAGCAAGCAGTTTGGTATAGTTTTGTAGTTGAATATTGTGGTTAATATTCAATTCTGCTTTCAACATTGAATAATGGCTCCATAGTGTTGAACTCTTCATATTTTGATTTGACAAATTTTCGAAGTATGCTAGCAATACGTTTTCAGAGTAATGTGTGGCTTTGTTATTCGGCCCACTTCAAGAATCGCTTATAGGTAAAATCTTTTCGAGAGATTTTTCTGGTACCAAATGCCCTAAGGATTTCGCTGCAATCTGTGCCAATTCTGGAGGCGTGCACTGCATTATCTGAATGTCATCGACCATATCGTTAATAATAGATTATTATTATAACAAAAAATTCAAAAACAATTAATTTTTAATACCTTATTTTTATCTTTGAAGCATCAGCCATCTCGTTATTTTGCAATTTTGACATGTGACAACCAAGAAACGTCATTCATTGAATTCATACCCATAGGCGGCTCGTGTTAGATCATCGAATAAAATGTTAAATTTTTCACATCAGGATAATTATTATATCCAGTAAATCGAATGAATTTAATAGCTTTTATTATTATATTACGTATGTATTAACCCTTTCACTGGCACTAGTAGTAAAAAATTCAGGAAAATTATTTGAATAGATTCGCCAATTTTATTTAGGATCAATTATCATAATTTAAATGAAAAAATAACAATTATCCCCTCCCTTCAGTTTAAAAAAACATGTACCTCCAGAGGGACAAATCCAGTTTACGCATTCCAAGTAACATATTGTTTCGCATTGTAACGAAGATTTTATTATTCAAAACACTAGTACATACAGTAGTTATTTATTATGAAATTTTTTAAAACAGTTTCTATCTTTCAGGAAACATATATGCACCTGGCACTTGGTGCAGTAAACATGTGTTATTTCTTTACACCCTTCAAATTTACAACGTGAGTTGTTCTTATTACTATCATATTCTGGAATATGATGTTATCCATCATATCTAGAATCCTTTACTGGTCTAGACTCTTTTTTGTTTCTTGTGGATGTACTGGGGAGATCGTCAACGGAAGGTTCCGTAGAAGGCCTGTCCCTTTTTGGAGGTTTTTTCTTAAGTATGAGGTGTTCAGTCACACACTGTCTGAAGCCTAGTAAATCAAGAATTTGTTGTTTTGGAACACCCAAATTCATGGCTTTATTCTTGTATTCTAACCATGAATTTGCTAAAGCCAGATCTACGGCATGGAAAATCAGCCTCATTGTCCATTTTCTGGACCGAACGTAGGAGCGGTAGATACTCAGCAAAAAATCATGTTTATCTACCCCTTCCATATTGCTGTTGTACCTCCGCACTGCTTCTGGCGTAGGCACTTCAAAGTATTCCTTTTTAGTTTTATCCCATCTTCTACAGATATCTTGCTCTCCAATTCCAACAAAATTTGACGCTAGAACGACCGATTTATTGCCGTACCATTTTGTGATTATTATGCCATCCTTACTGATACACTCAGCTGAAGTTCCTCTCCCTTCCTTCTTCATATCCTTATCACTTTGTAGATTTGGACGATGGAAACGATTCGATCTAATTGTGCCCACTGCAAATATTGACTTTGAACAAAGGTATTGAAATAAGTTATAAGAACTAAAATAGTTATCAAAAAATAAGCCGTGATTGGGTTCAATAATTCGATCAGAAAGCTGCATAAATATAGCAGCTGACGCGCCAAAGTGCATATAAAGTGGTTTTATTTCTGTAGTTGATCCCTGGTAGATCAATAAATCATACACTATACCACTCTCTCCAGCTAACACGCACAATTAAACGCCCCATTTTTTGGTTTATTTTTGATGTATTGCTTGATATTCAAGCGTCCTTTGAAAGGGATTATTTGTTCATCAACACAAAGATTGCGTTCTAGTGGCAGTTCTTGGTATCTTTTCCGTAGTGCATCATATATACATCGCATTTTCCACAACCTATCTGTATTAGTAGCTTCCCTACTAGTTACATCAACCAAATGCAAAGTACGTCTCAGTTTATAAAATCTTTTCAAAACCATATTATCTTTTATGATTGGAATACCACATGCACTACTCCAATACATTTCAACTCTGGGGAATTGTAAATTTCCCTTAATTATATGCATTTCAATAAATTTCTTCCCCTCCTCTATATTTGTTGGGGGAAATCTTGGTGTATTTTGCTGAACAGCATACAGATTCGTCATATTCACCATTTGTTCAAACACACTGTTTGGAATGTACCGAAGAAAAAAATCCACTGGGTTAGGCAACTCAACTACATGTTCAGTTGAGTTATTTCCATTATGCCACCTGACAACTCTGGTTTGATACTGTGCACGTGTCATCCAGATGATGTTTTCTTTTTTAGTTAGATTGTACTGCTCATAAAAATTGTCAATAGCTTCCGAGCCATTAATTTTTGATACCATCGCGAAAGGTCCTAATTCCGCGGTTGAAGATCCTGGTCTTGCCGTTGACAATCTTTGTTCCATTGTAGATGTTCCTGGTCCCGGCGGCGATGACTCTGCTATACCATCAAAGCCCACATCACGCTGTCCATCGCTTTCACTCCCGCTCTCCAGATCATCAGCCTGTCCTTCTTCATCTATAAAGTCTGAATGTTGATTATCTATGCCTGACTCATCCCCCCGAAATCATCGTCAGATAAAACGGCGATATCCGATAAATCGTCATTTTCTAAAAACTGCAACATTTCCTCTTTAGTGAGGCCATTTTGTTTTCGAAAAGACATTTTCTGGAACAAACACAATGTTAGCCATACTGGCAAATATTATTTAGATGAATTTCTACCAACGACTATTTTCGTCGAACTGCGTTTGTCCTTGTGGAGGTACATGCTTTTTGAAACGTGTTTTAGTGTTTATGAAAAACTTTTCGTAACTGAATGAATTATACAGTTCAATGTAGTTTTTGTACTCACCAGGAAAATAAATATAACGCAGATATGACAGTTCCACTTTATGAAAACAATTATTATGACAGCTAAGTTGCACTCAATCGCTACAACGCTATTACACGACTGCTTAAACTTAAATGCATGACATCGAACTTACGAACTAGAGCACGCTACTCGCATATGCTGTATGACGTGGGTGTACCCTACCCGGTACAAAAGCAGCAACGTTGAACTTTTTGTAAATTTGGCCATTTGATGCTGTTGAAACTGATGTACCTGGGTAGGTATAATTCCAGTGGAAGGGTTAATAGATAAACCGTGATTTCAACACGTAAGACTCTTCAAAATTTAGCTTACACGAACCGTCTATGTATAATTTCAAGTCCTAGGAATTGAAGTATTTCAACTCCGATTAAAAAAAACGCAACTTCAACCGTTTCTATAGAGATACACAAAGGCGCGATTTTCGACCGCTTGAAGATAAAAAATATTATTGCTTTGGTTTTTGTTGCAGTTAAGTCATGGAGGATTTAGTGTGGGCTCGTGACCATACGGAAGGTTACATTTTGGGACGAATAACAGAACTACTAGAAGATGGAGCTGAAGTTTTGCCTCATTGTTCCAAATTCCCCAAAAGGTTTCTCCCATTCAGTGAAATCTTTAGGGCCAACCTAGACACTGATAAAGATTATGATGACAACTGTAAGTATAATGGCATCAGCTTTCGCTATTTGCTACATATTAATTTTAATTTGAAGGACATGTAAACAGCTATATATTTGGTTTTATAAATTTTATGACAGAATCAAGAATAGGTTTGTTTTAGGAGGATGTTGGTATGGTATATAAACTCCATATATAGTTATATATACAGTCGATGTAAAATAATTCCTCTCAGTGGCTCATTATTAATTTAAAAAAACGATATACTAAAATTAAATAAAAATGATACTTTTAGAAGCTTGAACATTAATTTTTTGCTGTTTTATATTATATCTAGATTACAATAAGAATCTAATTATATTATAACCGATTTTAATATCACAGATTCAGTGGTGCAAAGTTGAAAATATATTTTATGCTAATTGGAAACCGCTTTGTTGGTCCTCCTTGGTTATTAATTACAGCCAGCAAATATGTAGGTATTGACTGAACTAACTTTCTCATGTTCTCAGATGGAATTATGTTTCGAGCTTCGGTAATTTTTATTTTCAATCTATATTTGTTTGATATTGGGGCACTATATACTCTATTTCTCAATTTCAACTACTAATTTGCGATCACATGCAAATCTGGTGACTGTGCTGGTATTTTAAGGACATGCAGATTTAAAGCCAACGCATACTTTGAACCGATACCAAACCGATGAATGTTAGCAATATCTAATTTTTGAGCATATGCTGTCTTTATATATTGAAATACATGTTTCATATTCCCTTCTATAAAATGTATATCACCTACTCCTTTAGACAACAGATCTACATTTTTCATAGAGCATCTGCCAATGATATTTTTACAAAATTTCTATAGATCAACTATCTCTCAATATTATTATTTCAAAATATCCATAAGAATATATATATATATATATATATATATATATATATATATACATAGAAAAAATAGCACTAAGTAAAATAATATGGTTGCTTTGTCTTTGAACTGGAACTTGTCTACACATATCCACTAAATAGGTTACTGTATATTGTATTGAGGTTAAAACGTTATTAAAGATTGAGTAAAGACGTTCGTGAACTACATACGTAATTATCAAGTTCGTAATTGGAAACACTTCTATTCAAATTAATTCAAACCTCTTGAAAGTCGTAAGTAATATCTATCCTGGTTTTTTCTCTGGGTTATTCACTCATTTATTAGACGATTATTTGCAAAACGCAAATATGTTCAGAGATTGGTCATTCTTTATGAATCACCCTGTATATACCCAATGACAAAAAAATGCATTCAGTATTATAATAATTGAATAACTTATTCCATCTTACTCATTTTCAATTTACGTTGAACATCGTTTTTGTTCCAGGTGAAATGATGTTTCTTAATGAGGGATCTCTATTAAATAACATACGCGTACGATACTACAAGGATAAAATTTATGTAAGTTATTTTCCATTTTCGTTTATTAGCTCATTTCACAAGTTTTTTTTAACGTTTTACAATTTAATGCTTTTCTTATTTATTTAAATAGTTTTTATCACAACGGGTGGGATAAATTTATACACACGATATACATACTTACGTAATTTATTTATACTTTTTACTATTCACTTATACTTAATTTTTGTACACACTTAATTCTAATTTATATTCAATACACTGTATATTCAATTACACTTAATTTATAAAGATATTATTTCACTGTTTTGCTCACTATATTAAAACGTTTTTCTGGAACATTTAGATTCCTGAAATTTCCAGATTGCGGCTCGACCTTCTTAAAAATGCTTCTATAAAAACAATCACAAAAATAGTCCTTCTGTGCGCTCCAAAATTTTAACTTTTAGATATCTTATTAAACAGGGTCGGCACCAGTGTACGATATCGTAACATTGCACCGTCCTTAAAAGGAAGCTCCTCCTGGGACATCTGTGTAGCCGGTACTGGATGTTTAAATCGGCAACTGGACCCATTTCTACATTTTCCGGTCGCATGGAAATAACGAGGCACCGTTTTCATGTGAACACCGGTATTTTGGAAGATCTCCTATATCATTTTCCTGATGACTCGCCAATCCAACTGGTTACTACATATCCTAGGTATTGCTAGTTTCTCCACGTTGAATCGATCTTGAAATATTACCGCGAATTGTGTTTGAGTCTCAGTGTCATGCCAGGGGATGGAATCTGATCTTATTTTTCTAATTGCCCAAACTTCTTTCGAATGACAGTTGCCAACCCTCGTACGTGTTTGATACTGGCGGAGGATGTTGTGTGCCAGTGAATATTGTCGTTGTACTGTAGTGACTCCATATCTAGCTTTCCCGGTATCTCCATATGCGCCCATAAATTATTCGAAGGCAGGATCAGTCTCTTTTCGGATATGGTTCACTCCTTCCTTATAGGTCATGGTTTCCTTCAAATGGCATGGTGGACTACTCCGTTTTCCATTGGGGATGTTGCTTTTGCGAGAGATGATGTCATTGATCTGTACGGACCTTTCCAGTATTTCTGTAATTTTGGAGTAAACCATTTTCTGCTCGTCGGGTTGTGCAACCATACTTTGTCCCTGTACCGTTTTTTCATTCTGTCGCTGGAAAGTGGAAGATTCATTTGAACCAATTCGTGCACAGCGTCCATACTTCTTCTCAGTTGGATCACGTAATCTTCTTCTGCTGGATCTTCTCCGGGCCAACATCCAAATTTCAGGTCACAAGGATGCCTCATTTCACGTCCAAACAGGATTTTCGCAAGTGTTTTACACGTGGACTCATTGTTGTAGATCGAAGCCAATGTAAATAGGGAGAGATATTGGTCCCAATTTCTCTGGTGGCTGGAAACTACTTTGGACAAGTATTTTCCAATGGTCCTGTTAATTCTCTCGACCATTCCATCTGACTGGGGATGCAACGCTGTCCTCGCCTTCTTCATTCCCAGCTTGTCACAAATATCCTGGAATACATACCTCTCGAAATTTCTTCTCTGATCGTTGTGGACATCCAATGGTACTCCATATCGGCAGATAAATTATTTCACCAATACATCTGCGACAGTTGTGGCCTCTTGATTCGGGATCATGTAAATTTACACCCAGTTTGTGAAATAACCTATTTTAACCAGAATATATTTACCACCATTTTCTGTCGTCGGAAATAGTCCAGCGATATCTAAAGCAATCCTTTCGGAAGGACCAATATTATATTGTTTCATGGGTACCTTTCTCTTGCGATGTGGTCCACTACTCGTAGCACAAGTAGTATATTTTTTACACAATCCTCCACTTCGTCAGAGCTATTCATCCAATAAAACCTTTCACAGACTCGCTGAGGAGATTTCGTTATTCCCAGATGACGTCCTGTGGACTGTCGTGTAATTTCCTCAATCCCTCGGCAACTCTCATTATCGGGTTAACTAGCTGTCTTCTCATCTCGGAATCATCATCGTTTTCAAGGACCCTTTTCAACAGCCCTTCTTCCAGGACAAAGGAGTCCCACTGAGCCCAATATGCCTTGAGTGTCGATGAAAATTTTGACATTTCTTGCCAGGTATGTGGCCGATTTTTTATCTTCCATTGCCGAATCATCTGTAGGCAAGGATCATTCTCCTGATCTTCTCTGATCCTAGTGGGTGACCATTCTTCATTGACGACTGTAGTTCTTGAAACTGCAGCTTTCTAAGATTCCGCCTTATTGCAGTTAGAATAGTCTGCTGGGCATGACCATCTAGGCAGAGAGTCGGCATTTAGGTGACCCACACCAGCTCGATTTTCGACCTCTTTAGTTTTCCGTGTGACTGGAGTTTTAGGGTTACAAGAGTCCGGGACGCTTAGACGAACTGCGTACATGCCCTAGCTTACCACATTTCCGACATCTGATCTTCATCGGCTGATTGACTGTCATACTCTAGTTGACGATCTGGTTCAGTCTGTCTTCGTCACCTTCTTCTTGCATGGTCCTAACTTTGTTGTATCCCGAATCCCTCGTGGCTGCTTCGTATTCAAAAGGTTCTTGTATTACAGGAGTCATAGGGCGCTTACGTGAACTAGTACATGCTCTAGCTCGTCACAATTAGAACATCTGAACTTCTTCGGCTTTTTGTCCACCATACCTTTTATCAAGTTAGCGATCTGGTCTTTGTTGTATCCCGAAGCCTTCGTAGCTGCTTCATATTCTAGAGCAGCGGTCAATACATCTACCATAGTTTTGCCATATAAGCCATCAATAAAGGCCTCGATGTCCAAACGTTCCATCATGTTTTCTGGTGCTGATGGATAAGCGAATCGAACTAGTCGGGTAATATCCAGTTCATACTCTTGAAGGGTTTCATCACGTTTCCGCCTTCAGCTGGAAACGGTACAAGTGTTCTATATGTTCGTGACCGTATCGCAAGTCCAACCTCTTCTTCAACTGTTCGGAGTCATCCGTTTATTGCAGGGGTTTTGTCTGAAGTACATCTAAGGCATGTCCCCGAAACGCGATGGTTAAGTTCACTGCATTCTCCTTATCGGACCAATTATTAATTCTAGCGGCTGCTTCAAACTGTTTTACTTAATTGGTTCACGATGTCTTTCCGAATCTTGGGGCCTTGACTCGAGAGCAAAACTGCCAGTATCTTCTATCTTGAAGTGTGTTTCTAGCTTGCAGGGTTTTATATGTTCGATCTTCTTTTCTTCTGTTGGCGTGTCTTGCGTTCTTATCTGCCATATTTCTTGCTAACTCCTTGATTTTCTCGTCAATCGTTATAATCTTATTCCCAATATCCGATTTTAGACACGACATTTCATTTTCGACGTCAGCGGCAGTTGCATTATTCATTGATAAGATATCGGCAGAAATCTTGTCCATATCGTTCATCATAGTTGAAATCTTCTCGTCCATATTAGCAGAGATATCGTTATTCATATTAGAAATATCGTTCTTCGTATTAGAAATTGGATTGAAGCCTTCACTTTCCAGTGCCATTTTGAGTCTTTCTACTTAATGCACTTCACTTTCCGGACGTTTCCAACTTGCGATTTCCCGATTCTGCCTTCAGTTCTGCTACTTTCAGGTCACCTAGTAGTCCCTTAGCCATTTTACGTCACTATTTATTCATATTACCACTCACCTGACTCCAATGTAATGTTTTTCTCATTTATTTAAATAGTTTTTATCACAAGAGGTGGGATAATTTTATACACACGTTATATATATATATATATATATATATATATATATTACGTAATTTATTTATACACTTAATTATTCACTTATACATAATTGATGTACATACTTAATTCATAATGTATATTAAACACAGTTATCTTTTATTGTTCACTTATTCTGCTTTGTTCCCTACGAGATCAAACTGTAGACTGAAACTGTGGTTCGTAGGTAGTCGATTATATATTAAAACCTTTTTCTGGAATATTTGGATTCCTGAAATTTCTATACTGTAGCTCTCATCAAACAATGAACCTTCTTAGAAATGATTCTATAAAAACAATCACAAAAAATAGCCCTTCCAAGAAATCAGAGCGCTCCTGCCAAAATTTTAACTTTTAGATATCTTATTAGACAGGGTCGGCACAGGGTGCGATTTCTTAACAATATGTGTGTCTTTGGTTGCATTCAAAGTAATGAGACATGACATTTGATCCCGATATCTCAAACTTCGGCTTCAACAATTAGCAACAGTGTTGTTAAATACCATCATAAAAAAGGAAATTAATAAAAGTTGAATTATCTGTATTAAAAAACGATTTAGTTTGAGTTTTGTTAAATGAACATCGGATTTTAATAAAATATATCCGTGTACGTCAATAACAGACGGACGAAAGTCAAAGAATGAATCAGACAAATAAGGAATGTGGGCGAGATATTAGCAGAATAGGATAAGACATAAATAGTGTGGGTTACGTCTAGCACTGTATGAGTGTATATAGTTTCTCTAGAAAGATACACTACGAAAAAATATCGCTTGACTTTTTTATAAGAATCAGCAGCAAATTGAGGTGCTGGTAATATCAATCATATATTTTTTTAAATTTGATATCTTAGCCTTTTTTATTTACTTTAATTTTATTTTTTTAGACTTATGTTGCCAATATTTTAATCGCTGTTAACCCTTACAAAGACATTCCCATATTATATGCATCACAAACCATAAAAAACTACAAAGGGAAATCTTTGGGTCAACTACCACCACACGTATTTGCAATCGCCGATAAAGGTAGTGTATATCTTAGTACCAAGTATTGGGGTAAGCAAAAAATGTATAGGGTATCCGGAAAAATATCAATGGCTCGAAGCACCCACTTTGAGAGTCTAATACACTATTTCAAAAATCTTAATGTAGTGCTTTTAGATTTTTTTATGTTCCAGCCCACAGAGATATGTTAGTTCTAAAGCAGTCACAGTCTATAATAGTTAGTGGAGAATCTGGTGCGGGAAAAACCGAATCTACGAAGCATTTATTAAAATTTTTGTGCGACAATTGGGGTGCAGAAGTTGGTACTCTGGAAAAAAAAATTTTAGATGCCAATCCAGTATTAGAAGCATTCGGGAATGCTAAAACTACAAGAAACAATAACAGTTCAAGGTAAAAACGATTCTAATAGATTTAAAATCATAACGATCGGTTCATTTATTTTCTTTTAGGTTTGGTAAATTTATAGAAGTTCATTTCGATAACAAATTTAAAGTAGCCGGTGGTCATATATCCCATTACCTTCTAGAAAAATCTAGAATAAGTTCAACGGCAGGCGATGAAAGAAATTACCACATTTTTTATTTGTTATTGGCTGGAGCTCCAGACAACTTAAGAAACAAATTGAATCTTACACAACCAGATGACTTTAACTATTTAAAACATGGCTGTACAAAGTAGGTGACCTAAAAGATGTATACACAATATTAAATTTAAAGTTTAATTATTCAAATTAAAACATGTTGAAAAATGAACATTTTCGAAAGACACCTCACACTAATTTGTTATTAACATAATATTGACCATATAAAGATATTATCTAATATACTTTGTATAGATACTTCACTTCAACAGCAACAGAAAAAAAATTGGATGCCAGCCGAAAAAGTTCCGATCACAAAAAAGGGGCACTTAGTGATATTCTTTTGGATGATGTAAATGGTTTTCTGGAACTGGACCAGGCTTTGTCAAGGTTAGAAATCAATGAATCCGATAGAAATCACATATATTCAACAGTGGCGGCCGTGTTACATTTGGGTAACATTGAATTTGAAGATAATCCTGAAGATACGAGGGGAGGATGCCGAGTAATTGGTAAGTAAACTTGATTGAAGTTATACATGGTTGTGTGGAAAGATGCACTTTTTCTAAAGGAATGAAATATTAATTTATTAGTAAAAGAAAATGAAAATATTTACTACTGGAAAGAAATCCGACAATGCGGTCATTTGAAATTATGAACCATAAAAATGTTTAAGTGGGAAGTTAGAACCTGACAAAATGATATAATATTATTTGGATGAAATGAAAGATTCAAATATTTGGTAGAATGGGCAATATCTAATTTTTATGAAAATCGTATTAAAATTTATGGAAATTGCAATTTTTTTTTCATTGGGCCCTGCACAGATTTTAGATTGTATTGATACAAATTTTTCCCCTAGGTTCATTTTTTAATAAATATTACAGAATAAAGATTGTATACAGATACGAATAGTCCAAGAGCCCAAAGCTCCCAGATATTTTCTAAAGGATAAAATGTGGGGCTTCAAGTAGTGTTTATATAGGTATTGAATACCAACACAACCGCTAAGATGGTTGGATAGTTGGCGTAACAGATGTAGTACGAACTTAAAGCTGTCCGCTTTTCGTTTGACTCGAATATGAGGGTATTGTCATAGTCCAGTCAATATTATAATTTAAAATGCTTAGTTGGCGATAAATTCATTTAATATTATAATTTCAACTAATAATAATTAAAATGTATTTAATGATTTTATAATTATTAAATACATTTATCGAATGCCTAAAGATTGTTTTTAACCCGCAATTATGAAGCGCCATTATACTTTTTAAGATATTTAGCTTTAATGTGTAGAACAAAATACATTGCTTTAAACAATATTAACCTATTTATATTTAAAAACATCTTAAACATAACACCAGACAATTAACACTATCTTATATCTCGAATTAGAAATATAAATTTCAAATAACTTATTATGTTTCACATCTTTGACTGAACTATAACTACTATATTTTTGAGAGTGCATTTTTACGAGCACAGATGCTCACTGACATCAAGAAAGAGTGTAGTGTTTTTCTGGGGAATTTGGGTAAGTATAGCAAGCATATTTTTAGTTAAACATTAAATATTTACATTTACATCTGGGCAATATCTAGTTCAGTCCAAAATAGGATTCGACGACATTTAAAATTGGAAGCACGGAAAATATGTTTCAATATGTATAAAAATCTACGGTAAAAGTTTCGTTTCGATGAAGAAACAGAATTAATGCTAGCAGTATCTGATTTAACAGAGAAGTTCCCCTGTCAACTATACGTAAAATAGCCAAGAATGGGTCTTACGAACGCAAGAAGCGATGTGATAAGGGATTGGTCAAACCTTTAAATGTGTGTATAATCACATCCAGTGAGAGCATGAAATCCGCGTAAACTCCTACACAAAGTACTACTTCTAAGTACTCGTAAATCTTCGTTAAGTCTACATATCTTTGTTTATTTCCAGTAGATACCTGCTAATATCCATACATTTTAATCGTCATGTTTTCAAATTATGCATATTACCCAACATTATTGTAACGATATCAGTATCAGAATAGTAATTTATGCAACAAATGCATAAAGTGGTACTTTTTTCACGAATAAAAAACAGGCGAGTGCGGCAATTCCATGAGTGAAAAAAAGACACTTTATGCACATGTTGCGTACATTATTTTTTCTACAGCCCTATACAAAAAAATAAAATTCAAATAGAAATTTGGGATATTTTAATTAAGCTCCTTCGGTAAATTACAATTATACGTATTCCAAGTTTCATGAAAGTCCATCCTCGATGCACAGCCAAGATTCATTGTGTTAGCTTATGGGAAGCGTGAAATAAAGTTAACGTTATGGCACTTTTTTTAACGCTTTTTTACTTTTTTTCACTCTAACCATAAACAACCACTTTAAGTGCTGCAAACCGATGAAATACAAGGCACTTTAAAGATAGGGCGTAGAAAATAGTTATTATACGCCAAGGTGGTGAAGACTGTTATTATTGACCGAGCACCAATTATTTCGCGAGAAGCTTTGCCCCGAGCGGAATAAGGTGCTAGGCCTATAAATGTCTTCACCATCGTGGTGTATATACAATTTTTTCCACTACTAGCCAAATTTAAGACAAAAATTAAGAAAAAATCTGATAAAAATCGAATAGCACAGCAATGTAAATTCGCCTTTCCACGAATAAAACAATAATCAAGTAGTCTTATATATATATATAGACATTTCCACTAGTAAAACTTATTTGTAATCAACAGGTGCGTTCATAAAATATAACTTATAACTCAACCGTTGATGAGCGCTCACTGAGCAACAAATAATAATGGTTAACGTGTATCTGCTGAACGATAATTTTTTTGGAAAACAGTAATATTGAAATTATGGCTAAATAGGTACAATCTAATTCTTGCGTTATTAGATGATGGTAATATAATTGATACAAACAGAAATATTATAACCCATGCAATAGAAGATTTGCAGGAACCATTACCACATGATTATAATATAAGAAGACGTGGCAGTCGTGAAAAAAACAGTGCGTTCACAGAACATTCACGCAACGGTTTTGTTTTCTGAACGCACCCAAAGTTTGTAATTATCGCCATGTTGAGTTACGGGATGTCATCAGTCATTATGGGTTCAGCGCGAATTATAAACTAATGGCATTTTTATTCAAATAATTTTATTATGTTAGGTAATTTCAAAAAACAAATACGTTAAAGAGAATCTCCTGGGCACACAATATTATGTTTTTGTTAAACTACTATCCCTGGATTCTGAAAATATTTGAATTTGTCCATTATTGACCTTTTTTTTGCCCTGAGAGGAGGGGTGGAAGCTAATGCCTTCCTCACAGCGGGCAGTGCAATGCTGCGAGTTCGCGTGGGACTTTCACCGCACTAAACCACCCTCCTCTTAACTCCGGGAACGGATGTGAACCGGAAGGGCTTGAAATAGCCATGACGTCAGTGCACGTTCCCATGTAAACTACTTCGGTGTACCTTGTCCAAAAACCAGTTGCCTGTATTTTGGACAATTCATCGAGTCCATTCGATGTCCGGATTCTGAACATGACAGGCATGTCGCTACGTTTGTGCACTCTAGTACATTATGACCCTCTGCAAGGCACTTAAAACATGCCATTCCCCTTGGGTCATTTTTACAGGAGTATGAGTTGTGGCCATACTCCATGCATCTGTAGCAACGGAGAGGGGTGAACCTCTCCCTTACTCTACAGAACTGCCAGTGAACTTTTATTCTACTGTGCCTCCGCATTTTCTCCGCCATCTCCGTCCTAACGCACACCCTTGCAGTCTGACCACCACCTCTATTCTCCCTCAGACTCCTTACCTTGAGTTCCGCTTGGTTTAACCCAGTCCATCCACACACCGCCGTTACGAGCTCCTGCTCATTTACGGACGGGTCTAGATCCCAAATGTCAAAATTGACTTCTTTCTTCTTCCCCACCGTGGTTATTTTCTCCCCTATCTTATCCCTTACTTCCTTACTAAGCTTTTCGGCCGCACCCCTCCCTTTCAAATTCACTATCAGGTCCCCCCCTTTAGTTTTCCTGACGTTCTCCACCTTGATAGCCTCCACATTGACGCGAGCTTTCATCTTATTTAGCACGTCAGCATAAGTTTCTTCCCCAGTTTTAATGAGGAGCGTCTCCCTCTCCATTCCCTCCTTTTCTACCTTCCTTTCGCTTGCATCTGCTACGATCTTCCACTTAATCTCTCCTTTCCTGCCTATGAACTCTATTACTCTCCTTACCTTGGATTTGTCTATACCCTCCCCTACTATTACCTTCACCTCTCCTTTTTCTTGTCTTTGCCTTACCGTTTCGGTCAAACCTACAAGTGTCTCGTATGGGTCCTCCCCCTCATCCTGTCTCGTTTTCGCCCCGTAATTAAACCACTTTGTTTGGCCCCTCTTACTCTTTTGACAATTTTCTAAAGTATCGCACCCCCCCTCCTCACAACTATCCCATAACTCCCATAACTCCCTATTGTATTTCTGAAACTTGTCCTTTATTCCTCCCCCTACTTCTCCTTTGCTTATGAAAGCACAATTACCCTTTTCCAAGAGTATCTCTTCGATGTTTCCATTTTCCCATTTCGTTATCTCGAAAACTTCTTCATCCCATTAACCATTCTTGATTTCTTTAAATTCCTTGTAATCACCCCCCTTATCGAGGTATTCTTTCAGCTTCGCCGTTGCTTCCCTCTTTTTTCTCCTTCCCTTCTATCCCCTTGCATTCTTTGCATTGGGTCTTCTGTTGTCCTTCCATCTCCCTATGAATTGACTTTAGCTCCGCTATAATTCTCCTAAAATCCGCCATATCCAACGTATCTTGATGTGCCTCAATCCATTCCATCTCCTGCAACTTTCGCCCTAATCTTTCCTTAACCCCTTCCTCCTTCCTTCTTTTTTCCCCACCTGCTTCTCCTCAGGACTGTCTCCTCTGTTTTTCCTCTTTTTCCCATCCGACTTATCTTCGTCGGTGACCATCATGTCATCGGGTTGACTTGTCCCTTCATCTGTTACCTCCTCTCTCTCCCTCTCTTTCTTATGCTTTCCTCTCTCCCTTGCTTCCGTCTCTTCCCTTACCCTTCTTACCCTCTCTTCGCTTTCTCTTTCCAGCTCCTCTATCCTTATTCTGAGTTGCCTCTCTGCTTCTACACACCTCCCTATTTCGTATAAAACTTGCTCTTCCTCAGAATCTGTATCCTCCTCGATTTCCCCATCCCCTAGCGACATAGGCTGCTTCTCCAAAGCTACCCTTATTCTTCGTAACCTTTCATTTACAGCTGATTTTTCAATAGCGCACATATCTCTTATTACTTTTTTCTCCCACACTTCAAATTCTCCCTCCTCATTTCCATCCCCCCCACTTTTTTCCTTTACCATCTCTCTTATCTTCTTTTCCGTCTCCAATGCCTTCCTCTCAAAAACTCCGCTTCCTTTACCCCTCCACTCCTCCTAAATTCTTCCTTGGCTCTTCTCATACACCTCTCATGTTTTTCCCTCTCTGCAACTTCTCTAGCTCTTATTTTTTCAATCTCTTCTCTTTCGATTCTTTCCTTCTCTTCCCTTTCTCTTCTTTCCTTCTCTTCGCTTACTTTTCTCATCCTCTCCTCTATTGGTAATCTTTCCATCTCTTCCCTTTCCCTTCTTTCTTTCTCTTCTCTTACTCTTCTCTCCGTCTCTTCTCTTACTCTTCTTTCAGCCTCTTCTCTTACTCTTCTTTCCTCCTCCTTCTTAGCTCTTTGAAGATACCTTTGATACTCTGCCCTCGCTTCGTCCTCTGAGCTCTCGACCCTCACTACCAACTCCTCCTTTTTTTCCTGTTTTCCTGCGAATTCGCTTCCGCTTCTATCCAATTTTTTCTTGGATTTTTGTTGTTCCATTAGGCTCTCCTCGTATTTCCTTGTCTCTTCCTCCTCCTTCTCACTCCTCTCCCTCTTCTCCACTTCCTTTTGTTTTGCTAAATTTATCCTACTCATACTACATCCCACGAGCTGGGCCGAGAGAAAGTCCGGCGAGGCAGTGCGCCCTTACCTCGCTAAGGCTAGATACTCTGGGAGGTCGCCAGGTATCCCAGAGAAACCGTTTCTGGCTGTGTTTCGTGCAGTCATTCATCCATGGCCACGGTAGCTAACAACGAGGATTACGGGTTCTTTTTTCGAGGTTTACTCCTCTAGGCTTTTTTTCACGGTTGCCTCCGGACGCAGGTTTGCCAACGGGTAGACCCACACAGCTGCCTCCCCTGTGTGTGGTCTTTGAGATGAATTGATTATCTGGGGGATAGACCGGGCTGTTCCATGAAGAAATTGAAGAATGTGGTAATTGGAAAAGAAAGAAGATAAGAAGGATAGAAGAAAGAAAGTGACCTAGTTGGCGAGAGGAAAGAAGAGAGACAGACGTGCAAACCAATGTGATGAGGAAAACTATTGTGTTAATGTGGAAGAGTAGAAAAGAAAAGAAAGATAGAGAAAATACAAGAGCTTGAGGGGTTACTTAGAATAAATGAGACATGATAGTCATGAAGAAAAAAAGTTTTCCCTCCCCTTAACTGATTTAAGATGTTCAGCAGAGGCGAGGAGGTCAGCGACGATGATTTTTAGTCAGGTTTACTCCTCTATCCCTTTTGATCCGCGGGCGATTATTCAGAACTGTTCGTTCCTATTCATCACCTATCCCCGAGGTTGGTCGGTCGTGCCTCCCTCACAGCTCTTAGGAGCGCAGGAACCATGACCGACCACTCCCCGTGGAGACACCCTATGAGCCATTGGGACGCGCCTTGTCGGGTAGGGCAACCCCCCCCCCAGGAAACTCGCATGGAAGATTAGGGGTGGATCACTTCCAGCCTCCTCCATCCAACTCCCCCAGGCACGGGTCCATTATTGACCTAGGTTAACAATAGAAAAAATGATTAACCACTAATAGAGAAATTCAACTTCTCAGTTGGCTAGAAGACGTAATAATTGTCAACTTCATAGCTAGTAGTTGAAAAAATATATTATTACACAATTATCCTGGGTATCAATATTACTAATATGGTAAATAATTTTCGTGTCCGCCTCTTCATGCTCTGGACATGAAAAATCGTTGTCTACATTTGATACAACTTTATTGTTTTAAACCATATAAAAATGACATTCTTTACAATTAATAATAACTTTTTTACTGCCAATGAATGGTACTGATCATATGCAGAAAAAAATCTTCAATTAATAAAATGTCAGTTTAGGAAGGTGGATCGTGTTGAACGTATTTTTCTAAGGATTTCATTAAAACTGACTTTAGAGTTTTCAAGATGTTACCATCGATAGAGGCACTGGGGTATAGGATATGACAAAATTTTGACCATATCGATTTTATGATCAATATATATTCCTAGAATACTCCCAAGTAAGTCTCTTTGAATCCGTATTTCCTGAACTTTTCCACCTTTTTTTTTCTTAGAATAGTAGAGAGAGACGTTTTCTAATGGTGTTTTGATGCACTTATCATACCTGCTATCTGATTTGTGGTGTATCCACTTTGTTTAAATATTTGTCCTTTTAATAAAACCCATGTTTATTCACAATAACTTTAATGCCTATATCTTAGCTACGATAGATACATTATATTTTATTTTGTGTTCGTCCGATAGCGGTTGAAAGCAGACTGCTTGTCTTGTTTCTCTTTTATCCTAATGAGCATGTGCTCCTAAGGTTAGACACTGTTGCCAGGTTAATACTATCTCCGATATTACATGATTCGTATTATGTAATAACCGTTTGACGTCACCATTCTTTTCGATGTTGAGAAAAAAAATTTACCGGCTCTTACACTGCTTAACCTGGCGCAATATTAATTAGTAGATCTTTTCGAATATCCGCACCGAATGGATTTATGAATAAATCAAAAGTTTCGATGAATTTTTGCAGCTGCTTAGCATTGCTTTTGATGGTATGATTGGTTAGCTCTCCTGAAACGTCTTGATCTTTTTTAAACCCAAATCTTTATACACTGAATTGATTATGATTGATCTGATATCATGGCTGCGGGCCCATCGTTGGCGTGCTGAGATCGAATTTGTGAATTGTGTGATACCAATAAGTATCCTGGTTGCATCACCATTTATAGTTTGCTCTAGAACCAAATCAATTGGTAGTTTTGAGAAGGATTTATTAGTTCTTTGAATGCCGAAAAACCTGCTTGAAATTACCATGTTCCTCGTTGAAAGTATGTAAATATTATAATTATTCAATAGTTCCTGTAGTTCTTTATTTTCGACTTTGAATGATGATAATGTAGTATTTAGCAGACGAGTAATTTCTTCGATCATTGTATCTGTAACTTGTATATTATGCATATCTAAGAACGATCTGAAATCTAAAATTTCAAGGCCCACTGACATCAACGGATACAGCCGTTTACATCTATTGTTTGTTTCCTCTAAAGATACACCAACAGACCCCGACACTAGCAAATTACTTTGCATCATCATATTTGTTAAGCTACCGTCAACTAAAAATGTTCCTATAGCCTTGAAGTATGACATCATAATATGGAACGGCCCCAAATGTATAAATATGTTGTAAAACTTAGGTGCTTTGGTAGCTTGAATCTTTAAGGCTACTTTGGCAATTGTAAGATCGTAAGTAACCTGAATAGAAGATCGATTAACTTCTTCACAAATTCTCTGGCTTTGTTTGATAGTGTCCAAAATAACTGATCTCGACAACGACAATATTTATAGGAGTGAGATAAGAAACGATTTGCTTTGTATTATTATCATAACTTATCAAACAATTGTATCCAACCCACATTGGAAGATTTGGTAATTGCAGAGCATGGCTCAATGTCCAAATTGTATCGATGTTACTGATCAATTGTAAATTCGTGAACTGAAATATCTAAACTATCTTCGGTTGCTTAGGGTAAAAATCTTCTTCCGGATTTACACCCTCTAATGTTCTCCGTTTTCTTTTTCTCAAATTGGAAGTTCCCTGGCTGCTAACAGAAGGCAAACTTTGAACGTCGGATGAATCTTGAGTATTTGGGTCTATATTCTGATAGATAATCACAACCGTATCGTGCAATGTATCCTTACCGGTCTTAGTTTCAACAAACAGTGGATAAATTTGGGTTTTTTTAATAGCTTCAGCTTCGATTTTTTGATGAAAAATGTAGTTTCTGTGTCCAGTTCTTCTACTCCAGAATAGCTAATGCAATATCCGTAACTGTGAATTTTACGAATCCTAGTCAAATTTTTTACGGTTATTCCGAGCTTAATGTGATTAGAAGTTTTATATTTCCAACGTACGAGCATAATACAGGGTGTCTCAAATAAGAGTGACTGATTTTAAACAAAAATGCACAGCTTATTAATTGCTCCAAAGAGATGGGGTTTTCACTAGTTTATCAAACAGATTTTTTTAGGCTTGGCTGGCAATTCAACTCATCAACACAGCGTGTTTTACTAATGTTGGTCAAATTCAAAGGGGAAAATATGTATTATTTTAAATGGAACACCCTATAATTTTTAATCTCATTCGAAAGAGCAATCATTCTCCATTCCAAAAATGTATAGTTTTCTATCTTTTGTTTCATTAAAAACAAAGATATTCGAGGTTTCATGTAGTAGTACATTTTTAATTAGTAGTTTTATATGAACGTATTTTGATGCCTAAAATCAACTCATGCTGTGACCGTTTGACGTATAACAAAATCATTTAACTCGATTTCATGTAGTATGCATTTTTAATTACGTAAATAATTGCCCACAAATCTGACAAACAGTTTATTTAGTAAGAAAACATAATAACATTATTCAATACATATAAAGAACGACGAACAAAAAAGTTACAATAAATGCTGCATATGCATAACTGTAAGCGAAATTTTAAATTATCAAATGAATTTTCTAACATTTCTTGCGGAATGTTTTCAATAATGTTCCTGATATTATTTTTTAGTACTGCTAGATGGTTAGACCTAGGATTGTAGCACCTATCCTTCACATATCCCCAGAGAAAAAAATCTGGGACAGTTAATTCAGGAGACCGCGGTGCCCGTTCAATTGGTCCATTAAAAAAAGTTTTTAATTAATCTCGTGCTATTAACGAATAATGTGGTGGTGCATCGTCTTGTTGAAAGTAAACGTCGTTGCTAATTGCATCTTGAACTAGTTGCGGATAAAAAAAGTGTAATTAGTACCCGTCACTGTTGGTTCCGAAAAGAAAAAAGGACCATAGATTTTTCGCCGAGATAATGCACACCAAACGTTTACTTTTGGACTATATCTCTGAAATTCATTGAAAAAAATTGGTTTTTGAGAACTCCATATTCTACAATTATGTTTGTTACACATGCCATTAATGTGAAACGTTGCTTCATCAGACATAATTAATAATGAATTGGGTTCGTTTCTTAATAAATCAAGTAAAGTCTCACATACCATTACTCGTTTTTCATAATCTGACTCGTACACATTTTGTAAAGTATGAATATTGTATGGAGTTAGTTTTAATTTTTAGACATCTTTGAACGTCACTCTTGCTAAGCTCTAAAATTCCAGCAATTTTTCTAATTGAAATTTTATGATCGTTATCATGTTCATTAATTGACATCAACTTGTTTAAAAGACCATCATTATTTCTTGGTTTCTTTAAGTGTGCAATGCAACCAGTTTCGATAAATTGTACATACCATTTTTTAATTATATTCACTGACGGCGGATTTTTCATAAATTTCCTTCTGAATATCCTCCTTGTTTGAATTATTGATTTCGTTTCTGCATAAATTATTACAGTTTGAGCTTTTTCACTCACTGTATAGATCATTTCGAAACCGACTTATATGACTTATATGAAAATTACTATTGTCAAAATTGCTGATTTTGTTGTTATGCGTCAAACGGTCACAGCATGAGTTGATTTTAGGCATCAAAATACATTCATATAAAACTACTAATTAAAAATGTACTACTACATGAAACCTCGAATATCTTTGTTGTTAATGAAACAAAAGATAGAAAACTATACATTTTTGGAAAGGAGAATGATTGCTCTTTCGATTGAGATCAAAAATTATAGGGTGTTCCTTTTAAAATAATACATATTTTTCCCTTTGAATTTGACCATCATTAGTAAAACACCCTGTGTTGATGAGATGAAATGCCAGCCAAGCCTAAAAAAATGTTTTTGATAAACTAGTGAAAACCCCATCTCTTTGGAGCAATTAATGAGCTGGACATTTATGTTTAAAATCAGTCACTCTTATTTGGGACACCCTGTATGGTATCGACGCACTCCTCACGGCTGAATGTTTTTGGTGTCTGGGGGATGTTCGACCCTTACGATTGATCTGGCTGAATAAATATATGTTTGAAGTAGTCCCTTAAGTAACATATAAAAACCAGTCATTGGAATATAAGTAAACTTACAATATATTTTTGGCAGCTTTAAAGCGTCTAGCGGAAGTTATGGCCGACGGAAAGTGTCTGGCAATGTTCAATATTATTTTGTAATAATATTTTGTGGAATATGTTAACCACATTTTTATATACCTTTCTCATCTAGCACCTGTGAATTGGCCGCCTAACCAACTTAGCAGGTATGCTGGCATTCAATACACATATAAACAGTACTTGAAGCCCCACATTTTGTCCTTAAGAGAATAAGTTATATCTGGGGGTGCTGGGCTCTTACTCTAGAAGTATCAGTATTCATAGGTAGTACAAGCATTCGCATTTATATATGTAAATGGTTGTCTTTCAGAACAGTTCCTACTCTTATCATCTGTAATTTATTGCCTTAAAATATAATAAGGCAGAAGGGTTTTGTATTTTTGTAAAACGAATTTTCTGATACGTTTTCTTCAGTTATTTCCCTATACAGTAATGGTTTCGTTTGCAATTGGAAATGAAGATGGCTAAAGTAGCGGATTTATTTTGTATGAGTATATCTTATAATCCACAGTATTTTGCAAATCAATTTGTGCTAATTGTCTTGTAGTGTCTGTTGAAGTGAAATATAATGCCTGACAGGACACTGGAGAAGAATTGTTAGTTACTTATTTGGCATTTTTTAAAATTGTTAGTTATTTGTTGCTATTTCTATGATATGTTATTTTATCTATCAATTTCGTATGTATCTAATTTTTTTAATTGCTCATTATAATTTTGTGTTTTTATCATTTAGTTACTCTCTTATTATTTTTTCTAATCTTGAGTTCATTATTAAGCGCAGTTCGTAGCTTATCTACAATCGCCATCAATTTGACATATATTTTAAAACAAAATTACAATTATTGGTACTTTTTCAGCTTCCAAAGAAAAATACTTACTAATAGCATCTAAATTATTAGAAATCGATCCCAGTGAACTTAAGCAGGCTTTAATTTCACGTGTTATGCAGAGCGCTAGAGGTGGAATGAAGGGAACTGTTATTATGGTGCCTTTAAAAACTTACGAAGCAGTTAATGCAAGAGATGCTTTAGCAAAAGCTATCTACAGCAATTTGTTTGACTATATTGTGAATAGGATAAATAAAAGTATACCATTCCAGGCATCTAGTTATTATATAGGTGTGTTGGATATTGCTGGATTTGGTAAGTACAACTTACACATGTTAAAACCTTTATTTAAACTGCATATTTTTTTAGAATTCTTTACTGTTAACAGTTTCGAACAATTCTGTATAAACTACTGCAATGAAAAATTACAGCAATTCTTCAACGACATGATTCTAAAGTCTGAACAGGAATTGTACAAAAGGGAAGGTCTCAACGTACCTGAAATACAATTTGCTGATAATCAAGACTGCATAGGTAATAACATTTCCTAAAATACAATATAAAAAAATTTCAAATTAATTGTTTTGTTCAGATTTAATTGAAACTAAAAACAATGGTATATTAACTCTTCTCGATGAGGAGTCTAAACTTCCAAAACCCAGTTACACCCACTTTACTGAAGAAATTCACAAAATATGGTCAAAAGAATTTAGATTGGGACTTCCTAGATCTTCTAAACTAAAGTCACACCGCAACCTTAGAGACAGCGAGGGCTTCTTGATCAGACATTTTGCTGGTGCAGTCTGTTATCAAACAGTGAGTATTGAAACTCTTACAAAGTATTGGCTATTCTTAAAACCAATTCAATCATTATATTGTAACGAATTTATTGTATTTATTTCACATTTATTGAAAAACTACACTATTATAAATTACTACTAAATTTTACGCCACTTTCATATATACTGATTCACTTTATTTTTATTTCAACGCTACACTGGTCAAATAACAATACCTCTCACATGTGTACAAATCTCATTTATAAATGCAGGATTTCCCTAGAATAAGCGGAGCCTACAGTTTTTGCCTAATATAATGTACCAGATTTTTTATTTAACGACACATACATGTTTTTTTTGTTATTATGATTGTTTGTTTGTTTTAAAATGTTTTTATTTACAATCATTTGTACAATTAGTAATTACATGTGAATTAAAGAATAAGTATACAGGGTGTAAATGAAATAGGGGCCACCCCTGTAACTTTTAAATAGGTAGTTAAATGTTATTAACATTTTGGTGGGTTATATTACAATCAAATTGGGATTTTTTTACATGAAAAACAAAATGGGGGACTTCCGGTTTCACCGGAAATGGCCCAAAAACTGATAATTTAAATGGCACAACCTGTATATTTTTACATTTTTTGATTCTACGATAAGTACATACAGTCCAACTGTGAAATATCAATTTCGACGCCACTTTAATGTTATTTTTTTTATATATTTTATTAATTTTTTATCTCTATGACACCATCTAAATTATAGACAATTGACTATTGGCATTTTGAGTGGGGCGGGTTTTCGTTTTATTTTTAATGGTGTTTGAGGTAGTTGTTTGTTTTGTTGGTAAACTGAGGAATTCTTTATTATTTATGGGAGTTTTTTGGGTCCATGGATTTGAAGTTGGGATGGGAGCAGGGATGTATTTTGGAGCAGATGTTTGGTTATTTGAGTTTTTTGATCTTCTTGCCTCGAGCCGTTCCCTTTTTTTAATATACTCTGGGCATATTTCTCTTTGGCCGGGTGATCCCCTCTACAGTTTGCACAATTCGCAGGTCTGCCTTTGTGGAATATATATATATATATATATATATATATATATATATATATATATATATATATATATATATGTATATATATATATATATATATATATATATATATATATATATATACATATATTTGTAGGGGACAGGATGACGGTAAAGAAATTGTTTTTAAACAATAAGTGATCTTTATTTTATTTCTAACCAAAAACATCATCTCTTACAACACGAAACATAAGATTCTCCCGCCTCCTTTGACATTCCCCTCCAAGCCGGTATTCACTTCCGTTTAAATGTCTTGCCAACCTATAAATCTGAATAATACGTAAAGCCGAGTTTACACTAGACTATGAATAAGGTCAAGTTCACAATGTACATAAATACGCAATATGACTACAGATGGGCCTTTCCTGACAACCAGATCGGCCTCGAACTGGAGCATATTCGCTGCTAAACAAAATGTATAACTGTTCTTAGACAAGTAATCCCTTGAAACTAAAAGTTTCCAATTTGTATTCTGTAGGCCATTTGTGTAGGGTAGCATTGCTTTCGATGCTTCCTAGCCATTCTTGGCTTTTTGATAAATTTTTAGCATTGAAAGTCAAAATAGATTTCGAAAAATCTGGGATTACGTGATAAGTCGGACTATCATTAACACTACCCTGAGATTGGTTGTTATTGTTGCTAATATTTTGTTGTAACATTTGCAGCATGGTTGCATTTTGCTGCATAAGGCAATTCATAGAAGTAATTAGAGCATTAATGTCAACCATTCGTCTACTGGCGAATTCTTCGAATACATTTTCATCGATATTATGACTTGGTGGAAGCCTATCATTATCATTATTAGTGTTAGCCATCTTGCATCACCGGCGTCACACATAAACGGAAAACTTTTTACCCTAATAATCACAGCACACGCGTTCTTTCAACAGCTAATCCCACTTCTGAGATTGTAGGGGACAGGATGACGGTAAAGAAATTGTTTTTAAACAATAAGTGATCTTTATTTTACTTCTAACCAAAAACATCATCTCTTACTACACGAAACATAAGATAAGATTCTCCCGCCTCCTTTGACATTCCCCCTCCAAGCCGGGATTCACTTCCGTTCAAATTTCTTGCCAACTTATAAATCTGAATAATACGTAAAGCCGAGTTTACACTAGACTATGAATAAGGCCAAGTTCACAATGTACATAAATACGCAATATGACTATATCTTTGCATATATATATATATTTATATATATATATATATATATATATATATATATATATATATATATATATATATATATATATATATATACATTTGTGAGTTCATCTTTGATTTATGTTATTTCTAATCCCTCTGCGAGTCTCTTAGTACAAATGCAAGTGTTTTGTCTTCTTATTTATGGAATGATACTTTTTCTTATTAGTTTTCTCGAGTTTGTCAAAATCATCAACTTCTTTGGTAAATATAATAGTCGAATTTGTCGTATATTTGATTTCAAATGTATTTTTAACGTATTCTTTTAATCTATGAACCGTAACTCGATGCGCCGATACATTGTCATCGATCACTATGGGTGGGCATGATGAATTACTTTTTTTTGGCTGAGGTGTTTGATGTCTCTTTGGATTTAAACCTTTTCATGTTGTTGGTGTTGTCTTCGGAACTGGAGTCTGACGCGTTGAATTTACGGAATTTTCTATTTTTTTTGCACCTTTTCTTTACTTCATCTTCCGAGTTGTCCGAGAGTGTATCATATTTGTTTTGTGTAGTGATTTTTGTTTGTTGTCGAGGAGTTTGTTTAATTATGCTGTTGAAGCTGTCTAACTTTTTTGGTTTCGTGAAATCTACAGAAGTAATTTCAGAACCTTCCATTAATTCGTTTTGTGGGATGGAAGTGATGGCGTTTATGTCTTCGTCTTGTTTCTTTCTGCCAGATTTCATGTCCATATCTCTGGCATTAATGGTTTTCTTTGTGATTTTGTCATATTGTGATGAGAAATGATCAGTAGTAGGGTTTATTGATGTTATTTCTTTTGCCCACCATTGGCTTGCATGCTTGTGTATTCGCGCCTAAGTTATCGTGATTTTCAATCGTTGTTTCTTTGGTTTTTCTGTTCTGATGGATTCATCGTATGTGCTACTGGACTCGTACCAGATTGTGTCTTCCCATAATAGTGGGATTCTGCATCTTATTGGCACTAACCGATGTACCCGGAGTTGAGGTTCGGTTAGAATTGATGGATGGGTATAGTAAGCTCTAGACTACTTATTTCTGTGCTGTTTTGGTTTTGTTATTCGGATTGTTTTTAAACCTTCGGATAATTTCACCAGTAGTGGCGTTAATTTGTTTTTGCTTCTTATTATTAATAATTCATTCATCTTATCCTTGGTTCTATTTTTTATTTAGAAATATTTTATCGATAAAAACAATGATGCCCTTCATGCGTCCCTTGAAGGTATTATTCAAGAAAGTGGAAATAAATTTATACAAGTATTGTTTTCAACTTCAAGTACAATGAAAGGCAAACTCACATTTAGCAGTGTAGGAAATAAATTCAAGATTCAGTTAGGAGAATTGATGGAAAAATTAAGAAGCAACGTAAGTATTTGCTCATATAAGAGTCTGATATCAATGTCCATTTACTTGTACAATGTTTGCATACTACCATGTGATACTAATTTCAATTACAAATCAAATATATTTCAGGGTACTAATTTCATTCGTTGTGTGAAACCAAATTCAAAAATGGTGGATCAACAATTTGATGGAAATTTGAGTTTAATGCAATTGAAATGTTCTGGAATGACAACTGTTTTAGAACTTATGGAATATGCATATCCTAGCAGAACATCTTTCAATGAACTTTATCAAATGTATAAACAGTATATACCCAAAGAACTAACGATGCTGTCATCCAAACAATTTTGTGAAGTAAGTTATACAACAATTTTTATTATTTCTCCTACATTCTTCTATAAATTTATGTTTCCAAAACTTATTCTGCACACATTTTGAATATTTTCCCATACAATCTTTACTTATTCACTTAATTAACAAGCTTGAATATGAAGCTACCCTAAATACATAGTATAAACTTGTCAAGGTCGAGTTCGAATCAATCTGTAGCAAATAATGTACATGATACAGTGATCAGTTTACCATGTATACATAAAAGAACAGTATCTAACTTTTGCATTTAAGTTCGTATTACAACTTATGGAATGTGCATATCCAAGCAGAACGTCTCTCAACGAACTTTATCAAATGTACAAACAGTATAATATACCCAAAGAAGTAACAGTGCTGTCACCTAAACAATTTTGCAAAGTAAGTTAAACAAAAATTTTTATTATTTGTCCTGCATTCTGCTATCAATTTATGTTTAGGGTGCACACATTTCTTTGAGTATTTTCCCAAATATTATCTTAACTTATTCACTTCATTAATACGCTTGAATATGGAATAACTAGCTACCCCAAAATACATAGTATAACCTTGTCAAGGTCGAGTTCTAGTTAATATGTAACAAAGAATGTACATACTCTAATGACAATCAAGATTACCATGTATACATAAAAGAACTGTCTTTTCCAACAGTACCATCATTCTCCTCCTCCGAGTTCTGGCTGCTACTGAAGGGTAACCAGCTATATGTATCACATTAACTCTGATTTTTCAAACTCTTCCCTTTCTACCAAATCTAATAATCAGAAATCGTCTCAACGAATTTTTGAACTCAATGCTGAAGTTACCTTCACATTATTGCCACCAGTCTACTTCTAAAGTATACATGCAAACTGACATAACCTCTATGCCCCAGTTCTATGTAATATTACTGTCCTACATCCAGTCTAGCGCATTATACTATGTGAACGCCTAAAGGTACATTTTCACGTGACGCTGGAAGCTCAAAAAACGAGCGTCAAAAGCAGTCACGTGACTGATGCAATGCTCAAATTAGTAGCGTCCATGAAAAAGGTATTCCAGCGTCAAAATTGGAGCGTCTTGCAAATAAAAAGCATGTACTACCTAAATTTAATCGAGTACGCGCTATGTAAATAAAGGAGTATTGTTCAAGTATCGGCGTTAACTCCTTTGTTTAATTTAACTTTTCGATTAATATTTTGTGGAATATATTATATGACTTCATTTTACATCAAACTTAATCACTACCGTTACTACAATACAGAGAATTTAGCGTTTTTTAAATTTAAATAGTATTGTTAACTTAATTATGAAGTCTAGAGTAACCTCACTCTTATTCACTTTGACTGTGACTCCTCACTTTTTCCTCCCCCTTGGGCCTCTGTCGCATGCACACCAAATAATACATACAAGAATTACAATGCAAAGATGAGACTAGCCTAAAGAACCTGCTTAAAGCAAAATCAACATATTGACCTTAATCAACTTACCAACTCAAATTCTTTCGAGTGTTGTTCAGAATATTACAAACTTTTATTCAATATCCTGTCAAAGATGGATATATTTTTTTCAGAAAAATATGTGTATTATGATATCCGCTAGGGGAGCCTCTGGCAAAAGTGGTCACTTTATTTAATAGATTGATTTTTAATTCATCTTCTGTTATTTTCTTACAAATTTTGTATAGAAGAAAAGACCGTAATTTTAAATTCAATTTGGCTAATTTAAAATCTTTTTTAGACTTGATTCGTTTTGCCGACCCCTATGGAACCAGATGTTTCGGCAAAAGGAATTAAGCAAGGCAAAAAGAATCAAATAGAGCTCATTAATTTTTTAGTCTAATAGAAAAATTAGGCAGACATATATATTGCTATAATATTTGTTGATATTAATCCTGAAAGAGCAAATATGGAATAACCCTTCATATATTTAATACTTGGCAAATACAACAACTTAATAATATGAAACTTAAATATAAAATGATAATAAAAATAATACCATAACTTACAAGAGATCCTAAAAAACTCAATTATCAAAAAGAGGAACAAAAAATCAAAAGTTTATATAGGTAAAAACTATTTTATTTTCCCAGAGGAAAGAATTTCTTCTTTGGAGTAGTCGCAAATCAATATTCAGCAATATAATAGACACATAACTGATGAGCCCAATTTCTGCAAATATTACACTGCACTCACTTTTCGCAATGAACTGAAATGCCAAAAATATGACTACAAACAAACCATGCACAAAATTTTCTTCTGGACGAACTGATTCTTCACTTGGCGGCTTTGGTATTTTTAAATTTGATTTTTGAACTTTTTTTGTATTATTTTCCTTTTTACTGTTAACTTTTTAGGAGATGGTACTTTTGATCTAATTTCAACTTTAACAGGTGTTGAAGTTAGTATCTGAGATTTCCTGTTGTTGCACTAGAAATACTGCCTACCTGTTTTTCCGGCTAAAGATAACACCGTTGGTGTTGTTTTAGCAGAAGTCTGAATGCCTGTTTAATTAAGTTTATTCATGTTATCTAGAGTTATGTTACGCTTTAAAATTACAGATTTTAGATTATTAAAACACCTTGTTACTTGTGCTCTATTAAACCGTCAAGCTCTAGCAATGCTAGTTGGTTGCCTTTAAACTTAGCTTCGGTTGTTATTGGTTCCTATCCTTTTAATTTCTAAATGAATGCTTGATATCGTTTTTATAAGCATACTGAAATGGTAATTCAGTATGCTTTGTTAGGCCATAGAAGTCCCTAATATGCCACACAAATTCTTCTTGATCTTTTGAAAAAACTGGTTTGTAATGTCCGAAACATTTGTCGGAAGTATTTTTTATATTTATTTAAATCCTATAGCTGATTGTCCTTTGGAGAATTTTTTGTTCAAACTATCCATAGCTCTTGAACAACTTTCACCCCCAGTAGATTTTCTATTATGCTGCTAGGCCATTTGGAAATATTAATATGTATTAATTAGTGCTTTAAACTACCGATTTATAAAGTTTTTTAAATGTCGATGAAAGAAAAATGTTTCCCTGGGAAAAAAAAGAGTCATTCAGCTTCAGGCAAAAGAAGTCGACCCCTATTGCCCGACTCATCTTGCCCAATTGGTTAAGCTGACAATTATGCAAAAAAATGAATAATATAGTATGAATACAATGTAGAAAAGTTTGGTTATGTCCTATCTTATTATAGGAGCATTCAAAATGTATCGAAATACATTGTAATATGTTGCCAGACGTCTTAGAAACTAGCTTAAAACTTTGTCGACAAAAATACGTTAAAAAATAGTTCTTTAAATCACATACCCGCAAAGTCGGCGAGGTTTCAACAAGGTTGTCACCTTTATAACTTATTTTATTGACGAGGCGTTTTACTCGTCTTATATCAGTGCGACTATAATCTTTTATCTGTCCTGGCCTCATTTCTTATTTTCCATTTTCATCTGTCTCTGCATATTGTTTTGAAGTCTCTGATTTTCAATGCTTTTTCTAGTTGATCCCACCATCTGCCTCGTGGTTTTCCCCTTGTTCTCGTCTTTAATGGAATCCATGTTGTCATTCTATTTAAGATTTCTGTTGGTGCTCTTCTCATAATGTGTCTCATCCATTACAATCTCCTTGCTTTTATATATCAGACTATATTTTTTCCACCTGTTTCCTTTTCTATCTCTACGTTTATTACTTTTCCGCCAACCTATCTAATATGCGAGAAAAGTATTGGTTTACCCACAAAAAAGTTGGAAATTTCAAATTTTTTTTTGAGTTATTTATACGTTATCCATCAACAACAACACGAAAAAACGGTTTTTAGAAAAAAAATCCTGTGTGTATGTCGTCGTCGTCGTTGTCGTCGGCCACTTTTCCTTGCAAGTCTTGTTAGCACGATACAGCCTCCGGAGTGCAATAAGTCACCAATTTTATGATGGAATATTGTTAAGGACATTTCACAGATGAACCCTATTGATTTTCAGCTCACCAGAGCAAGTACAACGGGTGCTATGGTACTTGAAGTACGACATTTTGTCGTTTTTCGAGAAATTTCAGTTTGTTAGCACGATACAGCCTCCGGAATTCAACAAGTCACCAATTTTATGATTGAATATTATTCAGGGCAACTCACTGATGAACCCTATTGATTTTCAGCTCACGAGAGCCAATACAACCGGTGCTACAGTACTTTAAGTACGATATTTTTGGAGTATATACAAGTGATGAATTTTATGATTGGATATTATTCAGAGCGTCTTAAAGATGAACCCTATTGATATTGAGCTCACTAAAGCCAGTACAACGGGTGCTGTGGTACTTGAAGTACCAAATTTTTGTCATTTTTGGAGAATCTTCAGTTTGTTAGCACGATACAGCCTCCAGAGAGTATACGATTGATCAACTTTATGAATACCTAAGTATTGTTCAAGGTGTCTCACAGATGTACCCTATTGATTTTCAGTTGACTAGAGCGAGTACAGCGGGTCCTATAAAACTAGATATACTAAATTTTTGGTTATTTTTGGAGAAATTTCGGTTTGTTAGCACGATACATCCCCCGAAGTGTATACAAGTAACAATTTTATGATAGAATATTGTTCAGGGCCACAGATGCGGAAAAGTTAGTTTTAATCTTTAAAACCGTTTATTTTTAAATTTCTTTGTCCATCTCTTGTTATGTTTGGTACAAGAATTGTTCCCAATAATAGAGAGTTATTGAAGATCTGTAATAAAGGCTGCTTTTATTGAAAGTTTCTTTATTAATAGTTATTTAACGAACAAGTATATTAATAAGGGCGATTAACAATCGAGATAGTGTTCGAGATTATTAATAGCCATTTTAATTCACGAGTTCGTTACAAACGTTTTCCGTCGACCCTACTTTAGATTTTAAAATATACATAGAATTTTAAGAAATTATAACAATACAATAAATAATGACCTATGACAGATAGTATAACACAGATACTTGATTTCAAATGTTTTAGTAGCTAAGCCTACTACACCACAGGTCACTGCCAATATAAATGTATAAGAAGAATGTATGTTGGGTTGCATTAAATAAAATCGTTGATTAATAGAAAATCATTAATTAATAGGGGTCATTAATAAACGATTTTAATTGCGTTAGAATACATTATAAATGGACGGCCGACGGAAAAGTATTATTTAATGTGACTTTTAATAGAGTTATTGAAAGTAGCAATACAAGAAACAGAACTTTATTTTATCATGAAATTTGGTAGCTTGTAAAAGAAGATAACCTATCTATCTGTTAATCTGTTTGTTTTTGTATATAAACATGCTGCTATTTGTGTGCGTGTATTGTAGTATTAATTTATATTAGTATGGAATAACAATTAGAAATAGCAATTTTAGCAGGTACGAATCAGGAACAGATAGAGGTGTTGTTTTTGCACAATATTATTGGTATTGAAAATAATCTTCAACAAATGCAAATAATTAATATTCATAATATCAATGACGACGAATTTAAAAATCACTTTAAAGCGGGTTTATAGACAGGCAAAAGTTGACCTTATGGGTAATATACAGCTCATATAAAAATAAACTAAAAGATGACCAACTTTTATGTGCGCATGTTGAAATGTGCCTAACCTATTTTGGACTTGTTTTGGTAATAGCTTTTGGTGTTGTTTTTAAGCTTTTTATTTTTGCGTTGTGCTGTTTCAGTCATCTCATCAAAAAAATAAGTATAACAAATTCTGCACATTAATAGTAGTCTGTTTTGCAACTTGCAAGTGAATTGTAACGTTTCCTAATTAGCATGCACCAAAATTATTCTAATTTTTATTTTATTTCTGTATAAACATCAAATTTTGATTATTTTAATTTTTATTCTTAGATTTATTTTTATTTGTCTGTATGAACCCGCTTTAGATTTCTTAGGGCGGATATATAGTACAACTAAAAAATGTGCTGTGAATACCAGAACATTTCATCACCGAGAGTGGGGATAGTGTGAATGGTAGGTAAACAGAACCACATTCTTATTTCTGTGTCTTGAAGAAAATCTATAATTACCACAAGTTTCACGATTTTAGGTGATAGGCGATATACCGTTGCCTCAAATATGAAAATATTGATCACTTTTAAATTTCACCATATCGAGGATTACAAGTTATTAGTAAACAAATCAAAGACAAATAACAAATGTTATTGTTCCCTTGTATGAGGGAATGCTCAAAATTAGAAAAGAGAAGTGCAAGCTCTAAAAGCAGTTTTGCCATAAGACAAACGTTTTTGTTTTTATTCTCTCTTCATTTTACACCATAAGCTCCTGTTAATTGCCTGAAACGGCAAAAATTATTTTGAAGACTGGATGGACTTTATTTTTTTACGACCAGTACCTGGTTGTAGTAGGTCTTTATTTTTTTACATTAATTAATCTTTTATGTGTAACTTTTGAAATGCATAATGTGCATTTAAACTTCTAGGAACTTTATTTTTGCATACTTTTAATTAGGCAACTGCTTAATACCTAAGAACAATACATCTCACATGTGAGCAAAACAACGTATCTGAACAAAATGAAAGTGCAAAACCAAGTATCTGCAACAGAAAATTAAATATACAAATTTTTACTACATAGGTTTTCTCTAAATTATGAGATCCTGATTTTTTTTAATTCCATGGGCCAATCAAAGCTTCGGTTATTATTTTTTTCATTAATCTGTACATTTTTATTGCTCTCTTGTCAAAGTAAGATACAGAATAACCGACGATATACTAAATAACGATATAAAAATTAATATAGTTGTTAGCATATGAATATTTGTATTGTCTTTGGTTCTTAGTTTCCATACAATCAGAGAAATGAATCTAGCTATTATACTTGTGAAAAGTGTGTCAAACTTGTCAAAATTGAAGACGTACCTAAGAAATCTAATATTTTTGAATCTTCTTCTTTTTTGTTTATAGTTGTTGTTTCTAGTGCGTAAGTAATGACTGGTCTGATCAAAGTCTTATAGATTTGTAACTTTGTTTTTTCTCTAATCGATATTAATGCCAAAAATTTGATTTCCTTTTAATATTGTTTCTTTTATCCTGCCTTTCCTAGTTTGTCCTATCGATGTTCCTAAATAGTTGAAACTTGATACAATTCCAAACTTATAATTTTTTATTCTTAAGCGAGTATAATTGTTCTGTTTTTCTTTACCCGCTCTCATATACTTTTTTGCTTTCTTTTATTCGTAATCCGAATATTTGTTTCTCTGGATCTAACTTCTCTACTGCTTTTATTAGGCTTTTCTTTGTTCTAGCGACGATTGTGAGGTCATCGGCATAAGTGACTAACTGGGTATCGTTCAGGTATTAAGTAAGGTAATTGGTCTATAATTTTTGCAAATGTATCTCCCTTTTTGTGGTTTCCCGCCACTTCAACATCTCAGCTGCTATTTTGTCTTCTCCTGTGGCTTTTCCATTGACAGTTGTTTTTATTTCTGTCGCTATTTCTTTTTCAGAGGGGCAGTTTAACCTGATTTCGTTTTTTGGATCCGCTACAAAGTTTTCTGCTATCCTGAGGTTCTCAGCACCATCTTCATAAGGCTGTAATACTTTTCCCATATTTTTATCATTTCCGTACTTTCATGTACTGATACGGCATTTTCATATTTTATTCCCCTTGTTTTATTGCAATGTTTGGTCGGTGCTTTTATCTTTTTGTAGAATTCTTACGCCTATCGTCCTCTATTTCTTTCAATCGTCCATGTAGAGGAAGGGAATAAAAACTTCGATTTAATCTGCGCTGGTTCGATGGTATGAGAAAACATTTAACATCATATTTTTCCGTTCCTACATATCCTTGAGCGATGCGATAGCTAAATGCATTCTGTTCTCGAAGGACCACTCTAAATTGACCGTTAGAGACGGTTTAAAAGTCAAACGGGAGTAATAGGAAACTAATGAAAACGAGACATAATATAAATATACCTCATATTACGATTTATTAGTCAATTGACTAGGATTCAGGAAAAGGTATACAAAAACCAGAAGTGACCGGATGTTTATATCACTTCACTTAGTAACCAATTTACTGAAATATTTTCCCTCCAAATCTATCAATAATTAAATATAAAGTTATTACAAACACACAAATCTAGAAACACTGATGGAAGAGAGCCGGCAACGATGTAAAATGTAACTAATTTAATTATATAAAAATATTGTTGAATGTTCAATTGCCATCAATTTTATGCGAGTTAATACAACTGAAGAAAATCTAATCTTACTTGCTTGGTTCCTTAATGCACTAAAACACTACTTTAACTAATTATGGTGGCGAACTACATGTTTACTGTTAGACGGTTCAAGGAAGAAGTGAGTATAAAATGTGAATTGAACGTCAGCCGGCTAGGGCTAGCAAAAAATTAGCGTTTTTTCCTATTCGTTTCGGGATCGTTTGTAACAGCCGATATTGAAAATAAATGAATCGTTAGATTCATAGAAAGAGAATCACTAAGTTTAAAAGGGATTTTAAACAGTCCATTTAACTTGTAATTTAAATCTGGTTATGTGTTGCATTTGTCCTATTTCTGATTACCTCGTATGTTCCTCTGTCCGATCCTTGGTTTGTATTTATCCATTTTACCTTTTCGTGTTTTTGTTTTCTTATTTCTTCACACTGTTGGTCATACCATTCTTTTTTCTTCGTTTCTTCACTCTTCCTCCCGATTACTTGCTTTGCTGCTTTCAGTACGACGTTTTTTAGTTCTTTCCAACTCTTTTCGATATCTGATGTCATGAGTGTCTGATTTTCGACATTTTCTGTAATTCTATCTTCGTATTGTTTTCTTATTTTTTCCGTTCTCTATGTTGACAGTGCTTGTGTTATTTTGTGCGTTATATATCTTTGTGTCTCCCCCTCCCCCATTTTTGTCATTACTAGGTAGAGATCCGTGTCTGCGTTTGCGCCTCTGAACGTGCTTGTGTCTATTGTTTTTTTGCAGATACCTTTGGTGGCAAATACTTGGTCTATCTGGCTCTCTACTTGTCCTCCTGGGTGCCTCCAGATTACTTTGTATTTTTTTGTTGATAGTATTGACTTGTTCATCATTCCAGCTAACTGGCAGAGTATTTAACCATTATCGTTAGTTCTGTCATGTATAGCTTCTTTTAAGTTACCTGTTATTTCTTATGTATGTTTCTTTACCAAACTGTGCGCTTCCGTTTTCTAATATTATTATTTCGTCCTTCCTTGGTATTTCTTCTCAAACTTTAATAAGCGTGTCATAGAATTCGTCCTTGTGTGCCATTCTGCAGTTTCTGTCTGTGCATAAATATTTACTATGATTATGGTGTTCTTCTTAATTTTCAATCTTTGTGATGCGATTCTTCCATTTTATGATTTGAAGTTTATTAGGTATATTACTTCGAATGTTCTGTTTTACATAAATTCCCACTCAGTTGTTTCCTTGTTTATTTATTCTCTACAATGTAGAAAAATGTATATTCTCCTTTAATTATTTCTCCATTTTCTCCATAACTTATTTACTGTTCTAAATATTTGTGTGTGATTCCATTTGGCTGCTAAATTCCCTATGTCCTAATTTCCCCTATTATTATTATTAGTCAATAATTGCTATTTTTAGAACGGCGTCTGTCGGCGGTCATGAAATAACTAAAATTAGTAGGTTGGGTACCCATCAAATAGGTTTCATTAGTTGTTGTTATATGTGTTGATTTGTGTTTTAGGCAATGTTTCATGCTTTGAAACTCCACGACAAAGATTTCAAATTTGGAATAACGAAAGTTTTCTTCAGACCAGGAAAATTCGCCGAATTTGATAAAATCATGAAATCTGATACAGAAAACTTGAAAAATATAATAGGTCAAGTCAAAAAATGGTTAGTCAAATCTAGATGGATTAAGGCACAATTCTGCGTACTAACTGTCATCAAAAGTAAGTAGTTTTTTAGATGAATATTTAGCCGTTTCGTAAAAATTAGGAACAAACATTTCAAACAAGCTGTATCTCTTTATAAAATGAAATAAATTTCAATTGTATATTTTAGTGAAAAACAAAATTGCTTGGAGAAAAGAAGCCCTTGTTATTGTTCAAAAAACTATTCGGGGTTACTTGGCAAGAAAACAACACCGTCATAGAATAATGTCTTTGAGAAACATCCATAGTTTGAACGCTAATTTAAAACAAATTGAACAGAGCGCACAGCAATTGAAAAAAGATAAGGATTCCGTTACAAACGGCATTAATACTCTGAAGACTCAGTTTGAGGCAGCTGTAGATACAATTAAGGTATGTGTTATAATTTACTTTTAATATAATCAGGTCTCCTTTAATTTTTGATCCATGCTGCTTGAAGATAGTCTATATGAAATTTTTCCTACTATAATCCTATCATTAGATTCATTATTCAAGAGATTGGAAACATTTGAAATAATAGTTTACAGAAAAATATAAAAAATTAATTGAGTAGATACAATCACAAATAGAGAAGAATGAGAAAGCAGAAGGAACATCATGAAAATAAGTACCTTGGACATATTATGAGACACTCAGAAACCTTATTCATATTAAATTCAACAATGTAAAAAAATGGGTGGAAGAAGAGGCACAGGAAAAAGTACATTCTGTGGATGAAGAATTTAAGGATGTGGTACTGTGCATGGTTTACAACAACTGTTAATAAAATAATCATGCCAACATTCTATAATAGGATATTCAGTTATGGCATACATTGAAGAATGAAATGGTTCCAAATATTTGTGTCTGTCGTAGTTTCAATGAGTGACTTAGTTTTCTTGTTGTCTATGGTGTTTGCCTAAAATTATTCTGATTGAGATAAAATAGATAATATTTGCTACTATTTTTAGAGAAATGAGAAAATGGACAAATCAGCAATAGAAATTTTGTATGAATCCCTAGTTGACAAAGTTAATCAACAAATGGCGTCGCTACAAAAGAAAATCCAAGACCAGAAGATCGCCGAAGAGCAAGAACGATTGAGGAAGATACAAGAAGAACTAGAAAGACAGAGAAAGTTGAAGGAAGAGGAAGAGCGAAAGTTGAGGGAAGAAGAAGAAAATAGAAGACTTAAAGCTGAGATGGAAGCCAGAAGGAAGATAGAGGAAGAAGAAAGAAGGAAGCAGGTAAATAATAGTTATTATTAAACTATTTTTTCATTATTTCATGTGTGCATAATTTCAGGAAGAAGCTGATCTATTATTGGCATTAAAACTTAAAGAACAGCTTGCAAAAGAAGAGGAGGAACAAAGACGATTGCAGGAACATGATGATCAGGAGAAACAAGATAGAGAACTAGCTCTTCGTCTTGCGCAAGAAAGCAATGGCTCTATTGAAGAAAGTCCACCAGTGATACGCAAGTACGTATATTTTAATATGTTTTTTAAATGCACCAAATATACAGTATGTCCTATAATGAAACCAATAATGCATAAGCGTAAACACTAAAGCGAGGAAGTTATATAGATAAGTATTATTATGAGGGAATGTGCAATATGTGTATAACAAAAAAAAATTGATGGAAGAGAGAAGAAAGAGCAAACAGTCTACACCATTATAGAATTGTGTATATGAAACATATTGAAAAAAAAACTAACAAAAAGTTAACAAACAAAATCTGCTATAACTTATTCTATAATTGAATGTACACTACTGGACTCTATATATTATCGTTGAGATAGGATTTTAATAGAATTTGCGCCTAAAATCATCTGCAAATTCGACAATTTAAAATATACAGTGTCTTTCAAATGAAAACAAATGAGTTCCATTATATTTTTTGTAATAAAATTGAATAGAAAACTTAAATACCCTGTATGATGCTTAATTAAAATAAATTATTTTCATGACTTATTCTACACCTGCTCAATAAATTGTTCTTCAATTATAATTTACATACTTATGTAAAATTAAAAGATGTCAAGATACATATTCAAAATAACAAATTTAAAATCAACTTCTGGTATATCCAGGAATGCTGTCAAAATAGCAATATTTTAAATGGACTAGTCATGTCGAAAAATCCCCTTATAGACCACTCCGGGTCACGGGATTTTGACAGGTCGGCCATCTTGCTTGAGGGGCAAACAAATCGATTATTTGCATTTGTTAGCTGTAAGTGTGAATAGTTTTTATCGTTTTTAAAGCAAAAAATGAGTTTGCTTTGAGTAAATATGTTCAAAATGTCGAGTTTTGGGTATTATGATACTTTGAGAGGTGATGCTAAGTCGCGATATGATCAGAAAATTCTTGTAATTTACAACGTAGACCTATATGAACTTGCTCCTGGTGACTGCATGTTGAAAATATGTGCTTTACCTAACATAACCATTGTGGATTTAATGAATTAGACCTATCCCATAGTTTTTATACTGGACAACAATTTAAGTCCATGAAAAGTCTGCAGGCCTACAAATTTGCTGAATCTCGTACTGTTTTAAGAATTTTAGCCAAAAAGGTTAATAAAGAGGCTTTTATTGTTGTGTGTATGGTAAGATATATAAAATGATCGTCGCTGTAATAGAATTTATTTATGTTCAAGATTTATGATAGAGTATATTGTAATAATTAGTTTGTTTTGTAACGATTAGTCGGCGAAGCCTCTGACAGCAGATGATAAAAAATAGAAGAAGACAATTGTCATTCACAAAAAGTTCGCCATTTCGTTATTTCATATTACTCATTATTCCTGTGTAATTGTTTAATGTTAATTATATTATTTCTTTAGTTAAAGTGTTAGGTACAAATATGTGTATGTAAGACAACCCACAATTAAACACAATTCAGTCGACTTCTCATCTGGTCGGCAAAAATAACCCGGTGTTTAATATCTTCGCATAACGTTTGGCGCCCAACGTGGGACCAGAATAATTATTCGTGTATGTAACGTGTGTTAATTGTTTTAAAATTCTAAACAAACACTCGTCAGTACTATTTAGAACGTTTGCTGTTTCCTTAACACCCCGTATTTCATCACTTCAGGAAATAATTTTGTTGGAATATTCGGTAGTGACTATTGAACTACCTGTGCGTTTTAATAACTTTTATAGTTAACTGCATGTTGTGTAATAAAATCAAGCCGTAAGAAGCAAGACAGAAACATGACAGATTCAGCAGATATTAATGTCACCCGACATGTTGAAAAATATCATAGAAAACATGTGTATCAACATAAAAGATGATAATCAAATAGTAAGTGCTGCTAATTTCTCTGTATGCAAAGCTAGATTTGACGGATCTTCAGCAGCGGATGTGGATACATTTATAGATGCAATCATAACCTACAAAGAATGTTTAAAGATTTCAGGTGTTAATGCTATCAAAGGTCGCAGTATGTTACTATGTGATACAGCAGCTACATGGTGGCAAGGGATCAAAGATTCCATTACCTCTTTTGATGAAGCAACTAAGGCTCTTTTACATGCTTATGGGTTTGCTAAGCCCGCATACCAAATATTTAAAGATATATTTTCCTGTGCTCAAGGTAACGAGGAAACAGATATATTTGTGAGTGAAAAGCGTGCCTTATTTACAAGATTACAAGGTGATTCAGTTGTCTCTGAACATGTACAGATAGATATGCTGTATGGATTGCTAAATCCATTGATTAGGGGTAAAATTTGTCGTGATCAAATTAATTATTTTCGCGAATTTATTGAAGCAGCTCGAAAAGCAGTGCCTTAAAACCTGTTACTTCTAATCAGAACTCACACAATTATGTTCGAAAACAAAAACACTGTTCTTATTGTAAAAATTATACACATAATAAAGACGAGTGTCGTAAGCTATTAAACCGTGAGAAGAAAGCACCCACTGACACTACTAATAATCAAACCATTTCTGATACTAATGGTTCATCTAAAGTTTTAGTTTGCTAAACACCTGGCTATATACGAAGCATATGTTCAAAACTATCAACGTCAACTTGACTAGCTGAATTTTTGTGCAGCTCGTTTTCTCAAGCTCAGGTAACTTGCATCCTCTAGCATATATTACAGTTGAAGGTCATACAGGACATATCTCGATTCACGTGCCCAATCCAGTATAGCAGGAGGAAAGCTACGGGAAATTTTCCTTGATGACAGGATTCCTGTAACTACTAGACCCATGGAAATTACTCTAGCTGATGGAAAAGTAAGCTTAGTAACGGCTCTGTTTTTTGAAGTCTCTGTTACGCTTCAAGACCGAACATAGTTTAAATCTAATTTTAATTCCTGAGCATACTTCTAATAGAACGCTACTCGGTTCCGATTTTTTGAAATTAGCCATTATGTTGAATATCCCACGTGGTTGTTGGTGTTATGGGAATGCTGCAGAGATATTTTATCCATTTGTAGAAGAACCTCTCAACCAGTCGTGTATGTTGAATGCTATAAATCTCTCAGAAGTCAATGTAAGAGATTCCGAAGAGACTAATTTACCTCCTTCTCAGAGAACTGACCTTAACAATGTGTTGCAGGAAAACAGCAACATTTTTGAGGACATTCTCGAGTCTACACCATACGCTGAACATTCTATCCAATTATTAGATGATATACCTATTTCAGACCCTCCATATAGGTTCTCGGAATATAAGAAGGGATTACTTCGAAAAGAAATCTATAAATTGCTGCCCATGAATATTATCGAAGAGTACGAGTATCTGTATGCAACGTAAGTGGTATTGGTTCCCAAAAAGAATGGTGGGAACAGATGCCAGTACCTACGCACTTTGAGTGTGTTTACTCCAGGGGGAGACATTGGAAGATTATCGCCCTATCGAATATATTAGCAGATTGTTGTCCGCTGCGGAAAATAACTACTCCACGACAGAAAGAGAAGCGCTAGCCGTAGTTTGGTCAGTAAACAAATTTAGAGACTACCTAGATAATACAATCATTATCCAAAGTGACCATCAGCCCTTGACATTGCTCATGTTTCTCAGATAACCTTCAGGTCGCTTAGCACGTTGGAGTTTAATTTTGCAATCTTATGATTTAAGAATTGAATACATCCCAGGCCGTTTAAATGTTGTAGCGGACATGTTGTCTCTCCCAAGTGTGGCGGAAGCCACTGAGACCAACGTGGTATCGGTCGATATGCCCACACAGCCAGTTAGCAAGATACGAAAGCTGCAACTGGAAGATGAAGATCTTCTTAAAATTATTATCTCTTGCAAGAGCCTATCAAAGAATGACCCTGACTTCAAGAGATGGCTAGAGAGGAGGTTATGTGATGAATAAGGGGATATTGTACATATATGTTCCTGAAGCCGATGAGGAAGAGGCTCAGCAGGTTGTACCCAAAAAGCCCCATCCATTTTAGCAGAATATCATGACTCAGAACTCGCAGGCCATTATGGTGCTGAAAGGACTTATCGAAGAATTGCTAAACGATATTATTGGACACAAATGCGAACAACTATTGCGAAGTATGTGTCAAACTGTATTGAGTGTCAGCACTACAAAGCAAATAACTTAAAACCAGCGGGACAATGCAAACACCTGTTCAGTCTAGAAGATTTGGAACCCTATCAATTGATCTCTTTGGGCCATTACTGAAGACTATGGATGGTTACAAATGGGTTTTCATAATGGAGGATACTGCAAGTAAATGGGTTGAACTATTCCCTCTGCAGAAAGGTGCGCACGATGCTTAATCGATGAAATAATTTTAAGATATGGAACTCCAAGAAGAATTATTAGTGATTATGGCACGCAGTTCCTAAGTGAAGTGATGCAACAAGTAGCTTATGTCTTAGGCTTCAAGCAAATTCTCACTCCTGTGTATCACCCCGCCGCTAACCCGGTCGAACGAAATAACCGCGACCTCAAGTGTCAGTTGTCAATTTTGACTGGAAAGGATCATACCCAGTGGAATGGCAAATTACCGGCAATACGTTTCTCAATGAATTCAGTGTAGTCGCAATCAACCGGCTTTAGTGCTGCTTATATTACGTTCGGGCGCGCATTAAGAACGCCAGATGATGCTAATCGTGACCCTCGTGCTATCCTGGATTACGACAATTTTATCCCCGAGATATCACCTTATCTACAGACAGAAAATCACGAGAAACCTCAAGATCGTGCCAAAGACTAAACCGATAAAAGTCGCTGACCTGTCGCTCCATTCGAAGTAGGTTATACTGTGCTCGTAGACGTACACGCGCTTAGTAAATCCAAGGACTCGTATACTAGCTAGTTCGCTCCGCGTCGCGATTGACCGTACCAAATCCATCGTATGGTTACTCCTCCGAAGAGAAGAATCGCTAAGCCTAAAAGTTGCTCCTGTTGCTTAGCGACCTCCTGCTTCCCTGTTTTTACTCTCTGAAGTTCAAGAATGCTGAGGGTAGGTTTACTACACTCTCGAGACGATTCGTGAAACAGATGGGAGAATTGTAACAAATAGTCGACGAGGCCGCTGACAGGAGAAGATAAAAAATAGAAGAAGACATTGTCAATTGTCATTCACAAAAAGTTCGCCATTTTATTATTTCATATTACTTATTATTCTTAAGTAATTATTTAATGTTAATTATATTATTTCGTTTGTCTGAAGTGTTCCGCACAAATATGTATGTGTAAAACAACTCACAATTTAACAAAAATCACTCGAAGTCTCGTCTGATCGGCAAAAGTAACCCTGTGCTTAACATCTTCGCATCAGTTTACATTTCTGGGCAGTTCCCTCCTGTTTTAAATATATATGTGTATCTACTTTATGGATATTTTTTCAAAATATAAATAACATACTATGTATTTGTATTATTCATTACCCTATTTGACGTTCCAAAGCATTTAATATTTCTACTCGGTCTTTTAGGGCAGTAGGTTTTCTAAAAAAAACCTTACTGTCCCTCTCAGCTCTCATGAAACACTTTACGACTGAGCAAAACGATGGCTTTTTCGAAAAAAAATTGAATCAAAATCGCTCTTTTCACTAATAAACATTGTTTCTCCTCAAGCAAAATGACCGCCAACTACGTCACTCTGGAATGGCCTATACAAAATTACAGAATTCTATTTTCTCTAATTTTTGTTAAACGTTTAATAATCATTCAAAGTTCAAAAATGTTAAGATGCACTTTCAAAATAACAAATTTAAAATCAACTTCTGGCATAGCCAGGAATGTTGTCGAAATAACAATATTTTAAATGGACTTGTCATGTGAAAAAAAAACAATATTTTAAATGGACTTGTCATGTGAAAAAAAACCCGAATGCAAAATTTCATAATTCTATCTTCTAATTTTTGAGAAACGTTTATTGTTGGTCGTCGTGAAAGCGCTGTATTATGATGCATATAATTTTGTTTGTAAATATGTATGTTCTTATTCTCCCAGATTTTTAATGACATTGTTGTCTTTTGTTCATATATTTTCCAAGTCGGAATGCATGTGGTTATCTTTTTGCGTGAATCATGTGTGTATATACAATATTGAAAAAATTATAAAAATTTCATCATACAATTTAAGAACAAATTAGACTACCAATTTACAAACTGTTTAATATTTATTTTTTCTATTATCCAGCGGCACAGTAGAACCAGACAAAATCATCAAGTTGAACAGGTATTTATTTGGCAACGTTTGGTAGGTAGTCAGTAGAATTCAAATAGATATTGATTTGCAGTGTTTTGCAATTTACTAATAACACTAATAATAATTGTTGTTTGTTTTTTGCTAACCAACTTATTTTTATAATATTAATAATTATTTCCATTTCACCGTTTCATTATTTTCATATCAATGGGAAGTATTTGTTATAACTTTCAAGGAAGTTTCTAACTTAGTGTAAAACACTGCTACATCCGCACAAAGTAATGCACATTAAATTAATTAAACTACCACATTCTCCAAAAATCAATTTAATCAGTGTATTTTTCACCATTTCTCCATCCATTTTAACCAAATTATTGTGAAATTATCGTTTTTCTACGATTATTATAGAATTTATATATTCTGATGAAGTTTTTGATTATGGAATAACTTCATTCTAGCCAACTTTTTTCATCTAATCCACAAAAATGCATTCCTAAAACCAAAAAAATCCACTAAATAGAATGTTACTTCAAATCAACAGAAAACCATTAAATAAGAACATTTTAGTTTGAGATCTAGATACATGAATGGAAGAAAAAAAACTCATGTTTTTTTAAATTTTTTTTATTTAATTTGAAAATAAACTTAAAATAAAAATATATTTTTTTTCTCTTTCTGTTACTAAAACCGCATTTAAAACACGGGTGGTTTCACATGCGCAAAACGACTCTTTAAAATGCGAAAAGTTAGATCTCGTTTATCTTTTGTCCTTTAAATGTCACATCACGTTTTATTGCCCGACTGTGGAACAGAGGGAAGTTTTATCGAGTGTTTAAGAGACAGACATAGAAAATGACGTCAATATGGGGGTTGATTCTTTTTTCTTTTACTATATATGCTTTAAGTGTATAACGAGAAAACGCTACTAACCCTTAGTGCTCGCTATATATGTGCGGGTTGTTTCACGTGGTATAACCCGTGCTCGCCAGTCGACTAGCTTCGAGTCGAAGAAGGGGTGGATTTTTCAAAAAAATTATTAAGTTATCAAAAAGGGCGCCAGAGAAGTTTTGGCAAGCACCCAAGACTTCTTAAGTTAGCCCACAACTCCTCAGTGGGTTAACAACACTCACTACACACTCCAAAGGTTAAACTGATAGGTAAGTTATTATAAAGAAAATAAAAGTCAGCAAGTATCCCCTGATTGAAGTTTTAATTAATCACTTTGGACCAAGGGTCTCTTTTCAAAATATTTATTACAATTATACAACAACAATGTCCCAAATAATGTCTGAACTGTAGGCTGTAGGCTCTGAATGTAGATAGACTGAAGGCCGGAATCTACATAAATCCTAAATCGCAAACTAAATTATCAGTTACAACGAAATCGCAGCTTAAATAAATAACTGACAAGCAGGTTCTAAAAACTCTGAGCAGAGCTGAAGGCTTCAAACTCAGGGTGCAGAAGAGCTGAGGGCCCCAAACTACACCGATGTCTCAATTCTACAATTACAGAGAAACGACCAAATGGTTCATGTACAATTTCTCAAAATACTATGAAAACATATACCAAAATTACCAATGACACAGTTACATGTGTTCACACTTCCCCAATTTATACAAATATGAATATAAATATAAATAAATGCATCAGCATAAAATTTAAATAGCAAACGAGCTTAGCGTTGCTAAAAGATAATATAAATCGAAATTATGTACGGCGCAAAATTACGAGGGCAATTCAGAAACTAACCTCCGGTTGATTGAAAAAAATACACCAAGTTAAGTAAAAATATTTTAATATATACATCTTACAATTACATCTTTGCACTATTTTTCAACATAGTCTCCATAACGATTGAGGCACTTATCGTATCTCTTCACAAGCTTTGAAATTCCTTCTGCATAAAAATCACCCGCTTGTGCCTTGAGCCAGCCTGTGACCGCATCTTTGAGCTCTTCGTCGTCATCAAACCGCTGGGACCCGAGCCATTTCTTCATATGCATGAAGAGGTGATAATCGCTTGGCGCCAGATCTGGGCTGTAAGGTGGATGGTTGAAAACGTCCCACTTGAAGGACTCAAGAAGGGCTGTTGTTCTGCGAGCAGAGTGAGGACGGGCGTTATCGTGCAAAAAAACGATACCGGAAGTCAGCATACCACGGCGTTTGTTCTGTATAGCCCGTCGTAATGTTTTTAGTGTTTCACAGTACACGTCTTGATTAATGGTCGTCCCACGTTCCATGAATTCAACCAACAACACCCCTTTGGCATCCCAAAACACCGTTGCCATCAGTTTTCTGGCAGAAAAATCTTGCCGGGCTTTTTTTGGTTTGGTAGGCGAATCTGAATGTGCCCACATCTTTGATTGTTCTTTTGTCTTAGGGTTCACGTACTTAATCCAGGTTTCGTCACCGGTCACGATTCTGTTTAACAATGGTTCTCCTTCGTCCTCATAACGTGACAGAAAGTCTAATGCAGAGGCCATTCTTTGACTTTTGTGGTGGTCGGTAAGAATTTTCGACTCCCATCGTGCACAGAACTTACGGTAACCCAATCTTGCTGTCACTATCTCGTACAAAAGAGTCTTAGAAATCTGTGGAAAATCAGTAGACAACTCCGCCATTGTGAAACGTCGATTTTCACGAACTTTTGCATCAACTGTCTGAACGAGTTCGTCAGTCACCAAGGATGGTCTACCACTCCTCTCTTCATCATGAACGTTTTCTCGTCCACTTTTAAATAAACGTACCCATTCACGGACAACTCCTTCACTCATAACTTTTGGTCCGTACACGGCACAAAGCTCACGATGAATAGCTGCTGCAGAGTATCCTTTGGCTGTAAAAAACCTTATAACAGCACGCACTTCACATTTGGCGGGATTTTCTATTGCAGCACACATTTCAAACTGCCACAAAAACTAAACTAGCGCAGGTACGATGTTCACTCGACTACGGCTTGATGCCGACTGACCTGCTGAGCGTGTGAATGCACAGATGGCGCGCTACTCCCCCCACTACCCGCACTGTGACCAATCGGAGGTAAGTTTCTGAATTGCCCTCGTATATACATAAAATCGTCGGAGTTCGAAAACTTAACTTAATAATGCAGTACCCAGGTACGTATCGTAGTCTCCTAGCGTTCAGAGCCAACAGCCCCATATTTTAAACTATAAGCAAATTATCACAATTTTAAATACAAAGTGAAAATAAATTTATACTATTGCCGCAGAAGAGAGAAATAAAAACTTTACATAAAAAAAAATTATGAAATGTGACGAATAAAGGTGAATGTACAAATGTAAGAAAAGTAAAAAAAGGAAAACTGTTCACTTATCCTTCTTCCGGACCCAAAACAGCAACTGAAGTCGCTCCAGAATATTCCAGCTCTCCTGCAACTGGTCTCACTGACTCATCAAGCTTTAATCAGCGAATTTAATATCCACATAAAAAACCCTAAAATAGAGAAACGAATTAGCCTCTACATAGGGTTTACATTTTACCCCGGTCAAATTTTCGACGTCCCCCCGTAATATCCTATTATACTGACTATATTAACATCACCCGATATTCGCAAATAATCATACATCCTGACTTTTAACTGTACAAAAGCCATTTACACTGAGAATAAAAACTATATGACTGGTTTTTTTCCGCTTAGCAAAAAAACTACGATATCAAAAAACCCATAATATAGAAACTATGTCGTTGGACACATCCCCTGAATATTATACAGCCCCCGTGATATATTCTTATTTCAAAAAAATATAAAGCAATAACGAAAATGAACTAATAAGAATTTGTGAAATGTATCGAAACTATCCCATGAAATTCAGATTACATACTCCAATAAACTACGATTCAAAGCTAAAATTCCTACGTTAATATACCTATAGAACTGTTAATTCCGAGAAAGTATTTTCAACCATTTACCTTTATAATGAATCCTACTAACTAACAAAAACGCCGACGGCCACGACTCGTGTTTCGAACAACAAAAAAACCTTCAGAGCGCGTACAATAGACGCTCCCTTGTAATCTTCTTTTCCCCCTTTCGAAAAGAATTACACTTGATAAGTTAAAACACTATGTCTTGACTATATGTATATAAACTCAGGGCTCCTAAAAAACCGCTATCCGCGAACCCAAAAAAACTAGACAGCTTCCGATCGCGAGTTTTTACCAAATCTCCTTCAACTGTTACATTTTCGTAGCTCGACATTTTCCCTATGTCAGCATTGTTTATTTTTCTGTACCTGTTAATTCCTGATTGGTGGACCTTATCGTTCGACGTAATTGTGTAATAGGTTTTTTACCTCGATTAACAATGAATTTTTATTTGTTTCCGCAAAATTTTGTTATTTTGACGCAATTATTATTTCCTGTCAAAATATTATTTTTTTCTTTTTTTTGCAACTTATTAAACTGCTTAGCTAAGTGTTTTTACATTGTATGTATGTTAACGACCGCTTTGTTCAGTTTAAACGTTACAATATAAAAGGTAATTTATTATATAGGGTGATCCTCCCTATGTTTCTTATTTTGGTATTTATTACAATAGGCGGTGGTTTTGATTCTCTCTGTGGTGCATTTGTTTCGTTTAGTTGCGTTTCCTCGCTTTCTTCCTCTTGAGAGAGAGGGTTGTATCGGTTTTGTGTTTTGGTTGGGGGTGAATTTGGGCTATTAGGAGAGTTGTTTGGTTTATCCCTTTTTCGTTTCCTTTTTACTTGCTGCCACTGATTTTTCTGGATGGATTTTAAATTGGTTGAATCATTTTCTTGGTCACTAAAATCTGTATCTTAGATGCTTTCGTTTGTTAGTGAGCTGAAGTTTAATGCTGTTGGTTTAGAAACTTGACGTGAAGAACTTGGAGAATTAAAATTTTGATATACTAGTTGATAGGATGACATTGGAGAGTAGAGGTTTTGATAGGTTGGTTGAGTAGGTATTGGGAGTTGCTATAGTTGTGGTTGCTGAGTCTAAATATGTATTTGTATTTGTGAGGAATTTTGTGAAAATACATTTGTGGATGTGTACATTCACTGTTGATATTGTATTGGATTGTTGTTAGTAAGTTGCATTTGACTATTTATCTGAGGATGGCCCTGTATAATCATTTGTTGGTGAACTGGTTGCCCATTTTTGTCAAACCCAATGAAATTTCCCGAAGGGAACACTATGAATTGTTTTTATCACTAATCACTACCCAGACAGCACGCAATATCCATTAGACATCCACAAGATATCCTTTATGGATATCCTGTATATCCACTGGATATAGATGGTTAGTCTATAGACATACAATGGATATCCATATGTCCGCCTATATCTAGGATATATGTGTTATCTCATGGATGTCTTTGGAGATATCTACTGGATATCTCGTTAATATCCCATGGATATCCTATGTTCATATTTGGTATATCCCATGGATAATAATAGGATATTTTATATTCACATTTGGTATATCCTTCCTCCTCAAATATGAAAATCTGAGAATATATGAAATGAAAAATATTCAAATACTCATTCCAGATCTGTGGATATATACAACTTTTGTTAAACTTTGTTTTTGTTAGCAATCTTGTATTTCCACCAGCAGGTACTAGTCAGATATTCATCTGTGAGTAAGAATGTACAAAGGGAATTACATTCTTCATAATAGTAGTATTATTTGACATTGGCCCGCGTCTTGTATTCGAGCACATACCTGTAATAAATCTCTGATCATCTGAATACCATTATTATTTTATTATTGAGCTCAAAAGATTTTTAAATCAAATCAGTCGAGCCCCCAGCACCGTTTATCATGAAACAATGTAAAAGCTGATGTAAAACCTATTTCACATTTTCACACCATGCTATTTTACATTGTATAAGTATACAAAACGCTTTTAATGCAGGTAATCAATCATAAATATCAATAAAATATAGGAGACGTATCAATATTCAGAATTATGGTAAGAAACATATACATACCTTATTTTTTCCAAATCCAAACTAGCGTTAAAAAATAACCAACCACTTTTGCACGTGTTTAAAACTATGATAACATACCCTACAACAACAACAAAAATGACGAGGGTAAACGGTCAAACGCGGCATCGCACAATGAGAGAAAAAAAATACCATCGTGTATGGTTGGTTGCATAGCTTTGTGGGTTTGTAAAATGGAAATACACTGATGTACACATTATTGTCTATTATACCATTAAACGTTAAGTCATGAGATATTTGTTGTGTGTTAAGAACACGTTTTATGCCGTATTCGTATTGTTGATTATACTCATAACTGATCACTCAATTTAGGTATATTTATCATTTTTCAATTTCACGTCTTGAATAAAACCAAAAATACGTTGAGCAAAGACAAAAAATGCGACAGAAAATAATAATAGATATCCATGGATATACAATGGATATAATATTAGGAGATTAAGACATTTATGCATTGAAGGTATTATGTATTAGAACTTCCTTCTCAATCATTTTTGATGTGATTATTCAATATATTATCAGTAAAATAGAAAATATATTTTTCATGTCCATGAAATACATTCAGTGGATACCCATTAGATATCTTACATGGACTGGATATTCAGTGGATATTGGGCTATCCACTGGATATCTAGTGGATATTGTGTGCTGTCTGGGTATTAGTTAAACTTTTTGTTTAAAAACTCAAAAAATTAATCACCGCGATAAGAATTATCATATCATTCCAGATTCTCGCAACGCTTCGAAGTAATTTATCGGCGCATTCTTTCGCTACGAATATCAGATTTATGCTACTCATGAATACTGAAAATCCTTTCATTCCATAAAGTCTAATATGTAACGAATATTAATAAAATCTTGGATAAATGTAAATTGACTGTATCAGTTTTTACTCTAAACTAACAATTTAAGATTCAGCACTAACTGTACCAATTCTATCCATCTAATTGAAAAGCTTTCTTTTTGCATATAGAACTAACATTCATTGCATGGTTTTTCTAAACATAATTTTATGCTTAAAATTAAATAAAATCATTGTTTCCAATTTACATGTTTACTCATTTGTAATAATTGTGTATAGATCAGAAGCTCACAGAAACCACCAAGCAACTATGGCCAACAGCAAGTACGATCTATCTAAATGGAAATACTCCGATTTGCGTGATACAATCAACACGTCCTGTGATATTGAACTGCTAGAAGCTTGCCGACATGAATTCCATCGTCGACTCAAGGTTTGTATGGAACAGTGTAATGTACTACATTTTGTCAAGAAATAATCTATCAGGAATGAAAACTCTTATTTCAAAACATTTTTACCAAAACCAATTAACTATCTTTCTGGTTACATTCAGTCCTGTCGATGTATTAAGTACTAAAGTGGAATTTCAAAATATAACTTTTACTTTCCTCCTTCGGTTTTCCTCCATTTTGGTATCTAATTATTTAAGTATCTTATTAGAACTTTTTGGTTCCAAAATCTTCTTTTTTAAGGTATACCATGCGTGGAAGGCGAAGAACCGTAAACGTAATATTATGGACGAAAATGGGCGCGCTCCACGTTCTATCATAGAATCCGCTGCTAAAACTTCTCAAAGAAGTACAACAAAACCTGTTTTAGACAATAACACTCAAAGGTTTTTCCGTATGGCATTTCAGCGACCTGATAATGAACAAAGTAGCCGTGGATGGTGGTACGCTCATTTCGATGGCCAATATATTGCCCGCCAGATGGAACTGCATCCAAATAAACCTCCCGTACTGTTAGTTGCAGGTAAATTCTAACATCTTAACAACAAATCATATGATAAATATTTATCTAAGTTCACGTCTATGCCCATCAATAACGAATTTAGCTTTAGTTAGACATCTTTCCGGTAATCAAACTGCCAGACAACAGATTGCATGTAAAAATGAAAATGTTGAATCTATTCTGGCATCTGCAATGAAACCTTGCGTATTTTATTCTTAAAAATTGAATGTTTTCGTTTCATGTCGTTAATATTACTTTCATTTCTTTAGATCAGCGTTTCTCAAACATGTCAGTCCTACACTGCTTAAAAAATTTCCAAATTTCAATGATAAGGCAGTGCTTGTTTAGTTTTTGTAGAAACTGGTTTCTCTTTTTGGTTTTTTAATCTATATTCAGGTTTTAAAGTGCACTCATACATTGCCATTTGAATTTTTGAAATTATATTTATTAACAAAATGACAATGAAAATGATTATTTATACATTCGGCTAAAGCGTATTTGGATCATGTTGAAAGTCTGTATCACTTTTCATGTTTTTCTTAGGATTTGGATGAAGAACCCTATATTTTGTAAGTAGATAGATTGCATGATTTTTTGTGTGTGTTAGGATACGAAGTGTTTACAAATGATTTTTAAGATATTTAGTGTTGTCAAACAAAAATCAGTTAAAGGAATAGAATACATTTAATATTTTAGATCAAGTTATAGATCATAATTTGAAAACACCTGGATAGAATAATATTTTATTAGAGAACTCATTATTATATGTAACCTGTCACATTGACATTCTAGAAGTGTAAACCTATTTTTTCTACTTCCGCCCAGCAAACACAAAAACATATTGAATACATATATGTTACATATTTTTTGAAATATAAAAGTCACAGTTATATAAATCTGAAGTCACAACTAGATAATATTTATGTATTAAATACTGACAAAGGCCGGTACAGCTAGAGAACAATAATGATATAAGAAATACATATTATAAATTATATCTCAAATATTTCCAAATTACTATGTAATATATATGTAAAAATGAGATAATATCTAGAGAATATTTATGTATTAAATATTACATAACATAGATGTAACAAAAGTTACCTAATTTTTCTCTTGCCTCACCCCTTACCAAAAATATTTTATTTCATTGGATCTATGAAAAAAGTCAGTGAAATTCTTAATTTATAATAAATTCAGAAAAATCTGTTGAAACATTATTTTTCATAGATGAAATGAAATACAATATTTTTAGAAGTGTTGATGGCCAAAAGATTAAGGAACTATTGCTACTATATTATTCAATACCTACCTTATGAATCTTTCAAACTTAAAGCAACTTAATACAATTTAATATTTATATATTTTAAATGGTATTTATCTACCTCTGGAATTTAGTAGCTGGTACTTAGTTACTAAAAGAACACCAAATAGATGCATATAAGTACATTTATTTTATTAACATAGAAAAGAGAAACTAAAAACAAAACACCTAATGACAAAAAATATTGCAAAACTAAAAATATTCAAATACTAAATGATAATAAAATATAAAAAAATAATGCAAAACAAATGAATATTCAAAAACAAAACAATAATTAACCATAAAAAATATTCTCTTCGAAGACTTTTCGAGGTCCACTTGTAAGCGAGTTGGCAATATTAAGGGATATTATCCATTGTTTTGAAGGGTTACAGTTTCATCCATCTTTTCCCCCTGGAGTCTCTTTACTTATCCCTATCCACACCAAGGTGATTTGATCAAAATCAGTGCATGTCATATTAAACTGTTTCAGCAACGTTTCTAAAAATGTAGGTGTATAATTTATTTATATTAAATAAATAAATCATATAGTAACAATACCTTGAAATAACTTTTTTACTTCCTTATTTTGTAGTTATTTCTATGTCCTAACCATGAGTGAGATGTCTCTAAATTATGTATTTCTGGTTCACCGTCACCATTGTTAGATTGTACTACGTATCGTTTTTCTGTCTTATTGATAAATCACAGAAGTCTTTCAATGTTTTTCGTTTTAAGCAGTTATTTTGCCTAAAATTCATAATTTATATTAATCTAAGTATTCGAATATAAATAACTTTCAACAGATAAGTGTTAATTAATCCATTTCAAGATATTTTGTCTGGACCTACTACCTGTGGTCAGAGGATTAAAGATGTGTATTTTATTTGATATTATTACAAAATCTACTTGAGCCCTAAGTATTTGTTTCGGATTAACGACACCCTACAGAGGGAATTATTGTTAAATCATGTCTAAGTTGTAAGTTAAAACGAAAATATTATCTTGAAAAGTACTTTAGTGAGATAGGTATAATGTGATTTGTAATTGTTTACTTCATTGTAAATTTTAATATAGTTTGTTAAATAATCTTTTGTAAACGACATTGAACGGCTTCATCGGCGATGCCCCTTGCCTGTTGAAAATAATAATAATAACACTTACATGATGTGATCTCCATTCCTCCACAAACAAAACTAAAATCAAACACACAGACAAAACTAAGGAAAAACCTTTTAAAACGTTATTATACAGGTATGTGGGCAGATCGACTCGTGACAATTTAAAGGTTATAATATTGAAGAGCTTTCTTCTTTTTCTTTAGAAAGACACTAGACGAGGTTTGTAAGAAATACATATGAAATATATAAAATATTTTATGTAACAAATTTTACGTAATAAATATATATACAAAAAATTTCATATTTATGTAGCAGAATTTACATCTTGAATACATATAAACTTAGATATATCCAATATATAAAACATTTTATAATATAAATATTGAGAATATATAACAAAATTTATAAAGATTTTGTTACATAAATACTACATAAAAAATATAAAAACATTTTATATAAAAATAAATCCTCCCCTGTTATGTATTTTTATGTAACATATACATTTGTGTTTGCTGGGCGCTACTAAAACCGCACTTTGAACACGGGTTTGACATGCACAAAACGACTCTTTAAACACTAGTGTTTAAAATGCGAAAAGTCACATCTCGTTTATCTTTTGTTTTTGAAACGTCAAATCAAGTGTATCTTTTGTATGTTAAACTTCATATTCCGTGATAATGTTGTTATTCTGCGTCATTTGATTTGTCAGTCACCTGTCAGCCATCGTCCGTCATGTAATGAATATAATTCAAATATAATATAATTTTTTCCTTCCCGCGGACGAAGAAAAACTATAGTAAGCACCTCGTGTTAAAAACGTCTTTAGTCACTCGTTTCACAAGGAACTCGTGACTAAAGTAACCTTTTTGACACTTGTACTTAATATACTACTCGTATTAAATATTTATGACCATATTTACCGATCATTTGCAAAGTTATTGGTATACTGTTTGACAGTTTTTTTTTGTTTTTAGACAAAATGTAAAACTTTTGTGTTTTCAGAACATAATATTAGTACAGTAGAGTCCCGCTATTCTGAACTAATTGGGACCGAACCTTTTCGGAATAGCGGGAATTCAGAATAGGCGGATTTTCAAAATAAAATCGACGTATTTAGCTATTTTTACATTGTATATTAAATACAAGGACATCTGCTAGTCAGATCTATACATTATTGATCGCAATGACTCAGTGCAGATGCTATGGAGACTGTGTTGTAAAAATAGACTCAGCAATTCTCTACCCCCTTCCCCTCCCACTCACGTGACTGTGACTAAATGCACTGTGCACTGGCAACTCTTAAGACCCTAAATAGTGTACAGTAGATCAGTGATTAGCGTGATTGATTTGTTTGTGCGCTTATTTAAGTTTTGCTCTGAGAGTGTTGGGTTAGTTTGCCAAGTGCATTTCTCATTTACTTGTGTATTCCTTGACATTAATTGTTGAGCATTAAACATGGCTACTAAACGTAGTCGTTCCTCGTGTACATTAAAAGAAAAACTAGAAGTGTTAAAAAGACTGAACAAGGGAGAAAGTGCTACTAAATTATCCCTCGAATATGGTGTCGGAAGAGCAACAATCAGTGATTGGAATATGATTCGCGTTAAAATTGAGCAGTTTTGCGCTACTTCAAGTGACAGAACTCTTGAAAAAAGGCAAAAAAATACCGTGTAGTCATATGATGAATTTGACGAGGCTTTATTTTTGTGGTTCAGTAAGGAACGACAAAAATGTATTCCCATTAGTGGGCCTTTGATTAAAGAAAAGGCGATTCAACTAAACAATATTATGAATGGTGACCCATCATTTTCAGCCAGCTGTGGGTTTTTGGATCGTTGGAAGAAACGAATTGGAATTAGACAGCTCACTATTACTTGAGAGAAATTATCAGTTGACAACGAACCAGCTGCCAATTACGTTGAAGAATTTCTAGCCCTAATTTCTTCCGAAAACTACTCACTGCAGCGGATCTATAACGCGGATGAAACTGATTTGAATTTTAAGGCTTTGCTCACCAAGAGCCTTGATTCGCAAGAAGAAAAATCTGCCCCAGGGTTTAAAATGGACAAGTAACGCTTAAGTGTCTTGGCTTGCAGCAGTGCCTCCGGAACAAACAAACTTCCGCTTAAGATTATAGGAAAATCTCCTAAACCCCGAGCTTCCAAAAATATTAACATTCACTCACTCTCTGTGGTTTAGAGGAATTAAAAAAGCTTGGATGGACTGAAAACTGTTCCAGAAATGGTTCGAGCATCAATTTGTACCAAAAGTCACAGCTTTTAACAAAGAAAATGAACTGCCTAACTGTGCTCTGTTGTTGATATACAATGCTCCGTCTAATCCGGAAGAAATGTTGCAGTCCATTAAACAAAATTACAGGAAAATGCTCCTCCGGTCATTCCTAGAAGAAGATGAAGAAGACCTAACAATCCTGCAAAGAAAATTACAGTAAAATATGTAATATACTGGACAGCTAAATCATGGCATAACACTACTAAAGGTGCATTACAAAAGTCTTGTAAAAAGCTTTGGCCTGGCTTGGATTTTGTCGAGACTTATACACAAGTGAAAGACATCTATGACCTTCTCCCACTCGTTAAGAAAATTCCTGGGTGTGAAGATGCAGAAGAAAGCTGTATCGAGGAGTGGACTGCGGTTAACGACAGCGGCAGTCAAGAGTACGACTCTGACGAAGGCGCATACGCGGCAAATGCTCTGGACCTCGCTTTACGTTACGTGGGAAAACATTCGTTTTAAACTCCAAATGATGTTATGTTCATGCGGTGATGGCTGAACATTGCATCATGAAGTAGATTTAGTGCACTTCGCCAGAAAAAAATTACTAACTTTACGTCTTAGTTTCATATGCTTTAAGTTACCACTTTCATTTTTAAAGATGTCTTAGACGTTTGTATTAGGCAGCTATATGTTTTGTTTTTATTTTGTATAAAAATTTAACTGTATTCAGGGTTGATCTGTATTTTCATATATCATTAACCTCATTGTATAACAATAAATGTCAGTTTTCCGTAAAAACGAATTTTGTTCTTATTTCACTACGTTTTTCATAAAAAAAATAGTAATTTTTTCGAAAGACGTTCGGAATAGCGGGACTCTACTGTACATTAACAGCGAAAGGATTGCGAATGATATATTTTTGATCCCTTATCTTTAAGAACTTTTTATACTCGACAATTAGGAACTGGGTTCTAAGTCGATTTTGAGCATTTAATATGTTGATGATATCGTTTCTGTTTGGCTACACTATATATCAAAAGTAATTCGTGTCATAACTAGGACAGAATACCACAATTAATGACTATAAGCTTACTCTTACATTCACTAATGCATAACTAATATTTGATGTACAATTGTTGATATGCAAAGGAGAGCCCAACTCATTGTTAATAATAGTTGATATATAAAAAAAATTAATAGTGGGTATTCATATTCTCTTCATAAAAATATTTTTGGTTTACCAACTAGCTAATGTTTTTCAACTTATTGTATATTTTGCAGTTAAGTGTTTTTTGAATTCTTAAAATAGTCAGAGAAAGTTATCTATAGAATATATAGTTTATACATTTTTTTGATAAAAACACTTTGGCTAGAAACTGACTTATGGACTCATGGAATGTATTTATTTGGCAGAACCTCGAAGAAATATTTTGTAAACACAGAGTATTGTATGCATCTCTGTTTATATACCACATTCCAACTTTTACTGTGCTTAAGATTCTGATATTAAAAATATGCGTATTTTGTGTTAATTTCACTCTAACAATTTATTTTTTAAATATATTTTTTGCAACAGTTTTATTAATTGTTTGTGCGTTTTTCAATTTTTCGTAAACTATTAGAATACCTTTTGCACACCACAATAAATCCTCACTCTTGCATATTCTAAATAAATAGATATGGTAGGCCAAACTGTAGAGTATGGAATCTACGAATATGGTCAAGCGGAGAAACACAATTTTTATTCATATTTGCTCCTTTTTCTATTCGGAATGTTCTTCTTTTTCCCAATCTTGGATTTATATTTTTTGTTGTTTCTACACGTCACAGATAATTTATATCAAATAAAGTTATAACCTACCATTTTTTTCAAGAGAATTTTTGCAAATTAATCTATCAATTACTTTAATATTATTATTACTGATTACGAAAAGTTGGAAGAAAATAACGTCTGTATTTGATAGTTTATTTTCTATCTCCTTCTTTTAACTTTTAGGAAAAGATGACATGCAAATGTGTGAATTGTCTTTAGAAGAAACTGGATTAACACGTAGACGTGGAGCGGAGATCCTGGAAAACGAGTTTAACAAAGAATGGGTGAAAAACGGTGGTTCCCATTACACCCGCCCAGCAGACAGAAAATAAGAAGATAAACTTTATATTAACATTTTGACGGTCTTTTCTTAGACTTGATTTTTGTATTCAAACAAGTATCGATTGAAAAACGTGATTGCTAAATCTTTTGCAGCTAGCAACTACAAAAACTTTGCTTATTCAAGGAAGTAATTTTGTTGTAATTTAACAAGTTTTCAATAACTTGTTTAAATAAAGCTCATTTTCAAAAGGTACTAAAACACCTCCGTTAAATATTATAGAAGTTTAAAAAGTATTGTTTTTTGCTTAACACAGTATTAAAAAGGGAAGCTATATGTATATCTTAGAAAATTTATTTAAATATAAATTTATTTAATTTTTCAATGTTTTATTTACTCCAACCCTAGCTATGACGTTATTATCCAAGCTTTGGAGAACAGGTATGGACAGCAACATTTAAAACAAGTTTTCCAAAGTTAATTGAAGGTGCGCATGCAAAAATTAGACGAGAGCCACCAAGAATATGGAAGTGACATAGAAATACTATTGAGTTTAGCCTATCCACAGGCACCTAAAGAAATTTTAGAACAATTTGGCGTTCAAGCATTCATTGATGGTTTAACAGATACTGAAATGCAACACGCCCTTCGATTACGCCACCATCTTACACCACAAGGAGTATTAACTTTTGCTCTAGAATTCGAAGCTGCTAAAACCATTTCCAAAACCGGACGTTCAAAATTACGAGCAATACACTTCGAGGAGGATAATTTAACCGAAGTTATGGCTAGAACCGAAAACCTACTGAAAGACACGCTACAAAGTCGCACACCAATTCAAGAATCCCGGAATTGTTTCAACTGCGGAAGAATTGGATATCTGCAGAGAACATGTAGAGTTCCATCAAGATCTCGAAGCCAAGTTAGGAACTCGATAACCAGACACCATCAAGACAACGTACATCCTTGCAGAGCCCAATTAGAAACAGAGCTTATAGCCCCACAAGAAACAACCCTAGAAGCTCATCTCCATACCAACGTCGATCACCAACACCTGATCGGCGCTCTATCTAATACCAGCAACCAAAACTACTAAAAGTCGACTATTCGGGGCGGCCGTCGACTAAAACCATTGAAAGCCCCACGATTTGCACATATTCTTTGTTTAAAAATGGCCGAAATTTAACTGTTAGAGGCCAACTAGAAAATCACGTCACGATTGCAAATTTATTGTCGACACTGGGGCAACTAGATCATTTATATGCCCAGATATGTTGACACAGAAATACGCAAGAACACCTAAAGGCCTTGTGCTGGAAACCGCAACTGGTCATACTACTCCGATTTTGGGACAAGTAACAGCATCCATTCGAATTGGAAACACGGCCATAGTTCACTCATTTTTGGTAGCAAACATTGTGGATGAATGTGTTTTGGGTTTAGACATTATGCAAGACAAATTTGTAATAGATTTGAAAAACAAAATTTTATCCATCGACAATGAAGAAGTAATCCTCATTGGTGAAAATGATTAATTGCACAAAATGAAAGTTATAGTTGATGAAGATATAAGAATTCCGGCAAATTCAGAGAGCTTTGTCACTATTGGGTTTATTGAACCACGTGAACCGACAGAAGATGGAGTAATGGTAGCCGAATGTCTGGTAAAAATTGAACAGCAAATTCCGGTTCGCGTTGCCAATACATCTGGGAGACCAGTTGAATTAAAGAAAAATCACGAGTTGGTATATTGTGAACCAGTGAAGAGCATAGTGAATTTACGAAATAATCTCAAACCCGAAAAAGAGCCACAAAATAAAGTCGACGACCAACTTATAGAAACACCCATCAAAGACTTTGACAAACTAACACCCGACGAAGCGAGCAAGGCAAAGAAATTTGTCTTGAATCACCTTAGCCTTTTCGAAACCGGAAAATCTATAGAGCGAACCAACTCGGTCCACCATACAATTCATACAAGAGATGCACCACCGATACGTTAAAACCCAAGAAGACTTCCATTCGCTGAACAAAAAGATGTAGCGAATATGATACAAGACATGTTGGATGAGAACATTATTGAAGATTTATCTGGACCGTGGTGTTCTCCAGTTGTTTTAGTAACTAATAAAGATGGAAGTACAAGACTCTACGTTGACTATCGCAAATTAAATCAAGTTATTGTAAAAGACAGCCACCCCCTGCCACATATAGACGATTCACTGGATACCCTATCTGGATCTCAGTGATTTACCACATTAGACTTAAAGAGCGGATACTGGCAAGTTGAAGTTTATCCCGATTATAGAGATAAAACAGCCTTCTCTGCTGGAAATGGCCTTTATCGATTCCAAGTACTTTCATTTGGTCTATGCAATGCTTCAGCACTTTTGAAAGACCTATGGAAATTGTGTTGAAAGGACTGACGTGGAAAACCTGTCTGTGTTATTTAGATGACATCATTATGATGGGAAAAACATTCGACGAACATCTAAACAATCTAGAAGAAGTTTTTAGCCGACTGAAAAATGCAAACTTAAAATTGAATTCCAAGAAATACTCCATATTTCAACGTGAAATTTTATATTTGGGTCACGTTGTGTCAGCAAAGGGAACAAAAACTGATCCAGCAAAAATTTCAGCTATTCTGGGCACTCCATATCGGCTGATAAATTCTTTCACCGATACATCCGCAACAGTTGTGGCCTCTTGGTTCGGGATAGCGTGAATTTCCACCCACTTTGTGAAATAATCCATTACAACCAGTATGTATTTGCCTCCATTTTCTGTCGTCGGAAATGGTCCAGCGATGTCTAAAGCAATCCTTTCGAAAGGGCTTCCAACATTATACTGCTTCATAGGTGCCTTTCTCTTGCGATGTGGTCCATTACTCGTAGCACAAGCCGTACATTTCTTACACCAGTCCTTCACATCGTCGGAGTTGTCCATCCAATAAAACCTTTCACGTACTCGCTGAAGGGTTTTCTTCACTCCCAGGTGACCCCCCGATGGACTGTCGTGTAACTTCTTCAGTGCCTCAGCTACTCCCGGGATAACCAGCTGCCTCTTCATCTCGGAACCATCATCGTTTTGAAGGACTCTTTTCAGCAACCCTTCTTCCAGGACAAGGGAGTCCCACTGAGCCCAATACGCCTTGAGTTTCGGTGAAAATCTTGCCAGGTAGGTCGCCGATTTTCTTCCTTCCACTGCCGAATCTTCTTTAGGCAAGGATCATTCTCCTGATCTTCTTTGATCCTGGTGGGTGACCATTCTTCATTGACTACTGTAATTCTTGAAACTGCAACGTCGACTTGTTGCAGTTGGAGCAGTCTGTTGGGCACGACCATCTAGGCAGAGAGTCGGTTTTTCGGTGATTCACATCAGCTCGATGTTCACCCCTGTCTGATTTCCCCTGTGACTGGAGTTCTTGGGTTGCAGGAGTCTTGGGGCGCTTAGACAGACTGCGTACATGCTCTAGCTCGCCACATTTCCGGCATTTGATCTTCTTCGGTTTCTTGTCTGCCATACATTTCAACAAGTTGATGATCTGGTCAAGTTTGTCATCGCCATTTTCTTCCTGCAAGGTCCTACCTTTGTTGTACCGCGAGCCCTTCGTGGCTGATTTGCATTTAAGAGGTTCTTGGTTTGCAGGAGTCGTAGGACGCTTACACGACCTGCGTACATGCTCTAGCTCGCCAGAATTACAGCACCTGATTTTCTTCGGTTTCTTGTCTACTATACCTTTCAACAAGTTGACGATTTGGTCAAGTCTGTCATCGTCACCTTCTTCCTGTATGGTCCTACCTTTGTTGTATCCCGAAGCCATCGTGGCTGCTTCATATTCAAGAGCAGCAGTCAATGCATCGACCAATGTTTTAGAATGGGCTAATCGAAGCGTTTTATCCATATCGTGGTCACATAAGCCGTCAATAAAGGCCTGGATGCCTAAACATTCTATCATGTTATCTGGTGCTGATGGATAAGCAAATCGAACTAGTCGGGCAATATTCAGTTCATACTCTTGAAGGGTTTCGTCACGTTTCCGCCTTCGGCTCTTCAGCTGGAATCTGTACAAATGTTCCAAATGTTCGTGACCGTATCCGCATGTCCAGCTTCTTTTTCAGCTGCTCAAAGTCATCCGTTTCTTCAAGAGGTATCGTCTGAAGTACATCTAAGGCATCTCCTCGAAGCGCTATAGTTAGGTTCACTGCTTTCTCCTTATCGTACCAATTATTCACTCTAGCAGCTGCTTCAAACTGTTTCACATAATTGGTCCACGATGTTTTTCCGTCGAACGTTGGAGCCTTGACTCGGGCAAAACTGCTAATATCTTCTGCCTTGGGTTGTGTTGCTGGCTTACATATCTCGATATTCTTTTGTTCTGCTAGCGTGTCTTGTGTTCTTAAATTTGTTATCTTACTATCTAACGCCTTGATTTTTTCGGCCATAGTTGTCATCTTATTCTCCATTTTCTCGTCCATCGTTGTGATTTTATCCTCAATATCCGATTTAAGGGACGAAATTTTATTTTCCACGTCAGCGGCAATGTCATTTTTCATTAATAAGATATCGGCAGAAAGTTTGTCCATGTTAGCAGAAATATCGTTCTTCACATTAGTTGAAATATTTTCTTCCGTGGCATTAATATCGTTCTTCATTGTTAAAATCTTCTCGTCCATATTAGCAGAAATCTTCTCTACCATGGCAGAAATTGACGAGATTAATTTGGAAGCCTCGTCATTGAATAAAAATGATTCTGGATCGAAACCGTCATTTTCCAGTGCTACTTTAAGTCTTCCTACTAATTCACTTTTCTTACCGGACGTTTCAACCCACGATCTTCAAATTTTGCCTACAACTCTGTCACTTTTAGGTCACTTAGAATCTTGGCCATTTTGATGTAGCTATTTATTTACATTATCCCACTTCTGACACCAATGTAATGTTTTTCTTATTTATTTACACGTTTTTATTACTGGTGGAATAAATTTATACAAACACGTTATGTCTACTTACGAATTTATTTAAACACTAAACTACTCACTAACACTTAATTTATATACACTTAACTATTCACTTGAATTTAATTTATATACACACAACCCTGATTATTAATTTATGTAAACACTTTTTACTGTTCGCTATTTCGGTGTATTCTTGTTTATTTGTCGAAATCACTTTATAAACTAACTAACTCTCCCTGGTCGGTCCTCTATATATGAGTGCCTTTTTTACTAGATAATTGTAGATTGCGGCTTATACAAAAACAATTGGCTCTGGCATTTTCTAGATGAGACTGGTCACAAAAACAACGTCTAGATAAGATAGTCACAATCGTAAACGGTTCTAAGAAATTTTAACTTTCATACATGGCTTAGACAGAGTCGGATTCAGAAACTATACCAGTGTTCTGTTTCGTAATAATACTTTATTATTGATGTTTACAATAAATAAATGTTAGTAAGAATTTTATAATGAATAATAATAAGTAAAAGTAGTAAGTAACTTTCTTTCTGTCCGTTTTTTCTTTTAATCTTTACGTAGAATTTGCGTGTTATTATGAGAGCCATAATGACACCCAAATGAGGAGGATAAATATTTCATAATGATACTGGCGTAGATTAGTATTTTCAATAAAACAACAGAATATATTTTACGTCCTTATTCTTCTTGTTTTCATTTAATTTAAATTGGTACAAATTAGGAAATTCGTTGCCTAAATTGTACCATTTGTAAAGGTATTAATAAACTGCGTTTTGATCTATTTTAAGAGGCATAGAGGTTACAGAAAAATATTGTAAAATTCAAAGCGTCCAGACTCTAAAAACTAACGGTTTAGTTTTTGAAAGTAATATTTTGAAAAGTGGTACAACCTAGGCGACTTTAAATAATGAATTGTGGCATAAACAACTTTGCGCTTTTTGTCCACCCTGTATGATCAATCGTGATATATTTTTGGAATTCATTTAAAAAAACTGTTGCTGCCTTCATCACTCAAAAATAGTAAATTAAAATAAATATTCGACCTGTTCGGGATTATATCATCTTATTGTATACTTGCGTAATAATGAATTTATGCGTTACTTTATTACTAGAATATTCGGAATTAATTTTCAAGTATTCATTCGGGGCTGTTCTAGCTATATTTGTGAACTGCTGCTCGATTTAGTTGCTATGTGAATTATCAATTTTCTAACGAATAGAGCTCCTTTAGATTAAAAGTCAGACCTTTGGTTACAAGGTATATTACTTGCTGAAACTAATGTAAACATCCAACTTGAATTGAAAGATGTTCAGTCAAGCTAATTCTCTTGCATATATACAAACCATTTCAAGTAATTTCAGCCGAATCACTGAATTTAACATGAAAATGCTCTCTCCTACTAGTTTCTTCTGTGAAGGTACAAACACATCTAATTTCAAAAGGATTAATTTATTTCAGAGCAATTATATAAATGTCAACGGATATTAATTGAATAAGTTTTAATGAAATCATAAATAGGCATTTCGCATATTTAATTTAAAAAACAGATTTTTTTGAAGCCTAACGTCAAATTTGATGCATATTTTTATTCCTAAATTAGTACCTACTTAACTATTATATTATGAAGTTAAATTAACGTTGAAAATTGATATAGTTGTTACCAATTGGAAGTAATATTTATAAGTATGTTTTCTTTAGTTTGGAATACTTGTATAGATTACCTACTGGTTTATTTTCAATAGCCTGTTTGGACGTAGCTTATTTTGATAAATCTGAGTTATTAAAACTTTTACAGTGATTTGGAGGCATTAATAATTTGTTTTTTCTTAATTCCTCAGCCAAACGAACGGTCTTCCCGGCCGCATTTCGATCCGGGAACAACAATTTTTGCGATCTATATGCAACACGCGGCCAGAAATTTGGATGCTCTGGCGTGTGTGATCTAAAGCTTCAGCTTCACCTCGGCCTTTATATCACACACGCTAGAAATTCCAGCTTTCTGGCCTTGAGTCGTGCTACACTATTAAATTAAAAGTATTTTTTATATTTATTTCAATAAATATTACTTACTAAATAAAATGGAATGATGACAATCAAATATTCTGATTCACAGTGTATTTATCAATTTACATGTTTCAACGAACAAAGCCACTTATAACAAACCGTTCAAATTTTCAAATCAAATTGTAAATGACATAATTACAGGCGATTTCCACTACATAAAATATTCAGAGAATTTGATTCGCAGAATGTAAGGGTACGCCAATCGATGTCTATAGAATACCAACCTGATATTTAGTATGCCATTGTTTGAATGGAACAATAGCTAGTGAATCGTGCTTATAGATTTTTACTTCACCTCATGTATAATATATGTATATAAGAGAAGTTTTGTAATGGAGTGAATTTAACGTTTCGAGATTCGAGAGGATCTTCACGAATTATGTAAACGATGAGTCTCTGTTCCACGACGTAAGACGAAGACCCCGTTATCAGCAAAAAAATTATATATAAAATTACTTGTTTGTTAATTAAAAAGTCAGTCAGTTACTAGGTTTCACATTGTATTGGGACAATCTAAATTCCCATAGATATTTTCATTCCAGAACTAAAGTGATTGTTTTCTATATATCTCATTTTATTTCAACCTTTACAAAGATCAAAAATATATTTTTAAAAAAATGTCGTTTCATCTCAAGATATTAGTCAAAGAACAAACTTGATTTTTCTTTTTCTAGTTACCAAGTATAGATATGTGTATACTGACTAAAGAACCTAAAGTATACATTAATTACCAACATATATCCCCCACCTTGAAATATTATTTCAAACGTCTTTAAGTTATCCATGCCAAGTTTTTAGTTTGTACTTAATCTTGTAAGGATAATAGGCGATGTTGGTTGTAAGTTGGCTATTGCTTTGTAGTTGGTTTGCTTATTTGCTTGCTTACGCTTGCTTGTCAGCTTGTAGGTAGCTTTCTGCAGTCCAATTGAGAAATGCTACCATCGAGTGTCTGCCTCCTCGTGGCACCGCTGGATACGTTAACGCTGTTGATCATCAGTGACAACAGTGTTGACCAACTAAATGACACTCTAACAACCCAAGCTAAGGTGTGAGGAACGTGCCGATGGCTGAATGGCCGCAGGGAATGCGACCGCGAACGTCGCCCTGGGGGTACCAGGCGACACCCCCTTGGAAACAGCCTTTCCCTGGCATGCGGGGTTCTGCCAGAGATGACGAACATTTCCCTAGCTACTCATGGGATCAGATTGGACCAACAGAAAAAAAACCGGAGGATGAGCGAGAACGCACACCTCCAACACCAAAGCACCGTCGAGGTAAAAGAATCTGCGGTGCTGAGGCAAAGGGAAGGAGGAGAGCGTGGCAGCAGGCTGGCATCTCTACAGACACCATCAGCGCCACTCGCCCCTCCCTATCTAAACCTGGCACCAGCGGCCAAAAATGCAAGGGCAGCGATGCCAGTTCCTCCTCCAAAAAAACGCGGAACGCGTTGCCCCCAAGAAAAGAAGCGCATCCACTCCAACACCTTCAACTCTTCCGGAGGAAAGAGGATACGGATGGACGCTAAAGCAAAAAAGCTACAGCGAAGCAGCTACCAACAATTTACCGGTAGTTATTATAGACAAGGCCGATCCATACGGTGAATTAATTACCGATAATGGAGACCTTGTCAAAATACAACGAATGGAGGCTTTGGACGAAACCCTTATGTCCGCCTCCGGCAATCAGAAAAGGCCACCTACTTTTAGGTCATGGTCGCACTTTGGCGAAATAATCAGCGTCACCTGCGATAATGATAAAACGCTAGAGTGGCTAAGGAACACAGTTTCAAAACAGAAACCGTGGAAGGAGGCTAAGTACGACGTGATACATGTCGACAACCTCCCCCAGCTTACAAAAGCCATCCTCTGGGTCCCTAGCGAAGCTCACGCTCACCTGGATGACAAAGAGGATGTACTGTGCCGGCTGAAAAAACAAAACCCAGACCTTCGGGTGGATGCATGGTTTTCCTTTCACCACGAAGCGAAGGTCAATCCCAAAGAACACCTATTCGTCTTTGGCATAAGAGACGAGGAAATTGGAGTCCTAGAAAAACGATCAATGAGGTTGAGCTACGTGTTCACCTCATTGATTATTAAAATGAAGAAACTTGACCCGGAACGAAGGAGATCGAGCACGGATCCCCCTCTCCCATCCGAGGAACTCCATGGAGCTGTTGCTTCTGCGGAGACAGTCGAACCATCCTCCAAGATGGCGACCGACAGTCTCCTGGCATAACTAACAGCTCTAAGCCAGGATACAGGCGACGTCAACCCACCTCCAAGTGAGGAAGTGGAGATGGCCTAGAAGAAATCATAACCCATCTCACCACCATCAATCAGAGACGGATAATGAAAAGGTAAGATTTATTCAGTGTAATCATCAATACAAAAAGGTGGCTTCGGCAACACTATGCCGCCACCTGGACGGCTATATACGTCCCTAGAAATTTTAAGACTTATCCACTACGATCTAACGGTAGTGAAGGTTGAATATGCATAAGAAAGGTCAAAAGAAAGTGTTAATACTGGCATCCACATACCTTACCTCAGACGCAGTTAACGTGGAACTCCCACTTAGAAAGTAGAGTTAAAAGAACATATATTTCTTATGAGCAGTGTCGTAGAACCATCCAGCTTGGTTGTACAATTAAGAACAATGACCTTGGTCTCAGGAAGTGTTAAAGGTTTTTTAAACACACGAGATACTGGCCATTAAGTGTTATCTAAGTGTAGCCATTCAGGACCATTCCACCACATTGAATGGACTACAAGATTTGAAGCGGAGAGTTCCCGAGGTATCATATCGGCAGGGTTTTGGTTTGATCTCACATGCATCAAATCATTTGTATTAGTCAATTATTGCTGTATGTCGACTACCACCCTATTTCCAACAAAAATTTGTGAATTACTTTAATTCATCTCTAACCAACCTAATACGACAGTTGAATCACAAAAATAAAAAACTGTGTCTATTTTTATAGTCAAACCCTTATCCATTAGTTTTGTCAACAACAATGCTCCACAAAGTTAATTCCTTGGAATAGTCAAGACTTTAAGTGGAGCCACTTTAACCTTAGAATATAGAAGATTCACAAATATTTTACCACTCTGATCTTCACTTTAACATAAATGTTTGCCCCATAAACTTGAGAGGATGCATCAGAGAAACCTATTAAATCAAGCTTCCTGAAGTTGGTACATATTGCATGTTTAGGGATTTTAAGAGAATTTAAAGTAGATAAATCGTCTCTTAGTTTACACCAGTGGTTCCCAACCTTTTCTGGACCACCTCCCCCTATGGAAGAGAACACAAATTTCACCCCCTCCTCCCCAGTCGCTGGTTAGTCCAAAGTAGTTAATTTTATTTGAATATCATCTGTACCGTCCCAATTGATCTGTATTTAGCTTTAATTTCAGTTAATGTCTAAATTTTATTTTAGAGGAATGATGAAGTAGAAATTTATTAAACGACTACCAAATGTACAATAAAATTGTTTATTAAACTTTTAAATATAAACACAGAATCAATAAGAAATACAATCACAATAGAAATAAGAAATGCAATATAATAAGAAATACAAAATTAATAATAAAGAAAAAATCAATGAGACGGTTGAGGCTGGTGGAGTGGTACCAGTTTGTTAACATCGGGTTCCAATTCCGTTAACATCAATCGCAGATCGTCACGTTCAGTGATGTGTAGTCTGTTCCTCTTCTTTAACAGCAAATCAGTTACTGCACTGAATGCACGCTTAGCCATATAGGACGAAGGTGCAATTAACAACTTCTGTACTATTGTCCACAATCCAGGATAGAGAACTGGTATTGGTTTTTGAAGCCAGAACTCTTGATATCCACGTTTGAATTTTACTTTCAGTTCTTCGTTAGTTGTGAGTTCTAATAGCTCCTCTTCCAAATTTGATGACCCTTCAGTATCTGTGTTTGCGAAAGGATCTATAACCCAACTTGGTATTTCCATGTTTAAAAGATCTTGGAAACGCTCTGTAAAATCAACATGATGAACTTCCAAGTGGTGGCAGTAAGTAAGTAAATCTTCCGGTTTTGCAGACACTGTTGATAGTGGGGGAAAATGGTAATACTCAACTCTACCAAGTTTTTCTGCAAAAGCAGCTATGACGTTTTTAGTTTCAATTAAATTTAAATCATCACCTTGCAATTGTAGATTAACTTGATTAAATACTTTAAACAGGTCCGTCAAATAAGCGATGTCATTTTTGGACGTAATCAGGTTTTCGCGCAATTGTTCGTTTTCTTCAAGAAATTCCAACACTGAGTCAAATAGATTGAAAAAACGATTCAGACAAACACCTTTAGAGAGCCAACGTACTTCTGTGTGCAGCAGCAAGCGATTGTGGTCTTCATCATTTTCATTGCAAAGCTTATGAAACAAACGGTCATTCAATGAATTGCTTCTAACGATATTGATTGATTTAATAACGTTATTGAGGGATGCATGCAGACGTTCATTTAATTTTTTTGCAACCAAATGTTGACGGTGAATGATACAATCTACAGCGAGTACATTTGGCACTGCTTTTCTTAAATGTGCTATAAAACCCTTATGACGCCCGGTCATTGCTGGAGCACCATCAGTAGCAGCGGACAAAATATTGCTAATAGGAATTTTTTTCTCTTGAAAAAATTCTTGCATGATATTAAATATAGAATGTCCCTTTGTATCAGATTCCAAATTCTTAGCAAATATTAACCCTTGATGAATTTTTTCTTCTTTTATAAATCGTACGTATGATAAGATGTAACATGTTCATCGACCTGTTACGATGTAATATAATAAATTCCGTGTAATTTCCGCTTGCCGTCTCCTTAGCCACTCCCAGCCATAGAATTAAAACTGAACGTTGGGACAATTGACATTTATCAATTTCCCCCTGTTCGCTACAAGCTGAAAATCCTCCCTTTTCCGATACCGACGTTGAAGAGAAAACACGTTTTCTCTTGTTCTGAAAGTTTTCTTAATTTGCTGTGGTAAGTACAGCAGCTACGTCAGAGCTACGTGAGAGCTACGTAACAGCTTTCATTTATCTAAGACAACTTTACCTTTGAAGACAGCTTCCATTTATGTAAGACACCTTTATCTTTGAAGACAGCTTCCATCTATGTAAGACACCTTTACCGTTGAAGACAGCTTCCATATATGTAAGACACCTTTATCGTTGAAGACAGCTTCCATTTATCTTCCATCTATCTACGACAGCTTTACCGTTGCAGACAGCTTCCATTGGTCTGAGACATCTTTCACCATAGAAAACACCGTTTCCATTCCTTCAAAACATCTAAATCACCAGAGTACCGTCAGTTAAGTACATCCTGTATTTTTTCCGTCCCGTTCTAAGGCAGAATTGAATTAATTTTTCTTATATATATTCTCTTTTATTTCTAATCCACCCGGCTGTGAGAGCCACGGGGTATCGTGTACGGGTTGATTAAGTTTGAGCACATTTTATTTTTAACGTTTTTAATATTAATTTTTTATAATATTTTAATTTAGAGTAAATTTTTTTACACGGTGTTTCCACTTTTATCACCGTAGTTTTGTTCTTGTTCTTTCGTAACGTTTGAAAAGGTGGTGGCGCCCTGAACTTTCATAGTCTGATCATCCTCTGTTATACAAAGTGTGTCATTAACTTGGATTTGGACCACCCTTGAGAAGTCTCATGCCGGGATTTTGTTCAAGTGAACGAATAAGCTTTACAAACTGGCGCCCTCAAACATAAATAGTTACAAAGAGTAGAGCTTCGTTACTTGGTAGAGTCGATTCATCGAGTTGAATGGAAAATTTGCAAGTCTTTAGGTAATCGCATAATGATATTTCAACGTCATTTGCCATTTCATCTATTCTTTGCGCTGAATTATTACTGAGAGGAATTTTTTTAATGATATCAAATGGTGTCTTATGATGGAGAACAGTTTTTAATATCTCTTCGACTGCCGGCAAAATTAATTCCTCGCCAATGGTGTGTGGTTTTCCCGACTTTGCGATTAACAATGAAACGTTATATGAGGCTAGTAGCTCATCAACGTCTCGTTTAGAAGACGATGCAAAAAGGTTTGATATAGTTGGCTGTTTTAAATATTGTTTTTCGAGTTCTTGAAAATAGAATATATCTTTGTTCTTCTTATCAGGATGCATTTTATGTAAATGCTCTTGTAGCCTAGAAGGTTTCATAGCTTCATTTGAAAACACTTTTCGGCAAATTAAATACATAGGTAATGATTTGTTTGTGGAATATTCCGCAAATCCATATTATAATTATTCAATACTGTATTGCCGGCATTTCTTTTTTAATTTAGAATTAGATTCAGCCATTTTCATACAAAAATTAAATTCTCAATAGATTTATAGATAGTAATGTTTATAAAATGACACACCACTCACGATTATTTACTACGGCAGAGCTTATGATTCACGACTATATATCGCGGCCAAGCACATACAACTAACTAACAAAAAATTCGTAGAGCTATTGCTTTTATAAGTTTCATTTCGTGCATGATTCAACTTGTCTGTGTGCGAACATGTCGAAACATGTTATTTTGTATGAACATCGCGCGTTCGCTTATCAACGTGCGAGGACAAGTCATATACTTCTATTCTGAACTAAAAAAAATTATTATAATTATTAGTATTATTATTAATGCTAATTTAAAACTGCTTATTAACCCTTATTAAATCATTTTTATTTCATCATTCCTCTTGACTGCTTATTATTTGCTTCTGAATCCGCTACCGCCCCCTAAAAGGCTGCAGCGCCCACAGGGGGGCGGTATCGCCCCCGTTGATAACCAATGGTTTAAACCATTGACTTTCAAGTCCTAAAGGCAATGATTCATCCCATCCTATTTTTTCCAACCAGAGCTTTTGGAGTAAAATTTTTATCAATATGACACAAGGTCCAACCAATCCAAGAGGGTCAATCATTTTTGAAATTTCTGAGAGTATTACTCTCCTCGTTACTCTCTAGCGGTCAATGGAAAGTTTAGTAGAAAACTTAAAGATATCCTGTTTAAATTCCCAAAACAATCCAAGTGTCTTATTTTCAGTTTTCTCTCCAAAACAAAATTTATCTTGAAGCCTATGCTGTTCGCAATCAAGAAGCTGCCTCCTTAGCTGATGTCCTGGTAAATGAATTCATCAGCTGATTTGTGGTGCCTCTTGAGCTACAGTCGAATTCGAATACCGTTTGAAGGATCTAATAGATCCAGTATAAGGACGAAAGATTATTGTTCCTATGCATAAATGTATGTAACAGAACATTAATAGCCTATTCATTACATACCTTTATTACCTCTGTTGGTAATCTGGTAGTCTGGCGGGCTCTGGCTCCTAATCTATGATTTTTTTCAAAATTTTCCGAGATTTCTCTAGATATTTCCTCGTAAAAACCTTTTTTGTCAAATTATATTCACCCCGTAGTAAATCGAAGCTGGAGATTTTTATTTAAATCTGAGACTTAATTCAGTTTACGTTGGAACTGCATCTGAATCCGTTTTGTTGTCATGTACACATTTGACGTAATTACTAAAAGCGATTGAGGTCCTCAATCTAGTTTCCTCTGTTCTCTGTTGTAACCGTATACGTACTAGTGTATATATACACAACATGTACACGATTTACGCAATAATTGATTTCGACCACCAATACCATACTATGAATTATCAAATTAATTAGATTCTGTTGTTCCACAAAATTATGTGGTTGTGATTTAGGAAATGTTACTAGAAATTATATTGTGATTAAACGACATGGTATATATAATAAGTTTTAATAAATGAATACGTACAAGAGATACAAATAAGATTAAAAGCAAAATTCCGAAATTATTCTGTGAAACAATTAAACTTATGTGTTTTCATAAATTTAAAACTTGAACACATACTGAACGATTAAAGAAGTAAGCTTATTATTAACGTTTAAGGTTCAGTAGCATAATTTTTCATTTGTATGGTAAAATTAGCGCACCCCTAAGCCAATAACTAGTACTTAAATAACTTACTTTGAGGGAAAAAGCTTGATTAATTGTGTCATAAATTGAGAAATGATACCATGCAATAACTGAATCTCTTTAGCTTCCTCTACTTAAGTTTACTAATACGGCTCTTTTCACGAATAGCAATAAACATGGTACCTACTGATACACCTGTATTGTAGATTGTAAATAAGCTATCTTTAACTACCGCTATGAGACGATGCTTTGTACATTGAAGCTAGAAGTCTATAAAATAATTCAAACGTAAAATGAAAGGCGAATGTAAAAAAGTAACCAAAAGCCATCGTTTGCGAGAACATAAGCAGAATAGATTATCACATAATTTCAAAAAATTAGAAACTATTTCACAACTATCGATATTTCCAACAATTCTCTACCAAAAGTAATAAAACATTTGAAAATGCAAAAGTAAGTGAACCAAAATATTACCACTTTTGTTGATGAGAAATCAAACTTGGGTAAACTGTCACAGTAAGAAGGATATAGATAATTATAATAGAAGATGTGAATGTTTATTTTGGATACAATTTAAAAAAGGAAAAGGAACATTAAATTTTAATGAAATCAAATGTAATTTGATTTAGTTGAAATTAAACTTGGGTGAAGTTGTTGAAGGAAGAAATAGAAGATGTGAAATTAATAGAATATTAGAGTTAAAATTGAAATTATTCATATCATTTTTATTAATAATGTTATAATTTTAATAACTTTATTCAATACTTGGCAAAATACGATACTACTTTCTAACAATTCAACTTATTGACACATCAAACTATTGACTGACTCTGCCACAACTGATTTCTATTTATATATAGAAAAAACTATTCCGAAAGGACTAGAATATTCTATACTATATTAGTACGTCAATATCGAACAGAATAGAAAAATCTTGAAAATTCTAGACTGTCACCTTGACTGGTGACTATGACTCTCCCAGAGAAAAGAGCATAATAATAATTCATAATTAAATAAATTCGTATTTAAATAAAGAGATTGTTCCTAGCCGGAAAATATTTTGACAACAACTGTCAGTTGTGAACACACACAAACAAACGGTGGTTAAGCCGCATGTACAATATTGTCGCAACCAACGTGGGGCGTTATTAAACAGGCTCGATAAATTAAAATAATAGTATAAAAGTATATATTTTATAATTTTAAAATCAAAAATATCATTAGCACAACGTATGACGAAGTTGTTTAAAAAAGGGTTTTAAAACATTAAAACTAAATACAATAAAGAGTGGCAAAGAGAATGATGCTTAGGGACGGAAAACAGGTAGGATTAAAAACTGGATCAGATGAATAACATCAAGAAATGGAAATGGAATGGGTGATATTCAGGTGCTGTACTTGGAACAAGGAATAGAACAATCAGAGGGATATCAACGTGAACAGGAACAGAATCTTATGGATAATCAGAGAGAAGAAGCTCAAGAACAAGATGATAGGAGACAAAAGAGAAGGGAACCTACGAGTAGCCATGATCAATTGATCCAATTTTTGATTAGCTTGAGGGAAGATATGAACAATTTGGAAACTCGTTACTTGCACACCTATCCACAAATCGGGTAGTGAGAGTGACATTGAGAATTATAGGAGAGTTTCGTTAATGTGTGTTCCTGCTAAACTTTTTGCACAAATATTGCATTTCTATATTTATAATCATGTACAACATATTATAGTTGACGAACAACACGGATTCATGGTGGGCCGATCTATTAATATTAATCTGTTACTATTTACAGAAGTTGCCAATCAGGTTTTTAAAGAACAGCAGCAGTTAGATGTCATTTACACGGACTTCCAGAAAGCGTTTGATAAAGTGAACCACGACATATTGTTAAAAAAACTTAGTAACTACGGATTGTCTTCTACTTTATTACGATTACTTAAAAGTTATATACAAGATAAGTACTTTATTGTGAAACATATAGGGAATACTTCTGGAAAATATCACGCTAATTGGGGAGTTCCTCAGGGTTCTAACGTAGGACCATTACTGTTTGTTTTGTTTGTGAATGACTTGTCACAATGTGTTAGTTTTTCTGACTTTTCATTGTTTGCTGATGATTTTAAAACGTTTAGAAAAATTCAAACAGTTCGAGACTACTAGAATCTTCCATCTCCTCCTCACCCCTGAATTCCTTGTTGAAACTAGCGAACAATTAATATCAATTGTCGGAAATAAATTTTTTAATCCCGTTGTCGCAATTTAGGCATCTTCTTCTTCCTCTTTAGAAGGCGAAATCGCCTGTTTAGTTCCGGTTTCCTCCTCGTCTAAGCAACTATTGCGAGGTTGACTGCCAACTATCTCGCCAACGTTTAGGTGGACGTCCAGTTGGTCTTCTGCCATGGGGTACATTGTTGCGGATTATTATGGCCATTCTGTCGGGGCCCATTCTATTGACATGCTGGTTCCATTTTCTTCTTCTCTGCCGTATCCATCTGACAACGTCGTTTGTTTGGCACTTTTCTCTTATGTCTACATTTCTCTGTCTGTCCCTCAATGTGTATCCAGTTATCATTCTTAAGGTCTTAATTTCAGTAATTCGTAAGATTCTCTTTGTTACCGATGTTTCAGCTCTGGTTTCCGCACCGTATGTCATCACTGGTCGTATGCAGGTTTTGTATATTCTCGACTTACATTCAATGCTCAAATGTTTGTTTTTCCATATGAGATATTTAAGGTGTCCTGATATTGCGGCAGATTTATTGACTTGTTTCCTTACTTCTTCTTCCAGGAATCCTGAGCTTGAATTTTCGAGGTATTCGTATGACATTATCTGATCAATAGTTTTATTCTTTATTACCAATTTGCACCGTAGAGGCTCCTTTGTGATGGTCATGCATTTGGTCTTATTTGTAGAAATTTGCATGTTAAGTTTTTCTGCCTGTCTGTTAAAAGCTTGCAGCATTCTTTGGAGGTCGTCTTCTGACTCTGCAATAAGTACTGCGTCATCGGCATAGCATAGTATGCTTACTTTATGTATTCCCATTCGATATCCTAATCCAGTGTTCTTGACGGTTCGGAGGTGCTGCGTTAAGGTAGAGTTTGTTCTTATTTGGGTTGTTGTGTTTGTGTTCAAGTCCTTGATAAGTTCTGTGAGCTCTTTCGAGACATTACTGCTTTCCAAGATGGTGATGATGTCCTTTAGTTGGACCCTATCGAAGGCCTTTGTTAAATCTATAAAGCATAGTTAGGCTGGAGAGTTATATTCTAAAGCTTTTTCAACTAGTTGCCTGAGTATGAATAATGCATCGGTAGTGGAGCGGTTTCTTCGGAATCCTTGCTGTTCCTCGTTTATTGGCACTGTTGAGGAGATTTTGTCCGCAATGATCTTTGTCAGAAGTTTTAGCGAGGTGCTCAGTAGTGTTATTCTTCGATAGTTAGCTGGGTCTGTTTTATCTCCCTTTTTAAAAATGAGTATTGTTATACTTTGTTTCCATTCTTCTGGTATTTTCTTATATTGTAATATAATGTTAAACAGTTTTGTGTACTCCTCTATGATAGTCGTGCCTGCGTTTTTTATTAGCTCGTTTGGTATTTTATCTTGATTGGGAGCTTTTCTGTTTTTAAGTTTCCTTATTGTCTCTTCTACTTGCTCGTAAGTGACTTGCGCGTGATCTTCTATATTATCTCTCTGGCCTGTCTCTTGTGCTTCCATTGGTTCAACTGTTTCTGCGTACAGGTCTCTGAAATATTTTTCCCACGTATCTTCTGCAATTGTTCTTAATTGTATTGTTTCATTTGTTTCTCGTTTAAGACCCCTCAACATCTTCCAAATACGTTTTTGTGCTCCGTACATATCCGCCTCCAATTCGTTGCTAAATCGCTGCCAATATTCCTCTTTTATTTCTCGTACTCTAATATTAGTCCTGTTCCTTATTTCTGTATAGATGTTTCGGTTCTCCGGTGTTGGAGTTTTCTTGTATTGTAAGTATTTTTCCTTCTTTTCCCTTGTAATGTTCTTGACTTCTAATGTAAACCAAGGTTTAATGTTCGGTCTGCTGTTGTGTGACACTGTACGCGTTCCTAGGGCTTCCTTAGCACCTTTGCAGATGTTTTCTTTCAGTTTGTTCCAGGCTGTGTTAGGGGCATCAGACTGTGCTATGGGGTTAAGAGTTACGTGCATCTGTTTGAATGAAGTTGTTTAGTGCTTTCGTGATTGAGGGATTCTATATTGAATTTTTCAGTTTTTATCGATGGTCTTTTTTTGGATAGCGGCTCACCTATTCGTATCCTTCCTAGCACAAGTTTGTGGTCTGTTCCGATGTTGGCTGAAGATAGGGCTCTTATGTCTATTATTTGTTGAGGTAAGAAACTTCGATTGGTGATGATATAATCGATTATTGATTTATTGTTTCTATTGTCATAGAAGGTGTATTTGTGTTGTTCTTTATGGGGGAAATATGTGTTGTTTATTCTCAGTTCATTCTGTCCACAGAATTCGGTCAAAATTTCGCCATTTCTATTGGTTATATTCTCGTTATATTTTTGTTTTATTCCATCTACGACCTCGTTTCCAATTCTTGCGTTTAAATCCCCTAACAGGATTATCTTTCCATGTCTTGGTATTTTGTCTATCGCTGACTGTAGACTTTCGTAGAAGTCCATTGACATTTCTTCAGGTTTATTAATGTCGGGTGCGTACACTGATATTATGTGCATGGGTTGGTCAAACGCAATCTTTACTCTCAGGATTCTGTCGCACACGTATTCTATGCTTTCTATATTCTGTTGGCATGAAATATATAAATATATAAATATTTAAAAATTACCGGAGTATAAGATATTCGGTTTGGTTCTGTCAGTTTTGTATTTTCTATTTTGTTCTTTGTATTTCGTATTTTGGATTCGGTATTGTGTATTTTATATTTTGTATTATATAGCTAATGTCCTTATAATTAGGTTGTAAAACCTGTTAGAACTTTAATAAATAAATAAATATGGAAAATAATATGAGGGGAGATATGAATAGTATGAGGGGAGATATAAATAGTATGAATGGTAAAATGGACACCATGCGGGAAGAAATGAGCGGAGATATGAATAGTATGAGTGGAGATTTAAATAGAAAAATGTATAAGATGAATGGAAACATGAATGCTATAAAGGGAAACATGAACAGATTAGAAGAGAAACTAGAAGGAGTGAAAATAGAAACCTTAAAGGAAATTAAGAAAATTAGGGATGAAAACGAGCAATTTAGGAAACAAATGGCCGAGGTGAAAGTAGATATAGAAGAACGAAATAATAATTTGAAAATAGAAATCCAAAAACATTGAGTTAAAATCAGAGATGAATTTAAAAACAGGTAGTAGAGAAAGTTCAAGAATTATATAGATGTTAATGTATCTGCAGCAATTCAAACGGCACTAAATAAACAAAATAAGAATATAACTGAGGAAATACAATTTATAAAGATACAAGTACAAGCAAATGAGAAAGTGGTAGATATTAATTTACAGAAACTAGAAAGCGAGGAAATTATGAAAATTTATGAAGAAAATATTTATAGGAGAATAAAGACTTAGATGGTAGTATAGCAAGAAAAAAGTGACATATGATAAAATGAATAATACTATGGGCAAACAATTTAACAGGGAATTAGAAGAAATTAACAAAAGATTACAAGAAACTATGGAATAAAGGAATAGGAATAGAAATAGGAGTAAAACTTGATACAAATATGAATATATTTGATCTAAGATTTTTAATTAAAATCATTAAAAATTAAAAGAAAGGAATTGAGTGTATTATGGAGAAAAAAATAATAAAAAGTAGGACCAATGATATGGAGAATTTTGAAACAAAGTTTTATGATGGAAATAGTAAGATTTGGAACAAAGATTTTAATAAGGACATAGTGGAAAATAGAAAGAGATTTAGGAAACGAAAAGAGAATCGAACAGTAAGAGAAGAGCATAAAAAGAAATTTAGGAAAAGATAAGACAAGGGTATGGGAAAGAAATCTAGAAAACGAAAAAGGAATTGTATGGTAAGGGAAGGATATTGAAAATTCAATTGATAATTAGAATAAATTTATAAACTTTCATAAATAGGTATTAGGTATTCAAGTTCGTAATTTACTAAATTTTAATTTGTAGTAGTATAGATAAAGTACTGCAATTGTTAAAAAGGAAAATTAAAGTTGATTTTGTAATTTGTTAGTTTGACATATACACATAATTGAATTGAACTTACTGTAAAAGGTAATTTTATTAAAGATTTTGAATCATTTTGTAACATAAATTCAATTAGAAGAAATCTTAATTTGACAGTCACAGTTTTTTTTATTAGTGGTGACAGATATATTATTAAATATAGTAAACGTCAGTATATATGCTCTAAATACAAAGAAATAAAATCAAAATAAAAGTAGAGAATGAATACCTACAAAGAGATATTCAACACTTTCCAAATTATTTCCACTCCGTAAATTTCTTATACACCACCAGTTTTCCCTCGAAGGTTTTATCGCCTTTCAATAAAATTACTCTGCTGATGATAATAATAAACTTTTAAGACGGACCCTGTAGAAAGCCTCTAGAATGTAGACTGCAAAGAAAATAAGTAGGCCTCGAGTGATTTCAGTTCTAAGACACTCCTGCCCCAATTCCGACCTACTCTAAGGGATCTCGCTAGGTCAACCCGTTGTGTCGTCTATTTTCTTTCTTTTTTTAGTTTCCAGCCGCCTCTGTGTCCCCTATTCCTTGCTGAAACCATTATTTCACAATGTTGCCGCATTTATAGATTAAGTACTCTTTAGGAAATTTTACTACCAAACTGATCCATTCTCTCTAAAAAACTAGTATATAGATAATTGAACGCGATGTTTATCCAAAAAACTACAGGTCACTAAAACACTGATTATGGAAGTTTAGAAGGTAGAATTGATAAATATTCCTGGAATTTTCGATTTATTCGTTGCTAAAAAATGTTATTAGAATGTCAGATAAGGATGTATACAAACCCTTTACATATGCATATGATCTGAAAAACCTCGAGCAAATATAAATTTACAACATGTGGTATATAAAATTATGCAAAGAAGAAAAAATATGTAGTCAGATGTTCCAGTTAAAGGCATTTATGTTGTAAAGGAAAGGTTGGGGAGACTCCTGGAACTTGTTAAAATTCCTAGCAATATTCTTAAGAATGGAAATATTGCTTCTAAAGTATGATATACCAGGGGTTTGTACCAAAAATTTGGGAGATTATTGAGAGAGTAAAAATAACCTTCACAGGCACTAGACACACCAAGACATCTGCAAAAATAAAAACTTCATTATATCAAGTGGTATTTTTAGGTATGTGTAATCATACTGTGGAAATATTTTTTTTCGATTTTTAGGTTTTTAAACACACATATGACTTCATAAGTGATTACCACTAGAGACACCAAGACATCTGCAAAAATAAAAACTTCATTATATCAAGTGGTATTTTTAGGTATGTGTAATCATACTGTGGAAATATTTTTTTTCGATTTTTAGGTTTTTAAACACACATATGACTTCATAAGTGATTACCACTAGAGACACCAAGACATCTGCAAAAATAAAAACTTCATTATATCAAGTGGTATTTTTAGGTATGTGTAATCATACTGTGGAAATATTTTTTTTCGATTTTTAGGTTTTTAAACACACATATGACTTCATAAGTGATTACCACTAGAGACACCAAGACATCTGCAAAAATAAAAACTTCATTATATCAAGTGGTATTTTTAGGTATGTGTAATCATACTGTGGAAATATTTTTTTTCGACTTTTAGGTTTTTAAACACACATATGACTTCATAAGTGATTACCACTAGAGACACCAAGACATCTGCAAAAATAAAAACTTCATTATATCAAGTGGTATTTTTAGGTATGTGTAATCATACTGTGGAAATATTTTTTTTCGACTTTTAGGTTTTTAAACACACATATGACTTCATAAGTGATTACCACTAGAGACACCAAGACATCTGCAAAAATAAAAACTTCATTATATCAAGTGGTATTTTTAGGTATGTGTAATCATACTGTGGAAATATTTTTTTTCGATTTTTAGGTTTTTAAACACACATATGACTTCATAAGTGATTACCACTAGAGACACCAAGACATCTGCAAAAATAAAAACTTCATTATATCAAGTGGTATTTTTAGGTATGTGTAATCATACTGTGGAAATATTTTTTTTCGACTTTTAGGTTTTTAAACACACATATGACTTCATAAGTGATTACCAAACTCCTTTTTTTCCATCCGATAGATAAAAGCGCACCCAAATTGCAAATGTTCCTGAGCATGGCTCAAAATGCTCAATTATCGATATATCAATTCCATCTAAATATTATCGTCATTATTTTTGAAAGTTTCTATCAATTTCGATTAATCCATAAGCTGCTTATATATCCAATAGTTGGACCTGTTCTTCAAATAATATTGTTTTAGGTACATTTATCATTTTGATCCTTATTCAAGTACTATTAATAAAATCAATGCATGGTGGGAAAGAGAAATGCTTGATTCCATAACTCTGTACTCTTTTTTTATTATTATCGTGAATACTCTCGGCGTCACACAGTTGATAAAGAACAAATACTCCAAAGGTATGAAGCAATGTATGGAACTATGTTATTAACACAATCCAAGATGTACTATTCTCAGGAGATATGGCACTTCGTGCCTTTCCTGAGTGAGGTATTTGAAGTAATAAACAAAATAAAACAAACGATAAAGAGATAACGAAATGGCATATCTTATACTTTTGTTATTACCAATTGAAACTTTGTTATAATTTTTAGCTCTAAAAATTATGGCCATTTGCTTCAAAGGTTAGGTAACTAATGTAGAAGCTGCTAAATTTGTGTGGGATTTCTTAGATTTCGTTGTTACGCATCGGACGGTTATTTATTAATGCAACCTTTTATATTCCAAAAGGTAATGTTTGTGACTCTCTCTAGGGGAACTATCACCTTGCCGTTGGTGAGAGGGCTCAGTAACTTACAGCCAGGGAGCGATGCCGGCGGTAGTATAGCTACCGGTAGGGCCACCCATACCGGTAAGATCTCGAAGTGCTGAAGGTGAAGCCTAGAAAGTTCCCACGCAGCGTCCGATCCAGAGTGGACGGCTGCAAACAGCGTTTGTTCTCCATGTTAGGAGCGGCTGAGAAAACCATTCGCTAGCACGCCCGGCAAGCGTGGCGTCTTAAATGTCAAAACCTCTCAATGCCTGCACGCCGGTAAAATACCCACCGAATGGTGCAACTCTGAAGTAATACTACTTTTCAAAAAAGGCGATAACACAAGCGTCGAAAATTACAGGCCCATATCTCGTCTATCACATTTATATAAACTTTTCACAAAAATTATAACGAATCGCCTAATATCCAAACTGGATTCTTATCAACCGGTTGAACACGTGGGATTTAGAAAGGGATACAGTACGATAGATCACCAGTCCGTACCCTTATAGAAAAATGCACGGAATATAACGTAACTCTACACCTAGCCTTCGTTGATTTCCAAAAGGCTTTCGACACGGCTCATTTATGGTCAATCCTAATGGCCCTGCAAAGCGTAAAAATATATTCGAGATACATCCAAATCATCGAAAGTATTTATAAGGAAGCAACGATACATATTAGATTGGATGAAACACTATGACAAACAAAATACCATTGAAAAGGGGAGTGCGTCAGGGAGACACCATCGAAAACGACTTCAAAAAATTAGAGTGGGAGACCAAAGGCATTAATATAGACGGTGCCAGACTTAACCACCTCAGGTTCGCAGACGACATAGTCCTAATAAGTAATAACGTCACGGGTTAAATATGAATTATAGTAAAACAAAAATAATGAGTTCTGAAGATATCAACATATCCATTCAAGATAATAACATCGAATGCGTAAATGAATATACTCGTATATACCTGGGACACACTATTAAATTGGGTAAAGAAAATCAACACGCGGAAATCAAAAGACGCATCAGATTGACATAAGCAGCTTTCGGCAAGCTGGGGCACATTCTTGAAAACAACATGATCCTTATAAATTTTAAACGCAAAGTATACAGGGTGTCCCACGACGTTTTGACAGTCCAAATTCTTGAAAACTGTTCATATGACTTGTATGAAAATTGGCAGATATAAACAGTCGATACTGATGCTTATATTTATTATAAAATGACTTCCGTTTTTCCTGTCATTTCGGGTCACGTGACTCCAACATAATTTTTTTAAATGGAACAACCGGTATAATATTACAATTTTGGATATATCATTCAAAAACAAATTCAACGATACCACATTTGTCATCATTGTATTCTGTAGTAATGATAATAAGGGCTATTTACTTCCACTAAATTCATTAAAGCAATATTTTGCACTAAAAAATTTAGGTGGCTATGAAATAAATAACTATAGTAGCAACAATTCATTATTGTTAGGTGAAGTTTATTCAAGAACTGTCATTAATTATTAGTCATAATCTTGTGAAGACACTGTAATAATAAGTAAACAATTACTTCAATTTTTACTTACGATAAATATGTTGACATGCTACTTATTTATGAAAAATGTGGAAAAAACAAAACTCATGCGCAAGGTTTGTACAGAAATCGTTTTCCTCATAGAGTAACTCCAAGCAAAAATACTTTTGTGTATGACGAACAAAAGCTAAGAACTGGTTCTCTTCCAAGCGGTAAAAATCAAGTTCCTCGTCAAAAGACCGCTCAGACAGATGAAATATGATAAATATTTTGGCTTATCTTCAGGTAAATCCACACACCTCAATACGATTTCTTGAATAAGAATTACAAATACGTAGAAGTACAAAGAGTATTTAAAAATAAATCACTAATACCATCCTTATAAAATACATTTAACTCAAGGTTTATATCCTGCAGATCCTGAAAGGAGAGTAAATTTTATTGCTGAAATATTCGTATAAAGTAATGATGACCCTTTAGAAAAAATATTATGGAGTGGTAAATGGAGGTTTCATAACAACGGTATTATTAATCGCCATAATTATCAATATTGGTCGCAGGAGAATCCAAACTGGATAAGCGAAACCAATGTTCAAACAATATGGGTAATCAATGTTTGGTGCGGTATATTAAACGGTCGGTTAATTGGTCCCTATTTTTATTAAGGAACATGAACGGGGCAAAGATACTTAGATTTGCATACTCTCTCAGAATTACTTCAAGATCTTCCCTTACATGAAAGGCAAACAAAGTGATGGCAGCGAGATGGAGCATCTCCTCACTTTTTATGGCCAGTTAGAGAATATCTTGATAACACGTTTCTTGAAAAATGGATTGGTCAAAATGGTGCGATTCTGTGGCGACTCCCCGTTCGCCGGATATGACACCCTTAGATTTCTTTCTCTGTGGTTACTTAAAACATCGAGTTTATGCCACACCCCCAATTGATTTAGATGATTTAAAGGATAAAATGAAAGAGGCATGTCGAACCGTAATAACATCCGAAATGATTACAGCAGCACTTACAAGAAATCTTTTAATAAGATTTGAACATTTTGTCAATGTACATGGACATCAATTCGAACATTTTCTTTAATTTTTTTAATTACCTGGAAATTCTCTTTGTTACGTTTTTCAATAAAATAATTTATACAGATGTTCATTTAACTGCCCCTATTATCATTACTGAATAATACAATGATGACAAATGTGGTATCGTTGAATTTGATTTGTAAGATATATCCAAAATTGTTATATTATACTGGTTGTCCCATTTAAAAAAATTATGCTGGGGTCACGTGACCCGAAATGACAGGAAGAACGGAAGTCATTTTATAACAAATATAAGCAGTAGTTTCGACTGTTCATATCTGCCAAATTTCATACATGTCATATAAACAGTTTTCGAGAAATTCGACTGTCAAAACGTCGTGGGACACCCTGTATAATACTTGTATACTACCCGTGCAAACATACGGATTGGAAACAATTAGCCTAACAAAAACATCTGCAAACAAGCTTATACCAACCCAAAGAGCAAAGGAACGAAGCATGCTAGAGATCTCACTCCGCGACAAAATTAGAAATGAGGATATCAGAGGACCAACTAGAGTTACCGATATAATACAAGAGGCGGCTAAGATCAAGTGGCAGTGGGCCGGTCACCTGGCTAGACTGGATAAAGATAGATGGGCACATAAAATAACAGTTTGGAGGCCTAGGCAAATCAAGCGAAGCATAGGAGGCCCACAGAAGAGATGGGTAGACGACATTAAGAAGGTGGCAGGCAAGAACTGTTTAAGTACAGCTAGGAACAGGGAGACATGGAAACAAATGAGAGAGACCTATATCCAGGACTGGACAACTATGGGTTGAGGAAGGAGAGAAAGAAGAATGCTTGTAATTGTAATTCTTAGGTACATTTAATGTGTGCCCAAAAAATGTTTTTAACTTCACAGTGAACAAAAGTGTTCTTTCAGATGATGATTTTCTGAAACTGTTGTCAACATAATCTAGTTCTTGTTTGAAGTTATGATATGTATGACCTACATATTCCCTCAGTGATAAATTCTAAGAGTAATTGAAACGAACGCAGTATTTGGTCAATTGGTTTTCAAATCCAATTTGTGAACGAGCATCAGTTTCGTTTTTGTTTTCTCTCTCCAAAAAGTTGGTATAGCAGCTGCTTTTACTTTTTTGTTTGATATAGCCTTAATTTAGATGTTTTTCTTCTATTTTTGTCAACGCAACTCCCGATTTCTCATTTTGAATGTAATATGCACACAAAAATGAGGAATAAGATGAGAAGTATCGGTTTACCCCTTCCTAAAGGTAGAGGCGCTTTACTTATGGAACTGGCACAGGAAATGAAGTTATTAAAAGAGGAATCAGAAGAATTTATTTTGATAAACTGTTTCTTTGCTTCTTGAAATTTTTTTGTAGTAACTGAATCTACTTCCGAGCCAAATAAAGATACACCGTTATCATGTCAAATTACCACATGAGAAATCAAAGGCATTATTTAATCGGACTTATTACATGCATTTAAATCTACTCCATCTTATGATCTAATACAATCTCATTTAAAAGGTACCTCTTTTGCAAGAAGTAAATTTTTAGTATATAAATGTCAGACAGTCAAAACCCTAGAAGTAATTTAATGTTCTTCTTCTCGTTTTCATACAGTGTTAATTTACATTTTCCGTCTAAAGTTCACAAGTATAGTGTAGACTTGTTTATAACGCCAAAAAGTGTGCAATTATTGTGTTAATAAACGGATAATATTTTACTAATTTCCAATCAGCCATTTAATAATGATAAAGAAACCATTTTTTATTCCCAAATTAAGAGCCCTATAGTTCGTTAACGAAGGGCATAAAGAATTTTTTTTATATTAAATACCATCATTATTTTTAGCCTCACTCTCATTTCCCAGATTTATGGTATGAACTCCTGAGACACGTATAAAGAATAAAGTCTGAAAATAAAATATTTAAATGTTGATATGTCAAACGCATGGATACATATATTGAAGTTCTGATTCGTATTACTAAAGGAGAAATGAAATTCTACCCTTAATCTTGGAATAAATTGGGATTGTACAGGGTTTTTCATTATATATGGACCCTTCCATATCTCACTTATTATTTGTTACAATTAAAAATGTCTGAAATAAGAGTTGAATGGCTATTAAAGTAGTTTTTAAAATCCAACAAAAATATTATACAGAATGTCCCAAAAAAGAGGGTCAGAGCCAAAGTGTTCTTTCTTAAATGGGACACCCTATATATTTTTGTATTTTTAAATTGTTCACTTCAATCCGAATTCAACAATATATAATTGTTATAGTCTAACCTCAACAGTTCAGAAAATATATACGACACAGTAAGATGTAGTAATCTATCGATTCGAATTCAGTAAATTTATTTACAAAATAAAGTAATCTCAAACTAAGTAACCCCAAATGAAACTATAAACTAAACATTTAGAAATAATATCAGCATGATTATTTAAGTTATTAATTTCGCCTTGAATCTTTTCCTGAATTATCTCAAGATTGTTATTTTCGCCAAAGTTAACTATATCTTTCAGCATACTCCACAAAAAAGAATCTAAGGAAGTTAGGTCGGGGCTATTAGGAGGCCATAGAATTGTCCCATTATTTCCGATCCACTCTGAAAACTGATTGTTGTGTTTATCTCTTATCTCTAATACATTATGGGGGGATGCCCCATCTTGGTGCCAGATCATAGTATTTAATTGGTCAGCTGTAAATTCATTTTCTAGTATTTCACTTATTTTGAGTATTATGCAGTTTAGGTAAGTTCTTCCTGTTAACTTATAATTGAAAAATATTGGCCCAACCACTTTATTCTGGAATATTCCACACCAAACTTTAATTGATTTCTGTCCAGATTTCTTTATTTGTTGCACTTTCCGCTGTCTATGATTTTTATTTTCCCATGAACGTCTATTTTTTCTATTGAACACGCCAGCTGTAGAAAAACTGGATTCATCTGCCCAACAGATTTTCTGGAGTTTCATTCAAGCGCCGAAGCATTTCCTGACAAAATATTAACCGTTTCCGTTGGTGCAATTCAGTAAGAGCCTGCACGGGAAGTATCTTATATGGTTTATAATTGTGTCTTTTCAGAGTCCTAAAAATGTTCATATGGTGTTTTTGTAATATATTGGAGCTGGTAACTAACGAGTCTTCAGAGTTTTCTGCAAAAAAGTAGTTGCGCAAAAATTATTCCTTCTTATTCAACTACCATAAAATCCAAAGAAATATATTTTTTTTACCTTCAAAATGCAGAAGTGTATCTAAATCATCCTCCTCATTAATTACACACGTTCGTTTTTTCCTAGAAAAGTTCTTAGTTGTCATTACATGCTGGTATATTCTGTTGAACGTATTTTTGCTAGGCGCATGCCGATTTGGATATAATTCCATAAATTCTCTCCTTTCATCTAATTTGTTATTATTATTTTTTACAAATAGAGAAAATATTTCTATCTTTTCATCATCTGTATACCGCATTTTACAAACTATCAAATACAATGTTTTATAATGGTGTAAATAACTACTTGTCAAATATGAGAATGCTTTCATTGCTCGTTGTTTATAGTTGGTTTTCATCCCACAGAAAACGATTTTTAAATGAATATATTTTCTGAACTGTTAAGGTTAGACTATAACAATTATATATTGCTGAATTCGGATTGAAGTGAACAGTTTAAAAATATAAAAATATATAGGGTGTCCCATTTAAGAAAGAGCACTTTGGCTCTGACCCTCTTTTCTGGGACATCCTGTATAATATTTTTGTTGAATTTTAAAAACTACATTAATAACCCTTCAACTCTTATTTGAAACATTGTTATCTGCATCAAATAATAAGTGAGATATAGAAGGGTCCATATATAATGAAAAACCCTGTACAATGAAAAATTTCGCAATATAAAAAATTATACTCAAAATCTTTTCAGAATAATTACAATCTGCGTCGTTATGATTATAATAATTGCCAAATTCTAAATAATACTTGTAGGCAAAATCCTATATGACTATGACAAACGAAACCTGAACACTTACACTATGTCACTTGATATTTATTATTATATGATTACCATGTTTACTAATTATGTTTACAGCTTATAGTTTCGTTTGAATTTTGCTATTTAGCTGATTCTGGAGAATGGCTGATAGTCACTAATATATTTTGCTAACGTTAATTATTTATTGAAATCTTTTATGTTTGAAAGAACTTAAAAATGGCTACCTGCCAATTAATATTATTGGCTTTTTTTTTAAGCTGACAATCTCTGAATTATATATTTGCTCATTTTCATTCGATATATCAACAAATTCGTTGAGTAAAGCTTCTGCTGAAGATTGACACTGTTCATGTCCAAAACAATTGTATAAACGGTTTGAGCTGTTGGTATAATGTTTGTCTTATATTCTTTTTGTAAAACTGTTCTGTTTTCAATATCAGCAAAGTTTTTGTTAATAGATTCTTTCAGGTTCTTAGATGAGTGGATGAGTATAAATACTCGTGGCGGACTCAGAACCTGTTACCCTGAAAAAAAAATACACGTGCTTAATTCTTGGTTGCACTAATCCGAATAATTTATTGACAATATCGAAATGTGAAATAAGAAAACTTAAGTCTAGTTCCCAGCATATTTTGAAAAACTACGTTAAAATTTCTATTATCATATACAAATTATGGCATATACACTAGGTTAGGTTAGGTTTATAATGAGTGGGTCAATGAGACCCTCCACTGCGACTCGCGAGAGTCTATTGTGGCTCATACCTATTCAAATTTCACCAAACAAATTCAGCTTCTTGACGAAGCCGATTAATTTGTTCAGTGAATGATATTTCAGGTCCGAGGGCTAGAGAGTGGCCCTGCCAAACATCAGATACCTGATTTGCGCCGCGGCGGGGCAGGCACAAATTATATGCTCTGCTGTTTCATCATCTTCCAAAGAAAGACAGCAAATCGGATCGTCCGACAGTCCAAGTTTCAGCTTATGATGATTCAAACGACAGTGGCCTGTTAGAAGGCCTGTTAGGCACCGTAGATCGTGTCTATTATAGCCTAACATTTGTTTGGATACATTATTCGATGGATGTATGAAGGCCTTTGAATGAACCAATCCTGGTATATTATGCCAGAAGTCTAAAACTCTTCTTGCAGTCCAAGTATTTAGTGTTTGTTTGACAACACTTGTTTCGATGCCAATTGTAGGTTCTGGTCCGATAAAGACACGAGCGGCACCCTCTCTTGCAAGAGAGTCAGCCTTCTCATTACCATCCATACCAGAGTGGCCAGGGATCCAAACCAGCGATACCCTGTTGCGTTCTCCTATTGAGGCGAGTCTTTTTTGGCAGTCTAGAACCAATTTCGACGTTACACGGTACGAGCTAAGTGCTTTCAAGGCCCCTTGGCTGTCCGTGAAATTTTTTATTGATCTGTGTGTCAGGTTGGATTGCCCCAAACTCTCCACACATGGAGCAATGGCATAAATTTCCGCCTGAAATACGGTTGCATAGGATCCCAGAGATGTTGAGATTTCTGTCCTAGGTCTTCGACTGTATACACCCGCACCAGAGCCTGAGGGTGTCTTTGATCCATCAGTGTACCAACAGATGTCTGCTCTTGAGAGTTCAACCTTGCGGAGGATCCATTCATCTCTATTTGGAAATAGGACGGTATAAGGCAGATTATAGTTCACTGTTGGGGGCATTATATCAGAGGTCATTCCCAGAATACTATGACTTTCGGTGGCCGCTAGCATTCTACTTTGCTCTGTATAAGCCTGTTTCGTGCATTTAGAAATATGCACAATTCTATATGCTGTCCATCTGGCCTCCTTTTCCAGAAGTATGTGGAGAGGAGGAAGGTCCAGGAGGACTTCCATGGCTGCTGACGGTGTGGTGCTGATAGCACCAGTTATAGCCAAACTAGCCTGTCTCTGTATGCCAGAGAGCTTTGCTTGGGCCGTTTTCTGTAAAGATTTTGACCACCAAGCCATGGCTCCGTATGTGATCATTGGTCTAACAATCATCACATATATCCAATGGATTTGTTTGGGACCCAAGCCCCAAGATTTTCCGCAGATCCTGCGACATGTCCACAACGAAAATCTGGCCTTATGGATGACTTTTTCCAAGTGAGCGTTCGAAGTAAGTTTTTTATCTAGGATGATCCCCAAATATTTTACTTCCGCTGCAAATGGAATAACCTCACCATTATAGGAAAGTGGCGGAAGATCCGCCAAATTCCTTCTCCTGGTGAAGGGAACTATTACAGTTTTGCCAGGGTTAACAGACATCTGTTCCCTCTGGCACCAACTGTAGACATCGTCCAAAGTCCTTTGGAGGGTATTATGTGCAACCCGTCCTAACTTGGTTCTTGCCAGAATGACAAGGTCGTCTGCATACGCTTGCAGTTCTACCCCTCTACCCACGAGAGTACCAAGCAGGTCATCCATCAGGATTGACCACTAAAGGGGAGATAACACTCCACCCTGCGGGCAGCTGATGGCCTCGTCTTGAATAGATGTAGTGGCTGTTCTATTAGTGAGCATGGCATATATCCAGCCGGTAATCGTTGGTTTAGTGCCCTTTTCAGTCAAAGCTGAAACAATGGAAGCTGGTAGTGCATTGTCGAATGCTCCTTCGATGTCGAGAAAAATGGCCACCGCAATCTCCTTATTGTTAAGGGATTGTGTGATTTTCTCAACAAGGTTATGTAATGCTAAATCTGTTGATTTGCCTGTTTGATAAGCGTACTGGTGGATGGTCAGGGGGGAGCTGTATAAAGCTATCTGCCTGATATGACAGTCCAGTACTCATTCAAGTCCTTTAAGCAGGAAAGATGTTAGGCTTATTGGTCTGACAGATTTAGGGTGTGGGTCTGTGCGGCCCACTTTCGGTATATATACTACCCTAGCCGCCAACCAACTGGGTGGTATATAATTCCACGCCAGACTAGCTCTATACAATTTAATGAGGATGGGTATAAGTAATTCGAGTCCGTTTTGTAGCAGAGCTGGAAAGATGCCATCCCCACCGGGAGATTTGAAGGGCTGAAATGATTTTATTGCCCATTCAATCGCCGGTGCTGTGATAACGTTCTTGGCGACCTCCCAATCATTCTTTTTGGGCCGCCTTGCGCCCTCAAAGTGGGGAGGTCGGTTGTTATCCAGAGTTAAACTTCCGGGAAAGTGGTTTTTAATCAAAAGCTCTAACGTTTCTTTTCTAGAGGTCGTAAAAGTGCCATCTGGTCGTTTCATCGACCCTATCTCGGCAATCGGCTCTTTAGAGAGAATCTTGTGTATTCTAGTACTGCGAGGTATGTCGGATATACTCTCACAGAACTTCTTCCAAGACTCCCGTTTCGTCTTTCTAATTTCTTTGTTATAAGTTGTTAGAGCAGTTCTATAAGGTTCCCAGTTGCCTGACTCTTTAGATCGATTGAATAGTCATCGAACTTCTTTTCTTCGCTTATCTAGACTTTTGTTCCACCAAGTAGAGTTGCGATTGTCTCTTTTTGTCTTGAGTGGACAGTTTTCATGATAGGAGGAGATCACTGCATATACACTAACAGAGGCACCTATATACTGGGCAATACCTCTCATTCAAATTTCGTAAAAGAGCAGAATATTCTTAAGTACAATTCCTTAACATGTTATTTCAGCAGATGTATCAAATCACATAACACGCTTTCCAAGATTCTCGGATCACACTGTACGATCTATTTATTGATGCCTTTCTGTCAATTAAGACTAATCATCAAGTCTCATTTTTTCCTAATTGTCGATTAATTTCTTTTTCAACCTAATGTAACCATCGCATCGTCCGCCAGATTACAGAAATACTTATTGTTTTCCCTCGATGTTTAAGACCACTTTGTATCATTTTATATTAGTGGTTTGCGCTGGGACTCATAATAAAATAATCTTGACAATGCAATCTTTCCTGGCCATTGTTAACTCATGTATTTCGCAGTCGCTGATGAGAATTGGCTGTTAGAAACAGTTGTTGAATAATTTACACAGTCGAATTATTAAAAACCAATGATACACCCTATCTTCCATCAACTTTTCAAAGCGAATCTACTCTGGCGTGACATTTTCAATAGACCATTTGAAATTGAGTCGGTGACTCAGTGGATAGAATAGATAGATTCACAGTTTGATTCTAATTAACAGAGCTATTCCTTAGGGGATCCGAGAAAACAGAGGACATGAGGCTAAATAAACTAGTAGCTGGTGCGAATGATACAAACATTCTTCTTATTCGAAAGTATAGGTCCTTTTTCATAAAATATTCACTATAACCAAAAATACAGAATAATTTTCCTGTAACTAGCAATAATTCAAGTGGGAAGCAAGTTAGACAGTAAGCTTTTCGCGATTTTCCGACTTTCCTGATGGCAACGTTGTTTTTCTCCTTTAACTGTCGGTAGCGGCGGCTGGCAGCACGAGAGGTCCTGCGCACGTCCGCAGGATAACGTTATCAAAGTTATGGCGTCAACACCGGGTCCAAAAATGCCGAAGTAGTAACTAGTAGAGCTTCGTCCCGAAATGAACCCCTATCAAAAATACCGATTTTCGTAATAATTCACCCGTGAAAAATGAACTTGAGTGGTCAGAAAGCTTGAAGGATTTTTTTGTGATAGAATAGTGACAGTGGAAAGGGTTAAAACCACATCCTAAAGAATCAAGTACCGCATGATGTCGCTGTTAAGTGTTACAGGTAATTTTATAACTATGTAGTTAACCTGCACTGTAAATACGCTTCGATATGATTTAAATGTAGGTTAGAAATGTACTTTTTACGGTGAAACGACCTTTTGAACTTGTTTTCATGCAGTTGTTTTTTCTTTGATGCTGGATCAATATTTAAAGTTGGCATTTAAGACTTTTTTATTTTTATACGTAGACGAAAGGGTTAAATATAAGTTTTTAGTCAGTTCAAAATTATTTCTAAGTTAAGGGTCTAAACTTTTATATTTTTGTGTATAAATCGAGGTTGATGACAGTAAATGTCAATTCTCCGAATAGCCTAGGTTACCGACCTCCGTCTCACGAATGTTATTTATAGAACATTACCTGATGTACCTGGATTTATTGGTTTCATGATTTTTTACCCCTTGTGAAATAAATGCACGAATCGAATACATAAATCGGCAAATTTGATTTTTGATTTTTAATTAGTTCATGCCGGTTGTCTCATAATGTTTTTTCTATTTCTATTTATAATTTTTAATTGGTGAAATAGATGTACGTAGGTTAGATTGCAAGATTAAATTCAGAAGGGTGCATCTCCAATTCAATATTTTGTTGCTATTTTATTTAAGCGTATGGCATACAGTAATTTGTTGAAAATATGTTTAAAACAATTTTGTTTATGGAAAATATCTAAAAAGGTTTCAATAATATTTCAAAAGAAGATAAAAATTATTTAATCCAAACGTCTAAAAGTGGTAATGTAGAAATTGATCAAATTATCACAAACATTTATAAATTAACTTGAGTTGTAAGCTATATGCACCTGGAACGTGACTTGATGAAAAAAGTCTGATTTTAAGCTCATCCTTACTGCAAAAGATGTAGGTAATTGTGAGCAAAAAATTTTTTTTTTGTAGAAATTGTATTACCTAAAACATAAAATCGTCAAATTGAACCATTAACACATCATCGGTTAAAAATTAAAACTACTACTTTAATAAATCTAAAATGGTTTGTAGTGATAGTACAATTTTTAATTTTGTATTAAGAATATTAGTCCCTGGAAATTAGAATTAATCGAATAAACCGATAGAGAAATAAACTCGTTTTAGCCTCACACTTCTTACAAACGATGTATGTAATTGTAGTAACATTTTTATTTTTGTAGTAGAAATTGTAATGCCAGAAAAATAAAATCGTCAAATTAAACCATTAACACCTCATCCGATCAAAACGAAAACTACTTTAATACATCTAAAATCGTTTGTAGTATATTGAGTACAATTTTAAATTTTGTAGTTAAGAATATTAGTAACCGAAAACTTGAAATAATCGAATAAACCGATAGAAAAATAATCTAATTTTATCCTTAGACTTACTACAAACGATGTAGGTAATGGTAGTAATATTTTTATTCTTGTAGTAGAAATTGTAATGTCCGAAAAATAAAATCGTCAAATTAAACCATTAACACCTCATCCGATCAAAACGAAAACTACTTTAATACATCTAAAATCGTTTGTAGTATATTGAGTACAATTTTAAATTTTGTAGTCAAGAATATTAGTAACCGAAAACTTTAAATAATCGAATAAACCGATAGAAAAATAATCTCATTTTAGCCGTACACTTACTACAAACGATGTAGGTAATGGACAATGGTAGTAACATTTTTATTTTTTTTAGTAGAAATTGTAATGCCCGAAAAATAAATTCGTCAAATTAAAAAATTTACACATTCTCAGATAAAAACCAAAACTACTTTAATACATCTAAAATCGTTTGTAGTATGTTGTAGTCAGTGGCGTAGCTAGGCACGTGGGGCGGGAGGGGTAAACATATAAGGTGCGCTTTATGATTCTTTAGAAGCACTGTTAATATAATGAAAATACGGTATTTTATATTATAACATGTATTTAAAAAAAACATGAATAGTAACAGTCAAGTTATAACATTATTATACTATTCGAATTGAAAATAAAAATAAATAGGATTTATAAAAACATAAAAACAGAATTTATTTTTACTCTAATGTGTGCCATTTTTTATAGGTGTAGCTGTAAACAAAAATAAGTACCTTTCTTAACGTAGTAACCACTTTCCGAAACAACACAAAGACCGCCGCGGCGTCGTGCACTGATTTTGGTGAACTTTGTTATGACTACGTATAGGATTCTAAGATTTGACGTCTATGTTTGAATCATTACAAAAAAATATTTCATAGAACTAACTGTATAATTGAGCCGCATAAATGTGATTTAATATTTTTGTTCTTTTAGGCATTTCAAACATATAGGTACAGTGCTTGTTTTTGAAACTACGTATGTTACAAAATACTTTGTTGAGGGTATGACGAAAAAATGTTTATTGTGAATGCACTCACTAAGCGGTGAGGGGCGCCAAGTTAGGTGGGGGGGGAAAGGGGTAAAGGTTGGGCAGCCGCCCCCCTGGCTCCCGTCTGGCTACGCCACTGGTTGTAGTACAATTTTAAATTTTGTAGTAAGAATATTACTCCTTGAAAACCTAAAATAATCGAAGATTATAGAAAAATAATCCCATTTTAACCTCACACTTACTTTTTTTTCTCTCGCGAGTGGTAACAAAATCTTCAAAAAGACACCGAATGTCGCGCACAGTATTTGTCTCACTTCGTTCACGACACTCGGTAGTACAGGATTTTTACCTGCTAAAAAACTTTCACTCGGTGCCTTGACGTAGGTCTTCCTGTGATCGCCGCGAGGCATTACTTCAGGGAGACGTGTCACGGATATTGTAGATTACTTCTTCCTGATATTTTTTTATAGCTTTTACTTTCTCTTCTACTTATTTTTGTTTCTTTTGTATTAGTCCCTTATTTTCGTCTCCATTATCTTTTTCATATCATTTTATGAATACTTATCCAATTCCCTTTCGTCTTTCTCATCTTCTCAATCAGATTGTCCTTATTTAGTCTATCCCGATGTCTCTTTCTGTGTCCTCTCTAACGCCCCTTCACTTTTCGCAGTGGAATAAAGTATGCTCGGCAATGTCTTCGTCATTACAGTACATACACTGTCAGTTATCCCTCTTCCCCATCCTATGGAGATATTATATAAAACAGCTGTTGCCAGTTAGTATCCGTAACGTATGGTAGTCGCTTTCGGCAAAGTCACATTTAATCCATTTATCTATGTTTGGTATTAGGTTAGCTGTCCACCTTCCTTTCTCGCTCAGTTCCCATTGGCTCTGCCACTCTCTCATTGACCTTTCTCTTATTTCTTTTTTTTCTGTTTTTCGTTCTCTTGGTGTTCTCCTACTCTCTTTTATTATCAATTCAATTGGGATGATCTTCGCTAGGACTAGGCTAGCCTCTGTGGATATCCTCTACAAACTCTGATTGCTGTTATTCTCTGTGCCTGCGTCAGCATTTTTTGATTTCTTTTCCTTGCCATTGCCTTGTTCCATATTATTGAGGCGTATAGCATTATAGAGTTTGTTACAGCTGATAAAATCCTTCGTTTCCTTTCCGAAGCTCCTCCTATCCTTGGCATAAGTCGTGTCAGAGTCGCAGCCACATTTTTGGCTTTTGCGATGCTTTTTGTTATATGGGCATTAAATGTTAGACCCTTATCTAGAGTTACTCCTAGGTAATTAACATTATTTTTCGGGGTTATGGGTACTCCATCTAACTGGAATTCTATAGAAATTCTTGTTCTTTTTTTCCCTATCAGCAGCACGGCTTCTGCCTTTTCCGGAGCCAAGGCTAGTTCGTGCCTTTGAGTCCATGTACTCACCATTTGCAGTGTTCTATTGACTACATTCATGAGTCCCTCTTTTGTTCTATCTGTTACCACTATTTCTAAGTCGTCGGCATAGACAATTAGTTTTACATTTGGTCCTGCCTCGATGCCCAGCACCCCGTCATACATGATATTCCATAAAACAGGTCCCAATACTGAGCCCTGGGGGACTCAGCTATCCAGTATTCTTTGTCTTCATCGTCGACTACTTTCCTGTCGGTGAAATAACTTTTTATTAATTTTCTTATGTACTTAGATATTCTCCTTCTTAATTCGTGGATTATCCACTTCTAGGACTCTGTATTGAATGCATTTTTAATGTATATTGTTACCAGTGCACAGAACCCTCTTGATCTTTGGTTTCTTGTCTTTCTTTTTCGAATACTTCTACTACTTCCATAACAGCGTCCACAGTGGATTTTCCTTTCCTAAAGACGAATTACATTTTTGATAGTTTTTCTCTGGCTTCCAGCTCTTTCGTAATTCTCGATATGTTCTGTCAGCTTTCCCATTGTTTTGAGGAGACATAGGGTCTATATGAGCTAGGTTTACAGTCGTCTTTGCCCTGCTTTTTTATTAGCACCACTTTTCCCACTTTGCATTCCTTTGGAAACACTCCCGTTTTAATTATGCCATCTATACCTTTGCACATTTCTAAGGGATGTTCGCTTACAACCATTTTAATAATTTACGGTGGAATCCCATCTGTTCCTGCAGCTGTGCGATTTTAAGTTTTTTTGCTGCTGCTTTTACTTCGCTTATTATGACGTCCGGGATTTTTCCTTCTTCTCCCTGTTCCTCAATCCATATCTTTCGTCCCTGCTTTGAAAATAGGGTATTAATTATTTCCTTTTAAAATCTCGTGTTATCTTTATTGATTCACTCTTTAGTTTTCCCATTACTATCTGATAAGCTCTGCCCCAAATGTCTTCCTCTAGCCTTAGATAGAGATTATTCCAGGCTTCGGCTTGGCTGTTTGCTATATATTTTTTAGTGTGCGTCTGTCTTCCTGTAGATTTTCTTCTATTTCGCGTCGTTCTCGTAGGTTCTTTTTATCAGTTCTTGTTCTTTTCCTTTTTAGTTTTATGCATTCTTTTCTTTGTGTGGCAATTTCATCTGTCCACCAGTATTTTCCTTTTTTGCTAGAAAAATCTTCTCTTCTTGGCAATGAGGCATCACACGCAATATTCCTATTAGTTCGGAGGGGTTAATATTATATTTGTTTTCTACTTGTGTTTTAAGGGGGTGCTTAAAGACTTCGTCGTTCAGCCTTTTTAGGTTCCATCCTGTCTTTTGTGTATTGCATACGTGTTCTGTTCTTCCTATTTCAAAATATATAACTTGCATGATTCGGAGCTAAATGTGACATCTATTAGTGACTCTTGGTTATTTCTGATAAATGTTGGCTTGTGGTCTACATTTTATACCACCAATTGGTTATTCGCTAGCCATTCCTTGAGCTTTCTCCCTCTTTTGTCTTCCATTCTTGACCCCCATTCTTGCGAATTAGCATTGAAGTCTCCTGCTATTATAACTTCCTATCTGTCCGCTATATGTCCTTCTCCAGATTCTGGAGGTAGTTTTTGTACTCATCAAAGCTACAGTTTGGTGAGATATAGTAGGTTATAATTCTATATTTTCCCGTGTTTATCCAGCAATATCCTGTTCTTCTTTTCTCCTGCCTGTCTTAAGCTGGGGGTTCAGTATATGTATTGCAGTGTCTTGTCTTCTATCAGCTATCCATGGCCCCTCCTTCTTTATTCTGTTCGAATTTGGCTCGGTTATGATAATGATATCGCAATTCATATTGTTTGCTAGTAACTCCGTTAAGTCATGTGATGTAGTTCTCTTTCCGTTGTTAACTTGAATAATCTTGATTTAATTTATTTTGAGAGACCTCCGAGACGGATTCTCTTTGCCTTTATTGATCACGTTCTTGTCCATTATTAGGGAGTGACACTGTGCACTTCACTTCATTCCTTTCTATTATCTTTTCTGCTCCGACGATGAGCTCCGTGATCTGATCTGCATCCATCATGTCTCCTACTCCGGTGCTAGTGCTTGTTCCTTCCCTGGATTCGCATCTGTACACATTTGCCTGCTGACCAGTCTTTCGACTTTTCTCGCTTGAGGTAGTGCTTGCTTAAGTGCCCTGCATTTATTCCTGCCGGATTTAAGTCCTTCCGTTTTATAGAGAGGAAAAGCCTCCTCCATTTGGCAATCCTTTGCCTGGCGCTCCTCTTTACCACATTTGTAACATACATTGGTCCTGTCCGGACCATTGCATTCTGCAGCTCGATGGTCCTAAGACCAGCATTTGTAACACCGGAATATCTTCAACCTTTTACCTGCATTACATCTTGCCAGTCCTATTTTAGTAGTCTTTTCTTCCAATACTTTCCTTGCTTCCTCTTTGTTCAGAGTTACCGTGACAGCCCTAAGGTTATTCGGAAGCGGTCTCAAATCGCTGATTATGTTTCCCTCATCCCATCTGCCAGTGCATTTTCTTAATGCCTTCTTAATGTCTTCTTTGGTTGTAACCATCACTAGGCCCTTTATGTGAAGAGTTTCTGAGTCGCATGTTTCCCCTACTTGTCTGCAGGTAAAGGAATCGTTTTCATTTCTTAGGACGGCTTGTATCTCCTGTGCGGCCTTCTCGTTCCTGTCCATAGTAATGAGTAGTTCACCATCTCTTGCGCTACGTAGAGTTTTAATTGCATCAGTGGCAGGATTATTAGCTATTACATTTTTTACCCCGTTTACAACTTCCTGGTAGGTTTTTTCTTTGCCACTTATAACTATACCTATTGTGTTTCTTTCTTTCTTCTCGTTTGCTCCTGCTCTTTGATGAGGAGCATATATATCGTTATGTCGATATTTCTCTGGTTGAATATCGTTGCGGTCAATTTCCTAAGACATTCATATCTCATAAACGTGACAGCATGCATTGATATTTTCTCAGTGCCTTGTATTTCATTTGCGCATCGTATCTTATTCCACAGGTCCTTCTCCGTGCCTTCCAATTTTATTTTAATTATTTTTGTTGTCTTCAGGGCGTCCCCCTTTGTCTTTAGTTTAGTGATCTGTTCTATTATTTCTAGGTCGTCGTTCATCAGTTTTAATTCTGGGTATATGTTCCTGAATTGTTTCAGTACGCTTTTGTTCATCTGTGCGTCATTTGGTTCGACCATCACTACTTTTGTTGTTACCTCCTCGTTTTCCACGGGGTTTCCTGTTTTGATTGCTATCCTCTGTAGGATTTCGTCGTTCCATTTCACTTTTCCTACTTGTTTCTACGTTAGGAAGCTGTCCAGGTCTTCCAGAGTGTTTAAGACGGGTCTGTAGATCTCCTGCCAGGACATGGTTTGGGTTTCCATATCGCTGGTCACTTTCGCTGTCATGTTTATTTGGGTGCTTGCCACTGCTTGGGTGGGCTTACCAACCCTCTCTTCTAGGAGGGCTTCCCATTCATTGCCTTTCATACTGAGCTTATCGATCCTATATGCCATATCTCCAATCAGTTTCTTGATGTCGCTCTTTGTGTTCGGAATACCCTTTATTAGATTCACTAGATCAGCCGAATTCTCGTTTATTTTGCTCACCATATGTTTAAACTTCTGCGGCGTCCGAGTTGTCGTCAGTTCTCGGTCTCTTTTTCCTTGTCATCCCTTCTTTACTACTAACAGAGCTGACTGAACTAGTAGATCGTCTTCTTGCTCCCGATGGTGACCACGCAATAGAGCTTCTTCTCTTAAACACCTCCTCTTCTCCGATATCTGGATCATCCCATATAGGGGGCTTCACTTGATTTTCCGCCATCTTAGTCTCGCTCCCGTCTTCTTCTCTTGTTTGCTCCTGTGTTGTATGTGTGTCTTCTTTACTCCCTGTATTATTTTCATTTGTTTCCATTTGATTCCCACTAGTAGGGTCGTTAGATAAGTCCAGCAGTGCAGTGCGCCCTTACCCTGCTAAGGCTTCTTACTTCGGGAGGTCGGCAGGTATCCCGAAGGCTCCGTTCGCGTCAGTCGATATAGTGGGACTGTCGACCAATCCATTAGCTCGGGCACTTGACACCTTGGATTCCATTTTGACTCTTCTGTCGGGGTTACCATTCCTTAGCCGATGGGTCCCAGTTTTGTGGCGCCGGGATCTCGCCATTCGCCCTCCCAATCTGGGTCGGACTTGTTGGTGCGTTCGGATGTAACGAGGGCGGATGATATTCTACTTGCTTTTTTTTGGTGTCACCTAATCGGCATTTGCGACCCCGCCCGTGCCTCACCGACCGTTTCGAGCTGTTCCTTAGCTTCACTCCTTCTCTCCGTTCCGTCAGGCTCGAAGCAAAGGTGCTACTGAGCCCCCGACCACGGCAAGGTCTCACAGCTCCTACACTTACTACAAACGATGTAGGTAACAGTAGTAAGATTTTTATTTTTGTAGTATAAGTTGTAATGCACGAATCATAAAAACGTCAAATTAAACCATTAACACATCATCGGATCAATACTAAAACTACTTTAATACATCTAAAATCGTTTGTAATAAGTGTGAGGTTAAAATGAGATCATTTTTTATCGGTTTATTCGAATATTTTAAGTTTTCAGGGACTAATACTCTCACTATAAAATTTAAAATTGTACTAAAATATGCTACAAACGATTTTAGATGCATTACAGTAGTTTTCGTTTCTATGTAATGATGTGGTAATGGTTTAACTTGACGATTTTATTTTTCGGTTATTACAATTCCTACTACAAATATAAAATATGTTACTACGATTACCTACATCCTTTGTAGTAAGTATGAGGCTAAAATTAAATTATTTTTTAATCGGTTTATTCGATTATTTCAAGTTTTCAGGGACTCATATTCTCACTGCAAAATTTAAAATAGTACTACAATATACCTCAAACGATTTTAGATGTATTACAGTAGTTTTCGTTTTTATCTGATGATGTGTAAATGGTTTAATTTTACTTCAATTACCTATATCGTTTGTAGTAAGTGTGAGCGTAAAACTAGATTTATTTTATTAAGTCGGGCTCCAGGTTCATACAGCAATACGTTTTCCACATATCTATATATTTCCACATATTCGGTTCCATGTACAAAATATGAGGTTTTACACAGAATTTTTCGTCGTTAATCAAATCTCTTGTTGCTTGGGCAAATTTGGTTATTCAAGTCACACTTCATCTATAGTAATGTTCATTTAGATATCTAAATCACCTCTGTTTTGAGGATGATGGTATTTTTATCAGCAGTGACCTGGACGAGTTACAGGGAATGTTCTCGTAACTTAAACAGCTTCAGAAATAGTAGGCCTAACAATAAACTTAACGAAGGCGAAAATCCTCACACCAGAAGCAACACAATCTCAGATATGGAACCAAACGGTTGGAATGGCCCAAGAATATATTTACCTAAATCACCAAATAAAACTAAGGATAGAAAACCAACAAGCCGAAATTAAAAGGAGGGTCCGTATGAGTTGAGTCGCTACTGGCAACCTGGCAAGCTTAGCTGCACCCTCAAAAATTCTAGAATTCCTATGAACCAAAAAACCAAAGATTTCAACGGTTGTTTTCTCGCGGTTCCCACATATGGACTAGAGACAAGAACTCTCACTTCCAGAGATGCTAACAAACTCATGATGGAAGTAGCCTTCGGGACCACATAAGACTTTAACACCCGATTTCACCAACTGATTCCTAAAGTTAGACAATACCTAAACCTTAGGAATTCCTAAATGAAATATGGGTTTCACCGTTCCATAAGCGATACAAGAGTTGTAGAAAATACCTCACATTAGGACAGCAGACAACTCTCGCCCAAATCCCTAAAATTTATAGGTAATACTTAACCTTAAAAGTTCGATTGTAGTCGTGGTTGAGAGGTTAAATATCTTTCGTTTTATTTATATTAGCGCACGGAGAAACGCACATTTCATTTAGGAATTCCTAAATCCAGTTTAGGTATTACGTAGGAATTAGTTGTCGGGTATATGAGATCAGACGACGGACAAATGTGGAGAATGTAATTGAACGAGTTCCCGCAATGAAGTGGACTTGGACAGGGTTCGATGCCAGACAAGATGGTATTCGTTGGATAAAACATATTATGCAGTGGAGACCGAGATTGCACAAAAAAGCGATCCCCCAGAAAATGGATGGTCGACATTAAAATGGCAGCGAGTCGTATCTGGTATCAAATAGCTAGAGATAGAGAAGAATGGAAAAAAGAGGGGAGTTTTATAACTATGAGTGGTGTTAGAAAGGCTATTAAAGAAGAAGAATAACGTTCATTTTGTACTATACATGTCACGATGTGAAATCAGTAATCATGGAAAAAGCGTGTATGCTCCTTGATATTCATATCACCTCGATGAAGGACCATAGACGTCTGCCTTTTTTTTAAGAACATTGAATTTGGTAATAAAAAAATATAGTTAAACACTTTTGAGTGTATTACATTTCCGCCCAACACTATTTAATATGCGAGTATTGTTTTACCCCAAAAAAAGTTGTCAATTTGAATTTTTTGAGTAATTTTTTTTGTTTTCCAGTGACAAAAACACGAAGAACGGATTTTTAGAAACAAAATCCTGTGTGTATGTCGTCGTCCACTTTTTGTAACATGTATTGTTAGCACTATTCAGCGTCCGAGGTGCACCAAGTTACTAATTTTATAATTGAATATTGTTCAGGACATCTATCGGATGAAGTCTATGAATTTTCAGCTCACGAGAGCTAGTACAACGTGTGCTATGGTACTTGGAGTACCACATTTTTAATTAATTTTGTAGAAGTTTCGATTTTTTAGCACGATACAGCCTCCTGAGTGACTAATTTTATGATTGGATATTCTTCAGGGCGTCTTATAGATAAATATCATCGATTTTCAGCTCACTAGAGCCAGTACGACGGGTACTATGAATCCAGATATACCACATTTTTGGATTTCTTCGCACGATACAGCCTTCAGCGTGAATAAGTACGGAAAAGTTAGTTTTAAACTTTAAAACCGTTTATTTTTTTTTCAAATGAGGGGTTTGAAATGTACACCTATCTAGGTGTTACCGACATATTCAGAGATATCCGATTCCCAAAATTAATTAAGAATTCTGGTATTTCCTGAACAACTATCCGAGAAGTAATAGGTTCACAAACACATCTTCCACTGATCTGCGGCTTCAGTGGCAGAATATGCCATAAATAGAAGAATTTGCTTCTACAGTCATTACAGTTGACGAATGGCCATTATCTCTTGTAAAATGTACCTGAAAATATGTTTGAATAGACTGTGAGATATGTAATAGGAGTTTTTTGTCGTAGATGATAAAAACAATGATCATAATCTATATATTAACTGTGGCTACAGCGATATACCTATTCCTTTCACTCTGTTCAGTTCTCTTCAGCTCATTTATTTTTGGAACTGAATTTACTGTGTCTTTGTTTTCTTCGTTTCCACTGTTATACAAATTATTCTTTACTTAAATTATCTGCATATTTTTCTTTGAATTATTTTTAGTTGAATTAAGTTCTATATTAGAATTGTTTTGTAGTGAGTACATTCTGTAGTGATGGTTTATTGGTTATTCAGGGAGTGAGTGAGCGTGAAAGAAAATGGCTAGGAAGCAAGACCATTATCCACAGAATTTTTCAACGAGTCTACCTAAATATTAATGTTTACGTCCTTGATGAAATTTACCAGTAGATTTAAAGTATTATCTGAGCTTAAAAGTTGATTGAGGTTTAAAGGTAGGGAGTAGTTTTGTTCAACAAGTGACTGTAGTAAATTGTTTGTTTTGTTAATATAATTGCTGCATCCAAAGAAAATGTGATGAAGATCAACATAAGAATTATCATTGCAGGTACAGGAGGATGACTGTATAATACCCAGCTTAGCGAAATGGCTAGTCTTCGTTCTAAATATACTTGCTAAATAAAATTTCGGAGTTTTATAATCAAAAATATAGTTTGAGGGTGAGGGTAAGGTAGGATAAATTTGAAAATAGGTGTTATTTGAGAATTGTGAAGCGTTTTCCCAGTGTTTTCGCCAGGATACATACATTTTATTTTTTATTGAGCTAATCGCATCTTTTCCAGTATATACGTTACGAAGAACTCCATTGAATACCAAATATTTTGCTAATCAATCAGCTTTTTCATTACCATATATTCTAATACGTCCCTTAACCCAAATAAATGTCATACTCAAATTCAAAAATATTGCTTTGATGTCACATAAAATAGGACATTTCATTCTTTCGAGATGGTTATTCTTCAATGCAATTGCTTTGTTGAAGTCGTCTATAAAAACATTCCGATCTGCAATATTTTCTTCATCATAGGCTCTATCGCCTTTATTTTATCGATGCCGCTTCCAGTTTTATGTACGTACATAATCCGTTGGTTTCCTTCGTATATACTTTCTTTTATGCCCAGTAACTAGTCTGATAGTTAGATATGCTTCTTAAGGTGCTTTATCCGATTCGGACAGTAGCGACCATTATGGATACTCGGATTTATTTCCAGCGTTTAGAAGTAGTTGAACGACCCCGTACCACTCACCCAAGATATTCTTCTTCTACCAGCTTCCTTCTTTCCGTTGTATCCGATATTTAGTTGAGTTTATCATTATGTGACTTAGATATTTTAGCTTCCCGCGTTTTATCTTGGTCAAAAGTTGGTATTGCATTCTGTGCATTTGTTACGTTCTAAGAATACACCGACAAATCCACATCACGAAGGCCTGTACTCTTCAATCCATAACTTCGCTCAAGATCCAGCTTTCACACTGTACAAAAGTGTAGAGAATTTGTAGTATCTTATTATTCTCTTTTTAATATCAAGGCTACACAAAGGATGTTTCAATTTGAAGGAAACGTTCCTCGCCTCTCTGTATCTGTAGGAATTAGAAAGGTGGGTGAAGTAAGCTCCCTTATAGTGGCGTGTATTAGCCCGTGCTCGCCGAATGCAGAAATAGAGAGAGTATCAGATATTTGCAAATAATATTTTCGACAATCTCATCTTCCTGTTCACGTCCTCTACAAAGTGGAGTGTCAGACAGACCCAGTCTGCTTTCCTGGCTAGCGAGCCTTTCGATTTCCAGTGGCCCTTGATCCTGCTAAAGTGACCATGTTGTTGTTGCAAGCTTCTATCAGGGCCAGGTGACACTCCAATACTAGGCCTGATATAATACGTGGTCTGTTCAGGGCTAGTAGTGTTTGTCTACAATCCGTGAGGATGTAGATATTATTACCTGTGTTATTCCTTTTGGTGATATCTTTTGCAGCGATGACGATAGCAGTAAGCTGTGTTTGAGCAACACTGGCATTGCAGCCCATCGCCCATTCAAATATTAGATTCAGGGATCTGGAATAAATTCCACATCCTGAGCCAACATTGGTTTTAAACCCATTTGTGAAGATGTAGATTGCGCCTTATTCTAATGAGTCTTGTGTATTATTAATAATAATTACCTTGAAGGACCTGTGAAAGGCCTATTGCGGTGAAATTAAGACCGTTTTGGCTTGCAGCAGTGGAACATCTCCGAGGGTTTCACGCCACAAGTTACGTCTCCATTCACCGGATCCAGTTTGTATTCCGGTAGAGCGTAGACGTGTAATGGTCATTAAAAACCTCCTTGATGTGTATGTCGAGAGGAGTGAGACCTCGTTGGTGTGGTATTCATGCCTCTATTTACAGTTTATGGACGACTGTCAACTGGTTTGTTTGAACTCCCCAGGCAATCCCCAGCATAGGTCTAATGATAGCAGTACAGATCCAGGTAGTGACCCTGAGAGACATTCCCCAGATACGGCCGATGGTTCTGCGATACAATTAATGAGCAATGTATGCTTTTTTACCCTGTTCGTCCACGTTAACTTACTGTGTCAAAGGTGAACCCTAAGTAGTTCACCCCTGAAGAAAAGTTAAGTTTGGTATTTAGGAGTAGTGGGGCTTGATATTTCGCAAGCTTCCTTTTTTTCGTGAAAAGAACAATCTCCGTATTTTTCGGATTTATTGACAGTGAATAGTTTTTGCAGAATTGTTCTATGATAATGATGGCATCTTGCATTAGAGCGCCAAGTATCTTTTCGAACCTTCCTGTTTGCAGGATTTACTAGGTCATCTGCATAAGCTATTACGTAGAAGTTGCCATCGTTGAGGCGGCTGACCAAGAAGTCTAAGATCATGTTCCACAGTAGTGGCGAAAGTACCCCTTCATTTGGTCAACCTTTAACAACCAGGCCTCTGATGGTGACATCGTCTACGCTGATTTTATTGCCCTTTTGAGAACATTTTATGTATCCAGCTAATTATGATTTGGTGGATATTCTTGTTGGCAAGTGCATTTGTTATTATGGGAAAAGTTGTTTTGTCAAACACACCCAGGGGGACTCTTTATTTTCCAACGATTTATCGATGCGGCCCGCCAGGAGATGATGAGCCGAATCGGCAGTTTTCGCTGGGGCGTATAGATGTTGATTTGGATACAGTGGATTTTGTGTTAGTACTACATCCCTTAAATATCGTTCACATAGCCTCTCCAAGGTCCTGATTGAAACCGATGTGAGGCTAAAGGGTCGATATGATTTTGGAATGGAATAGTCCATTCTTCCTGGTTTTGGTAGGAACGCAACTTTGACTTCTCGACAACCTTTTGGAATATACCTCAGTGCCAATGAGAATATGAGGATTCCCACTAGGTGCGGTAATAAAGCATCCAGGCCCCACTGAAGTTGAGCTGGATAAATACCATCTGTTCCTAGAGATTTAAAGGGAGAGAAGATTGAGATGGCCCACCTCAGTCTGTCCGCGTCGACGATCTGTCGCACTATACGTCACATCGTTCGTCGGGTAGTGATTTTCCTCTTCCTCCTTTCCTTCAGGTTTTTGTGCCATCATGTTTGGTTAGTGTGAAGATATGATAGTAGGGATCTTTGGAGAGGGCTTTTTTATTCTAGCTGCTTTGGGGAAATCTTCGATTTCCTCGTAGCAGATTTCCCATGCTTCTCTTTATTTTTGTCTAGGAACTGTTTTATACTCCTTCAGGTTCAGTTCTCTTCGAGTCTAGTGCTTTTTGCCTTGTTGAAAGATGTCCTCGCCGTCCTCCTGAGCTGGTCGATCTCATGGCACCGACTCCGACAAATCCACATCTCGAAGGCCGGTATTCTTCGATACATAGCTTCGGTCAGGATCCAGCTTTCCACACTGGACACAAGTGTAGGGAATACATATTATCTTATTATTCTCTTTCCAATTTTGAGGTTGAGATCGCTGCTACACAAAAGAGCTGCTATATACGATTTTTTATTTACACAGATTGGTCCCAAGTATCAGTTAATGACCTCAGTATAGCTAGCACCCCCACTTTTTCAAATTAAAACAAAACTTATGTGTAATTTAGAACTAATTTAGGACTAATTTGTACCCAAAAATTTAAAATTTGTACCCACTCAGTTTTTATAAAAAATCACTATTTAAGGGGGGGGGGGGTGCCAGCTTGAGCTCAAGCTAACACAGATTGACAAAATCAAATTTTATTGTCATATATCTAAACTTTGAATTAAGGACTGATTAGTACCCAAAAGATAATAATTTGTACCCACTCAGTTTTTCTGAAAACCCGTTATTTGAAGTGGGGGTGCTAGTTTAAGCTCAAGCTAGCATCCCCACTTTTACAAAATCAAATTTTAACAGCATACCTTTAAACTTTGAATTTAGGACTAATATGTACCCAAAAGCGTTTTTTCATTATTATATCATTTTGTTTATAAAAGATGATAGTAAATTAGACCATTTGTTTTATTAATTTCCAAGTGAATCGTGAATCGAAAAGATTTGAAATTATCAAAGATAACTGAATATTATTAATTTTCGAATATAGGACTAATTTGTACCCAAAAAAATTAAAATTTGTACATACACAGTTTTCCCTGTAAAAGGAGTTTTAATGTGGAAGTGCTGGCTTGAACACGTCCACCTTTAAAAATCCAATTTCAACAGCATACCTTTAAACTTTGCATTTAGAACGAATTTGTAACCAAAAGCGTTTTTTCATTATCATATCGTTTTGTTTATTAAAGATGATAGTAAATTAGACCACGTGTTTTGTTAATTTCCATGTGAATCGTTAAAAGATTTGAAATTTCTACCCAAAAAATTAAACTTTGTACCCACACAGTTTTCCCTGTAAAAGGAGTTTTAATGTAGGAGTGCTGGCCTGAACACCTCCACATTTACAATATCAAATTTCAACAGCTTACCTTTAAACTTTGAATTAAGGACTAATTTGTACCCAAAGCAGTTTTTTCATTATTAAGTATATCATTTTGTTTATAAAAGATGGTAGTAAATTAGACCACCTGTTTTATTAATTTCTAAGTGAATCGTTAAAAGATTTGAAATTATCAAACGTAACTAAATATTAATTTTCGAATATAGGACTAATTTGTATACTCATATTTCACCCAGCCAAACTACTTTTTAGAGGTGGTCAAACAGACATATCAACTGTGACTAATATGAATTTAAACAACACTGCTGAGTACATCTTCTAAATTATTGGAAATTCTAAATAAAACCCAAATTAATTATTGAATTACCTTCGAGGTTAATGAATTATAATTTGAGTGATATAAATAATATATTTTAATTAAATTATAGGTATTCTCAATACTTATAAGTTTGTACTAAGTCATTATTGAAATTATTTCAAATTCGTAGTTTATCTCTTAAACCGCGCATTCTTAGTAGGATGCCCTTTAATTTTAGACATAGAAGTACAGTACTAAAAAGTATATTGAACGTGAAAGGTATATTGTATAAAAACATAGTTTTATTTTTTCACTCAATATAATTATGCGATGTCTCTTTATGCATTATAATGGAAGAAATTGTAAATGTGTCATCACGGACTTGCTCCACCTTTTTCTTTAGATCGTCGGATTCATACCATGTATTATTTGCCATTCGGCTGTAACACTTGTAATGGCCGACATCAGATTCGGACATACGACGTGCATATCTCGGAGGTTTATAATGCACGACTCCGATTATTGTTGTTAAATCCTTAAATTTTATTTTACTAATATTGTAAGTACCCTGCGACACATCTATAGCAGTATTATTGGACCTATTGAGAAAAAGAAATGCATTTATAACTAAAATAATTTACATAGTTAAATTTATATGCCAATAATAAACTTTTGCTGTATTTCTAATAAATTATAATGTATCTCTTAATATTTGAATATAATTCGGAATGCTTAAACACATTTAAAAACAGTGGTTAGTTGTTTCAACCAATAGAGAATTACGAGTATTATGAATCAGAAATAGGAGCGGTAAAACAAAGACGCATATCATCTAAAAAACAAAAAATATCACGTTTCGGTATTTGCTAGAGTAACTAAAAAAAATGTTTTTAAATTCTTTGTCCATCACAAACGAAAGTCTGACCTGATATAATTGCACATCTTTACTAAGCCGCCAAGCAGTCAAAAAGAGTGACCAGAGTATGGTCCTTCTTTTAACCACTTTGAACTATTTACGCATTATTACGCACGTGCACTACGGAATTTTTTTGTCTCGTCAAAGGATCTCCACGGTTATCACAAAAGATATCACTGAAAATAGAAATAAAAGTTATGGTATAACAAATATGGAATTATATTAATATAGTATTTTATTAGAGACAAAACAATATATAATATATGAAAACAAAAATTTCTGGGAAGTACCTGGTTGTTAGGTAGGTGCCATGTTTCATAAAACACTTCATCTAAGAGTTTGTCTAGTTTTCCGCCCATTTTGAACTTTAATCAGGATGAGGTGAAGCCTTTTTTAGGGAAAACAGTGTGTATACAAATTGGTCCTATATTCGAAAATTGATAATATTTAGTTACTTTTGGTAATTTCACATCTTTTAACGATTTATTTGGAAATTAACAAAACACGTGTTCTAATTTACTATCATCTTTAATAAACAAAATTATATGATAATGAAAAAACGCTTTCGGGTACAAATTAGTCCTAAATTAAAAGTTTAAAGGTATGCTGTTAAAATTTGATTTTGTAAAAGTGGGAGGGCTAGCTTGAGCAAGCTAGCACCCCCACTTTAAATAGCGGTTTTTCAGAAAAACTGAGTTGGTACAAATTATGATCTTTTGGGTACAAATTAGTCCTCAATTCAAAGTTTAGATTTATGCCAATAAAATTTGATTTTGTCAATGTGGGGGTGTTAGCTTGAGCTCAAGCTAGCACCCCCACTTTAAATAGTGATTTTTAAGAAAAACTAAGTGAGTACAAATTCTAATTTTTTTGGTACAAATTAGTCCTAAATTAGTTCTAAATTACACATAAGTTTTTGTTTAATTTGAAAAAGTGGGGGTGCTAGCTTTACTGACGTCAGTTGATGTACATCTCAAGTAAGTAATGAAACATTTCGATGTTCTGCCATTTTTTGATTAAGCTCAAAACCAAATTCTGGGCTCGCTTCATTGACCCGGTTAGGGGTTGTTGCAGACCGTTCAAGTTGTCAGTTATTAGAACAGTGCAGAGGTGTAGCATAGGTTGTTGATAAACTTCAGCATTTACATTGATACCGTGTTGGAATTAGTTGAGATAGTTAGATATTTCTGTCTAATTTGGATTCAAATATTTCATCCTTTTCCTATTCTTTCTTTGCTATTATTGGATATTTCACTTAATTGTTGTTGCAATTTAGATAGAAGACAATTAAGTGTGAGTAAACTTAACTTTATTGTGAACTTGTTTGACCAGTATATAATTTGAGGTTTGGCATTCAGAAGACAGATGAACATGTTTATTCCTAATTGACATCACAATATTGTTGCCGGAGGTGGATTATGATCGTAAACAATCAACATCAAACAAAGTTTAATGAGAAAAACTATAAACAATATAATCCTGTGTAACGACTACACAACTCATAAATATTTATTTTCGTGTTTAATGTCTATTAGAAATCAATAAATGAACGGAATTTGATACAATTACGTTAGCCAAGTGATAAGTAGCTAGAGAGAATGTTTTATATATTCTCGTTTATCTATCTGGAAAGCTTAACGTGTATTCCAACACAAGGTGAACAAAAGGATTAACGTTATCCACTTCAAAATCCTTTATATGAGATTTAGGAAGTATTCTAATATTTAAACAAATCTTTTAGTGCATCTCAATATAAATTCATTATTGCACCATATTGTGCGATAAACTGATTTTATTAGGGCCTGATTAAAATTTTCCGATGTAATGTATATTTTTGGAATTAATAAATATCCTACTTGTGTAGGTAGTAAGGTTAAGGTCAATCGAATCTGTTATCGGATCATTTCAATTAATAATGTACCTATTATTGGAGATAACCTTTTTGTAATTTAACGATTATATAATTTAAATTGTTATTTTTATATTTACCTTTGAAAATGATCGCAAAAAATTTTGCTGTTTCCTTCATTAGTGTCAATCATATTTTGTAATCTAAGTTTATACTCTGTTTAGCAATGCAACGGAAATTGTCGAAATTCTTTTTCAAGCTTGTTTGTAACGAAAAATGTTATTTGATAAATCCGATGGTTTCACATATTAATTAACTCAGCAGTTGTTGTTTCTTATCTGAAAGATTCTCAGTGTGGTTAGATTAGATGAGATTTGAATCTAAGGGGGCGCGAACACTACATCTCTGCATACCCCAGAGCATTAATGAATGGGATGGACTATTAGACGTTTTAGAGTGAAAACGATATCATTTCCTTGCCGGCTATTAACAGAAAAAACACTTCGATTGTTTCAAGCTGTAATATGGTGTTATACTTTGAGTTTTTTAGCCATGATTGATGTGATCACATAATATAATTTTCTCTTTTTCCCTAAATTGTACACAGTGTTAATTTTCCGTATTTCAATTCAATCTAACACAATATAATCTAACCTTAATTCGGAAGTAAGTACACATGTGCTTTTCCTTTCTAGATACTGTTCCTCTTCATTGATTACATTATTAAACTATTGTTTTTTCATCTTAGTCTTCCTGATGATGTATTCATCCTCGAAAGCTTGCTGCAGTTCCCAATATTCACTATATATATATATATATATATATATATATATATATATATATATATATATATAAATATATATATATACATATATATATATACATATATATATATATATATATATATATATATATATATATATATATTTTAAATTTTAAAGAATTTCATTTTAGTATTTCCATATGCAATACTTTTGAACAACCCAGTATTATCTATGTAATCAATATGGTTGAAAAACTCAATATATGTAAGATTTGGCACTATTTAATTTCCGATGACATTTACATGTCACAATTGAAAAATATATTTAAAATTAGAAACAGATGTCACTGTGGGCATTTTACTGATAAATAAAAGAAATCTAAATCTCTCTTTAGCATGAAAGTAACAAATTTAGTTTATTTTCAAAAAGAGAAAAGTTTGTAACCACAGTATAATGTCTTTATTTTATTTAGAAAAAATACTTAGTTGAATTTGAGTATCCGAACGGAGAAAATCTCGTTCAAGATTTCTCCAAAGAATTGTAAATTGGTATATAGTAATTTGAATATTGTAATTAATTGATAAAAAGTTTTATTCGGTAAACCCAATATAAATTCAGTGCGTGTGTTTTTTTTGGCAAGTTATTCATTATTCGAGAATAGTGAAAGATCCTGAATTCTAAATTGCATTTGGAATTGTACGAGTTTGCTGTATTTTCCCATCCATATGGTGAGACCATTCCAGATTTGAATAATGCATTATTTCATCTAAATAATTAAGCCTTTTGTTATGTGCTAAAGAACAAGAAAACTAGGAGAATTTTAATTTACTGTCAATTCGTTTATAATATATTTGAGGAAGTTTGATTAACATTAAATTTATTTACTCAAAAAAAAATTTATTTCTGACAGTGACATTTGGTCGATTTTTAGCGACAGATGATTTCATTAAAATATAGTAAGTGTCATAAAGCAATTAAATAGCCTGTATAATATAGAATCAACAATTACATGATACTACTGGTTAGAAAATCAGGAACAAGAATTATAATTAATAATTAATTTGGACAAAATCATAAATTTTTTTATTTGAGATAAGAGTAATTAGAATATTTGTACATTAAATTTATCTTTCAATAAAATTAAAATTTTGATAGCCGGACATTATTTGACGATTAGTGTCAGTGTAAATTTTGAAACGGTTAACATACCGTGCATTGAGCCGTGTATACAATATATATACAGGCTGTAACTCATGATTTAACGAATAGGTTTATTTGAAAAGTGTGTAATGTTTTTGGGACCTACAGTAATTTCAACCGAGGTATACAGGGTATCTGTGACGTCATCATAGAAGCAGGGACGTCATCGCAATAAAAAAATGTAACGGGAGGGGAGGATCACACTTAGCTCAAATGAAATGGGTTTTTATTTGAAATTCAACGGTGTATCACAGTGTGGTACTTGAGTAGATAATTATACCAAATTTTAAATTTCATATGAAAATATTTTTGATAGGTGTACACTGATTTATTCCTAATCTGTATCGTCATCTCGATAAAAATTTAAAACACCTGAAATATTATATTAGTCTAGAGTAAGTTTGATATTTATATTGTTCTAACGATACACGACGCGATGAGAACATTTGGTATACATCAACTGTGATGATTGTCAATTAATTTTCTATTACAGACCTATTCCACTGTTACCACTGAGCAGAGAGAATTATATAGACTGAACCTATCATTATATTTTAGGTTAATATACCACGTCTGTCTAAACTTCAGCAGAATGAGCTATAGAAATAGACTGCTTAAAACACAAGATTAGAAGAGGTTGTTATACAAGAACAAATTTTAGAGGCTTCGAGGAGTAATAAGAACTAAACAACATTCCAGACCAGTAAGGGTCCAAATTTAAATACATTTGGATTGCTTAGCTCAATAGTAGTATTTTATAGTGAAGAACACAACGTTAATAGTCCAGTTTAAAATCAAGTAGTGGTTTCATTATTGTAAAATATCACATTAGTAATTAAATAGTTTAATATGCTAGCATCACAATATTTGTATGCAAAAATTATTTTGATGGACTGTTAGAATAAGATTTAGTGTTATAGAGTAGGCTAGAACTGAATAATATTTTTTCTAGTTGATTATTATAAACATACAGTATATATATTACGAATGGATTTTATTATTAAATGTGCATTTTTTCACTTGTTAACTGTCAAAATAATACTTTAAGAACCAACTTTAAGACCAATGGAAAAAGAGCATATTTTATAACGGAATTAAAAGAATTAATGAATATCTACGCAATGGGTTGACGATCATTAATTTTGCAAATAAACTAGTCAATCGCTCTATTCACTTCTGTTATACCCTATATAATAGTTCACCGTTAAGTCCGCTTGGCGCGTGCTTGTCAATTGTCGTGTTCTGTAATCGAGCCTTTATTTCCTTTTCTATATAGTAGTCGAGAATGTCATGTGTCATGGGCGAGCGAGCCATTATTCATTTCTGTTATTAGATGTTATATTATTTGTTTTTTAAAGTATGTAATGTCGATATCAGATTATTCGGTCTCTCCCCCGTCATTAGTTACAACAAAGTGAGTACACGTGGTCTCGCCCTTGCTTTGTCAATCTTCGACACACAAAAAATACTTCGGAACCGTCCGAAGATTTAAAGTCAATATTGCCCACAATGACTGAAGTTTTTCGCCAAAACAGGGAAATTCTCCTGGCTATCAAGTCGAATCAGCCAACTCAACCAAACGTCAATGTGGTGTCAAATTTCAAGTACTTCGACGGCAGTAAGGAAACTTTTCGTCAATATCGTGAGCGCTGGGAGAATTGGTTCTATTTAAAAGGATTTGGGGCAATAAGGAATTCTCAGCTCCTCATCGTGTTTTGTTCACTAACTGCACCGGCGGATACCTCTACCATGACTTATGACACCGTTGTCCAGCTGTTAGAAGATCATCTATGTCCAGTCCCAAACATAATCGTGCAACAACATCGCTTCTTATCAAGAAATCAGAAAGGGAACACGATAAGCCAATATTCAATAGAACTACTTCAACTAGCGTCTATATGTAAATTCGAGTGTTAATGTGAACGAAATGTTGCGAATCTGTTCCTACGACCTCAGTTCATCCGAACGCTAAAGAACAATGGTATTCGGGAAGAGCTATTTCTACTGACTGAGGCAACATAAGAAAGAGTCGTCGAATTAGCACTATCGTATGAAGCATCAAAGATTGATTGACGAGAAATGTCAAATCAATGGTCGCCAAATACATCTGCCAATACAGAAGTTAATCGAATTTCACGTACGCGTCTGTATTCTGAAAACAGATAATCTACGAACCGTTTTCGACGTTTCCATCAAAGCGGTCGCTGTCCATCACATACTCGTCAAAATTTGCGAATAAACTTTAAATCGCATGGAATCGAGCAGATCTGTCTTCGATGTGCTAGCACCTTCAATGCTCACATTATAATCGTTGCGTATCCGGGTGGCTGCAAATTGTTTTTGAATAACTACACGTGAAAGGTATTTTGAACTATTTCTATTATTAATATGTTTTTTTTTAAATGTTAAAATTGAATAAAATGGCGACTACGCCTTAAGGCATCATTAGCGTCTGGCGAAGAACTTCTTATTGATGGCTGATGATGCCTAATGGTGTTCTTCCTAATTTGCAATGTGAAATGATAATAAAATCGTTAATGAAAAAACCATATATTTATGAACACTTTACAGCAAACTTGCATATTTTAAGAAGTATAATAACAAATAAAATTCATAAACTATGCAGGATATACTTGGAAGCAGGGATTCGCGCACAGAGCTATAACTATAAACTAATCTCTCGTTGCAGAAAATGCTACTTTCGCCACTCGTTTAACAATATACTAGTATACCTATCAGTGAATGTAAACTGAACATTTGGTACACCAGCAATAATCTAGTTTGAAACCAGAAAAGTATTTTTTTTATTGATGCCTCATATTACCTATTTAAAACACGCCTCAGCGTGTTTAAATCGAACTTTCAAACACGCGCGTTTTTTAAAGTCTCTATGGTGACAACAACAACTCGAGAAACGTAAGTATCAATGACAACTTTTTTTATTAGTTTTTAAATTGTATATTTTCCTTGTGAACCAATGTCTTATTTGGTTTTTTCTGCAAAATTTATTTATATATTCATATATACATTGTATCCTTTTAAATATAAATAAAGACAATTTTTGATTATTGATTTGACAACAGTACCTCGTAACGTCAAATAAAAGTAAATACTATTTAGGATGGACTTTCACGAAACTTGGCTGGGCATCGAGGACGGGCTTCCATTTTTTTGTAGTAATAATATAATAATAATATTTTATGATTTCAAAGTGCACCAATAAAAAAAAATAGCGTAAAGTATTCGTGGAGAACTGGTTCTTCAAACACTTGCTCTATTTCGAGCACTCCGGCTGCGCCGTCGTGCTCGAAAAATCGCGCGTGTTTGAAAGACTTCTTGAACCACTTATACTTTAATATACTATTTTTTATTTTAGCTTAACGTGCGCCTCGACAGCGCTGGTCATTGGCACAGAAAAATAATTACAAATATTTACATGATATTAAATAGCAAATATTACTATTTTTAAATTAGATTCTATGGTAGAGATGCGTAGCTTTCAGAAACTGTAAGACTTTCTTGATCTCGGTGGGGCAGTGGAGCATTTCCTTGAGGTTAGGCCTTAGGTCAAATCGTTTATATGTAGCGGAAAATTGTTTGCAGTCAGTAAGTAAGTGCTTAACGGTCAGTACAGTATTACAGCTATGGCAAACAGGACGATTTCCTGAAGACATCAGATGACCGTGGAGTGTAGGGTTCAAGATGGACGGAAGTATTTAATAGGGGGGAAGGTCGTGGGAAGTGTTGGGACATGATTCAGCGGTATGTCCAGCCTGCTTGCAAAGAAAGCATTCAAGTTTATCAGTAGAAATGAATATTCTGTGTGATGTATTTTCATGCGTAATAAAAATCGAAGTTTGCAGTGAAAAATCATTACTGGTGGGCAGAACGTAAGTTACACGGAGGAAGCTCAGGACATGTGCGTATTCGTTATCAGGCGAGCCACATTTGACGTATGAAATAGGGGAGGTAAGTGTTAATTCTTAGTCATACAGGGCTTTTCAATGACGGAATGTGGAATGGAAGGACTGACATTGGAAATAAGGATTCTTTTGGTGGGGGAAATAAGCCGACGAATAGGAATGACATTGGACAATGTTACCTATTGCTTTGATATAATCGGATAGTACAGTGTTGGGGATAGAAGGTATAATGATGGCTTGATCTCGAGATGGTACCGGGGGAGAAAGTAGTCTTGCGGAAGTAGACGCGGCATAAGTTATGGGTGTTGAAGGGGTATTTGTGTTTATTGAGATAGATTGTTTAGTGGGGGTTGAAGAAGTGGTGGTAGTTGAGGGCAGTGGTTGTGAGGGGAGGTTTGACATATTGATGTGATCCTGGATACCAAAATCACAATCAATAGCTAGAAATAGAAATAAAAAGAAGTATATCTGTAGATCTCAGCTCAGAAGACAGCTCAGAAGACTCAGTGACTGGTCTATTTATTTCCAACACAAATAAGTAAATTTACAGAATATTTACCAATTTTGCAGAGAAACAGCACTTTTACAAGTTTTATTATCACATTTTAATGATGACAAAAAACACCGTTTTTAATTTGCTATGATATTGACGACTTAACGATCCGACTCTAATGAGTTCTGACTCGTGAATGAGAAAAATATTGAAACTTCTGTATGACTGAACGTACGATATACGATTCAAGTTACAAGTTGAAATGAAAGAACATTAAGATCTAACTTACGGTTTTTTATACCCTTTAATATTTGATTTATTCCGATTATGACTTCGTTATCCATGAAGATATAACACTGAGAGATTTTTCAGAGGATACAAACTTTCTTGTATAATTGGTTTGTTTGTTGTTGTTTTAAAAAAGTGTTTATTTACAATATTTTGTCGTTGGAAATTTACAATACATGTACAGAACTATATATAAATACATGAACAAACATAAATATATACAATGCCGATGTCCTGGCAGTCCTGACATAATTGTTTATGTCTGGATACAATTATGGCACCTTGCTCTTCGCATAATCCATTAATTTTGGATCTACAAATTACTTTGTCCCGTATTGATAAGTTTGACTCCACTAGCTATTTCGACTTATTTATCCCTGAAAAGCAGCTGAAAAACAGGGTTTCAAAACTGGTATAATTGGTGTTCATTGTAGGAACCAGAATCATACTATAATAAAATGATTACATCTGCTTGGCGAAGTTTTTATTTTAATTAATTCCAGTCAGATTAACAAAATCCACACTCTGTTTATCCAAGTATCCCCATCATTCGACGCAGTCTTGAATTTTTCATCTCATTATATTAGTTTATTATTTTCCAGTAGTTATTTTCTAATATAGTTTGACAGACTAAAACTCTGTCCCCAAGAGTAATAAATTCATACATTAGCCAAACTTTATGAAGAAAATCCTGAAATTGCCTGATATTTATTCTCAACATAGCGAGTTCTCTCAAGGGAAATATAAAGAAAGTTTTAAAAAGGTAATATCATTGCTCAAATTAGGTACACGAACATTTTATATCTTCTATCAGGGTACCATTAAACATTTATTAAAACATTTCATAAAAATTGAAAGTAGAGCAGCTATGTTACCATATTTTCAGAATATTTTCTAAGATATATGTATAAAATGTGAGAAAATTTATGATAACCGCTGTCTGCTGTTAGTTTGATTGCAACTACAGTATGGTTTAACGAAACATTTTACTTCATGCTAAATAAGCACCAAGGAAATGAAGAAATTCTTCGATCAGAATCGATTATCTCAAATAATTTTCTACAATGTTTGGTTCGAAAAATCATTGATATAATTTGGAATGAATCGTACCCCTACTTTGGCGAATGAAGGGTATCTTTCTTAATAAAAAATTCAGTTGGAGCAGTGATGTTATTATTCATCCGTTTGCATTCAAAATACATAGGTCTACAAATTCCTTTGACCACCCGAAATACTATTTCATTAATGACTTGTTGTGGAAATGGTAACAAAGAACCTTAGAATATCGAAAAAACGTGCTTTTCCACTTTTAGGTTATGACAACTAAAACCGTGTCATAGAACAACAGTTCTGACATCGGATTCTGATTATTCGCAAACTAGTACTTTGAAACCGATTTCCAGCTTTCCAAGAACAACTGCGACCCTTTTTTCATAAGGAGCTCTCTTTCGAGGATCTGGTTGTCACTCCAAATTATTGTTTCCTGTCGATTTAGTGCATTTTTTCAGTAGGTATATGTTTCACACACAGCAGTAAATTTCAATGTTGGCAGGTTAGTTCTATGGAAGAAGAGATAAGTGGTCTTAATACGTAGTATTATCAAGACGACCATTTTCTTCCTGGATAATGCACCAAAATCGGCCGTTCGTAGGACTTCACAGAGTGTTTCATTCACCTAGTTTCAGCAGTCTTGCCGAAGGCTTTGGACCTCATTTCAATTTAGACTTTACTATACAGTAGGTACTAAACTAGCTTATTTAGCAAGGCAATCGGACATTACAAGATTTCCTATCTACGTAGGAGTCCAGATAAAAGGAACTATGATATTTTGGATTTTAAGGAGTTGATACGTATTATTTGTATCTTGTATGAGAGTGTAGGTGCTGATTTTGTGGATAAAATACATGGAGGAGAGTGAGTTCATGTATATAGCTTCCATTGATCAGGATGAGATAGTGAGCCTGTATGAACACTATAAAAGTGGGAATTCGGAAATCTCTTGGAAGTGTATGTGTACCATGTACATTGTGGATTTTTTTAAGGTATTAGAATTGAGAAGTGTTGGGAAGGAGAATGAGAAAAGGACCTAGAATTTATTTGTGTCCAAGTAAAAGTTAAATGATGTGAAGTGGAGATATTTAGTTTGAATAGAAATATGTTAAGAAATAATCAGCGACGAAGTAAAAAAATGTACAAAGTTAGATCTTATAAAACCAACAATCACGTAACTGTAAAATCGAAGCAGCCTTACTTCCATTCAAATTCTGATATTCACAATCAACATTCACTAGTAATATCACTAGAAGTCAAAAAATTTCTAGGTATAATTTGATTTCGAATGGTATTTGGTAAGAGAATTTCACAAAAAAATGGGTTTACAATAAGAGAAGTCAGATGGGATGGGTGACATGTTCACCAATGTCAAAACCAATGAAAACAATACGTGGTTAAATATAGAAGGCTTTCAGCTAATTTAAATATCAAATTTTTGTGAAAAAATAAATTTTTGTTGTTGTTGTACAAACTTACTTATTTAGTGTTGTTGAAGAGTAAATTAAGACGACAAGATGAGTCGCTTTTGTCAAGAAAATATAGAAGTACTTGGGCAAGAAATTGAGAAGTTAACACCCACTAATACCAAAAAATGTAAAGCAAGTGCTTGAAGACAGTTTACCTTCTTTTGGCCAGAGAACTCGCACAATTTCAATAAGAAAAATACATCTGTTGGGGAATTTGGGTTAATTCTGGATGATTTTTGATTCAATACGCACAGGCAAGATGGAACAAGTTACAAGGAAAGTGCGGTGAAAGTGTTGTGGAACTCTGTTGCAAAACAGTTACAGGAACATTTTAATACAAAGTTGGTCGGGTAGTTTGCGATATGGAGCACATTGGGACAATTTGAATTTTGCAAGTTTTATTTACATTTAAAAGTTGCGTTTCTTGAAGTCCTTCCCTTCCCAGGATTTTTGTAATTTTGGAGAAAATCCTTTTGTCCTCGTCGGGTTGTGTAACCATATTTTGTCTCCTTCTTTAAAACCGCCTACTGTGGCCTGCGTGTCGTACCGACTTTTCATTCTGTTGCTGGCAACTTGAAGATTTGTTCGAACTAATTGATGAATATCGTCCAGCCTTCTTTTCAATTGGATCACGTAGTCTTCTCCTGCTAGATCTTCTCCAAGCCGACAGCCAAATTCCAGGTCATACGAAAGCCTAATTTCACGTCCAAACAGGATTTTCGCAGGGGTTTCACCCGTGGACTCATTGACGGCAGATTGATAAGCCAATGCGAATAGGGAAATATACTGGTCCCAATCTCTCTGATGGCTGGAAACTACTTTGGACAGGTATTTTCCAATAGTCCTGTTCATTCTCTCGACCATTCCATTTGACTGTGGATGTAATGCTGTCGTCCTGGTTTTCTTCATTCCCAGCTTGTCGCAAATTTCCTGGAATAGATGGCTTTCAAAATTTCTCCCCTGGTCAGTGTGGACTTCCAAGGGCACTCCATATCGGCTGATAAACTCTTTCACCAATACATCTGCGGCAGTTGTGGCCTCTTGGTTCGGGATAGCGTAAATTTCTACCCACTTTGTTAAATAATCCATTACAACCAGTATGTATTTGCCACCATTTTCTTTCGTCGGAAATGGTCCAGCGATATCTAAAGCAATCCTTTCGAAAGGGCTTCCAACATTGTACTGTTTCATGGGTGCCTTTCTCTTGCGATGTGGTCCATTACTCGTAGCACGAGTCGTACATTTCTTACACCAGTCCTTCACGTCATCGGAGCTGTTCATCCAATGAAACCTCTCACGGATTAGCTTTAGGGTTTTGTTCACTCCCAGATGACCTCCCCTTGGATTGTCGTGTAACTTCGCTACTCTTGTTCTCGGGATAACTAGCTGTCTCCTCATCTCGGAATCATCATCGTTTTCAAGGACTTTTTTCAACAGCCCTTCTTCCAGGACGAAGGAGTCCTACTGAACCCAATACGCCTTGAGTTTCGGTGAAAATCTTGACACTTCTTGCCAGGTAGGTCGCCGATTTTCTTCCTTCCATTGCCGGATCATTTTCAGGTGAGGATCATTCTCCCGATCTTCTCTGATCCTGGTGGGTGACCATTCCTCGTTGACTACTGTAGTTCTTGAAATTGCAGCTTCCCTAGATTCCGCCTTGTTGCAGTGGGAGTAGTCTGTTGGGCACGGCCGTCTGGACAGGGAGTCGGCATTTCGGTGACTCACACCAGTTCGATGTATCAGGCCCTCGGGATTCTTGAACTGCATCAACCACTTGAGTGCTGCATGATCAGCCCGGATTAAAAGCTTCCTACCATAGAGATACTGGTGAAAGTGTTTCTCGGACTTCACTACCGCCAAAAGTTCTCATCTTATGACGCGGTAGTTTCGTTCTGGTTTACTGAAATATCCCAGCACTCTTTCTTTCCCTCCTTGGATCTGTGAGATCACTCCACCAATTCCTACGTTGCTTGCGTCATTGTCAAGAATAAAGTCTCCCTCTGTTAGTGGATATCCTAATATCGGCGCCTCTCCAAGGTTTCAAAAGCCGTTTGACAGTCTTCGTCCCATTGGAAAGCGCTTGCTTCTTCTGTAAGTCGCGTTAGAGGCTTGGCAATATCTCCAAACTTCCCGATAAATCTTCTATAATACGTGCAAAGTCCAAGGAAACTCCTAATTTGATGTTTGTAGTAAAAGCAGTCTTCTCTTTGTCCATTTTTACGTAGATATTAATTTATATTATCCCACTTCTGACACCAATGTAATGTTTTTGTTATTTATTTATAAAATAAACGGGTTGGATAAATTTTAAACACACGGTATTGCTACTTACGAATTTATTTAAACACTAAACTACTCACCAACACAACTTATATGCACACAAACTTAATTATGATTCATATCAACACTTCACTGTTCGCTATTCCGGTGTATTCTTGTTTATTTGTCGCGATCACTTTATCAACTAAACTAACTCTTCCTGGTCGGTCCCTTATATATATATATATATATATATATATATAAGTGCTTTTTTTACTAGAAAATTTGGATTGCGGCTTACACAAAAACAATTGGCTCTGGCATTTTCTAGATGAGATTGGCCACAAAAACAATGTCTAGATAAGATAGTCTCAATCGTAAACAGTTATAAAAAAAACCTGCGTGTCCGCCATAATTTTAACACGTTGAGTGCCATAGTCCAGTATACTGGACATGCGAGTTCTTTACATATAGCCCACGTCCAGTTAACTGGACGAGTTAAAACAGCGGGTTTATACACTTTGATTTGTTGTCGGGCTACGGGAATGAATTGAATACGTCTAGTGCGGGTTATAGTCAAAGAATACAACATAGCTAACTGGACAGCGGGATGTGGAGGGTAAAACCATGTGCATACCTCAATGTCCAGTTAACTAGACAGCTACTAGTGACCTCAGAAATGTTTATGGTCAGTTTACAAAATCATTCACATGCATTTGACATTCAAATTTTCGTAAATAACCCAAAAAGGGGAGTTGGTTTCTTAGAGGCGTTAATTCAATCCCCCCTTGGCACCCAACGTGTTAATTTTGTATCATTTTATTGGTAATTCCATATTCGCCAGGAGCTCAGCTGCTTCTCATTTATATTAGCAAGTTTGATTTCGTCATTGGAGGTATCTGGTATGTCTTACAAACCGACATTTGCAACCTTAATGGAATGTAATTCAATTGATGTTTGATTTACTGAGGAATATAGGTTATCATAGAATATCTGAACTTCTTTGGTGAATTAGCTGCTTTCCTATTCAATATCTTCTTCAGTTTCTGCAGCGATTGAATACCAGTCCTACGCATCTCCCCTTTTACATTTAGAAATTATCACAATTCCAAAAGTGAATCTCTTTCGGGGCCACTTTGTATATTCACTGCTTATATTGGGGCTTACGAATCAAAGTTTGTTTCTGCAAATATATTATCACATTGTTTTACACTGATATCATCCTTCCGACGAATAACGTGAAATCATATTTTTGGTACAAGATTTGCTTTTATATTCTTTATCAATAATTCTTTAAAGTTAGATTTCGTCTATATTACATTATGCATATATTTCAACATTATGTAAAGGATAAATCCCTTTTCTTAGTACCTAATTATTCTTTAATCGCGTTTAGGGAAACCTCTAAAAAACACGATGCAACGGAAACTTAAGATGAATGTGATATGACAAAGTATACCTACTTTAGAGAAAAAATTAGATAATCGATCAAAATGTTTTTGATAGGGAGTGTGACGAGACCGATGATGAATTACTACTAGCGTCTTAGAAAAAAAAATATTTTTCTAATACCGATACTATTTCACCAACGGAAGATATCGGATATATAACTGATGATGTTTGGAAGTTCTCATTTTCACATAAGTGCATACGGGATAGTCTTTCATGAATTTAGTAAATATACATATTTGGGATACGTGATCAATTTTATTTGTACAAATTTTCGAAATGGTACAAAGTTGTGAATGCTGAACTTCGGTGGTTTCAGATCGGAAGACACTTTTATGTTTCGATTTGATGAATATTCACTTGGCTTGTATAGAAACTAAGTAACGAAGTGTTGGGCTTAGTATCTCTGATTGTTTGACTTGGAGTGAAGTTACTTCGATATGTAACGACGACTCGATGAACTCGATTGAGTGTTGAATTGATTTCGTTTTCGAGTTGTAAGCTCGCTTCGATAAGTATTAAAACTGACTTTGTTACTGAGCGTTGAGCTCGATTCGATGAGTTTAAAAACTCGCGTTGATGAGTAGTAGAGCTGATGAGTGTAAAAAACTAACTTGGGTTTTGAGTATTGAACTGGATTCGATGAGTGTAAAACTAACTTTGTTATCGAGAGTATTGAACTCGCTTCGATGAGTGTAAAACTAACTTTGTTATCGAGAGTATTGAACTCGCTTCGATGAGTGTAAAACTTTATTATTGAGTGTTGAGCTCGATTCGATGAGAGTAAAACTCGCGTCGATGAGTAGTAGAACGGATGAGTGATAAACTGATTTCTTCACGTTGTGAGACATGTTAAATAGAAATCTGCAAAGGGCGTGTTTACACGTGGATTGGGTTGACCAAACGAAAATAAATCTTTCCTATTGGCCAGTATCATTGGACTTGTCGGTTTCATTGACAAGAATCAACAATGGCTGTCTCCAATAGATATTTCATTTTCTGAAATTAACTGTCTCGACCATTACTTCGTGGAATCTACTGATATTAGTGTTTTAAATGAAACTCAAGAATTTTTAATATTTTTCATTATATTGTGGAATTAGCTAGAAACGTTGAGTATGATTTAAAACACTAATTTCATTTTCTATTGAATGCTCCAATAGCAATTGTAACCTTTTTACTCAGAAAGGTTATTCAAACATTTCTTTCAAATCTTCCGATCGTCGACCATAAAATTCACGGTGAAGTGACACTAAATTTAGGGTTTTTACAATACAATAGATAATAGTATGAAATGTGACATTTTCCTAACTTCTTAACTATAGGATTTCAAACACAATGCGATAATATGTCGACTTTCAAAAATGTGCTATTTCAATGCTCAAACAAAACTATTTACAATTATTGTTGCAAAACGTGATCTTAAAGGTATTTAACAAAAGTTGGGAATAAAGTGTAACTATCCTTTCAATTTACAAAAATACAAAAGATCTTATCAATTCTGAAACATATTTTTACAACGCTAGCAACTAAAATGAATTTACGCTTTAAATATATACAATGACGAAAAGAAGTGACATACAAATATTTTACATATTTTAAAAGCATCGTAAACAATGAAATTCAAGATTTTATAATCTTGAACACAGAGAGAACATCATATAAAATTTTAATGAACATTTTCTAACGTTGTCATGGAACCAGTGTATTATACGGAAGTTTTTTCTTGCTGGTGTACTAGCAATAGGGTATTACAGCGGCAATTTTTTTGACAGAATAAATAGTAACAACACGAAACTTTTGTTTTGTCAAACTATCTGCATTGGCCACGTTGTGTTGTAAGAATAAAGACGTGTTTGATTTCTCACCTACATCAAATCAGAAATTTCGAGACGTGTAGTGACAATTAAATACAAATAACGGTAAGAAGGCAATTAAAAACAAAATACGCAACATAAGTGCGAAAATATAAGCAATAATAAACAGCTCCGGACAACAAAAAAACAGAGGTAAATAATTGTGATTTTATTAGAGGTTAGCTGATAAGCAGATAACGGAAAGTGATAACGATACTGAAACTTAGACAAAGAAATATACGGTGTTGCCAAGCCGCCAGTAAATAGCACAATTACAAGACAAGTACAGGGTACTCCAAGAGGTGTTACTTCCGAGGGGTTGACCCGAGTTACACATTTAACGTGGGGACCTGAGAAAATAAATACAATGGATAGCGATGGTTACAGTACTGATGATGAAAAAAGAACAAGAGGTGAAGATGAAGATATATCGTTTTAAACGTCCAAGAAAACATTTAAAACACCAAATGAAGAGGAAAAGAGAAATGAGGACATGATGGAAATGATGATAAACCTCACAAGAGATATAAAGGACATTAAAGAAGATCAAAAAAAGAATAAAGGAAACATGGAGTTATTAAGGAACTGCGACAAGAACAGATAGAACAGAAAGAAGAACTGAAAAATATAAAAGACATAAACAAAAATGCGATGGAAGAAATAGATAACCTCAAAAAAGAAATAATGAAAGCTAACGAAAAAATCGAAAAATAGGAATATGACAAAAGTAGGAAGAATATAGTAATACAAGGATTACGCCTAGATGTACAGGAAAGGAATCTTATAACACAAGAAGTTAACAACTTTATTAAGGATAAAATGGAAGTAGAGGTAAAGATAAATAATACCATACAATTGGCAGATACAACCTATTTAGTAGAATTTAATACATTGGATAATAAATTAAAGGCCGTGAAAAATAAATACAAGCTCTGAAATAACAAAAGGGAAAAGTATTTGTTAACAACGATATGAATAAAGAGGATAGAGAAATACAGAGAGATAAGAAAAATCGCAAAAGAAGAATTGAACAAAGAAAAGGAAATTTAAGTGGGACATCAAAAAGACAAACAAGTGTGGAAATGGAACAAGGAAGCAAAGTCTTTAGAAATACAAAAGTCAAAAAACTAGGTATGTAAAGAAAACCGGACTTGGAAACGACACTAGCAATGGAAAATAATTATGAGAGAGAAAATAAAAGAGTAAATAAAGAGTGAATAAAGAAAAATCAGGGAATAAACTAAAAGGGTATTTGAGGATAGGAACATGGAACGTCAGGGGAACATATGAAGAGGGAGCAATGAAACAAGTAACGGAAGAAATGAAGAAGTATGGCTACGATCTCATAGCATTACAAGTGACAAAACAGAAAGAAAAGGAAGTTATTGAAATAGTTATTCTTTGGCAGTGGAGGAGGTAACAGAAGGTTGGGTACTGGGTTTATAGTAAGTAAGAAAATTAAACATGCCATAGTTGAATTTAAACCGGTTTCTGAAAGACCATGCTGGATTAGATTAAAAGGAAAATGAAATTAAAAGATATCATTAATAAATATAAATAAATATACACGTCTCAACGGAGTAAACGGATATAGAAGGTAAAGAATGTTACTACGGTGAACTAGATAATATATTTGAAATAATCCCGAGATATGACCTGAAAATAATCCTAGGAGATGCGAATGCAAAAGTAGGGAAAGTAGAGATATACAAGCCCACAATAGGTAGAGTTAGTAAACATGAAAACACAAATTAAAACGGCCAGCTGTTGATCCATTTCGCAAAAGAAAAGGGTATGCGAATAAAAAGCACATATTTTGAAAAGAAAGAAATATATAAAGACACCTGGAGATCACCTGACAGATCATACACCAATCACATAGACCATGTATTAATAGACGAAGACAAAGAAAAGTGTATAACAGATATCAGAAGTTATAGACGGCCAGATGCATACACTGACCACTTTTTGGTAGGAATAAAGCTTAATCAAGAAATACCACAGCAAAGAAATCGAAAAAGTAAAGAGTAGAAAGAAAATACAGGGAGTACATTGACAAAACACGAATAACGAAAGCTGTATACAGAAATGATAAATAATTATGCTATACGGACAGCTCACGATACAAATGACATAGAGAGTATCTGGACAAACATAAACAAAATGCACAGAAGTAGCAATTGGACAAATCCACGAAAAAACTCCACCAGGAAGGAAAAAATAGTTCGATGAAGAAGGCCAAAAAGAAATAGAGATACGAAAAGCCAGAAGACTAGAAATTATGAAGAAATAAACAGAATAATCAAAACAAACATACACAGAACAGAGGAAACACTGTAAAAAATTAATAAGGTATAGGAAAAGAGAGTATACAGAAAAACTTCTGACAGAAGTAGAAGAAAGTTACAATAATAAAGAAATCATAAGCCTGTACCAGGGAATCAAAAGAGAAAGTAAATGCTACCAACAGAGACCGGTGTATTATAAAAATAAAGGGGGGAAATTAATAGGAAATAAGCAAGAGATTATAGAAATGTGGAGGGAATATTTTAAAGAACTCTTAAGTCCTGCGAGGAACGTGGAATATGAGATAGAATGGGAAGATCTAGAAGAAGAAAACACCCAATATATAGAAGACCCACCAACTTTAACCGAAATTGAGGAAATAATAAATAAGCTAAAAAACAACAAAAGTCCAGGGAATGGCCATATTTCCATTGGGTCGATCTGCTCCTGTGCAGCATGCATGGGCCCACTGTCCACATGAAGAAAATCTGAACCAAAGCTCATTCTTGCCAAATTCATCGCAACTCATCGCATCAAAATGATGCATTTTTCATCTGATTTCTCTTTTAGATTCATTGCAAAAAATAAAACTTCCGACAAGCGGTCCCAAATAGGTTTTTACTCACCCAATTCATTATCAGACATCTGGATATCGTCCATGTCATCGACAATGGGCTCTTCATCATCCCCAGATGACTCACTTTCAAAAACCTTTCTTTTAGTAGATTTTTTTCTGGTTTGCCTTTTCTCATGATTATTTTTCCTTTTTGTTTCCAAACTGCTCTTCATTAGGGGTTGATGTTAGAATTTCTGACCTCTGTTTCTTTCTATTTAAAACTTTTCTGGTTACGGATATCTTCGGAACAGGTTTGGGTGATATTTGTGAAAGTGAAAGTTTGCAACCAACGACCCTTTTAAGCCTAATGGTTTTTGTTTGAGACCCAGAGCATCCAGTTATTGGTTGAATACTTTCTGGTTCAGAAACTGACTGCTCGTTACTATTCGCCAAATTGTTTGAGGATTCCTTATCAGGTTCGCTTACTGAGTAATCTAAGTCGCTAAATACATTAGAGTTCATTGGAAATATTCCAGCAGTTTCAAATCCCTTTACTGCTTTCTGTGCTCAGCTTTAAGATACGCCTTGGTGAATAATCCAGGCAAGTCAGTGTTGGTGATTTTCTGATACGCATGAGTTTTCATGAATAATTCGCACTCCATGTTGTAACATTTTTTGAGTGGACCAAAAAAGTTAGGTCCAGTGGCTGCATTCTATGAGAAGTATGAGGAGGTATAATTACCATAATTACCCCATTATTCTGACAAAAGTTATACATAGAGCAGTGACTGGCGTGATTATCCAATATAAGAAGAACCGGATTTTCTTTGCTTGCATTTGCACCCAGACCTTGAATAATTCCTCGTTAATCCAACCATTTTTGGAGCATTGGTATATTGAACCAGGTGGTCAGTTTCGTTCCAAGTCAGAAGCCATTCTTAGTCGAGCGAAAATAAACATTGGAGGCTCGAACGTACCCGCGGCACTCATTGCACAACACACCATTGTGGTTTTTTCCCTTTCCAGACTTGTAACTGTCCCGAGTTGTTTTTCTCCTTTGGGTCCGACAATTCACGCTGGTTTATGGCATGTCGTAATACCCGTCTTATACATGCTAAAAATTTTTGTTGGGTTAAATTTATGAGCGGTCATAACTTTTTCTAAATGTTCAAAAAATCTGTCCACTTCTATTTTCTTAAAAGCTGTCACTCTGTTTAGCGAGGTTGCTTCAGGTTTCCTGAAACTTAATTCAAGATTTCTAGCCATAAACCCGTAAAACCAATCTTTTCCCGCTAATTCACTGATTTTATTGAACGAATTTTGTTGACCTCGGCATATTCACACGCAGCTAAGCGTAATTGTAGGGGGTTGGCCCATAAAACATCTGTGATAGTCTAAGCAGTTGTTCCTTAATTTCTGCTTCCTGTTCTTTACTAAAGACGGTGTTTCTTACCATGCTTGGGGCGTAATAGTCTTTTCTAAACGATCTCGTAAGCTACTAAACGGAACAGAATATTTTCTGCTCGCCTCTCTAATTTTACTTCCTTCCCTTACAGCTTGAAGGGCACCTCTCATCGCCTCCTCTGATCAATAGGCTTTATTGGTTTTACGTAGACGATTTTTTGACTTCTAAAAATCCAAAAATATAGTGAAACTAGTAATTCCAAAGCAAACGGCGGGCAATGTCGCTCAGCCGCTCAGCCTGACTGCAATTACCCGAATTGTCGAAAAATTCTAGAAACGTTGACTTAACCTTAATCAGTTAATCTTAAGAGAAATGACTTTGGATATCGCAAGCAGAAAGCCTAACATCCAATATTGCTAGTTAATTTATTGAAAAATAATGAAAATATATTTTACAAACCTTTATTTAAATTATAACAGAACTATACAAAACACGTCCATTCTCACCACTCGGAGATAATGGGTCTGTTCCAACCAACACAAAAACCGTACAATTACGATACAAACCCAGTTGACCTGCTGATTAGTGAATATAATAAGTCTGTGTAATTTACATCAAATTTGTTGCGTTACTGAGATTGTACGGTAATAAAACGGTATTTACTTCGGTTGGAACAAACCTTATAACTGCAAACAGCGTGGCACGTTTATACTGTACTTACACTACTTTATTACAGATGGCGCGCTATATATAAATCCGATTACAACATGAATTTTGTTAAAAATGAATGAGCGTCATTGTCCGCCGTGCGTCATTAGCCGCCGCTCCCCTATGTCTCCAGAGCAAGCGGGCTTTCGCAAAAACTATAACACAGCCGAGCAAATTTGGAACAACAGAACACTAATTAAAAAATACAGCGAATATAACATATACGTTTGGTTACTGTTTTAAATGAATCTTACTGTTTCTAGATAATTCCACAATATATTGAAAAAATGTTAAAAATTTGACAATTGTTTCGATATTAAATACCATCGTCAGAATGATAGAAGTTACATTTCATTTGACGCCTAGCTGATGTTTAATAATTACTATTGGCTAGACCAAGAAGTGACCTACCTTGTGATATGTTAATAGAAGATATGATATTACAAATATTAAAGCTTGGATATTAAGTTCGTTCATAGTGCGAAATTTCCAACCAGTGACTGATTTTGCTATGCGCAAGTGCGTTAAGAACCTAGTTTCAAATCAGTTTCAAATTTCGTGCTCTGTGAACGACAAATTTGACACTAGTCAGAACTGTAATGCGATTGGTTTTACTTTGTTGTCTGTCTATTGTCATAAAGGTTATTTGTGGTCTGTGGTCTCTTTTTGCTTGTTGCTAAATTGTTAACATTTTTGTTTGCTGTGGTATATTTTTAATCAATTATATTTCTTCTTAGCTTAGGTTTCTTATATAATATAAATTTAATTTAAGTTTTTTGGCATTTTTTAAAGATTAATTTTAGTTGTTCAATTTAATAGTTAGTAATAAGTTTTATAGTTAGGTCTTCCTGAGTTTTTAATTTTTTAATTCTTAGTTAGGTTTATTATTGTTAGGTTTCTATCTAGTGTTTTAAAAGTTTCCCAAGAAAAAATAAGGATGGAAGATGAAAGTTTTATACAAATTACTAATTTTTAAATATGTAATTGTTTTAGAAGAAAATTTAGAGGAATTTTCTATTCTTCTTTCGACCAGCAGAGAAACTGAGCGCAGCTTTATCTGGACATATTCTACAACGTTGGTTTTGATAAATTTATATAAAAAATTCAGAGATCAGGTCGGAACTATGAAAGTAAGGAATTTAAAGAAGATGTGGCAAGAAATTTATTTAGAATTTAGTAACAACTACAATTTAAATACAACTCTAGCCAATTGTGAAAACCGTTGGGGAGTGCTGGAGCGAAATTACAAAAAATATGTTGACAATAAAAATCAAACAGGGGCTGGGAGAAAATATTTCCAATATGCAGATGCTATGGGAAACGTTCTGGGATAAAAGAAAAGTATTCGCCCGACGATAATCCTAACAGCAAATACCAAAACAGAACTACCCCAAGCAGCTTCTGTTGAAAACACAGAACTACAATTACGTCTGTTGCAGAAGCCACAGCTTCAATGCCACTACCAGAGGGGACTTCAACTACTGACGATATGGCTTTCATATTTAATTTCTCTGCGTCTGTGAAATATATGTACGAATTCCTCATCATCACTACTTGTTGAACTTAGTTGATCAAACATCTACAAATATTAATTAAATGAAACAGATTCAAACAACGAAAAATCCCTCTTTTGAATATATTCCACAAATTTATCTGAATATAGGGTACAAAGTTACTAACCTGCAAATTATTAATAATAACACCTAATACAAATAAACGTTTTTAATGTGTAAAAGACTACAAACTATGTTAAATTAAACGAACTATTGAAGAGAAACGAAACAACTAATTAATCAAACTTAGGGAAAAATAGAATAAACGAAGCAAATGAGCAACAAACGAATAAACAATTAAACAAGCAAACAACGTAGAAATAGAAGCCCATAGAGATAATAATATATTATCCAATGAAATAATTAATTATTATATTATAATGATTTGTCTATGGAGAAGTCTAGGATAAACATAACGCGCATGTCTCTAATTGAAAATCGGATAAAAATAAGCAAATCGTTCCAACGGTTTGAAACTAGTTACCAATTCTATAAATTGCCCTACGAACGCTGGATTTATGGTTGGGTCTCTGCAAACGGTTTTTATACACTGCGCATGAGTCGTCTAGTTTCCAACGGTTTGTGATTGCACTACGAACGAACCTATTATTAGCCCTATGGGTATATCTTTTCCCAATTAAGATCAGTATAACTCTGCAATTATATAGAAAACCAGGAAAACTATATCTGCTGATCTCTACAATTATCACTTAAGAAAACAGTTTAAAAGTTGTGAACTCCTTAGATTTATCTGTTCATTGTGACTTCATATTGTGGGTTTCTTAAGTGTCTTCTAATTTCCAATTCTTCAAGGAAATCCAGTTCTTGTTTCTTATCACAAATATGTAGTACTTCTAGTTCTGTGTTAGGTGTCAATGAATGATTGGTGTCAAGTAGATGTTCTGCGTAGTGATATTTATCTGGTTGTTTTAATCTGTATGCTCGTAAGTGTTCACTATATCGGAATTCAAAATTTCTAAGGGTTTTACCCAAATATACTGCAATAGACTTCTTTAATGGGGATATTTCTGTTTTTACATTTAACAATTTTGTACTCACGTTACATTCTGTTTTAAAAGAAATTGTTGTATTTGTTGCTAAAGATATTGTCTTTGAAACATTATTAGTAATATTTCCTGTATATGTGATGGTATTATAACTCTTTATTTCTTTAGTTTGTTTAGGAAATATTAGTTGTAATGCCACTTTTTGCTCTTTTTTCTTAATTAGTGTATTTATCATATGTTATGGATAACCGTTGAATGTTGCTATTTATTTAATTGTATTAATTTATCTATCAAAATTACATTTGTTCATAGGATCTGAAAATGCTCTATGTATCATTAAATCATATGCTGCTAATTTCTGTGACATGTGATGATTGGAACTATATGGAATAGTCACATCAGTGTGTGTTGGTTTTCTGAAAATTGAATAATCAAGTACATTATTAACACTTTGAATTTTTAAATCAAGAAAACTGATTGATTTATAGACAGTCAACATTTTCTCACGTTTTGATAATTTTTTTCATGAACAGTCCGTAGAAATCTCAGCAGAACAGAATAACAAAGTATGAGCATATTTCTATACGATTTAATTCATTTTACTTTTTTTATTATTAGTTTTTATAGTAATTCAATTTTAATTAGGACTTCCCTAATGAACTGAGCTCTCAATTTACGTCCAAATCGTGTAAATAAATATATTTTCCATAATAACGATCTTCAAAACCTGGCAGGCATGATGATGAAAATAAAAAAGATAAGTACTCAGAATAAATATATATCTAATTCATTCATCAATTTAAAAACAAGTTTATTTAGAAATCTAATACTAGAATGAAGTATGTATTCTGCGTTATTTTCCGAGATTAATAAAATACGCCTATGGAGGTTAATTTTTTTGTATTGCTATGCTTTTTCCTTTGACCGCCCACTCTAACTGTATTTATTCCCTGCTTGAGGTTGTCGAATATTTTTTATTTTGTTTCACTGTCAACTTTAATTACGATAGAAGGGTGTACAACTACAATGTGAGGGTTACAACAGTGATTTTGATTAGATACTTTGTTTTGTCTTGTTTATTGTCTTGAAAATGAAAAATGATGAAAAGAAAATAGTGGAGTGCCGTAAGACAACAAAACCTAAAAACCTCAGAACCCGGTTCTGCTGAATGGATTTTCAGGGGACCTTTTTTCTTACATTATTAGAAGTTTGAATAAAAAAGTTCATTTACTAAAATTTCAATTACAACAAAGGTTAACAACAATTAATTGAAAAATGAGAAAAATATGAATAAAAAAATGTGTAGTCATGATTTCAATGTTATATACAATAAATTATATGTTTATAGTGGAATAATATACTAATATGCCCAATACATAAAAAATGTGACAAAAGACTTTGCTACAATTACAGGGTGATAGCTTTACTGGATGTGTCATATAAAACCCTGTCAAACTAATACTGCTGTGTTAACGAAAAATGCCTTAACAACATTTTTTTTCAAAAGAAATATCAATCAATTCTCTACCTAAATGTGATGCAAAAACGCCTTATCTTGCTTTAGTTTGGACATTAGAAAATTATACTTTTACGTTAACCCTTTCAGACCTGGCGTCCATTACAATGGACATAAAATTAGTCAAGCAATAATTTTAAACTGTTGTATTTTGTATTGCCTATATCTCAATTACTATCATCTAACACATCTATAGACGCGATTATTCAGTTTGAAACTGACAGTAGTCCGTGTTGGTCAGTGATAAAGCAATACTTGTGCGAGAAAGCATGGCGGCATCTACTAGAAGAAAAACACGTAAGTAAATATTACCATTATTCGTCGTTTTTATAATTTAGCCAATGAAAAAATGATTTTAGTAATATTTGATTATCTGACAATGCATATTCAAACATGTCATAGTAATTCTACCGTAGTTCTGAAAGTTGTATGCAAAAAACTATCTGTCCATTGTAGTGGACTTTCGGACTAACTTACTGTTTGTAGGTTTCAATGTGAAAGATCCAATGGATCAACGAATATTATAAGAAATTCTTGATGATGAAGAACTTGAAAAGGAATATGATGATATTCTAAAAACAATTGAAAATGATTCAGATGTGGAAATGGAAAGTTATCATGAAGGTGATAATACAGAATTCAATACAAATTTTGATATGGAAAGAGAAGGGGGAGACAGAGAAGCAATTTTACGTGAACTTCAAAATGTAATATACCTATTCTGATTGCATAAATAATAAACTAAATAATTTTTTTTTATTTTAGGACCAAATTGAGGAACATAATAGCACTAAGAAGAAGAACAAAAAAGGTAAATCGAAAGTAACATGGGAAAAACGAAACTTTCTATCAAGGACCATTACACAAGAAATACAAGAAAGTATCAACACTAGTCATGAAGATGTAAGCGTAACTATTGATTATTTTTTAAAATATATTCCAAGAGATTTTTTCCAAGAAATAGTAGAAAAAAACAAACATATATGCCTTACAAAACAACAATAATTTTAAACCTACACATTTAGCAGAAATGACAAGTTTTATTGGTTTTCATATCATGATGGTCTGTCTCGGCCTTCCTAGAATTAAGATGTACTGGACTCTAAACATACAAATTTTTCCAAATACTGTGGGCAGAGACTGGTTTTTTGAATTGCGAAAAAACTTGCACTCTGTGAATAATTTGGAAAGACCTGCAGATTCAACAGATAAATTGTACAAAGTGAGACCTTTCTTGAACTTTCTTAGAAGAAGATGTCTAGAACTGGAAACAGAGAAATATTTAAGTGTGGACGTACACATAGTACTATTTACCGGAAGAGTAGACATCAAACGATATATTAAAAATAAGACTTATCCTTGGGGGATTAAAATTTTTCTTTTGTGTGGTGCTAGTGGTATAGCCTATGATTTTATAATATACCTTCTTATCTTTACTTTGATAATTACTTTTCCACTTACGCTCTATTTGAAGAGCTGAAAATAAAATATGTTAATGCAGCTGGAACTGTGAGAATCGACAGATTTCACAAACCCCCTTTCACCCCTGATAAGGATTTTCGCACAAAACCTAGAGGGTTTAGTGAAGAAGTTGTTAATGACGAAGGAACGGTGGTATTGTGTAAGTGGCAGGATAATAAAACGGTTTTCATTGGATCCAATTTTATGGGGAAAGGAAAGGAAGATGAGGTACAGCGATGGGACAAGACAAACAAAACATTTGTGAAAATAAATAGACCCGAAGTTATAAAAATTTATAACAAGGGTATGGGAGGAGTCGATAAACTAAACCAATTATTATCGTATCACAGAATTTTCATTAAATCTAAAAAATGGACGCTACGGACGATATTCCATGCATTTGATTTTGCATGTCTAAATAGCTGGTTTGAGTGTACAAGAGAATGTAGACAATTAGGGACTCCAAGAAAAACATTCTAGATCTTTTGCATTTTAAACTTAGGATTGCTGAGGCTCTTATTTTCATGGGTAAGCCTGGTCGTCCCAGGAGTGGATCTTCCTCGCCACAATTCGTAGTCACTAAGAGAAAAATTAAGGAACCAAGACCTTTGAGAGAAGTTCAAACTGATAATTATGGGCATTTTCCGGAGTACGATGAGAAAGAAGAAGCAACGAGGTGTAAGAAACCTAACTGTAAGGGTAAAACTCACGTATTATGCGAAAAGTGTAATGTTCACCTTGTAAAAGGAAGAAATTGTTTTAAAACGTTTCACTCTAACTAATATGTTGTGAACTAATATTTTGATTTGCTTTATATTTTGAAACAAACGGCTTTTGTAATGAATACGTATTATCATTTAGTCTGGTTGTCCATTGTAATGGACATACCATCAAAATCTAAAACACGTAACTTTTTTTAATAAAAACGTGTTTACAATCTTGAGAGCATGCTTTCAACAACGAAAAATTCGGGTCTGAAAGGGTTAACTGCAAATCTGACGCCATTGTGATCTAAAGGCTTACTTACTAATATGTTGCATAACATGTTATATAACATTGTTTCAATAACACTTTTATAAAACGGGAGAGCATCCACAATACAATGGATGTTTTAAAATATCAGTTGGAAACGATATGTCTGACGAACAAGATGTTCTTCTGGCTGCTACCGCATGTGTCATTTTATAATATAAAGAAATGAAAAAACAACAAAACAGAAATAGAAGATTTTGGATACGACAATTTTTGGAAAATACAGTGGCGGTGAGATTATTCGGCAATTAAGAGCAGATGATTATGAATCAATAATTGGTGAATTACGCTGTAACGGAACTTTTAAAAAGAATGTCAAGTGCTGATTTTGAAACGTTAATAAATGCGGTGGGTCATAAAATGTCTAAAAGAAATACTTGATTTAGAGACGCCATACCTGTTCAAGAACGATTAGCTATTAGCGAAGTATTTCTCAGATGATACCAGAAGTATGTGACGCCCTTATCGAAATACTGAAAGAAAATGTGAAGGTATATAATTTAGAACAAATATATTTATTAAGTAGTAAACATGACAATAATACTTATTATTTGACAATGTTACACTAATCTACCATGGTCCATGTCATACAGTAGCTTTGTAATATCGTCCTGACCCTCATTTTGTTGATCTAAAGGAATTGGTTCAGGGGATACAAAAGACGGTGGTGGACAATTGGAGGAGAAGTGATAGTCATGTACACAAAGTGGATATGGTATGGAGCGATATGAAGTAGGTGGTTCAGGAGTTACAGCAGATTATGTTAGACAGCTAGACGATGCGCTATAGTAATATTTAGAAAGTGGCGACGGCATGGATGGCACTACAGCTGACGAATTGTGTGAAACTGGCTGTTGATATCCGAAGGGGATACATGTATTCTTGAAGGAGGTTGGTCATAATTTCCCAGTTCAGCAAGATATAACATATGATTAATGTAGTATTGCACTGTAGATCTTGCATATGGGGTGACAAGCTTCCTTATTTTGCATACTACATGTTGCCCAAAAACGGAATAGTCATCGCGTTCTCTACTTTTATTTCTAAGATTTGTTGAAATCTCATATGTTTCATCTGCCTTACTGGTGTCTAGTTTAAGTTTAACCCGTCTTCCGATAATTTATGATTGAAGCTGGTGTTGTTGTATCTCCATATTATTATCGGTGGTATTGTCAAGAACTTGGCTATCACTGGCTTATAGTTCGATGGTGATGCGGTTTTCTACCTCAAGGTTGGTCTTGTCATCTTCCTATAACAAAAGATAGGGTAAGTTACCTCACAATTTGTAATACTATTTGATTGATAGTCGTTATCTTTTTAGGTACCACGAAATGCAAAGGAATGGTATGATATAGTCAGTGACTATCGCTGGAATTTCCATCACTGTTTGGGCTCAATGGACGGAAAGCACATCATTTTACAAGCCCCTATAAACAGTGGAAGCGAGTTTTTCAACTACATAGAATTCTTTAGTATTGTATTATTCGGAGTCGTATCGATTTATTTATGTTAATGTCGGATGTCAGGGTCGCATTTCAGATGGAGGAGTATTTGCAAATACAATATTCGAACCAATGTTAGAGCATTGCACATTAAATTTACCAATAGAACAGTTTCTTCCTGAAACCATATGCGGGCGTGCAGGTAAAAGGCTTAAGACAACGAATTTTTAATTATCGTCTGAGCAGAGCTAGACGAATTATTGAAAATGTTGGAATCATATTCGCCGTTTTTAGAGTTTTGAGAAAATCTATTCTTCTCGACGCAAACAAAGCGTCAAAAGTTGCAATTACTTGTGTCCATCTGCATAATTTTCTTCAAAATAGTGCAACTTCGAAATATAGGTAGAGGAAAGGAGGCAAATATGGGCTACCCATTTTATTTTTGTTTGTAAAAAAACAAAAAAAAATTCTATTTCAATTCCAAAGCTACCTAACGATAACTACATTAGTTAGTATCAACCTGTTTAAAGTCCACATTGATTAAAAAAATATGTAAATTCATTAATGAGTAAATAATGAAAATGTGCATTTTTGCGCATTTTGAATATAGACTCTAAATATGGGCTACCCCCAAAAATGTGTGATAAATGTATGAGAAATGAGATAGATGCGTGAGAAATATATTTTAATATTTTAAATTAAACAATACATGAAATAAATCAAAACTAATGTCTACTACTTGCAAAAATCACAAACATATTGTTCATTTTCGGCCCCAGCGCACTCGTTATGGGCCCATAAATTGCACATGAAGCACTTTATCCAGAGTTCACCGTGGTTATCCTCTGCAAAAGGTGCTTCGCAAAATATACAAGTCACGTCAGCTGCGTCCTTTGGAGACTGGGCATTTGGAAATTCATTGTAGTCGCTATCCTCATCTGCGGGCACATATTCCTCCTCATCCTCGGTGCTCGAATCAGATTCCTTTTTCTGGTTCTTTGTAACCTGCTTGCGTGTCCCCTTTTTTTTATTCCTTTCTTTAATTTGTTTTTCTTTGCCTTCTCCTGTCCCTTTTTTCTTTTCTTTAACCTTGTCAAGAGACTGGAGCAAGTCATTTTTATAAGGTGAAGAGGTTATCACCGAACACTTACTTGGCTTACGCCCACGATTTGAGGTTTTTTTCTTCAAAGAAGGCACAGGAGAAAGATCATATGGTGTTACCAGAGATGTTCGAGAAGACCCGGACCCAGATGTGGAAGGAGTTGATGGAGTTAACTTCTGAAATAACTTTCTTTTTACGCCATGTTCTGGACAAGGTCCTCTGAAAGGCGTGGCAGACTTTTTATAAAAGCTTGTTGTAGGAATAGCGACTAGCTGTGTATTACCTGCAGAAATAGGAACAAGCTGTGTATTAGTTGTAGGAATATCAACAAGCTGTTTGTTAGGCCCAGAGGGAGAAGTGGGAGAATTAGACGATGAATTGCTCTGGTTTGAGCGACGATCAGGTGTTATCTCAGAGTTGGTAGATTTATCGTATGTTGGAATGTCAGAATTTGTAGGTTCATTCGAATTGACACCAGAGGTTGAAGCCACCATCATCTCATCCTCTTCATCACTAGCGTCATCAGGTGCGACTGACGTAGTCTTTTCTGCTTCAATTTCAGCTGCAATGAAATCAGCATCTGAAAATATGTTTTTATTCAATGGATAAATGCCTGTAGCTCGGAAACCATTAACAGCAATCTCTCCAGTTTGGCATTTCAAATAGGCTCTCCCAAAGAGCTCTGACACATCAAATGGACTTAGTGGGCGATTATTGTGGCGTAACCAGACCCTGATCTCTTCGCTGTAGTAAGACTTAAGAACTCCCATGAATGTTTTGTCCAACGGCTGGAGTTTGTGGGTACAATGGGGAGGTAAGACAATTATAGTCACATGATTATCTCTAGCTAAATCTATGATTTGAATATTGCGTGTATGGCTGTAATGGCCATCCAAAATAAGCAGGACTGGTGATTTCTCTGTGGGTTTCACTGTGTCAATAAAATGTTGAAACCATCTTGTAAAAATATCACTTGGTATCCATCCACTGGGGTGCACCTCCATAATGGCACCTGGAGGAGCTCCTCTCATCAGTTGCTGGTTATTATTTTTTCGTGGGAATATCATCATTGGTGGGATGAATTGTCCAGCAGCGCTCATCGCTGCCACGAGGGTTATTAATGAACCCCTTTCAGCAGAAGTTAATTATGCAATTTGTCGTTTCCCCTTTCGGCCTACAACCTGTGCAATCTTGTTTTGTACAACCGTAAGACCTGTTTCATCAACATTGAAGATACGTTCAGGGGGGTATAAATGTTTGTCATATTCTTTTTCCAGAACATTAAAGAAGGATGCAACATTTTCTTTGCTAAAGCCTCTTGCTCGAGAATACGATGTTCCCGTTGGTCGTCGTACTGATAGCTCTTTATGGCGTTGCAGGAAAAGTATTAGCCAGGCTCTGCCCGCCATGTTACCTCCAAACGGATGTTTGATGTTGTTCCTGGTAGCTAAAGTGTACGCCATCCTCCTAACGTCTTTTCTGGTTAATCCATGAAATTTAGCTTCCATCTCTAAAATATAACGAACTAACTCGTCTTCTAGATCGTTCCCTAATATAGCTTTACGCCCTAGCTTTATTTGGGCTGCTTCAATTGGCTGTAGTTCTAGCTTTTTTGCAGAACGTTGCAACGTAGAACGTGGGACCTTAAACATTTTTGAAGCTTTTAGCGTACCCATTGCATGCTGCCTGACAGCTATTATTGCACGTTCCATATCTCCCACATTCCATTTTTTTCTTTTTTTACCATCTTTCTGCTGTTTGGTTGACATCCTGAAACAATTTTGTAATATATTTTACATAGTTCTAAATATGGGCCACTAGCCCATAATAACAACAAAGGCATAGCCCATATTGCAAACATGCTGGCTTCACACAACAAAAGAGGTTATGTCCAAAAGTAATCAATTTGAAGAAAACTAATTAGCATACATTAAAGGCTAATTATAGGGCTTCAACGTGAAACAGGCGAATTTTTAAAAATATTGTTCATTTTTAAGTAATTGAATTTATAAACTTACCCGAAAAAGTTTTGACACTCACAGTAACTGACAAACACGTATTATAAATTTAAACTATTTTCTACTGTGGCGCCATCTCCACGGTAAACATTTAACTTCCCCAATTACCGTTTGCGATAGTCAGATGTAGAGATCTGCATCGAATAGCTGAGAAACCTACCTAGCCCATATTAAGAGACCAGCCCATATTTGCATCTTTTCCTCTATACTCATCCCGGCACTTTTGACTCAGAAGATACCGAAGTTTTTATTCTTGTTCTCCAGCAGCTCTAGTCGTTTGGAATTGTTAAAGCAGCATATCCCATTTTCTCTACAAAGGTTTTCCGAAACTCGCTGAAGTGAAAGATTTCAAGCTGTACGCGCGATTCTCAAAAATTACCCTTCGATCCTCAAGGTTCTGGACCTGCATCTGCTAGATAATTTACCTAAATTGACTCCTGCTGCCAGAAATACTGTTTTGTCTCTCAAAAGGTACTTTGGATCTTTCAAATGCCTCTTGATATAATCGTTTTGTCACAAGATCTTGGCATCCATTGATCAAAGAAATGTGATCATACAAAGTAAAGGAGTTTTTCTGAATATAGAAACTCAATTGATTATAGATTTATTAAATGAATTGTAGGTCCTGAGAGATTCATGGGAAGCCAGCCTTAGCGAATCAAAAAATGTTGCCGAGGCAGTTGGAATTGTACCAGAGCTGTCTATCAAAAGAAAGCTCAATGTCGTTGAAAAGACGCCCGAGCAAGAATCTTTACAGGATTTAAAATATTCTGTTGTCTTTCCTGTTTTGGATTTTTGGATTTCGTCATGGCTGATTTGGAAATAAAATTTGTAGGCTGTGAAGAAATTTGTAGTTTGTTTGCTCCAGTACTAGTTTTCATGGATCTAGACAACGAAGAACTTAAAAGCACCTTACTCATTTCATATTACCCTTCAGACTTTTCAGATCCAGAAGACTTATACGAAGAAACTCTTCATATGAAGAATGTCTATGAAACCGTGTTCCAATCAGAAAAGGATCCGTTAAAACTCCTGAACTCAATATATGAGAAAAACCTTCAGGCCATTTTTTTAACCTTTGCACGGCTATTAGACTTTTTTGTACAATCCCAGTTTCGGCTTCTACGGCTTAGTAGGCTAGGAAATTCATTGAAAACTTGGCAAAGAAGCACAACTGGCCAAACTCGTCTTAACCATCTGGCAATGTTGGCAATGTTGGCAATTGAAAATGAATTAGCCACAACTGTTGACTTTTCAGATACTAATAATAATTTTAGTCAAAAGAAAGCTATAAGTTTTTAAGATGTTAATTTTAGTTCCTAATTTTGTTATTTCTTTAGATAGATCACAATCTTATTGTTTTTGTAATTTTTTATAATTTTATGAATAAAATTTGGTTTTGAGATTGAACTGATTCCCTTATTGCTTAATTATACCCTACAATCTATTTCCCGTGTAAATAAAAATTGTAATAGGTTAGATTAATAAGCATATGTTGAGGGGGCGGGGGTCGACCCAGATTCTGGTTACAGGGCCCACAATTGAATGTGGGAGCCATGCCAGTAAAAGAATGTAAAAAAAGAGTATACTGTTTACACTTTCGTAATACTGTTTCCCCGTTTCAAAATTTTTAGATGAGTACACTTTTTGTGGTATTTTGCCTTTTGCTGGTTTTTGGAAATAAATTTCTCGATTTGTTGCTACTTCTTCTATAGTCCCTTCTCCTTCTCACATTTTTAGCTGAGGTCCTTTACGGCCTCAAGGACAGGCGTGAATTAGTTATTCTATGTCAAATCTAACTTTAAAAGTAAAATATTTAAAGTTTCTAACAGAAAATTAATGGAAAGTTAAAAAAAATAACAATTATATTTTTAAATAATTGAAACATTTAGATCGGCAAAATAGATGGGTAAACATTTTAGTATTTAGTGTTAAAAAAGCGTTCAGTGGACCCGGGTTCCGAGGTGAAAACCTTAGTGCCCTCCACAAAAAAAACAACTTGGGGTATTTCTTCGGAAATGTCATGATAATCCTTTCAATTATTCCAACTTAGCACACCTGGTGGTCTCCGTAGGCTAGTGGAATGGTGCTCTGTCTGCTAACCGAGAGGCTCCGGGATCAAACCCGGGCCTAGTTAACATCATAATTAAAAATTCGGAGAGCCACCTGTCGGAAGGCAATGGCAAACCACCGACAGTATTCTGCCTAGTACAGCCTCTCAACATAGGCGTTCGGATCCGTCGTTAAACTGTAGGTCCCTTCTATCTGTGGTAACTGGAGAGCACAACACAGGTAGCAGTGAGAGGTCGCCTACGTCCGATCACGGATTTGGCACTGTAAGAAGAAGAAGAGCACACCTGGGATGGGTAGATATTTGGTAGATACTCATATGTGTTTTAGAAGATAATTGATTTCTTATTAATTTCTGACCAAAAAGAACCCCAATTGCGAATTTTCAAAACCATAATTCAAATAGTCTTCTTCCTTCTTTAGTATAGGCAAATCGCCTAATTCTTTTCGTCGCTTCTCTGCTTACACTGCTCCATCGTTTCCAGGACGTCCTATTAAGCTCCTGCGACCTGATTGAGATTTGTCTTGTGCAATTCTTGTTAGAAAGAAGTATTCAAGATCGCCAGATTTGTAGATGTGATCTCTCTTTGTGATATTTTTGTTTTTAAGTTGTTGTTGTTGTTGTCTGTCAAGTTTTGACAATAAAATTAATTTTTCAGTTTACGCTTCCGAATAGTATTTCATTAGTAGAATTAGGCTGTTCTTCCTTTTAAAAACAATTAGGTTGTGGGCCCAGGAGTTTAAAAACCATTAATTCTTACTATTCTTCTGTAGTGCATTCTACCGATGTGCTCGTTCCAATCCCTATTCCCACCTTCATTACCGTTTTCTATCTTGCACGTTCTTCCTACATTTTCGCTTAACTGTTGTCATGCATTTAGTTTTCTGGTCCGTTATTATTATACTAAGTGATTTGGCATTGCATTTGAATCGATGTAATAACTATCGTAGATCGTCTTAACTCTGTCACAAGTACGGCGTCATCGGCATAGCATAGAATAGAAATTTCACGGTCACCCATTATGTAACCTTTCAGTACAAGAATATTTCTTATTAGTTTGTCCATAATAATGTTAAAGAGAAGAGGGATTAGAGAATCCTTCTGTCAAATGCCTCGGCCAACAGCTATAGATTAACTCAGATCCCCACTTTTGTTTGAACCAGGGTTGGTTTATAGATATTTCTTATGGTTGTGATAAAGCAGGTGAACAACGTCTACCTAATTGCAAACGATCGAACACCTTTTTCAAATAAATAAGACACATGTATGTCTGTCTGTTGTATTTCAATGATTTTGATCTGCCCGACCTGAATCATTAAATCCTTGCTAATCGTCTGCTAAAAATGCTGAGCTATTAATATTGCTTGCTATAACTATAGTTGTGAGTTTCAGTGTGGTGCTCTGAAAATCTATACCTCTGTATATTGAGAGCAATTTCGTGCCCCCCTTTTTAAACATAGTGTTGTGAGTTGGCCATTCATCGGGTATTCTATGTAGGGTAGATGATGATGTTAACTGCTGTGTAAGATATTGACCACCATATTTGAGTAATACATATAATAAAATAATGTTTATTCACAAAAAGTAGTAAATACAATACATATTTTAACAAATGCAAATAAACATGGTAACTACACAGAAGCTGTCGTAAACAGCTTGTACGTGGTAGATATCGAAAATAACAATCCAACATTTAGGATGACATTCGGATCTGGGCTCTTTCTGTTCTTTAGCTTTCAAAGAGCTGGTGTATTTAGTCCATTTCCTCTGATTTATACAGTTCTGTTAAATATATAACCTAGGTTTCCATGGCTATCTGATTCGTTTCGGCTAAATTAATCTCTTCTTTTGAAATCTAATCACTGAAATAATAACTTAGAAATAATCATAAATGCTTCCAAAATCCATTAATTTGATAACATGTTAACTCAGACATGACATTATTTGATCATCAACATGCCTTTGCGGATTTCAAAGTATAAATTTCAATTTAATTCCATCCAATAAATTCTCCACTTCTCGAGAAGAAATTGTGTTTTCGTTTAATTATTATCAAGACCATATCTTTCTACTTCGATTTACATCAAGTTAAATACAAAAACCGTTTTCATCAACCACTCAAAGTTTTTCATAAACAAATGTTTTCATTTGTCATAGTATCATTCGAATAATTTCATTTAAAATATTGAATTCTTCCACTCCGTTCACAATATAAAGTTTCCTTTGCTTACATTTTTATAATAAATTTAACCATCACTCTTTCTGTTATGTATATTCTTTTTACATTTCACACCAACGCAGTTAAAAAAAAAGACACATTTATCTTATTTTCTGTTTCTGTTTTGACATTTGGTACAAATCTTTTATTTCTTTAGTAAGGACGTAGCGTGAATTATAATACGGGGGTGGGGATAGGGAAAAAATAAATAGCAAATGTTTATGTCAAGGGTAACGTGAAAACTTTTTCACCCTAACATTGTTATGTTATGACAAACTATATTCAGTCTATTGTAATGTTTTCATTATTTATTTAAACAGTAAACGGGTGGGATAAACTTTAAATACTCAGTGGGTTCACTTACTTAATTTATTTAAACACTAAACTACTCACTAACATTTAATTTGTATGCACACAAACTTAATTATTAATTTAAATCAACACTTCACTGTTAGCTATTTCGGTGTATTCTTGTTTATTTGTCGCGATCACTTCATCAACTAAACTAACTCTTCCTGGTCGGTCCCTTATATATTAGTTCCTTTTTCACTAGATAATTCTAGATTGCGGCTTACACAAAAACAATTGGCTTTCTGGCATTTTCCAGATAAGACTGGTCACAAAAACAATGTCTAGATAGGATAGTCACAATCGTAAACAATTCTAAGAAATCCTTGCGCGTCCGCCATCATTTTAACTTTCATACATGGCTTAGTGTCGGATTAAGGGACTATACCAGTATTATGTTTCGTAACATTACCCCCTCCTTAAATGGCAGTTCCTCCTGGAACTTTTGTGTAGCCGAGACTGGATGTTTGAATCGGCAACTGGCCCCATTTCTACACTTCTCGATCTTACGGTATTTTGGAAGATAATTTCTACCATGTTCCTGATAACTCGCCAATCCAACTGGTTACTCGCTATCTTAGGCATAGCCAGTTTCTTCACGCTGGATTCTAACACATGGCCTCGGAGGTTTCGAAGTGCTTCCCCCACATCGCGGTAGGTAGATCGATCTTGAAGTTCATTTTTAGATACCATGTAGAAGACGTACCGCGAATTAGGTATCAGTTTCAGTGTCTTGCCAGGGGCTGGAATCTGGTCTTCAAGTTTTTCCAATTGCCCGAACTTTTTTCGAAAGACGAATGCCAACCCTCGTGCGTTCTTGAGACGGCTGGGGATGTTGTATGCCAGTGAATAATCTTCCGGGAGAGTGAACAAATCTTGTCGTTGTTCTGAAGTGACTCCATATCTAGCTTTCCCGGTACCTTCATACGCACCCATAAATTCATCGATGGTAGGGTAAGACACATCTCAAATATGGTTTACTCCTTTCCCTAGGTCATGGTCTCCTTCGAATGGAGCTAATCGGTTTTGGTGAACTACTTTTGGTTTTCCGTTGGGGATCTTACTTATGCGATATATAACATCATTGATCCTTTTCTTGATTAAGTATGGACCTTCCCAGGATTTTTGTAATTTTGGAGAAAATCCTTTTTGTCCTCATCGGGTTGTGTAACCATACTTTGTCCCCTTCTTTAAAACCGCCTACTGTGGCCTGCGTGTCGTACTGACTTTTCATTCTGTCGCTGGCAACTTGAAGATTTGTTCGAACTAATTCATGAAAATCGCCCAGCCTTCTTTTCAATTGGACCACGTAGTCTTCTCCTGCTAAATCTTCTCCAGGCCGACAGCCAAATTCCAGGTCGCAAGGAAGCCTCATTTCACGTCCAAACAGGATTTTCGCAGGTGTTTCACCCGTGGACTCATTGACGGCAGATCGATAAGCCAATGCGAATAGGGAAAGATATTGGTCCCGATCTCTCTGATGGCTGGAAACTACTTTGGACAGCTATTTTCCAATAGTCCTGTTCATTCTCTCGACCATTCCATCTGACTATGGATGTAATGCTGTTGTCCTGGTCTTCTTAATTCCCAGCCTGTTGCAAATTTCCTGGAATAGATGGCTTTCGAAATTTCTTACTTGATCACTGTGGACTTCCAAGGGCACTCCATATCGACTCATTAATTCTTTCACCAATACATCCGCGTCAGTTGTGGCCTCTTGATTCGGGATCGCGTAAATTTCCACCCACTCCGGAAAATAATCCCTTATAACCAGGTTGAATTTACCACCATTTTCTGTCGTCGGAAATGGTCCATCGATGTATAAAGCAATCCTTTCGAAAGGGCTTCCAACATTATGCTGTTTCATAGGTGCCTTTCTCTTGCGATATGGTCCATTACTCGTAGCACAAGTCGTACATTTCTTACATCAGTCCCTCACATCGTCGGAGCTGGTTATCCAATAAAACCTGCACGAACTCGCTGAAGGGTTTTCTTCACTCCCAGATGACCTCCCAATGGACAGTCGTGTAACTTCCTCAGTACCTCAGATACTCTCGTTCTTGGGATAACTAGCTGTCTCCTCATCTCGGAACCATCGTTTTCAAGGACTCTTTTCAACAGCCCTTCTTCCAGAACAAGGGAGTCCCACTGAGCCCAATATGCCTTGAGTGTCGGTGAAAATATTGACACTTCTTGCCAAGTAGGTCACCGATTTTCTTCCTTCCACTCTCGAATCTTCTTTAGGCAAAGATCATTCTCCTGATCTCTTCTGATCCTGGTGGGTGACCATACTTCATTGACTACTGTAATTCTTGAAACTGCATTTTCCTTAGATTCCGACTTGTTGCATTGTGAATAGTCTACAAGGCATGACCGTCTAGGCAAAGAGTTGGCTTTTCGGTGATTCACATCAGCTGGATGTTCACCGCTGTCTGATTTTCCATGTGACTGGAGTTCTTGGGTTACAGGAATCTTGGGGCGATTAGATGGACTGCGTACGTGCTCTAGCTCGCCACATTTCCGGCATTTGATCTTCTTAAGCCTCCTGTCTGCCATACCTTTCAACAAGTTGACCATTTGGTCAAGTTTGTCATCGTCATCTTCTTCCTGCATGGTCCTACCTTTGTTGTACCACGAGCTCTTCGTGGCTGCTTTGCATTTAAGAGGTTCTTGATTTGCAGGAGTCGTACGACGCCTATACGAACTGCGTGCATGCTCTAGCTCGCCACAATTGCAGCACCTGGTTTTCTTCGGCTTCTTGTCCATCATGCTTCTTATTAAACTGACGAACTGGTCAAATCTGTCCTCATCACCTTCTTCTTGGATGGTCCTAATTTTGTTATATCCCGAAGCCTTCGTTGCTGCTTCATATTCAAGAGCAGCGGTCAATGTATCGACTAATGTTTTCGGATGGGCTAAACGAAGCGTCCTCTGCATATCGGGGTCACGTAAGCCATCAATAAAGGCCTGGGTGCCCAGACGTTCCATCATGTTCTCTGGTGCTGACGGATAAGCAAATCGAACTAGTCGGGCAATGTCCACTTCATATTCTTGAAGGGATTCATCACGTTTCTGCCTTCGGTTCTTCAGCTGAGATTGGTACAAATGTTCTAAATGTTCATGGCCATATCGCATGTCCAACCTCTTCTTCAACTGCTCGAAGTCATCCGTTTCTTCAAGCGGTATCGTCTGAAGTATATCTAAGGCATTTCCCCGAAGCGCGATGGTTAAGTTCACTGTCTTCTCCTTATTGGACCAATAATTCACTCTAGCGGCTGCTTCAAACTGTTTCACATAACTGGTCCACGACATTTTTCCATCGAACGTTGGGGCCTTGACTCGGGTAAAACTGCCAATGTCTTCTAATTTAGGGTGTGTTTCTGTCCTGCAAGGTTTCGTTTGCTCGGTCTTCTTTTCTTCCGCTGGCGTGTCTTGAGTTCTTATATCTGTCATCTTTTCTTCTAACTTCTTTATTTTCTCGTCCATCGTTGTAATCTTATTCTCAATCTTCTCGTCCATCGTTGTAATCTTATTTTCGATTTTCTCGTCAATAGTTGACATTTTATTATCGATTTTCTCGTCCATCGTTGACATCTTATTCTCGATTTCAGATTTTAGAGACGAAATTTCATTTTCAAAGTCAGCGGCAATGTCGTTTTTCATCAATAAGATATCGGCAGATATATCGTTCTTCAAAGTAGAAATATTCTCGTCCATATTAACAGAAATATCGATCTTCATAGCAGAAATATCGTTCTTTATAACCGAAATATCGCTTTTCACATTCGTAGAAATCCTCTCATCCATGCCAGAAAAATGGTTCTTCATAGCAGAAATCTTCTCGTCCATGTTCTCTTCCATGGCAGAAATCTTCTCGTCCATGTTAGCAGAAATATTAGCAGAAATTGACGAGATTAAGGTGGCAGCCTCGTCATTAAATAAAACTGTTTCTGGATCAAAACCGTCATTTTCCAGTGCCACTTTAAGTCTTTCTACTAATTCACTTTTCTTACCGGACGTTTCCAACTCACGATCTTCCAATTCTGCTCTTAATTCCGCCACTTTTAGATCATATAGTCTCTTGGCCATTTTTACGTAGCAATTTATTTGTATTATCCCACTTCTGACACCAATGTAATGTTTTTATTATTAATTTAAACAGTAAACGGGTGGGATAAACTCTAAACACTCGGTGGGTTCACTAACTTAATTTATCCAAACACCAAACTACTCACTACCACTTAATTTATATGCACTCAAACTTAATTATTACTTTATATCAAAACTTCACTGTTCGCTATTTCGGTGTATTCTTGTTTATTTGTTGCGATCACTTTATCAACTAAACTAACTTTCCCTGGTCGTTCTTTTATATATTACTGCCTTTTTCACTAGATAATTCTAGATTGCGGCTTACACAAAAACAATTGGCTTTCTGGCATTTTCTGGATAAGCCTAGTCACAAAAACAATGTCTAGATAAGATAGTCACAATCGTAAACAATTCTAACAAATCCCTGCGCGTCCGCCATAATAGTAACTTTCATACATGGCTTAGACAGAGTCGGATTCAGGGACTACACTAGTGTGCTGTTTCATAACACTATTCTACATCAAAACACTCCATTCAATTTAGCCAAATAATGGAGAATGTTTGCGCTAGAAAAATATAAAGTCAAACAATGTACGTTAATATCAAGTCTATAAATCTTTAAGATAGATTTTATTCCTTTCAAAGTGTAGATATATATAATAGTCAAAAAAACAATGGGAATGTAACAAAAATATATATTAATTTTTTGAATTCATGTTATCGACTGCTTCTCAAAATAATACTATCACGTCAACCAATCGATCATCACAAGTTTTTAACGCATTTTCAGGAATCGACTTAAATGCACGCTACATAATATTATCTTTTATGTCTTCTGTTGACTGGAAATGGGTGTTGGTCTCTCTGGGAAATAGCCCAACTAGCAAAGTTGTTTTATAATTTTTAGCTTATATAACAATTTTATTTTAATGTTGATTCATTGTTGCTTTTAATAATGTAACTTATTATGTAGAGATTTTATAGGAGCAAGTTTAGCTTTTCGTAGCCAAATTGTTTTATACATTTATCACAAAATCAGTTTGGCAACAAAATGATATAATATTTATATAGGTGTTATGTAAGAGTTTTATAAAACATTGAAAATTATAGTCTCCGACACAGCTTTAAAATAATTATATAATTATTAAAATGGAAGCTGTTACATATAGTTTCTATAAAATAACTAATAAATATGTTAAATATAGACCTTTAACAACTAAGAAAAAACAGCATAATTAACCAAAATTAAACTTGATTTATTGTAATTTCTCCAGAATATCGTTGGTTCGTAATTAACTTCTGATAAACGTGAGGATATCTTTTTATTCGAATAAAGAAAATAATCTGTCAAAAAGGCAGTTAGGAAATTTCTATCAACAATATAGCCAAAACAAAATATTTTCATTGGTATCGAAGCATCACAAAATAAATATACTGTTTTTAGCTGATAAACCCATTTACATGGAGAATAATCTTCTGACTGTTATCATAATCAACCAACTCCTAAGTTTTGTTATTCTGAAGAGACTCAAATTCCTTATTCATTGCAGATATCCGTTCTTCCTTGTCTTCCCTGGCTATGGCTTCTTCAAAAGAATCTGGTTCATTGTTTAAAATATATGTCGCCTTATATACGAGATGATCATTGAATGGTGTCTTTACAAGTTCAATAATTGTTTCACTGGATACTGCCTTTTGTGATTTGACAGGTACTTTTGCTGTAGATGAAATATCAGTTCTAGCAAAGAAATCATCTAATTCAGATAAGTCCATGGATGAAGATTATTTACTTTCAGATACTTGTGATTCTTTGTTCTCACCATCAGAAATTTCATTCTCCCGAAAATAGTCTTGCATGCACTATTTTTTTAAGTATTTGTGATCTATGAATTTGTATCCTTTTTTATCTTCACTATAGCTTACAAATATGTAGTCCTAACTCTTGACATCCCATTTCTTACGGTCTTCATCGGGAATGTGAACGTAGTCACGACATACAAATACATTGAAATCACCCATATATGGACTTTCACCGAACGATTTTTCTTCAGGTATCATGCCTATCAGAGATCTATGAGGTGATTTATTCTTGCTGCTTCTTCCCAAAATACTTTATAGAGTTTAGCACCATGCAACATTGATCTAGCTTTCTCAACTATTTTCCTTTACGGCTATACCGTTCTGCTCACGGGTTTGAGGAATACCTAGTTGTCTGATGCTGTATACCGTCTGCCTTTAAATCATTCGAGAATTCATTATTAACATACTCAGTTCCGTTATCAATTCTTAGTACTTTGATTCTCTGGTAAGTCTAATTCTCCAACAGGTTCTTGAATTCTCTGATTTTCCATTTAACTTCAATTTTTGATTAAATGAAGTAGACAAATAACATTCCTGTATAATCGTCCATGAAAACAAGCATTTATTCATTACCTTCGAAAAGTTCTTCACTAACTGGACCACATAAATCAGAATGAACTAATTGATGACGTTGTGTAGCAGTTTTGGACTTGATCCTTTTAAGAGGTGTGCGAGTTTGTTTACCTTCTAATCATGCAGTACATACTTCACAATCTTCTGCAGGTTTGAAATCCAATGCATCAGCTTGACCTTTTCTAAGTAGTTCCATTTCATATCTACATAAGTGTCCCAAGCTTCTGTGCCATAAATAATTAGAGGTATTTGTTGAAGTCGATAACGCTATTTCTAATAAATTTGATTGCAGTTTGTACATACCATTACTCGGAGCTACTATCATAAACACTTCACCTAAAATACTACAATCATCAGCTCTCATGAATAAAGCACCCTCTTTACAAAATCCTTTGAAATACATTTTGAAACAGATATGAGGTTAGAATTGGAATTTGGAACGAAAATAACATCTTGTACATTTCTTTTATTCGTCAAGATGTAGGTAAACGTCACCAATTCCTTTGCTATATAGCTTTATAACGAGAAAACGTTACCCCTCAGTGCTCGCCATAGATGTGCGGGTTGTCTCACGTAGTGCAACCCGTGCTCGCCAGTCGACTAGCTCCTCTGATTGAAGTTTAATAATCACTTTGGAAAATATATCTCTTTTCAAAATATGATTGTTACAAAATTTACAACAAAAATGACCCTATTGACACCTAAACCCAGCTGAAGGCTGTAAATTCAGTATGCAGTTAGGCTGAATGCAGAAATCTACAAAAAACTTATATCGCAACTAAATTATCAGTTACAAGCGAAAACTCAAAGTTACAATTTAAATAACTGACAAGCAGGTTCTATAGTACCTGAGTAGAGCTGATTGTTACTAACTCAGGATGCAGAAGAGCTGAGGGCCCCAATCTACACCGTTGTCTCAGATTACAATTACAGGAAAACGAACAAATGGTTCATGTAAAATTTCTCAATTAGTGAAAATCTATCACCTAAACTATAATCTGTGTCAATTACATGGTTTCACACCTCCGCAATCTATACGAATATAAAAATATATAAATGCATATGCATATAATTAAATAGGCAAACGAGCTTAGCGATGCGCAAAAAAATAAAATGAAATTATGTACGGTGCAAAATTAGTTACATAAAATCGTCAAAGTTCAAAAAATATCTAAATAGCGCAGCACCCCGGTACGTACCGTGGTCTACCTAGCGTTCAAAGCCAATAACTCAGTATTTTAAATAAGAAATATATGTTAACAATTTTATATACATAAGTGAGAATGAATTTATATTAATTGCCGCAAAAAGGAGAAAATAAGAATCATACATAAAAATTTTGTAAAATTTGACTGATAATGTGAATGGACGAAATTTAAATGCATAAAAAATAATAGGAAAATGACTGATACGAGTGATTTTTCCTTTTTCAGAACAGCAGTTAAAGTCGCTTCAAAATATTCAAACCCTCCTGGTTACTGGCCTTGCTGACATCGCAGGCTTCAATCAGTGAATAAAATCCAAAATTTAAAACCCCCCTGGAATAGAGAGACGAATTAGCCTACACATAGGATTTTCATTTTACTCCGGTCAGACTTTCGACGTCCCCCCTTACCATTCCATTATATCGATTATATTTTAATCATCCGAAACCCGGGTGATGATCCCAAAAGACACTATTAGATTTAACTAGATATTAATTCCAAATATTGCTAGCGGCCAGTGAACTTGAAGGTCACTGACAAGGTGTACTAAGGTTAGTAGCATATTAAGGAATCGACTGTTTTGTAAATAAATAATGTGTCAAGAAGGTTGGCGGAAAGATTATCGACTGTGTTGGTCTAACAATATATTTATAGAAGTTCCTATATAAAGAGAGAGTTAATTTCTCTATTATAATTAATAGTACAAATGTTTATAGTGTATCTTATACATGATCAGTAAATTGTATACGTAGTTTTAAATATATAGTCTCAGTGAGTTTTGATAAACGATGGTATTTATTTGACCCTAATGAATAATGGTGAGTGTTTCCCGAAGATGAATGGTTCGATGGTTCAAGAAGAATATACGAGGGACACTTGCTAAATAACCACCACACCCGCAACTAATCATACAACCTGACTTTTAACAGTATAAAAGCCATTTACACTAATGATAAAAACTGCTTGACTGGTTTTTTTTCGATTAGCCAAAAAAACTACGATATCTAAAAAAACTATATATAAAAAAAACCACATTACTGTACACATCCCTGAGTATCATTCAGCCCCCGTGATATATTCTAATTCCAAAAATATACGAAACAATAACGGGAATGACTCATTGATACCATAGGTTAAATTGTGAAAATTACTTCAAAACGTCAAATTACTACTCTAGACCTACAAAATTGTTAACGACGAGAAAATATTCAAACGTTTACCTTGATAACGAGTCCTTCTCACGAGGCTGTCAACCAAAATCTCCACGTGATTTTTTATTCCAACAAATTTACTGCTACTCACTGGCCATCGACACACGCCGGCTCAGCAAATAATCGGGTCAGACCTTCCAGATGCCGTATTAAACGGTATTTTCTTTCCCTACGCAGAATTATTGTATTTTTCCAACGTTATGGCTCCAGAGCACGTCCGAATTTTGTTAAAAGACTTCACAGTGTTCACAATGACGACCTAAGGAGAACTGAACCACAAATCCCCCACCTTTATAGATAGATCACACAACACTAAAATGTCAATTATTAGTGGGAAATTTAAAATGAAGGATTTGGCGGTTAATTTAAATTCTCTTAAGCAGTTAGGGTGGGTGATTTGTGAAGCAATTATTTCAGTATTCCAATTCGGTTATATTCTGGTTGCACTGTAACCAGGAAATAACGTCGATTGAAATACTGTATACTTTCTGTTTACTCATAGTCTCAGTAAGATTAGTTTCTTCCAATTATTAACCAATTATAGGACCCAAAAATAAGTATAATTCAGGAAAATTTATACTGTCATCTGTAAGATGATACTTGTTGCTACAAGGGAAGATAATATGGTCAGGAAAAACACTTCCATATCATATGGCATATTTCCATGGAAATCTCTTCCAATAAAAAAATAAAAATCATGTATTTACTGTAAAAGCACGTCCATAATATAATAAATGCCACTTATCAGGCTAGTGAAAACCATTACATCATTAGATAATAAGAGAATATTTATGATATACAAAAAAACAAAGGATATACAATAATAATTTATTCTTCACGGGCAAGTCCTTTAAAATTATATAAAATACAAAAGTGAGCAAAATATATAATGTAGACAAATCTTAACATATATACACTACAATGAATACAGTTATTAAAACAAGATACACAAAAATCATGCGTTGACAAAATATAAATAACTGAACATTAAAATCACGAATAAGGCGTTTAAATTTAGTAATTGCTGATATTGCTAAGCAAGCTTACCTAATTCCTATTAGCACAGAATATACTTTGGACCACCTGAGCCAAAATCCATAAAAGCTGGTTTCGTTCCATCAATTCTGTTATCGTACGTATTTTACAATTTTATTTTGGTAGGTTATATTGCCTAATTTATTAACAGTAAAAGTACCTACATACAATAAAAAAGCTTTAAAAAATGTCCTGTCGATATCCATTCGGTGATATATTCATCACTGGAAATTTCATCGCTCCAATCACCAAGTATCTCGCCTGTAGGTACGGTATGTAGCTTGCAGTAGGATGCATGGTAACATGACAACTATCGCAGACAACGAATCTGTCAGAAAGTACATCTTAGCAAACAGAACAATTACTGGTCATTTTAGAAGAAATGCTTAAGTAATAACAAGCACAAATGAAAAATGTAGCACTAATAATTCTTGAACTATGAAAGAATATGGCATAAAGTATTGGTATTAATTCCAAGACTATAAGGTAGTACTTAAAAGTCAATTAGCCTCATCAAATTGTATCTTCTTACTAATATTGGAAAAAACGTTTAAGACATTTATTTATAGCACAGATACAATCTTAATGGTAGAATTATTCTAATGGACCACTTGATTATATTTGATGAATTCATCTATGAATCTCGAGGCACTAAATTAGTTAGTATGAAAAACAACGGAGTTTGTACACAATGTTTAGGTAGTAAAATAATGGAGTAGCAAATCTACACTGTATACTTGAACAAATTTATAATGTAAGTTGATAATACCTTTATAAAATTTAAAGATATCAAAGAAACTTACACGGTCATTTTTTTAAATTTTTTCTTTTTAACCTTTTAAGATAGATAGATTTGGATTGTAATTTTACTTTATTTACACCTGTATAATTTGATTTACCCTGTATTATCTGGTTTACATTCTTGCATCAATTGTCCACTATTGTTGCACAGTGCATGAAATAAAATCCAAATTTACTCTACTACATATTTTTGCCTTAATTAATGACATTAAAGAATTTGATTCTGGTTGCTTATTTAGGCAAAATGTTATTGAGTTGTAAAGCTCATAAAATGTCAACACAAACTGCTCTGTTGGATAGCTCAGCCTTTTTGCCCATGCACCTCCATATTCCCTTGCTTTTATTAAAATATCGTCTGGCTGGATATTTTCAGAATATAAGCTCTTCTTACAAACGGGACAACAGATCATTTTTTTAATTTTTTTTTACTGCTCAGTTTTTGCGAAATTGTGTGGTTTGCCATTTCAGTAGATGTTGTAGATAATAGCCTGTTCATAGTTGACTTACTGGGCAGAATGAATATTCTTAACAATAGTCGATAAGATCGAGGACTTTGCTTGTACAATGGTATAGCCAACATTTTTTACTCCATTGTAAAACGTCGTTGTTTTTTTGATTTTTTATTTTCCCTAATTTGATTTGATTTTAATGATCATTGCTACCAAAGCATTTAGTTCTTCTATTTTTAATAACTCTGCTTGTTTGGAGCATTTTCCAGCATCAAAAAGTCTTTTTCTAATTGAATGTGTGCGGTTTCTCTATACTATATTTTTTGTGAAAATATTGCATTGCCCTATATAATTTATGTTTCCTGGGTGTTACAGTTTGTTTTGGTACGATATTTAAAAAAATATTGTATGGAGTTGTCCCATCAGGTTTTGTAAAATCAAAATAAAATTTATGCAATTATAATAAACTACTAAACTAATTAATTTGAACTACTAAATGTTACAGATGATTTGGTAAAATGTTTAAAACCGTTTGTGCATTTAAAATATATTTTACCATTTATATGTACTATCCCAACACTATCAGAATTATGTAGGGAAGATTTCTGGATGTCTTCGATATGTGAAGATATTCCAGGGTCTGTATAAGGTTCCACAGAACTTGATGTTGATGGCAAGTTATAAATTTGCAATATATTTATGTTGTCTGTAAAAACAAAAAGTAAATAAAAATACTTAACATAGTTATAGAATGGGTAGTCAGAATAGAAAGATCATAATGGAAATCACATATTAATCATTATCATTTATAAACATTTCTATTTAAAGTTTTCAGAACATCTAAGATTACAAATAAAATAACTCACCTTCTAAATTTAATGTTGGTACTGAATTTGAATGCAGTCTATTTGACATGCTTGAAATAAATTTTTCTTCGAAATGTAGGTGGCAGACTCTTTTTGAAGCATAAATTATTGCAGGATCCATATTAATTAAGGTGGTATTGTTGATTGCATCTACCCACTTTCTAAATCGGATTAAATCTGTTTTTGGATTTGGAAACCTATGCCTAATATCAGATGAACGTCTATTTTCGCCACAATCATGGACACAACACTTGATTAATGTCATATTAAAAACAACTTATTACCAAACTAATATAACTTATTAAAAATATAACTACCGCAGAACAAATAAAACCTCTAAATAAACTTTAATTATTTATCAATTCAAAACGAACACTACAAAAATACAAGACTGCACCACTAGATTCCTTTAACCTTAACCTTCAAGTCGCAAAACATTCCATAAATTACGTGAAACGTCAAATTTGCGACCTCTACAATTAGGAATGGAACTAAAATTTTTATTTGGCCTTGACAATTCAAGTGGAACCACCGTGAACTGAACCACTTCTCGATGGCACTGGCTGTCATCCGTCCACGTCGGCAGGCATACCAATATTAAATTATCGACGGACGGGCGCTTTTTCGCGTTACAGCTTTTTGTTGTTCGTCACAGTGATTTCCAACCTCTTCTAAAATTTGATAGGATTTCTTTGTTGGACGTCATATGCGCAGTTGCCCGAGGAAGTAGAATTTCTCGACAATTCAAAAGCCCCTAATGCAGTAAGTAAAACATAATTCTAGTTTATTTGCGTTTATTGATACTGCATTCTTTCATTTGGACAGTTTAGGCGGACATGCCTTGGTTGCTTGCGTTCATAACACACTACTCTCTTAATCCCTCTTCTTCATCTTTTATCTCCTGTCTGATTTGGATGAGAAGTCAGTCTTACCTTGTATATTGTTTTTGGACATCTCATTCAACAGTTTGGAATTTCCTTCTCAATATAGGATAACTTATGTGCGTGATTCATAACTCCGGTAGCATATGTTTCTTGTGAATCATAGTTTGACAATTTCATACGATACAGGTTCCTCTGAAGATTTAACCGCCTTCCAAGACCCTTATCTTCATATGCACTACCTGAAGATTTGTACGCTTCGTTGGCTGATTTGCAATTTCTCACATGAGTAATAACTGCATCATCCAGGCTGAGACAAATCTTCGCATGAGCTCGTTGATCATTTCTGGCGTTCGTTTCTCTATCAGTTTTATCTCCAGCTGAATAACCATCTATAGTACTGTTTTAAATGAAACTTACTGTTTCTAGTTAATTCCACAATATATTGATAATTGTTTCGATATTAAATATCATCGTCACAATCGAAACAATTGTCAACTATCTTAGCATTTTTAAAATATTTTCAATATATTGTGGAATTAACTATAAACAATACGTTTAATTTAAAGCAGTAAAATGAGTAGATTCCACGAAGTAAGGGTCGAGACAGTTAATTCAACCATCTATAGCTTGCCATAAGTTTTTATCTATGAAAAATACCCTCATGTTGAATTTCCATGTGGGATATGTCTATCTCGAACAGACAATATTTCTATATGCGCTGGTGTACTCCTAGAAAACGACGTGTTCGATATGGTATTTATTAAAATAGCGACTTCTAAATATTCACCACTACGAAACGAAAAACTAACGTCAGGAACATCTCACTTCACTTCTTCGCGTTATTCAACATACTCTGGGCCCATAACCTGGTGTAATTTCTCCAGAATATCGTATATTGAACTAATTTTGTTCGTAATAAACTTCTGATAAACGTGAAGATATATTTTTATTTTAATAAAGAAATACTAATGAATAGCGATTTTAAGGTAATAGTGCAGGCATAGAGGGTGCAAGTTGCTTTAGAAATGTTGCCACAATGTGCAATATTTATTATTCACAGAAATCTAATTAAGTGGCCGATAATTGGGTCATGGCCGATAACTGGGACGTTTACTTTATCCAAAAATTCATATAATTCTGACGATGATATTTAGATAATATCGAAACAATTGCTAATTTTTTAGAATTTTTAACATTTTTCAATATCCTGTGGAGTTAACTAGAAACAGTAAGTTTCATTTAAAACACTAATATGAGTAGGTCCCATAAAGTAAGGGTCGAGATAGTTAATTCCATAAATAACTATTTGTTTTTCAGTTTTTTTTCAAAATCAATGAAAAATTATAAATGTTATCGAACATGGTGATCTAAGTTTTTTTTCAAACAATAATTTTCAACAAAAAAATCGGGACGAAATTAACATGATGGAAGAGGTGAAACTTTTTTTAACTTAAGGTCGTTGACATTGATTGCACGGCAACCGACTTTTGCGAGGAAGGCCACAAACTCATAATGGATAAAGTAGGAGTTAATTTCGAACTTCCTAAAACAAATTTAATGTTTTATTAATGAGAGCTCTATATTATATTTATTACTTAGATATATTTGTGCAACTAAAATTAGATTATGTTCATTTTCTTAGGAAAAATTAACATTGTTATTATATTTATCTAGATCAGGACTACAAGTTTTAATATATTTTTTGATGGTGGTTATCAGCTTGTTTATTTTTTGTTGTCTTGTTGATTTGGTTAATAACGTAGAACAAGGGAGTCCATTATTTTCGCTTTTATTTCATTTCTACAATCCATTTCATTTTGATCCAGGATTAACTTACACTTCTATATTCCAGAGACTCGAAATAACGAATAATATATTTGGTACTTACTCCTCTGCTAATGAGCTATAGAATTCTTTGAGGAATATTAGTAACCAACTTATAATAAATAACAATAGAAGCAGGTTGACAATTAGATATCTAATTAACGAGAAAACTAAAATGATCTGAAGGAATACAAATTAAAAAATGAAGGCAATTATCTGAACAAATATATCAGAACAGAATTGAGCAAACGTTTCCTTATAGAAGGTAAAGACAGCTTCAAAATGATTTAACTGAAAATTAATTAAACTGACAGGAAACTCTATAAGACATTCAATTCGAATTAGAAGGTATCCAACTTAGTTAAACGAATTAATTATTTCAGAAGAGACGGATGCCACGAGAAAATTATTCCAATATTTTTATATTTAATCACAGTAAGCTCATTATGTTCTCAATTTCAACTCCAATAATTTGTTCGTTTCGCTGTTTTTGTCTTGCTTAAATCACACGTAATAGCTGCTGCTGTAATTATGTACCTATATATGGGAAAAAGCTTAATTTACAATCACTCATTTTCTAACTGCTCGATATATAACATTTATATGCCGATAAACATGTATTTTTATTGAGTATGATAATTTCAAACTGTGATTTCGAACAGACTATAAAAGCGTATAAATATTTAGATTTTTGTCCGGTTTGAGATCACCTTGTCATAAAAATTGTGCTGTCATGCATTTTTAAACACATCAGGGCTTGTAGTGTTTGTGTTGATTATAATTTCAAATACACTATGAATATGGAACACCCTTTAAACACGCGAAACAGATTTAGAGATAACTTGCTTAAAAAAATAAACAACATTAAGTACAATCTCAAAACAACTAGTTATGTAGCTTTTAAAGTAGAAATCAATAAAATTTCGATGACACGACTTTTCAATAAGGGATGTCCCAACCCAAATTGTGACGCGTTTTTTTCCCTCCTATACTTATAAGTCGACGACTAAGTGTCTGGACACGTCACAGTTGACACCCCAAAACTGCGGATTCAAGTTTTCTCTAACTCCACGGCCACTCGACTCCAAAACTCCGGCTCGACTCGAGGGTTCCGGATAGCAACAGATGGGGGTACGGAAAATTCCAGGGGTCGGACTGTAACTTACTGTAGAGACTAAGTAGCAGTATACTTATTTTGATCGAGCTTTATTGGTAGACGGTTAGCACAGAATTACCTTAAAATAAAATACCAACATGATAACTTTTAAACACTTGTTTTTTTTGACTATTTTCTACGGACACTATTTGTTCACTATGAAGACGAGAGCGGAGAGGAGAAAAAGCCCTTTCCAAATTGTGGTCTTGCTATTTATTCGTAGTTTTCACTAATCACTTCAAAAAGAAGTTTAGTAAAAAACTCAAACAAAAATTAATTACTTTGAACACAAATTCCTATAGGTATACCGGAGGGTCTGTATATAAATTAATACAGATCCTCTATTTGGAATTTAAAGAATAAGTAAAACATAAGAAAATTTATTTAATTTTGGCTGCCATACTTTCGATACACACTGTACTATATGTAAATTATTAAATTTTGAAAGATACAGTAGAAATATCAAACATGACATTTCATAATTTCGATGACATTTGTGTAGAATATATCTAATGATAGATCGAATATAATAGGATTTGGAGAAATTATTTGAAATTGCAAAATATAGAGGTCGCTCCTAGCAACATTGAAAATTTAATAAAAGAATTTCAAAATCTCACTTGGTTATTGAAAATCTTAGATTATAATTTTTTTAAAAAACAAGAAAAATCGGTAACCAACGGAAAGGAGAATTATTTATTTGATAAAAATTTAGTCAGTAGTTTTTTATCCTTTGAAGAGACAACATCAGAATTAGAGTTGTCTCAATTTTTTGGTAGATTATATAAATTGTATATCATACAATCAGATAAATAACCCATATGAGAAAGCCAGTGCGTATATAATTCGGATAAGAATTGCATCGTAAAAAGTGTATGTGGTTCCAGTTTTCTAAATTGTATATATTTAGAAAGTTTGCAGAATTCTAAATACGTTTAGAATACGAACGAGTTTTCCTGATCCATTTGGTGAGTCCACTCCAGTTTATTTCTCGAGAAATATCAGGCCTTTTTAAATACAGTTGAAAATTTAGATGCATCTATATAAGAAATTTCGAAATATAACAAAATTATTTATACATATATCAGTTTCAACATCAAGTGAATAGAAAATTTGAGCAGAAATTTCGTTATTTGACATTGATACACGTCAAGTGTAAATTACACAAGTTGAACTTTTGATAATAATAATTGATTAGGTTAAATTCTAGCATAGTTGTATCCTTATTGTAAGTTTTGTAGAGATTACGACTGTTGTTCTTTTATGGTATTTTTTGGGAATAATAATTTTGTTGAATTTGCGTATCTGATAGTATAATATATAATTTTGATTCTAACTCCCTGTAGTATTCATTCAGTATCCAATCTTGTTGAACTTATCATTTTACATTCATACAATTTTCAATTTAATCAGTGACATTTGGTTGATTTTTTTGTGACAGTAAAATAGTAAATGTCATAAAATAATTGAAGGGCCTTCTATTATATTGAATTAACAGTTATTCGAGAGTTTGTTAATAGTGAAACATTTAATTTGGAAATACGTTGAAAAAAACCAATAAATTTGAAGAATTAATTTTGAACAACTTTGATCTCACCCTGAGATAGGAGTATTAGGTCGATTGTATATAAATTCATCTTTAGATTGCTATTTATTGGCGCAGGGCAACTACTGTCAAAATTGAAATAGAATACGTACTTAAGTTGCATGTACAATAATTGTCGCTGCGACAACATATTATAAGTTGTCTCCACATCGTAGGGCAATTACAATTAAAGAATATTAAATATATAATATTAAAGATATTACAATATATATATATATATATATATATATATATAAATATATATATCTATATATATATATATATATATATATATATATATATATATAACAAAAACAGAATATATATAACGGACGGCCCAAATATTATAAATAAACAGACTCGTGATTAAATTGTTTTGCGAAGGAAAGAAGGAAATGTTAATGGGGTTAGGTGCATCGACATCTTGGTCATTTAGCACCCATAAGAGTTTTTGTTATGTATATGTATTGTGTGGAATTACTTTAAGTTTTATGTTATATATTGGAGTAAGTAATAACATAATTCTTTCGCATTGCAAATTTTTAAGGAAAAATTCTTTGTGTTATGTGTTTTACAGATTGTTATATATATTGATGTCTTTTATATATTGAATGAGCTTTTTGACAGCTGTTAGATTTGGAGACTTGATGCCTTTGAATGAATTTGAGTTTAATATGTTGATTCTTTTGTTTTGAAGGTGTGCACAATCTATGATCATGTGTTTTATTGAAAGGATGGAATTACAAAATGGGCAGGTTGGTGGAGGTTCATTTTTGAGAAGGAAAGAATGAGTGAATGAGTTGAAATTGGAATGACCTATGGTAATTCTTTTCAATTTAACATCATGCCCTCTCCAAATCTAGGAACTCCGCTCCAGGCCCTGATAACATTTTAATACCAATGATCCAAAATCTATCAATACACATTAAACCGGAAATTTAAAACTTCTACAATCATTTATGGACCAATCATATATTTCCTTCATCATGGTCTCACTCTACTATAATACCTATCCATAAACCTAACAAACCAAAAAATCAGATTTTTAGAGAATATACTTGTGAATTTTGTCTCAGTGGAAAATTACTGAAGAAGAATAAGCCTACGAACATATGGTATTTGGTCCAAATCAAGACGTCTTGGAACAATATGGAAGTTGTCTAATACTATTTAGCCACTCCTGAGTGAAATATCAAATCATTTTGATTTCAATTTACATGTAACAATAGCTGATATAAAGAGAATGATCTACAATAAATGATTATTGATATGAAATAAGTAATACGGCCTAAATATAACCCAAATACCAAACTTATGGCGGTATATAGGTTAAGAGCTGTTGCTGCGAATATAACGCTATATGGAGCAGATTCATGGAAGAATGAGAAGAGAGAGAGAGAGAGAGAGAGAGAGAGAGAGAGAGAGAGAGGAGCTGTTTGAAATTGTTAAGAGGGCACATCCTCAGGAATGAAAAATTCCAACTTCTTTAATAAATTATAGAGGACAAGATAAAGGGCAAAAAAGATACAGGGAGAAGACATTTTTCTTGGATGAAGATTTAGAGACTGGGCAAAATGCATACGAACAGAAGAGGACATAGAAGATTTTTCTACGGTTATCACTAATATTCAGTGGAAGGGGCACTATAAGAAGATGACATAATGTAAGAATAACATTATGTGTAATTGTTAAAATCATTTAACATGTGCGTCGACCCCGCCAAATTTATTAGATCTATTCAAATCCAATATTGTAGAATCGCCGTTACCTCGGCTACCTTCGACCCGATATGCGTAGCGAACTACCGAAAATCGCCATTCCATGTCCGAGTACCACAGCGGCACCATGCGAATCATCTCTCGTCGATTTTGGTTCCTTTGTAGTTTCCTGGTTCAGAGTGTTTTTGAAAGAAATAAATAGTGATTAGTTTAGAATTATAATGAAGCCTAAATCTGGTAAGATAACTAATAGTCATATTTATTTGAAGATATTGATTTAATTGCCGGTTACCGCCAGACAACAATTTTTTCGCGGTGTTGCCAAATCTGGGGTCCGTTGGATGCGAGGTGGATTACACTTAACTTTGTTTATAATAATCTATTTTGAATAGCGATTAATTGGTGCGGGATTATTATGTGCGCAAATTTTCATCTTATGTACAGACGTATATGTGTGTCACATTCATAATTTACAATTTTCTCTTTAATGTACTGTTGGAGCTTGCAAAGCATAAATCGTTAGTAACATTTTTTGGTAGTTTTATTTATTATTTTCCGTGGTAACACGGTGGTCCTTCGATTGTTATAGCTACAGGAAGGCCCCTATCAAAGAAAAACTATAAGGAATTTCTTTGGCAGCCTGCTGCAGTCCACTGAAGGCGTAAGGTCAAAGGAGTTTCAAACAGTAATTTTTCTGAATGTCTACTGATATTAAGCATTCTTACATATCCTCAAACCTTGAGTTGTTATTCTCAAACATTGACCAAAAAGACTAATCATCATAATTCATGATAAAATTTCTTGAGAAAATTTGAATGAATGAATCTATAACTCCATCTTCATAAACATTCGTTAAAAATAATTTTTGACCAATTTGGAATCTTACGTAGTTTTTGAAAAGCCTGGAATGCAGATCTGCTTTGTGACCCATCTTAAAATGCTCTCAGTATCCATTTACTGAATGTTGGCCACAATTCTAGCTAAACGTTTCTTGGACGGTTTTCAATGGTGCATTGGCGTGGAAGTTTGTCCAATCTCCTACCTCTTTTTGCTCTCATCTTCACCTCCATAATCAGCTGGAATTCTGGAATATATGACCCTGGTAGGCTGCTTTTCGTCGCTTCACTATTTGTAACAATTCTCTTTCCATTCGGATTATTATCTCCACGTTGTTGTGTGGTCTGTTCAAGGAATTTTAAGGATTCTCCTGAACAACTACATTTCGAAATCCTCAAGAGGGTATATGACGTTGGTTTTTATTGTCCAAGTCTCCACAACAGTAAAGCAGCACTGAGTAAATATAGCATGTGACAAAACGGAAAAGTGACTCTCGTTCTTGTGCACAGTTCTTATAGGAAATCAGGTAAACTAAACCCAATAAACACACAAACGTTTTAAAAACGTAAAATATTTAACATGTAACCTAACGTTTATAAATGGTTTTTAGGTAACTGGTTATATGACCGGAGTAATGTCGCTCGTTTCTACGTAACATATAACGATTTTTCCAACGTCAAATACAACGTGATTTTCGTAACGTCATTCAAACGTTACCGTTTTAATGTGATTTACCGGTTGCTTTTGAACGCAATATAAACGTTTATAAAACAGTCTTCTGAAACGAAATTTAGCACACATCTTACTAACGTCACTTAAACGTTACCTTTTCAATGTGATTTACCCAGTACTTTTATAACGTAATATAAATGTTTTTATAATGCAGTTTATAAACATTTTTGTATAATGATATTTAGCACATACTTTTAACGTAATGTAAACGTTACTTATTTGATGTGATGTACCCATTGCGTTTGTAACGGAATATGAACGTTCTTATGCTACTTATAGACGGTCTTCTGAAACGAAATTTAGCACCCACCTTACTAACGTCACTTGAACGTTACCTTATCAATGTGATTTACCCATTGTTTTTGTAATGTAATAGAAACGTTTTTATAATGCAATTTATAAACGTTTTTGTATAATAATATTCAGCACTTATTTTTAACGTGATTTTAGCGTTGCATTTAGTCGGTTTAAACCACCATTTTCGTAACGTTATATTCACATTTAAAATTAAAAGTAGAAGGGGGCATATTTGACATAAACTGGAATCGTATATTAACGTTTGTAAACAAGTAATATTTGATAAGTGAAACTTTATTCATATCAATAAAATAAAAAATAATATTTATTATACAAGAAATAAAGCATTTATGTATTCTTTACTTGTTACCGTCTTCGGTCTTCGATGGATCCCTTATACTGATGAGCTACGCTTACGATTAAAAGGAGCTAGTCTATTCGTACAGCGACATCTATGAGCGGGGACCGGAACTCCACGGGGACTTTCATAGGATTACTACCATACTACCAACTCTTCAGGCGTCTCGTGTTGGCCGTTGTGGTTTGGGGTTGCGAGAATTACGGGCGATTGTTACACAATATACTTATTTTATTTGGTAAATCCACACAAAAATAGTATACAATATAAAAAAGAAAATTCTTGTAATTAACATAATAAAATAAAAAATGTTCTTAAGACTATAACATAAAATATATAAGATTTCTAGTTTTAATATTGTACAAAACAACGTGTATATATATAACGGGATTAGAAAGCGTTTTTGTAAATGCATATGAGTTCAATTGAGTCGTTGTTTTTAAATTGAAAAAAGCGTTGTATATACAACGTGTTAAAAAACATTACTTACTGTATAACCGTTTATATCACGCGAAATAGTATAAATAATGTTAAAAATACTACGTTAAAATAACGGAAATCAAAAGCGTTTTTGTAAATGCATATCAGTTCAATTAATTCGTTGTTTTCAAATTTGAAAAAGCGTTGTATATACAACGTGGTAAAAACATTGCTTTTTAACTATTTATATCACGCTAAATAGTATGAATAATGTTAAAAATGCTACGTTGAAATAACGGGCATAAAAAGCGTTTTTGTAAATGCATATGAGTTCAATCGAGTTGTTGTTTTGAAATTTGAAAAAGCATTGTGAAAACAACATATTATAAACATTTACTGGATAACATTGAATATCACGGAAAATAGTATGAATAATGTTGAAAATATAACGTTAAAATAAAAGAATTAGAAAGCGTTTTTGTAAATCAATATGAGTTCAATTATGTCGTTGTTTTCAGATTTATAAAAGCGTTGTATATATAACATGTTGAAAACATTACGGTATAACCGTCTTTATCACGCGAAATAGTATAAATATTGTTGAAAATACTACGTTAAAATAACGGACATAAAAAGCATTTTTGTAAATACGTTAGAGTTCAATTGAGTCGTTGTTTTCAAATTTAAAAAAGTGTTGTTTGTTTTGTTATTCCTTTCAACTTTTTTGTATAAAAAATGCAAAAAAATGTTTTTGATAAAGAAAATAAAAGACATGATACCTATTGAATTGTTTACCAGTTGTGTGAAAAAACAATTTATTAAAAATGGTTTACACTTTAGCTGAAATAGTTGAAATAGTGTTAATTTACGGCGCCGAAAACCAATGTGCTCGATGAACTGCTGCAATATTTAACGAAAGGCACCCAGATAAGAACACCTTTCATAGGTATGTCCTAAATCTAATCGCCAAATTTACTTAAACAGGATCTGTTGCAAATTTAAAACATGATCAGCTAAGAGTTTTGAATGAAGCCACTCAAATTGAAGTGATAGGTTATATTGGTATGAATCCTAATACTTCGTTACGTACCATTTCTGCTGCAACTGGAATTTCCTTAGGCTCTGTCCACAAACATAACAAAAATTAATAAATTCCATCCCTATAAAATGAAAGTAGGTCAAGAGTTAAGTGAAGACGATTTTGACAGAAGAATTGAGTTTTGTGAACAAATGACTAGTAACAATAACGAATTTTTACGAAATATCTGCTTCACTGATGAGTGTACTTTTTATTTAAATGGTTTTGTCAACAAACATAATTGCAGATATTGGAGTAATGGAAATGACCATGTATTTGTCGAAGGGCATAACCAGCGTCCCCCAAAAATTAATGTATTGGCCGGTATACTAGGAAATCAAGTAATTGGTCCATTGTTTATAAATGGAAATCTAAATGGTGAGATGTACTTGAATATGCTAGAAAATACTACCAATCCGTTAATTACCGAAGCAATTGAAAATCAACTGGATAGAGATGGCAACAACTTTCTTGACGAAAATGAGTTTTCAGCAAGATGGAGCTCCCCCCCATTATGTGCTTCCGGTCCGTCAATGGTTAAACAATGTATTTCCCGGTAAATGGATAGGGCGAAGAGGACCTATAGAGTGGCCAACTAGGTCCCCAGATCTAGCACCATGTGATTTTTTTCTATAGGGACATTCAAAATCAGTTATTTACACACCCCGCCACAAAATATAGAAGACCTTCGACAAAGGATTACTGCAGAATGTCGAGCAATTCGAACAGAAGTGTTTGAAAATGTGCGTCACGAATTTGAACAGCGGTTATACCATTGTTTGGCCAACAATGGGCAACATTTTGAGCAATTATTAAATTGGAAATCTGTGTACAATATTGTAATTTAGTTTTTATTTTAATGGTACGAAGCAGCAAATAGATTTTCCTAAATATCTCGACAACGAATCGATCAATTTAAAAAAAAACGAAAACCGACGTGTAGAGATTAAAAAGACCTTTAAAATGAGGTATAACTCGATACCCCTTCCTATTTAAGACTTTGAAGTTGGCAACTCCCCCTGTCGGGGGGTGGAAGGGGGCGCGTTGCCTTTATGATAAAAAGTTGTCCCTTCGATATATTTGTTGACGTGTCCCAGGATTTTTTTTAAAATACACACATTTCGAGAAAATTAAGGTGGGAAGTCCTGAAATGAACACCCTGTATATATGTATACGTCATCTGGTCCTGCTACTTCTAGTAAATCCTGTCCCTCACAGTATCTTTATTGTGTTAATTTTTTATCAGTGAATTGTACTTTACTATGTGCTTTTTAATCATATCTGCAACTCTTTGGAACAACGACTCCTCATCAATCAAATTTATTATGTTCGGATTTGCAAACTTCAGTACAAAAGCCATACAATTATCTTCAATTTTTCATGAAATATCAAAGAACTTACATTGAACTTCATGTCATATATCCTATTACATTCCATATTTTTTTTGTATACTACAGTTAATTCAGTTTCGTTTGATAAGATCGACTCCAACGTAATACAGAAAGTACGTCTTATAATTGGAAAAGACAACTTTATTAAATGTTTTTATGATTGATATCCAGCGGGATATAAATATACTGTAATTTCTGGTTACTTCTGACAGGCTATCTAATAAAGATTTATTACATCCCTAGACAGCTAATAATAAACGATGAATATTGGTCTTTGTACAATTCCCTACAGGGTTCTCAAGTATGAGATATTGTACCGCCGGCAATTTACTGTTGTTCCAGTTTTTATGAGACACGTCTTGAAGAGGAAACTGAGATGTACACCGGTATGTAAAGAAACAATCACGAACTTATTTATACAATTCACTGTTACTTTGAATTTTTAATTTCCAATTTCGAGCTGCTATATTGGTTCAAATAAATGAACAGTTTTGATAAAAGATTAGTTATTTTGAATCAAGATAGTTTATTTGATTACGTTGAGAATTTTTCAAAATCAAAACATTAATAAGTTAGAAAGAGGAAAGAAAAAACAAAGCTTTGGAGAGAAATTAATAAGAGTATACAAAGACAGTCAAAAGTACCTAATTTTATGGAACGACAAAGAGAATGAGAAACAAGAAAAACATAACATTGAAGAACATGAAATATAAAAACGTGTATAGTAATTGCAGAGGAACACCAAATCATGGAAAGGTGGCGAGAATATTTTGAAGAACTCTTGGATGGAAAAGACGAAACTAAAGAAAAAAGGAAAGAAAGGAAGGCGAAAACTGAAGTAAAGCAGGATAAAATAAAAGAAGCAGTAGAACAAAAAGAGTGGAGAAGACCAGGTCAGGAAAAGCTGAAAGCACTACCAGATGAGGCTCTAATATATCTGCAGAGTCTATAATGAAACAAAATATGGAAAGTATAGCAAATAGGGAAAATATCACCTTTATTTAAAAAAAGAAACAGCCAATATTGTAATAATTACAGAGCCAATACATTATTGAGTAATGCGGCTAAAATATTTACCAGAATCTTAGAAAAAAGACTTCGAGAAAAATTGGAACTAATCGTGGGAGATAGTAAATTTGGTTTTAGACCCACCCTAGTAGAACCGAATGTTGGCTATATATCGGCGCAACATCGCCCCAATATTGGAATATTGGCGCAATATTGCAGCAATATTTCAATATTCACGCAATATTGGCCTCAGATTGATTCTCAATATACCGCCAATATTTTATTGTGAATGTTGCCAAGACATTGGTGCAATATTGACAATATATCACCAATATTGGATATACATGGGATCTAGTTTTTTTCTAATATTGCCTTTGCAATATTGGTTGAGCATTGGAAAGCGTTAACATTTTTTTCTGATTCCAATATTGTCGAATATTGGCGGCAACATCTGGCCAATATTGCGCCAAGATAAATTTCTACTAGGGCAATAGGAGAACCCAAGCTGGAATATTCATTATAAAACAATTATTAGAGAAAGCGATACAAGAGAGAAGAAGCCTACAAATATGCTTCGTAGACTTGGAAAAAGCCTTCGATACGGAAAAAAAACAGATATATGAAAGATCCTGGAGATAACAGGAGTAAATCAAAACCTAATCATAAGTAATCACCAGAAACTACGTTCGGACGAGACACGAAGTATTAAAGATGTTTGTAACTAGTATCGGAGCGGGGCAGGGTTGAATACTGAGCCCACTGTTATATACAATAATATTAGACTAATTCATTAAAGAAGCAAGTAATAATTTAAAAAGCTATGAAGTAGGTTACTGGGGGAAAGAAAATGGGAAAAATAACAGAAAAATTATGTTACGCAGTTGACTTGGGGTGGGTTGTAACACAACAAGTTAAACTATCGTTAACTTTAACCGTCGGCTGACGTCAATAGGGTTGTTGTAACACGAAATTTGAGAGATTTACCAACTGGTTAACTGGGAAAAAGTTTACTATCTGATTTCGGAGGCTCAACCTGTGCTTAAAATACGGAACAATTACATTATACTTGTTTCATGATTTTATTTAGAGATTTTGCACAATCGACATTTACTTTGCTTGTTTTTTTTAGTATAAAATATTATATGAGACGCGTTTATACCATATGTATAGATTTGTTAATTTCTTGTGATTTGTGTTGCTAAATTAATGAAAATGAAAGATGCAAAGGTAGATCTGCAAAACCCGGGAAAAACGTACGTTACTAATAAAGAAAGAAATGTTTAAAAAAATATGTACCTTGTCGGGTACAGTAACGTGAGGTTTTTCCTGGTTTTTCTTACATTTTATCCTGGAATTACCAATGACTTCATTCTTTTGTAATCATTTCACGATTAACACAACGTCGTGAGATTGCGGATTGATGTCGGTTTCATGATAAGCAATTGCACTATCAGTCGTAATCCAGGTGCAAATTGAAATTTTAGTAACGTAGTTTGTCTAAATATTAAATTCTGCAAACTCATTTTGTCTTATATCAAATTACCAAGATTTTAATGTGTCTCCATTGATAACCTTTAGGTATATACTGTCTCAGATGTATTGTCAAAATTCTATATTTGTGAGAACGGTGTCTGGAGATACGTCAAATTTAATTTTTTGGTTTCCTTAAAAGGTGGTTTTATTCCTAAATCAAATTATTCAAATTTAGAGTATGCTACAGGAAAGAACATATAGATCATATTACTAGAAAACAACTCAACATACATGAAATGAAACTCATAAAACTACAATCCTCTTACGAAGTATCCAAGTTCTAATTCAGAGATAGGACACTCTACGAAAACAGCTGATTGAATTCAATATGGCCGTTAGAGGAACAAACAGAGTCATACAACGTGGATTGTTTTTCGATTTTTACGAAGTATCGTTTGTTTGTGCGATTTTTTCTTTTGATTTTTGATAAGTTATCATGAGTGAGTATTTCAACGGAGAACTCTGAAGTGACTAATCAGTATAATCAAAAGTTAAGTATTTTTGGTAGCCTAGACCCTTCACTTTATAAAATGAAGACGTCTCCACGGATGTGACGAAATTTTCTCCACTAACCAATATGAACATTGTTGCTTATTTTGTCCTTACTACAAGATTGTTGGATACCATATATGTTTACTTTTATCAAATTTAGCAACAGATGGATGTGATAAACGCATTGTTTTGTGTTCTGGAGTGCTATAGAACTAATTATAGAGCGAGCATTATTTAACGAAGATTTTTGGGCTTCTGTTCTGTAACAATTTTTTGTCTAATACACTCACCTCAGAAAATATTAAACAATAGAACATAACTAATAATTTAGGCACTTAATCTAATGTTATTATTACTACAACTTTATTTTGCTCTCCTTTCTTCGAGAATATCCTAGTTTTTTGAAGCTTTACTGGTTTTTTTTAATTCCACATCTCATAAATAGGAGGGCCCCAGTTAGGGTGACCGATGTCTTTTATATCTGACGGTTTTCTTTTTGAAATAAACCGTTTTAAAGATTAAAACTAACTTTTCCGCATCTGTGGTCCTGAACAATATTCTATCATAAAATTGTTACTTGTATACACTTCCGGGGATGTATTGTGCTAACAAACCGACATTTCTCCAAAAATAACCAAAAATCTAGTATATCTGGATTTATAGGACCCGCTGTCCTCGCTCTAGTCAACTGAAAATCAATAGGGTACATCTGTGAGGCAACTTGAGGCTGTATCGTGTTAACAAACTGAAAATTCTCCAAAAATGACAAAAATTTGGTACTTCAGGTACCATAGCACCCGTTCTACTAGCTTTAGTGAGCTGAATATCAATAGGGTTCATCTTTGAGACTCTCTGAATAATATCCAATTATAAAATGGGTCACTTGTATATACTCCGGAGGCTGTATCGTCCTAACAAACTGATATTTCTCAAAAAATGACAAAATGTTGTACTTCAAGTACCATAGCACCCGTTGTACTGGCTCCGGTGAGCTGAAAACCAATAGGGGTCATCTGTGAGATATCCTGAATAATATTCAATCATAAAATTGGTGACTTGTTGAACTCCGGAGGCTGTATCGTGCTAACAAACTGAAATTTCTCAAAAAATGACAAAATGTTGTACCATAGCACCCGTTGTACTGGCTCTGGTGAGATGAAAATCAATAAGGTTGAGCTGTAACATGTCCTTAACAATATTCAATCATAAAATTGGTGACTTATTGCACTCCGGAGGCTGCGTCGTGCTAACAACACATGTAAGGAAAAGTGGCCGACGACAACGACGACGACATACAGACAAGACTTTTTTCTAAAAACCGTTTTTTCGTGTTGTTGTTGATGGTAAACGTAAAAATAACTCAAAAATTTTTTTTTTAATCCAACTTTTTTTGAGGCAAACCCTTTTATCGCATATTCGATAGGTTGGGCGGAAAAGTAATAAACGCAATGTAAGGATTTTCCATGATTCAGTTACTTTCATATTTTTATAAACAGTCAGTCTATTAATTTACCACTTATAAAGTGTGTTGAGCAAATTCGAGCGATCTTTAATTCACTCTCAAACAAATAGTTTTTTTTTAGGATGCAATCCATTTTTTCGAAAGATTATTCAACTTTAATTTATTTTTGTGTTTTAACACTGAATGTATTAACTAAAAACTCACTTTACCCCTCATTCCACGGCTTCCACAATCAATGAAAGCACAAAAATCACATCCTATTCACTTTCGTTATAAGAATCCCTATGTTTGTCCTCTGGACGCCACTGAACAGCTGATCATGACATTACTATAGAGTACTCTGTCATGTGGACGGTTCTAATCTAATACCTATTTGTTATCTTTCATGTCATTACCACCGTTAGGGTTTTTACTTCTAATCATTGGTACCAACTAAAATGCTTTGGTTACGTGACTGACAAGAAGTTAACCCTAGTTTAACTATTGACCTCATGATCAGTTGTTTAGCCTGCCGTGTTACAACCCACCCTTGATATTAGTCACAGAAAATGGGAAAAACCTGAATACAAATCTTGAAACCTACAAACTTGTGGTAGTCAAATAATATAACATAGAGAAGGCCAAAACAATGATTATGAACAAAGCAGGAAAAACCCATACGATCCAAATGGGAAATCGACAATTAGAATAGACAGGAAAATTCAAGTATCTAGGTACTATATATCAAAAGATAAGAAATTAGATAACGAAATCACAGCGATAGCTACTAATACCGTAAAACGTTTCAATTGCATAAAACGTCCTTCCTAGGTAACAAATACCTAAACAAATTAGAGTGAAAGTTTATAATAACATAGTCATAACCAATATTAACGTAGGGCTCAGAATCATGGACTACAATTGATACACAAAGAAGAGATTGCAAGCAGCAGAAATGCGATTCCTCCGTAAAATTGTAAATAAGAGCAGATTACACATTATCCGAAACGAAACATATAGAGAAGGACTGAACATAAAACCTATAGAATAATATATAGAAGAAAACCAACTAATATGGTCCGGACATGTGAAAGGGATGGATGGGCAAAGGATAACAAAAAGAGTAATTGTAATCAGAACAATAATTAGGAGAAATAGAGGAAGACTAAGGAAAACATGGATGGACGAAAATAGCGAAAACAAACTTCATGAAATAAATGAACGAACGAAAAGAAGAGAATTTTGGAAAAAACCCTACGTCAAATTCTTACATCCCTGAAGGGTAGGAAGCCATTAAGTAAGTAAGTAATAAATTATACTGTGGACAGGAATTAGTGGCTCCCAGTTTCAGTTGTTTGAATAGGGTAAAGCAAATTCAAGTTTTTATTGTAGTGGGGAAGTAACGAGGTAGATAATATGAGACTCCACCACTGTATATTGATCTTGTATTCTAATATCAGTACTGACGTAATATATGTATTGCATTCGTGTGCTGCAGGAAATAATAAAATATGAGAGGTTTAATGAAAATTTAAGGTTCTTAAAAGTTTACCAGGAAGAAAATTAACAAAAAAATAATAGAAAATGTTTTTTTGGAAAGTCGCTTCAATTTGTTTCACTTAATTCTGATTACTACGTCAGTGAATAAATTAACATCAGAAAGTACATTCTGAATATTCAAAACATCGACTTTTCTCGAGTCCATTTTACAAAGTGGCATACGAGAAAAGCAACTGTATTATTCACAAGTGCTTTCTTTGTTCTAGCAAAGGTACACCTTTCTAACAATAAAAGCTTGTTTGAAACCAGAAGCACACTACGCGAATGAATAGTTAAATTGCAACAAGCGTATACGCTTGATATGACTGTACTTAGAACGAATACAAATAGAAATATAACAAGTATAAAGAGTAAATGGATATAATTTTTTGAACTCATATTTGGATCCATCCATTTTGAACTCTTTTATTTTATGAAATATTTTATTTTCCAAGTTTCTTGAAGCAGAATAATATGCAATTTGGTCCACTTTTTTGTTGCCGAAGTGAGACGGTACGATTAGGGTTTGTGTGTATATTTGTTGAAGTTTGAATAACACTCGGTGCTAGTTACAATTCATCTTTGTATTTTTATTTGTCTGCATTATTTCAATACCTCGTGCTTCTCCAGTGAAGATGGGCATTGTTTTGATAATCTGTTACTATAAGAAATGCATATATACTCGTAGTGCGGTCGTAAATTGTGCCCCCACCCCTCATAACTTCTGAAAGGAATGAGATATAATAATTAAACAAAAACTAGATTAAACTAGAGGAAATTATACTATGACTAGTAATAGTGGCAAGCACTTGACTTCAATTGTGTGACAGAGGGCGTTATTAACTTTCAAATTTGTATTGACTCAGGTCACAAAATACTTCATTTGAAAGATATTTTTATTATCTTTACGGCACTAAAAACTAAATTATGATTTTTAAGTGGTTTTAGTGACATATCATAAAGTAAATGAATCCATCTCAATAACCCACATTCTATCAACCTGACCATTGAGTGTGAATGCTCATTCGTCACTGTGATGCATTCATTCACTTCACGATATGCCACTAAAACCGATTAATAATCATAATTAAGTTTTTATTGCCGTAAATATAATTAAAATATCTTTCAATAAGTTATTTTGTGACCTTTGTTGTTGTATACAAATTTTAAAGATAGTAGTGCCCTCTATCACACAATTGAAGTCAGGTGCTTGCCTCTATTACTAGTCATAGTATAATTTCCCCTAGTTTTTGTTTCATTATTATATCTCATTCCTTTCAGAAGTTATGAGGAGGGAGGGGGGTCAAAATTTACGACCGCACTGTGTATGCTTGAAGTTGATTCTAGTTTTGTTTTTGGAAAGTGAGCAATTTTTTGGACCGAGACCAAATTAGAGGTCAGATTTAGTCTATTAGATTAGAAAGGATAATCAAAGTTATCGATACATTACAGCGCTTGTAACTCTACTCAATAACTTGACGTGGCAAAGCAATTCTATTTTCCCGTAGTTCTGAAAATATGGTGTGATTTTAGAATCTGTTTTGAAGAAATGAATGGTGTGGTATGTTTAAGGTAACTAGAGAAGGATTCAGGAATCTTGTGGGATACTCATTCGTCTTATGCGAGGTTTGTTTAAAAACACAAATATAGATAGATTTGTTTGTGTACGAATTCCGCAACTTGGCAATCTGACAAAATTTCATTTATTCACATAGCAACAACAATCAGGTTATATTTTATGGTTTAAATTTTAATAACGAATATATGTTTCTATTGAATTGTGTTAAATAATAACTGTTACTTCCAAGAGCGTATTCAGGGGGGCGACTGTTAGATTGGAGGGAGTAGCAAGGTAACGACAACTTCTTACAAAATAAATTGTCGAAAGATTCTGGAACATTATTTTTATTGATTATTTTTACGCCAATAATAATTTTCTAGAATTTGCTGAAAACATTTGTAAAATATTTTCTTCGATCATCTCACGGTTTTCTTTAACAAAATTCCGATGCACACTCATCAAACACAATGCCGTCAACATTTCCTCTCCCATAGTGGTCTAGTGCTTCACTCTTCGAATCCTACTGAAGGACCGTTCTACAGTCGCCGTAGTGGGTGGAATTACACTCAGAATTGAGAGCTCTCGCCTGAAGGTGGTGTACAATTATATTTTCCATGTTATTAATGTTCAATTGAAATTTATCAACTCATCTAGTGTGTACACCATATTCAAACAATTCCTTCTTGAATGCTTCAAGAGTTCCTTCTCCTACCATGTTTTTAGCTTGCAAGACATTAACTTCTTGTTCCAATATTGCTGAGTATTTTGCGATTGTGATTACGGCAACGATGAACGAAGGTTTCGCAACCGATGATTGCAACTGGTACGGATATTTTCTTGTGGCGTAGTTCCCTCAATGCATAGTTTTTGTACAGCTTTGACAAGCTCTGGGAAATGTTGTGAGAATTATCGAATGCTTTTTCATTTTTCAGTCCATTTGCTTGCACAAAATCGCGATAGATTAGGAGCCGAATTCCTACGAGCAGTCAATTCTCTGAAAAATGTTATAGTATCCTTTATAGTGCCAATGGTGTTTCTAATTTCTGGTACATTATTTGTGTCGTTCACCACAAGATTGAGTTTGTGATTTGAGCAATGGAAATATCATTCTTTGGAATACTTTTCTTTAAAATTGCTTGTACATCACTTGCCATTGTGGAACAGTCATCAAACCAAATCCTACACAATATTCTGTTGGAAAGTTGTAGCCAACCAAAAACCTATGAATTACTTCGGCAATTTATTAATCACCTTGAGATTTCAGTTCCACAAAACTTGTGGAATTCTTCCCTTGATTGTCATCGTAGAATCGCAAGTCGATATATAGCTGCTTCTTCCCTGTAGCGTCCGCTTTTTCGTCAGCTAATACTTCGTAAGCCTCATACTTTTTATTTATTATAGCATTCTCCCTAATAACTTTGCCACATAAACCTATTAATTTGACACTTCTCCAGGTGATTCTCAAATTCAATAAATCGAAGGAAACCCCTTCATTCGATTCTTTTCCTCTAAGAGACATATCATGTGTGCCGCAGAATAATATACAGGAAATAATCGATGACTATATTTGCCTGGTTTCTTCGATTGTTTTTTGGTGACAACTTTGCAGTTGGACATTCACAGGCGCATTTTCGAGAAAAGGTTCTGCATAAATTATCGCAGTGTTGTGGAAATTAGGGGCTACATGATTACGGCAGTCTTCATGCATATCCTTGAACTTAATTAATGTCTTAATCATAAATGATCCCAAAACCCCTCAACAGTCGCAGTGACAGTAAGAAATAAAACACAGTGCTTGCAAAGAGCTCCCTTTGATCGCTTGGAATATACTAGCCATTGATTCAGTCAGGCATGATTGGAATTTTATTCGCAAATGGCTTGCATCAATTTCAAAATTGTAATTTCTTGGCAGAGTCCATGAATTTTTGAACAAATCTTCCACTGTTAGCTGGATAGCTCGTCCAACATAATTCTCTTCAACTTCGGGATGGACTGCCCAACTGTTCAGATTATCTTCTCATTTTCATATGTCCGTTTCTCGCGGTTGACCACTCCCCAGCTGTCGAGTAGTTGACCGGATAATAATAGTACATTATGTTACTAGGAGTAGAAGGCTATCATTATTGTTGAGCCCAGATTCTTGCAAACTGGGCGAAACATATAATGGGTCTTCTGCTCCGAGTGACATATACTATTTTTTCTTCAAGCGTAAAAATAATGCAATTTATAAGTAGTAAAAAATTGAATACATTGTTTTTATCTCAACTGTTTATTAATACAAATATGAAAAAAACAGTTATGGCTTGCATAAGCATTACCTATTTATAAATTGTAATATTGAAAGTGCAGTTTTGTATACTGCAGTTATTTAAATTTAGGCCACTGCCACCGCTTTCGGCTTAGACATTCACAATCTTGTCATTGGTGTACATGTTATGGTTAATAAGGTGTTTCTCTATATTTATTATGTTAGAAATATTTTCATTTGAAAGGTTTCCTGAATGTTAATCTCTTTTGATTCCAGAACTCGTACTTGGTTCTTCCCAATAAAGTATTTTTTGTGCAGTTAGTTTCTTGCTGGAAACAGAATCTTCTAAGTACCCTTCAGCAATACTGGTGGATTTCGATCCACCATGTCGTTTTAAAGCGGTAATATCCCCTGCATTGAACTTCTTCTTCAGACATTTTTACAAAACACTTTTCAAAACTGACACACATCAAATTAAATGACAGTTCCTGCCTACTTGGTTACAACGCCCATAATAAGACGTTGCTATCGTTTCTCATTATTTTGTTACTAGTACAATAATGAGCGTTCATTATTTTACTAGTAAAAGAATAGGTTATTTCTACGATGTCTGTTGCCGAAAATAATATAGATATTATATTACGTTTGAAGAAAAAAATGTTTGAAAGTTATTTGCGGTATCTGATACCGGCGCGTAGGTTTTACGTTAGCAATTGGAAGTTGACACAATGATAATGTCTCGATTACCTGGATCATCATCCATGCATCCAGATGACGCCAGATTCGAGGAGTGGTGTAAAGCTCGATTGGTTTTTAAAGATGAAAAAGTTTTGCGATGCAATTGAAGATTTATAATCGAAAATGGGTCGCGATAGTGAGGATGATTTGACATTGACATGCTGATCCAGATATGTAAACTAGCCATTGCTTCAGACGGACATCGGTCACTGTCCTGGTACATGCAGAGGGTGATATTACTCCTTTAAAGAGACACGATAATTGATAACTTTTTCCGCAAGTGAATTATAACGATTTTTCTGCATAAAGTATTTTTATTTCCGAGTTGTCAAAATTTTAAAATTTTGAACATTATTTGTTTCAGGACGTAGGTAGATACATGTACAAGAAGAAAAAAATATATGGCTAATTCAAAGGCCTAAGAGCCAGACTTAATAATATCAGAGAAAAAATTCTCTAAACCATGCAACAATGACGGCAGGAAAGTTTATAATAAAAATTGTTATGTAAAATATTACAGTTTTGTTTATGATTTATGATGGTCGTAGAAACAGTATAGTGTACAATTGGCATGAAATGACCCATTTCCAACTCGTAGGTATATGAAATTTTGTATTACTCGCTAAGCTCGTACTACAAAATTTCGTATACCCATTTGTGGGAAATGTATAGTCATTTCGTGCTCATTGTACAATATACTATAACGTATTTGGTGAACAATTTTGGTTTAATTCAAATATTTTTCATGAAATGTTCCACTATTTAAGGCGTAAACAATGTCCCGTATATAAATTCGCATCTGGTAATTTTAAAAATTTAGCAATTATTTTTGTCTGATTACCAATTTTGTTAATTCCGACTACTTTCTTCGAACATTTTCCTTTTTGGTAATTAACAAAAAATCATATGCGTTCAGTTAACCGAAATGGCCACATTTCCATTCTGTAAATTGTGCAGAAAATGGATAATATACATGTGGGTGTAGAAAAAAATGTTAAGAGTCTCGTTGAATATTAATTCATTATTTGTAATTTTGTAAACATAACCCAAACTTCTCAATCATGCATTATAAAATGTAAAGCGCACGCGGGTCAATTCCTACCGATGTGTCGACTGGGTTAAATGGTTGGACGATTGGTAAAATTTGCCGTTGTAAGCATCTGATCGCATAAAACGCGCCCGATGTAGCATCTGAATGCACCCTTACATTTGACATAACCAAATGACATTTGTATTGTAACGTCAACTGACGCTGTTGTGAGGGACGATACAATTCGATGATTCTAGTAACGGTGCTCGAGAACATCATTTTAGAAACTATTCGCAAATAGAGCATTCTCAGGCTTGCGTATACATGACGTTGGGAACGACGTCAATAATAACGCCCCGATTCGAGATTCAGGGCATCAGTGCGGATGAAATGCAATCATCGACCACCACACTTGCAAGAAATGGATCACCGTAGGCGACATTGATTCTCTTTCCGAAATATCGAAACCACACATGACCAAAGTTCAACTTTGGAAATATTTTAACAAAAGTTACAACTTTAATTTTTTAGAACTGAATATCTTTTTAATAAATACATGGAAAATTATCATTTAACTGGAAGATCATATATGAATTATTTGGCAAATGTATGCATACTTTGCCCGTAGATAATATACTTTGCAATTATTTGAAGAATATAGAATATAAGAGTGTCTGTCGTCTAGCGCAAAAATATATGAAAGAGGGCGGAGTCGAGACGTGACATGACGCGAGTGACGAGCAGTCACTCTTGATACACTTATTTACAATTATATTTCTACTTATTTAAAACAAGAGTGTATACACTTCATAATTTGGGCTTTTTTCTAAATATCCTTTTACTCAAATCAAACATGACATCTAAATTTTTGTAACGTAATAAAGAACTAATAATAGAACTGTAAATTTTTCCATCTGTTTGGAAATAAACTGTATAGTAATTATCCGATTTTGGCATAGTAACACATTTAGAAATGAAACGTTGCACCGGATAATGAAGATTGATTATTAGATAAGAATATATTGTAGCGGTTGTCCCAAAATGCGCGGCAGGATGTGAGGACATACATGAATACCGGAGTAAAACAGTCCACTAAACTTTTGTAATAAATCAGAATGAACAATGAACTACTACCAATCGATAAATGGTGTTGTTCTGTATTATACGATTCTACAGCTTGAGAGTGACATATGGTGATAATTTGCAAGGTTATAGTGACATTTTATGAATTCAATTCTCGTTGTGAGGGATATTGCTTGGAAGTTGGACATAATTCTCACTTGTTGTTGAGTTATAGGTTTGTCTTTATAGCGTAGATAACATGATAAAATCTGTGTATGTAAATATCAGACAGGGTTGTACTAAGTAAGTTATAAATCTTATATCAAGAAATAAATGTAACAGTAAACTTGTGGATGTTTATGAATTGTGTGGCTAATCGTAAAATAAAGTCTGATAAGCGGAATTAGGAAAATACCAGCTAGTGTTTTAACTGGATTAAACCTGAATAAAAGACTGGCAAATTTTCATTGTTAGCTAGTTTATAGATATGAATCTTGTAACGGAGATATTTGAAAGGTGTACATAATAATTTTAGATTGTATGATACTTAATTCAATACGAAATAACCGTAAATGATCAATATATGTCTAATACAGTCTACAAGCGCACGCTTTATATCTGTGATGGGTATGTTTGTATTACATCGCAAGGATCTAGTCAACTGGTCACTGAATACTTTTCTAAAATATGTATTGTTTTAGAAACTATATGACACACTCTACATATAGAATAGGTAACATATTTAAGGATGCTTCATATACAAACCTTTACAAGATAAACTAAGGGGTCATGGCATTTCTGAAGAGGTCACTATATCTGTTTCCTTCCTCTGGGTCTCCTCAACCTTACTTTTGTGTTTCTATGGTCTAAATGAAACATAGTAGGTTCTGAATTGAGTTATAATTATAATTTGAGGAATGCATGAACTGGAACTTATAACGATACAGAATACCTACCGCTGGCTGTTCGACTGACTTCTCAGCAGTGTTACCACACTAGTTAGTGAATACTGGCATTCAGACAGGGTGGCCAAATACATAACATTTTTTCTCTTTCATCAAAAATAATAACGACTCTTGCAACTGAAGATTTATTTTTTGTGGTGCTTGACGAACTCTCGCACTACGTCGTAGCACTTTGACTTGAATCGAGCTTGGAACGAAAATATTATTTTTGGCATATTAACTGGACTGTTTAACACTTCTGAAGCATCCCTAGTGAAAATGCCATATAGAACCATATGAAAAAATTAATATGGAACCTATATGGTTCAATGTGTGTATCCGAAACTGGAAATTATGTACAAATCCATATAAGTTCCCTATATTTTAATTTCCTATTATTCCATATAATATTAATACATATACATTTATTATAATTCCATATAGATTCACTATTTTTCCATATAAGTTTACTGTTATTCCATATACATTTATTATCATTTCATATAGGATTTCCTATAATTCCATATAAGTTTACTGTTATTCCATATATATTTACTATAATTCCATATAGGATTTACTATAATTCCATACAGATTTACTATAATTCCTTATATGATTTACTTCAGATTCCATATAGATTCACGATTGTTCCATATAAAACCAGACAGATGAAAGTAAGAAGAAAATTACCTACTTTTGATTCCTATAAGTACATAATGCTAGAAAATTTGATTAGTTTCTTAACATTTGAATGCCGGATGAGATGGGATTTTTTTAAAACCTTTTTATTTTATTATACCAATATGACCTGGAATGTATTATGGCAAATAAAAGGTTTGCCCTAACAGTTCGAATTTTTACTTGGTGACGATTTTATAAAACATTGACCAGAAACATTATAAAAAATATTTAGAAGATCAAGATCAAATATTTAGTAGGTATAGTTAATATTATAAAAAAAACTATATTTTATTCAAAAATATTTTAGAAAATGTATCGGTAAGAAATCAAAAACAAATTGATTCGGATGATTAAAAATCCAGTTTATGTTCTAAAGAAATTTTATCTGATGAAATGGCAGACTGTGTTCCTACAGAAACAGAAGAATTTTTAGAAAATAAGAAATTCCGGAAACTGGAGAAATTTCAGAAACTGAAGAGTTTCATAATGAGTATTGCCCCTCACCTTTAGATGTTCCAGCCCGGGAAGGCACCGCCAGAGTGCTTCTCTTTCGGTTTCCTCTTTCTTCGGAATCTCTTTCTTGTAGGAGCATTTTGCTACACCACAGAAAGGCTCCGGACCAATAAAGGGCGTTTGTGCTCCTTTCCTGGCATCTTAATTTCCTGTCATTCCCGAGTGGCCAGGAACCCAGACTAAAGAGACCTTGTTATTCTTGCCTAATTCATCAAGCTTTCTTCGGCACTCCCATGCCAACTTTGAGTCAATGACATGCGAGCTCAATGCTTTGATAGCTGCTTGACTATCAGAATGGATCGATATGTCACATTTCTGGTAGTTTCTTTCCAGGATCATTTCCACGTATCCCTCGATCGCAAGTATTTCTGCCTGAAAGACACTCGGGAAGGAGCCTAACGATAATGAGTATCTGGTGCCAGGCCCAAATACTCCAGCGCCTGCTCCAGTGGTGGTTTTTGAACCATCCGTATACCATGTAATGGTGTTTTCTTTGAGAGTTTGGGTGGTGTATTCCCTTTCTCAGTCTCTCCTCTTACTTAGCATCGTAGTGAAATTCTTTTCGATACTTACTCTCTTGATCATTTCGTCACTGGGAAGATTCGCTGATGAGATGTATTTTGTTAGAGAGGACCAGGTTCACTGATTCTTAATACTCTCATTGCCTAAACCTTCCTTAGATATTCTAAGAATTACCCCTTGGGCAGATCTTTCTATCACCAGATGTAGAGGTGTGAGATCTGTAATCATCTCAAGTGCCCTAGTTGGACACGTTATCATAGCTCTAGTAATGTACACAGAGGCAAGCCTTTGAACTTTGTCGACGGTCTTCCTCGTACTGTACCGACTTGCTTTTGTATGCCAAACTATTGCCCCATACGTAATTGCTGGTCTCACAATCATGGCGTACATCCATCGCAGTATTTTTGGGTTACAGCTCCCCCTCTTACCAGCTAGATTTCTGCCCGCTATCAAAGCTCTTATTGCTTTATTAGCAGTTATTTCAACATGCTTATTCCACAGAAGCTTACTGTCTAGGGTTATCCCTAGATATTTAACTTCTGATTTCCATTCTATGATTTCCCCGTTTAAGGATATGGGTTTCATGGCTGGAAGTGTTCTTTTCCGGGTAAATGGAATTACTATGGTCTTGTTTGAGTTAATGTTCAGCCCCACTGACAAGCACCATTGCTTAATGATTCTGAGGCGCTTTTGTAATAAATCACACAAGGTACTCTCGAACTTGCCTCTGACTATTAGAACTATGTCATAAGAATAGCCCATACATTCGAAGCCAAGCTCCGTTAGCCTGTAGAGGAGATATCACTCCCTCTTGAGGTGTTCCCTGAGTGGGTTTAACTGAGTTTGATTCCCCATCTGTGTCTCAGCTATCATCGTCGTCAACAACTCATGCATCCATTTTACAATGGTTTCATTTACTCCTCGTCTTTTTAGTGCTTCTTTGACAGACACATGAGTTGTGTTGTCAAAGGCTTCAGATATATCCAGGAATGCGCACATTGCGATTTCTTTGTTGTTCAGAGTTCTCTGGATGACTTCGGTCAGCTGATACAGAGCCGTCTCAGTTGATCGACCCGCTCTGTAGGCATGCTGACATCTATGAAGTGGTGTATTCTCCAGGTTTTCTGTTCTTATGTAGTTATCCACCACTTTCTCCATCGTTTTGAGTAGAAACGATGTTAGACAGATGGGTCTAAAAGGTCGGGGATCAGTCCCATCTTTATTCCTATTTTTGCTATGGAGGTTACCCTTGCTCTTCCCCATTTTCTAGGCATTGGACCCACTGTTAGACTGCTTCTTGTAATCTTCAGCAGGTGAGGCAGAATCTCCTCTATCCCTTGCGGCAGGAGTGCTGGAAATATTCCATCCACTCCTGGTGATATATATGGTTGAAATGTACTTATTGCCCATTAAAACCGTTGTCTGGTAAATATTTTCTCTGCAATGTCCCAATCTTGCGGAATTTTTTGGTGTCATTAATGGCTATTTTAGTGCTTGTTGCTGGTTCACTATCTGGAAAGTGGGTTCTAAGAAGAAGAATCGATCGTTCCACTTCACCTTCCGTGTATGATCCGTATGGCTTTTTCAGTGACATTGTGTCTTACTTCCCCCATTTGCCATGACCTTTTTTAGTCTTGCCGCTGTGTGAGTGATCTTTTCGCAAAATGCTTGAAAATCAAGCCTTTTGGCCTTCTTAATCTCTTTATTATACTGAGTAAGCTTCTCAATGTACCCCTGCCAATTACCGTCACGTTTGTCTCTATTAAAGAGCCGACGGACCTCTTTTCTGAGGTTTGACAGGTTCTCATTTCACCAAGGAGCATCCTTTTCTAAACGAGCTTTTGACAGTGGGAAACTGGAATAAAAAGCTTCCATTATTGCCTCACTGATCTGTTCGACTCTTTGTTCCAGGTCATAGTGCGGGTGATTCACCCCATTCACTTGGACGTGTTCCAAATTGTCCTTCAGATTGGTCTTGTAAAGAGACCAATCAGTATTTCTAGGATTTCGGATTGTAGGAATCGAGTTAGTATCTCCCTCTATCCTAAATTCGATGATCCTATGGTCGGAAAGTGATAGCTCGCTCATCACCCTCCACTCTTTTACATTTTTCCTAGCAGCAGCATTAACAATTGTTACGTCCAGGACCTCTACTCTTGCTCTTGTGACAACAAGTTATTTGCTAAGAGATATGCTAATAAACAATCACCTTTTGCGTTGTTGTTAGTGCTTCCCCACACGGTATTGTGTGCGTTGGCATCATAACCAATTATAATTGGCAGCCGTCTGCTATTGCACTGTCTCACTAGCTCTTGTACTTCTCCTGGCGGTGTCATCGGCCCGTCTTCAGCGAAGTAGGCAGAGGCAATGACGATGTCTCGGTCGATACCCTCAATGTTGGAACAAGGTCCCGTGATATGTATTCTCAAACACAAATATATTTTATGTTATTTCTTATGATTACACAGGCACGCGGAGATACTTGCCTTTGATCATAAATCAATTTAGAATCCTTGCATGCCAAACCTTTGATTAGGCCTTCTTTGTTAATCCATGGTTCTTTGATCAGTACAATATCCAGTTGTAGTCTAGCAAACAACCTTGCAATCACGGCTGAATCTCTCTTCGCGTGATGCAGGTTAATCTGAGCTACATTCGTGAACGTGAAGGTGAATTATTATGGATGAGAGAGGCCGAGTTACTCAGCCCCTATTCATCATGGCAATATCTTCCTCGGAGGTCGAGCAGGATTCTTGATCTCGAGTCAGACTCTCGACCCCCAGACTGCTCCGCCCAGTTTCTCGGGATGCAGAGGCAATTTCCGCATCCCCAGTCACCCTAGCAGAGCCGGAGGAGATCTCGGGCTGACCCAAAGTCAAGCTTTCGCCTTTTTCCCATTTTACAGAGGTTCCGGATGTGCAGGGTATCTCCATCTCCTTAGGATCCTCCGCGGGGATCTTTTTTTTCCAGCCCCGAGAAAGGGATACGCCCAAAACGGAAGTTTAGTGCGTAACCTCCTGCCTTCAGAGCCTCCCCAGATTGATGATCGATTCCAATCGTGAGGATAGTTCCCTGTCCCTCTTTTTCAGAGTTCAGGATCTTCCAAGCCCCAGTAGTGAGGTTCGAGTTCTGAAACTCGACAAGTTGGATGATCTGCTCCAATTTCATGTCGTTGTTTCTTGGGAAGAACACCGTTATGGTGACCGGCTTTGGGATGTCGTCTCCACTTCGAGCCACTAATTCGGGTCCTTCCCAAGCGTTCCGCGCTGACCCCATGAACCAGTCTGCCGATTCATGGGACCCACAGTTCACCAGTATCATTCCACAACAGAAATGGATACCTGAGAAGTGGATTCCCTTCTCTTTGCACTGGCACAGCTCTTCCACCAGAGTGTCTTCCAGGGTGGAGAGCTGCTCTGCTTTCAGGATGACCCCAGGATAATCCTTTGGCATTATTCCTACCCTAAAAGCTTTCTCTGTTTTGGCAGCTGCTGCGTAACCAGTGGCTTGCCCGGTTACCGTTGCAACTATTTTTGTTTTTTTTTGCTAAGAGGTCGCTGCTGAGGAGTGATATGCTCCGGGTCTCTTTTAATCTTTATCTTCTCCGTTGGTGGTTTCTTCGGGGGGTTGGGCGCTGAGTAACCTGCTTCCTGGCCTCTTCAGGGGATATACCCTGATTGAGGAGTCGCAGGTATTTCCGCACCCCTTCTCCACTGAGACCTTTTCTCAGTAGATCGTCTATGTCGCTCGATTATTCCAGTTTTGGGAGATCGAACGGCATACGAGCTTTGTGCCGTTTGGCCTTTTTTCCCCTCTGTGAGGTGTCCGGATGAAGAGATGGAGGGTTTCTCCACTACTTTTCCGGTGGAAGTTTTACTTTCTCTTTCCATAAATGGTCCAACGAGAAGCTAAGGTCATTACGGTCCACCGCTGCAGAGGTTCGCATGCAGCGGTGAGGAGTTCAATACAATGGATTTCCCCCGATGCTCCAAGATCGAAACCAGTAAGGACTATTCTTCTATATAGCCACGCATTCTTCGGCCTGGTTTCCCACCTTGACTTTAGGTTTTCAATGAGGTTGTCTCCGCTTGGTCCGGGCAGTAAAGTCAAGATCCCCGCCTCCCACTGGCCCGCGAGACTTGACCACAGACAGCCAGGAGACATTGGTATAACAGGTAATTTCGAGGTAAGGTCGAAATTTCACCCGGCATCGTAACTCTGTGTGCAATCCCTTAGCCACGATACTACAGCTGGGACAGGTAAAGTTGGTCCGCGGCAGGGCATTCGAGGGCTGCCAGTTGAGTTTTTAGACACAAAGAGCCCCCAGGTATTTTCCCGCAGACCCCCTCTTTATATAAAATCATGTCAGAGGCCTTTCTCCTATCTGCCACTTGGAGACGCGCCGGGTCGTTGCCTCACCCCATCCACATCAATAAATACCCCGACGAACAGCGACGAACTACGTACATACCTACTGATGTGGAGGAGGTAGCTCATCCCCTACTTTATTTACTGCAATCGCTCAATGTATGTTTCCAATTTATCAAGCACGCCATTAAATGGCTCTATATCACCGATCACCGCCATCCTTCCAACGTATTAGTTACTTGACTTGACTTTTTGATCCCTGTTATTTCTGGTGTTTCTATATTGACAAACGGTTTCAATTGTAACTTGCTTTGAAAGATAACTCGTATCCCATCCTCGTCGCCAAAATATGTTTTTACGTGGTAAATGAAACATCGTTTATTCTGAATTGAGTTATAATTTAAGGAATACATGAGCCTGAACTTATAACGATACAGAATACCTACCGCTGGCTGTCTGGCTGACATTCGTTAACAATTTAACAAATGACAAAAGCAATGGAAGAAGAAATCGTTGAGATTCAGGGTGAGTTCACGCTATGGAGAAATATGAGTACTCGAAGTTCTTTTGCTTCAACAATTACATTGACATTTGTGAGAAATTGCATTGTCTTGGTGGCGGATGTATTATCATTTTTGGTTAGTTTTTCTATGCTTTTGATGCAATTTCAGTTTATGCGACATCCACCAAGCTATATTTCAGAGGTCTGTATAGTATTTTTTTTGATCAAACGTAACGTTCATCGGATTTGAATTATATGAGATAAACGTGCTATGGGTATAAAAAGTTAAATCTCGAAAATTTCTGACTTTTTCCTCCTGAAACTCCAAATTACTAATAAATTTGAAAATCTATATTAATAATTTCCTGACTACGTTAATGAAACTATCAAAATTATACGTATGGAGTATATTATTCATTTGATTATTATTCATGTAAATTCCAGGAAATATTCGTTATCAAAGTAGGTAGCGAATAATTTACAAAAAAATCGATCAAGCTTATGAACTAATTTTGGTAACAATATTAGGAAAACTTATTACTTTGCGATACCTTTATGTACTCAAAATATAATCTAATCCATACAAATGTGCCAAATACTACTTTCGAATATTCATATAAATCTCGACCTCGGAAGGGATTTCATAAATGGATTATATTTAAACATCTTTGGAAATAAAAATAAACCTTAAAAGCTTTTATCGATCGCAACCTTAAGCTATTCATTCCTTGAAAAGTGTTAATTTTATGCATGCATAGTATGAATATAAAAGTTGTGCCTGTTACTCATTGGACTAGTGGAACAACATAGAATATGAGTGATAACGTTAAGAAACGTACTTATTCAAAACGTTTTTGAAAATTAATCAGAATAGAAAAAAAGTGGCAACCAAATAAATAATTATTCGGTGGGATTATTGAAAATGGAAAACGCGTCTGAATTCGCGAACTTTATAATTAACAGGTAATAAAATACTCTAACATAAAGTTGGAATTAAAACTTTTTGTACATAATGTATAGTATATTATTTGGGATATTTATAGAGAAATAAATATCTATTATAACAAACACTTTATTAATTAGAAATTATTACAAAGGGCTTTGATTGACAACTAACTTATTATGTCAAATCGTACGACAGTTGACATTTGACAGTCGTGGCCAAACATTCAGTGGTTTGTTTATTATAACCACAAATACATACATCACACATGACATAATAAAATTATATTGACGTTAGCGTTATGTCAACAAAAAATAGATTATCATTCTTCTTTTATTGATGGTTGCTTTGGGCATGAATGTCATCAATTAGGTAAGTTGCCACATTCCTCGTGACGAATGTCTCGAAGATTCTACGAATATGACCCCATCTGCTGTATTAGCTTGTGGTGACGGGGTTTTTCCCACGGCTTGGTTAAGACGTCAGCTGCAATTTCTTCGGTGTTACAAGTAATTCAGCGAAATGTCTCCTCTTTCAACGACTTCACGGACAAAGTGTTGCTTGATATGCTTGGATTTGGAGCTTACCATTGATGGCGATTCTTTCGGCCGCTTGATTGTTGTTGGATATGGTAATTTTGTCTTGTCGATGCCCATATCATTGATAAGATGTTCCAGATGAATGGACTCTTTGGTGGCATCAGTTATGGCCTAGCTTTCGGAGTGAGCGGTATCTAGCGCTACTGTGTTTTGTTTCTTTGAGCACCAACTGACAATCGCATTTGTATAAATAAAGCAGTAGTCAGAGAAATATCTGCCGTCGATTTTAAATGATCCCCAATCGGCATGGCGTTGCTTAGACAAAACAAGGGTTTACTACTTTTGGAGAGCACGACTGAGTGTCGTATCCCTTGCGCCTTGCAAGTAGCGTAACTCTCTCTTAGCTGCTGTTAAATGTCTATGGGGTAACTCCATGTAGATATCCTCCTCACTGTCGCCATTTGAGTAGGGCGTAGAGACGTCAAGTTGGTGTAACTTCATGTCTCGTTCAACTGTGAGTGCCAGCAATACACGAAGAAAACTTAGCTTGGCAACAGGAGCTAAGTGAAGGTAAAATAAATGTGTGGGCGCTTTCCAATGTCCATGGGGTAACTCCATGTAGATATCCTTATCATCGCCGTTTAGATAGGCGGAAGAGACGTTGAGTTGGTGTATCTGCATGTCTCATTCAACTGCGAGTGTCAGGAGTAGGCGAACAAAACTGAGCTTGGCAACAAAAGTATAGGTGGAGGTTTTATTTCAGGCAAGATTGCTGCCTGCTTTGTATTTTTCTTTAAGAACCATCTTATAATCAATGACATTTTCCCTTTGTTTTTCGCGTATAAGGCTTCTCTGATTGGCAAATATGAGATGTGATACCCAAATCGAGACACCACGAGAGTGCGCTGCCCGGATGGTCTCATCCTAACGACAGGCATACTTCTTTAGAGAAGAAAGTGTACTCAACGAGCTTCGTTTTGGCGTGACATTGCTCAGCTGTTATTATTTCTTACATCGAGGTTTCGATTATGAATCCGACGTGGCATCGTTTTTGATATTTTGTGATTTCTCATTTTGTTTGGGGATTCGGATTATTTTTATTGCTGTCCTTGTATTACTTCAAAATCTTGATTTTTAGCTGGTTTCGTCACGCGGAAATGTTTAAAGGAAGGGCTTAGGCTGTAAAGTAGCATGATAGCCTCCAAGTCATTATGAATGTGTAATGCGTCCAATTAAATTAACTGTTTTATTTCTGAAAATAATATTTACAACGACAAAAATAAATTAAAATGAAATAATTCAATATTCTATATAATACTTCGGTACGTAAATATTTCGATGGTCACGCTTCGTCGATCCGTATCCTTTCATCGGTTGGTAGGTACTGGCGGCCTGAATTGTACCTAGGTGGAACTTAAGCGGTGTGTGTTTCGATTTAGGAGATATACTAGACGGTAGACGTGACTCTCTATGTCCTGTGAAATGTTCAACTAACCGGGGATCTGAGCAACCGGCGGATCAATACTCTTTCGGTTTTAGTCTCAAGATTCGGGAGTATCGTTTATAGCTAGTCACTACCCAGCTTAACGAATACTTCTTCGTGCAGGGACTGTAGTAATTACAGCGTGTCAATACCACACCGAAATTATTCTAACAGTTAAAGCGATCGTTTATAGCCAGTCAGTACCCAGCTTAACGGCGCTTCCCTACGGAGATACTGCATAGATTTCAGTGCGTCAGTACCACACCGAAATTTTTCTAACAGTTAGAACAATCGTTCATGTTTCCGTCAAAACCATAAATCAACGGCCGTTCTAATGAATGATGTACAAAGTGAGATCAATACTCCGACTTAGTATAACACTCGGCAGAAGATAGTGTAAAGCGTTTAAGGTTGAAGTCAGTACCCTCAACCTACGCTACGCACTGAAGGCGGCTGAACTTGCAGGAGCAGGAGTCTGTAAACCAAATCACCTCTTCGTCTGTTGATTCGCATTTTTATATCCATCGTGGTGTTGGTGGTGGTACTCTCTGTCCCTTCTACCGTCGATTCATCGTACGCATCCGGCGTGGTGGCTCTGCTGTTCTGGTGGGGTATATCGTCATCGCGGCGATAACTGGTTTCCTGAATGGAGTTTTATAGTAACGCATTTATGTCGTTACAAATGGGTATGATCATTTCAGCGAGTATATCTAAGACGTCAAAAAAATCATTGACATAATCCACCAGATTGTCCCCATTTTTCATATTTTTTACAATAAGCTTCTTTAATAAATAAGCCTTTTTAGCAGGACTTTGTGAGACGTAAATTTCTTTGTTGTCATCCCAAACAATTTTGGAGGTAGGACAGCCAGTTTTGATGTGTCTGAGAGCATATTTTGAACTTCGTGTATAAAAGAGACTTCATTATAACATTGTTTACAGTGTCACAATGATATTTCTTTGCACACTTTTTTTAGTCATTGTTAGTGTCATACAGTTCGTTATAGTAATTATTTAATTTGACATTTTATTGTTAATTCCACGATAAAGAAATTCAAATTTTATGCATCTGTCACATGTCACTTCAGTACCAACATAATATAATGAACAAAATAAAATAATAATGTGATTTTATTTTATATAAAAAATTCAGTAAATGCGAATAATAAAAAATACTGTGTAAAACTTGCATCATAATGACTTTTTGTAGTACTTGCGCTTTGCCCAACTCACCGCTTCGCGATTAGTTGCAAGCGGTGAGTTGGGCATGCACTCGTAATACAAAACGAGTCATTGTTTTACAATAGTATATTGTATAACAAGTGTTGGCAAGACATTTATGACAATAATGACATAGATATTTGTACAGAGGCCTTTATGAATAGGTTCAAATTTTACAGAGGCAAATCAACAATAACAAAAAAAAAGAACTGACATTAATCGTAAAAACTGGATCACACCAGCTCTTGTAACTTCTTTTAATGAAAAAAATTGGTTATATAAAATAATGAAACATAACTACACACCACATAATATATTGGCTTTTAGGAGATATAGAAACTATTCAAATACATTAATGAAGCAAGCTAAATCATACTACTTCAATAAAAAAATAGATGAGAATAGGAATGTTTGAAAAAAATTGTGGGAATGTGTTAAGGAAGTCTCAGGCACCCAACGACAGAAAAAATCAATGAATGAAATTATAACGCATACAAATTGCAAATGCATTCTGTGAACACTTTACAAACGCTGAAGAAAAGATGGCTAACAGGATACACAATGAAAATGTGACGAAAAATATTAAAGAACAAAAGATATCTAAAACAATCTTTCTTTCAGACAGTAAAAGAGATGTAAAAGAGGTAATAAAAACCGTGATGAGTTTAAAAAATAACGAGTCACCGGGGCTAGATGATATACGATCCGAAACTCAAGGCAGTAAGTACAGAAATTTCACCTGTGTTAACATTCCTAATAAATAAATCAATAAATGATAGTAAGTTTCCAAAAATATTGAAAATTGCAGAAATTTTCCCCAGTTTAAAGATGGAAATCCTAAGGAAACTTCAAACTATAGACCAATATCATTAATTTCAAATGTAGGAAAGGTATTTAAAAAAATAATACAAAAATGAATCGTATCGTTTATAAAATAATATAACATATTATCAGATAGACAACACGGGTTTCATGAAAACGTGTCGACGTTGGATGCAGTGGCAAGGTTGCTAGAAATGATAAGTAGTACTCTAGATAAAAAACAACCGTTCATTGTCATCTTTGTTGACTTGGCTAAGGCATTTGACAGTCTTGATCATAATAAGCTTTTATTGGTCTTGGAGAATGCAGGATTTATGTGTATGGCGTATATCTTGTGTGTACACCATACCCACAGACAGTTCTAAAAATGAAAATAGTTAACTCGTGAGATAATGGACCGTTTCCACATTCTATCAATGCATTAACCTTCATAGGACTGACCGGGGTCCGTTTGTACCCCATGACGTATGTTTTTGCTGTATCTTTGCAAACGCAAATTTTTAAACATTGATCCTTCATCTAGCTGCAGTTTATGAATTATTTTGATAAAATATGATGTATTTAGTAGTTTTTATTGGCTGGTATAAACAAAAATAGTTTTATAAACCAAGGGTCTCTTCAGACCCCGGTCAGCCTTTCACGTCCGATAAAATAATCCCGGTAACTGTTAGTAAAATCGGGGAATCCCATACATTTAACATTTGTTTACTCACAGGGAATTTACCCATATAATTGTAAAATGTAAATTACCAGTTCAAATGGGGGATTCCCCGCACTGCGATATAATTTTTAGACTTGAATATTCGGGTTAGTCTCTTGTGATATTGCGAGTAGGATACATCGTTTTAAAAATGAGTCAGTTTTTATTTACAAACAATCGCAAGGGGCTTACTGACGATGAGATGTTACGTATACTTGAAAGTGATGATCCAGAGTTTGATAGTGTTATCAATGAGGAAACATCGAGTGACTTAGAAGATGAAGACTTTGTCACAGAAGTAGAGGAAGAAAATGATGTAATAGTTGTTGATCAAAGTATAGAGAAAACGAACCCAGAGGAACCAACAGTTAGTAACAGCCAGGGCATTCCAGTATATAAATCTAAAGATGGAACTGAGTGGTCAAAAATTCCAGGAAACACAAAAGTTAGACGTTCAAAAGCTAATATTCGGAGACATGCTCTAGGCCTTACAAATTACAGTTCTGATATCTCAAGTATAAAAGACGCTTTTCTTCTTTTCCTATCTCCGGATATTCCGAACATAATAGTAACCAAAACAAACAGAAAGGCACAAACATATTATGATAAATGGAATATAGAAAATCCGAATAAAATTAAAGCTTTTGTTCTTGTTGGATTCTACAGATATTGAAGCTTATATTGGACTGTTGCTTATTCTTGGCGCACTTTACGGATCGAAAGAGGTTATCGATATGCTCTGGTGTCAAGATATTTCTTACTGTCGTCCTATAATTCCTGCTGCAATGTGAAGAGACAGATTTAAACAAATTACTTCATTTTTACGCTTTGATCATTTTCAAACAAGACAAGAACGAAAAGTAGTAGATAAGCTAGCTCCGATAAGAGATATATTCGATGTTTTCACTTCTAATTGTAAAAAATCACTTAATCCTGTCGACCATCTATGTGTAGATGAGCAGCTTGTACCATTTAGGGGTAAGGCACCATTCCGAGTCTATATGAAGAGTAAACCTGATAAGTATGGAATCAAAATATGGGCTCTTGTGGACTGCACCACTTCTTATATCGCAAACATGCAAGTTAATTTGGGTAAGTTATTTGGAAAGCAATATAGGCAAACTTTATATTTCTATGTATCTATTAATTTTTAGGAAAACAAGGTAACAAAGGGGAAAAGGGTCAAGGTCAAAGGGTTGTCCTAGATTTGACAGACCATTTGGAAGGCGGATTTGGAATAACGACCGATAACTTTTTTACAAGTTTAGAACTTGCTGACAAGTTGTGGCAAAAAAATATTACTTTATGAGGAGCCCTCCGGAAAAATAAAACATTTATTCTCAGGGAACTTCTACCGGCATCGTACAAGAAAGAGTTTTCAAGTATGTTTGCTTTTAGAAATCAAAGAACGCTAGTATCCTATGTTCCAAAACAAAAACATGGTGTCATCTTACTTTGAAGTGAGCATACTGATAGTAAAGTAGCTGGCGAAGAACAGCACTATAAACCAGAAATTATTATTCATTACAACAAAACAAAAGGTGCTGTCGACACTTCAGATAAGTTGGCCAAAGAATATACAGTGCAAGGAAAGTCAAACCGCTGGCCAATGGCAATATTTTCGCATCTTATAGATATCGCAGGAGTAAATGCTTATAAATTGTGGTTACTGCAAAACCCGCATTGGCGAAAAAACAGTTTGGATAAACGTAGAATGTATATTTTGGGACTAGGAAAAGAACTCATAAAGAAAAACGTTTTCCGGCGATATAATAATAAATACATTCAGACGAATAGAAAACGGCATATGACAGACGTTTTTCCTGAACTACTGGATGCAACAGAACATAGAGCTAAACAACAAAACATTACCAGGGGGCGCTGCCATATGTGTCAAAGAGGAAAAGACAGAAAATCCGGAAAAATATGTATTAGGTGTAATAACTTTGTGTGCCTAGAACATTCAAAATCGGAGATAGTTTCTAAAAAATGTTAAAATGATATGTAGCTAGTAGTATTAGTGATTAGGGTATTTTGTATTTTTTCGTGATGATTTTTGACTAATAAATGGTTAATAGTAAAACTTTAATAAAACTTCTTTTCTATATATTTAATTTGAAGAAAAATACAACATTTCTGCAATTTTACGCATGGGTCTTCTCGGACCCCAGTTAGTCCTTTTCGTAAAATTTTGATGTCCGTCCGTGATATATTGTATTTATAATGTCCTACACCTAACGGTAAATCGACAATATTGATCAAATGAAAAAATAAATCTGTTGCAATTATTCATCATGGTAGGGGAAACCGGGGATGGTTTGGACACTTTTTGGGTTTTATTTTTTATTTATTTGTCTAAAAATGTTACCTTTATGGTTTTTAGGCTAATGTGTAGACTTGTCCTTTAGGTTTATATACTCATAATATAAACTTTCCAAGATTGATATATTTTCAGAAAAAGGCCAGAAATTAGAGGCACTACATCTGTCCAAACTATCCCCGTGTTTGGGGATACTTTGGACGGCACCTGGGGATGGTATGGACAGAACACAAACAGTGATAGGTACAGCAACAGAAACATTTTTAATTCATATTTTGTCTAAATATAAAAGTAGAAAAGTAGGTATATCAAAATAAGTCACTGCAGGCAGAATCCCGATAGGTCAGTGTTGAAATAAAGCATGCCTTTGAATCTGGGACGCTTGTCTTCTATCGCTTTCGGAAGGATCAAAATCACTTGTGAAAAATCCACAAATGAAGTTTCTTCGGCTGTAGGTTGAAAGCGATTAGACGGAAGCAGTCGCCTGTAGAACTTTACTTCAAGTCCGTCTCGCAACTTACTTTTTACTTTTGCCACATAATTCATCGCAAACTTGCCTTTCTTCGATGGAACTTTTACAATTAGAAAGTCATCTTCAACGGCATCGTTGCCACTTCTAAGGCACTCGTCACTTTCTGCCTCCTCTTCCCATTCAGAAGAAGAATCTTTCATGATGACTTCTCCCATGTCTTCATCTGAAGAATCTTCTTCGAAAACAGTCTTTTTTTTTTCAAATACCTTCTTCTTCACTACCTTGGCTTTCTTTGCCATTTTCACTCTCTCTTTTAGTTCGAGTTCTTCTTTTTCTGGTGTGTCTGTTGCGATCATACTTCTCCCACGTTTTCTGCCACCCTTACCCAATTTCCTTGGCTTAGCTTTTGGGTACGGATTCAATTGTTCTGGAGAAACGAACTCCGATTGTGCCGATGTAGAAGCAACTGGTGTGGGAAACTGATGACTCGATGTGGGAACTGGTGTATGAGCCTCTGTAGAACAGTTGATTGTAATAGAAGGATCCACAGCAGCAGTGTCTCTGCCTGCTCCTTTAGATGTTGACACGATAGGTTCCGAAGAAGTACTGGGAACAAGAGGGTCCGGAAATGGACGATCCGAGACCGCAGAGCAGAGAAAATCGTGGTCTTGGAAAATGTTTCTATCAAATGGCGAGATACCACATTTCAGGAAACCTGATTTCACATTTTCAGGAGTTGCAGCACGATCCCAAGCTTTGGAACATAGCTCAGGAAGTGCGTAGATTGATAGAGTTTCATTGGGATGGGCCAACATCCATGAGTGGACTGCTTCACTGTAGTATTTCTTAAACGGGCCAAACACGCAACGGTCCAGGGGTTGTAAGTGGTTGGAAGTGTGCGGCGGAAGTGTCAAAATTGTAATTCCATTATCTCGGCAGAAATTAACACCTTCCAAGCTTATATGAGACTCGTGATTATCCATCAATATCAACACAGGATGTTCTTTATCACACCTCACATTGTCTTTAAAAAATTTCAATACTAACACGAAGTTATCGGTGGTCATCCAACCAGATTTGTGGACCAATCCTAAAGCTCCAGGTGCTGCTCCAGCCATCATTCGCTGTTTGTCGAAGCGGACACGTGGGAATATGAACACGGGAGGTAAAGAATTGCCATTGGCACAAATTATACCCACTTGAGTCATCAGTTCTCCTCGCTCTCTCGAAGTCACTTGGCCAACTTGCTTTTCACCCTTTTGTCCAATTACTTTGGCCACTGGAGGCACTGTGGTCACTCCCGTTTCATCAAGATTAAATATATCTGAAGGTCGGAACTTCTTCCTTTGCATAACATTGTCCACTTTGTCAAAAAAGTCGCCGACCGTGGTTTTATTGAATGCAGTCATTCTGGCAAGTGAGGTTGCCTCAGGTTTTCTAATGGATAACGTAGGATTTCTCTTCATAAACCCAGTAAACCAGTCACTACCAGCTTGCCCTTTTCTTTTCCAGGATTCAGGAAATTTTAGATTGTTTACGTCAGCGAATTGTAAAGCTATTTGTCTGCATTTTTTCGGTGTCACTCCGTAAAATATTTTGGAGCATTGTAGTAAATACCCCGCCAATGCTTTCTCCATTTGGTCTGAGAACACCTGTCTTCTATGGAAATTTGGTTTGAACGACAGAGTGTCTATGCCCATTTCTCTGGCCTTCTTTACATAAAGTGCAAGACGAGACTTCGTCACGTTTCGAATAGCTGCCACATGGCGCAAACTTCCACGATTGTTTAAAACATCTTCAACCGCCTGCTGTAGATCACATTCAGGAAAGGTTCGTTGAGTTTTTCTTTTGAATTCCCGTGGCATCTGGAAAAGATAAAACAGTTCACATCAACAGATACATCGGGGATACATTGGACAACGTGTCCAGTTGTCCAATGTATCCCCAACAGGTGTAATCACACATTTCTGGCTGTGAAATCTGAACCAAAAATTGCATCTTCACGAAACATACTTGAATATATTCCTACTAGTCTCCATTGCATGCAAATTGAACGCCAAACAGAAAACATTAAACTAAGTTACAGAAAAACCTTACGTTCTTACCTTAAAAAGTTATATCATAGGTGTCTAAAAGTAAACAAGCACTGTAAAAGTCACAATTTTATAACGACGGTTATTTGTTTCTGTCAACTGGTCTCTCGCAGTGTTACCAATATGTACAATCGATCGCGGCAGTAGAATTCACTTTAGGGCGGGAAATTTGAACCTGTCCACTGTATCCCCGTGTCCAAACCATCCCCGGTCTCCCCTATTATATTTCACTTCATTAGGATCTAATTGTATTTCATTAATAATTCACTTGATCAAAAGCATTTTTTGTAAGAAAATTCAATTGCTTTCAACAAAGAATAGTAATGTCCATAGTCTCAAACATTTTATTTTGTTTCAGTAAAGAAAGCTCGTTACGTTGGAATCCAAGGTAAATATATTTTTCATTCCTTTCAATTATTCCAGAATATCAGTTTTTCAAATCACTAATGATCAATTATAAATATAAACGTTTCGCATGATTTCCTCGATAATGGTATTGTTTTCATTACATTTATTAGCAATAAACGCATTCAGGCTATATGTGTATTCAACACAAAAATAACTACCACTCGAAAAACTCGAGGACATTTTATATTGAGAAACTCAAATTACTGGAAAGTTCCAGAAATCACCCACAAGGCATTCACCGTGCTGTAGTAAAAGGAAATATGGTTCTGCAGTACGAGTTGTTTATGTAGATATATAGGGTGTATCTAAATACCACCGAAAAAATTTAAGGGGTGATTCTGTTATTAAAATTAAGGTGGTTATCTGGTAGAAAATGTTTTGTTTTGAAACAGTCCCTCCTGGAAAAGTCACACTCCAAAGATTTAAAAAAAAATGGTTCTTCTCTTTTATTTTCCCTGTATATTAAGCTAACGATACGAATAAATACTATTTGTCAATAAAACTACACATTTTGAAAAATTTTCCACTCTGAAGTATGCTTAGAAGGGGTTGAAATAGTTAGCCTAGCAACGAGACACGACCTCTTTGGACGTGTTATCTATGATAATTGCAGCTGTCAACCTGTGATACGAATTGTCATAATCTATTTGTTTGTGTTCGATTGTCTCGTATAATTATTTAAATTATATAAAGCCACGTTGGCAATTTCGTTTATTATGCTACAATTAATTTAACTTAAAATGCTTGACGAAAAACTAGACAAATCTCGGTGTCGAGATATCTTTACCCCGACAATAGGTGCGTTCTTTTTGACTGAGATCTCAGATAATCTCAGCTCACATCAGTAATGTGAGCGTTCTTTTCGTTTTACTCACTTCTAAGTGAGCTGAGATTTTTCCTCCCTCTTCACCGATGCTGAATGTGTTGTAAGGAGGTATCAGTTGGGCCTGAGTCGGAAATTAAGTGGAGGGAATGAAGAAATATTTGATTTGCTTGTGTTATTTGTAGTTTTAACCAAGGTTATCTATGGTTTTAACCATTGACATATAAACACAGATAATATATTTTTCTTTTGTTACAAATTATGGATACAATAACATTATTAGATGCTGATACGAATCTGTCGTATAGTTTCAATCTATCCTTTGATGATGCACAGAAGGCGAAGGAAGGTAACAACTAATAATGTTGGAATATTAGACATAATACAAATCTTAACTCAAAGAACTATTTGAAACTAAAAATAACAAAATCAAGCGTGGTTATCAGAGATATCGAGATAGGTTATGGTTATATGTTTTGTTTCTTATTCACGTATACATCGACAGATCGCGCGATTCAATTGAGATGTCGTTCTTTTTGGTGCTTACTCACATCACTTTATCTCAGATCACCTTAACTGAAGTGATCTGAGATCTCAGTCACAAAGAACGCACCTAATATCGACGTTGAACTTGATATCACTGACTTCGACGCAAAATGGCGGCACTGGAAATTTATCTTTGGACGTTTCCTGACCGAGGAAATCACCAAAGACGTGTCCAATTCTCTCAAGTGTAAGCTGTTGATCAATCATTTATCAGCGTCCGTATTCAAGCATATTAAAACCTGTTCTACTTACGAAGACATATATATCAAACTAAAGAACACCATTCTAGCTTGACATATCCTGCTTAATCGCTAGCAACGTACAGACGACTCAATTTCTGATTATATAAGAATTCTTCGACTATCCGCAAAGGGCTGCAAGTTTGAGGATGTTACTGCTGGAGACCGCTGAAATGGACACAAATAGTATCTCCCATAAATCATCGCAATTTAGTGCTATATCTAAATATGTACAAGCCAGATATTTAGATAATCTAGCAATGGCTTCTATAGAACGTATACGTCCCGAGTTCTCCAAACTGCTTCAGCCTCATCTTCACCTCCATCACAATCCCACAAGCGCTGTTTATTCTGTGGTGGAAATGTGCCCTGAGGTTGAGATGTTCAGCAAGTAAGGCAATCTGCAAAAAGTGCTCGAAAAAATGTCATTTTGCAAGCGTTTGCAGTACCCGTTATATCAACATGAACTCTGTATCAGTCGAGTCCCATGAGCTCAAACGATTGTCAATTCTATAGCGGAGCTATTTCTGCTGACTCTCCTTCAAGTTAGAAATGCAACAATCCTGATCACTGTAAATTGACACAGGGCTGATGCACTTATCGATACCGGGAGCTCGGTTACCTGCATCAACAGTAAAGTCGCCCGTATCTTGAATTTACGCAAGAAACAAACGGTCAGTCTTGCCTTTCTGAACCAAGTCTCATTCGTTGAAGGCGTTTGCTTTGCCACTATTGTAATGAGTCTATACACCTAAAAATAGAAGCTATCAACAGTAGGTAGCCTTTATGTTTAAACAGAAACATAACAGCAAGATCTAGAATGAGAAAATGATGCGTGGCGATTGGATCTTTCATGATTAATTATGATAACGTTTATAGATAGGGCTTCAAGATGTAGAACTGGGTGACAACCTGTATCGCTGTGCAAGATGGAAAAAATAGAAGAAATGTTTCACTGCAGTGAGAATAAATTAAATGATTTAGATGAAAAATTGGAAAATATCTCCTTAGAAACAAAATTATATAGAGAAGAGAATATAAATTGAAAGAAAACGTAGAAAAACAAGCAAAGCGAATTGAATCATTGGAAAGAGAGATAAGGAAGAAAAATTTAATAATAAAAGGCATACCAGTTGAGGAAAATGAAGATGAAAAAGTAATGCTAAATAAAGTTTCTATGATATTGAGAAAAATAGAAACAAACATTGACCCACAAAACGATGCCGAAGACATAAGAAGAATTGAATATAATAAAGGGAAACGGCCAAGACCAATATTCACAAAATTCCGGAACTTCACCAATAAAATAGGAGTATTAAAGCAAACTAAAAACTTAAAAGGATAAAATGTATCGATTGGTGAGGATTAGACAAAAGAGATTCAAGAAGAAAGGAGGAATTTGATACCCAAACTTAAAGAAGCAAAAGCTAAAGGATTGAAGACTATATTAAAATACAATAAATCAGTAGTGAATGATGAAATATATGAAACGAAAGGTAATGAACAAATTGACAATGAAGAAATGGAAGAAAACAAATACTATAGAAACAAAAAAGCCGCAAGTAGTAGATCTCCAAAAGGAGACACTACAACAGAACAGATACGGAAAATGACAAAATCATGGAATACAAAAAACTAAAGAAAGAAGATAAACAAGGAAGCACCGGAAACCACATAAGCTACGGAAATGGAAAAAACGAGACTGGAATCAAGAAAAAAATAACATAAATAAAAATATGAATAATGCTGAAAAAGAAAAGAGTAAAAAAGAAATATGGAAATTTGCAACCTGGTATATACGAGGAATAAATGGAAAGGAGAACGAACTAATGTACGAATTCAATACGGCAAACATCGATATTTTAGCATTGACAGAAACAAAGAAAGAAGAACACGGGGAAATCGTACTAGAAGAGGGACACGTATTTGTGTTTTCAGCATTAGAGAAAGAAAAAAGAGCAGCAGCAGGAGTGGCGTGTATCATACATGGGAGATTTGCTAAAGGATTGAGAAAGTGGGAAAAACATTCAGAAAGAATACTCACAATAGAAATGAATATGGATGGTGTAATAACAACAATCATAATAGCATATGGGCCTAATGATGACGAGAAAGCGGTAGAGAAAAATAAATTTTGGAAAATGATGAATGCAGTAATCGAGACAGCGAAAGGAAATATATATGTGGCAGGAGACTTAAATGGAAGAGTAACCAAAAATCAAATAAATTGTGGAGAAATTGGAAAACATGGAGAATACAAAATAAATAAGAATACATCAAGAATAATGGAATGTTGTAAAATTAATAGTCTTATAGTCTTACTGCTTTAAATGAAACTCACTGTTTCTAGTTAATTCCACAATATATTGAAAAGATTTCAGAAATTCTAAGATAATTGACAATTGTAAAATGAAAAGATTCCATGAAGTAAGGGTTGAGACAGTTAATTTAACCTTATAGTCGCTAATATATTCTTCCAACATAAAAACATCCACAAATATACATGACAAGGGAAAAACAACACAATAAAAATTGGAAAAGCTACAGGTCACGATAAGATAACTACAGAAATGATAAAAAATTTGGCAGAAAAAGCAGCAGAATTACTTCTGGATGTTTGTAATAAATCATGGTCTGAAGAAAAAATACCAGAAGGTTGACATACAGGAATACTTTTACCAATACATAAAACAGGAGATGTTAGAGAGTGCAGCAATTACAAGGGGATTATGTTGCTGCGTTCAGCCCTGAAGGTCTGATAAGAAATTAAAGATGCTTGTAGAACCAACACTGGATGAAGCTCAAAGTAGGTTCCGGGTGGGAAGAAGTGTAAACGACCACATATTGACAATTATACAATCATGGGAAAAACACAAAATAGCAAAACAAAGGCATACGTAGCATTTATAGACTTAGAGAAAGCCTTTGTCAGAGTTTGTAGCAAGAAAATATGGGACATACTAGAGGCAATAAAAGTTGATAAAAAACTAATAGGAGTAATAAAAAGTATTTACAGAAAAAAAATAAACTATATAATAAAAAATAACCGAGCATCTGAAACATTTGAGACAAAACAGGGATTAAGGCAAGGTGGAGCTCTAAGCCCAACTTTATTCAATATATTCATGGGCCACATAATAAAACAAACCAACACAGACACACTGGTGTTACCGTAGGTATGAAGCAACTTAGACCAGTTAAGATACGTGAATGTGCATTTGCTGACGATCTAGTTATAATGGCCAATACAGAGAAACGTCTCTAAAAAACATTGATATATTGACTAAGACTCTAGTATAATCGAACAAGTTACTCACTTTTAATACTTAGGAACAACAATTAACAGCACTGGTAACCAGGATAGGGATATTATGGACAGAACAAAAAAGCAGTGAAAACTTACCACATGCTGAATCCAGGATTTACTAATAAGAAGGAAATCTCAAAAACAACCAAAATTACAGTATTCCAAACAGTTTTTAGACCGATACCTACTTATGGCCGCGAAACGTGGGTACTGGACCAAAAAATGAGCAGAATACAAGCTATAGAAATGAAATAACTGAGATCTGTGAAAGGAATAACAAAACGAGACATAATAAAGAATGGAGATATAAGAGGGGAGCCAGAAATAAAATCCATGCTAGATTATATCGAAGAAAGACAACTAACCTGGTGGGGACATCTACAGCGAATGGAGACTAGTTAAAAATGTACGGGAAGCAAAGATGATTGTTAAGAGAGACAGAGGTAGACCAAAAGAATCCTGGGATAACATCATAGCCAAAATATTGAATGAAAGAGGGAAAACGATTATAGAAGCAAAACAGCAAGAAATGTATGATGTTATCCGGGCGTGACAAGGATTCATCACTGGGTATTATCCAAAAACCTGCCCAATTCTGCTAGCGACGTGAAAGAGATGACCGCCTCATGCTCAACGTGCTCTGAAATAAAACCGAGATTTATAAAAGTCTAAGGAAACTTGAGCAAGGCTACAACTGCGTTCAAACGTATCAACATAAACATCAAAGGGCCTCTTCTATCGAATACTCCAAACAAATATATACTAACAATCATCGACAATTACAGCAAGTTCCTCTTTGCATACCCATGCAAATATATGACATTTGCCACAGTCATCGACTGTTTGAATGATTTTTCCTTAACATAAGCCCAACCTCTTCATTTTCTTCATTCATGTCTGAATAATTCAAGTCCTTCTTAACTCGTTCAAATACAGCGTCATCTACGATGACGCCGTATAATCCTTAGGGTAATGGGTAAGTAGAACTGCAAAACAGTACAGTCTGGTGGACCATTCATCTTAGTCTGCGGTCGAAGGAACGATCAGTAGAAAACTGGGAGTCAATCCCCAAGAATGCACTATACTGTATACGTCTATAAATGCCACTCCTCATGAAAAACTCTTCACTTATCCAAGGATATCACAGAATAGAGACTCACTTCCATCTTTGTTCACAACTGGGCCTATACTAGTGAATAAGTATGTCAGATCTTCGAAAACGGATCTTCTAGTCGAATAAGCTGAACTTTTAGAGACCAACCCCCACTATTCCCTTATCTGCCAGTTTGCGCCATTCCCTAGCGGCAACAATGAGAGTCGAGATGATAACTTTGAAACAGCTTAAGAGTTAGATGACATATCTCAAGATTCTTAACAGATGTTTCCACGTGTAGAACCTCCTCCTTATCACCACCACGCGTTGCTCTTCGTTGGAGGTCTAACCGAACCAGAAGATATAGTTTGAACGATTTTGTGAAAGTGGGGTCGAAGACGCAAGCGGGGAAAAATGAGGTGACAGTCACATCTAGATCGATGTAGACCAAGTTTTAAGTCACTGATGTAATATTCCAGTCTCGGCCTGATTGGTGCAGACCACAAGAGCTTTTATTTAACCTGAAAACAAAATTCTAGCTATCTGCTTCCTCACAAAAAATTTGGTTGTTCCATAAAAAATTCCCTTCGATTTTACCAATCCTTTTCTACAGACAGCGCTAATAAAATTTTGAGAGTATTTTTATAAATTATAGGACTATAGGTCTCTTCAAAATGTATTCCATAAATCTGAGCAAATCCATCACCTACTAACCTTGCCTGGTACTTTTCAATCAGCCCATTTTGATTTCTTTTTATTCTAAATAGCCACTTACTTCTCCAATGTCTTCTATATAATATAGCCTAGTCGACATGTTGGAAATGGTACAAAATAGAGATACTGCTCTTAAAATTAGGTGCGATAGCTCATTGGATTTGGAATGACGCCTAGAGAATGTGCTAAAAGCGTGTATTAGCACATAAAAAATTGCAAAAGTTATAAACAATTAAAGATGAAAAAAATGGCATTTCATTTTTTGCCAATATTTCATAAACTATTAACATTTAAGAAGTTTCAAAAAAAGATTCTGAAAGAGGGGGAAATTTCCAATAAAAAACTCCTAACTCCCGAAACTCTATCTCCATGATTTATAATTTTAATTTAACGCTGAAAATAGGTCTGCGGGCGACATTTTTAGATTGCGCTCGCGGCGTCAAAAGCGAGTTCGGCACAACAATTAATTTATTTAAGGTATTGAATATTTTTTTTTAAGATGAAAAAATTATGGTGTATTCTGAACACTATAAATTATCCATTCCCGTTGGAAATTTTACTTAAAGTTGATTTTTCAACAAGTTAAACAATTGTTAACTAACAAAATTTTCTTGAACTTCAGTCTTAATTGTAAGTGAAAAAAAATGTTTAAATAATAGTTGTAAAAAATTTTCGCTTCGAAGAGCCTTTTCTTACCCACATACTCAACAAGATCGTGCCATAAAAGTTAAAAAAAATATTTATACTCTGTTTATAATAATTTTTTTACTTGAACAAAAACTGAAAAATCCAAGTAATGTTGTAATTGTTGTTAATTAACAATTGTTTAACTTGTTGAAAAATTAACTTTAAGTAAAATTTCCAACGGGAATAAATTATTTATAGTGTTCAAAATACACCATAATTTTTTCAAATTAAAAAAATATTCAATACCTTAAAGAAATTAATGTGCCGTACTCGCTTTTGACGCCGCGCGCGCAATCTAAAAATGTCACGCGCAGACCAATTTTCAGCGTTAAATTAAAATTATAAATAATGTAGATAGAGTTCCGGGAGTTTGGAGTTTTTTATTGGAAATTTCCTCCTCTTTCAGAATCTTTTTTTTAATTACTTAAATATTAATAATTTATGAAATATTGGCAAAAAACGAAATCCCATTTTTTTTTCATCTTCAATTGTTGATAACTATTGCAATTTTTTATGTGCTAATGCACGCTTTTAGCACATTTTTTTAGGCGTCATTCCGAGTCCAATGAGCTATCGCACATAATTTTAAGAGCAGTATCTCTATTTTGTACCATTTTCAACTTGTTGACTAGTCTAATAGTCAATCAGATTTAACAATAATAATGATACAGCCTTTGAATGAACTCTCAACTGTTCTGCAGACATTTCGTCAGACTGTTTATTAAATCCTGGTTCTATTGTTTCCCAACAATTCTTCTATATGAGTGGTGCTTTTATTCGTATCGACGGTGGATAATAATTGGAATCTTCCATTTTTGGTATTCTAAAGTCTTCTGAGGATGACAAGTATTTATTTATATTCATCTTCTTATACTGTGTATCGTCTAACTTGTGTTTTTCTTTTAATATTCTGAACACTCTGGACAAAATTACTTCGAAGACCTACTGCCTGGGCCCAGAACCTATTCTTTTTGTTAATATCTTCTATAGACAGTGTAGGCTTAATTTGCCAAAATAAACCAGAGATAGAAACACGCTTTAATCAGTTTCATCCAATATACCCAAAAAACCTAAATTGGAATGCTTTTTTTGTAATTGATTAATTCCTGTCAACTATGGCATCACTTTTTTGCAACTAACAAGGATGGCTTACATTAAATTGATCGACACAAAATTTAATATATTTTATACAAAAACTTTTTTAGGTCACTTAAAAAGTTATTTACATCGCTTGAAGGAGATCTACAAATGGAGTTTCTTATAAAATTATTGTTTTTAAATTTTAGTTTTACTTGAAGAAGAAAACTTTCATTAAACCTTATAAGTTTGATGACGTACGTAAATATTCGATTTTACAAATAAAATAACTCCATCGTTTTGATTAAAACCACCTTGATTATATAATGTAGTGTATCCAGGAATAGTGTAGACAGTGATATAATTAACAAGCCATGTCTCTGTAGAAGCAATGCAGTCAAATTCTGTATTAATGTTTTTTAACATAAGCATAAATTCGTCAAAGTTATAATTTCAGTTGCAGATATTATTGTGGATAAGGTTGGATTTGTCATTTTCATCATTAATTTCAAGAACATTTCTAGTACATCTTACATTGCTTAGTTGATAGTTTTCAATTTTATTTATAGATAAATCTTGAATGGTAGGATTCATACTTAACTAACTTTAAACTAAGATATATAGGTACCTAATAATATAAAAATATGAATACTAATTTAAAACTGTTAATACCTTTTTAACTAACATAATAGTACTTAAGTCTGAATTTTGCACACATTATGAAGTTGACTTTATTAGATTTCTGTTTCTGAGTAGTCTAGCTTCTTTAGTATTTACTATAGGAGTACCAGATTTTTCGTTGTCTATTTTGGGCTTGTTGTGTTTGTTGGTTATGTCAGGATTGGCTGCTATGGGTTGAAACTGTTGGGGTACTGTCGGGGTCGAAGGGGAATTGTTAAATTCATCTTGGTGTCGAACTCTTGTTCTAATGCAGTATCTGTTTTATCATTTTCTAAATTTTCTAGCGAGTATAGAACTTCGTTTACATACAGCTTAAATTTTTTAATATAAGCTTTCACATGCTGCGATCTGGTTTCCTTTAGATGTTTATCTAAGGCTTCTGTGGCACATGACAATATGAGTATACCATTTAATCGCAGTGAAAGAAAATGGGAACCAATTAAATGATTTTCAATAATTCCGAGGCACACGTTTAATGAAAATTGATATTGATGATTTCCTCCAAAAAGACATAAATATTTTCTTCAGCCCAAATGTGATTGTTATGAAAATTTCTAATGCAGTCTTTTGAGAAACTTGCTTCGTCAGTAAATAAAATATAACGTAAGAATTGTGGTGCTTGGCCAATCGTATTAATTAGCCAATGACAAAAAACCACACGTGGTAAAAATCTCAATACACTAACGCCTGCACCTGGAATGGCTTACATTTTTTATAAAATACACAATCATACAACTTGTAAAACAATAGGAAAGGTAACAGAAAATGACACTGCGCAATCCTGGTATCAGTATTATTATTTTTAAGGATGTCATTGCAAAGCACAGACCACTAGACCTTAAGGTCATTGCATTTTTTTCGTAAATGCTGAAGTTTTCGAAAAAACTCGTAGAAATAGAAAAGTTAATAAATAGTGGGCTTTTCAGCCATGTTTTTTATTAAAGAAAAATGTTTATCTAAAAATAGGTTCTAAGAAAAAATATATTTCAGGGTTCAAAGCTTTAATACTGTGTAGTTGTTCAAGGTTGGGAATTCCTGATTTGTATATATTACGGTATTTTTAGAAATGTGTAAAGTATTTGCAAATATGAAACTCTCTTTGTATCCGTTCGCTATTGTTTGTACATTGAAAGCGTAAGTTTTTTTGATGTATATAGCAATGTAAATATTTAGAAAAATATTACGTTTCACACTATCATTTTTGTTGTAGCGCCATAAAGTAGGTTTGATTAGACCAAACCAAATATATCATTGTGAAGTTTGTAAGACTTATTGTGATATTATATTTGAATTTCTATGGTTGAAAAAGACAGGATCTTTGAATAATGGATCGGTGTCGGAAGGCCTGTAATAAAACATTTCGAACATTCAAGAGTAAAAGGTTTCAATAGGATGGTCTCACCTTAATATTCATCGCAGAATCACTCCTTAATTTTTTTTCGGTGTTATTTAGATACACTAATATAGAAGCAGCATCATACAACATAAGTTGTTTCTCTCACATGTTGATCTACATTCAACCTAGAAATATTTTCGTTTCATCGTTTGTAGCAAACATGAAATAACTTTAACAATATTTATTTATAATAAGATCATAATAAGACTTCTAAGTGAAACAGCGGCTATTAATGTTCGTACCATCCACATAGATTGTTGAGTTCAGGTAACCTCGCGTGTTCAGTGTAGACTATGATAATGTTATTCTGGCGCCACTAAGGTCGGACAACATACCCAACAGTGAATGGTAGAGCGTATTCATACATCTATGTACATAATTCCTTATTAAATATAAATTAGAAAATATTCATGCTGCTCTATTCACTGTACAATCCACCTCTCTGTTCTCAGGAAAATTGACGACTTAGAATCTACACTATTTGTTTCTTTCTCTTCTTTTTAACATGCATAGCCATGTAAGTAGGCTATTACCTGTTCGTTGTCAACAAGTTCTCCCCCGAGGATGTTGCCCAGCATTGTCGCTATCGTTTTAGTGATTTTCCTTGTGATTTTTTCCTTTTGGGTTATTCATTCTTGCATTTCTAACAAGTCTTCCATTCTTTCTATATGTTTGATGCAGAATTTTCACCTTTGTCTCATCCACTTTCCTATGTAATGTATACCGCGTTGTTGTTCCGTAATCTGTCATGTAAGTTTTTGCCTTTCTGCAGCGTATGTTATAATGGGTTTATGGTCGTTTTGTATATATTGATTTTACTTTCTGTATTGAGGTATTTATTCTTTCATACAATTTCCTTTAGGCAACCCGAGACTCGAGTCGTTTTCATTGTATGCTTTCTCACTTCGTCAAAAATATCTTCATGAGTCGATATTTCGGCTCTCATGTATTTGTAGTGATTTACCTGTTCGACGATAATTTTGGAATAAATTTCCAACTTACATCTTATCGGTTCTTTGGATGTAACTAAGAATTTGTTATTCTCGGTGTGGATCAGCATGTTCAATTATTTTGCTCCAGCGTTGAAAAAGTGTAGACGTCTTTGGAGGTTATCTTCAGAGTCCGAAATAAGGACAATATCGTCAGCGTAACAGACGGGGTGGAAGAATGTGTTCCCCATTTTGTATCCCGCTGTTTTGGGAATATGTTTTATTATCCTATCCGTTATCAAATTAAATATGAAATGGTTAAGTAAGTCTCCCTATCTAATTCCAGTGTTTAACTATATGTCTTTTGATCTCATGTTACCTATTCTGATTTTTGTTCTGCCCTGGGTGTTGATATCGAATATTATGTTAACGAGCCTTTAGCTTAATCCTTTTGTTCTCGGAGGCGTCCTTTTGGCGTAGTCTGTCTAATGTCTTGGTCATATCGACAAAGCATATGTATGCGGAATTGTTGAATTCTAGTAATTTTTTCAGATATTTGTTTGATAATGAATATTGCGTCAATTGTGGACTTGTTCTTTCGAAATCCTTCTTGCTTTTCTCGTATGTTTATGATCTAAGTGATTTCTCCCAGTATAGCTTTTGTGAACGCCTAGAGAGTGCTATCATGCAATATTATTCGTCGATAGTTTCCGGGATGCATTTTTTGTCCTATTTTAATAATGGGTACTGTTATAGTTACCATTCTTCCATTCGTTCTATGATATTCGTAAATATGGTGAATAATTTATTCTGTAGCTTTTTCCCTCCGTATTCAAGCATCTCTTTGGTGATTTCGTTTGGTTCAGGGCTTTTTCTATTCTTGAGGAATTTAAGATGTTTTCCATCTCGTCATTTGTTAGTTCAATGTCGTTATTCTCCTCATATTTATTTTATATCTGTTCTATGTCTTCCTCCTCTTTATATATGTTTTTAAAGTATGTTTTGCACTTTTCTAGCGTCATTTTATCAGTCTGCATTGTGTCTTCGACTTATGCCTTATTTCTTCTTAGCATTCCCCATATTTTCCTCTGGCTCCATATCTTTTGTAAATTTTTTCCCATAGTCTTTTTTTTAGTTTCTTCATCCTTGATGGTTGTTCCAGTTTTCAGATGTTTTGTTTCGTATATATTGAGTGTATGCCTTTATATTTTGTTTGGCTAATTCCTTCGCTTCTGGCGTGAACCATGGGGTTTTGTTGGTTTTGTTACCGTTTACCTGTCTCTTTCCAAGTGCTTCCATAGCGGCGGATAATATGTTGTTTTATGATGTTTTCCATTGTTGTTCTATACTGTCTAGTTTGTTGACTGGACTTTACAATATTTTCTGGTTTAGTCGTTCTTCGTATAGATATTGTGTACTCTTGTCTTGTTTAATTTACCAATCGTTTGTTGATCAGGTTTTGAGGCATTATGCAATTTCAGTCTCATCTTGCATAGTACCATGATCCCTACCTGAGTTGGCGCTATTTAAGCTTATTACGTGTAATATTAATTGGGGAGTAGCTTCTCTGTTGGGAATAATGTAGTCTAAAACCTTGCCATGTCTAGTTATGCTTCATGTCGTGACGAAGAAAGTGTTTTGATTCTTATGCTGTTGTTTCCACAGAATATTTTCAGTTATTCTTCATTTTCTTTCGTAATCTCTTCATTGAATGTGTGCATTACAAAGTGCGGTGGTTCATTTCATATTCTTGAATTTAGGTCCCCCAGAATAACGACCTAATCTTATGTTCTTATGTTATCCACTACCGCTTGTAGTTCGTCGTAAAATCTTTCTCTTCCCTCCCTTTTCTTATTTATAACTGGTGCATATACGCTAATAAAACTGATCTTTTCCTGGTTAATGCTCGTTGTTATTATCGTAATATCCTGCCGCTAACGTAGACTTCGTACTTTTGGTGTATTTTATTTTCAATACAATTTAAGGAGAGGCTTTGATGTGATTTCAATATTTATTTGACACTGTCGGAATTTTCCGATAAATAGGGTGTGCATACAAACAATAACAATAACAAATTCTCTGAATAAACTCAATATTGATAAATTCAAACGTTCCACTGGTTTCCTTATCCTTGTAGAACGTCGCAGTTCAGAAGCAGTAGCATCGTTCCTTGATAATTCGAGTGGTGTTCGTTTGGGAAACCAATGGTCCACTACTTTGCTGATTATTCAAATGATCAGTGGCAGATAATGAATTATCAAGTTTCCTCTCTTTGGCAACTTAACACAACCTCGATTGATGAAAATGACGTTAGATGGCATAACCATCATACAACTAGACCAAATAATGTTGTCTTCCAAGTTTCTCGATAATGTTGCAGGACTTCCACAACTTTGATCCAGAATAATTTCGTGATTGAACTCCATCTCCTGGTCTATAAAACTTATCATCAAATTTGGGTTGTCGTTCATCTTTGGTTTTCTCTGCTGCTCCTCGCTAATTTTGTTCTGAGATTTCTATTGAATAAAATTTCTGCTGGTGATTTTCCATAAGATAAAAACGTAATCCGGTATCTGAATAGAAATGAGTGCAATGTACCAAGTTTTTGTAGCATACACTTCAATTTAGCTGTTAACGTCTGACGTCCTCGAAATACAATCCCGTCTTGAACTGAAAACTCTGAATTTCGATAGATACCGTCATAAACATATTTTTTTACTTTGGAAAGCTCAGGGTCTACATCAGTTTCGGTCGCAATTTCTCAGGATATTACTGTATCTGTAGAAATTTCTTACACCGTTATGAAATACGTTCTGTATATATCATCTACTCTATCTTCTTCTTTCTGATCCATTTTCAAAGGATTTCTGGAAAAATAATCTGCGTTAACTTGTTCTAATGATCTTGGATACTCTATTTCATAATCAAATCCAGAGACAAATTGTGTATAACCATTGATTAAGAAATTCTCAATCAATGGTATAACGTAGTATCCTTGTAGCTGGTAACTATTTTGATTGATTGAGTGTAAATTTTTTGCCATAAATATATTGAAGAAGTTTTTTGAATGACCAATATATAGCTTCCTTGTCTAGTTGGCTATAATTTCGTTCATCCGATAAACGGTGAGATAATATTCCAGAAACACCGACAGGGCTGGTTTTACTAGCAAGAACAACAGGTATTTCTAGTGTAAAGAGTATGAGAACTTTATCACTAGCTATGTCAGCTTTGGTTCTTATGAAGGCTGCTTCGCATTCGGTTGACTATGTAATTTTAATGTCTTTCCCGAGAAGTCTGTTCAGTGAATGGAGAATGTTGGACGCATTTTGAATGAATTTCGCATAATACATAACCAATCCCAAAAACTGTTCAACTTCCTCGACATTTTTTGGCCAATGAGCTCCTAAAATAGCATTAACTTTGTCGCTAGATTTTTTGATAGCTTGTTCTGATATGATGTGTTTCAAATACTTAATTTCTTTTTCGAAAAATTTACATTTGTTTTTATTCAAGTGTAAATTATATCTTCGTAATTTTTCAAGAACTTTGATAAGTCTAAATTTGCATTCTTCAATGGTTGATCCTTGGACTGATATGTCATCAAAATACATGGTGGCGCCTTCTAGATCTTGAACAATAGTCTTTTCGCGAGGTAGGTCCCTTGATGAGTAGAAATGGCTTGTACCTTGGCACTTTCTTCATACACTGGAAGATGAAGAGGGCAGAAAAATTTGACATTTTTCACTTTGTTTAAAATGTATTCGATTTTTGGAATGTTATATCGGTTGTTTTGAAGTTGATAATTGCCAGTTACTTTGTAATCTGCGCATAATCTCATTTTCGCATCACTTTTGGAACGATTACTAGAGAGGTGCCCCATTCTGAACAATCCAACCTTTCAATAATTCCTTGTTCATCCAAACTATTCTGGGTTTGATGAAAATGGTTTTCGCTTCGGGGTTCATTTGGAGTGAACACTTGTAATCAGGTATTTTGACAACTGTTGGTTGAAAAACATCGTGAAAATCATTCAGCAATTCTTGTATTAATAAATGACGTTGATTTAGATCTTTAAGTTGGAATTGATTAAAATCATGCTATATCCTCCGACATTGAAGTTGACATTGATATTTACGTTGATATAGACGTTTACATTGACGTTGGCTGGAGTCAGAGTTTTGTGGATTGACATTCAACGCTCGAATCCATCTTCTTCCGACTATAGCACTACCATAGTCAGGACCATAGTCAGGAACAACATATAAATCTCCTGTAAAACGTTCAGCTCCGTATGAAACTTCAATTTCAACAACACCAAGTGGTTTAAATAGATGTTCAGTGTATCATCTGAATGAAAAATTTGTTTTCTGTAGTTTATTCCCTGATTGAGTTTTTCAAAATCATTTTGTGATATGATAGTTACGGGACTAATACTCGAACTCTCGTAGTTTTCCATGGATATTAAGCTGAAGTTACATCTTAGATTTATACTGGTTAACAGAAATTTCCGTTAATATGTCAATGATTTGGTAAATAGGAAATTCTTCGGAGGAATCTGACTCACATTCGCAGGATTCTTCTTTAGTAAACTTGTAATACATACTGATGCTACATGGCCTTTCTTCTTACAAAGATTGCAGATGAGTTTATTTCCCTCTTGTGTGTTATAATTTTTTCTCCCACACCATAAACATTTTCCGGATATTCCTAATTCTTGCAAGTTGACATTTTGAAATCAATTTTTCCGACAGTTGTTTGACTGATTAAGGTACCTGTTCGTTCTACTACTCTTGATTCGATTTCCTTTCTGATGCACTGAGTTTGCATCCACTTCCAGTACTGAATATGTTGACGAACTTTTGTACACTTCCCTGTTCTGGGTTTTTAAAGATTCAATTGCTAGGGCAGTCTCTAATATATTTTCGAAAGTGATGTTGGCTTGCTGCAAAATCTTTTCACGTATATCAGTATAATTCAATCCACGAATAAACTTTGAACATTTCTCATCGTTGCATTCTGATTTGAACTCGCAGGTTTTTACTTGGTCCTTCAGAGCTGCACCATATGTTGATAATAATTCTCCAGGACATTGAGATCATGAAAATAGTTTATGTTGTTGAGCCAACACATTACGCTTAGGTGCGAGATGCTTTTTAAGCAGTCTTACGCGTTCTGGGTACGATTTCGTCGCTGGTAAATCCGGTGAAGTTAAACTTGACAGGAGTTTATAATGTTTACTTCATACGGCCGGTATCACAATATCGGGTTAAGTCCTCGGGTCAATGTACCTTTACCTATAAGGTTACTATTAGATACCATTGCACAAACGTTTGTTCGTCTATTGGTCAGCTGACCGATAGTTCAGTAGTAATTTTTGTTCAGTTGGTAACAGATTTTGTATAATGATCAGTACCTCATGGTCAGTGACATTCTAAATTGGAAAAAGAAGAAAGAGTTATCCTATATATAATTTATTTGTGGTAGACTAGTAGTTGGGCAATCTTAGGTTCTTTGGCAGAAGTAATAATTTTAATTAATATGAATTCTTCGAAACGTTGTCAAAATTTTTCAAAAGAAGAAGAAACTTTAATGTTGTAACTTGGAAAGGGAATAATTAAAAATAGATTGAAATACAGAAGGAATTTAATAGCACAATCGGTGTAAATGGATATAGATCAGCTAAGACACTGAAAGAGAAGTACATAAATTACAGCAAAGACAAACCGGATGTGGTCCTCCTTCTCAAGAGATATTAACAGAGAAGGATAATGTCATAATTGATATAGTAGCAGATCAAGCCATGGGTCTTCCAAGTATTTTTGATCCACATCGTCGTTGTACAGACCTTTCACTTTGAAAAACTTCTCGAGTTTTTGACAATACTTTTCGGTGATTTCATCAAAAGTTTCAAAGTTAGCACCTGCGTTTGAATAATTTCTTTAACTGTATTCGAACGTTGTTGTTGTAGTTTATTAACTAGTCCGCTTAGAGCAGTTATGAACGGTGCCAAATCTTGAGCCATTTTTCGGAATGGCGGAGTTACAGAAATCAACCACTGGAACAATTTATTTCCATAGAAATAATCTTCCTTCATCCTCATCGCCAAAACATATTCTGCTTTCAATACAATTTGAGAAGTGATTTTGATGTGACTTCAATATTTACTTCACACTGTCAGAATTTTTCGATAAACGGGGTGTGCATATAATACTAGTCTATAACACTCACTCCCAAATGTGCTCTCCCGGGAAACTCAAGTGTATATCAAGACATATTTATCTATTCTACATTTTCCCTTTTTATTCGTTTCGCTGATAGAGCATATTTCGATGCTTAATTTAGTTCTTCTATAATTTCTTGGTCCTTTGCGTTCTATGATGATCCAGGAGAAAAAATTCTGAGTTTATTTCATTTCCAAATCTTAGTTCGTGTTCTCGCCGTTGTCGTCGTCCTTCTATCCTTCAAATTCCAAGGCTACCTTATGGTTCTGTGAGCCGATTTGTGTGCAGCAGCAAAATAAACTACCATTATTTGGCTCCTATATAAGGCTTTTCAGAACATATTCTCTATAGTTTTTCAATCAATTATAAAATGTATTGAATCAGATTATAGAATAAATTTTATTTTACAGCACAACAATTCAATACTTACGTCACACTCAAATTACAAAACGTCAAGTCTACAACAGTAACAGTGAAAGGAGCAACACCATGCTGGGAGCAAGATTTTTTATTGTGAGTATTCAATCACCAGATCTGTTTTGTTTATTCATAAATATAAAGTTGAGATTTTTCAATAAACAAAAAAAGAAAGTGAATGATTTAATTCGTATTTTTTCGCAGTGAGACCAATAATTTAGATACTGGTCTACTCATAGAAGTCTGGAGTAAAGGAATGATCTGGGATCGAGCGATAGGATACCATTGGATACCTTTGCAAACAATACTTTATTCAAATGAGGTACATATTTGTTATTTTTTTAAATACAGAAATCTCGCTTTATAAATTTCTATGTTTGTTTTATAAATTCTTCTCTAACACTTCTAAATAAATGAACAGTGTATATTCTATCAGAAGATTTAAAACTTCTACTTAGCAAAAATGACAATATCTCCACACAATCACCAGTTTTGCTTCTTTTACATCAGGGAGTTAACATTAATTGCGAGTGATTATCAAAAATTCCCCGATAGCTGTCCACTCAATCTCACGAGTATACAGTAATGTTCTTCTTATTTATTTGAATAGTTTTCAACACAACGGGTGAGATAAATTTATACACACGGTATATCTACTTACGTAATTTATTTATACACTTATCTATTCACTTATACTTTATTTATGTACACACTTAATTTCTAATTTTTTTTAAATACAATGTATATTCACTTACATATTGATATAAATACTTTATTATTCACTATTTCACTGTTCTCCTCTGTTCGTTATGAAATCAAACTGTAGACTGAACTGTTGTTCCTAGGTAGTCGCTTATACATTGAAACGTTTTCCTGGAATAGTCCTTTCAAGGAATCAATGCGCTACCGCCAAAATTTTAACTTTTAGATATCGTATAGACAGAGTCGGATTCAGGGACTATACCAATACCATTTCGTAACATTAACCCCTTCTTAAAAGGAAGTTAAATTGGCAACTGGACCCATTTCTTCACTTCCCAGTTGTATAGAAATAACAGGGCACCGTCTTCATCGGGTTTCGATAATTGGGGGGTATAGCTGTAAATTAATATGTGGACAACGGTGTCATGGAAGATCACCTCTACCATGTTCCTGATAACTCGCCAGTCTGGTTGCTCTCTATCCTTGGCATAACCAGTTTTTTCACGCTAGATTCCAAGACATGGTCTCGAAGGCTTCGAAGCGCTTCCCACACATCACGCTAGATGGATCGATTTTAGAATTCGTTTTTGGTCACCAGGTAGAAGACATACCGCGAATTGTGTTTGACCCTCAAATTCTATCCAGGGACTGGAATCTGAACTTCAAGTTTTTCAATTTGCCCGAACTTCCTTCGAAAGACGGTCGCCAACCCTCGTGGGTGTTTGTTACCGGCGGATATATTCTGTGCCAGTTAATACTTTTCTGGGAGCGTGAACAAATTTTGTCGTTGTTCTGTAGTGACTCCATAAATTCTTCGAAGGCAGGATCAGGCTCTTCTCGGATATGGTTTACTCCTTTCTCTAAGTTATGGTCTACTTCAAATGGCGCTAGTCGGTTTTGGTGAACTATCTTCTATTTTCTATCCATTGATCCACTTCTTGATTAAGTACGGACCTTCCCATGATTTCTATAATTTTGTTGAAATCCCTTTTCTCCTCGTCGCGTTGTGTAACCATTATTTGACCCTTCTTGGGAACTGTCTTCTCTAGCCTGCGTGTATTAGCGTTTTTTCATTCGTTCGCTGAAAACTTGAAAATTCGTGCGAACCAATTTGTGCACATCGTCCATCTTTCTTTTAAATTGGATCACGTATTCTTCTCCCGCTAGGTCTTCTTCCTGTCGACAAGCAAATTGTATGTCACAAAGTAGCCTTATTTCGCGTCAAAACAAGATTCTCGCAAGGGTTTCACCCATGAACTCATTGATAGCAGATCGATAAGACACTGGTATACCCGTCTCAGACTTTCTAGTGGGTGGAAACTACTTTAGGCAGGAATTTTTCATTAGTTCAGGTCATTCTCTCGACCATTACATCTGACTGTAGATGCAACGCTGTTGTTCTGATTTTCTTCATTCCCAGCTTGTCACAAATCTCCTGGAATATCTATCTCTCAAAATTTCTTCCTCGATCATTGTGGACTTCCAAGGGCACTCCATATTGGTTGATAAATTCTTTCACCAGTACATCCGCGACAGTTGTGGCCTTCTGATTCGCGATTTCGTAAATTTCAACCCACTTTGTGAAATAATCCATTACAACCAGGATGTATTTACCACCGTTTTCTCTCGGCGGAAATTGTCCAGCGATATCAAAAGCAATTCTTTCGATAGGGCTTCCAATATTGTATGGTTTCATAGGTGCCTTTCTCTTGCGATGTAGTCCATTACTCGTAGCACATTTCTCACACCAGTCTTTCACATCTCCCTTCGAGTAAAACATTTCACGGGCTCGCTGAAGTGTTTTCTTCACTCTCAGATGACCTCCTGATACTATCGTGTAATTTCCTCGGTACCTCAGCTCAATGATCTAATAACCCATAGATACAACTTACAGAAATAAACTTGTCCCAATATGGAATTGCTTATTTACGTGGAAAGTGTGCCCCTCCATATTAATTAACAAACTTACTCTATTACAAATATTGTTATGTACGGAGAAACTTAAAACATTGTTTATAATTACTTTTGAATTCGTTTTCCGTATAAATTTCATAAAAGAAAGGTAATAATAGTCTCTTAGGCCAAATTAAACATAACTTCAAGGTTTGTTTTGGAATTTAGGGTTTGAAAAAAATATTTATTTTCTTCTATAACTTTAAAACAACTGAAGTGTGGCGACGCAGCAATAATTGATTACACGCAATGATTCAATAAATCCATTATTGCTCTAATAGTGAATGCAACGTAATCCCCACTCATTGCCCCAGTCGGCTCCTCCCCACGTCTTGTCTATAAGCAATCTTGGCTACTGTTAATGAATGAATTGTTTCATCTGTGATTATTAGATAATTGCCTCAGCTACTCTCGTTCTCGGATAACTAGCTGTCTTCTCTCCTCGGAATCATCCTCGTGTTCAAGGACAAGAGAGTCCCATTGATCTCAATATGCCCTGAATGGCGGTGAAAATCTTGACACATAGGTGATGATCATTCTCCTGATCTTCTCTGATCTTGGCGGGTTAACATTATTCGTTAACTACCATAATTCTTGAAACTTCAACTCGTGTCCGCCTCTTGTTCTTCAGATAGAATCGGTACGTGTTTTAAATGGTTGTGACCATATCGCGGTCCAATTTTTTCTTCAGCTGCCCATAGTCATCCGTTTCTTCACGTGGTATCGTCTGAAGTACATCTAAGGCATCTTCCCGAAGTGCACTGCCTTCTCCCTATCGGACCATTTATTCACTCTAGCGGCTGCTTAAAACTGCTTCACATAATTGGTCTACGACGTCTTTCCGTCGAACGTTGGGGCCTTGACTCGGCAAAACTGCCAATATCTTCTATCTTGAGGTGTGTTTCTAGCTTGCAGGGTTTTATTGGTTTGATCATCTTTTCTTCTGCTGGCGTGTCTCGTGTTCTTAAATATGTCAGCTTTCTCTCTAACTCCATGATTTTCTTTTCCATCGTTGTCACCTTATCCTCAATATCCGATTTTAAAGACGAAATTTTATTTTCAACGTCCGCTGCAATGTCATTTTTCATTGATAAAATTTCGCAGAAATGTCGTTCTTCATAGTTGAAATTTTCTCGTCCATCTTAGCAGAAAGATTATCCATCATAGTTGAAATCTTCTCTATTAGTAGAAATGTTGTCCATGTTAGCAGAAATGTCGTTCTTCATAGTTGAAATCTTCTCGTCCATATTAGCAGAAGTTGACGAGATTAAGGTGGAAGTCCCGTCGTTGAATTCAAGTGCTTCTGGATACAAGCCGTCACTTTCCAGTGCCATTTTGAGTCTTTCTACTAATTCATTCTTCTTTTCGGACCTTTCCAAGTCACGATTCTCTAATTCTGCTTTTAGTTCCGTCATTTTCAGGTCACTAAGTCTCTTGGCCATTTTTACGTAACTATTTATTTATATTACCCCACGCGTCACACCAATTTAATGTTTTTCTTATTTATTTAAATAGTTTCTAAAACAACGGGTGAGATAAATTTATAAACACGGTATACCTAATTTGGTAATTTATTTATACATTTAACTAGTCGCTCATACTTAATTTATGTACACACTTAATTCTAATTTATCTATATACACTGTTTATTCACTTACACTTAATTAATATAAATACTTTATTATTCACACTTTCACTGTTCTGCTGTGTTCGTTATGAAACCATACTTTCAGAACCATTTGGATTCCTGAAATATCTAGATTGCGACCTTCCCAGTTATCACTGCGCTCCCGCCAAAATTTTAACTTTTAGATATCGTATTAGACAGGATCGAATTCAGGGAATACACCAGTGTGCGATTTCATAACAATATCATTAATACCGTAGTGTCCAATAATCTCTCAACATTAGCAGTCACGTTACACAGTCACTTAATCTAGCTCGCTAACTCGAACGGCTTGATTCTGTTGAGCCTTCTTAATAGATTGGTATTTTCGAGGAGCTGGGTAACCTTAACGTTGGAGTAACCGTTGTTCATAATTACTGGATAATTTGGCTAATGGTCTGGTCAACAGTTTCTGCATCTGGGTACCTACGGAGATCACTATTACGGTGGTGTCAGGGTACGATGCTCTTTTATTTTTTATTTTGGAGCGCCAAAGCTGTATACAATATGTCCAAACGGGCTTCAATATCTGATTACAGAGGAGCAGTTTGTTGTGTGTGGGCAACTTGGAGTTACTTCCTAGCAGCCAGTACATATTTTCATATTTTGTGCCAAGGACCTCGCTTTTATTTTTAAAGGGAACTCTCCAGCGAAATCGGGCATCGACTGTCATTCCCAAATACTTTGCAGTTTTAGTATAAGGAATTTGAGAGTTTAAATATTTTTATTTCGTTTATCAATTAGGATAACACGAGCAGATTTGTTTTCATTCAATTTGATATGCCATCTTTCAGTCCAGGTGTTAATCTGGTCTAACATTAACATTATGTGTTTAGAGAAATTTACTATAATACAACCAAAAACTAAAATGTAATACTTAGTTGTTCATAATGTAAAAAACAAAAAAAACTATGAATGTCAGTGGAGTAGATATTCAAAATGCTCACTGCTAACGACTTCCTAGCAAATAGTAACTTATATCTATAATGGAAGAGACGGGTTGTGTGGTAATTTCTTTATTGACTGTACTTACCGGAAAACAAAGCAACTAGTACGGCGAGCAACCGTTTATTTTTGTATCCGTAAATATTCTTAATTTCTCAAAGAATTGAATATCTTTAATTAATAGAATCTATATAAACCAACGCAGTAATATAGTAGCAATTAACAGTGCTAAATTTATTTCTAAAAGTTGAAGTGTACGTGCAATAAGTGCAATAGAAACTAATTTACCGTGAGTACAAAACTTTAATTCTAAGAATTTAGTATCGATAAACTCAACAAAAAGTAGCCATGCCTACGTTATCAGTTTGTGTTAATTGTTCGAAATCGGTAGGAGCTGCCGATCGCAAGCTTCAGTGTGATGGTTGTAAACAACCGATCCACATCACTTTTACTGATGTGTCTACCGATGATCGAGTGACGAGGCAGAAAGTACGAGGACTATGTATTTTATCCTACTCTTGTAATTCAAACGTTGGAAGCATTGCACAAATTTAAAACCTTTTGCTTGATTTTAAAAAGGATATTAATAATAAAATAACCGAGTTTGAAAACAAATTGTCAGAATTAAATGACAAATTAAATCAAATGGATTCATTAAAATCAACGGAAATTACCGATACTATCGCCAATGAAGCTATGGATCGCATTAATCGTGCTAAGAATATTTTGATTAGGGGCGTTCCAGAGCACATGGGCGATATTCAGTCCAAGAAGGATCACGATTTAAATAAAGTAAAGTCAGTGCTGAACGTTGTCGGTTGCCAAGAAAATCACGTGGCATTCTACAGAGTAGGTAAACCAAAATCAAACCAGCGTTTTCCTCGCATGGTAAAAGTTGTAATGTCTTCGGAATACCAAACTAAACAGATACTAAGAAATAAATCAAAACTGTTGGAATTCCAAGCCACTGAATCTTTCTCCATAATAGATGATAAGACACCTACCTATCCAATAGCAGCGACTCAAAGATCTTCGCAATGAATTGGAAACGAGAAGAAACAATGGTGAACATGACTTGACAATCAAATATATTCAAGGTACTCCAAAGATAACGAAATTTCGTCAATAATTCTGATTCTTCAAACTTTAACGACTAGCTACTTTTTTATACCAATCTTGATTCCCTGACCGCTAAACTTAATGAGTTATTATGCAATGTGCAATTGTTAAAACCACATATTATTATAATATCGGAAAGCTGGCTTAAACCAACCATACTCGACTCTGTAATCGATATAAATGGATAAACATTATTTCGTAAACATTGAGAGCACCATGTAGGTGGCGGTGTGTGCTTGTACTTGGTTGATGTCATTACTTCTTCGTTCTCAGTCACGGTGGGTGACTTTGATATTCCAGGTATAGATGTCATCCATCTGTGCATTGCTAAAAACTTATTTTCAATTAATCTCGTTTGCTCATATCGACCAGCAGACACCCATCGGAAAAATAACATCTTGTTGATCGATAAAGTGTCTGAAATGTCGGAGCTTGATAATCTTATACTAGTCGGTGACTTCAGCTTTAATGAAATTGTCTCGAAAACGACATTTCTATCTAATGGCGATAGTTCGCATAATCTTTTTCAAAATTTTATTTTAAACTCCAACCTATCCCAACTTATAGAAGAACCCACCAGATTTAGAATCAACAAGCAACCGTCTACTCTGGACCTTATTCTTACCAATGAAGACAATCTTCTAACAACTCCCTAAAATAGTTCCCCAATAGGTAAATCTGATCATGCAGTCATAACAACTCACATTCAGTTTAATGTAAACTCCTCTCCAATTTTGATTAACACACTCACAATTATACTGACTTTAACAAAGTTAACGACGACTTATCCCAGCTCGATTGGCATTCTGTGTTGAATTTGTCTATTGATTCTTCGACAATAAGGAATACCTTCCTTCAAATCACCCGTAAAACAATTAGTGAGAATACAATCCAACGTAAAATTTCTAAAAATAACCTAAAACCTTGGATAAATAACCAGGCAATACATTGAATCAGACACAAGCGACACCTCTGGCGAAAATACAAACAAACCAGCCTCACTGTAGATTTCAGTAACCACCGCAATTTTTCTAATCGGGTCAAAGTACTACTTGATAATCTCAGGCACAACTTTAAAGAATCAATTATTTTAAATACATACTTTCCTCACTATCATCTAAAGTCGCTATTCCTCTGCTTCTAAAAGATGACGGTAGTCTTTGCTCGTCAAATAAAGAGACTTCTGAAACACTCTCACAGACATTCTAAAAACGAACTTCCTAATGACAATGTGCCTGACATTATATCCCCCCGTCTCTTCGCCACTATTGACAATATTCTGTTCTCAAATGACAAAATCAAACAGCATTTGCTAAACCTGCGCACTAAACGCCTCACCTGGCTTAGATGGTCTGACACCCTACTTTATTAAAAGATGTTCCGACGCTCTCGCTACTCCGCTATGCTTAATAATGCAATCGTCCTTTACAAACTGCTCTCTGCCTTCTAGTTGGAAACTAGCTTCTGTCACCCCCATTTTTAAGAAGAGCAATAGGCTCGATAGCCACAATTATCGCCCAACAAGTTTATTAGCCGTCGTCAGTAAAGTAATGGAATCCATTATTGCCGAGACTATGATGGATTTCCTTCTCGAACAACATATTATTCCAAAACAACAACACGGATTTATTCCAGGGCGGTCAACACTTACCAACTTACTTCATTGTGTGAATGACTGGACATCATTCTTGAAAAATAGAGAACCTATTGATATAGTATTTTCAGATTTTTCTAAGCCTTTGGACTGGGCTCCCAAGCGAAGACTCCTGTACAAGTTAGAATATTTCGGTATTAAAGGAAACTTAAAACCATGGATTGAAAACTTTTTGATGGATCGTTTCTACAAGTTTTGAGTTGGTGACTACTTTTCTCATAAGAGACCAGTTGGAAGTGGAGTTCCGCAGGGCTAAGTTTTGGACCCACTTTTGTTTACAGTGTACACTAGCGATTTACCGTTTCACGTATCTCCAGCAAAATATCGCAATATGCCGACGACTCAAAAATATATGACAATCCCATCACAAGTCATCTATCTATTCAAAACGACCTAATGGCAATACATCAGTGGTCTTCGGAATGGTTACAACCATTGAACACTGAAAAATGTGTAGTGCCTCACGTCGGTAAAAACAACCCACATTTTGATTATTTTATTGAAGGTCAAATTCTAATCACAGTGACCTCTCATAATGACCTGGGTGTTATCGTGAATAGTGACCTATCGTGGCCCGATCATGTGCTCTCAGTATCCAAACGTGCAAATACCAGACTTTATCTTATTAGGAAATGCTTCTGAAAAGTATCCTTTCAGAGCTTCCGCAAATTGTATGGTACTTACAACAGACCTATCCTTGAATACGCCGGCCCTGTCTAGTACCTGGACTTAACTCGTGATAGAACGTTGCTTTAAAGTGTACAGCGGAAGGCTACCAGAGTTGCTTTTGGACCTATAATACCTTCACATGAAGAAAGATTATCCATTCCAAATCTCACCACGTTTGAGCTGCGTAGGTTACGAGGCGATCTTATTGTAGCCTTTAGAATTCTTAAATATAATTTTGGTGATCTAAATACAGTTTTCACCCTAAATACGGACACGAGATTTCGAGGACACCAGTTCAAGTTAAAAAAAAAATTTTTGCGGTTAGATCGAGACAAAACTTTTCACCAAACAGAATTTTCAATATTTGGAATGATTTGGACAGTGAAATTGTCTCAGCAACAAGTGTCAACATATTCAAAAATAGACTATTTAATAACTTTTAGAGCTTAATCGTAATTTCTTCTTCCTTTTATTTGTTTGTTCACTACTAGTAGGTATTTCTTTTGAAATGTATTTTTTTTGGGTATAATAGGAACCAGCTCCTCCGCCCTCATCAATTTGTAATAATAATAATAATAATAATAATAATAATAATAATAATAATAATAATAATAATAATAATAATAATAATAATAATAATAATAATAATAATAATAATAACTTGTCCATCAGCAATTAGGAATTAAGTATAAACTTTTTGACGTGATGCCTCCTCCGTACTACAAGTACAACCCCTTACCAGTTATAGAAAGTCATGACGTGGTGCTTTACTGGGATAGACCGATGCAAACTGATCGCACTGTGGATTATAATAGGCCAGATATCGTGTTGATTCATAAAGATAAAAAAACAGGAATTATCATCGACATTGCTGTACCTCTCAGTCACAACATCAGGAAGATCGAGACAGAAAAGTATACCAAATATGAAAATGTCGCCTATGAAGTCAAGAATACTTGGAAACTAAATACAGTGAAAATAGTCCCCTTAGTGTTTTCGGTGGAAGGGATTGTCAGTGACCAGCTTTCCAAAAATTTAGGAGAATTAGAGTTGCCACATAACATAGTGGACATCGGACAAAGAGCAGTCTTACTGCAAACATGCCATATAATCAGGAAATTTTTAAACTAGCAGAGACAAACTGAATTGTTTCCTCTCTAGCATATTAAAACCGCACGCCTCTAGGAGGTAGATGAAATAATAATAATAATAATAATAATAATAATAATAATAATAATAATAATAATAATAATAATAATAATAATAATAATAAGAACAGCTGACAATAGATGCAGTAATCCATCAACAAGCACTTAAAAAATTCCGCAATCTTTTCGTCACGTACATTGATTACAAAAAAGTGTACGATAACGTACCACATAGCTGGCTAATACACGTACTCAGAATCTACAATATCAACCCTATCATCATAAATTTCCTCCAAACCATAATGAAAAGATGGTGCACCAACATACATGTGCAAACAGAAAATACTCAATTCACAACTGACAAGATACCCATTAAACGAGGAATATTTCAAGGGGATACACTGAGTGGCCTGTGGTTCTGCATGTGTCTCAATGTTATATCTCAGGCCCTCTCTAAAACAAAACAAGGATTCACCATCAAATTCAACAAGAACAACAATTATAAAATCAATCACCTTTTCTACATGGACGACATCAAACTATTCAGCTCGACAAGAACACAAATGAACTCCCTTATTAAAATAACAGAAACCATGTCCAACGACATAAAAATGGAATTCGGATTAAATAAATGCAAAATTAACAGCATAGAGCGTGGCAAGTGGACAAACACCGAGGGGATCAGGACTACAGGAGGCATAATAGAGCACATGGATGAAAACGACACATACACATATCTTGGCATCGAACAGACAATCAAACTCAACCATACAGATCTCAAAAACAATTTCATACAAAAATATACGAAGAGACTCACACAATTACTAAAAAGTAAACTCACATCCAGAAACCTTACTTAAGCCATAAACTCTTATGCCATACCAATGCTCACTTACTCATTCGCAATTCTCAAGTGGACACCGACAGATCTCGAAAATATCAACAGACAGACCAGAACACTACTGACAAAACACCATATGCACCACACTAACGCCTGTATAGAAAGGATTACTTTACCTCGAGCAGATGGTGGGAGAGGAGTTCTTGACATCCACCAACTACACGACACGCAAATCTCAAACCTAAGAAAATACTTTCATGACAAAAAGTCCAAAAGCGAACTTCACCTAGCAATAGTACACGCCGACATTAAATACACTCCACTAGACTTACACAACACCGACCTTTCACTGAAAGACAAGAAAACCACATACAAAGAGAAAATACAAAGATGGGCAAGCAAAGAACTACACGGACGATACTTCAATCAGACACAAGGTGAAGATATCGATAAAGGACTAACACATAAATGGCTCCAGAAGGGTGACCTCTTCCCTGAAACGGAAGGATTCATGCATGCTATACAAGATAAAGTAATAAAAACGAAAACATATAGCAAGTACATATTAAAAGACCCCTCAGTTACAAATGACAAATGCAGAAGATGCCATTCAGACAGAGAAACAATAGAGCATATAACCAACGGCTGCAAGAGTCTTGCACAAACCAAATACCAGGAACGACACAACACAGTCGCAAAAATCATCCACCAGGAAATGGCATATAAACTTTCACTAATAAACAAAACCGTACCTCACTACCAGTACACACCATCCGAAATACTGGAAAACCAGGAATACAAAATATACTGGGACAAAACGATACAATCAGACAAAACATTAGCATGCAACAGACCCGATATCACATTTACTGAAAAGAAAAACAAACACACCTACCTAATAGACGTTTCCATCCCTACCGATCAAAATCTAACAAACAAATATTCGGAAAAAATACAAAAATACACCCCCCTCGCAATAGAACTGGAGAGAATTTGGAAGCAAAAAGCGGTCACCATTATTCCGTTGATTATGTCTGCTACTGGTATCACCCACAAAAAACTCACAGAACATCTGACAGAACTCGACATACCTGAAAATATACACAATCGAATACAAAAAAGCGTCATTTTACACACATACAATATAGTCCGCTCGTTTCTCAGAGCACAATAGACTTCGTTTATACTTGGCCCGCCCGTATAAAGAAGAAATCCAGGGAACAAAAACCTTGTGAATTCCTAAAATAATAATAATATTAATAATTTTTTTTTTCCGAAGAGAGGGGAAATGCGCACCCGCACCGTCAGTGGCCATGCGAGACACACCGGTGTGTGGGGGTGTACCTTATCTGTACGACCCACTAAAACCCTACCTCTTTTAACGAACCTCACCGGTAAATGAAGTTGCCACCCTGGACCCGCTTCCGCATTACAAAGGGTGGCCTTTCTGAGCTAATTCGGCATTTTATCTTTTCTGTGAGCTTGCTTTCCTACCTGTTTGCTTCCTAGCTGACATTATATCATTTTCTGGAGTTTTCATTCTCTTCGTGTCAGGTGTCCTGAATGTCGTCCACCAAGTTTTCTCTTTTCTTTTTTCTTAGTACCGTTTCGACAAAAACAGCTATGAGATTCCAATTTTCTTCTGTTTTCAGCATCAGTTCCACAATGTTATCAGGAGTAACCTCTCCAATCTTTCCTGTCAGTACTCGTCGTTTTGGTTCCCACCTTTGGCAGGTGAAAAACGTATGTTTTGCATCTTCCCGGGTGTGACCGCACGCCAGGCAATTCGAGTCTCTAGTCCTACCTTGTTTACACAAGTAGGATCGGAAGTATCCATGTCCAGACAATAGCTGTGTGAGGTAATAATTTACTTCACCGTGTTCTCTCTCGATCCAAGTTTTGACACTCGGCAGAAGGCGAGCAGTCCATCTTCCTCTGCTGTCAGCGTCGTACCTCTGTTGCCATTTCTGTAGTGTTACGCTTCGCTCTTCTTCAGCAATTTTTGTTTTTCTAATGGCTTGCTCCAAAATCTTTGCTGCTTTTCTCCTTTCGTATACGACCTTCCTTTCGAGCGCCAGCAGATCTATGGGGATCACATTTCTTTTTGCGATGTTTCTCCCCATATCTCCGCTCCGTAGAGTAGGATAGAATTAGTAACAGACATAAGAAGTCTTCTCTTGCTGGCTATTGGTCCTCCTACGTTTCTCATCAAACGGCTCAGTGAAGCTGTTACTTCCGAGGCTTTGTCTGCTGTTCGTCTTATATGTTCGCCAAAACTCATTTTCTTGTCTAGAGTGAATCCGAGGTACTTGATATGTTCCTTGGTCCAGATCGTTAGATTCTCTAGCTTCATTTCTTGGATGTTGTCGAAAGTGGCTTTTTGTTTGCAGGTGAGGAAAATTAATTCAGTTTTCTCCGCCGCAAGCTCCAAGCCGTGATCGTCTAGCCATGCTCTTATCATCCGCATGGCAATGCCTAACTTATTCTCAAGTGCCTCTTTGTTTATTTCCGTAATAACGATTGCTATATCGTCAGCATAGCCTACGAGACAGCAATTGTCCGGTAGTTCGAGCCTGAGGATGTCATCATAAGATATATTCCATAGTTCTGGTCCAAGAATGGAACCTTGGGCGGCGCCTGCTGTGACTTTCTTCGATTTAAAACCTTCTTTGGTTTCGTATATTAGCTGTCTGTCCTTTAGATAATTCTCTACCATGCGTAGTATGTACGGAGGAACATTGTATTTTTTTCTCAGTGGTTTTACCATATTGTTCCAGCTGGCTGAATTGAACGCGTTCTTTATATCGATAGCTGCGAGAAGCACTATGCCCTTTGAGAACTGGTTTTTCTCTTGTTCTGCTCTAAAAATCTCCTTCACGACAGAGACTGCGTCAGCTGTAGACCTTCCACTGCGGAAACCGAATTGCATATCAGATAGGTCACCTCCAGCCGTTACCGATGCCTGAAGTCTTGGCCTGATTAATGTTTCCAAAACATTACCAGCCGTGTTTAATAATAATAATAATAATAATAATAATAATAATAATAATAATAATAATAATAATAATAATAATAATAATATAATCAGCACGAAATAAAACCAAAGCAATTACCACGTTCGAAATACCAATACTAACTTATTCAATGGGAGTAATCAAATGGAGTGATACAGATCTCGAAGGCCTAAACACCTTAACCCGGTCACAATGTCACAAACATAGAATACATCATATACACTCAGCAGTGGAACGATCTACACTTAACAGAAGAGAAGGGGGAAGAGGTTTCATAGACATTAAAAATATGAACTACACTCAGGTAGACAACTTGAGAAGATATTTTGTAGAAAGACGGGAAACAAGCAACATCCATTAAGCAATCATACACTCTGAGACATCAGGCACACCCCTAAAATTTTCTAGCCATACATACAATCCGACAGATAGAATAATAACGCCAGCAACAAAGAAAGAAAACTGAAAAGGAAAAACACTACACGGAAAACATCCACAACATCTATCACAACAACATATAGACTTGGAGGCATCCAACATGTGGCTCACAAAGAAGAATATCTTCAGTGGAACAGAGGGATTTAGTATCGCAATCCAAGACCAAACGATAAATACCAGATACTACAGCAAACATATAATCAAGGATCCAAATACACCAACAGACAAGTGTAGACTATGCAAACAGCACATAGAAACAATTGATCATATAACGGGAGGTTGCAACATACTAGCAAATACAGAATACACCAGAAGACATGATAATGTAGCGAAACACATACATCAATAACTTGCGAAGCAATACAACCTTATAGAAGAAATCGCTCCTACATACAAATATGCACCACAAAACGTACTAGAAAACGACAGTGCTGAACTATACTGGAACAGATCAATCATTACAAACAAGACAATACCGCAGAACAAACCGGACATCACACTATTAACAAAAAACAACAAAACTACTTCTTCTTCTTCTTAAAGTGCCAAGCAGATTCCTGCGTAGGCAACCGTCTATTTACATCCTGTCAGATTTCTCTATTTAGAGTAGCATTTTGGAGAGACATAAAGTCGTGTATTCTATACTACTTACTTAATAGAAATTTCCGTACCTAACACACACAATCTACAAAAAAAATTGGAGAGAAAATTGAAAAATACATTCATCTCTCAGAAGAAATTAAAGACATGTGGCATCAGGACAGAGTGATTATAATACCGATAATATTATCTAACACATCTATACCAAGAAATCTTCATCCAACATCATACATACCACTACAGAAGTCCGTTATACTAGATACTTGCTCTATAACTAGAAATTTTTTAAATGAGAACTACAGAGAATAATAAAAACAGAATGGAAACTATGCTTGACTTAACGTCCGCATATATTTCTAAATTCACCAGAGAATATCTGAGAAAAAAGATAGATAATAATATTAATAATAATAATAATAATAATACTTTGACTATATTTTTCCTTATCTATGTTTCATATCTATAATGTTTGGCAATTATAACCTTTATTTGCAGTACTAAACTAACACCGTTCTTCCATCCTTCCACTTATGCATTTTACTGATCCCATTACCCAATAAAAGATTTCATAACCCCTTGTAATATATGTAAATATTTTTTTGACAGATGAATAAATATGAACTTTTTGAATATTTATATGTTGTGTTATATGACTTGACTTATTAATTTATAATGTTTTGAAAAATCATTCTATTTTTGATACAGGAAGGAAATGGTCAATGGCGATCTTTGGAAGCCGAACTGGTGATGAGAGATGGTGAAGTCATTGGTACTAAAATGCCAACTGGTCATTCTCTTCTTCTAGATTGCCGATTCGAACTTCCTTTCGGTAATTATTATTTTCAATAATCGTTAAGAGAATATTGAATTATTCATTTTTATTGATATATTAGCGTAAGTATCGGAGCAATAAGAGCAACATTGAATATGCAATTTCGAGAATCGTAGTCAGATTATGATAGTTATGATATGAACTAGCACATGTTTCAAATATTTCAATATATTCACTCCATAGATAACAAAATATTTACTGTTTATAATATTGAATAATTTTTTGGTTTTCTTATCAAGACGAACTGTGTAGTTTCCTACAAATACTTGAATTCCTCTTACACATACAAATAAATATAACTAGAAAGCAGGACAACTGAAACCTCGTGAATTCAAAGTTGCTGTAACTTCAATTACAGGAACAAGTTATTCAGTTTATGCATATTGTGTTTCTAAATTCACTATTTTTGTTTCTTGAACCTCATGATTGCTTGAAATTCTGGTAAATTCAGCCTCAGGTTGATTCGTTGCTGATTAAATTCAATTTAGAAATTTTCAACGTCAACGATATACCTACATAAATAACCCACAGCGTTATTTTAAATCAAACTTTGAAAGCTGCGCTGCAATTTTAGTAAAAATTGTATTGTAAATTTCTGAAATATTCACAATTTTTCTAGTATTTGTCTTTTAATATAATATCCCAAAATTTCCTCAAAAGAAACTAAGTATTGTTGTGCAATTTTCTTTAATTAAAATTTCGCAGAGCGCTTTCGGCATTATGCCATCATCAGTGCGGTAATTGTTAGAATCCCAATACAGGGGCTTCCAAATTTGTACTTCTGTATATTTATTTATTTTGTGGTTCACATTATGGGTTTAAAACAATATTAAAAATATTTAAAAATTAAAATTCACTAAAATTATTAAACAGATCTAAACTATACATCTTTATGGTCGACCATTTTGGCAAAATGGTCGATCATACAGCCCTCTTTTGGGATTCTAACAATGACCGCATTGATAATGGCATAATGCCGAATGCGCTCTGCGAAATTTTAATTAAACAAAAAAGCACAACAATACCTAATTTATTTTAAGGAAATTTTGGGAAATTTATCTCTTGTGCACACATCCTTAATTCAAATTATTTTAATATAATGTTGTCATATTTTTATAGATCCTGAAAATATAGAGGCAATGGACCTTCAGAGAAAACTTGAAATGCTTAACAACAGCATGAGCATGGACCAAGAAGGCAGGCTGGATAATTTTCGCAGGCAAATGATATATCTTGGACACTGTGAGTAAATTTGATATAACTTTTAATAATTAATCTTCTCTAATTACACTATTATCGCTTGAAATTTGCATTTTAATGCTTCAACAGCTTTCTAATAAGCGAATACATAATTGAATTTAAATTTAATCAGAAAATATCCACGAAGCTTGGTATTAATAATTGGGCTTGAGCTTCATAAGTTTAATAAAAAATGATTGTTTTAAATTAAACTAACTGTTTCTAGATAATTTCACAATAAATTGACAAAATGTTAAAAATTTTAAGAATTTTGACAATTGTTTCGATCGTTAGAATGACAGAAGTTACATTTCATTTGATGCCTACCTGATGTTTTATAATTATTTTTGGCTAGACCAAGAAGTGACCTACCTTGTAATTTACTTTATATATATTCATAGAAAAAAAAAGAAGAATATATGATATTGCAAATATCAAAACTTAGATACTATTAGCCCTATGGGGATATCGTGGATGTCTTTTTCCCATTTAAGATCAGTATAACTGTACAATGATATTGAAAACCAGGAAAACTATATTTGCTGATCTTTACAATTATCACTTAAGAAGACAGTTGAAAAATGGAGAACTCCCTAAATGTATCTGGTCATTGACGACTTCATATTGTGGGTTCCTTAATTGTCTTCTAATTTCGAATTTTTCAAGGAAATCCAGTTCTTGTTGGTAATCACAAATATGTAGTACTTTTAGTTCTGTGTTAGGTGTTAATGAATGTTTGATGTAACGTAGATGTATTGCGTTGTAGGATTTATCTTCTTCTTTTTTCTATTAATATATATTAAATCAATCACAAGATAGGTCACTTCTTGGTTTAGCCAAAAATAATCATGTAGGCATCAAATGAAATGTAACTTCTTTCATTCTGACGATGATATTTAGTATCGAAACAATTGTCAAATTTCTTAGACAATTTATCTATATTGTGGAATTATCTAGAAACAGTTAGTTCCATTTAAAAAAGTCGAGACAGTAAATTACTTATAAAAATGAATAATAAAAAACTAAGTAGGAGAGAGGGGGCCACCTTCAGATATGTGCATCACGAGACAGTCGCCATATTGTCGAAATCGCGTGCCATAAATTTTGTTCCTTCCTAATAGATCAAAGTGCACCAAACGTTAATTAGAATTTTGTAGCAAAGGAGTGTGTATGTCGTATAATTTTCGTCTTATTTTGCTTATTTGGTTTTGCTAGGTATTTTAATGATGTACTATTGTAACCATATAATTTTTTGAATGGCTCTTGGTATACGTTTCATCATTTGTCGAAAAATTTGAAATGACAACAATAACTGTTTTAAAGTTAGGCATATAAAAAGTTAATCTTGATTTTGGGCCACCTTGAGACATTGGTTTTGGGATACCATAAGACATGGTTCAAGGTGGCTCAAGGTTATTTAATCAATATAAAATATTATTGCAAATTTCTTGTGGGCAAAAAAGAAAGTCAGAAAAAGGGTTTTGCACCCCAGAATCTATGAAGAAGATGTGCTAGTTAATAAGCTACGTTTAAGAAAGGCTGTTGAAAGAAACAGTGTAAAGTATCAAACCTTAGCTCGTTACGTTGAAAAATCAAAATACCATGAAACTTTTGAACCACATTTTGATACAAGAAGAACATCTTCTGATGAACATCAGGCGGAACTGCTTAAAGAATAACTATGTGTAACGGCAAATATGCTAAAGACGTGAGGCAATTAGCATACGAGCTTTATTTACAAAATAAAACTAATACTGAAAACAATGACTGAAAAATAAAACTACTGGTTTAGACTAGTTTAAGTGATTTTTAAAAGACATCCTGAACTGAGTGTGAGACAACCTGAAGGGTGCAGTTTGTCGAGACCTACGTCATTTAATCGCCATAATGTGGAAATGTTTTTTTATCTTGAAGTTTTTTACGTCACGCCGGTTTATCAAACTGTACGCACATCTTCAACCTGGATGACACTTGAACAACTACCAGTTAAAAATTGTGGCTCAGAAAAGCATTAAGCAAATTAATAAAGTAACAAGCGGTGAACGTGGTGTGTTGGTTACAACATGCTGGATAATGAGTGCAGCAGATTTGTTTTGTCAATCCGTAAAAGTTAATTGTTGTTTTTAGGAACAGCGTACCTCCTGCAATTATTTTTCTAAGGGTTAATATGAAACAAGACATGATAAATGGAGCTCCTGCTAGTACCTTGGGACTTCTTAGTCCATCCGGGCGGATGAACTCTGAACTGTTTGTGTCTGTGATGAAGCATTTTATTCAACGCTCAGGGAGTACAAAATTAAATCAATCTATAATTATTCTGGATAATCATGATAGGCATTTTTCTATTGAAACTCTTAATTTAGAAACTACATACAGTTAAGGTCTTAACGCTTCCACCACACATCTCTAATAGACTTCAACTTTTAGATGTATCGGTTTTCCGGCCATATAAAACCTATTCTAATAGCGCTATCGATTCTTGGATGATGAGAAATCCGGGAACCCCTATTACTATTTTTCAAATACTGAATGCGTGGGTTACGCGTTTGATAAAGCCATGACTCCGGAAAACATAAAATACAGTTTTAAAAAATGTGGCGTAATGCCGTTTGATCGTCGTGTATCTCTGGATTTTGAATTTATATCCAGCAGTGTTATTGATAGAGAACCGCAACTTTGGAGGATATTTAAGAAGAATCTGTTCAGATTACTCAAGATAAAATCGGGAGAAATTCAAAAGTATGGGAAACTGTAACTCCTGAAAAAAAGTCGCCAATCGCTTCTTGTTCATTCAAATCTCCAGAAGAATTATTTGGCCTCCCAAAAAGCTCAACCGCGGAACAAATGTCAACGAGGAAGAATCAGTGAAATTATCGAAGACCACCAAAAGGAAACTAACTTCCATTTCTGTTGACAAGCCCACTTCTTCTTCATCCGAAAGCGACGTTAATTCATTTGTATCAGACTACTCCAATGCGGAGTCATTTACCGAATTTGAAATGGATTTAACAGATCAAGAAAGTCCAGAAGTTGGCTCTTTTGTTTTAAAAGAATTTCACGACAAAAAATCAATTTTTTACGTTGCTAACATTTTGAAAAAAAATTATGAGTTCAAAGCTGTTTACACCACAGCATGAAGATAAAAAACTGATTTGTCTTTCCTGCAGTTGAGAACATTGCTTTCATAAATAAATCTGATATGAGGTGCACTTCTCCGTCCAAAATTAAATCTTCTGAAACCGAAAGGCAACAGTCTTATGTTTCGTTTGACATTAAATTTTACAACATTAGTCTCCGCTGAGACTTTGATTTTTTGAAAAGGTTCACTTACGACAACATTTTAAGATTCACATGTTTTGTGCTTTAGAATAAAAAATTTTTTTGTACTTGTTCATAAATTTGATATATTTTGTGATTTAAAATAAAAGTATTTTGTATAGTGAACATATTTTATTTATTATATTGTTTCAAGGTGGCCAACTGTATCCACCTTGAGGCAAATTTGAGAGATTAATAAAATTCCCCAAAAATTGTTTGACATTTATTTTTGAAAATAATATGTAAAAGGCAAGGCCCCGTAATAAAATAATGGTAAATTTGAAGTGATTTTAACGCAACATTGACACTTGAACCTGAAAAAACTAGAAAATGTTTCGAGGTGCCCCCATCTTCCCTATGCGATTCGATGCTTTGCAAAGAAACATTCTTAATAGTGCAGATAAACTGAAGTACTATTTAAATACCAATCAATAATGCAATGAGTCTCGTTGCATAATTGACACATCGTTATAACTAGTAACCATAATCAATGTAATTCAATGTTAGTTATTCACATAATTGTTCTCCATTGTTACGAGACTACAGAAGTTTATGTGGTTTCTGATTGACTGAACAGAAACAACTGTGACAAATACTCAATTTCAATTTGCTATTCTGTACATGATGTATGTCCGATTTTAACAGTTCCATGTAAACATGTATTTTTATTATTTGTATACAGGATGGTACATTATTAATTAATGGCGTATAATGAATATTTTGAGCACATTTGGTTAAACTTTATTATAATGAACTTACAAACAATACTCGTATTAATCACGAATTGTATATCTCTTGAATTGACGTTTTTTGATTTCTCTTCTCTTTTCTTGACGTCGGCTGTCAGATCAACCTCGTAACGGCACACTTGTCCTCCTTGGAAGGGTAACCCTTTCAATCGATTATTTACACGGGCTGGTGTCAACAATGTCTAGCAGTAGAGGTAAAACGCAAACATTCGACAACGCACGTGGAACATTACCCCTCAAAGTTTTCACTGAAACTACTCGAATTATGCCGTCTGCTGCAGGATGAACGTCTATTACTCTACCCAGCTCCCATCGAAGAGGTGGCGCGTTGTCATCTATCAATAAAACTAAATCACCAACTTTCACACTGGATTATTGACTCCTCCACTTTACCCTGGATTGAAGTTGGTAGAGATACTCTCGGGACCACCGGGACCAGAATTGCTGCTGCATTTTTTGGAGTAGCTGAAAAGTAGACAACCTACTGTAATGTTTTTCTTATTTATTTAAACAGTAAACGGGTGGGATAAATTTTAAACACACGGTATGGCTACTTACTAATTTATTTAAACACTAAACTAATCACTAACACTTGATTTATATATACTCAACTAATCACTTAAATTCAATATATATGCACACAAACTTAATTATTAATTTATATCAACACTTTACTGTTCGCTATTTCGGTGTATTCTTGATTATTTCTCGAGATCACTTTATCAACTAAACTAACTCTTCCTGGTCGGTCCCTTATATATTAGTGCTTTTTTCACTAGATAATTCTAGATTGCGGCTTACTCAAAAACAATTGGCTTTCTGGCATTTTCTAGATAAGACTGGTCACAAAAACAGTGTTTAGATAAGATAGTCACAATCGTAAACAATTCTAAAACTCCCTGCGCGTCCGCCATAATTTTAAATCTCGTACCTGACTTAGACAGAGTCGGATTTAGGAACTATACCAGTGTACTATTTCGTCACATTACCCCCTCCTTAAATTGAAGTTCCTCTTGGAACTTTTGTGTAGCCGAGACTGGATGTTTGAATCGGCAACTGGCCCCATTTCTACACTTTCCGATCTAATGGAAATAGCAGGGCACCGTCTTCGTCGGATACTGATAACGGAAGTTGTAGCTGCAAATTAATATCTGGACACCGGAATCTTGAAAGATAATCTCTACCATGTTCCTGATGATTCGCCAATCCAACTGGTTACTCGCTATCTTAGGCATAGCCAGTTTCTTCACGCTGGATTCCAACACATGGTCTCGTAGGCTTCGAAGTGCTTCCCACACAACGCGGTAGGTAGATCGATCTTGAAATTCATTTTTAGTTGCCACGTAGAAGACGTACCGCGAATTATGTTTCAGTTTCAGTGTCTTGACAGGGGCTGGAATCTGGTCTTCAAGTTTTTCTAATTGCCCGAACTTCTTTCGAAAGACGAATGCCAACCCTCGTGGGTTCTTGAGACGGGCGGGGAGGTTGTATGCCAGTGAATAATCTTCCGGGAGAGTGAACAAATCTTGTCGTTGTTCTGAAGTGACTCCATATCTAGCTTTCCCGGTACCTCCATACGCGCCCAGGAATTCATCGAAGGTAGGGTCAGACACATCTCGAATATGGTTTACTCCTTTCTCCAGGTCATGGTCTCCTTCGAATGGCGCTAGTTGGTTTTGGTGAACTACTTTTGGTTTTCCGTTAGGGATCTTGCTTATGCAATATGTGAACTACTTTTGGTTTTCCGTTGGGGATCTTGCTTATGCGATATATAACATCATTGATCCTTTTCTTGATTAAGTATGGACTTCCCAGGATTTTTATAATTTTGGAAAAAATCCTTTTCACCTCGTCGGGTTGTGTAACTATCCCCTTCCTTAAAACCGCCTTCTGTGGCCTGCGTGTCATACCGAATTTTCATTTTGTCGCTGGCAACTTGAAGATTTGTTCGAACTAGTTCATGAATATCGTCCAGCCTACTTCTCAATTGGATCACGTAGTCTTCGCCTGCTAGATCTTCTCCAGGCCGACAGCCAAATTCCAGGTCACAAGGAAGCCTCATCTCACGTCCAAACAGGATTTTAGCATGTATTTCACCCGTGAACTCATTGACGGCAGATCGATAAGCCTATGCGAATAGGGAAAGATACTGGTCCCAATCTCTCTGATGGCTGGAAACTACTTTGGCCAGGTATTTTCCAATAGTACTGTTCATTCTCTCGACCATTCCATCTGACTGTGGATGTAATGCTGTAGTCCTGATCTTCTTCATTCCCAGCTTCTCGCAAATCTCCTGCAATAGATGGCTTTCGAAATTTCTTCCCTGGTCACTGTGGACTTCCAAGGGTACTCCATATCGGCTGATAAATTCTTTCACTAATGTATCCGCGACAGTTGTGGCCTCTTGGTTCGGGATAGCGTAAATTTTCAACCACTTTGTGAAATAATCCATTAAAACCAGTATGTATTTGCTACCATTTTCTGTCGTCGGAAATGGTCCAGCGATATCTAAAGCAACCCTTTCGAAAGGGCTTCCAACATTATACTGTTTCATAGGTGCCTTTCTCTTGCGATATGGTCCATTACTCGTAGCACAAGTCGTACATTTCTTACACCAGTCCTTCACATTATCTGAGCTGTTTATCCAATAAAACCTTTCACGGATTCGCTGGAGGGTTTTCTTCACCCCCAGATGACCTCCCGATGGATTGTCTTGTAACTTCTTCAGTACTTCAGCTTCTTTTGTTCTCGGGATAACTAGCTGTCTCCTCCTCTCGGAACCATCATCGTTTTCAAGGACTCTTTTCAACAGCCCTTCTTCCAGGACAAGGGAGTCCCACTAAGCCCAATACGCCTTGAGTTTCGGCGACAATCTTGACACTTCTTGCCAGGTAGGTCGCCGATTTTCTTCCTTCCATTGCCGGATCATCTTCAGGTGAGGATCATTCTCCTGATCTTTTCTGATCCTGGTGGGTGACCATTCCTAGTTGACTACAGTAGTTCTTGAAACTGCAGCTTCCCTGGATTCCGCCTTATTACAGTGGGAACAGTCTGTTGGGCACGGCCGTCTGGACAGGGAGTCGGCATTTCGGTGACTTACACCAGCTCGATGTTCGATGTTGAAATCGTACTCTTGAAGTCGTTCAATCCATCTAGCGATCTGGCCGTCGGTATTCTTGAACTGCATCAACCACTTGAGTGCTGCATGATCAGTCCGGATTGAAACTTTCCTACCATAGAGATACTGGTGAAAGAGTTCCACGGACTTCACTACCGCCAAAAGTTCTCTTCTTGTGACGCAGTAGTTTCGTTCTGGTTTGGAGAGGACTTTACTGAAATATCTCAGCACTATTTCTTGCCCTCCTTGGATCTGTGAGAGCACTCCACCAATTCCTACGTTGCTTGCGTCAGTGTCAAGAATAAAGTCTCCCTCTGGTAATGGATATCCTAATATCGGCGCCGAGGTTAAATGCATCTTCAAGGTTTCAAAAGCCGTTTGACAGTCTTCGTCCTATCGGAAAGCTCTTGATTCTTCTGTAAGTCGAGTTAGAGGCTTGGCAATATCTCCAAACTTCCTGATAAATCTTCTATAATACGTGCAAAGTCCAAGGAAACTCCTAATTTGATGTTTGTCTGTTGGTTGCGGCCATTGCTGAATGGAATCAATTCTCTCTGGATCCACCGCCATTCCTTCATTGCTCATTATATGACCTAGATAGTTGACTCGGTTTTGGAACAGCTGACATTTCTTCGGGTTTAACATGAGCTGGGCAGCTTGGAGTCGTTTGAATACGTCTACCAAACTCTTCAAGTGTTTGTCAAATGTCTTTCCCAGTACTTGGATGCCGTCCAAATAGACCAGGCTTGTCTTCCAAGACAACCGTCTTAAGACATTTTCCATGAGTCTTTCAAATGTCGCAGGCGTATTACAGAGCCCGAATGGCATGACGTTGAATTGCCATAATCCAGATCCGGTGGTAAAAGCAGTCTTCTCTTTGTCTTCTGGGGCCATTTCCACTTGCCAATAACCAGACTTCAGGTCCAAGGTGGAAAACAGTTTGCTGCCGGCCAAAGTATCTTGCGTATCGTCAATTCGAGGAAGAGGATAGCTGTCTTTCCTCGTCACGTTGTTAAGCTGGCGATAATCCACGCAGAATCTCGTAGTTCCATCCTTTTTGTTGACGAGCACCACTGGAGACATTCATGGCCTAGTAGATGGTTCTATTACTTTTTCTTCTGCCATCTCTCGAATTATTCTTTCAGCTTCCTCTCTCTTCGCTCGTGGTAGTCGTCGAGCTGATTGCCTAATTGGCTTGGCATTACCAGTATCGATTTTGTGTTTGACGGTTGATGTTCTACCAGTCTTTCCTCCATTTGGTACGAATAGGTCTTGATACTGCAAGGGAAATTCTCTCATTCTCTTTATTTCAGCTCGATTTAAGGATTGACCAGCTACTGATAACATCTGTTCGAATCTGGCATTATAATTGTCAGTGGTCGTTGTTTGACGAACTATAGACGTCACTGGTACACAGGATCCAATCCCTGGCTTACCTCTTGATGGTAACTGGGAAATCATTCAAGTTTATCACACGTACTGGGATCTCTTTCGCCGACGTTTCCAATTCACGATCTTCCAATTCTGCTCTTAATTCCGCCACTTTCAGACCCCTTAATCTCTTGGCCATTTTTACGTAGATATTAATTTATATTACCCCACATCCGACACCAATGTAATGTTTTTCTTATTTATTTAAACAGTAAACGGGTGGGATAAATTTTAAACACACGGTATGGCTACTTACTAATTTATTTAAACACTAAACTAATCACTAACACTTAATTTATATATACTGAACTAATCACTTAAATTTAATTCATATACACACAAACTTAATTATTAATTTATATCAATACTTTACTGTTCGCTATGTCGGTGTAATCTTGTTTATTTCTCGAGATCACTTTATCAACTAAACAAAATCTTCCTGGTCGGTCCTTCATATATTAGTGCCTTTTTCACTAGATAATTCTAGATTGCGGCCTACTCAAAAACAATTGGCTTTCTGGAATTTTTAATATAAGACTGGTCACAAAAACAATGTTTAGATAAGATAGTCACAATCGTAAACAATTCTAAGAATATCTGCGCGTCCGCCATAATTTTAACTTTCATACCTGGCTTAGACAGAGTCGGATTTAGGGAGTATACCAGTGTGCTGTTTCGTAACACTATTTTCCGGAACCTCTTCCAAATCAGCACTTGGTTTGGTGGTCAATGGTTTACCAATCAAAAAGTGTGAGGGGGTGAGTGCGGTCACATCATTGGGGTCAGAGGAAAGTGGGGATGAGATTAGAGAATTGCTTCAGTATACATCTCCTCAAATGTAACTGTTGCATTACATGAAACACTCTTCAAATGTTTTTTGCAAGATTTAACTCCTGCTTCCCAGAAACCTCTCATATGTGGCTGAAATTCCGGAATGAAATGCCACTGTACTCCCTCATTTGCACACGACTCGATCACAGTTTGTTTATTTTTATTTGAAATTTTCCCAATTCCGATAAATCGTTTCTAGCTCCAACAAACGTCTTTCCGTTGTCAGAATATGTATGTGAAGGCAAATCTCTCCTAGAAACAAAACATCGAAATGCCGCCAAAAAAGCTACCGTCGTTAAGTCGGAAACCAACTCTAGATGGACACATGTCGTAGAAAAGCATATAAATACTTCAACGTAACATTTTGACGTCTTACTTCCCCCGCATTTCCAATCTTCGAGAATATACGGACCTGCGTAATCCACCCCCGTTGGTTGGAACGGTGCGGCGCAGGTTACACGAGCTTCAGGTAACATTCCCATAATTGGGAATTTTTTGGCTAGGTTTATTTCGGAAAGATTGGATATAATCATGAACAATTTTTCGTACTAAAACTCTCCCTCTAATCGGCCAATAATTGTCTCTAATATGAGCTTATAACAATTGGGGACCAGCATACAATAATCTCAAATGCTCGGATTTGATAACTACTGTGGTTAAATAATGATTTCCATCAATAAAGCCGGGTGTTTCCTCTCAAAACTGAAATTTGAAAGTTCCGATTTACCTCCAAGACGCAAAATTCCTTCATCGTCAAGGAACGGGTTTAACTTAAGTAACTTATTTTCCCTTGGAAGCTTTTTTCCCTTTTCAAGAAACCCAATCTCATTCTCGAAACAAACGCCCTGGAACAATCTGACTAAGAATTTCATCGCCTCATTCAACTCTCTCACACTCAAAGAACCATTCAGCTTCTTTCCACTATGGAAATTATTTAAGAATCTCAGGCAATAAGCTGTAACACGTTTGAGTGTGATTAAAGTAGAAAAACTGAAACGGAAGATATTCTATATCCTGCGTCTTTAACAATGTTGCTATTTTTCTCATTTCTGGAAGATTGGATTCATGCTCAAATGCACTAACTGTCCAAAATTCACGTGGCTGAGAAAGCCAAGTTGATCCTCCCCACCAAAGCTTGGAACTCTGGAGTAAACTTGGCATAACTCCCCGGGATAATAAGACTGTTGGATTCTCCTTGGTCCGAATATAGTACCAATCTGAAGGATTTGTTAAATTTTGTATTTGAGATACTCGATTACTCACGAAGGTTTGAAGAAGATTTGGTTGGGTTTTGTTCCAGCTCAAACATACTGTTGAATCACACCAAAGAAAATAGCTATCAACTTTCCTCATCATAGAAATATTTATTTCTTGCATTAACTGGGCTAAAGCTAAAGCTCCACACAACTTTAGTTTCGGAATTGTTATTGTTTTCAAAGGAGCAACTTTACTCTTTACTAACATAAGTTGCACTTTAGTTTCTCCTCTCTCATTCACACTACGAACATAGATGCATGCTCCGTATGCTTCCAATGAAGCGTCAGCAAAACCATGAATTTCGATGTGAATGGCATCTCTACAAGTTATTTGTCACGCAATGCGGATGGAATTGAGGTTGCCCATATGTTGTCGAAATACTTTCCACCGGATATTAATATCCATTGGAACCCCTTCATCACAAGAAAGTTTTTGAAGAATACTTTTCGCCAGAATAACGGTAGATGCCAAAAGACCTGAAGGATTAAATATAAGTGATATTTCTGACAGTATCGCGCGTTTAGTTACCTTTTGGAATTTCGGTTATGAAATATGGTACGTCAAGACAACCTAAGGTTTTGGTTTTATCCTTTTCAACTATTTTTATGATCACAGAATCACTACTCTCCTTAAGATACTGCAGTACCTCCTTACTATTAGATGCCCATTTCTGTAGTTCGAATCCACCTGATTTCAAAACTGCTCGCAAGTTATTACACAGATAAATAGCTTCCTGTACCGAATCTGTACCCGAAACTATATCATCCATGTAAAAATCTCTCTCGCTTATCTTCGAAACCTTCGGGTAAGAAGTTACACTCTCTTTAGATAACTGTTACAGACAACGCACTGCTAAGTAGGGAGAAGACGCGTTACCATATGTGACCGTCTTAAGCTCGTACTCCTGAATAGCCTCAGATGGATCAAATCTCCACAGTATCCTCTGTAGGCATCTCTGTTCAGGATGTATCCAAATTTAGCGATACATTTTTACAATATCTCCACATATCACTATGTGGTACAGCCTAAGTATCAAAATTATGGATACCAAATCGTCCTGAATTGTGGGATCCACCTACTGAAGATCATTCAAGGATTTCCCAGTGTCTGATTTCGCAGAACCGTCAAAGACAACTCTAAGTTTGGTCGTCTGGTTCTTTTCGTTAATTACACTGTGGTATGGGAAATAGTATGACACCTTTACCTCCATTAACTCATTCACCAGGGAAATATGACCTAACTGAATGTATTTTCTAATAAACTCAGTGTACATTTCCTTTAGCGCCGGGTTTCTCTGTAGTTTCCACTCTAGAGCGTGAAACCTCCTCAACGCTTGAACTCTAGAATCGCCCAGCAAAGATATGGGTTGTTTCAAGGTCCATTTCTTTCTAACGTTTTGTTGAACTTTGTAGCACTGAACCCAAATCATAATCAGTTCGTAGGGGTAGTAGTTACATCCTTTTCAGGATACGCTGTAAAAGGAGTGCCTATCAAGAAATGCCCTGGAGTAAGGGGCTTAGATCGTTTGGATCATTAGATAACGCATAAAGGGGCCGGGAGTTCAAAATAGCCCCCCCTTGAGCAAGAACGGTGCTAAACTCTTTATATGTGAACTGAGACGCACCGACAAGACGATACAAATAGTATTTGACACTTTTTATTACCGACTCCCATAAGACTCTCCAGTGAGGCGATCTGGGAGGGATGGATTTCCAACGAGTTTCATTTTGAGCCAGAAAATCACCGATATTATCTAGAGATTCTGAGGAGCTGAAAAACTTGTAAAGTTCATATAGTTGATTTCGAGCTCCTACAAAATTTGTGCTATTCTCGGAATATACCACACTGGGTTGGCCTCTACGAGCCACAAATCTCTTCAAGGCGAGGATAAATGCATCAGTGGATAGTCCAGTGACTAACTCAACATGTATGGCTTTAGTTACCATTTACACAAATATGATTATATAGCACATTATGCTTGGAGCTTTGCGAAGTCTAGAGGTGCGGATCAGAAAAGGGTCACCAAAGTAAATACCGACCTTCTGAAAGGGACTTGATCGTACTACGCGATCTGGGGGAAGATGTGCCATAATCTGTTGCGCAGAAGCGGCTATAAAGAGATGCCACGTGATACAGTCTTTTAAAATAAATTTAACGTAATCCTTTTAAGGACCGACCGTAGTCTAATATTACATAACAAGTCCTGGGGACCACAATGTTCCAATCTACAGTGCTCGTGTTTCAACAGCAGCTGTACAAAATAATTTTTAGATGGCAAGAGTAACGGATGTTTCTAATCAAAAGGTATATCTGCATATTGCAGTTGACCTCCCACTTTTAATAGACCAATTGGATAAGGGTATTTTGTTAGAAATATCAGAAATTTCTAAAGTAAAATTTTCATGCATAGCAGCTATGTTTAGATTGTGAAAGCAAACCGGTTGGAAATGAAAGTAGTTGAGCTGTAAATATTGTTGCGTGTAATATTGACTACATTGAACAATAATTATTTTTCTGTTTACTCAAAAATAGCAAAACTTTCATGAATATGCACGATGTAACACTTTAGATGAAACTACACATTATTTTGTCATTGCCTCTCTGAAATCAGTTACATTTCATAGCGTATTCATTTAATTGTTATAAATGCTTTTATTTGCTTCAATCACATCCTGTATGTTTCATTGATCTCAAAACATCATTATTTAGGTTTATTGTAATTAATTTCATGATACTAATACATACAATATGCTTAGATAACCTCAAATTTTTCAAGTTTGTTGCGTATGTGCGACGACAAAAATAATAATGATATAATTAGCAAAAAAATAATGCTATCAACAGATATTCCAGGATTTTTAAATGAAAATTTATTCAGTACACATTTCGATCGTTTTCGATATATGTATATCTAACGCTGTATGCTCGGACGAGTATTGCGTTACATGTGTTGTAAATTACTCTGAATCGAGATGTCAGCTCCTGATAACTCCGATTTTATGCCCACACTTTATTAATGTCACAAAGATATAAACGAAATACCCACATAACCCAAACTTCAATCTCGGGAATATCTGCGAAAAGCTATAGCCAATCATATTAATCATAAGTTTTAATTTTAAATTTATTTTCGGATAGATAGAAATATCTGTCTTGGATTGCTTTAACAGTCGCTTGTGAAATATTGTTTGCCCTTGCCAATTTTTCCAGTTCAAGCTAACAGGTAGCCTAGCGAATTAAAAACTCGGAACTTGACCTAATAAGTTATTTTGTATGAGTTTTAGTGCTGCAAGAGTTACAGGAGGAACTAATACAGATATGGCTTAGAAAACAAGGCGATGTCCGAATCAATTCTTAAAATTTATTTGATTTTTTGTGCTTGATAATTTAATTCAGAATGATTAATTAATTATTTTATAATTTTGTAGGTAATATATTGTTTCAAATATGACGCGTGTTTTATTTATTTTAGAATATCTGGTTTAAAATTGTTGTCGGTACAAATGAAATAACGTCAAAATAATATTTATACATGTTTTATATTATGAATATAAAATGCTCCAGAAAAGTTGAGAAAGTTCAGAAATTACAACATTTGGTCATAAGTGTACTGAATGTTTAATTTTTCCGTCAACCGTTGGTTCAGTAGCAGCATGAGTCAAACGTTTAACATTGTAAATGACTTGTTGTACGTAATTCGGCAGAGTCATGTTTTTATCAACGACTAACAGCTCTGTTCGCCTATTAAAACAAATGTCTCCCCAAATAGCAATTGTACCACCTCTGAACGGATGAACTTCCTACACTGCTCTTCGATTTCTGGGAAATCGAGGAATAGTCCATACTCGAAAATGCCGACTATCAGAAAACTGTCCACACCTCGACTCATCTGTGAACAATACAGACTTCTATTCAGCATGCTAATTCACAATGTTCATTAGCACATGCCAATCGAGCACGCTTGTGAATTTGCCTTAATGGAACTTTTCCCAAAAGTAGTCGTGAACATAAGTTAAAAGCGTGTAGTCTTCGACGTACTGTTTCAATTTAAACCAAAATATCAGAAGCAAGCATTCAAAAGACGACGTTGCATGCATCGACAAGTGCTCGGAGCTTATATACAGGTACACCATAGATATGGGTAGACACGGTCAGAAAACGATCTTGTGCGGGGGTGGTAACCCTTGATCGTCCACTTCTAGGTCTTTCTTTCTCGTTTCCAGTTGCTCCATATCTACGGATTAGCCGCTAAATGGCATTTTCACTGACTTGGAAGACGTCCGCAACTTTTCACTGAAGACAACCGCGTCAACCATACCAATAAGCTTTATCCGTTGTAAGTTTACGTCTCGCAAAAACATTCAGCTTGTCTAGGCATTATTTAAAACAAAATTCTTAATTTAAATAACAGTTGAGTGTTAGCTTATATATTATTAGCAGCATGGGGATTTCCTGAATATATTTTTTCCATTAAAGATCAGTATAACAGTACAATGATATAAAAAACCAGGAAAACTATATCTGCTGATCTTTACAATTATTACTTAAGAAGACGGTATCACTTTTTTCGCCGAAGAAGAACGAATGTGATATTTGCGCAGCTTACAAAGCAAAGAACATTTCCGAAGAAATCTACAAACAGTATGTTTTGAAGAAGGAAGAAGCTCGTGACGAAGATGAAAAGGACAAAGGATCATCTGATAAAGTTTTTACAATGGACTTACAATCGGTACTCCTCAGTTTCAAGTCGAACGTTTCTGCATTATATTAGAAAACGAAGGTAATTGTCCATACCTTTGCAATCTTTCATTCACATTCAAAGGATGGGTATTGCTTTCTATGGCATGGGGGGAAGGTGAGCAAAAAGCAAATTGTATCGCTTCACTTATTTGCCCACTATTGGTACAGATGACAAACCTAGCATAATACTTTATAGTGACAGGTGCGGTACACAAAATCGCAACTCCATTTTGGCTAATGCTCTTTTGAACTTCGCACTTCAGAACAATGTCTACATTATTCAAAAGTACTTAGAAAAGGGCCATACGCAAATGGAGTGCGATTTAATGCATTCCTGTATTGAAAGAAGAATTTCTGGTAGAGTTATAAACATACCAGCAGACTATGTTTATTACGCAAAAACTGCAAGAAAAACAACAAAACCCTATGAGGATCAATATTTACAGCATAGTTATTTTAAAGATTTCTTTAAGCTTAATCTTATTAGTTTAATCCGCTCTGGACATAAAGTAGGCGATCCTACTGTTCAGGACCTAAGAACCGTTAAATGTAAACCTGAAGGATCGATTGAAGTTAAACTACGACATTATGAAAACTTTCAAATGTTACCTAGTAGATTTAGCAAAAACTTAAAATTGATAGCAATGTAAAATCTTCCAAAACAATACCAAAACAAATTGAAAATAAAAATTTGAGTACTTGCAAATATTAATAAGTACAATGAAACAAGATTTTTTTTCTATCTTCTATCAAAATAATTTGCTTAAGCTTCGATTTGAATAAATTATAATTAACTATACTTTTCAATTGCTGGGGAAGGTAGTTGAATACTCTAGGGGCAAGAAAGGTAACATTGTAACATTTTTGACCAACAGTTTTATTTGAAGTTGCTAGAACAAATTTTTTATTAGAACTTTCTGGGTATGGTGTACACACTAGATATCAATTGAGTGAATGAAAAGACGAAAGACGATAATAAATACACACTGAGTACTCGTCTTTTCATTCGCTCAATTTTTTCATTAGTTTTATTTCTGGTCTCATAAAAATGGGAAACAAGCAAGAACTTATTCTTGTTTTTTTGACAACACAATGATATTTCATAAAAATAGAGCTGACGTGGGTCGAGTATTGTGCTTTCTTCATAGATAGCATCACTTGAAAAGTTACGGTCCTATTTCAAAATGATTATCAAAAAAATTTTTGCAGTATATTGATCCTCTCCAGATTTGATGAAGCGAGTTCTCCCCATCCTAATATACCATAACTTATCCTAGAGTCAACAAGGGCAAAATAGACCATTTTCAATAGAGGTACTTTCATTACTTTAGAAAGATATTTGAATTTATATATCATTGTCCGAAGCGTATTACTGACTTGTTCAATGTGAATATTCCATCTCAAGTGGCGATCTATTGTGACACCTAAATATTTCATTTTATCTGCCAGTTTAATTTCAATAATTTGGTTGTCATATGGAATATCTAGTGTATCGATGTCAGGTTATTCATTCACGTAGCTTGAAAGTGGAAGTGCCATGTTTTTTTTGAAATTGGTCGTCAACAACTTGTGATTGAACCAGTCTATGAATTTACTGAAATTCAGCAATCCATGTGTCGGCGGTATAAAGCACTGCAGTATCGTCAGCAAAACTAAAGATTTATCCGCTGGTATTCATATTAAGTAAGCTATTTATGTAGATTATAATTAATAGTGGACCTAAAACGGTACCTTGCGGTACTCCACATTCCACTTCCTTAGAATTACTGATATTGTTATTGATTTTGACAATTTGTTGGCGGTTCGAGATATAACTTCTAAAAAGCTCGTGAACACGCCCTCTTCAACCCATATTTTGCAAGGCCCCCAATAATTGTGCGGTGTCAAATGCCTTAGCAAGGGCAAGAAAAATACATAATGCTGGTTTGGTGATATCGAGGGCTTCATACATTCTAGACGGCAAGATTCCGTTGATCGGTTCTTTTGAAATCCAAATTGATTTTCGTTCAACAATCCGAATTTCATCATAAATGACTACAGGCGTGATTTTATGGCTTTTTCGAAAACTTTTGCAAACTATTAATCAAAGGTAGTGGTCTGTAGTTTGATATAATTTGTTTATTACTCGACTTATGGAGTGGTTTAATGACAGATATTTTATGTTCGGGAGGAAAAACACCTTTTTCAATACAGAGGTTGTTGATAAATGACATTGGGGATGAAATTTCCCTCGCTATTTCTTTTAGGGTTTCGTATGTAATGCAGTCGACTCCACGCGCCTTATGATTTTTTGGTGTATCAAGAACATGGAGTTGGGATTAATTTTTTCGGATGGAGGTGGTGATAATGGGGTTTTTATGTTTCTTGCGAGATCTGGTCCAACTTTGGTAAAAAAATTTGCGAATGTTTCTCCAATTTCAAAACCTGTTTCGGTGAGGGTATTATCCTCTTTCAACACACTATTTATAACAGTATTTTTATTGTTGTGTCCCGTTATACAATTGATAACTTTCCATAGCTGGTTGGGATTATTTTTACTTTTTTCTATTCCAGCACTATGATAATTGTGTTTGGTTATTTTTATTAATGTATTGAGTTTATTCCTATGAGTAATACATCTCTGTTTCAGTTCCAAATTGTTTTTGTTCTTTTGATATTCTTTGAATAAGCGGTCTCTACTGATAATTGAATTCATAATTCCTTTTGTAATCCAATCTTTTTTTTGTTTAATTCGATTTTTTGATTGTCACAGTACTGTCTTATAATTTCAGAGATTTTTGTTGAGAAAAATGAATTAGCAAATACAGGGTCATTCATTTCGTACAAAGTATTCCAATTTAATTCTGTTAAGTTTCTTTTCAATTTTTTATAATTATTACGTTTTGAGATGATGGCCTGATGATGGTTTTCAGTTTGAACATTTTCATTTGTTGGTTCTACAGACATTATAGTGGCTTTATGGTCGGGTATGTGACTATCTAAAACAATCGCAGAACATTTGTTTTCTAAATCGCCATCTTGAGCCCTAACAAATATATGGTCGATGCATGTACTCAATCCATTTTGTATCCTTGTACTGATATTTACTGTCGATCTGAAATTTAATTCACTGAGGATATCAAGGTAATCATTAGTCAGGTTATATTCTGAAAAGAGAATTATATTTATATCACCTAATATTGTGAAATAATGTTCATTGTACCGTTGTTGACCCAGGTAGTTTTGGAGCTCCAAAACGAATTCATTTGCGTTGGTGGATGGAGGCCTGTAAATACATGCAATTTTTATAAATTCGCCAATATCGATCAAAACTTCAATTAACATGCACGGACATACCTGAACGATGTTTGTTTTATATTTCCTAGTGTTCCTTATATAAACTATAACGCCATAATTATGGTTTATTGTTCCCTAATTATAGACTGGCTCATATCCATATACATCGAAAAAGTGATTGGTCTGAATTTTCCACGTTTCCGTTTAAATAATGCAGTCAAATGGTTCTTTGAATTGATTTAGAAAAACTTCCAATTTTTCGATGTTTTTGGATATGCTTCGTACATTTTGTTGACAGACTTTCAAGTGATCATTTCCAGAACTCATAGTGTTGAAATTATTTGCACAATCCAAAAATTTTGTTGCGAACTTTTTATAACTGTAATCTTTAATGAACTGATCCATTCCTCGTTTAGGAAAAAGACAAAACTGGATTGAATTATTATATATATAAATTAGGTGATTAATAAAAGGTTTTGCTACAAGTGCGAGGTAGGTACGTGATCACTGCAATTATTCCTCCTTTTCTTGTAATCTGGCATTGGAAGGTCTTTGCTGGTTGTTTGTAACAGAATGTTTTCTTATTTTCTGCTGTTGTCTGGTTTCTGGCTGTGTTTCGGGAGTTGGACTCGATGGAGCACTAATTGATTTCGGTTCTTTTACAATCTGATTTTCAAGGGCTAGTAGATCTGAGACTCGTTATACTTCTATATTCACGTGTATTTTGTGGTTTTTTATATAGCAAGTATTGTTTTCTCCTTGTCTAATCTTCAGAAGGTACTTTCGGAGTAACTTACTTTCCTCTCTCTGTTTCTGATTTTGATCGTGCACAATGCTTATATTTGCGCCTTTCAGGTGTTGCCTTTTTTGTAGTACTTCCTGTTTTATTAGGAATGTTTTGAATTAGACTTTCAGGGGGCTGGTATCATTGTTCCCGAGAAAATAAAAATCGTGGGCGAGAGAAGTGGAGAATGATGAATTTATTTTTTGGCATATAATATCACAAGATGGGGTTTCGCTCTTTTTAGTCAGCCCAAAAATAATCACGTTATTTTTCTTTCCGATTTCTTCAATTTCTTCTTTCAGGTCTTGATTTTCTTTTTCAAGATGTAACACTCTATTTTTCAGTTCTTCGAAATTCAGTAATAGTCTAGCCTCACTGGCTTCGATTGAAGTCCTGTTTTTGATAATCTCTTCCATAAGTTGCTTAACTGTAGCATCAGACATCATATGGAAACGAACTTCAAACGAGTGTGACCTCCTATATAGCTGGTATTTCTTATATTGATAAGAGAGTTTGACTGTACCTTTTTATACTATCAGTTTAATGAATGAATTCTACGAATTGTGGATTTGGTACGTGAATCCTTGAAATAGATCTGCTAAATGTTCATGACTGGATTTTACTGGATGATTGTATGAAAATAAAATTTTTACAGATGGTACGTACCTCTTTGATTTGCAATAACGTTGGAGTGATCAACTACTAGCCTGTTGACACTGAAGCTATACACACACCTGCTATAAATATATTTATGAAGGTTTACCTATGGAAATCCTTATATCACCAACTTTTGCAGACATTTTTACGGACAGTTTAAAAACAAAAATCTTTAAAAGTAACATTTCAAAAAATATATTATTTTGGTATAGAAACGTAGATGACATGTTTTGTTTTATATGTAGTGGACGACAATTAGATGTATTTTCCAGCCATATTAATAATTTACACACAAAAATTAAATTTACAATAGAAATTGAAGAAAATAACCAAATCAAACTTCTTCGTCATTCCTATGCTGGTAGCCGACGAGTAAACATCGCTTATCGGTAATTATACCTCATTAAATTCAAATCAAAATACGAATTGTTTTCTGTGTATTATTGAAAGTAGTAAATAATTAACAATCATCATGTGATTTTTTCCAATACTTGTGATCGATGCTATGAACAATTGAACATAATTATTTCCAAAAGTTTTAACAAGTGAAGACATTTTATTTTCATCAGTGGCATAACATCAAGTCAGGTAACTGTTATTTCCTACAATATATTTTCAGGGATCCATTAGGGACCCCTGTCTTTCCTTTTCATTTGTATTGGCTTTGGTATCCAGGGCCACTTACAAAATGAATAATTATCAATCCCAATCAACTTCAAACTCTCCTCCCCATAATTCACCTAATGCTACAAAGTCGTATGTTGCTGCTGCACAAACAAAACCTCCCCCCCCCCAACCTTCCCTAGAAGAAAACAAGCAATCATCATGCACGCCATAACCAATACCACTCTCTTTGAGTATATAAAAGCCGTAGGAGAAATTGTAACCCCCAAAAATGTAAAATTTGCCTATATAATCTCAAATAACCGCATATGCGTCTATTTAAGCCCTACTGCTGTTGTCGATAGACTTCTTAATGAACACGATAGTATATATATATATTAAATCTAACAATATACCTATTCGAAGGCTTATCACACCTGCCAAACGAATTCTGATTTCCAACGTTTCTCCCACTATCCCTCACTCTCGTATAGAAAAAGCTCTAAAAGACATCGGCTTACAGCTAGCCTCTCCTGTTTTGTTCGTGAAATGTGGCCTACCGGATGATAAATATTCTCATATCATGAGGTTTCGCAGAATAACATATATTATACCAGAAAACGACAACTTCACTCTCCAAACATCCCTTTTAATTACTTTCGAAAATACTCCTCACAGAATTTTTGTGTCCACAGATAAACTGGAATGTTTCTTATGTAAAATCCCTGGACAGACCGCCGATTCTTGCACCAATCTACCTAACACTGAAATTCAAAATCCACCACCCCCATCTCCTATAGTGCAAACAACTACTACACACTCTGACAATCTTCCTGTATCTAACACTCAGAGTATACCTGTCGAAGATGATCAACCCAATCTGACACTTATCGAGCAAGTAAATTTACCTGTAACTCAAGGACAAAAGAGAGGTCTATCTACGGATAGCAACCTCGAAACTCCCTCTCAGCTCTCACCGATAGATACTCCGACCGACATTCAGATGTTCCCCCCTTTATACACAATACCTCAAAACTCAATCAAACAGCATAAGAAAAAACCCAAAACGACCGGAAAGAGGACTTCAAACTCACACCCACTACTTACTCTAATATACAAGAGCTATGCAAAAACAATTCTACTCACCTAACACTGACTGAAACACAACTCACTGCCTTCCTAGAAAACTCATTTGGCTTGTCAGACCCATTGAACGAAGCTCTCTCTTTCACAGCAAATATACAAGGTCTACTAAATGAGTTAACTCTTATGTACAACATAACCAAAGAACGGTCTCTTAAAAATCGGTTGACTAGATTACAGAAAAAAATAAAGCATTAACTAAACCCTGAAGATTCGTCTGACAATAAGAGCTACACATCAGAAACCCAAACTGACGAAGAGTCAAATAATCCCACCTCTTAATAAGCACAGAACTCGTTAGAACCATCAGTCCAGAATAACAATATTACTATATACAATAATAATCTTCAAGCTAATCCAATGGAATTGTGATGGATTTTTTCCCCGCCTGGAAAGAATCCAACAGTTCATATCCAATGAAAACACTAAAATCCTGTGTCTCCAAGAAACAAATGCCACAATCTCGAAACTTCCCCACCTAAAAAACTTTGAAGGCTACCATTACATACGCAATAATTGCGATAGAGCCAGTGGCGGTACTTCGATTTTCGTTTCTAACGACATATTTTCATCCCTTCTTCCCCTTAATACCGACCTTGAAGCTGTTGCTATATCCATATGGCTCCCGAATAAATTAAATGTGTGCAGTATATACATTCCCCCAAACCATTGTCTAAAAGAAGAGGAACTAGCAAACCTCATTTTTCAACTACCTCATCCCTACATTCTAGTAGGAGATTTCAATGCGCATAATAACTTGTGGGGATCCAACTCAACATATGGTAAGGGTAAAATAGTGGAAAATGTAATAAACTGTACAAATGCCCGCCTACTAAATACAGGATCCAATACACATCTTAACTTCTCCTCTGGTTCTTTCTCCGCCATAGATCTCAGTCTATGCGATCCTAAATTAGCTCCCACATTAACTTGGCGTACTGTTGATGATTTACATGATAGTAATCATTTCCCTATCGTTATATCTTCCATTGCCTCTCAAAACCCAAAAATCTCAACCAGGACTTTCTGACGACTAAACAATGCTGACTGGAAAAGTTTTACATCACAAACAGAAGATGTCCTACATTCTCTTGAGTTTTCCGAAAGCGTTGATGATAATATCGCAATATTCTCAAATTCTATTCTATCAGCTGCTGAATTACATGTAGGTAAAAGAAATATATCCCATCCTAAGAAAAGTGTTCCTTGGTGGAATTCCTCTTGCAAAGACGCTGTACAACAACAAAACATAGCATTAAAACTGTTCCGACAAAACAATACCCCTGAAAACCTCATTAATCTCAAAAAAGCCAGAGCAAAATCTGAATTCATTATCAAACAAAGCAAAAAATCCTCCTGGAAAAACTATGTTTCATCAATAAGCGAAAACACAAATCCCAGTCAAGTATGGAAAATGATCAGAGGTATACAGGGGAACAAAACCAGTAATGGAATTCTCCATCTTGTTTCAAATGATGCGGTAATAAATAATGACCAAGAAATAGCGAAGATCATTGCTGAAAATTTCGGAGACAAATTCCGAAGTGGGCTACACCCAAACATTGCAAATACTTATACTAATAACCCTTTATCATGCCCAATTCTACCAAATCAAGATATAGACTCACTCAACCTACCTTTCTCTCACCAGGAACTTATTACTGCGTTAAAATCGTGCAAAAATTCCGCTGCTGGTCCTGATGACCTGCCATATATTTTCCTTAAAAAACTTGATTTTTTAGGTCAACTCAAACTCTCAGAACTGTTCAACTTAGTTTGGACCTCTAACATGTTTCCAAGCCTCTAGCGACTATCCATTATAATTCCCTTGAAAAAACCTGATCAGCCGACAACCTCCCCCGAGTCCTATAGGTCCATTTCATTAAACTGTACAATGTGCAAAGTCATGGAAAAAATGATCAATAAAAGATTGATATGGTATTTAGAAAAATACATTTTATCAGAAGACCAATCTGGATTTCGGAGGCACAGGTCAACAAAGGACAATTTGATAACGTTGCAAACTCATATCTCCACCGCTCTAAACAAAAAACAACAAACTATACTTGCTACATTTGATATAGAAGGTACGTTCGATACAATACACAGAAATGTCATACTTGAGAAATTATCCCTTCACAATATCAATGGAAATATATTCTTTTTTATCAAAAACTTTTTATCGCTTAGATCCTTCAAAGTATCTGTTAATGGTATCCTTTCCTCAACATTCAATCAAACCGACGGATTACCCCAAGGCTCTGTACTCAGTCCCACACTCTTCAACTTCGTTACAAATAATCTATGTTCTAATTTCTCTGCTCCTATTAGATGCACGATGTATGCCGAAGACAGTATTATATTGCCACAGTCAGTCAGTGTCCACTACCTCCTTTATAATTCAATCCGCGCTAAATTCCCTGTCCAACAATATAAAATTATTGGGACTCTCTTTATCCCCAACAAAATCCAAAGGAATCAATTTTAGTAAGTCTTCAATAAACTCTACCCCTAATATTATAATCAACAACGTCCCCCTTCAGGTTGTAAATCACTGCAAAATATTGGGTATGATATTTGACTCCCGTCTCAATTGGAAAAAACATATTTTAGATACAAAGAGCGAAGGATACAGACGACTAAACATCATAAAAACCCTTTCTCACTTCCATTGGGGCGCTGACGAAACTTCTCTCTTAAAAATATACAGATCCCTTATTCGATCTAAATTAGACTATGGCTGCTTCGTATATATGAATATATCTGCATCTAAATCACATATCAATGTCTTGAACTCGATACACAATACAGCTCTTCGCCTGTGTCTGGGGGCGTTTAGGTCTAGCCCGGTAGAAAGTCTCTACTGCGAATTAAATGAACCTCCTCTATGGATAAGACGTCAACATTTATTACTTGACTATATTATCTCGGTATCTTCCAATCCCCTTAACCCAGTATACAGCTTGTTTACCAATGATAGCTTACAGAATATCTCAACATCCTCAACAATAATACCCTTACCTTCACTACTAAAAAATATGCCAATCAAAATTGATATTTCTCAAACATTTCCTCTACCTCTTCCCTTAATGCCCCCATGGACGAAAAACATTCCTCATATCAACACGTCTCTCACAACTCTGAATAAAAATGAAACACCAAACGATCTAATTAAAAAAACTTTTCTGGATATAATATACCGAAATTAATACGATTTAGTACTATATACTGATGCCTCGAAAAATGAAACAGGAGTCGGTTGTGCCGTAACAACATTAGATTATCCAATCTTCTCTTCCACAATATCATCAACTTGTACTGTACATACCGGCGAACTCTATAGTATACTTCAGGCCTTCAAACATATTTCCGCTCCTAATAAAAATGTCTGCATATGTACAGACTCACTTGCCTCTATACACTCCATTAAAGATATATACAGAGACCATCCTCTTGTACAGAATATCCATGACTCCTACCAACTCTCCTTTTCCCAAAATATAACAGTTACCGTTCTATAGACACCATCTCACATTGGTATAATGAGAAACGAACTAGCTGATCAACTAGCTAAAAGGGCCACAACTTTAAACTATTATGCAGATAACATCCAAATTGCATCCGATCTCAAGTAAGTCATCAAGCATAAGATCAAATCTCTATGGCAGAATCATTGGAACTCCATCCCGACAAAATCACAAAAAATTCAACCCTCATTAAGCCATCCTTACTATATTGGAGCTTCAAATCTCTCAAGACAAGTCCTAGCGGTGAGAAGACTAAGAATCGGTCACACTAGATTCACTCATGGCTACCTTATGTCATCCAACATTCGGCCATTCTGTTCAACCTGTAACTGCATCTACACCGTTGAACACATTATTCTAGAATGCCAACAGTACACAACTAGAAGACAACAGCTCAACCTCAAAGGAAGTCTCCAAGAGATACTCGGAAATCCAGATAATGTCCCCTCCGTTATCCAGTTCCTAAAAGATGTACAGCTATACAACAAAATATAATATATTCATTGTATACTTTTACTGTACCTGTGCGAGTGGCCTTTTTAGCCGAGCACGTTAATTGCAATAAAAAAAATTTCTTCGTTTAAAAATCCAAATAGTTAATAATGTACTTGATAATTCAATTTACGGAAAACTGAAACACACTGATGTGACTATTCCATATAATCCCAATCATCCTATGAGACAAAAATTAGCAGCATATAATTCAATGGCACATGGAGCATTTTAACTTCCTATGAACAAATATAATTTTGACAGAGAAATAATTACAATTAAACAAATAAAACACCCAACGCTTATTCATTACATATAATAAATAAATTACTTACTAAAAAAGAGGAAAAAGTGGCATGACAACTAAGATTTCCTAAACAGACTAAAGAAATAAAAAATTATAAAACCATCACATATGCAGGAAATATTTCTAATAATATTTCAAAGATAATGTCTGTGTGTGAGTACAAAATTGTTAAATGTAAAAGCAAACATATCCCCATTAAAGAAATCTGGTATATATAAGTAAACTTAAATGTCCAGAATATAATACTGCCTATTTGAGTCAAACTCTTTGAAATTTTGAAATTAGGTATAATGAGCATACAGATTAAAACAACCAGAGAATTCACACTACGCAAAACATCTACTTGACATCTAAAACAGAACTAGAAGTACTAAATATTTGTGATAAGAAAGAAGAATTGAATTTTCCTGAACAGTTAGAAATTAGAAGACACTTAAGGAACTCACAATATGAAGTCATCAATGAACAGAAAAATAAAGAGAAATCTCCACTTTTAAACTGTCTTCTTAAGTAATAATTGTAAAGATCATTAGATATAGTTTTCCTGGTTTTCTATATCATTGCACAGTTATACTGATATTAAATGGAAAAAACATATCCATGATATCCCCATAGGGTTTATAATATCTAAGCTTTAATATTTGTAATATCATATCTTCTCCTTTTTTCTATTCATATACATTAAGTCAATCACAAAGTAGGTCTTTTCTTGATTTAGTCAAAAATAATTATTAAACTTGAAGTATGCATCACATGAAATGTAACTTCTGTCATTCTGACGATGATATTTAGGTAATATCGACACAATTGTGAATTTTTTAGAATTTTTACCATTTTTTTAAATTTATTGTGTAATAATTTGGAAACAGTTAGTTTCATTTAAAAGAGTAGTAGGTTAGTTTTTTAAAGAAAACTAACTAACTATAAAAGTAATATGAGTAGATTCCACATAGTAAGGGTCGAAACAGCAAATTTCACAGTTGATTGAATAGGGTGGAACCAATAATTGATGTAAGGTTCTCGAGAATACAAAAGAAAACAGCTTGCCTTAAACTTAAAACTCATCAAATTGGAAACACAAAAACTAGTTAGATAAGCATCCAAACATCCAATATATAGTGCAGACAAAACCGTTAATGATTTTAAAGATAAATTCCATATTTATGAACTTCCCTAACCTTTGTGGAGCAGATTATAACGTCAAATATTCTACGTCCTTTGAATATGCTTATTGTGCGCCAGAGATTTGTTCAGCCAGTTCAGTTTTAAATTCAAAAATGATCACGTTTATACTTTGGTGGTAATGAAGTTTTCTAAGGAAGGCCCTAACAATAACCAGCAAAATAAACTGTGGCTTATTTGAGAGTAACAATGACACATTTCAATGAAACAATACTTTTAGTTCAAATATAATATATTGAACATTTTATTTGATAAGTTGAGTATTAAATCATACAATGTTAATAATAAAAAATATCGAAATGCTTGTATATTTCAAGCACTGTATATAAATAGATTTTTTATGGACTCAAATGAGTATATTCTGGTTAACCATTTTGGAAATGAATTTAACATGTGTTAATTTTTATATTTTACTTATAGCTCAATTATCGTTTGCGTATTGTGAATAAATTTCAAAATAGTAGTTGATGTATTATCATGTCTCCATAGAAGATAGGCTTCACTTTTTTCACTGTTATCTTCAGATTGCATTTATATATGTCTTTCTGAACTATTTACTATAATGCACATATCCCAGTAAATACAAATATATTACATGTTACCTTCGAATGCTTAAATGTTTACCTTAATTCTAATTTCTGCAACTCCAGTTTGTTCTTATCGCTTTGCTCTAATGGTTTATTTTTTGAAACTCTATTATCACTGTATTTTAGACAATATATAGATAATATTCTAAAATTTATGTAGTACATACTGGGAGGAGAATAAATAATAAATAATAGTAGTTGAAGTACGTATTTTATTGTCTCGAACCGAACGTCTCTAATTTCCTTTCATATAGAAGACCGTTGATTTTTCAGAGACATTCTTTAGAGATCAAATCATTTGATGAAGTAAAATCAGAGAAGTTATTATCCTTTGAGATAGACTTTAATGTATTCACTACTATAGATTGCATATATGTCCTTCTGAACCATTTAATATAATTTTGAGCAACACAAATATATTACATGTTACATTTGAATGCTTAAATGTTTTCCTCAATTGTAATTTCTGCAACTCCAGCTTGTTTGTATCATTTTCCTCCAATAACTTATTTCTTAATCTATGTTATCACTGTATTTTAGACAATTATACAGAAAACATAGTGCAAAGTCTAACTGTCTCGACCCTTACTTCGTGGAATCTGTTCATATTAGTGTTTTAAATGAAACTCAAGGTCTCTAGTTAATTCCACATTATAATAACAGTTATTGAAAATTCTAAACAATTGACAACTGTTTCGATAAATCAATATCATCGTCAGAATGACAGAAGTTACATTTTATTTGATGCCTACCTGATGTTTAGTAGTTATTATAGATCTTTATTGGAAAAATGATATCCAGGATATCACCATAGGGCTAATAATATCTTAGCTTCAATATTTGTAATATCACATCTTCTTCTTTTTTCTATAAACATATATTAAGTTAATCACAAGTTAGGTCACTTCTTGGTCTAGCCAAAAATAACTACTAAACATCAGGTAGGCATCAAATAAAATGTAACTTCTGTCATTCTGACGATGATATTGATTTATCGAAACAATTGTCAATTTTTTAGAATATTCAATAACTGTTATTATATTGTGGAATTAACTAGAAACCGTGAGTTTCATTTAAAACACTAATATGAACAGATTCCACGAAGTAAGGGTCGAGACAGTTAATTTCATTGATGAATAAAGGTTTATCGCAAAATTCCTGAAACACGTCAATTTTTATTTTCAATGGGGCATATTACAAAGAGATTTGTTTATCTTTTTAATTATCTGCGGGGTTACATACACAACCAAATTTTTTTTTAAATGGAAGGGTAGGTTGATTAATTTTTTATTTGAAAGCTTTTTCAATTGCAAATACAATTCCATACAAGCAGTGTATCGGAAAACAATGAAATAAGGAAATATTTAAGTCACATATGTTCTCCCCCAGCTTGAGACTCTTCCTCAGGTTGTGGTGTTCGACTCCAGTTATTGTATCCTTATAGCAATCACTGGGATGGGGTGAACAATCGATATTAAATTGGTCGCCGCCAGCTTTTTAAGCGATACTTAAATTAAACAAAATACTAAAAAGGTTAAAAGCTGGAAAACCTTATATTTACTTTAACTTAACAAACGAAATACTAAAAATATTTTAACGCGATGGTCCAAGTTAATATAAATTGCTGAAAATCAAATATCAAATGTTCAGCAAATTATATTTATTAATAACTCAATAGATAATTCACATTAACTGCATATCCAAAATACAAGACGGATACGAACGTCGTTATACAATGAAAATCTCCAATTCTAGATTTCCATGAATTGAATATAAAACAAAGGACTTATCTTTGGAGAGGTTCTGGAATTATTCAGCTCTCAGCTAGGTCCTAGTCGATGGAGATATGGTCTTCAATCCATCCCGGCCGGTTTTCTGTTGTCTTCTATGGGTGGTGTTTTCATAGGGCCTACCCAGGGGCTGCAGAGCTGAGGAAAGAAAATAGAGTAAAAATCAAGGAAAAATTCTGGGAAGGAAGGAATAAATAGAACAGGTAGGAAGCTTATGCTTCAACACATAAAAAACTGAATCTAGTTTTTAAAATAAAACTAACAGAAGTCTGTTCTATCATATTCGCTTTGTTCCCTAAATAAACAGAAAATGCGGAATTATAAAAAAGCTAAAAAAATAATGAAAAGATATTATTAAAAATTTGCCTTAAAAAGAATATAAAATGTTTCTTTTTTACAATAAAAAAGAATTAAACATACAAAATTCATCAAACGCCAGCCGATTTTATAATTTTAAATCAAACAGTAAAAACATCGGGAAAAATATTTCAAAAATCTAACTCACCAGCAAATATGTGAAACCACAACGATGTAGGTATTAACTTATGAAATGAATTTTATTGATAGGAAGAGACTATTCCAATGTACGATATCGTTTAAATACACGAATTTTGTTAAGGAAACAAGTTTTTTAATTTCGAAACATTATTACGACGAAATTAAAATACCATAGTCCGATAGAAATCGTAACAGGCGATCGGCTTGTTACAACTGAAATTACTTTAATGTATAGGTACATTTTTTCTTACTTGTTAAACCCAATAGAAAACCTGCACGATAGTTTTTTGTTCAATTTGAACTGAACGTGATTAATTTGTTAGTACTTGTTTGCATTTCAACGTGTAAATTAAAAACGACAAATAAGAAAATGCCCTATTTAACAGAGAAACATCGTTACCTCTGTATAACTCACCTATTGTATATATACCTACTTGCCTGTGGTCTACCTGTGTTTATCTCTTTTATAAAAAAAATGCCCTGAACGACACCTGGGCGAGAAGAGTGTAAACCCCTTATTTTCCACGTTGCTAGGTTAGTTAATTACAAGTATGTAAGTACTTAATACTAGTACCCTTAGAAGATACTAATTATATACTACTTATGTTTTGCTTTTGTTTTTTCTCCTTTTTTCTGTAACTAATATTTTTTTTAGACCTTTAGGACACCGAGACTTACTGCGTCTATATTTTTTATAAAGAGAGGTTGGTTTCTTTTTCGCACATAGTTTCTGGCGGCACGGGTCCAGCCCTGAAGCCAAAAAAAAGAAGAAAGAAAAAAAAAACGAGAAACATCGTATCGATATTTTAAGGATGATCGGATATGGGGACAGAAGTCAAACATAGGCTAAAGTCGCTCCTCGACAAAAGCTTTTAAAAGTCGACGAAGAAGCCCAGTGGAACATATTGTTGGAAGTTGAAGAAAATCCTGTTACTCCAGTTAGGCAAATAACTCGCGTTCTTAATGTCAGTCACACAAGCGTTTTAAAAATTCTTAGAGGCCAAAAAGCACCCATACAAGATGCAAAACCTGCAGGAGCTTAACGAAGATGATCCTGATCGTAGATTCGAATTTTGTGGACGAATGATGGCTTCTATCGATGGTGGACAAATTGCTTTGGAATGGGTGCTATTTTCTGATGAGGCTACGTTCACATTAAATGGGCACGTCAATCGACAGAACTGCCGTTATTGGACTGATGAAAATCCTCGTTGGATGCGTGAATGCCATACCCAAAGACCTCAAAAAACAAACGTCTGGGCTGAAATTATTGGGAATCGCATAGTAGGTCTTTTATTTCAATGGAAACGTAACCGGAGAAACACACCTTAATATGTTCCAAGAAGACCTGATTCCTACTTTGATAAATTTATTCCCCTATGATTTGGATCCCAATTTATTTAACCAACGGATGTGGTTTCAACAAGATGAGGCACCACCACATTTTGCTCAAAATGTACGGACCTATATTAACGAAGTGTTTCCAAATAGGTGGATTGGATGAAGGGGCCCAATTGAGTGGCTAGCAAGATCACCGGATCTTACTCCATTAGATTTTCTTATGGGGGTATATAAAGAGCAAGGTTTATGCCACTAAACTTGACGACATAGCCAAGCTTCAACAAAGAATCATGGATGAAATTAGGCAAGTGCACCGGAAGTGTTACAAATTGCTATTTATAATCGATTAGGATATTGTCAGCAAGAAGGTGGAGAGCACTTTGAACATTTATTGCATTAAAACAATTGAATATTTCCTTATTTCATTTTTTTTCCGACACATTGCTCACAAAAAATAACAAAAAAAATGGAATTGTATTTGCAATTGAAAATGCTTTCAAATAAAATATTAATCAACCTACCTTCACATTTAATAAAAAGTTGGGGGTCTCTGGAACCCCCCAGATAATTAAAAAGATAAACTCTTTGTAATATGCCCCGTGTTTCAGGATTTTTGCGATAAACCTTTATTTATCAAGTTACAGAATTTGTTACAGTTAGACTTTCCAGTCTGTATATCAAAATTTATTATGTACAATACTGGGGGAAAAATAGGACTACAATACAGTTTAGCTCCGGAATGAACATTTTCTTAACTTGGATTATGCAAATTATTAGTTATAGGGTCTAATTAGAGGGTGTAATTGAATAATACAAATTGGGAAAGCAGCATTTTATTTATCGACGAGCATTGGAAATATGATCATCATATTCTGCAAAAAAATTATTTTATTTACAGAGGGTGGAGAATCGTGGGAATCTTATTTAAAAAAAGTCTATAACTATTTTTCAGCTTAAACTATTGTGAATTATATAGGTTAGGTTAGGTTAGGTTTATAATGAGTGGGTCAATGAGGCCCTCCACTGCGACTCGCGAGAGTCTATTGTGGCTCATACCTATTCAAATTTCACCAAACAAATTCAGCTTCTTGACGAAGCCGATTAATTTATTCAGTGAATGATATTTCAGGTCCGAGGACAAGAGAGTGGCCCTGCCAAACATCAGATACCTGATTTGCGCCGCGGCGGGGCGGGCACAAATTATATGCTCTGCTGTTTCATCATCTTCCAAACAAAGACGGCAAATCGGATCGTCCGACAGTCCAAGTTTCAGCATATGATGATTCAAACGACAGTGGCCTGTTAGAAGGCCTGTTAGGCACCGTAGATCGTGTCTATTATAGCCTAACATTTGTTTGGTTACATTATTCGAAGGATGTATGAAGGCCTTTGAATGAACCAATCCTGTGAATTATATAACACCAATTGAAAATTGATTACTGTTTGAACTAATGAAGAAATCATGAAACATATTGAAACCTGAGCTTGAACATTGACGTTTGGACTTGAACCTATTATTTTCGCTCATTACATAGATAAAATGCCCTTTGTATATAGGTTATTATTGTTGTTAAAATCGTGACTCACTTGGTATGGACATAATTGAAGGGTGTCTGACGATTAGTTTCCTAAACAGATGTTGAATTGGACATTCTTTGAAAGGATTAGTAGATGCAAACCATCAACAAAGTAGATGCAAGGAATAAGGTACTCATATCAGGAAGAGACTTAGAACCAGGTGCTGATCAGACACGCAACAACGAAAACTGGGAATTGTAAGGTGGAAAACGTAGGCTTAGACGTAGAGACTAAGAACCAGGAGCTGGTCAGACAGAGAACAATGAAAACTGGGAAACGGAAGGTGGAAAACGTATATAGACAAACTGATTTTAAATGATCCAAGTACTTCGCAGCTAGGGTCCATGTGAATGAAAATTTTCCGAATTGAGAGTTTTTTCAGGAACAGAAAATGTTTAGATACCTTTAACCTGGTTTCCAACAACCAAACACAAATCTATTCGTATTATTAGAATGGTCACTCTTAATGTAGGCAGTAGTCAATTAAATCAGACCAGCCAAACTTAGTCTAAGAAATCTTAGGAAGATAAATCACTCTTGTATCAGTCAAAAAGTTAAAATTGGACATCAATAGATACCATAGTGAGGACAGATTCATAAAAATGTTTGGAGGAATGGCAAGGGAAATCCGATTAGCTAGCTAAACAGCTGCATATAAATCGAAGAGTACCTTTGTTTCTCTTCTCAGGTGCTACAGGCATTACATTTATCGACAGTTAATATTCAAAGTGCTCCAGTGAGCAGGTACCTAATAATTCAACTGAAGGTTAACTTCAACAAAATAATAGTGGATATCAACAAAAAGCATCGATACGAATTCAATAAATCATCTATACTAGTAGTTAATGGAGGTCTCCAAACGTTCAATGCAAAAATTTAGAATATTTGAATGTCGTTCAAGACTTAAGGCTACAAAATTATCTCGTACAATGAGGAATGGATTTTGGCTTCATAAACAGTTGCATTAAACACCGTTTCAATGTTATCTAATACATAGTTCTAGGATGAGAAAGTGTTAAGACTTCTTCATTAAAGAAGAAGGACAATCAACAACTGTTAATAAAAATAACACTATGACAGTTATCAACAACTTCTATCGGTTATACGTATTATCCTTCTTTTCGGTAGTTAGATTTTCTAGCGTGTCAAACAGAATCTTTTTAATATAGACGTTACGAAATAATAGAATTTCATATTTTATGTTCATTTCTCTTATTCAACTCAATCTCCTCGGAATCCTTAATCAGTATATTTTATAAAATGCAACATAACGAAATATACGAAACAACCTCTATTTTAACCCGGGACGAAAAATATGCAAATGTAATATAAATGGCATTTAACGTAATGGAAAGGAAAGTTTATTATCGGTAGAACTGCCAAGACGAAAACAGACGAATTCATTAAGTTTGCACAGAAGTAGAAAGGCACTCAACCAACAACGAGTCACGAGAACTATTCAATAAAGTAAAATATCTTTCACGTGAGTACCAATTTTGTACACGAATTATACATGATGACAATGGTAAAAAGTTCACTGACCCTAAGGTTAAAAGTTATACGTGAGCGGGTTAGAAATAACGTCGTCCACTGCGATAACGATGTGTCTATTATGGCTCACACCTTACTACAGTTCGTTGTACAGTCCACACCCTTTGATAAAGGAGATAATCGTACAATGCGAGACTTCATTGAAGTCCGTGTGTTCCAGTCAGGTGAAGTCGAATGTCTGGAATTTGAGCCTTTCCGGTGCGGAGCAGGTACAAAGAATGTGCTCTGCAGTTTCGTCTTCCACATAAGCGACAGTCCGATTTTTATTACAGATCCATCCACCTCTGATGTGTTCCTAGACGACAGTGTCCTATTAACAGTTTGTCAGAATACGTAGATCCGACCTACGCCATTCTAGCACCTGTTGGGAGGCTTTTTTCAAGGTGTTTGCGATAAACGTCTTCCAATGTGTGAGCCCCGGTGTGTCTCTCCAGAGCCTAAGCATGTCACACTTGACCCAATCCGAGATGCAAGTTTTGGCAGTGCTTATTGCGATGCCAACGACGGGTTCTGGTCTGATGAAGACAGAGTCGGTTCCTTTCCTGGCGAGTGCGTCGGCCTCTTCATAGTCTTCCACGCCGCTTTGCCCTAAGACCCAGGTCAAAGTAACTTTGCTCCGCTTGCTCAAGTGGTCAAGGATCTGAATGCAGTTCCAAACCAGCCTAGAATTCACTAGATTGGAGCTCAGTGCTTTTAAAACCGACTGGTTATCTGAGATGCTTTTAATAGATCTATTCACCGGATGCATGTTACCCAACTCTCTGGCGCACAGCTCTATAGCGCTCTGATTGGAAGATAGTAGTGAGCTAGCCATGATTTAATGATATTTTAACTCTTGGGTTAGCTCGATAAAGTCTCGCGCCTACACCGTTCTCGGTTTTGGAGCCCTGAACCGTGAACAGTACATATTTTGATGGTGAAAAGGAATTGTCACTCCTAAGCTAATCATCTCTCTCAGGAAAGAGGATAGGGTTTTACTACGTGCAGCTGGGGAGCTAGCGAGTCTGGGATTATTCCGGGTATGTGGTTGTAATCGCTCGGCCGCCAACTTGTAATTTTTTTGCTCGGGCGCCAATTTGTAACTGCCATGGGTAGTCAGGGGTAGAACATAAAAAGGGTTTGTTGGTTAGATGTGTTTATTTAATAGTAACATGTATGTTACCGGGTAAACCAAAAATTCAAATAAGATCTTTAAAACTTAAAACTAATTCTATCTACAGTTATTATATATACAATTGTTGATCCGCGATACTTTGCAACTTCCCTGAGGGTGGTCGTCTGGTCGGATCGGCCGCAGATCTCCTCTTATTTTGCGACTTCTCGTAGTAAATGGTCTGGATCGGCTATATATACCTCCTCGTTCTGGTTACCTAAAGCAAATCGGGTGTATTGGGTACCAGATCACGCGTTCAACACGTACCGTGATCTCAGTGAGGTGGGAATTAGCTTTCGTCTCGGGCTTAACACGCTCCGGGATTTCAGCTAGACGGGAAGGCTTCTGTCTTGCGCTCAACACGCCCCAGGACTTCGGCTAGGACGGTTGACGTCCGTTCTAGGCTCAGCACGCTCTAGAGTTTCGGCCGAAAGACGGGGTTTGCTTCTGTCTAACCTTGAGCTCAACAAACTCCAAAAGGTCGACGACAAGCCGGGTGTTGATTACGATCCCAGGCTCAACTTGCTCCAGGATATAGTGAATTAACTCGGTTATCCAAAACTGAAGCTTCCTATCGTTTCTAGGCTAGGCTTGATCTGTATATTCTCACCAAAACCAGCACCAGGATGTCTAGGCTTTTTTGGAGAAGAGCTGGGTAGATTCCATCATCTCCTGGTGATTTAAAGGAGGAAAAGAGTTTACCGCCCATATAACTGTAATGGGAGTCTCCACTCGTCTCCACCAGGCCAATTAGCTGGCCGAGGAGGGGCGAGCGGGCACTGCGGCTTGTTGTCCAGAATCTGACTGCCTGGAAAGTGTTTCTGTAGTAGAATCCCTAACGTTTCCTTTATAGAATCTGTCGAGTCTTTTCAGAGACCTCACTTCACGTCCCGAATCTCTTGACAGAATTTTGTGGATGCTAGCACTGGCATGTATGTCTGATATACTCTGATATAACCTCCTCCAGGATTCTCTTTTTGCCTTTCTGATAGCTTTGTTGTATTCCGTTAGAGAACCGCGATATTTGTCCCACTCGCTAGACTCTCTGATTCAGTTGAAGAGCGCTGAACCTCCTCACATTTAAAATGGAGTGATCTGCTCCACCAAGTGGCACCTCTATTGTCTCTAATGACATTGCTAAAGTTTGGCGGAAATATTGTTCAAAAGTGAATGTCGTTCACCCATGAACTATAAACATCAAAGGAACACTAAATATGAACCCGAGAATATAAAATCGGGAATTAAATTTGCCATAAAGCGTCTCAGCCCGGTACAGATGACATATTCGAAAAAATAACAGAAATTCGTTGATCAACAATCAATGTTCTACACTATCTCTGTGACTTATATGGAAAACGGGAATTTGTACAGATGAATGGTGTAGCGCAATTTATATTCCATTTTATGAAAAAGAAGATTCGGTAGACTGCAATATCTATCGCATGATTATACATTATTACCCCACGCTTCTAAAATTCTCCGTCAAATCATTAACATCAGAGTTTGATCGTACTTGCTACCCCCGATAGTTTCCTCCTCGTTTTTCTGCATTTTTCGAAAGTATTTGACTCGCAAAAACTTTGGCACATCCTTAAATTTATGGAAGTTACCGATCAGTTTATCTCACTTAACAGCTATATCAATATAATTAAGGCCACGTAAGAACTAATCAAGCAACATTGAATACCTTTCATGTAAGGAAAGGTGTGAAACATGGATGCATTATTTCACTCTTATTCAACATTTAGATCTAGTACATAATGTGCGATATTCTTGGTAACTGGTAAAAGGATATATTTGTATATTTTAAGATATGCCGACGACACCTTTATTATAACATCAAGTGAACCCAGAATTGGAACTATCATGCGACGTCTCAGTGCTGAATTTGCAATGACATGATGCTTGTAGATCTGCAAAACAACAATCAACCTCACGTGAGACGTATTGTATATACTCAGGATCACTAATTGATAACAATGATACAAGCCAAAGTAAAATCAAACGATCTCCAGAACAGCCGTAATAAAATCAAGAAACACCTAGAAATACTCATCCATTATTGGAAATACTAAATTAACGCTGCTGAACTCACCCAATAGCCACTTATAGAACCTGAACCTTGAAGGAAAGTGACACTGAAAGTATATATTGCTTCAAAATGTGGCATACGTCTACTGAAATACAATTTGTTCCTCGAGAAATGAATACTAATTTACAATTGAACAAAACGGTAAACCGATACGTCTCAAATTATACTGGTAATATTGCAAGAGGAACAGATTCACTACAAAAGCTCATAATGGAGGGAAATATAGAGGGGCAACTTTTGCGAGGAAGTTCATCAAAGAGATGGATAGACCAGCCTAAAAAATTGATAGGTAAAGGGCTGCATCAAACAATCAGTACGGCACAAAATATAGCGGAGTAGCACAGTACCACCCATACCACTACGAGGGCATCTTAGCCACTAACCCCCACTAGGGACTTGGTAACTAATATGCTATTATTTAGTGTACAAATATATTTTGTTTATTTTAGTCTTGGACTGAGTAAGGAGGAATAGCTTGTATGAACAGAATCACATATAAATGATTTAGAAGGCATACATCGTTTTAACTGGAAAATAGTTAAATTACAAAAAAATTCCAAATTCAAAATGTTTATTGAACCGAATAGGCATGTGATGATTGTACTTTCAATGCACTTCTATGAAGAACGTTTTCATCCATTATATTATAGTACATTGTTTCTAGGAACAACGTCATCAATAAATTTCATTCCTTGTTTTTTCTTATTTACTGATAAACTGGGGATCCTAGGAATCTTGGTTTAGGGTACTTCGTTGTCAGAAATTTATATCAATGTCTAAAATACAACTTTCCAGTTTTCAGATTTGCACGCACCTACTATACCTTTGAACCAAATCTAAGTGATATCAAGCACACTACTGAAATCTTTTCAATCACCTCGCCAGCATGCTTCTTTATAGTTCCCCTTATTTTTTTTTCCAGCTCATGATAATCAATTTGAAAATGACATTTCAGCGGGGTACAGCGAGGATAGCGACTACACCTCAGACCTAAACTACCCCGTAGGGCAACACCCTAATTCCTCAGCTTCACAATTTAGATCTGCAGCTTATCAGATCAATACTCCACAGAGATCTCTGGAAACATCCAGAGAAAACTCATCGGAACGGGCTGATACTCCTAACGCGTATAATCACCAGCAAATGTTGGGAGTTTCACAGAACCAACAGCATCTTAGTCCCGATGTTCATAGACGCCATCACCAGGTAAGTTTTAATGCAGGAATTTAGAAAACAGTTCCAACGATGTCTCTCTTAAACAACCAAGTATTCACATCAATTTAAATGAATCTGTGAATGGAGTTAGAATGTGACAGTCCATTTTATGAAAAGATATGTGATGATGTATTTAGGACAAAACAACGAATAATAGGGGCTTCTGACGTTTTGGGATGGAGACCATAAAATAATACTTGTTGAATTTGGAAAATATATAAAAACAATTGGTACAAATTATATTGTCATTAGGTTTCAAATCAACTAAATCTCCAAGAGATCGTTACGGAGTTAACGATGAAGTTTTTATCTACTTCAGTAGCAATCCATTCTCCAATTCTTTGGAGATACTTTTGATTCTTGTAGATAACCGTGTTTTAAGCTAACTTTCATTTTCAGGTTATTTTCAAAGGTATCTGCTAACGTAACTTGCTATAAATTGAATAGATGAGGCTTTTACTTGATGAAGATCCATACTGAACGATGAAATAAAACAATATGATTTGTTTAAATCTTCATTTATTTGAACTAATGTTCAATTAAAACTTGTTGACGCGTTTCACTAACACATTAGCTTTGTCAAAACGAATGAAGGTAAAATATAAAAATGTCTTAATATATACAGTGCTAAATACAGAATTCTATCTACTAATGTTAACAAAGATATTGAAATAAATTACCTGGTAATTCATTCACTACAAACATTCCTAAGCTATCTTCTAGGTAAAAAGGTTTGATAAAGGAGACTGATTGATATCTATTTGGTCGTTAGGAAGATTACCTAAATATTTATTTTTGTTAATCTCAAGGGCCTCTAATAAATTTAAACTAAAGGATTCACCGACTACATGGAGAATTTCAAAATTTGGGTCGAAAATGTGTTGGTTTTCTAATAAATGATTTGAATAGTTAGAATCTAATTTTTTGTTGTCATAGCTACGTTTGTGTTCCGAAATTATAGTTTTAAAATTTCTAAAAGTTCTACCGATATAAATTTTATCACAGTTGTCATTACCACATTTTAATTTATAAACTTCTGATTTGTTTGATTTTGATTATTTAGATTTATCATTTTTGATGAATTTGGATAAATTGTAATCAGTTTCAAAGGAAATGTTCATGTGTAAAGAAACTATAACTCTTGTTGATAACTTGCTCACATACAATAATGTTAATCCCATAATTCACTCTGATATCAGTACTTTATTAAAAGTGTGTTTGAATCAAAATTATTTTCATTTCAATGGAGAGGCTTATAGCAGTAAAGACGGTTTGATTATGGGCAACCCCCTCAGCCCCCTACTAGCAGAAATTTTCATGGATAATATAGAAAAAATAATTCATGAACACCCCCTTAGTAAAAAAATTATGTACTGGCACCGATATGTGGATGACATTTTAGCTAGCTTCATCGGTACAAATAGACAATTAGAGAGCTTTATTACTTACATAAACTCAATTCACAATATCAAATTTACCGTAGAGCTTGAACAAAATAAGTCTGTAAACTTTCTAGACCTTACAATTTCAAACATAAATAATAAACATGATTTTTCTATATTTCATAAACCATCACATACAGACATTACAATTCATAATAGTTCAGTCCACCCATTCAGTCATAAACTAGCAGCTTTCAATAGTATGATACACAGACTCTTAACAGTCCCATTAAATATTAATAATTATAACAAACAATTAAATATCATAAAACAAATAGCAGTTAATAATAATTACGATCCAAATTTAATTGTCAATATCATAAATAGAAAGATAAAAAAACAGACTTTAGAACAAGTATTCCCTTCAGATAAATATAATAATAAACAATTTAAAAGCTTAACATACTTTAGAACACCAAAATTAAATCATTTTTAGAAACTTTGGATAGGAACATTTCCTTTAAAACTGATTACAATTTATCCAAATTCATTAAAAATAATAAATTCAAATCATCAAAATGAAACAAATCAGGAGTTTATAAATTGAAATGTGGTAATGACAACTGTGATAAAATTTATATCGGTAGAACTTTTAGAAATTTTAAAACTAGAATTTCGGACCACAAACGTAGCTATGACAACAAAAAATTAGATACTAGCTATTCAAATCATTTATTAGAAAACCAATACATTTTCGACTCAAATTTAGAAATTCTCCTAGTTTAAATTTATTAGAGGCCCTTGAGATTAACAAAAATAAATATTCAGGTAATCTTCCTAACGACCAAATAGATATCAATCAGTTTCCTTTATTAAACCTCTTTACCTAGAAGATAGCTTAGGAATGTTTGTAGTGAATGAATTTCCAGGTAATTTCTTTCAATATCTTTGTTAACATTAGTAAATAGAATTCTGTATTTATTCACTGTATATATTAAGACATTTTTATATTATACCTTCATTCGTTTTAACAAAGCTACTGTGTTAGTGAAACGCGTCAACAAGTTGAAATTGAACATTAGTTCAAATAAATGAAGATTTAAACAAATTATATTGTTTTATTTCATCGTTAACTTGCTATAGTTATGTTATGGTTAAAACATTTTTCTAGTTTGGTACGTATTAAGGAACTTGTGATTGTTCAGAATCTTAACCTGGTACCTGAATTCTCTATAGAATAATTGAATGCAAATGGTCTTATATGTAAGATAGAATAGTACTGGATCAACAATTTTTGGACTGAAACCCATTCTAAGACACCAGTGAACTATCATCAAGCCGTGGAAGCATCAAGATACAGGATGGTGGTGAAACGGTTGCCAGCAACTAACGGGAAGGGGTGGCGTCCGATACGGGGAACAAATCTGGACTCGGGATCGATAATTAAGTGATGCTATGGTGTAGATCAGAGATTGTTCCACTATTCAAAGAGTCAAAGTCATTGGAAAAATAATAAACAGACTTCTCCTTTCAAAATTCTTGGGGTCATTATTCACTAAATTGCTTTACGGGGAATAGACGTGAGGGTACATCGTCTATTTACCCTAGTTTCAAAATCCAGTGATTGTGGAAATTATTATATTAAATTGACAATTTCATTTTAGTTATGTTTAATTATGAATTGTTTCTTGACTAATTTATATATTCTATTCCAGCAGCATTCCTCTTCTACAGATAATTATGGTACTTACAGGAGTAGCCAACGTAGTCAAAATTCTAACCAACTTCAGGAGAATAGTACTGATACTGAACCACTTTTTTATAATAGCCGGCCCCACAATCAGAAACTTAGTCGATCTAACTATTCAAGGTATGTTTCTTGTATATTATGTCGACATAATTTGTTGAACTATGTAGGTTAATATGATTCCTCTTATTTGTTTAATTTGACTTTCATTAGATTGTCATAAGAAAAGTATGATAATTTTTAACTATAATTTTATTGCTCTTGACAGGCTCGTAGTTGCATCATTTTATGCTTTTCTATTATAGAAAACAAATAAGTTTGATATTGCATATAATGAATTTCTTATAGTATTCAGAAGGTGTTTTGGAATTACTTTCTGTGTTCTTAATGCCGTGTATATTTATTATAACAGAGAAGTAAATTTATAAACCGTCGTTGGTACAAAATTTATGACTAAACTAACAAATTCTCAAACTACTTGCTGAAATTCATTTTATCTCAATAAGTATCAAACTTTTAAATTATGTCCTTGCCTTTCCTGAGCGAGCGACAATTCTGGCATGATTAGTAATGCTAAATATGTTGTGACTGTCAGAATAAAAATTTATAAATAGTTTTGGGAAGGAAATGTGCTTATAACACGTCAGGCTTGTCTAGTTATGATAATTAATTTTCTGCGATGTTATTTTTTTTATATAAATATTTGCTCCACTACTAATTGGAAATAATTTAACAGTAGAATTCTGACGTCAAATTATTAATATTTGACTCAAAACACCTAAATAAAATGTAGCTGCTTACTGAGTTACAGGGTGTTTTGTATAAAAATTTAAAAACGATTTGTGCTCATTACTTTAAACATATTTTACGTATTCATTTCATATATTTGGCACGCTACACCCTACCAAATTATGTTGAAGAAATGTTTCTTGCCACCATCAGAGGCGTACTACATGGGCAAGTGACTGTTTAATTTAGAGATTCATCAAGTCAAGTAGCTTGATATTATAACAAACTACTTAAATTGACTTGAAAATCAAGCTCGTGACAATTTACATACTTGACTTGATTTGAGATATTTATTACTTGACTTGAAATCAAGCTACTTGATATTACTTGACTTGAAATCAAGCTACTTGATCTTGATACGGACGTGTCGCATATTTCTGCAATCTCGCTCGCGCTTAGACCAAATACTGAGATTGCAATCTTGCTTATTATGCATACATACACGCCCTAGGTGAACGGTAATTTTGTCCAAGTGTGTGACTTGTTACCTCACAAAATTATAGTGTTTAAACCTGTGCTCTGCAGAAAAAAAATGAGTAATTCATCGGAAATAATGGAATCAGAGACCAGTGAGTCCGAGTATGTGTTAGAGGAAAATACTTCTCAATCCGAAGATTGTCAACTTGTGCAAGAGCCAGCACACAACAAACTCAGACTAATGGAAAGAAAAATGTCACGGACTATTTCACCGTTGAACAAGATCCAAAGAGTACGAAAAATACTGTTAAGCAAGGGAAATGCACGCTTTGCATAACGAAACTCACCGTACTTAAAATGAAAAATCTCCATTAAAAAAATCCAAACATAGTCAAATCTTTGAACAAACTTTTGGGAAATTAGAGCATTCCACTTCCCGTGCAAGTTCCTCTGCATGCACCAATACCAATAAGGAAAGTACGATTTTCTTTTGGCTAAGTGGTAGTGGCAGTACTACAAATGAGAGGGTGAGTTATTTTCTATTATCTATTATTTTCAAAAGCAGGTTTAGAAAATATTGAATATATTAAGATTGCATACACTGCGCTGCTGCTTGTATGCTACTGTGTAGCGGAATTTGCAACCAAACAATGCAAATCCCTCAATAGTCAGTATTCAGCCAGGTTATCGTTGAACGCTGAAATAGGGTTTCACAGTGTAGAACGTGATACATTTCACACGAGTGAGAATGTTGTTGAACAAGGCAACAGCCGAGTGAGAAAATCTCGCGAATGTGGGACAGTCATTTTCTTACTAGATGTGTACACTATTTTTCTTACGAACACAATACATTTTCTTCGATAGTTGTATTAAGTTTTATATGTAATACTATTTATTTTCTGCATGTGTGTGGAACATATTTACCACACATGAGTGGAAAATATTTTGATGTCAACATTACTTAACACACATGTGCGAACATTGCTTTTTCCCCATATGTGTGGAAATATTTCTGCGCACGTGTGAAATTTCGTAGTTTATAAACAACCAAAGAGTGCGAATTTTGTTATTTTCGGGTGATGTGGTCGTAGAAAAAAAATATCATCTTCTTAAAACAAAAACTACTTATTACTACTTCTTAAAAACTATAATTCGTAAATACATTAATATATTTTTCCACTACTAGCTGTGAAGTTGACAGTTATTATGTCTTCTAGCCAACTGAGAAGTAGAATTTCTCTATTAGTGGTTGATAATTTTTCCTATTGTTAACCTAGGTCGATAATGTACAAATTTAAATGTTTTGAGAATTCAGGGATAAAAGCTTAACAAAAACTAGTGCAACATAATTTTGTATACCCAGGAGATTGTCTTTAACATATTTACTGCTTGAAATTACATAACAAGAAAAACTTATTTCAATAAAACTGTCATTATTTTAAAATTCGCGCTCAACCAAAAATTTCTGATGACATAAGGAGTGCGTTCATGATATATGGGTGAGGTGAGGAGCGAAAACAATGTCAGTCAGACGACGGAGTAAACGCCTAGGGAGAAATCAGTTTGAACGATTTGTAGATCAAAATTTGACATTGAAATGTGTTGTTTATTTTCCGTTAATTGCAGAAAAACGTGAATCGAGGAATGTTTTTACCTTCAACATTATCTTCAGTGAAAATATTCTGTTGATAGAAACTGGTAGCTAATATTGACCCACAGAATATGGATTATCGGTGCCTTAACCTCTACAAATAAGAACATGTGTACATTGTACATATTATACGAATTGCGCATATCAAGGTAATCATTTTCTCGATAGCAAGCGGGGAGCTAGGAGTGCACTCTCGTCGATTCTCGTGGTTCGTTTGTGAACGCTGTGGTGTAGAGTGTGAAATACATAGACAAATAATATATTACTTTCTCTACGGTGAAGTATATGTTAAATGTTTTATGAACGCTCACTTTGTACCCAAGTGTTGTGAACACACTACCGCTGTAATTGTTCAAAGTAAAACATAAACCACGTTTTGTGAAATTTTTGGATGTGATCGTATAATTGGTTTCGTTAATTCGATGCACTTAATATTGGTGATTATGAACTATAGGAATAATGGTATTATATTGCTGTGTGATTAAATTATATATGATTTTTAGAATATTTTTTTTGTTTTTGGTTTTTGTCTTAAATTTGGATAGTAGTGGAAAAAAATGTATATACACCACGGTGTTGAAGACATTTATAAACCTCGTACCTTATTCCGCTCGGCGCAAAGCCCCTCGCGAAATAGTTTTGGTGCTCGGTCGATAATAATAGTCTTCACCACCTTGGTGTATAATATACTATTATATATTAATTTAAATATTCCTACATTTTCAGGATTTCCAGCAAGATAAGTTTCAAAAGCTACTTGTGGAGTATACGGTGAAAAAGTACCTACCGCTCATTTTTTTCGAGGACGAAATAAGTTTATAAGTACTTAAATTCGAACGCAATTTTTCCTGGTAGGAATAAAATGAATTCTTTAGAAATGGAAATGTTTGGGTCAGCACAGAACACCCTCAAGAGTTTACTAAAGGAATATAAATAAAAAATCTCATTCACAATAGATGGTTGGCCTTCTTTTATTATTAAAGGATACTATGGAATTACTGCTCATTTCATTGATATTAGAGAATTATGGCAGGTTCAAATAGTGACAGTCACTAATAAAAACGTCCTTATTTTGGCATTGTTGACAAGTGCGCATGCGTAGTTGTAGATAAAAATAAGGACGGTCCGTAATTAAATACGGACTATCCTTAATTGTGACTGGATAGTGACGGACAAAATTGGCGGCACTATGTTTGAGACATGCGTAAAACAAAATTGTATATTTTATTAGTGTCAAATTTGTAAACAAACTGCTACCCGCTACATTTATGCTAAGAAGTTGAGAGTTGAGCATAGCAATATGGAACAGCAGAAACAGAAAGCATCACGACTAAGATTTACTTACGAGGATGACCTCGCCTTGCTAACAGAATTTTCAAGTGTTAATCCAATAGTAAACCCTCACGGTTGGGAAGAAATTCAAGAAAATATTTTAATTACAATGGGCAAAAAGTTCCTTATAAAAACACTGAAGCAACATCTGCAGTTGTTAATTGAAGTTTTCTTGAAGAAAATAAAAGTTGATGATATTAAGTAAGTAAAGCCCGTATCTGTATAATATTGATGGACTACTGGTGGAGTTATAAAGGTGATACAAAACATATTTTTTGAAGGTCCGGAATCGAGGAACCCTACTGCCAAAAAATGCCCTTTTGTATGAAGTTAGTTCCCTGGTTCGCGAACATAACTATGATTTTAAACAAAAAAGAAATGTCAGTGCCGAACAGAGGAGTGCTGCATTAGGAAAACAAGCCAGAGAAGACTGTGCACAAGCCTACGGAAAGGCACAAGAAGCAGAAGCCAGAGAAGACCAAGACTGTACACAAACCTATGGAATGGCACAGGAATCGGAAGCCGGAAATGACTATTTAGAAACATATGGGAATGAGCAGGAAGCAGAAATAGTTCCTGAAAAGCCCACAATTGTTGCAGAGTACACAGATCATAATTATTTCTGTAAGATTTGAAAAATGCATAAAATATAACAGAATTTACCTTTTGTTAAATTTACAAGGGGATTCCTAATATTGAAACTTGGGATTCTATATAAACTTAGTTATCATATCGTACTTAATTATTCAACTTAGATAATGCTTAAGTTGCATATCACATTTTGTTTAATAAACTATCATACTTTTATTTTGCCATTAGTTGTTGGGGACATCAATGAAGAAATAGTAGTGGATTCTTTGGTAGTGGACAAAAATAAAGAGAATCATGCCTCAGTTTCTCTAACACGGGGACCACCGAGCTGCACCACTCCTGCCACTTCAAAAATAAATTGCAACGTTCCCCAGAGTCAAACCAAGAAAGTATTAGGTAAGTTCATTAAGTAGGTTAAAGTTGTACAAGGTGTCACTATGGTAAATTTTGCAGGACCACGTAGAAGCAGAATAAAGAAAGGGGTGCTTTTGAAAAGAGATGCTCTTTCATACTTAACTGAAAGAAATACACAGGAGAACGAAAGAAAATCAAAAGAATTAAAATTGGAGGAGAGAAAAATAAGTGTGGAAGAGAAAAAAATACTTCTTGAGCAAAAAGTATTAGAATTGAAAGAAAAGGAAATGGATCTTCATCATAAAGAAGTTATGACTAAACTTGAGATTGAAAAAAAGAGGGCTGATGTTGAAGTGGAAGAAAAGAAGTTAACAAATCAATTGATGCAGTCGCAGCAAAAACTGATCGATCAATTATTCCAGAGACTCGAGACAGTAAATGCTAGAGGGTGAAATCAAACGTTGCAAATTTTGAAAATGTTTATTTTATTTCTTTTTCACACAAATTAAATAAATACATATATTTGTAGAAATTTGATAGTTTTATTATTAAACAACAATATACGCTTCTAAGGTTGGGGGTACAACATTAAAATATGTTGCCGTTTGGCTGCCATAAAGACAAGTGTGGCAATTTGTTAGGAGCACTGCTACTTTGTACATGGATTCTATATCTTGCATAAGAAGTTTTTGATTCTTTCTAAAGTCTGGGAAGGCAAACTGTGCAATGACTTTTTGGAAGCCCCACTCGACTGAAACTCTTAATGTTTTCATTGATTGATTAAACTGTTGTTGATGAGGTTCCAAATTTTCAGGTCTGCCTTGAAAAGGAGAGAGCAATAGCTCCCTTAACCCATAGGCCTGATCTCCATATAGACGAAACTTGTGATCCTCTCCAAAAACAGCTACTTGCTCTAATTCATTATAAATCAATGACTCCCTAAATATACCCGCATCGTGTCTTCTGCCTGGATAGGCTCCTTTCAAGCTGGCAATTATCCCATCTGGACACAGAACGGATTGATATTTAAGGCAATGACATCTTTTATGTCCTGAATAGTAGTTTTCTTGGTCTATTGATGGGCGACATATCTGTCTGGCTGTACCATCAATAAACCCCCAACAATTTTCCATTGCTCCTCCTTTTGCATGAACAGCCTAAAAATTTAAGTCCCCGTAATCATAAATGAATTGAAAAGAAACAAGACAGATATACTTTGCAAATACAAAATAGGTAGAACCGAGCCAAGAACTGAGATTTTACAAAACACTTACTTGTGAGTAATACATCATTTTATTTCTGTCTAGCCACTGCAAATTTCGTAGATTATTTAATAGCCCTGCATTATTTGCCATAATAATATCAATTGTTGTTCTTATTATTTCTGATATGGATTGAGGAGACAAATTGAATAATGTACTAATATCTTGCAATCGGTTAGGATAAGCTAATCTTCTAAGTAAAATGCACAAAGCAGTTACATCTGAAAAAGTTAAATATATACAGTGAAAGATTCAAATAACAGAAATAATATATTTTATAATAATTATTTATACATACTATGAACTCTAATCCTTCTCGGTGTCCTCACTTCCTCTGGTATACCCAAAATGTTTGCCAATTGTGGAATATGTTGTCTTCTAAACCGAAATAATTTTTTTATTTCTTCATCAGAAAAAACATCCAAGGTGAAATTGTTAGCAGCACCTTGATTATTTGGATTTCGTATATTGTCCCTGTCAATTAGGACATTTTCTAATATTACAAACTCTATATCCTCGTCATTTGCACCCCCTAGAATGGCAGCTTGTAATATTTCTTCCATTATTCGAATCCCCGTGAAGATCACCAAGAAATTCCAAAAGTAAAATATTTGTTATAACTTAATGAACATAAACAAACAACGAAGCACAAACCACATAAAAGTGAGGTTATAGGTAAAAGCGTAAAATAAAAATAACCAGCACCCACCACAAAATTATAAGTGCCGTATCTCACTTTACACGATGAAAATACTGACGCCAGTATATAAATAAGACCGATCAGTAATAGTGACGGTCAGTATTTTAGAAAGTGCCATAATTCTCTATTAACTGGAAACTGCATGCTATGCTTTTGGATTTTGGTTCGACGCTTGGGCTACACTGAACAAAATCACATGTTTAAATATAGTTTTCACTTTAATGGGTAGATGGCCCTAGCAGTGTGATTTCTAAAACTCCACAAATGTGTACAAAGGGTTTATTTGAATGATTTCATGCTAAAAAGTGGTTAAAATTTATCACAAACTTTATGTACACACATATTACCATCAGGGCTGAAAGGGTTAACATAATTTAGTAGGGTGTACAGTGTCTACACTTCCTGTCAAATATGGAATTGATACTCTTTTAAATATTTAAACATCCTGTAACTCAGTAAGCAGCTACCTTTTATTTAGGTGTTTAGGGTTACATTTTCATAATTTGATGGCAGGATTCTACTCACACGAAGAACCAAAAAAGGCACCCATCCATAGTGCCCCGAACGATATTAGGAGCTTTCCAATCAAATAAAAATAAGGTCGCGGAATAGAGGGGGACTAAGAACCAACCAAAATACCATGGGAGTAATCTTGGTGGAAGAAGATTTTGACAACCTCGCGCTCCAAGAAACAAAACTATCGGGTGATAACCACATATTCACCTATCCAGGCTACAACGTTTATAGAAACGACATAAACGGGCGCACCGGCGGCACAGCGATCTTAGTGAAGAAAGAGCTAACCCAACACCAAATCAACATCCCGGAATTACTATTTGTTAGCGGTACTCCTAGGAGGCAAAAAATGCATAATAACAGGAGATCCAAATGCCAAGTCCCCTACGTGCTGCAGCACCAAAAGAGAATAATAGAAACACATCCGTTCCATCAAGCAGTAGGCCCCGCAAGACCGACGCACTACGCACCATGAGGATGACAGCCCGACGTCTTAGACATCGCTATGTTATAAAACTACCGACAGACACCAGAACCTCCGACGGAGGCGATACTGGAATCGATCATTCTTACCGTAGGCAACGGTCCAAGACAATCTGCCAAAACAAGTAAGAAAACGAAGTAGACAAAATTCAGAAGAATAGCAAGACAAGTTATAGGACCGATTACGGTAATAACAAACGCCGAAACCCAAGAAGAACAAGTCTTTATCTGAAGAGACGCACGTAGGACACGAAATCCAGAAGAAACTAAGGAGAGTCAGGAAAATCAAGGTAGAAAACCAGAAAATCTAAAAGATCACTGAAGCGAAGAATAGAACAACAGAGTCAACGAACTAGACCCGCAAAAATCGGGAATATGGAACATTGCTATAATTCTGCGCGAGGAAAAAAACCGATGTCGCCGATTCACGGAGAAAACGGAATGGAACGGAAAACGAAAAAAGCGGATACGTTGGAAAACACACTAGGGACCGAACACCCCGACTATGACATATATTTCTTAGAAATGGTTGAAGATAGCATCGCCAATACCTAGAGGAGAAGGAGCACGAGCCCCAGGGGTTTGCAACTGCGCTGGAAGTAGAAGAGCTACCAAGACTAGTATCATAGAAAAAGGCATCCGGAATAGATGAAATCACAAACAGAGCGATGAAAAACATGTGCAACAAAGGTATCACATACCTAACAAATATCATTAACGGCATGCTAAGAACGAAACACTTCCCGACGAAACATACAGAAATAATCATGTCGAGAAAACCCGGAAAGAACCCAACAGTCCCGCAAAATTATAGACCAATCAGTTTGCTACCAGCCATGAGTAGAATAGCTGAAAGAACAACAATGATGATTCTAAACGAACAAGCAAGTGTTTTAAAGGTGATACCAGACGTATAGTTCGTTCTTCGGAAAGAACATAGCACCGAACAACAAATCCTGAGACTTGAATGATACACAACTTAAAGGTTTCAATAGAAGAGAATCAACAGGTGCCATATTCCTCGTCATAAATAAAGCCTTCGATCGAGTAAGGAACGATGGATTACTATACAAGATACACAAAACCTCTCATAAAACACGTGAACAGCTATCTCAAAGAGAGAAAATTCCAAGTGAAGTTAGTGAACGAAAAATCGGAAATAGGCCACGCTATACAACATATATACCGCAGACATCCTGAAAATAGAGAACACCATGAATGCACTCTACGCCGACGACACCGACATAGTCACAAGATGCGTGAACAACATCACAATAAGGCTGCAAACAGCCGCGAACGAAGTCGATGAATAGTGCAAATTAGGGAAAATCAAGATAAACAGCGAAAAACCGCAAGCGGTCCTGTTTACAAGAAAAAGAACTCACCGGCGACCAGAAAAAAAATTGAAATCGACGGCGAAGAAATCTAATGGACAGAAAAACTGAAATATCTAGGAGTAATGATGGATCAGGGACTAACTAACATTCACCCAATATGTGAAAAGCATATTGGACAATGGAACATAGGTAATTTAAAAGAAGAACATACGGAAGAAAGATACAGACAAATATTAAAAGGAAGACTAACACAAGATCCAGATGGAAATATAGAGCAAAAATGGAAGAACATAAACAACAGTATTACGAAAACAGCCGAGGAAATACTAGGACCAAAAAAGCAACAAAGATGTAAAGAATGGTACGATGAAGAATGTGAAAACAAAAAGGAACAAAAAGATCAAGCACGAAAACAATGACTAAATACAGGAGGAGAGACAGAACTGGAAGAATACATGAAAAAGAAGAAAGAAGCGGACAAATGCTGTCGGAAGAACAAAGCAGAGTGGATAAAGGAGTTTATGATGGAAATAGAAAGTGACAACCGAGATAATGAAAAACTATATGATTATATAAGAAAAGAAAGTAGAAGAAGCAGAGTAACGACCAGAATTACCAAAAGAGAATGGGAAGCATATTACAAGGACGATCTAAAGGAGGATGAGTTTACAGAAGCAATTTTTGAGGTAACAGCAGAAGAGGAAGAGGAATATCAACATATGCAGAATATGAAGAAATAATAACAAATCTCAAACACAAGAAGGCAGCAGGACCAGATGGAATAGTTAACGAACTGATAAAGGAAGGAGGAGAAGAACTAAAAAGAAAGATATATGAATTACTTATAAACATATGTAAGAAAGAACAAATGCCAGCAGAATGGCGTTTAGGTCTAACAATGCCAATCTTCAAAAAAGGAGACCAAACAAAATGCTATAACTACCGAGGAATAACCCTGCTTAACACGGTATACAAAGTCATGACATCGCTTTTAAAAACGGAAATAAACAAATACGCAGAACAGAAACTAGGGAAATACCAATATGGCTTCATAAGTGGTAAATCAACTATAGATGCAGTGCATGTAATGACGCAGACGATAGAAAAAAGCTATGAATATGGAATCGATTAACATATATTGTTTGTAGATTTTAAGCAAGCATTTCATAGTATTAGCAGGCAACTAGTGAGGGCTATAGTATTATTCAATATAGCATTATATGGAGCGATTAAGGCGATATAAATAGGCACAACAATAGCCCAGAACATGACACAAATAATAGGGTATGCAGACGATCTGGTACTTATAGCAAGGAATAGGAGCAATTTGGATAAAATGCTAGGTGACCTGATTGAAGAAGCAAAAAGCAGAGGTCTGGAGATAAACCCAGAAAAAACTAAATATATGTTAGGCAGCACGGAAACAACAGAGAGTATAAAAGAAATCACAGTACAGAACCACAAGTTTAATAAAGTAGCAACCTTCAAATACTTAGGCGTTGCGATAAACGAGAAGAACGACAGAAGTATAAAGGTGGCAGAAAGGGTAAAATCAGGAAACAGAGCATACTGGAAATACAGCAAATTTCTTAAAGATAAACATCTAACCAAAACCAACAAATTGAAACTGTATCAAGCCGCTATCAGACCAACAATGACATATGCTGCAGAGACAATCTCCTTGACAAATAAAAACGAAGAAACTTTAAGAGTGCCGAAAGGAAAATATTGAGGAAATTTTTTGGACCAGTCAGAACAGAAGAGGGCGACTTCAGAACAATGATGAACCATGAAATTAGACAAAAAATGGAAGGACATGATGTGGTAAAGTTCATGAAATCCCAACGATTAAAATGGTACGGGCATGTGCTCAGAAGAAAGCCGACAACGATAATAAGAAGAACAAGTCATTGGAAACCACAAGTAGCAAGGCCAAAAGGAAGACCGAAGACAAGATGGGAAGATCAAGTTAAGGAAGATATGAAAAAATTGGATATAAGAGATTGGAACAGATATAAAGGACCGGAAAAAATGGAACAAGATAACAAAAAAAGCAAAAAGATACGACAATCCATAGGAAAACAAACAAGAAAAATGCGGGGTGACTCCCCGCAAATAAAGAAGTCTGAGAGCTCAAAAGATCGGCCACCACTCTAACAAAAGTGAATAGCCTATATATTTGATATGGAATATATATATATATATATATATATATATATATATATATATATATATATATATATTGGACAGAACGAAGCAAGTAAGGACAAGACTCGGCGGATTGATAGGCAGAAGCAAACTCAACCTTAAAAACAAGTTGAGATTCATAAGAAGCATTATCATGCCGATAATTACGTACGCCTCAGTCGCCTGGGGACACACATACAATACAAATAGGAAGAAAACACAGGTCAAACCAAACATATCCATAAGACAAGCGACAACCGCCCCCTGGTACAAAAGATGCGATGAAATGTACGAGGAAACACAAGTAGAAAAAGTATTGGAAATAATGGACGAAAGAGCGATGAAACTCTTCGATGAACTGAAAACTTACCCTAACACGGAACTTAGGGACCTAACGGACTACAAGAAAGAAGACTAAGAGAAGTACAAAAGACCATGGAAGCAGTGAGAAGAACAACCAGCACAAAAAGAAAAACCTCACCAAAAAAAAACGTGCATGCGAACAATCGCTTGTACACAAAAAAAAACACAAAAAACCGTGCAAGTGAGCATTCGTCTGTATACCAAAAATACAAAAAACCGCGCAGGCGAGTAATCGTCTGAACACCAAAACAAAAAATACTAAAAACAAAACAAAATCCCGGGGAGACTAATAAGAAAAACTAGGAACCCCTACACATTAACTCAGTGGTACTGATCAAGGTAGGCGCCGAGTTACGCATTGGGGACAGCTATAAAGAAGGCGATGGACCACTCAGTTTAGGGCATTTCTCGCCGAAGTAGGCAAGAAAAGTTACGTCTGAGGCAGCGATCACACACTCACACATTTCGACCACGATACAAATAACCGCGAAGAACAAGGGCGTATAGCCACCAGAGCCCTCCTTAGAAAAAACCAATAAGATCTCCTGGAATCTTAAACAGAATTAGAGGAAAAGAAAGGAGAATACGCGCGAAACGCGAACGCGAGATACGACGAGACCCTGTCGGAATGACAGGGGTGGTGGAAATCCTACTTCGCACCCGCATGCGGACCTAGTCCGGGTGTGGATGCTTAATGGGACGGGATTCTCTCACGCGCACGCGTGCGTGCGTGTGAGTATTTAACTTTTAAATTATTTCCAATGAGTAATGAATCACTCTATTTTTTCATTATGCATAACAAAGTAATAAAATATATGAAAGGAACCACTAGAAAAAGGTTTGAGGTTCAGGATTTGGTGTTTTGAAAAAATAAAAGTTAAGGAAAAACCGTTGCTAATTGAATGGTTATAAGATTCTCAGTTCAAGTAAATATCGTAATTGTTATGAACATTTTTGTTTGTCTTTCCTATCTTACTCTTCAAATAAAGTGGTGGGGGCGAAGCGAACATTCATTTGGGAAAAATGCAATATCTCGGGAAAACTGTATTGGATATTATTGAAAGAGTTTTTCTTGTTCTATCAGCTGCACTTCATGAAATGTCCTCATTATTTTTAATATAGTCACTAGAGGGCGCCTTATAAAAATTCAACAAATTTCACAAAATTTAAATGAAATGACAATGATATAATAACACTGGTATAAATGCGGTAAAACGTTAATGCGAATAGAGAAAACTCCAATTCTCTATTTCTTTTCAAACCGGAGATATTTATAAAAAAATAATACTTCAATCTAATACAAAATTATTTAGTTTCCCCCTGTAGAGATGAGCATCTAGTGCCGCCTCAAATGCTCAAAGTGTCTGCCATCATTTTCTATACATTATTCAAACAAATTAATTGAAAATTGTACTGAATAGCAGTCCAGCTGCAGGTATATATTTTACCTAAATTCAAGTGGGCTTTGGAAAAAACCATGTCTAGCCGTAATATCAAATTCGTTCGGTTTGAGTTTGATTAGAGAATTGAGAATGCCTATTACAAACGATGAAGCCGTTGATATGATTGCTGTTTACTTTGAGTGTTATCAAAATGTCTCAATTGCTGCAAGAGAGTATGTAATGAAGTATCCGTCATTACGATAGAAGAGTTTTTCCTTGGTTGGTGCAACGCTTACGTGCCAATGGAAGCTTTCGCCGACTGGTGTTTTGGAGGCGCCGTACTAGCAGAACCGAAGAAAATGTTGTCAAAGTTTTGGTATATATTAAATTTAATCCGTACGTTAGTACCAGAACATTGTACTCTGACTCGGGAACATCACGAACTACCGTTCAAAATACATATTTTAAAAGAGCTCAGGTGAGTTTTTTATAATGCTCTATGATTTTTAAGTGAAAAAAACATGATTTCTTCTTGATCTCACTTCTTATTGATAAGCGATCTTTTTGCATTTAGATTACATCACGGATTGACGAGGCTACTATCCATAGCGACGGTAGGGTGAATCTGCATAACATGCATTACCGGTATGTCGAGAACCCCCACTGGATTCGAGAAGCTCAGCATAAAGGACGTTGCAGTATGAATGTATGGTGTGGCGTTATAAGGGATACAATTATTGGACACTACTTTTTTTATCAGGCCATAACTGATAATCTCTTTTTGGATTTTCTCAGAAATGTATTGCCGGTTCTATTGGAGGATGTGTAATTTGCCAGCCAGGCAAAATATGTTTTTACAGCACATTTCTCAATTATTATGCGAGAACACATCAATCATGTATATCCAGAACGATAGATAGGAAGAGGAAGTTTGTTTCCCTGGTCATCAAGATCTCCTGACGATCTGTCTAGATTTTTAGCTGCAGGGACGAATGAAAGATATTGTTTTCCAAACTAGGCCTATACATGGCCATTTTTTAGAGACAATATGAGGATTAGAAGAATTCAACATACAATTCGTGGCATATCAACCTATCAACCAAAATGCCATTTTTTTCTAAAAGAGAAAGGCTCGAACAATGTATAGAAAAAAATGGCAGGTACTTTGAACATTTAAGGCGACATTAAAATGCCCATCTCTATAGGGGAAAGCTAGATAAATTTGTTTTAGATTGAATTATTTCTTCATATGAGTATCTCCGGTTTGAAAAGAGATAGAGACTTCATGTTTTCACTATTCGCATTGACGATTCACCGCTTTTATACCAGTGTAATTATATCATTGTCATTGCATTTAAATCTTTTGATAAAAATCATGAAATTGGTTGAATTTTTAATCGACGTCCTCTAGTGATTTTATTAAGAATAACGAGGACATTTCGTGAAGTGCAGCTGATAGAGCAAGAAAAACTGTTTCACATGACACTGAGTTCAATAAACTTTTCCCGAGATATTACATTTTTTCCAAATCAATGTTTATATTGCCTCCATCACTTTATTGGAAGATACAAAAGAGTAAAATCAAATATGTTCATACCAAACAAGATACTCATTTGCGATTATTTTCAGTGCAGCCAATCTTGGCAAATGGTAGAGAAATCCCCTTTATCTGAATTAGTAGTAGTGTTACGCCCCCTACCGGGCGTATTACGAACTTGTGAATATTTTCCGGTGATTTCTCGTTGCCCCATTTGTCGTACATAGTTTTTCCCAAATCTCTACGGTGAACGGATTCAGAGATGCAGCCGCTTATCTTGCTTAGTTCGCCCCCCTGAACAACATATTTTACTTTTCCGCCCAACCTATCTAATATGCGAGAAAAGTATTGGTTTACCCCATAAAAAGTTGGAATTTTGAAAAAAATGTTCAAGTTATTTTTACGTTTTCCTTCAAGACAACACGAAAAAACGGTTTTTAGAAAAAAAATCCTGTGTGTGTCGTCGTCGTCGTTGTCGTCGGCCACTTTTCCTTACATGTCTTGTTAGCACGATACAGCCTCCGGAATGCAATAAGTTACCAATTTTATTATTGAATATTGTTAAGGACATGTCACACATGAACCCTATTGATTTTCAGCTCACCAGAGCCAGTACAACGGGTGCTATGGTACTTGAAGTACGACATTTTGTAATTTTTTGATAAATTTCAGTTTGTTAGCACGATACAGCCTCCGGAGTATATACAAGTGACCAATTTTATGATTGGATATTATTCAGAGCGTTTCAAAGATGAACCCTATTGATATTCAGCTCACTAAAGCTAGTACGACGGATGCTATGGTACTTGAAGTACCAAATTTTTGTCATATTTGGAGAATTTTCAGTTTGTAAGCACGATACAGCCTCCAGAGAGTATACGATTGATCAATTTTATGATTGAATATTGTTCAAGGTGTCTCACAGATGTACCCTATTGATTTTGAGTTGATTAGAGCGAGTACAGCGGGTCATATAAATCTAGATATTCTACATTTTTGTTTATTTTTGGAGAAATATCGGTTTGTTAGCACGATACATCCCCCGAAGTATATACAAGTAACAATTTTATGATTGAATATTGTTCAGGGCCACAGATGCGGAAAAGTTAGTTTTAATCTATAAACCCGTTTATTTTTTATTTAATGAGCATTTAGATTAAAATTTGATTTTTTAAATGTTTACAGTCACGAAAAATGGATGAGTTGTGAAAGTGTGAGTTACAACCAAAGTAATGACAGTTTTGATGCTACTTACTACACAGATGCCAATGAAACTCTGATGACACAATATCCCAAAGGTAGGCTGAAACCAAAAGAATCGTTATAAAATATTTCAAAATTAAAACAATTTGTATCTTGTAATGATATATTTTTTTAAAATTGGTTTATCGTTTTCGGAAGATAAATATCTCTACTAGGTACATCTCAGGCTATAATATGTCCCTACAGATGTTGAACTCTGTGTATTCAGGAAATGTGTTAGTTTAGACTCTCAAAAGAAGAACATAGAACGCCTCATAAATGCAAGGTACATCAGTATCTCTAAACTGAACACAGGAAAACATGCTTCTTATTTCTTCCAGCTTCTTTGTTGAAAATAAAACATTTGTTTAACCTTTAACCACAGTCGTCAGATATTGAGAACACTGTCACCGACGTGCGGTCACAGTGACCGTCTACTTTTTACAGGTTAATTGGCAAACTTTTAAATTTTTTCTTTCCATATTAGAATGAAGTTTGTAAAAGATATTTGGTAAGTTAAAAACAATATAAAAATAAACGCAAAACATTGATTATAAAATTGTATTAATACATATATGTGTGCATAAAACATTCATTTATGCTATAGCCAAAAATAAAAAATATTTTTGTAACAACCAAAAAAAAATCCACAAAAACAAAAGTATTTTCTGGAAGTTGAAACATGTCAAAACTTGTAAAAAATTTTAAATTTAAAAACAAAATAGGAAAATGTAAAAACTGTAAAGCTTTAAAATTTACAATTGAGATTTGCTGTTACTACATACTTGCGCACTGCACAACAAGAATATACAGTGTTGGGAACATTACGAGGGAACATACGTTTTACCGTCAATGTGTTAAAAAGAGACAAAATACATATAAATTCAGTGTATCATTCTTTTTCGCTAACAGGATATCATAAAGTGGAAAACGTGCAATTAAAGAAGTTAATGTTAGAAATACAGATGTGTAATGTGAACAGTTTAGTTTATTATTTGAGAAATAATAAGATTGTACTACATATACTGATAGCTTAATGCAATGAACAATAAAAACATCAACATTACTTTCGTTTATCCCTTCATGATTAATTTACAAAGAAATAATTCAGTAGTAATAAACTAATTCACTATATTAGTTCGGTTAGTACTGGAATAAATAACCGTAACATGCGGAATAAAATTTGTATTAATAATAATATGTGTTTCCAAATATCTCAATTCTCATTTTTCCCTAACAAGATCTCATAAAGTGAAAAATTCATGTCCAGAACGCCACCGTCTTACAAAATATTTGTAGCTACTAACAGTATTGCCAATTTTCATTGTATATTTATATTAATTGTAAAATGCATTGTTCTAATACGAGAACAAGTTATAAGAAGATTTTAATTATGATAATTCAAGAGGCTTCATGGCACACAACACAAAGATGAAAGTTTTCCTTTTGATTTTAGAAGGACATGTATAACATGTCTTGCGTTTCTCTAACTTTTATTCGGCTGTTCCAGAATGTCAGGAATACCCAATATTCTTCTTAGTTCGCATGGTATATGTTCATTTACCATTCTTCTTCCCAAATGAGGTCGTACTAATTGGTCAGCAAGTAATTTTATAAAATCGGCTTTTTCTTACTTGACGCTATCTTTGTGTGTCTGGTGCAGTAGGTACGAGTTGACACTACTAATATTGAGTAATCGAAAAAATATCACCATTGGCCAGCGGTGAGTACGACTGCTTGTGAAAGGCTTAGCACATTTTTCGTCGAGGGAGTCCACTCCACCTTTGGTGCTGTTGTATAAGGAAATAATTTCTGGTTTATTATTACCCTTATTAATAGATTTTGTGTGATCCATTGTTAAAAGTAGAACTACTGCTCTGTTTTTTTCCATACGTAGGATATTAAAGTCATATTCTTTGTAAATCCGAAGAAATTCCGGAAACATTTCTCTCTTGTTTTACTTTAGTATATCCACACAAGTCAAACCGTTGTTTTTCAACTGCTCGAACATTTCAATCGACATAAACCAATTATCGGCTGTCACGTTTCGGTTTGTTCTGAAGATGGGTTGTGCCAGTTTAAGAACTGCTTGTGTAGGGTACTGATTTTTTTTAACTCTTCTGTAGTCAGTATCTTTGCCACTGTAAATATATCCACTGTAGCAATGGGCATTTCTGGTGTCAGTCAAGCACATTATTACTTTTCCGCCCAACCCGTAATCAGTGCAAACGCGTAGGAAATTGGGACAGCACTCACTGAATTTAACAAAGCAGTGAGGAAAGTCAAGAGTAGCTTATGGAGAAATTTCTGTCAGGACATTGAAAATGTCTCTGACTGCGCAAAACTCCACAGATTCATGGGTTAAACTCCTGTCAATATTCCAGAGACCGTACTCAAAGAAGACGGCTCACACACGGACGGCCTGGAGGAGAGACTGGCAGTACTTCTCAGTACGTACTTCCCAGGATCCACCGAAATACAAGTCGAAGCAACAAGCGAGGCCAGAGAAGAACGGCAAGTTGCCCGTGGTGTGGTAACTCGCGATAACTGGACTTGCGCAAAGTCCATAGTCACATATGAATCTGTGAGATGGGCTATCCAATCCTTTGATCCCTTCAAGGCGCCTGGAATGGATGAAATATTTCCAGTGCTACTCCAAAAAAGCGCCGATATATTAATTCCAAGACTTCTGAGTCTGTTTAGACTAAGCTTAGCCTCAGGAGTTATACTTACGGTTTGGGAAGTCTCCAAGGTGATATTTTTACCGAAACCTGGAAGACCCTCATACGATACTGCAAAGGCTCATCGCCCGATAAGTCTCTTGTCATAGTACTAAATAACAAGCTGCTACACCCTAACCAACATGCCTATCAAAATGGTGAATTTTGGGAAACAACCTTGCATAGCTTGGTGGGTAAGATACTTACAAAGAAGTTGCACTAGCTGTGTTCCTGGATATCGAAGGAGCATTTGATATCACGAGCACTCGCTCAATAGTGTCAAAACTGGAATCCAGGGGCACACTGACAGGATAATAACCCAATGGATAGAGAACATGCTAAGCAGCGGGAGAGCACAAGCACACCTGTGTGGTGTCACAAGAGAGGTGAAGATAGAAAGAGGATGTCTACAGGGAGGTGTTCTGTCACCAAAGCTGTGGAATCTGGTAGTCGACGACCTTTTTGTTGCACTAAACGAACAGGGATGGTATGCTTAAGGATATTCTGACGACATTGTTATTCTAATACGGGGAAAACACGTGGGAATCTGCCTGGAACAAATGCAGAGAGCACTGTCCGTAGTGGAGAGATGGTATGATGCGGAGGAATTGTCTGTCAATCTCTCGAAAACCATCATGGTACCTTTTACAAAACAGCGAATTGTGGAAATCATTAGTGTGGCAAAACTTTTCGGCAATCAGATAAAGGTTGCCAGGGAAGCAAAATACCTAGGAATCCAGCTGGATGACAAGCTAACCTGAAACAGCCATCTAGCGAGAATGACTAGCCGTTCTCAGATCACGCTAATAACGATGAGCAGCAATTGGGTGCACCTGGGGTCTAGCTCCGTCAATGGTAAACTGGTAGTACACCAGAGTAATCAGACCAATGATGGTGTACGGTGCAATTGTGTGGTGGCCTAAAGTCCAGCAAAACACAGCCGCTAAAACGCTTTCTAAAGTGCAGTGAACTGCGTGTCTGAGAATTACAGGCGCCATGAAAGGCACTGCAACCGCAGCATTAGAAACACTGCTAAATATCCCACCAATAGATCTATACATACAGGGGGAGGCTTAAATGGCTGCATATTGAATGCAGTGTAATGGCAACTGGTACAAGCACCATGCCATGAAACATACTAAAATACATGACACAATGAGGTGCGATATCCTGAAAATGCCACCTGACAGAATGCTCAAGGTCGTGGAAACTGAAATACCATATCGCGTCAACTTGAGTGGCAGATGCGAATGGGCCCAGAACAAATACACTACATTTTTGGTGGAATTTCGGTTAGTTAGCACGATACAGCCTCCAATGTGTATACAAGTGACCAATGTTATGATAGGATATTGTTCAGGGCGTGTTACATATGCGGAAAAGTTAGTTTAAATCTTTATTCTTAAACCGCATTTACATGGCTTCGCTGGAATGTACATTTAAACTAACATTTACCTCTAAAACATTTCGTCAATACAAGTATTGGCCCACAAAGTGTAGGCAGCTAAAGAATTTATAATAAACTGGTTAGAAATTTCTCATCTCTAGTATCAGGATTATCGAATCGCAAGCAAATCAGCAAATAGGAAAATTTGTTTCTATACATAACAGAACGAAAAATGTCGCTGCTAGATCCATCACATGCAAATATTATTTAAATTTTTTTATGATTCGAAACAAACGCTGCAGGATGAAATAGTAAACCAATGAATGCTTTTAGCTCAGTTAGGTCTAGATCTTTAAGCTCTGGTCTTGAAGTTCTTGAAAATTTCATTCTTTCTTTCTCAATTTTTAAGTTCGTCCATCTTAATATATTAAGCAACATTTCTTCAATAAACAACACATTCCGCACTTCAAGAGGTTTTGTTTTATACCCAAACCTAGCACTTGGACGCAAACCTGGCAATTACATTATAATATTGTGCTGTAATGTTCTGGTGTGAGAATAAAATGTTTCAGACGACAACTTGAATCTATTTTTGCTGTAAAAATGATTTTGTTATGTTCTTCAGTTTCATCCACAGAATCATCACTCAAACCTTTTTGCTCTAATTCATCTCCAGTTTCTGTCCCGCCATACTCTCCTTCAATCTATAAATCACTATTATGCTCACTAGATACATAAATATTGTCGACAATATTGACTGCGTCACTAAAATCACTATCAATTTCTTCATACCATTGTAGATATGTTTCATCATAATTTTTATCAGAAACGTTGCAATATTTGACCGTTTTTGATGGTCCAGACTGATTATCCATCATAAAAACTAAATGTTCTTAAAATAAAGAAGTTTCGAAAACGTCGTCATGCGGTCACTGTGACCGGTACCGAAATTCAAATTCACGTAGCTGGAGTACAAACTGTCTTATCACCTTCTGGGTCTAGAAGTACGATGAGGAGAATATGGATTGAAGGTTCTGATTTCCTGAAGTATTAGTTGTAAGAGGAGGGGAAAATACAATACAAACCGTTAAAAACCTGAAGCGGTCACTGTGACCGCAAGACGGTGGTTAAGGGTTAAAAATAGTTACATTGTTTTATGAAAGATCCACTACTAGTTTTCCTACTTATCTGCAGTTTAACGTGAAAAATTTTATCTTCAGTTCAACTTAAAGATCCTGGGTTGAAAAAAATTGATGGAATTCACTGAATCAGTTTTCCTAATAATCCTTTTCCATCAGTTACCATCAAAAAGGGATGTTTCGAGCGATGAGTGTCGACAACATCCCTTTTTTCTGATCAAATATCATTCAACATATTAAGGGGCATTAGTCCTAAAAGCAGTTACTTTTTGGAAAATGTTCATTATAACATTTTAACTCAATATTTTTTTGAGATATTTAATAACTCCAAGTATTAAGAGTTCTAAGGATACAATTGACTATATTTTATATTTTTTTGCAAATTTTGATGAATATTATGGTTTTTCAGGACGAAGACCCAGCTTAGAAAGGCAAACTACACTATACGATGATCCCAATTATGACTATGCTGGGTATCCATCAACCACTGTCAGCAGGTAAGATATAGTTATTTTAGATTCAATACAAAAGTTTATAAGGTACCGTTAAGTGAGCAGTGACTGATTATACTGGCAAATCTCAGAAACATTCTGTGATCACTACCGATAATCATTATTTCTTTGTTATTGAACAAGATTATTTTTAAAAAGTCATAAAAATATTCAGTAAATTGTGAAATCAAGTGAAAAGAATTCATTATTATATTTCGATAATTATTGTTTCTTGAAGAAGATAATTTTGAATAAGTCATACAAATATTCAGTAAATTATTATAATCAATTAAGAGAAATCATCATCATATGTTGTAGATTAAAGAGAAGTGCCAAAAGCCCTATTTTTTAACTATTACTGGAAAACCCGTCAACAAAATGCAGGTGTCTAAATCAAATATTATAATAATAAATTCATCCTGCCTAAAAGCCATAATGAGTTATCTGTCATCAGATATCAAAAAAATGAATTATGTTCGCAAACAAACCACGCCTTAGTCTATAAGATTTTATTAGAAAAGTTCGTGTGTAAACTTAATAAACTATTTGATTAACATCGCCTTCTCATACGCTTTTGATTGCGTGTATATACAGAAATCTTTGCCTTCTGATGAATGGGAATTATGCAAAAAATAATGTAATAATTTTTCCTTTAACTTGATTTTTTGATTGGTAAAATTGTTTTTAAATTGCTTGCTTAAAAATTTCCTGTTCAAAATATTGTAATAATCTAGACCTCTAATAAAATCTAGACCCCTATTTATTTTAACATGTAACTGTAATAAAGTAGACCTTACTTTTAGTATCACCCTAATCCTGGGTGGTTTTGTTTAAATTTGAGAATGGTTCGCAAACCGCTGTCACCAGATGTACAACTCTACCCTTCTTTGTTACCGAGTTGATTCTCAAAAAACAAAAAAAACCGCTGTCACCAGTGTAATAATCTTAGCCAACAAAACTTAATAATCAGTGTAATAATCTATCCTCCTGAAAAAAAAAATCCGCTGCTCTAGATGTACTAAAAATATGGGTCAGAAAAAAAGAGAAATATTTCCTACCTATCTTTTGGCCGCTCTCTATTGATCCCGACCCTAGATTGTTGCCGATTTCTGCCTCCAAAGAGCGGCTGAGCGTGCAAGGCAATCCAGTCCGATTTCTTTTAGCTAGGTTCGCCTGTTCTTAAAACGGATGTATCGTCCTTTGCCAGGACAGGGCTGTCTTCCTCGTTTCTGTCGCACGTCCACGTTAATACACTTCCAAAGGGGAAATGTTGGGGTAGGGGAGTTGGGTGAGATAATATAGAGCCAACAAGTTATACAAAATACATATATAATAAAAAATAACGTTTCTAAATCCTTAGATACAGCTATGCATACTTAACCCTAACAATAATCCCGAAGGACTCAGTTCCCAAAATTCCCCGTTATAATTTCTACCTATACATAAAATTTGTCTAAAAATTTATTTATTGCTTACTCCTACCCCTGTATAAAACGATAATTATGAACGGAGTTCCCGTTTTTCCGGGGGTGGCAGTGAGCCTATCCCTGTTATCAGCTCGGACCTTTACAACAACTGCGGGAGAAGAGTGTAGCTTATTATTATTCGTTTCTCAATATTTCTATTCCCCTGTGACGAGAAAACAAATAAGTCGTATGTGTAAATTTGCTTTTAACCACAATAAACGTTTCACGTTATGTCGATTCATGTCGCCATTGACCTTCAAAACGAAAGTGAAATTCTTGTTCTATACAGAAATTCTGATGAGCTAATGAAATAGTTTAAATTATTTATCGACACTGGCGGTCCAAGTTGCGAAGTTCCCCAGTAGTTTAATTACATATGTTAATTTATGCTTTTACCCTGGCAAAATATAATCGAGTTATAATTTATAATTACGGCTGAACGAAAGACTGATAACAAAGGTTCTCTACAATCAATTTACTTTTCAGCACGAGTTCGCTGACACCCACGCAAATATGGCAAGCATCCGCTCCGGACTTTTTGTTTTTTTTTCTACTGCCTACAAAATTAACCTTGCCTAACTTTCTATCTATTTCCTACTTTCGAGGTGGAAGAGAAAATACGTAACTCAACATATGATAATCTCCTACTTAACAAAAATGAAACCCAACTCGTGTCAGGTTGGCAAAACTCTGGAAATCGAAATTATTTCAGTACACACGGTAAATTAACTGTTCGTTAGGACGAAAAACTCAATCTGAGAGTGAACAGATGTGTCCAGTCTCTTTGAAAATCAACAATAAAACAAATCAAATAAATAATATCTGCTATCGCTACACCTGGTATATAGAAATTTTCTTATGCTCCCAGGTTCAGACTCCAGCTCGACCAATAACGAATAAATATATATATATCACTAAGAAAAGAAAGTTATCCCAATCGAAATCTAATTCAAAAACTTACTGTTTGACAATCTTCCTCCGTCACGTCGGGAAATTTCTTGATTTTCTCTATCTGTTTGGTCGCTACGTATCGTACCCGATAAACGAAATCGTTTTAGGTTGAAAGGCAATTAGCGTAGAGGGTAAATCTACCGTTTGTGTATCGAAGTAGGAGACAGTATCACCTCCTAACACAACGGTGAGAATTTCTACCTCTCGTACAGCTAACACTAAAACACTAGTTACCGTAGCAAGGGAAAACCTTTCCCTTCGCGCGTTCGGCCCCCGGTACCCACTGCCGCTCTTGATCTGTCTACACTCTTTTTTGTTTTCCCCCGACATTGATTTTGGGGTTTTTGTCGACTTGCAAAAAACAACTTTTGTTTTTTTGAGTCGTGCTAGTTTATGTTATTGAAATCCTTGTTTTTAAAACAATCATTTTGCTTTGACCCAGTATTTCTCTCTTCTGTTTTGGCTTCGTATTTATTTTATTAAACATAATGTGGGTCGTGTTTCCATCTAATATTATGATTCAAAATAAAATATGTTTTACCGTGTGTTCTGAAACTTTCTACAATAAAATTATTCTTCTGAATATCCGTATTTATTACAATAAGAACAATTTGTATTAAATAAGAAATTTAGTTTTTTGTCACAAATCAGGTAATAAAAAATCACAATTATCTTTGTTTCGTGCTTTGAATCTGATTACTTTAAATCGAACGCTGAATCTGAGATACGATATACCATCAAGTGGTGTTGTGTTAGACGTCAATTGAAAAAATACAATAATTCACTTACCTCATGTCAGTGGCGGCTCCTCATTGGTAAAATAATTGGAGATCCAAATCAGAAGGTACCGACACAAAATAATACAGAGAGTGTGTGGAGTAGGCAGATATATAGCTGCAGAGATGACCATTTAGACCCTTTTAGAATATAAAATATGAAAATAATGGAGGTTCAGGATCTTCCTCATAAATACGCATATTTGCCTCATCAATAATATCATTGATTGCAATCCGCGAGTTACATAAATAAGGAAAGAGCTGACATCGTATAAATAAAATGTTCTGGTGTATGTGAACTAGATTTGTGGAGTGCACTGTTATGTCGTCGTTCACCGTTACACCAAAAGTGTTGTTGTTTTGTTTTTAAAAACACTTAAGTACGACAAAAAAATAGATATTAAGGTACATATAAAAAAATGATGCAGTGAGTTGATAGTTAGATAATTAGTTACAGTTCTTCACAGATATTGAACTAAAACGCTCATAGTTAGCACTGTTGTATTTCGCGTCGTATTACGATAGATAGATAGACCAGAGAGATTTACTCAAACTGAGTTGTTCGAAAATACTTACTTTTCGGAGGAGAGATTTTTCACTACTCAATTTTGTTTGCTGGAGAGTTCGTCTCTTATTGCAAGTCGAGAGGACTGTTAGATGTTCGTGACAGTGATTTACTGAAAGATCATTTGCAATTTAGATCCGGATGTCGTAAAGATACCCATCTTTTTTGATATAGTTAAAATCTCGACGTCGGGTAAATTGCCCATTGACAATAGAGATAAGTTGTGTCATTGTAACAGAATAGGGAATGCAACCTTATCCATGATTGAAGGTTATATTATTTACCGGAAGTCACGAAATATATTTTAGTCTTGGAGTGAGGTACGTGAATTATTTACGTCAGTCTTTGTGGAACAGCATCAATTATTTGAGTTGTTTTGTTATATTATTTTAAACGGTCTTATTAATTTCCATTATTCTTTAATATGAATGGATTTTTAGAACTAGTCAAGATTTAAGTGCCAGACTCCTGTAGAGAAGATTTCTCTTTTGGCGCCATAAACTTGTCCAAGAATTCACAGATTGAGGGAGATAGTTTTGTAAATTTGTTTTCGTGATATACACTGCTCGCCAAATCGTAACAGACTCTATGGAAATAAAAAATACTATAAAATCTTAATATTCTTTTAAAATTTATTATATGTTTGAACGTTGCATCTATTGTGCGTTGTAAGTAAAGTCGCTCTGACGGTTACCTTAGCGTCAAACGTGTGTTCATGTTTATTGTCCTTCTTATGAATGAATATGTTTGCTGCGACATGTCCTTTATTTCTCTTTCCAATGTCATATTACTTGTTTATTCGTGGCTGATTGAGATCCACCTCTAAGGCCAAAAATAAATAAATATAGAATATCTATGCTCACAAACTATATTTACAGTTAGTATATTGAAATTACAATGAGTGGAATTTTTTTTCAACAACCCTATCCAATACTCCATACCGTTGTGGTGAATTACTATAAAATGCTGGAATGTCATGAATGTTTCCAAAAAATAATCTTACTTTAAGATTGAATGATGCGGAATTTGACATAATTGAATTTAATTGGTGTGAGTAATGTATAAAATGTTTCACATATATGATTAAAACTACAAAAATTACTTCAAAGTTGAATTTCTGATCTTTGAAGATATTAAACATGTCCACTAGAATTCCAAATTACATTCATTAATACCGATTTCTTGGTGTATTTAATCAAATGACTATTTTTCCCATTTATATTGATATAAATGTTACTCAGTAAATATTTTGTTATAGGTATTCATCATTTCAACAAAATAAAAGTGTAGATGAATACTATGATTCGCTGCCCTATCCAACTCAAGACGAACAATTCGGACAAGAAGATGAAGACCGGCAATGGGATAGTGGAGGATTTGATCCGTACGTCCCTCCAAGACCAAGAACTTCCAAAAAATTACCTGCTATACCAGCCCTACCGCAAAGTATCACCAATAAGCAACTACCTTCTATACAAAATATACAAAATACAGGTGAACAAAAATAATATATATATATATATATATATATATATATATATATATATATATATAATAAATTGTTTTCAATTTTCTTGGACCACAGTTTAATATATATTTGTCTAAATTTTCTTGGGGTTCGGTCCTTAGTAATATTTAAAATAGACTCGGAGACATCGTGTATACTTAATTTATTTTAACGTTTCGGTTGCAATCCAAGCCTTTATCAAAAACTACAAAAAGTGTATAATAGAATGAAATTTTCAAGTCTATGCCTCACTCACATTAACAAAACAATCAATTGTGTACAATACTCACTATATTTAGAACAGGAATTTTCTCCATGGAACGTCACAATGGTTAAAAACATTTAAAAACAGCCATTCTCACATTACATTTAGAAACTTTCTAATCATAGCCGAACAATCATCAACCATACATTCAGATACGTACAATACATCAAATGTGATTACCAGTTCATTGCTAACCTTTTCTTATTCCATATTAATTATTTTTATTTTCATTCTACGAGGGCGTTTCTAAACATTGTTTATATCGTGCTAGGTGTGGACAGAGTATGGTTTGTTGTCTACTGTTATTTAAATTATTTTTACTTGTTCTATTGTATTAAATTGTAATATATCTTACTCAAATTATTTGTATCAGTTTTGGAATTGACAGTGTTGTTGTTTTTTTGTATATAGATCATTTCGAGGAGTTCTCGTTTTTTGTTGTTAGTTTCAGTTTTTAGAATTTTTGCTTGTTCGTAATTAAAATTATGCTTAGTTTCCATCATATGATTAGTTAATGCTGTTTTACTTTTTTTGTCATACTTATGGCTATTTAGTGTTTTTTAAATATTGACTCGTTTGTCCTATATACACCTTATTACAATCCATATACGGAATTTCATACACAACATGACTTTTTATTATTTTTAGGTGTTTTTGTTTTGAAAGTACTGTAACTCTTGTTGATTAAGTTGTGACCTTTATAACTAATTTGAATTTTCTCTTGTTCAAAAACATTTTTAATTTTCTCTGTTAAGTTAGGTATATATGGTAATGTTAAAAAATTAACGTGTTGTTGTTTAGATACCGATTGGTTAGCTGTTGAGTTGTGGAATTTATGAATTCTTTTCTTAAAAATAGAGTTTATCAATTGTTCGGGATAACTGTTTTTACGCAATGCCTGTTTAGCCTTTTGTATAGCTTCTTGTCGGTATTCCGGATCAGACAAAGCGATCGCTCTGTCAGCTAAACCAATAATTACTGATTTTTTTAAGATATAGGATATTGAGAAAGAAAATTAAGATATCTTCCTGACCATATTGATTTTGTAAACCAGGCTGTTTTTATATTTCCATCTTTATTGTGTAAGGTAACATCTAAGAAGTTAATTTGATGGTTATTTTGTATTTCCATAGTAAATTGCATTTTAGGATAATATTTGTTGAATTCTTGTAGTACATAATCACATTTATCCTTTGGAATTGCGAGCAAACAGTCATCGACGTACCTGTAGAAAAAGGGTACGTTAAACTTTAATTTTTCAAGTATGGTTGTTTCTAGGTCTTCCATAACTAACTGCACTCACACTAGGAAGGGATACCCCCATTGCACAGCCTTCAATCTGCTCATAAAATGTGTCTTGGTACACAAAGTAAGTTGAATTCAATATTAGTTTTACTGCATCTAAAAATTCAGTATATGTTATATCGGTATTCTTTTTAATTTCATTCCATTGTTTTCCAATCACTTCCAGCACCAGTTCTGTAGTGACATTTGTATATAGTGAAACTACGTCCAAAGAAATGATAATGTAATCTTTAGGTAGTGTAACATTTTTTATTTTTTCTTCAAATTGCCAATCGTCTTTGATGTAGTGTTCATTTTTATAGGTTACATTGCTGATTATATGTTTTAGAAACGTAGATAATTTTTCAAATGTTGATTATATACATGATACAATTGGTCTAAATGGTATATCTGGTTTCTGCATTTTAGGTAATCCATATATTCTAGGTGGAATTGCATTATGTATTTTCAGATTTTTAGCTAATTTTGATGGTATATATGATTCCTTTAACAGTTTTAGAAGAAACACAATCAATTTATTACTCACTGACACAGCTAAAAATATAAATAGTTTACAAAAACAGAAAGAGGTACTTCATAAATGCATAAAAAGTATTTTACCCCATAACCTCCACAGTTTGTCCATAGAAAGAGAAAATAACAACAATGAAAAAATGTTTCTTAAAATTAAAGAAAAAATATAAATAAGATAAAACAATTATGTAACAAATAGTACCCAAAATTAACAAATACAAACAGAACTAACTGGACCGAAAATCTAACAAACACAGATATACCTGATGACGTTATTGACATTTTAAGTTTAGGCCCAAATTACTCTTTGCCAATTGAAAACCAAAATAAAAGTACAATGAACGATATAATTTGTAATATTGAAAACTCAATACAGGTTATTTCACCTCAGAATAGAGACAATATTAGGGCAAAATGACTAATATTTTAACAAACTATAAAAACAATTTTAACCCTAATAAATGCAATCAGTACAATAAGGTATTACTCAAAAAAATGATAAACACCAAAACAGTTCTTAAACAGCATCCGGAATTAAAAATTCTAAAACCTGACAAAACAAACAAAACTGTCATCATGTACACAGATGATTATGGAAATAAAATGGACGACTTGCTCTCAGATACTACCACATACAAAAAAATTAAAAATGACCCTACTAACATACACCAAAAAATAAACAATGATCTAATCAATAGATGGGAAAAGGAATCATATATACCATCAAAAATAGCTAAAAATCTGAAAATACATAATGTAATTCCACCTAGAATATATGGATTACCTAAGTTGCACAAACCAGATATACCACTTAGACCAGTTGTATCATGTATACAATCACCATTTGAAAAATTATCTACGTTTCTAAAACATATAATCACTAATGTAACCTATGAAAATGAACACTATATCAAAGACGTTTGGCAAATTAAAGAAAAAATAAAAAACGTTACACTACCTAAAGATTACATTATCATTTCTTTGGACGTAGTTTCACTATATACAAATGTCACTACAGAACTGGTGCTGAAAGTGATTGGAAAACAATGGAATGAAATTAAAAAGAATACTGATATAACACATACTGAATTTTTAGATGCAGTAAAACTAATATTGAATTCAACTTACTTTGTGTACCAAGATACATTTTTTGAGCAGACTGAAGGCTGTGCAATGGGGGTATCCCTTTCTAGTGTGATTGCAGTTAGTTATGGAAGACCTAGAAACACCCAGCCTTCGATCTATACTCCAAGAAAACAAGACTATCGGGTGAAAAATGTGAACTATTCTTAGAAGACGTCCAAACAGTTACTGAAGAGCTGAAGAATCATACTTGCAGGAAATCCAAACTACCACTGGAAAACATGCTTCAACTGTACAAAGCTATCGAAAAACTTATTTGTATAATATATGGTATCGAGCTAACAAATCAAATGTGGTCATAATCCAGAATATTTTGTATGATCACTGATATGCCAGGGTATGTGACAAAAAAATACTGATTTGTGCCTTGAGGGGTACTATGAAAAATTGTGTAATTATCCTTGAAGGACCCTTAAATAAGAAATTGAGGCTTGGCTGATGAATAGCAGTTCCATGCCAACCCTTGAAGTTTTTAAAACGGAAATTTCATTAGTAAAATAATGTTTTTGAAGCATTTTGAAATTTTTATATCTCTAGGTTAGATATTAAAGGAATTAAAAAGCCTGATCAATCAGTCTTGACTAAATTTTAGCTAGACTATTGCAATATGGTTTTTTAAATAAATGCAAAAAATGTTTTGATGCACTTTCAGATTTTGGATGAGTAATATAGGTACTTAAAACCAGATCTATTTGATGGAATTTTTCACCTGCCAGTTGATCGATAAAGCACTATACATTGCTTGAGGTGCGAGAGAGAGTGTACAATTTGGGAGGAACCAGAAAAGATTTTACTAAAAAATCCAAGAACAGAAGTCTCCCACAAAAGAAGAAGAGAAGCAAAAATGTGTTCAAAAGAAGAACACTTTAACAGGGACGCAGGAACCGATACTATTCCGAACTTATGGATAAATAAAATTCATGCCTTATATGGATAGATGCTCGAACTAATGAACCGATTCTTGGAGGATTGAGACTCAGTATCAAAGCTACTGTGTGGGCGAAATTCACTGCTGATACCAAAAAAGGGAATGTCATCAAATCCAGCTGATTATAGACCAATTACATGCCTTAACACGGCCTGCATTGCCGAAAATATTACAAAACATTGGAACTCCAACAATATCCTAGGTGAAGAACAGAAAGACTACAAGAAAGGATCATTGGTGTGTAAGGAGCAATTAATCATATACCAGATCTCAATGTCAGATGCCATAACAAAGTACGATTGGCTTCTGAAAGTCCTGGAAATCTATAAAATAGGTAAGAAACTATTCACCTTCCTAGAAAAGAAAATGATAATAAAAAGTATATATCAGTATATTCATTATAGCCATTGTGGTTTTCTATGCCCCTAAATCCGCTAACAGATCTGTTAAATACATACTGAGAGGATCTGAGATGAAAGATGAAAACGGACAGAAGTAACACGCAGCAACAAAGACAGGGCTTCAGTACCAACTAAAAGTAAATTTCGGATGGATAATTGTAAATTAGAAAAAGCATAAATAGAGGAAAACTAAACCAAAACCTAACATATAAAAGCATCCACCAGCAAACAATAACATCAATGAATACGGATGAGCGGTACAAATACCTGGGGATGAATCTCAGCAAAGCGATCGAGCATACGCTGATTAAACAACAACTGAGAAGGGAATTCCAGAAAAGAGTGAAAAGGCCTACGTCATGGAGGTCATCACTTATTCTATGTGAGTTGTGAATCGGAGTAATACAGATCTGGAAGATATGGACCGATGTATCAGAGTTCAACTGGCCAAGTTTAGAAGCCGTCTCACAAAGAGTGCTGTGGAAAGAGTTTATATCCCCCGCAGAGAAGAAGGATTGGGCATAGGAAACCTCAATGACATGAACAATCGTCAAACTAAATCAATGAGACTTTATTTTCACAGAAAAGCAAGGACCTCTGTGCTTGATCATCTAGTATGCTCTCATGATGTTACACCCCCTTGAACCTTGATAATAACTGTGACATTCGCCGAACAACTGTACAAGAAAGACGAGAAGCATGGCAGAGGAAAGCACTACATGGAAGACATTCTACTATACTAGAGGCAGAGGGCATAGATAAAAAGTGGTCGAATCACTATTTACGAACAGGACACTTTTTCCCTGAAACCGAAAGATTTATAATTGCCATACCGGATCAGGTTGGGTCAACTAGGAACTATCTCAAATATATCATAAAAGACACAACCGTGATAGATGACACCTGTAGAATGTGTGGAAGAATGGGGAAAACCTTCCAACATAAAACTGGAAGATGTTCTCTCGCTGCATCTGAGTACAAGAACAGCCACGATGAAACAGGTACACCATGCCGTGGCCTTCAAATATCACCTGACACCCGAAACAGCAAGCATCCTACAAAATGAATGTGAATGATAATAACATGGAAAGCACAATCCAACTAAAGCTTCGAAAATATGGTGTCCTCGCTCAGTATATTAAAGAACAGTGGAAAGTTGACCAAGTTATTATCCTCAATGATTCTATCCACGACAAGCTTTGTACCATGACAGCTTAGAAGGGCTGTTGACACTCTCAAAATGAGGACCTGTGCAATTGGAAAGATGCAGAAAACAGCCATTCTCGGCACATGCACTAATGTAAGGGAAGTACTGGGACAATAACCTAAAAAGTGGAACGTCAAATATATGCTTTGATAGATCATTATCTGTATATTTGGATTAACCACACTCAGACCAGAAGGCCTGAGTTTATGTAAGATGCCTTAAGAAGAGAACTAGTCAAAATAATAATATTAATGGATTTTTTTATTGTGCTAGTTATAAAAGTGATAACAATAAAGATAATAATATTATGTGACAAAAATTTTTACTTAAATGTTAATAATGAGAATCAATTTTTCATTGGAGGTTAAAATAGACAACATCATAGAACTCATCATCATATATCGAACATCCTTCCTCTCAATTGTTCAGCATCATCTGAATAGTTAAATGGATTTAGTCTCACATAAAACAAATTTTAACTTGAAAATGCAATGATAGAAAAAAATAATAATTAAAAATCAGTTGTTTTAGTGCTGTCATCGGTTTTCATTAATAATAGCATCGATTACCGATTGGCGCTATGCCAATGAAATTCCAACGTATTTTCGTTCTGGTACCAGCCATTCTTTTCTGGTTTCAATGAACTAGAGAAACGCAAATGGGCATTCCACCAAACACTTGTAATATACTGACATCTTAATAATTTTTGGTATAATTCGACTTTGCATGTCACAATTTTTCAATGTTTTTTAAAAAGGCTCATATGTGCTATGTTTCGTATGTTTCACAGAATTTTTGGAATCTTGCTGCATTTATATTTGTAAAATTCTTTAAACTATACACCTCACAAATAGATGGTTCTAAAACTTCAAAAATCTTGTAAACCGGTCAAGATGGTTAAGTGAATTATTTTTGATAATTACCATTATTCATGCAGAAAAATTCAAAACGTCGACTTTCACTAAAGGTTCTTGAAACCTTTTAGCAGAATCAGCACATTACGAAATACATTTTCTAGTAATTGAGCACTTCTTTCATCAAAATATAATAGGCAACCTTCTACTCCATCAGAAGCTGCTTTAATGCTGGATAAATTAAAGTTTTTGTTTGTCAATGGTGGCATTAAAAGGGTTAATGAAGTTGGAAAAAGCATTGACAAATAATTCAAGTTGCTTTGAATCTCTTGTTATATTTTTCTAAATCTATTTGTTATTATTTTTTATTATTAACATTATTCTTATTTTTAATTTTATTATTATGATCATAATTTTTTGATTTTTGATAATATTATTATGAGGGAAGGAGTTATTTACTCCGAAATTATTTAAAAAACCGGCAGGGGTCTCGTGATCTAGCGAGACCCAATCGCGTGGCAGTAACCTTGAGTGAGAGGTACAGCCGATATATGCTCTCTCTCGCACCTCATGCTATGCTATTCACTTATATAAAACTTTCTTGATCTTCTGACAGCTGGGAAATTCGATCAAAATGATCTGGCTATTTGGGATAATTTGTTACTTATATTACTCTTCCAAAATCTCAAAGTGCTCAAAAACATTTGTTGTATAAAACCATTTCGCAATTCTCTGGTTAACATTTAGAGGCATCTAGGTATTTTTAGTATTCAATTCCTCAAATATCTACCTTGAAGATAAGTACATCAAAAAAATTCTTTTAATAAAAAAAATTCCCTTTTAAAAAATTAAAGGGTCGGCAGGGGGCCGTTACCCTTTAGCCAGACTTCGACGTTCTTATATAGGGGTCCTTCAAGGACAATTACAAGAACTTTCATAGTGCCTCAAGAACCGACCCAACGTAAAATAATATAAGAATATATGTAACCAACTTTGATAGATCATTGAATAGAACGCAAGCAAGTATAAGATAACAAAAAGTGGTAACAACAAGCCAGGGATAGACAAAATGGAAAAACTTAGAAGATGCCTACATCCAGGAATGCAGAATGGGAAGATGAGAAAGAATAACTCATATAGTGTTAGTATTTACCAAAGAATAAGGTACGCATATACTTTAAGCCTATAAAGAGTTGGCCAAGTTTTGAACCAAGGTCAATTGGAAGCAAACCACTCACACATTATATTATGATAAAATGATACACCGTTTAGGATTCTCCTAATTCCTAACGTATATATTCCGCTAATTATCAGGATTTCAGGAACGACTACTTAGTTTACCAAAATCTATTCTAAAAAAAATCAACTGTTCTAATTTTCAAAAACTGATAGAAATATTTTCAGACATAACCTTCAAAATAAAGGCACGTGCTTAGATTGCTAGTGTGGTTACGCTCATTATTAATTACCCGTGTTTCCTACTTAGCTTCAGCTTCAACACTTACCGAGTATGTTAATACTAGGTTGAAATATGAATATACGATTTCCAAACTCTGATAAATTAATTATTAGATTTGAAATAATCGGGACAAATATGTGATAATTCGTTACTACTACTAACAAAACCATTTTTAAATCGATTCCATGAATTTTTTATTAATATTTAACCGAAATTATTCTTTATATACTTGATTTAACCCTATTCAACTTAACAATAACTTTTTAAAGATGCCTACTCCTTGTGTGATGAATCCTCGAGACCAATGTCCACCGGCCGCAGAAAAATGCCTCAGATACCGACCAAAAAAAATTCTTGGAGGCAGTTTTCCCAACAAAGTCAAGAAGATGGTTGCAAAACTCCAGAATCCTTTACCCATCGGGGAGCCAGTCTTCCTCCAACGCCAACAAAAAATTCCCGGATAATGGCAAGGCTTGCGCAAGCATTAGAGCCTACAAGAGCCATGACTCCTGGACGCAAACTTCCTACTCCCAATCCTAACCTTAGAGGAAGGAGGAATAAGCAACTGAAAAGGACCAGCTCCGCTGATGATTATGGGGAAGCCCAGATAGACAATACTTACGTGAGATATGGTAAATAATTTGAATATTAATGATATTTTACTTTAATGACCAATTTAATAATTTTTAGGAGCTATAAGTGCCACAGAAAATTATAATGAAGACTACAATTATGCATATCAAAGTACAGATAATTTGCCAGTAGCACAGGACATAGATGTTTATACAGTACCATACGTAGCCATTGATAAGAGTGTAGCTTACCCTCAAGTTCCAACTAGTACGACATTCCAAAACGATTTTTATAATAGGACTGCTCAAAATTGCGATTACAATCAAACGTATTACAATGATGATGTATATAGGAAAAAAGGATTGAGTAAGTATTCTGAAATCATATAAAATTGCATTTACATCTAAAGCCTCTATATTGAAATTTCATTACATACAAAAATTAATAATTATTCTTTTATAATATTATCTAACCTCAAAACAAAACTCAAATTCTTGAAAGCTGTATATTAACATACACAGTAGATTTGTTCTCACAGGAATCACAAACCATCAGGATTCTGCGCAATACATTTCTCTGTGTTGATACATAAATTTCTGATTGTTTGAAAACAGCTGGACGATGTTCACACAGGTTTCATTATTGGTTGTCCAACTGTCCAACGTCCAGCTGCTTTCAAACAATTAGAAACTTATTTATGAACGCGGAGAAATGGATTGCGCAGAATCTTGACTGTTTCTGATGGTTTGAAACTCGTGTGAGAACAAACCTATTGATTCACACTCTAGGCAGAGTCACAATCCGCTTCCGGTCCGATCACGCTCACAGAACGTTCACACTTATGTAGTGAATTAAGCTGCGTGAACCCAACTTTGTCAGGGTTATACTAATTATTGCAAAAGTCCCGAAAAGTGATTAAAATAAACCATTTAGTTCATTTTTATTAAACAAACTTGTATCATCATACATCTGGTTATAACTAATGGTTTAGCTACGATCAGTCTTGAGGCGTCAATAACACAGGCCTGCAAAAAAATATTTTTTTAAATTGTTTTAGTTTTGTTAACTGAATATTGGCTAGTTTTTTGTGTTGATTTCAGAAATAATATTGGTTTTTCCTATCACGTAAGGTTTGTCTAAAAAATAAGGTGAAACATTTAGCGAAAATCATAAAATTAACAAATTTTATATCGGTATTATTTTTGTACAATGTTATTGAAATTGCTTCAAACATAACTAAATCTCAATAATACATTAAGAGAAGTTAATAAGGCTTTACTGCAATATATTTACAAGTCTTTGTAGTGACGTTTCCTTTTTCCTCCGTGTTAACGTCCCTGATATCTGCGTTCCATTTCTTTGATATCCTAGTAGAATCATTCTCCTTATTCCTCGCTCACTGCTCCAAGATTTTTCGGAAAATAGTCCAGATGAAAATGTAGGAAATGAACTTTAACACTCATATTGCAGCCGAAATGTTATTTAGCAGATTGGCAACAATATTGTTGTAGTTTGGATCTTTTTTATTTCCAATGAAGCCAGTTACCACTTGTTTGAAATACTTCCATGCTTTCTTTTCCTGGTTTTCCATTTTCAACCCGAAGTCTTCATCCTTCATAGATTTTTTTATATCCGGACCAACAAATACCCCTTCTGTAAGTTTTGCCTCAGAAAGACCGGGAAACTGCTCACAGAGATATCTGAAACACTCTCCTTACTTAGGCAATGCTTTGACGAATTGCTTCATTAGTCCCAACTTGATGTGAAGTGGCGGAAGTAGAATATTTTTAAGATCCACTAAACTCTTTTTCTCAACATTTTTAAATCCAGGGACCAAAGTACCTGTTACTGGCCATTATTTTTTTACGTAGTGTTGTTTACGGTCACTACCATCTACCATCCCATTCACAGAGGAAGCAGGGAAACTTTGTGTAACCACTCTGCTGGCCTAGTAACATGGAGATCATCATAGAAGTTGTAAGTGACCTTACTATCGATTGCGCTATTGCTGGCGCATTATGTTTTGTGTCTAGGAAATGCCATGAACTCCACTCAGACAATGGCACTACGTTTGTTTGCTCAAACAATGAAATCAAGTCATTTCTTGATACTATCAATAAATATATCCCAGACAATCTCTCTAAGGGGGGTATACAGTGGCAATTCATTAACCCATTTTCTCCTCATTTAGGATGGTCTTACGGCCGTTTTATCTTAAAACAAGGACTTTATCTAAAGCATTAGTGGGCTCGGATAAGTCTTGACGGAAAAGAGAGACTTGAGATCGATTAGAAGAAGTTTGTGGAGGCAACTGCCCTCCGTTCACCCATCCCAGTCTTGTTAACTGGAGGGTAGGAAGTCTTCTTGTGCATTGGAAAGAATGACTATATCTAACATTTTGTTAGAAATCGTTGGAGTGCACTTAATGCTGGAAAATTGAAGTGGATTATAGTAAGTTTATGCATTTAATTTTCTTACGAGTTTTTCGGCGATGAATGAGCATTGACTACCATTGTCAAAAATGATTCTGGCCTTGAGAGGAGGACCATTGTCGGAAAGAACATTTACTACCGCAGTTGCTAGTAGAATCTCACAATCTCCATTGCCTACTAACAGAGAGGACGGCATGGAAAGTTCCGAAAGATTCACTCTAATTTCAGACTCGGGGTCGCTTGTCGAATGTGCATTGCTAGGATTCAGAATGAAAGAATTTTGAGAAGACCTCCAGTTTTCATTCGAAGACCTATTAGAACAATTACGATTATCTAAAACTAATCTTTTGAGAAATAATCGTCCTTTTGTTTGGTCTGATTCTTCGTTCTGTCGTATCAAGGAATGTTTGGTGTCTACCCCAATTCTTACTTGTCCCGGTTTCAATAAACTTTTTGTTGTACAAAACGATAGTAGTGGAGTTGGTTCAGGAACTGTGTTGAGTCAGCCTCATGAGGATAGTGACATGGTTATTTGTTATCTAAGTAGATCTCTTAGTCGTCAGGAAAGACATTTTTCCACCACAGAACGCGAATGTTCCGCTGTGATTTCGGAACTTGAATAACTTCGGCTTAATTCAGAGGGTGTTCCTATTACGGTCATTACGGATCATTATAGTCTACTGTGGCTACATAAGTTGCAGAGTCCGAAGGGTCGTCTAGCCCGATGGGCAGTCAAAATGCAACAGTATAACTTCCAAATTATATATCGTAAAGGTCGTGAACATGTAGTACCTGATGCACTTTCTCGGTCCGTCCCCGTTGTCGATGAGGTGTATGTGGAGGTTTTTTCTGAAGAGGTACCGCCTCCTCCGTTTGATACTGCCAATGATAAGTGGTATTGTAAGATGGTCAATAATGTCAATAGTAATCCCTTAAATTTACATACAGATTGGCGTGTGAAGGATAGTCTTCTCCACAAACATATTGTAAATACACACAACCACTGTCGCCTGGCGAGTCTTGGAAACTAGTAGTTCCCAAATCTAGTAGGCCGCGTATTGTCTCGGAAGCCAATGTTCCTCCCACATCTGGATATACGGGTAGTTTTAAATCTTTCCACAGAGTGACTGAACGCTTTTATTGGCCGAAAATGAGATCAGCTGTAGCGAGATTCGTTAATCAGTCGATAAGATGGTGTCACAAAACCTAGTAGACCGTGGGAAATGATATGTACATATTTAATGGAGCCACTACCAAAGTCGAAACGTAGTAATTCTTTTATTCTTGTTGTCACAGATTACCTGACCTAGTATGTCCTCGTTTACTCACTTATAACAGCTTCTGCAGCGGTAGGAGGAGGTATTTCTTGTGTACGGGGTACCTAAGGTGATTTTGTGTGATAATGATCCCTAATACCGGAGTAATTTTTTCGTAGCCTATCTTCCCGCTATCATTGTCGTATTAAATTGAATGCCAATTATTATCCAAGAGCTAATCCATGTGTACTAGTCAATCGGGTAATTATAACTATGATGGCTCCCTATGTTTCGGATAATCATCGTTGTTGGGACCAACGTCTTGCTGAGATAGGATGCGTCATTAGAACTTTCAACCATGAAGTTACGAAAGTGAACACCTTATTTTGCTAATTTTGGTAGATCTGTGATATTGTCTGGTGCCGATTATGTTGACAATTCGGATTTGGATCTGGAGGATAGTGTAAAGACTCCTGAGTGTAGTCGTAATGAGATTTTTAGGAAGCTATTCGCTGATATTAAGAAACAGTTAGAGGTTGCTAATCAAAAGGCCGCACGATTTGGTCTGGAAGAGGAATTTTGTTATTTCGAAAAGTGCAAGGTATTACACTCGTAAGCTAGCGCCAGTACATAGGGCCCTTCTCGATAGTTAAGAGGTTATCTCCGTGGACTTATGAGTTGCAGGATAAGGACGGAGCTTAGGCAGGGGTCTGGTACTGCAAAGACTTGAAGCCACACTCTACGCAACCGCCTGAAGATGAAAATCCTCTAGCCTTCAGCTTATAGTTATTTGCATACTACTAGTACTTCAGCCTTCAGCTGGGTCCAGGTGTTAAACTTAGTGGATTTCCTTGTTTAAAAATAATTTGTATCTTTTTTTATCTTGGAAAGAGACACTAGGTCCAATAATAAATCAGAGACAGGGGATATTTGCTGTTTTAATTTTAAAATCTTACCTGACAAAACCTTTGAGTGTGGAAAAGTGTATTAACCCTCTGAGGAGTTGTTTTTTTAAGGAAGTCTTGGGTGCTTGCCTAAACTTCTCTGGCGTCCTATTTTTCGAATTCGACATAAATATAGAAGAATTCACCCCTTCTTCGACTCGAAGCTAGTCGATTGGCTAGCACAAATTGGTATACGTGGCAAACTGACTTCTAAATGAGCACTGAGGTAGGTGATATGGTGAGAAAGAGTCTCGTTGTACCATGAGGAACAGGGCCAATAGCTGAAGTAATGTTTGGGTACAAAATCTCCTTTTTATTTTTCAAATTAAAACCTTGGCCACGGCAAGAGCAAAACTAACAATCATCACTGTGATTTGCAGGTTCTCTCCAAACCATAGGTATTGCAAAACGAAATGATTTCTTCTTGCCTTGGAACCATTGTCTCAGTTCTTCAACACACACACAGAACACACTTTATGGGGAGCCTATTGTTTGTCTTGATCCCCCAGTTTCATACCAAAGTAGGCAAAGTAAACCTTTCTAACAAAATCAGAAATGTTTCTCTGTTGCTTTTTAACAGTGTTTGTCACACAAATGTAGTAGAAACAATCAAGAGAGTTCACAAAACCTCTAGAAGCCATTTCACACAACCTCAAAACACAAAACTAAAACTCGCGAGCGACGAAATAGTGAGTGTCCAGCGGAGTGGTTACATCCACACTGAGTACAGACAGTAACTTGACTTTGAGGTCGTAGGCAGACAGAGAGTGCATGGGGAAGAGAGGAAATGGTACTAACAAAGACAGAATACTGGCAGCAACTCTAATAGGAATCCGATTTTACTATAGTTTTTTAAACAAAAGAAAGGCTATTACCAATCATTACATTAGTGAAATAACGTCTGTAGCTAAAAAATATTAAAATTGAAAATTTAAATAAATTTATTCCACAAATATCACAATTTATTCTGTCTTATATAGAAACCTGAAAAGTAATAATTTAATGTGTGATTTGTGGGTAAACAGAGGGTGATGGAATTTTTTAATTATTTTTTTCGGTAATCAGTGCAAAAATACCATTAGAATCACTTAAATTTTTGAAACAGTTTTTTCATCGCAGACTTGTGTAATCTCGTAGTAAATAATATTTACATAAATTATATTGAATAAATTATAATTATTATGGTAATTATTGTATATGTAATAATGTCGAAAACTCATCTGCGATGCACTTGTTGCAATAAAAAGGTTTCGAAGAGCGATAAATGACAGCTGTCTGAACGGTGTCGTCTTATTTCAGGACCTTTTATTTGAGGACCTATGCAAAATTTACCTGTTTTTGTCTCATTTACGGACCTAGCCTACGATACAAGTTTACTTGCGGACCTTTCAATAATCGATTAAGATGCAAAATCGAATATTTGATTAAACTATATTTTTATTGAATTAATTTAACACAAACTCAAAAAAATAAATGAAATTATAAACACATTTATATATGATGATATTTTTATATTGTGTATTTGAAGAATGGGGAGGAAATATAATCATTGCATTCACCCTTCCCCTTAAAAGATATCCAATACTTTGTTACGCGTATATCAGATTATCCAATGATTATATTCCCTTCGCCTTCTTGAATAACTTGATGTGTAGAAGTCTTCCGATTTTTCGGTTGTTTTTTTTTTCGAAATTATGTTCACTCACAAAAGACAAAAGTTCCTCATAACAATTTTGAAAAACATCTACCTAAATATAAATTTAGAGAGGTTCTCGCCTAGAGGTCCTAAAATGGTACTTCATGTTATAGAAAATTTTACGGCTTTGACGAAGGTCCTCAAATGATACAAACGGGGCCGAGGTCCTCAAGTGAGAGGTCCGCAAGTGAGACCGTCCCGTCTGAACTGAGAGCGAAAAGGATTCACACTATTGGCACAGGTTCGGTCAACCTGCCAAATTTTTTTTGAGTTGATCGTGAATGAAGCAACAATGGAGCGGAACTAGACTGTTATCGATAATTCAAATGCTTAGATTATTTGTCATTTGAGAATATTTTACCGGACCGAAAGCGGAACGTGATCGTATGAATCAAGCTTTATATCTCCATATCTTTTTTTGTCTTTTTTATTGAGAAATTGTATTCCTCATGACATTTTTTGACTAATTTCCTTTAATGTAGATTTCAAAGTGGGTTTAACTATTTTATATCTAGCTTTATAGTTCTTTTTATAATTTTTCATAAGTGTTTAAATATAATCAATGTAATATATTTGATTTGAATTTGTTTTTTTACAGGTGACATGAACACGAATCAGTTAATCCAACAAAACACCGATAGTTTAGAATCACGAGACGATGATCTTAAAAATTCCTTCGATACGGCTGTTTCTTCAATGAATAGCTCGATGTATCACATGAAATCGGCTTACGTCGAACCAGTCGTGGATACATTACTCACAAATACGACGACACACAATTTAGATATCGCACAAAAGAATATCCTGAACAGTATACCACATCTTGGGGACCATCAGGTAAGTTCAATATCTTTTATTCAAGAATAATTCCAGTTTGTTTCGGACCTTCCTAGAGAGCGGACGTACCGTAATTAAAAGCTAATTAGCAAAGTCGGTGTTATCTCTATAGTCTAAACAAAAACTATTTACAATCAAAATATATTAAATGATTTGTGCAATTTATTTATCTGATTGAGTGAAAAATAAAATATAATCTATGAGTGGGACTAGCGGGGGAAGGCCCCCCTAAAATAGAGATATTGATATGGAACTAATTAATGCAGAAACTACAAACTTCCCGGTAGACGAATTTCTAGGATACGAGAAAAAAGACCAGATAAGTATCATAAATAAGCATTCTGAAATAATCCAATCAAATACTCAAAAAAGTAAAACAATAATTACCTCAATTAATACGTCTGAAAAAGAGGTCGCAAAACATAAGGTAGATTATTTATATGAACAAAATGATTTAGGGCCTTTTCATGTTTATTTAGAAAACAATTCAAATTTATTCAAAGGTAGGTTAAATGCGCTAAGAGTAGGAGACATTGTATTATCCAATTTCGCGGAAATTGATGATAAAATAACTAGCGTCGACGAAAAACAATATATATAGTCTCTATATATGTTAAACCGCGAACTCGTATATCACTGCAACAGTGGATACAATTTTTCGACCAAATCCCAAAACCATTTTTAATTGGGGGCGACTTCAATGCCCATAACTTGGCATGGAATAATGAATGTGACGACATATACGGTAAGGTACTATTGGAAGCCATAGAACACTGTAATTTAATTATATTAAATGATACATCTCCCACGCTAGTCAGCACTAGGAAATTAGTTATAGACCTAACCTTTAGCACCCAAGATCTAACTCAACAAATTACATGGTCTACCTTAGAAGAGCCATATGGTTCAGATCACTTTCCAATACATGTCAAACTGGAATGCAAAAATTCGCTACCAGAAAGATCACCAACAACCCACAACTCATGGAGACTCAAAGATGCAAACTGGGAATTATACTCTTCTGTATTACAGTTGACAGAACCTTAAACAACATATGATGGTGTCATCGAAAATATAAACAAAGCAGCAGAGGACGCTATCCCAAAACACTTTTCAACAAACAAAAAACGCAATCACTGCTCAAAGCAGTGGTGGAATGAAACTTGCAGCATAGCAGCTCTCGCAAGAAAAGAAGCATTTTCCCACTACAAACGATCGCCAAATCTTAACAACTTGATAGAATACAAAAGACTAGATGCAGTGGCAAAAAGGACTTTTAAAGAAACCAAAAGGAAGAGCTGGAGAAATTATTGTCAGAGTCTTAATCAAGGAACACCAATTAAAGAAGTCTGGGAGAAAGTAAACCGATTTAAAAATAGAAAACAATCAAATGAAACACCAATAGATCCTGAAGCGGACTGGGTAAATGAATTTCATACCAAAATCTCTCCCCTTGGGGTTGACAACAAATCTATACACCAAATAACTACAGTACAACGAAACAATACATTTCTACTCTCAATATTCAATATGTGGGAACTAGAACAAAGATTGAAACAAACGAAAAATACCGCCCCCGGTAAGGACAATATATCATATATAATGATTTATAAAATGCCGATAGAACATAAAAAAGCTCTGCTAGAACTGTTCAACTCTATCTGGACAAACAAGATACCTTTCCCCGAAAAATGGAAAGACTACATCGTTTTACCCATAAAAAAACCAGATAAAAGAGACGATACTTCAGAATCATATAGACCTATATCACTTTCATCATGCGTCTTTAAAACTTTGGAAAGAATGATTGAGAAGAACAGACTCGAACATTGGTTAGAGAGTGAAAAAATTTTGCCTGACTCACAATATGCATTTAGAAAAGGTAGGTCCACCCAAGAACCTCTAACAATATTAGTAAACGATATTTATCTGGGTTATTCACAAAAACACCACACTTTAGCTACATTTATCGATGTAGCATCAGCTTTCGATAATAATCAATTGAATTTACTGGAGGAAAAACTCATCAACATAGGATTACCAACTCATATGGCAAATTTCATTAAGAACGCATATTCAAATAGATCAGTCTCCTTAAAAATGAACCAACACATTTCAGATCCAAGAATTTCCAGAGACGGCATTCTCAGTCCAATCATATTCACCCTCTATACAATGGATATTGAAAAAATCATATCACCAAAATCTAAAATAGTACAGTACGCCGATGATATTGTGTTATACACCACAGAAAAATCAATTGAAAGATGTACAAAAATTATTAACGCGGAATTTGGTCCAATCCAAAAACGGCTTGATAATATTGGGCTGTCTATATCAGAAACCAAGACCGAAGTATGTATCTTTTCCAGAACTAGAAGTTGTCCGCAAAATCTGATAACCCTAGGTAAATACACCTTTCCCATAAAAAATACCATCAAATACCTTGGATTACTGTTAGACAAGAATTTTTTATGGAAAGACTGCATACACCAAGTAATCAAAAGAACTGAAAATTCTATGAATATATTAAGAGCTTTCTGCAATAGAAAGTGGGGAGCGGATCCAAATACGGCATTACTCTTTTATAAAACAATGGTAAGGTCAATTATAGATTATGGAAGTCATCCATATGGGACAGCAGCTGAAACACACTTAAACAAAATTGAAGCCCAACAGAATAAATGTTTGAGAATATGCCTAGGATATAACAGATTCACCCCTATCAATATTATGCAAGCGAAAGTAATGATACCACCTCTTAAACTTAGAAGACAATTACTCAGTAATATGTTTATTACTAAAATAATAGCAAAGGAAGCATCATACCTCAACAGGTTACAATCATTAACAGTTCAGGTCCTCACCTATAAATACTGGTACTAAAAAAAAAACCAGTTATAGTGCAAAGTCTTATGGAAATATCTAGCTACCAACACACATTACATACAAACGGGAAAATACCTATCTTTACATACCTACCTAAAAATCTCTACGCTCAGAAAATACCAACATATTATTTTGAAATTCAAGACGAAATACCAAACCAGACTCAAACCAAATTCAATAAATTCAAAAACAAATACTGGCCAAATTACGAATATATATTTACAGATGGTTCAAAAGCAAATGAACAAACAGGCTGCTCGTTCTACCACATAAACAAAAAACATCATTCCAAATATACTTCACCAAAGGAGGCTTCTATATATACAGCAGAAATAACAGCAATTTTACAAGCAATGAAATACATATTGAATTCAGATAAAAATAGATATTTAATATTTACAGACAGTAAATGCGCAGTGGACAGATTAAAAAATATGAACATAAAGAGAACATTAAATCATATTGAAGCAAACATTTCGAACTTATACCACGAAATTCACACAAATAACAAAATAGTCATATATGTATGGATGAAAGTTCATGTTGGTATAACTGGTAACGAAACAGCTGATAAATTTGCAAAGAACTTAAATTACCACCCTCCGACGTATTCAAACCACAAAAATAGAAAATTAAAGAAAACTGGCAAAAACTCTATAATGAATCTACAACTGGATTTAACTTTAAAAAACATCAGGATAGGATCCCTAAAGAAAGTTGGTTCTACAAAGAGGTGAACAGTACAATAAATCGAGTGCGTGCAAATCATGCACTTACTCCTGTACATAAACATCGGCTAAAAATGATTGATAACCCTTTATTGTTCCTGTGGAGATATAGGTACACTGACACATATCCTACTTGAGTGTCCGTTACATACCCAAAATATTAGGAAATTATATAATCAACTAATAACTGCCAATATAACCCTTCCAATAGACCTTAATTGTATTATTTTTTCAGAAAGTATAAACACTCTTTACATACTTTACCGACAGATAATAAACTGCAAACTTAAATTGTAAAATTTGTAAGCAATTATGCAAACACAACATTGTATTTGTAATTACTAACAAATATTAAATTAGAAAAAATCCAAAAAAAAAATTTAAGAAAAAAAATAAAAAAAAAACAAATTATGAAAAAAAGAGGTTTAAAAAATAAAAATAAATAACAAATTATGGAAAAAAATGATTATTAAAATATATATATATATATATATATATATATACAAGAAAATGAAAAAAAATTGTTGAATTAGAATAAAAAATACTAACACAAATAAACATATTTACTGTGCTCAATCCTGCAGAAAAATTAAACAAATTTTAAATAAAATAATCAGACACCTACATAGTCTGGCTAATTGGCCTCAGCCAAAGCCATTAACCTATATTAAGAAAAAAAAGAATAATTCCGTTCAGAGGTATTCAAGTTTAGTCAACCCATATTTTGTTTGTGTTAGAAACTAATGGAATAAAAGCTGTTTAAGACTACACAATTTCTTGTACAAAATTTGGTTCAATTTCTTGTACAAGATCTGGAACAACAAATTGTTTGGCAGGAAATTTATTCTCTATTATACTGTACAATATATTGTTGAAGAAATAGTTCGTGATTCTACACAGTACATTGTTTTCCTCAAGTTAAAATCAGAATCGTCTATGTTAAAGGCTAAATATAATGTTCTATGATCTTAGTGAAATGTCAAAAATAAAAGAACCTAAAATTTTTGGGCTTTGGTTGAATCCGTTTGGTGTGTGAATTATTGGTTACTTTTGATTAATTTATTGTCATAAATGAAACTAACACATAAACGTTGATAAACGTGAAACAGTAAACAATCAACTATGTTAGGTTACAGGGCGTTATAATATATCCCAACTGCACATGCCCTTGGCCGAGAAATTGTGTAGAAATAGAACATGTTTCCGACACAATTTTCGGTTCAATCCATGTGTTTGAAACAATTTGCTGTACGATACTAGCGTTCAAGACATTGAACCAAATCTTGTACAAGAAATTGTGTAGTCTAAAACAGTTTTTAGATTGAGATATGGCAACTATGCGTGCACTATGCACAAAGTCATTCAACTCTCAAGAATTATTTGTCGCAACTAAATACAATGTGGAGTCTCAAAATGAATATTACTGGTTCGTCCGAATTACTCGATTACTTTCCTATTATATTTAAAAAAAAAGTTTGTATTTAGATTATATAAGATTATCAAGCTTCCAGCTGTATCAATAAAAGCCTTCGATAAAACTTTGAAATAATCGTTAAACTTGCATTTTTTCAGCACCAGCAACAGACGCCATTCAGAGCAATAGAAAACACAACTGCGCTTCCTAGTATCACCGTAGCTGCTCAAGTGCACAATTACAGTAGTATGGGCAATGATACAGTAAATGGTAAAACGATTTTAAAGCAACAAAATTTCGTTGATACCAATTATTATGGTAGCAATCAACTGAATCAGTTGAATCAACTAGAAAATGATAAGGAATTACAGGATGATAGTTATTTAGATACCGAAGATCCTATTGAGGAGTATATTGAAGAAGAGACTGAAGGTAGTATTAGTTACGGTGAGTATATGGTTGATTCCTCATAATTTTTCATATATTTTCTAATGTTATTTTTTATTATTTCATGACTAATTGCTTATCTATGACTACAAAGGGGATTACAGTATGAAATTCACAAATTTTTGAAACAATTAAACTTCAAATCAATTTTTATTCCGTTGAAAGTAGATGTATTCGTTACACAAATTGAGATTGAATTTGGTAATTAAGTTCTACTAGTAATCAAATTGACTAATGAATACACAGTTTTCCAACAACAACAAAATCAATTCAGGACAGGATTTTTATATAACTGGTAATCATTTCCATAACATGTTGCTTAGTTCATGAAAGCCAACATTTACTTTCTCTTATATTTTTCTTTGTTAACAAAAAGACAATTTGTGTAGTGTATGAGCAAATTTGATGTCGGGAGAGTTACTGACTAACTAGACTCAATCGACTAATGAATTCTTTTCAGTTTCTATCTTCTTCCTAACCTGTTATAATCTCTTTTTCATTGTATTCTTTCTTTCCGTTAGGACATCTAGCTGATATTCTGTTACTTAATTTGAGATATGGTTATAGAAAAACAGTTTCTATTTCGTCTTGTCTTATGTCTTATATATGTAGTACCAACAACATTTTCAGCAAATAGTCGCGGTAGATGTATATGTAATGATTTATTCTGAACAAAAATAGAGATTTTTCACCAATTTCTTTTTTTTATGGATATACTTGGTTTGCTTGTATATCTCCAAACTTCTATTCATATAGCATCCGGTTAGTTCCATATAATAATAGTTTTATAAAACTAGAAGCTTCAGGGCCCTATGATTCCATTTTAGATCAATTTTATGTTCTACTGTTCATTCCATGTCAGTTCAGTTTCCAGCAAAAATCAATTTTTGCTGTAATTCCTAATGATGGTAATTTTAGGTTGACTTTAAATATGTCAATATGTAGATGGCGCTGTGCTAAAGAATTTTTTTGGGTGTCAGGATCTGTCAAATGTAGCACACCTTTTAAAAAATATATTTTAAACACATTCAGTTCTATGAACTTATATATTCGACAAGTCTAGCAATTTTGGAGTTCACTATAAAAGAAAAATTGTTATCTTAGATAAGATAATAAATTACTCAAACATAAAAATGTTTCAAGAGAGAAGTACCTACCATTATTTATGATTTGAAGCAAAATGCTTATAGAAGAAAGTTGTTTGTAATTCAAAATAAAGCTCGAATCTAAATTTTCAAATCAAAATTTGAATTATTACACTAATTCTATTTTGTTGTGGGAAACAAACAAAGTTCACTATGATTATTCTTCTAACATAAATTTTTGTACTTTATTGGAAACAAGACAGCTTTTACAATGATATCAACTTCGCCTTTTACGACAACTGATTTTTTTTTGAAAATTTGAAAGGGAAAAAACGCTTCAAATTACTAATCATGGAAATAGTAAAATAATTTTAACAATATTTTAAATAAAAATAAAAACGTAGATAGGTGTGAAACAAAAATTGTTGAAATTTGTTAATCAAATAACCTCTGTCTGTTTCTCGAAATTTCTTATTATCGACAATGGTTTTTCACACAAATCAAGATAAATTGCATGTGATTTTAATTTATGGAAAGTGCCAAGAAATGCTTCAGAAGCTGTGATTTTATATGGAATACGCTTTACACACAGACCATAGCAAGTTTTTTGTAGATTATGTACCAATTTAGGTAAATATGGGAATATTTGAAAACCACATTTAACACTATGAAAAAGAGCCGCAACGAATGAAAATATAACGACAGTTGTAGAAAGGGCAGAAAATAATCTTCTCGTATTACTACGCCAATTGAATAAGGAAACTAATACGGTATCCGCCAAAATAAACAGTACCGAAACAGAGAGTGCTGTGGAGTTGTTTATGTAATATGGATTTGTCATATTTGACTTAATTGTCATTAGATGATATATTAATAGTACGCTGCAGTCAAATTTGATTTAAAAATGGTTCTAACAACGGAAGAAAAAGTTTTTTTGGTAGAGCATTATTTTCGTTCATACGGAAAAGGTCGTAATGATGGTCCAAGCTTAGAACAGGTGTCAATAAAATATCAACAAAAATTTAATAAAGCAGCTCCTAGTAAAAGTGTGATGTTAGCTGTTGTTGAAAAATTTCGTCGCACCGGTAGTGTATTGTGTCAACATAAATGTTCTTCAGGTCGTCGGAAAACAGTATGCACTAACGAAAATGAAGGACGTGTTTTTAACCAAGTTGTGCAATCACCTCAAAGAAGTCTTGTAAGAACTGCATGTAAACTCAACATGAGTGAAACGTCTTTACGTCGCATGTTCAAATCAATTGGTGGTTATCCATACCGTATTCAAGTTGGACAACGACTAAATGCTGCGGACAAACGTGCAAGAGAAATTTACTGTGGTCGCATGTTGAGTTTAATTTACGAAGATCCCGAATTTTTGAAAAACATATGGTTTTCAGACGAGAGTTACGTTCATCTTAGCGGCTATATTGATCGACAAACAACCAGATTCCTTGGATTTGAACGTCCTGATGTCATTGTAGAGAAACCACTCCACAGTCTTCGAGTTACCGTTTGGTGCGCAGTATCTGGTTATGGAATGATTGGTCCTTATTTCGTTGAAGATGATAATCAGAATCCACTTACTGTCAACCAAGAGCGTTATAGAGAGAAAATTATTATACCTTTTGTGAGAGATCTAAATAACTTTTGCCGTGCACGAAATCTACAGTTTCGCACACAATGGTTCCAACAAGATGGTGCAACGAGCCATACAGCTGTGCGCACCTTAGACTTACTCCGTCAGCATTTCGATAATAGAATAATTTCTCGGGGAAGAGACTTCGAATATCCTTCTCATTCACCTGATCTGACGCCACCTGACGCATACATTTGGGGCATAATGAAGAACAAAATATTTCACTCGGAAAATCCGCCGGCGAATATTGCCGAACTACGGAAAAGAATACAAAATATTTTTCGGCAGTTACATCAACCACTTTTTATAAATATGTTTATTGACTTACAAAATCGATATGCAGCTTGTTTGCGTCGAAATGGTGAACATTTTGAACACTTACTTTACAGAAATTAAAAATTAATTTTTATTTTTATTTTCGGTACTGTTTATTTTGGCGGATACTGTATTTCTCTTCCTACTTGTCGGAGAATTCTAAAAAAGGATTCATTTTTTCCATACAAAGTTCATCAACTGCATCACTTGAGACCTGGAGATAGTGAGCATAGGTTGGACTTTTAGGACAATTTTCCATTCTTTCAGAGGAAAATCCGAATTTTTTAGAATACATTATGAGGAGTGATGAATACAGGTTCCATATTAATGGAGTAGTAGACAGATAAGTGGCTGTGACGAACCCGATTCCCTACTAGGTTTGGCGTAAATGTATGGTGTGGAGATAAAAATCTCTTTATTGTTGGTACACGCCTGTATCCTCAAATAGATGTTTGATATTTGGATTTGGTCTTCTTGTATAGTCTATTATAATCAAATATTATTCAATTATGTTCTACCTTACCAATTTCATTGAACCATGTTGTGTTATTTTCAGGTCAAAATGCAGTAAACCAAGCAATAAAACTCGATTCCCCATTGTCTGTGATACACGTAGAAAATCGAGAAGAAAACGGCAGTAGTGAACCACATATGATGCGCAGTAGAGAACCTTCCCAAGCTAGTGTTATTATGGATCCGTATCATCCAGCAGCACTAGCTGCGATGCAAAGGGCACAACAATCTGGTACTGGATCCAGGAGGTCTTCAGCAGAGCAGTCTTATCAAGTAATCTATGAACTGATTAATCAACTATTGAACCTATCATTCTCCTGATTACCATTCTCAAATTGGTTATTAAAAATTGATTTCTATTCGTCATTATTTCTCTAATTATTGGGAAAGAAACATGTGAATGATGACATTCAGCCCTTTTAGTGTTATTATTTCATTACGATACTTTATTTTTACTTCATGACAATTACAGTGTAGCTAAAATATTTTCGGCAAATATGATGATGAAGAATTTAAAACGAACTTGAATATATGTATTTTCACAGTTATCAGGCTACTCCAAAAGATACTGAAACAAACTTGCAATGAAATGAATTTGTTGTTAAGACGGAGAAGGGTTGGTCAGCCTCACATTGGTAAAAGTTACTAAAAGAAGCCTAAATATTACAAAAACAATGACAAAAATTGATTCAATGTACTAATTAAACACATATAACATGTATTCTCCCGAAGTAAAGTGTTTGAAAACTAAATTATAGAAAAAAAAACAGAGTTCGGTTCTATGGAGAACGTTTGACGAGAGCAATTACGTTTAGTATCGTGTATTTTCCTCTAAGATGAAGTATAGTCAGAAATCAAACAGAAGTCATTTTAGCTCAAACTGATTGTTCTCTTGTAGTAAATTCCATCTGAAGACTGATCCCCACCAAAGCAACAGGATCATCGTCACCAACTTTCGTTACTGTTTTCATAAACATTGTCGAGAATTATTTTGTCGTCCCCAATCAAGAAACAATGTTTATCGAATTTATTCATAGACTTAAAAGTGGGACTTCATGTAGTATTCAGCAACATGTGGGTAGTTTGTAACAAAACAGAACTATAATATATATATATATATATATATATATATATATATATATATATATAGATATAAAGATGGATAATTGTAAAAATCCACAAGAAAGTCGGGTGGATAGAAACAAGTTGTAATGTTTTTCCTATTGATTTAAACGTTTTTATTACGGGTGGGATAAATTTATACACACACGTTGTGTCTACTGACATAATTTATTTATTCACTACACTATTCACTAATTTACATTATATATACAGTATATTCACTTACATTAATTTATCTATAAACTTCACTACTTAGACTGTTTACTTTTTCGCTGTTTATATCACGAGATCACTTTATAAACTGAAAACTTCCGCTGGTCGGTCCTTTATACATTAGTGCCTTTTTTTCTAGATAATTCTAGTTTGCGGCTTACACAAAAACGAACACCTTTCGGCATATTTCTCGAATGCCGGCTAAATTCTTAAAAGACCTTCGGAGAACATGTCTATAAAAAGGGTCACAAAAAATCCCAATAGACCTTTTCAGAATTCGGCGCGCTCGACATTTTTTAAACTCCGTTAACATAAGGTTACAGGACCGTACTTAGTATCTACTTCGGTTTGCGACTTCGTAACATTAACCCCTCCATAAGTGGAAGTCCCTCCTGGAACTTTTGTGTAGCCGAGACTGGATGTTTGAATCGGCAATTGGCCACATTTCTACACTTTCCGATCTTATGGAAATAGCAGGGCACTGTCTTCATCGGATACCGATAACGGGGGTTGTAGCTGCAAATTAATATCTGGACACCAGTATCTTGGAAGATCACCTCTACCATGTTCCTGATGACTCGCCAATCCTACTGGTTACTCGCTATCTTAGGCATAGCCAGTTTCTTCACGCTGGATTCCAACACATGGTCTCGTAGGTTTCGCAGTGCTTCCCACGTAACGCGGTAGGTAGATCGGTCTTAAAATTCATTTTTAGTTACCACGTAAAAGACGTACCGCGAATTGTGTTTCAAGGGGCTGGAATCTGGTCTTCAAGTTTTTCTAATTTCCCGAACTTCATTCGAAAGATGGTTGCCAACCCTCGTGCGTTCTTGATACGGGCGGGGATGTTTTATGCCAGTGAACAATCTACCGGGAGAGTGAACAAATCTTGTCGTTGTTCTGAAGTGACTCCATATCTAGCTTTCCCGGTACCTCCATACACGCCCATAAGTTCATCGAAGGTAGGATCAGACACATCTCGAATATGGTTTACTCCCTCCTCTAGGTCATTGTCTCGTTCTAATGGCGCTAGTCGATTTTGGTGAACTACTTTTGGTTTCCCGTTGGGGATCTTGCTTATGCGATATATAACATCATTGATCCTTTTCTTGATTAAGTGGACCTTACCAGGATTTTTGTAATTTTCGAGAAAATCCTCTTCTCGTTGGGTTGTGTAACCATACTTTGTCTCCTTCTATAAAAACGCCTACTGTGGCCTGCGTGTCGTACCGACTTTTCATTCTGTCGCTGACATCTTGAAGATTTGTTCGAACTAATTCATGAATATCGTCCAGCCTTCTTCTTCTTCTAGATCTTTTCCAGGCCGACAGCTCAATTCCAGGTCACAAGGAAGCCCCATTTCACGTCCAAACAGAACTTTCGCAGGGGTTTCACCAGTGGACTCAATCACGGCAGATCGATAAGCCAATGCTAATAGGGAAAGATACTGGTCCCAGTCTCTTTAATAGCTGGAAACTACTTTGGACATGTATTTTCCAATAGTCCTGTTCATTCTCTCGACCATTCCATCTGACAGTGGATGTGATGCTGTTGTGCTGGTTTTCTTCATTCCCAGCTTGTCGCAAATCTCCTGGAATAGATGGCTTCCGAAATTTCTTCCCTGCTCACTGTGAACTTCCAAGGGCACTCTATATCGGCCGATAGATTCTTTCACCAATACATCCGCGACAGTTGTGGCCTCTTTGGTCGGGATAGCGTGAATTTCCACCCACTATGTGGAATAATCCATTACAACCAGTATGTATTTGTCACCATTTTCTGTCGTCGGAAAAGGTCCAGCTATATCTAAAGCAATCCTTTAGAAAGGGCTTCCAACATTGCACTGTTTCATGGGTGCCTTTCTCTTGCAATGTGGCCCATTACTCGTAGCACAAGTCGTATATTTCTTACACCAGTGCTTCACATCACCGGAACTGTTCATCCAATAAAACCTGTCACGGATTCGCTGGAGGGTTGTCTTCACTCCCAGATGATCTCCCGATGGACTGACGTGTAACTTCTTCAGAATCTCAGCTACTCTCGTTCTAGGGATAACTAGCTGTCTCCTCATCTCGGAACCATAATCGTTTTCAAGGATTCGTTTCAACAGCCCTTCTTCCAGGACAAGGGAGTCCCACTGTGCCCAATATGCCTTAAGTGTCGGTGAAAATCTTGACACTTCTTGCCATGTAGATCGCTGATTTTCTTCCTTCCATTGCCGGATCATCTTCAGGTGAGGATCATTCTCCTGATCTTCTCTGGTCCTGGTGGGTGACCATTCTTTGTTGACTACAGTAGTTCTTGAAACTGGAACTTCCTTAGATTTCGACTTGTTGCATTGAGAATAGTCTACAGGACCGTCTAGGCAAAGAGTTGGCTTTTCGGTGATTCACATCAGTTGGATGTTCACCCCTATCTGATTTCTCCTGTGACTGTAGTTCTTGGGTTGAAACGGTCTTGGGGCGCTTAGATGGACTGCGTACGTGTTCTAGATCGCCGCACTTCCGGCATTTGATCTTCATCGGCTTCTTGTCAGCCATACCTTTCAACAAGTTGATGATCTGGTCAAGTTTTTCATCGTAATCTTCTTCCTGCATGTTCCTACCTTTGTTGTACCGCGAGCCCTTCGTGACTGCTTTGCATTTAAGAGGTTCTTGATTTGCAGGAGTCGTAGGACGCTCACATGAATTGCGTGCTTGCTCTAGCTCGCCACAATTACAGCACCTGATTTTCTTCGGCTTCTTGTCTACCACACCTTTCAACAAGTTGACGATCTGGTCAAGTCTGTCATCGTCACTTTCTTCCTGCATGGTCCTACCTTTATTGTATCCCAAAGCCATAGCCATCGTGTCAGCGGTCAATACATCTACCATGGCTTTGGGATATGCTAATCGAAGCGTCCTCTCCATATTTGTCACATAAGCCGTCAATAAAGGCCTGGATGCCCAATCATTCCCTTATGTTTTCTGGTGCTGATGATTAAGCAAATCGAACTAGTCGGGCAATATCCAGTTCATACTCTTGGAGAGTTTCGTCACGTTTCCGCCTTTGGTTCTTCAGCTGGGATTGGTACACACGTTCTAGATGTTCATGACCATATCGCATGTCCAACCTCTTCTTTAGCTGCTCGAAGTCATCCGTTTCTTTCGATTCCTTCCAAAGGTATTGTCTGAAGTACGTCTAAGGCATCTCCCCGAAGCGCGATAGTTGAGGTCACCGCTTTCTCCCTATCGGACCAATTATTCACTGTAGCAGTTGCTTCAAACTGTTTTATGTAATAGGTCCACGATATTTTTCCATCGAATGTTGGGGCCTTGACTAGGGTAAAACTGCCAATGTCTTCCAACTCAGGTAGTGTTTCTGGCTTGTTAGGTTTCGTTTGCTCAGTCTTCTTTTGTTCCTCCGACGTGCCTCGCGTTCTTGAATCGGCAATCTTTCCCTCTAACTCCTTGATTTTCTCGTCTATCGTTGTCATCTTATTTTCAATGTCTGATTTTATTTTCTCGTTCATCGTTGTCATCTCATTCTCGATTTTCTCGTCCATCGTTGTCATCTTATCCTCAATATTCGATTTTAGAGACGAAATTTGATTTTCGACTGTGAACATATAAATTGTAATTCGCCGGTAATTATTTTTCAACAACATAAAATTTTGGCTACGCTAAACAAACAAGAGGTGTTTGGATAAGCTAGATCTAAGAGATTGGAATTGTTAATGAAAACAATTTAATTTCAAAAGTCTAAACAGAATAGCAAAATAATCAATATAATTTGTTTGCCAAGAATATTTTAACATCTAAACATCACGAATGAAAAAAGAAATTGTTTGCCGACAAAGCAAAAACCAAAAGATATAGGAAAAACGTCTTCTAAGAGAAGAGGTAGTTGAGTTTAGACACCCTAGTCCGAGACTTACGTCACGGTTACGGGTTTTATATAATATCGTCGGCAGCGAATAGCCTATTCCTCAGAAAGTGGAGTGTATAGTTGATAACATTAAATCAAGTGTTTCGCTAATGTGTAAAACAAGAGTCGAAATAATTTTTTTTGTTTTTCGCATGTAAACTTTTGTCGACTACGAGTGAAGCCCCTCCGATATAGAAGATTCCAGAAAGTAGGAAAGCAAACGGTCATATCAAGTAAGTTGTGTTGTTCTCAGAAATGATTAACATTTATTAATGATTTTGCTGTTCTAAACTTCGACATACAATCATAAGCACGATTTGTTTTACTTTATTGAGAAAATTTAGGTCGTGCGAGATTTTTTTATAAGCATATATATCCAGTCACTGGCTAGAAAGACGTTTTGCCAGTTTTTTTTCGAACACTAAAAAATAAAATTATATCATCAAAAATTAAAATTCTTGTTCATAGAAAAAAAACATTAACCCCGATAAATTACGTCAGGTCAGTTTAACCTCGAAATGCAGGGCAATTTCATGAAATAAAATACTAGTTCAATTACGAATCTCAAAAGAAAAATGTACGTCGTGAAATTACAATGAAATTTGAGAATGTCCACTCATCTCAACAATTATTCTATTGACCAAGGAATTAGCCTGTATTGACGCAGAACAAAAAAAATGTGCTACGTCCTCAAATTTTATACTTAAGAACAATTTGCTGGCGATAGTCTTTCGAGACCTACGCCGTTATTACAATTCACATAAATTGGGTCAAGACACTTTTAAATATAAAGAAAATTTCATTGTCGATCATGCAAAATAATATTTTACAAATGTGTACATCCTCAAACGTTTTTTAGGACAATTGATCTAAGCAACAAGATAAAACGGAACAATTGCAAGGTATCATTCATATAAAACATTTTTTATATCTGTCGGTTTGTTTGTTTACGGAATGTCCATTTACAAGAAGAAAGTAACTGTAAATGTTATAACGAGGGCTAAAACGCAGGACCTCGTATCTCACAAATCGTAAAATGTTCAGGAGGACGAAAAAACTGTTTCCAGGCGTTACTTTTCGAACTTGAATTATTTTTTGGTCTCAGAAATTCCAAATTATTTGTGAAGATGAAAAATACCTCAGTAGGGATTTTCAAAAATGACCGTTACTTACGAGTTAATGTTTTTATAAAGTATGTCATTTCGAGCAAATTATTTAGATTATAATTATTGTAAATATTGTTAATTATTGAATTACAAGACGAACTGTAGCTAATGCAAAGAGAGAAATGTGGGACAAAAAATGTCAGGAGATAGAGATGAATACCTTGCAACCTCACCAGTATAAATATTAATTAAGGGTAAAACAATCAACGTCACAGGGAATACAATTAGAAAAACAGTAAAACAACTCAAAAATGGACGCGCTGCGAGCCCGGAGGGCATTCCCGCAGAGTTAATTAAGAACGGGTCAGATAAACTTTTCGATATACTTACCTGGTGTATAAACCAGTATCTAAACGGCACTCCAGTGCCGGAAGAATGGAAGGTGGCCCATATAACTTCAACCTAGAAAAAAGGTAACTAACTAGACTGTTTGAACTATAGAGGCATATCAGTGACAAGTACCCTTAGTCGGCTTTATGGAAGAGTTCTGCGAGATCTAATTCAACTGAATATAGAGAACAGGAAGAAGAAGAGCAATCAGGCTTCCGAGCGGTAAGATCTTGTACAGATAACGTCTTTTGCTTGAAACAAATTATAGAAAAAACATCAAATACTAATATGGAAACTCACCTTTTGTTCGTGGATTTGCAGAAGGCGTATGATACAGTTCCCGTAAAAATGCTTTGGAAGACGCTACAAGAAACCAACATCAGTCACACCCTTATAAAAGCACTTAAGAATCTTTATGATGGATCAACATCAAGAATCAAAATTGGTAATAATATATCAGAGAAATTTCCGGTAAATTAAGCTCTGCGCCTCTCTCGCCCACACTTTTCAAAAAATAAATATAGCAAGAGCGTTAAATCAATGGAAGAAAAATGCAGCGGAATGAGTATCGATCTTGGAGAAAAGTGTTTATACACTCTACAGTTTGCCGATGACCAGGTCGTCATAGCGAATGACAAAGAAGATCTTGAATATATGACGAGAAAACTAACTAGAACCGGAAGAACTAGGACCATGTAGCGAATACAAATACTTAGAAGTTGAATTTGATACAACAGGAAAATACGACAGAGAAATCAAAAAACGAATAGCACAAGCCAGACGAACAGACGAAACCTTTGTCAAAAGTAATCTAACCTATGGCGCAGAGACATGGAGAATTACAGAAAACTATAGAAGAAAACTTAAGGCGACCGAGATGGATGTGTTCAGACGATCTCTTAGAATATCCAGAAGAGACAGAATCCGAAACGATGATGTCAGACAACGTATGGGACGGCTCATTCACAACAGATATCGAGAAAAAGCAACTTATATGGTACGGACATGTACAGCGAAGGAACTAAAACAGGCTACCAAATCTGGCAATGCAGTGGATGCCACCAAACCGTAGGAAGAGAGGAAGACTTAGGAAATCATGGAAAGAAGGAGTAACTTAAGCTATGAGTGCTAGAGACCTAAGAGAGGGCCAATGGAACAATAGAAACGAGTGGAAGTTAGGTATCGGACAACGTCGCCGGACGTTTGAAAACCGATCTTATTATTATGTAAAACGTTATTTCTTTCTATGGCATAATTGATGCTTGTACAAATTAAACAATTGTTACCAACGTCGAAAAATTGCTATATATCTGAATCGAGAATTGGAAACCCTTTTAAACGCGGAATTAAACGCTACCCCATTTCATTTCAAATTTTTATAGAGGAAGTTATTACCCCTAGGGGGTTGAAGGGGCAGGTGAATACTTTTGTTGGAAACGTGTAGTTTCATATATAAAAATTGACCAGTTCCATGATTTTTAACTTGCATTCATAATTACGTAGTAAATTGATATGTCCGTTACTTTGGGACCTCACTGTATATGCCTATAAAAAAATCTCGCACCACCTTCTAAATTTTCTCAATAAAATAAAACAAATCATGCTTATGACTGAATGTCGAAGCTTAGAATGGCAAATCCAATCATTTCTGAAAACATCACAACTGACTTGACATGACCGTCTGCGTTCTTAACTTCTGGAATCTTCTGCATTGGAGGAGCTCCACTCGTAGCCGACAAGATTTCGACTCTTGTTTTTACACACTCGCGAAACACTTGGTTTAATGTTATGAACTATACACTTCACTTTTTAAGGAGCAGGTTATTCGCTGCCGACGATAACATATCGTCTTTTTCTCCAAATAGAAAAAGGAAAAAAATACAACCCGTAACTGCGACGTAAAGCTCGTACTAGGATATCCTATGAGCCGTGCCACCTAAACGCAACTGTCTCTTCTCTTAGAAGAATTTTTTCCTATATCTTTTGATTTTTGCTGTGATGTTGAAATATTCTTGGTAATCAAGTTATGTTGATTATATAATTCATGATAAAATTAGTAAATAGAAATTACGAATTGATCATAGTTTTAATATAAGATTATACGCTTGACGACGTGGTTTAATCACTTCGATTTTTCGGTCCAACAATGTGTATTATGATAGTAACCAGCTTCTTTAGTTTCTCACTAAGTCAAAAAACGTTTTAAAATTGCAATGAATCGCTTTGCAATATCTTCATGTTGAAAAATAAGCGAAGCAATTGGATCTTTAACGCCTCCGAACACGCTGAAATCCGTTTGGAAGCAGTTTTCTGCATTCTGTGAAGAGCGAAAATATGAATTTCTTGAGGAGACTTCCAACGAGCACTTGGCAGGTATGCTAAGATGAAGCGAGCTGAAGGCACCGATTATATGGGTGAAAATGATTTGGAATATTTCCGCGAAGTTTCTGTAGAAAAAGTATTTTCAATATTTTAATCGGAACATAGACCCATTTAAAGACATAGTTTTTGAGGATGCCAGAAATGCACGTACGGCCAAAAGAAGAGTGCTTCCAGAGATAATAAAATCCAGTTCTGCAGCTCTGACAACTGAAAAGATCAGCAAGATGGTGGAAAACTATGATAAAAACTCACCGGGGAGCTTACAAAAGAAGTTCTACTAATTATCTGCCATCCAGCTCGCGTGGCTTGGCAACGAAGCAACCTTATGTATAGAAGAGTTTTTCAAGAACGAAGTCGACATTTATGGTGAATTTACAACATCATATTCTCCAAAACTGCACAGGGCGGAGAAAACCCTACCGCTGCATCTAAATGGTTTACTTCGATCAAAGAATATCAAGGCAAGTGTCCTATAGACTATGTTTAGCAAAAGAATACCGAATATCAAAACGAATCGATTGTTCTTAACTCAAAATCCGGATTAGAGAAGAGGACAGGAATTTGGTACAAAAATTATCCAATATGTGTACTAACCAACTCAGTAAATGGACACGTCTAGGCGCGCAGAGTATTGGGATTGACATCAAGAAGGTAAAAATAGCCATTCACTCCAGTCGATCCTCCACTGTGAACAATTTGACAAAATCTGGAGCCAATTTACAAGAAGTATTCAAATTACTGGTTATTCTTTAACTGAGTCTCTCAACCCATACCTAAAGTTAAGCAATGAATAACATCTTAACATCGTTGAAAAAATGAGAGAAAAAACAGTGCGGTCCACTACCAATATAGAGCTCAAGCTCATCGACAGATAACAATGTTTCACAAATGACAATAATTGTACGTTCAATATTAATATAAAATAAATTATTTAATATTATTGGTCCATTCATTATATAATCATAAAGAATACCACTCGAGCAATCGAAAATAATCGATTATTATTTTATGAGTAACTCGACGTAATCCAGCAATGATAATTTGAACCAACATCATCTATATTTCATGGATATTTGCCTAGGTAAATGCTTGATGGTCCATCAAATATTATCTTTAGCACACAACTTTTGTCAGGTTTCTCAATAAATTAGTTATTTTTGACAATTATTTCCCTATTCTCTGCTTTAAATTCATTATTTTTTTTGTAGACATACGATGATCCGTACTCAAACTATCAACGTAAAAATGGTACAGAACCCAGTATTCCGGGCCGTCGTTTATCTATGAGACGCTCACCCACGGCTCAAGAACAACATGAAGACGTATTCGAAGAGCCACACCTGCAAGACGTGCAAAAGGAAGTGAGTCCAAAAAATTCACGTTATTCTTTCATAAAACTGATTTATGACGATTTTGCCATCTGTGTGTTAAATTAGTAATTCAATGAACTGAAAATTCGGATATTATTGAAGTATTTCTTAGATTTCAATATTGAGACATGATTTATGCAGATCCTATTGTTTAAGTTGTCTATAGAAATATGAAACTGTTACAATGAAATACAAACTCCTTAATTCAAAGTGTTATCTATAAAAATATAATTTCTATTCACTTTAATAAGATTTAGATTATCTGTTTTCTCTATATTCACAGATACCTGAAGAAACGAGCTTGGTTGTTCCAGAGGTGCATGAAGAAGAACTGAAAGAGCAAAGACCTCAAATTACTGCTCAGCAGAGATGGTTGTGGGCCTACAACAAGATCATCATGCAGCTGGACGTGAGTACTATTCAATTTAATCGTAATACTTGAGAGAACATTTTCAATGATCCCATAATTTGATGCCATATATCAATGAATATGAAACATTCTAATCTTCTTTCGAAAATTTATAACAGCACAATTTTATTTATCAACGAATTATTATTGAACTATGAATACATTTTATTTGTAGTATTTGTTAAATTCATTTCAACAAAATATCTCTTACATTCTTTCTCTGCATATAAGATTGAAGGAAATTTGAAGTTTAAATATGTAAAATTTGTGAATAAAATCTCTGCTCCAACTAAAAATCAACAATTGAGCAAATCTTTAAAAATAAAGGGGGAGAAATATGTTTAAATTCAGTTCACAAGACAAAATATCAACACTCAACAATAATTCTTTAGGCGATATTCAATTGACGAAACAAATTAAACAGGAATTTTTGGTTAATAATTGAATCAATCGAAATTTGGAAATTTCCAACAACTGTCAATAAATGTTATAAAATCTTATCATGTACAGAACATAGGTGTTTTAGGATGTCAATACCCATCATTTTTTGTTGTGAAGAAGATGATGTGCTACAATTAGAGCCGTTTGGTGTATACATTAGGGAATCAATGCTTTAAAAGAGAAAATAAGAACGGATTAGAAACTACATTGCAAAATGGGCTAGGTACATACCACTATATTTATTTTAAATGTAGTCTGATACAACCACAATTGATGACACTAGATCTTAATAAATTTTGTTTTTTTATTTCTTTCAAACTATGAACATCTGAAAGTATATTTAATTGATATTTGGAATACTCTCAAAATTTTTTCGATTACGAATTTGAATATGGTTTTTTTATTGCTGAATCTTGATATTTTAATGATATGTGAGCTGATTGAATTAATTTTATTGGACCTACATTATATATTCAAATAAAAGCAGTATGAATTTGCGGACCATTTGAAATGTTCTCGTATACTAATTGAAATTTCAGAGGTTATTAGCTTTAAAATTTTTTTATTTATCAAATTACTGGGTACAGAAATTTATAGTTTTGAAATGGAAATCAATGATTATTAATTTGAATGGAAATGAAGCAAATGAAAAACAAAAAATAGTTATCTTGCGAAAAAGAGAGATTACATGAATAAAGGACATTATCCGATAGAATATACAGTAATGGTTTTGGTAAACATAGGTATTATTACTAGTTATAATCATTTGATATTAATTAGCTTGCTTTCCATGGTCATAGATATCCAAGCTTTTATATTACAGCAATTTTAAAGTTCTGGACTCTTTCCACGTTTCAACTTCGAGCATTATAAATCAAATCATAAGAATTTTTACTTACACCTCTACCATTTGAAAATAATACATATTCACGAAAGTAGTTGTTTTCTTCTTCGGAAAACGACTAGAATAAGATTTGGAAAACAGTTAGGTACTTTAAAACCGGCAGAGGTACATGCAAAAATTCCCATATCTATACATGTAGGGGTAATACTAGGTGAATATTATTTTACAAATCATAATTTGTATAGTACTCAATTTTACAGAAAAAGCGCTAAGTCGAAATAAAAATCACAATAATAATTGAGAGACAAGTATCTAATAAAATATACAACATTTAGAAAGCTTATGCTATTCCGGTGATACTTTTTTTATTGAAATTGACGTATGTCGACAACTAAAGGTCATTGACACGGGAACAATATACGGTACAGTACAGCATAAATAACAATATAGATCATAAACAAAGTTACAATATTAAGATTGATTTTTATATTAAGTTGAGAAGGCGGCACTCTATAAGAAAATGAATCAAGTCGCTAAAGTAAGTCGAGTGTTTGTACAGAAATCGCATTTGGGAGGATCTTCAGAGATCATAAGGTATCCGTGGGTGAGACGGGAACGCTCTATTCGCAGTCTGTGTATTATAATTTTATTTTTCCTGATCATTGCAGGGAATTTAGGTGTGGAAACGGTGAGTTGTATTGAATGAAGTTTAGTATCCAGTTGGTTCCAGCGATTTTGAAGTGTGAGTTGCTTGACGATGGATTTCATGTCTTTGAAGAGGTAAACGTTTTTTTGTTGCTAAGTCGGAAGAACATGCTTGTTTTGCTGCTTGGTCTGCAATTTCATTCCCGGTTATTCCAACATGTGATGTATCCAGATGATGTTAACCGAGATCTCATTGGAATAATGATGGTGGCAGGTATTGTGAATTTGTTGTACTATTGTTTGTTATTGAGTGTATCGATGAGAGAGAATCTGTGAATACCGCTATACTGATATTATTATCTGAAGTGTCGGGAGGTCGATATGTTGCTACTATAGAATTTTTATCGGTTACGGCACAGCCAACGCCCTTTGCATTTGTTGACGCATCGTTAGCAAGATTTTATTAAACTGATGAGAATGTAAATTCCTGTATTCTTGATCAAGTACAGCGTTGGGTGTGTCCACTTTATGGTAGCGACTTAGAGTAGTATCAATGGGAAAATTAATAGGGATCATGATTACACGATTAATTGTTTACAATAGCGGTTTTAGGGATGGCACGGCATTTAAAATTGGTTCGGAATGCCTTTCAGGAGTACGTGCAGGATTGATGAGGTTAATGACAGAGTTATTAGGACAGGCTGATATATTACAATAGACGCTGTCGACGTATAAAGAGAGGGAGCTCAAATGACTCAACGAGAATGCTTTCGGAAGTGCTATGCACCAATACAAATACGTAGAGCAGTGTTCTGAATTGTGTTAAGGGATTTAAGGTATGAAGTACATTTTTCCATTTATTCTGTAATTATACAAAAGGCTAACAACTTGTTATCTAATTCAGCCCGTTTTTAGAAACATGCTCGCGATTGCTAATTTTTTTTCTAATTTTTAAATGCTACAAGCAACTTATTATATCTGTTACTACTACTACAAAGCCTTATTCTATCAATGTAGAGTTATTATGCAGATATATCAATGAAAATAGTTATTACATATTTCATTTATGTATCATGAATTATCTGCATTGCTTTGTTGACTGTGACTTCAGTGTGCTTACCTTTACGGTAGCCATAAAGGTTAGGGTTCATACCTTCAATTCCTAAATTCTATTGCACAACAGTTTTTCTAGGATCTTTCCCATTGTATTGAGCCAGCAGATTGGCCTGTAACTTTTTGGTTGCGATGGATCTTTGTCCTCTCCTTTATTTATAATTACTATGTCGGCTTGTTTGTGGATGTTTGGGAATTTTCCCTGTTGCAGACATTCATTGTAGAGCGCACACAATGTTGGTTCAATTTGTTGTTTCAGTGCGGGAAGCACTTCTGTATGAATCTGCAATAAATAGAGCCGGATTGGATTGGGTTGTATCTTTGTTCGAAAGAACTTCACTCTTGAATGGTTGATATGTCGATGAGAGCGGAGAATCACTTTTTCCTGTAGATTTATTGGTTGTTTTAGGTGTGCAGACTTTGATATATCGTCGAGGGGTGGATTTGGTTGGGTTGAGGCGATTTGCTCGAATTTATTTGTTGATAAAACAATTCATTTTATCGGTTGACAGAAAGAATCTGTTACCATCAAATGAAATATCTATGGAAGTTTGAAGTTCAAAGTTGTCAGGGTGGGAAACATAACCTTGATGTCTGAAACTGAGAATATGAGCATATTCGTCGTCTGGTATTCCAGCCTTTTTGATTGCATTTTCGACTTGTTCGTGAAAAATGTAGGGGGAAAAATTGGATATGATGATTCTTTTAATTGAAGAAACGACTCTGTGAATGTTCACGGTAGTGTTATTCATTGTTATTACAGGGTGCATGTGATTTGAGAAGCTTATCCACAAGATCGGAGTTAACAAGGTATACAGAAATTCGATTATTTTAAATTCTGGAGGTAAACGAGTTATTTTTGAACCAATAACATTACCTATTCCTTCAGTCGAATAACTTTAAATTGTCTTCTCTTTTTTTGGAAAGCATTGTTTAGGTGTTATCCTGACTGCTGATACGTAAGATGTTTAGTGACATTTTGGAAAAGACTGGATAGTCCTGTCCTTGTACTCAAAAGCAATATTATTTTCATTATGAAGTTTATGTGAATTCTTAGGAAATATTATCCATAACGCCTCTGTTTTATGAGGAGAAGGCCTGAAACTTGTAACAAAAAATGTAAATAAAACGTTGTGTAAAAAATAGTTTGATAAGAAACTGGATGAAAAGTCTACTGTTAACATAATACATACGTATCTAGTTAATAGCACCACCGAAATAAAAACCAATCTCACTATTTATCACGAGAATAGAACAGCGAAACACAGACGACGTTACTTGTTCAAGCACACGTACGCGAATCCCGTGGGTAGTTACGACACACTTTCTTTTGAACTTAAAAAAATAGCTTTAATCTAAATCATATCCTGGTCATCGAATAATCAATTACAATGTACGTCTCTTATATCATATTTTTTGTAACTATACTTTTATAATACGGACGATATAAATTCCTTTTCAAAAGTAGAGATACGATGCAAATAATGGTGTCCTAAGTACATCTTAAACATTATAATATCTTTACGGTCGTAAATCTACTCATATTAAATTTTATTGTATGCCATGGTATATACATTGTAGTTTACTAAAGCAAAATTATTACTAGCGTAGTGGTATACAAACATTCTGCGCTTGTTTGAAAGGAGACCTGTTGCTTGTTGCAGATACCGAGTTCACTTTCCTACACTGTATACGAATCCAGCAATTAAGAGTGAAATGAAAATAATCAGAGCTCGAAAGCTATTTAATAAAGTAACCATTACCAAAATTTCCCGTAAAAAATTCGAAATTACTCAAATTAATTGTAATTTTCTTTTCGGTAAGCAGACTTTTCATGAATCTTGTTTTGTTTTTGTATCACCGGGTTTTTGAATATAAAACTAATTAAAGTTCAGCTTATGATGTTTTACTCACATTAGGTAGTACTGAATCAGTATTGATCGCATACGAATTGAAGCTTTAAAAATGTGAATGGAATATATGAAGTCATACGTTTTTAGAAGCAAAACAGTTTCCGCTAAGCTTTAAACTACTGGTCAAAAAGTAGAAGCTCAATTATCCATATTTCATTATTGGTATGGTTCAACAAATATTATTTATGTGATAACCACACAGACACTTGCAAAAGTAGTACCGAACAAAGGAAGTTTTATTATGAATGATCATGTAAGAAGGACAATTGGATAGCACTAACGAATACAGAATCAAGCGCCAAAATATAATATGCGAGAATTTAGTATGAATAGAGTTGAGGCAGAAATTGTGAAATTTTCAAATGTTGCTAAACTTATCACGATGTGGTATCGTTCATAATACTATCCTCATATCTAAGCATTTTTTTTCAAAATATTTACAAAAGAGAAAGATTTGTGATTTGGATCTTTTAAAAATCGAAAATATTCAGGTTGTTAGTCTGAACAGATAGAACCAGATTACTTGGTTTCTTATAAAATAATTTATCTTGAACATTTGGCTAAATGGAATACACTACGAATCAATATATCTGCAATTGGATTTTTTTCTAAAAACTACATAAACTCGAATTATTAAACTTTACAAGTTTTTCTCAGAGGATATAATGTGGTTCCGTATTCTAAAGCATTAAAATTATTTAAATGTGAATAATAAAATGTCTTTAATAAGAAAACTAAATAAAAAACATTTCAAAATTAATTGAACATGATCTGATACAGTAAACTACTCATTTTCAAAATCGAAGTGGACATCTCCATCGTACCCCTCAATATCTTCGACGATATCTGTCTCCTCAGTTAATGCATTGTAAAATGCTCGATCCGCTTCTGGGATTAAATGCATTATAGATTTGATATCGTTAAACTTGGTTGTTGATATGCATATTAGTATGCCTTCTGGCCAAAGTAAGCCCAATTCGGAATTGTTGAAAGAAAACGTTCTTTTGTTTTTCGATCTTGCCTGTGGTTTTATATTGATTTCAGTTCATGTTCATCTTTGTTATGGGTCATTTTGAAAAATAAGCTGTTTAGACAATCCTTTTCAATTTTGAATTATCGTATTTTTGGCCAGTTGATTTTCTGTTCCACTATGTTCTCTATTTACTATCATCTGTAGTAACAATCAGTGGATTCTTTTTCCTGCAATTTCTCAAAACCTCGTGGCGTATAAAGACGTTGCTGCATTTTTAGTGCTTTTTCGATATAGCTAAAATTTGAATCGTTTAACAAAAAACTGAGGCCCGACACAAGAAATCTAATATAAATTTATTCTAACGTATTCTAATATAAATTTATTCTAACGTAGGAGATGCTTCAATATCAAACACAGCTTTATGTTATTGTTTTGACCGCCGCAGGCGTCTCTCAAAAAATGAAGTTTCCTAATGTTCTTCTCCATATAGAGTTCAGCGAATTTTCGAATACAATATGCCACTTTTGAGCTCTTCTTCCAGCAGTTCCATCAGGTCATACAAAACAATAACCTTTATTATAATCACCACTATGAACACTCAAATTATAGAGCTACAATTGCCTTTTATGAAAAATTATATTTGTTGAAATTCTGGGTGTAGGCAAGGTTTTCTTTAAATCAAATGTACATGTTTCTACAGTTGCTTCAATTTTTGCACATTGCAAATCTTGTTGAAGCTTATTCCTGACATCTTGTGCTGTCTTAAGATGTCGTTCGTGTTCCACTTTTTCCAACTGCTGCTGTTCAGTACTAGTGGATCTTGAAAGTTTCGATCCATGAGCATCGCATTTGTTGCAGGTATTTTCTTTTAACTGTTTTCGAGTTTTATAAAAGGGCGTGTAAAAAATGTATAGTAATAGGACAAGCTTACGGGATTGTCAGTTTCTGATTTACGCAAAGAGTACATGAGCTCTACGGTTATATGAGGAGGGAGATATTCTAGATCTGTCTGCTTCCACCTATAATGAGATTTGTAATTTGGAATCTTATTTATGTCTACTATTACTGCATTTTGACGTTCTTCATATATTGTACGATGATGGTTATGTCACCCACGATTATCTTTCATTTCAAGGGTTCTGGCTTTTATCAGAGTAGTATTTACTCATTTGGTTGATATGACAATTGATTTTATAAACATATCCCAGAAACAATCGTATTTTCCAAGCGGTTGGTTCTTGTGAATGTCCAAAGTTGAAATACTAAGCTGGTGGTAATTAACTGGACATGCCGCAGTTCGTTTCGAATCCTATTCCAATGGAAGGATTGTCTCTACTTTATCACGTGGCAAAAGTAATGTGTTGAATAAGCTGTGGACTTCGGTATCCGTTACGTCTATAGATATTCTTGTCTTCATTTCTCTGTTTGCAGAGTCATTTTTCTCCTCTCGAAGTGAAATATTCGATGTATTAGATAATAATAACTGCCTACTAATAGTGTATTGAATGTCAGCAGTCATGATGGGTAGTTAGGAGATTTACTGGTTTCTAAAAGAATGTACGTGGTGTCAGAAAACCAACGAAAATGCTCATCAAAATCATAAAAATGTCTTAAACAATTTTAAAAAAAAGATCGAAATATTGAACCATTATACTATTAACATCTTGAAATGCTTACCTCAGATGATCTGTCACCTCATAACAAAAGCTGTGAACCATTCTTTCACCCCTAGAAGTCATAATATCTCACACAAAGTTAACAACTAAAATCGCGAAACACTCGTCTCTTGGTTGATTATTCCGAATTAGGTTATAACACGCTCGGAATTATTTAAAGAAAATTTCTTTCAACGGATGGCGCCCGTTTACGAAAATAACTTCAATGTACCCAGAGAAAGCTAAGTCTACAATAACGAATTCTGTTTGTGAGTAAAGGCGGTGATAAACCAAAACAATGAGATAGTCGATAGACATACTGTACAAATATTTCTTTTTTTTTTGCTTAAAGGTGTTTTCACGACCATAATTGTTAGATTTAAGTAGTTTGTAATATCTAATCCATGCCTTCTCCTTTTTTAATTACGTCCTCAATGATCATTGGTAGTCAACTTTTGGAAATTGTTTGATTTTTGAGTTAGTGATCATAATTTCCAATTTTTTTGATACTTGGTGTTTCTGCTACCTCTTCTATCTATTTTATCATTATTTAAACGTGTATAAGTGACTCAAAGAGATCTGTTGAATAAATTATTATGTTAGAAACAAATTCTCCATTAATTTGTATTACTTGCAGCTATTTCTTTTATTATCTTGTTCCTACTTGTTAAATCATTTTGTATATATAAGTGTATCTAAACCACGGACAAGAATCGCATTAAGCTTGGAAACCATGTGTACAGTATTTCAAGCAGAAATGGCAGACAAACCTCATTGCGGAGAATATTCACTGAGTTCTAGTAAGAGTTTATTGCCATATACTCTACATACTACTTTATTCCAAGCTAATTTGAGCTGTTTGGGAAAATGGCAGATACAATCTTATGTAGTTTATATCAATAGGAAAACGTACTACATGCCTCTAAATATATGGAAGATCTCACGTTTGGCTCATGGATATTTGTAACAAAGATTCATCTAAGCATGAAAAACTTGGGCCAAATACAATGTACGGCAAAGTTCGTGTTGAAGGGATTCTAGCTCTTGAGCGTCTTCATAATCTGTGTTAAGGTTTATTATAAGAATTCTAGTCAGTGTTAATCAAGCATGGCTGCTGTCTAATTTGAAATTATTGATATTACTGTAATCTATCTAATACATTGTCAGGAACTAGATATATTGAATTAAATATTCGCGAGTGGTGTTTCCTCAATCAAGAGAAAAACCCCCAACAATCTAATCTAATCTATAGCTAGGTGATTTTATTGTTCACTTTGATAATTTTTAATCACACTTTCTAGATTCTATTTTTTGTAATTATTTCAAAGTTTGGGCTTTTAAAATATCTGAGGGTGACAGAATTATAATTAATACTTACTCAAATATGATGTGGATATTATTGTTTGATGGTGGCGCAAGACATGTATCTATTATAGCTTGAAAGAATGATTGATAAAACCAATAAGAAAACAAAATTAACTAAGTCAACACACGTTATTTCAAAAAGAAAAGAAAAGAGAAGAAAATAAAAGAAAAGAAAAGAAAAGAAAAGAAAAGAAAAGAAAAGAAGAAGGAGAAATTGAACGCAGTAGGTACTAAAAAAATTGAATTTTAAATGTTTTAATGATGAAAAAATAATAAAAAAATGGCAATTGAACGGTGGAGAAACAGGATATGTTCGAAAAGATTATTCGAACTGTAAAATTCAATGTTGAATAGAATTTACAAATATTTGTTCTGAATGAAATTACTACCTTTTTTGTGTACCGAAAACTATTGTCCGCGCTGAATAACTTTTGTTATGCATTTTAAGTTCTTCTGAAGTTTCAAACTTTTTTGGTCAAAAAATATCCTTGCCAATAAAAATTTAAATGAGCCATTAGTTAAAATATGTATTTGATTTTATTGATGGCATTAACTGAGAAGAGTTTTGGGTAGCAAATATCTATTGAATATTTCCTCTATAATTTGCACGCATGACCAATTTTAGGAATTCCAGAACAAGTGGATTTTCGTATTTCTAGTCTTCTTCTGAAAAATATCTCATCTCAAACGACAGTCTTGAACGTTTCTTCTAGTGAATCGGCTCAGTTGTATCTCAGTACCTTACTGAAGTAACGCAAGTGTTTTATTTCCGCTCAACTAAATAAATAGACGCGTATGTTAGTAAGTTATTGGTAGCAAATTTTCGCGACGAAAAGAAACAGTGTAAAATTATAGTAAGTGTATAAAAGTAATTTATGTATAGTTCTGTAAATATATTAATAGTGTCCGACCTCTATTTCTATTTTATAAACAATCTAACAACAGTGCAATAATTTTCAATGTACGTGCAATACGTAACATGATAAAGGACAGGCAAAGTATTTTCTCATTAGTCAACTGCGAAAATAGAGTCAGAATAATGAATGTCTAACAAGTCGGTATTTTTGTAACTTATGAATATCCATGGAAAGCTCTGATTAATTCATAAATTCGAAAGTGTTTTCAGTTGAAACATTTTTGTAAAGTATTATATAATCGTCGAATATATGTTTTTCCTATTCTATGTAATCTCTCACACCCAGTTTATTAGAAAATTCAACCAATTTAGAATTAAGTTTCACCGGAGACCTGATACTACTGAGTGCTCATCATTCAGTGTAGTTACTCAACAATAAACTACTTAAAGGTAAGTGCACGAATTCCTTCTTTTATTCACGTCTTCATTATTTAGTCCCGAAAATGACAAAAGTTCCGAGAAATATTTACTATTTAACATCGCACCTAAAGGCAAATGCTCTTATATTATTAACCACATTCTTGTTCTTGCGAAATGCAGCTAAAATCTGAGATGGTGAAAAATTGATACAGTATCCGATATTTATGGAACCGGCTCGTATAGAACGCGTTGTTAGGTTAAAATGTTAATCAAATCTTACTACAATAATTCCACTTCAATTTTTTTCGTTGAAACGATTATAATTTGTTCAAAATATAAATAAAACAAAACACGTAGTGGGAAACCTGAATTAACTGATTATTTATAAATCTTTAACGATGACAAATTGTGTTGCATATTTTTTTGATTATCGATTACGGTTCATGTAAGCTGCTTAATCTGATTATAGGAATTTAGATTAGCTTTATAGCCAACAAAGATCAATATTCCCAACTTTCCAGTTTATCAATTACGGATTCAAATATGCAGGCGACTGAAATAACTTTAGCCTGTAATCGTTACCGCACATTCTGAATTTCTCTTTTATAATAATTGGGTGAATGTGAAATTGCTATAAAGGTGAAACTGAGCGTCCATATAATACTTGGTTACGACATTTTGTCAGGTTTATAATCGTCGTTTATATTTAGGAGTCTCTTTGAACTCTTACAGAACTGTATATATACAATATTTTATCTACATATTTTAATATGAAAAGTTTATGTCTTTCTATATTACCAAATTGACTTCCTTTATTGATAATATTATTATTAGTTATTTAAACAGTAGTACCTTGAATAATACATAGCTCCGCTATTTTATTTTCTTTACAAAATTTCCCTAGGTTCCACAACAACGTACCTAAGTGGTATGTTGATCGGAAATCTTGATTAAAATAAATAATTTGAGATATCTCATCAAATATAAAATTACTATTATTACTTTTAGATTTTTTAAATGTTTCGTCATTGGTTGTAGTACGACACTATTAACAGAACGGTTTAGCAGTGGTTCCCAACCTTTTCTGGACCACCGCCCCCTATAGAAGAGAACAAAAATTTCAACGAATTTTTTTAATGATATCAAATGGTGTCGTATGATGGAGAACAGTTTTTAATATCTCTTCGACTGCCGGCAAAATTAATTCCTCGCCAATGGTGTGTGGTTTTCCTGACTTTGCGATTAACAATGAAATGTTATATGAGGCTCGTAGCCCATCATCGTCTCGTTTAGAAGACGATGCAAAAAGGTTTGATATAGTTGGCTGTTTTAAATATTGTTTTTCGAGTTCTTGAAAATAGAATATATCTTTGTTCTTCTTATCAGGATGCATTTTATGTAAATTCTCTTGTAGCCTAGAAGGTTTCATAGCTTCATTTGAAAAAACTTTTCGGCAAATTAAACACATAGGTAATGATTTGTTTGTAGAAGATTCCGCAAATCCATATTTTAAATATTCAATACTGTATTGCCGGCATTTCTTTTTTAATTTAGAAGTAGATTCAGCCATTTTCATACTAAAATTAAACTTTCAATAGATTTATAGATAGTAATGTTTATGAAATGACACACCACTTTACTATGGCAGAGCTTATGATTCACGACTATATATCGCGGCCAAGCACATACAACTAACTAACAAAAAATTAGTAGAGCTGTTGCTTTTATACGTTTCATTTCATGCATGATTCAACTTGTCTGTGTGCGAACATGTCGAAATATGTTATTTTGTATGAACATCCCGCGTTCGCTTATTAACGTGCGAGGACAAGTCATATACTCCTATTCTGAACTAAAAGAAATTATTATTATGATTAGTGCTCATTTAAAACTGCTTATTCCTTCCTTCCTTCCTTCCTTCTATCCGTTGGATATAGGCCTCTCTCAATGTTCTCCAGGTTTCCCTGTGTTGTTCTACCTGATACCAATTTAAACCTGCTGTGCGTTTTATATCGTCGTACCAACGCTGTTGAGGTCTGCCAACACTCCTCCTCTCGCTGCAAGGTCTCCTAGTCACTTTGCTGCTCCAGTTGTTGTTGTTTCTAGCAATATACCCAGCCCAGTTCCATTTGAGTGAGGCTATTCTCCTTTCGATGTCTTCGATTTTTGCTTATTAACTCCTTATTAACCCTTATTAAATCATTTTAATTTCACCATTGACTGCTTATTATTTGCTTATGAATCCGCTACCGCACCCCTAAAAGGCTGCAGCGTCCACAGGGGGGCGGTATCGCCCCCGTTGGGAACCAATGGTTTAGAATTTCTACTAATCCTGGGTGATCAGTCCTTTCTTCAGTAAAATTTAAAACTTCTTGTTATTTTGACAATTTCTGGTTTTTTGATTGAGCTCGCGTCATCACATTTATTGTATCATTCATGCTTGCACTCACACTCTTGAGCTCATTCGATTCAATACTTATATATGATAAGGCATCTGCTGTAATGTTGTCAGCGCCTTTAATATATTACGAAAACATATTCCTCTAATGTTAGTCTACATTTTGTTAATCTACTTGACATGTTGTTCATACCAACTAGATATAACAAGGGACGGTGATCTAAAAATATCTCGAATTTATTAATATACAGATAAGGCCGGAAGTGCCTAATACTCCACACAACGGCCAATAATTCATTCTCTATAGTACAATAATTTTTCTCAGATTTATTTAAGGCACGAGATGCGAAAGCTATAGGCCTGTCATTCCCATTACACAAAACCGAGCCTATGGCTAGACCCCTTCAATTTCTTTCCAACAAACACAAACATATCATCATCAAAGTTTTATTTATAGTTACCGCAAAACTGTAGTCCAGCATTCCATTTTATTTTCTAAAACATATTTTCTACATTTCGAAGCAACGCTCTATTTGGAAACATGCCATTCGAAATAAAAAAAGTAAACAAGACATTAAGAATAAACGTCTAGTATGAACGAAATGAATGTGTTTATACCTTAAAAAGGAAATTACTCTGCGAAAAATAATTTGGAGTTGAGCATAACATGCTCGAATAAAAAATACGCGTGTAGCGGAAAAATATTACATTCTTCGAAGACGCTTAATTATGCTCAAAATAATTCACATAGTTCTGGTTTTCTTCTGCTGGAAAATGCAACAAGTATATAAATTGAACGAGCAAGGGCGCCCGGAATTTTAAATTGCACAAAGTTATTTATTTCTTCGTCATATTATACTATTTTGTTTCCGACAGAATATACAAGAAAATACTCGATGTGAAAGTAGTAACAATCCAACTAATTGGAAGAACTATCGATTTCTGCTTACAACCTCTGTGATGGAAAAATAAATATTTTCCGATAAAAGTTTTGATTGTTCCCCAGTGAAAAAATAGTGGCTTATCTGGCTTTGTTACTGGACAGATATTGAATCTAACCTTCGCGTATTCTCAGTGTGAGATATATATTTTCTCGTTGAGAGTATACTAATTGCAAATCAAAAGTTTTAATGTTCTGTCTGCTAGTCTTGCTTTCTTCTTTTAATTGTAAGTAAGACAAGGAGGCGATTACATTCACATTTTCTGGAAAAATATATTTCAATATCTGGTATAAATAATTCTTTATATCAGAAATTGAATCAAATCTTTATTTATAATCTCTAGTCATGAAATGGTACTATAAAACAGTGATAAATCTAACCATTTATTTACGTTAAAAGTCAGTTGTTTATTTTACCAATTTGACAATATCGCTAACCAGTGCAAACTTTGGATATTGAACAATTTGATAAGATAGGATTACAAGGTGATAGCTTAAGCCCACTGTTGTTTGTTATTATAATGGACAAAATAGTGAAGGAAATAAAAAAACAAGGAGGAAATCTGGACATGATAATAGGGTACAGAAACACGGTGCCGGTCATATTAAGTAATTTACTGTATGCAGACGATATTCTATTCATAGCAAAATCAAAAACTAAAATGCCGAAACTAATTGCAAGAGAAATAGAAAATATGAAAATGACAATAATAAAAAACCAACGTAATGATAGTAAATGAAAAACAGCGAGAGGGGAGCAACTGCAAGGAATTGAAATGTAATTACAAAACATTAGAAAGAGTAACAACTTATAATTACCTAGGAAGTATCATAACAGAGGTAGGGAAAATAGATGCAGAACTTAATAACAGAGGAAATGAATCAACTAGATTATATTATTCCTTAAATCGAACAATATTAAGCCATAAACACATTCCTAATAAATAAATCAATAAATGATGGTAAGTTTCCAAAAACATTGAAAATTGCAGAAATTTTACCCCAGTTTAAAGATGGAAATCCTAAGGAAACATCAACTTATAGACCAATTCCATGAATTTCAAATGTAGGAAAGGTATTTGAAAAAATAATACAAAAACGAATCGTATCGTTTATAAAAAAATATAACATATTATCAGACAGACAATACGGATTTCGTGAAAACGTGTCGACGTCGGATGCAGTGGCTAGGTTGCTGGAAATGATAAGTGGTGCTTTAGATAAAAAACAACCATCCATTGTCATCTTTGTTGACTTGGCTAAGGCATTTGACAGTGTCGATCATAACAAGCTTTTATTGGTTTTGGAGAATGCAGGATTTAGGGGTATGGCTTACAAGCTACTTGTGAGTTACTTGCACGAAAGAGTGCAGTGTGTGAATGTTGGTGGAGCCCACAGTGAATTCAAAATAGTAAAATATGGAGTACCCCAAGGAACAGTCCTGGGACCAATCCTCTTTAACCTATACCTTAATTATATATTTTATCAGGACACAAAGGGAGAAATTGTGAGCTTTGCTGATGACACCGCTGTATTCTATAAAAATGACAATTGGTTGGCTCTCAAGAATGATATCGATATCGATTTTATTAAAATAGTTGATTTTTTTGAGAACAGACTAGTTACAATGAACTATAAAAAAACCTTTTTTTTGCCGTTTACTTCATACAGCACCGGCTTGCCACCATTTAAGCAAATATCTATTACTGTGTCCACAAGGGAAATGTTTCATATCAAAACATCAAATAAAATTAAATATCTCGGAATTTTCCTTGATTCCCATTTACGATGGGATCACCAAGTAAATTATTTAATAAAAAAACTTAGATTTGTACTATATAAACTTAAATATCTATCTAATATTCTAAAATTAACTTACCTTAAAATTCTTTATTATGCACTGGTCGAAAGCCACCTAACATATGATCTTATTGCTTGGGGATCGGCTGGGGAGACTCTCATCGAGTACCTACAAAAAGTCCAAAAGAGTATATTAAAAGTTTTATTTCACAAACCCAGAACCTACCCTACAACTCAGCTCTACCAAGGAACTGGAGTACTTAACATCTGCCAACTATATGTTAAAGTCATTTTACTAAAGCAATATAAAGACAAAGCCACTCTAAAGGCAATTCAACATAGTTATCCAACCAGATATAAGGAAAATGCTGCCGAAATACCATTAATTAAAAAGGCTATAGGTAAAAAAAGTTTCACATACCTGGCTCCAAAGTTATATAATCAATTACCGTCTGATTTGAAAAAAATTAACTCTTCAAGTTTATTCAAAAAAAAAATAAAGAACTGGATCCTATCTTTTCCGACCGATGTAATGCAAAACTTTATTTCTCCTCGAAATGGAACTTATTATAGTCTGTCAATTTTATCGTGATTTGTAAAACCTGAAAAATTTTTGTCTTATCGATATTCTGAATGATTTGGCTTACGTTTTTGTTGTTGTTTTGTGTTCTATATGTTATAGCTCATGATTACATTCTTTGAAATATTCCCATATATGATAAGGATGTTTGTCTTTGTAAATGATGGCTTTTTAAATTCTATACAACTACTTCTTATGATAAATGAACTATCACATTCACGCACAAGCCTTGCTTTTGTGAATGTACGCTCTTTTGCGATGAAAATTGGGTGACTACTTATTTACTCAACTTATTATTATATGGACATGAATCTGGAAATCTACAACACAATTACAGTTCCAACTATAACCTATGCTAGTGAGAACTGGGTACTGCAGAAAAAGCAGGAAACAAAAATAAATGCAAAGGTAATGAAACATTTAAGGAAAATAGAAGGTGAAACAAAATGGGGCAAAGTAAGGAACGAAGAAATCAGAAGCATAACTAATCAAGAACCAATGATATCAAAGATTAAAAAGAAACCATTAAACTGGTATGGCCACCTAGTAAGAATGAATCAAGATAGAATTGTGAGAAAAGTTATGGAAATGGGAATATCCAGAAAAAGACAAAGAGGAAGACCCATGTGGAAATGGATAGACCAGATGAAAGAAATTGGAAAAAACAAAGGAAAAACATTAGAAGAGATGAAGGCGTTGGCCAGGGACCGAAAAGAATGGAAAAAATTGGTACAGGAAGAACTCCAATCCGACGCCTGAGAAGGCATAAGGATACGAGAAAGAAAGAGAGATAAGATTGGCTCATTCGAAAGTTGCGTGCTATTTGGAAGAGCAACTAGTTCAATTGATAATAGTTGAATAATGTAAAAACTCCTTGTTTGTCGAGAAACAGTGCAACCACAAAATACAGAATTGGACACGAGACCACATTTCTTTTATGAAAATCAAATAGAATGTCTACAGCCTATGCGATTGTACGTTTATTGGAATCCTCAACGAAGAAAGATGATCGTTCTGCTTCAATGCTGAGGTTCAGTTGATGCTCGAGAAAAAGTACGGGGTATATAAAATTGGAGATATGACCATTGTACCATTTCGTAGTGATTCTGTTTCAACATGGGCAGATATTTAGAAGCACATACTGAAAATGAAAAATAGTGCTGTAATATAGTTGTTTCAGTTTATAGGTGAGTGGGTTAATAAGTAAGGCATTCCACTGCGACCTAGATGTATCTATTGTGGCTCACACCTTACTAGAGTTCGTTGTACAGTCCACACCTTTTGATAAAAAAAATGGTTGTACTATGCGAGACTTATTTGTAGTCCGTGGGATCCAGTCGGGTAAAGCCGAAGATTTGGAATCTGAGTTTTTCCAGTGCGGAGCAGGTAAGAGAATGTACTTAGCAGTTTCGTTTAACACGTTGGCCCAATCTGAAAAACAGGTTTTGGCGGTGCTTATTACAATGCAAACGAAGGGTCCTGGTCCGATTGAGGCAGAATTGGCTCCTCCCCTCCACACCGCTGTGCCCTGGCACCCAGATCAAAGTAACTTCCGCTTACCTGGGCGGTCAAGGTTCTGAATACAGTTCCGAAGCAGTTCGAATTCACTCAATTGAAGCCCACTGCGTTTAGAGTCGTCTGGCTAATAGATCTGTTCAGCTCTCAGGCGCCCAGCTCTATACCTATAATTTTTGCTTGTGAGATAGTGGTGAACTTGACACGGTTTAATAAGATTTTAACTCTTGGGTTAGTTCCATTAACTCCCGCTCATACGCCGTTCTCGGTCTTGGAGCCGTTCGTGAACAGCACATAGTTCGATGGTAAAAACAAGTTGTCACTCCTACGCCAATCATTTCTTTCGGTGAAGAAGACGTTATAGATTTTTACTACGTGCAGCTGAGATGAGCTGAGCTACCAAGTAAGGGATCATTTCGAGTATGTGTACTAATTTTACTCAGCAAACCCATGTGATCTCTTGGTAGCTCATTGTTGCCATGACTCCTAAACGTTAAAAGTCTGTAGGGGACCATCCTAGCTTTTCTCTCTAGCTCTATATACAGAGGGGTTAGGTTTAGGATAGTCTCCATGACAAGTGTCGGTGTCGTCGACATAGCTCCCGTAATGGCCAGGCACTCGAGGCTCTCTATACTATTATGGACGTCCGTTGCAATCCTTTTTGCCACCAGGCGACATATCCATACAGTACCATTGGTTAAATAGCCGTTTGATATTTACAGTATATCATCTTGGTGCTTATGCCCCAGGATTTGTCACATATCCTTCTCGGAGTGCAGAGTCTGGCTTTCTTAATTTTGTTTTCTAGATGGAAGTTATAGGTCAATTTCTTATCCAGGATAATACCCAAATATTTGACCTCTTCTTCAAATCGGATTGGCTTTCCAAATATTAAGGGTATCAGTAGTTTATCTAGTTCCCTTCTTAGTGTGAATGGAGCGGTTACAGTATTGCCAGGGTTCACAGACATCTGTTCCAAGTCGCACCATCTGCTTATCGTGTTTAGGGCTTGTTGGAGGATGTTGGAAATAACTTTTTCTACGACTATTATAGAATTTCTAAATTCCAACATAGTTTTTGATTATGGAATAGCATCATTCTAACTCTAGGGCAAGAATATTCATTCTCGCCCTTGGTATGGAATGAATACTTGTAGCGTCCTCTAAATATGATGGTTCATTTGACAGAAAGAGAGAATAGGTGTGATCCGTTTTCTACACCAGCTGCACTAAACAGAGTAGATTTAGTGCAGACGTATCAAAATACATAGAAATCCTCTAAAGTGAACGTAAAATGACTAATATGGTCGTTGAATATTAATTGTTAGAGCCAGAAGCATACGTGTATTTTGTGGCACATTTTAAGAATAAAATAGAAAACGCTATTTAGCAACAATTGTCAGCTGTCAAAAATGTCAATTGTCGAAGATGTTTAATTATCTATTTTCTTTTATAAAAATTATTATTAAAGTGAGTGAATTTATATAATTTTATTTAAATTGTAGCTATAACATGGCTTTTAGTGTTTAATACTGACAGCAGTGATGATTTCACCACAACTACTCCAGAAATTAAAGAGTTAGCAATTCAATATATGTTGTTTCCTTTATTATTTGATAGTCGTAGAAAAAGTATAGTCTAAAACACGGGTGGAATTCAAAATTCTACACTCGTAGAATCGCTTCTCTCGCCTACGGTTCGGGACACAAATCTTTCTACTCGTATAGAATTTGGTTTATTCCACCCATCATATATAATATACTATGCTCATGCTTCGCTCTAAATAGGAGTGCTAGGTCATCCGCATAGCATTGGATCTCCCCACCCTGTTTAGAGAGGATATTCAGTAGATCATCTACGAGAGTCTCTCCTTACAGTGGTGTTGAAATATTGCGGTGAGTCAACATGTTGTTGATCCAATTACAGATTAGATTTTCTATCCCTCTCCTTTGAGCTGTGAATAGAGACTGTGAGAGGGCGTTATTGGATGCACCTTCAATGTCTAAGAAGGCACCCAGCGCAATCTTTTTGTTATTAAGAGAATGGCAGAATGGTTAATTTTTCCTACGTGGTTGATTAGAGCATAGTCTGTCGACTAGCCTACTTGGTAACCATATTGGTGGGGATTTAACGGAAGGTTCCGTAAGAGTCTCTCCCTAATGTGCTTGTCTAGGAACATCTCTAGGGTTTTTAGAAGGAATGACGTTAGGCAGATGGGACGGTAGGAGTTGGGTAGAGAGGTGTCCACTCTACATGTATTCTTGAAAAAGATACGCTTCCCCATCGTCGACTCAGGTAGAATATAGTTCCAGACTAGGTTTGGACTATATATTCTCACCAAAAGCGGCACCAGGATGTCTAGGTCTTTTTGGAGAAGTAAGGGGAAGATTCCTTCCTCTCCCGGGGATTATGGCATTATTGAGAAGGGGCAATTTATCTGCGAGTCTCCAGTCGTATCTATCAGACCAATGAGCTGTCCGTGTGGGGGCGAGAGGACACTGTGGCTAGTCCTCCAGAATCAGACTACCTACACAAAGTGGAGATTGCTAATAAAAAATTGGAACAAAATAAAATAGACGAAGTGTGAATGCTAAGTGGTGATCAACTGTGGATCATTCCGGGTCATGCACCAGGTCATCTGTATAAGAGAGAAATATTAAGTGGAGATCTTGTTTGCAGCATATGCAGAAAGGAACCAGAAACAATTAGACTAAAAATGAATTGCAAAAATCAGGCATTGCTTGGTGTACATAAAATGTATGGCGATTGTGCCGGAATGAAGCAAACATGATATCAAAATGAGTCCAACATGCAATGTTACTCGACACAGGAAATTGGATCTAAATCCTTCCCAAGAGTTTAATTTCAACGCTGACCTCATGAGCCAGTTCGCCGATTCTTGGGACCCACAGTCCACTAGTATTATTCCACAACGTAAATGGATCCCCTTCTCCTTGCTCTCGCACAGCTCTTCCACCAGAATGTCTTCCAGGGTAGAAGAGCTTGTCTGCTTTCAGAATGACCCCAGGCATTGGGCATTATTCCCACCCTGAAAGCCTTCTCTGTTTTAACAGCTGCTGCGTACCCAGTGGCTTGCCCGGTTACCGTTGCAGCTGTTTTTGTTTTTTTGCTAAGAGGTCGCTGCGGAGAAGTGATATGTTCCAGGCCTCTTTCCAGCTTTATGGTTCCTTCGGGGGGATCGGGCACTGAATAACATGCTCCCTGGCCTCTTCAGGGGATATTCTCTGATTTAGGAGTCGCAGGTATTTCCGCACCTCTGCTCCACTGAGGCGTTTTCTCAGTGGGTCGTCTATGCCGCCCGGTTCTCCCAGTTTCGGGAGGTCGAACGGCATACGATCTTTGTGCCGTTTGGCCTTTTCTCCCTCTGTAAGGTGCCCTGAAGAGGTGGAGGTTTTCTCCACTACTCTTCCGGTGAAAGTTTTGCTTTCTCTGTCCATAAATGGTCGCACGAGAAGCTAGGGTCATTACGGTCAACCGCTGCAGAGCCCCGCATGCAGAGGTAAGGGGTTTAATACAATGGTGTTCCCCCCCGGTGCTCCAAGGTCGAAACCAGTAAGGACTATTCAGTCAATCACAAGGTAGGCCACTTCTTGGTCTATCCAAAAATAATTATTAAACATCAGGTAGGCATCACATAAAATGTAACGTCTGTCATTTTGACGATGATAGTAATATCGAAACAATTGTCAATTTTTCCGAAATTTTTTAGAATTTTTACCATTTTCTCATAACATTGTGGAATTATTTTGAAACAGTTAGTTTCATTTAAAAATGTAATATGAGTAGATTCCACAGAGTAAAGGTAGAAACAGTAAATTCAATCGAGAACTATTATAATGTACTTGAAACAAATTATCTTAATCAAATGCACATGAATAGTGTAATTGAGGAGCACAAATATACTGATAATATCCAGTTGATGTTGATTAAAATTCACGATATTCAGTCTCAGAGATCTTACAAAAGTTTTTGATATGATTTTTGGAGTAAATCAATTTTTGGTTATATTTTGTCACTTTTCCCTCAATTTAGTGTGTTTCTCTATGGTTATGGATCAAAACAAAAAAATTGAACTTTCCAGAATATATCTCAAAATTCATGTAGTGAAATTGTCTCTCCATCCATTTTTGTTCCATTTTCCTGGTGGTAAACGAAGTCATTGAAGTCGTCAGGTTGAAAAACAATTTCCGACTGCATTTATTTCTGTTTTATTGCCATCCAATAAATTCGCCAATGTTCTTCCTTTCTCTGTTTTTTACAGAATATGTGTTTCATATCTCCAGTTGCTAATGCAACAAATGTTTTATTGAATAGGAAGTATGCTCCTGCTAAACTTTTTGAACATATTATAGTTGACGAACAGCACGGATTTATGGTGGGCCGATCTATTAATACTAATCTGTTACCATTTACAGAAGTTGCCAATCAGGTTTTCAAAGAACAGCAGCAGTTAGATGTCATTTACAAGGACTTCCAGAAAGCGTTTGATAATGTAAACCACGACATATTGTTAAAAAAACTTAGTAACTACAGATTGTCTTCCAATTTATTACGATAACTTAAAAGTTATGTACAAGATAGGTACTTTATTGTGAAACATCTAGGGAATACTTCTGGAAAATATCACGCTAATTCGGTAGTTCCTCAGGGTTCTAACTTAGGACCATTACTGTTTGTTTTGTTTGTGAATGACTTGTCACAATGTGTCAGTTTTTCTGACTTTTTATTGTTTACTGATAATTTTAAAATGTTTAGAAAAATTCAAACAGTTCGAGACTGCGTTTTATTACAGAGAGATATAAATAATATTCATAAAAGGAGTATTGATAACCAATTAAAGTTCAATATTAATAAATGTTCTGTTATGTCCGTGTCTCGTAAAAAAGAGTGTATTATTCTTGATTACCAAATTGAAAAGGATACTTTATGTAGATTACAAGAAAAATAAGCTGATAAAGAAAAAATTATGGCAAATAAAGCTAAATTAAAGGAGAGGAAAGAAGAAAGAGTTTTTATAAATAATGATATGACCAAGAAGGAAAGAGAAAAACAAAAAGAGATAAGGATGTTTGCAAAATTAGAAAATCATAAGGGAAAATAAGTAAAAATGGGATACAATAAGGTAACAGTAAATGGGCAAGAATGGAGATGGGATAAAGAAACAAATAGAATGAAAATACTGGAAAAAATACATCCAAAAAACTAAATAAAGAACCTGATATTCATGGTAACAGAGAAAAAGACACGGTAACGGAATTTGATCAAAATAAAGTAAAATTAGCACCGGAAATGTGGAGAATTGGAACATGGAATGTTAGAAGTATTTTAGGAAAAGAAAAAGAATTAGAAGAAGAGTTTGAAAATACAAACTTGAGAATACTAGCTATAACAGAGACAAAGAAAAAAGGACAAGGGATAGTGAATATGGATAATGGTCATATACTCGTATATAGTGGCATTGAAAATGAGAAAAGAGCGGCAGCAGGAGTTGCATGCATAATACATAAAAACTTAGAAGAACAAATTACTGGATGGACGGGATGGTCGGAAAGATTACTGGTGATAGAAATGAAAAATAAAAATATGGACACAAAAACTATAATAATTGTATATGGACCAAATGAAGACGATACAGTAGTAAATAAAGATAGGTTTTGGGAAGATCTAACTATGGCTACAGAAAATGCAAAAGGGAAAATAATTATACTTGGAGATTTGAATAGCAGAGTGGGAACAAAAGATGACATTTACAGTACAGTGATAGGAAAACATGGTGAAGCATTTAGGAATAATAATGGAGAACGGCTGTTGGATTTTTGCATATTACACAATTTTATTGTAACTAATACATTTTTCCAACATAAAGACATACATAAATATACACGTGTGATGGAAAGCAGAAATGAAAGGTCCATAATAGATTACATATTAGTGGAAAAGAGAAATAGAAAGGAAGTATTGGATACCAAATATAGAAGAGGACCAGAAATGGGAAGTGACCACTATTTACTTGTAACAAAAATAAGAGAACAAGTAGAAATTACAAATCATAATAGGCAAAAAGTAGAAAAAAGAATAGAATATGAATCGGTCAGATCATACAAACTTCAAAACAAAGATATGGCAGAGAAATACAAAACGGCATTATCAGGAAAGTTCTTAAATAATTGTGATATAATGAAAAATGGAAATTTAGAAGAAATGTGGGATTATTTCAAAAAAACCGTTTTGGAAACCGCTAAAGAAATATGTGGTTGTAGCAAGAAAACTAATAAGAAAAAACAAACAGCTTGGTGGACGGATGAAATTAAAATAAAAGTAAAATTAAAAAAAGAAGCGTGGAAAATATATATAAATAACAGAACAACGAAAAACTATGAAGTGTACAAAGAGAAGAGGAAAAAGGTGAAAGAGATGGTAACAGTAGCTAAAAGAAATCAGTGGAAAGAATTTGGCGAAAAAATGGAAAGCAATAGTAAATCAAATCAAAAACTGTTTTACAAAACATTGAAGTTATTAAGAAAGGAAAAACCACAAGAAAAAACATGGATAAAAAATAAAAAAGGAGATATACTAAGAAATGAAAACGAAGTAATTGATAGATGGAAAGAGTATTTTGAGGAATTACTAGGAGCAGACAACAGAATTCAGGACATTAACAAAAAAAAGGATGCAATAATAGAAAATAAAGACATTGTAACTCTAAAAGAATTACAGGAAATAATACATGAATTGAAAAATGGAAAATCTCCAGGAATTGATAAATTAACAGCAGAAATGTTCAAAAATTTAGGGGAAACAGGAACAAAAATATTATTGACAATATACAACAGGGCGTGGAGTGAAGAACAGATTCCAGAAGATTGGAAGACAGCCTTAATAGTTCCAATATATAAAAAGGGGGATAGACAAGACTGCAATAATTATAGAGGAATAAATCTACTTTGTACTGCTATGAAAGTCTACGAGAAGATTATAGACAGTAAGATAAGACCAGGGATAGAAAATACTCTCGAAGAATCGCAAAGTGGATTTAGAAGAGGGCGAAGCATCCAAGACCACATATTCACAGTGAAACAGATAATTGAGAAGTTCTCACAACAAGAAAAAGAGGTATATATGGGATTTATAGACATGGAAAAAGCTTTTGACAAAGTACCAAGGGAGAAGTTATGGAAAGTACTAGAAGGAAGGGGAGTAAATTACAAAATAATAGATATAATCAAAAACATTTACAAAAATAATAGAAATTGTGTAATATACAGGAATAAAACATCAGAACCATTTTCAACACAAGAAGGATTAAGGCAAGGAGGGAAACTGAGTCCATTATTATTTACAATTTTTATTGATGAAATAATTAAAAAATCGTCAACTAAAATGGCAAAACTACACATTGGATACAAACATTTAGGAAGAGTGGATATATCAGAAGCAGCTTTTGCAGATGATTTAATAATTATGGCAGGGAAAGAAAAGGATCTACAAAAGAATATGGAAATATGGAGCACGGTATCGGATGAATTTGGAATGACAGTGAATCAAAGTAAAACCAAAGTTATGGTTATAGGACCGAAACAAAAACATCTAAATATACAGTTAGAGGGAATACAAATTGAGCAAGTTAGAAGATATAAATACTTGGGAGTAGAAATAGAAGAAAATGGGACGCAGGAAGTCGAAATTAACAATAGAGTACAAAAAACGATGAAACTTTATCACAGGATGAACTCGACATTCATAAATAAAAAGGAAATTTCCAAGAAAACGAAGTTAAATGTATTTAAAACAATTTACCGGCCAATATTAACATTCGGATGTGAATCTTGGGTATTAACAAAGAGACAGAAGAGTCGAATACAAGCAGTTGAGATGAAGTATCTTAGGCGAGTTAAAGGAGTCACAAAGAAAGACAAACTAAGAAGTACGGAAATAAGAGAAGACCTTGAAATAGAATCAACACTTAAATTTATTGAAAAGAGACAATTAAGCTGGTGGGGACATTTACAAAGAATGAACGATACAAGACCAGTTAAAAAAGTATGGCAATCAAAAATACAAAAAAGAACGAAAAAGGGAAGACCAAAACAAACATGGGATGGTGTTATGGTAGGCATAATGCAAGAAAAAGGAAAAACATGGACAGAGGCAAAAACAATGGCAAGAGATAAACAACAATGGGCTAAATTTGTACACGAATAAAATTCTATCTGGACCAAAGCATCAATGAAAAAATGAATATATGTCTTAAGTATAATGCGATGTAATTGAAATAATTGTAAAAGTATACCCTACACCATATACTATGGTAATTGGGTTTCTGATAATATATATATACAAGAAATTAAAGATTCAGGTGTAACATATGATAATAAACTATCATATGCTTCACATATTAGTAAATCTGTGGCTAGTGAAAATCGTATGTACTTTTTCTCAGATATTAATACAATATCTGTCTTGTATAACACTTTGGTTAGACCTAAGTTAGACTTTGCATCTCTCATTTGGGGCGAGCAAGCAAAAGTACATTTGGAAGCTGTTGAGAGAGTACAAAATAGATTCCTGAGATATCTTTATTTCAAGAAATACCGAAAATGGCCGGACTATGTTACAGTGAGATCAACAAGATTACGAATAGAATTTAATGTTATTTCTATACAGTCTAGTCGTCAGTTATTAGCAATGACCTTCTTGTATAAATTGGTAAACAGTATCACAAATTCTAGTGCTATACTCTCTTTAATACCCTTTAAAGTACCCCAAAAGGTAACAAGATGCAAAATTCCTTTTGGAATACTAGAATCTTCCATCTCCTCCTCACCTCTGAATTCCTTGTTGAAACTAGCGAACAATGTATATCAATTGTCGGAAATAAATTTTTTAATCCCGTTGTCGCAATTTAGGCATGAAATTTATAAATATTTAAAAAATACGGGAGTATAAGATATTCGGTTTGGTTCTGTCAGTTTTGTATTTTCTATTTTGTACTTTGTATTTCGTATTTTGGATTCGGTCTTTTGTATTTTATATTTTGTATTATATAGCTAATGTCCTTATAATTAGGTTGTAAAACCTGTTAGGACTTTAATAAATAAATAAATAAATAAATAAATAAATAAATAAATAAATAATATGTAATCTACTCTCCGAATGTAGACAATACAATTAACTTACTTAGTTACATTACATGATCCAATTCCGGTGGCTGAGTATACCCGATATTCTATTCCAGCCAAATCGTTAAAATGCACCAGACAGCAGTTAGTTTCTATTTTCAATAGCTTAACGGCCGATTTTTTCAAATAAAAAATGTAGCTCAATGGAGAATTGTTTATTGGAAAGATTCAATCATTTTTGTTGATACTATTTAATACATTTTATACTACGAAACTTAACAGTGTACGGTTAGCTTTGTTCTTATCTAATGCTATTGAGGGATCATGTAGTCAAGCACTTACCCAATAACATACACTTTTCCGATACGTCCCACTGATAATTTCAGCGACAGTCATAAAACCTTTTTAGTGGGATTCATATTGGGAAATATTTAATAAAAATAAACTATTACTTTATATTATTAATACCAGTGAGTATAGTTTTGCTCTTGGAAAGTAAAGGGTGAATTCCGATGCAATTTTTTGGGTAGAATCGGAATTGATCTGTTACGTCGGAGTCTTGGGATATTGGGAATATGTACTCAAAAATACCGTTTTTGGCTAATTCGATGGTTATGTACAAAAGGCAAAACGCCATAGTTCATTCACAATTTTTTCTCTTCAAGAAATGCTAATATGCGCCATTGATATCTTGACCATTTGAATCAAACATTTCGAGGTAGATATTTTTCTACCGAGCACAGCTGGCAAACTGAACGTAAGTTACGATCAACGAAATCTCCAAAATAAAAAGTTCAAACAGGATTTCCCATTGAAAAAAAAAGTTTTATTTTGAAAAACGATATTTTTTAGGATAAAACTGCTATTTTGAGATGTCATAACTATTTACGATGTAAAATAAACCCTAATTTAGCTAAAAATCATGATGTTAGCATTGTTAGGTGAGAATTACTTCAAGAAAGACTTGTTGTTTTGGAGATGTTGTGACTCACATTTTTATATGTAAACTAAATACCGAATCTGAGTTGTACCTACAGGATATTTTCCGGTTTACTCAGTGAAGATGGGGAGGTTCGTTAAAGACCTCATAAATATCGGGAAGATCTTAATTGGGCGCCAGGCTAGTCGATACCCAAATATCCAAAACAACTCCTAATCACGCGACCTACCAACGCAAAAGGAATGGTACTGAATTAAAACAGAATATTCAAGAAACGATTATATTCAGTTTTTAACAGAACAAATAGTACACCAACGTGAAGAAGGTGTAAACAGATTAAATTTATTCAATAGAACAGTGGTAAGCCATAACACCCAATAATGAATGTAGCACATAAATTATTATTAATATGTACAAAAAAATGATTAATACCTAAATATATAAGGAATGCTATTGTATTTTGCTTATGAATGGTAGGAGAGATACATCAAATATAAAAAAAATAAAAAAATCAACTTATTAGTATCCCGGGCTTGAGCTCATGCGCAGGTAACCAAGGGAAAATGCGAATAGTCAGAAATAGCTTAAGTGCAGCGCAATAGCTATCCATTAACAGACACTATATGGTGAACTCTACTTCAAACGTCACAGTGAACCAAAACAACAATATTCTTTAATATGTGACTATGTTTTAAGTATTTGAATATCGTACTAATTATTCATAATGATGTGAAATAACAATTTACTATTGTATTCAAAAGTTTGAGTAAGTAGGACCGACTAAATTCAAATATGTTTCGGATATTAATGATTTACCCAGTATAATTACGGGTTGTTCAACATTTCAACAAGTACCAAGGAAATGAGTATCATAAATTATGCGCAAAACCTCAAAATTAATTACTATTAAACCAATTTCATTAATACGATTTAAATAAGAAATATGTATCGTAAAATATTAAATTAAATAAATTTCACCGATACAGCCTCGCAGCATCAATCACCCTGTATACGAGCTGTTACGAGCAAACCCAGATCCATAGATGTGTTTCCAGTCGTATCCAAATTCAGACTTCAACGAATAACCAAACCAAAGGCGAGTTTCAATACACCAGGCAAACAAAAACCAGATGGAAAAACCCCTATGCTAGTACTGGGTTATATATAACCACCCAGAAGGAAAAATGACAGGGGTCTCGGTGGCGTCTTGATAAATATTCTTATTAATTGGAATCGGTAATAGACAAATTCCCAACACAAGAAAATGGCGACTGTGAGAAATTTAAAAATCCCATAAGGTCCAGAAATCCAGTAAAACACCAAAATATCTATTCCTACTATCCAACAACGACTGGATTCCAATAATATGTGATACAGAATGATCCATTTTAAAGGATAACTAAATAAAACTCAGAATTTCCAGTAACACAATTGTACACCACAGGCCATCATGTCTCATGTCTTTTTAAACCATCAGCTGATCAAGAGAATACCGACGTACCAATACTGAACTAACTATACAGTTTTCTTCAATCTATTCCAAATGTATTATCACAGAAAACCTAACGATAATACTAGATACGTACTTTGATACTCGTCCACTAGACGACGCTAGACGACAATATTCATAATATTATCGAATAACGTTTTTATTCTTATTGTAACGTTTTTTGTTATTTATTTAAACAATTAACGGGTGAGATGATTTTTAAACACACGATATGGCTACTTACTAATTCATTTAAACACTAACTCACTAACACTTAGTTTATATGTACTTAACTAATCACTTAAATTTAATTTATATGCACACAAACTTAATTATTAATTTATATCAACACTTTTATATTCACTTATATACTGTTTATTTGTCAAGATCACTTTATCAACTGCCCTGGTCCGCTGATCGGTCCTTTTTATATACTAGTGCCTTTTTTACTAGAGAATTCTGGACTGCGGCTTACACAAAACAAATGCCTTTCGCGATATTTCTCGAGTGCCGGCTCAATCCTTAAAAGACCTTCCGAGAACATGTCTATAAAAACTGTCACAATAAATCCCAATAGACCTTCTCAGAATTCGTCGCGCTCGCCATTTTTTTTAACTCCGTTAACATAAGGTTACAGGACCATACTTAGTATCTGCTTCGGTGTGCGAGTTCGTAACATTATTATTACAAAAGGACAAATAAAAGGGTTACTTTTAATAACAAACATAAATAAGAATAATATTTATTATATCTAAGCATACTCCATTATGGCGAAAACAAGGTACCAGGTAATAGGCAGCTTCAAATATACCAACCAAAATAAAACGAACAAATACTGGGTCATACCCGATGATAATTATATTACACAACACTTTAACTGTAATTACGATGGCTCTAAAAAAAGCGTAACAATGTTACTAATGTAATTTATCAGATGTCCCAAAACAAAACAGCTATAATTTAAGATTAATTATGAGATATATCCATTCACATATATTGTAGTGGGTTTGGGTATTCTTTTATTATAATAGAATTTATAGTTTGATTATACCAAATGTAGTCTTATTTCCAATATTAAATTATTTATCAAAAAGAAAATGTATTTCTTATTATTGCCTAGACTATTATTTTACTTTGATAGCTTTAGATGGTTTTAATTATTAGATCGTGGAATTGAAATGAACAATTGATGATTTCAGGAATTATTTTTTTTTTAATAATAGAAGTTTTTCAACAGAAATGTGTATGCATGCACTATGTCTAAGTAAATACAATTATTTTATGACAATTATTAAGTTTGGTTATGAATAAATTCCTTAATTTTAAATAAAAGTCTAATGTAATTTAGAGATCTCTAATAAAATGTTCTATAAGGTACCTTTTATTGTTTAAGTTTCCGTCACCTTTTAAACCAATCCTCACTCTAAACTTCCTTCTGCTGCATTGTCCAAAAACCTTATTGACAAGCTCCTCTCAAGTTTCTCGATTACAACCCCAGACTTATATATTCTTCAACTGGATACACAATTATCTTTTATATTCTTATTACGATTTTCAAATTGGTTTAATTTTCATTGTTTGTTCAATGGAAACGTTTTTTCTCGTCCTTTTCATCGAAATCAATTCTAACATCACTTCACTCTTTTGACATTTTAAAATCTCACTGACATTTATAATTCCCTCCATAATCAACAACGTTAAGCGTTGCTAGGGAAACATTTTCTATGCAGTATGAATTATATAAACATTATAGTGTCTTTGACGACGATTCGCTGTGCACCTTACAATAAACCATTACTTTTTAAGACATATACGAAGCATGGGAAATGACATTTTAGTATTGTCACATCAGAAAATTCGAATCATTGTTATTTATAAAATTATTGTGATGCTATGTAACACCGAAATTATAATAATCTTTTAACTTTCATTGGACTAAAATAAAAATTCAATGAATATACATAAATAAAGATTTTGTTTTGAAAAATTGTTATACATATAAATATTAACATAACTTATACTATTTATTAAAAATTCCTGAAATCTCTTGTATTAAATAACATATTTACTAACTATATAAAAATTTGTCATGTATCAAATGTCTGTTTCTCTCTTCAGTGATTTTCTGCAGTATTGTTGTGTGGATTTTGTTCACTGTTAAAAATAATTATTATCAAATAGTATAATGCACAGTTTTTTTATTACAATCGTTCTTTTCATTATGTTTACCAACACTCAGGGAGCATGTGTGATGGTGCCACTTTTAACGACTTTTAACAGATCAGTTTGCTAAGAACTTACTTTGATAATTCTATTTTGTTATAATATATTCATGCCGTAGATCTTCATACTGTAATTGATATGAGAGAATGGCTTGTTGTGTCACTGCAACACGTTTTTCTTCCAAAGTTGAATTATCTGTTAGAGAATGGTAAATTAACACAGTAATACAATATCAAAAGTTGATTGTTGTATAATTCAAAGTTAGATAATGGAAAGATTTCAAATTTTTCATTTTTGCGATCAATTTTTCCATCAAATGCGTATATGCTGAGACAGGCAGGACAATAACTTTCTGGCTTACACAAATTCACTACATCATTTTGTGTTGAAACGTCATAATCATCTTATGTTTCATATTACTAGTATTAAATATTTCTAAAGTAATCTGAAAACCTCATCATGAATTTTTAAATTAAATTTGTTCCCAAATTTAGTTATAATCATTTGTATATATGTTCCGCCCCAGTGTATCCATCCTCCGTTTTACCTTCATTTACAGCCTTGCTTGATACCAATGGATTTTATCCATGGTCGCCCTGCTGTACATTAGTTTCCAACCGAGTGGATAAATCAATGAAAAGAGGAACGATCTCATGAGGTCTTTGTCTCTACCACATCCACAACCTTCGTTAGATGTTATTTTTTACACATTTACGAATAAACATTTCTGTCACACTCCGTCCTCAGCGAGATATGGATGTGTGTAGTGTGTACCAGTTCGGTATTTTGGTAGAGTAACGTTAGTATGTAATAGGAACTTTCGGTGTGTCGCGTTGGTTGCCGTTAGTTTAGAGTGTCAGATATACCACCTGTTAAGTGGCATCGGACTAATGTTGGTTTACAAGTAAAGATCGATATTTTGAGTAAATTGTATCAAGATTAACCTACATTACGTGTTTTATATCGACATTTTTTTGAAGTTTCGGCTCAACTTGGGCATTTATCAAAATATTACTTGACAATACAGTCTGATTTATTTATATTATGAAGACTTTTGTCGTTATTGTTAGAATTTAAGTATTAATTCACGAAGAAGAAGTAATCAACAATTAAATTTATTCATACATACGAGGAGTTTATTATTATTTATAAATTAAATTATAAAAAGGAATCAAAAATGTTTTTATCATCAATCGATTTCTCATATTTATGTATATAAACCAGTCCTAATATCTCTTTTTTTCGTAATGGATTCTGTTTCAAGAATTTTTGTATTTTCATAATAATTAAACTAGAGGACCCGAGCTGCTACACAGCATTAGGATAGACTATGTATGAGGGGGTGTAATTATTACATAAAATCATTTTACAGTATTTCCTTCCAGACAATATTAGCTGTGCGTCTGCCGCAGTATTTGGAAGAAATTGAAAGTAAAGTTGATTGTGCACGAATAACTTTCCTCAAACTCAACGAATTTGAGCAGTTACTAGCTCAAATAAAAGAGCTTGATCCACTGAGTGTTCTAAGAGTAAAACAATCAAGATCCATTCATTAGAAGAGGAGCTATGAGAATTCGAATTGCTTGAGTCCCATAAGAAATGTACAGGGAAGAATCGAGTTTTTGTATAACTTGAGTAAGGTGAAGGTTTCATTTAAAAAAAATGAAGGAAATCGGCCGGATAGAACGGCCAAACGGACTGACTTCAGTTTTCATGATTTTTTTTAATATATAAGATGTATACTTTGTTGCTATTTCGCAGTTTGTTAATGCAGTTTTATTTTTTATCATATTGATGACTATTACATCTATTTTACATATTTTGTTATGTTTGTCCTATGTTAACAGCCCCACAATTATCACAAGGAATTTCGTATATAATGTTACGTCTTCTGTTTTTTGATTTTTGATTACTGAAACATTTTTATAAAGTGTTATGTCCTTTATGGCTTACTCCAATTTCATATTTACTAAAATATTTGGTTAATTGGTGACACAGTCCTTGTAGATACGAAGGGTTTTCACATTTTGATATTTAGGATCTGTTTTGCTTGTTAATTTATAATAATATTTGTTTGTCCTAGTCTTGAATACGGTATTTATAGTTTTTTCACTATAATTATTTTCTCTCAATGCAGTTTTTGCTTTTTTAATAACTAATTCTGGATCTAATGGTTGGATAGCTCTATCAGCAAAACTAATAATCACTGATTTTTTTTTTGAAGATGAGATGACATGAATTGGAGCTCAAGTATCTTGACGACCAAGTTGGTTTTATACCCTATTCTGTTTTTATGTCATAGTTGATTTTATGTAGTGTGACGTCAAGAACATCATTTTGTTAATTGCTTCTTCTTCGTAAATTTCAACAATACCGACAAAAAATCATAATATAATTAAAACAGATTGTATTGTGATATTCATGTAATTTATACATCAGGTTTGTCAAAGTCAAATAATATTTTGATAAAGGCCAATAAACAGCCGAACAGTCAATAAGATTTCTGTAAAAAATACATTACTCATCAAAATATACCAAAAGCCAAGAGCAAATTATTCTCAAATATTTACAAATTTTTAAATGAATTCTAACAAAAATAAAAACTTACCCAAAGATCTTTGGCTTAACACTTTTTTATAATTTTATTAAAAACATTTTCAAATACCCTCCTGCGACTACGTCCTTAAATTATTTCTTTATTTGACCCCTTTTTTGACCTACGTTCAACTTGCTTCTCCCTGCTTCCGAATTCTTCTGAACTTTTAAATCTCTCTAACAATTTCCAATTTTATAATTCCAGTTTAATATGTAGACATTCTTATATTTATTATTGTGCTTCTCTTTTGACTCTATCTATGTTTCACTTGCTGCTCTCGGCTCCTACCTTTCGAATACTTTTTCACTTCTCAAATATTGATCTCTCTAACTGATTTTACTTTTCTTTCCAATTTAATATATTCAAATGCTGCTTCTTATGTTATTATCACCTTCCAATATTCTTATAAAATGTTTAAAATTTCTAAATTATTCTTTCTTGACTTTTGTTGAAATTTTCTGTCATTAACCTAATAATTATTTTTTTTTCATCATAATTTTTTTATCTCCTAGCAACTATAGATCAACCATCCCCAATAGAATTCTTTGAAATTATTTTCATAGATCATCTACCAATGAAATTATTTCAAAATGTCTATAGATCAACTATCTCCCAATATATTTATTTTCGAATATCCATCATATTTTTTTTTATTTCATGTATCTCGATGGAATGAGATATTCACAATAATTAATAAACGCTAATATGAGGCACATCTATAAAAACTATACATAAACATATATCAAAAAAGTTTACTGAAAAAATGATGGAAGTATTTACCTTAGTATGAAATTTACTATATACGAGTGAAATCAATAGTTTCTACTATTTTTCTTTTGGAAATAAGTGTTTTAGTTTAAATACATTACGCAATTAAATTATGGTAGATTTGACTCAATTTTTTCATATCTTGCGTATCGTTCGTTACATTTTTTCTTTTTTTCTTGATACATCGTCTCTTCGGTTGGTAATTTGTGGTAATCAGAGTCTTGTGCTGAAATTTTTGAAGTCAAACTCATTCAGTTGTTTCGTGTTTATGTACGGCGGTGGATGAGTTTTTTGTATATTTGTGACCATTCAGACGATTTTCTAGATGTTGTGTTGTCATACCTACATATTTTTTTGGACAGTTTAAACATGGTACAGAATATACTACGCTAGTTTTTGTTTGTTTTAATTTGGCATTCAAGTTTGGTGAATAATTGTAATAAAGTGTTTTGAGTTTTGTAACATACGTCAATGTTGTGTTTGGATAAAACGTTTGTTTTAAAATGTCTTTATTAACAATAATTTTTAGTTATATAATTTACAAATTATGTGCAGAACTTATATATGCAATATACACTGCCGATGTCCTGACAGTCCTGGCAAATTTGTTTCTGTCTGGAAGGGATATATGGCACCTTAGTCCAGGCGGTAGAGCAGTAAAAGTAGGGTGTACCTTAATGGATGTTGTTTGATAACGCAAAAATTTTTATGCAGAAAGTTGCCGAATATTGTGTACAACAATAATCCATGTTTGCCTACTCCAAAAAGTGGTTGCTAAATGCTGTAGAACAACAAATGTACCGAAATATCGAAAAATGACTCATTTTTCGATACATTTGTGTCTAAAACTTTGAAACAAAGCCTTAAATAAAAAAAATCTACCCTTTCTTTTTTGTTTATTTGACGATTTCCTATAAGGTTATGAGAATCGCGAATCGAAAAGCTTTCAGTTTCCATGAATAATATGCGAAAATTAGTAAAAAATCTTACGTAAACTTTGAGAAATTTTTTCGGTAAGTAAAAATTGATAAATATTAATCAAATTTTCAGAAAAGATAGTTGAAGATATGACAATTACACACAAAAATTTTTGTGGCGATCGACCGCCACAATTATTAATTAACAAATTAACAAACGAGAAATTATTTATAATGAAAAAAATTTGACAAAATTTAAAAAAATTGTAAAAAATTATTAAAACATAAAATGGATATTTTTATAATTCCTTTTTGTTTGTTATGACACTAAGTAACTGTTAAAAATTGCGTGCTCCTTTTTCAGCGTTGTTTAAACAAGGTACGCGCGATCAACTTTTTTATAATTTGTTAATTAATAATTGTGGCAGTGAAAAACTACGCGATCGATCGTTACAAAAGTTTTTGTGCGTAATTGTCATATGTTTAACTATCTTTTCTGAAAAGTTGATAGATGTTTATCAATTTTTACTTACCAAAAAAAATTCTCAAAGTTTACGTATGATTTTTTAGTAATTTTCGCATATTATTCATGGAAAATTGAAGTTTTTCGATTCGCGATTCTCATAGCCTTATAGAAAATCGTCAAATAAACAAAAAATAAGTTGTACATTTTTTTATTTAAGGCTTTGTTTCAAAGTTTTAGACACAAATGTATCGAAAAATGGGTTATTTCTCGATATTTTGGTACATTTATTGTTCTACAGCATTTAGCAAGCACTTTTTGGAGTAGGCAAACATAAATAATTGTTGTACATAATATTCGGCAACTTTCTGCATACAAATTTTAGCGTTAGCAAACAACATCCATTTCGATTGCTCTATCGCCTGGACTACCTTGCTATTGAGCATTATCAATTTATTAGCGCTGTGTAACTTACTTTGTACCGTATTTATAAATATGACTCCACTGCAATTTCGACTTATTTATCCCTGAAAAGCAGCTGAAAAACGGGGTTTCATGGATAAAACGTATTTGTTTTCTCTAAGAGTTGGTTTGTACGAGTATATGGTATTGCTAAGTGTCTGTTTTTTATTTATTTATAAGCGGGTTGTTTTAAAATTCGTTCCATGTTATTTATTGGGTAGTGATTGTATTTTTTGATATGTTTTAGGATTTCTGGATGGTATTTTGAAGAAGTAGATCTGTCTGTTAATCCAATAATTTACACTGTTTTTGCGTATTGGGATGATTAGAATTGTAATTTAGATTAGTGTTTTAAATGAAACTGACGGTTTCTAGTTAATTCCACAATATAATAAAAGTTATTGAAAATTCTAAAAAATTGACAATTGTTTCGATAAATCAATATCATCGTCAGAATGACAGAAGTTACATTTCATTTGATGCCTACCTGATGTTTAGTAGTTATTTTTGGCTAGACCAAGAAGTGACCTAACTTGTGATTGACTTAATATATGTTTATAGAAAAAAGAAGAAGATGTGATATTACAAATATTGAAGCTTAGATATTATTAGCCCTATGGTGATATCCTGGATATCATTTTTCCAATCAAGATCAGTATAACTGTGCAATGATATAGAAAACCAGGAAAACTATATCTGCTGATCTTTACAATTATCACTTGAGAAGACAGTTTATTAGTGGAGAACTCCCTAGATTTAACTGTTCATTGACAACTTCATATTGTGGGTTTCTTAAATGTCTTCTAATTTCCAATTCTTCAAGGAAATCCAGTTCTTGTTCCTTTTCACAAATATGCAGCACTTCTAGTTTTGTGTTAGGTGTCAATAAATGATTGGTGTCAAGTAGATGTTTTGCGTAGTGGGATTTATCTGGTTGTTTTAATCTGTATGCTCGTAAGTGTTCACTGTATCGGATTTCAAAATTCCTAAGGGTCTGACCCAAATAGATAGCATTACATTCTGGATATTTGAGTTTATATATACCTGACTTCTTTAATAGTGGTATTTTTGTTTTTACATTTAACAATTTTGTACTAACGTTACTTTCTGTAATTTAGATATCGGCAGGACCATCCTATAATCCAATCAGATAAAATTATTGAATATTTTGAATTCTTTCCATTCAAAACGTCAATTCATCGTCGAAAGAGTTAAATAATTTTCTGGACATAACATTAATTCGAACTGATTATAACAAACTACAAACCGAACTATATCAAAAAGAGACGTGGTCCGGCCGATATCTACATTATAATTCTAATCATCCCAATTGGCAAAAAAACAGTGTAATTATTGGATTAACAGACTGTTCCATAAAACTTACTTCTCCAGAATACCGTTGAGAAATCCTAAATCATGTCAAAACACCCTAAAAAACAATCAATACCCAATAAATAACATAGAACGAATTTTTAAATAACGCAGTCACAAATTTTACAACAATAACAAAAATAACCAAACACAAACTGAAATATATCAAAACAACTCTTAGAAAAGGTAAAATACATTTTACCTAAACACAACATTAACGTATGACTCAAAACACTTTATCACCATTATTCACTAAACTTAAAATCCAAATTAAAACAAGAAAATCTAACGTAGTATATTCTATATCATGTTTAAACTATCCAAAAAAATATATAGATATCACAACATATAAACTCGTCTAAATGGTCACGTGTACACAAAAATGCGTCCACCGCCCTACATAAATACGAAACCACTGAAAAAAATGAGATTGACTTGAAACATACACAAATACTAGAACACGACTCTAATAACCACAAATTAACAATAAATTAACAGTCAAAGAAATTGTACATATATAAAAAGAAAAAAGAAAAGTAATATAAAAAAATTTGAGTCAAATCTACCATAATATAATATATATCCAGATATTTATTCTTTAACTGTCACTGTCAAATCAACTTATGATCTTTCACCTCGCGACTCTTATCTAACACTACTTATGGCCATTAACAAACATCTTAATATTATGTTATCAAAGGGCCAGCTCCACCATCTTCTGATAAGTGTCTGATAGCTATTCACAATTTTTTTATTTGTCATACGGCATAAAATAAGAAAGGACAAAACTTCCGTTCAAGCTATCTGACACTTGTCAGAAGGTGGTGGAATTGGCCCTAAGTGTAGTATATCATATGTAATTTTGAAAATGTCTTCATCTGCGATGAAATTGAATGAACAATGACTAGCGTTTACTCATTGACACCAAGAACGTATTTCTTAGGACTTTTTATATGACTTATGACATACCTATTATGTTATATTTTTATTGTTATCTTGAGCTTTATTTTCATAATATTGAAATTTGAGATTGATTTATGGGCCTCTGAGAAATAATTATCACTGTTTCCAAAGATTAATGAGAAAAGCTAACATTTTCAATCTTCTAAATATATAGCGATTTAAAAGAAAATGAGTACACATAATTTAATGAAGATTTTTGTACTCAGTAATATTCCCATTTCCATTAGATTTTGTTGCTTGAGTATGCTGATAATCAAATATTGCTGTAATAATTTCTTCCATATTCTTCCAATATTTTTATCTCTAAATACCATGTCCAAAGTACCAATACAACCAATGACCGGAAAAAAATTGTATTTCCACCGTTAACTATTTGTTGAAATCAGTAGAATCCAATGTAGGGTGCTAATTTCAAACGCTCAATATTTGAATTCAATCAACATCTCCAGGGATGTTAATATTTCACTTAGTTTGGGTCTTTCTATCTCTTGCGAGACATTAATAACCGCCTTCACCGTCAAAGATCGTGGTATTTGCTGTCGATTAGACCCTTTTCATAATAGATTTAAGATATTTCAATTATTGCGCATTTGCTATGGATTGTCAAACACTGATATTCTCTAATAGAGAACCGTTTTAGAGCTGGATGCGAAGATGTTGAGCACCGTGTTATTTTTGCCGACCAGAGGAGAAGTCGAGTGATTTGTGTTCATATGTAAGACAACCCTTACACACACATATTTGTAAGGAACACTTTAAACTAAAGAAATAATATAATTAACATTCAATAATTACACAGGAATAATGAGTAATATGAAATACCAAAATGGCGAGCGAATGACAATTGACAATTTCTGCTCTTCTTCTATTTCTGCTGTCAGAGGCCTCGTCGACTAATCGTTACAAGCTTATGTACAGAAGATACAGAATTTTAATGTTTTCTCTATAGTCACTTCATTTAAGTAACACTCTCAGTCTGAGAGCAGAGAAGTTTAATTATGATTTTTCTTCCCAAAGTTACGCTAATAGGAGGTAGGTTATGATGATAATATCATGAACAATTTTCCTTTCTCGCACACATTTGTAATTTTGTAACTGAGTACCAATTTGATGTTGGAAAACAGAAATGTAAATTCCCAAAATAGCGGAATAGAAACCCAAGCCCATTAAGCTCAAGCATATAAGCTATAAGGTAAGATTGAATTGTTAATGACACCTATAGTCGAGGCAATGAAGCACAAAAGATCGGAATTTTTCGCACTAAGACGGATCGGCATGCGGTTTTTTGCATTGACTTCCAAAAATTTTTTGTAAAAGATCTACCTATTTTGTATCTTGCACAAACCGGAAATTGTATTGCTGCAGCAAAGAATGCATTTTTTGAGACGGTTTTAATAACATTGTAAATAAGAGTCAGAACTAGCCCAAATCGGTTTCTCGGGGGTTTTCGAGGTCTCTGATCACGATAGAAATTGACCCACAGAGACCTGGAGCTCAGGAACATCGATGAACGTCATCTCCGTGGGACTCACCCAAAATTCAAGCGGGGAAGGAAATAAACTCTGTTAAATAAAGCAGATGATTTGGAATTATTAAAATATGAATTGCAATGAGAAATGCGTACTTATTAAACGTCAAAATTGGAAAAATAAGGTACTGTTTACATAATGAATTATGAATTCACATGATATAAAGTTAATTTTAGTAAATTAAACTAGATGTTGCAATACCTAACAGCTATTGCACTATTGACGTCAGTCTCTAAGACATCAGGTTTGGTTGACATTCATGGGAATGACATCGATGTCAAGATAAAGGTGCAGGTGCACCAGGTGTTGGGAGAGTCGTTTTCAACGTAAAATTCGGATTCAGCGCCCCAAAAAAGCCCCATAATGATTTTCGGTTTGTCTTTAGCGATTGTGCCTGGAAAACCGTCAGAGACGACGTTCAGGCCCAGGTTCCGGTGAACTAGTTGTTGGGGCATCGTTTTGGACGTGAAAATTTTAATAATCCCCCCAAAAAACGCCCCCACAATGATTTTTGGCTTGTTTTTGGCAATCTTGTCAGGAAAACTCTCGTAGATGACGTCCACGCTCAGGCGCACCAGGTGACTGGAAGGTGTTCGCCGATGCCATATTTTAATTCAGCGACCCAAAAAAAACCTGGCGCCGAGTTTTAATCCTTCTCTACGTGAATTTTGGAAGAGTCTCACGGAGATGACGTTCATCGCCGTTCCTGGGCTCCAGAACAATTTGAATATCATAATCGTGATCAGCGACCTCGAAAGCCTCCGAAAACCTGATTTGGGCCAGTTCTCACTCTTATTTACAAAGTTATTAAATCGTCGAAAAGCCGTCTCAAAAAATGCGTTTTTGGTTGCAATAACGCAATTTCCGGTTTGTATAAAATACAATGTAGGTATGTTTACAAAAAAATTCTGGAAGCGAATGCAAAAAACCGTATTCCGATCCGTCTTGGTGTGAAAGATTCCGAACTTTTGACCTTTTTTAGTGCTTCATTGCCTCGTGTACATAAGCAAACTCAGGTTATAATTGTCCAGGCATAGACTTTTCCAGTTCTCCTTGTGAAGAAGCTGCTTATTAGCCAGCGGAAAGTCGAATTGATATATCAAATTGAATCGGTATGGAATTCCACATTAACTCTGATCAAGGAAACCTTACCTCTTTTGAAATTTCGTCTTTTTTGTTGTTCTTTAATAATTTTTCTAGTTTTGGTACTTCCCTGTTCAGTTAATATTTCGATATTGATATTTTATATTCCATTCAATTGGTTTGTTCTAGGTATTTTTTTAGGCAACACTTTTGGATTTATTTTCCTTACTTTTAAATTTATTATAGATATGTTGTTTGTTTGTCCCAGTTTCTAGCTTACGGTCTTTTCCCAGACATTTGGCGACATTGTGCCTCAATTTCTTTAGAGACAACGACCCTTTATTGTATCGTTTCATTGGGATTCTAATAAGAATTATTATTATCTTCTAGATGACTGGACGAAATATCAAATATTATTAACAGAGATAAAGGAGTGCTTCGCTGTAAAATTGATACTATACATTTGTTTGTAAAACGTAAGATCATTAATTTGTGGAGTGTAGAAATGGTTTAACAAAAATGAAACAAGAAAATTGAGAGGAAAATTATAGAAATATCAATATTTTCCTGTTAATTGATAAGCACTATTACAATTTGTCCCGTAATTGACCCAATGTTCTATCTTACTTAATTCGCTACGTGCAGCTGTTGCCTAATAAATGAATTCCGTTCAATTGTATCACAGTTTAGGGGGTTATTAGTTTGTCGCCAGACTGTTAATTCTCTTCTATTTATTAATCTTTACAGACATCGTTATCGTTCACCGCTAATAAAGCATATCATATTTTTATACTCATTGAAAATAGACGAAAATCAAAAGTTCATTTTTCGTGGTTATTTGTGATTAATCTTTCAGATAACTGCTGTACCTGAATCTCACTTCACTCTTCAAGTTCCATGAATAAACAGGTTCATTACTAACTGGAAATAATTTAACAGTAGAATCCTGAATTCAAATTATGAAGAATTTGCCCAAAATACCTAAATAAAATATAGCTGCTTACTAAGTAAAAATTTAAAAACGCTCAGTACTTTAAACCTATTTCACGTATCCATTCCATATTTAGCAGGAAGTAGAGGTCGTAGGCATAATGTATATTTGGGCTTTTCATAAACTATCTGAGCATTCTACAAAAAGCCGACAATAAGTTATCATAAAATGCATTTTTCGTTATGACGTCACCAATTCAGGCAAATTGATAAAATACCTCCAAAACAAGAACAGAAGAATGTTTATCATGTTGTGACTAATGATTTTTAGGCATTTCATAATTTGCTAAAAACGGTGGCGTCAAAACGTGAAAATAAAGTCGAAAACACTACTAAATATAAATAATACAATTACAGTAAATATTTTTATTAATAAAACAACACTTGAGTAACTACATAACACAAATATGAAACTGCAAATAAAAAACAAATCCTATGAAAAGAATGAAATATTCTTAAAATTTAACATTTAAGTAGGTGAGAACAAATTCTTTATTACTGCATGTCAAACTTCCATGACATTTGGAAGAGCATAAATTGTTATTTTTAAAGCAAGCACATTTTTTTGTATCGCACTTTTTACTACTAGCCTTACAGCTTCATTTTTGAAAGCCTTGACCTCCGAATCGTGACTGATTTGCAACTGCCTCTCTGAGGGACTTCTCCAAAACCTACTGAGGATTCTTGAATATCATTTCTAGAAAATGAAGTAGTTTTAAGAATTCTCTTAGAGGTACCTACTTTGTAGAGGCTATTTTTCAGGTCAATCACTTTTCCAATGATATTCTTGGAATCGAAAGGTCCTCGATCTACCTTAGGAACTGTTAAATGAATATATGACCCGATGCTAATCGACTTAAATTTTTGTTGGATGCCTCAGTCATCTTTTCAGCTGCTCTTTTTATGACCAGAGTACGATTGTTGTCTCTCAATTTCAATTTTATTCTGAATTGCACAAAGTGAACAAATTCTTGTATATAGTTTTTAGGATGGTCCTGATCTTAAAACTGTACAATCTGAATGCATTGTGGCATTACATATCTCACAAGTGAATTTAGATTTTCCTGTGATTTTTACACTACACGCACAACAATATACACTACTTAAAATCTCAGTCGCATTTTTTTCCATATTGTCCAGTTGAATGCTACCCTCTGAGTACGAATCAAGACTATCTTCTGGTATTTCCCGTTCAGTGTTGTTGGTTCGTGAAGGATTCATTATATTTTCAAGTTCCTCTTCTTTCCAAAGTTCTTTTATTACAGAATCTGTAAGGTTTGTTTAATCCAAGTTTAGGATTAGCTCCAAATAATGCACGATACGGAGCTCTTCAAGTAATGCGATATTTTGATGAATTTGTCTGTCATTGTACAAAATAACACCTCATGGACCAATTTGTGGAGGAGTGATGAGATATCCAGGAACGAAGCATATATTCAATATCTTCATCACTTCTTTCTACGCTTCCCTGGCTTTGACGGTGACGTAGCCTGCCTTAAACAATTTTGCAATCAGGCCAGTAGCCAACAATTTCTTCTATTACCGAAGCAGTAAATTTCCGGCCATTGTCACTTTGCAATATGTGCGGTGCTGCAAACTCCAAAAATATTTTTAGTAATTCTTTAGGTACCTCTGCAGCACTTTTGGTGTATAAAGGGCGAAAACGCAAAAATCTGGTGGCATGGTCTTGATAGTTAGGATGCCATTTATAGTTTCCGTCAGGAGCAGATTGGGAATCTATTAAATCTACTTGGCCGCGAACATCAAAATCTTTAGAAACGATTGGTCGCACAACCAATTCCTTATGAGGTTGCGATTTCCTAAGTTGACATTGGGAAATGAAAGTTTCTACTGCTCTTCTAAGAATGTTATATTTGTTTTTCAATGCAAATAACATTTTATCCCTGCCACCATGATCTGTGGATAGGTGAAATTGTAGCAACACATCAAAGTACTATTCTTTGGGAATTATGTAAACAATAGGATGATCAAGAGAACTTCGTTTTACGACTAAATGTTCATCAGTACCGATAGACAAAATATTATATTTTCTAATAAAATCAGCTCATTTACCATGCTTAATGTCTGTAATAACTTATTTTACCCTATTAGCCGTCTAAGATTTTTTAATAACATCTTTTTCCACTCTTTCACTATAAAACTTTTGTAGCTGTTCAATAAATTGTCCTTTCATGACTTCTAAATCTCATTTCTCATTCTCGATTTGTTCCTCTTCGTGGTTTTCGCTCATTTTGATATTCTTGAACACATCAAAATAGATAAACAACAAAATAAAGGCTACGCGAAATATTCAATTATAACACAATGTAAGTTTTTACCGCCCACTGACTGATAGCAAACTGCAAAAGGGCAATTCCTAATATCTAATGTACTATTGAATCGAAAAAAGTCGACTTGTTTATATCTATTCACGTTTTGACGGCACCGTTTTTGGCAAATTCTAAAATGCCTAAAAATAATCAGTCACAACATGATATACATTCTTCTGTTCTTGTTTTGCCGGCATTTATCTATTTGCCTGAATTGGTGTCGGCATAACGAAAAATGCATTTTATGATCGTGTTTTGCCGGCTTTTTGTAAAATGCCTAGGCAGTTTATAAAAAGCCTAAATTTACATTATGTCTACGACGTAGATACTGTATGTACCTACACCCTACTAAATTTTGTTAAACAAACGTTTCTGGCTACTACCAGAGGCGTACGACAAAGGAAAGTGACTGGTGACTGTATGCTCGTAAGTGTTTATCGTGTCTAATTTAAAAATTTAGTTTAGTTTAAAATATTCTTTATTAAATATTTTAAATATCCTTTTTATAATAATTAAAGAATTAAACAAATCTGTGTGCCGATGGTCTGGCTATTCTCAGATATATTGCGGATGTATTGAATTGCGTCATGGCTCCTTGCTGTTCCACCATTATCCATACGTTTTGGCTCTTTACATAACTCCCTGGTATATAGTTGAGGTTCCAAGAATCTTTCGTCTGGGATATTCCTGAAAAGCAGCTGAAAAACAGGGTTTCCAAATTGATCGTGGTAGTAGTTTTTGAGAAGGCAACATTACTGACGTTGGTTTTGTTGCTATTTAATTAGCTGTATATACAAAGTATTTCAGTGGAGATTGAACATTGAAGTTATGTGATCAATGATCCATGCAGATTGCAGAAGCTTACACCCACTATCGCGGATGTCTCCTGCGCGTTTCACGGCTTTTAGGGTTTTTCAAAGATCTTGTGGCAGACAGTAGTTATAAAAGTTTCAAGACATTTTATTTATGAAGTCTTTGATGGGGGATATATCGGCTTATATAATCAAGTGTTTCTTGGGTGAAAGTTATGTTTTGTGTTTGTGTAGTATATTTGAGCTGCGTTTGTAAGATGTGCCTGATGATTTGTTTGTATATTAGAATTTTGTTTTGATTTGTGAGATTAGTGTGGCTGCATATGAGTGGATATAATATGGACATTGCAATCTTGGTTCTTTGTATTTGTTGTGCAATATGCGAATTTGCAGTAGTATTATATTGCATAGTGTATTCTAAATATTTTAAATTGTTCCAGGCAATGATGTGAAGTGCGTCAACGCAAAGCTGTGAGATAAGGTATAATTTTGGTGTTAATCTGTGTTTGTGGGGTGTATAATGCATGCTCGAGATTCTTTGCCAATGCTACAAAATATGTGTCGTCAGCGTACATAGCAATTCATATTTGCGGGGAGGTTGGGAGGTCGTGGATGAATGTGGTGTATAGCAAAGGTGATAATACAGAGCCTTGCTGTACTCCAGACTGGATTGAAAATGAACCTGTTGTATGGTCGTTCATTTTTGTATGAAATTTTCTGCTGGTTATATATGAATATAATATTTTGATAAGATAATTGAGAATTTGTTTATAAATTAAACGGAATCGAAGGTCTTTTGTATATAAATTGTGACCATAATTGCTTTGTTTTTCTTCTGTAATCCTTCGTTAATGTATTTATTTATTTATTACTCTTATAATTTGAGCTACTAAACTGTGGCTGCTTTTGAAACTATATTGGTCAGGGGGAATAATATTATTTTTGCATATGCAAAATTGTACTATTTTCAATATAATTTTATCTATCACCTTCGCTATGTTGTTCAGTAATGATATTGGTCTGTAGCTATCCACATAACATGGATGTTTGTTAGCGTTGATGATGGGTATATTGTTGCAGATCTTGAGCATATCAGGGTATATAATTTGTCCTAAAACCTGCCTGTTCCCTAGAAGTCAAGTTTTATTTCTAATCGATTTGTTATTATTCTTGTTAATAGCTTGTAGAGACGGTTTAACAGGCTTATGGGTCGGTCGTTTTCAAGATCTGTTGGATCGCCCTTCTTGTGTATTAAAATGGTTAGCGCATTGTGCCATATTGTAGGTGATTCGCCCTTTGTGCAGACATAAGATGAACAGTGCCTTTATTCTCTCTAAAAGTCTGTCCCCTCCAATCTTAACGGCTTCTATAGCAGTATCGTCTTCATCCGAAGCTTTATTTCTTTTCAATTTCTTCAGTGCGTTTCTCATTTAATCTGTTGTTATATCTGACATTTCTTCCGATCCTTGGTTTACTACTTTTCTTCCAGAGTTATCTAAGTTTTCTGTTTGTTGCTCATTAACTTTTTGTTGACTCTCGTATAGTTCCGTATAGAATTCTTCTACTACCCTTAATAATTCTTCTCTGTTGCTGGTCATATTTCCATTTTTGTCTTTTAATTTGATTATTTCTTTTTTGCCTTTGTTCAATTTTCTCCTTAGAACTTTGAGACATTTATTATCTTCGATCGTTTGCTGGATTTGTTCACTTTTGGTTATCTCTTCTGATAGATTTGGATACCCTTTTATTTATCTCTGTAAGTTCGTTGTATTCATTGTTTTTATCGCTTCGCATTTTTCTCCTCTCCTCCATTAATGCTTGTGCTTGAGGACTTAGTCCTTAATTATGCAGACAAAAACATCCTTTCAATTGATGTTTTACCTAACCATAGTTGCTATCATAAGAATTGAAGTTGATATGGAGCTCCAAGGGAGTTGAGTATGTGAGTTAATATTTTATATCAAAATTTGTCTCACTGCGAATAAAACGCATGGTGATTTTTATATATTTCAAGGTAATCTTCAGTTTCTGTGTGTCCTTTTTCATCTTTTTGACACGCTGTATACGTGTTATATTATCATAAAATATGGGGATTTCCATATTTCCATGCTTTTATTGCGCAATGTATATTTTGCAATTGATTTTTTACCTCGCACAATCTGTTGGTTAATTAAAAATTATATTTTACGTTGCCAGAAATTTATTGCAACGGTAGCAATGATATATTTGATACGCATCATTTGTGCTAGTAGTTATCTATTGTATATTTGATTCAGTTCATTTGAATTTACTATTTTTCTACCGTTGTAATGAAAAATTTGTACAGTGTATAGCATAATGGAAAATAAATCATGAGTTGAATAGTGATTCCATCCATCGGATAAAATTTTCTTTAACTTAAATAATCCCTAAGATATTTTCTTTTTATTAACCCCATACAAACCGTTTAAGCTTTATTTTTACGTGACCCACAAGTGTGATATTATATTTTCTCATAATATTCTTGAAAAAAAAACTCGTAAAGCTTCTAGGAAATTCTCGCTGATGTGGACAAACTATTTATCTGCATACCTTTTTTATACCTATTTAAACATTCATAACATGTATGTGCGATATCGCCGAGAACATCATTTTGTTAAATAATTTCACATTCAAGGAGACCATAACCTCAATTTTCTGTATCCTTATCCTTATCACTACCTTTGCGGAGACCCTGCTGGTAGGCAAATTATTTTTATTATTTAAACTTCAGTATTATTTTAGCGTAGCTTCGATTGTAGTCTGAATGTAATTTTTCGTTCGGGTTAAGTAATTCGATTCGGCGCACATTTAAGTGAATTTAGAAGTATTTGTTATGGTTTTGTTGGTGATCATTGAATAGCAATAATAATTATATAAAATATACAAGTTCTCCTACGAAAAATCTTAAATTTTGCTCATTGAAATCGTTTTTTTAATAGCTAATTTTCCTGATTCCCTTTTTTTTCAATTTACGCGTTGAGTTCAAATATTCACATTTGACGAATTAAATAAATTCTCTGCTTTGTGAAATATTTACTGATGTTTTTGTCTTTGTAATTAGGTACGTAAATATTTGAGATCCTTACACTCACAAAAATTAATGGAATTATTAAAAAAAATCTGATTAAAAACAAGAGATTGTAAAGTCAACAGAACTTTCATGAGATATTCCAGTTTCATTTACAATACACCTGTTTGTATTTATTTTATTCATATAGTCCCCAGACAAATGGGAAAAATGTCGGGTGCGTATAGTATGAACCAGAATAATGTTCGTACTTCACATACATTTTTTGAATACAGGTTCTGTTTTCGAATTATAGGTCTCCAAAGTTTGAATTCGTTTTTTACTTTTAGCTTTCGTACTGTTCATTTGATTTTATAAAATTTTGAGCATATTTATAATGTTTATTTTGGTAGGGTAATGATTTACAGTAGTGCCTTGAAATCAGAGACGGACTTCTCGTAATGCTTAGCGATCCCAAATTTTTGCAGGGATGTCACACTGTAAATAAAAACAATTATTCTTTTAGGACGCGATGAACAACTGATTTTGAGAAGTTATTTTCACTTGATAGTTTTCTTACACTCGTTGATGCCTCATTATCAACTGAATTTAATCTAGTTCAGTTACCAGAGTACGTACACTTCGTACCAGACCTTCGATACCTCTTTTTGGCAAAAATCTTTCAAAAAAATTCCAAATTTTATTTTGTAACACATGCAAAATTACATTTATCTTTCCAAATCTGTTTCTCGTAACCTCAAATCAATACGCTCAAACCTTCGTCTGTTTGGAAAAGCTCTGCTTAAAAATGTTTTTCGCACACTGCATTTGCACATTTATAATAATTATAAGTTTTTCTCAAGAAATTTTTTTAACAACTGTAATGAATATTAGTTATCCAGAAATATTGTACAACACAATTCTTGTGAGCAGTTTTTATAAATGATAAACATTTAATTCCAATATTTGTGTATTCACTGTCGGCGTGACATTTTTTATGCAATTTTCACTATCATCTATTTTTCTACACGTAGTCCTAATTTCTGGAGCATATACCATATACGTCGCCATCCAAAGATTCCTCGTGAATGATAATGAAATAATAATACACAGTTGCTGCGTATTATGTAACGAATGGTTGGGAGATCTCTTTAAATGATTATTTTCCTACCCATAAAATGAGTTTTTTTTTAAATACTATCACCTCTCCAAACGTTTACGTTTTATGCTGCTACGCTCTCTAGAAGCTCGTACTTGAATCAAATTTGAACGATTTTCACATTGAAATCAATGAATTGTATTACTTATGTGACCAAACTTAGCAAGTGCCTTGACTCCCTAGCTTTGATGAAGGAATAACCGAAATGCTTCTTATATAATATTTGATACTTTCAACCCATTAAAGTAATAGCTAAATAATTTGCTTCGTAATATCGGTGAAGTGAACATGAAGTAATAGTCGGAGAGCCAGTGACACCAGTTTCATGAAGTGTTTGATGCACCTTGAAATTTTTATGTTCCATTTCTATGGGATTGAGAAGTAGATTTACCTGTGTTTGCCTGACCCATCCCGGGACACCAGGTACTGCGCATAATTAAAAGGTGTAAAAAAATTAAATCCAAAAAAAGTGTTTGATTCAGAAGCAAACAAGCAGAAATTAAAAGTTTGGACTATTTTAAAAATAAAATTAATAAAGGCAGACTTTTTCAAGGGGGTTTATATTAAATAAATCCACCCTAAAGTTGATTTTCTTTAAATACAATTTGAAGTGTTTTATTCACGCTGCCATTTTAATAGCGTCTTAATTAAATATAAAGAAAATTAATTGCAAAAAGGCAGACACTTTTTCCGGGGTTTAATCATTGGAAAATGTGAAATTTTTTTTATTATAATAGAAAGAGATAGACTCCGCGCGACTGTTCATCTGAGTGAGAGCGCCGATCACTGTCGCTGCGACGGTCCTTCGGTACGCTCTCATTGGCTGTTGGTCACGTGTTCTTGTACAGCTGTACATTTAAAATTAAAAGTTTGGAGTAGGATTAATAAATACATGTTTATGTGATTACAAACATTAAAAATTTAATTTTTAAAGATAAAATAAAGTACATTGACATCGAAAAAAAGACACAAAGGTCAAAGTAATTATTACAATTTTAGTATTTGAAAAATATTATATAGTATTTTTAATTTTCATCTTCATCTGAACTATCTTCTGATTCTTCTTCTGTAGAATCATCACATGAAAACATGTCTTCATCGTAAGAAGTCCGTTTATCAGCTAAAAGAAAACCAAACATGATTAACGACATGACTAGATGTATGAGAAAAGAAAACAATGAGTTAATACAAACCTTCGTTGTTAGAATTTTTTTCGGTGGATGAGCCGGTTTTAATAGCATCCAAAACAGTTTGTGGCAAACAATCACCCTCGAACCATTTAAATTCATAACTTCCATCTTTTGAAGACCAACCTTGTCTCCCAGGCAACAAGAATGTAGGAGTACATAGATAAGCGTTTCGCCAAATACTGGTAATATATTGAGTCCTTAAAAGGTGGTAAATTTGACGCGTCATATTTAAGCAACGTTTTCTGGAAAGGTTCATTTGTATCCTTCGATTTATAAGTAGAGCAAAACTTTTCGAAACGTACTTTATTGATATCAGAAATGTCCTTGTATCCGTATAATTCACATACGAATTTTTCAAGTGTCGCAAACGTATCATATTGCATTCCAGGAACTTCGGAATTTGCAAGGTCCGTTAGCGCTTTTTGATAGTCAGGATTGTTTTTAATTAATTGAAAAGGTCTTTTTTTGCCCTTCTTAAAAAAAGAAGGATTATAATCACACCCCGTGATAGCGTGAAATCCGGGTAGACTTGGACATAAAGTTGGCCCTAATTCGATGTGAAGTTGAGTCAGATTTAAAATTCGTCGCTTGTTAGCAGCTCCATACTCCATATAGATGTTTAAGTTATTGCCTTTTAGGTTATCCATATTGCCTAGCATGATAATTAGAACATCAGTATCACATGATTTAATGAGAACGTTGATAGTTGATTCTGTTTCTAGTTGACAAGCATGGTAAACTAATTTGGTGTCGGCTTCTTCGTGATTTTCACAGTATAAATTGTCATCTATTGTTTGAACAATATTATTGTTCTCCAGTCTGTATGAATAACAAAAATCATAATTTAAATTTATTATTGTTTGGCCAATGAAAGGCACCATTTCAGGTTGACGCCAATGTTCGATTAAAAAGGTTACCAAAGCCTGTTTGAATTTTATATTTTTTAATTCCTTATTAGAATCGGTTGGTCGAACTTGCATTGGTCCACTTATATTGAAGTCAATGTTATTTACTTCATTTCTTAAGTTACGTTCATAATCTTTTATTGACGGAGACATGTATTGATCAAAAACGATATCAACTCGAGGAGCTTTTGTAGCTGTTAAACATGACATGATTTTTTTAGATATGTTACCAAACGTTGCTGGAACATCACGTAATGTATGTATAAGAGAAAACCCATTAACTAATACAGCATCGAAAATGTTTGGTATGTTTCCTGGTTGGTGATCCTTTTCAAAAACTGCAACAATAGCTGATTTCTCTGTTTTACAAATGGTACCATCGAAATGGCATAAAGACATTGGTATTGGTATAATAGGATAACACAAATTTTTTTCGATATCAACGACATGGTCTATCGATAGTCCCAGCATTCTTCCAAATAAATCTCGCTGCATGCTGACTTCTTGAACTTTTCCACCGCTTTTAATATTTTTCTTAGCTACTTCTGAAGAAAAATTCAGTATTTTTAATCGCGGTATTGGTTTCTCAAATCTTTCTTCAGATTCTGTACATTCTTCGATAAATTTTGACCGTAATTCATCACCCTCCACGTCAACATTCAGTAAGAACTGTTCTACTTCAAGTGATGCAGCTTTTCCGGTGGAAATATTAAAGAGTTGGTTGCCATCAAGACTAGAATCGAATGGATTCACGAACTTGGAGAATCCATCGATGAATTTTTTGAGTTGTTTAGCGTCTTTTTGTATATGATTATTTTCTAAATCAGCTGTAACATCTTGACGTTTCCGTAAACCGGTTGTCTCATAGGTGTATGAAATGATAGTTACTCTCATCTGATGACTCAAACTCCAGCGCTGTTGAGCTGAAATAGAGTTAGTAAAATTTATTATCCCAACTAATCGTTTAGCAGCATCCGCGTTAATCGTTTGTTCGAGTGTGAGATCGACTGGTTGCCTCGAGAATGACTTTTCAGTGCGTTGTATACCAAAGTATCCTTGTTTTAATTCTTCCATTATTTCGGGATTGATTGTATCAACATTCACTAAGTTATTATGATATTTCACTAACCATCGAGCGTAATTTTGTTGGTTGAAAGCAAAAAATAGGTTTGTGATATGCGGCATTACATATTTATACAACGAGAAGTCTCCTGTCCTGATACTGCGACTTAGCGTCAAATAGTTGTTGACAAAAAGAATGTACATCATGTAATACTGCGCTGTTTTTCTGAAGTCCCCATTTACACAAGCTTCTCGATATTTCATGTAAGATTCGATAAGGTTTGATATTTCATGGTTGCCTATTAAATCTGAAAATGCTAGTTTACCATCACCAAAATGCATCAGCTCAGAGCGCAAATCGTCTCCAATGGCTTTGTTTTCTTTGTTTAAAAAAGAACGAAAATTCATAATTTCTAAGCCTAGTGCCATAAGAGGATGTAGTCTTTTGCATCTGTTGAAATGCTTACCATCCAAAAATGAATTGACCGATCCAGATGCTAATAATTCTGTGTCTACAGCGACATTCATCAATCCACAACCTGCAATAAATTTGCCAACAGCTTTAAAATAGGCATTATGTGAAAAGCACCTAAGTGAATGAATAGGTTATCAAACTTAGGCTTTTCCGTAGCTTGTATTTGCATCGCCATTTTTGCGATCGCTAAATCGTAAGTGACGCTAATACATTTTTCACCTATCTCTTCTGCTATTTTTTGACTTTCTTTCATAGTCTAAACAACTACGTCTTTTCCTGTAGGTGAATCGTTGATGGGAGATAAATAACATATTTTTTGTTGTGCAGTGTTGAAGTCTTCAATGATTTTGAAATTGAATCCAACCCACATAGGTGTTTTCGGAATCTCCAGTGCATGTGAAAGCATCCATAATACGTCAAACGTTTGAGCTAACTCCAACGTAGTTGGAATTGACGAAGATTCTTCACCCATATTTAAAATTAAAGTCTCAGACATTTTAATTTTTTTACTATATGGCTCAATAGTTGGAGTTATAACGTCCAACGATCTTCTTCTTTTTCTACCACCTTTCGCCCAAATCCCACTTTGCTCAGATTCCCCAGAAGCTTCATCTATGTCTAATGACAGTTCTTCATCAAATACTGCTGCATCTTCTTCCAAAATACGATCTACATTTTGATAAATGATACCAACAGTATCATGGAGAGTATCTTTACCAGACGAAGTATCCACAAATCTATCAAAGTTATCGAAAGCAAGACCAGTATGCAATCCTTTCGTTCTTATGATACCTTCAGGACATCTAGTCGAGCGTGCGCAAGAAGTAGAGGTCATTTCTGTTTCTATTTCTTCATCCACATGATAAGAACAACAATGACCATACCTGTTAATAATCTCAACAACTTTACGGCTGCTCGTTAAACTTTTTAAACTCAAGCCTAAAGTTAAATGCTTCTTTGTCTTAACTCTTCCATTTGTTACGTTGAATATCGCGTCTTCAGCTAATGAATCACTGATTCTATTAGTTCGAATGTGTTTTCTTCGTCTACTCCGAGAACCACCTAGCAACGTCAAGTAAAAGTCTTTCAATATAATAGGAATTAAACACTCTCCTCTTAAAACATCAGATGTACGTAGATTATCTGGCAATGGGGTTTTTTTAATATCAAGTATTTTTTGTCGTAAAATATTTGCGGCATTCTGAACAATATCTTTTTCTTCTATTAACGAATATAAATTTTCATCAATTTGACGACCCTTGGGCCCTACAATTTTTTTGTGATGCATTAGAGTAATCTGCAATAAGTCCCCGTATTTTTTTATCAATTTTTCCTGGAAATAACTTTGTCCTATGTCTTCGTTAAATTCCTCCCCATTGTCAGCAGCTAATATTTTTATAGTGTCTTTATAGTATTTACATAGAAAAGTAAAAAAAAAACACTTTCCTAATTGAACTATATTTTCATCAACGAAACAGCAAACAGCATGAAAAGCTTTTTCGCGATAATTAATTTTTTTATGTTACTCAGTTTTCGGTTTGTTGTCATAAATACGCAAAGAATTCATATATTCAACTCTACAAATACGGTGAGCTTTCACATCTTCGGAGTTTTGTAAGTGTTTATAAACTACTGTATCTTCTAAATACTCTTTGTATGGTTCAAGATTTTTCACCATTGCTTTTTTTTCAATCGAGTATAATCGCAAGTGCTTGCCTTTTACTTTCCGGCGAGCTTTAGTGCAAAAAATACAAACATCAGAATTGATTGATGATGCGTCAAGATCAGCAGCTGTAGGTTCAGGATTGGGGCCCAAATTTTCTTGTACTGAGGATTCAATACTTTCATCGAATATGTCACCGCCACTCCCTTGAAGATGAGGTTCAATTTGAACAGTTTCACCAGTTTCCACAACTTGTTCAATAACAGGATTATCTAAAAATGACGCACTGTCGTTTAATTCAGAAACTGCCGGGACAATTTCAATATTATCTGCAATTTGAAAACTTGTTGGAGGATTATCTGGAGGTGAAATATTGTTTTCGAACCCTGGATCCACCGGGATAGTTTCCACGTTGTCGACCTCTACATCACTTCTTGGAGGAATATCTATGAAAAAAATTTTAATTAAATATTATTTCAATTTTTCTTTGTAATACAAGTCTACAAATACATTTAAGTACTGGAAATAATTTATGAGAAATACCTGAAGTAGGAGGAGATTCCAGGTAACTCGTTGACAAATCCTCCTTATATTTTTTTTCAGGGTTGTAAAATTCGAGTAGCATTGCCTATGAAATCCTTTATCAGAAGATAATTCCAATGGTTAAATCACATCACAGTATTTTAAATTAAATTTTGTACGGATTTCTGATGCAATTCGACATTTATTTAATGTTTTCTCAGTAAATGAATTAACTTTTTCAGTATTTGTCTGCTGACAGATTACACACAATACACGTTCCATTTTTTTCACTACATTTAACTTACGAATGAACTACGAATTAAATAAAACAAATTAAATATTTTGTAACTAATAATGTTTGTGATACACACAGACAATTTAAAGAAAACTTTATTACATCTGCTCACAACAACAAAGGTTAACTGAAAATATAGTACGGTGTATACGGAGAACTACCGCTAGTACAGCTGTAAAAGAACACGTGAGCAACAGCCAATGAGAGCGTACCGGAGGACCGTCGCAGCGACAGTGATCGGCGCTCTCACTCAGATGAACAGTCGCGCGGAGTCTATCTCTTTCTATTATAATTAAAAAAAAATTCACATTTTCCAGTGATTAAACCCCGGAAAAAGTGTCTGCCTTTTTGCAATGAATTTTCTTTATATTTAATTAAGACGCTATTAAAATGGCAGCGTGAATAAAACACTTCAAATTGTATTTAAAGAAAATCAACTTTAGGGTGGATTTATTTAATATAAACCCCCTTGAAAAAGTCTGCCTTTATTAATTTTATTTTGAAAATAGTCCAAACTTTTAATTTCTGCTTGTTTGCTTCTGAATCAAACACTTTTTTTGGATTTAATTTTTTTACACCTTTTCATTATGCGCAGTACCTGGTGTCCCGGGATGGGTCAGGCAAACACAGGTAAATCTACTTCTCAATCCCATAGAAATGGAACACAAAAATTTCAAGGTGCATCAAACACTTCATGAAACTGGTGTCACTGGCTCTTGGACTATAATGCTTTGACATTCGGTGCGTTTCAACTTCTGAAATAGGTCTGTGGATAACATGATCTTCCTTTCTCGATTCTTAATCACAGGATATTCGAGGTCAATAGGAATAAATAATAAAACTCATCTATAAGCAAATCACAGGTGCGGTGAATGATCAACAACAGCATGCTCAAAAGTCATCTCAATTTCGTTACATTTATCGAAATATATTATGTTGTTCAGCCCTACACTCACCTATCAGCATTGACCATCAACTTTAAACAATTCTCCAGCTTTACCATTGGTTCAGTTGCTTCTTGATTTTTCGTATTCTATTTTTGATTAACATCATTATAAATTTCATCCCGTTTTTCAACATTTTGAAATGGCGCATTTCAATTTTAGACCGCACTGAGATTTAAATAAGTTTGTTTTTCTACAACAGTTGTTCGCAATCAAAATCTTCTCAAACTCAATTTTTCAACCTCTATTCATGTTTATGATGGTGCATACTTGGATGTTTTTAAAAAACAAAACGAATTTATTTAATTTCTCAATAATAGTTCTACTTTTATAACTTATTGAAAAATTTTAAAGATACATATATAAATGTTACTATATCCAAAATAATTAGTCAACTATCAAATTGTCTTTATGGTATCATCATGAACGTATAGAGAACTTTGAGTTATATTTGGTCGTTCCTTGTAGAAGTTGCTGTAGACACCACTGCTTCTTTTACAAAATAAACAAAACTTACACTATAAATGGGATTGGCAGTGTTGTTTTCTTGCATCCTTATAGTTACATCGCACCATTGATCGGTGCAAAGGAGCAGAAAATTTGACGATGTAATCATTTTTTTAGATCGAAAAACCCAAGAGTTACATCCTCGAAGCGTCGGAAAAATACGTTATAAAAAATACGACTTATGTGAATTATTGAATTTTGAAATTGAAAAACGAGAGTATTCCTGCTTTTTTGAGCATTGTTGAATATTTTTTTATTAAACTGTACTAGTTCTGAAGGTTTAAGGGACTCAAAAATGTTTTTTATTAATATAAAATGATGTCTCCATATCGATTCTACATTTTCTACACCCCTCTACATTTGTCTAATTTTCATTTGTATACTCCATTTATAAGAGAGACTTGCAGGCAACGTTACCATTAATATCGATAAAACAACCTTTTCAACTCGAATACAAACATTCAGATTGATTCTAATTAAAATACGATTAGTTTGAACATATATTCAACAAGTTAAATACATATTAATTACAAACAGACGCAATAGCAGATAGAAATTTATACAAACCAGTCTAGAAATCAACAATGAAATAGAGATCTTTGTCTATATCAATTTATAAGGTCCGTTCAGAACTATCCAAAACGATTAATAAATGATATCATCAACAATGTCCAATCAAGCACTGTTAATTATAATTTAGTTTCATGAGATAGATCATATCATTGAATTTTGATGGGTTTCGATTTTTATTGAAGTTATACATCTTTTGGCGCGTTTGGGAGAAATGATAAGAGTGATAGTTCATATTGTCTCTCAAACCTTCTTGGTAACTGATAACTATAATCAATCAAGGTAGTCATTCAAATATTTATGAATCGTGATTTATATCAATGGAAATGAAAAATGAATTCATATATAAATTTGCGTGGTAAATTGACATTAGGTTCAATATATAGACCCCCATAATATTCTGTTTAAGGAAAGACAACCATATCATGAAGTATTTTTTAATTCCTCTATTCTATAGAATGAGTACCATCCATCGGAAGATACTTAATATAGCATAAAGAACTTAGTAGGGTTGAATATCTGAGAAGTCTCTCGTATTTGAATTCAAAAATTCCGCTCAACTGTTTTCACTTGGTTGACTTTGCTTGAGTTTGGAGTGATTGTTACAAGTCTACGAAGAGGTTTGTGTTTGGTAGCTGAGCCTTGATTGATTGGTGTTCGGGCTATTGTTGTCCAGCCATAGAATTTTGTCCTCCTGGAAAAGCCGTTTATGATAGCTGGCGAAATGCGAAGATCAAAACTCGAAATATCAGTTCAGAAGATATATAATTTCTGGAGAATTCAATTATAAATAACTGATTTTTTTGAACAAAAATTCTAGATATAGAACCAATTTGTAGAAACTTTCTGTTTCGTCTCATCTAGTTGGCTTCAAACTCTTTCAGATATAATTATTGAACTGGCACACTTTGGATTTGCTGAGAAACATAGTTGCTTCTAAAGTTTGCAAATTGTTTTAACAAATTCTCATTTACTTTCATTAACACCTTCTAAAAATTACAAGGAAAATGGAAAGTTACCTGATATCGTTTATATATGTCAATTGGTTTTGGACTGTTAAAAAAATAAACAAGTTGAAACATTTTCTAAATTTTATCGTCTACAATTTACATACGTTTGCAAAATACATAAAAATTTGGCCATCAGGATGGCGAAATCACAAGAAGATTCAACATCTACTTCATTACAAGTACGATAGGTAATTCAGATTGAACTTTTCGAACCTATAACTATGGACTGGAAGCGATGGATACAAAGACTGGAGAGAGTACTTATTACATTACATTGGAAACAAATCTTCACAAATAATATGTACTGAAATTTAATCTGATAATCCATACGTCAAGAGTTGTGAAAATTTGACAGCAACTTTACAACAAATTTATTGTCCTGCATCTTGCCGAGAACTTTAGATTTTATCAAAGAAATCAGAAGGAAGGTGAAGGTTTACTAGAATTGGTGATAGAATTATAAAAACTGTCCATAAATTGTAATTTCCAATCATATTTGAGGACTGCACTACAAAATCAATTCGTTTTTAACATTTCTAGTAAAATGATTCAATCAAGACTTTGGAAAACGTCAGACTTAGATTTTGACAAGGCCGTAAAAATTACGATCAGTATGGAACTTTTGGGGAAAGATACAATCCAAAAGAAGAATATACAATTAGACAGAAATTCAAAAACAACACACCAAAGAGAAATAATGGAAAAATTTGAGAATCCGTATGTAGCACGAATTTAAAAAAAAATTTTTACAGTATAAAACATTAATTAACTAACCTGGAAAACCAAAAATTTCTCCGCGGAAACACATATTAACAGTAATAATTCAATATGAAAAGTGTGAAAATTCTAATAGTTACGTCAAATTTTTCAACAACGTTGCCAAAGTTGACAATAGAAAAATTAAAAAAGAAGAATATATCTACAGCTTCTTATTTTAAAGGTCTCAGCTGACAAAATTATTCAGCTCAAACCTATTAACTAACATAGGTGTAATTGAGTAAATGATCTAACCTTTATGGCTTAAACAGTAAACATATGTTTTAAAGATCGCTCCTTGACGCCTAAGGCATATCAATAAATAATCTATACACGTATGTGGTATACCTATTCAAGCTCGTATTACTGAATAATGTGCCGGGTCAACGTTTCGCTATTTGTGCGCGCGAGAATTGCGAAACGTCGACCCGGCGCTTTTTTGCAAACTAATTATAGCTGTTCATAAAATTTTTATTCTTTTCAAATTGTGCATATATTCCTAATAACGAATGTGGTATACTTATTTAAGCCCGCATTACAGAATAATGTGGATTGAAATCGCGAGCGAAGCGAGCGCCCCGATTCGACTTTTCGCAATTCGCGCGCGCGAATCGCGAAACGTAGACCCGGCGGGCTTTTTTTGCAAACTAACTTCATGGAATTCCGAAATAACCATAGATAAAAAAATATCGATGTAACTGTATACAAACGAAATCGACATTTACATTTTTCGTAATTTCATAACTTCATAAATTTGGCAACGTCGCTAATGTCAGTGATAAGCAAATATCAGTTGAGATTGTTGTCAAAGCATAACAAAATCATTTTGAAAAAAACTAGTGTTTATTCAGTCTACAATTATCACATATCTGATAAGAACAAATTAAATATTATACTTCGAGAATATATATGTATATATACAACAAGAAAATATGAAAAATATTTATTCGAAAAGGGACAAATTCGAAAATGAAGATCCTTCTACTGCGCTTGTTAAGTGTTTCCGCAGCAAAATTTGTGGTGCTATGTGCTTGTTAGTAAGTGCCTTACATAATTAAAAAAGAATTTTTGAAATCGGTGTCAGGTAGGTTTTCTCAAATTTTACCGAAATAATTTTGTCAAGAATTATTCCAACGATAATACTAAATCTTATACAAAATTAAATGTTACAAGTGTGGTGATTCATTTAGCTACCGAATGCAGAATTAATAGAAACATTCAATGTCAAGATTGTGTGTTTGAAAAAGGGAAAAAATGAAACAAACCAGGTGGTAGATATTTTATAGATACATCAGACGCAATTCAGGGATACAGTGTGGACACAATTCAAGTAAATGATAAAATGATTCATTTTGAAGCTGATAGTGGGGCTGCTGCAACTTAATTGTGTAAAAATAATTTTATTCCTCTATTCCCTGACTCGTCCATTCCCAATAAGTCGTTGAAGATGAAGATAACTATAAAAATATTTCAAAGAAGCTAACCATACATCTCACAGATTTAGATAGACATCCTCTGTTAGGCAGATAATGGATACGCCAAATAAATTTTCAGCTACAAAATGCGAATATTTTAAATTGTCTGTTTTGGAGAAGTTTCGGTTTGTTAGCACAATACAGCCTCCGGAGTGTAACAAGTGGCCAATGTTATAATTGGATATTGTTTAGGCTACCCCACAGATGAACCATTTGCAGCTCACTGGAGGCAAAATATTGGGGGCTATGTTACTTGAAGTACAACAGTCTCTTGTCTTTTTTGGAGAAGTTTTCGTTTGTTAGCACGATACAGCCTGTCGATTGGTTTTGGTTTGTTAAAAATATGAACATTTTCTGAATATTATCTTGAACAATTTATGTACATTTGCAAAATACATAACAATAAGTAATTAGTTTTGACCACACTTATAGTCCGGGAAAGTGAGGAAATAAAAGTCAAAAGTTTCCCATAATTGATTTTTCATTTTTAAATGAAAATATATTGACCAAGCATCACTCTCCTAGATTGTCTAATAATTTCCGCTGGAGCTTGCGACGCAGCTTGCAAGCACAGCTCAGACCACCTAAAATTCAAGTGATTTATGCTCGTGTCATTTCTGAATGTTTACTTACAAAAAAATCGTGAAGATGAAAATTGAAGCAAATATTATGCTCTTGAAGGTGACGTAAATAGTTTTTTCAAAAAAAAAATTTCCGATCTTGAATTTTCCAAAAATTGAAAAAATTTACGGAAATTATATTTTTGGTTGGTAATTATAAATAAAATATTATTGTCGAGGTCAAAACATAGATAAACATAGAGGGAAAACTTCTAAAAATTTACATTTTTTCAGATTTGGAAAATTCAAAATGGCGGCAGCGCAAATTGGAAACAAATTTTTTTTTCAATCGCGTCTAAATTTATGAACATTAACGATATTGAGAAACGGTTTGTTGCAATCGACAGAGTGAAAGTTATATTGTTATAAATAACATAAACAAAATTTTTTTACATAATTTACCGAAAATAAAAATTTTCCATCTAGTTTTTTCTCATTTTGGCGTTGAAAAATTTGTTTAAAATATGTTTCACGTTATAAATATGCGTGTCTTTGAAAGACGAGTATTTAAAAAAAAATTTTTAGATGCGACTTTTACAAGTTGAGATAAACAAATTCAAAGTCTGTTACATTCTGTGATAATATTGATTGAAATTTTCAAATTTTGATCTCTTCGCTAGGTTGTCGAATCCCAACTCAACTTAATCACAATTTTTCATTTTTCTACCGTTAATTGGTCCATTCAAAAGAGAACAGTAATCCTAGCTCGCTCGGCCAAACGGTGCGGCGGCAGCTGCTTGGCGTTGTGGTGGGGGTCAGCGCTCGTTCGCAATTGAAGGAAGCTCAAGCTTTTATTTTGGTTTTCTTTGTAAAAATTTTGCATTTGTGGTTTGCTAATAGTATGGTTATTATCAACCATTACATATTGCTAGAAATAAGGTACAATGATATTTATAATTTATATCTATAAATCCATTTATTATATTTAATATACATAATTCGAAACGTAGATACTAAGAATAATATTTATTTACAAATTTACATCTATCTTCTACAAATTCTCGCCTTTTTTGGTCTCTGAGGAAATGGCTCTGTACTAGTTTCCTCGTCATTATCATTAGCAAACAAATCCTCATCGATATTATTGCTACTATCAATTGCAAGTTCACAATCAACTAATTGAGTCATATCAAAATTTAGCTCATCACTCAGAGATTCATTATCTTCCTCGTCATTGTCAAATACCGTACTTACAATTTCGATGTTACAACAGTTTTTGCCTTCGCAATTTTTACATAATATCGTACAATGTATGCCAACTTTTTTACAACCACACCTGGTAGTAGAGCACCCTGTGGTACAAGAACACGAAATAATGTTTAATAATTCGTCAGGTACAAGTACGTCGTCAGTCATGTTGGTAAGGGTCTTTTAGACGTTCGAAGAGAATGAGTGCTGACCCCCCACCAGAACGCCAAGCAGCTGCCGCCGCACCGTTTGGCCGAGCGAGCTAGGATTACTGTTCTCTTTTTAATGGACCAATTAACGGTAGAAAAATGAAAAATTGTGTTTAAGTTGAGTTGGGATTCAACAACTTAGCGAAGTGATCAAAATTTGAAAATTTCAATTAATATTATGACAGTATCTAGCAGACTTTGAATTTGTAAAAAATCTAAAAATTTTTTTTTAAATACTCGTCTTTCAAAGACACACATATTTATAACGTGAAAACATATTTTAAACAAATTTTTCAACGACAAAATGAGAAAAAACTAGATGGAAAATTTTTTATTTTCGGTAAATGTTCTAAAAAATTATGTAAAAATTTTTTTAAAAATTTTGTTTATGTTATTTATAAAAATATAACTTTCACCATGTCGAATGCAATAAACCGTTTCTCAATATCGTTAATGTTCATAAATTTAGACGCGATTGAAAAAAAAATTGTTTCTAATTTGCGCAGCCGCCATTTTGAATTTTCCAAATCTGAAAAAATGTAAATTTTTAGAAGTTTGCCCTCTATGTTTATCCATGTTTTGACCTCGATATTAACATTTTATTTATAATTACCAACCAAAAATATAATTTTCGTAAATTTTTTCAATTTTTGGAAAATTTAAGATCGGAAATTTTTTTTTTGAAAAAACTATTTACGTCACCTTCAGGAGCATAAGATTTGCTTCAATTTTCATCTCTACGATTTTTTTGTAAGAATACATCCAGGAATGTCACGAGCATAAATTACTTGAATTTTAGGTGGTCTGGGCTGTGCTTGCAAGCTGCGTCGAAAGCTCCAGTGGAAATTATTAGACAATCTAGGAGAGTGATGCTGGGTCAATATATTTTCATTTAAAAATTAAAAATCAGTTATGGGAAAGTTTTGATAGTTAACAGATTTTTCGACTTTACTTTCCCGGACTAGTAATTAATTGCACGTTTCAGTATGTCATTGAGAAGCCTTTTTTTCACATAATACATACCAACTTTGGAACGCTCAAACAGAGAAAATATACAGTTAAAGCTCACTTCCCTCAAACGATTCATTATATTATTCCTCTAAAATAATGTCCTACCAAGTTAATTCTTAAACTCTTCAAACCTCGAATCTAGTTCTTAGAAAAAGAATTTATTCGTCTGCGAATTTCAGGTCCGATTGGTTTGTAAGCTCTTTTTAATAACGTTTTTTTCCCAATTATATACGACTTGAGTAAATCTGTGAAAGTCGTCTTGTAGAGAAAATAGAGAAAAATTCTATTAGAAGTGGAATGTATTGTTCAACAGGTGTAATCCAGTTGTGAAAAAGGGATTTTTTTCCGAGAGATACAGGTTCGGGAAAATCACTTTGTGGTTTGAATTCAGATACATTATTTACGCCCCAGTTGCATTGAAATGCGTAGTCGTGGTATTCGTTCAATCATTCGATGTACAGCTGTTACAATAGTTTTGAGATATAAGCAAAATCGGATTAAAATGTTGAAATAGTAACAATAAACAATTATTGTGGACGGAATATAACATTTTCATTTATCAACTTAATTAGACAGTGACGAATTTTGTATTTCAAACTGACGTAGTAACCAAAATTTTGTAAGGTCAACTAATTATAGCTCGTACAGATATTTGAAGGGGGGATAAACATGGATGAATAGAACAAAAAAAGCAAGCATTGTTTTTGACATACACTAGCAAAATGTCAACACAATCCCTACCGAATATTACCAGTGGCGTACTGATTTTGTATTATGAATTGCAGAAGTCAATTTATTAATTATTTTCGCCTGAATATTGAACATAAAATAACGTGTAGGAACATCAGTTTGAGATATAAAATGGAATGGTGATACAAGATTTTGTATTTTGGAAAAAAAACGCCTAAACGCCACGATAACAATAGAAGGGAAAACAATTAAGCAGATATCCCGGTTCAAATACTGGGTGACCCAGAAGTATCTGACCCATTTTAACTGAAAAAATCTCGGATCTCAGAAATGATAGGGAGGTGCGGTTTTCGATGAACATTTTCTTTTTATATACAGTTTTTCCAGTATAAATGTTAAACTGTTTTAAAAAAAATGGTATTTGTAAATGCAAATATCGTCTTTTTTTTAATGTGACATCCTATATATTTTTATTCAGTCTGAAAGATGAACTCCTCCCCTTTCCGAAAATGTATGATTTGTTGAGGTTGAGATGATTATTTGATTTGTAATGACGATTGTTTATTAGATAAAGATGTCTAACACATTACGTTTTAATTAAAAAACAATTACAAAATTTGCTTGCTAACTAATAGCTACGATTAAAAAAATATGCCGAATATTTTTGGAAGAAACATCAGAAATAACTAGATTAGATTTAGATTAGATTTTAACGGAGTTACAATGCACTGAAACCTAAAGTTTATTGTGCCCCCCCTATCAGAGCTGTTTTCGCTACTACTACAGCTCACCTTCGAGTTACAGGGTTCTAATGAACTCTAGTATTTGGAACGACTTCAACGAGGTTATATCCTCACTCTTTCAAGTTTCTTGTCCGAAGCATTCCTTGCGTTGGATTGCATGGCGAGGCATTCCAGAACTAGGTGATTCGGAGTTTCATCCTCCTCTCCACAGAATCTACACTTGTCAGTTTCTACTAGACCTATTCTCATTAGGTGCTTCCAAAGGCGGCAGTGTCCTGTAAGAAAGCCCGTGAGGAGATGTAGCTTATTTTTACTGAGGTCCAAATATTTTTGGATGTAGTAGTGTCCTAGCTCCGCAGGAGCTTTTAGGAATGTTCCAACCCGGGAAGGCACCGCCAGAGTGCTTCTTCTTCGGTTTCCTCTTTCTTATGGAAGCATTTTCCTACACCAAATAAAGGTTCCGGGCCAATAAAGGGAGTTTGTGCTCCTTTCCTGGCAAGTGAACTGGCCTCTTCATTTCCTGTGATTCCCGAGTGGCCAGGAACCCAGACTAAAGAGACCCTGTTATTCTTGCCTAATTCATCAAGTTTTCTTCGGCACTCCCATGCCAACTTTGAGTCAATGACATGGGAGCTCAATGCTTTGATAGCTGCTTGGCTATCAGAATGGATAGATGCGTCACATTTCTGATAGTTTCTTTCTAGGTTCATTTCCACGCATATTTCAATCGCAAGTATTTCTGCCACAAAGACGGCCGGGAAGGAGCCTAACGATAAAGAGTATCTAGTGTCAGGCCCAAATGCTCCAGTGGTGGATTTTAAACCATCCGTATAACATCTAATGGTGTTTTCTTTGAGTGTTTCGGTGGTGTATTCCCTTTCCCCGCCTCTTCTCGTATTCAGCATCGTAGTGAAATTCTTTTCGATACTTACTTTATTGACCATTTCGTCACTGGGAAGACTCGCTGATGAGATGTATTTCGTTAGAGAGGACCTGGCTCCCTGATTTTTAAAACTCTCATTGCCTGAACCTTCCTTAGATATTCTAAGAATTGCCTCTTGGGTAGATCTTTCTATCACTAGATGAAGAGGTATGAGATCTGTAATGATCTCAAGTGCCCTAGTTGGACACGTTCTCATAGCTCCAGTGATGCACACACAGGCAAGCTTTTGAACTTTGTCGAGGGTCTTCCTCGTGCTGTACTGACTTGCTTTTGTATGCCATACTATTGCCCCATACGTAATTGCAGGTCTGACAATCTTGGCGTACATCCATCGCAGTATTTTTGGGTTACAGCCCCACCTCTTACCAGCTTGATTTCTACATGCCATCAAGGCTCTTATTCCTTTACTAGCAGTTATTTCAACATGCTTATTCCACAGAAGCTTACTGTCTAGGGTTATCCCTAGATAATTAACTTCAGATTTTCATTCTATGATTTCCCCGTTTAAGGATATGGGTTTCATGGCTGAAAGTATTCTTTTCCGGGTAAATGGAATTACTATGGCCTTGTTCGGGTTAATGTTTAGCCCCACTGACAAGCACCATTGTTCAATGATTCTGAGGCCCTTTTGTAATAAATCACACAAGGTGCTCTCGAACTTGCCTCTGACTATTAGAACTATGTCATCAGCATAGCCCATACATTCGAAGACAAGCTTAGCTAGCCTGTAGAGCAACTCCTCTACTGAAAGGCTCCATAGAAGGGGATATATCACTCCCCCTTGAGGTGTCCCCCGAGTGGCTTCAAATGAGGTGGTTTGATTCCCCACCTGTGTTTCAGCTATCCTCGTCGTCAACAGATCATACATCCATTTTACAATGGTTCCATTTACTCCTCGCCTTTTTAGTGCTTCTTTGACAGACACATGAGTTCTGTTGTCAAAGGCCCCAGATATATCCAGGAATGCGCACATTGCGATTTCTTCGTTATTCAGAGTTCTCTAGATGACTTCGGTTAGCTGATACAGAGGCGTATCAGTTGATCGACCCGCTCTGTAGGCATGCTGACATTTATGAAGTGTCATATTCTCCAGATTCTCTGTTCTTATGTAGTTATTCACTACTTTCTTCATCGTTTTGAGTAGGAACGATGTTAGACAGATGGGTCTAAAAGATCGAGGATCAGTCCCATCTTTTTCCCCTATTTTCAGTATAAAGTTTACCCTTGCCCTTCTCCATTTTCTAGGTATTAGACCCACTGCTAGACTGCTTCATGTAATCTTCAGCAGGTGAGGAAGAATCTCCTCTATCCTTTGCTGCAGGAGTGCTGGAAATATTCCATCCACTTCTGGTGATTTATAGGGTTGAAAGTTACTTATTGCCCATTCCAACCGTTGTCTGGTAAATATTTTCTTAGCAATGTCCCAATCTTCCTTGCGGGATTTTTTGGTATAATCCATTGCTATTTCAGTGCTTGTTGCTGGTTCACTACCCGGAAAGTGGGTTCTAAGAAGAGGAATCGATCGTTCCTTTTCAACTTCCGTGTATGATCCGTCTGGCTTTTCCAGCGACATTGTGGGGTTAGGTCTCCCATTTGCCATGACCTTTTATAGTCTGGCCACTGTGTGAGTGGAAGTGATCTTTTCGCAAAAGACTTGAAAATTAAGCCTTTTGACCTTCCTAATCTCTTTATTGTACTGAGTTAGCTTCTCAGTATACCTCTGCCAATTACCGTCACGTTTGGCTCTATTAAAGAGCCGACGGACCTCTTTTCAGAGGTTTCACAGGTTCTCACTCCACCAAGAAGCGTTCTTTCTCTGAACGAGCATTTGACAGTGGGCAACTGGAATGAAAAGCTTCCATTATTACCTCACTGATCTGTTCGACTCTTTGTTCCAGGTCGTAGTGCGGGTGATATACCCCATTCACTTCGACTTGTTCCAAATTGTCCTTCAGATTGGTCTTGTAAAGAGACCAATCAGTGTTTCTAGGATTCCGGATTGTGGGAATCTAGGTGGTATTTCCCTCTATCCTAAATTCGATAATTCTATGGTCGGAAAGTGATTTGTCGCTCATCACCTTCCAATATTCTACATTTTTCCTTGAAACAACATTAACAATTGTTACGTCCAGGACCTCTTCTCTTGCTCTCGTGACAAAGGTGGGGGTTGTCCCCACATTTAAGGTCTCAAGGTTATTTGCTAAGAGATATTCTAATAAACACTCACCTTTTGCGTTGTTATTAGTGCTTCTCCACACGGTATTGTGTGCGTTAGAATCACAATGAATTATAACCGCAGTGTCTCACTAGCTCTTGTGTCATAGGCCCGTCTCCAGCGATGTAGTCAAAGGAAATGACGATGGCTCGGTCGATCGTCTCAATGTTGAGGTGAACCATGATTGGAACAAGGTCCCGTGACACGTATTCTGGAACACAAATACATTTTATGTTATTTCTTATGATTACACAAGCATGCCGAGATACTTGCCTTTGATCATAAATCAATTTGGAATCCTTGCATGCCAAACCTTTAATTTGGCCTTCTTTGTTGATCCATGGTTCTTGGATCAGTACAATATCCAGTTGTAGTCTAGCGAACAACCTTGCAGTCACGGCTGAAGTTTCGCGTGATGCAGGTTAATCTGAGCTTCATTCGTGAACGTCAAGGTGGATTATTATGGATGAGAGAGACCGAGTTACTCAGCATCTATTCATCCCCCTCCTTTGTCTCTCCCTGACCCTCCTCGACCACTATGGCAATATCTTCCTCGGATTTCGAGAAGGTTTCTTGATCTCGAGTCAGACTCTCGACCCCCCAGGCTGCTCCGCCCAGTTTCTCGGGATGCAGTGGCGATCTCCGCATCCCCCGTCACCCCAGCAGATCCGGAGGAGATCTCGGGCTTACCCAACGTCAAGCTTCCGCCTTTTTCTCCTTTTCTAGAGGTTGCGGATGTGGAGCGTATCTCCATGACCTTTGGATCCTCCGAGGGCTTCTTTTTCTTTCCCAGCCCCGAGACAGGGATACGCCCAAAACGGAAGTTTAGCGCGTATTCAGAGCCTCCTCAGATTGGTGATCGATCCCAATCGTGAGGATAGTTCCCTGTCCCTCTTTTCTAGAGTTAAGGATCTTCCAAGCATCAGTAGTTAGATTGAAGTTCTGAACCTCGACAAGTTGGTGGATCTTCTCCAATTTCATGATGTGGCTTCTTGGGAAGAACACCGTTATAGTGACCGGCTTTGGGATGTCGTTTCCACTTCGAGCCACCAATTCGGATCCTTCACAAGAGTTCAATTTCGGCACTGACCTCATGAGCCAGTCTGCCGATTCTTGTGACCAACAGTCCACCAGTATCATTCCACAACGGAAATGGATACCTGAGAAGAGGACTCCCTTCTCTTTGCTCTGGCACAGCTCTTCCACCAGAGTGTCTTCCAGCGTGGAGAGCTTCACTGCTTCCAGGATGACCCCAGGATAATCCTTGGCCATTAGTCCCACCCTAAAAGCCTTTTCTGTTTTTATTGCTGCTGCGTAACCAGTGGCTTGCCCGTTTACCGTTGCAGCTGTTTTTGGTTTCTTGCTTAGATGTTGTTGCGGAGGAGTAATATTCTACAGGCCTCTTTTAAGCTTTGTCTTCCCCGTTGGTGGCTCCTTCGGGGGGTTGGGCGCTGAATAGCCTGCTTCCTGGCTTCTTCAGGGGATATTCTCTGATTGAGGAGTCGCAAGTATTTTCGCACCTCTGCTCCACTGAGGCCTTTTCTCAGTGGGTCGTCTATGCCCCCCGGTTCTTCCAGTTTTGGGAGGTCGAACGGCATACGACCTTTGTGCCGTTTGGCCTTTTTTTCCCTCTGTGAGGTGCGATAAAGAGGTGGAGGTTTTCTCCACTACTTTTCCGGTGGAAGTTTTACTTTCTCTGTCCATAAATGGTCACACGAGAAGCTAGGGTCATTACGGTCCACCGCTGCAGAGCCCCGCATGCAGAGGTAAGGGGTTCAATACAATGGAGTTCTCCCCGGTGCTCCAAGGTAGAAACAAGTGAGGACTATTCTTCTATATATACACGCAATCTTAGGCCTGGTTTCCCACCTTGAGTTTAGGTTTTTAATGAGGTTGTCTCCTCTTGGTCCGGGCATTAAAGCCAAGACCCCCCCCCATCCCACTAGCCCGCGAGACTTGACCACAGACAGCCAGGAGACATTGGTATAACAGGTGATTTCGAGGTATGCTCGAAATTTCACCCGGCATCGTAACCCTGTGTGCAATCCCTTGGCCACGATAGTACAGCTGGGACTGGTAAAGTTGGTCCGCGGCAGGGTATTCGAGGGCTGCCAGTTGAGTTTTTAAACACAACGAGCCCTTAGATATTTCCCCGCAGACCTCCTCATATAAAATCATCTCAGAGGCCCTTCTCCTATCCGCCACCTGGAGACGCGCCGGGTTGGTGCTTCACCCCCTCCACATCAATAAATATCCAGACGAACAGCGACGAACTACGTACTTATCTACTGATGTGGACCCGGTAGAAATAACTGAAACAAACTTGAAAGGTAAACCAAATTTCAATCAAAATTAATGTTATAAATTTAATAAAAATCTTTCTAGATATTCCAAGTGTTGTCTATTTTGATCTATACATTTTTGTATCCTGAACAAAAAGTAATCAAAGAAATGCGTAACGTTTCTGGAGCATATTTTTGAAATATTGCCTAACAGTTGTTCCAGAGTGTCTGAAATATGATCACAACATATATTTTTGATATAAGACCATATCAAAAAGTCTGAAATCGTCAAATCTGGTGAGTTGGGAGGCCTCTCAATTAGTCCGGCTCTCCCAATCCACCTATCTCCAAACTTTTCTGCAAAATAATTTCTAGCCACAGGTGACGCACCATCTTGCTGAAATTGAACTTTATGATGCCATCTTGTTCCAGTAGTGGATATAAGTAATTGTGTAACATTTTTGTGTAGACATAACCAATAATTATAGTTTCATCAAAAAAGAACGGTCCATATATTTTTTCTTTAAAAATGCCACAACAAACGGTCAACTTCGGTGAATCTCTTTCATATTATGCCATTACTGTTGGATTTTTAGACCCTATATGCGACAGTTAAGTTTATTACATTGCCCGTTTAAAACATAACTAGACTCATCTGACCTTATAAGTAGAACATTTGAATAAATCTAGTAATATCTCCGATAAAATAATTCTCGTTTGAAAATCTCTTACAATAAATTTTTTGGTGCATCTGAATTTCATAAAGAGTTAATTTTAGTATGTTCAAATATCTCTGAACTTCAGTTTTCGAAATTACTGTCGTGGATGACATTTTGAGGAGCGATTAGATTAGATTAGATTAAAAAGGTCTTTATTGAGTTTTTAATTCCCTAATAACAGATGCCTAGAAAATAATATATACTGTATATATATATATATATATATATATATATATATATATATATATATATATATATATATATATATATATATATATATATATATATATATATTGTCACATACAGGTTGTCCCACCATGGTAGTGACATGTGTTGATAATAAATTTTATATTTAGTTACTTAAATGGAAGTTGTATTTGAGAAACACAATATTTCTGATTGTGATGAGAAATTTGTTAGTGTAGGTCCTACACAAAGCTATGAAACTCGCGCTAACGTCTTACACAAGTCTTCGCCAATCAGAAATAAGAATTATGTTAGCTAAAAAATTATTATCATTTGAAAACAAAATGGTAGATTCAGTACAATCGCGTTATTAATATTTTATCAGTTAATTTTCATTGAATAAAATCCAATATTGATATATTTTGTTCAACATTTTCTACATTTTTATCAACAAGTTCATTCATACGTCTTGTAAATGTCGCATTTGCTCTGTCAGCTCTTGTCTACCAATTTATAGTTTATATTACGTACACAAACTACTTCTGAAAGATTTGTCACAATATACTTTCCATATTTTTATAATTTCATTGTATCGTAAAATTTTGTGGTATGTTTTATTATGAATGTCAGTAGAGAATGAAGTATACAGCGTGTTATTTGTCGATAGATGGATCTAACGTGTGAGAATGGAGGACGAACTGTGTCGCTGCTTGTCGAATGTAGATGATAACGACTTGTCTATTTATCCAATTATATTCTCCATGTGATATGTACAAAGCTATGCAGATATTGAGTGAACCTCCAGGATTTTTACCGTCACATAGTTCTGTTTGGCTGTTAGTTTTGCAGAGGGATGAAAGTATCATTTATAGAATTATGTAAGAATGTTTATGATATTTTAGGATTTGACAGTAAATGGCATTTATTAAAATAGAAATGTTTGCAAACAATCCTTTAAAATTTAGGTAGCTAAGTTAGGATGGAGTTTGTTAAAAAAAAACTAGGTACTTGACATATTTTTGACGGTTAAAAAAAATAAAAATTTTGAGAAGATAAAAAAAGATATATTAAGGCAGTTGGGACTTTTGAAATGTTAAAAGTTGATTGCATTGGATTTAACTGGCTAATATAAGGAGTGATAATTAAAAATTAAAACATTGTAATTGACAATTCAGATGGATATTTTGGAATAATCGAAGAAATTTATATACTCGTACATGTGGAGCACGTTTATAAGAATTGGAAGACAGAAGAGATTGATTTGAGGTGAGATTTATATACATATAGAGCACAATTGTGGGAGTTGGAGGACAGAAGAGATTAATTTGAAAATAGATTTGTATACATATAGAACACGTTTATAAGAGTTGGAAGACGGAAGAAATTGATTTGAGGAGAAATTTATATACATATAGAACTCGTTTATAAGAATTGGAAGAAAGAAGAGAATCACTTTAAAAGGTCTGGTTAATTGTTATCAAAATTCTCAAATAGTGTATATTGCAGAAGTTTTTTTTATCATAAGACATTGAATGTTCTTGTAGATCTTGAATTAATATATTTTCTTATAAGGTAGTCCTAACATAGAAAAGGAAAATCCAGAAACAAAGATCTTTGTTTGAGGGATACAAAAAGAAGCAGTTCCTGTATATCAAAAGGTAAGAGATTTAATTAATAAACTGAGATTAAAGTAGTAAAAAGATTGAATATAATAAATTTCGGATAAACAAAAGAAATTACAATACAGGGTGTTTCTTTAATTAGAATTTTAAAACATAAATATATAATTGTAAAATTGTAACAAATTTGAATTTAATTAAAAAAAAAAAAAGACAGAATTTAGTACTGCCATTTTTTCAAGAACTGACTCCCTGTAAATAAGACTTTTTGTATAGAGCCGGAGCAAATATATTTTGATATTTTTTTTTATGGTAATTTCAATAAGGTCTGAATAATTTTTATTAAATTTTACTTGCCTATTAATGGTAAGTTGGCGCCCTATAACATTTACGTGAATAGTATACACTTTATTTATCTAAATTGAATTTAAAAAAAATAAAAATTGTATACGTACAATAGTTATAATTCTAATAAATTTGTCTCCTGAAACGTGGGGCATAATAATATATATATATATATATATATATATATAACGTGCCGATGGACTGGTGATTTTCTCCACCTCTCTTCTTTCCGGTAAGTACCCATGGCTCCTTGCTTCAAGCATTATCCGTATATTATGTCTTGATTTTTAACTTTGTACCTAATATAAAAGTTTGACTCCTACGACTTTTCGACTTGGGTTTTCCCAGAAAATCAGCTGAAAAACTGGGTTACGAATTGATACGGGGTAGTAGTTTTCGAGAAAGCAACTTGGTAGACGTTGATTTCTTGTTATATAATTTATGAATGAAAGAAGTATAGAAAGAAGACGCATCTCCTGGTTGAACAACCTAAAGCAGTGGTACAACAGTAGCTCTGTTGATTTGTTCAGATCCGCAGCTTCAAAGATAAAAATCGCCATGATGATAGCCAACCTTCTTAAAGGAGACGGCACGTAAAGAAGAAAAAGAATTTATGAATTTTGTGGAGCAAAAGCATCGCTGTGTGTTACTACGAGACTTTTACTCCCCTTGAGAAATAATGTGGTTTGGAAATCAACAACCTAATTATGTAATTAACGATCCATGCAGAAGTCTACACCCACTTCTCGGATGCCTTCTGCGCGACTTGCGGCTTTGAGTTTATTACGAAAATCTTGTGGCAGTCAGTAGTTACAAAAATTATCAGAGATTTTGTTGATAAAGAGGGTGTATTCGCCTTGTCATGTAACCAGAAAGTTTTAGGTAACTTGGGGTAAACCGTATTGTGATTTAATGCCATTCTGAGACACTTGTTCTGTATCACCTGCAGGGAGTGAAAATTATTGTAATGATTTTCATACTTATTTAAACAATAAACGGGTGGGATAAATTTCAAAACAATCGGTGGGTTCACTTACTTAATTTATTTAAACACTAAATTACTCACTAACACTTAATATTTATATACAGCATATTCACTTAAACTAATTTATATAAGCACTTAACTGTTCGGTGTATTTTTGTTTATTTCTCGAGATCACTTTATTCACTCCACTCATCCGCTGATCGGTCCTTTATTTATAATAAAGCTTTTCTCACTAGAAAATTCCGAACTGCGGCTTACACACACAAAAACAATTGGTTCTGGCATTTTCTAGATAAGTCTGGCCATAAAAACAATGTTTAAATAAGATAGTCGTAAACAGTTATAAAAAAACTGCGTATCCGCCATAATTTTAATTTTCATACCTGGCTTAAACAGAGTCGGATTTAGGGTCTACTAACATTACCCCCTCCTTAAATGGAAGTTACTCCTGGAACTTTTGTGTAGCCGAGACTGGATGTTTGAATCGGCAACTGGCTCCATTTCTACACTTTCCGATCTTATGGAAATAGCAGGGCACCGTCTTCATCGGATACTGATAACGGGGGTTGTAGCTGCAAATTAATATCTGGACACCGGTATCTCTAAAGATAACCTCTACCATGTTCCTGATAACTCGCCAATCCAACTGGTTAGTCGCTATCTTAGGCATAGCCAGTTTCTTCACGCTGGATTCCAACACATGGTCTCGTAGGTTTCAAAGTGCTTCCCACACATCGCGGTAGGTAGATCGATCTTGAAATTCATTTTTAGTTACCACGTAGAAGACGTACCGCGAATTATGTTTCAGTTTCAGTGTCTTGCCAGGGGCTGGAATCTGGTCTTCAAGTTTTTCTAATTGCCCGAACTTCCTTCGAAAGACGGTTGCCAACCCTCGTGCGTTCTTGATACGGGCGGGGATGTTGTATGCCAGTGAATAATCTTCCGGGAGAGTGAACAAATCTTCTTGTTGTTCCGAAGTGACTCCATATCTAGCTTTCCCGGTACCTCCATACATGCCCATATATTCATCGAAGGTAGGGGGGTCAGACACATCTCGAATAAGATTTACTCCTTCCTCCAGGTCATGGTCTCCTTCGAATGACGTTAGTCAGTTTTGGTGAACTACTTTTGGTTTTCCGTTGGGGATCTTGCTTATGCGATATATAACATCATTGATCCTTTTCTTGATTAAGTATGGACCTTCCCAGGATTTTTGTAATTTTGGAGAAAATCGTTTTCTCCTCGTCGGGTTGTGTAACCATACTTTGTCCCCTTTTTCAAAAACGCCTTCTGTAGCCTGCGTGTCGTACCGAATTTTCATTCTGTCGCTGGCAACTTGAAGATTTGTTCGAAGTAATTCATAAATATCGTCCAGCCTTCTTCTCAATTGGATCACGTAGTCTTCGCCTGCTAGATCCTCTCCAGGCCGGCAGCCAAATGCCAGGTCACAAGGAAGCCTCATTTCACGTCCAAACAGGATTTTTGCCGGTGTTTCACCCGTGGACTCATTGACGGCAGATCGATAAGCCAATGCGAATAGGGAAATATATTGGTCCCAATCTCTCTGATGGCTGGATACTACTTTGGACAGGTATTTTCCAATAGTCCTGTTCATTCTCTCGACCATTCCATCTAACTGTGGATGTAATTCTGTTGTCCTGGTCTTCTTCATTCCCAGCTTTTCGCAAATCTCCTGGAATAGATGGCTTTCAAAATTTCTTCCCTGGTCACTGTGGACTTCCAAGGGCACTCCATATCGGCTCATGAATTATTTCACCAATTCATCCGCGACAGTTGTGGCCTCTTGATTCGGGATCGCGTAAATTCCCACCCACTTTGTGAAATAATGCATTACAACCAGTATGTATTTGCTACCATTTTCTGTCGTCGGAAATGGTCCAGCGATATCTAAAGCAATCCTTTCGAAAGGGCTTTCAATATTGTACTGTTTCATGGGTGCCTTTCTGTTGCGATGTGGTCCATTACTCCACAAGTCGTACATTTATTACACCAGTCCTTCACATCGTCGGAGCTATTCATCCAATGAAACCTTTCACAGAGTCGCTGAAGGGTTTTTTTCACTCGCAGATGACCTTCCGATGGACTGTCGTGTAACTTCTTCAGTACCTCAGGTACTCTCGTTCTAGGGATAACTAATTGTCTCCACATCTCGGAACCATCATCGTTTTCGAGGACTCCTTTCAACAGCCCTCCTTCCAGGACAAAAGAGTCCCACTGAGCCCAATATGCCGCGAGTGTCGGTGAAAATCTTGACACTTCTTGCCATGTAGGTCGCCGATTTTCTTCCTTCCATTGCCGGATCATCTCCAGGTGAGGATCATTCTCCTGATCTTCTCTGATCCTGGTGGGTGACCATTCCTCGTTGACTACTGTAATTCTTGAAACTGCAACTTCCTTAGATTTCGACATGTTGCATTGTGAATAGTCTACAAGGCATGACCGTCTAGGCAAAGAGTTGGCTTTTCGGTGATTCACATCAGCTGGATGTTCGTCCCCGTCTGATTTCCCCTGTGACTGGAGCTCTTGGGTTACAGGAGTCTTGACGCGCTTAGACGGACTGCGTACGTGCTTTGGCTCGCCACACTTCCGGCATTTGATCTTCTTCGGCCTACATTTGTTGTACCACGAGCCCTTCGGGGCTGCTTTGCATTTGAGAGGTTCTTGGTTTGCAGGAGTCGTAGGACGCGTACACGAACTGCGTGCATGCTCTAGCTTGCCACAATTACAACACCTGATTTTATTCGGCTTCTTGTCTACCATTCCTTTCAACAAGTTGACGACCTGGTCAATTCTGTCATCGTCATCTTCTTCCTGTATGGTCCTACCTTTGTTGTATTCCGAAGCCATAGTGGCTGCTTCATATTCAAGAGCAGCAGTCAATGTATCCACCAATGTTTCAGGATGAGCTAATCGAAGCTTCTTCTCCATATCGTGGTCACATAAGCCGTCAATAAAGGCCTGGATGCCTAAACATTCCATCATGTTATCTGGTGCTGATGGATAAGCAAATCGAACTAGTCGGGCTATATCCATTTCAAACTCTTGAAGGGATTCGTCACGTTTCCGCCTTCGATTCTTCAGCTGAAATCTGTACAAATGTTCGTGACTATATCGTATGTCCAACCTCTTCTTCAGCTGCTCGAAGTCATCCGTTTCTTCCAAAGGTATCGTCTGAAGTACATCTAAGGCATCTCCGCGAAGCGCGATGGTTAGGTTCACTGCCTTCTCCTTATCGGACCAATTATTAACTCTAGCGGCTGCTTCAAACTGTTTTACGTAATTGGTCCTCGACATCTTTCCATCGAACGTTGGGGCCTTGACTCGGGTAACACTGCCAATGTCTTCTAGCTTAGGGTGTGTTTCTGGCTTGCAAGGTTTTGTTTGCTCGGTCTTCGTTTCTCCCGCTGGCGTGTCTTGAGTCCTTATATCTGTCATCTTTTCCTCTAACTCCTTGATTTTTGCGTTTATCGTTGTTATCTTATTATCGATTTCAGATTTTAGAGACGAAATTTCATTTTCAACGTCAGCGGCAATGTCGTTTTTCATTAATAAGATATCGGCAGATATATCGTTCTTCGAAGTAGAAATATCGTTCTTTATAGCCGAAATATCGCTTTCACATTCGTTGAAATCTTCTCTTCCATGGCAAAAATCTTCTCGTCCATGTTCTCTTCCATGGCAGAAATCTTCTCGTCCATGCTAGCAGGAATAGACGAGATTAAGGTGGAAGCCTCGTCGGTATATAAAACGGTTTCTGGATCAAAGCCGTCATTTTCCAGTGCCACTTTAAGTCTTTCTACTAATTCACTTTTCTTGCCGGACGTTTCCAGCTCACGATCTTACAATTCTGCTCTTAGTTCCGCCACTTTGAGGTCACATAGTCTATTGGCCATTTTTACGTAGCAATTTATTTATATTATCCCACTTCTGACACCAATGTACTGTTTTTTTTTTCATTTAAACAATAAACGGGTGGGATAAATTTTAAAACACTCGGTGGGTTCATTTACTTAATTTATTTAAACACTAAATTACTCACTAACACTTAATTTATATATACAGTATATTCACTTAAACTAATTTATATAAACACTTAACTGTTCGGTGTATTTTTGTTCACTTCTCGAGATCACTTTATGCACTCCACTCATCCGCTGATCGGTCCTTTATTTATATTAAAGCCTTTTTTTCACTAGAAAATTCCGAAATGCGGCTTACACACACAAAAACAATTGGTTCTGGCATTTTCTAGATAAGTCTGGCCATAAAAACAATGTTTAAATAAGATAGTCGTAAACAGTTATAAAAAAACTGCGTATCCGCCATAATTTTAATTTTCATACCTGGCTTAGACAGAGTCGGATTTAGGGTCTATACCAGTGTGCTGTTTCGTAACATTATATTTGGTGCCCGTGTAATATATAGATGCAGCGTAAGTGAGTATGGGTTTTATGATTTATTTGTATCTTAAAATTTTGTTTTGACTTGTGAGATTATTGTGTTTACATATAAGTGGATATAGTCGACACATTGCAATCTTAGCCTTTTGTATTTGCTGTGAAATGTGCGCATTTGCAGTGGTATTTCCTTTCATTGTGTACCCTAGGTATTTTTAGGTATTGTTTGGGGTATCATAATGCCCATTCACGCAAAGCTGAGATTGCAATGGATCGGCTTGGCTTTTCTAGCTATTCTCCCGAGTAATAAATACTCTGTTTTGGAGGTGTTAATAGCTAGTTTGTGTCCATTAAAGTAAGCTGTAATTTTGGTTTGTGTTTGTACAGTGTTAAGTGCTTGTTCTAGACTCTTTGCTGTTGCTACAAAACAAGTATCGTCAGCGTACATTGCCGATAGTAATTTAGGGGATGTTAGGAGATCATGGATAAATAGGGAGTATAACAAAGATGATAGAACAGAGCCCTGTGGTACTCCAGGACTTATGTTATATGGACCTGCCACGAAATCATAAATTTTTTAATAAAATTTTGTATTAGTCAAATATGAATGTATAATTTTAGTAAGGTAATCCGGAAATTTTAATTTAAGTAGTTTATATATCAGCCCCTCGAGCCATATGGAATCAAAAGCTTTTTGAACATCTATTGTGACCATGATCGATTTCCGTAAATCATTGATAATAATTTAAAAAAGTAAAGGTCGTAGATTGGAACCTTGTGGTACTCCAGAATTAGCATGATACTATCCTGAAGTATTTCCGTTGAATTTAACATTGAATTGTCTGTTTGATAAGTAGCTCTTAAATATTTGTAACCGCTTCTGCTTTGATAACAAAATATAATGAGTTACTCTAACGAAGTCTGTGTTGACAATGAAGTTTATTTTCCAAGGCATGTGCTGCTCATTCTGTGAATAATAATAAAATAGTGTTGCCTGATTTACCGGACATAAAACTGTGTTTCTCTTCTACTAGACTTTCTTTAACCTAATCAAATAAATTACTATGGATTATTTGTTCATAAAGTTTGACAGGAGTGAACAGAATAGCAACGCCCATGTAATTTTTCATATCATTCTTATTTCCTGATTTATGAATTGGAGTATAACTGGCTAGTTTCCGTTTTGTTGAGAATGTTGATGTTTGCGTGATAAGTCAAAGAAGTGCAAAACGGGCAGTTTAAGCTATTCTCCGCACCCTTCAAGTATATATGGAGATATGTTGTCGATTCCAGCGGACTTTTTGGTTTTAAGTTTTTTTAGAGCATTATCATAATCTGATTCCGTTATTACAGACATTTTAAATATATTGTGATGGCCAGATGTACAACTGAAATTCAAATTGTATTCACACGATTCTGTAGAATGTACGGAGGCAAAAAATTCAGCAAATTTTTCTGTTACATATGTTTCTATAATTTCATAAGAATATAACCACTTCTGCTTCTGAGTTTCCTAGACGAAAAGTATTTCCTGAATTATATTATATTTTCCTGAAAACGGTACTACAAAATTGGGTTGCTTATGGATCGATTATTTTTTTCATTCAAACTTGTTATATTTATATCGAGAAGAAGAAAAATTTCAGTTACTCTAATATATACTATGAAATATCTTTTCATTTCCATAAGTCCAGGATCGGTCATTCCTCAGCATCAACGGGAAACATTGTGGATACATTCAATCCTGTTATTTACTGAATTCTCATGCAAACATTATTTACATAACAAATGGTAATTCTCTATGTCACTAGTGAAATCTCCATGCACTCCCCATTTCATATTCAATATGAAGTAGAATATGTTGATCAAACACGATTTTCCCGTATAAACAGGACAATCAATACACGACCGACGCCAGAAGTCACAATTATATGTCATAAACGAAGCCGAAATTAGAAAAGATGAAATAATTATTCCTATGAAATATTATGAGTATGTCCATGCTACGGACTTACAAGTTACCACTGTCAACTAGAAATCGGCGATTATGGAATTGATTTTCACTTAATCTGGAATTCATTTCCATTGTGGTCTTGCTTTTTCACTCCATAAAAAATATTTTATGAATAAAATTCCAATGAACTGCAACCGAATCAAGAAATGGAATATTCTTCAATATATTTATTACCGATTTTTCATTTAGTCGATCATAAATTAGTATTAGTAGAAATCATTTGAAAAAGTAATTACAGCACATACAGTAGGAGCGAGACAAATAAGTCAAGATCAAGAAGTAACAAAGAACGAGACAAGAAAAATTAGAGAAGAGAACAAACAACAGTTAAGAGAAAATCAAGAAATGAAAGAGAAAAATAAAAATGTGAAAAGGCATATCAAAGAAGTGGGACATAGATTGGAAATATTAGAAAAAGAGAAGAGGATGAAAAATGTTATCTTAAATGGATTAAAAATGGATACTGATGAAAATGTAATAATTAAACAAGCCATAGAGAAGATTTTTGAAGAACAATTACAAGTAGGAACAGAATTGCAAGATGTACGGAAATTAACAGAGGAAAATTGCCTGGTCGAGCTGAGAAACGAAAAGGACAAAGGATTAGTAATGAACAATAAATTCAAGCTGCGAGCACTAAAAAACAAAAGAATTTAGACAAATCACGATATGTCAAAAATGGGAAGAGAAAAGGCAAAATAGATAAAAAAGCTGTCAAGCAAGTAATAGATAAAGGGAAAGAGGTAAAGGTTGGCTACAATAAAATAATGGTGAATGTAATCCTTTGGAGATGGAATAAAGATGTTGAGAAACTTTATATCTTATCAGAAGTGGAAAAACGAGTAACGGCAAATGCAATAAACACGGATAAGAGTAGAAATAACAAAGTAAGGTATAGGGCAGAGAAAGGTTTAAAAATAGCAACCTGGAATGTAAAAGGTACTTTTGAGGAGGGATCGTTTACGCACTTAATACAAGAAATAAAGAAATATGAGTTTCGCATAATATCACTACAGGAGACAAAAAAGAAGGGAAATTGAATGAAGTCAATTGACGCGTATTTATCCCTTAATATTGGTGGTCGTAACATATTATTTGGTAAAGGATTCGTATTGCACAAAAAATTGAAGTCTATTACAGTAGAATGTACAATGAAGTACAAATCAACGAGTAATTTTATAGTGAACTAAAATAATGAGTATGAGAGGATAGGAAAATATGACCTGAAAATAATACTTGGTGATGCAAATGCTAAGGTGGAAAAGGAAACAATTTATCAGCCAACGATGAGAAAGTATAGTAAACATGGAGAAACAAATGCAAATGGACATTGATTGATTTTGCAAAAGAAAAAATATCAGAATAAAAAGCATTTCATTTGGTTCATACATAAGGGAACTTCGCGATCACCATAATGGATCGACTATAAATCAAATAGTCCATGTACTAATAGAAGGGAATGCCAGACAAGATATAAAACAAAAATTTGAAGCTATAGAGAACCAGACGCGTATACTGATCACTTTTTAATAGGAATTCAAATGAAACAAGAAATACCAGAACTAAAAAATAGAAAGAAAAAAGAGGTGAGAAGGAGTTTTAATAGACTTCAGGAAAATGAGGCAAAGAAGATATATAAAATGAAATTAGAAAGAGAATTGGAAGAGATGCATGAAAGTAGCGACAGGTAGGAGAGGATTAAAAGAATGGTTCAGGCGGTAGAAGAGTGTGAACCGGAAAGCAAGACCGAAAAACGTGAATGGTTCGACCAAGAATGTAAAAATGATCTAAAAGAAAGGAATTAGAGGAAAGAATATATGCTAAAGCACAACACAGTCTAAAAATATATATGAACAAGAAAGAAGGAGGTGCAACAGAATATTATGAGGAAAAAGGGAATAGCAAAAGCAGCGCATCGAAGAGATAGAAAAAAACAACCAAAGCAACGAAATACGGAAAATGTACAGAGGTATCAAAGAGTTCAAAAATTGATATCAAGGGAAGAGTCAGTTCATGAAAGATGAAGAAGGTAGGCTTACAGCTGGACAATGCCAAATACTAAAAAGGTGGAAGGAATACTTTGAAGAATTACTGAGATCGCAGAACAACTAAAATAGCACAGCAAAAGTAGTAGAACTAGAAGAAACAGAAGCGAACGAATATGTACCGAGAATAGAACAGGTAAAGGAGATTATAGATAAACTCAGAAATAACAAAAGTGCTGGTAACGATAACCTAACAGCTGAAATGTTTTAATATGGTGGGGAAAACTTAATTTATTGCATGCACAAACTAATGGAAGTAATATAGAAATAGGAAAACATGTCGGAACAGTGATAAGAAGCCATCATATTCTAGATACACGAGAAAGGTGAGACATTGGTTTGTGAAAACTACATAGGCATACCACTGTTAAATATAGCTTACAAAGTACTTGTCTTATATCTAAAGAACTTATTATTACCAAAAATGGAGAACGTAGTCTGTGGATTTCATAAAGAAAGATCAGTGGTCGATCAAATATTTACACAGGGAAATCCAGACTGATAGCTATGAATTTCATAAAGATACCCACATAATATTAATAGATTTTAAGCAAGTCTTCGATAGAGTCAAAGGATCCAAGTTCTATCCAGCATTAAAAGAATAGGGAGTGAATGATAAAAGTAACATTAGAAGAGACAAAATGCTGTGTAAGAGTAGGAAACGAAGCAACAAAAATTTTTGTGGGAGGGAAGGAGTGAGACAAGGTGACCTTTTATCTTCAACGCTGTTTAATTTTGTTCTGGAATATATCATAAACGACATCAGTGCCTAGCATTTGCAGACGACATTGCGATAGTGATAAGAAGCAAAAAAGAGTTAAGAGAAGTAGGAATACGACTTGAACAAAGTGCAGAAACAATGAGGCTGGAAATAAACGAAAAGAAGACGGATTATTTGGAATGGATTATGAGTGAAGGAGATGAAGATATGAAATTTGAAATGAACACTGGAATAGGAGAAAATTACAATTTTTGAGAAGTAGAATCGGTTAAGTACATTGGCGCAGAATTCACTAGGGAACCTAATTATAAAAAAGAAATACAAAACTGTACCCTGAAGGGAAATATATTTATTCATAAGTTAAAGAATGTGCTTTATAGTAATAGTGCTAAGATAAGAATATACAAATCAGTTCTGATACCTATAGTATTATTTGGTAGGGAAACTTGGACCATGGATACAGGAGAGCAAAGACTGTTAGCCACTTGGGAAAGAAAGTGTCTACGCAGAATTTATAAAGGAAAGTAAATAGGTGAAATATGGCAAAGGTGTACGAATAAGGAGCTAAGAGAATTATTTAATCAACCTGACCCACTATGCAAATAAATATTACAGTTATCTTAATTCAACATCACATTGTGATAATGTTCTTCCCTTTTTCCTCTTGTTTTCATCACATGCACATCTATACAACCGCTTATGCCCAGCTTGTGACTGTTAACTTTTGTGATGTCTCAACTTAACTTCTCAGCGATGTTAAAGCGCTGCTTCTTTACATTAATGTGATGTTACTAGAACTTCCTCAAAAGAAAGTCTTTATAACGAACTAGAAACAACATTTCTGTTTTATTCTGGAATGCCTTTTAACATCTTGTCGATTTTATTGCAATGTCTAAAAAATAACATCTTACCAATGATCTAAATGCGACATTTCAAAAACAATACAGTATATTCTGTTAGATGTTGTATGGATATTACTTGAACCTCTAAATAATATACCTCAAACATTCTAGATGACATCTTATAGATGTTTCTGTGCCTAATCAGCAAATACAGGGTAAACGACTAAGAAGGCCGGCTGTCGGCCATATTTCAAAAAATAGTCATGGTACAACTTTAAACAAATACCTTCAGGAGAATGACCCTGAAAAATCGCTGGCAAATATTTTTAAGTTCCTAAAATATCTGCTATGGGGTGGAATGAACACTTGAAAACATAATACTGTGATTATCTCCAAAAAAGACATACTAATGGTATCCTAGAAATACAATTTTTGATATATTGATGAGATTATGAAAAAATGTAGTTAGGGAATTTTTGTCCTTATTCTTCAAGTAAGGGATGGGGGAAGGTTCAACCTAAAAAACAAATGGAGTAACACTTTTTTGTTTTTGAATAGATATCAATGTTTTTGGCGTAATTTGAAAGACTTTTTCCTCTTTAATAAGATATGCTTAACAAAAATAACAAAATTGGACAATTTTGTCAACGCTATATGAAAAAGTCGACAATTTTCCCATTTTTCTCGGAAATTTCAAATGTAATGAGGCATTTTTTAAATTCTGATGAAAAGGGGTTAAAAAATAGGAATCTATTCCAAGATATAAGATATACGATATCAGATATAAAAATTTGAAAAATTCTTCAATCTACATTTGAAATTTCCCAGTGGATACAAAATTATCTAATTTTATTATCCATCTTATTAAACAGAAAAACTCTTAAAAGCAGCTAAAATCATTAATATCGGTTAAAAAACCAAAAATGTACACATTTGTTCATAAGTTTGAACCTTCTCCAGTCATTATTAGAAGAATAATGGCAAAACATCTCCTTAATTAAATTTTTTCATAATCTCGTCAATATATCAAAAATTGTATTTTTAGGACACCTTTAGTATGTTTTTTTGGAGTATTGTTTTCGACTATTCATTCCACCCCTAACGGATATTTTATAGACCGCAAAATATTTTCCAGCAATTTCTCAGGATCACTTACCTAAAGGTAATTTTTTTGAAAGCTGTACTATGATTCTTTTCTGAGATATGGCCTACAGTTGTTCACCCTGTACATTAAAAACAAAATAGCAATAGAGGATTTAAATAGTTTAATCACTGTTAGTGAACAGTACAGTAAATTTGAAAAAAAAAGGTACAAAATTAGAAAAAAAAATATCTTGTCCAGGAATCCAACCTAAAAAAAATAAACTTGTGTAACAAGTGTGGAAAGTGGAAACTACTACACTACTACAAAAACTAGAACTAGAGATACTTCATTCAATATTTTTTATACTGTTTAATACAATGTCTGTATCAGACTATCCGAAATAGTTACTTCCCTTTCTTTCCATAATTACCAACTATTTGTTTTTTATTTTATTTATGTAAGTAGCTTCTGAAACATCTTGAACATTGAAAATATCTTCTTCTAGATTCAAATCTCTGCCAATGTTTAATTATTAATAATAATATCTACCCTATTGCAATATTATTTTTGTAGGGTATAATGCATATCTGTGATTTGAAATATTGTGAATCGTTCTTAAAATATACTACTAACCAAAATATTTTAAAAGTTTCAAAAACCCTTATTTTGTAAACTCAATTATATAATGTTAGTGTACAATTCCGCCACCTGGAATTTCAATGTACAATAGCCGATTCAAATCTTGAATGAGTATTAAATTTCAATAATTATGATTTTGGAATGTGTACTTACCGATAACAACTGTTGTTCGTCCATTATAACAAGAATTATAACTAAGTATAGAAACTGTAGCTAAGTAGGAACTAACGAAAACGAAGACCACTTTATTCAAGTACTTCTTTCAAAAAATGTGCTTCCTGCAAATAAAATATAACACAAAACTGAAAACCATCCGCCATTTCATGCTTGTCATTTGTTTCATCAGATAACTACTGTTTGTTTGTTCCTCTTCTGTTTTCTTCTTCTTTTTATCTTACTGTGATGTTTAATATGAGATATTACTGAGAGTTTTATGAACTAACATCGTACAGACGTAATCGGAGGAAGTTACTAAAAATTATTTTGAAAGATGTAAACGTAACTGCAACATGTGATCATCTTAGGAACATGTTAATTTGCAATATTACCGTAACGTTCTGTATGTGACATCAGTGAGAAGTATACAAATTAACATCGTATGAATGCTTCCTATGGGAAGTTGCTAAAAAGAAGTTCATAGGATGTGTATGTAACTGCGAATTCAAGTATTATTGTCTACATCAAAAATATGTTTTATTTACATGACATGGATGTTAATAGAGTTGGTAATAAAATTAAGACATATAGGAGATATCTTATTTACATTTTTAATAAACATCACGAAAAGTCTAAAAAGAACATCACCGAAAAGACTTGTTATTTTTCTTGTTTAGTGGGGATATAATCAGTAACAAAAACATAATAACAATAATAAAACTAGTAACAATAATTAATAAATTAAAAAAGGAACAGTTACATTGGTATGAACATATAATGAGAATGAGCAACCAACGAATAGTTAGGCAGATAATAGAGATAGGTAAAAGAGGAAAAGCAAAAAGGGAGACCAATAAGACAATGGATTGACCAGATAGAGATAATAGAGACAAAATAAACTCTGAAATACATGAGAATACTCGCCAGGGACTGAAAAGCATGATAAAAATGGGTGGAAAAGGACACGGAGTCCCAATCCGACACCTGAAAACGCATGAGGATAAGTCAACAAGAAGAAGTTTTTAATAAAGCATATCAAATATCTTGAGACAAATTGTTGTGAAAAGAGATTGCCTAGGCTAGTTTCACATCAAATATTCTACTAACGCGCGGTTTTAGCATCACCTCTCATTCAGATTGTTTACACTGCGTCCTTTTTTTATTTCATCTCAAGTGTGTTCAGCCATTCTACACAAGGATAAAAATATCAAGAAAAGCATCTGTAACACTGCATTGAAAATGAAATTTCGTGTGTTAAATGCGTTAAAGGTGAATCGACATTATCAAAAACAGAATGAATAGTGGTTGGTGCATTCAAAAGTAGTCGAGATGTGGTTGAATGTTTGCCTCAATTTTGCTGGATATCAACGTCTGCAAATAAACTCAAAATCGCTGAAATAGCAGGAGAAATGTCTGTCTTATGAATGAAATAGTACAATTTGGAATACTGTTTGGACACGACAATAAAGCACTAGTCCACAAGGCTTTTTCGGACGACATTTGTTCATAAATAAGCTTGAATTTATACACCACTATAACTGTTTTGAGAAGCTAGGAGACGTAAAAGAGAATTTGTTGCGATTACCTGAGTCGATTCCTTAGAATGTATTTGGAAAAAAGTTTTCATGAATATATTATTCCTTAGCGTGAGTGTGAGAAAGTGCTCACTTTGAAGAAGATACGATTAATTTGGTTATGTAATTGACCGACTCCCAATAATTTTTTGACAAATTTCCTGGAAGTAGAGTATACATTAGTTGCATGACGTGAAATTTTAACAATATATGCTGGAATAATGGGGCATAAAACTGATAAGATGCTACAATGACAAAACAAATGAATGTGACACTGATAAATACACATCTAAGCAAGAAAGTTATATTGAAAATCATATTTGAAACACATTGTTACGTCAAACTCTTTTTCAAGTATCATGAAGTTCCATTCTAAAAGCATTATTATATCACACATATACAAGGTTTTTAGTGCTTGATTTCAAAGGTTGTCGTGAATAGAGTGATTTGTAGAATACAATTAAAAATATAGATGCAGTTCTCTTTAAAATTACAAAATCTTATTTTTCGAATACCTTATCCGTAGAAGTCTTTGCTAGAATACGATTTGGCTCAAAATTTCTTGAAGCAATTACAATAAAATTTAAAAAAAGTCTGTTCTTATAGATAATTTCAAATGGTTCTCCAAATAATAAAAAATAACTTGTCGGTAAGACAGATTAAAAAGATTCAACTTTCGCACATATATAGTTGTAATATTTTTCATCGAATTAATTCTATGTTTAACCAATCGGTGTCGGTGCAATTACATTACGCCGATTCACGTGAAATGTTAATATTCCTAATTTTTCATGGAATTCAATTTTTAAAGGTTTGCACACATGCATGAATTCCAGTTTTAATATGTAACTGTTGGAGTGAAGCTCGACGCGTTGGCTTTTGAACTTTTATACATAAAGTATTAAAATTAAAGTTTATACGTAAATGTTATTTTGGAATAATATAACCATGTTTTTCACACATTTTTCAAATAACAATTTTATATTACGACAACTATTGGAAAATTTTTTCATTCCACTTATGGTGTGGATCATATCGTCATTACAATGGGGCATTATAATTGCATCCGCACTATTTTATAGTTGTACTGCCGTCTTGGAGGAATGCAGTTTAGGGTTCGATATTTGTGTCTAAACTACGTTTTTTAATTGTTACTCTAAGTTCATTAAGATAGAATACTAATTGTGAATTCATCGTAACTTCGTACTCTCAAGCGAAAATTCAATGCAACATAATGAAGAGAGCAAATCAGAACTATTTTGATCATGTCGTATACTCATCAAGAAAACTATTCAATCAATTCCTCCATTATTTTAATTCCATTAAACTGTCATCATTAACGTCTTATTAAAAATGCAAAGCTTCATTATGTGTATTTGTCGTCTCCATGTTATTTTGATCATTTACAATAAAAGTAGTAATGCCTATAGTAATAATAACTATAATAATAACGCTAGTAATCTTGATGAAAGAGGAAATAATGATAATTATAGTCACCAAAACATTGACAACGACAACAAATTAAGTAACTATGACAAAGATGATACCAATAATAGAACTTTAATTAACCACTTTAATAAATAAAAATAATGGAAAAATAAACTGTAGGATTTGCTATAAAATAAACTTGTAATGAAATATCAAAAGCATTACAGAAAAATAAATAGAACTGGAAGAAGAGTTTGAAAAATTGGAAGTTGATATATTGGGAATAAGAGAAACAAAGAAAAAAGGAAGAGGTATGCAAACGATGGCCAAAAACAATATACTAATATACAGCGGTGTCCCACAAGAAAAAAGAGTGGCCGGAGAAGTAGGGTGTATAATAAACAAGAAATTAGAAGAACAAATAAGTTGGAAATCATGGTCGGAAAGGATACTTACAATCGAAATGGAAACGAGGCAAAACCAAAAGAAAACCATCACTTTAACGATTGGATATTGTGAAGGGGTTACAAGAATCGTAAATAAAATTCGTGCACACATCGCGGAGATTAAGGGTATTTTTGGGGGGTAGAAAATCATATTATTGCAATTTCCGGCGGAAGTTGGGGTCAAAATGAGAAGATCTCAATACAAAAGTTGTAGATTATTAAGAAATGAAAAACTTTTGAGAAGATCACTGTTTAACATAACCTCAACATTTCCAGAAAATAGCGAAAACCGTCTTTTTTGTTTTATATTTTTCATTTCCTCAGAAGTAATTCAATTTAAATAAAAATTTCAGAAAATATACCTTTTTGTTTTCCTAATAATCACAATTTTTGTCAAGTAAACAAATCTAGTTTAAAAGATATGCAATTTTTCCGAAAAGAAAAATGGACTTCAGAAAATCATCGTACAGGGTTTATTCAAAGCTGATTTTTTTGTTTCTACATCTACTTTAATATAAAATAAAGATATGTAAGCGGCACGACTGGTGGAAGAGGGTAAGCGACCACTATTGGTTTAGGTGCTCCGCCGACATATCACTGACAGATCGACAAAAAAGTAAAATGCAGGCGACAGAACTGAAATATTTAAGAAAAGACAGGGGTGTGACAAAAAAATATAGAATAAAAAATATAGATATAAGAAATGGCCTACAACCTACATTAGACTTAATAGAAGAAAGACAATTGCAATGGTGGGGACACTTACAACGCATGAAAGAAGAACGACCTGTTACGAGAGTATGGAAAGCGAAAATTGAAAAAAACATAAAGAGGGGCAGACCAATGAAATCGTGGGATAAGGTCATGGCCGGAATATTGATTGAACGAGGAAAAATCTGCAAAGAAGCAAGGACCTAGCTCAGAATAGGAATTAATGCAAACATATCCATCAATACCCCACACCAGCAAGTGGTAGAAGGGTTTACAGATTATATATATAATACAGTGTCTCGTATAAATTAAATTTCTATGTTCACAGTCACCGTTACAGACATTTATTCCTCAAATTTTGACCTATTCTTCCTCGGAATACATACTTTTCCGAGCATAAAATTCTCGGCACGCCTCAATTGGAAGTTATTTCGAATTTTGCTGCAGTAGCAAATTTTATCAATTGTTTCGATAAGCGTTTGACAAAAGAATGCCCCTCATCCAAATTCCTGAAAACATTTCAAGCACAGTTTTAGTCTTTGTTGTTTTATTTTTTGACTACTGCAAATTGTCCTAATTCACATTAACAAATATCTTTTTTTCACTTCATTTTGGAGTCCAACTTTCACGTGGCTTTCCGTGATATTGAGGTAACTTGGTGATTGCCAAACTTACAATGCTTTACGGGAGGTTGCTGTCTTGGATGCTATTAAGGACTGACTTTTTTGTAACACATCTGTTTCGATTACTATGAATAATGGAAATTATCAAACACTAGATCAGACCTTCCGTTTTTCTTGTGTATCTTCTCATAATGGAAAAATATTTTCTTTTATCGAAGTCAAATAAATATGTGCATAGTTTCGAGTCTATGCTTTCTCCAGCCTCTTTGATTCTGATTAAAAACTTATAGAAAACCCCCATTGTCCATTTAAATGAGTTCCGCTTCAGATACTTTATTATTGACACGATCTTCTCAATGTATTCGTTATTTTTCAGTACACTCGTGTATTTGGGCTATTCTCAACTATTTTTTGTTCATTTCATATATTCTATAAATGTTTAATAGGCAATTATTCACTTCGTTCAAATAACTAGGAAATTGATACATAGAAATTGAGTATTAAAGCGGAGGAAAATTAACATTTTGTGAAACTGGTTTCCTAGTACAATATAAACGGTTTTAAACATTAAAACTTTTCCACATAAATTAACCCTTTCAGGGCCAACTGCGCAGAAGTGATTTTGAAAAAATTTTTGCTTCAGAATTGATTTATCATATTTTTTTATGATTTTTAGTACCGATATACATATATATATTGTGATAATAGTATCTTTTATTTATTTAATTGTTTATATTATTTATTGTAATTTTAGTTGTTGAGCGCCAGATGAAATTAATGAAATAATAAATGAATGTCTGTTTAGTTTAAAAAATAAAAGGCCAGCTAACTTCAGTCCTCAAGATGAAACTCTTAATCATTTGTAGGGAATTATCGTGAGTAAGGATACGTTTATATTTAAATTTCAAACTTCAAAATATTTAAGATGTTATATAATTTATAATGAAAAAAAATATTTACACTAACTGTTACTTATTATTTTCCAATAATTTTTAAATAGATCTAAATAGCATTCAATACGACTCTGTACTACTAATAAATACCTTGGCCAATGGTTTTAACTATCTTACTGAATAATATTTAAAGGTTATGAGAAATTATATTGAAATTATCGGAAAGTTCCTTCTTTTTTTTATATTAGTTATAAATCTATTCAGTAAAATTTGTTATAATATTTTTATCTAAAATTTGTTGAGTAACTTTTTATCTGGTCGTTGAATTTTATGTGAAATATATCAAAAAAATTATCATTTGAATTGACACAAGTCCGATCAGATAAAAAGGTTATGTACTAAGTTTTGACAGTTCCTTTGTGAAAAATAGAAATGATATGAATTTAGTTTTCGTGAATTTACCTTACAGTTTGTAATTATGCACTGGATTCTTCTTCGATGTTTCTTAATTTAATTAGGTGTAGTAATGAACTGAACCAAAATTCAGTTCTATGTCCTTGCTGGATACCGAAGACTGCTTCTCCGTAGTTCCAGTAAGTAATGTTTTATTATATTTACTTATGTTGTGATCAAATACTTTTTCTCCTCTTTATTTAATCTACAATATTCTCCACTAGTGTTATTGTACTCTGAAGTAATACTTGATTGATTTTACTTATATTTGAGAATAATTTCTTCTACAGCTTTTCTTATATTTCAACATGTATCTTCTTTCTTTAGTTTTCTTATTATAATCTTATTTGATTCTTCTGAATGTCTCTATTTTAATAATCTCTTTAGAAATCTCTCTCAATTTTCTTCCCTTCTTTTCAATCAAAAATCCATCAACAAACTCCCCCGATTCCCCTTAGCAACCATCAACATTTTATTTACATTCACACTAGATGTAACTTTTAATTTTATATTTTGACTAAATGACCTAGCACACTTCACTTGCACACTTCAAAGTTTCTTATCTAATGGTTTTACAATAGATTAAGATTAAAATCGTTATAACAAATTATTGGATTAATAATAAGTATAGAATTAGATTAATTTGAGAATTAAAATTTTAGTTCAATATATATATATATATATATATATATATATATATATATATATATATATATATCACATTTTCAAAAAATTTCACGTCCAATGGAATAGACAAAACCGACATATGGACATATTTGAATATGAAATAAATTTGACAAAATCGCAAAGTGAAATTTTAAAAAACAATTTCGTCCCTTAACGAAACAAAAATCAACTTTACACTTAATACAAAAAGTATGAGTTTTTTTGTACATTCTTCCAATTTACAACGTGCGGCTTCCTTCTTTTCGTCATATTCTGGAAGATATCCATAGCCATCAAATCTAAATTCATTCAGAGGTTTTGTTTCAACCTTTTTCTGTTTCAGTGAAGTATTGCCTTAAGAAGGTCGTCCACGTTTGGGGGGTTCTTTATGTAAAATTAAGTACTCACCGATATTTTGTCGGAATCCCAGCAGATCCTCCTCTCAGGGTCCACTTTTTAGATCTTATATGGGAACGGTATGAACTTAGTAAAAAATCTACTTTATCTACGCCTCTCATGTTGTTATTGTAGATTTTCACACACTCAGGTCGGTTTACTTCAATATATTTTTTTTCAGTTTTTTCCCAACGACGACAGTTGTCTAAAGTACCTTGTCTAATATAATTAGATGCAATGATGACTGGCTTGTTATCATACCATTTTGTGATTACCACTCCATCTTCGCTAACTGCAGTATAACAGGAACCTCTTTCCTTTTGTTTCATTACTTTGTCAAAAGGTAACGGTGGATTACTGAATCTGTTTAGCCTAACAGTTTCTATTGCAAATATAGATTTCTTATTTAGATATTGGAACAACTGATAATTACTGAAATAATTATCAAAATGAAGTCCGTGATTTGGAGATCCGATTCTTTGTGCAACATGCATGACAACGCTAGCACTTGACCCTAAACTCTTAAACTCAGGCTTTGTTTCAATTGTTGATCCTTGATAAATGAGAAAATCATAGACTAGCCGCTTTGACCTTCCAATATATATATATATATATATATATATATATATATATATATATATATATATATATTTAAAACCCCATTTTTTTGGTTTGTTTTTTATGTATTGCTTGATGTTGATTTGTCCTTTAAAATGAACGATATGTTCATCTATGCAAAGATTAGTTTAGAATAAAAGTTCAAGACACCTGCTTCGTATGCAATCGTAGAGTGGTCTGACTTTCTATACTCTGTCTGAACTTCCATCTTCTCTAGCAGTAATGTCAACCAAGTGAATACTTTGTCGCAATTTTGAAAACCGTTTTAGTGCAGCATTTGTAGGGATAAATTTGGTGAGTTGCTTCTGATTGACATATAAATTAGTTTTGTCCGACATTTCTGCAAATATATAGCTTGGAATATATCTCTCAAATATTTTTATAGGTTCTGGAAGATCAATCACGTTTTCACTGTGCGGTGTAGCCCATCTAATTTGCCTTGTTTCATAAACTGCATTTTTCAACGCATTTTTTATCTGCCACACTATATTTTTCATAAAACATTTGAGCATTTCCCGAATCTGCTTTTTTACGCAGCACCTGCTTCTCTTGTGGTAGTTCTGTCTCTGTAGTCACCTGTTCTGATTCTAATGTTTCTACATTCGTAAGTTGACTACCGCTGATTTCCATATAATCAGCACCCTCCACTCTTAGCTGACTTTCACTGTTGTTCATATCTTCTGCATCAGTCTCCCTTACACAAACTAAAAAATAACTCTTACCGTTTGGACATCTGAAAACATTTAAATCTTTACCAAGTCCGGCTCATTTTCAGAATCTTCGTCTCCCTCTGAAAGCCTCCCATCTTCCATACTTTCCCATTCCCAGCCATCGTCCTCATCAGATAGTAGTTCAATATCGGAGAGATCATCATTTTCTAGTAATTTTAGCAGTTCGTCTTCGGTCACATATTTTTTTCTACTACTCATCATAAACTGAGAAAAAGAATACACTTAAAACTATTGACCTAAAAGATTTTTGTCCATCCCAGTGGACGTTCAAATGAAAACAATAATATGTATCAATAATATGTTACTGCAAATGGTTAGTTGTGATAAAAACTAATAATTATTTATATACTTACGAATTATCACAAATTCCGGTAAATTTTGTTTATTTACAACGTTTTATAACCTAAACTGCACACCCGTGTTTTGCTTACTACCGCGGCATCCAAACAACTGACTGAACATTGGCGGGAATAAAATTTGGTAGTCAATCAGAGACGTCATCCGCGATTCTAACGTATTATATGCATGTGTACATTGCAGTAGACGAAATGTTGTGAGCTTAAAATATATTTTATAATTCGCGTATAAAAGAGACTTCATTATAACATTGTTTACAGTGTCACAATGAAACTCTTTGTAATTTTTAGTGTAAAGTTGGTTATTGTATTTAGTTATATTTTTATTTGACATTTGACTTTAACCTTGAAAAACATTATAAATAAAATGGTCTAGCGTTGTTCTAGCTAGCAAATTATTATATATTATTTGTATATTAAAAATATTAATGAATTAATTACGCTAACGTTTATTAATGAATGATTTGTCAATTGTTTATTTTTATATTGTATAGGATCAATATATAGGTATAGAAAACGTTCGATTTTTGGGATGAATTACCAGATATCTATGTGAAGATGTATTACAGAAATAATTATGTTCATGATATAATATAAATAGATCGCAAGAGCATATACGAAGAAGTTCTTTTTTAAACAAATAATCATTCTCTTTTTGCTTGAATGAAAGTTTGTTTACAATTTACACAATTATTTGGTTATAATATGTCAAAAGTCCGAAGTGCTGAATAAAACTATCTGTGATCTAACCAATTAGGAATCTACAGAATTGCCAACTTAAATTCAAACCACTCCTCCTAGTTTAAAAACAGGGATTATATGGAATTCTATTTTATTTAAACAATTAAATAAATGCGAATTATAAAAAAACTTGTGTAAAACTTGTGCCACAATGACTTTCTGTAGTACTCGTGATTTTCACAACACACCGCTTCGCGACAACAGGTGTTGTGGTACTTAAGTACCACAACACCTGTTGTACAGGCAATGGTGAGCTAAAAATCATAACGGTTCATCTGTGAGATGTCCTGAACAATATTCAATTATAAAATTGGTGACTTGTTGCGCTTAGGAGGCTGTATTGTGCTAACAAGACGTGTTACGAAAAGTGGCCGCTAACGACGACGACATACACACAGGATTTTTTTCCTAAAAACCATTTTTGCGCGTTGTTCTTGCTTAAAAACGTAAAAATAACTCAAAAAAATCCAAAATTCTAACTTTTTTGGGGTGAACCAATATTTTCCTCGCATATTAGATACGGAAAAGTAATAACCAATCATTCTAATCGATCCTCCGGTGCAAGCAATTTGACAAAATCTGGAGCCAACTTACAAGGAGTTATTCAAACTACTGGAATTCTTCAGCATCTCTTAAGCCATACTTAAAGCTAAGCAATGAATATCACTTAACATCGTTGAAAAAATTAGAGAAAACGCTGCCGTCCATTACCAGGTAATGTTTCATAAATTACTTACAATTATTGTAAATATTAAAACAAAGTAAATAATTCCTTTTTACTCCTACACTATAAGTTGTTAATTAAATGCAAATTTTCTGTTTCATAAAGATACTCATTATAACACTGGTTTTCATTATAAAACTCACCAATAGAAATCTAAATTTTTAAATAACCATGTAGGCAGACCCAATATTTTCTGTAGAATATTTGACAGTTTCAAATCGTCAAATATTTTAAGGACAATTTCATAATAAATATTCTTGACACGAAAACCAAAACAGCCTCTACAGTCACAGGAAAATACTACAATATTTTTAAAAAATATATAAATTTACGCCCAATAGATTGTAACACACAATCTTTTTTCATTTGCTGCCGAAACGGAAAGTGTGTACAACAAAATATTGGTATAAATCAATTCGGGAATTAATTAATGTCATAAGCAAATGCTCCTTCAGATATCTTATTCTTTTTTAAAAATATATTTCGGACGTACGATTCTATTAAAATGAAATCTACTGTTCCGACACTTACTGTGTGGAATCTACTCATATTACTTTTTCAAATGAAACTTACTGTTTCTAAACAATTCCACAATATAATTAAAAATTGATAAAATCTAAAATATTGATATTATTAAATATCATCGTCAGAATGACGAAACAGTTAGTTTCAAGTAAAAAAGTCATATTATAAAATTTATTCTTTAAATATATCGTTCCTCCCTCCTCTCTTTCGTTGTAATTATGGATGGATGAGTTTCAGTAATTTGTTTCAATCATTAGAACCAATAAAATGGACTCAGTCGTTACTGATGTTATATAAAGTATTTACACAGTTAATTTCTCGAGAGATATTGTAAACTTAATTTGATTTCATAGTTATCGTTTGCTGTATGATAAAGATTTATTTCTTATCGAAATGTTGGTAAATTGCTTGTCTACGCTTGTGTTAAAAACTCCTCCTCTTTCCTGTCTGTCCGATGGGAACCAGCAATTAGTTTTCTAACAAAAGAACGGAGAAACGTGTCTAAAGAAGCCTCAGAAAATTCGAAAACTCGAAAGTGATGAGAAATAGCGACACTCACATGCACACTGGGGCAGCTGCTAGCCACATTCCCACAATTTCTGGATGGTCTTTCATTGAAAACAAATGAAAACATTTGAAATCTACAGTTTATTATAATAGATTGGGTTAATTGGGAAATTGTTACTAGTAAAGGGTGATTGGAGGGATTTGAAGGGTATTTTAATGAATTTCATAGAATGAAAATAATTTTCTGAAAAATACAAAAAATAATTTTTGCTCCTAGCCACTAACATTCCTATTGATGCATATCGTTTACAAACTATCTGAATGGTTCTCCCTTACAGAATTGAATGAAAGAGCTTGAATATGTCTATTTTCATATTATTCATGCTATCTAGGAGAAATTTAATTATGAATTTCTACAAAAATGTATACAATATTACCTGCAACTGACAACTCCAACTTTTGCGTGTGACTGAAATATTGGAATGAAATTCAATTGGTAGTGACAATAATTATATAAAAATAAACTTTGAAGAATTTTTATTAATGTCTACAGTGAAACTTCTCCATAACTGACACCAGCGGGGCAAAATAATTGTTCATTGTGTAGAGTTGTCGATAAATCAGTTGAAATAATATATTCTATTTGATTGATCTTTAATTATACAATCACCAAAGATATTTTTCCCCACACGATAATAATGTCAGTGTTTCCTCAGCAGATTTCTCACAGTGCACTTTTCATCACGAAATGTAAAAGTTTTACTTGGTAAGGCTCGATAATAAAGACCAGTCTCAGCAGTGTTATATACCGTCAAACGGGGTTAAGTGAATCAAAAAATGAAGTTATTTTGCAATAACTATTATTCCATTAACAGAAAAATTCCGTAAAAATCAATCAAGATTCTTTACGTCCTTGTCAATTATATTCTATATTTATAAATGTCCTACCGCCAATGGCGGCCCATTTACTTTTTTCCAAAGTGTGATTCACTTTACCTACCACTATGGGGTAAATTGAATCGGGTATTAAACTGGACGATTGATTTACTTTTAAAGCACTTGGGGCAAAGTGAATCGTTACACATGTTTTAAATAAACAAAAATGATTACAAGATAAAAATTCGAACAAAAAAAAACACTGAAAATAGACAAACTTAACATTTATTTCATATATTATCACAATATAGAAAACAGAACAAATCGTAACATCCTTCAAATTAAATAAACAATACTAAAACACATGTAAAAACTTATAAAATTATAAAACAACACATAAGAAAAGAAATAAATAAATAAAATAAAAATAAAACATTGCAAAACAAGTGAAACGTAAAAATTATTTGTTTTGCCTATTCTAACTATTGGAACTCATCGGGTTTCAAATTAAACACATAAGTACCCCTTTTTACAAATTTTAAGGTAACTTTACGTATAAACTGAGTTTTGATTATCACTGACAAATCCGGAATATCCAGATAAACAAAATATCCTTCCTGCAATCGACTCCACTTTCCCAATAAAGTGTCGGTCTCTTTTGAGACGGGAAATTTAGCTGGTATATAATCTCCATTTTTCAGCTCCTCGCTATTTGTACTCAAGGAGGACAATGGTTCTATATTTTCTTCTCCGCTGTCGTTCACATTTTCCTCGATTCCTTGCTCACCTTCGCTTGATGAAATATGTTCAGTTGCCTTTTCTTTGAACGCTTTTTTGGCTCCTCATCAGTAATAGTGTTGATAATCAAATCAGCAGTGGCAATGCTTTTTCCAGGTGATATGTTCACCTTTTTGTCCCTTTTTTCACAGCAAGTTTGAATTGAGCATTAGTTCAAATAAATGAAGATATAAACAAATTATATTGTTTTATTCCATCGTTTATCACTAAAAGTACCTACCTACGCATTTTATGGCCACAATAAGTTATTTGGAATTCCAGAGTTCACGAGCCCCAATTTCAATCACTTTTATTGTCCATTGTTGGCAGGTAAAATTACAAGCATATCATAGAAAAAATTAAGGTGAATTTTGTCCGGAGTCGTTGTGAAGAGGGTACGTTATTCGGGGTTGTCTTATCCCATTTACCCACATATGCAATGTTCGGTGACCTAAAAGCTGTACAAACTAATTCTACTTCTCTATTTTTTCCTGGCATATCTTGATTTCTTATTACGTATATGTTCTTATCACTCGAATGTCGAAACTGATTTAAAGAACAGTAAATATAATTCAATATGAAATGAGATTCTCAGTAGAATCAATTTTTTTCAAGGAATCGAATACCAAATACAGACTTTTTTATTCAATTTAAATATTTCACCGCAAACTTTATATCTAGTGTTTATTTTCACTAATTTTGATTTAATATCCAAGTAAAAGCACCTCCGCATTCCGCATTTGGAATTCCTACAGCCTCTTGCTTGTACCGAATTTCAACGTGTGAGGCTATCCACATAAACACAACATCCTTCACTATTTGTTCTTCCCCTTTGTTTCGTCTATCAACAAATTTCTGGTAAATATTTGATTTTACGTGTTTGTAAAGCTGAGATAATCGAGAATAATAATGCGTTATAGAGAATTTGAGGTTTACACATACGATATCGCTTCGAACAGTGCGAGAAGTTCTGTTGAGAATATGGAGAAAGTTGGAACTGATTTGTATTTTGAGGGAGTTACAAATGATGCGGTGGTTTCTACTGCAATTCTGTCTTTATTTAATAGTACATAGTATGCTGATATCATAATCTGTGAATTGCATACCATGAGCGATAAGATACATTTTTAGGCATATTTCAGAATGTAATAGGGCTATTGTAGAGAGTAGCATGATGCGACTTTTCAATGCAGTTTTTCGTATGTATATGTTATAACGGAATTTGTAAGCACGATAGAGGGCGTATTTTTTGACGGATCGGAACCAAACTCACTACAAAAATCGGTCAGGCCAAAATATTGGACGAGTTCGTTAATGAGCCAAATCGGCACAGTAAAAACAAAATGGCGGCCCGTCAATGTTGAAAAAAAATCGGATTTCGTTTGTTTTTCATTTGACGCAAAAAAGTTACTGATCTTTTTCATAGATCTTAACACTTTCTACAACTTTTGTACTAAACATTTTCATCTCAATCTCACATTAAAACATTTATTTAGGAAAATTCACAAATTTATCAAAAATTTTATTTATTTTTTTGTTTTTGATTTTATGCCAAAATGTTACTTTGGTTTTTTGTACACCTCAAAACATTCTATTACATTTGTATCTAATTTTGTTAATTCCTTCAATCGATAATAATCCAGGTATATGAATTCTTAATTATTCAACCATTAACGGATATATTCAATCTTAATGTTTTTGTTGTCTACAATTACCATCCACTAACTCATGTGTCCACTTTACGGAAGTTTCCAATGTTTATAGTTTATTTTTTAATTTGTTATATCATTCTGATCCCTTTAGTCTTAGAATACACTAGTTATTTTTCTACATTTGTTAAATTATTCTATTTAATATACATTACATTTACGTGATCAGTTCATCATCTTCTGGACCTTCTCTATCATCGCAATTTGTTTCTATATTTCTTTATTACTTCGATTGAACAGTGCGATTCCCACTACATGTCAGTTTGGGTCAAACCCTTAGATATTTCAAAATAAGATACAGTGAACACTTACGAGCATACAGATTAAAAAAAACCCAGAGAAATCCCACTACGTAAAACATCTACCTGACACCAAAAATTCATTGACACCTAACTCAGAACTAGAATTACTAAATATTTGCGATAACAAACAAGAACTGAATTTCCTTGAAGAATTATAAATTAGAAAACACTTAAGAGACCGACAATATGAAGTCGTCAATGAACAGATAAATCTAGGGAGTTCTCCACTTTTAAACTGTCTTCTCAAGTAAAAATTGTAAATATCAGCAGTTATTGTTTTCCTGGGTTTCTATATCAATCATGTTTTCAATATATTGTGGAACTATTTAGTAACAGTTTGTTTCATTTAAAAGAGTATTATATTACACATAACGCTCTATTTGATTTCTATCTTTCTACCTTGATATCATCTTTTGTACTATTAATGTTTATAATAGGAATTCTTATGAGAAAATTTATATTTTGGAATATCTGATACGTCTATAGGATTGGTAAGAATAAAATGCCTTCTCAAAAGCATGGTAACAGCCTTATTTTTTTGTAAAATTCATTAACTATATATAAAAATGTTTGGTTGGTGAAATGAAAAATATACCACTTCTACATTTCACTTATTTACACCATTGACATATTCGTTTTACATAGATGTTGAGTATCTACTTTGTAATAGCTATTAGAAATGGTGCTGTTGTTTAATTCTTACGGTTTTTTACTCAGTATTGTGTCATCTAATTCCTGCGTGCTAGACCTGCTCGAAAGCTTTCTGGTCGTCAATGAAAATTGTAACGGAACAGTGTCTTTGGTTTATTGCTTTGCAGTGTGTATTTCCTTACCGTATTATTTAAATTTTACTATATTCCTGGTGATCGGCCATGGTTAATAGTTAAAAATAAAGTGATTTTTGGTATTGTTTACATTATTTTCTCAAACGACGTACTTTCTTTCGACGTATTGCCATTTTTAAGTATTTTTTTTTGTACAATTAATAATGTGTTACTTAATTAAAATACATTTAACAATACAATATTATAAGACAAAATTAGTTTAAAACAATGAGCTATTAAAACTTACACATTATAAATCTGCTGTAGACTGTGGACATTGCGTTCTAAAATATTTCAAAATGAAATAAACTTACTCGATCCTGTCTGGTTTATAAAATCATCAACAAAACACACAAATAATAATCATAGACGGTTAAGATGCAAAACACCTACAGCTGCTCTATTAAATGGTTGTGTATTTTTGGGAGACTTTGAAGGTCCGTCTTATGGTTAATTAAATTTTTGTCCTTTTTGATATAAATCATTTCTTTGATTTCACGTTTATTATTTTCAACTATTAACCATGCTGGCCGATTACCAGGAATAAACTGAAACGAAAATTTATTGCTTTGGTGATTATAGTTGGAAGATTGGTAATGACGTTTTGACAAGAGTGGCCGAGTTGGAATGAAGGGATGACGTTATTTTTCGTGCAGAAGTCCCAGATTTTGCCCTTGATCAGACTTTACCTAGGACACTGATAAGTGAAATCAGTTGATATAATTAGGGTTTGTAGGGTCTTTGTCAGGTTTGGGAATTAGAACACTTGAAATGATTCTCAGTATTAAGGGAGGTAAGAAAATTCCAGACAGCATTTTTCTTTTCAGCGTAATGGAATAATTCCACAATATATTGAAAAAATGGTAAACATTCTAAAAAATTTAGAATTGTCTCGATATTTTATTGGATAATAATCTATTTCCCAATGTCTGACAGCACAGTAGCCTCATTAAATATTCAAATAGAAAATTATCTCTTACAGAGTGATCCTAAGAATTTTCCAAGTAAATACTAAAATTCTAATGCAAAACAATTAGGTGTCTGTATTGGTTATCTGTACATCCCTGTTCCAGCTCAAAATTCAATATGGTAATAAAACTGAACAATGCCAGCTAAACGATAAACAGTGCGGCAGTGGCGGAGATTATCATATTAGTTCATTTTGCTTATTTAATTAGATTAGATTACAGTTGAAATAAAATTCATTCGTTTAGGCCTATTAACAAGTTACATTTTCATTTTTATTAAATTAAATTAATTAAAGAAAATATAGTTTAATTTTCATAATTCAAATTTATTGACAATGAATTAATGTATATTAAGTAAAGTAAACATACCATTTATAGGAAATATAAAATTCAATACAGAGTATCATCCTCTTCGCTGGCCATACAAGAATCATCCGAAGACTCGATGAGATTATCTAAAACCTACATTTTCTCTTCCTCTCTAATAACATGATTCACAGCATCTCCCCAGTTCTCTTCAGTTATTGTTTTCAATGAGTACTTCATGAGTACACGAACTTCTTTCATTTTAAATGTTTATTATGTCTAGCTACATAACCTTTCATTTGGGCCCATTTTAACTCTATCGCATTTAATTCACAATGGTATGGCGGCAAACGAAGCACTGTTATCACACGATTCTTGGCTATTTCATCAATAACAAACTTTTTAAATTGTAGCTTGTGATCTGAACCAACCTCTAAAAGTTCTTTTTTCAACATATCATCTTCAAACGGTATATCTTTCACGATTAACCAGTTTCTAATATCAGCTTTTCTCCAAGAGGTAGATGGAAGATTTTCTGTTAATCGCGAATGATATGTGGCATTGTCCATAACGATTACAGCATTATTTGGAATTAATTCGATCATTTGTGTAAAATACTCTTGAAAAACATCTGCAGTCATTTCTTCATGATAGTCTTTGTTTGATGTTGACCGAAACTCCAGTAAACCACCTTCAACGAACCCTTGATTGCATCCAATATGCGTTATTATTAGTGGGCGACCTTTACCGATAGGAGTTTTCAGTCCAGTAGATAAACCTTCTATGAAAGCTTGACGACTGCTTTGAATACTTTTATCCTGCCATATTTTTTTTAATGAAAATCCTTCATTGAGCTATGTCTCATCTAGATAATAGATTTGTCTTCCCTCCTGTCTGTATTTTCGGATATCTCGTAAATACTGGCGTCTCCAACGTATTATTTCTTCGTTGTCGATAAGCACTGATTTGCGACTTTGCTTCTCCCAAGTGAAATTCAATTTGTGTAATATTTTCCACAAAGTTTTTCGCCCTACGTCAGGCAAATTCTCGTCCTCCTGCACCATTCTTAAACTTATGTCAAGGGCTGGGATCTCCTTTTTAAAATATAATTCCTGTACTTTTCGTCTTATTGTATTTTGCATATTTCATCAAGGTCAAATGGTTTTCTTCCATTCGACTTTTCAGCTGGAGATGTATTTCCATTTTCCCTCTCTTAGAAGCCTGTAAATAGTAGATTCACTAACTCCTGTCATATTGGAACATGTCGAAATTATATTTCTAACAGTAGCAGCCCACATGTGATGTACAAAATCATCATGCACATTTAACACCACAGTCTTCGTTTGTAAGCTGAGCACGCTCTTACACTTTACTGAGGTAAAACTTGAAGACATTTTTCACAACACAGTTAACACTTATGGAACATGAGCGACTCAAAGCAAAACAAATTATACAAATTTGGGCGAGACCAAGTTTCACCGTATATACCTGCAAAGTTTCTAAGTATTCATTGGGACAATCCCTAGTAGGACCCTATTGTAATGTTTCTTGGAAATGTTATTATCAACATTTCGAAAATCAGAAAGTAATTATCTGGAGAATGAATTGATAAATGGTTTATTAATATGTGTTCCAAGAATTGACCAGCGCCAAAATTCTCAAGATAATTAATGAAATATTCAGTCAGAATAGTTGCGTTACAAGATTTATTCTAAAATAATTTATTGTTTTAACTGTATGTACTCTACAAATGTATGAAGGTCAGTTAGTTGTTTTAACTAACCGAATTTACATTTATATTACCTTCATATATCAGATAGGGTATAAAATTAAATACTAAATAAATTCCTTAGATGAACGGTGACGCTTATGGTTTACTACCTGACTAGCATCTGTGACCTTTTTGGTGTGCTGTCAGACAATGAGAAACAGACTATAGATTCAAATTATCACTTAAGAAGACAGTTTAAAAGAGGAGAACTCCCTAGATTTATCTGTTAATTGACAACTTGATATTGTGGGTTTCTTAAGTGTCTTCTAATTTCTAATTCTCCAAGCAAATTCATTGTTTCTTATCACAAATATGTAGTACTTTTAAGTTTTTGTTTTGTGTCAATGAATGTTTTGTGTCAAGTAGATGTTTTGCGTAGTAGGATTTCTCTGGTTCTTTTAATATGTTTGCTCGTAAATGTTCACTGTGTCTAATTTCAAAATTTCTAAGGGTTTGACCCAAATAGACACCATTACATTCGGGATATTTTACTTTATATATACCAGACTTTTTTGATCAGATAATACATAGCTATATTCGAATATATGCATTATACTGTTATACAATATTTATTTAAATCTTCATATTAATCTTTAGAAAAATATATTCACAACTATAGCTGTAACTGGAAAATATAAGATACAATTGCATTAACAAAACTGAACATAATTATTGCAATGGATCTAACAGTGTGGTGAATTAAAAATAAAGTGATTATAATTTATGAAACTTAAAATGGATCCCAAACGTTTTCCGCGATTTTCTCGCATGAAAAAGAAGAACTCTAAAAAAATTCATCAAGAGACATATAACGAAATGCGTCGCGGTTCGAGTCTAACTGACTTAAACGAAATTTTAAAGAGTTTACCGGACTTAGTGAGGTGCTCAACGACCGATCAACAACTTTTCGTTAGTTCTGATGACTATCTTCAGACAAGTCCCAATTTGTCAAGATCATTGAGAGCGAGCAGTAATGCTATGAGTGACAAGGGTGGTGAGTATGTTTATAAATAAGGAAAAATGGCAAATTTTTGACTACTGCTCCATTTGAAATTTTTTGTGGATTTGAGTCATATCTCATCTTTACACTATTTGAATCGATATGCCTTCCCAGTATTCACTTATTTTTCATTAACAAAGGAACTCAATTTTTCAAAATTTATGATGAATTTGTCTTTCTCCACAGTGAATTTTCAAAATAATTTGTTTTTTCTTGAGTGATTATTAATTAATATATTTCCCGCAAAATATTTCTTATAACACATAAAGCCATATTACAATTAAAAAATAAAATTGATAATAATTCTGCCCAACTAAGTAAAAGTGCCATATGTCACATAGGTAAGCCTTTGAGAAATCAAGGCCTAAAGCTGAATGATTAACCCTGAGTGATAAAACTCAATAAATTGGTAACAGTTGGCACAATTGTGTCACTGACAAATTCAAAAATATTTTTATTCAAAGTTTGCTCCCAAACTATACCGGAAAACGTGTTTTTTCAACAAAATGTGCACATAGGTACTGCATTTTTGCTTAGTATTCTCAATATATATCGAAAAAACTTAAACTAAGCAAAAACGCAGTAAGTGACCTTGTTATTATGACTTCTTGCCCAAGTAGGCTATTTTAGCAATAAAAAGGTGAGTAATGAGAAAAAATAGGCTTGGTTAGATTAAGACCCTCATTTATATACTTTACAGTTGAAGTTCATTTTAGTACAAAACCTTTGAATTGTCATATTTAATAGTTTTGGCCAGTCCTGCATGATTTTAAACACACTTCACACTTTAGCGGATTAATAAGTCTTTCCAGAATGTTTTCCTGGTTTCGGGAAGAACTTCATCGAGTGTTTCTAGGATATTATCCCTCATTTCTTGAGGAAATCCACATGAAATCTTATAGGGCTTGGGCATCTTGATTCCCTTCAGAGCCCTTTTCTGAAGAAAATGCAATTCTTGGTATGGACACATAGGATCGTAGTTGGATTTACAATATAATACATAATCTCCTCTTCTTGCACTCACATGGACAATGTCACCCAAATACCATCTACAAGGAGTTTTCTTCAATTTATGTTGCGATGTTAAATCAGGCCAATCAAAGAAATCAAAATGATGCATTCGCAGCACTTCAACATTTCCCGAGTTTGCGGTTGATACTGCAAGCACAAAGTCTTCAAAATAGTAAGTTTTGTTTTGTTTGGTCAATGTTTGTTCCACCTGGTGGTGGAAACTGTCGGCACTCATGAACGAATGGCCTGGTTGAAAATAATTCAAAACAATTTCTTCTGCAGCAATATCAGATGAGTTATTAACATACACGAGAAATGTGAAAAGACACCAGTTTTTGTTCTGAGACGAACAGTTGTCAAGCCAAAGGATTATTTTCCTAACATCTCTATTTTTTTAGAAACATATAGAGAGCACGTACATTATCCTATTTGTTCCTTCCGGAAATTTTCTCGTGCCAAAGCAGGACATGAGGTTTGTTTTTCCTTTTTTCCCAACAGGAGCAAAAGATTCGTGATATGCTATGAGTCTTTTGACAAACAACACTTTCTTAAACATGTCAACTCTTGGAAGCATTATTATTTTTTGCATGTCGCCTGAAAAAATAACGGGGTCATTTTGATTATCACCTTCTGAATGTGATTTATAGGCTTCTCTTGCAGCAACCTCTAATTCATGGTGATGAACCCATTTACTAGACTTTTCACACTCGAGATCCAGTGTATCCTCATTGTGTGCATGGAGAGAAAACTATTCGCATTTTTCACACTCTTCGTGGCCTAATTGGGCAAATGATATTTTCTGTTCCTTAACAAGTCTTCTGTACAGATCATGAGATACTCTTTCATTGTATTCCGGGTGCGTTTGAATGAAACCACTGTGCATTAGAACAATATTGACATCAGAGGGTTGATATCGCATGTTCACGTCTATAATGCGATGTTGTTGGGTGAAAAGACTCAATATGTGTTATAATCGCAAGATGAGGCCCCTTGTTTGAAGATGGCTGCTTTCCTCTTCGGTCAGAGGGAGGAGTCAAACTTCCCAGAGAGGTGTTTGTTAAGGTATAGTGTACAAATCTATCATTGGTAGTTTTATAACCTAATGAAGTAAGAAAGAACTTTTTACACACCGCAAACGCTTTCTCGCTGCTGTCTTTCAAATGATACTGGATGGATAGCATTCTTCTGTCTTTTTCATTATCATTCTCATTTCCTATTCTTCTTTTCACATCTAGTTTTTGACAAGAAGTTAGGATAAACTGTCTGCGCTTACCCCATGTCATGTTCCAAAATTGCTCATTTATTTGAATTCTTCATCTTCACTGATATTTTCACCACACTTTTTCTTGCATCCATTGTTGTTACATGGACTCTCTAAAACATTGTGAGCCCATTTCAATTCTTCGCTCTCAATTTTCTTCCTTTCCTTTAAACTAACATAAATTTTGTTCCTCTTCTTGCGGCCACTTTCATAGAAGTAGATACGCCACTAGTACGGTGAGCAAACGTTTATTTTTGTATCCGTGAATATTCTCAAAGAATTAAATATCTTTAATTAACGAAATCTATATAAACCAACGCAGTAATATAGTAGCAATTAACAGTGCTAAGTGCAATAGACACTAACTTACCGTGAGTACAAAACTTTAATTTTGAGAATTTAGTATCGATCAACCCAACAAAAAGTAGACCATGCCTACGTTATCAGTTTGTGCTAATTGTTCGAAATCGGTAGTGCTGCGTACCGTAAACTTCAGTGTGATGGTTGCAGGCCTGCCACATCTACGGAATTTTCCGTAGATCTACGGATTTCAGAAGATGTCTACGGAATCTCCGAAAAGTCTCGAAAATCTACGGAATTTTCAATAACAATGATAATAATTACTATGTACTGTTTGCTCCGAGTTCTCTGAGTAAATTATTTCTGAAAATATTACCCACTAACAAAATACTTACTACGAAAACGAAAAGTGCGGAGAGTAGATAACCTGACCCATACCAATCTGTATTTTGTGGTTGTTTAACTTACATGAATATAACCAAAAACAGACGAAAAACTTAAAAATCCTCATTATTTAATTACCACAAATATAAATCAAAAGAAATCCATTTATTGCAGCTTCGGCTACCGATTTTACTATAGTAATAAGTGAGAATGTGAATTAAATTTCTCGGATAGTTTTGAAAACTCCTGGCCCAGAGTATCAGTTTTCCTTTATTAGTAAAATTAACAAATCACATTAGAATTCTTTCTCATATTTCTGCAACAGTAGAAAGAATTTTTTCTTCAAAAAATATAAACAAAACTAGCACCAGAAACTCATTGATTACCAATACCTACCCAGAGTCGAATACTCCATGCAAAAAAAATTAAAAACAATTACAGTTGCCATAACTTTGAAGCTGAAAAATTGTATATCGTCCAATAAACAAATTCAAAATTCACACAGGCACGCTACTTGAGCGTTCAGGGTCATTAAGGATCAGATGTTCATAAGATCAGATAACCCCAAACTGTATTCTGGATCTACGGAAATTCTACGGAAATTTCCCAACCAATCTACGGATATTTGATCAGGTGCATGTGGCAGCCCTGGATGGTTGTAAACAACCGATCCACATCACTTGCACTGATGTGTCTACCGATGATCGAGAAACGAGGCAGAAAGTACGAGGACTATGTATTTTATGCAACTCTTGTAATTCAAACGTTGGAAACATTGCTCAAATTAAAGACCTTTTACTAGATTCTAAAAAGGATATTAATAATAAAATAACTGAGTTTGAAAACAAATTGTCAGAATTAAATGACAAATTAAATGGATTCATTAAAATCAACGGGAATTACCGATACTATCGCCAATTAAGCTATGGACCGCTTAAATCGTGCCAATAATATTTTGATTAGGGGCGTTTCAGAGCACATGGGCGATATTCAGTCCAAAAAGCATCACGATTTAAATAAAGTAAAGTCAGTGTTGAACGTTGTCGGTTGTCAAGAAAATCACCTGGCATTCTACAGAGTAGGTAAGCCAAAACCAAATCAGATAAAATCGAACAGCATTTGCTAAACCTGCGTACTAACGCCTCACCTGGCTTAGATGGTCTGACACCCTACTTTCTCAAAAGATGCTCCGACGCTCTCGCTACTCCACTATGCTTGATAATGGGATCGTGCTTTATAAACAGCTCTCTGTCTTCTAGTTGGAAATTAGCTTCTGTCACCCCGATTTTTAAGAAGGGCGATCAGCTGGATAGCCACCATTATCGCCCAATAAATTTATTGCCCGTCGTCAGTAAACTAATGCAATCCATTATTTCCGAGACTATGTTGGATTTCCTCCTCGAACAACATATTATTCCAAAACAACAACACGGGTTTATTCCAGGGCGGTCAACACTTACCAACTTACTTCATTGTGTGAATGACTGGACATCATTCTTGAATAATAGAGAACCTATTGATATAGTGTATTTAGATTTTTCCAAGGCTTTCTACCGGGTTCCCAAGCAAAGACTCCTGTATAAGTTAGACCATTTCGGTATTAGAGGAAACTTAAAACTATGGATTGAAAACTTTTTGACGGATCATTTCTACAAGGTTCGAGTTGGTGACTCCTTTTCTCATAAAAGACCAGTTAAAAGTGGAGTTCCGCAGGGCTCAGTTTTGGGCCCACATGGTTTTACAGTGTACACTAGAGATTTACCGTTTCACGTTTCCAGCAAAATATCGCAACATGCCGACGACTCAAAAATATATGACAATCCCATCACAAGTCATCTATCTATTCAAAACGACCTAATGTCAATACATCAGTGGTCTTCGGAATGGTTACTTCCATTGAACACTGAAAAATGTGTAGTGCTTCACGTCGGTAAAAACAACCCACATTTTGATTATTTTATTGACTGTCAAATTGATAATAATTCTGCCCAACTAAGTAAAAGTGCCATATGTCACATAGGTAAGCCTTTGAGAAATCAAGGCCTAAAGCTGAATGATTAACCCTGAGTGATAAAACTCAATAAATTGGTAACAGTTGGCACAATTGTGTCACTGACAAATTTAAAAATATTTTTATTCAAAGTTTGCTCCCAAACTATACCGGAAAACGTGTTTTTTCAACAAAATGTGCACATAGGTACTGCATTTTTGCTTAGTATTCTCAATATATATCGAAAAAACTTAAACTAAGCAAAAACGCAGTAAGTGACCTTGTTATTATGACTTCTTGCCCAAGTAGGCTATTTTAGCAATAAAAAGGTGAGTAATGAGAAAAAATAGGCTTGGTTAGATTAAGACCCTCATTTATATACTTTACAGTTGAAGTTCATTTTAGTACAAAACCTTTGAATTGTCATATTTAATAGTTTTGGCCAGTCCTGCATGATTTTAAACACACTTCACACTTTAGCGGATTAATAAGTCTTTCCAGAATGTTTTCCTGGTTTCGGGAAGAACTTCATCGAGTGTTTCTAGGATATTATCCCTCATTTCTTGAGGAAATCCACATGAAATCTTATAGGGCTTGGGCATCTTGATTCCCTTCAGAGCCCTTTTCTGAAGAAAATGCAATTCTTGGTATGGACACATAGGATCGTAGTTGGATTTACAATATAAAACATAATCTCCTCTTCTTGCACTCACATGGACAATGTCACCCAAATACCATCTACAAGGAGTTTTCTTCAATTTATGTTGCGATGTTAAATCAGGCCAATCAAAGAAATCAAAATGATGCATTCGCAGCACTTCAACATTTCCCGAGTTTGCGGTTGATACTGCAAGCACAAAGTCTTCAAAATAGTAAGTTTTGTTTTGTTTGGTCAATGTTTGTTCCACCTGGTGGTGGAAACTGTCGGCACTCATGAACGAATGGCCTGGTTGAAAATAATTCAAAACAATTTCTTCTGCAGCAATATCAGATGAGTTATTAACATACACGAGAAATGTGAAAAGACACCAGTTTTTGTTCTGAGACGAACAGTTGTCAAGCCAAAGGATTATTTTCCTAACATCTCTATTTTTTTAGAAACATATAGAGAGCACGTACATTATCCTATTTGTTCCTTCCGGAAATTTTCTCGTGCCAAAGCAGGACATGAGGTTTGTTTTTCCTTTTTTCCCAACAGGAGCAAAAGATTCGTGATATGCTATGAGTCTTTTGACAAACAACACTTTCTTAAACATGTCAACTCTTGGAAGCATTATTATTTTTTGCATGTCGCCTGAAAAAATAACGGGGTCATTTTGATTATCACCTTCTGAATGTGATTTATAGGCTTCTCTTGCAGCAACCTCTAATTCATGGTGATGAACCCATTTACTAGACTTTTCACACTCGAGATCCAGTGTATCCTCATTGTGTGCATGGAGAGAAAACTATTCGCATTTTTCACACTCTTCGTGGCCTAATTGGGCAAATGATATTTTCTTTTCCTTAACAAGTCTTCTGTACAGATCATGAGATACTCTTTCATTGTATTCCGGGTGCGTTTGAATGAAACCACTGTGCATTAGAACAATATTGACATCAGAGGGTTGATATCGCATGTTCACGTCTATAATGCGATGTTGTTGGGTGAAAAGACTCAATATGTGTTATAATCGCAAGATGAGGCCCCTTGTTTGAAGATGACTGCTTTCCTCTCCGGTCAGAGGGAGGAGTCAAACTTCCCAGAGAGGTGTTTGTTAAGGTATAGTGTACAAATCTATCATTGGTAGTTTTATAACCTAATGAAGTAAGAAAGAACTTTTTACACACCGCAAACGCTTTCTCGCTGCTGTCTTTCAAATGATACTGGATGGATAGCATTCTTCTGTCTTTTTCATTATCATTCTCATTTCCTATTCTTCTTTTCACATCTAGTTTTTGACAAGAAGTTAGGATAAACTGTCTGCGCTTACCCCATGTCATGTTCCAAAATTGCTCATTTATTTGAATTCTTCATCTTCACTGATATTTTCACCACACTTTTTCTTGCATCCATTGTTGTTACATGGACTCTCTAAAACATTGTGAGCCCATTTCAATTCTTCGCTCTCAATTTTCTTCCTTTCCTTTAAACTAACATAAATTTTGTTCCTCTTCTTGCGGCCACTTTCATAGAAGTAGATACGCCACTAGTACGGTGAGCAAACGTTTATTTTTGTATCCGTGAATATTCTCAAAGAATTAAATATCTTTAATTAACGAAATCTATATAAACCAACGCAGTAATATAGTAGCAATTAACAGTGCTAAGTGCAATAGACACTAACTTACCGTGAGTACAAAACTTTAATTTTGAGAATTTAGTATCGATCAACCCAACAAAAAGTAGACCATGCCTACGTTATCAGTTTGTGCTAATTGTTCGAAATCGGTAGTGCTGCGTACCGTAAACTTCAGTGTGATGGTTGCAGGCCTGCCACATCTACGGAATTTTCCGTAGATCTACGGATTTCAGAAGATGTCTACGGAATCTCCGAAAAGTCTCGAAAATCTACGGAATTTTCAATAACAATGATAATAATTACTATGTACTGTTTGCTCCGAGTTCTCTGAGTAAATTATTTCTGAAAATATTACCCACTAACAAAATACTTACTACGAAAACGAAAAGTGCGGAGAGTAGATAACCTGACCCATACCAATCTGTATTTTGTGGTTGTTTAACTTACATGAATATAACCAAAAACAGACGAAAAACTTAAAAATCCTCATTATTTAATTACCACAAATATAAATCAAAAGAAATCCATTTATTGCAGCTTCGGCTACCGATTTTACTATAGTAATAAGTGAGAATGTGAATTAAATTTCTCGGATAGTTTTGAAAACTCCTGGCCCAGAGTATCAGTTTTCCTTTATTAGTAAAATTAACAAATCACATTAGAATTCTTTCTCATATTTCTGCAACAGTAGAAAGAATTTTTTCTTCAAAAAATATAAACAAAACTAGCACCAGAAACTCATTGATTACCAATACCTACCCAGAGTCGAATACTCCATGCAAAAAAAATTAAAAACAATTACAGTTGCCATAACTTTGAAGCTGAAAAATTGTATATCGTCCAATAAACAAATTCAAAATTCACACAGGCACGCTACTTGAGCGTTCAGGGTCATTAAGGATCAGATGTTCATAAGATCAGATAACCCCAAACTGTATTCTGGATCTACGGAAATTCTACGGAAATTTCCCAACCAATCTACGGATATTTGATCAGGTGCATGTGGCAGCCCTGGATGGTTGTAAACAACCGATCCACATCACTTGCACTGATGTGTCTACCGATGATCGAGAAACGAGGCAGAAAGTACGAGGACTATGTATTTTATGCAACTCTTGTAATTCAAACGTTGGAAACATTGCTCAAATTAAAGACCTTTTACTAGATTCTAAAAAGGATATTAATAATAAAATAACTGAGTTTGAAAACAAATTGTCAGAATTAAATGACAAATTAAATGGATTCATTAAAATCAACGGGAATTACCGATACTATCGCCAATTAAGCTATGGACCGCTTAAATCGTGCCAATAATATTTTGATTAGGGGCGTTTCAGAGCACATGGGCGATATTCAGTCCAAAAAGCATCACGATTTAAATAAAGTAAAGTCAGTGTTGAACGTTGTCGGTTGTCAAGAAAATCACCTGGCATTCTACAGAGTAGGTAAGCCAAAACCAAATCAGATAAAATCGAACAGCATTTGCTAAACCTGCGTACTAACGCCTCACCTGGCTTAGATGGTCTGACACCCTACTTTCTCAAAAGATGCTCCGACGCTCTCGCTACTCCACTATGCTTGATAATGGGATCGTGCTTTATAAACAGCTCTCTGTCTTCTAGTTGGAAATTAGCTTCTGTCACCCCGATTTTTAAGAAGGGCGATCAGCTGGATAGCCACCATTATCGCCCAATAAATTTATTGCCCGTCGTCAGTAAACTAATGCAATCCATTATTTCCGAGACTATGTTGGATTTCCTCCTCGAACAACATATTATTCCAAAACAACAACACGGGTTTATTCCAGGGCGGTCAACACTTACCAACTTACTTCATTGTGTGAATGACTGGACATCATTCTTGAATAATAGAGAACCTATTGATATAGTGTATTTAGATTTTTCCAAGGCTTTCTACCGGGTTCCCAAGCAAAGACTCCTGTATAAGTTAGACCATTTCGGTATTAGAGGAAACTTAAAACTATGGATTGAAAACTTTTTGACGGATCATTTCTACAAGGTTCGAGTTGGTGACTCCTTTTCTCATAAAAGACCAGTTAAAAGTGGAGTTCCGCAGGGCTCAGTTTTGGGCCCACATGGTTTTACAGTGTACACTAGAGATTTACCGTTTCACGTTTCCAGCAAAATATCGCAACATGCCGACGACTCAAAAATATATGACAATCCCATCACAAGTCATCTATCTATTCAAAACGACCTAATGTCAATACATCAGTGGTCTTCGGAATGGTTACTTCCATTGAACACTGAAAAATGTGTAGTGCTTCACGTCGGTAAAAACAACCCACATTTTGATTATTTTATTGACTGTCAAATTTTAATCACAGTAACCTCTCATAATGACCTGGGTGTTATGAAGAATAGTGAACTATCGTGGTACGATCATGTGCTCTCAGTATCCAAACGTGCAAATACCAGACTTTATCTTATTAGGAAATGCTTCTCAAAAGTATCCTTTCAGAGCTTCTGCAAATTGTATGCTACTTACGTCAGACCTATCCTTGAATACGCCGGCCCAGTCTGGTACCCGGACTTGACTCGTGATATAACGTTGCTGGAAAGTGTACAGCGGAAGGCTACCAGAGTTGCTTTTGGACCTGTAAGACCTTCATATGAAGAAAGATTATCCATGGCAAATCTTACCACGTTTGAGCTGCGAAGCATACGAGGCGATCTTATTGTAGCCTTTCGAATTCTTAAATATAATTTTGGTGATTTAAATACAGTTTTCACCCTAAATAAGGACACGAGATTTCGAGGACACCAGTTCAAGTTAAAAAAGGAAAATTTTGCGGTTAGATCGAGACAAAACTTTTCACCAAACAGAATTTTCAATATTTGGATTGATTTGGACAGTGAAATTGTCTCAGCAACAAGTGTCAACATATTCAAAAATAGACTAGATCAGTGTTACTTATTTAATAACTTTTAGAGCTTAATTGTAATTTCTTCTTCCTCTCTGTTTGTTCACTACTAGTAGGTATTTCTTTTGAAGTGTATTTTTTTGGGCTTTCCTGTATCTCATCAACTCCATCATCTGTAACTGCCTCTTGATTAGAACGAGTGTCCTCAAATTCCAAATTATCCAGGAAACTTATGTCACGCTCATTTTCTTCTATTGTTTGATCTAGGCCTAGATCGACTTCTTCTACATTTGTATCTAATACAATCACATTAGTCTCATATACAATATCACCTAAGTCATTCTCAGTTAGTTCCTTTTTTGTTAGTGTTTTTAAATGAAACTCAAGGTCTCTAGTTAATTCCACAATATAATACAAGTTATTGAAAATTCTAAAAAATTGACAATTGTTTCGATAAATAAATATCATCGTCAGAATGACAGAAGTTACATTCCATTTTATGCCTACCTGATATTTAGTAGTTATTTTTGGCTAGACCAAGAAGTAACCTAACTTGTGATTGGCTTAATATATGTTTATAGAAAAAAGAAGAAGATGTGATATTACAAATATTGAAGCTTAGATATTATTAGCCCTATGGTGATGTCCAGGATATGATATTTGTAATATCACATCTTCTTCTTTTTTCTATAAACATATATTAAGCCAATCACAAGTTAGGTTACTTCTTGGTCTAGCCAAAAATAAGTACTAAACATTAGGTAGGCATAAAATGGAATGTAACTTCTGTCATTCTGACGATGATATTGATTTATCGAAACAATTGTCAATTTTTTAGAATTTTCAATAACTTGTATTATATTGTGGAATTAACTAGAGACCTTGAGTTTCATTTAAAAACACTTATATGAGCATATTCCACGAAGTAAGGGTCGAGACAGTCAATTTCCTTTTTTGTTGTTAAAGTATTAGTCTTTACATCAAAAACAATAACTTGATTGCTTTCTACAGTTATTTTGTTAAAAACATCAGTTAATATTTCATTTGATGGATCAATAATTATAGCTGAACAATCATCTTCAACACTATTATTGGGATCGGTCACTACAAACGAACTGCAATCCTCTTGCTTACTACAACCTGTACCAAGTTGAGTTGTTTTATTACTTTCATTACCTTGTAAAGCTAAATCCATCATTTGTCTCGTTCTTGAGGATACTTCATTTGGTATCATGTTGAAATACTCAAATTTTCAAATAATATTTACTTAAAATAAATAAAACGACTAAAATGTTCACCCGGTCACATCACTTTACATTTGTTGCAAAGCAAAACATTAAGTCAAAATCGATAATTTTGCACTTACGGCACTTTTTCTTAGTTGGGCAGAATTTAATTAACATTCTCTCGAAAACCTATAATATTTTCAAATCGTATATAATGTTTCTCTTATTTATTTAATTAGTGTAATTAACTGTCTAGACCCATACTTTGTGGAATTCACTAATATTAGAGTTTTAAATGAAACATACTGTTTCTAGTTAATTCGACAGTATATTGAAAAATGTTAAAAATTCTAAAAAATTGACAATTGTTTCGATATTATCTAAATATCATCGTCAGAATGACAGAAGTTACATTTCATTTGATGCCTACCGGATGTTTAATTATTTTTGGCTAGTCCAAGCAGTGACCTATTTTGTGATTGACTTAATATATGTTAATAGAAAAAAGAAGATATGATATTACAAATATTAAAGCTTAGATATTATTAGCCCTATGGGGATATCCTAGATATCATTTTTTCGAATTAAGATCAGTATAATTGTGCAAGTGACCGAAAAAAGGGAATTCTGGGAAACATTAGGTGAAACAATAGAGGATGCTAAAGACAGACTAATAATAATGGAAGAGTTGGAAAGAAAGACGAACAAAGCAATGACGTAATTGGCATATATGGCGAGAACGAGAGAAATAACAATAGAGTAAGGTTAATAAATTTTTGTATATTAAACCAACTAAAAGTAACTAATATGTTTTATCAACATGAAGAGTCACATAAATACACGAGAGAGGTTAGCAGCAGAAGTTAAAAGTCCATCATTGATTATGTTCTCATAAACAAAGGAAACAGAAAAGATGTGAAAGATATCAAGGTCATGGAAAGTGCAGAAATATACAGCGATCATTACTTATTAAGAGCAAAATTGAAGATGGCAACTGAGAACCAGAAAGGAAGTTCGAACAATGGAAAAAATGTACAAAAATTAAAACAACAAATAAAATCATATAAGTTAAGAGAAATAGAGGTATCTAAAACATTTACAGAATATACTGAAAAAGAAATGGAAATATGTCAAGATAAAATACAAAGTATATCAAAAGAGGACATGTGGGACAAATTCAAATCTATAATATTAGAGACAGCAACAGAAGTGTGTGGCATTTCTAGAACCGGTGGCAACCAAAAACAAACGAGATGGTGGAATAAAGATATACAAGAACATACCAAACTAAAAAAGCAAAAATGGAAAGAATATCTACGAAATAAAACGACTGAAAACTACGAAAATTATAAAATTCAAAGAAAAAGAGATAAAGACATGGTAATCACAGCTAAAAAAGAGACGTGGGAAGAATTTGGCAAAAAGATGGAAGAAGACAATAAAGGAAATCAGAAACTCTTCTTCAAGGTACTAAAAACACTAAGAAAGGGAAAGTCGAGCAATGTAAAACAGATAAAAAATAAAAATGGAGTTATGATACGACAAGATACGGAAATTATAGAGAGATGGAGAGAATACTTTGAGGAATTACTTAATGTAGAGAAAAAAGAACAGATGGAACTACAAGACGAAAGTCATCAGGAACTGGAAAATGAGGAAAATGAACCACTGATACAAATAGAAGAAGTGAAACAAGCAATACAAAAGTTAGGTAAAGCAGCGGGTATTACCGCAGAAATGTTACAAAGTCTAGGAGAAAAAGGGATACAAATGCTAACTAAATTGTTTCAAAGAATATGGAACGAAGAAAAAATTCCGAAATATTGGGAAGTAGGTATCATATTGCCAATTTTCAAAAAAGGAGACAAAAATAATTGTAACAATTATAGAGGTATAACATTGCTGAGCGCGGCATTGAAAGTTTACGAAAGTATCTTAGAGACTCGACTTAGAAAAACAGTTGGAAGAATCTCAAAGCGGCTATAGGAAAGGAAGAAGTAGCCAAGACCACGTATTTACATTGAAACAAGTAATAGACAAAAAACTGAGAACAAATCAAAAAGTGTAACTTGGTTTTATAGATATTCGAAAAGCCTTTGACAAAACTAAGAAATAACATTAAAAGCAATTACGAAACAATCAGAAAGCGGGTAAGAAAAGATAATGTACAGTCCGATGATTTCATAACAAAAGAAGGATTAAGACAGGGAGGAGTACTGAGCCCGGAATTATTCATAATGATTATGGATGGTATTTTGAAGGAAGTAAAAACAAAAGTTTAACAAATTCAAATAGGTTATAGAAATATGGAAGTAGTTGGAATATCTGAATGCGTTTTTGCCGACGATTTAGTATTGTTCGCTAGAAACGAAAAAGAGCTGAAACATAAGTTGATAACATGGAAGCATATATTGACACTACGAAACATGAATATGAATATGGAAAAGACAAAAATAATGGTGGTGGGACAAGAAGAAGAGCACCTTAATATCGAAATTGATGAAATGCCGATAAAACAAGTGAAGAGTTCCAAATATCTGGGAGTAGATATATAAAACAATGGAAAACAGGAAGCAGAAGTGAACGAAAGGATAAGTGCAGCAGTCAAAGTATATTACTCATTAAATCGAAATTTCCTGGGAAGAAAAGAAATTACAAATAACACCAAATTGAACGTGTACAAGTCAGTCTTTCGACCAATCCTTGTGCATGGTAGTGAAAGCTGGGTGTTTACAAACTCAATCAACAGCAGAATACAAGCGACAGAGATGAAGTATTTACGCAGGGTCAAAGGTGTCACCAGAAAAGATCTAATGCGGAATGAAATAATAAGGGAAAACCGGAACATAGAACCAATACTAAAAACAATCGAAAAACAGCAGCTTAGATGGTTTGGGCACCTTTGTAGAATGGAGAACAGTAAACCAGCAAAAATTATTTGGTAAGCTAGAGAAGTAAGCAAGCAAGCAAGTAGATGTCTGGCGTAGTGGGATTTATATGGTGGTTTTAATCTGTATGCTCGTAAATGTTCACTGTATCGGATTTCAAAATTTCTAAGAATCTGACCCAAATAGACAGCATACATGCAATTCCTCCTAAAGAATGTCTAACATTTGTAAGAAAATTACTAGAAGATAAAAATATTATTCCAGGAATAATATCAGATATACTTAGTTTATTTGATGTAATAATCAGAAATATTTTACTTTTGTCAATAAGATATATATTCAAAATGAACGTTTACCAATGGGAAGCCCTATATCACCAATTTTGGCATACATTTTTATGGACAGTTTAGGAAGAAAAATCTTTGAATGTAATATTTCAAAAAAGGTTTTATTTTGGTATAGATATGTAGATGACATATTAGCTTGTTTCATAGGTAGTGAACGACAATTAGATGTATTTTTCAACCATATTAACAATTTCACACTCAAAAATTGAATTTACATTAGAGGTTGAAGATAGTAACTCAATTAATTTTCTTGATTTAAGAAATCAAAAAGTTAATAATGTACTTGATTATTTAATTTACAGAAAACCAACACACACTATTCCATATAATTCCAAGCATGCCATGTCACATACATAAGCAGCTTAAAATTCAATGATACATAGAGTTTTTTCCTATGAGGAAATGTAATTTTAATAGAGATATTAATACAATTGAATAAATAGCAACATCCAACGGTTATCCATTACATAGGATAAATACACAAATTGATAAAAAAGGGGGAAAAGTGGCATTACAACTAATATTTCCTGGACAAACTAACGAAATAAAAAATTATAAAACTATCACATATGCAGGTAATATTTCTTATAATATTTCAAAGATAATATCTTTAGCTACAAATACATGCTGTTTATTTGGGTCAAACCCTTAGAAATTTTTAAATCAGATACAGTGAACAGTGAACGAGCATACAGATTAAAACAACCAGATAAATCCCACTACGCAAAACATCTACTTGACAGCAAATATCCATTGACACCTAACACAGAACTGGAAGTACTACATATTTGTGGTAAGAAACAAGAACTGGATTTTCTTGAAGAATTGGAAATGAGAGAACACTTAAAGAAACCCACAATATCAAGTTGTCATTGAATAGATAAATCTAGGGAGTTCACAACCTTTAAACTGTCTTCTTAAGTGATAATTGTAAAGATTGGCTGATATAATTTTCCGGGTTCTCCATCTCATTGCACAGTTATACTGATTTTAATAGGGATAAAGATATCTAGGATATCCCCATAGGGCTAATAATATCTAAGTTTTAATATTTGTAATAACATATCTTCTTCGTTTTCCTATTAACATATATTAAGTCAATCACAAGGTAGGTCAAGACTAGATCTACACAAAAATAATTATTAGACATAATGTAGGCATCAAATGAAATGTAACTTCTTTCATTCTGACGATGATATTTAATATCGAAACAAATTTCTTAGAAATTCTAACATTTTTCTCAATACATTGTGGAATTATCTAGAAACAGTGAGTTTCATTTAGAATAGGAATTACATTATGACTGGCACAAGTCAGAACTCATCTAACAAACTATATACTATAGTTAATTACAACGAACCTTGTATCCTTGTGGTCTCTTATTACTATTATGTTTAGTTTATTAAAAAATCTCCAATATAATTGAATTAGAAACTCTGTATCTATAGTTATGGTTATGTTCATGAGAGTTTGTGAGCTGCACGTTTGTAAAATATGAAATATTTATGATGAGCGGTGGAAATAAAGGAAGAGAAATATTGCGAAACATATCAATAAAGAATCACCGCATAACAATATACATAGTGTAACTGAACATTTAAGTGGAATTTTCTCAACATGTCACCATTTTTGCCTATAAAAGAAATTTATTCTGTCCAATAAAAAATTTGTATTAACACAGTTTTATTTTTTCAATACGTTTTTCCAAAATAATGTCTTTGATCTGAAATACAATTAATATTCTCTTTGGATTCAGATTTTTTGTTTTCTTCCCATTTCACGTCATCCTCACTCTTTTCAATGTATTACCTCCACGGCCAATTCAGACCAATGTTCGAAATGCCTTTGATTCCTTTTTCATACAATATTTAAGTTTGACAAATCAAGAAGATACTTTCTTGAAAATTGTAGATAAATTGGACCCAATATAGCTCCATTTTGATTCTATTCACTTTAAAAATTAGGGTAGAATCAAATAAAACAAGTTTTTTCTAGAGCATCGATTCAATATGTGCTGAAATAGATTATGTAATTTTTCGACGACTAGATCCAATGAAAATGTGTGATTAGTTTAGTCGTTACAAACTTACAGGATGCGGTATTTTCCTTAACAATAAACGAGCTCTTTTTGCAGCCTATGTATAGCACATTTCAAAATTACAGCGGATTTTTTATCTTAAAGTAAATATAATTATGCCTAGCCAGATATGCAAAGAAATTATATACAGTGCTATTCAAAAGTCCCCTCCCCCCCTCGTATCTTTTGAACGGCTACACGTACATTAATAAAATTTGGAGGTTGAAAATAAAGTGTTGTAAACTTCTCTACGAATGGCAACAGGTGACGTAATAGTAATAGATGACGTCACAGTGCCACTCTGGCCAATAATTTTAAAAAGGACCTTATGGCAAGTGATACCTCGTTTGAAAGGCATTGACATTGGCTACATAGCCATATTAATTTTGTTTGGGTTTAAATTAATTTTGACGGATAAATTAAATAAATACCAAAATTATTGAAATTATTTTTTTAAATTTAATTAATCAAATATCAACAATGGATTCTTATAGCAAGTGTTTGAAATGTGCTACGTCTACTTCCTGACAGTAATACATCCTGTTAGTAAACTCTTGTCGTACTCGTTCGAATGTGTCAGCTGAAATAGCATTGCATTCTTCAGTAATTCTTTCTTTCAAAACGCCAATGCTATCTGGTGCCGTAGTATAAACCTTGGATTTCAAGTACCCCCATAGAAAAAAATCTAATCGTGTCAGATCTGGTGACCGAGGTGGCCATTCTATAGAACCTCACCAGCCTATGTATTACTGTCAGGAAGTAGACGGAGCACATTTCGAACACTTGCTATAAGAATCCATTGTTGATATTTGATTAATTGAATTTAAAAAAAAAATTCTATAATTTTGATATTAATTTAATTTATCCGTCAAAATTAATTTGAACCCAAACAAAATTAATATGGCTATGTAGCCAATGTCAATGCCTTTGAAATTATTGGCCAGAGTGGCACTGTGACGTCGTCTATTACTATTACGTCACCTGTTACCATTCGTAGAGAAGTTTACAACACTTTATTTTCCACCTCCGAATTTTATTAATGTAAGTGTAGCCGTTCAAAAGATACGAGGGGGAGAGGGGACTTTTGAATAGCACGTATATATAGAGAAGAGAATAAGAATTTAAATTTGGTAGTTTGGATTATGGGTAGGTAAATTTTTCAGTTTGTCTTAAAATCGTTTATTTTATAATTATTTCATTCCAAAAAATAAAATTATATTTAACTCTTTGTAATGAAAAAAGTATAATAGACAATTGTGTGATAAATAATTTAGGTAATAAATAATAAAACGGCACACATTTAAATTTTTTATTAACCGGCACATAATATAAAAACAAATTAATAAAATATTTATATGAAAAATAAGAAAACAGCAAACATTTAATTTTATTATTAACCTGCACATAATAAAAATTTTATTTATCACAAAACTACATATTTTTACTAAAATTACATTACATTATATCAGATCAAATTGCATATTAAGTTATTTTTAAATTATTGGCAACAAAATGACGTAAAAGTTAATATACTAGGATATTTTATAATATTCACCCACATTAAAGGCGATATGTTAAAATGTATTGTAGTTTATGATATTTTATTTTATTTTGTTTATGTAAAGCAGTCTTGAAGTTCGCGACAGCAGATACTCCATGCGCGGGTCAGTTGCGCAGAAACGTTGTACCACATACTGCCTATGCATCAAACTGTCTCTTATATTATTATTTGTCTATGATTGGCTCTATATCTGCAATAAGGAACTGACATAAATAGTGACTAGAAGCAGAGCAATTTATACTAAACTACTAAATACTGAGAAACTTCTATTTTGTTAGGTTGTTAGGAATGAGTACGGAATATTTTTCTGTATAATACACTTACTCGCAGATGGAACCAAAACTTTATAGAAGAAATTACTTTTTCAGTGATGGGTATGTGTTTTCCTCCAAATTATTCAGGAGTTTGGAATAACAACTGGACGAAATTGTCCTCTAATCATTTCCCCAATTCGTTTCATTATAATTCCAACTAAATGAAATAACCGAAGCTACCCAAAATTAATTAAAACAACCAGAAGAACTTGTCTTCTTTCCATAAGATATATATATATATATATATATATATATATATATATATATATATATATATATATGTATATATATATATATATATATATATATATATATATATATATGTATGTATATATATATATATATATATATATATATATGTATATATATGTATATATATAACAATAAAGAGATTCATGGGTAATTTACGCAAAAAATGGGCTACTGAAATAGAGTGGTAACCGCGGACATGCATGTTTCTGGCTCATTTGCTGCCATCAGCACGGTATAACCAAATAAGGATGTGAAATTTGGGAGCAAAGATGTTGATCGAAACATGGGAAAACACAAAACAACGGATATCAGCACGGAAACCAAACGCTCATTTGTGCCTTCAATTGGAAGATCCCGAGTTTTCAGGACAACAATCCGTTGTTTTGTGTTTTCCCATGTTTCGATTAACATCTTTACTCACAAATTTCACATCCTTATTTGGTTATACCGTGCTGATGACAGCAAATGAGCCAGAAACATGCATGTCCGCGGTTACCACTCTGTTTCAGTAGCCTTTTTTTGCGTGAATTACCTATTAATCTCTTTATTGTTGTATTTAATATATCACGCGATATTCCTACATCTTCTTTGTTATTAACTATGGGTCGGAAGGTTCATGGCGGGGGGGCTATAGGCGCCTCCGTGTCGATCTTGGTTGTCCTGAAAACTTGGGATCTTTCAATAGAAGGCACAAATGAGCGTTTGGTTTCCATGCTGAAATCCTTTGTTTTGTGTTTTCTCATGTTTCGATTAACATCTTTGCTTCCGAATTTCACATCCTTATTTGGTTATACCGTGCTGATGACAGCAAATGATCCAGAAACATGCATGTCCGCAGTTTACACTCTGTTTCAGTAGCCCTTTTTTGCGTGAATTACCCATGAATCTCTTTGTAGTTGTTGTTAACATATCACGCGTTATCCCTACATCTTCTTTCTTCCTTTTTTTTCGTAACCTTTCTTGTTCTGAAATTTTCCTACTTCGTCACATTTTTGGACTTTTTTCTTTAAATAAATTGAAGAAAATCATTAACGTGGTTGTTATTTATTTACGAGGATATAAACAACCACGTTGATGAAATTTAAAATATGCCACTTTAATGAAATTTAGACGTAAAATTGTTGGTGTGCTTATAACACATTAATGACACAAAAAATATATATTAAAAAATTATATTTTAGTTGTTAGTTTTAATTTTTTTCCTTTTAATATTGGTGGAGACAGTTAAATCTTATTGCTTACGCTTTATATACAATGAAAATAAAGATAAAATTGTTAAGTGTTGTTCAGAACTCGATGGTTTCATAAAGTTGCCCGTAACGGAAGAATTGCTCATTTAGATAAGCTGAAATATACTCTGTAAGTTCTTTCAAATATTTCTGAGCAGTAGTCATAATTTGCAGTTCTAAGATTATTAAATCGCAGTCACAAAAACCCCAATAAATTATTTAGGCAGCTTTGGAGATTTGATGAATATGAAGCAGTTCGGCAGCAGCTCTTGGAGTGTTCGCAGTGAGACTCTGGTAGCCCTTACAGTCCCTCTATCGACAGTTACACCAAGAGGATCGTTTAGGGAGGAAGAAGAATGTACTAATGGTACAAATGGTATACTAACGGTAACTGATGATTGCTTAACTTCCGAACAACGAACTCTAAGACTATCGAAACTGTTAGCACAACACCGAAGAGAAAATAAACTTAAACGTAATCTGGTATGTATAATATATTTATTTTATCATTGTGTCAACCATCACACCAACGTCTCTTGTTTTTCGATATAAAAACAGTTTTGATGACTTGCTGATATTTAATTATGATAGATTTTACGTCACAACGATCTTGAAGATAATTTATTTTTAAGTGAAGATATGACAGAATCGAACTGGTATGCAAATTTGAATGTTATTTACAGCGAATTTGAATAATTATTCAGGCTCTACAAACACCACTTTCAGAATAAACAAGTATGAAAGGCATTCTAGAGGCTTCATTGAATAATTCAATGGAGTAGAGACGTAAGGTGAAAGGTTTTTAAAAGGCATAATGGTAGATGCTTTAGAGATGGGAATGAATGATTTCGAGTAATTTTCCTACTCAATGTAGCAGGTTATGTGTTTGTAATGTTTGGAAAATCGGATAATATTGCGTAACAGCATTTTCTATGAGCGTATGATAACTTCCCACACAATCAAGGAAAAATGTATTGCTTTCCTATATTTCCACCAAATCCGTAACAAAAAAAAGTATAACATTATTTATTATAGCCGAACAACTGTTTCGTATTGAGAATCAACTTTATATCGTGAAATATTACTCATTACAGACTAACACAAAATTGACTATGCGAATATATCCGTTGAAACATTGGTTTTGTTCAGGTTCCGACTTTCAGTAGATGGTGATATTCGTGTCTATATCGTCGTGACCTTCATTTCACTGATAATAAAATCGTGCTTCCCTTTACTACTTGATCTAAGATGTTATTGGAAATTTCGGGATTGTGGATACATTTTTGATGTGGGTATCGACATAAATTCAATTGAGAGAGAATATAAACTAGACTGAACATACATAAATAGGTACTAACCCAGTTTTTATTTTAAGGGTAAGATACGTATTTGCTTTTAAATTAATTTGTTTTGAATTATTTTAAATTTATGAGGACTCCGGTATCAATTATCTACCTGTGGTTGCTTAGCGATACACAAAAAACTTATTATCTTCATCTCTGGAAGTATATAAGCGTATTGACTATATTTTTCCAATGATTAATTAGGTAAACATTGACAAACAAAATAAACACTTGTGTTGAAATTAGCACATTAAGTATCTATAGTTCATTTACAATAAAAAGACGATGACGTTGCAAAACAAAATATTGTGATGTTGCCAAGCCGTAGTTTTTTCCTTTACTTAACGAAAACTAGAAAACTGTCAATCTGATGTTAGATTGACAGTTCTTCTTTTCTATTGTTCCGTGCCTCGTAGGGCGTAAGTCAAAAATATTTATTTGAAAATAAAAGGCTTGTATGATTGGCTTGATTGATTTAATATAAATATTTATTCATGAAAATCTATGGATAAGATACAAGAAACAGTAACCAATCATTCTATATTCAAATTAACCTTTAATTATTTTACATAGAAGAGGGTTAAATGACGAATTGTAAATCCTTATACCTTATTCTATGCTCTATAGAATCATCTTCAAGAGCACTACAAGGGCTAACGCCAAAAGGAATCAATACAAGCTGTAATCATCTTCATGCAAATTTAAATATTGTTTCTTTATACAATATCTATTATATTTATTATAATAAAAATAGAAAGGAAAAGACAAATATAGATACACAAAATAAAATTTTGTTACAAGATATAAAAAGAAAAAATCTCCCATTTTATCAGTATTAGTTATGTAGAGATACTGTGGTCATTGTTTTAATTTGTGTATTATAATATAACTGTACCTTATTCATTGAATAATAGTAATTAGTGATTTTGAAAAGGTGGAAATAAAGCAAATTGGATAAAAATATAGAGAAAAATAAAACACAAGATTTTCACTACTCCACTACAAAATCATCACTATCTTCATCGTCACTGTCAGAATTATTAATAAGTGGAGGCACATCCTGTCTATCTAATACTACTTCTCTATCCCACCCATCTTGTATAATTTTTTCAGTGTGCTCTACTGTCTTTGACCAAATATCTGCAGTCACTTTTTCTAAAGACATTTTCCATACACCTATTGCTTGTTCTTTTGAAGAACCATCAGTTCCCCCATGATCTCTATAAAAAATTTAAACTATGCCTCAAATATCTTCAATTGGGTTGAACATACAGTGGTAAGGGGGAAGTGGAAGCCCTTTGTGACCATATTTTTCAGATAATATGTCAGCTTCATATACTGTTGATGGTTTATTCCTACAAAAATGCATATATTTAAACAAAATAAGTTATCTAAATATTATCATAATACATTGAAAAATGTTTATATCAACTTACCGTTTTACTAAATTCAATAATTGGGTTTTGAGGAAAGTATTCTCAAAACGAATATCATTTTGTATCAACCAGTTCTGTATATCAGCCTTTTTGGTATCTGTTGTTGGTACTTTATTGATCACTGTACTGTAATAACTTGCATTATCCATTACAATTGAGGCAGGCTCTTCTAAGTTCACTAAAAGCTGGTATTCAAACAAATGCAAAACAGTTTCTCGGGTCATTTCACCGTGGTAATCACCATCTTGTTTTTTGGATGAAAAAATCAGCCCTGCTCCAGGAATAAATCCAGAAGAGAAACCAGCATGCAATACTATATACCTACAATAAGGAAATAACAAATTACTACTAGGTTTCCTAGATAGACTGCATAGCTCAAAACAACTAATAATAATTATATAGATTTAAATAAAATAATGTGACTAGTAAATATTTGAAAAGGTCTTAAAATGGCAGGAATGTTAGTACACCATAAATCAATTGCTAAATTTTATCATTCAATTACCTTGGACCACCAATTTTGGTTTTTTTCACGCTTCTATGATTAGAATCTTGCCAAGAACGCCCAACAGTACCGTCTTTAAATATCCAGGTCTCATCCAAAAACACAAATTGATATAAACCTTCCCTTTTTATGTTGACATATTCATGTAGAAAATGTTCACGTTTCAATGCAATATGTGGCAACTCCATTAAACCACGACGAGGATCATCTTTTTGGTATTTGAATCCAATATTTTTCACTATCTTCCAGAGGGATGTTAAACAACCATTAAAGAGTTCTCGCTCCTGGAGTTTGCCTCTTAAAGTTTTCAAGGTTATGTGTTCCTCTAAAAAAATATTGTGTTAGTTAATTGTGAATAAAATAAAACAGTAAATTCAATATACTCACTGTTTCCATACATTTCGTATATAACATTTCCAAAAGCATTTTGATCGAAGTTATCAATTTCAACACTAGGTTTTATGCGTTGTCTCTTTTTAGGTGGGCTTTTAGGCTGTTCACCTCTATTATGCTTGGCGGCAATGCGGTTAACAGTGGTAACGCTAAGTTATAAAGCTTCTGCAACTCTCTACAATATGATTACTTCAATTTATGAAAGAATAATATATTATCAAGTTTAATTAACATAACCTAACATTAAAAACATTTAATCATTTACATTTAAATATGTAACAAGAATATTAATAATGATGAATACAAATAGCGAATACTATTACTTACGTCTCTAACAGCAGTAAGCGGGAGAAGCGGGCCCCCATTTGGGCATTCTCGTTCAAAATAGCTCAACAAACATATTACCATCTCTTGACATTTTCTGTTCAGCTGCTTCGGCATTTTATTAACTACACACTGCATATTTGCCTAAATAATTAGTAATGAAAATAAACGTTTTTTTTTAATCTTAAAGAAGCAGTGAATTTAAAAGCTCCAAAAAAACTTGTTAATATTAGACGATGATAGAATGTCAATAAACGTCTAAACAAACTGGGGAATTTTACCAGTTAATTTGACAACGTCTTGAAGTTTTGCCAACCCGTTAGCTGTAAATTGCCCTGGCTGTTGAGGATAAATTGTATTCACGGTTGGTAAATTATTATTTATTCTGATAAGCAGGAAAGTAATTAAAAATGACATCATCGTCTTTTTATCGTAAATAAACTATAGTAGAGAAAAGAAACATGTCCTGTAGACAATGTAAATTGTTAGTCAAGGTGTTAGGCTACGCCAACAGGCATTGGAGTTTGGGAATGTGCCGTTTTTACGAGGTGCACATAGTATTTTCTCTTAAATCTCAATCAATATTATCATAAATTGAGTAATTTTTATAAATGCGACACAATTTTTGATTGCCATCTTATTGCCTATGAAATCGTTTTGTTGACAATTACTGTTTGTTTGTTGTTGTTATTAAAGTCAAAGGTTTACTGCCCATTTGAGTTTAATTCCAAATTATCGCTAAAAATATTTAAAATGGATAGTGATGATGATGTCCAGGTGTGCGAGACACCACCGGAGTCACTAAACGCTGCTTAAAATGTCGTCTTAAATGTATTCCTGAACACAATTTTCTCTACCACTAAATCAACACTCACAATTATAGTGTTTTAGTTCACCTTCCGTCTCTGAAAACGATCACTTGATAATCGAAACGCGCGTCAGACAGTGCAATTGTAAGTGTTGGTTTTGTGGTAGTAAATAGTTCAATGAATAGTTCAGTATAAATATCGCCAACAGATCCAATAATTCTAACGTAGTTTTAAATGTATTGCCAAATAAATCCAAGGCAAAATATGAATGGATTTCCTTTTACTAGGGACTAGGGATCGTGTCCATTAACCTTAGGGTTCCACGGGACACACTTAGAGAATGGCTGCTCTGAATCTAACTTTAGGCGACACAATTTGACTTTACAGACGTGAAGCGCGGAAAAATTATGAATAAATTGAAAAGATACATCATCTTTACTTCAAATACTGTATTATATTATATATCGTTGACATGATCACCTGTAGCGGACGATGACACTATTTTATTTATCTTTTTTTTTGCTGTTGCAAGTCCACTTATGTGTTACTATTACGCCTCTAACTTTACTGTCCCAATTTCTCGTCCCACCCCAATTTACTCTTGTTGTTGGGTTATCTTCATTCAAATTATTTATCAATGCTACGTAGATATAACCCTCAGCTACTATCGACCAATCTCATTAACATATTGACTATCGACGGGTCCCTAGGACCCACTGTACAGGTTGGCCGGAAAATTTTATAACAAACAATCTCAGGAAAGATTATTATTAAAGAACATACTTTCTACATTGTTATCAACACAAAAAAAACCTAAACCAATTTTTCAAAACACTTTGGACATAGCTTTTTAGAACACTGATTACATATTGGTATGTTACAAACATCACAACATATGGCTGTCTTTCTATCCCTGGCGGCTGGACATATGGCACATCTCTTTCTTTTGCTCTTTACGATAGATTGTTTCGGTTCTTCTGCAGCTGGAATCACCGTTCCTAAAATATCTACTATCACGGTTCGAATTTTTAAAGGGACCTTATTATTAACCATTCTGGACCGCAAATGTGCATCAACTAACTGCATACCAAGCTCTTTTATGAAATTAAATCGTGCTATTTCTTCACCATGTGAAGCAAATTAATCAATACACGAGAATTGACACTTGCAATATTCAGGATTGCATGGAAAATTGCCATTGGTCATCTATTTGTCCTTCTAGATGTAGAATAAAGTGCACATTTTGCATCAAGAGCATCGACTACTGACTTTGTATCATTATAGAAATGGATAATTTCTGGCTTTTGGCTCTCTTCATTAACGGACCCACTATAGTGCATACTGGAAAGCATAATTACACTTTTTCCTTTTTTGGGAACGTAGGAGACTATAGTATTGGTAGAGCGGTCTCCAAAAATCGATGACTGAATAGGTCGGTTTCTATGTGGCAAGAATTCGGGAGGTATAGCTCTCTTATTTTTCTTTACGGTGCCAACATAAGTGAATTTTTTCTTTTTTAATTCCTCTAAAAGTTCTACAGAGGTGTACCAGTTATCACCCGTAAAGTGTCTTTTAGTTCCTTCAATACAGTCTGCTAGTCGTTGAACAACCCTGGTAGGATTTGCTAAGGTGTGTTTAATTGCAGCAGTGGGTTTATTTTCGGCATCAGCACATATTTCTGCGTTGACCATATAATGAGTTTTTGCGTCGGCCAATATCTGTACCTTAATACCATATTTAGCGGGTTTGTTCGGAATAAACATTCTAAACGAACATCTTCCTCGGAGTGGTATTACCATTTCGTCAACGGTTAAATAAAACCCTGGGAAATAACATGATTTCGATCTGGTGACAAACTCATTAAAAAAAATCGGAAATAGGGGCTAATTTATTGGTCTTGATCCTCTCTTTTCGTGTTTGTATGTTATCAAGTCTCAGGCAACTTAGTAGAAATGGAAATCTAGCGAGACTCATGGTACTTCGAAAAATAGGTCTCCCAGTCCCATCTGCAGCCCACATTGATCGAATGTCTTCGTGTCCAGATTTAAATATACCTTGTAGATACAAAATACCTAACAGCGCTTTTACCTCAGTTAAACTGGTGTCAGCAGTAAAAGCTGGTTTGCATTTCTTTTTCGCCTGAGGACGTCTTCTGAATGTCGCATATTTTTCACTACACAAAGCAATTTTTATAATAGTGTAGGTAACAATTTTTTGCAGCATCTCCTCAGGAAGCAGTAAATTCCAAGCCTCGAGGAGGGTAGATGGACGATTATTTCGAGCTGCGCCGATTAATCCCGGCAAAACAGTAACTATATTATGAGATGCCGTTCGTCCTCTAATACTTGGTGTTTTTGCCCATTTGGTATTGTCTTTTCCATACCAGGCATTTCTCACAATTTCTTCGTCTTCTTCGTCCTCTAAGTCGAATATTTCTTGGTCTGTAATAGTATAATGTTCGCTATTGATCTCGTTATCTTCTTCGTCTTGGCCACTTTCATTTGCGAAGGTCTCTATTTCTTGTAGTATTGCAGCCTCACCAACCACCGTTCCTAATTCATTTTCTTCACTTTCAGCCAATCTGTGTACACCTCCGTCCTCTTCTTCTTGCCAAAACTCTTCATCATTTAATATCGCTCCTGATCTGGATGCCATTTTCTGAAAATAAATATGAACACTATAAGTTCACATTATTATTTGAAAAATATTTATTATAAATAGTGTTAATAAAACAAATCCACTTTCCTGAGTACCACCGCAAAAATCGAAGAATTATTTAAAATCCAAAACACAGTTAATAAAAAAACAAACTTAGAACACGTGCACTACCGACGGGTCCGGGTGACCCGAACTTCACTATTGAACGGCAACTGTGATACTGAGCGTAACACTTGAACTTGCTGCAGTAAGTAATCTTTGGAGTAGAAGAGTACAGGGGCGCGCAAGATATTTCGCTACATTTAAAAGAAAATACAGTTTAAAAATTCGTTCGGGTTCTCAGGACCCGTCGGTAGTAGTTGAGGGATAATCTTGTAGTTTTTGAATTGTATTTTTGTGAATGTTGTTCAGTATTTTGTATCCTGTAACTCATGTTTGAACCTACTACTTCTGCTTCTCTTCTTACATCCTACAACATCTTTCTGTTCCTCCTCATCATCAGTTTTAATGAGGACATCAATTATTTGAGTATTATTTATCTATTGTCAAACCTTTCTTGTCCTAATTCTTTGATCCTTGATTGAAGTTGATGATTTCCAACTATTTACAGCTGACATCAATTTCAAATTATCAGGGATATATCATTTTTATAATTCCGAATAAAATAACACACGTTCTACGTTTATTGCTGTATACATAAAAAGCTTTCTAAACGCAAATTATTCGGATTCGCTGTTGCATATCTCGCACAGATTAACATTTTTTTCACAAAATTTTATTTCAGAGTGTAATAAAAATAAAATATTTCAAACCGATTGAGCTTTTAAATATTTTATGAGCATTTCGTGTGTCCATTTTACAAAAATATTAATGTACGGAAATAGTGGTACGGAAAATGGCCCAATATCATTATCGCGTCGTGAGAAAACACTTCAAGCAATAAAGCGTCACGCGATTCTCACAAAGAGTCGCATTCCATTGAACAGGAAATAAATCTCTACGTTTTGTATGTTAACGTCAGCATAGAAAAGAATAATAAAATAATAATATAACTATCGCTGGAAATAAAAAACATTGAATTCAGCTATTTACTATTCATTGCAGTTTGATCTGTAATTTTATTAACAACACCGAGAACAACATTCAAGTGTCAATTAATTGAGTATACTAGTAAAACAAGTACAAGCAGCTTATCGTCCGTGGTATTTACATCTGCTTACTATTACCGTTGCTGTGTATTGGCACATAGTTTAGTTTAATCTGCCCTTAATATAGTTAGAAAAGATGAATCGTGATTATTAAATTATGATAGGAATAATAATGAACACTTGGTTGTCGGCCAGTATTCCAGAAATTGTACCAAAAGATGCGAAATTAAATTAGGTTAGTGAGACCATGATCCAGATTTTCCAATGTTATAGGCAGGGAAATTGACAGGGAGAGCCTGAACGTAATATTTTCATTAATAGAGGCTTAGCTCAGATTTGTAGGTACTTTGTTGTGGGTTATAACTAGGAAAATATGTGTGGGCTGTTTCCATGATTGTTTGTCACCCACGTCATTTCTTGATCTCTATCATTATCTACAATGAAATGAATAACACTGGTACTATTTAATGAATGAAAAAACAATAAGAAAGAACTTACAGTAAAAATCAAGATTGTTTATCAATTGGCAACAAACAACGAAAGAAAATAAAATGCATGTGTTTCACAAAATCTCGATATTTTTCTCGGTCACATTTTCCTCTATGGGCTAATTTTGTGTTGAATAATTTGTTGTAAGCCAAGTTTGTTAGTCGAGAAAAAGTGATGTCATAGTTGACAGAAATAAATCGATTATAAAAAAGTCATTCCAATTTAGTTATTTTTGGGTATATTGGATAAAACTGTTAAAATCTTGTTTGTTTTCTGGTTTATTTTGGCAAATTAACCCTCCACTATGTATAGAATATATCAACAAAAACAAGAAAAAATAAACGGTTTTAAAGATTAAAACTAAATTTTCCGCATCTGTGGCCTTCAACAATATTTTATCATAAAATTGTCACTTGTATACACTTCGGGGGATGTATCGAGCTAACAAACCGAAATTTCTCCAAAAATAACCAAAAATGTAGTATATTTGGATTTATAGGACCCGCTGTACTCGCTCTAGTCAGCTGAAAATCAATAGGGAACATCTGTGAGACATCTTGAACAATATTCAATCATAAGATTGGTTACTTTTATACACTCTGGAGGTTGTATCGTGCTAACAAAATTCTCCAAAAATGACAAAAATTTGGTACTTCAAGTACTGGCGTTAGTGAGCTGAATATCAATAGGATTCATCTTTGTGACGCTCTGAATAATATCCAATCATAAAATAGGTCACTTGTATATACTCTGGAGGCTGTATCGTGCTAACAAAATGAAATTTACCCAAAAATGACAAAAATATCGTACTTAAAGTACTATAACACCTGTTGTACTGACTCTGGTAAGCTGAATATCAATAGGGTTCATGTGTGTGATGTCCTGAATAATATTAAATCATAAAATTGGTGACTTGTTGAGCTCCAGAGGTTGTATCGTGCTAATAAACTGAAATTTCTCAAAAAATTACAAAAAAGTCGTACTTTAAGTACCATAGCACCCGTTGTACTAGCTCTGGTGAGCTAATAATCAATAGGATTTATTTGTGACATGTCCTTAACAATATGCAATCATAAAATTGGTGACTTGTTGTGCTCCGGAGGCTGTACCATCCTAACAAGACATGTTACGAAAAGTGGCCGACGACAACGACGACGACGACATACACACAGAATTTTTTTTTCTAAAAACCGTTTTTTCGTGTTGTTATTGATGGAAAACGTAAAAGTAACTCAAAAAAAATTCAAAATTTCACCTTTTTTTGGGGTAAACCAATACTTTTCTCGCATATTAGATAGGTTGGGCGGAAAAGTAATAGGATAAACCCCCGTTCCTCTTGAATGTGAAGAATAATGTGTAAAAATGGCTGCTTGTGAGAGTGTTTGTATGAAAAGATAATGTTGTTTATAGTCCTCTACTATTGCCAAAAAACACTAATAATAATATTGGCACTTCCTAGCAGCTGCAGGCAGGCATTTTCTCGCGTATTAGATAGGTTGGGCGGAAAAGTAATAGGATAAACCCCCGTTCCTCTTGAATGTGAAGAATAATATGTAAAAATGGCTGCTTGTGAGAGTGCTTGTATGAAAAGATAATGTTGTTTATAGTCCTCTACTATTGCCAAAAAACACTAATAATGATATTGGCACTTCCTAGCAGCTGCAGGCAGGCATTTTCTCGCATATTAGATAGGTTGGGCGGAAAAGTAATAGGATAAACCCCCGTTCCTCTTGAATGTGAAGAATAATATGTAAAAGTGGCTGCTTGTGAGAGTGTTTGTATGAAAAGATAATGTTGTTTATAGTCCTCTACTATTGCCAAAAAACACTAATAATGATATTGGCACTTCCTAGCAGCTGCAGGCAGGCATTTTCTCGCATATTAGATAGGTTGGGCGGAAAAGTAATAGGATAAACCCCCGTTCCTCTTGAATGTGAAGAATAATGTTTAAAAATGGCTGCTTGTGAGAGTGTTTGTATGAAAAGATAATGTTGTTTATAGTCCTCTACTATTGCCAAAAAACACTAATAATAATATTGGCACTTCCTAGCAGCTGCAGGCAGGCATTTTCTCGCATATTAGATAGGTTGGGCGGAAAAGTAATAGGATAAACCCCCGTTCCTCTTGAATGTGAAGAATAATGTGTAAAAATGGCTGCTTGTGAGAGTGTTTGTATGAAAAGATAATGTTGTTTATAGTCCTCTACTATTGCCAAAAAACACTAATAATAATATTGGCACTTCCTAGCAGCTGCAGGCAGGCATTTCCAATAAGAGGTATAAACGTTTTTATTAGTATTAATTTCATTTTTTGCACTTTGACATAAGATTCTCAGTATCTCGTTCAGTTCAGAGTGCCTTTGATAGCGCTGAAATTATAATCTTATATTAAGACTGATGATAAACCTGTACGTTATATATTTTTGAACTAAAATCATATTTACTGGTGTTTCTATGTCACTGAGTATATATTAACCCTACACTGCTCAATTTTTTTAAATTTAATAAAAAAATGTGTTTTGGGCTTGTTACGCTCTAAGGTGAAGGGAAAAATAATAAAAAAAATAGAATCTAATTTTTTTAATAATTATAGTGAAAAATAAACGGTTTTAAGGATTAAAACTAACTTTTCCGCATGTGCGGCCCTGAACAATATTCTATCATAAAATTGTTACTTGTATACACTTCGGGGGATGTATCGTGCTAACAAACCGAAATTTCTCCAAAAATAACCAAAAATTCAGTATATCTGGATTTATAGGACCCCCTGTACTCGGTCTAGTCAACTGAAAATCAATAGAGTACATCTGTGAGACACCTTGAACAATATTCCATCATAAAATTGATCAATCGTATATTCTCTGGAGGCTGTATCGTGGTAACAAACTGAGAATTCTCCAAAAATTACCAAAATTTTGTACCTCAAGTACCATAGCACCCGTTGTACTGGCTTTACTGAGTTGAATATCAATGGGGTTCATATTTGAGACGCTCTGAATAATATCCAATCACAAAATTGGTCACTTGTATGTACTCCGGAGGCTCTATCGTGCTAACAAACTGAAACTTCCCCAAAAATGACAAAAATATCGTACTTAAAGTACTGTAGCACCTGTTGTATTGGCTCCGGTGAGATGAAAATCAATAGGGTTCATCAGTGAGATGCCCTGAATAATATTCAATCATAAAATTGGTTACTTGTTGAACTCCGGAGTCTGTATCGTGCTAACAAACTGGAATTTCTCAAAAAAATACAAAATGTCGTACTTCAAGTACCATAGCACTCGTGGTACTGGCTCTGGTGAACTGAAAATCAATAGGGATCATCTGTGACATGTCCTTAACAATATTCAATCATAAAATTGCTAACTTATTGCACTCCGGAGGCTGTATCGTGCTAACAAGACATGTACGGAAAAGTGGCCGACGACAACGACGACGACGACATACACACAGGATTTTTTTTCTAAAAACCGTGTTTTCGTGTTGTTGTTGATGGAAAACGTGAAAATAACTCATGAAAAATTTTCAAAATTCCAACTTTTTTTGGGGTACACCAATACTTTTCTCGCATATAGAAAGGTTGGGCGGAAAAGTAATATAGTAGTATCAGATCTGATACATTCAGCACAACTGTATAAAATTTTTATCCGTTATGAAAAGAAACAAAACAGTTGTGGTTCTTATTTAAACATAAATGTACGCCACATTCAGAGCATTTAATGTAAGAAAACAAAGAACAGGAAGGAAATTTACATTGTTCTCTAGTTTTATCGTATATTGCCCAATGATGCATGGAGTCGATGCGAACGTCTTTTGGTGGTACGTGAAAAAACACTGTAGATTTATTTCTCTTTTCTATCAACAATGGCTCAACTGAATCCTTGGAAGGCCTACCTCTCTTTCTACTGCCATTGTCAGATTTACAAAGGCATTTTGCTATTTCTAGTCGAATATCAACCTGTGACATCAACTTTTCTATGTCGGCATGTGCCCGTCTATAAAGCAGCCATGTATTGACAATTGTCATATCAATCAGGTGGTAAAAAAGTCTTATGTACCATTTTTTCCTCCTTATTTTAATTTTGTATATTCCAATGAAGCTTTCCATAGCATCTACCCCTCCTATTTGGGCATTATAATCTGGAACTAAACTGGGACACTCAATATGTACGTATTTTTTTCCTTTCCCGTTCCATCGTCTAACCTCGGTTAGGGTTATTTTGACTTTAAATGTTGAAGAAAAGTAACCGGTTTATTATCTAACCATATTACTGAGGATATGTCAACTCCTTCAACATTACAAACGAATTCTGCTGAAGTACCCCTGACTTTTTTTTCAACTCTGCATCAGCCCGTAATTTGCAATTTGGAATCCTTGGACGTCGAACTGTGCCCAGCGAGTAAATGACCTCACTACCTAAATATGCGAGCAAGGGAACCGATGTGTAGAAGTTGTCAATAAAGACTCTATAGTTTTGATTTGGAGGAACAATTCTACAGTCTCACGACAATATTCGCACTAGAATCTAGGTCGGGTTCGCTATCCAAGCGAAACTTTGAATTATTTTCGTCCCTCGTATATATTTCAAATTTATATGAAAAACCATCACTTCCGCATAAAACATACAATTTGTTACCCCACTTGTGGGGTTTTGCTGGAAGGTATTGTTTTAAATGATGACGTATTTTGGTAGAACAAAGCTGCTCGTCGACTGACAGACATTTATCTAAAGGTACTGACTGGAATCTGGCATTTACGGCTTAGCTTGTGTAACCTATTCCAGTCTGGATTTTCTCGAGGCAACATCTTCTTGTTATCATTGAAGTATAGGTTTTTTCGAATAAATTCACACAGATTTTGACTCATATTTTCCTTGATTTGGGGGAAACCTAATTTTGTTGACCAGTAGCTTCGTACATTGGGCCTATGTACGACTGACATGTAAATGCAAACTCCTAGAAACTGCTTTATATCAGCTGCAGATAACATGGCTGGTTTACTGGGATTTTTTTGGATTGAGTAACGATTTGACTCATTTGCAATTTTTTCGAATAAATCGTCATCAAAAAAATATTCAAAAAACTGGAATGGTGTTTCAAGATTGTTCTTTGAAGAAATAATAAACTTTCTTCACTCAAAATAAGATTTTGCTTACGCCATAATAGGTTGGAGTATTTATTTTTCAAATTACCTATCTCTTGTTCTGGAGTTTCATTTGATATTTCAAGACTCTGTTTAACCTCATTTTCCTGCTGAACATGAAAAACAATAGTACCATCTTCAATGAAAATAGAAGCAGTAAAGTTACAGTGGAAAGCGACGAAGAACCTAGTCAGGAAAAGTTATATTTTTCCCCCGAAATTCTAAAGCCTTTGCCGAAAATCAACAGAAGAAATCAAGAGCAGCACAGAAAGCAGTTGAGCTCACGTCCACTCCCTACAAAGAAGATCTGAGAGCTAAAAAGGAAAAGATGGAATCGAAAAAAGTCTTCGGAGTCAAAAGGAAGTTAGGGACGGAAAATAAGTCTGAGGCAAATGTGAAAAAGGCTCAAAAAGCCATGGCCAAGTACCTGGACCTTCAATATCAAACATAGAAATTGAGATAAATTTGGATGAATGATACTGCTTCATATGTGACAAAAGAGTGGTTGAAGAGATGATTCAGTGCTGCCATTGTGAAACATGGGTTCACTTTTCTTGCTCCACAGCCGAAAAAAACAAAAAAAAATTATATTTGTGACAAATGCTTGTGAACTTAGATTTTAAAAACCAAACAAATAATTTTCTGTTTATTTTTTACATTTTAAGATAATATAAATGTATAAGTGTTTTTAAATAAAACTCAAGGTCTCTAGTTAATTCCACAATATAATACAAGTTATTGAAAATTCTAAAAAATTGACAATTGTTTCGATAAATCAATCTCATCGTCATTCTGTATTATATTGTGGAATTAACTAGAGACCTTGAGTTTCATTTAAAAACACTAATATGAGCATATTCCACGAAGTAAGGGTCGAGACAGTCAATTCTTTATTTGGGTATTAGATATTTATTGTACAAAGGCCAGTAGTTTTTTAGAAGTAAAAGTAGTGTTTCTCTCCAGAGAATGGCTGAATTATTTGAATTTTTGCAAAAATGGTACGATATAGGAAACTTTCCCCTACTAACAACCAATAATAAAACATTATCTTGATATTAATGGTAGAAATACATTGTTTGTAGTGGTGTTATCAGTGGCTGCTCCTTCTCTATATAAATATATAATCGATTTTTGGAATGTGAATAATTAAAAATTGAGAATCGTTCAAAATAATTAATTGCAAGATATTTATTAATTTGTTTGTTGAAATTATAACAAAGAAGTTTCAGAAATATGATTATTTTGCGATATGATACCCAGTATATATATATAGAACCTATTTATGAATTCGCATGTAGCTATGGACGTAACATGAAATATAGCCCCCGCCGGCATACACAAAATGAAGCGACAGTGTGTGAAGGTGTTATAAATAATTCGTTTACCATAAGCCGGTTGAATCATTATGAAATATGGATGTTATGTTGATTAGAAACAGAGCCTGACATACTGGAACATTGACTCTCCAACTAATGTGAGATAGGATGCATTATTTGTGTGAGTTACAGACAGTGCATTTTGTTAAATGTTTTATTACGGTGCTGAGTTATTGTCTTTGCTTGGTTTGAATGTAGTAAGAAAATCGCAGCTTTTTCTCATATTTATTTTCTATATACTACGTGACAAGTATAGAAACTATAAATGAATTTGAAAAAAGTTATGTAACAGACTCTGTTTGTCTTGAGCTGTTAATGATGTTTCATCCACAGGATCTCCTCTGTTTCTTAACGAGGTTCTTTTATTTCAAAATCCCAGATCAACTATTTCGACTAATGAGCAGAGGGAACAAGAGGCAGTACAAATGATTGTTACATATTATATGGTATAAATTGGTCTCTTCTATTTCAGCCCACTTGTTAATTGGAAGCTTAGTAGACTCTGTCTATCATATACTGGATACTTCAGTGGATGGTGACTGGAATGGTACAGTTTCTTTATTCCCAAAATATGTTTTAATAGAAAAATCAGTTACTACAACACAATAGGACATTAATCAAGTATAGTTAGACACAATATACAACTAGTTTGTTCTATATGTGTCTTCCAGTACATATAAAAATAGAATATGTATTTGGAAAAGGAAATGAATTCAAGTCACCTAAATATTGGAGGAAATCTGAGTATATTGCACGTAATTAGGAAATTTAGTGACATATTTTTTCTTGAGGGTGATACATCAAACAATTCCTATTAGTAGCAAAAAACGAATATTTGTTAAACCTTATCAAATCCTAGAAGATTAAAACCAAGAGGTTAAAAGTCAAATAAAGGATATGTTGGATAATAATATTGTAGAGCATAGTTCTTCGACTTATAACAGTCATATTATTATTGTTGCTAAGAAACGCTTATAATAGTGATATTATTATCGTTCCTGAGAAACCAAATAGTCAAGGTGTGTAGATTGTCGAAAACCGAATGATATAACGGAACCTGATTTCCACCCCTTACCCAATATAAGAGAGATTTTGTATCAGTTGAAACATTCACAATATGTTTCTGTTGTTAACCTTGCACAAGGATTTCATCAAATATTACTAAGTGATGGATCTAAACCTCTAACAGGATTCACGTTTGGAAGAAATCACTATCTGTACGTTAGACTATCAAGGGAAGTTCATTTCAGAGACTGATGAATAATGTTCTAGTAGGATTAACTGGTATAAAATGCTTTGTATTCATGGATGATTTAGTGATATACGTCAATATAATCTTAAGCTACAACCTAGTACGACTAAATTTTTGCGGAGTTTTCTCTTCTTGCAGATTATTTAGGAAGGAAACTGCCGTTACCGTTCGGTTTTTCGAAGCATTAGAAATGAAAAGCGATAATTTCTAGCTGTTGTATTTGTGTCTTGTTCTCAACCAAACGAGTTCCTCCCTGCCACTGCCATACTCGTTGCACATTCGAGAGACTTATATCCACTTTGTCGTTCGTTATAATCATGGTCATAACATACAATACACTAACTTTTTATGAAACCTAATCATAAGAATCCTAATTCTTCTACCACTTTCAAACTTTCTCACATTACCGACCCTAAAACATGTGATCTTCCCTTTTTCCGAAATTCTTATTTAACATCTTCATGCTCTTCTTCAGAATGTGTGCCTTCTGATAATACATGCGTTGACAATTTTATAAATTACGCCCCAACAAGCTTTTGGGCCTCAGTGTACTGAAAAATATAGATAATCACCAGCCAGATGATGTCCCATTCATAGGAATACTGAAGAAGATGACTATGCTAGAGAATGATGCGATTCCTATACGCAATAAATTATCTTTGACCAAAACAAAATATAAAACTGGTTTACTCCCAATAAGAGTTGAAGACATCAAATAAAAAGGTAAACGACCAAATGGAAGTTATTTATACTAACAGTGTGGCATACTCTAACAATGCTAATATAGACAATTTGTATGATGAAGATGATAACGGAAATCACACATCAGTAGCCGATTTGAGTAAAAAATTTAATGACAAACTCTCCAGAACAGTAAAAAATGGTACTAACCTCGCCAATAAGACAACTGAGGTTAGATCCAAAATATCTGATGTGACCAATAGAGTGAAACCAATAAGTACAAAGTCAATATCAACCAGAGGTAAAAAATCTAGTAATAATTTATCGGTGACCAAAAAAATGTCACTGCCTCCAACAAGTGTCAAAATAACCCCGATGTTTTGCAGTCAAATTCAAAATTGGAAGATAATGAAGACGTAGAAAAAAATAATGGTTCAGAAGTCGATAGGATCGTAGTAACTGAGGAATCAATAAACATCAATTCCCTTTCTAAAAATAATCCTAGAGTTAAACTTTTCTTCATACATTTCATTTTCGATTAAAGATTTTCAGAAAGGGAATGAAACTCAACAAGAACAAAAGGACACGTCTGAAAATGATGAATATAACAAGGAATATATTAACAAAGTGAACCAGACCAATGATCTATCGACAACAAACAAACTTTCCGAATTCGTTATATCTACATCCAATTCAATATCAAACAACATCAATTCAAATTCCTTATCACGCCGATCTTGTGAGAAAGACAATAATAGAATCCGAGATTATTCGTACAATGATAGTAGTTGCGACAGAGCTCTTAACAATATCTCCACAATCAGATCCATAAGGGGTATTCCCCAAGAGCCTTTGGGTCTCAAATGCCTCAAAAATATTGGCAACACATGTTTCATGAATAGTATTATCAAATGCCTATCAAACACAAGGTGGCTATGAGAATATCTAGAGAAAGACGCATACATAAGAGATATTAACATAAACATATTACATGATAGGATCACTAATTAAAGCATTTGCTGAAGTTATTCAAATGCTTTGGCCTGAAGACGGTTCAGACAGAGTGCTTAATACAGTATCATTGAAAAGTCAGATTCAGCGATTTACTTCAAGGTTCATGGGATACACTCAACATGATGCACAGGAGTTTATTCGTTACCTATTAGCAGGACTTCACGAAGATGTCAACAAGGTATATGAAAAACCGAAGCCCATATTAACAGAAATTGATGACAAACTTAGTGACATCGAGAAAGCAAAAGAATCTTGGTTGAGATATCCGAGAATGGACAACTCCAAGATTGTGGATAACTTTGTCGGTCAATTAAAATCAACAATCAAGTGCACACACTGTGGTCACTGTTCAGTTACCTACGATCCCTTTTGGGATTTATCCCTCTCGATACCCCAAAGAACAGGTCAATTACGACGACTTTCACAATGTAAAGAGAAGAAACGCTCGACGGTGATGAGCAACCAACTTGTTCGAAATGTAAGGAACGAAGACGATGCACTAAATCATTCTGACGATGATAATGATTTATCGAAACAATTGTCAAATTTTTAGAATTTTAAATAACTTTTATTATATTGTGGAATTAACTAGAAACCGTGAGTTTCATTTAAAACACTATTATGAGCAGATTCCACGAAGTAAGGGTCGAGACAGTTAATTTCTTTCTTAATTCAAAAATTTCCGAAATTATTGGTTATTCACCTGAAGCGCTTTTCGCAAACAATGATTTAGTGGAAAAATTAATGCTGCAATAGATTTTCCAATAGAAGGGCTTGATATGAGCCATTACGCGGTTGTTAATGTGGCACCTTGTATGTACAACCTCTACGCTGTATCAAATCACTGTGGAACCACTTATAATGGTAACTACACAGCACTTTGCCGACATCCCTACACGGGACAGTGACACGAATATAACGATTCAAGGGTGCTATTAATAACGAGGAAATTTTTAGTCAGTGGAGAAGCATATGTTCTCTTCTATGAACAAGATGACACAAAATCCCACCTTTGAGTTTAATAATTTTTTGATTAGTTTAAAATTGTATATTTTCATTGTGAACCAATGTCTTATTTGGTTTTTTCTGCAAAATTTATTTATATATTTATATATTGTATTCTTATTAAAGACTATTAAAATTTTATTATTAAAAAAATACACTAACAATGACAACAGTACAAGAACAATGCAATGAGAACAAACATGAACAATAACTATGGCTAATGACTTTTAGGGACTTGTGTGTGCCTTGTCGTGTCAAACAAACAATAATATTTTTCTGTTCATTCAAGCACGTACTAAACTAAGTTACTATCGATAAAGATGCGAGAAAATGAAAATTTTGAAAATAACTTCAATTTATTGCGTGTCTCAATTTTATGCTCGGCAGGGTATTTAATGATGTTCGTTTTGGTTCGCTGATAATCAGTTATAGCGCGGTTGCGGTACATTTGCAAGCAGATGAATTATTACGCTCGTTAGACTTTAGATTTGTTTGTTGGTTTCCTTCTTGTGGTTTGTAGAATTGAATATGAAATGATTAATATTGGCAAATTCACCGCCAAAGAAGCAATTAGGGGAGATTCAATTTACCAATTATCTGTATTCGGTAAGAGATGGATGAAATAACGACTTGGGCCAGAAGACTTGCATTATAAAAGCGTACATGAAGATATGCTGGAACAAGTTCAACTAATGATGAGACATTTATTTATGAGTTTGATATACAAAACTTTTAACAAGCTTTGGTATGGTGGTTTCTAAGGAAGCCGAACAAAAAAAGATTGATGAAAATGAACCGATACTTGCGGTGTTGTGTGCTAGTTTAATTTTAATATTACAGATGTCAGCCTAACAAGCTGTTTAAAACTGGATATGAATAAATGAATAAAAAATCGGTAATCACTGAATTATATTTTATCAAAAAACAAGACAGACAGCGACATTTATAATAATAAACTGCAATTGGATTTTTTCTATTGGTATTAATAAGTTAATTCAAGCCTTATGAAAATACCGCTTTGTGTATTTTTCAAGTTTTCATCGTTCATAACTCAATGCCTGGCATTCTAGGTCAAATACATAATCATAAAGGCCGTTGCGTTTAATTTGTATACTCTAAATTCAGATAAGGGTTTGCTTGGAAAGCGCGTAAATTGTGTGTACAGTGCCGGACGGAAACGAGAAGGTGCATGATTATGCAAAATTATTGACTCATTTGTAAAATGTTTCGTAACAATATCAACTACATATCCTTTGAAAAATTATATATGTTTACAATAAGAAAGCCTCTTTATATATTTTTTGAGCAAGAAAAGATGGAGAACGAAAAAATGCGAAATTTGTTCCATTGAGTATGTATTCTAGTGGAAAGTGATGAGATATGACGAAGCATAATGTATTTGGCAGGAATTTATCGAGAGTGATAAATAGGTCATGGAATTTAACTGAAATGAAGCATAAGTAATGATACTAAATACATCTCAATTGTCAGAATGATTCATATCACGTGGCAAGGATGTTTAAACAATGGCTTTTATTCAATTTTTCTTTTTTGAGTAATGTAATGTGTGACCCTGCTGTTATGTATCCTATTCAATATGATTATGATGTACCAAATTTTATATTCCCGATAATTATGAAATTCACCATTTTCAAAAATAAATTATATTAATGTTTGATTTTTTGAAACCGACTCTGTCTGACCATACTACAACATACCTCAAACAGATTGCCTCTTTGAAATTGCGTGTTCGTGGCTGCCTTTGAGTGATGGATAATTTTTGCGTTTACTGCACTGGGTTCCATATTTTCGTATTTTTTCTCTGATTTAACGAAGCAATGGGAGTGAAAAAATATATTTATTTCTTTTAGATTGATATATTTAGTCACCTGATGATATACATAAATCATTCTCAATCAATAATGAGACAAAAATATGTCGAGTTTAACGGCGGAAATGAGAGAGTACAGTGCAATTTCTCATTTTGTCAACTGTAAGCGCTCATATTATTCACTAAATTTTTTTGTTACTAAATAATTTTTCTAATTAGTATTACCACAAATACCGGTGAATCAATTAATTTGCCGTTATACAATCTTTTCAACCGCATGTTGCCGTAATTGGATATATTAAACTGATATCCTAAGTTTTGAAATTAAGTTGGTAGATGATACATGAATAGAGAAATTAAAATGAAAAATATGAGAAATGAGCTATATTCTTGTTAAATATTATAAGACACACGATTAAATCATCACTTGTATCACAAATACGGTACGAAATAATAAATGATGTTATTTAAAATTCCTACCCTTGGAAATAATGTAACCAAACTCACTAATACCATATAGCTGCCATCAGCATAGCGGCATATAAAGTACACACTTAAGCTTAATTTATATTTAGCATCTGAAAAGAAAACAATATTAATATTATAATTAGTGATTGATCATTGTTATTTTGAATACTATAATTTAATTAATAAGTAATAACCCATATCAAGGAACATCGATAAAGTCAAATTATATAATGACAGATCATAGTAATAAATCATTGAAATCACAGCTGTGAGTTGAATATGGTGAGAATGCAAATTGCTAAGATTTAAATTATTGGGGGTTATGTTTAGCAATTAGATGATAAGAAATAAAAATAGAACAATCACATATATGGTATTTATTTATTCAGGTTGTAGAATTTTTGTAAATAGATATCAAAATTATACCTTTGAACAAATTTTAAAATAAGAAAAAAGGTATTAATACATTTGAAAAGAACGAATTTTGAAAATCTTGTAATGAGGTGAACATAGTGAAGTGTAAAAAAATGAACTATTAATAATTAGGTTATTTAGTTATATGTCAATCGATCATTATTAGAATTAAACTAGCATCAAGCAACATATGCATATCCGTTGAGAAAAGTTTGTTGAAAAAACAAAAGAGAGTCGTCGGGGAGAATTGAAAGCGAGAACCACATGTAGGTGAGCTCAACAAAATTAAATGGAAATTGTAGAAAATTTTAGAAACTGAGTCGAAATTATCAACTTCATTGATAACTAAAAACACAATACAAAGTTTAAACGAGTTTTCCACTCCAGAAGTAAGGCTTTAAGAATAATTGGTAGACCATAGCAGTACCTAATGGAAGGAGCAGACATGTTGAATTTTGAAATTTTCATCGAATAAGGCTAGGGGAATTCTTTCTTTGGGTCCCAAAGTAAAACTGTAATAATAAAATGATGATTTTTACAATTAAAACCAATAAATAATTTAAAAGACTGAAGTTCGAATCAAACCAGCGCTAATTATAATTAAATTAACTCATAAGGAACTTGTACTTACCTGTTTAAAATATTATCAGGTTCCTTTTGGATCTAAGTAATTAGGAAACAATTTTCAAATGTTCATGTGTAAATCCATATATGTAATTTATCCTATATCGTCATATTCATATAATTTTTAATTACCAATGTTAATATCGTATACAAACTTATTCCACTCATACAAATAAAAAGCGTCTAACAGGTTCATTGATGCTCCTATTGCAACGAAATATCAATCTGAGCAGCTGTAGTTTGCTCAATGTTATATGAATTCTCTATCTAGCATATCGTAAATGCCAGCGGCGTAACATAATTTTATTTCTTTTTAAAAATATTTTGAATAAATAAATAATTTAATCCAATTAAAAATATACAAATATTATTTCAAATCATCCATTACAATACATACAGAAAGATATTAGCTAATTTTTCACATATATTCAACACATAAACACCAAAGAGTTATTATTATGAAATTAGCGGCCTGAACCCTAAGAGAAAGAGAATTTGTTATGCCCCGGTTTATGTAGATAGAGCAGCCGAAAGCATACTTATAAATTAAAGATACATAAATAAATATATAGGATGGTTTGGTGAAACAGGATACCCCGTTTGATTTCAAAACCAAAACAAGTAGTACCGTCAATCGGATATGACCGTAACTGATAACTCTCGGTACGTACCGATATCCAGTAAGTCATCTACCAACTCTTGTTTCACTCTAGACGGCGTAAGAGGTGGATATGTCGAATTGTGAGATTAAACTAAAATATTCGAACGTGCTTCCAAACGGTCATTTTCGAGTTTGGAGGCAAAATTAATTGAATGTGAGTAGATTTAGGGGATACTGTTTTGGTTTACTATAGTTATGCACAATGGGTTTTAGGGAGTTGCTTTGCTTTTTATTAAAATATAGTCACATGTTTTAGCAATCCACAGTTGGGTAAAACCATCCCGTTTTACCCAACTACATAGTCTTTTCCAGACTAGAATTGCAATGGGAAAGTATATAAGAAAAACGCAAAGGCATTCTTGGGATCAGAACAATATGCGTCAGGCTGTTGAGGGGGTACTGGTGGGAAGAATGATTTATCTCAAAGCTTCTAAAGAATATGGGATTTCTCGTACAGCCATTGTAGCAAGGGTGAAGAAAATTGAACAGGGTGCTATTAACAGAAAGGATTCAGCAAAAAAGCGACTAGGATGGCATAAACCTCATATATCCACTAAATCAAGAGATATTCTCAGACTGGCTGTTTTATCCAGCCGAGACTACAAATAGGCCCACTCAAGGCGAAAGAAATAATAACCAATTACCAGAAGCTAGAAACTCTCCACCTTCAACAGCACCAAGGACACCACTGAGAACACCACCGAGGACCTCATCAAGAACTTTTCCGAGATCACCACTGAGAAAGCCACCAAGCACAACGCTGATTCCAACAGAGCAGTTTTATGCAATTTCGACTCCTCCATGTTCCTATACCACCCAGAATTTCGTTATAACGCCACAATAAATTGTTTCAGTTCCTCATTCTAAATGAAAGTTAAATTTTAATGACAGAAGAAGGGGGAAGATGCAGTTCTAACATCAACACCATATAAAGTGGAACTAGAGGAATCAATTTCTAAAAGACTTCCTACAAAGAAGCAGAATAGATGAAAATGGGATGACGACTAGAAAACAAAGAACCCAAATAAGAAAGACAGTAGCAGTACAGAAGAAACGAGCGTGAGAGACAAAAAATAAAATAATACCTAAGAGTTAATAAATTAGAACATAGAGATATTCTAGAGTTAGATGATATGAATTAAAGTTACTAAGTCAGTGAGTTCTGAAGTTTGAAATAAAGAGTGTAGGGTAAACTAGATTTTTGTATAGTTTTTAAATGAACTGTATGTTTTCGTTTACCGCTACATAAAAAGGGGCGTTGTTATCTTCGATAGGTGAAAGGAAGACCAGTAGTAATTTTAAATAACGTTTATAATAAACAAACTCATTCAGAAGCACTTTAAGTTATCCCGCGTTGTATCACGAGAGACAGATACTTAGATGTCTGTAATTTTTCAGAATATAGTTTTCTAAGTTGATAGACAAAATAATCTTGGCGGACGAGGCTTTATGATTTATCGAATGTTTAAAGATGACTGTTTTAAGCTGGCGAATGGACATAGTATCCGCAGCCAAGGAAAACCAAATCACATACACACACACAAGATGACTGTTTTCTGTTGAGTTTCAAAGATTATATATACGTTGAGTGCCCTTTTTCTGTCTCAATAGGAGACACTTCAGATACACTGAATTTATAGGCGCTCGAGGTTGCCGGTTGTACAACAACACGCTTGATTTCCTCAACCGTGGCAAGCGCAGCTACCAAGTTGCAACAAACAATTTGATTTTGTAAATAAATCAGTGATAACGTTCCAATATAAATGAGTGTGTTTAGTAAGGCCAATGGAATAGTTAGATATATATGGTTTCCAACTATTCATTACATTGAGAATAAATGGAAGTATATCATGAGAAAATGTGACTTCAGTATGAAATAAGTAAAATAATAGAATGCTCGCCTTCATAAGCACTGAACACTTTCATAATTAGTGGAAGAATATTTATCACGGTCCATAAATAATTAAGTCATTTTAATTTTCTCCGACTTCCTTGGCATAACATTAACAAGCGCATGAAAACGATTGGGACATTTCCCGGTGTAATCAAGAGTTGTCTCCGACAGTGAAGAAGTTATAAGGAGCATTTTTTGCGAACAATAGAATTGTTCATTCGTTGTTACTAGGAATTTCCATATTTCTCCAGAGCTTCATAATTTATGCAGAGCCTCTGTCTTCTGGAGTAACATCAGTAGAAAAAATATGCAATGTTAGTCTGGTAGTTTATTTCAGAAATGTCTAAATTGACTGTAGCTAGACACAAAATTTAGAGTACATATAAATAGTGACTTTCTTCCTATTCATAAAATAATTCAAGATATAGGGCTTAAGAAAGTATTTTATTATTGTACTATTTGCGATTCTCATGCATACTATCGTTCAAATTTAGTAATTAATGAGGAATGAAGTGTGAATATGTCGCCAAAGCATACCTTCATTTTAAAAAGATTATAAGCAGTAGTACTTGTATCACCCTATACATTTGATACAACATCTTTGGTGAGGGGTGTATTTGCGTCACCTATTTTTACCTATCTAATAATCTAAATATAATTTTACTACATTTTCATGAAAAGAAAACTCATAATATTGCATTTAATTTATAAGACAATTTTTCTATTTTCTGATATATCGGCATCGATAAGAATTAGATATATCAAAGGTAAGATGAGTTTGTTGGAGCAATAAATGCTTTTTCCAAGGATACCAAGTTAGTTAAAATATTTTCAGTCGTTTAGCTTATTATGGTCTACAGCTGTCATTAGGGTTACCCTAATCTTAACTAAAGATTTATTAAGGTTAGCTAAGGTTACCAGTGGATATATTAACCATTATGTAATTAACCTTTACCCAAAAAGTCGATTGTTACTAGTGTTCTTGAGAGATAATTATAAGGTGATAAAATTATCAAAGACTACAACAAGTTATTACTAAAATATAATTTCCGCAGTATAAAAACTATCCGGATAATATCGTAGGTCTACTCGTTATTCATAGTCCCAAAAAAAAAATATCAAACAAGATTCTTTTGAGAAATACTGGAGTACAAAATTAAATAAATAAATAATCGCTGTTTATATAAGGCGTTATCGCCGATGATTACCCGTGCTAAATAAAAGAATTACAGTGATTAAACTATATCTGGAGAAAAATAATTAAGAACTATACCTCAGGGAATAATATGGGGTTCTTTGTATTATTGTTTCTTTGGTCATATATTTAAGTCAAATCCGTGAATAGGCGCCACCGAATTTTAGAAACTATAATGCTGAAGGCGATCGAAAATACGTTATCGAAGTAGCCAAAACGCGGAAAATATATGTACACAACTAACGTATAAGTAAATAAATAAATAGTCCAACTAGTACAGGCCAATCGTTTATTGCGACTAAGGAAATCGGCAATACGAAGCTCCTGTTACAAGTAAACACAAAAGAAAATAAGTCAAATATCAATTACCAATACAAAAATATTGTAGGTATAAAACAAAAGAGTAATCGATTTAGTAGGGGTTATAGCGTGGTATGATCATACGAGCTTTTCATGTATGTACCCTGTATCTATAAGTATCACAAGCCGAATAATTGTCTAAAACATTGTAAATACCACACTTATCAATGCTATGCTGTGGGATTCCAGCCCAAATCAAGCCGCAAATGTTCAATTGTACTAATATATATAAATTAATATTATTAGATATAACTAATATCAAATCACTTAATAAACACGAGTGATAATGAGAATCATAAAACGATAATACAAGAGGTGATTCAGCAAAACGAAATTATCTGTTATACTTAGCTGGATGGCACGTTTCGGGTTCCAAACCAAACGTCCACAAGGTCACAATCGGGAGTAGATATCTGGTAAATCTTCAGGGATCGTCTCGGCCGGGAATAATTCTTGTTAGTATATAACAGGTCGAACCAGGTGTGAAGTCGAGTACAAAATCCAATCTCGATAATCAAGAGACTCCAAAATAAATCCCAAAATAGACGGGAATATATAACGTAGAGGTAGGAAACCAAAAATAAAATAAAAACCCTACAACAAGGAGAGAAAATAATCAATCTCACCATCTACAAAGTTGTAATTTGTGAAAACTAAAAATAACTCACCTCAATTTATCAATGAGGGTTCTCAAAATTCCAATATCCAGCCACGTGGAATTAATCAATCAAAAGCCTCCACCAATAGGCTTACAAAATGGCGAATTCTTGCAGGTGTTGAAATAAGTTGATTCGATCTTAGTGAATCGTGGTTCCAGTGCAAAATAATATCCCTTAACGGCGGAAAATCGACTTCCAAACGAATTGCTTACTCAAAATAGTCGAATTTCCAAACAATTTGTGCAAATTCTATTCCCCAATTAGGGTAAACGAGAATGAAACCAAGAAAATAACTCGCACAAAGCACCGAACCCTTTTCGTTCCTCAAACCATACAATACACACCTTCCTTCTCGTCGTTTCCAACGAAAAGATGGCTTCAAAACCAATGATACAAACCATATCAAAAGTTTTTAAAATTCGAAATATCCAAAAGTCCGTTAATAAAAACTATTAAAATCTAGGCTTCAAATTATTCCAGTTGGTAAACATGTATTTCTCGAGCACAATGGAGAAACAAAAGAAGTACGTCCAAAATTCCTACATTCTCCTTCCTTATTGTCGCTTTAATAAATAATTATACATGTTGTGAAAAGCAAAACCGTTCTTGTAGCGAAGTAATTTCGGCGAGTCGGAGATTAATACCAGCCGTGTAGAAGGGATACGAGTTTTACCGGTCACCGAAGCATTTTTAAATGTATCAACTATACCGAGTGTCCCAAAATATTAAATATTCCACAACAGTGAATAAAAGAATGCATATTAAGAAAAAAAGTTAAGACGAACTATAATTACCTACAGGAAATAAATGTGCAATGCTATTTTTATTATCCACTGGGATATATTAAAATACCAATTTAAAATTTGTTCAATTATTCTTAAATTATTGAATGTTTTTAAGAAATAATGTAAGTAAGAATTTTATTCTAAATTCAGACCATAACAAGCTGTATTTTAATAGTATATTACGTAACGTGTGTTGTAAGAAGCATTTTACGCACGAACGGAAAAGTTACCACGAAGCCGCGTAGCGGCGAGTGCGTGATTCCGTGAGTGCGTAAAATGGGTTACAACACGAGTTACGTACTATAATTTACCTACGACCTACTTGTTAAGGGATTCAAAGTACAAATAAAAACGTACATCCTCGATGCGCAGCCAAGTTTTATAAAAGTCGCTCCTCGATGCCCAGCCAAGCATTTTAGAAGTTCACCCTCGATGCCCAGCCAAGTTTCGTAAAATTCCATCCTAAGTAGTATTTATTTTTATTAAAAAGTATGTAGAATTACCGGAATTGCATAAAATAGCGTATACACCTCTCGACTAAATTGACATTAATCCCTTAGGTGGATTACTTCCCTCAGGAATCAAACACCACCCGCGGGCCACATTAGTCGCTTGGTGTATAATATACTATTGTTTACTAATATGAGATACATTCAGACAGCTAAAAGATGCGGATTTAAGGAAACGGAACCAATTATCATATAATTTCAAATAACTCTTAGTATTATATGTAATCTCATATCTAATAAATGTTATCTACCATTTATATATAGAATAAAATTAAACGTTCAATATCCAAGTAATAAATTTTGAATAATATGGCTACGTCTATTGACAGTTGCTAAGTGGTTGCTATGGAAGCTGTGCGATTTACTTTACAGCCGTGCGTTTTGTTTTACCGTGCGTAATAGACGTCTTACATTGATTGCCGCCTGTGTGTTTTTGACTACTTACAGGGGTGGTCGTAGGTAAAAAGTATTAAATCACCCGCACCACCATTTATCTTTAATAGATACGTCAAAAAGTGTTGGACAAAAAATAATCGTAATATAGCTTCGCTTTGTAAAAATATATTTATTTGGTGGTGGATTTTAGTGGAAAAATCACTCGAAAAGTTTATCACGACGCACGGTGTGAAAAAAAGAATTTTCTCATTCGTAAACCTAATATCTCACGTTTGAGTGGACCGAATTGGATGAAATTTTGTTTACTTATAGTTCAAGTTATATGGAATAATGGAAAATTATTGAAGAGGCCCAAAATAGTTTTCCAAGGCCCCAAAATTCAAGGAAAACAGGCCCCATTTGCAATTTTAGCTACAAATTCGATGCCATTTTCATTATTCATGATATATTTTCGAAAAAAACTATGTTACTTATACATTTTAGCCTACTGAACTTGAATCCAACGAATACAGTTATCAGCGAAATTCCCTCTTTCAGGAAAATTCACTTAAACATAGAACATCGTGCATTTGTTGGTAAAAAGACGCGTATATATTTAGTGACTTTTTTATTTTGATAGAAAGCATTATAAATTCCATAAATTGTTTGGTATTAAACATTCCTAAGGCAAAAAACAAAAGTAAGTATGCACATAGAAAAAAATTCGCTAGCCATTAGCGAATATTCACTTGCAGTAGCAAAAAAAAGCGATAATAAATGACTTATTCGTTTACCACAGAAAAAACCTTATTGCTAAAATCAAACATTTACAGTTGATATAGAGATCACTTATCATAGATATATTTCAAGTAGTCTATTTTATTTACCGTAAATTATTTAGTCGCTTACAGTTATGGACCTAGATAACTTGCTACTAGCTATTTAATATAATATCGTTTATCAAATCTGACATATTGGATACCTATCCTTAGTGATTTATTTATTTATCTCTAATAACTTTATAACCTATAATAGATAAAATGTATATTTACCTTAGTAATACAGGTTATGAGGACTAATTCAAAAGTTTATTTACAGTGATCAATTTATTCATTAACCTAAATCTTGGTATTTAGGCTTATACAGGGTGTCCACTTATATTTCCCCTATTTTAACTGCCAATAAATTCTAAATGGTTTAGGAGGGAAGTATGCGGTTTTCACGGAATTGTTTCATTTTAGTAGCTACAAGTTTCGTTTGAATAGATTGATTTTTTTCTATCGTTTTCGTTTACGAAACAACAGAAATGGCGAATTTTTGACAATTTTTTCAATGACTTTGTTAATGAAACGACCAGTATATTTTTTGTAGTTTGATAAGTGATCTTCACCTATATAGCGATGGAAACTTTTCACAATCGGTTAGCAAATGACGGAAATTGTAAAAATCCGCCATTTCTGTTTTGACGTAATCGGAAGTGATGGAAGAAATCCAATCTATTCGACCAAAACTTGTACTAAAATGAAACATTTCAGTAAAAACCGCATATTTCTATTATGCACCATTTAGAATTTATAAGCATTTAAATTTTATTAAAGGAAAATATAAGTGGGCACCCGGTACTGAAAACTAATCCAAAGTGGAAATTTTATATACCATTTATGTCAAATGTATTTTATAAAATATAATTATAAATTCACAGATTTGGAATACAAACTTCAAATTTCATATTTTTTCCATCATTAGTTTTCCATATTTGCGAAACACTCAGAAATGGGTTAAAAAAATCAAATTTATAAAAAACAATTATTTTGAACTTATAAAAAATTAACATATGTATTTTTTTAAGTAATTAAAAAATATCTTTTCAAAATATACAATTTTCTCAAAGTAACCAAAAATAAAAGTAAGCTAAGAATAATAAGGAACGTTTTCAGTCTAAGTACAATAATACAAATCATACAAAAACATTTAAGTTTTAAAATGATTAATTTTCTTAACCAAAAAGACGAAAATAAAAGTTAAAAATAGTATAATGAACGTTTTCAGTCTACGTACAGTACAAATCATATAGGAACACGTAAGTTTTAAAATTATTAATTTTTTTTAAATTACACAAAATAAAAAATAAAAATAATAAGGAACATTTATACAAAATAAATCCTATATAGGGTGCGGCTGATAAAACCGTCGCTTAGAGAAATCTTGAAATCCGCAAGGATTTCAGATCTGAAAATTGGTTTTAGAGATCTCTCCAATCGACGGCTGCAAACTGTAAGATATTTTAAAACTTTCATTTTTCCTATACCAAACGAAAAAGTGATTATTAATCAACCTTATATTACGGACATGGTAATTACACGATTTAGACGAGCAGTATCTCGGAACTGAACAGTATTACAGAATTGTAATTTTGGTGGTATAAAACAAATGCCGCAGCTTTTCTTTTGTTATTATGTTACCCAATGACAATTTTGTTTTGGCTTACGTGACATCAGATTCATATATGATATAGGTACAAAAAGGTAATAGGTAACATAATAACAAGAAAAGCTGCAGAATATATTCTAATATACAGCCTCAAAATTACAACTCTGTACTACTGTTCAGTTCCGAGATATTTCTTGCCTAAATCGTCGTGGGGTATGAAGATTTGTTTTAACTCACGTAAAAAATAAGAAAATATTTTTAAAAAAAGTAATGTAAGTTCTGCTATCAAAGTGTACATTCAAAGCGGCCATCTAAAAATAAAATTGAATCTCTGAAAAGCAAGATAGATTATCAGTTATCTTAACTTCATATGTAAACATACATTCATTAAAGGAAATTACATTGCTTGTATTCCATGGTAGGCCTCGCGATTTTTTTCTAGAAACTTTTTTTATTTGGACGTGTTTTCTCTGTGTGTAGCACAGCAAATAACTTGCTTTTTCTCCTGAAAAATGTGGTGCGCATTAATTTTTTCGTTAAATTTTTGTTTTATATAAAATTATTACTTATTTAGTACAATCTTAAAAATTAGTGTAGGTATTCATTTGTTTTGGTGAGAAGAACACATTATATACGCTTCTTTTTACCAAGAAATGCACGATGTGAATTTTCCTGAAAGAAGGAATTTCGCTGATAACTTTATTCATTGGATTCAAGTTCAGTAGGCTAAAATGTATAAGTAACATAGTTTTTTTCCAAAATATATCAGGAATAATCAAAATGGCATCGAATTTGTAGCTAAAATTGCAAATGGGGCCTGTTTTCCTTGAATTTTGGGGCTTTGGAAAACTATTTTGGTCCTCTTCAATAATTTTCCCTTATTCCATATAACTTGAACGATACGTAAACAAAATTTTATCCAATTCGGTCCATTCAAACGTGAGATATTTGGTTTACGAACAAGAAAAATCTTTTTTTCACACTGTGCGGCGGTTACACGATCGATCGATATGGAAAACTGGAAATATTTTCCACTTTACTAATTAGATTATCTACCCAAAGTCTCTACAACGAATAGTTTAAAAAATACAGCACTTATATGGCAACCTGGTACAATATTCATTCATTTGTGTTGTTTTGACGATCGCTTACATTTAAGTTCTTATAACTAGTTTATTTAACTCTGTAACGACTATAATCCTCCTAACTAATGCCGGTCTAGAATTACTTTCAAAACTTCCTGCATACTGCGACTGAATCTAGTCGATTATTATTAGCAAACTTTTGTACGTTTAGCTATTGCACATATATATTAAAAATGTTATCCTTTCTCGAATACAGTTCTTCCATAAGTACATAAACCTTGTGATACAGCAGCACAGAAAAATAGATAAAAAAGTTATGAACGGTTGTTTATACAACAAGCTATTTACACAATAGCAAATTGTATGTTTATTATTAAGTTTAGAAGTATGAAGTATTGTTATGAACATATTGAGAAAACAAATAATAGATATCTTCCAAAATAGGCATTAATTTGTCATATCCGATATGTGTTTTGTGTATTCTACTCTAGACTGCCTTAATTATATCATCCATACCCAATATGAACAGTGCTGGGCTTAGGACCCCCCTTTTTCGTAATACGTCATCGCTATCAAAAATCTCTGATTGCAAGTTATTCTTCCTTACATAGTTTTTCTAATGTTTATATAAACTCTGAATCCCTTTAGTAACTTGTTAATGTCTCTGTTTTTAATCCTTCCCAAACTGTTCGCTGTGAAACTTTGTCGAATGCCTTCTGTAAGTCTAAAAATGCCAGGTATATTTCATCATCCTTTCATCTTCTCTTCTCCTTTATTTGCTTGATAGTGAAAATATGATCCTGTCCACACCGTCCTTTTCTGAATCCGCTCTGTTCTTCTAACTGGTTTTCTACTACTTTCTTTAGTTTCCTTTCTAGTATGAAGTCATATGTTTTGTATGGGATACTTAACAGAGTAATTCCTCTATAGTTTTCACAATTTCTTCTATCTTATTTTTTCGCTGGGTAGCCTACTTCCGTTCCATATTTTGTTGTATAAATATGTTATTACTTCTACTGCTTTACTTCCTAAGCTTTTTCGCATTTCAGATGTAATTCTATCATGTGCACCTGATTTCCCCCGTTTTGGGTATCTCATTGCTTCCGTGACTTCTTCTACTTCTATATTAGTTCCTTCTATTATGGTTTGTCGTTATTTGGTGTTTAATAATTCTTCAAAATACTCGTTCCACTTTTCCATAATTTCTACGTCATCTGTTATCACACTGTGTTCTTCTGCTTTTACGTGTTTGATTACTTGTTGTTTTCCTTTTCTTAACAAGTTCTTCCACTTTTATTCTTGGTTGTTTGTAATTTTTATAGTCAACTTCTTTTTTACTACACAAGAATTGCTTCCATTATATTTTCTTTGTTTTTAGTTTTTATTTCATATTTTATTTCTTGGTTTCACCATCTAGTTGGTTTTCTATTTTTATTGATTTATGTTATTCCGCATGTACCTCCGCTGTTTCCAGTATCCTAGTTTTTAGAGTATTCTACATTTGTTCAATATACATATTCTTCCAGTTTGTTACCATTAGTTTTGCTTCTCTTTCCTTTCTGTATTCATTTGATACTTTAGTTTCTTGTACGTTTTAATAACTCCTTTTATTTTCTTCGTTTGTATCTCGTGCATTTCATTTTCTTTAGTTTTCTATTCTCTTGTTTTATTTCAATTTTTGCCTCAAGTAAATGGGGATCTCTGTAAATTTCTGCACTCTTTTTTTATTTTAACATCCATTATTTCTTTCCGAAATTCTGTGTTCATGAGTATATAGTCTATTATAGATTTTTTGTTTCTGCTCCTTATTTATTTAGAGTATTTATGTATTTCTTTGTGCATGAAGGTGTTAGTGATAATCAAACTGTTTTTCATACCAAAATTTATTCATCTGTCGCCGTTGTTATTTCTATGGTTTTCCTCATGTCGTCCTACTGCTCTTGTTATTTCATTAGTCCTTTTTGTCAAGCGACGATTAAAATCTTTTGTGCTTCTGTTACGTCTGTAAGTTTGTTCCAGAATTCATTTTTCTCTTTGGCTGTATCATCTTTATTTGGTTCGTATGTTACTATTATTATCGTAGTATTATATTGTTCCAGCTGATTTCTTATTTCCAATAATCTGGGTGACAGTAATTCCCATTGTTTCACTTTGTATAAACACCCCAGTGCCTTTGCTACTCTTGGCTGTTCTACACCGCTGTATAGTATCATTTGAAATTGTCCTTGTCCTTTTTTCGTTGTCTCCGTCATTACTAACATATCAAGATTTGCTTTTTCAAATTCTTCTAATCACGCTCGCGCTTTTCTATCAAGTTTCTAATGTTCCATGTACCTACTTTAAGTATATTTATTTTTACAAATTTTAGTTCGTTTTGGATCACCTTCTGATCATTTGCTTGTTCCTTTGCTTCGTTTGTAATTACTTCCTTAGTTCTTTTCTCTATATTAGTTTGTTATTGTCTTGAATTTTCCTGTTTATATGTTTATTCTATTTTCCCTTACATTGTCCGGATTAGTTACCAGTTCTTTTTGTTTCCTTCGTGTCTTATCTGTTTTTTTTAGTTTTCTCCTTCCGTTCTAGTTATCTTTGGACAATTTTTTTATTGCTTCCTCCATTTGGTGATCTTTCTCCCACTGTTCGTTTTTTACTCTTTTTTTTTATCTCATAGGTTTCATTAATTATTATTAATTTGTTATATTCAATGTATGCTGTATGTCCTTTGCTTCTAGCTTCTCTGAGTTGCGGTATCAGTGCTTTTCTTTCTTAATATATGTTCTTTGGGAAATCTTCATGAATCCAGATATTTGTATCATTGTGACTTTTGGTGTTTTAAGAAATCTACTCTCTTGTGTTTCTTTTTGTCACTTCCCTATTCGTTTAATCTGTAGCATTATCTAACTCAACTCAAAACGTTTTCATCACTATTTCTATCTTTCTATTTAGTTCCTTCTCATTCTCCTGCTCTTCATTCTCAATGCTTTTTATCACAATATTATTTGATCTGATCATTCTTTCTAACTGTCCTATTCTATTTTTCGTAACTTCCACCTTTTCCTTGTGATCCTTATTTTCCTGTTGTAGTTCTCGTATGGCTATTGCAATGTTCTCGAATTGGTTTCCCATCTGTTTCATGCTGTCTTGTAATATTTCGAAAATTTGTTCAATCTTGTCCATATTTTTACCACAGACCGCGGAAAAAAACAAACCCGTCGAAAGAAAAGATCATCGACAGGGTAGCAATTTTTACAAACAATATATGTGAATTGACCGAAATTTAGAAGATATTATCTGAAAAATCAGTAAAGAGATAGGAAAACTAATTAGTATTAAATAAACAATTAGAACAAGATATATTAACAAAGAACTGTTGGTGAATTTACTAGAGAAAATCTTTTATCCAGAGAACAGGTCGGCATCAAGTGTAGAAATGGTACAGAATTTCCATCCAAATTGCTTCATCTAAATGCACGAATGACCAGCATCTATCTAGTCTCATCAAATTTTCCGTGGAAAAGGTGATGCTAAACTAGTTTATTCCTCCATTCAAATAATAGTAATAAAGTTAAGATTCATGAAAATATTGTAAGACAGTTTTGTGGCATCCATATAAATATTATTTATTAAATTTTCCAAACAAAATTGATTTATGTAATTTCGTTTAGTATTAGATTTGTTTCAAATAACAACAAAGAGATCTGATTAATCTACTCTAATCAAATTGTACTTATTTTTTTTCAAATCCATTGGAATTGTTCAGTTTAACAACGACTCTTAAATTCACTTAGAATTGAAGGTATTCTGTTTATTTCTCATTTGTTTTAAAAACCTTCTGTTAATGATACAATTTACCTCTTATTTTTGTTTATAAATATCTGGTATTTGTCAATAAAGGTCTACAGTCCAGGTTTCATTAATTAGTTGAGAAGTAGGCAATACTTATTTCACGTATTAAAATATATAACAATTTCTTGGCGCTATATGAAAACTACCTGAGAAAAGATGAAATTACAGAAACACATTAAGTTGAAAATCAACTTAAATAGGGCAAGGATTCATAATATTATAATATATTTTTATTCATGAAATAAGTCACATAGATAGATCATCAACTATGTGTGAATGACAATATGTATCTGGCAGGATGAGAAGGGAATTCAGCCGCTCAGACCGAAATTCAAGGGCTCATCCACTTTTCCTACATTTAATTCTTATCTTCATCCTTAATCCGCTCTGTTTTATTCTGTCGGACCATATATTCTCCTTACCAAATCTCCCCTTCTAAATTTTCTCAACTTTCCGCTCTTTGGATTTCGTGGAATTAATTGCTTCAGCAGCATATGTGTCTAGACAAGACGGTTTCTTTCTTTACCTTATACATTTTTAATATCGTCCATTCAAACTTATTTAATGAGGGGAACGTTTTTTCACAGAATTTTGTTGACCATTCTACTGATGATATACATTTTACTCTTTTTATAATATAATTCAAAAGAATCACATTGTATATATACAAATGTGTCTTATATAGATTGTTTATGTAGGACATATCTAAAAACAATACTGGAATCCTTAAAATTCTTTCAATAATCTCATTATACTGCTCCGTAAAATCCACGTTGAAATTGAAATAAGATCAGTCCTTAAAGAAAGTTATTTGGAGATTTTTAGAGTATTTTCTGCTAAGGAGGAACTCTCAGCTTTTGATGAACAAATACTTTAAGGATAGGAACTGAGACCTGGAAATCTGGGCCAACACTTTCAACTCAATGATTACGGAGGGCAATTGAAAAACTGAAATATATAAACAATGAATAGAGAATGTGATAAAAACCAATATAATTATATTGAAAACGAATTGATATGACCCCAAAATTTTGGATGTTCAGTGTGAATTTCCATTATTATAAAAAGATTCCAGAGACGTATATTACAGCGCTCTAGGAAAAAATGTATGTTGGTCATACCAAAACAAAGCAAGTTAAGTATTGCTACTATGGGGAACGAAGTTGGCCATCTTGATTACGTAGGCAAAGTTGCACGCACACAGGAAGTGACGTCATGCATCGTCTCTCACGTGCTCCACATCATCCATCTTGTGTTTGTCATCCATCTTATGTTCTGTGCCGTATGTCTTCTGTCATCTGTCATCCAACTTGTGTGACTTCTCTCATGTATCATTCATCTTGTGTCCTGTGTCATATATCTTGTGTTCTGTGACAGATGACAGAAGACACACGTCACAGAACACAAGATGGATGACGCGGATCACGTGACAGATGATGCGTGACGTCACTACCGATGCACGCGCAGCTTTGCTTACGTAATCAAAATGGCCGACTTCCGTCCTCATAGTAGCGTTGCTTATATACTGACGCATAATGGTCATGTAGCCAGATATTTATATGTATTCGGTCACTCCCAGTATATACCGAAGAATCTGTAACCATTAGATGCAGAATCAATGATAAATTAATCAAGTTTCATGAAGCTATATGAATTCCTCAAACATCTTTAACATCTATGGAGACTACATAATGAGAAACGCGTTCAACGAGTGGATTGGAGGAATCTAAGTTGCGGGCAAAAGTATTACAAATCTGAGACACGCAGACGATACAACGTTGATATTGACATTTCCTAGTCTTGAAAACCCCCCTGTATGAAATGTTTTTCAGTACATATTTAAATACCTTTGACCTTTCTAGTAGTCACCCTACAGAAACATTTTACGTTCTTTTAAGCGTTTGTTCATACAAATATAATTTGTAAGGGTCTACAAAGGTCAATTTTTTTATAAAAAACAAATAACTCAAAAAATTTGCATGTTTAGAAAAAAGTATTTCGTACAAAAGCACCCTAGAATTTGACGTATATCTCAAAAATCCATCAAGATATAGAGTGTTGAACAAATAATTCCTATTCATATTTTTTACGATTATGTTGTAACTACTGACGACATTTTAGTGAAATCTTGAAATTTTTTTTACTGGGCGAACCCAACTTATTTTGAAGTGTTCTACTTTTCCTAGCAAGGGAGTCTCCTTCTTTTGAAACACCCTGTATATAAATATATATTTATATATATATTTAATTTGAAAAAAGATATTTGCCAACTTATTTGTAATGGATATTTTTGTGGGGATGTGGCAATAAGACTCCAGAGTAAATTCTTTAAGATATTTATTCCCGAGCTTTCGAATGATTTTCATTCATTATCAAGGGCTATAAATAATTGGTCAATGTTATCATTAATAATAATCAAATGAAATAATGAATACTTACATAAAATCTATAGCGAATTTTGGAATATATATATATATATATATATATATATATATATATACATATATATATATATATATATATATATATATATATATATATATATATATGTATATATATATATATATATATATATATATATATATATATATATATACATATTTATATTTATATATATAAAACCAATGAAAAGATGAAAGAAATAACGCGTGGAATATAAAACAAAAACAGAATTAGCGGGCATATCACGCAAAAGAGGTTACAGAAAACGAGTGGTAACCGTAGACATGCATGTTTCTGGCTCATTAGCCTTCATCGGTACGGCATAACCAAGAAAAGGTGTACAACTTGGGAGCAAGGATGTTAATTGAAACATGAGAAAACACAAACAACGGATTTCGACAAGATAACCAAACGCACATTTGTGCCTTCAAATGGAAGATCCCGAGTTTTCAGGACAACAACCAACAGAGACACGGAGGCGTTTATAGCTCTCCTGTCTGAACCTTCCGACCCGAGCAGAAACATGCATGTCTACGGTTACTACTCATTTTCTGTAACCTCTTTTGCGTGATATGCCCGCTAATTCTGTTTTTGTTTTATATATATATATATATATATATATATATATATATATATATATAGGGAGAGAGAGAGAGAGGGACAGAGAGAGACAGACAGAGAGATGAATCATTAATATTTTTTGTAGTTAGATGTAGTGTATTTTTTACAATAAAAATGATTATTAGTTTTTGTTTGATACTGTTAATTTTCAAAAAAAAACAGTACAAATCCTTTGTTTGTTTGGAAAAAAGTGTTTTTAATAGATATATACTAATAATAAATTCAACAATAAATTATTCTAGTAATTGACCAACTAGAACTGAAACATATATCCACAACTGTAATTGGAGCGCTAAATTGTCTGAATAATTTAATAATGTTGAACTTCATTCACATTCATTTCCAATTAAAACTATAAAATCAAAAATCGACAATTATTATATTATTGAGTTATAAATATTATGAAAGTGTATGAAACAATATGAGTAAAAAGAATGTTCGCGTTACAATACAAGAAGAAGATACATTTTTGAATGTACATTTAACCAACAATGGTTTAGAAATTACCACGAACTTGCGATAAACAATACAGTACGTGAATAATATCATGGCCTTTCCTTTTGTTCTCGATTTTGAACTATCTATGGCCAGTTTTGTCCATTTGGTGCTGCATATTTTTCTGTGTCATATTTCCATTCCATTTGACGACTTCCATGTTCCCCTTCTCGTTCTTGAAGCCTTAATAAACAATTTCACTATTCCATATATTCCCTTGTTGTCTTATTTTGCACGTTTGTGATGTTTATAACTCTGTAACGTCTATATCTTCGTTGGTCTGTCTGATGTATTTAATTTGTTGAATTCACTTTCATAGTTTGTCACTTCATCGCTATTTACGTCTTTGCTATCATTTCTACCCTCACCTTCGTAAGTGGTATCCATAGTTCGAGACCAAGTGGATAACTCTTGCTCTTAAATTTTGTAGGACTTTTTTTATTTTTAAAAACTTGGCTGAGTTACCAGCAATTGCATTTTTATTTTTAAACTGCGTGGTTCTCTTTATTCAGTTAAATCATTTCTTCTATGTAGATAAACTCTTGAACCTATCCAATAGTTGATCTGTTTATTGTCATCCTTATCAGTTGTTTTATATGAATAATCGGTTTTGTTTTCTTACGAATCAAGTTTGAACCAGATTTGCTTTTCCGTCTAGATTCAAAAACATTTCTCCAAGTTCAGTTGATTTGAGTATTCTCCATTCATTGTCAGTCCTCTGTTGTCTCCATTCGCAATTTAGACTGCACCCCGTGATATTTCACTAAACAGCTCTGAAGAGAATGTATTTTTTATATCTCAGCACTATTTGATTTGTTTCCTTTTGTGGCTTTACTTTTGTTATTGCTTCAGAGAATGTGTTCCCGATGAAATTCGTGTACCGATAGTCGATTCCTCTCTTTATCATATAATTTTTCACTGCCGATGTTCCACGTTCACGCATATCCTTCCTAAAAATCTTTCAATATTATAGTAACAGGAATCCGATGTTGATATTGGCCCATTTTATGAATGGATGATAAGGAGATTATAGTATCTTCTCCCTTCCACAGATTCTCATGAAATTCGTTACTAAATCCATAAGTTAATATTTTTGTGAGGGATTTTTGCAGACAATTCAGTAATTGATCAATAGTTTAATTATTGCGGTATTTTCTTTGTTATGTTATATTGGCCAATATTTTTTATTAAATATGATTTCTAGGGTAGTAATTGCTGTTCTGAAATGTAGTTTTGATGATTTGTCGGTATTCAGCTCCTTTTGACCATTATTGTTCTGTCTTACTCATGGCTGATCGTAACTCTAATTTAACGTTTATTATTTTCGAGTTTTCCCTCAATAGTCTCAGGTGATCAAACTATATAGAACCACAACGTTAAGTACAAAATTTATATGGAATAATTTGTTTTTAATCCGTTCTGTTTTCGATATTTCAATTTTCTCTACGATATGGTGGCTTCTTGTTATCTTCACATGTTTTTTCGAATTTCGTTCCAGAAAATTTCTCAATATCTCACGTTCTCTATCTTTTTTAAGCATTGTTTTTTGTTTTTCTCATTATTTTTTCGGTTATTCTGAACATTTTGTCACTTGCTTGTACAGTTTTGGAGCTTATAGTTTTCCCACTGTTGCTAGTGTCTTTTCCAATTCATTGTTTATTCCATATATGGACACATTATAAACATCAGACTTTTGCAATTTTCCCCAAATTTTTTGCACAAACTCAACTTTGCTTTCAGTGGCCTGTTTTTAGCTTCCATCCAAGTTTTTCCTTTCCACTGTAATATTTCTACTATTATCTCATCCCAAGTCTTTCTGGGTCTACCTCAGTTATAATTCTTTTGAATTTTTGCTTTCCATATCCTTTTAGTTAATCTAATCTCCTCCATATGCTTCAAATGTCCCGAACAGCCCAGTTGTTTCCCCTCAAAATACTCCAAAGTTGACACTATTTCCAGTTCTGTTACTATTGTGTTACTTATCTTTTTTTGTTACTTCGCCTTAGATACTTCATTTTAGGCGCCTGTATTTTGCTCTTTTGTGTCCTATGAAGTATCCAAGATTCACAGCCATGCATTATCATGAACATCATATTTATAGTTAACATGCAGACATTTAAAGATCTTAATTTAGGTGTTCTTAAGATTTTCTTCTTATTACTAAATTTTTTTATTACTTTTTTAAATAAAAATAACAGTTAGTTTCAATTAAAAAGTAATATGAGTAGAATCCACAGAGCAAGAGTCGAAACAGTGAATTTCAAATTATTTATTCATAGAATAATATATAAATATCAATTCGAGAAATTCAATAAAAACCTATAAACTTTCAAACTACTCATTTCACAGTATTAGTATGTATAGAAAATTTTTAGATCTGGTGAATACGGGTTTATTTCTAGCAATAAGTTGCCACAAAAACAAAATGTCGTTCATTTACAGCTAAGAAAGGTAAAGGAAATGTACGGTTTTTCCTCTCAGTATAAAAAAATGCAAATAAATTGAAAAATTCCTCAGAAAATCAAACAGGAATAATAAAAAAATTAACTGTTAGCTTCAAATAGAGAATCTAATCATCATTTTCAGCATTTGTCTTATTCCATTATGTCACCAGTGACATGTGACATAATTTTTTTAATATCGGCTTTTTTTTCATTGATGTGAACTAGTCTTCTTTATGCGACACCATTGGGTAGAGGTGGGCTCTCTTTATGTTCTTTTAGTAATTTGAATGTGTCGGAGACGAAACCATCTACATATTCCCCTGTTGCCACATATCCAGATGTAAAGATTTAGTAGAGAAACTGCCGGCAGTTTGACACAGCAATATTTTGTTTTCTCGGATTAGCAGCGTGAAACAAAATATAACATGTTCTTTTCTCGTTAGCAGACCACCAATTTTTGAAATCAATAATGTCGTTATATCGTATTTGCTTTACAGTAAACGGCTGCTTATTTCTCGCTGATATAACCATGTGTTCATATTCGTCAGGAATGTAAATTCGATCGTGTTTTTTGAAAACCTTTTTCTCACAACCTAAATCCCTGTAATAGGGTAAAAACGAATATCCTCTTATTTGGAAGTAATGATAAACTTCGCTAAATCGCTAGGTCGCCTGCAATGCTAGTGAAAACCAAACCACGGTTAGGTTTCGGGTCTGCCCCGCATATTCATCCGAAAACAAGTCTGGCCCAATTATTTCAGGGGGTATATGATTTATTATGTAGTCGTAAAGGGATGTGCAAACCTCATCACATCCTTCTCGAGCCGAAATTTTCTTCATAGTTATGTACTTGAAATGCGTTCACCCACCGCTGCCTTATTTTTAGAACGGGAAAAGGCATGTTTTGTATGTAGTTAAAAGTTAAACCCATCACTTCTGGTCGATCATTATACATAATTTGTACTTCTTTTATTTTGCTATAAAACTTTTGTTCACGCCTTTTATGGATCTTGAGTTTTGTTGTAGTTACTCTTCCTGCATTATCTTTAAGCCTAGCCACAATTCTTTCACACTCTGAGCATACATCCTGTGGTCTTCCGAACCTAAGATTGTCATTATCATCATAATATTTTAGATAGGGTTCGTATTTCACAAATATTTCAAACAGCGAATGCTTCTTTGCAAAAATATTGTGCATTTTCTTTACATTTAAGGATGCATCCAAATATTCAATGATTTTGAAAGAATAATGGGAATTTTTAACGGGAAACGACCTTATGTGTTCTTTAGTTTCCATTCCCTATTGGTATGTCGGTGCCTAAGATCCTTTGGAGATTTTTCTGCTAGAAGTAGGATTGTTAAACGCTGAATTTGCCAATGTGATATAGCACGAACGCTTATAAATTCTTGCACATGGAAATTCTGTTTCATTGTTTCACTCCATGTCTCTGAATAGCCAAGTTGTTGCAAATATGTGTTTTGATCGTTTTCTGGCTTACTGTCGTATATGTTAGATATTATTCCTATCTTTTCTCCCGCAGTAAACGGCTGCATGCATTTTTGTTTGCAGCTACAAAATATAATAGATATTTCAATATTTACGCCAAAAAATATTAACTTACTTGCATTCAAGTCCCTGCAGCATTTGCTTCAACATACTTTTCCTGCTTAGAAATATATGACGTGTTGTTTTTATTTTGTTGTATTTCCAACCATCACAATTCTTTCATCTTTTTCTGCTACTATCGCCGGTAATATCTAGGTATTTTTAACAATAAATACACACGAGGCAACCGCTGTAGTTGCAAATAAACAACTGCCAAAAATACGCGAATGAGATGAAAATCCGTACAAGTCACGGGTATGTACGGTGCTTCTTCTAACACATATGACTGCTACACTACGTTAACGTTAAGTAAAGCGTACGGTTTTTATGCTCAATCGACGAGAACACATATTTCAAACAAAATTGTAATCTCACATTAAAATGTCACATTTCGGACTTGTACGGTTTTCAAACTCACTGATTCAATATTCAATTTCATTTTGGTTATTATTCTCATTTTATTTTTACAACACACCTGATGTTGATAATAGTGTAGTTTGGACATATAGCTTCAAGCTCTTTCATTCAGTTAATAGTTTCATAAATTACTGTTTCAAATGGAACTCACTGTTCCTAGATTTTTCCATACTATATTGAAAAAATTTTGGAAATTCTAAGAAATTTGACAATTGTTTCGATATTAAATATCATCATCAGAATGATAAAAGCTACATTTCATTTGATGCCTACCTGATGTTTATTAATTATTTTTGGCTAGACCAAGTAGTGAGCTGCCCTGTAATTGACATAATATATGTTAATAGACCCGACTGTACCAGAAGTTACTACAAAAACGTTACCAAGCATCACAAAACATTTGGTTCAACCAAGAATGCCTTAAAAAACAGGTTAAACCAAATTATATATAAAATGCCATACTAAAACACCTCAAGCACAAAAAGCTATAAGATGTGCTCAACGAGTATGGCTTGAAGAAGAATGTAAAAAAAAATAAGAGACTCCTTACACAACTACATAAAAGTTGTACATTGTGAACTCACGTTCCAACTGCATCCAGTAGAACTTGACACACACAACATAGAATTCAATACTCTAAACATCATGGAACTGTAATTACTTATACCAATACACGATTTGAAAACCTTTCAGACACTAATTTTACAGATAGTGAAATAGAATTTTTAAATAAATGTTTAAAGTACAGCATACCACAAAAAGTTACGAATAATATTAAACAAATAATAGATACAGAATCAGAAATAGCTTTAAAATCTAATTAAAATAATTTTCTTCATAAGAAATTAAATATTACCAATTTAATCAGAAATATTGAACTGTCAAAGGTTAAACATCAAACAAAAAATGACATAACAGTTTTAAATTCAATCAAAAAGAAAGTAGAAAATAATAACCTAACAATTACAAAATCTGACGGGGGGAATGCCACTGTCATATTGGCCACTAAAGATTATAATTCAACAATATATAACTTTATAGAATCTAGTTCTTAGAGTAGACCCAACAAAGAAGTTTTCTAATAATGTAAGAAATATTGTTAATAATTCAAATAATCTATTAAGTGATTACGAAAAGAAGTCCATCATAAATAAAAATCCTGATTCTCCACAATTATATGGAACCTTTAAATTACATAGAATAACGAAACCAATTAGACCTGTAGTTTCTTATGTTAACCCGCAACGGCTAACATTAAAAATTATCACACTTAGACTTCCCAGTGGTATGAGATACTGCTGGGTATATTTCGTGTTTTCTTGAATAAATAAAAAATACCAGACTATATTTGGAACTATTTATTAAACTAAACAGATTTGAAGGTATCGTAATGAAAATCAAACAATATAAACTACTCAAATGAAATTTTAAAACAAACAAAAAAGAATAAAACTAATTCCTAGATTTTTCAAGGCATGGCTTAGAAATTTTTTAACATGTTCAAAGCAAATGGGATTTTCGCATTCTCAGCATTAATAAAATGTTTTTTTTTACTTTGGAAGGACAAAGGTAACATATCTTTTTAGTATTCATTGGTTCGTCGCTGATGCTGTCTTGTTCACTTTAAACAGTATCTTCCATTTTATTTAGCATACCACAAATAGGGGATCGAAGCTCTTTTGGTAGCCTATTATTGGATAGCCGTATTTGCATAATTGGTTCAGTTATTTAGTCTTTCTAAAAAATCTATGCGTTTTATCTTCTTTGACTTTTTAGAGCTTTGTTGTGATATATAGGAATTGATGCTGCACATGTTTACCATTGAGGAAAATATTGCCATAGGCCATCTTCTAGTTCTTCTACTAGGAGAATAGTTTTCACATTTTCGATCAAACTATCCACCCCTTCTTTTGTCAGATTATAATCGGAAATCATTTCGGGATTCTCAGTTTGTGGATCATCTTTTTGGGAATGGTGCATTGATGAGATGAGAATAGCGGCTTTATTTTTTTTGTGTAACATACGATAGCAAAGTAAGATCCTCCATATACCCGTATAAAGAACTGTTTATCTCTCGTTTTTTATTTGGCAAGCTGGAATAAATGGTTTATTACGTCTTAATGTACCCAAGTAAGTCAGTCCACGTTTTTGCAATTCAAGGACTACTTTCATGGATCCAACCCACTTATCTTCTGTCAGATTCCTGTTGCTTTATTCTATAGGTTTCGCCAGCCTTACAATTGCTTGTGTAGGAACTTTTAGGCGCCATTCTTCTATAGATAACGTTAACCCATCAGATTCTTTTCCGCAATATATAAAGGTATTGAAAACAATCTCATCTACACAAACATAAGAGCCGAGCGAGAAATTTTGTTGAGAATTTACAATAAATATATTCAAAATGTTATTATCGCACTTGCAGGATCTCTCTTTTCCCTATCTTTCCTATCAAATGAATTGGCAAACCTTAGTGTAAGCAATAATGTTTCAAATATTCTTATAGACATAGTACATCGGTATACATCCCTTCCGGTTCCATCCGTTGCGAAAAGGGTGTCAATGTTTTCATTGCCTGATTTAAAAACTTGTAAACGGTGAATATCAGTAAGCTAAAAAATACTTTAAGTTCGTCCAGATTAGGATTGGTGCATTGAATTATTCCATTTAGAATGTTCTCTGTAAATAGTAAGTCCCATACTTCTTGTGGACTGGGATTATCCACTAGTCTTTTTGCAAGCCGTCGAATGCCATAAGGATTTACTAATAAATTATGCTTCCGAGTTCATACGATTAGTGGGGGCGACTGAGGAGGTATCAGAACCTTCAAAAAAATGTTAAAAAAATGGTATTGGTGTAAATATATAAAATTTAAGACAACTTACCACTTGGTTTCATTTGTTTTTACACGATCGTAATAGCAGTCTCTCTTGATTTGTTCTTGGTTTACACCTGCTTGGTTTTCTTGCTGCTGAACAGGTTCTACCAAAGGTTCAAAATAATATTCAATTTCAGATATCTCGGATTCGGTATCGTGATCATACTCCTAATTTGGTGTTTGTCGGTTGGTTGCTGCCACTTCTTCATTGCTCACTATATGACCTAGATAGTTGACACGGTTTTGGAATAGCTGACATTTCTTCGGGATTAAAATGAGGTGGGCAGCTTGGAGTTATTTAGAAACATCTTCAAAATGTTACAAGTGTTAGTCAAATGTCTTTCCCAGTACTACGATGTCGTCCAAATAGACCAGGCATGTCTTCCAAGACAATCCTCTCAAGACATTTTCCATGAGTCTTTCAAATATCGCGGGCGCATTACAGAGACCGAATGGCATGACGTTGAATTGCAATAATTCAAATCCGGTGGTGAAAGCAGTAGCCGACCCGTTCTAGTTTTCCTGTGACTGGGGTTCTTGGTTTGAGGGAGTCCTGGGGCGCTTGCACGAACTGCGTACATGCCCTTTTTTTGTTTTGTTTTGCCCTGAGAGGTGGGGTGGAAGCTAATGCCTTCCTCTCAGCGGGCAGTGCAATGCTGCGAGTTCGTGTGGGACTTTCAGCGCACTAAACCACCCTCCTCGACTCGGGAGTGCTGGTACACTGGAATGAGCCTGAAAAAGCCATATCATCAGTGTACCTCCCATACCTAACCATTAGCCCCTCTGTGCTCCTCTTCCTGTCTCTTCATTATCTGTACCATATATCCCTCAATCGCATTCCAATTTCTTGAGCCTTGTAGCATATACGGAACAATATCGCCTATTGTCGGTATTTCCCCAATCATACTAGTAAGCGCACTCTTCTCCTCGTTCCATCTTGCACACACGTATAATACATGTTCCGGGTCGTCCGTTACTCCACAGGTACCGAATAAATCATTAGTGGTTTTTTTAATTCGATATGTGTATGTCCCGAATGTTCCATGACCTGTAAAAATTTGCGTAACATAGTAGGACATTCTTTTGTGTCCGCACTTCACCCAGGAGCCTACATCTTGAATGGGCGCCTTGGTCCACTGCGCCTTACTTCCAAGTTTACACCATCTCTCCAGCCATTTAGTATACGTACGTTCCCGTGCCATCCTCCTGTTGCCTGCCAACCTACCACCTATTTTATACAGAAAGCATCTCTCAGCCACCAATAAATCGATAGGAGGAAAGCCCAATAAAACTTAGGCCGCCTCAGAAGAGACCGTCCTATAAACTGCCACTACCCTTAATAAACCCGTTCGTTGTGTCGAGATTAACATGTTTCTGTATTTTTCTACTTTGACTATTTCCCTCCAGACTGGTGCCGCGTATAGGAGGACACTGTGCATCACCTGGCACAGAACCCTACGTTTGGTATACCCAGGCCCCCCACATTCGGCATCAGTCTTTGTAGTTTAGCCATCTTATACTTTGCCCTTTCCGTAGAGCGGTTGACGTGTTCCGCAAATTTCAATCCTTTCGTTAAGGTTACCCCTAGATACTTCAAGCTCTTTGCAGCCTCAACCCTTTTTCCGTGTACTACCATCTTGAAGAGACCGATAGCCTTCCTGGGGCTTTTGATCACCAGCACCTCCGTTTTTTGTGGGGCAATAGCCAGTCCATTAACCCACGTCCATTGGGACGCCATAGCTACAGCATTCTCCGCTCTGACTCTGACCACATTTTCCGTGCTACCTTCAACCCAAAATACCAAATCGTCCGCGTACGCAACAGCCGCTGTCTTGGGTCCGTAGTCCAGATCCAATATCCCATTATACATGATGTTCCACAGTACTGGCCCTAGAACCGAGCCCTGCGGAACACCCATTGTACATTTGTGAGACAACATCCCCGACCCAATCGTCCTATTACTTAGATAGCTTCGGATCAAATTGACCATGTATTCGCTAATTTCCTCCCCTTCCAGAGCTCGAGTTATTCTACTCCATTTTGCTGTGTTAAACGCGTTTCGGATGTTCAACGCCACGATAATCCCCCACCTCTCCTCACAGTCCTTCACCTTACCTTGTAAATCTTCCATCGCTGTAACCATCGAATGTTTTGCCCTGAACCCGTGTTGGTGTCGGGATAAGAAGTTTTTCTCCTCCAGTTCATCCACTAGGCAGTTGGCAAGTAAGCGCTCCAGCAGCTTGGCGAATGTATTTAAGAGACAAATTGGCCTATAACTGTTGTTCAAGTTAGGGTCTTTACCCCCTTTCAGGAGTAAAATTACTTTCGCCTTCTTCAGGTTCTCCGGAAATATTTGCTTTACAAGCGCCGTATTAATATATTTTAGAACATCTAATGGTCTAGTTTTGACCGCGATTTTTAGGGCTTCCACAGTCAAGCCGTCAGGTCCCGGCGCCTTACCGTTTTTCATGGCCGTTACTGCCCGTTCCAGTTCTTCCAAAGTAAAACTAGCCGGTATTTCCGGATCCAGCATCCAATTACCCGCAGCCCGATTCCTCATTGTGGGAAACAGCGTTCGCAGGATTACCTTTCGCCTTTTAGTTGTTAGTCTGCCTTGTGAGTTGTTAAATCTGCCCATAACGATTTTGTACCCCTGCCCCCAGATATCATTGTCGAGGTCCAAGATAAGGCTTTCCCAGCTAGCCTTTTTTGCCAGGAGTATATATCTTTTTAGTTCTTTACTACACTCTTTCATGAGAGGTTCCAGGGTCCTCCTATTCTCCGGGTCCTTCTGCCTTGTATAAGTTCTCCTTGTTTTTATGTATTCCCTTCGGATATCCTCGATTGCCTCATTCCACCAGTAGAGTTTAACACGACATCTACCGTTTTCTGCTCGGATGCTTTTTTATATGCCAGAATTATGTCATCGTATGACGCATTCCCTTCCATAAGGTACTCTTTGTATTTACGTACATCCAGGTGGATCCTTTTCCTAGGGCTAGCTTTCTTTATTTTACCCTGGGTTTTAACTTGAAAATAGATATGCCCGTGGTGGTGTGTACGGGTTCACATATTTAACGTGCCAGTTCCTTACGTATTTGCCATTCATCTCCGAACTCAAAGTGACATCGATATGGGATTTGGAATTGCCTCTTTCAAACGTGTGCTGACCGTTATTAACGGGCAGCCAGTTTAGCTGGGTCATCCATTCTTCCACTAATTGGACTCTGTTGTCCGTATAGGGTGACCTTCAAAGAGGGGATTTGGAGTTAATATCCCCAGATATTATAGTCCTACCTCTAGTTTTTGTAGCCATATCAAAAACCTCATCCATCGTAATGCGGAATTCATCAAATTTGCAATTGGGAGAGATATATACCGCGATAATAGATATACCGTTGGCTCAAATACTGACGTAGCCCTCACCCCTGTGAATTTTATTCGTCTCCAGACAATTGTTCACAATGGCAATAGCCACCCCTCTCTTTTTATCCATAACCCAACCTTTCCCTCTGGCAATCCTTTTATTGGGCTCGGAGATCACCATAATATCTATTTCGTTTTTCATTGCATCTTCCAAGGCAACGTCGTGCGCCAATCTAGCCCTACCCAGGTTAAGTTGCAACACGTCGACAACGTAACTACGATCTGTTCCCCCCGCCCTTCCGTTTTTAGTTAAATTGTTGAAGACGATTTTTCCCTCACGCCTCCTGCATCCCGATTGATTTGGTACATATCCATTTCTATATGTGTATAACTAAAATAAAGAATCTGTGTATAAATAAAATAATATAAATATGTATAAATAAAAAATATAAATAGGTACAAATAAAATAATATGTTCAAATAAACTATGTGAGGTACTATTCGTACGTATAAGTAAAATAAAGGAAGTAATAAATCTTTCCTGGGTGTGAAAAGCCCATTTATCTCATGACATGCAATATGCCGTTTTCCACAAATTATGAGGGTGTAAAAATATAAATGAGTGTATAAGTTATGTACATATAAATAAATACAAATAAATAGATAAATAATTATAAATATATATAAATAAAAATGTGTAGTCCTAAATAAGAACCCTCCCAAACAAATAAATGAAAAATAGAACATTTATTATTATCTACCCCCTCCTACCATAGACCAGCTCCCTAAATTCGGGACAACTCATTCTGTCCATTCTATAGCCCTCCACATAGCATTTCCTGCAGTAGGGGTCACCTTTGCATTATTGGGCTCTATGTCCCTCCTTCCCGCAATTAAGGCATTGCCTTGATCTATCTTCCCCTTTGCATCCTTGAGCACTGTGCCCATAGTCCAGGCACCTGAAGCACCTGAGTGGTGTTACCCTTTCCCTTACCCTGCACGCCACCATCCCAATCCTAACGTTCCCTGTCCTTATTACCCTATCCGCCTTATCTAACGCCACACTGACAGTGCCAATTTGGCCGCCGAATCTCGTCCCCATAATTCCTGCAACCGTAACATCTCCTTTTTTCAGCCCTGCTTGTTCCTCAAGAGCCTCCTTTATCTCATCTTCCGTAATGGAAGGATCAAGATCCAACACGTTAAATACGGCCTCCCTCTCTCTTACCATGACCTCTACCTCATTCATTTTTCCCCTGATTTCATTCTTTAGCGCCTCCGCATTGCCATTTCCCTTTAGTTTAATTAGTATATCCCCCCCATTTGTTTTCCTAACATTTTCAACAGTGATCCCCAAGGCTTGTACGTCTACAGAAGTCTTTATATCCTTGAGGACCTCCGCATAGGGTCGTTTCCTAGTTCTGACCAGGACCGCCTCCCTTCCTCCCCCTCTTCCAGCTATACCCTGATAATTCCTACTGATAATCTCATACCTGACTCCAGCCCTGAAACCCACGAACTCCAGCAACATCCTGGCGTTGACCTCATCTATATTCTCTGCCAGAAGAACATTTATGCTTTCTGCCCTGCTTGCCCTATCCAAAATCCTTCCCTGCATTCTATTAAACATTCTGTATAGCTGTGCAGCATCCATAGTATCTTCCACCCTCCCCACATAGTGGAACCACTCCTTACACATCTTAGGCGTCCTTATGATGTTTATCAAATGGTCATATTCGCCTATCTCGAAACCCCCGACCATTTCCGCAATCTCAGGCCTTCTCTCCCTGATGTAAGACATCAGTTGCGATGGGGCTCTCTCCGTTTCCAGCACCACCACACAATCCTTCTTATCAAACGCCTCCTCAAAGCTGCTAGCTTCGAGTTTGGTGCATTGATATACTCCCTCGTCCCACTTGCCCTCTTCGACCGCTCTCTGAAAATCCAAGACATCTCCACCCTTCTCAACCATCGCTCTTATTTTTTCCATCTTTATCCGTATTTTCTCCCTCTCCATCTCCTCCCTGCAAGCTTTACATTTAATCCCCCCTAATGTTCTTATTCTCTCTTCCTTGGCTCCGTCTAGAACAGTAAGGGTTTCCTTGATCCTATCCATAACCTCTTCATTACCCCCCTTCTTTCCCAGAATATCCAAAACCCCCTCCAGATTTCTCATGCACTCCGCGATATCAGTCCCTTCCACCTCAGTCTCATTTATGCCGTCCTCCTGTTCTTGCCCCTCTTTAGCCTTGTCCAACTCCCTTTTTTCTTTTTTACTCTCCTGCACTACTTCCGTGCTGTCCTCACTCTTTTTCCTTTTATTTAACCCTTCCCCATCCTCCCCCATAAATCTCACTCTCAGTTCACTTGCGAGTTCATCGGATGTATCCATCTCTATGACACTATCCCCGATCGGTGTAGACTGTAATTTATTCCCCAGTCTCTCAAAGGATTCCTCAGTATCTTTTTTTTCCCAGCTGTCTAATCTGCAACGATTATTGCTATCTACACTAGTTTGTCTTGACGGTTCTTCCTTCTCCTTATCCGATTCACCACCGCCTTCTTTTTCTTCATAATCACCGGTGCTCTTTTCCATATTTTGGGGCATCGCCGATGGTCCCGACATAGGGATGCCGCATGCCCTGACCCCCAAAGAATAATCTCCTTGCTTCCACGCTTTTCCCTACCTCCCAGACCATTTTCTCCTGTTCGTTCCTTTTCACTTCCTTGTTCCCAACATCTTCCGGTCCAATCCTAACCTTCTCTATATCATTACGTACATGCCCTAACTCGCCACAATTCCAGAATCTGATCTTTCTCGGTTTCTTGTCCATCATACTTCTTAACAAGCTGCCGATCTGGTCAAACCAGTCCTCGTCACCTTCTTCGTGGATGGTCCTTACTTTGTTATAAGCCAAAGCCTTTGTTGCTGCTTCATATTCAAGAAAAGCAGTTAATGCACCGACCAATGTTTTGGGATGGGCTAAACGAAGCGTCTTCTGCATATCGGGGTCATGTAAGCCATCAATAAAGGTCTGGATGCCCAGACATTTCATCATGTTCTCTGGTGCTGATGGATAAACGAATCGAACTAATCGGGCAATATCCACTTCATACTCTCGAAGGGATTCGTCACTTTTCTGCCTTCGGTTCTTCAGCTAGGATTAGTACAAATGTTTTAGATGTTCATGGCCATATCGTATGTCCAACCTCTTCTTTAGCTGCTCTAAGTTATACGTTTTTTTTGATAACATCCCCGTTATTATGTAGTACTGACTCCCACTCACCTACTAAGCGAGCTGAAGGCCCGAAAAGTAGTCACCGGGGACAGCTGGACTTACCTCCGCGGTATCTTCGTCTTCGGCTTCTTATGTATTTGTCTTCGTTACTTGCTATTGCTCGTCAAATAAATTAAATGTGAATTTAACTATTATTTCATTACACAGAGTTAAAAAATGAGAATTCCAGTCAAACCGGTATCTTATTTCACACAATGTGGCAACTTTGTATTAAATTTACGCTGCAAATCTTGTTCAATTCAACTTGATATCAGTTTTCTCGCTTAACCGCTTTCTTATGCTTTCACACTTCAGTTTGTTTACTTTTGATATTTACAAATTTTTACCTGGAATTCGCCTAGTTACCACTTATATACCATTCTTATATGCTCACTATTATTTCCCGTGATAAACTCCGAAAGATCGAATACTTTGTGGACAAAAGTTATCAGTTATCAGTACAACGTTGCCACTTCATTATCCGCCTATCGTGGAATTAATTGGCCTATATTTTATGATGTTCAACAATTTTTCCTGTCCTTAAAAAAAGTTTACAATAACGTTCATTCCATCTATTAAACAGTAGCTAATTTATACGTTTTTTTCCCCTATTACATTTATTCATTAGGGTTCACGTCTCTCACTTCAAGTTAACAGCTAAAAGTCAATTAAAGTTCACACAAAGCAGAGGATAGTTTCAACTTTATGGAGGCGTTCTTAGCTTCAGCTCTCGTTTTCGTCATTTACCTCTTCCCGGTTTTAAGAAGAGACATGAGTCTCCCTTTTGTCAACCATCTGTTTCGAAACTTTCCTTGAGGCAAAAGTTATACTTCACCAACTTCAGAAATGACTTGTCTACCTCTGAGAATTATTCGTTACTTCTAGAGAATAAATTATTTCATATATTTCTATATGCATATCTCTAAGATCTTATTTTGAAATCATATTGCTTCCGTAGCAATGTAAGTCAGCGAAAGGAAATTTATCATTCTTTGTTCCCTTGGGGGTACTTGAGTAAATCAGCAGTAATGATATTTCTATAATTTCTTGAGGAAAAGAAAATAAATCAATTACTTTTCAAAAATATGTGTCATAATTTATCCAACATTCATTATATCCATTAATCCTCTTCTAATCATGTACATATTCCTTCTTCTTCTTATGGTGCCGTCTCTTTATGGAGGTTGGCTATCATTACAGCTATTTTTACTTTGGATACCGCGGCTCTGAAGAGTTGGAGGGATGTGCATCCAAACCATTCTCTGAGGTTTCTTAGCCAGGACATACGTCTTCTGCCTATCGATCTCTTTCCTGCGATCTTTCCCTCCATTATCAGTCGTAGTATACCGTATCTCTCTCCACGCATAATATGACCGAGATATTCTAATTTTCGGGCTTTAATCACGTTCACTAGTTCTCTTTCTCTTTTTACTCGGCGTAGAACTTCCTCATTGGCAATCTTTTTTGTCCATGATATTCTTAGTGCCCGCCGGAAGATCCACATTTCAAAAGACTGGAGCTTTTTCATTGCGATTTTGTTGATTGTCCATGATTCCAGTCCATACAGAAGCACTGGGATTACGTAGCATTTAAACACACACATACATACATACACACACGTACATATTCCATTACTATACAAAATTGGACATAGCAACACAGAAACAAAAAGGGGAGTTCCTAATGAGACTACAGCTGTAGGCAAAGATAGAAGAATACACTGAATACTCTTTTATGGGTAATGGAACGAATCCAGAAAAAAAAACGAGTATTATTCACATATAGAGACGGGTGCTGATATTTTTAAAATAAAAGAAAATATGTATATTGATCATTTGTAAAAACCGCTCAAATGAGTTATCGAAATTATTTTACGTAGAAAATTTGCACAATTTGAACCTCATCGTTTGATTTGTACACAGTCTGTCAATTGATCTCATAAAAAAATCAGAGCAGATCGCCTTTACAAAAATACAAAAGTATTCTGTAGCAAAGATCTGATGTAATGCCTCAAACCAGGATTACTTGAATGTAATGTGCACAGTCGATAATTTTTGAAACCAAAAAAATACAGAACAGGATGATACCCATTGGAAAAGTAAGAAAATATGACAAAAATAAAAAGGACAATAATATACGGCCGGGAAATGGGTGAGAATTTAAGGGTGAAAAAGAATTTATCACGATTTCAGGCAAAACTACCAGTCCTATTGAAAAAAGTTGAATGACAAGTAGTAGATAATAGAAACAGTTACCAGTTCTGTATAGATGCACTTTTTTCAAATAACGCCAAAATGTATGCGAAAAATAAAAAATAAAAACGAGTTATTGGCTTTTCATTTTTATCTCCCAAACGAGATTTGATGAAAGCTTACCCTTTTATCTCCCGACCAATCTGTAATTCTTTGGACTCAAAACATTTATTTTTTCCCTTATTTTGATTAAATATCGAAAAAGCACCCTACTTTTTAATGAACACTTTTTACTCGTTGTTTAAGCCAGTCAAATGTCTTGATTTTGATAGATTGCCATGACGATGACCTAAATTTCACGAAAACTTTTTTGGTCACGTGACCTAGCTGCAGAATTAATAAGTGCTAATTTCCCTGGCTTGACAGCTGTCACGTGTGGATGCCAGAATAACAAGCGTAGATTATTTTTGACAAATATTTATTTTCAATTTAAAAGTACGTACATATTATTTATTATTGACAACATCAGTTATTAATTGCAAGTGCTTTTGAAGTTCATTTTTTATTGTCAATGGCGAATAAAGTTAAGTGTGAAATTTACTATTATATTACTTACTTTGTGGAATCTATCCATATTACTTTTGTAAAGGTAACTAACTGTTTCTAAATACTTCGACAATATATTGATAACATTAAAATAAATTGACAATTGTCTGGATATTCTCAATGAAAATGGAACAGTTCTAGAAGTATTCTAAAGAATAATTCAATGAAAATCAATAGTAGGTTTGTATTTTCAATGAAATGTCCAAACAGATGTTCATTGTTAACATAAATCTTCCCACATTTTCCCTATATTTTTATCGAAAATCTAAACCAAACACAAGCTCTTTGGAAACACAATCAAAACCCAATACAATAGTATTTTCATCCGCTCCAGAACAAAGGCACAGTTATTTATTAATTTTCCCGAAATAATGTTTGTGTTAAATTATGGACCTCTTCAGAATTTACTACCTTGCCGTAGTTTATAAAAAATTTCTAGAAAAAACACATGATTAGCAATTATTAAGTAATATTTGTGAGCTTTCTTACAAATATTGTATTTCAAACTCGACATTAGACTCGCTATAATGTGACAGGAACGTTGCAAAAGGTTTTTCAATCTTGTTTTCATTCAAATACACTCAATATTAGAGGATATGGAATTTTATGAATTTAATATTATTATAGGATTGGTTGAAGAAATTTGGAATTACCTAGCAAAATTTTCCAAATTATGGTTAATCGTTGAGTTATCAGAGCAGGATGGGAAATATTCCTGGAATTTGAGTGGAATTAGTCTATAATATGTCGCAGTCATTGAATAATTTTCAACTTGAAAAAGTGGATGATGTATGATAGTACGAGATTTCATGAAAAGTTCGCGCATATTATTGGATTGCGCTCAATCCGCGGCTATGGATAGATATATTTCACAGAGCCTATTCCACAGATCTATTGTTATCCTATAAATCTAAATTACATTCTCTAACCTATTTCTTCTTATGAAGTATGTTAGCTTAGAGACTAAATCTAGATCCTTGAAACGTGAATAATCTTCCGGGAGAGTCAACAAATCTTGTCGTTGTTCCGAAGTGACTCCATATCTAGCTTTCCCGGTACAGACACATATCGAATATGGTTTACTCCTTTCTCTAGGTCATGGTCTCCTTCGAATGGCGCTAGTCGGTTTTGGTGAACTACTTTTGGTTTTCCGTTGGGGATCTTGTTTATGCGATATATAACATAATTGACCCTTTTCTTGATTAAATATTGACCTTCCCAGGATTTTTGTAATTTTGGAGAAAACCCTTTTCTCCTCGCTGGGTTGTGTAACCATACTTTGTCCCCTTCTTTGAAACCGTCTACTGTGGCCTGCGTGTCGTACCGACTTTTCATTCTGTCGCTGACAACTTGAAGGTTTGTTCGAAGTCATTCATGAATATCGTCCAGCCTTCTTCTCAATTGGATCTCCTGCTAGATCTTCTCCAGGCCGACAGCCAAAGTCCAGGTCACAAGGAAGACTCATTTCACCTCCAAACAGGATTTTCGCAGGTGTTTCACCTGTGGAATCATTGACGGCAGATCGATAAGCCAATGCGAATAGGGAAAGATACTGGTCCCAATCTCCCTGATGGCTGGAAACTTCTTTGGAGTAGATGGTTTTTGAAATTCCTTCCCTAGTCACTGTGGACTTCCAATGGCACTTCATATCGGCTGATAACTTCTTTCACCAATACACCCGCGACAGTTGTGGCTTCTTGGTTCGGGATAGCGTAAATTTCTACCCACTTTGTGAAATAAACTATTACAACCAGTATGTATTTGCTACTTTTTCAAAGAAAGTTCAGAATTAAAGGGTAATAAATTCATTTCCAATAAACGTATTTTGCATTTAGCTCCCTTATTATTATTATAACCATCTTTTGAAACAATATAGTTAGTTTGAAGTATATAATACTAATTTACAATGAAACTACATCAGCGAAGAAATGTAACTAAAAAAACTTTTACATAATAATAAGAATTTGTACAAAAAAGCGAAGAATATTACAAATTTACTAAATAAAAACTTACATGAACGATATCTTTGATAAAATTACAAGATAAATTCCTTATCATATTATCTTTTTAAAATATATAGTAAGTTTCACAAAATTAGTACATTTTTGAAAAATATACAGTGTACAACTTAATATGAGTGTGAAGAAACGATTTTATTATCTGAATTACTAATTTTTATAATGACCCTACGGTAACGTATCAAATGATGAAGAAAGTAATTGACGCTTATCGTCATTATAACTTAAACCAACTTTTTGTTCTTCAATAGAATAAATATTGTGAGCATAAGACCGAATTGAGTGTTGAGTTATCATTTTATTGGTATTTTCTTTTAAACATTTCAAATAATCATCTAAGGTTATTTTATTCTTTACGATTGCAACTTTAACTCCTTTTGATTTTTTTATCTCCTTTTCTTCCGAAGTATTATATAATTTATATTCATACATTCTAGATCTCAATTCCACAAAATGACTTATAATTTTTCCGTTTGCTTCATCTTTCAATAAACCTGGAATTTTTTTATTGACCAATGGAATATGATAAGGATTATTTGGAGCATATTCGGATGTGTCAAATTTTGTAATGTGTTTTTTTATAATACCCTTATAAATATATTTATTAGTAATTTCATAAATAAAGCTTTCAGTATCTGTATACATAAGCTTACAACTCTCAATTCCTACATTTGGTAACATGAAATTGTATTGAAAATCGTATATACAAATTTTTGATATATCTAAAATAGCCATACCTATGTATATAGATTTATATTGACAATTCTGGACTTTTTAGAGTAGGAGGTCGTTTAGCTAATTCTTATCTGCCTTATGATCAGAAAATTCTTATTTTACTACCTTCAAATAATTTGATTACAACACTTATGTTAAGATACCAGTATTTGAGATTAGGGATGCTGGTGCGCAAACCACATTGTAAAATTTTCGTTTAAAATATTGGCTTTTGAATGGTCTTGTAGAAATCAAAAGAATAATTAGAAATTGTATAGTTTGTGCTAGATTCAATTCAAAAACCTCTGAACAAATGATGTCAAATTTACCTTCAGATAGATTGAAACCGTGCAGACCTTTTTCTGAAGTTAGAGTGAATTTTGGTGGTCCATTTCTTACTAATTCGTCACATCTCCGTAAGACTCCTTTAATAAAATTTTATGTTGCTGTGTTTGTTTGTATGATTTCCAAGGCTGTTCATCTAGAACTGATTTCCAGTTTATCGACTGATGCTTTTATACTTACATTGAAAAGATTTATCTCAAGAAGAGGTAATCCTTCGATCATATTCAGTGATAATGGAACTAATTTTCTTGGGGCAAAAAATCAGCTAAAATAATTATATGACTTTTTCAAGGTTAAAGGTAATAGCAATTCCAATGTACAATTTTTGGCTACTAAAAAATTGTATGGAAATTTATTCCACCCATGAGTCCTCATTGGGGCGGTATTTGGGAGGCTGCAGTAAAGAGTACAAAGCATCATTTATACAAAATAGCTGGAAATGGCTATTTCACATTTGAAGAGTTCAGGACTATTTTAGCACAAATAGTAGCAATCTCTAATTCGACACCTCTCCAACCTCTTTTGAATAATGCAAATGACTTATCTTGCTTAACTCCTGGACATTTCCTGATTGGTGATAGTATTACATCCTTTCCTGAACCTGATTTGTCAGAGAATTCTGAAAATCGCTCAACTGGTTTTGAAAGATGTACTCGTATTCAACAGAATTTTTGGAAACGTTGGACAGAGGAACATCAAAACCAATTCTCATCTCATCCAAATTTAGAAGAAAATAATTTGTATTGCTCAAGGAAGAAAATTCGCGTCCGTTAGAATGGCCCCTTGCTAGAGTTGTTGAAATTATTCCTTGTAAAGATGATAAAGTAGGTTTAGTTAAAATTAAAACGAAAACTGGAATTTATATTAGAAACATTACAAAACTATCTCCTTTACCAAAAGAAGATTAATTAGAAAACTAATTTTTGCGTTTTTTAAATAGTACGATTTTTTTATTTTTCCTTTATCGAAGCTAAGAAGCTTCAATGGGGAGGAGTATGTTGGAAATTAGTTCAAACATTCTTTAATATCCTTGACAATTATTCCTTTCAATTTTATTTTTATTAATCAAGCAGAAAAGAAAAAAGTGAAGTTTGTTTATCTGAGTTTGTTGAAACAGATGTCATTGTCCATTGTGTATTATTGCAATAATTTGTTATTTATGGATTAAAAACCCACTGGTCCTTCAAAAAGATTTAAGAATACAGTTGTCTTTTGAAATTACATTGGATTTTATTTAACGACCTATGGAAATCATTTCTGAGGTATAAAGATGCAAATATACCTCTCTGACTGTCGAAAATCAATAACCACGCTTGTCTATAACCATGGAGTTTTTTAGGATTGAGTCTCTAGTTCATACCACAAATTCTTCTGTAACTGCCTAATGACCTAGTACATTTTTGCGTGGATTCCAATATATAAGTATTCCAAGTTAACCTATGATCGAAATGTACTCCAAGGTATTTTACTTCTTTGGCTATATTTCCAGAAAAGTGGCCATTGCCATATCCTTATCTCCTATTGACTTTGAGACCAGCCTATTTAGATCATCCAGCGCGGAATCTGTAGATCTACTTGGTTTGTAAAGATAAAGATGGTTACTTTGCGAGTTAGCTTTCAGCACCTAGTTCATAATATTAATAATATCCAGAAGCGTTTCTAGTGTTTGAAGTAAAAAGTGAGGTAGACTTATTGGTCTACATAACTTAGGTGTTAAGTCGGATAGTTTGCCTACCTTGAACAAGTATATGACTTTGACATATTGCCATATTCCTTGTGTGATACCCCATGCCAAACAAGCTTTAATGATCTTACATAGATGTGGTAGTAACAACTCAATCTCCATCTGCAATAGTATGGGGTAGATACCATATATCCCAGAGCTTAAATTTATTTACACGGCCTATTCAACCTTGAGTCTTGATTGGTATGCCTACCTGTCTCGTTCATAATTGATGAGCACAGAAAGTGAGTGCTTATTAGTTCTCTCAGACTTTCCTCTTCAGTTTCCGTATAAGTGCCATTTGCTGTCTTAACGAAACCTACTTCTTTTTTGGTTGTACAATTTTTGCCAGGACTATGTGGATGTTTACTTCCTTCACGTCTTTAAAATATAGAAATTGACACTAAAACTTAATTGTATTTTCATGCTCTATCTACCAAGAAAACATCGAAAGTGGAGTCATTAAGGCGAGCCAGATGCTATTTGACCACCCATGTTAAGGGTCTCTACTGAACCATTTTTTTTTATAAAACGCATTCATTCTGGCTGTAGGTTTCCTATAGATAACTGCTCCTTATGTATATAATTGAATTGTAAATATATTGTTACTCGTTAACTTGAGAAAAGTATCATTTAAATAAATTCATTATTTTAAAACAAAACAGTGGATATGAGAAAATGCGAGGATATCTGAAATATCCCCATGAATTTATTTTGGCTGTACATATTTCTTTGTTGTATTGCGTGAGCTTATATCTATAGGTACCTCAGTCTTGATTGATGTTAGCTTAAACAAGTTTCGAACTTCTGCCCTTAAGTTCTCTGAGCCGTTTTTAACCAGCCTGTGTTGTTCCTTATGTTCTTTTTTGTTTTTACTGGACAATTATCTTGGTATACACCTCCAATAGCTTCGCTAACCTCTCCCATTACCACCTTCAATTATTTTCATTCCTCTCTCAATATTTCTACTGAGGAATTCCCGAAATCCTTCCCAGCTGACGACTGTCGCCGTCGCCTGTCAGCGGCTTCAGAATTATAGTCTAATGGAACCGTGTCAATGTCGCTGGTAGTCTGAAACTAATCCAAACTTCGTAATTAGAAGTTGTATCAAATATTTGTTTGAAACTAATGTGGTATTAATATAAATAGAATGCCAAAGTCAGTTGGAACTACCATAAAAGTCACAACATTGGTTCCAGCAAGTTTGTCGTTTGAAAATATATTTGGTAAGAAAGTTATTCACTCGTCTTAACTATTATTAATGAAACAAGTATTTAAGCGAGGGCTGTTTAAAGTGTTGATCATGTGGCGTGTGTCATTTTTCAAGCCAGAAAATTATTTTCTATTATATACAGTGCGTTCATGAAGTTTGGAAACAGTCCATTATCTCACGAGTCAACTATTTTCAGATATACAGGGTGTCCCAGGAGTTCGTACCAAAAACTTGGGAGGTGATAGAAAGATTAAACATAATGATGGTATTTCATATAAAATTTTTTCTTTACGCCCTTCGTTAACCAACTATGGGGCTCTAAAGTTGGGAATGAAAAATGGTTTTTCATTTACAATTATTAAATGGCTGATTGGAAATTAGTAATATTTTAACCGTTAATAAACACCATAATTGCACACTTTTTGGCGTGATATACAAGTCTACAACATACTTGTGAGCTCAGGTACCGACTAAGTTATATGGTGGATGCGCCATTTTTTTGGCAAGTAAAACTTTTTTCAGTTATAAATGCAACAATTGGCTTTTGTGAACATCTCGATCCCAATAAACACACAAACGTTTTAAAAACGTAAAATATTTAACATGTAATCTAACGTTTATAAATGGTTTTTAGGCAACTGGGTATATTACCGGAGTAATGTCGCTCGTTTCTACGTAACATATAACGATTTTTCTAACGTCAAATAAAACTTGATTTTCGTAACGTCATTCAAACGTTACCATTTTAATGTGATTTACTGGTTGCTTATGAACGCAATATAAACGTTTATAAAACAGTCTTCTGAAACGAAATTTAGCACACATCTTACTAACGTCACTTAAACGTTACTTTTTCAATGTGATTTACCCAGTACCTTCATAACGTAATACAAATGTTTTTATAATGCATTTCATAAACATTTTTGTACAATGATATTTAGCACATACTTTTAACGTAATTTAAACGTTACTTATTTGATGTGATCTACCCATTGCGTTTGTAACGTAATATGAACGTTCTCATGCTACTTATAGACGGTCTTTTGAAACGAAATTTAGCACCCACCTTACTAACGTCACTTAAACGTTACCTTTTCAATGTGATTTACCCATTGTTTTTGTAAAGTAATAGAAACGTTTTTATAATGCAATTTATAAACGTTTTTGTATAATAATATTCACACTTACTTTTAACGTGATTTAAGCGTTACATTTAATCGATTTAAACCATCATTTTCGTAACGTTATGTTCACATTTAAAATTAAAAGAAAAGTAGGGGGGGGCATATTTGACAAAATTTGGAATCGACTATTAATGTTTGTAAACAAGTAATATTTGATAAATAAAACTTTATTCATAATAATAAAATAACCAATAATATTTATTATACAAGAAATAAAGCATTTATGTATTCTTTACTTGTTACCGTCTTCGGTCCTCGATGGATCCCTTATACTGATGAGCTACGCTTACGATTAGAAGGAGCTAGTCTATTCGTACAGCGACATCGATGAGCGGGAACCGGAACTCCACGGCTATGTTAATAGGATTACTACCAACTCTTCAGGCGTCTCGTGTTGGCCGTTGTGGTTTGGTGTTGCGAGAATTACGGGCGATTGTTACACGTTATATTTATTTCATTTGATAAATCCACACAAAAATAGTATACAATAAAAAAAAAGAAAATTCTTGTAATTAACATAATAAAATAAAAAATGTTCTTAAAACTATAACATAAAATATATAAGATTTCTAGTTTTAATATTTTACAAAACAACGTGTATATATATAACGGGATTAGAAAGCGTTTTTGTAAATGCATATAAGTTCAGCTAAGTCGTTGTTTTCAAATTTAAATAAGCGTTGTATATACAACGTGTTAAAAAACATTACTGTATAACCATTTATATCACGCGAAATAGTATAAATAATGTTAAAAATACTACGTTAAAATAACGGGAATTAAAAGCGTTTTTGTAAATGCATATCAGTCCAATTAATTCGTTGTTTTCAAATTTGAAAAAGTGTTGTATATACAACGTGGTAAGAACATTGCTTTTTAACTATTTATATCACGCTAAATAGTATGAATAATGTTAAAAATGCTACGTTGAAATAACGGGCATAAAAAGCGTTTTTGTAAATGCATATGATTCAATCGAGTCTTTGATTTCAAATTTAAAAAAGCATTGTGAAAACAACATATTATAAACATTTACTGGATAACATTGTATATCACGGAAAATAGTATAAATAATGTTGAAAATATAACGTTAAAATAACGGAATTAGAAAGCGTTTTTGTAAATCCATATGAGTTCAATTAAGTCGTTGTTTCCAGATTTAAAAAAGCGTTGTATATATAACATGTTGAAAACATAACGGTATAACCGTCTTTATCACGCGAAATAGTAAAAATAATGTTGAAAATATTACGTTAAAATAACGGACATAAGAAGCATTTTTGTAAATACATTTGAGTTCAATTGAGTCGTTGTTTTCAAATTTAAAAAAGTGTTGTATATACAACGTGTTAAAAACATTTCTGTATAACCGTATATAACTCGCGAAATGGTATAAATAATGTTAAAAAATACTACGTTAAAATAACCGCCATAAAAACCGTTTTCGAAAATACATGTGGGTTAAGCTAAGTCGTTCTTTTCTTTGAAAAAACGTTTGGAATATAACGTTTCGAAATCAACCAATTTGTCAACGTTGAAAATTCAACGAGTAACGTTGAAATAACATTAAAACGTTTTAAAAACGTTTTTTTACGTAGGTGTGTTTATTGGGATAACACTAACGGTTTAAGAGATACGGGCAATTTTATGTCGCACTGCACACCTATTGGCGCATTCATATTTATTTTGGATGTAGGATTACAGGACGCATTCTGTATTATTGCTTAACCATAAAAAACTTTATTGGAAACGAACATTACTTTGATAAAAATAAAAATAGCAACAAATCCGTGAAAAATGAATAATTACATTAAATTAACATATTAAAAAAACGAATAACTAAGTAATTACCGACATTAGAAAAGTAAAAACGGTTTAAAAAAGTTACAACAAATGTTCAATATGAGCTCTCACATCCACACATTTCCGCAATCTTCTCAGATTAGATCTTTGTACTTGAAATAACATTCCAGGATTATTTCGGATGTTTTCGCAGTAAAAACGTATCCTATAAATTGATTCATTTCTTGTATTCACAGGTGTACTGTAAACTAAGCTTTTAAGGTAACCCCAAAAGTGAAAACCGCATGGGTTGATATCTGGCGAACGTGCTGGCCATAGAAATGGTCCACCCCTTCCAATCCACCTATCTGGAAAAATATTGTTCAGATGGGCACGTACCTCACGACTGAAATGAGGGCTCCATCGTGCATAAATCAGATACATTGGCGCTTTTGTAAAGGTACATCCTCTAATAAAATTGGCAGAATATCTTATAAAAAATGTAAATAAGACTGTCCATTTAAACGATCCACAAGGATATACGGACCAATTAAGCGGTTGCTTATAATACCTGCCCATACATTGACCATAAACCTTTGTTGGTGTTTAGTGTTAATTATCCCGTGAGGATCTTCATCATTCCACAGATGTAGATTATGGGAATTAATTATGCCATCCCTGGTAAAACCGGCTTCATCTGTAAATAGTACATTTCCAATGAAATGTCGGTCTTCTCGTTGTTAACCCAAAAACCAGTTGGCTTAATTAAGCCTAGGAGGATAGTCATCTGGTGACATAGCATAAACTTTTTGTACATGAAATGGATGCAATAGTTGCTCCTGAAGTATTCTATGTACGCTTGATTTTGAAATATTAAATTGTGCTGAAAGTTTCCTTAAACTGGTTGTAGGTTCATTATCAACAGCATCTAGTATGTTTTGTTCAATTATTGCAGTACGTACGTTTCTTATACTCCATTCGCAACCTTCCTTCTGTAAAAATGATACTACAACGTAATTATAGATTGTAAAAACAGTTTATAAAATTACTGCATTAAGCTAAACGTACCTGAAATTGACTGTCTCGACCCTTACTTCGTGGAATATGCTCATATTAGTGTTTTTAAATGAAACTCAAGGTCTCTAGTTAATTCCACAATATAATACAAGTTATTGAAAATTCTAAAAAATTGACAATTGTTTCGATAAATCAATATCGAAACAATTGTCAATTTTTTAGAATTTTCAATAACTTGTATTATATTGTGGAATTAACTAGAGACCTTGAGTTTCATTTAAAAACACTAAACGTACCTATTTCTCCTAAACTCCGATCTATGCGTTCAAACGTTTTCCTGTTAGGTAACCTTCGATTTGGATATCGTTTCGAATAATGTCTTCTAGCTAGGCTAGAATTTCCGTCTGCCATTCCAAACATCATTTGCATATCCGCACACTCGTTAAAGGTAAATTCTTCCATTTTTGAATTTAAAATAAATAATGTTACAATTTCTTACCCTGATAAGTGTAGACAGATGACAAGCTTTTAGAAATGATTTTACAGTGGGATGACAGCCGCCTACTTAGAATAATGTATGTATTTGGTTGTTGTTGGAATTCTCGTATTCTTACTTTCGTTAAATTAATTGTGTTCGTTTTCTGAAAAGCTTTTTATACATAATAATTGATAAATAATAAAAGTAGTATTACCAAGGTAAAAGTTTATCTTTATAAATGTAGACTGCACCAATTTATTAATAATTTACTAATAATACAGGATGCTTCGTGTAATCCTACATTCAAAATAAATGTGAATGCGCCAATAGGTGTGCAATGCGAGATAAAATTACCCGTATCTCTTAAACCTTTAATGTTATCGAGATGTCACAAGAGGACTTGATATCTCTAAAAATGTTCACAAAAGCCAATTGTTGCATTTAACCTGAAAAAAGTTTTATTTACCAAAAAAATGGCGCGTTCACCATTTAACTTAGTCGGTACATGAGTTCACAAGTATGTTGTACAGTTGTTTATCACGCCAAAAAGTGTGCAATTATGGTGTTTATTCACGATTAAAATATTACTAATTTTCAATCAGCCATTTAATAATTGTAAATAAAAAACCGTTTTTCATTCCCATCTTTAGAGCCCTATAGTTCGTTAACGAAGAACGTAAAGAAAAAATTTTTATATGAAATACCATCATTATTTTTAGCCTTTCTATCACCTCCCAAGTTTTTGGTACGAACTCCTGGGACACCCTGTATGTATTAATGTTAGTTTTGTATACAACTCAATACAGTATGGATTTTCCTTTTCATAAAAAAGTGTTATCTATTTATCACCTACTCAATTTGCGAAATTGTTGGTGAATATTGATAAATTGGAAGATAATCATCATATTTCCAGTAAATGAAAGAGTTGAATGTTCAGTATTTAACTTTATAAAATGTTAACTAATTTTAAGGCTTCCCAATTAAATTCATGTGTGGGAAAATTTGTAAACACTCATAAAGGCTCATTTCTGATGTTAAATGGTTTTTTTAATTTCGGTCGATTTTCACTTTTCCGCCCAACCTATCTAATAAGCGAGAAAAGTATTTGTTTACGCACCAAAAACTTGAAATTTTGAAAACATTTTTTGAGTTATTTTCACGTTTTTCATTAAGAACAACACGAAAAAATGATTTTGAGAAAAAAAATTCTGTGTGTATGTCGTCGTCGGCGGCCACTTTTCGTTACATGTCTTGTTAGCACGATACAGCCCCCGGAGTGCAATTAGTCACCAATTTTATGATGGAATCTTGACAAAGACATCTCACAGATGAACCCTATTGATTTTCCGCTCACAATAGCCAGTACAGCGGGTGGCTATGGTACTTGAAATACGACATTTTTGTAATTTTTTGACCAATTTCAGTTTGTTAGCACGGTACAGCCTCCGGAGTGCAAAAAGTCACCAATTTGATGATTGGATATTATTCATAGCATCTCACAGATGGACCCTATTGATTTTCAGCTCACCACAGCCAGTACAACAGGTGCTATAGTACTTTAAGTACGACATTTTTGTGATTTTTGGAGAAATTTCAGTTTGTTAGCACGATACAGCTTCCGGAGTATAAACAAGTGACCAATTTTATGATTGGATATTATTCAGGACGTCTCAAAGATCAACCCTATTGAGATTCAGCTCACTAAAGCCAGTATAACGAGTGGTATGGTACTCGAGGTGACAAATTTTTGTCATATTTGGACAAATTTCAGTTTATTAGCACGATACAGCCCCCAGAGTGTATACAAGTGACACATTTTATCATTGAATATTATTCAGGACGTCTTATAGATGAACCTTATTGATTTTTAGCTCACCAGAGCTAGTACAACGGGTGCTATGGTACCTGAAGTGCCACGTTTTACTTTTCCGCCCAAACTTTCTATATGCGAGAAAAGTATTGGTTTACCCCAGGAAAAGTTGGAATTTTGAATTTTTTTTGAGTTTTTTTTGAGTTTTCCATCAACAACAACACGAAAAAATGGTTTTCAGAAAAAAAATCCTGTGTGTATGTCGTCGTCGTCGTTGTTGTCGTCGGTTACTTTTCTTTGCATGTCTTGTTAGCACGATACAGCCTCCAGAGTTCAACAAGTCACCAATTTTATAATTGAATATTATTCAGAATATCTCACTGATGAACCCTATTGATTTTCAGCTCACCAGAACCAAGATAACAGGTGCAAGAGTACTTTAAGTACGATAAATTTGTCATTTTTGTAGAAGCTTCCGTTTGTTAGCACGATACAGCCTCCGGAGTATATACATGTGACCAATTTTATGATTGAATATTATTCAGAGCATCTCAAAGATGAACCCTTTTGATATTAAGCTCACTAAAGCCGGTACAACGGGTGCTATGGTACTTGGAGTACCAATTTTTTGTAATTTTTGTTAGCACGATACAGCCTCCAGAGAGTATACGATTGATCAATTTTATGATTGAATATTGTTCAAGGTGTCTCACAAATGTACCCTATTGATTTTTAGTTGACTAGAGCGAGTACAGCGGGTCCTATAAATCCAGATATACTAAATTTTTGGTTATATTTGGAAAAATTTCGGTTTGTTAGCACGATGCATCCCCCGAAGTGTATACAAGTAACAATTTTATGATAAAATATTGTTCAAGGCCACAGATGCGAAAAAGTTAGTTTTAATCTTTAAAACTGTTTATTTTATCCTTTTTGGAGAAATTTCGGGTTAGCACGATACAGCCTCCGGAGTGTATACAAGTGGCCAATTTTATAATTGGATATATTTCAAGGTGTCTCATTCAAGGTGTCTCACAGCTGTACCCTGTTGATTTTCAGCTGACTATAGCGAGTACAGCGGGTCTTATAAATCCAGATATACTGCATTTTTGGTTACTTTTGGAGAAATTTCGGTTTGTTAACACGATACATCTCCCGAAGTGTATACAAGTGACAATTTTATGACGGATTGTTATTCAGGGCATCTCACAGATGCGGAAAAGTTAGTTTTAATCTTTAAAACCGTTTATTTTATTACATTTCTGATATTATTAATGGAAGTTTAAAATGATTAAATGGTGATATGATTCAAACATAAGTATACACTCTGTATATAAATATTAAGTCCTATGAAAACTGAATTTCCAAACTCCTAAATCAATAGTGAGAAGATGGTTAACACTATTATGGTTTAAGCGTCAATCCCAATTGGACATCTGTGAGGATTTATTATTCGTTACTCGCGTGGATAATAATTTGACCTCTACAACAGATACAGATGTTGAAATAACGTTTTCGAACAGGGTTGATATTTTAAGAACCTCATATTACACCGATGGAAACTGTTTTGGTTAGCGATAAAAGATCAAATTGATTAAAATTCAATTCTGGATACGTGTTCATAAAAATTTAACGATACAAAATACGGCTTTTCAATTGTTTTTCATCGCTTTCAGATTTTGTTGACAGTCTGCATCTGGAAGAGTTTCAGGTGATGATAGAAATATCATTCATATAGGGGAGGGCGGGGCAAGATGGACCCCCTAATTTTAATCGATTCTAAATATGTTGTTTGTTGCATTAGCGATTTTAAATTTGAAGAACTTGACAGGCTTATGTGTTATTTACTACTAACATACAGTTTAATATTTTTTTTAATTTAGCGATAACATAGTAAAAACATTTTTTACGAAAGTGTATATTTCCCATCTTGCCCAGCAGGTGAGGTAAGATGGAAAACTAGGTGGGGCACGTTGGGATATACATTATTTCGTGAAATAATATAATTTTTCATTGATTTTGAATGATTCTGTTGTACAAAGTGCACAAATATGTTGTACTTTGTCATCATCTTCCTCCTCTCCAGCACAGGAACAGTGTGCCCAATGTCTGCACTCAATGCATAGCACCCATCCTTCCATTGACTGGGAATATAAATGATTGCATAAAGATATGATGCATCATCTTCCACGTTTCCTTCGTCTTCCCCAGATGAGTCACTCTCTATAGTTTTGTTTTTCGTTCCGAGTAACTTAGATATTTGATATAGGGTCACAACTCTCCCGGGATGATTTCGAAGTCAACTACTCACCTCCTGATCATAGTAGACACTTAAAAGTTTCATGAAACATATGTCAATTGGCTGAAGTCGGTGTGTGCAATGGGGAGGTGAACAAAATATAACGACCCCATTATTTCTAGCATAGTCAATTACTTTAATATTTTTTATATGAGTAGAATGTTCATCTAATAAGAGTAACACAGGACGATCCTTTGTTGCACCAGAAAATTCCAGAAAAACCAATTTATGTTTGCATCCAGCCACTAGGATGACATTCTGCTGTCGCAGCAGAAGGAGCATCATTTAAAACTCTGGATTCATCCTTACTCTGGGTAAAATGAATAACGGTGGAATATGAGCTCCTGCTGCACTGCAACAAATTTCCACAGTGACGGTTTCACCTCTAACTGCTGATGTGAGGGATCCAACTTGTTACCTACCTTTTGTTGCCAATATCTTAGATTTGGTTTTAGGCACAACTGTAACACGTGTCTTGTCACAGTTGTATATTCTATCCGCGGTAAAGTTATACTTATCAAAATGTTGTTTAAGTAAATCGTAAAATCCATCCACAGCCACTTTATTGAAACCTATCGCTCTTGCAGCGGAAGTAGCTTCAGGTTTCCTAATTGACAAGTCTGGGTGTCGTCTTAATCCTTGAGTACTAACTAACACACTGAATCAGTTACGCTTACATTAACAGACTGTCTGAGAGACGAGTTAAAATAATTGACTTTTTCAACATGGAATGATTCAGTATCATTATAACTATAAGAAAAGTCTATGTAATGCTTATTTAGGCGAACATATTCTAATAGTTTGATGAAATATAAGTTCTATTTATGATTTTTTGACATACCCTAAATAATTAGTGAATGATAGAAAAAATAACAACAATGGAATGAAAAAATATATATTTAGCAGAAAAAAACAAGCAAACTATTAAAAAAATTGCGAAGCCTAAAGTTGGGCTTGTTCGGTGCACTCTTTGCACACTATTTTTGCGCACTCCAAACAGATTGGTCTTTGGCAATGGTAGCAAACATAGTGAGCAGTCTTCCTTTTTTTCTAATTTTTGAACTCGCAGGCGGGTTCGACAACTACAACTAAACTTGATACATTTCTCATCTAACGTATCGACACCACCTTTAGTGGAGTTGTAATTAGCAATGATATCGGGCTTGTTAGTTAGTGATGGGTCAACACTGGCATGGTGGTGAGAACACGATAGCAAAAGGACAGCCTTATTGATTTTTGTTGTGTACGAAACCAAGTGTATAGCCGCATAAGGTTGTTCCTATTTCACGCTTTCTTTTTGGTAAGAATATAGCAGGTATTTCTTTTTTGTTTTTTTTTTCAGAGTACCAATGCAAGTTAATCCTTTTTGTTTCAGTCGATTGAGTTGGTACTAGCCATGAAATGGCTAGTACCAACTCAATCGACGTGGACCAGTTATCATAAATATAAATATGTATTACCTTCAAATTCTGATTCGGTCTCTATAGCCGAATTTTCGTCATATTCTGAATCTACGTCACTATTACCGCTGCCAGCCTCATCAAACCAATTTCGAAGAGTATCCTCATAATTTGGATCTTCATACCTCACTCGTTTTGAGCTACTAGGCTCTGGATTCATTGCCCACAAATAATCAAAAAATTACGTTAACACAAACACTCCGTCTAACAGACGGTATCGACAGTTTGAGTCGACATATTTCAAGTACTACGCACTTCCGCAAGTTGCCCTGCCGACCTCTAACTTGTATCTATGGCTACTGAAATTACGTAACAGGCCGACGTTCAGAAGTGCGGTGGTGGGGAGATATCGTATGGCCAGCAGTACAGTACCGTCTCTGAGACGGTGTGTGAGTACTTAAGGGTTAAAAAAGCTGTCATCTATCCTTTACCAGCTTCATTTTTACTTTTATTGGAATTGTGTTGTTTTTTATTTTTTTCCACAAGCTGGAAAGCTAACCGTCTTAGCTCAGCACAGGTTTATCCGAATAAACTTGATTCTATTAATTTTATGTAGTCAACAAGCTCTCGCTCTTCTTGATGTGTGAAAACGCATTTATCTGGGCCTAGTTTCGGCTTTATAATTTGAGTAGTATTTAATCGCACTTGTTTTGTTTTACGTTTTAATGTTGATTTTGGTACATCAGAATGTGTAGATGCGGCCCTGTATCCCATGTGACCAGATATTACAGCCTCTACTGCTTGTACCATGCTCTCTTCACTCCATTTTTCCCGTTCTAATACACGTTTATAAGTACGCACCATTTTCTGAAATAAAAACAATACGTATAATTTAATATTACTATTACTTTTTTGCGGGGCAAGATGGGACCCTTTACCTTCTTGCCCCTCCCAAAATACCTTATCTCGCCCCACAGAAATTCAAAAGGTTGAACAATATTCTCATAATTAAATTATTATTAAAACAGTAATTGAACTACCATTTATCCCAGTAAAATAAATTCTCATAAATACTTACATAAAACTCTCAGCAGATACACAAACGTAAGACATTAATTTAACACACATGCGAATTTGTTAAAATCAAACTTCCAACTAAAATCTGTGAACTTCGTTCACCGTTACAAAAACTTTCGTAACAGAGAAGTACATTGTGCGTCATTAGATACTAGTTTCAGCTATTTGCGTACAGACGTCACTACCTGGTTCGTCAGATTCGGTAGGTTCCCATCTTACCCCGCGACTTCATCTTGCCCCGACCTCCCCTATGTTTGGAATTTGAGGAATAAGAAACTAATTATCTTCTGAAACTAGTTTAGAGAATATAGCCATATCATGGATACAACTGCTTTTGCCAAAACTGAATTACAAGTGTCATGAGAACATTATAGTCTATATGGGGATTAAATAGATACCATTCATTGAAAACATCTCCTTCTCCTCTTCCCCAACCCTATATACAGTGTGTCCATGAATGGAGTGCCCAAGAGGAAAAACTTTTTATTTTCAGTTTTAGCGAAAAAGTTATTCTTGATAAAAAGTTCTGCTTATTCAAAAACCTAATAAAACGAAACAACAAAATTCAAGTTTTCTGAAGCCTGGTTCATTTTATATTCAATTTTATGTATATGAATTCCACTAAGTTCGGAAATTTAATAATAATCTCATTCACAATATTGGAATCAACGAGTGAACACTTACTTTTCGCTAAGCTCTGTAAATGTGTATTAATTTTCATGTTTTATCGTCGAGGTTTTCTTATACTTGGTAAGTTGATTTGAATTATACATATTATAATATATTCTATGTTCTTTAATAATATTCGCCCCACGTTTGGGTGACAAATTATTATATTTCGATATTTTAATAATTATATTATGATTTTATCTATATGGATTTTGAATTTGTTGATGTTACAATTTATAATTGTAACTACACTCTTGTGAATATGCCTTTACCACTGAATATAACCTATTGAAATTTTTGACAGCAGTTGTCAAATTAATATAACCGGCTCAGATGAATATTAAATTTTATATTGTGAAAGATAAATTAATACACAATCGACTTACTCACTCTTATCTCAAGGAGGGATCAAAGATTTCAAATAATAATTCAAATTTATAAATTTTTAAAGAATTTTACAAATTACGTATTACGCTATTCCAAATCTAGAGTAACTGTTTGTTCAATATACTACGAGACAATTACATTATCTCATGACATATATGATTTTACTGTCAGGAAATTAACCAAATGTCACTTATTATATCAAAATTTCTATAGTCTGAAAATTATCAAATACAATGAGAAATGAATATGGAATGAGTACCAAAGAGTGATTGGAATTCAAATTTATATAATATATTATCAAATAACAAATAACAAGAAATTAGAACTTTCCAAAAATATTATAAACGCAGAAATAAAGATAGAATTTTCTATCAACCTTAAAATTAAAACAACCTATAATTATAAATCTACTCGCTAAATAATTTATCAAAGTTCAAAATGTTTGATTATATACTTGATGTTAATCAATGTCAAAATACGCAAATTTCCGTTTAAATTGTCTATTCCAAAATTATCTTCGCTTGACGTTGAATTTTATTTGAGTAACGTTACTGTAATTTCAATCGAATTTATTACCATAAGATGCATCTAATTTTGAAATATTTTTAATAAAGGCCTATTAATTCTCGAGAAATAATGTAAATAAACTGGACAGGACTCACCAACTGGGTACTGGTTAACTCGTTCGTATTCTAAACCGTGTTCAGAATTCAGGAACAACTTTCTAAATTAATAATTTAGAAATCGGAAAATCACCCCCACTTTATCGATGCAATTCGTTGCGAATTATACACGCACTGGCTTTACAATGCAGGATTTGAGGATCATATAAATTACTATGATATTTTTAAATAAATTTGAGGTAACTCTTATTTCGATGTTGCCTCGTGGGAATATCAAAATCAACTAACTCAACTTTCTATATAAATAATTCTCATCTTCTTTGGTTACCAAAAAATTCTTTAAAAAAAAAATATAAATTTACGTTTTCCTATAACAAAGAGAGATTTTCATTCTTTTAATATAATTGCAATTTTGCTAACAGAGACATCTGTATTCTTGTTTTCAAATCGTTATAAAGTATATTCTGCATTAATGTCATCCAAAATTGAAATGTCAAAATTTATTTGTATATTGAAACTTTAAAACTATTGATAATACAGTGTGTATCACTAGTATTACATCCAAATATGCACATTTTTCCTTATTTCAATATTTTCTTTAGAATTCAGATAGAGGATATGTATTAATATATATATATATATACATATATATATATATATATATATATATATATATATATATATATATATATATCAACAACTAAATAAATAGGCCAGTGCCTCCAGCGAAATTCATTTAATATTTTGGCATCCAAAATATTGTATCCAAACTATGGCAACAACGACTATCAATCCACAGACAGTCGTATCTAGCTCCACAGCAGTTACCAAAAACGCTTCCAAGAAAACTCAAACTTCTATATTATTCCCAATCAGAAGCCAAGCAATCGTCATGAATGCTCTTCCAGTTGTCGTTCTTTCTGATTACATAAAGGCAATAGGTGAAAACTTAACTCCAAAAGGAATAACGTTCGCTTTCTGCATTTCTAATCACCGTATATGTATTTATCAATCTTCAGTATCTGTCGTTGATAATCTTATGAAAAATCATCATTTTATTAAAATCAAAGAACAAACCATTCCAAATCGTAGGCTTATCCCACCTACAAAAATGTTACTACTTAATAATGTTTGTCCCTAACTCAATTATTGCAACTGCACTAACAATTGAATTCTGGTTAAAACTCGCCTCCCCCCATATCCTTTATCCGATTTGGTCACCATACGCATATTTTCATCTTCGGCCGATCCATCTACGTAATACCTGACAAGGAGCTGTTTGATATACAATCGTAATCCTACATGAAAACACAAATTACATAATCTTCATTACTTCGGATGAACTTTAATGCTTTCCGTGTAAGCAAACTGAATACACTGCAGATTCCTATTCTAGTCCACAAGAAATACTCTGCAAACCTCTTCAATCTACCACCATTAGTCAAGTAACTGAAGGACCCACTTCTAACATTTCTCCTCCCAACTCTCCCGCATCTGATGATACCAGTCTTGAATAATCTTCTCTTATACCAGTTTCTGTTTGTCCTACAATCTTACATATTCACAATACACTTCCCCCATCTACTACCTCGTTCAAAACACCGAAATCATTCCCGAAAAAGTGAACGAAAACTGATGATAAAAACGTCTACAGAATTATCCCCTCCTCTCTATGCAAGATTGACGAATTAATTATATCTAATCCAGAAAAAATTTCAAATCATCCTTACAAATGATTGCTTTTCTAGAAAATTTCTTCGGTAATTGTGATTCTCTAAACGAAGCCTATAAGTTTACCACCAACATTAAAGCATAAATTTATCGTATTCTATTGGGTAGATCCCTTAAAAACTGTATTACTGGAATGCAGAGAAAAAGAAAACTAAACGAAACTGATGAGTTAAAATGTTTAACATCCACAAATTCAAACGACTCCAATCGTGATGATTTCGATCTATATCACGAGAATAACGTTTGCCCTCATCTACCTACCAGTTTAATTTGTAAAATTTGAACAATTTCTATAATTCTTAATAATTAGTATATATTGAAGTGGAATTGTGATGGATATTATCCGCGTCTTGGACATCTTTAATATGTTACATCCATTCACACGCCAGACTTCATATGTCCACAAAACAAGCGTCCAACATTCCACAAACAAAAAACTTTGAAGGCTATCATTCTATCAGAACTAATTGCACCAGAGCAAGTGGCGTTGCATCAATATTCGCATCTTAGGAAATATTCTCGTCACATATTCCACTTACCATTTATTGCCATACCAACATTCTCTCCCAACAAACTGCCTTAATCCTCCACCCGGTTACTCATTAGAGGAAGAGAAACTTCTTGATCTAATATATCAACTTCACCATCCTTCTATCCTCCTAGGTGATTTTAATTAACATAATACTATATGGGGTACCTCTCGTCGTGGAAAAGTTGTTGAGAACATGATTATTTGCACTAACTCGTTCCTTCTTAACGTAGGCTCCAAAACTCGTTTCAGCTCATCTTCCGGAAATTTTTCTATCATTAATCTGACTATTTGCGATTCCAATACTGGTTCCTCCTTAACTTGGCAAGTTGATGACGATTTTCACCTCAGTGACCACTTCTCCATCATAATATACAATAACACTAATCAACAAATAACTTCCCGGAACTATTGGCGTCTGATCCAACCTAACTGGCAACAATTCACCTCTGAAATTGACTCGTCCTTATGAAATCTTTCCCCTTACAGCAACGGTTATGAGTCAATTCAACCATTTACAGGCTGTACTAGGCAGACTACTGTCGGTGGGTTGCCATTGCCTTCCGACAGGTGGCTCTCCCGATTTTTAATTATGATGTATCTAGGCCCGGAGCCTCTCGATTAGCAGACAGAGCACAATTCTACTAGACTACGGAGACCACGAAAATCTAATACTATACAAAAAAAAGCCCAAGCCAAATACGTTGTTAAACAAAGTGAAACATTTTCTTGGCTAAAAGTTTGTACCATCTTTGACTGACAATTCCAATCCATCTCAAGCTTTGAAAAAAATACTTCAAATTAAAGGCCAAAAAACCAATTCAAACTCCACTCATCTTATCGCTAAGCACTATAAACTCTTCAATAGTCAAGTCAAGTCACTGGACACATTCTATTATTCCATATTTGAAAAGAGGCTTTCTTCGAATCCTTTCATATTTTTATTCTGTGCCACAAGGTTCTTGTGTAAGCTTCGCATTCTTCTGGAATCGTTTCCCCACAGTATCTGGGGAAGACCACTCGTTCGTTTTTTTAACCATGGATTTCACTGTTCCATTTGTCGTCTGGTTTGTTTTGTGGCCTAAGAAGCTCCATTTAGTATGTCTACATAATTCCTACCCTTTATACATCTTCTCATCTGTTATTACTCTCAGCTTAGTTCTCTCCATAGCCTTTCTGATTATGAATTATTTTCCAAGTTCCATTTTATCAGTGTCCACGTTTGTGTACCAGTCCTCTGTTATTGTAGTATTTTGATGGTTTTCCAATTTTCTACATACAGCCCGTGTCAGGATATTTTTCCGTGTGATTGGCAAATATGATATCATCGCTTATTTAAGTTATTTCTCTTAATTTCTTCCCGCTCATATTATCAACATAATTGGATCAGTTTATTACTCTAAATATGTTTTCTCAGGTCAATACAATTTGTTCAAAATGTCGTCTCAAAGTTACTTATTTTTGATTAATAATAATAATAATAGTTTAGTTTCAAATACAAATACAGATGGATTACAATTTCAAAGTAGTTTACAAGTATATAGTTAAATCAATTGTCTCGACCTTTACTTCGTGGAATCTACCCATATTAGTGTTTTATATGAAACTCATTGGTTCTAGCTAATTCCACAATATAATGAAAAATGTTGGAAATTCTAAAAAATTGACAATTGTTTCGATAACTGAATACCATCGTCAGAATGACAGAAGTTACATTTCATTTGATGCCTACCTGATGTTTAGTAGTTATTTTTGGCTAGACCAAGAAGTGACCTACCTTGTGATTGACTTAATATATGTTAATAGAAAAAAAAAGAAGATGTGATATTACAAATATTGAAGCTTAGATATTAATATTATTAGCCCTCTGGTGATATACTGGATATCATTTTTCCAATTAAGATCAGTATAACTGTGTAATGATATAGAAAACCAGGAAAACTATATCTGCTGATCTTTACAATAATCACTTAAGAAGGCAGTTTAATAGAGGAGAACTCCCTAGATTCATCTGTTCATTGACGACTTCATATTGTGGGTGTGCATTACAATGTGATGCTGTCTATTTGGGTCAGACGCTTAGAAATTTTGAAATCCGATACAGTGAACACTTACCAGCATACAAATTGAAACAACCAGATAAATCCCATTACGCAAAACATCTATTTGACACCAATCATTGATTGACACCTAACACAGAACTAGAAATACTACATATTTGTGATAAGAAATTTCCTTGAAGGGTTGGAAATTAGAAGACACTTAAGAAACCCACAATATGGTGTCGTCAATGAACAAAAATATCTAGAGAGTTCTCCACTATTAAACTGTCTTCTTAAGTAATAATTCTAAAGATCAGCAGATATAGTTTTCCTGGTTTTCTATATCATTGCACAGTTATACTGATCTTAATTGGAAAAATGATATCCAGGATATCACCATAGGGCTAATAATATTTAAGCTTCAATATTTGTAATATCACATCTTCTTTTTTCTATTAATATATATTAAGTCAATCACAAGGTAGGTCACTTCTTGGTCTAGCCAAAAATAACTACTAAACATCTGGTAGGCATCAAATGAAATGTAACTTCTGTCATTCTGACGATAATATTGTCAATTTTTTAGAATTTTCAACATTTTTCATTATATTGTGGAATAAGCTAGAAACATTGAGTTCCATTTAAAACACTAAGTATATAGTTCATTAAACTGAAAGTGAAATGAAAATAAAGTAGGATTAACCCACTGAAGTTCTTCGAATTGAGCGTGGGTGAAGGCTCTTTATTCTCAAGAAGCTTTGTACGTCTATTTTGTTATGAGTTAAAAATATATTTGATAGGTACAGTAATATTTGAAACCTGTAAAATACAAATGGAGGGGAGAATAAAACAATAACTCCTAATTAGACAGGAAAATATAAATAAATAGCTATTCAAATCATACTGAATAATATTACAGATAATATAAATATAAATATTGACAACCAATATAGCAAATAAAAGTGGTATACAATTCAATAAAACGAGTTAAAGAAGTATTACTTTTTGGTTTCCTGAAATATTGAGATAAATATTTTGATGGGCAGCTAAAAAATATAAGGTGAGGTATTTTATTTCAATATATAATAACGTACTAAGTTAAGAGGATATGCGAGACAATTGTATTAGCTGGCAGCCATTATAAATATTTTTTAACATAGCAGGGAATTCATTTCACGAATTTCTAAAGGGATTCTGTTGTACAATCTTGGAGCGAGAAAGATATGCCTTCTCAAGGTAAAAGTTCTCTTTACTTTTGGAACGTTGATTTCTTGTCGAGTACTTATTCTTTGTAAAGTTTTTGTTTTTGGTCAATTTTTCTTCACTTATTAAACACTGAATGTAAAGTTCTTTGATATGAACTTGCGATAAATCAAAAAGTTCTACTGTGGGATTTTTTTGTTTTTTGAATAAATGATAATGATCCATTTTTGTAGTATTATGATTGGAGAGAAAGGGTGATTAAATGCACCACCACTATTAAACCATATGTAAGTCGTGATTAAATTGAGGCGTAAGAGATAGACTTCAGCTTTTCAATATTAACCATCGTTTTGTGTATAAGATTGCTAAAACCGTCAATTGATTTAATCCTTTAATGATTTACTGCTAGATTTTAACAAGATAACTTTGGATTCTTAACAAAGTAACATGACCTCTATCATCCCTGTTTGTCGAATGCTCTTCTTCTTTTTTACCGAACTAATGTCCAATGTGTCTAGGTTAACACATATATAACATGTATTGAAAAATAATATAGAATATTTATTGCTTTATCGTAAACAAATCTTTACGCTTGTATTAATTACAAATTTTATAGCTTATGATGAAATAAGACAATATAATTTGTTTAAAACTTCATTTATTTGAACTAATGTCCAATTTAAACTGGCTGAAGCGATTCACTAACACAGTACCTTTGTCCAAAGGAATGAAGATAGAATATAAAAATGTTTTAATATATACAGTGCATAAATACAGAATTCTATTTACTAATGTTAACAAAGCTATTGAAAGAAATTACCTGGAAATTCATTCACTACAAACATTCCTAAGCTATTTTCTAGGTAAAAAGGCTTTATAATGAAGAGTGATTGGTCGTTAAGAAGATTGCCTGAATATTTATTTTTGTTAATCTTAAGGGCCTCTAATAAATTTAAACTGAAGGATTTACCGACTACATGGAGAATTTCAAAATTTGGGTCGAAAATGTGTTGTTTTTCTGATAAATGATATGAATAGTTAGAATCCAATTTATCGTTGTCATAGCTACGTTTGTGTTCCGAAACTCTAGTTTTAAAATTTCTAAAAGTTCTACCGATATAAATATTATCACAGTTGTCATTACCACATTTTAATTTATAAACTCCTGATTTGTTAAATTTTGAAGATTTAGATTTATTATTTTTGATGAGTTTGGATAAACTGTAATCAGTTTTAAAGGAAATATTCATGTCTAAAGTTTATAAAAATGGTTTAATTTCTAAGGATGGTGTTCCAAAGTATGTTAAGCTATTAAATTGTTTATTATTATTTTTATCAGAAGGGAATACTTGTTCCTAAGTCTGTTTTTTATCATTTTATTTATGATATTGTCAATTAAATTTGGATCGTAATTATTATTAATTGCTATTTATTTTATGATATTTAATTCTTTGTTACAATTATTAATATGGGACTGTTAAGAGTCTGTGTATCATACTATAGAGAGCTGCTAGTTTATGACTGAATGGGTGGACCGAACTATTATGAATTGTAATATCTGTATATGATGGTTCATGAAGTATAGACAAATCATGTTTATTATTTATATTTGAAATTGTAAGGTCTTAAAAGTTTATAGACTTATTTTGTACAAGCTCTACGGTGAATTTGATATTATTGTGAATTGAGTTTATGTAAGTAATGAAGCTCTCTAATTGTTTATTTGTACCGATGAAGCTTACTAAAATGTCGTTCACATATCGGTGTTCGTGAATTATTTTTTCTATATTATCTATGAAAATTTCTGCTAGTAGGGGGCTGAGGGGGTTACCCGTAATCAAACCGTCTTTACTACTATAAACCTCTCCATTGAAATGAAAATAATTTTGATTCAAACACACTTTTAATGAAGTAATGATATCAGAGTGAAATATAGTATTAACATTATTGTATGTGAGCAAGTTATCAACAAGAGTTATTGTTTCTTTAGGAGGTATACTAGGGAATAGATTTGTTACATCGAACGATATGAATTTAGAATTATGGGGTAGTAATATATTTTGAATATTATTAATTAATTCCGTTGAATTTTTAACTGAAAATGGAGGTTTTAATGAACAATATTTAGAAATAACATCTATGAGAATCTTCGATATTTTGAATGAAGGTGCTGTGGAATAAGAAACAACTGGCCTGATTGGGTACCCCTCTCTATGGAGTTTAATTAATTATTGAATTTCGGAGTGTTGCGGATTGGGTAAAAATAATTTATATTTTTCTTTATCGGTAATTATTGATTTAGCTTTATCTACTGCTAATTTCATTTATTTCTGAAATTTATTAGTTGGGTTTTTTTAAGGGTCTCAAAATTGCTTACCTGAATAAAATTGTTGGTTATTATTATATAATCTCCCTTAGGTAATGTTATTACAGTATTACCTTCATCTGCTTTTGTGAAAATAAGACTATTTGACTTTGATATTTGTTGAATTGACTTGGCGACTGATAATTATCAGAAGAAGATTATATATTAAAAACCAACAATTTTATTCAGGCAAGCACTTTTGAGACCCTCAAAAAAGACCCAACTAATAAATTTCAGAAATAAATGAAATTAGCAGTAGATAACGCTAAATCAATAATTACCGATGAAGAAAAATATTAATTATTTTTACCCAATCCGCAACACCCTGAACTTTATTCATTCTTTAGACTCCAATCAGACCAGTTGTTTCTTATTTCACAGCACCTTCATTCAAAATTTCAAAGATTCTCATAGATGTCATTTCTAAATATTGTTCATTCAAACCTCGATTTTCAGTTGAGAACCCAACGGAATTAATTAATAATATTCAAGATATAATACTACCTCATAATTCTAAATTCATATCGTTTGATGGAACAAATCTATTCCCTTGTATACCTCCTACAGAAACTAAACTCTTGTTAATAACTTGCTCACATACAATAATGTTAAACCTATAATTCACTCTGATATTATTACTTTATTAAAAGTGTCTTTGAATCAAAATTATTTTCAATTCAATGGACAGGTTTATAGCAGTAAAGACGGTTGGATTATGGGTAACTCCCTCAGCCCCCTAGTAGCAGAAATTTTGAAGGAAAATATAGAAAAAATAATTCATGACCACCCCCTTAGTAAAAAAATTATGTACTAGCTCCGATATGTGGACGACATTTTAGCTAGCCTCATCGGTACAAATAGACAATTAGAGAGCTTCATTACTTACATAAACTCAATTCACAATAATATCAAATTTACCGTAGAGCTTGAAGAAAATAAGTCTATAAGCTTTTTAAACCTTACAATTTCAAATATAAATAATAAACATGATTTTTCTATATTTCATAAACCATCACATACAGATATTACAATTCATAATAGTTCGGTCCACCAATTCAGTCATAAACTAGCAGCTTTCAATAGTATGATGCATAGACTCTTAACAGTCCCATTAAATATTAATAATTATAACTAAGAATTAAATATCATGAAACAAATAGCAGTTAATAATAATTAAAATCCAAATTTAATTGAAAATATTATAAATAAAAAGATAAAAAACAGACTTTAGAACAAGTATTCTGTTCTGATAAAAATAACGATTCAAAAGCTTAAAATACTTTGGAACACCAACCCTAAAAATTAAATCATTTCAAGAAACTTTTGACATGAATATTTTCTTCAATACTGATTACAATTCATCCAAACTCATTAAAAATAGTAAATCTATATCTTCAAAATTAAACAAATCAGCAGTTTATAAATTAGAATGTGGTAATGACAACTGTGATAAAATTTATATTGGTAGAACTTTTAGTAATTTTAATACTAGAATTTCGAAACACAAACGTAGCTGTGACAACAAAAAATTAGATTCTAACTATTCAAATCATTTATTAGAAAACCAACACATTTTCGACCCAAATTTTGAAATTCTCCATGTAGTCGGTAAATCCTTTAGTTTAAATTTATTAGAGGCCCTTGAGATTAACAAAAATAAATATTCAGGTAATCTTCTCAACGACCAAATAGATTGATAACATTGATAAATAGAATTCTGTATTTATGCACTGTATATATTAAAACATTTTTAGATTATACCTTCATTCGTTTTGACAAAGCTACTGTGTTAGTGAAACGCGTCAACCAGTTCAAATTGAACATTAGTTCAAATAAATGAAGTTTTAAACAAATTATATTATTTCATTCCATCGTTCGGTATGGATCTTCATCAAGTACAAGCCTCATCTAATAAATTTATAGTTTATATTGATATGAAAACTTTTTTGTCATACTATAATTTTATTCATAATAAAATACCAAAATCTGATAACAGAATCAATCGAACTATAGTTTTGAGTTCAAGTGTTTTTAACGGAATAACAAACGCCACAAGTTTGTATATTAGAATTAAGCAACAAACGGCTAGCTTAAAGAGGAGTGAAGCGAAGAAGGGTTTCGTACCCCGACGTGTGTAAAAAGCGCGCGCGGGGTATCCGAAGAAATCAATATGAGGGACGGCCTTACGAGCGCAAGTCTGAGGCTCCCAGTTAGCTCTTGGAACACCAGTTTGCCTACGTCCTGCTATCTTTTTACACGGCTACCAACTATCGAAAAACTATTCACTCATGTGATTGTATCGAACGTGTTCGAAGTCCGTATTTTTCGAGATAAACGCTCCAAAATAAATTACATGAATTAAAAGCAATCCACGAAATAACTAATAATTATTAATTGAACTGTCTGTATAATATTTACGAAACCACGTGTGTTACTAAAACAGTGCCAAAAATAGTTTTACTTGTTCAGTGATTCGACAACTTTTGAGATAAAGTTCTTTCTGAAAGGATTGACTGCTGAGTGGTCTGAGTTCATTCATTTCTTCTATTCCATTTAGTCATTTCAGCATGCTATCCTGTAACACACATTTTACATTTTCACCACTTTAAAACTACCTCACAACGGTAAATGTTTTTGTATTCCATACATACAAACAACTTGTTTTGCTCAACAACTCCTTTTCATTTGATTATATTGGCATGCTATTATTCAATTCTGTAACACACATTCTGCATATTCACCATTTTCAAGGCACTTTGAACATCAAAATATTTTTCAGCTGTTATGCTTAACGCAAGAATAAACATACAGACAGTAAACAATTTAATACTTTCACGGAAGTAAATCTCTTCTCAGATAAATATTCTCGTTGAATATATGTGTGAGATTGAAACATTTTTGAAGTCATATTTTAAAACTCTACAAAACGTTGTAATATAACATGTTTATTATACACACATACTTAATTGAAAATTTATTTCAGAAATGATCATCAAAACGATTATCAAATTATGATCATATTTCATAGTCACTGATTACGTTTGACGGGATTTCAGTAATACTATTATGATAATTATGATTATACAGCACAACAGAAAGTTTGAACAGTATCTATGATATCGTCAGGAATTTAATTATTTCAAATATTTATCGCACTTATTAACATATCACTGAATTTTGACTAATTTCTACAAATTGTGTTAGTTCTCATTTATTTATTGGGTTAACCGTTGAAAAAGTTGTTTAATATCGCACTTTTTCAGAGAAAGATCCTTAAACGGATATTTTTCACCCCACGAATGCTCAAAACTCGATTAAAAACATCAAATGGGTCGATCTGTATTGAAATATATTCAAAATACTTCCTCCCCCGTTTCATTCCATATAATATATTCACAAAATACCTGTTTATTACAATCGACAGATTGAGGAAATATATTGTAGGATTCGCGTTAACTAGAAATAAAAATTAATTGCTTACGTGTTTTATCTATGATTCGGAAAAGAATTAAAATTTCGAATTCAGTTAATTTTCGTAAAGTGAGAGGCAATTTCACTACATGCTACTGAAGATATTGAAAGAAGAGCAAGTTACAGAACTGATGACATTTTTGTAAGATGTGCTATAAACAACAAAAGTATTATAATAAAAAAATCCAACAAAAGTTTCTCAAGATTATTATTCATTTTGTAGACAGTATAACATTGTGTGCAAAGTACTGAATGATAATCTATGCTTGTTTATTTAGTATAAAATGGAAGAAACCGAATACCTTTTTTGAGAGAAAATTATACAGGGAACCAATCTCAAATATGAATACAAAAATATGATGTATTGCTTATATCGACTTGTGAACGATTTAGTGGACAACATGCTTGAATTATTTGAGTAGAAAGTACTATTCACCATATTAAAACTGTTATTTCTCCAGTCTCTCAAGAGTCCACTACTAAACCGTTTTAATGGATAGGTAGCCAAAATAACTCCAAATTAGTAACTCTATTATGAGAAAGTAAATGAAACTTGTAAACTTCATGGTGTACAGCCAAAATGTATGGGTGAATAAGAAGATTCTATTTTCAAAATACCAAGCTTTCGATAATTTACTTTTATCTTTTTCAAGCCTAAAATTTCAATTTTAATCAATTTTTGAACACGGTTTACGTTATAAATAAATAAAACTTACTAGTGAAGGGAGTAATTTCCTGAAGGATTTCAATATTGATAACATTATTTGGACTTGAATTTTAATTATCAAACATTGATATCAAATGCTGAAAACGTGGCCTGTCGTAAGAATAAAATTCAAAATAATTAATCAGTCATAGTTTATTGACTTTTTTGAATTTTAAATAACAGTGACAATTGACAACGTTAAGGTTAAAGGTTAGATACCCTAACTTACACTAACCGTTTGATCTAGCGTGAAATTTGATTTTATTATTTGTATATCTGTGACAACTGACAATATTAAGGTTAAATGTTGAATACCTCAATTAACACTAACATATAGATGTAGCGTAAACTTTGATTTTATGATTTGAAATTTATTTAATTTTATTTAGAATTGAAAATTACCAAAAAACCTTGTACAATGACAAGTTAAATTCTTAAAAAAAGAAACCAGTGCAAACTATTGGAATCATTTATTCATTCTTTGTAAGACCTCTAACTATTTAACATCAGTTTATCACGGATGTTCGTTGTTACATTTTAAGAGTTATAAAAACTTTAGTTATCAGCACTTATTAGTTACTATATATTACTGCTAAATATCTGGAAACGTATGTGTGAGACTGTGAGTCAGACCATCAGATGAGAGGTTCTGAGTATAAAACAGATGTTAATTATTACTATTAAATCATGCATTGTATTTAATATTCATCATTTGATGTTATATGTGGAGAACCTGTGTCATTACTAGATGTTGTTGGTTTAGTTTGTAGATAAATAAGTTGAGTATATATTGCACTAACATTGTTAATATCTAATCTCTTATTCATTGATGGTTGATTTAGTTTTATGTTTACTACTTCGATAAATTCACGTTTAGTTTTATTAGAATCTATATTTAAAATTTTAAACAAAACCTGACAATTCTTTCCGATATTTTCATTAATTATAGTTATCTTATAACCCTCTTGAAAAAATTAATTTTTAATACAACTACTGATACAAACCTCAATCATGCATATATAAGCAACGAAAATGTACAATTACATAATAATGAAACAATAAATACTAAATATGGGTCATTACCTTTCGTTTAAATCCTTTCAGACAAGATCAGTACAATTTTTAAAAATGGATTGCTAACAGGAATATTTTAAAGGTAGGAGACGATTTTTCTAAAGATAAACAGAAAGATAAAATGGAAATGGAAACCAACATAATTTATAACATTCCCTGTATACATTAAAACTTAACTTACACTGGCCAGATCTCACGTACCTTAAAGCAACGTATAACTCTACATAAAAGTGATTGCAATCTAAACAAAAAAACTTGTGCACTTGCAGAACATGTTTCAGATACTATACGTACCGTGAATTATGAAGAAACTAAAATCTTAAATATAGAATCTAATAAAACTAAACGACAGTTTCTCGAACTAGTAAATATAAAATTAACTCAACCATCAATGAATAAGAGATCAGATATTAACAATGTTAGTGCAATATATACTCAACTTATTTATCCACAAAATAAACCAACCATCTCTAGCAATTACACAGGTTCTCCACCTATAACATCAGATAATGAATATTGAATACACATATGTTTTCAGATATTTAACAGTGATATATAGTAACTAATAAGTGCTAATAACTGAAGTTTTTATAACTCTCAAAATGAAACAACAAATATTCGTTAGAAGCTGATGTCAAACAGTTAGAGGACTTAATTGCAAGTTATAAACTAATGTCTTACAAAGAATGTATACATAATTCCAATAGTTTGCACCTGCTTCTTTTTAAAAGAAATTTAACTTGTCATTGCACAAGGTTTTTTGGTAATTTTCAATTCTAAATAAAATTAAATAAATTTCAAATCATAAAATCAAAGTTTAGGCTACATCTATATGAACGATGAAATAAAACAATATAGTTTGTTTAAATCTTCATATATTTGAACTAATGTTCAATTTAAACTTGTTGACGCGTTTCACTAACACAGTAGCTTTGTCAAAACAAATCTATGTTAGTGTTAGTTCGGGTATTCAACCTTTAACCTTTAACCTTAATAAAATGAAATTTCACTTAGTGTAGGTTAGGGTATTTAACCTTTAATCTTAACGTTGTCAGTTGTGACAGTTATTTAAAACTCAAAATAGTGAAAAAACTATGTCTGATTAATTATTTTGAATTTCATTCTTCCTTACGACAAACCACGTTTTCAGCATTTGGTATTAATGTTTGGTAATTAAAACTCAAATCCAAATAATGTTATCAATATTGAAATCCTTCGGGAAATTACTCACTTTACTAGTAAGTTTTATTTATTTAGAACGTAAACCATGTTTAAAAGTTTAACAAAATTTTAATTTCAGCCTTGAAAAAGATAAAAATAAATTATCGAGAGCTTGGTATTGTGGAAATAGAGTCTTCCCAATCACCCATACATTTTGGCTGTACCCCATTAAGTTTACAAGTTGGTTTTTCAACTAGGCAGCCGTGACTACCTTTATATATATATATATATATATATATATATATATATAGGATTATTTTTTGTGGGTTTGTGGCAATGATACCAAGTGTACTCTTTTAAATATTTATTCTACGAGCTTTCGAATACAATCGTATTCATTTTCAAGTACTAAAAATTATAAAATATGGTCAAAAATTAAAATAAAGGGTATATATAAAAAAAAATACTTACATTATTTAACGAGATTGCAGGTAAAGTTGTAAAATATATGTATAATAAATCATTTCAAATAGTATCCAAAAATTATTATAAAATTTCAAAAAACAATATATGTATTAAATAATGTTACCAAGTCAATATGAATTTTTTTTGATTTGTATTACTTTGATGTTAAAAATAATTTTATTATAGGTTACTTATATGATTTCTACTCAAATTTTTAAATGTTGCTTTTCAAATTCTAATAAATATGCGTATAGTACACTAAGATTATTTATTAGAATTTGAAAAGCAACATTTAAAAATTTGAGTAGAAATCATATAAGTAACCTATAATAAAATTATTTTTAACATCAAAGTAATACAAATCAAAAAAAATTCATATTGACTTGGTAACATTATTTAATACATATATTGTTTTTTGAAATTTTATAATAATTTTTGGATACTATTTGAAATGATTTATTATACATATATTTTACAACTTTACCTGCAATCTCGTTAAATAATGTAAGTATTTTTTTTTTATATATACCCTTTATTTTAATTTTTGACCATATTTTATAATTTTTAGTACTTGAAAATGAATACGATTGTATTCGAAAGCTCGTAGAATAAATATTTAAAAGAGTACACTTGGTATCATTGCCACAAACCCACAAAAAATAATCCTGATTATTTAGTTGGCAAATAATTAATTTAGAATTATATATATATATATATATATATATATATATATATAATTGAAAATATCACGGGGAATGCAGCCTAAATAATGTTAAAAATTCTGGTTATACGAAACCGAGCGCTTCCGAAAGACTTTTTCTTTCTTTTTCAAGGTTGTATGGTAGAATCATTTGAAATCAAAAAAAACAGGATACAAAGCAATCACTTCTAACTTCTATCAAAATCAAAAACCAATGCCTCGACATTGAAATTGAATAAAATCAGAAAAATGAAAAATTGAGTTTAAAATAAACATGGAAATTGATACTTAGCTTAAATCCTTCCTGAAGGAAAACATTTTAGTTTTAAAATTCACCACCACTACATTTTTTCTCCATGGTAACATCCCAAATTGTTTCTATTAAATTTTCAAGACCTATACCTATATTTTATAACCCTTTCCATCTAAACGTGTATTCACTGACATGTGGTTACTTTTATATTTCTTTATATACAGGATGTTTTTTTTAAATGTTCATGAGTATTGTTTTAACTATTTGCACAAACTTTAAACATAAAATATTTCTAATAACTAACTAACTAACTATTTTTCTAATAACTATTTATATACACTAAACTAAATAATCCATTCATTTAATCCTTATTTATAACTGATTTAAACATTTTTATAAAGTAATTTGCACTCTCTCTATAATCAAATTTAAATTTTCCACATACCTAAACCAAGTAAATTTTTACCCATCCACCAGCTCAATCTCATCTACCATTTAGTAAGCTGTCCGGGCATAGTTGTTTATAAGCCACCAAATATTCTAAATTATTGATAAACGGTTTTAAGGATTAGAACTAACTTTTCCACATCTGTGGCCATGAACAAAATTCTATCACAAAATTGTTACGTATATGCACTTCGGGGGATGCATCGTGCTATCAAACCAAAATTTCTCCAAAAATAACCAAAAATTCAGTATATCTGGATATATAGGACCCGCTGTACTCGCTCTAGTCAACTGAAAATCAATAGGGTACACCTGTGAGACACCTTGAGCGATATTCAATCATAAAATTGATCAATGGTATACTCTCTAGAGGCTATATCGTGCTAAAAAACTGAAATTATCCAAAAATGACGAAGATTTGGTACTTTAAGTACCATAGCACCCGTTGTACTGGCTTTACTGAGTTAAATATCAATAGGGTTCATATTTGCGATGCTTTGAATAATATCCAATCATAAAATTGGTCACTTGTTTATACTCCGGAGGCTGTGTCGTGCTAACAAACTGAAATTTCTCAAAAAATTACAAAATGTCGTACTCAAGTACCATAGCATCTGTTGTACTGGCTCTGGTGAAGTGAAAATCAATAGGGATCATCTGTGACATGTCCTGGATAATATTCAATCATAAAATTTGTGACTTGTTGAGCTCCGGAGGCTGTATCGTGCTAACAAACTGAAATTTCTCAAAAAATTACAAAATGTCGTACTCCAAGTACCATAGCATCTGTTGTACTGGCTCTGGTGAACTGAAAATCAATATGGATCATCTGTGACATGTCCTTAACAATATTCAATCATAAAATTGCTGACTTATTACACTCCGGAGGCTGTATCGTGCTAACAAGACATGTATGAAAAAGTGGCCGACGACAATGACAACGACGACGACGACGACACACACACAGGATTTTTTTTCTAAAAACCGTTTTTTCGTGTTGTTGTTGATGGAAAACGTGAAAATAACTCAAAATTTTTTTTCAAAATTCCAACTTTTTTTGGGGTAAACCATTACTTTTTTCGCATATAGAAAGGTTGGGCAGAAAAGTAATAAAAAAATTACTGTCCCTATGAAATTAATTTCCGTTGCATATAAATTTTATTAATATTTATGGATCTTCCGGAACTATATTTAGTAATAATACCCTTACTTAACTCATCACATTTAATATGTTCCTAATATATAAATATATATATATATATATATATATATATATATATATATATATATATATTATATATTATATATATATATATATATATATATTATATAATAAATTTTAATCATATGTCAAATTTAAACATCAAAGAAATTAGTATATTATTTAATGAGTGACGAAAATAGCATTTTCTGCAACGAGACAACAGCTTATCAAACGAAACGCAGCCGAGTTTGATAATGTTCTCAAGTTGCAGAAGATGCTTTTCGATGACTAAAACACTATTTTTTTTTCTGTAACTATGGCTTTTTACATAGGGTGTCAAAGAGGTTTGTTAGATGAATTATCTTTAAAGTAATATCGACTAAACCAGCGATTTATCATGCTTGCTTTGGCATCTACATTTATATTATAATTGAACGTTTCTAAACTTTTGCCATAAACATACTGTATAAAATTCTAGAAATGAAATCTAAACCTGCAACAATTATTTTATTTAATTATTAATTTAGAAACTTTGAATAACTCAATACTAAAAAATGTATTGAGTATTCTAAAACTTATTTATGATTTACATATTGATTCATAATTATATTTTCAAATGGTTATAGAAAAAAACTTGAAAATAATCCGTCTTCCAACACGCTCCCAACTTTTAACAACAACACACAATCTATTTCCATATATTTCAGGAACTTTTACATGTGTTCCAGATCTTGTTGTAGATACATGCTCCTTAAACGTCAACTTCTTCGTCAACTTTAGTTTCTGTTCGAATATGTTTAGCCTTTTTACCCCGTGGAGTTGGCAAACGAGGTTTATCAATTCGGTCCAAAACGGTTCGTATAATTGGTAAAACAAATCTGACCAAAAGGATACAGAAAGCACCCATGAAATGTTTAAGGTTGAGTGATCCACTTTTGTGAAATTCCTCTCACCGCAATATCTCGAGTACGGTATGTCCGATCGAAATTATTAATAGCGCGTTGGATAGGTAGCATGAAATAGAGAAATTTGAACAAAATTGAAAATGGTGCCGGAAGGGGAAATACTCGATTTTCTGATGAATAAATGTTCCGAAATTGGTTTTCTATCGATATGAAATCTATTATAATAAAACACACGTTTACCTGAGTTTGTTCGTTTATTCAGAGTTATTGTTCCTGAGGCTGAAAGGTAACCACTATTAGAATCTATTATTTTTGAAACTTCCTTTTGCATGTTTTAGTATGTAGCTATCTAATATTGATAATTCAAGTAATTGCCTCTAAAAATAAGTGAGAAGTTATTACTCCTAATTGATTGATCGGTTGATTAAATCTAAATTCCATATAATACAATAAAGTTTATGTAATACAAGTGAGATTATAAATGCTTTATATTTACATTTTAAATTGTAATTAAATTATCAATCAATCAAAGTAGCATATTTATAGACTTTTTTGCGCGATCGATCTTTTTTGTTTATTTACACCATCGGTTGTCAGGACGGTAGGTTGTTCTTACTGGTTTTTAGGTCCAACACGTCGGTAAGTGATTTACTTACCGTTCAGATGTCGGTAAGTAAATTACTTGCCGACGTCTTAGCCCTACATACATTTAAGCGGTCCTGAATAATATATTACTTTATTCATTACACAAAAGGAACAAAATAATGCTTTTCAACATAGAATATTGTGCCCAAAGACTACCAGGCGATTTCAATGTCTCATTTCGCCGAACAAAATATGCCAACAACACTTTTTCATCAATACTGGCACGATTCTTCTCCTCACACCAATTCTTGAACATTTTGTAGACGTTTTCATAGCGATTCCTGGATTTTTCTGGGATTATTGCTTCACAACCTATTTGCCACGCTTTTTTTACTTCAGTATCACTCTCACTCATTTTATATTAGTAAATTAATCGAAAATTCAAGTTCAAAGTATAGACTTTAAAATATGATCTAAAGTTTCACAGTAAATGCATTTGTTTGTTGATAAATAATATCTTGGAAACACTTGGAAACTGCCGAACGATTATTAAATTATATCATTGGCAAGTTGGCAACTCCCTACTTTACACCAAAATGCAAATATATTTTAAACTGATCGAGAAGTATAAATGTCACTTTTCGTTCATTTCGAAGAAATTTAAATTATTTTATTTGGAATTTATTTTAATACGATCGCGCAAAAAATAGTATAAGCATCTCGAACGTTAAGGGTTTTACCGGTCTCCAGCAAAATTGGAGGCTGAGCGTAGCGACCGGTAAACAACCCTTACCGTTCTTAATACTCAATATACTATAATTGTCTTCCTAATAATAACTAAGCTCGTATAGTTCATGAATTTACCACATACTATAAGTCGTAGTTTTATCTCTTACTAAATTAATTTAGAATCATCCAAAAATTTAACCATAACCGATTGCCCTTTTTATATGCTGTTGCTCATTCCTTCTGTTCTTTGAAGTTTTCTTCACTAAATTCATTCATTCATTTTTTTTCTAAAACCACTTGCTAATTAAACTTCCAAGTATGATAATTGTTTATATTCAACGGTTCTATGGTTAAAATATTTTTACCGGTAGCCATTTTTCAAACCACGTGTCGAATCTTATCGCCGTACACATGTTTAAACTTTAATTTTCACTTTCTGAGCCCATCACTTGTTGTTTTTTATATCTCTTTATTTAGAATTACAATCTTTATCTTAACTATACAATGTGGGAGAAGATAAAGGAGTACATTTTATAATTGAAAATATTTTTTTTGTTTTTCGGGCGATTTAATTTCTTTTTGCAGGGCTAATAACCTAACATGTCCTCAACATGACTGTAAATTTGAAAGGAAAAATAATGTACAGGGTCAGAAAAATTATATAACAGTGTATTTGAGCTCGTTGCAAATGAAAACTGTCTTAGCTAAAATTGTATTAATATGCTTTTTCGGTAGTTAAACTATCCAGAAAACTTCAGTAAGAAGGACATTCTCAGAAATTACTGGATTCGCGAAATACCATTTTTTTATTAAATAACATTTTAACCAATAATGCATTTATGAAAACAGTTTAGTAACTTTTAAACTTAGAGTGGCCATAAATTGATAGCCCCATTTATTGCACCCTGTTCAAAATTGTTCCAAACAAACTGCATTCTTTCTTTGAGCTGCTCGATCGTTTCAAATTGTTGTCCGTGATACAAATTTTGTTCGAAAATTCTCCAAATTGAATAATCAACCGGATTTAATTCTGGGCTGTTAAGTGGCTCAATATAATCCGGGTAATTTCCACTCAAGAACATCTTTGTACTGTGGGAAGTGTGCGGGGGAGCACCATATTGTTGGAAAGTGTAATCGTAACAAACATCTTCAATTTCTTGTAATAGGTGCTGCAAGATTTGTTCTCGATACGTTTCTGAATTGAGTTTTACCCCAGCATCAACAAAAATCAGACGAGATTTTTCCAACATAAATACTGCAACAGAGACCATTACACCTTACGAGAAATGACTTTTTTCAATCATAAGATGCTCTAAAGGAATTTCATTCTTAAATTGTACGTCAGAATATACCCTATTATTTTGAGTATTTTTAGTGGTCGTAAATAAAACATTTTTTCATCTGAATACCATATTTTTCTAATGTCATCGCGAGAGCGGAATCTTCGTAGAAGCAAATTACATCTTTCCAATCGTTTTTCTCTTACATTGGCCATAAGTCTCTGACAGTAAACATTTTTAAACATTTTAGGATGGCAGTCTTCTTTAATGATTCTTCGAACTGATGTACGGGTAATCATAGTTATTTTTGCGATTTTCCTTGTTCCAAGAGATTGCCCAGGTTGCAAATTTCCTAAAACAACCCTTACTCTACTAATATTTTCTTCAGTTCTCGAGCTTCGCTTCCTTCCTCTTCCACGTTTATGTTCAACAGACTCATCGGTTTCCCTCAGTTGTCTTAAGAACTTTCCTATCGTTCCAATATGCCAATTTTTCTCAGGAAATTCATTTACAATTTTTCTTGCACCATAATTATATATTTCACGGAAATATTTAATTAATATTCTGTCCTCTTTGCTTAAAGGTGGCATTATGAACTGACTAATTTACTTATTTAGCTGTAAATGTCAAACAAATTCCATGGCAACCTGAGTTTTCACAAATGTGTTATTTATTAAAATGTTATTTAATAAAAAAATGATATTTCGCGAATCAGGTAATTTCGAGAAATTTCCTTTTTACTGAAGTGTTCTGGATAGTCTATCTACCGAAAAAGCATATTAGTACAATTTTGCCTAAGACAGTTTTCATTTGCAACGAGTTCAAATGCACTGTCATATATTTTTTTTTATAAGTCGGACCCTGTACATTATTTTTCCTTTCAAATTTACTGTCATGATGAGGACATGTTAGGTTATTAGCTCTGCAAAAATAAATTAAATCGCCCAAAAAGCAAAAAAAATATTTTCAATTAAAAAATGTACTCCTTAATTTCGGCCCACAGTGTTTACACAACTTTATAACTAATATTCCCTTCTTTAACTACTTTTTAACCATCTATCATCTACCATTAACACTGACCATCTACACACTCACTCATGAACACAGAGAGTATATAGAGGGTCAATAATAAATATGTGCATAAGTATATGATTTTAACGTATTTCTCAATTTTTTAGAATTTTTATAATGTTTTCATTATATTGTGGAATTATTTAGAAACAGTTAGTTTCATTTATAACGGTAATACTGGTAGATTCCACACAGTAAGGGTCGAAATAGTGAATTGAATTACAATATTTGTAAATATAGAGCTTGTCGTCGTCATTGGTCATGTGAACAGAAACACATACTCTTGATTGTGAAAAAGATTTTCTTTCTAATCAAATTCATTGCCCTTAAACTTAAAAAATATTTTCGAGTAATTCGTATACTCTTCAAAAAAAAGACGAACATTTGGAACAATAAGGAAGTACAAGAATTATTGTTGTTTGGTGCAACAAGTATTAGTCTCCAAAAAGGAGTGATCGAAAGGCAACTATTAAATTTAACCCTATCCTGTCCCTTATTGATAAAATCTACGAGTTCTCTTTTGCGAGTAACTTAAAAGGTTTTGTTTTCTCCAAAGCTATGCTGCAATAATTCACCGTATATTGAAAAAGCTGTCACCGACTACCGGAAATGGTTCCGTTAGTGCGGTTTGGCTTATTTATTTCTGTATTAATTACTGTTTTCAAACATTTATACGAAAAATGGCGAATTTAATTTCCTAATATGATGAATGCGCTCCCGAGAGCTCTCGCCAAAAATTAAATTGATTGTACCAACAGTTTAAGATCGTATAAAAAGTAGCCGCTTTCAACATCAATTTTTATTGCAAATGTGACTTTTTACCAATGTTTCTTTTCTTATGTTTTAAGACACAGAAACGTCAAATTTAACAGATGAAAATATTATAACCGCGGTCATTTCGACAATGTATAACACCCACAGATAACTTTTTCCACAAATAATAATGACGAGTGACATTTGTGCAATTTATTTATTGCTATTTAAGTAACGTTTTTGTCAATTCACTCTAGACAATACATTTTTAATTTTATTCATTGTAGCCCAGTCAGTGGGGGAATAAAGGGGGTTCTCCTACATCAAATCCGGTAGTCTTGATTTTTGCAGGGTCATTGCGTTCGATACCATGAATGATTCCCTGAGTTTTTGACCTTGACGAGTTTGCGCTCGCGTCGCCATCTTGAAAAAAATGGCAGATAAAACCGTTGTTTTCGCAATATTTCTTTTCTAGTTGATCCTACTACGAATACGTTTCAATAAATATTATAGTTTATACAATTCCTTTTGTATAAAATATTTTTTTCTAGATTGAACAGTTTACGAACTGAAACAGCCTGAAGCGAAGAAGATTTCCATAATTTTTCAAAACGCCCATTTTCAAAGCAATGCTATGAAACCGCAAGGTACGAAAGATGCTGACATGTTAATCATCAACACTGCTATCACATTATCATTAGCATACGATTCCGTTATCGTAATTGATGAAGGTATTACATCTTAGTTTTGCTAATAGGATTAGCTGGATTGTTCCCGAATGTTTATTTTAGAAAACCAGGAAAGGGAAAAGTTCCGGCTTCAAGTTTACGATATAGCGAAGCAGTAGTACAAAATGTTTATCCATGCAATCAGCGGCTGCGACACAACATCGGCTATATTCAACAACGGCAAATCCAAATTTTTGAATAGATAAATTGATATCATGCGAATATTCAAAAATACTGACGTAGATTTTGAGATCATTGCTACTGCTGGTGAGCAATTTCTGATATTTTATAACGGCGATAAAACAAATGATACATTGGACACATTTCGACACCATTTTTTCACAAAATCTCTGACAAAAAGTTAGTTCAATCTGTCTGTGTTGACCCCTACTCGAGAAGTTGCATCATTACATTTATTCAGGAAGTACTACCAAGTCCAGGCCTGATGTGGCGACGTAAAAGATCCACAGCAATGGGGTTAGCAGAGTAGCAAGATTGGCTTAATTCTGATCCCAAATAAAAAAGATCCTGCTTCTCAGGTTTTCTTGAAATTCATTCCAGGTAAATGCAAGGCTTGTGGTTGTAGGAAAGCAGGCCTAAAATGCATGCTCTATTATCTGCGGTGTTTGTAACGGTGTAAGATAATCATGCACTAACAAACATTGACGTAGAACAACCTGGACCTTCCAACAAACCAGGTTAGAATAAATACCGAACGAAACAAGTGTATTGAGCCTACCGGGGACACCACGTTAAAAAACAACATGGGACTCTAAATAAAGGTGACTGTATCCTCAGATAGTGTGGAAAGGAGTCGGGTAACTGCGGATTCCGAATATAATGAATTCTTATGCAATTATAGATTAATAATTTCAAAGCAGTACTTTGAAAGCGGGCGTTTCGAGAAGTTATGGAAATCGTCTTTGTTTTAGGCTGTTGCAGTTCAGAAACTATTGAATTAAGAAAAAAAATTATGATATAAAACTTATAGAGAATTGTCTTATCTGTATTACTTATTGCGACATTTTCGTTGTAGGACCTATTGGAAAGGAGATATTTCGAAAGAATCAGTTTTGGCCGCCATTTTTTCATGATAGCGTCGCGAGATGGAGCTCGCCAAGGTCAAAACCGTAGGGAATCATCCATGAACTTTAACCCAACAACCCTGTCAACAATAAAAACTCCCGAATCTGATGTAGGGCAGAAATACCCTCTGACTGGGATATTGTATAATAAATTCTTCTTGAAAATTGCTGCACGGTCAAAGACACACGTGTAAAAAGTTTCTTCATTGCACTACTAGCTTCAAACGCCAGTTCGTGCAATGAAGAGTCACTTTTTCACATGTATCTTGAATAACTATTAAAGCAGAATAATCAACAGTATATATTAATTCAATATTTATTCTCACACTATTCCTGCATAATGTCGTGATAGTTCTATGAAATATTAATCTCCAGAAATTAGAATCTAATATTTTGTACGTTTACTTCAAGTACAAAGTTTGCTTCACACAATATTTGATGAGGATCTAAGTAAATTTGTAGAGCTGTGTCAATATTTGTTTCTATAGATTGCTCGAATATAATGTCATGCCGAAGGACAAGTGGATCCCAGTTCAATTTTCATTGTCCATTAGATTAAATTACAATTATGGTTCAGGTTGTTTCTCTAAACACTTAAAGCTTTGTCGTTTTTACTCGTGTGCTTAGTTTATGCCTCAATTATAGTTTATGCCTCAATTACTCTACAATATTAGAATAATTGTTATGATAAAAACCATAATAGCTACCGAAGTAGTATTTTGTGAAGATTTGAACACATTTTTTCGTGTGTATCACTAATTGGATAAAAAAACAAGCGAAAACGTGAATCTATGTCTTACAAAGTAACATTTTTCGAAAAAAAGTGATAATAGTGCATACCTGAGGCTATGAAAATTTTCCACATAGTCGAAGTTTCTCAGTTAACATCATCAATAATAACTTTCTTCTCTACTTTCCCAACCGACAAAGTTTAAAACACTAACATTTTGATGGATGATTAAAGTTATATTTGTCAATCTCCTTTAACGATATTCGCACAACTGCCGCTGCGATTTATAGATCGAATTTTAAATTTTGTTTCGTGAAAATAATGCAAAATATCCAGGAAAAGAGCATAACTGTCGTTTGTGTGACACATAATATTCAGAAAATATGTATAATATGAAACGTCCTTCACGATAACTTTGTACCTAGAAATAAAGTTACTTTTTGAGGAGTTTTATCTTATTCTCAGAAATGTTTAATGATATATCTTGATAAAGTAATTTTCAGTAATTTTAACTACGAATTGTTCTACATTTTTGCTTCTGACTAAGCAGGCCTAAATTTGTGACTTTTCACATCCTAGAGCTCAAGCTCTACCTTAAGCTTTTTAACTTTCGAACCAACCTTTTTTTCATATATTCTAGACCACTACAGACAGGAATTACTACAATAAACACTACAAAACGAATTATTATCCTCAAAAAATTACCTATTTTCATATATGTTTCAAAACACACAAATAATACAAACTGTCTGTTTTTACTATTCCTTGAAAACAAAATATTTACATTTGTCACATTTTGACGTGAACTATCTGTCAACAGATCGACTGCAAGTTTTACATCGACCAAGTTTTTTGTTATCTTCATGAGGTTCTTCTGAAGAGTTCGTCAGTACCATATCCATAGAAATTTCAATATTTTTATGTACACTTTGGCGTGGTCTGATCTACATGTATGGTGTATCTAGCTGAAGATCCAAATCTTGCTGAAAGAGCTTTCTTCGGAAAGATACTCTTCTCTCGTGGTTGTTAAATTTATCAATATATAGCCCAAATGCAATTATTGCTCCAATATCAATAAAATTAAAAAATAAAACTAGAATTACTTGAGCTGAAATTTGATTTTCAAGCCTTTCAGTTAGAATGTTTACTGTTTTAAATGGAACTTACTGTTTCTAGATAATTCCATAATATATTGAAATTTTTTCAAAAATTCCAAGAAATTTGACAATTCTTTCGATATCAAATATCATCGTCAGAATGATAGAAGTTACATTTCATTTGATGCCTACCGGATGTTTATTAATTATTTTTAACTAGACCAAGATGTGACTTAATATATGTTAGTAGAAAAAAGAAGAATATATGATATTACAAATATTAATGCTTAGATATTATTAGCCCTTAGGGGATATCCTCGATATCTTTTTCCGTGTTAAGATCAGTATAACTGTGCTATGATATAGAAAACCAGGAAAACTTTATCTGCTGATTTTTACAATTATCAGTTAAGAAGACAGTTTGAAAGTCGAGAACTCCCTAAATTTATCTGCGCCTTGACGACTTCATATTGTGGGTTTCTTAAGTTTCTTCAAATTTCCAGTTCTTCAAGGAAATCCAGTTCTTGTTTCTTTTCACAAATATGTAGTACTTCTAGTTCCGTGATAGGTATAAATGAATGATTGGTGTCAAGTAGATTTTTGCGTAGTGGGATTTATCTGGTTGTTTTAATCTGTATGCGCGTAAGTGTTCACTGTATCGGATCTCAAAATAACTAATGGTTTGACCCAAATATACTGCATCACTATCTGGACATTTAAGTTTATATATACCAGGCTTCTTTAATGGGGATATTTTCGTTTCTACATTTAACAATTTTGTACTCATCAATCATTCATTAATACCTACCACAGAACTAGAAGTATTACACTTTTGGGATAAGAAACAAGAACTGGATTTCCTTGAAGAATTGGAAATTAGAAGACTTTTAAGAAACCCACAATATGAAGTTGTCAATGAACAGATAAATCTAGGGAGTTCTCCACTATTAAACTGTCTTCTTAAGTGATAATTGTAAAGATCAGCAGATATAGTTTTCCAGGTTTTCTATAACATTGCAAATGTATACTGATGTTAATTGGGAAAAGATATCCAGGATATCCCCATTGGGCTAATAATATCTAAGCTTTAATATTTGTAACATCATATCTTGGTTTATTTTCTATTAACATATATTAAGTCAATCACAAGGTAAACCACATCTTGGTCTAGCCAAAAATAATTATTAAACATCAGAGAGGCATCATATGAAATGTAACTTCTGTCATTCTGACGATGATATTTAATATCGAAACGATTGTGAAATTTCTTCTAGAATTTTTAACATTTTTTCAATATATTGTGGAATTATCTAGACACAGTAAGTTTCATTTAGAATAGTGATATGAGTAGATTCCACGAAGTAAGGGTCGAGAAAGTTGATTCAAATCAATATTGGTTTAATAATTAATTTTAATAATTCTTAAAAAGCAGATTTCACTTTTAAATGTTGTGTGTGTGTGTGGGGAGAATGGCCTCAGACATAGTCTATTAGCCACAGAAAGTTAAAAGTGAGTAAAGGTTGAAAAATTAAAAGGACTGTAAAGGAGTAAGGATATAAAATTGCTGATTACTGGGCATAAATCTTAGCATATATCTAAATAGACAATTTAGAATTATTTATGAAATCCACTATGGAATCAAGTACAGACTTCTCAGTATTTGCCAAAAGAGCGGTTATATTTGTGGGAAGAGGAACGTTGAAATTGATAAGAAAATTGTAAAGTTCAGTAGTTGCCTTTTCATTTTCAGTGCATTCAAAGAAAATATGGTTCAGATCTCCTACTGATGCCTTGTTACAGGAGCAAGCTGGAGAATTGACAATACCTATTTTAAAAAGATGAGCTGGGAAACGACCGTGATTTATTCTTAAACGTGATATGATGGAGGTATATTGTTTTCTATAATCAAAATTAAAAATATGAGGGATCTTAGTTGGTAAAGTAGGATGCAAAAGGAAATATTGGCTATTAGATGTTTTAGCGAAGTCGGCGTAAGACCGCTCCCAATTAGTTCTAATATGTTTCTTATAATAATTTAAAAGGTCTGAGAAGACATAAAGATTGGTATAAGAAGTCATTTTGCAGGCTCTCTTGGCTTCCAAGTCCACGTACTCATTTCCTTTTAAACCGCAGTGCCCTTTTACCCACATGAATACTATACTTTTGTTCAGGGTTTTTAATTCGCTTGTTAATTTTTTAATTTCTAAAATTATATTTTGTCTGTAACACTTGAATGGAGAACTTTCTATAGCCTGTAATACTGACTTGGAATCACACATAATAACAGCTCTTTGAATCGGATTTAAAGCACACCAAGTTAACGCTTTTGATATGGCGAAGGCTTCTGCAGAAAAAACAGAACAATAATTGGGAATTCTAAATCTTTCCACGTAATTAGTATTTGAAACAAGAAATGCTGCCCCAGTTCCTTCATCACATTTCGATCCATCAGTGTATATTGTGGTAACATTGTCGCCTATATTGTTAAGTTCAGTTTTCAAAATTACTTGGTTGATACTAGAAAATTCGTAAAAAGAGGGGTATATGATGTTAGGAGCAGTCACTAAAGATTCATAATTGCATTGAAAAATAGGGAAAGTATCTTGCTTTAAGATATGATTTTCTTTGCTGTTGGTATTAAGAAAAGCCTCAGCTAATGGAGGACTGGTTTTTATTCTCCAGTATGGCATAGTCAGATTGTTAGTGTTTATTGCTGAAATCTTTTGAACCATGTACGTGTTAAATGTTCGGTATTTAATAAGAAGCTTTTCGGCTAGGTATTGCCTTCTAATATGCAACGGGGGCTCTTGCATTTCTGCTAAGACAGCTTGATTAGGTGATGACATCATAACTCCTAGGCATATTTTTAATGATTTGTATTGAATTCGGTCAACAGCTATTAAATTGGTTTTTGATGAGGAACCATAAAATGTACACCCGTAATCCAATATTGAACGGATATAAGACTTATAAAAAATGAAGGAGATGTTTGAGTCAGCTCCCCATTTTTGTTTGGAAACTACTCTGAGAAGATTCATACCTTTTTCACATTTTTGTTTAGTGTACTTGATATGGCTAGTCCATAATAATTTTTTGTCCAGGACAATACCCAGATATTTGTATTCGTCGACAAATGGGAATGTGAACTCATCTAGAGAGAGAGCCCTGGACGTTTCCACTCGATGGCGAGTGAAACATACCAGAGCAGACTTCTCCGAAGAAACACTAAAGCCCATATTTACCAGCCATGGTTTGAGTACTTGAAGGAATGCTCGTAAGTCCTTAACACATTCTCCATATGAATTACGAGTAACATAAAAACATAAATCATCAGCGTATTGAATTCGGTTAATTGTTTCACCGCCTAACCTATGCAGCTCTGCAGTATAGATGTTAAAAAGCAAGGGACTTAATATGGATCCCTGTGGTAAACCGTTGAAGACTGTGCGTGGACCATGTAACACGTTATTATGGTCGCGGATAAAAATGTTTCTATTTGTGAATAAATTAATTACATTAGCACAAACCTTTTTCCCAATACCAGCATCTACCATTTTTTCAAATAAAATATTTAAATCTACTACATCATATGCACCTGTCAAATCGATAAATAAACATAATGTGTACTGATTGTTCGAAAAACATATTTGAATATCTGCAACTAATGCACCTACAGCATCCACTGTGCCCAGTCCCCTTCGGGAACCGAACTGCGTCCTAGGAAGAATAGAATTACTTTCAAGAAAATACTAAAGTCGAAATTTGATTAGTCTTTCAAACGTTTTTGTTATACAAGATAATAGGGAAATAGGTCGATATGATGAAGGAGACTCTGCATCTTTATTTGGTTTTAAAAAGAGACAAATTATAATATTTTTTAAATCGTCGCTATATTCTTGTTTCACCCACCAATCGTTAAAAATTTGAAGAAGGAAAATCTTCACAGATAAGGGTAGCTTTTGAATAATTTTATAGGTAAAACCATCTAGCCCTGGGGCTGTATTACGACTATCTTTTGTAGCAAATTCTAGTTCATCTATTGTAAATGCTTTTAATGTATAATCCGTGGGTTGGAAACCAAAAGATCTGCAACTTAAGAGATTGGGTGCAGAAGGAGGTGCTAGTTTGTTTAAAATTTTCTCAATTAGCTCTTTAGGAATAGGCTTTTTACGATTTTGATTGCAGTTGCCGTTCATAGATCTAATATATCTCCATATATCAGTTAGTGGGGTATTTTTATTAAGTTTGTTTAAAAATGTCATCCAGCTGTTCCGTTGTTTAACTTTAAATATACGTTTAGCTTTAGCGGCAGCATTTTGGTAGTTCAAAAAGTTTTCAAAACTTGCTAGAGTTCTATATTTTTTTAGAGCTTCTTTTCGTTTTTTAAATATCATTGTACATTCCTCGTCCCACCATATAGGCCTAGGGGTAATCGCTATAAAAGGCTTCTTGATCGGCATGGATTGACACGCCGCGCTTGAAATCATTTCAAAAAGTCTCTTCACTTTATCCGGGCCGGTTGAATTTTCATCAAAATCATTTTTTACCATTTCGGTTTGCAAAACGTTTTGAAATGTATTCCAATCTGCGTGGGAATCATTCCATTTCGAGGAAGGATTTAATGCAAGGTTTGTAGAATTAATCTGAATCTCAATTATTAAAGGGTAATGATCAGATCCCAATGTGTCATCTAAGATAGTCCAGGAAGACTTTGCAGCGAGAGTGTTGGAGGTGAGAGATAAATCGACTGCTGAGTGATTGCCACTTGGGTTAATTCTCGTAGGGGAACCGTCGTTGAGAGCTATAAGTTCTAGGTCATCCATAGCTTCTACCAGTATTTTTCCGTGTCGATCATCAGGAGTTGGTCCCCACATATCGTGATGTGCATTAAAATCACCGCAAAAAATTGTAGCAGATAAATCAAATTGTTTGAAAAAATTAATCCAGTTGACTCGACTTACCATTACGTTTGGAGGTCTATATATTGATGCTATAGTCAAATTCAAAGAGTCAAGCGATACGGCGCATACTTCTAAGTCCTTGATTCCAGTATTTAGCAAAACCTCTTTATAGTTAAGACCCTGAATCACAAAAATGCATACCCCGCCATAACCATCTTTTCTACATTTACTTACTAGATTATATCCTTTTATACGAAATTTATTGTTTGGTTTTAGCCAGTGCTCTGATATAACTAAAATGTCCACATGTGTGTCTTTAATATATTTTACAAGACTCGCTTGATTTGCAATAATAGATCTACAGTTCCACTGTACAATTGTGATATTATTTCTGATGTGCTTATTAGAAAGTATCTGAGTCTTCGTCATTTTGTCTATTAATACTACTTTTTTCTTTTAATTCATATTTATCCAGGATATTGTTAATTGCTTGTTTAACATTGATCTCATTAATGTTACTTTTTTTGAGAATTATATCTTTAATAATGTTTTCTACCTGAAATGCTAGTTGCTCTTTATAAAATTTGAACTCTTCCCTATAAGGATTTGGGAGTATGGAAGAATGTTTGTTAGTTTTTTTGTTCTCATGATTTACTGGAGGAGAAGTTGGAGGTGAGGACTTTCTGCGTTTTTTTGACGCAGATGTACTCGTATTAAGTTTAGGTAAATGTACGGAGGGCTTAGGTTTACTCAAGATTGAGCTGTAAGAAGAAGTTGAAGCTGTATGTGTTAGCTCAGGGAAATTTTGTGGATTTGATAATAATGAAAATCGATTATTAGTTGTGATTTTTCCGTAAGCAGGATTTTTCACAATAGTTTCGGCTTCTTTGAAAGATGCATTCATAGAGGCCATTACTTTTTTAATACTCAATTGTGTATTGTAAACAGGGCATTTTTTGGATGTGGATTTATGTTCATTACTGTCGCAATGTACACAATGTGTTCTATTTTCTTCACAGGAAACTGAGTTACAATTTTCTTCAGAGCAGTTTTGGCATTTCTGTTTACCTTTACATTGATGTTTAGTATGTCCGAAACGTAAACAATTATAGCACTGAACCACCGGATATATGTATGGTTCTACCTGAAAGTTTACCATATTTATTTTAACAGATTGGGGAATCGTATTTCCTAAGAAAGTAACCACGATCATTTGTCTATCTACTTCTTTTGTTTCTTTGGTTTCACTGTCTACAATTTTACGCTTTAATCGCTTAACATCAACTACTTTAATTCCAGATTCAATTGCGTCTTTTAGGTATTCGGCATTAAAATAAGTATCTACCATACGTACTATACCTTTTTTATGCGTGAAGAATAGTGGAATATAAGCTATGTAATTATTTTTTAATAAAACTTCATGATTTACCAACAAGTTAGCAATATTGAAATTTTTAAAAATTACCTTTACCCTGTTTACCCCTACTGGTTTTATATCTGATATATTTTGCCTGAATTCTGTAATGTTTCTTAAAAAGTGACCGATTTTAATGGGAAATAAACGACCTACATTTTTTTCTTTATGTTCTATATAAACTAAATAAGGACCAACATCCGAAGGCTGATATTTATTCTCGAAATTAATATTTTGAAAATCTTTTATCGAAGACCCTTTATCAATTAATAGGGGCGGCGATTCGCCGCCCGAATTTAAATCCATAAGTTGGTGAATTCAATTAAATATTAAATTCGATTTTATACTTAAACAAAAATAAAACTAGTTACTTATCTTTAGAAAGAAGTCAAAGTTTTTGTTAGGCACTGTTAATACCTGATCGCTTGAACTATCGATACGTTCACTGTGAAGGTACAAACACAACTGCTTTTACATGTTATAATATAAATTAAATATGCACGAGCCAATCGTTCCATTTCTGTAATGAGCTTGGTTAAATCTTTCTTTTCAAATGAGATTTTTTATTTCCACATTTACGTAAAATATCGAATGGAGGTGCAAAAATCTGTCACAAATTACGTTAGTTAGCAGTTCATTAATGAAAACATATTACCTTTTCAATGCTTTCTTCTGTTGTTGTATTTTTGATTTGTTTCTGTCCTGTAGAAACTCCAAAAATATTAGGAGTTATGATCACAAAAAATGAATTAAGGTGGGGTAGATTTGACATATGTCAAAACTACTCCTCAAGTACCATGACAAATCTGACCCATCAGCACAAACCACGCTTTTATACATAGGTGAAACATATACTTTTAAATAAATGCTTGAAATCAACTCAGAACTAATAAATTACAACCCTACCACCTATGTAAAACCATATAAATAATATGTAAAAGACTAAATTCAACTTACGTCAAGTCAAAAACTAGATGTCCACAAATATTTGAGGTTAATTTTCTTCTTGGCCCTCTAAAATCTAGCAATGTGCTTTCGCGAACGCCAGTTTCCAACTGAGGATCAAAAATCAGTAAAACAAATATATATTCGCGTGACACTTAGACAACTAGCATTTTTAGCGCTAAATTTGAAATTATAATATATGCCCCACTGTCAAATATACCCCGCTTTCGCTTGAATAATCTTAACAAATACGATTCGTGTAATTTATGATTATCGCAAATAACTTCTCTTTTCCGTAACATATAATGTTGCTTTAAGGAGGCCACACTCGCGCTCGTGTGGTTTCCAAGCAACATTATGTGTTACTCAAAAACGATGGTATTTGAAATTTCCACAGATGAAAATTAAACCCTTCGAACTTATTAACTGTGACAATATCAATTTTGTTACCCATTTTAACTCGAATAATATCCTTTTCTTTAAAAAAACACCTTCGACGATAAACGCCAGTTCCGTTTGCTTGCACGATTTGAGGGACACACTCTAAAAGTCCGTTTTTCTTCTCCTGCGCGAAACGTGGTCTGGGCCCGTAACCTTTTTCACTTTTATTATTCTTTCGGGCTTTTAACTAATTAAAAGAACTATTCGGAAGGTTGTTTTCTTTATTTTCAATAAACTTTCTCAAGTTACAAAAAACTGGAAAATACTTATTTCATTAAAACTGACAACTACTGTCAAAACTGATCCCTATCAAACAAACAAAAAAACTACTATTATGTTAGCTATGAAACATGGCAAAAACATCTGATATTCAACACTTTTACATTGTCCTGGAACCGACCCACCAAATATAATTACCAGAGAGTTGCACTATGCACGACTAAAATATAATTCCTCGGTGGCGCACTCTGTTTACGATTCTCTTAAATAGCCATAAGTGACGTCAAAAATTTTTAGGCGGGCGGATACTAATATCTCGTTATATTTATTATTTTTTCCTTAACAGTTTTCTCTATACTTATGCTTCTTGTTTTTTGTTGAAAGGAGTACATTGAATTATATATGTATGATTATTAAGAACTATTGAGATTTGAATCGGTACAGAAGCTCTATTAAATTTTCTTATTGAATCCATGGTTAAGCACTCTAAATAAATCTGACATGATTAATATATAATGCTCAATTCTGGAATGAAAATGGTTACTTCATAGTTAATGCACTGAAATTTCTCTTATATCAAAAAAGTACAAAGCTTCCGTACTATTATTTGGATCCTTTCTGTACTAACATAAGATATTTCATTAGGAGGTGAGAAAATAGGGGTTTAATGTGCGCGCCCGTGAGAAGTCGTGCAAGTACGGAAAAATCATTTATGGACTTGTAATAAACGATATTTTTCATAATATCTACTGGAAAACCACAAATTGTTAAGAAATATTTATTTTTAAAGATGAAAGAAGAAAAACATTGTTTTTTAGTTTTTATTAACTGAAATATTGATGATAGAATTTGGGTTGTTGTAAATAGCTAATCCTTTAGCAGATAATTCATTTTTGAAAAATGTAGTTGATGAAGTCGAAGGTGTTACTATATTAGTATAAGTATTCAGTTTTTGATTTTCCTCACTGCATTATATTCTGATGTTGGCGTTGTTTGTATTGTTCTTGAATGGCAGAACAATTTACGAGGGACTTCAACCGTCCACTATAATCTTCTGGATTTTCTGAGTTCAGATATTCAGCAATCTACTTTGTTGTACTACTGATTGTGTAACACCCTGCATGTTGAACAAAATATCTACCATTGCGATTAGCAATAAATAACCTTTTTCTATTCATGTGTGTAGGTCTTAGATTAATATATTCATGATAAAAAGTGCATGGACATCCTTTCTTTATAATTGTAAAACTTCTTGATTTATGATTTTTGCCATCTCGAAAGAATAGTATCAAAAACTGACCATTATCTTCAACGCCTTCCAAAGTCAAACGAATCAAGTAATCTCTTCGACAGGTACCAAATATGACAAATAATGAATTTAATTTACTAAATAACCAATCATGCGTCTCGTTTTAGAAAAGTTATTGGCAAAATATCAATATTTACATTTTATTTTACTGCCAGACAACTTTTGAATATTTGAAACCGACTCAATATTGTTGAAGCTTTCGTGGATTTGCTTTCTTTTGGCGAATAAACGGGAGGAATATCATTAATTACATTTAAAACTTTCTTCTGTTGGTGCCAGTTGCAAATTAGACACTGGTTTTCATAACTCCCACGAGACTTCTTGGGCAGTAATTATGCACTTACTTTTGCTGCTTCATGTGATATATCTTCCTCTATTGAAATAGTTTTTAAATGTTTCTAATAAAAATATCAAGAATTTGTCAAGCAAAACAGTATTCGAATTATAATCCTACCCATTTCCTTTCGAGAAAGATTATGTTGTCTACCCAACCCGAAAATCACTTTTCAGTGAAAGTAGAGAAGTAAGTTACGGAATATCACATATTCGTTATGGCTGTCAAGTAATTTGAGCTCACGCTGCAGTTATAAATTTCTTGTCCCAGTGGAAATCTCTTTCAATGTTTCCTGAAATTGTGGAACTGTCAGTAATGTGTTGCAACTTTGATTATTTTCTGCCCCATTTGATGTGATATAGATCGAAACTCTGATATGTTCGTGTTGTTGGAATATCAATAGAATCAACTTGGATCAATTACAGTCAGAAACTAAGCTTGAGACGGAAATAACAAAATGAATTATTTAAACCTAATTAAAATTGTTATATTTGAAGCCCCGTTTTTTTCCACATTCTTGGTAATCTAAGTAACTCCGTATCAGGTTTTTTTGAATTTATTCAACAGTGATGCTCTGGGATCTTTTTAATTTCCTGAATAAATTCCCAGAGGAGTGTGACTGTGAAAAACAATAAAAGATATGGGTCTCGAAAAAAATTTTTTTTATAAAGCCTCTGATATCAATTTGTGTAGCAATCACGTTTTCTGATTGAATGATACTTGAGGTATTGCATTGCTCACATAAAATACATAATTTATATCCAACTTATGCATTCCAATCAAAAATGGTTTTTAATATGACAAAAAATGTGATTGTAGGAAACATTTTTTATTGCAATAATGCCCTAAGCTTACAAAATATGTTAGCAGGTACTGTGTATTTATGATGTTTCACGTTTTGATGTTATTTAGGAAACAGAAAGTTGGATTAGACTCATTAGCTTCCACCTACGTACATTTTCATGAGAGTTAAAAACTTCCTCAAGTTTCAATAGTTGAGTTTCATTTTCCAAATTGTATATTGTGTTCTTTTTTTGCTCGATTAAAGTTTTTAATGAAGTTTACTTGAACAATAATTAGAATTTGAGCACTATTCGTATGCAGTTAGTCCATAATTCTTAACAAATTTCAAAAATTAACCTATAGTTGTTTGGCGATATTTGTGTCAGCGATTCTATTGTATGCTTTGATGTGACAATGATAAATGATGTACCGTATTATCTCATTTATTTGTGAACAAAATATGGCGAGAGAGAAATTGGGTATGTGGTTAAGGTTAATAAAACAAATTAATTAGTTATCTCATGAGTAATAATGTGTACATTGTACATGGTTTCCTTAACTATCGAAATGATTGAGAAAGTAATTTAGAAGTGATCAAACTATGTAAAAACCAATAAAAAAGCATCCGACAAAGTTACGCTAAAGTACAGGGTGACCATAATTTTATGCTCGGCGGACATTAGGATATTGTGTTGATATGCCACTAGGCAGGAGTGGTTTACGTTTGTATTTATTTTATAACGAATATTCGAAATTTCTATTTATAATAATAGATGGTGTAATTATATTTCAATTTAACTATGATCATATATTTATATACCGGGTGGTTACTCGATATTATGACCATAGGATTTTAACATGGGAAATCATAAAAACCTAGCGAAAGAGAACATAATGAAATTTTGTATGAACGTGCAGTACATTATTTATGACAATATTGCCATAAAATAATTACTATTCAATACGGAATAAGTTTAAAAATTAGGAAAACATTTTCAAAAAGCAGCCTGTCATTGATGTACTGGAATTTGAAAATTTGAATCGATGTCGGTTATAGCGTATTGATAGGAGCTGTTGAGTCTGACGTAGGAGGTTCGGGTTCGAATCCAGCGTAATACATATTTTTACTATTCTTAATAGGATTTTTTTAGTTTCTTATTAATAAAATAATTTCATTAGTTATTAACACTTTAAAACAATGAAATAAATTAAGCATGTTATCACAGTGAATATATTTATCGAAATTCACTAAGAAACGAAGAGTAAAAGAATGATAACTAAGAAAATTATTCGCTCAAACATATCACCATAATTCGATAAACAAGAACCAAGTCTATCATAAAAATTTGGCCGCACATTTGCTAATTGTTTATTCGAAATTTTCGCATATTCTTCAATTGTTATCAGCTTGAGAGAATCTTGTTTTGTAAATTTCAGACTCTAAATGTTGCCAAATAAAAAATCATTAGGGGTTGAATCCGATTATCTAACTGGCCAATGCATTGATCCACTATTCCCCATCCAACAATTACCAAAAGCATTATTTGAGTACATTTTAATTGCATTGGACATTCTCGCCAGTAACATTTTCAATTGCAGGCTAGATATTATTTTCTAATAATTCTAAATTCTTTTCCCTCAATGAAAAATGGACCTTTAAACATATATATTTTTAATAACTGTAAATTCTCAATTTCTTATATTTTCATGGGCTTCGGTCAGAAATAAAATCACTTGCTTATAATGGTCACGTCTCGGTTTATTTTATTTAAACAATTTTCAAACCTTTCTAAAAACTTTGAAAACACAATATTTAAATACATATAGTTAAAATATATTTCTTTAAAACTTACTTTTTGATTATGCCTCCGTAGAGGCTTGTCTACTACTGTACAGTAGTATTTCTTAAATTAATTTACATAAAAAAATAAACAATGAACTATGTTAAATATGGTTAAAATGTATTTACAGAGTGTCCTAATTGAATTAAAATTAGAATTAGAGACCTATTTTTTTAATTTTTTATAACTAGGTTTTCAAGATTGTGAAATCTTGAAATTTATTTGTTTACGATACCTTTAAAATATGTGAGATATTTGTATGCGCCCTTTTTCTATTGTATATATTTAAGGCGTAAATTCATTTTAGTTAATAGCTCTGTAGAAATATGTTGCAGAATTGATAAGATCTTTATATTGTTGTAAATTCAAAGGATAATTTCATTTTATTTTCAAAATACTTTTAAAATATCACGTTTTCCAACAATAATTGTAAATGGTTTTGTATGGGCATATAAATAGCACCTTTTTCGAAAGTCGACATCTTGACGCATTGTCCTATAGTTAAGAAATTAGGATAAGGTCACGTTTCACCCTATTATATATTGTATTGTAAAAACCCTAAATTTAGTGTCAATTCTGCATGAATTTTATGGTCGAGGTTCGGAAGAGATGAAAGACATTTTTGAATAAGCTTTCTGAGTAAGAAGGTTACAATTGCTATTGGAGTATTCAATAGAGATTTAACTATTTGTTGGCGGCACCGTAGTTGATTCTTGTCTATGAACCCGACAAGTCAAATGATACTGGCCAATAGGAAATATTTATTTTCGTTTGGTCAACCCAATCCACGTGTAAACACGCCCCTCGCAGTTTTCTGTTTAACACGTCTCACAACGTGAAGAAATCAGTTACACACTCATCGAATCGAGCGAAACGCTCAACAGCAAAGTTAGTTTTTAACTCATCGAATCGAGCGCAATGCTCAACAGCAAAGTTAGTTTTTAACTCATCTTATCGAGCGCAACGCTCAACAACAAAGTTTTTTCTCACTCATCGTATCGAGCGCAACGCTCAACAACAAAGTCTCTCACTCAAAAGTTTCTAACTCATCGAAATCGAAGCGAGTTCAATACTCTCGATAACAAAGTTTTACACTCATCGACGCGAGTTTTACACACTCATCGAATCGAGCTCAACGCTCAATAACAAGTTCTTATACTCATCTAAACGAGTTCAACACTCAATAACAAAATTTTAATATTCATCAAATCGAAACATAAAGTATCTTCCGATCTGAAACCACAGAAATTCAGCTTTCACAACTTTGTACCATTTTGTAAATTTGTACATAATAAATTATTAATTTCGACATTAATTTTGTCAAATTAAGATTATTTATTTAGTTGAATGTCCACGCCAGTTGACGGAGTTCAACTGGAAATATAATCAAAAACACTAGGTAAGGTGTAGATATTCGTTTATAATAGTAAGTTCGTATATATACAACTTACGTTGTCTATGTCAGTTCTGAAATGGATTGAGTCAGGATTATTCTTAATATTTATGATTTCTTTGAGTAATCTTTTACTATTATTATTTTCTGTAGTTATTATTTCTACGTTGTTGAAATTAAAAGAGTGATTTTCATCAAGTGAATGTTTTGATAATGCAGCACATCCATTGTTATTTCGAACTGATTGCTGGTGTTGTTGAATTCTCTTATGAAAATATTGGCTAGATTGACCAATGTAAGTACCATTGCAATCAGAACAATTTATTTTATATATTGAGTTCATTGTGTTCTTATTATCTGGTTTGAGTCCAGAAAAAAGTTTATTTCCTGTAATGTTATTTGGTTTTTCAGTAATTTTAATATTGTTTCAATAATAATATAACCAAATAACATTACAGGAAATAAACTTTTTTCTGGACTTGAACCAGATAATAAGAACACAATGAACTCAATATATAAAATAAATTGTTCTGATGGCAATGGTACTTACATTGGTCAATCTAGCTAATATTTACATAAAAGAATACAACAACACCAGCAATCAGTTCGAAATAACAATGAATGTACTGCATTATCAAAACATTCACTTGACAAAAATCACTCTTTTAATTTCAACAACTTAGAAATAATAACAACAGAAAAAAGTAATAGTGAAAGATTAATCAAAGAAATGATAAATAATAAGAAGAATCCTGAGTCAGTCAATTTCAGAACTGACATAGACAACTTAAGTTGTATATATACGAACTTACTATTATAAACGAATATCTACACCTTACCTTGTTATTAAAAATTAAAAAATAGATCTCTAATTCCAATTTGAATTTAATAAGGACACTCTGTAAACACATTTTAACCATCTTCAACATAGTTCATTATTTATATTATTTTTTGTGTGTATATTAATCGACTTTTTTTTAATTTAAGAAATACTATTGTACAGTAGTAGACAAGCCTCTACGGAGGCATAATCGAAAAGTAAGTTTTAAAGAAATATGTTTCAACTATATGTATTTAAATAAATGTAGTGTGTTTTCAAAGCGTTTAGAAAGGTTTGAAAATGGTTTAAATAAAATAAACCGAACCGCTACCACTTTACGCAAGTGATTTTATTCATGACCGAAACCCATGAAAATATAAGAAATTGAAAAATGGACCTGTGATATTAGGACCCAATATCCCAATTCAGACGTTTAGAACTTCACACGATATAGGGACCAATTATTAATTTTTAAATAGCAGTTTTCCTGGTGTCCATTTCGAAAATTGCACAGGAAAAACAAATATTTTCAATAAATTTCGGTCTCTGTGAACATGTGAACACGATTCAAAATATCTCTACATAATGACAGCAGCGAGTACATTTACTACATTTATTTTGTAAATCAACTTCCCTAGGTTGCTGTGGTTGTTCAGATGAATGTTTCTTTATAAAAAGACCGAATCATATTTTTTATTTTATTTTAAATAACTCTTCTTGTAGTTGTAACCGAAGGAATTGGTTTGTTAGGATTTTTTAACTAGTTTAGCTTTCGGAAATCATTTATCTCCTTCATCAGAACATCTAAAAGTAGGCAAAAAATTATTTAAATTAATAAAGCGGAAAAAACAATTGAGGAAAAAACACTTTTCCAACGGTCTAAACATTTAACATGATTAAATATACGATAATAAGTAGAAATGTAAAAATTTGAGCTAACTCAGTAACTGAAATATAGTTAAAATGAATATTTAAAACGATATACCAAGGGAGAGAGGTACCTATTATAAAATCCGTATTCTGATGATCCTAATAGCAAGTAAGGTATCGAGTATTATTATACAGTGAAGATATAAATTGGCGTTGTAAAATAAATACGAGGTGATATATAAATATTGATATCAAGCAATGAAATAATTTAGTTAATTTACTAAGATAATAGATAGGTGTAAATTTTCTAAGTCCATCAATATCAGATTTTTTGTTAAGACAGCTATTTATATTTTTATGTATATGATACATTTTAAGAAAAAGTCTCTTGTTATAGTTTTTTTCTTTTGCAAGTATTTTGGCATTATCAAAACACACAGTATGTTTACCAACAATAACATGCTCCGCTAAAGAACAAGACAACTTTCCAGTATTACAGTGGCTCTTAAGTAGATAGAACAATAGCGGTTCTGGCTCACTACTTCAAAAATCTCCGCTTGGTGGCGCTGAGAGCGGCGGCGCGCGCGTTTTTAATTTTAGGCCGCCATTTTTAGTCCTGTTTTAAAAATCTGAAAAAAAACTTCAGTGAGATTCGATCGCACAACCTTCGCGTCTATAGCAAGACGTTCAACACATGCCGCCATAAGCTCTCACGCATATTATTAGCGAAGGAAGGTATTGCTACAATGTGAGCGCGGGCGGCGCGCTACCGGGGGGACTTAAAAGTAACTTATGTTGAAATATTACTAAGAATTTCGTACCGGGTGACTTGAAAGTAACATATAATATTTTATGCGTGACACGTAGCAGTTGAATCTTTGGGGGGAGGGGTTTTTTTAAAAAATGTTGTTAATAATGTGCTTGAGGATTAGTTTCTTGAGGATAACAGAAGGGTGAAGATCATGTTAATAATTATATTAGCTGCAGCGCTATGTCCAGCACTTTGTGTTGTCGACCAGCAGTATGCTATGGATTATTTACAACGCTTCGGATACGCAAATGAAAATGATTTGACTAAACTTGAGGATTATTTGTTGAGTTTTCAAGAAAAATATAATATTCCTGCAACGGGAGAATTAGATGAAGATACAATACAACTTATGGATAGGCCAAGATGTTCTGTAAGTGAAGCAGCTTCCGACGATGATCATTCTTTTAGAGTTAGATCAAAATGGAACAAATTTGATTTGAAATGGTTCTTCCCTCAGGCAAATCAAGCATATCTTGATGTTCTCGAAAAGGCTTTTGAAGTGTGGAGTAACAGTTCAAAGTTCAAATTTGAATTAATACACAAAACAAGACCTTATGCTCCTGATATATCTATCACTGTTGTACATGGAAAACACTATTTTCGTGCAGATTGTCAAGGTAGAGATGAATGTCCCAGCGCATTTGATGGTCCTGGAAAGGTGTTGGCACATGGTTATTTCCCAAATGGCAACAGCTGTATAGAACTTCATATTGATGCCGATGAAAAGTGGGATTTAAGTTTAAATGGATCAAGTTCAGATGATAGGACTAGTCTACTCATGGTATTAATTCATGAAATTGGACATATCCTAGGTATATCCCATAGTGATAATAAACAAGCAATAATGTATCCATGGTATCAACGAAACGCGACCCCAAAATTGGATGAAGATGATAAAATGGCTCTTGAAGCTCTTTATGGACCAACCAATAAATATGCAAATAATCCTTTCAAACCTACGCCACCGACTACAGGTCATCATAGACCTCATCCACCAAATAAAAATTTATGCGACATAACGCCGGAGTATATGTTTACTGCGATGGCTGGTACATTTGAAAATTATCACTTATATATTATTTATAAAGATTTTCTATGGAAAATGGATTTGAATTCAAAACTTATTCCCTCAGAACCAGAAATGCTTGATGATTATCTACCCGAAGAAGTTGGCTCCATAATTCAGATTTTTCAAAGTTCTACCGGTAATTTAATAGCAGTCAATAAAGATGTTCGTAAATACTATATAGCAGATTTCCCAGGTTTGCGAATACTTGAGCAAGGTAATTTACTTATACCAAAAAATTCTCAAATAAACACAATGTTTCAAAGCAACCACGGAAAAATGTATGTATTTTATAATAACAATAATTATATTGAATATGATAAGAACTTAAAAAATGTCTTAAATAGAGGACAAATTAAAGATATTTTCCCTGGACTACCCACAGATGTTACAGGAACATTCCAGTACATTGACGGACACATGTACTTTTTCAAAAACACCACATACTACAAATATAATGAGTTTACCAAAAAACTTGTTGCAGCTGGACCCTTCAATTGGAACCTATTTGATATCCCATGTCCTAATGGAGACCTTTTAAATCATCTCAAGACTTTATTAACAAAAATAATTTCTCTTTATCAATAATATTTTTAAAATAAACTTTTGCAATTAACTAAATTGTTTTTCTGATATTCCGTAATCACAACAGGAAATGATAAATATGAAAATAAAATTAACTCACCACGGAAATTTTGTAAAATTGATATGACTCAATCCACAATCAGAAAATATCAACACCACAACAGGAAATGCGATATATCAAACGCCTGCAAAAATAATAGTTTATCACAATTTCACGAAAGTGATATGAAATCCTTGAAAAAAGGTATAAATACATTTTTTGGTATTACGACAACTACAGTTCCATATTGACGATCAACGAGTATAGTTCGAGTTTTAAAAAACAAAGTAAGTTTTATCTTTATATTTTTTATTTGCTCTTTACATTTAGTTTCCAAAAATATTTTGAAAAAGTTTTATTTGCTATAAATTTATTGGGGTAAACTCTTTGCATACTGGTACAACAATTACCCTGTTTATTTCAGATGAGTTTTATCAATGAACTAAACACCTTCTCTACTTCCACAGAGGTAGAGAACAAACCCATTAGGAAGCTGAAAGAAATTCCGGAGAACGTCCCCCAGAAAATTGTAAAAGTTAAAGTTGTTCAATCAAAATTTGGAGAAGCTATATTAGTAGAATTAGAAGATACTGTAACTTTTCTCCCCCAAAGGGTAGTGGGAAAATACAAGAAATATATCGCAGATATAAACAAGGGGAGCTATAGTTTGGTGTTTTTGGGGCTACAGAATATTTCTAGTGGATGCCATCCCAGGACACTATTTAAAATAGAAGAAAACAATTAAACGGTAAGATTTTTGATTTTTAAAATCTTGTTAATTATTTAGCGAGGTCCTGAGGTCCACTCACATTTAACCTAACCTAGCATGTGTGATTCTGTTTTAAAATCATTTTAAAAATTATTTTTTGTTTCAGCAACACATCACAAAATTAAAAAGCAACCGGCTGAGGTCAACTTAAAAAATTCATAAGTACACATCCGCAGTCACAATATAACCCATTGCACAAAATTTGGAAGCGATCTGCTGAGGACAACTTTAAAATTAAGGAAATTCACATCCGTAGTCGAAGACAACTTTGGAAAGCTGGTGAGTACATTTTTTATTCATATACTCAAGAATGTCGAACTTCAGTGTTACTCTACAGCAAATTGATGAAATTTTAAATTCTGTAAACAAAATTCAAACCTTTTCGAATAGAAACAAATGGATTTTACTGATTAATAAACACCTCAGAAAATGTAATCTTGCTTTAAAATCTTTCAAGTTTTCGACCGGAGTAAAACATAAAATTCATACAAAAATAGCACATTTGAAGCGCATGCGATGTTTACTAAAAGTGACGCATGTGGGTGAAGGACTTGAGAAATCTAGTAAAAGGGTTAAGTGGGAAAACATTAATGCTGCATTTGAAAGTAGATTAAAAACAGGAGTTATTATAAACTTGTCACATAAAGATATGAATGCATTCTTTACAGATGCTTTCAAAATTTTCAAAAACAAGATTTTATTAGTTCTCAAGAAAACACAAATTTCAAAAGTGAACACCACCTTTTGTGGGGATTTTATTAAGCAATCAAAAGACGTGGAGTTAGTAGACCGCAAATATTTCAGTACTCCCAATGTTGTATTAGACATTGGAGATGATTTACATGATTGGTTTAGAATAAATATTATTGATCCTATTTTGAACAGTTTATCAGAATTTGCTGAAAAAGAAAGCGGATGGGCATTATCTCGAATAATTTTTTTGGAAGTTGCAATAAACAAATATGAAATGGGGGTCGGCTCGTCTTTCGTTCCACTACCAGAACAAATTTCTCGAAAGAAGGCAATTGTAAACGTTTGTAATATGGACCGAGCTTGTTTTTACTGGGCAGTAAACAGTTTTTTGAATCCTGCTACTAATTCTAATCGTACTTCATCGTATCCGCATTACTCTGAAGTTCTAAATACAAAGGGCTTAGATATTGAAATGCCACTGCCCCAAATTACAAAATTTGAAAAATTAAATAATATATCAGTAAACGTATACTCTTTAGAACTAAATCAATCGAATAAATCTACATTTTATACAGTAGTTCCTACAAGATTAACTAAAAATAAACTTGAAAGACATGTTAATCTATTGCTGGTCCAATCCAAGTATTATCCTAAGTTAAATGATTATGATGCACCTCCTGTAGACGATACAAATGAAAACATTAAGTACCACTATTGTTGGATAAAAAATTTATCTAGATTAATTTCATCTCAACTTAATAAATATGAGGGTAAAAAATTCATTTGCGATAGGTGTTTGAACTATTTTCATAGTAAACAAATTTTGGATAAGCATGAAAGTGTTTGTAAAAATATGAATGAGTCAAAAATTTCTTTTCCCAATCATACTCATATTGAATTTAAAAATTTTATTTATAAACAGAAATGTCCCTTTGTTATTTATAGTGATTTAGAATCCATACTAAAGGCTTATACAGATCAACAAAAAACAGATAAAACTAAAAAATATCAACAACACGTAGCTTTTTCTGCAGGATATTATTTAAAATGCGCTTACGATGATCGGCTTTCATATTATAAATATCATCAGGGTGAAGACTGTATAGATTGGTTTACCAATCAGTTAACTGATGTAGCAAAATTTGTGGAGTCCAAAATTTTAGATATAATACCCCTTGGTGTTACACCCAACTTGGTAAATGCACTAAATTGCCACATTTGTGAGCATAAATTTACTGATAAAGATATAGTCGTTAGGGATCATGATCATTTCACTGGAAAATTTCGTGGATATGCTCATCAAGCATGCAATTTGAATTTTAAAAAAGTTTTTGTTGTTCCAGTGGTTTTTCATAACTTAAGCGGCTATGACTCACATTTTGTTATTAAGGAAATTGCAAAACGTGGTGAGGTTTCCATACTACCAATAAATAAGGAAAAATATATTAGTTTTACCCTACATGACTCTGAAACTAGCATCAAGTTTAGGTTCATAGACTCCTTTAGATTCATGGGGGCAAGTCTAGACGAACTGGTATCTACACTGAAGGAGGATGATTTTAAAAATTTAAAACATGAGTTTCATGATTTAGATAACCAAAAACTGAAACTTTTGATGAAAAAAGGGGTTTTTCCATACGATTACATCGATTGTATAGAAAAGCTCAACGATGTAGAATTACCGTCCATTGAAAATTTTTACAATAAACTTTATGATTCGAATATTTCCATGGAACAATATAACCATGCAAAAAATGTTTGGGAGTATTTTGATACTGCTAACCTGGGAGAGTATAGTCAGCTATATATGAAAACAGACATACTGTTATTAGCAGACGTTTTTGAGCAGTTACGAAGTAATTGTTTGCAAACGTATCAGCTAGATCCTGCGTGGTACTATACTCTTCCTGGGTATACGTGGGATTCAATGTTAAAGTATACCCAAATAAAATTAGAATTACTTAAAGATATTGATATGATTATGTTTATTGAGAGGGGTATTCGGGGGGGTATATCTGTTTGCTCAAATAGATATTCCGAAGCCAACAATAAATACATGGAGGAGGAGTATGACCCTCAAAAACCCTCTAAGTACCTTTTGTACCTAGATGTGAACAACCTTTATGGGTGGGCAATGTCAGAATTCCTCCCTTATGCAGACTTCAAATGGGAAGATAACTTGAACATTGATATCAATCAAATTGCAGACGACTCTTCAGAGGGGTATATTCTTGAGGTAGACCTGGAGTACCCTAAGGAGCTACACGATCTACACCAAGATTTTCCTTTTTGTCCTGAACACAAAACGCCTCCCAATTCCAAATTAAAAAAACTCATGGCTACCCTACACAATAAACATAATTATATCTTACACTATCGAAATTTAAAACAAGCTTTAGCAAATGGTTTAATTCTAACAAAAATACATAGAATTTTAAAATTTAAGCAAGCTGCATGGCTAAAACCCTACATCGCTTTAAATACTAAACTAAGAACGGAAGCTACTACAGCTTTTGCCAAAAATTTGTATAAATTGATGAATAACGCGGTGTTTGGTAAAACCATGGAAAATATACGGAATCATAGGATTGTGAAATTATCAAGATCATATTTGGGACGTTATGGAGCTAAAAACTTGATTGCTAGTCCTTGGTTTCATTCTAGAACAATTTTTGAAAAAAATTTAGTTGCAATAGAATTAAAAAAGAGTAATCTTGTTTTCAATAAGCCCCTGTACATTGGGATGGCAATTTTAGACATTTCAAAAACTTGTATGTATGACTTTCATTATTCATATATCATCCCTAAATTGGGAAAAAAAAATGTAAATTAATGTATACAGATACAGATAGTTTCACGTATGAACTTCATTGTAATGACGTATACGAAGAAGTGATAAAGGATGATATTCACATGTTTGATACCAGTGATTATGCAGAGGGTAATTACTTTAACATTCCGTTAGCAAACAAAAAGGTGTTAGGTTTGATGAAAGACGAATGTAATGGTTCTATTATGACACATTTCATAGGACTACGTTCAAAAATGTATGCTTTTAAAGTAAGAGGTGGAAAAACAGTGAAAAAATCTAAGGGGGTAAAGAAAAATATTGTAAGAAATAAAATTACTTTCGAAGATTACTTGAACTGTTTAAAAAACTGGAAGTCGAAGTACATTTTCCAAAACACAATTCAGTCCTATGCACATAACGTTTTCAGCATTGAACAAAAGAAAGTGGGTCTTTCTCCTGAAGATGATAAGCGGTCACTAATTCCAGAGTCGTTTGATACGCTTCCCTGGGGCCATTACAAACTAAGTAACACTGAGTAATATTTTAATTTTTCGTTGAGTATATGTATATAAAAATGTACTCTCATTGTTTCAGATATGAATACATTAAGCGAAAACTGTATAAAAATAATTTGCGAAAATATAGAATGTCTAGCAGATTTTTTCGAATCGTCAAAATTACCATGGACTCTTACCAAACAAATCGCAAAAAAATTTGCAGAATACAAATGGAGATTTTTAAATAAGACTGCTCAAAATGATCAGTCACGGTTTTGTAGAAATCTCGATTTTGTTCATTGTTCACGATACATTCTGTACAAAGACCGAAATGCTGTACTTGCTAGATCTGACTGGGACTACATATTTGAAGACGAGTCTGAATATTGCATATGGGTTAACTATTATAGGATTGATACATATAACATATATGTTTGTAAAGAATGTTTTGATAGCATTAAAGGATGTCATAAAAGATTGAGGAAACATTTGATTGTAATCAATGATCATCACCATGATCTTTGCGCGTCAGAAGATATAATTCGTGACCTGTATCACAATAAAGATTGGTGGTGCCAAAGTTGCTATAGAACAGTACTTTTTGAAACAAATGATAAAGATTCTTGTATTGCGAAACTACATAATTCTCCTAGAACTCTCAGATTTAGGGGAACATATGATAGTGATAGCGATATTGACCATTTTGACGGATTCTAGTATTTTTAATTTATTCTTTTGGTTTTTATTTCATTTTTATAATTTAATCTTTGTCAGTTGAATCAAATTTTGTGATTTAGACTTTTAAGATTAGGGGAACATATGATAGTGATAGCGATATTGACCATTTTGACGGATTCTAGTATTTTTAACTTATTCTTTTGTTTTTTATTTCATTTTTATAATTTAATCTTTGTCAGTTGAATCAAATTTTGTGATTTAGACTTTTAAGATGTATAAGTTTTATAGTTATTGTTTATCATAAATATATATATATATATATAATTCATTTTTATAATTTAATCTTTGTTGGTTGAATCAAAATTTGTGATTTAGACTTTTAAGATGTATAAGTTTTATAGCTATTGTTTATCCGAACTCGAACTAGACTCGTTGATTGTCAATATGGAACTGTCGTTGTCGTAATACCAAATTATCATAAATATATATATATTATATAATTCATTTTTATAATTTAATCTTTGCCGGTTGAAATCAAAATTTTGTGATTTTAGACTTTTTAAGATGTATAAGTTTTATAGTTATTGTTTATCATAAATATATATATTATATAATTCAGTTTTTAATTCTTTTCCCTACACTAGGATGGTTCTTATGATGTGTGGGAGTAGTGGTTGTGGTTGTTGTTATCAAAAAGGTTTGGTAGATGACTTAAACACAAACACATCTATATAACTATTTATTCAAATCATTGATGGCTTTGAGTTTATAAAAGTATACAAATTCTCTAAGAGCATTGTTTAACATATCGTTTGGTGTTATGGAACAAAATCCATATAAAATTTGTAGAGAACTTAAATTTTCGGAGGTGATATTTTTACAGAAATCCAAAACATTATAATAATATTGACAAAAATACAAATTTTCCAACACCGATATACGTTGTATAATCAAATTATTTACTTCTAAAATTGAGGATACTTCTTCTTCATCCATGTAATACTCGACACCATGTTTCTTGACTAAAATTACCTTACAATCATCGTAATTTAATGGGGTAATGGTGCAGTAGTCTCCACATGGAATCGAATCAGGTTTGAACTCGTCTCCGGTATGAAAGAAATTCATCTGTTGCGTCATTATTGAAATAAAGTTCTGCCATTCGTAAGTGCTGAAAGATATTTTGCTGAACTTGAACTGCTGAGATAGAATAACAGCAGGCGTAAATGACCTTGCTGGACTAATACCACATTTTACTTCATAACCGGAAATTGAATATTGTGTTGAAAGCAGGTACACACTTTCAGACTTTGCAGCAAACTCATAGTTTTCCAAAATGTTATCCACCTCTGCAGTATAGTTATTATCACTACTACTACTGCCATAACCACTACTGACACTTCCTTGAGAACTCATGTTGCTAACTGTGTTTTAGATTTGAAGTTACTCCAATTTATAGCATGTGTGTGTGTGTGGCCTTCTACATCATAAAACATCAACTCCATTAATCCAGGTGTTATGTTCTTTGTCTAAGCCCAACCATTTCACAAACAGTTTCTTGCCTTTACGCCTAAGAACTTTTTCCACCAAGTAAACGTTCGGATTCGATGTTTTCTGTAGTTCTTCGTCATAGAAGCAGCCGCTGATTGGTGTCCCTTGCATGTCTTCAAGTAAATACGTAGCAGGATTGGTAATTTTAACTTTGATGATTTTGAATAGTTCTGTAGTCCAATTGGGTGTATATCCTTTTTCAAAGACATGTTTTGCCTTCGATATGCGCACAATGTCGCCAACTTTAAATTTTCGTGGACCGGCTATCTTTAAATGACTATAGGTGTTATTCAAAATAGATTTTTCGTTGGATTTGTTGACTTGAGAAGGCTTATATTTTGTCGTGGAATGTTTTGTATTGTTATAGTTTTGAGTAATTTCAGGCAGAATGTCTATCCATTTGTGGGTACCATTTAAACTGAAATACTTGTAGAGTTTCGATTTCAAAGTTCTTATAACACGCTCTGCCATAGAAGCTTTCATCGTACTAAATACGCTATAATGATTTATACCATGTTTTTTCATTAAGTTTTTAAATTTGCTGTTGTAAAATTCCTTTCCCTGATCAGATTGCAGATTTTTTGGTACTCGTTTAGTGTGAGCGAGAATGTCCGAGAATGCTCGAGTGATTTCCTCTCCGGTCTTCGTCTTTAGTGGGCGTGTCCACACAAACTTTGAAAAACAATCAATAACGACTAGTATCATTTTATGATTCCTATTTTGTGGGGCAAAATTTCTCAACTCCGCAAGATCCATATGCCAGAGATCGTCAAGACCCTTAATGATAGTACGTCTCCGAGGAAATTTTTTCCGTATCGGTTTGTGGAGCTCGTTTACAAGCTGAATTTTTTCTTTAGAATGCATATTATTGCTCAGCTAGCTTCAGCTTCAGACTGTTAATGCGGCTGTCGGTATTCATATTCATAACATTGATATTGTCTACAATGCCTAAAACGTTAGTTTTCATATCAGAGACGGATCCGCAATTCTGCAATTTCTTTTTGTAACTCAATTATGTTTTCAACACACATGTCAATAGCAGCATTTAACTCTTTTCGATTTAATACATTGGCTGTGTTAATTGAATCATCAACATATTTCTTCGTAGCCATATCCCTACCTGCTACAGGGGGATTTCGCGAAATAAATTCATCCATTTCGTTAGTTTTATTTTGTAAGTTGGCAATATGTGTCTGTAATATGGGGATTTTCGTCTTATGTTCGTTCATTCCTATTGCTAAATCCTTTATATTGCTATCATGTTGCTGCAACATCACACCATGTGTTTGAATTAATGGCGAGTTTATAGTAAGTAGGTCATTCAAATGCACATCAACATATTTTTTTGTTGCAGCATCACTATTTGTTGTCGGGTCTTTAACATTACAAATTTTCACATTTTCAATATCAATATCACCGTCCGGTGTATGAGGGAACGTGATTTTCGCCGGTAAACGCGCATAAGGCGTTTGATGTCTATGCCCGAATTTATCGATAGACATAATTGAAATGAGCAAGATCCATCCTGTATTATTCTATTATATCAGCCTCCTTGAGCTCATTGATAATTGCTACTATTTCGTTGTCGTGTGACGTATTGCCTGCCTCTTTCGACGCAATCAACAACTTCAAACGATCCACTAATTCATTAACATCATCCCAATAAATATACTCCATAGGCTTATCATTATATGTTAAACGATCGATACCTTTTCCTTTTGCTAAAGGAGTCGATTGTAGACGAGATTTTGTTTTGAATAAAGGTTTTATGATGTAGTGATATTTTTCAGTACTTGAACCCTTAAGACGATCTAACGTGTCTAAATGAACTTCAGTTGTTGTCAAAAGATTTTTATAGTTCTGTAAATCTTGATCGTTGTAACTGGGGTCTCGGTAAAATAGAAGCTCATACAGACCTGGTGTTCCAATTACATATCTTCCTTCTTTGTTTTTCTCAGGTAGTATGTTTATATTACCGGTTTTTCCATCAAACGCAATTCGACGTTTGCCTAATGACCAACCGATTTCATCATTGTATATCGGTCCATAATTTTTATCAATTTTATCATCTTTTTGGAAGTAATCTTCAATGAACTGATGACTGATGGCAGGATATTGGTCCAAATAGTCTGCAAAAGCTTCCTGAGAAATTTCGGGACGCATCTGTTCTGGAGATTCAAAACGTGTAATATTGCCGGATTCATCGGTCTCGGCCACCGGTTCCGTTTCGAGAAAAGGTGTAAACACATCATCTGTCAAAGGTTCTTCTTCCTTCTTTATTTCCTCTTTTTTAATTGGATTTAAATTTGTAATCGTTTTTTGTAATGTCTTTGAGGATTGCACAATTTCTTCGAGTGGTTTGGATATCGGCTTGAATAGTTTATTGATAGACTCATCTTGCTCTGATTTACCCAATTTCAACGCCAAGTATTTTTTGCGAATCGATCTGGCAAGTTCAGTCACTTTTTTCTTGCGCAATGCAGTAGCAACCTTATCATCAGACATATTGGTATAGACTAAAGGCGCAGCTTACATCTTTATATATTTATCGAATCCTTTGCGATACCTGCCATCATTGAAGGGGAAATCCTTCACAATTACCAAAGTACCATAACGGTCACACCAGCACGTTGAACACATATTTTTAAATGTGTCGAATGTCATGTCTGGAGATACGTGTTCGTCGAATATATGTTTCAAGTTCACCTCATCTTGCTTGAATAACACAATTACATTACAATTATCGCGTATAAGCTGTTTCGGTATTTTTGAGTATGTTTGACAAAGATATGCAGCATCTATATCTTTATGCCGGCACATGGAGTAGTATTCACGAATTTTCTGTTGACCATCACATGCAACGTCATCGAATAAAAAGACAGAATTAGACTGAGCTTTATCTGGACTTATTATTGCCTCATTGTCTTTAAATGGAAAATATCCAACGCCCTTGACTTTTGCTATAACTTCTTGCAGCAATTGGTACTTTGGTTGGAATAATGATTTTGAATAAACATAAACGTTTTTGAATTTCGCGCCATTTGGATTAAATAGGAGCGCCAGCATGACATTCGTCTTTCCACACCCGCTGGGACCGCATATAATGGCACGGAAAGAGTTTGGCAACAATTTACCATGTTTGCCGATCAATGGCGTTGAGGTGAAATCTAGATTTTCAATGGGTATCGTCTGCTCTTGTTGAATTATCTTCATAGTGTGTGTCGATTTTCTTAGTGCTACTCTATAAAAATAGGTGTCGCTCCACTTACGTGTATCAGTCTTAATGTTGGTGTTTGAAGGAGAAGGTCTCTTAAATTCTCTCATCAATAAACTACCTATTGAACTGCACTTACCTAGCTATCAGTACTGTGGACGTAAGTACTCCCCCCACCCTTTTCATAAAAATTAATTGTTTTTTTTTTTTTTTGGTAGCCGGTACAAAATTGGAAAAACGTCTTGATCGTGGAGATCCTGGCATTAACCCCTTTGACGCTGCTTGTAAACAACACGATATTTCTTACTGGAAGAATAAGTCTCTCGAAGAACGACACAAAGCCGATCAGATACTTGAAGATAAAGCTTGGGCTCGCGTTAAATCAAAAGACGCTTCTTTGGCAGAGAAAACTGCTGCATTACTTGTGACGGGCGGAATGAAGGTGAAAAGAAAGCTGGGGATGGGATGTCGCCGCCGCAAACGCCGTTCCTTGCATCGAGATGTTATTCTAAAGGTGGGAAAGTCCATGAAAAAAGGGGCATCTTTGAAAGACACTGCAACGTTTGCCCTACGAGCAGCCAAAGCACTTATTAAAGAATTTGGGGGGAAAAAAGAAGTCGAGGTTCCTCGAGTAATACCTGTAGCGAAATCCGGAGGTTTCCTACCACTTATCCCTTTGTTTGCCGGCCTTTCAGCACTTGGAGCTTTGTCAGGTGGTGCTGCTGGGATTGCTAAAACTGTCATTGACGCAAAGCATGCGCAAAAGAAATTGGAAGAAGATGTACGTCATAATAAGGCTATGGAACGTGTAGGATCTGGCATGTATCTGAAAAAGTATCCAAAAGGTGGTTTTGGATTGTATTTAAAAAAAAAAAAACTAATAAAGCTACCCAATCACGCACTATCCGACTTTGACATAACGCATTACGCAAAATCGCTTAAAATACCACATTTTCGAGGAGTGTTCATGCGAGACACTCTGCCCAAAGCCGGCCCCCGAAAACAAGAATGCGCAGTTGTTAATTTGGATACCTCTAAGAATAGCGGAAGTCATTGGGTAGCTTACAGAAAGATAAACAACAATGTAGAGTATTTCGATTCATTTGGTAACTTGAAGCCGCCGAAAGAAGTTGTTACATATCTGGGAAAGAGTGCGAGAATTTTCTACAACAATACCCAATATCAAAACTACGATCAAATCAATTGCGGTCATTTGTGTTTGAAATTTCTACAACAATGACGGAACTATTACTACAACATATCTACCATGGAAAAACATTGAGTAGTTTCACTGCCGAAGAACTAAAGCACTTTCCCATTGAACATCTAATAGAGTGTGTAAGACCTTCTGAATTGCTTGATATGTGGCATAAACTTCCCAATGAATATCGAGCAAATTCTGAACTACAAATACGACTACCTTGTTTCATCCATTACAACCGACCTGATTGGACGACGCATTGTGACGGCCCTCCGAGTTCTCAAGCCACATGTTTTCTTTGTAAAAATAAATAATTGAACATGTCATGTGTGTTATTTAAATTCATACATCCCCCGAATTTCATTAGTCATCATGTCGCAGTTGCTGAGAGTTAACAGCACCAATCACGTGTTCACCTTTCAACCTCCTACCCCTATTGTCCTCGATCCAAAGAATGATTACGAAATAGCTCTACGATCTTTTCATTCTTATCACAGTATACCAAACATTGAAAATTGTACGTTTTACTACTACGATACCAAAGACGAGCTTCAAAGTTTTGATTTTCCCACAGGATGTTATGAAATTGCTGACCTTGAACAATTTATCTGTGATAAGTTGGGTGCGAGCAATTCAACTAGACCGGTATTTTCACTAAAACCCAATCACAATACGTTGAAATGCGAAATTTCAAGTAAATACAAAATTTCCTTTATGGAAACTGATAGTCTTGGGAGAATATTAGGATTTTCACCGAAAATACTTGACGCTAACAAAACGCACTCTTCAGATCTCCCCGTCAAAATCATTAAAGTATCCAGTATCCGCTTCGATTGTAACATTACCACTGGAGCCTTCGATGCAAACAGACCTGCTCATACTATCTACGAATTCGTCATACAAGTAGATCCAGGATATTCCATCGACGAAATTCCTCATAATTTGCTCTACTTACCCGTTATACCACAACGTGAAATAACCAATATCACCGTCATCGCCTTAGACCAAGACGGTCAGCCCGTAAACTTCCGTGGAGAACTTAGTACTTTGGTGTTGGAGCTTAGAGTGCGAAGCAGATGGGACTAATAATCAATCATAAAATACAGTCTGCAGATCTTTCAACTTCATTAGCTAAGCAGTCGCCAAAGCTAAAACAGCTCACGTTCGCAAACAAATTGGTTCTGCAATCGCTGGGGTTTAAATTGAAAAATGACAACTACGTATGGAAAACGTCTTCGTCAAAACGACAACATGCCTTCGATGTTTGATATCTATCGTAAGCCGATGTTTGACGATTCAATTAGAAAGGCTGAATATAGAACCTATGCTCCATTTATAAAATCATTCAATTGTAGTGACATTGTGGAGTTTAGCATTAATCAAGTTGATTCGTTTTTTGCAATGAGCGATACTTTGTTGTGCATTAAAGGGTCGCTTGAAACACATGGAGCTGGTGACGTAAAATTAGCAAACAATGTTGGAGCCTTCCTATTCGATTCATGTACGTACAGTGAAAGTGCCAGGGAAATGGAAACAGTTCGAGATCCTGGAATAATAAGTGCCGTACGTGCCATGACTTGTTATAACCAAGAAGATTCCAATCATATGGCTATAGCAGGCTGGAATTACCCGAAAGATCCCATTCTCAATGCCAGCGACAAGTCCTTCAACCTTCAAATACCTCTCAAACATATTTTTAACATTTTCAACGATTATCCCATGATTACATGTGGACGTCAAACAATACGATTAGTTCGAGCACGAAACGATAATGATTGCATATATATCACGGAAAAGAATGTCTCTGGTACGCTCACTAGTACAACTGCTAAAATTAACATTACAAGTGTTGAACTAAAAGTTAAACATATCTTTCCTAATGACGATATCAAATTGAATCTCATGAAATCCATTCAAAAAGATCAACCTATAGTTATTCCATTTAGGAAGTGGGAGTTACACGAATTGCCTGCAATTACTAAGGGTGCAAGACGTGAAGTTTGGGCTGTTAAAACATCTACTTCAGTTGAAAGGCCTCGTTTTGTTATTGTTTTCTTTCAAACCAATAAACGTAACGTGGGTACAGCTGACCCGACTTTATTTGACAATGCTGACGTGCAAAGTATAAGACTATCACTTAACGGTGAATATTGGCCTAATGAAAGAATGCAATTGGACTTTGGTAAAACTGACTACAATGAGGCATATTTTAACTATACTGAATTCTATCCCAACTACGCAAACTCTACACAGAAGCGTCCCCTGCTGGATTATTCTTCTTTCAAACGACATGCATTGTTTGTTATCGATTGTTCAAAGCAGGAGGAAAGCATGAAGGCGTCCACAGTTGATGTGAAACTCGACATTGAAGCAAACATAGGCTTCCCCGAAAATACCAAAGTCTATTGCATCATAATTCACGATTGCGTCATGGAATACTTCCCCCTCACCGAAATTGTTAAAAGCCTAAACTAGACGTTGATTAGAGTTAGTATTCGAGTAGACGTCAACATGAGGGTAGCATTTGTAGACATTCAAGGCTTTGTCGTAGATGGGATTTTCGTTGCCAAAGAACTCACCATAGAAATTGGCTTCAAAAGTTCACATTACATATTTTTGCCACCGCAACCATTCTCCACATTAAGTAACGATGATAAAAAGACTACATCATACTTGGAAAGGAAGGTACATGGCATTCGATACTCTTCTGGAGATGTAGAATATTCCAAAGTAAACGAAATATTGGAAAGCAAGCTATTGTATGCTGCAGACTATATTTACATTCGAGGACAGCAAAAAGCGGAATTTCTGCTGAAGAAATGTCACGTATTTGGTGTTTTTCCGCACATTATTGACGTCTGCAAATTTGATGGTACGCCGTGTGCAACAGGAAACTTTGTTCGTGATCCAAATCCCTGCCACGCCTCTGGACCATATTCGTGTACCGAAAGAAATGTCCAACGCCTCCGCCACTGGTTTTCTAATGTTGTATTACCATTATAAATAAAGTTTTTTTAAAAAACATGGGTTTCATTGAAACACTCTGTATATTCATCAACTTTTATATTACATGAAGATTGGAATTTTCGTTTTACAATTTTTAAAATAATTTTTAAAATTAAAACAAATACAGCCACTAATATTACACATGACATGGCGAAAACATTATTAATTTCATTTTTTATATCCTTTTCTGTGCTGTTGAACATGGCTGAATACGTCTTAACGGATAAGTAATTTGCGGTAATTGTCTGCATGCTAGCTCTTTAGGTAACCAGTTTATACTAAGACTGCTCCACGTCTGTCGTACTTCTTCTTCTTCCCCACCAGATAAACTGAGATTCTCTATTTGCCTCATAACCTCACTTTTATCCTCATAAAAAGTAATTTCTTCATTTAATTTACCAATTTTCTTAATAAACTCTTCAATTCGATGACCGTACTTTTCCGAAGCCATATTACAAATGAGCCGTTTGACGTAGCTTGTGACACGTGACGTTTGGCGTAGTACGATTAGCTGTTACACGTGACGTGACACGTGACGTTTGGCGTTGTACGTAACGTTCACCACGTGACATTTGACGTGACACGTTGCGTTTGACGTAGCACGCGACGTGTCACGCATAGTTTGTTACTTTCAAGTCACCCGGTACGAAATTCTTACTAATATTTCAACATAAGTTACTTTTAAGTCCCCCCGGTAGGAACCAAAGCGCGCTGCCTTATCATCCTAACGGATCTTTCTCGACTACGTCACATTTTACAGCAAGAAGCGTACGGTGCGCGCGCCACATTGCAGCAATACCTTTCCCGCCTTATCATCCTAACGGATCTTTCTCGACTACGTCACATTTTACAGCAAGAAGCGTACGGTGCGCGAACATTGCAGCAATACTACCTTCCTTCGCTAATAATATGCGTGAGAGCTTATGGCGGCATGTGTTGAACGTCTTGCTATAGACGCGAAGGTTGTGCGATCGAATCTCACTGAAGTTTTTTTTCAGATTTTTAAAACAGGACTAAAAATGGCGGCCTAAAATTAAAAACGCGCGCGCCGCCGCTCTCAGCGCCACCAAGCGGAGATTTTTGAAGTAGTGAGCCAGAACCGCTATTGTTCTATCTACTCTCTTATGCAAGGTCAATCTCCCAGATAAACATCTTGAAATCTGGCCTACACATATTTTATTATATTCATTACAAGGAATGCTGTGAACAATATTAGACACCTCGCCTATGCTCAACCTTAACGCAAGTATATCACAGGTTGCAGCCTGAACAGTAGTTGAATCCTTTAAAACTTTAAGCAGGTCAGGTATTGCACCAGGTATGCAAGGTAATGAATCAAAACAAAAATATGTATTGTGGAAGTTACAACATTTTGATCTTGTCGGAGTGTTATTTAAAAATGTGTTTATCATACTTCTAGGATGATTTTTGAATTAAAATGCATTTTGAAAATCTGGATGAGAAAATCTTCCCACTCTATCCAGAAGGGCGAGAGTTAAATTTGTTTTCATTTTGGGAGGATGGCATGACCATCAATAACTGAGAAAACGATTACTGCATATAGGTTTTGTATACCAAGAAGTTGTCCTCTTCCCTATGCAATTTCATGTCTAGAAAAGATAAAATACCAGTTTCTTCTTTCCCAACCGTAAATTGTAAGTGCCCGTTGTAAGCGTCACACAGATTACTGAGTTAGCTGACATTTTTACATTTCTACTTAATATTGTAGATTTAATCATTTTGAATGTTTAGACCTTCAGAAAACTGTTCGTACCCAATTGTTTTTAAAAATTTCTTGCTCCTGTAAAGTTTTGGGATGTTCTTGGTGCATAATTTTCAAAACTTATTTTGATTTTTTTTTCAAATAGATTTCAGCTTTAGATGTTCTGATGAAGGAAATAAATGATTTACGAAAGCTAAACTAGTCAAAAAATTGTTTTCTTTTGATCAACTCTATATTGACCGCATCAATACTACTAACAGAAAAGCGAGAGCTCAATAAAATATATAATCATCTCTACCAAAAGTGGTGTATGACACAAGTTCCTTGACTTTTGTTATTTATAGTTTATTGATATTTAATAGTTTTAAACATAATAATTTTCTGGTCATTTCTCCAACATTGGTGGATTTATTCCACCAAAAACAAATCTAATCGGTTCAATTTATGAAACAATACTCTATTTCTTGTCTGTATTCTAATGATCTTCCTATCAAATTTATTTTCTTTTATTGTTGGAAACATAATTTCTCGAAATGTATTTTTTCGAAGTTTGAAAATCGAAGTTTTGAATTGAATATTGCAACAACTTTGAGTCAACATATATTTGATCCAACTTAAATTTTTTCAAATCAAAATTGGCAGAGTAAGGTATCTACCCAAAAAGAGGAGATTGTTTTCTATATCTGCCTCTTTTTATCCCATTGTTGAAGAGCTTTGAGCGTGGTTTTCTTGAGGCCTACAGTATACTTCTTTGGGTGAACAACTATACCCAAGTTTTTGACAATGAATATACCGTTTTCACAGTATAGATTCACATATTCTCTGCTTTTATGGATCTATGTGGTAAAGTCAGCGATTCCACAAAATATTTAATATTTTATGTTTGACAGGTTATATCTGTTTTGATTTTTTTATTAGGTCTGATTTAAATAATTAATAAATTCATACAAGAAATTAGGAATTTTAGCGAAATGAGGTAAAAATTTGTGAAAAAAGGTATAATTCCTACAGATGTTTGTAATTGCTTCAATTTTTCGAAATTTGGAATACTCAGATATCTTTAACGCGTTATTCAGAAGGCAGAAATCATTCAGGTGTAATAGTATGGCCTAAACAATTAACCTTAGTGACATCAAACAACATCAGATTTTGACCATGTCATTACTTTTAAAAGTTTCTATTTTAAAAAATTTGAAAAATGTTCGTTATATTTCAGTGGTCAGCCTACATCGACCACTAAATAATTGGTGGCCCTGACTGTATTGCTGCTTAGTTCTTGTGGGTTATATCGTTATATCATGAAGATTTGTATTTATTGCTGTATCGTTTTTGTTTTGGTATAGATGAATGAAGTATTCAACAAAATTTTAATTGTGGACCTGGTATCTTCATTCACCACCTTCAATATATTCAATAACTATGCTTGCCAATATATATTTTGGTAGCTTTTTCACTAGGATTGAATCAATTATTCCAGTATATTGAAGTTTAATTACCTTACGGTACATCCAGAAAGGTGCCACAGTTCTCCACGTTTGTCAATTGAAATTTAGATTTCCAAAAATCACTGGGTCCAATATTCCTATATCATTCGAATACTGAATTTCGGATCTTGATAATTTTTTCATAATAGATGACGAAAATGGTCAATTCACTTGCAAAATCAAATTGGAAACTTATTTTCATCGTAGTAGCCTAATTTTTGTTCGATGTGAACTAATTCTTCCTATGTAATATGAAACAAATATCTTATTTCAAATTAATCTTGAAGTAGAGTCAGGTGTTATTTTCATTATACATTTTAACAAAACAGTCTCGCAAAATAGAATGATGAATGTGATTTCTTAAAAGCCATTGATACTGTATCCGTATTGGAAAACCGTGCTGGGTAATATGACGCTCGCATAAAGTTTTAGTCAGTGCCAATTTATGAATACAAATTTTCATATGCCTCAACTTTGTATTATCTCTATTTTATATAGCGGTGCCGTGAAATATGTTTCGTTGGCATCGTTCACTAGCATTTCAATTTATTACATGGATTATTGAACAGATATGAATTTTTTTTCGTAAATTCGTTTCAGTTTTTTGGAGCGGAATGAATAAATCAAGGCAAGAGAGATATACTTCGCTTTGAAATCGGGAATATGTTGTGATACATTTATATATACATAAATCATGTAGATGTATCTGTTCAAATCTACTCATAGAAAACATATAGGTACATGTAAAGTGGAGGAAAAAGTTAGAGTACATGATGTCCGCTTGATTCTTATTGATAAAATAAGAAGATAGAGGAAATTTAGAGAACAAGAACTTTATCAAGAGAAGGAAAAATCAGAAATATTTGGAACCGTATGAGGAGTATAAAAATCGCATGACAATGCCTGATATATTGTTATTATTAGAAATATATTTTGTTTTCGTCATTCTATATCTTGTACTTTGGTAAAAACCCATCTTGGACCTATTCTTGAAAAGAAGGAAATGAAATATTCCAGATTTCCGAGTATTTGATTTTTTGAATAGTATTGGGAAAATGTATATATATAAGAACTGGGAGAACTTGATAATAAGCGCTTTAAATTGGAACTATTACAACAGTTCTGTGTACAAGCTTTATATCAGAGTAGAATAAGCAACATATAGGAAGTGAAAAATGAATAATGGACTTCTACAGAAATTTATCAGCACATGAAACAAGTTAAATCAAAGGAGCCGAAGAAACGATTTTTTTCGAACAACAAAAAATAAACACACAGAGAAATCTAGCAGTAAATTACAAGAAATGATTGAGAGGGAAGGAATAAATATCACACATTATCATGACAGAGTGAAAAATAACAATATAAGGACAAATAAAATGAAGCTGAAATCACAGAAGAAAATATAAAACGATTTCAGAAATGAAGTTACTAATATATGGAGGGAGAAATCTGATATGTCTCATTAAAATACCGAGTGAATGGAACCTATCATATATATCCTCTGTTTATAAAAATGATAACAAAATATCAACAAATAAATATACAGTAATTGGTGGTATCTCTTCAACTTCAAGACTTTATACATCAATAATAAAAAACATATGGATCAGTCTAGTGAGGAACAATTGAAATTCCGGAAAAAAGATTATGTTTAGAGAGTTTTTTATCATGAGACAGTTGATAGAGAAGAAAGGTATCGAGACGAGTATGACCATTATGGATTTAGAAAAAGTATATTGTAGTGTGCCTAGATTTAATGTGTGGAATCCAACGAGATAAATGAACGTTCAGGAAAAAATAATTAACATAACGCAATACCTATATGAAGAAACAAAAAGAGAAATAAATATATAGAATAAACTCACAGATACAATTAGCAGAACAAACGTTCTAAAGCAAGATTGCAATTTATCGCAAATACTTTTTAATGTATATATCGTGCATGATGGTCGAATGAAGGCAGAAAACACTAACCATACTAAATATATTTAACGAACAAAATAACAAATTATAGAGAAATTCGGTTCTGACAGAACAAGTGACTAGCCTAGTTTTGTGCCGTTCCCGAGATATTACAAATTTAGTTAGTTTGAACTTCTTTTTAATTAGTTTTTATCAGTGATAAGTACTTTCATAAACTGTAAGTTCACTTTACCTTTATTCAAATTATCAAAACTTAGTGAATTACACATCATAAACACAGTCAATTCAAATAGTATATCACCTTTAAGAAGCAGCAAACTAGTTTCGCATGCCACTATTTACTAATAGCGGCCAGGGGCGTACTCCAAATTCCGGCCAAATAGAATCAAATTTAAATTATGTCTTCCTTCAACGATTCACACTCAAATACTCCTACAACAGTTATCAAAAGTTATTCAACAGCAGTTAACTAAGCTGTTTTTAGAAGCAAGCAACAAGCAATCATTTTTTGCGCTATCAAAAATGCCAAAATACAGGATCACCTTATCCTATTAATATCAATAATTCAACCAAAAAATATTATTCTCTCATCAAGGCTTTCGAACAATCGTGTCTCTTTGTACTTAGCAAACACATCAGTAGTTGATAACTTCATGAACAATTATGGATCCATAACCGTCAACGGCTAAAAACTAGTAGATCGCCAACTCATGACTCCGGCTGATAGAATCATACTTTCCAATCATCCCACATGAACTGCTAACAGATGGAATATTATAAATAGGTCAAATCCAGTTTCTGCCATGACGTTTCTAAGAATCGGTGAAACATTACCTGACTATAGTCACATCCTGAGTTTCAGAAGACAGATTTACTTAAACCCTTATATGCCAGACTTCATATTGATTGAATTCGAACAAACCAGCTACCGATTTTTTCTCCAAAAAGATGGACTAACATGCTACAAATGCAAAGCTGATGGTCATATAGCCTCACAATGTATCAATAGCTCCAACCAATCCGAACCAAACACAGATAGTTCAACAACAAATAATCTGTTAAAGTAAAATTGTACTTTATATGTTAATTGTTCTAAAAGACAGTCGGTAGTCGTTACCTTGACTACAAATAAATGATTAGATTTCAATTTCAATTTTTTCTAACTTGTCAGTCAAAAGCGAACAGTTATGTTAATTTACTGAATAAAAAGTTCACATCAAGATTAAACTGCATTCCTTGTATTTATTTTAATTGGTTATGGGCCCAGAACGCTTAATTGTGTACTAGAATCGTTTTTATTCAAGAAAGAATAAATTCGTATAAGAAACGGTTGGACTGTGAAGTATCGTTGAATAGCCACAGATGGATTTGGCGAAGCACATCAAACCCTTGGCCGGTGAGGCAGACTGGCCGATCTGGAAGCGGAAGATTCGTGATCTGCTCGATTATCATGAAGGTGCATTAGACGTTATCGATAACAAGATTAAAAAACCAGAACCTCTAGCTGACGGCGCTAGTGCGGCTAAACAAAAAGAATTCAAAGAGAAGTATGATTTCTTTCGAAAGGCAAATAGCTACGCAAAGTCTATGATTGCTAGCTCAGTTACAGATGCGGTGTATGAGAAAATCATCGATAAAGAAACCGCGCGTGATGCTTTCGAGGCCCTTAAAGAGCAGTTTGAAGCGACATCCAAGGATCAAGTTTTTCAAATTTGTGATTCATTTTTCGCTTTTAGTTGGATGTTAGGTGAGGACGTGTCTACACATTTAGCTAAGTTGAGAAGTCTTTGGAGTGATCTCAACAACGGTCTCACTGCTCGAAATGAAAACAAGTTACCAGACTTAATGCTTGTGTGTAAAACGCTCAATATTTTACCTGCTGCATTTGAGACATTTAGGTCCAGTTGGATGCTGCTCACCACAGACACAGAGAAAACCTTTGACGAGCTGACTACACAGTTGTGTATGTTCGAAAGAAATTTCAAGAAAAGCACCAACAACGACAAATTTTCTCAAGAAGCTCTAGTGGCAAAAGGCGAGACGCAAAAACAAGACGCGAAAAAGAAGTCGAGAGCAGGTACAACCTGTAATTATTGTGGTAAGAAAAACCATTGGGTCAGTGAATGCAGAAAGTGGATCGCAGATGGACGACCATCCAAAAATAAGTCCGTTAATGACTCTCAAAACCAAGCTAACCACAAAAATAACCAAAACAAATTTCAGAGCAATGCTGTTGAGGTTAAGGAAGGTCTTGTGTTGTCATTTTCAGAGATTTTCAATACTGAGATCAACACTACAGACTGGTGGATCGACAACGGTGCTACAAGGCACGCAACGAATAATTTCGATTTCTTTGTAGATTTTGAAAAATTCAAGAATCCGTGTGGCATAAAGGCTGCAGGAAAAGAGCTTTTGCAAGCAGTAGGGAAAGGCATCGTAAAAGTTGTATCAACAGTGAACGACGAGCGATACATCCTAACCTTGCACGATGTTTGGTACGTTCCCGACATATCGAAGAATTTGTTTTCTGTTCTAGCAGCTCAAGACAGAAACCTAAACAGTATGTTTGAATCAACAGCTACGTGGTGCTCGCTCAAAGTGAATAACAAGATACTGCTAAGTGGAGTCCGAAATGTTCACGGAACACTATTCAAAGCAGCTATCAAACCGATTTTTCCCGCTGGTAATGTAAGTTTCAATGTTGCTGTTACTGATAGTTCTCAATTACAGCTGTATCACGAGAGGTGGGGACATCAGGACAAGCAGCACGTGAAAAACTTGTTACAAAAAGAATTGGGTATTAACGTCAAGTTAGACAGAGAAATTTGTGAACCGTGCGTTTACGGTAAGGCCCATCGTTTAGCTTTCGGTACTAGAAGAAAAGCAAGCCAACCTGGAGAACTGATTGCTACAGATTTATGTGGTCCTTTTGATGTATCATTTAGCAAGAAGAGGTATATGGCCATATTCAAAGATATGTTCACTAAATTTCGATATTGCTACATAATTGCAGAGAAGTCTGACGTCACAGCAGCTTTACAGTCAATGATTGCTCACGCAAAACAGCAAGGTCATTCGATTAAGGCGCTGCTGAGTGACAACGGCGGCGAGTTCGACAATGTGGAGGTCAAGGCTATTCTAGAGAAAAATGGAATTACGCACAGATTGACAGCTCCGTATACACCACAGCAAAATGGTTGCGTTGAACGAGAAAATCGCACAATCGTTGAAATGGCTAGAACATTCAAGTACTCCAATCCCGACGTGAAATTTCCTGAAGCCATTTGGGCAGAATTAGTCACTACAGCTACGTACGTATTGAACAGAACAGGCAAATCATCAGTAGACGGTATGAGTCCTTACGAGCTGTGGATTGGAAGTAAGCCGAGAATTAAGCACTTACGCATCATTGCATCAACTTGCTACGTTCATATACCTAAAGAAAAGAGAAGAAAAATGGACGAGAAAGCAATCAAGGGTTATTTGATAGGTTACGATAACGATGAAAGATACAGAATTTATGTCAAGGAAGAGCACAAAGTTATTGTCTCAAGAGACGTTCAATTTCGCGAATTAACGAGAGATTGCGATCATGAGGTTCAGTTACCACTCAAAGATTCTCATTTACAGAAAGATAACACCGAGGAAAATCCTGAGGTTCCAGTCGAACTAGAAGAGCCTTTGGAGTACCCCGAGATACCAGTTCAACAAGATGAACCACTTGAGTACGAGTCGGAAAGCACGGAACCTGAATCGGCAACCGATGACGAGGAAGAGCCAGCGACGCCCTCGCAAGTACCTGCAAGAACTTTGAGAGATCGCTCGAAGTTGAGAAAGCCAAGTTACCTACAAGAATATGCACACATTGCTGAAAACACTGATTTTATTGACACGTATGTAACTCCTCAATCATTCCAAGAAGCTGTTTCAGGTAGGGAAAGTTTACAGTGGAAACGAGCCATGGATGATGAGATGAAATCGCTCAATGAAAATCACACATGGAAGCTGTCAACTTTGCCACAAGGAGCAAAAGCGATCCCATGTAAATGGACCTACAGAGTTAAAACCAATCCAGATGGTTCGGTCAATCGATATAAGGCAAGACTAGTTATAAAAGGTTTCAGTCAACGCTACGGCATTGACTATAGCCAGACCTTCAGCCCAGTAGCAAGAATGGCAACTATTCGGTCGATTTTAAGCATAGCTGCAAGTGAGCAGATGCATCTAGCACAGTTTGACGTATCTACAGCATTTTTATACGGCGAACTTGAAGAGGTTATTTACATGCAGCAACCAGAAGGCTACAAAAACGGTACTGATCAGGTATGTCAACTTCAAAAAAGTTTGTATGGTTTGAAACAGGCTCCAAGATGCTGGTTCAAACGTTTTGGCAAGTATCTTATCAGTCTCGGCTTCAAAGTTAGTGATGCAGATCCATGTTTGTTCATGCGAAAAGAAAATGACAAAAGTATTATCATGGCTCTGTACGTAGATGATGGATTAGTTGCCGCAACAGATCCTCAAGATTTGAAGATTTTCTTACAAGACTTAAGCAAAGAATTCAAGATCACTTCACAGAAAGCTTCATACTTTTTAGGGCTAGAAATTGAACAAACAGAAGATTACATTACAATTAATCAACAAGCTTTTGCTAAAAAGATTCTAGAACGTTTCAATTTTTCAGATTGCAAACCAGTCTCTACGCCAATGTTGAAAGCTTCTGAGATTTCTCAATCAGGGAAAGAAAATTTCAAAGCACATAATTTCCCTTACAGACAGGCGGTCGGAGCTCTCATGTATTTGATGCTAGGAACTCGACCTGACTAAGCATACAGCGTTGGATTTTTATCAAGATCACTGGAAAATCCATCTTTGGAAGATGCAGCTCGCGTTAAAAGAGTTTTCCGCTATGTAGCAGGCACATTGACGAAAGGAATAACCTATACTCGTAAGGTAAAAAGGGGTATTCTTGAGACTTTCAGTGACGCTGATTTTGGAGGATGCACGAAAACTGGTCGCTCTACTTCTGGTGTCGTAGTTAAGTATGCAGGAGGGGCTATTTCATGGATGAGTCAAAGACAACCTACGGTAGCCACTTCCACTACCGAAGCTGAAATTATTGCAGCAAGTGAAGCAGCTAAAGAAATTATTTGGCTCTCAAGATTGTTTAAAAATATTGTAACTTTAAAGCAAGTTCCAATAATTGAGGTCGACAATACAGCAGCAGTGCGTTTAAGCGAAAATCCAGAGTTTCATCGACGAACAAAACATATAGCCATCAAGCACTTCTTTATTCGAGAGAGGGTAACCGAAGGCGAATTAGCAGTTCAACAAATATCTTCTGAGAATCAACTGGCAGATATTATGACGAAGCCTTTGGGTGCAATACGATTACAAATATTACGCGATAAATTGGGTTTAAAGTAACATAGTGGGTACTAAGATGTTTTGTTTGTTTATTTCATTATTATTACAACAATTAACAAGGGAAAGTGTTAAAGTAAAATTGTACTTTATATGTTAATTGTTCTAAAAGACAGTCGGTAGTCGTTACCTTGACTACAAATAAATGATTAGATTTCAATTTCAATTTTTTCTAACTTGTCAGTCAAAAGCGAACAGTTATGTTAATTTACTGAATAAAAAGTTCACATCAAGATTAAACTGCATTCCTTGTATTTATTTTAATTTAATCAACCTCTCACGACTTTCCAAACTCTTCTTACAAACCCAATCCAAACTCTCCCACTATCTTTGTCAACAAATAACATTAAAACACAAAAATTGACTGATCCAACAACAGAAAACTCCCCACTTACTCAAGAGACGTCCACAACATTAATGAATATGGAAGCAGAAACGGAAACAACAGATATCCCAATATGGCCAAAGTAACAAACAAAAGACCTATGGAAGATACCCACACACCCGATAGTGATAATAACGTAACGCCAGAAAAATTATTCCCTAAACCAGAACCAACTCTAAAAAAGTATAAATTGAGCAAGAAACTATCCAACATCTCTTGCAAAGAGTTCGCGAGAATCATTCACCACCTTTCATTCTGGATCACGACCAATCAATAGTTTTATTAGATAACGTAATCGGCTCACTGCAACCTATGAATATAGCTCTAGATTTCACATCTGATCTTCTTGCACTTACTAATATGCTAACCGAAATATATCCTCACATAAATGACAAGGCAACAAAAACGAGATTCACCAAACTTTAAAAAAAAGATATTTGCTCATCTTGGCCAAGATTTATTTGACTCTGAATCGGATTCATCTACTAATAATTAATTCGTCGCATCATACCCTTCTTAAATTACTCCAAAATTCATCTCTATTCTTCAATGGAATAAAGATGGTGTCTACCATCGAATTGGTATGTTACAAGTTATTATTAAAGAATTCTCTCCGGACATCATATGCCTTCAAGAATCCAATTTCAAACCAGATAGCAGCTATTCAAACAGCCAACTCCAATTTTTCTCCAAGGATCGATGATGATATTGATTTATCGAAACAATTGTCAATTTTTTAGAATTTTCAATAACTTGTATTATATTGTGGAATTAACTAGAGACCTTGAGTTTCATTTAAAAACACTAATATGAGCATATTCCACGAAGTAAGGGTCGAGACAGTCAAGAATGATCATTACTATTCATCCACAATAGATATAGCCAATATTTTGGGCCATACCTGTCAAGAACAATGCTCAACTTTACAAGCAATTTTCTCAAAGCTAGGCTCAAATCGAACAAACTCCCATCAGTTTTGAAAATACACACGATAACCCTTTAAATCTTCCTATCACCAAAGAATATTCCAGTCATATTTGTCAAGTATCTACCACCTTCATCAAGATGGAATCTATTGAAACTTTTCAACAAGATATGGGAAAACAAAGTTTTTCCTTCTTTATGGTCTTATGCTATTATTCTACCATTTTTGAAAAGTAAAAAACCCAAATAAGAAGCTAACTCGTACAGACCAATATCTCTAACTCGATGGAAAAATTGCTAGAGAAAATTGTCAACCAAAGACTCATGTGGCATCTGGAAACTACTAATCTTCTAATCGAAGAACATACTGGATTTATACTGAACCGCTCAATTCTAGACAATATTGTGGATTTGACAAGTCGGATCAATGAGGCTTTTGCCACCAAACAGGTATGCGTAGACATCTTCTTTGATATCTCAAAAGCATTTGATACCTGCTGGACTCGAAATATCCTGATGCAACTACAAAGATGGAATATCACAGGAAATTGCCTAGCTTTTATCAACAACTTTCTTGCCAACAGAACATTCAAAGTTCGGGTTGATGACGAACTATCTGATGCTTACCACCAAGCAAATGGAACCCCACAAGGCTCAGTTATCAGCTCTACTTCATTTTTGATTGCCATTAACAACATTCTTGACAATTTAAAAACAACCACTTAAAGCAAGAGTTTTTGCAGATGACCTAGTGGTTTACATAAAAGGAAAATTTGGAACTATGGTCACGTCAATCCGGCTTCAGGTTTTCTGTTACCAAAACAACAGTGTGGTATTTAGCAGGAAACGTTCATGTGGTTCTCCAAAATTGAAGCTTTATAACCAAAATATTAACGTTAAATCATCAGCAAAATTTCTAGGAATGATTTTCGATCATAAGCTTACCTGGGAAAATCACATAGAGAAGTTGGTCCAAACATGCATAAAGCGGCTTAACTTAATGAAAAGCCTAGGAAATATAAATTGGGGATCAGACCAAGCAACGCTACTGCTTATATATAAAACGCTCATCAAATCAAAAATAGACTACGGCTCCATAGCTTATGCATCTGCCAGAAAATCTGTACTTCGCAAACTTGATGTTATGCATAACACAGCATTAAGAATAGTTTCAGGCTCGTTTACAACATCCCCTAACACCAGCATGCAAAGTCTTCTTGGTGAGCCATCATTAAGTTACAGACGCTCTATATTAAGTTTGAATTACGCGGCTGCTATATCCACTAATGCGGAAAACCCAGTTTATAGTAACACATTCAACAACACATATAGGGAACTTTTTGGTAAAAAACGCATCTATCTAAGCCATTTTACGCCAGTTCAGAGTTTCATTTAGAGCTTCCAACAATGTTTCTATTCACTGTTGAACATCCATCTCCGCGGACAATTTCAACTGCACGCTGCTGTACTTACCTGAATGGGCTTGATGAGGATACAAATCGCTATGAAATCTTCGCAGAATTCAGCAGAATACTGCATGATTACAATGACTTTAACTCAGTCTACACGGATGCTTCGAAATCTCGGGCTGGAGTGGGTGCTGCAATAGTAACTTCAACTGAATCTTACAACATAAAATTCTCCTCTCACACTACCATATTCATGGCAGAACTCTATGCTATCTTCCATGCCCTCAAAGTGATTACTGTCTTTCCAAATCCCAAAACCCTAATTTTAACTGATTTCTCGAACCATCCTTCTCCCATGCACCCAATATTACAATCAATTAAGTCATTGCTTCATAAAATCCGACAAGAAATCAGTCGACTTCATGTGAATTCCTGCTCATATTGGCATCAGAGGCAACGAAGAAGTGGAATTATGTGCGCGTAACGCAATAGTAAATGTTAATGCCGAACATATAACAAAGTGCGTGATGAATGACATGAGAATACTTATTCGGGGAAAGTTCACAACTGCTGGCAACGAAACTGGCAACTATCGCAAGACAAACTTCGTGAATTTAAGTCAACAGTGACGTTGTGGAAGCATCTAACCACAACACGCAAAATAGAAGTGATTGTTACTAGACTTAGAATAGGGCATTGCAAATTTATGCATACTTATCTTTCCAATAAAGACAATGCTCCTCTATGTGATGTATGCCAAGACCATTTAACAGTGAAACATGTCCTGATCAATTGCACTAAGTTTGACACGTAACGGCTAAAATATAAACTACCTACATATTCAAATATAACTCTTAGGTGTAAACTGCCCAGTTGAAAAATTATATATAATAAATCTTAACATTATTCTACTAATCAAAATTTGATATTGTACATTGTTATACACCTTGGGTGGAAGCGCATTACTTTGAATAAAAAAACCAAATTATAACTTAAGAAAACTTTCACATACGTGATTGTAACCATTCTTGAAGCGAGACACATTGTGTTGACAGTTCATTTTTTCGTTAAGGCCACTGAAATATACATTTAACAAGCTATAGATTGATGATATAATCAGTGCAAACAAATGATATCGATTGAATTATTTTTGCACAAGACAAGGAGGATATGGAGTATACGATAAGGAAATTGAAATTTGGTGCCTCTCAATAAATATGGATAAGATTGAATATTCATGTATTGGACAAAAGGTTGCAGATTTAAATCTGAAAGATACAATAATTAAAATTTGTCTAACTCTTCAATATTTCAGATCAGTTGTTCACCAGTATGGTACTTATTTAAGGGATATAGAAATAAAAATTGCGCGGAGAAAACAAGCTACGAACACATTACATGTGTTGATATGGAGTAATACAATTACCAAAGAAAACAAAAGAATTTCAAAGTTTAATCCAAAATATAATTATATATGGAGCAGAAATATGCCAAATGACAACCACCATCAGAAGCAAAATAAGGACCGTGTTCAAATCTCAGAAGAAACGACAGAATAAGGATGGAAGAATATGGGGAAGAATAGACGTTAAATCCTCTATGATAAGGACGCTAGATAATAGGGCATCAAAAGGATATGGTCACGTATAGAGAATGCCGGATGGCAGATGGCCAAAGTAAGTCTTGAAATAGGAACCCCCGGGAAAGATAAGAAAAAGAAGACCAGCTCTAAAAAGGGAAATCTACATCAGGCAAGCGATGATAGATTATGATCTGAGAGAGGGAGATTGGAACATAAGGGAATTGTGGAGGAAAAATGGCGAATTCATAATGTAAAAATACCGAAGAAGAATAGTATTGAGTGAAATATATAACCAAATTCATTAAATGTAACTTAACATTTCTTCGTATTATCAAATAATTCAATTCAACAGCTAACACCTTCAAGATTCGTTGAAACTTCATTTTAGTCGAGGCAATGAAGCACTAAAAAGGCCAAAGATAGGAAATCTTTTAGGATAGGACGTATAGGAATGCGGTTTTTTGCATTCGCTTGCAAAAATTATTTATATCATTCGTACCTACTTTGTACCTATTACAAACCGGAGTTTGTATTGCTGTAGCCAAAAATGCATGGAAAAATGCATCTTTTGAGAGGCATTTTGGCAAATTTATCAACTTCGTAAATAAGAGTCAGAATTGGCTCAAGTCGGGTACTCAGGGGTTTTCGAGATCGCTGGTCACGATTGTGATGTTCAAATCGACCCCCCGAACACCTGGAGCTCAGGAACGCCGACAAACGTCATTTCCAGGGACTATCCCGAACTTTATGCGAGAGACAAGAGAAACTGGGCACCCGGGGGGTTTTTTGGGTCGCTGAATTCGAATATACTATCGTCGAAAACCCCTCGGACACCTGGTGGGCCCTAACCTGGACTCGGTCGTCATCTTCGAGAATTTTTCTGGAAATATCGACAATAACGAACCGAAAATCGTTATGGAGGCTTTTTGATGTGCGCTTAATCCGAATTTTATGTTGAAAATGACCACCCGAACACCTGGTGCGCCCTAACATGGCCCTGAACGTCATCCCCGATGGTTTTCCAGAAATAATTGAAAAAAACCACCCTTAAATCGTTTAGGGGCGTTTTTTTGGCACGCTGAAATCATATATGGCACCGCCCAACACCCCACGGACACCTGGTGCACCCTAACCTGGCTCTGAACGTCATCCCCAAGGGTTTTCCAGACACAATTGGAAAAGACCAACCAAAAATTGTTACTGGGGGTATTTGAATTCAGCGACCCGAAAAACCCTTAGTAACGATGTTTAGTTGGTCTTTTTCAATTGTGTCTGGAAAACCCTCGGGAAAGACGCTCAGAGCCCGGGTAGGGTGCACCAAGTGTCTGTGGGGTGTTTGTCGGCGCTATATTTGAATTCAGCGACTCAAAAAAAAACCAGTAACGGTTGGTCTTTTTCAATTGTGTCTGGACACCCCTCAGAGCCAGGGTAGGGTGCACCAGGTGTTTGTGGGGTGTTGGCCGGTACCATATTTGATTTCAGGGAGCCAAAACACCCCCGTAACGATTTTCGGGTGGTTTTTTCCAATTATGTCTGGAAAATCCTCGTTGATGACGTTCAGGGACAGGTTAGGGCGCACCAGGTGTTCGGGTGGTCGTTTTCAATATAAAATTCAGATTCAGCGCACACAAAAAGGCCCCGTAACGATTTTCGATTAGTTATTGTCGATATTTCCAGAAAAATTCCCGAAGCTGACGACCGCGTCCTGGTTGGGGCCCACCAGGTATCCGTGGAGTGTTCGCCGATGGTATATTCGAACTCAGTGACCCAAAAAAACCTCGGGTGCCCAGTTTCTCTCGTCTCTCGCATAAATCTCGGGATGGTCCCCGGAGATGACGTTCGTCGGCGTTCCTGAGCTCCAGGTGTTCAGGGGGTCAACTGGAACATCATAATCGTGGTCAGCGACCTCGAAAATCCCCGGGTACCCGACTTGAGCCAATTCTGACTCTTATTTACGAAGTTATTAAATTTGCCAAAAGGCTTCTCGAAAGATGCATTTTTTGCATGCATTTTTGGCTGCAGCAATGCAACTTCCGGTTTGTAATAGGTACAAAGTAGGTACGAATGATAGAAATAATTTCTGCAGGCGAATACAAAAAACCGCATTCCGCCGATATGTCCTATACTAAAAGATTTCCTATCATAATGGTTCATTGTCTCAACTATTTAGAAAAGTGAACATTTTAAAGTTGGGTTTAAAACTCAATAATCATCACTAATCGTGCAAATTCTAGTTTTTTCACCTGGAATAGTACAAGGAAAACTTGAGTAGTTGAGCTGAGAACCGAGATGAATATATTCATTATGGAAATATGCAAATCGTTCACTTATTCAAAATGCACCTGGAAACTACCATTTCAGACTCACGATGGAAAGTTTAACTTCATCGAACAATATGAAAATAAGCTATTCATTCTGTAAACAAGTTTGTGAACCGTTTATTTATTATAGAAGAAAATACATTTTCCAAAGTATTTGATTTTTCCAATATATTATCAGTTATTTACAAGTCAAGTTTGGGAATTATATATGATGAGGTGTGCTGTCGAGTAGAATAACTGATGGAATTTAATATTCTCTATAATCTAAATAATTATTCTAAAAATACGGAAAAGCCACAAATTGGACATCATAACAATTTATATTCCTTTTGATAGATTCTCTTTATATTTTTTAGTACAATCACTTACTAATCAATTATACTAGTTTGTTTTGACATATTATTAATGTATTCTTTTTTCATATTTAGTCATCGTGATAATGTTACAAGGCAAAATAAATAAAGGGTGAACTTTTTTCAGCTGAAACCAGTTTAAGGAAAAAAAATTGTTTTTTCAATATATAGATGCCTCCCTAACCACAAAATCACAAAAAAATTATCTGCGGAAATGCATCATTTTCCCGACTTTAGAATAACTTAAACCAGTTACATGAAAACTTTTTTATGCTATATATTTCAAACACTTTCTTAAACAAAACTACGCTAAAGAACTCCTGCGGAAATATGTGATTTTCCTACCGGGTGTTATTTGTACAGTGGTTGTGCCTTGCAGATAAATGAAAACTTATTTTTGTTGATTATATATAAAATATGCGAAATGAGACAACATACTCAGAAAAAATATTTATTAAATAACATCTTTATTGTCAAATAACATTTTCAAAACCAAATTTTATAGAAATTATTGGAAATAAAACTGAAATTCAACTGTAAACTTTCAAGAAAAAACTTATAAACATGTACCTGTATCAAATAAAGGAACAAAATTTGCCTTACGGAATTACTCTTTAAAGTCGAACTCTAAAGTCACCGTACTCCATTCTAATTGAATTTAATAGTTCAACCATTGGATCTTACTTATGTCTCTTACAATACCGCGTCCAAAGGTACAGTACGGCCCCGGTTATCCGAGCCCCGACTAACCGAGTTCCGGTTTAACCGAGGCGCAAAAAAAATAAAAAAAAATATTTATGACGGCGCCATGGATGCAAAAAAAAATTAAAAAAATATTTAAGACGGCGCCATGGATGCCGGGCGCCCGGCGACAGTGTTTGTACTCTGTACAGTACCGTAGCGAGCGAGCGGTGGAGTGGGGTGACCGCTGCTACTGTGCCAAGGTCATTACCACCCCACTCGCTCTCCCACCACACTGCACGTGGTCTAAAGCGCTTTGGCTGAGTCAGTGTCTTCTCACAGTCTTGGTTGGTGTTAGTCCCGCTGTTACTCGAACGGTATTCTGACATTTTGTGCTGTGTTACTGTGGTGTTTTCATTATGAGCTCTTCACGTAAAAGAACTGTTGTGAGTTTAGAGACTAAACTAAAGGCTATTAAAAGACTAGACAAAGGGGAAACGATAAAAAGAGTGGCTGCAGATTTAGGTGTTGGTGAGGTAACGGTTGGTGATTGGAGAAGAAAACGGGCTGATATTGAAAAGTGGTGTTCGCAAAAGGACAACGAAAATGACAGCAAACGAAAAACAATGAAAACTGGTGAGTTTGAGAAAACATCAAGTGCCCTTTTTATGTGGTTTACCCAATTACGGAGCAAAGGAAGTCCCGTCAGTGGGCCTTTGTTACAAGAAAAAGCTATTGAATTCCACAACAAGTTTAAAGATGGAGAAGAGGAGTTTACTGCAAGCAGAGGATGGCTGCATCGCTGGAAAACCAGGTATGGAATTAGAGAGCTTAATATTTCAGGCGAAAAACTATCATCCGATCATGAAATTGTTGTATCGTTCAAGGACCGGTTTAAAGCTTTGATTGACCAGGAAAATTTGTCGCTTCAGCAGATTTTTAATTGTGATGAAACGGGATTAAATTACCGTATGCTTCCAACAAAAACACTTGCCTCCAAACAAGAAGCTTCTGCTCCGGGGTTCAAGAAATCAAAAGACAGAGTTACACTTTTGGCTTGTTCAAATGCTACCGGAGACTGCAAACTAAAGTTATTGCTCATAGGGAAATCTGCTAAGCCTAGATCGTTTAAAAACATTTCCATTTCTAGCCTCCCCGTTTTGTACAAAAACCAAAAAAGTGCTTGGATGGATTCCAAAATTTTCAGAGTGGTTTTTTGATAGCTTTGTGCCTCAAGTCGAAAAATATTTGGCAGAAAACAATCTCCCTCGCAAAGCTCTTATGCTTATGGACAATTGTCCTGCTCATCCCGACACGGAAGAAATGGTTTCTGGCGAAATCAAGACAATGTTTTTGCCCCCTAACGTAACCCCACTTCTCCAGCCCATGGACCAAGGGGTGTTGGAAAACCTTAAGAGAAATTATAAAAGAAGACTTTTAAAACTGCTCATAAAGGAAATTGATGAAGGAAACGAAGTTTTGCATACTCTAAAAGCCATCACAATGAAAAATGTTGTATACATGACAGCCGAGCCCTGGGAGGAAGTTAAAAGCTCTACCCTTGAAATATCCTGGAGAAATCTGTATAGTGTTGATGTTCAAGAAGCCGCAACCTCGGAAAATGAAAATGCTGATGACTCTATCGTAAGCCTGGTGCAAAGAATCCCATCTGACAAGGCTATTACTACAGACGACGTGGAAGAATTAATGCGGACGAACAATATGAAGTCACAGATGACATGATTGTCGAGACAGTCAATGATGAGGCACAAAATGCCGAAGAGGTGAGTGATGAAGATGAGCCGATGGAACAGACTGAAAATCAAATAAGTCACGCCGAGGGCTTCAAAGCCATACAAAGTGCTATAAACTATTTGGAGCAACAGGCAGAAGCAACTTCGACGGATCTTCTGCTGCTTCGTCGACTTCGAGAAACAGCTGCAAAGAAGCGGGCCAGTTCAGTAAAGCAGAACACTCTGATAAACTTTTTCAAGAAGTAGGCTTAGTTTTAAAGTTAAATTTTTATTGATAAAGTACTGTATAGTACCAGTACAAAACTGTTTTTAATACTGTTATTAAGTGTGTTATTCTTAAGTGTATATTTTCATACATATTTACCATTGACCTTGTTTTATATTTACATATAGGCTGGATTTTATTAACTAAAACTGTATTTTTAGTGGGTTTCATAATAAAGTGAACTTAATATGTTATGTAATTCAATTTTACGTCTTTATTTATTACTGTATCAACCCCAAAATGTCTTTGTAACGCCCGTAACACAGACCAGCGGCCCAAAACGCACACGCTATCATTGATTTCAATGGCGGCACGGGACGCTCTCGTTCGCCGTTCTGTCTGCTCGTGTTATCCGAGTTTCTGGTTATCCGAGGGCCCTCTGGTCCACATTAGCTCGGATAATCGGGGCTCTACTGTATTTACAAATGTTATCAGGAAACTCATCTTCAGGAATATACTGAACTCTCAAATACGTTTTTGCTGCATTCCATTGAGATTCTATCCTCTGAGTATGTGTCCCATCATCCGCCACAAATTCCACGCTATGATTTACTGTGTGATGAATATAACCATAATTGGAAAGTCCACTCTAAGCTTCCCAATCATCCGTGTGAATAATAGATCGCACTCTCACATGATTTTTAATAATTTCTATAAGGGTAGCAGCATCTCTTTTATTTTGCGGACAAACAACTAGCCTCAGATCTTCTGAGCTTTGAGCGATCATTCCCAAAACCCAATGACCCTCCATAACTCGTGCACGATTGTACTTCCTTTTCCCAAATTTCGATTCGTCAATCTAAAAATAGAAATTTATTTCATTCAATTTGTTGATGTGTTATTAAAATATTAAGTTTAGTTTAATCCTCTTCCCGACCTTTAACACAGATCAATGAAGAATATCTATTCCCATCAGCTTAATATTGCTTAAAATCACAAGTCACAAACCTGCACTATGATTCCTGGACCTCCAATTTTTGGCAGAGATGCCTGCATTGAAGTTGATAAACTCCCTTCTGAACCACTTACACCAACACATATCCGTTCATATGATTCTCCGTGAGCGAATACAAAAAGAATCCTGCATATAATGTTTGAGAAAAAAAAAGTTTAAAAAGTCCCCACCTAAACTCTTTTTCTGATAAAAGATTACTATTTTCAAACCAGGTTTCCTTTGCAACAGAAAACGAAGGTTTACATTCTTGTCGCTTAGATCACCTATATATTCCCAAATCTGTTTCTGAAAAATTATAATGCGAAAATATATCCATATTACTCGTATGCCCTTTACATTTTGTCCTACAGTAAAGCGGTCGAGGTATTAAGCCTTCATTTTTCGCAAATTCATAAGCTTCCTGCCTAGTTTTAGGTAGTCTTTGCTCAGTTATAACAAAATAAGACATCATTCAACCACTAGGTATCCGTATTTCTACTCCTGTACCACAGATTATACTAACAATAATAAAGCTCATATCTTAACGACATTTAAAAACCTATTGAACGTTTTTGTACATGTCTTTTTACAGAGTCGCCGATTAAAGTTCGAATCAATCTAAATCTACAGTATTTTATAACTAAATGAAAATGGTATATTTCCGCAAGAAGTTTTTTGCGTATTTATGTTTAGAAAATTGTCTAAAATGTAAAACAGAAACGTATTTTCTTGTAACTGGTTTCAGCTATTCTAAAGTCGGAAAAATTAAAATTATGCATTTCCGCAAAAAAAACGAGTCTTTCTGTTTGAAAAATATTCCTAATTGTAAACAAACGAATATTTCTTACATAACTGGTTTCAGCTAAACGAAAGTTGATCCTAAATAATTTTCCAGTTAACACTACAATAATTATGTGCTACAAGATGAATTGAAACTTCAAAATTCGTTCCGAAATTTTATTTTAACTGTGCAAAGCTAAAAGAAGTAATTAAATCGAATAAATGCAATGCACGTAGTAATTGTTGCTGCTTTGCCGTTCAAATAACGACTTTATACAATGCCTGCAGTTCAAGTAATACATTTTCTGCAATATACAATGGCTTTTTATCCATCTAATTTACCACAATCACGACATAAATTCTCAAATTTACCTTTTTGCATTTGCGCGAACAAAAGATGAAATTTCTCATAAAAATTCAACAAGAAACAAAGGAATTAATTGAGTGCATTTTATACCGCCATATTTAATACTTAACTTCGAAACCAAGCTTTGTGTGTAGAAATATACACTCCATCAAATTGACCTTCTTCCAGACGTCACACCCAACAACCACACGAAATTAATCAAAACGGTAGGAAGCCAAAACAAACTGATTACTGTAACTGTTTTGTGTCCTAAATATTTTCACATTGTGGTGTATAGTGATATTTTCACTCTTTTATACATTTTCTTTCATTTCTTTCTGTCAATGGCCAGCTTTTCAGTTTCCAAGTTTTTTCATTTCCTTTGTAACATTTCCCCTTTTGCCTTATCCTTAGCCTTCCTGGGTCTATCTCTCTTTTCATTCTTTTGAATTTTCGCTACCCATATTCTTTTAGTTAGTATAGTCTTGTCCATACGCTGCAAATGTCCCCTCTAGCCCAGTTGTGTTCTCTCAATCCACTTCAAAGTTGACTGTATTTCCTGTTCTTCTCCTATTATTGTATTTCTTATCTCATCTTTTTTGTTATTTCTCTTATTTGATTCGCCTTAAATAATCCATTTTGGTTTGGTATTCTATTAAGTACCTAAGATTCCGAGCCTTGCGTTGATACTAGGCTGTAAACAGATTTGAGTACCTCTAATTCAGTCGTTTTTGAAATATCCTTTCTATTATCTTCTATTATGAAGTTTTTTATTCGTAGCATGATATAGATCATTGTTCTCAACCATTTTCAAGTAAACACTTTGTGTTATATTAGAAAAATAGCGGAATACCATGTTTATTATTAACACATTTACATTATGCAAAATAATACATTTCACTAGTCTAGTGCTGGATACAAAATGTCAATGTCCTGTCTAATATGAGATATTGCTAATCTTATTTCTTCCTCCAAGTTAGTAACTTTTTTCTCATAATAGTTTTTATATCAGTCAATGTTGAAAACCCAAACTCGCATTGATATGAAGTGGAAAAAAGTAGCAAAACCTTAAGTGCCTTCTTGGAAAAAGCTGTATTTTCTGCTTGTATAGAATTCCAAAATTTTTCAAGACTTTCTCCTCCAAACTTTATTTTTAAAGTGCGATCAAATGACAAAGGAATAAAGTCTTCTTATTTTCTAAGAGATAATTTGTTATAGGATGTCACCACTTCACAATAGTTATCTGTAAAACAAGTGTCACAGTGACTTGTTTTGTATACCCTGTTTTTCAACTAGAGGGACTATTTTAAGAAACATTAATCACACCACTAGAAATCACTAAAAAAATTACTAGATTGGGAGCGATGATATAAAATACTACTCATACTAAAATTATACAGTTTGTAAATAATGAACCACAAACTAAATGATAATCAAGCTATCAGACACGTGGTAACCAAGCGTATGCATATTATTGAAAACGTCAAAAACAATATAACTAATTGTAAAATAAGATCTATAAGGTGGATGACTACTTTTTTAAGAAGGTTGCTAGCAGTTGTCAAATTAGCTGACACATTCAAAAAGTTTTCTATTTATTGGAGCATTAATTTAAAAAAAATGGTAACATCTGAGTCGTTTCTGGATAAATATAGAATCTAATGTCATATTGATAGGTACTTTGTCATTCAATTATCAAATAAACTTGAATTCCAGTAACATTAATTTTACATATAATCTAACTGTTCAAACCATAAGAACACAACAGTATTTGTCATCACTTCTTCCATATAGCTCTTATTTGGAATATTTTATAGAAATATCAGGTACCTATAGCGAACAGGAAATTTACAAATGGTATGAAGAGGACCTAGTTTTCAATATGTTAATCTTCACACTGAAATCAGTCTTTTCAGTACTTAGAAATCACTTTTGAAACAAGAAATATGTCCATTTGTATTTTTTCCCTACATCATATCTGGGAGTTTTAATTTGGGGCACAGTCGTTGGGTTCAAGATCATAAATGATTCCCTGAGTATATGACCTTGGCGAGCTCCCGCTCGCGTCGCTATCATGGAGAAATGGCAGCTAAAACTGTTTTATTCGAAATATCTCTTTTCCAACCGATCCTACCACGAAAATGTCTAAATCAACGTTTTTTAATAGATTGAACAGTTTACGAACTGGAACAGTTTAAAGCGAAGACGATTTCCATAATTGTAACTGTCCGTTACAATAACCGATGATGATAAGCATTTTAGGACTGCTTTCCTACAACTACAAGTCGCACCGCATTTGGTCAGGCATTTACATGAAATTAATTTCAGTAAAGCCTGAGGAACAGAAATTTTTGTATTTTTGGTCGGAATTACCCTAATCTTGCTACTCTGCAAACCCCATTGGTGTGGATCTTTTACCCCGCCACAACAGGCCTGGAGTTCGTAGTTCGTCCTGAATGAATAAATTCGTGCAGCTTCTCGAGTAAGGGGCAACGCAGCAAAATTGAACTTACTTTTTGTGACAGATTTTGCGAAAAGTGAGTTCATGGTATTGCGACCTAGAACGCAATGACCCTGCCAAAAATTAAAACTCCCAGATTTGGTGTCTGGCAACCCCCCTTTTTGATCCCCTCTGACTGTGCTAATATGATGATATTACCTCTTTTCTGTAGTAATCGATGATGAGAATATTTGTGAACATTATTTTTAAACATTTCCTCGTACATAATTTTCCGATATTTCGAAATGCACAGTTATCATCTCCAAAGAAGCCATACGATTTCCAAAAAGAAAACAAAAAAACATTATCTAAGCTTCTATATTTGGAATATCATATCTTCTATTTTTTTCTATTAACATTTATTAAGTCAATCACTTCTTGGTCTAGCCAAAAATAACTACTAAACATCAGGTAGGCATCAAATGAAATGTAACCTCTGTCATTCTGACGATGATATTCAGTTATCGAAACATTTGTCATTTGTTTAGAATTTTCAACATTTTTCATTATATTGCGGAATTAGCTAGAAACATCGAGTTTCATTTAAAACAGAAATATGAGTAGATTCCACGAAGTAAGGGTCGAGACAGTTAATTTCATTAAAAAAGCAAGTGTTAATTGTAGAAACAATCGTCTCAATTGAATTATTTAACAACGTAGTGTAAATTCAGTTTTTTCCGGATATTTTGTTTTTAGCAAACAGAATTTCTGACTATTTTGTCGCAGTGGAATGTTGAAGATTTCGTTGATTTTTTTCCAAACTGTAGAGATATTGTGGTAAACTTGGGCGACATGTTTTCTGTCACAATCACTAAAATCTAGGCAATAACTTCTTATCAACAAACACAGCCGGGACAGATTTGTAGATGCAAGTTGACACGAAATAAGAAAGTAAAAATTCGAGATTTAGCACGGTTTTAATTCAATTCAAGCTTAATATCCTCGAATATTATAACTAATAGTTATTTTTGAATTTCCCTTCTTCTCCTATGACATTAATTGACATTGAGCCTCGATATAAAATATAAAATTATAACCAATCAACAAGCCGATACGGTAATAATAGCTTCAATTCGGTGCACCATACTCTATTTAGAACAACAATAGGGTGCAACGCATATTTTTCATGCTTTACGTATTACACCCAAAGGCTGTATAATTCCCAATGTCGGCACATATTGCAAATCCGTCGTTTCAACTGGTCTCCTTCCTGTTTTTTTAACAGGCAATGTCATAACCAATGGAGATCAAAGGTAATGAACACCACAGTATCTACGTTATTCGGTTTTTCCTAGGTTAGGGAAATTTTTTGGATGACAAATTACTGCCGTGATTTCTTGGAGATTTCAAAATAAAATAAATTCATTTTTTCAGAATCAGTAATGTCTCATTTATAAGTAATAGAACTCACTTCTCAATTCGACCGCTCTTTTTCACTTGTGAAATAATTTTCCAATTAAAAATTGATAGAATTTTATATAGCGGGTCCAATTTCTTCACACATTTCAGTTGCTTTTTGTATAGTTTCACTGAATCCAACTTTGTCCCTCATGTTTTAGATGTGTTACTCCATTTAGTACTTTAAGTTTTTCGGCAGTTGAAATTTTAGGTTGTTACATTGAAAGCCACAAAATTATCTCCTTAGATTAACTTGATTCCAAAATCTTGATAATTAATGAAAACTTACTAGCTTGAGATCAAAAATTTATGATCAATTGTCTGGACGTTTTACTAGTCTCTAACACCTATAATGATCCTGAAATTCTGATGTATTTGATTTATTTTGCGGACCCCATATTCCAAGGATAACTGTGACAAATGCAATCATTCATGTGGGTTCATTATTTTCTATTTTATATAAAAGTCCAAAAAGAAAATCTCTAATGAGATCCTTCATCTGATTTCCGCAAGGAGAGACATTTGTTAAATTTCATTAGGAATCTATCTCACTAGAGTAGACCAAAACAAATACTTTCTCTAATCTTGGTCACAAATTTGTCCTTATTTTCTATATTATATTTAGATAAAATGAATATATACAAAATGACGTAATCAATTCAGATGGATTGAAAGATTCAACTAATTTTCTTAATCGGGGAAATTGAATTCGTACATTGATATTTATAACAAAAATGTTAATTTTGATAACCAATTTGGCCATTTGATTATTCTCAGTAACATCAAAATTTTTGTTCTCCACCACACCGGAAATAATTCTTCATATTCAATTAATTTAGCTAACATTATATTTTTGATAAATTTCATTAGATACCTTTTGCTGTAATTAAATACTAAAGTTGCGTCAAAATTATATTCAGTCATGAATTGAGTTCTGTAGAACAAACTAGATATTTTGATTAAACAGATACACGTAATCAAATATTTACACAATTCCGAGCATTCATCAGGAGAATCATGTATCAATACCTAAAGGCTTTAATGAACTGTTTGTTTATTCTTATACGAGTTCTCGTTGGAAACAACTGTTAATTATGTGGATTGAAAAATATATATGGGTACTGTACAGAAAACATTTAGATTATTTTTAGAATGATCCTAAATTACCCAATTCTTTCCCTTTTTATTAGCTCCATTTCCTTGAGGAGTAGAATTTTTTATACATACTTTTGTCTGTATCTTTCATTTCTTACAGTTATTTTCTGTTCTCTCTCCTAATCTTCATATTTTCTGAATTGGTTTTGTTTTCATTTCTTTTCTTTCAATCTATGCTTCTTGCTTCTATTATTCCTCTAACGTTGGTGTCCAGTTTCATTCTCGCTTCCGCAACTCTCCCAATTCTTTGTCGATATCATTTGGTTTTGTAGCCTTTGTGAAAAATTTCATTTCTGTGCCTTCTAAGAGGCTACAGCGTTTTTATTGTCTATATTTATTGTGTATGTATTTACATATACTAACAGTTTACGTGTTTATTGAACAATACGAAAAATACGATATTATTGTATCTAAAAGTAGAAAAACGTGCTTCCATAAATTTATTGAGAGACGCTCAACTTGAGTGACGTAAGTCAACCATAGACATATCATATATGGACAAAAAGTAATTATATTTTAACACTCCTTCTTAATTATTTCATTTTTCAAACCTTCGAAGGTAATACGGCTTTAGGGCTTGGTTATGATATATGTCAATTGATTAGAAGTTTTAACATTTGCGAACTCAACTGTCTTGCCTATGTGTTCCTGAATGAATTTTCTAGGAATTTCTATATGTTTCTTATCTTTAGTAATCTCTCCCTAATGAACACTTTGCAACATATGAATAGCCGAACGATTGCTGACACATAATGATGTAAGTTTTATATCAATAATTTGTAGCTGATTTCCAATACGTCTAATCTAACAAATGTCGTCTATTGAAGAGACTGCAGCGCGATATTCAGCTTCAGCTGTAGATGTTGCAACTAGTATTTGTTTTTGTGCAAACCATACAATAGGTCCTCCTCGCATTATCAACGCTCCGCTTGTTGAGTGACCAGTCAATATATCCCCTAAATAATATGAGTCACTGTAGGCAACCAACTGATTCTCTCCATTAAAATGTTTCCCATTACTTAATGTTCCCTTCAAATATTGGAGCATAAGTTTGACTATCTTCCAATGATTAACCAATGGTTTATCATTATATCTGCTAAAATATACAAAGCTGATATCAGGACAAGTTAAAGCCGACATATACTCTATAAGGTTTTGACTCATCCAGCAGACTACAGTTCATGAAATTATCCTCATTTATTATCATTTCTACCTCCATTGGCGTTAATGTAGGATTTGTCAAGTCATAGTTGAATAGTATTAAAAACTTTTCTGTATACTTACAAAAATACTATCTAAACCACTATGTATTTGCGTACCAAGATATAATAGTTTTCCCTGCGAAGCCATATAAGAGCGATTTCAAATTTTTCTCGGAGTTTATTTAGATTAACAAACGTATCGTTTTATCCACTTCCACCAACAAGTCCGTTATCTGCAAAAAGTGCTATTATTAGGAATCCATCATTATTGTAGAAAATACAAGGATCATCATAAGTATTATCAAATTAAATTGACTTCAAATATTCTGAAAACTTTCTATTCCAGTTTATGGGAGCTTGTTTTAGACCATATATACTTTTTTGTAATTTACAGATACGTCCAGTATTATCATTAAACCTTTCAGGTTGATTCATATATATTGCCTCCTCAAATTCTCCATTTAGAAAAGTTGTTTTTTCGTCCAACGTCATTAGATTCATTTTGTTCGAGGCTAATACACTGAAAATTTAACGAACAGATACATGACGTGCAATAGGAATAAGCATTTCCTGGTAATTAATTGCATGCTTTTGATCAATGCCTCTGGCGACAAGTTTGGTTTTAATCTTGCCATCCTGTTTCTGACGTTAAATCTGACGACAAGCTAGGGGTTGTACATGTTGTGAAGGTTCAACTAAATTCCACGTATTTGTTTAATGAATTGAATTTTCCTCTCAAATTGATTATCAACTAATTTAACACATGCATTGAGTCTACTAGAAGCTTCATCCTTGGACTTTAGAAAGTAAACCGTTCGAAAATATGATAAATCATCTTGAAAGAGCCGAAAATATTTAGCTCCTCTTAAAGACTTGATATTCAATTCACACAAATCTACATGAATATCATCTAAAATTTGGTTCGATATTTTTGGGTCCTTAGAATGGGAAGACGATGTTGATTTCCATATGCACATCCTTGACGAACATAGTCATTCCAGTCATCTATATATTTTACTTCATTGCTTTTCAAAATATCTCTTACGTATTTTATATTTTGGTGAGCTAATCTTGCATGCCAGGTTTCGTTTTATTATATAAATTTTGTTCTCTGTTGTCAATAGCCACTACTTCATTTGATTTAAACTTTTAAATACTGACTTATTTTCATCTGCATATTGAATGTAGCCTTTATCTAGCATTTGGGTGACAAATAAGAGATAATGTAATTTCTGGCACATATGACATTTTTCAAGACAATATGGTATCATTCATGGTCATTAAAGGCTTCTAGTTCAATATCATCTAGTCCTATGCCTTCCAGTTCTGTAGAATCACCAATAACAACCATGAGTAGAGCAGAGTGGATGACAATATTAAGTAATCGAAAGTTGCTGGACAACTTAGAAAATTCACAGTCAACAAGTTAAATTATTTTTTTATCATTATTCGATGTGAACTGGGATATTCAAATTATTATAATAGAGTTATTGATGATAGTCCACAGAATCCTGGCATGACAATCGAAGTCTCCACCAGTGCATTTTCAATCAAATTGTATCATTATTAGAGGAAGAAGTTATCAACAATAGAAATTGTTTGCTGTTATATTCTCTTTGTGACACGTACAATGATGTATTAAAGCTTCAGTCTCAGTCAGATGTAAATTTAATGACAAATCATTATCTTTAGGACAAAATATTCAAACAATTTAAAAAATCAATCAAAATTATTCCAAAAATTAAAAAAAAGTTATCGTGCATAAAGATTGTAGTTAATTAGAAGATAATGATTTAACGAGACTCGAGGAAAATGAGCTTATTGATAAATTTGCATTGGTCATGCGGAACACCATTTTAATAATGGACAAATCAAAATTACCATCAAAAATCAAGCCAAGTGATTTCAATGGTGAATGTACCATTCCTGAAAAATCAGTTCGATTTTTTAAAGTACTGATTGGAGGCAAAGATATTCGTCGCAGAAATGTAATCGAATAAAAATATGTGGCAAAAAGATCCATAAAAATAATAATACCTATTAAAAAAATATATTTGAAAAACTGATTTTTCACCTGTACAGGTACGATGCGTACTGATGAACGCAACCACTACCGCCTGCCAGGTAGCCCGTATGACGTTCGGGAGAGTGAGAGAGACAGCATATCTAAAAACTGGCCTACCTGAAATTCTTGTTTTCCCGACGTTGCTAGCTGTCGTAGTACTAGTGCGTAAAGTGAAGGAAATAAAATAAAGCAAATGTTGAACATTAGAAAATATTCTGACGTAAAAAGCAAAATCAAATTCTATTGGGAAAAATATTAAAGTTTTAGGTATGGTATGCTGCCTAACGATCCCGGTGGCATGAGAGACAGTAACAGATTCAGTTAGGCAACACACCATTCGAATACCAAAAATCTCGTTTCTGGCAATACATTTTCAGTGGCCTTTTGTGCACTGTTTAAAATTTTTGGAGGACTATTATCAAAATCGTTAGATGAATTTAAATCCATATCGATTATATAACCGATATAAACTACAAATAACATTTGAATCTAAAATTGTCAATAAACAAACATTAATAAGAAAAAACAAACATTAATAAGAAAAACTTCACACCTTCTTAGAATTGATTCGGTTTTCAAAATAGTAAATTAGTAAAAATCAATCTCTAACTTATAATACTTTTGACGTGTTCTGTGATACTAAAAAAACTGTTGATAATATGTTGGAGAGTCAATATATAAGCAAAAATAATTTACTTATCTTAGGAGATAGCATAAAAATGGTAATATAAAATAAGACCTTATATTTTGTTGCTATGTACAATTTTTGTCAAACTTTATTTTTTCACTAGTATGTAAAGAGTTTTACTTTACGTACTAGTGCCAAAAAGTGAAACTTTACACACTTCGTAGTACGTACTTTATATACGGAAGTAGAAAAATCAATACGAACTCTGAAATGGGTGAAAAGATAGTACATTAAGAACGGTAGTAGTAAAAGGTAATTATATCTCAATTGTTCCTTTGTTTTTCGTGTATGTGTTAGGAATAGTTTGACTATCGTATTTCATAAGTTTCACACTACCTTATCCATCCATATTTCCCTATTTCAAGAGTAATATAAAATAGTTTCTCAATTATATTGCTTATATCAAGTCTAACTTTCCAATCAACCAATATTACAATTCCTGAATATTCATTATTTGCCTTTGTCAATTGGAACGTTGTCTTTTTTCATCAGCACCATTTATATTAATATTTCCGCTTTTTATCTACATTTGCGTCCATTTTATCACGTTTTATTTCTTTTGACAAATTTTCTTTCCGATGATTTTCCATAACTGTTTGCAGCAAAGAATTTATTAACTATCAAAAATTATCGACAGTAGTATCTATTTTCTGGTTAGTTGACGCCTTACGATTTCCTGTTTGTTCTCCAATATTCTGATGAGAAGTTTACTGAGACTGTCCATTTCTTTCACAACTAGTGTTCCTTTATTCTATCTACTTGCATTCTCTACTTTACCTAGTGAATTTTGTAATATTTAAAACAATTTGTATTTGGCTCTCGAAACGCTTCAAACTGTTAGGACTTCTTGAATGACGTTACGCCTTATTGAACGAGCTGAGTGCTTCGAAAATTACTTTGATGAAGTGGACTTAGTTTTTTCCAACGCTAGTTCTAGTTTCACAAAGTGGGGAAAACGTACTGAAAGACGTGACCCGATTATTTCCACAGACTCTTGAATACTTTTTCCGTTTTCCTGTTCATATTATTTATACAACCGCACAAGAAACGAATTTATGACGCATTTTTGAATTATTTGTATTGTAACTTCTGCAAGTCGTTTCTGTGTCCAACATCTTAATTACCTTCAGAGATTTTCTTCCTGTATTTTGTTCTTTCTTTTACTTCCTGCTCGAACAATGTCTATTTAGACTTTTATAATTGTTGGCAAATATCTTTATTAGTGAAATTCTCTCATTGAGACTATTTATTGTTGAAATATTATTATATAGTCTCTTCACAAACGAATAGAAATCTACAAATACCAATTCCACTAATTTTCTTTCACTATTCAGAATTAATAGATTCGAACTTTTCCACCTCAAACTTTTACGGTGCCAATATACAGTTGATAAATAGGTAATTATATCGGTCCTCTAAGTGCAGCTAACAATAATTTATCAAAAATACCTATATTCTGAACATAAACCGTTTTACTTCTTTCATCAATCATTTTCAAAATTGGTATCGCTATGGCGCTCGCTATAAATAGAAAAAAAAATCGATCAGAAATATTTCCGTGAGATAAAACTATTAACTAAATGTTTGTTCCGTAAAGTATCGGAAAACAGATCATTTGGATTAGAAAAATAGTTAATTACTTTTTGTTAAGAAAAACAGTAATAATTGAATGAAGTGTGTCATGAAAATTCATTTATTATCATTTTATTCTTTGGTTATCGACTATTGATAATCCAATCGGTAGGAAAACGGCATAACAATACTCAGTTTGCAGAGGGTGCATAGCACCAGGTCTATACTAGAAGTAAAAATAAATATGTTTTCATTATAAATGAATATGAGAATATGTAGCAATAGTTTCATCTCTGTTGACTGAAAGCATCTACAAATTGAATCATCGCTGGCCCTAATCATCTGAACTTCCTAACTGAAAAGTTGATTGAAATTTTTATATGGTTTTCCCTTATGTTATGTTTAGAATATCTTTAACAAAGACACTGAGATGTATCGATGTTAACGGGAAAATGTGAATTAGCAAGAAAACTTTTGTCTAGATACCTTGGTACAGTACATATTCAAACGCGCAAGTAGAATATTTCCGATATTCATTTCCGGGTATTTTATTTTCAAAATTACACAATTTACTTAGACGCTAAGAGCATCAAGTGAGGAGTAATTTCCCGATCTCCCTATTCTGTAAGAGAACTTTCCTATTATTGGCAGCCTTTTTTCTGTCAATATTGTTGACATGTTTAACAATCATACTTGTGTTGTTTCTTTCGTTAATAAAAACCTATTTTGTGGGTTAAATCCGCATTCTCCAAACGCCGGCAAAGAATTCACACTTTGGTTAGCCACTTATAACAACTTAGTTGATGCTTCCTCTGAGCCGCTTACAGAAGCCAACAAACTCAAGGTACTTGTTAATTTTCTACTATTTGGTGTTTACGAATTAATTACTGAATGTATTACATATGAAGCCGTTGTCAATGTTCTTAAATCCATATTTGTAAAGCATAAAAATGAGCAGCATTTGGTATGTGATTGAATAGATCATATCTGATAAGCACCTTACTCGTGTATACGCTTACCTTGATGATATTATGACGTTAATAAGTCTAACCATGACTGTAACCTCAACAAGCTAATAGCGGCACTTGATGAGCTGGGAATCGAAATTAACAAAAGCAAAAGTAAATTTGACCTATCAATAAATCCCCTTGGGTACCTAGTCTCCCATTACTCAAACAAATTGTACTCTTCTTGCCTCGCTACATTATAATACACTATCGTTAAAAAGAGAAATGGGATTTTTCGCCCATTATTCGAAATGGATCCAACTATTTCAGACAAAATCAGAAAGCTGATCCATTGCCCTTCATTTCCAATGTATTCTAGAGCCTCCACTGAGTTCGAAAATCTAAAAACGGAAATTGCTAATTTGGCTGTCACAACTGTTAATGGATCCCGCCATCTGGAAACTGACGCTTCTCGATCTGTCTTGGCTGCCACTCTTATCCAACATGGCCATCCAGTTACATTATTTTATCGTTCTCTAACCAAATCTGAAATAAGCATACATCCATCGATTGAAAAAGAGGCTGAATTTATCGTCGGGCCTATGGAATTAGATTAGATTAGATTATATTTCAACTGGGTTACAATGCACTGAAACCTAAGGTTTATTGTGGTCCCGTGTCCCGTGACACGTATTCTGAAACACAAATATATTTTCTGTTATTTCTTATGATTATACAGCAAAGTCGTGAAGTTCTTAAATTATTTATGATTGTTTTTGTGTTAAACCGTTAAAAAAATTGTTTAGTTTAATATCGAACAGTCATTTTTTAATATATTGGAAAATATCAAACATCACAAATATCGGATCAGAAGTATATCAAGTTACTGTCTTTTATAGTTCAGCTAACGAAAATTGTTTTCAAACTTTCTCCAGTTGTATCATAAACTTTTGAGGGAATGAACCATAGAACGGTTAATTCTATAAAACTAGTGAGTCGAGGCGACCCTATAAGAGAAAATCGTCATTTCAGTTAAAATCCACAGAAATTTCTTTCCAGATTTCCCGATTCCATTACAAAGCCCAATAAAACATTGAATTTCGATTTGCTGAATGTAATTACGAAATTTGCAGGAAAGTTTATCTATAAATCCAGTCAGGTCACCCTACTTCCAACAAGTGTGTTCTAGATTTTACGGTTTGGCAACTGTCCATAACAAAATGAGAAATTCTACTTATGGATTTGTTCCATATACTTTTTGTCGGTTTATTGAATCTATTTTTAGATAATATATTGTTACAAATTAATACTCTTAGGCGTATCAAAATAGTTATTTGTGAAGCAAGTGTCACAATGAGTCGTTTTGTAGTACGCGAGTGTAGTTCACGCAAAGAATCGCGATGCGGTGGGTTGTGCATAGCACGAGTACTACAACATGTCATTGTGGCATAAGTCAATATGTTTTTATAATACGCATATAAAAGAGACTTCATTATAACATTGTTTACAGTGTCACAATGAAGTCTCTTTGAACAATCTTTTAGTAGTGTTTGGTGTCATACAGTTGGTTATTGTATGTAATATGTATTTTTATTTGACATTTGACTTTCACCTTGAAACAAATTATAAAATTTTCTAGCTTTATTCTAGCTAGAAAATTATTAGATTAAATGGTCTTAAAGGTAAATTTGAATAAATTATATATTAAAAATATTAATAAATAAAGTTGTGGGTATTCTGTGAATAATAATATGTAATCCCACACGTTGGTGCCACTTGTCACTTTGTTCGGTTGTCAGTTTTCGACATGTTGTAAAATCATACTCCTGTTTAAAAATTGTGAAAAACATATTGTTCGAATGAGTCTATTAAAGTTAGTGTTTTTTTGTGTTATTGATTCTAAATCAACCCCTAGCATATAAAGCAATATGTTATAGGCCCAGAAGCTAACACATGGTCTCTGTATTAAAAAATTAATCTCAGTCATTAAATATGGGTGAAAATACAATACAGGTTTTACCAGCTCAAAAGTTAGAAGGTAGAGAAAACTATCACAATTGGAAATTTCAACTGCAAAATATTTTAATCTTGGACAACTTATGGACTGCAGTAGTGAGTTATAGTTCAGATGATTTAATGGCTGATGACATTCGCAAACGCCGTGATAAAAAAGTTTCAGCAAAGATCAATTTGAGTGTTGACATATGTGTGTTTCCATTAGTCATAAAAGCAAAAGATGCCAAAGAAGCTTGGTATGCACTTTCAAATGCATATGAAGACAAAGGTTTATATAGTCGTTTGAAGTTGCTGAGACGTCTGTGCAACATAAATTTGATAAAATTTAAATAAATGGAAGATTATGTGAATGAAATATTAAACTTATCACAACAACTTTCTGCTATGAATAAACCCTTAGATGATGAGTTTCTCGCTGCAATTATGTTATCCGGTTTAACCGAAGAGTATGAATGGTTATGGCATTAGAAAATTCTTCACATACAATAACCAGTGATCTTGTAAAACAGAAGCTCCTTCAAGATGATAAATATAAAGAACAAAAATAATTAGATACGGCCTATTTCACTTCAAACAATGTAAAGAAAAAGCCTTGTGTTCATATTGTAAAAAATCATCTCACTGGAAAAATGAATGTTGAAAACTTGCTGCTAAAAACACAAATTTCAAACAAATAGGAGAAACAAGTAAGGGACAAAAATTTTATAAAAATCAACCTGGAAATCAAGTTCAACCGTCAAGAAATAAAGCACTAAAAATATCAGATAATTCTTTAAAATCCAGTCTTTGGTACGTAGATAGTGGTGCAAGCTCTCATATTACGGGCAACAAAAATTTGTTAACAAATTTTAGTGATAAGCACAATGGTCAAAACATATATGTTGCTAACAACAATGAATTGAGATGTGGTGGTACAAGTTATGCTACTGTTGAACTGTTACACAATAATCGAACAAAGACAATCTCAGATATTATATATGTTGAAAACATAACTGCCAATTTACTTCCTGTTAGTGCAATAGTTCAAAAAGACTATAGTGTTATATTTGATGAGCAGGGTTGCCGCATAGTTGACAAAGAGACATATCCAGTCCAGGGAGAGATTGTGGCTACAGGTACAAATGTTGGAGGGTTGTTTATTCTGAAGACTAAACAAGATTTTTTTAGTCCCCAATAGATGCCCGTCGCTTCCTTGCCAATTTGACTGTAGTTCAGCTCACATTTTGTTAAACTGCGTGAGACAAAACTAATTGGTCTTTCACTTCCATCACTGTAACGATGAGAAATTATAGCTCCAAGATCTACTGGGGGTGCGTCGGTTGCAAGTACTAAGGGCAAATCTGGTTATAGTAAACGAGAACATTATCACTTGCTATCTCTGACCCTTTGGAAACTTTCTTCACGTTTGGATGTCTATATATACGATTTGTCCTTTTGAAGTAGATTGTTGAGTGGGTGAAGGATCGTGGCTAAGTTTTTTATGAATTTATTATAATAGTTTGCTAGACCAAGGAATTTCCGAAGTTCATTAATATTCTCTGGTTTCTTACTGTTTATGATGGATGCTACTTTATATTTTGTTTTGTGGAAGCCCTGAGCGTCAATAACGTGTCCAAAATAATGTATACTGGTTTGAAAGAATTTGCACTTATCTTGGTTTAGTCTTAGGTTGGCGTTTCTTGAGCGTTGTAGGACGATATGTAATTTTGTCATTAATTCGTCAGACGTTTTACCCTGTTATATGATGTCGTCAAAGAAGCATTGTATTCCCTCTATTCCTTGTAAGGTTTTGGCCATATACTGTTGCCAAAGAGAAGGTGCTACTTTTAGCCCAAAAATAAGGCGGTTCACTTTGTACACCCCTTTGTATGTACTTAATGTTTTGCATGAGTGCGTTTTCTTCATTCATTTTCATGTGAAGGTACACGTTGCTAATATTCAAGGTGCAAAATAGTTTTCCTCCATTCATGTGTAAGTAAATCTCTTCTATTCTAGATATCGGATAGTTTTCGTCCTTTATGACTTTGTTCACTGTAACTTTATAGTCAGCACAAATCCGCACTTGGCCATTTGGCTTGACAACGGAGACAATAGGAGTACCCCTGTCAGAGTGTTTAATTTTTGTTATTATGCCACATTCTTCAAGTCTTTTAAGTTCGTTTTCTACTTTAGTTTTGAGGGAAAATGGTACCTGTCATGGCTTAATAAAAATTGGTGTAACATCATCGATAAGCCTAAACTGTCCCAAATACTCAGGTATTTCACCGATTTTTTTATCAAAGGTATCACTAAATTCACTTAAAATGTCTGTCAGATTTGAAGGTTGAGTTGTTTCCAGACTTTTGATTTCACCCCAGTCTAACCTGACCTCTCGTAGCCAGTCCTTTCCGAATATTGCATCTACATTTTGATCAATAAGATACAGTTTTCCCACAAAGGTCTGTGTCTTGTACATGCATTTAGCAAATGTGATCGCTCTTGATTTGATAGCTTCTCCAGTATAAGTGCGAAGTTCAATATTTGTTGAAAACATTTTAAAAGGTATTTGAACTCACCGTAAGACATTATACTAAGGGCTGCTTCCATATCTAATTCCATGGGTAGAGGCTTTCCTTCTATGCTAATCTCAACCATAAATTTGTCATTGCACTTGTCACTAAGAACGTTGATATCATAATCGTTTTCATTATTTTCTGATTAATTTTCAGTTTGATGTTGTCTTATATTTTTGGGTACCAATAGTTGAGATTTTTCTGTAAACATACACTTCCAATGTGTCCAACTTTTCTACTTTTTCGATATTCTGTATCTATAAATCGACATTGATTAGCCCTGTGTGAAGATGAACCATATCTATAATATTTGCCTCTAAGTTTGTCGATTCCTGACCTTGAAGATTGTGGTCTAAGAGGTATTTGTCTATTCGTGTCGTCCCTTGTTTTGGTGCTCCTACTGTCACTGACATTTCTGGTGTCGATTTCATTTAAACCAACTGGTTCTGTAGTTTTATTATGTATACTCATACTTTCTGACTTAGCCAACTCTAAATCCGAAGTTATGTTAACTATATCTTGGTATGTGCGTTTCTCTCGATCTTGAAGCAAATTCGTTCGAATCTTTATGTCATTAATCCCACGAATAAACTGTAATTTGAGAAACATTTCTGCCACGGACTTTCCACATCCACAATTAAAGTCGCAGTTAATCGTCATTTTCTTGAGAGCTACTGAAAAATCGTTTACAGATTCATGTTCGTGTTGTGTTCTAGAAAGAAATTTGTGTGGTATAGTAAATTGGCTTGGCTGTTGGTCAACAAAATCCTGTAGTGGATGTTCTAACTCATTATAATTTTTTGACAATGAATTTTCAGGAGCACAGATATCATAAAGCTGCTGGTGCAACTGGGGAGTAAGGGCGTGCAGTTTTGTGTAAACCTTACTTTTATCATCAATGATTTGACCTTTTATATGTAGAAATACCTCTAGTCTTCTAATAAAATTTGTAATCGTTTCATCAGGATTATAAGGAGTAAAATTGAAGCTGCCTGGTGTAAAACCATGTGAGGTACAAACAGTTTGATCGTAAGATGAGTAAGGTGTAGTAATTGAACTAGCAGGTTTTAGATTCTGTATTAAGTCCTGTAATTTCGCTGTAAGTTGTAAGTATTCATCTTCATCATTGCATCTACATTCTATTTCGTTCTCTAACTCGTTTCCATCAGTTAGAGAATCGATACTATCCTGAATTCGTTTATAATGATCCCAGTATTCCGCAATAGCATTTGGCTTGACACTAAGCTCATTCAATGTAGGGTTACCTTCTGCATGTCTTTTGGCCTTTGTGAATTGGCCTTTAATCACAGCCCGTATCTTCTTAAGTTTCTGTAAATCTCCCTCTCCCGACATTTCTTTCCCTCGTCGCCACGTTGTAAAACTACTATTTAATTAAAATAAGTGCGAGCAAATATAACTGACACCATTTATTTATCTGTCAAAAATATGCCAATAAATCAGAAGCGCTGTCAGCTGACTTTGTGTCATTCAATAAACACTAAAGATAAAATAACACAATCATATCAGTAGATCAGATAATAAGGAAGCAAGAGTGAATTTTATTATAATCAAATCATCCACATAATTCGCGAAAACTGCATAGAACCAATTTTTAATAGGAGTCCCAGTAGCTAAAACTTGAAACTGATAATTGAACATTTGCAGATATTCAAGACCATAACTACGATCTGTATTGAGCATAGTTTATATCTTTGAAGATTGCTTTCATAATGCATTTGGTAGTTTTTCTGAATAGTGTAAGGAATTTCTTTCAGTTGTATCATAAATTTATGCAGGAACGGTTAATTCTATAAAACTAGTGCGTCAAGGGGAACCTGTACGAGAAAATCGTAATTTCTGTTAAAATCAACACGACATTTTTTCCAGATCTCCCGATTCCATTAATAAAGCCTAATGACACATTGAATTTCGATTTGCTGAAGGTAATTACGAAATTTGCGGGAAAGTTGATCTATAAATCCAATCAGGTCACCCTACTTCCAACAAGTGTGTTCTAGATTTTACCAGTTTTTACGGTTTGGCAACTATCCATATCAAAATGAGGAATTCCACTCGGTGGATTTCCTCCAAATACTTTTCGTTGGTTTATTGAATCTATTTTTAGATAATATATTGATACAAAATTACACTTTTAGGCGTATCACAAAATATGTTTTATTCTCAGTAATTTAGTAATATTATAGATCAGATAATAAGGAACTAAACAGTTTGGAAGCAATAGTGAATTCCTAATCATCATATAACTCACATTATTCGCGAAAACTGTATAGAAACAATGATAAATAAAAGTAACCTGAGCATTACGCCGAACAACGAACCGAACAAAGAACAGAATGGCAATCGGAACACTAGTTTGTATGGGTTTGCAAAGTGTTTCGCAAATTCTGGATGTTTGGCAAATGGTTCGCGGCATTCCTATCTCTTGTCGACATTAATGTAAAAAAACGCGAATGTACAGGTTAAAACAAAACGGCGAACAGATCTTTAGTCGAGAGCCTCAATTCAGTGTTCCGTTTGTACACAATGAAGTGGACAGAACAAAAATGCCTCGCTATAATTGATTATTACAAAACAAAAAAAGTTTTTATGGAAAGCCTGGTATCCACAACATTACAACAAAATTAAAAAACATGATGCTCAGGAAGAAATTTTTCAAAATTTGAACAGTGATGAAGAGGAGTATATAAAATGGCATCATTTCGGCAGGAGATGTGGTGAACTTGATGGACTGTTTTGATATTCTAAATAAGTATTGACGGCTGCTGTAGGAATATCATGTCGCTAAGAAACGGAGGGTTACTGCTAACCTATCTTGATTTCATATTGCTTTTCTTAGTAGAGGACCTATTTTGTTTAATGAATACTGAGAGACTGAAGGTGTCATCTTTGTACATTTTTTGTAATGTCCACTCATAGCTTGAAACTTCAATTCACTTAATATATTGCAATTTTCTGCACTTCTCTGCGTATAACTATTTGTTAGCCACTATAATACCCTATATTCATGACTAAATCGATTGGTTAAAGATCCAACGAGTTTTTGGCCCCAACAATCCGTAATAATCTCCCGAATGAAGTAAAAAACCAAAATGGAAACTCATTCAAAAAAAAATTGAGAAATTGAGACCATATATACTGATCGCTCCTAAGGTTATCGTTCACAAATCAGTAGAAACGTTAGTGAAATAAAATAGTACATGTTATATTTTTATTGCCAATATCTCTCGTTTCATCCAGATTGGAATAGTAGACAGGACATAGTAATAAATATGAACACTCTCATATAATCCTCTTCCAGTTTTTTTCTTTTATTTTCTTTTAGTATATTTGTATATTTCAATGTCTATTTATTCAAGCGTATCGTATTGTTTTATAAACTGTATCGTTGTTTATAATGCTTATTCTTACCTGTCAATGCTTATTATTCATTATTTACCGATCACTGCTCGTTGTCCATTTTGTTTTATTGATGTTTTTTAACATTTTTCATTCCATAATTTGTATCTTACATGTGGTATTTTGGATTTTAAACTTTACATTCTACATTTTAAACATTATATTTTACGTTTCATCTTTCAAGTTTTATATTCAATATTTCAGATTTTAAATTTTGCATCTTGAATTTTACATTTATATTTTATAATTATATAATAATATAGTAGCATAGTTCAATTGGTTATTAGGTACATTTTATATCACCCGACGCTAATTTGATTTGTTTTGTTCGCTCCATTTCGATTTTTTTAATTATTAATCAATATTTGATATTTTCTTCGCGGAACAAGTGCTTGCAGTTATCGCTTTGTTCACTTTGGCCTTGTAACTATCTAATTTTTGGTATTTGTATTTGTTTCTTGAGCGAATAAAGTTATAATTGTTATATAATAGTTTACTGTTGAGTCCGCTTGGCGCGTTCTTATCAACTGTCGTGTTATGTAATAGAGCCTCTATTTTCTTTCCATATATATAGTAGTTGAAAATGTCTTGTCATGGGTGAGCGAGCCATTATTTGTTACTGTTATTAGTTGTTATATTATTCGTAATACAGTATTTTGGAATATGTAATGTCGACATGCTCTACCACCACGTGTTACTGCAGACGTATGAACATTTTTGGGAATGGCTACTTACTACGTCAAATTCACACCAAATTTTTGATCCCTGGAGTTTCCTCTAAGGTGTCTGCTCCGCAAAAATACTAAGTAAAAAAGATCAAAATCGTGTCCAAAATCGTTTGAAGAAACAAATTGCCAGCGATCGTGTTCCAATGCCGTTCAAGTCAGATTTGCCAGTTATACCTGTGATGCCAGCCCTCTTGTCACATGTCGAAAATGCCCAGGAACGAGATCACTAACAGTAGCCGAAGGAAATTATAGTCAATTGGACCGCGAAGCTCTAGCGATTATATAAGGATTAATTACATTTTACATGTTTCTATTTGCGAGAGAATTTACTCTCGTCCCAGACAGCATCCCTTTAAGTCGAATATTTCACCAGGACGCTAAACTGCCCTTTCTACTTCAAGACTCCTACGTTACGCCACAATTTTTAGTGTCATCAAACACAAAAAGCAGATGAAAACGTCCATGTAGATTAGTTTCCGCGAGCACCATTACAGTAAAACTTACCTGCATTAAATGAATATGACATCATTCAAGAGCAATGTATCAATCAGATATCAACCGACGTGTTATCTGCCAAAACCATCGCTGCTACGTCGCAAGTTAGTAAGCTGTCAAACTTGCTCCAACAACTGAAGAACGGAGAAAATCAACAGGAACACTACTCTCTAGAGGGAGGCGAAATATTCAAAGGAAAGCGAGTCATGATTCCTGACGCCTTTCAAGCCTCAGTATAGTCAGAGCCAAATACTACCCACATCAAGACGTCCAAAATGAAAAGCTTGTCACGAAGATATTGCTAGTGAAAAACCATTGACCGTGACATCGAATCTTTCGTCAAGAGTTGTGATGCTTGCGCTACAACTGTTTGTGCCTCACATGCTGCACCTTTGCATCCGTGGGTCAAAATCATAGTTGCAACGTGTCAATATCGAATATACAAGACCAAAAGATTGTTATTACATTTTCATTCAGATTGACGCTAAATCAAAGTGACCGGAGACAAGATTGTCAAAACTTACGCCGACATTACCTTCTATAATCGAATTCCACAAAGACATCTTCAGTCTCCATGGCTTGTTAGAAATAATTGTGCCGATGCCACAATTTTCACTAGTTCCGAATTCATAAAATGTTTGGTATACGAGACTCTCCCTGAATCACTTAACACTGCTTTGAATTTTTCGAGTGTTATGACAAGAACTGAACAGTGATTAAGAAATACTTCCCTTTCACACCGAAGTTCATTGGTTGTCCAAGATTGTTCAACTTGAAACCTTTTTGATGAGTTCAAGTGAAGAACTGTATAAGAAATTTACAGATGACAAGTTTATCTTTTACCTGGCATATTTGTCAGACTTTTTCGAAACAATGAATCTTCTGAAACTAAAGCTACAAGGTCAGAAAAGTACTTTGAAGATCTATGATTCAATTAAGAGTTTTGCTGAGAAGATCGCTCTTTCGCAACGCCGCCTGCAAAATTCTGAACCGAACTTTTCTTCTTTTCCAAAATTAAACAACCTTCTCGATGATACCCAAAGTCTTCCAAACTACCAAGTAAATGAAATGAAAGACCTGATATCTCAGCATTTGTTATCTCTGAAGAACAAAATCGGATCCTATTTCCCAAAGCTAAAGTTTATTTTCCAAACATGGATCTCGAAGACTTCCGGTTACTATACCTTCCTGTTTACCCAGAAATAGCAATGGAGGCAGCAAAGTTGCTATGCGAGTCAGGATTTTCAGCCCTGAATAATATAAAATCTAAATATCGAGACAGACTAGATGTAGAAAGTGACCCGTGGTGTTCTAAGCCTAAGTTCAAAGTCATTTTACTCAAAAGTAATGTAAGTAAATTTACAATATTTCAGTCTAAATTAACCGTGAAGGGAGGCGACCTCACACCAAAGTATGCAGGGGGCTCAGAGTCTTAAGAACCCCTGAGTTACAACATCCGCCATTTTCTTGTTTTTCGAGATTTTTCTTCGCAGTCACCGAATAATAAATATAAATGTACGCTGCTGCTGTTACACGTTTTCCCATATTTACCAGTAACTACTGTTTGAAAACAATTATGGGAACAACACAAACGTTCCGTTTGTTGTGTTGTTGGGTTCGTCGAAATCAAAACAGTCCGTTTGCCGTTCTGTTTGCTGTTAGATTCGCTGTTCTGTTTGTTGTTCGGCGTAATGTTCAGGTCTGTACGAAGCTTTATATAACGGTCGAATTGAATGTTCCTGAAGGCGATTAAAGTCTGGCTCCACTTTTTTTGAAGAAACAAACAAACTAGATTTCTCTTGAGCTTTTTCTACTTTTCAGTGACTGGTTTTCGCTCTGGATTAGTTAATTCTGGTACATTTGACTTGAGATGGCGTTGACTTATATTGTGGTAGATGACAATACATTTGATTATCAACTACAATTTATTGAGATAACTAATAAAACTGCAATAGAAAACTAATAATTATGATCCCAAATGTAACATTGTTATTTATATCAACTATTATTATTGCAGCAGAAATTTGAGAACAAAGTTTATGTTAAAAGCTGTCAAATTACATTATAACGCCTTTCAATCGATAAAACTAAAATCAGTATGATTTTTTGATGTAACAAAATACCGAAGAGACGTTGGACTGTATTTTACAGGCATATGCAGAGTGGAGAGTATTTCTAAAGTCCGACTCTGTAGTAAATGATTGTTAGTGCCAACGACACCCTGCTTGTGTCTATCGATTTCTTATCAAAGTATGTTAAGAGTGGTATATATGTCGACAAAAACCGTCTCTCCGGTGATATAATTGGATGGAGGTTGAAAGCGAACAGAAGAAAGAATGGATATAGAAATATTGCATTGTTTAGCGTGAAATGTGTCGCGATGTTTCTATTAATATTCTGTATGTGTTCGACGCATACAGTTTATTTTAAATATAGGCGCCACGTTGATTAGCAGTGTAGAATAGAAATGAATTTATGGATTTTGATCACTCGGGTGATTATGAGAAAATTGAAGCCACGTGCATGTTGTTGGAATTGTATTTTGTTCGTTATATTGTAGAGTATTAACGCACTTTTAATTACAGCAAACATATTGAATTTTTGAAAACACTACTGAAAGAAATGATGAAGTTATAGTTTCACTTTGTTTACTTTGTTTTATTTTTTTGAAGTAATGCCAGATTGACTGACAAGAATAAATAAAAAGAAGTCAGTTAAAACTTCACAAGGTTTTCTCTGTTGTATTTATTACCAGGAAGTTTTACTTAACCCGGCATTAGTCGCTAAATGATTTTCTCTCACACTTTTTTTAAAGCCTGGTATATTTGCGTTTAGACACATTTCTGATCCTTGTCATATCGGCTACTTTACTGGCTACTCCCACTTATATTCCTAGCATGATAAGTGTACGCTCATCACCTCATATTAGTGTAGTGCAGAGTGTTTATCAGAAGGACGCTCTTCGTGTGAGGTTTTCCCTCATTAGGCGACAAACCGTGTAATAAATTTAGCACCATATCTATGAATTTGTATTTGTTGTTTTCCACTAGCGTGGTGCGATGAGTCGTGGAAAAAGAATTGTAGACCTTGCACTTTTGAAGTTTGATCAAGAGAAAAATAAAGGTAAGCATTTAATTTTTTTTAGTTATCCGTACGAATTTGGTGAAAATCGAAATTTTGTCGAAGCTATACGATGTGTTTTTTAGTTTGAGTTTATCTGTCTGTTTGTTTTTCACCGTAAATATATGTAACAATTCTTGTTTTTTTTGTCATTATAGTATTATATTAGGTAATAATTTTTCTTCAGATCAAAATGAACATCTTCAACCCCTCGGAGATGATAATGGGAGATTAGATGGTTCAGAAAGTGACGCAGAAAGTGATCACAGTCTTCACAACACAGACCAATTAGATCACGAAAATGAAAAAATTGCCGATCAAGGAAGTGTGGCTGAAAATGAGGAAATAATAATTGATGTCTTAGATGAAATCTTTTTTCAGAACGCTCCAATTTATGTTGGCAAAGACAAAGTAACTAAATGGTTGAAGCACGCTCCTGTTATTAGAGGTCGTACAAGGAGACATAATTTGGTAACACATTTGCCAGGTGTGAAAGGTCAAGTACGAAATGCAAAACTACCGCTAGAATGTTGGAAACTTTTTTTTCCTGACGAATCAATTCAAGAAGTGGTCGATTGCACTAATGAATATCTTCGAATAAAGCGTACAAAATATAGCCGTGAAAGGGATTGTAGTAATACTAACTTTGATGAACTAAGGGCTCTTTTGGGTCTAAGAAAAATAGCCATGTAAATATTTGTGAACTCTGGACAGATGACGGAACAGCTCCTGAATGTTTTCGAGCAACAATGTCTCAATGAAGATTTTATACTCTACTGAGTGCTCTACGATTCGACAGCATTGACGACAGAGATGTTCGCAAAGCTTCGGACAATTTGGCTCCCATTAGGAAACAGTTTGATGGTTTCATTCAGTTTTGTAAATCAAATTACACAATTGGTGAATACGGAACTGTGGCTGAGATGCTTGAGGCGTTTCGAGGTCGTTGTAAATTCCGGCAATATATTGCTGACAAGCCGGCAAAATACGGAATTAAAATGTATGCTTTAGTTGACTCTAGATCGTTTTACACCTCCAATTTGGAAATTTATGCAGGAAAACAGCCTTATGGTCAATATAAAGTAGGAAATACAGCCTTTGGGGCAGTGAAGAGGATTATAGAGCCAATTCTTAATACCGGTAAAAACGTTACCATGGACAACTATTTCACTTCCGTTCCACTGGCTAAAGAGCTTAAAATCAACCACAATATTACCATTGTTGGCGCGTTGAGAAAAAATAAGCGTGAAATACCCCTTCAATTCTCAAATATTAAGGAACGGCCCTATTTGAGTAGTATGTTTGCCTTTTCAAAATAAAGTGTATTGGTTTCATACGTTCCTCGGAAGAAGAAGAAAAAGAATGTACTTCTTTTGTCCACCATGCACGATGACGATGCCATAGATGAAGATACAGGTGACCAAGTTAAACCAGAAATTATAACCTTTCATAATTTAACTAAAGGTGCAGTTGACGTAGTTGACGATATGAAAACATTGTACTTGGTTGCTAGAGTAAGTTGTAGATGGCCACTTACGATATATTTTTCAATGCTAAACATTGGCGGCGTCAATAGTTATATAATACATAAGGCGAATAACATTAACGATCCTATACCACCTAGACGTGCATATCTGAAAGAACTTGCTCTTTCTTTAATAAAACCTCACCTTATAAATCGGTCCCAGATTCCAAGCTTACCTTGCAGCCTACGAATGTCTATTAGAAAAACAGCAAAATTACCAACACCAGAAGTAAGACAACCAGAAAATACCAATGAAAGCTTTTGTACCTTCTGTCCTCGTCGAAAGAACAGAAAAGTCAAGAAAGTATGCAGAACTTGCCAGCGACTGATTTGCCCAGAACATACAATTTTTTCATGTCCGACCTGTGCTATGGGCATGGAATCTGATGAAGATTTATAAACATTATTCTTCTGTAACTTATGATAATATTGACTGTGCAATTTACAAATATAACTCATATTTTTCAAAAGAAATCCATTTTATTTCCTAAAATTTTGTACATGAGAGAAACTCTCACGCGCGACTAATGATGGGATTTTATGCATAGCGACTAATGCCGGGTTAAAGAAAATATCGAGATAACAGGTCGTTATTTCCGTATTCTGATCATTTGGCGAGATTTCCATTTCCTTTGATAGAGCTATTGTGGAAGCACGATATATGAAGAAGATCATAAAAACTTTGAAGCTATACAGAACGTCATTTACAAAGATTTCCGATACAACGAGTGAAATTTTAATCAAAGAAAATCCAGGCATGAATCAAGTAGGAAGCAATCTACAAGTTTTAGAACAGAAAATGGATATTATAACTCAGATTAAAAATACCTCGATTTATTACTTGAGCAAGATTCAGAATATATTGATTACATGTGTAAATCTTCATCTCTAAAGATGAAAATTGGAATGCATCCGGTTAGTTCAACAGCCGTAGATTAATTAGATAAAAATACTCCAAGTACCTCATCTTGTACTCAAAATTACTGCAAATCATAATTGAAGTATTCTCACAGAGAATTCAGAAAATTTGACAGTGATCAAAGACTCCCTAATGAAAAGGAATTATAATTTTTAAGCCAAGCAACCATTCGTATTTAGTTGTAAAAGCTAATATTGGGATGGACTTTTTTATTAATTAAAGCAATATACAAAATCTACAATTTACTAGACAAGTTTTTTTAAATTATGCCTATATTGTTTTTACTTAAATAAACAAATAAAAACAGTCACACAAAGTTCAAACACTTTTTGAAACCTGTTATTTTATTTTGGCTTAAAAGTAGGATAGGTTGTTTCAAAAAGTTGTTTAAAGCTTTCATCCGTTTTTATTAACCAGGATAGTTTATTAAAAGACGAATGTCGACAAATAGTTCCAAAAATTTAATATAAAATTTTGTTTATAAAATAGTACAGGTGAGTTTCTTTATTTCCTTGTCAAACTTAAGATAAGAATAATTTATTGATAATAACATGTGCTAACAAATATGATACAATATAATGGATTCCACTAATTTTTTTCCGATATACATTCTGTATTTTGTAGTGTATTTGTCATCCAAGGGGCGATCTTCGTGTTTTCCCTTTTACATTTTTTTGTACATGTACAGTCGTCTATATATTTCTGAAGTGTTTCAATGAAAGTTTTTGTTGCATAGTTAGGATCTGGATTAAAGTATAAGAAATCCCAAGATTTTTGTCTGATTGTATTTTTAAGTTTTGTTTCATGTATTTCACTATTCCTCGTTCCTTGGGGCATTCGGTCTTTTCCAGTACTATCTGTAGAATTGTTGAGAAATGATCTGTAATGTCGGTTTGCAATACTAGGGACAGTATTTGATCGAGTACGTTGAATCTGGATTTTAAAAATATGGGTCGAATGTCGATTAACTGGAAGTTTTTCATATAACGTTTTCACATTATTTTCAAACGATACTTGCAGATTATTCGGAATTCTTTGTGTTTTCAAGAAAGTTCCAACGCTTTCAATTAAAGTGTTGATTTTTAAATTTAATTGAGATATTTCACCTATCATTAACCTTTCAAATTATAAAATATGATTAAATATAAAAATTAATTGAAATTATTTAGTTTAGTGACCTTGATCATCAAGTTTATCTATTTGTGGTGATAATTTATCTCTTTTGTGAAGTGTTCATCTGATTCCACGGCCACAAAGTTTTGACTCTAAAAAAATTAGAAAAGGGTACATTATAAAATTAAGTATTTTTATACTAAAAGTCAAATTTAATATGCAAACTTTAGGTTATTATAAATTATGATTTAACTTAAGAAACAAATTACCTCAAGGAACACCAAATCTCGCCATATCATTTGAATCTTTATTCTCAAGGGAAATTCCTTCAGCTTCAGACCTCATAGTTTCGGCAATAGATTCCACTTGAATCTCTGGAGAAGTACTACCCGATTTAATGTTCCCCGACTTTTTATACAAACTGAAAAATATATTATTTGCACAAAACATTCCAATTAATTTCTTAAAATACTTACAATTTGTTTGTGGTGTAGGTTTAAAAACAGGATAAATGTTACGATTTAATGGGGGACTCTCGTCTGAATCAGAACTAGAGAGATGGGACATATACGTTGTATTTTTTTTCCGTATCCTTGATCCCCGTCCTTTGTAAATATCGGAACTAGACGAATGGTCTGTTGTCGTTAGTAACCTTTCAAGCAAATAGATGGCGTTAAAAATGCAGTTTAGCAGTGCCTATAAAAGATTGCAGGTCATGTTTTGTATTGTAATATTTATGACATTACATTACTGACAGTTCTTATTCAACCGACTAGATTATATCTAGTCATTGCCGTAGAACACTGAAGTAATCGATTCTTTCAAATGCACTTCAACACCCTCCCTATTTGAAATAAGTCGTTGACCTCTAATACAGTTGAGAAATTTCACTTTTTCCAATGACTTCGTAAATGAATCTGCTAACATAAAATTTGTGGGCACGTACTTAAGCGATATAATACCATTATCAATTTTCTCCTTCAAGAAATGATATCTCACATCAATATGCTTCGTACGAGCTTGATAAGCACCATTTAATACCAAGTTCTGAGCTCCTTGATTGTTGACATATAATAAAGTTGACTTCGTACCTAAATTGAGTTTATAGCTTAAACCTCTAAACCACAAAGCTTCTTGTACAGCAGATGCCATAGCCATATACTCTGCTTCTGTTGTGCTTAAGGCTGCTTCTTACTATTCCAAGAAATTGAAGAACAATTTTTCAAGAAAATATATCCGGAGATTGAACTCCTATCGTTTAGATCACTGCCCCAATCCGCGTCACAGTAGCCAATAATATCCGAATCACCAGCTTTCTCGCCACTGAATTCTAAGCGGTAGTGTACGGTTCCCTTCAAATAACAAAAAATTCGTTCAACTGCACACCAATGTGCTGGTCCAGGAATTTGGTTGAAACAGCTGATTGCGTAACTTATATCAGGTCTCGATATCTGTGATGCAAATAACAAACTGCCAACTGCTTCTTGATATGGAATATTCTCCATCTGTTTCTTCCCTTCTTCGTTGATTGGTGATTAATCTTTTAGTAACTTCTCACCTTTACACATTGGAGTATCAACTGGATTGCTTTGATCCATATTAAATTTTTTTAAAACCTTTTTTAAATAACCTTCTCGGTCAATCCAAAGCTTTTTATTGACTCTATCCCCGGTTACCTGAAATCCTAATATCTTTCTGGCTGGTCCGAAATCTTTCATTTCAAAGTTCTTCATCAACTGAGCTTTTATTTTTTTCGCCTCAGTATTATTGGACAAAATGATCATATCATCTACATAAACAACTATGATCAGTATTGAATTAATTGAAATTTTATGGTACATGCAAGGATCAGTTCGGGATTGATCCATTCCAATTTGTTTGAAGAATGAGTCCAACTTTTGGTTTCACACGACTTGCTTGTTTGAGACCATATCATTATTATTTTAAACGAAAAATTTGATTTGTGTTATCATAACCTACTAGCGGGGTCGTATATATCTCTTTTGATATGTCACCTTGCAGAAACGCAGTAACTACATTCATATGGTCAATATCGAGGTTATTTTCTGCTGCTAGTGCAAGTAGGTACATAAATTGCATTCTTTTTCTGCATTGCTGAACCAGACGGAACCATTATTTTGTGATAGAACTAAATCCATTTTAAACAGATTATTTTCTAACCTAGCTATGAGTTTGTTATTACCATTGGTTGCATTCAGGGAACAGCAGCGCTGCAGCACTTTCTTGAAGCAGTTGACTGAACGTACGATATTCGGCGTAGTTTGCTGCAGCGGTAAAGCATATATTTTTTACTCTTTAACGCTGGAAATTCAAAACTGTAAATTAAAGCGGAGTTGAAAAAATAAATTGAAAAATGGATTTGGATCATTTGAGTATGGGCGATAGTTTCATTCCTATAGAAATGGATGGCCACCTTTTATATTTTCTCCAGCATCTTCTAGGGGTGCTCCCATATCTTCAACCACGTGAGCAATAATGTGGTTAAGGTTATTAACATTCTTAAATACAATGTCCTCGTCTTCATCCTCTAGTATTTCATGCAAATTCATCATTTTCCACTCAGTAAACAAAGGTAATCTGTGGTGAAAAAATGTAGTATTGAAGGTTATGGCAATAAAGCGCGAAACTTCCTGTCATTTTCTAACTTGACCATTCAATAACCGACAGAATAACTGCGCTGCAGCACTTTATGGCTGAATGTTCCCCGAATGCAACCATTGTAAATTTTAGCTCCATTAGAGTTAAAGATTACAGTGCTACCTCTACTCACTATTTGACTAACTGACAATAAATTCATTTTTAATTCGGAAACAAAATATACATCATGTACTTTAATGGTTGAATGTTTGTTTTTACCAACTGATCGAGAAAGATTGGCGTCACCGATAGTCTCCGTACACATTTCTTCATTATTTGCAGTGGTAACAGCAAACTTTGCGGACTGCACTGCGAACACTAATAATAATGCAGAGTCAGATTGTTTTGACCTTTCATCTCCGGTATCCGATGTTATATCTACAGGATCTTTTTCATTGTCGCACTGGCTTGCAAAATGTCCATACTCGTTACAGTTAAAACAACGTACTCCTTTTTTGTTTTTCTTCACATTCTGCTTAGCTTTGTTAAACCTTGAAACACTGGCACCATACTTGGCCACTGACTTGTTTTCACAACTCGCAGCTACTGATATATCCTGAAGCAACTCGGTTTTGATCGAGTCTGCTGTTACTGGAGTGCCTGAACTTTCGATACCCATTATCATTGGCTTATACGTTTCGGGTAGACCAGCTAACAAAATTGTACCTATCCATTCGTCACTAACTGTTGAGCCAATATTTGACTTTGAGCGACAGTTACAACGGTGTTAACATATCCCTCAACAGAATCACAATTTTCCAGAGTTGTTGTTATCAGTATACGTAGTAAACCAACACGTCTTGTAAAACCTGAATCTTGGAAGGCAGCTACTAAATCGTCCCATGCTTTTTTTGGCAGTTTTTGTGTTCTGAACATGGACATAATTCAGCGGATCAACGAGAAGTATGATTTGCGACCTGGCCTTAGTGTTTTTTTGACATCGGTATCCGTACCAAGTACTGAATACCACAATTGCTCGTGCTCTAAATAAGTTTGTACGGCGAACTTCCATGTATCGTAATTCTCACGACCTTCAAGCCTTTTAATGGATGGCATCTGATACGACGACATGTTTCAGAGTTCGGAAACGTATTTAACACTTTTCCACACTATTCTGAAAGCCTGTTTTCTGGGCCCATAACCTATAGTTGTAAAAGCAAATATTGGAATGGATATTCCTTTTTACTTGGTATGATTATATACCTTTTTATTATTTAAAGCAATATACATACTCTACAATCTACTAGACAATTATTTTATATTCTTATATTTATGACATTACATTACTGACAGTTCTTATTCAACCGACTAGATTATATCTAGTCAACGCCATAGAACACTAAAGTAGTAGATTATTTCAAATTTACTTCAACATCGTAAATCACAAGCACGTCAAATTGTTGAGAGCCATTCACCTGTTATGTTCTCATGGTTCACATAGTTAGATTATTTGTAAAATAAATGTTATAGGAATTGAAGTTTATTTGAAAATTTTTTGCTCTAGTAAAAATCCAATGGAATCAGTTAATTTGAGGTCATTTGATTGAACACAATCAATCAGAGCAACATTATACTGAAAACAGATCCCATGGGCTGTTTTCACTCTATCACGTTGCTATGGATACAATTTGATTATTTATTTCGATTTTGACGTTTCAAATATTTAATATTTCAAAATGTCACGATTTGGTCATAATACTGACGAGATAATTAATGAAATTATAGAAGCTCTGTACTTCTTTTCTATAATTAGCAAATAAATTTCTATCCGAATAACCCTCGAACATTTATAAATGCTCAGAAATTGTATAACAACTTTCTCAAGCTTGTTGCTTATAGGCAACAGACCTCCGCCTGCGTCGTCAGTCTGTTTCTAAGCAACAAGCTTTCGAAATCTGTTATAAATTTTTTTCGAACAATTATCAATGTCCTTGGGTTATTACTACTGACAATTTAACTCATGTATTTATTTAATCGTGTCTGAACTACAAATATATATAACTATAAATGTTCATATATCACTTCAGTGTCTGGCGCATATCACAGCATTTTCATTGCACGTCCATAGGTCCCGGAGGGTACATGGGGCTTGTAGGGATTGGCACGACAGGAGGTGTTCCATTGACTGGGCTTCTCCGCATTCACATGCTGCCTTTTCCACGTATCCCCACTTCACGAAGTTGGTCTTGCATCTCCCCATTTGGCACCGGAGTCGGTTGAGGGTCTTCCAGGTACCCCAGTCTAGGTCCGAACCTGCAGGAAGTTTTTCTTTTGGATTCCAGGTTGGAGTGTCGTGGTCTATTAGGCACTGTTCCCATCTTGCTTTTTTGGTGGCAGTTTTAGAGGCTGTGTAGATTGTATAAAGTCTCGCCTAGATTTTAGTCTGGCCGCTACCGGTATATGTTGATACAGTGGATGTCTGGTGTCGTCGCATTGTCTGTTTCGTTCGGCCATGGCTAGGGTTTCCCTCCGTATTTGTGGGGGTGCGATTCCGGCTAGCATGTAGAGTTGGTCAAGGTTGGTGGGTTTTAAACATCCCGTTATTAATCTACACGTGTCGTTCATGTATAAAAATCGCATATGCCACAGTGCAATTGTCACTTTGACAGCGGTAAAAGTTAGCTTTAACTTTTACAGCGACAAATACACTAGTGGTTTTTTCACTTATTCATTTGTTCATCGATTATCGCGGTGTTGATTACCAGAATAAATAGTTTGGCATATTTGTCAACAACTTATTGAATTTTCGAGAGCTAACAATGAGTCGATTCGGTGTGTCTACGAACGCCGAAATTGGTCAAATTGTACATTAAAATAAAAATGTGTTCATTTTTAATGTTTCATAAATAAAGTTTGCATTGATATGTTTCCAAATTTCTCATTCATTAAATTGTCCTGCCGAATTACACTCGAGGTTTGTATTGATATTGGGTAAATTTGTGTTGTTCAAATTCTAAACTGTTTCCTTTAGCAACTGTCAACCTAAAAACACTCCACCTTAGGTGTCGTGTTTTTAATAGTTGAGAGTTATTCTCGTCAAATTGCTAGGAAACAGTTTCTCACTAAACAACCCAAATTTACCCGATAAAATACAAACCAGTTGTGCAATTATAAGTGACAATTGAATGACAAAATACCAGTCAATATGACATTCAATAGAAACAATATCTAGAGCGAAACATACATGACACTTCCTTTTGTCGAATGATTCAAAGGTTCAATATTTGAGTTTGTCGAGGCAATTCTGAACATTCAGTTGTGACATGTCTGGGAGAGACATCTCTTGGGGTGACATCTCTTGGTGTGACATCTCTTGGTGTGACATCTCTTGGTGTGACCCCTCTTGGTGTGACATCTCTAGTTGTGACATGTCCTGCTACTTACTCTTCATTTGGAGAAATACAATTACTTGTAGATGGACTATTGCGAACTCCATAAAAACTGTGATTACCGGAAATAGAATTTTCAAAACTAAGTAAGTAATCATCATCTTCCTCTGCTGACTAATGCGTTGTACTTTGAGTGGTATCATGTGTGTCATCTGCAGTTGAATTCACGACGTCAACTGCATGCTTAGCATATGGAGCCCTATTTAAATTAGTAGAAATTGGTGGACATGATGATTCCGAGTAATTAGTTGATCGTAATTGATATACATGTCTGATAATCTTCTGTCCATCATCTAGAATTACATAATTTAAGATGCCCTTTTCACCGAAAACTGTACCAAATCTTCACTTTTGATTGCCTTTGTAAAATCTTGATTGAACACTCTGAAATTAGCGAGAAATTGGTCACAAAGCTTTGAAGAAAAAGGGACAATGAAGATCGATAATGGGACATACCTTCTTGAGAATGTATCAAATAAGACTTCATATCATATAATTAGTTCTACGCGATAGTTATACTAGAACTAGAAAAATAAAAATTCCGGGATATTTATTGAAGTTTGATATTCCCGATAACTGCAAGTCAATGAATTTCAAACATAGATACCAGAAGTACATCATTGTACGGAGTAGTTGGTGAGACAGGATCTTGAGAAAAAGACATTTTCACAATAATCTGACAGTGACAGTCAAGTGATCATGCCGGCTAAGCTCGCATAGCAGATTTTGGCTGTAATGACGATACTGAGAGCGGGACTAAAATGAAACTTGACAAAAAGTACAGTAATTTGCCAGAGTAGGCGAACGAGCAAAATTTTGGTTAGTTGTCTGTGAAGTAGTCTCAACGAGCATGTTAATAATAATATCACACCAACAAATACAGTGTGTAGTATATTTGATAAGCTGGTTATTCACAGTTTAGCGTTTTTAACGGTTCTTGTGAACACATACTTACTTTTAATATTTGTCGCGAAAGTTTCTTTACTTGTCATAATAATTTTCTGCGTTGTCATTAATTATCTTGAATTATGTCGAATAAAGTTTGTGTATTGAGAGTTCAATTATTTCTGTTCAGATCACAGTGTTCTATCAAGAAGATTCAGCAACTTCAGTATAAATATTATGTTTCTGCGAAGACTGGAAAACGCAACCTCAGTTTATGAAAACTATCAACAATTTTTATTGATTAAAAAAGGTCGCAGGAATTCTGAAACCATTAAGACTGTTTATAATCCAATGGTATCTATTGTGCCATTTTACTTTAAATTAATAATTGGAAACATTCAAAAATGTGAAATATTCTCAAAACGTTAGGAACCACGTTACAAATATCTTCTATCATATTCTACTTCTCTGAAAATCCTAAAATGAATAAAAATTCTGCTCCTAACAAAAAGATCTTTCAAATTGTTTTTTTTTCAACAATTTTACATAAAACATTTTGAAAGTGGATATAACACTTGAAAACTCACAAAACACATTTAGGTAATTAGAAAGTGGAGTCAAATATTTGTTATTTGGAAAACTGCTAAGACCGCTAATACGAAATGTGCTTTTTCTTTGCAATCGTCTAAAGTAATTCTCCAATTTCACCCTACCAATGATAGAAAAATCTCCAATCTTTCAGTAAAATAAGTAAATTTCCAAACTTTAATGAATTTTGAAAACGGAGAAATATCGAAACGTATTTCAGAATTTGGGAAACACATTTCAGTAATCGGTTTTTGGAAACTCCCAACGCTGAAAACCAACATACCTAATCGCCAAGGATCAACCAACAAAGATCATATTTCCTTTCAAACGCTTACTCCTGTTATTTGTGATTATATTTCCATGTACAGCTGACGCGATTCCAAACCCTATTATTTTGGTTGAACCTGACCTGACATACAGATTACATAGCTGTTATCGCTCTAATGAATCATTATTAAAATCAATTACAGTTGACGTAAAACATCACCAAAATACCACTGAAAATTATGCAGCTCATTACAACTTAATTGATTTTGGTTACGAAGCTCTACATCTACCTCCTTAAATTTCAACAGATCCAACACTAATCTGATTTTTAATTACCTGAAAACATCTCTGCCAAGTTCTCCCGTGTACTTGTACCGTTTGAAATATTTGGAAGCTTCCGTGCACCTAATTGATGTGAGAATGTTCCTATAATTGGATTTGCTAACAATATGATATAAGTAGCTTACAGAAAAATTAACAAAAGCATTAAAAGTACGAAATATGGAGTGGTATTACTTCGATTGTTGGAAACTGATTAACTTGAACGTGGATCAAATTGATAAAAGCAACTGAATCCTGGGCACTTGGTTCACTATCTGTATTAGTTATAAATAAATAAAAATTTATCAATATGTGATGATGACAATCATTACAATAGAACTTGATTGTGTGTGAATAATTTCCCATGTTTTTTCTACAAACTGTTAGTGAGTAATGTAATCAAATTATCTGTTTCTATTTGTATCACGCCAGTTTGAATGAAAATCGTTTTAAACATAGAATCAACAAAATTGGCGTATTTGTTGATTTAGAATCCAAATTTTGTGGTTTGAAGTTTAAAAGGAAATGTTTATTCGATAATTCAATTCGAAATGAAGTCGTTAGGCAGTTTATAAACGCGTTCACAAATTATGATATTTATAGCCATAATTTATTTTAAGATGCAACCAATTGAACACTATCCGTGCATGTCTGTGAATTCCATTATTAACGGTTATTACCTCAGCTGTTACGGAATATTTATAGACCAATTTGATGTAGAGCATATTCTGATTAATGCGTTGAAAATTACGTTTTACCGTACACATCATAAGCGTCATTTCTACTTCAACCGTAATTATTGAATGATAATTGGTTTGAGTATATCTACTCCAAACGGTTTTATATTTAACCAAACAGTTCGGTTATATAAATTGTAACAGGAAGTTGACAATTGGGTAATGAATGAAGATACGTAAAATTCTCATTGCAACATTACATATCGCTATGTTTCCTCTCATTTCCGCGAATATTACTTATCGCGAGGTATACAGAAATAACCTGAAACTCTGGATAAATCCCCTAGTAATACGACTAATAAAACACAAACGTCGTCTTTGGCGTAAATATAAACACACAGGGATTCTTAGTGTTTTTCAGAACCACCCCATATTTTCTAATTCCTAACAACTATCTCTTAAAACTCAAAGTCAAACTTTTGAAGAAAATATTATTGCTAGTGGTAACAAGAAAAAGTTCTCAAAAATCGGACCACACTCTATTCGCTTTCGACAAAGAATCGTCTGAAACTCTTGCTTCAACATTTTCCCAAGTTTTTACTAGAGAAACTAAGAACGATAACCTCCCATGCATTAACTGTCTTCGTGTAGTGCATCTTTGGAACAAGTGGTATTTATTAACAGAGGACCGTGTTAAGCAACAATTATTAAAACTTCGCTTCCTAGTTTAGACGGCATAACTCCTACATTGTTGAAAAGTTGTGCGAACACCCTTGCACTACCGTTATCTTTACTTATGCGTACTTCATATATTCTAAGCTCTTTACCTCTCAGTTGGAAATTATCATCTATCACCCCTATTTTTGAATAAGGTAACAAATTGGACTCAAACAACTATCGCCCAATAAGTTTGTTGCCAATAGTCAGTAAGGTTATGGAAGCCATGGTTTCAGAAGAGATGACCAGGTTTCTTTTTGAGGAAAAGTTTATTCCAACAAAACATGATTTTGTCCCAGGCCGCCTCACGATAACCAACCTACTACACTTGTCAATGATTGGACAATATCCCTTAACAACTTGCAGCCTGTTGATATTATTTATTTGGACTTTTTCATAGCCTTTGATCGTGTACCTCAGCTGAGACTTCTTCACAAACTTCACCACTTCAGCATCTGAGGCACTCTCTTACTCTGGATTGAGAATTTCCTTACATATCGATACAATGAAGTTATAGTCAGCATAATTCTCTCACAAGATAGACCAGTGGAAAGTGGAGTACCACAAGGCTCAGTACTTAGCCATTTGCTTATTACCGTTTACATCAGTGATCTTATTTACTACTTCTCAAGCAAAATATCTTTCTATGCTGATGACATAAAAATATATGCTAATCAAATCAACAACCAGCGAATTCTCCAGAAAGATTTGGAGTCTATCTCAGGGTGGTGCTTTGAATGGTTAATATAATACCCTTGAATACTGATAACCCTATTGTGCCGTACTTTATCAACGGACCACCTTTGAATTTTGTATTCTCTCACAACGATCTAGGAGTCATTGTAAACAATCGGCTAAGCTGGTCTGATCATATTACATCTGTGTAAACGGGCCAACACTTGACTGTATCTTATTCGGAGGTGCTTTTCAAAAGTTTCGTTTCAATCGTTTTGCAGTTTGTACACTACTTACGTGAGTCCCATTCTAGAATACGCTGGGCCAACATGGTATCCAGACCTTGCTAGAGACAAAACCCTATTGGAAAACATTCAAAGAAAAGCTACACGGATCCTATTTGATCTGAGACGACCCTCCTATACAGAAAGGATGTCTATGGTCAACTTAACTTCCTTAGAACTTCGTCGACATCGTGGAGGCATATTAACCACATTTTAGATACTAAAGTACAATTTCGAAAAATTAGACAACATGTTCATTCTTAATCGAGATATTCGCCTTAGTGGTCCTTTGTTGTTAGGCAGAGACGGAATTTTTATCACATAGAATATGATTTGGATGGTGATAAGATTTCTACACTTTCGACAAATACTTTCAAAAATTGACTTGACCGAATGATCTTAAACTGAATATCTTTTATTATTACTTTTCCGCCCAACCTTTCTATATGCGAGAAAAGCATTGGTTTACCCCAAAAAAAGTTTGAATTTTGAAATTTTTTTTTGAGTTATTTTTACGTTTTCCATCAACAACAACACGAAAAAACGGTTTTTAGAAAAAAATCCTGTGTGTATGTCGTCGTCGTCGTTGTCGTCGGCCACTTTTCCTTACATGTCTTGTTAGCACGATACAGTCTCCGGAGTGCAATAAGTCAGCAATTTTATGATTGAATATTGTTAAGGACATGTCACAGATGATACCTATTGATTTTCAGCTCACCAGAGCCAGTGCAACGGGTGCTATGGTACCTGAAGTACGATATTTTGTCATTTTTTGAGAAATATCAGTTTGTTAGAACGATACAGCCTCCGGAGTTCAACAACTCACCAATTTTATGACTAAATATTATTCAGGTCATCTCACAGATGAACTCTATTGATTTTTAGCTCACCAGAGCTAATACAACAGGTACTACAGTACTTTAAGTACGATATTTAGTCATTTTTTGAGGAATTTCAGTTTGTTAGCACGATACAGCCTCCGGAGTTCAACAAGTCACCAATTTTATGATTAAATATTATTCAGGTCATCTCACAGATGAACCCTATTGATTTTCATCTCACCAGAGCCAATACAACAGGTACTACAGAACTTTAAGTACGATATTTTTGTCATTTTTGATGAAGTTTCAGTTTGTTGGCACGATACAGCCTCCAGAGTATATACAAGTGACCGATTTTATGATTGGATACTATTCAGAGCGTCTCAAAGATGAACTCGATTGATATTCAGCTCTCTAAAGCCAGTACAACGGGTGCTATGGTACTTGAAGTAACAAATTTTTGTGATTTTTGCAGAATGTTGAGTTTGTTAGCACGATACAGCCTCCAGAGAGTATACGATTGATCAATTTAATGATAGAATATTATTCAGGGTGTTTCACAGATGTACCCTATTGATTTTCAGTTGACTAGAGCGAGTAAAGCGGGTCCTATAACTCCAGATATACTACATATTTGGAGAAATTTCGGTTTGTTAGCACGATACATCCCCCGAAGTGTATAGAAGTAACAATTGTATGATAGAATATTGTTCAGCGCCACAGATGAGGAAATAGTTATTTGTAAAATAAGTGTCACAATGATTCATTTTGTAGTACGAGTGAAGTTTGCGCAACGAACCGCGAAGCGGTGAGTTGCGCAAAACACGAGTACTACAGAAAGTCATTGTGGCACAAGATTTTTTTTAATTCGCATTTATTTAATTTTCTAAATAAAATAGAATTACATATAATCCCTGTTTTTGGACTAGGAGTGGTTTGAATTTAAGTTGGCAATTCTGTAGATTCCTGATTTGTCAGATCACAAATGGTTTTTTTGATTGACCATTGTCTGCCACTGTTAAGTTTTCAGGTACCCTTCCTAAAAAAATCATAGTCTGTAATGGTATTCAAGAAATCTTTAACATTTTTAATAACTATAACCGTAACCTACAGTTTACAGTAGGAAAGGAGACCGATAACAAGGTCTCTTTTCTTGACATGAAAATCATTAGAACCTCTGAGATAACACATTAATCATAAAATAGCACAGAAAATCAATGTGCAGTAACAGGTTCATAAAATACCACTCGTATCATCTTCAAAAAATAGAAACCAGCTTGATTGTAGCCCGTAAGTCCCAAGTTTGCAAAGTATCCCATAATCTAAAGAAGGAGAAGAACAACTCAGACAGATATTTGTTGAGGATTTTTGTCCATTGCCATTAGTAAATAAACTTCTTTTCAGCAATACATATTTTGGTCAAACTTCCAGTCCATTACCGTATATTGAGGAACTAACACCCAAGCTTATTATTATTTAAAAAAATGGAAACATAAAAATAGCTAAAAAATATTTCTATTGTAAAATCATTGTACTCTAAACCGAAAACGAAAGTACCAACAATGGAGAAATCTGATGTGGTTCACAAGGCGAGAAAAGTATTGGTTTACCCCAAACAAAGTTGGAATTTTGAAAAAATTATTATTTTTACGTTTTCCAACAAAAACACGATAAAACGGGTTTTAGAAAAAAATCCTGTGTGTATGTCGTCGTCGTTGTCGTGGGCCACTTTTCGTAACATGTCTTGTTAGCACGATACATCCTCCGTGCAACAAGTCACAAATTTTATGATTGAATATTGTTAAGAACATGTCACAGATGAACCGTATTGATTTTCAGCTCACCAAAGCCAGTACAAGGGGTGCTATGGTACTTGAAGTACGAAATTTTTGGTCATTTCTTGAGAAATTTCAGTATTTTAGGACGATACAGCCTCTGGAATTCAACAAGTCACCAATTTTATGAATGAATATTATCCAGGACATCAGACAGATGAACAATTTTGATATTCAGCTCACCAGATCCAGTACAACAGGTGCTATAGTACTTTAAGTTCTATATTTTTGTTAGTGTTTTTAAATGAAACTCAAGGTCTCTAGTTAATTCCACAATATAATAGACAGAAGTCATTCTGACGATGATATTGATTTATCGATACAATTGTCAATTTTTTAGAATTTTCAATAACTTGTATTATATTGTGGAATTAACTAGAGACCTTGAGTTTCATTTAAAAACACTAATATGAGCATATTCCACGAAGTAAGGGTCGAGACAGTCAATTTTATATTTTTGTCATTCTCGGGGAAATTTCAGTTTGTTAGGCTCCGGAGTGTATACACGTGACCAATTTCATGATTGAATATTACTCAGAACGTCTGAAAGATGAATCTTATTGATATTCAGCTCACCAACGCCAGTACAACGGGTGCTATGGTACTTGAAGTACCAAATTTTTGTAATTATTGGAGAATTTTCAGTTTATTATTACGATACAGCCTCTAGAGTGTACAGAAAGTGACCACTTTTATGATTGAATATATTTCAAGGTATCTCAAAGATGTACCCTACGGATTTTCAGCTGACTAGAACGAGTACAGCGGGTCCTATAAATCCAGATATACTACATATTTGGTTATTTTTTGAGAAATGTCGGTTTGTTAGCACGATACATCCCCCGAACTGTATACAAGTGACAGTTTTATGATAGATTATTGTTCAGGGCATCTGATAGATGCGGAAAAGTTAGTTTTAATCTTTGAAACCGTTTATTGTTTTGTACAATACGTTAGGAGATTTCAATTATTCCCTCTGCAAACTCAATCTGTAATTTCAATGATAATTCATGAACATTTCTCAATAGTTTATTTATCTATCATTACATAAAGTTGATTTGTTTGTGAGTTATAATTGTTATTTGGAAAATTTGTCAAATTCTGCCAAGTCTTTTTTTAAACAAAAATCACCTCTTTATTATTCAAAGGGATTCAACTCTATACGTCGAATTTAAATAGAAAAGTATTTTGCTGGAAAAATATCATGATTACTGTTATTAATTGGGTCAACTGTCGAATGTAATGTCATCTTAAAAGGAACTGTCCTTCGTTAACTTAAGCTTTATGTCTTTGTAACTGGCCACTGTCTCCGATGCGGACGAGAATAATAATGATTAGGAATTACTGAACTTTCGGAATTGGTTAATTTGTAGACTTTAGGGGCTTCGTTATAGCTGATTGCCTACTCATGGCTCTTCGTTTTTAGGTACCGGTAGATACTGTTAAAAAGGTTTGATAAACTTTACTTCGACAGGCATTGAATTACACTTTATCTAGAGACGTGACAGAAATTGACTTCTTCATGAATCTCTAAAAGTTGCATAATCCGAATCAATTACGTTTGGTGTAGATTCAAATGATAAAATGGATGGCAATTATACTGGAGCCATCATTTTAATGATATTCTCTCGAGCTTAAAACATATCAAAAAATATTTATTAACGACAAACAGTTCTGAAAATAATAATGTTGTGAGCAATTGAGGAATTCAATAATATTATAGTTTTAGATTGAAGGCAAATATTATATACTGACATTATATTCTGCTTTAGGTCAAAGGGAACTGGTGGTTTAATGTATAGAGCTTGCACACTGGATATATATATATATATATATATATATATATATATATATATATATAAATTAATCGATAACATTAAATTAATTTCAGCTAATAGCGACTAATTTTGTATATGCAACCCGAAACTAAGGCTAAATTATTTCACACAGACTTTTTGACTGCTTTGAAACGCCATGTATATTTGTTATTATTTCACATAATTTCCCCGGGAAATAAATATGAACTAAATATCTCCATTTTATAAGTTAAGATTAGGTGATTACGCTGCCTATTCTATCGATCCTCGTCACCATATCCATAGTAATGTGATGGTGTTCCATCTTGTTTGAAAAATATCGTGTTCGCTGGAACTTGAGGGTTTCCCGAATCATGATACGAATTTGCCAAAGTTATATATAGCTAAATAGTTATTGCCATTCAATTTACCCGCAATAAAGGAGGGACCAATTATATGGTTTCCAAAAGATTCGGCCCAAAAATTCACGTTTTGAGAGTATAGTGTGTGTTCATCTCTTACTCAGCGAGGCTTTTCCGTTGAACAGTAGAGGTGATTCTGACGATAACTATGACTCTTGAGTGAAAGTGCACTCATCAGAAAACATAACGTCCTCTAATTGGATGATATTGTTATTCAATATGTCCGTTATTCGTTCAAAAAAATGCTATCAAAATCGTCTTCAATGAGCAGCAGAGCTTATAGGGATGCATTTCAGTTTATCGTAATATGTTTAGTATTTATGTATGGATAACGTTTAATGTTCTGGATGCTTGTTTACTCGATGTAGGTATATAGGTTTTTCTCAAATTCAAGCATCACATCTAATTTGATATCATCACTCACTGCATTGGCAGCTGCTTTTTATCTGCCTCACATCTCCAATCTTGCGAAAATGATTATCTATTTTACTTATTATTGTTCCTTTGGGATATAGGCGGCAGATCCAGAAATTTTTCATTAAATATGTGAGCTACGTCCTATTATGTTCGGATTTTATCTCCGTAATCAGTCACTTCTAAAACTAATATTCCGAAATTAAAACCCAAATTATAACACTGACTAATTATAATAAAATGTGCGATGAAGTTTTAAACAAACTAACATTGGTACGGAAACTGTTAAATATATTTTCAATAGTGTTTTTAAATGAAACTCAAGGTCTCTAGTTAATTCCACAATATAATATTATATTGTGGAATTAACTAGAGACCTTGAGTTTCATTTAAAAACACTAATATGAGCATATTCCACGAAGTAAGGGTCGAGACAGTCAATTTCATATTTTCAATAGTTTTTCTTAATTTCTTATTATTAAGACTTGAACGACAACTTAGTTTTGAGTACATTGTGATAAATTCTGATGTTATTGTAGCAAATTTTGGTAATCAGATAATTTTGTTATTATACGTTAATTTTTGCAATAGACTTGAAAACGATAATATTTTTAATGAATAAAGAAGGGACATTTCAAACGGTATGTTCCCATACTTCTCATTTGAAAAATTGGGGGTTGTACCTGTCATTCGAAATAGGTTGAAGGTAGGGCTAATATTTTCACGATGATACTTTAAATTTGACCTGTTTCTGGATTGTTCTTAATTATGTACATTAAACGAGATAATTAAGTCATTCGGATTTTCCACACTGTTTGTTATCTACTGATAATATTCCAACTTCCAGCATAAAAAATATGCCACGTCTCCATGTCATCAAAACAATTGATTCATATCATCTCAAAAGAGTTCTTGAAAGAATAAGTTTATACTTGTAAGAGGCTTATGTGTACTTCACCCAACAATACCTTTTGTTACTGGAGCATTTGTGAAAAATGTGGATATAATTCAGACCTCAAACATTTTTTGGAGTAATGATGGTGATGCGGAGGATAATACTTCACATTAAAATTTTTCGAGAAACCTACGTTTTCTTTTGTCGACAAATTTGTGTATTCTTGAGATTTGTTGCCAGATTCTTCTCAGATTTTTATATTTTTCGGTGAAGAGGGTAGGATTATTTCGTGAATATCCAAGCAAGAGCTAATTTCGGATTCGTTTTATAAGAACTGCTGTTATTTATATTTAGGGAGTTTTGACAATCTAAGCATGAGCTTTCAACATATAGATTTGAAATAAGAATTGTATTTCTCACAGAGGTTTAAAAAGTTGATCATGGCATAAAGTTATTGCTACGAACTGAACTAGAAGGCCGTTAATATCAATAGATATTTATTTTTTTGGATTTCAGTAAAAAATTGTGTTAGATGGCCACCAACTAGTATTTTTGTGTGAATGTGAACCAGGTTCCGATTTATCCAAAAAAATTGGACAATAATTAATCAATCAATTAAATTAATATAATGGTAATCTTCTTAGAATAATGAAAAACCGTAATTGTGTCTCTGTAAATCAGACAAACAATATTCAACGTTAATTATTCGCATCTTCTAATCTTCACAACTTATACAAAATTTGATTTGATAGCGATTGTCACTTTGACATTTCGGGGGATTCGATTATATCTTATGTATAATTCGCATACAAGTGGAAACATCTGAGACACATTTTGTATATGTATTGCGAATTACATGCTTTTTAATAGTAACCAGTAATGCCAGTAATTACTTCGTAATGTGGCACTTTTATTGGTTCTACCGCGTAATGGCGATAATTACAACGTAACGTCGTGTTATACCAGTAATACCATCGTAATTCCGGGAATACAATTATAATAATACCTGGATTAAAACAATTTTACGATCGAAAATTAATCAATTTGGTTAAGAGAAAAATCGCACAAAAAATTAATTGCGTTCAATATACGCCGCACAAAACAGCAAGGAAAATGGCCAAACAGGACATACGAAAGCATCAAGAGAATCGAATATAGGAGTTGATACAGCAAAACAGAGGTCTAAACATCTTTAAAAAGGAAAACGCATATAAAAAAGAAATGATCAAATTGAGAGACGAACAAGGTAACATAACAGAAGATCGAAGAGAGATACTCAAGATAACAGAGAAGTTCTACACAGGTCTGTACGAACCCAAAATAGACAATGAGGATGTTAGAAGAGCAAACAATGACCCGAAAAACAAGATATGTAACGTTGGCTCCGAGGATCTACCAGAGATTGTAGAGGAAGAAATTGAAAAAGCTTTAAATCAACTAAAAAACGGAAAGGCGGCAGGCGACGATAACATCAAACCGGAAATGTTGAAGGAAGGTGGAAGCCTACTGATAAGGGAGCTTAAATCATTATTTAATACATGCCTAACCGAGGGAAGAATACCACAGGATTGGAACACCGCGATAGTCATACTGATATATAAGAAAGGTGATCCAAGCAACCTAGAAAACTATAGACCAATCAGCCTACTATCACAGATCTACAAGCTTTTTATGAGAATAATAGCAAACCGCCTTGAATACAAACTCGACGCATACCAACCCTATGAGCAGGCGGGCTTCAGGAAAGGCATGAGTACAATAGAACATCTCCACACCGTAAGGACACTGAACGAAAAAGTAACGGAATATAACATCCCATTATGGATCGCCTTAATAGATTTTAGAAAGGCCTTCGACACAGTTGAATTTTGGGCAATCATCAGGTCAATGAAAAATGCAAGAATAGACCAACGATATATTGACATTATACAGACACTAAATGACAACTCAAAAATGAGAGTAAGGCTATATGAAGACACCGAGGAAATCACAATTAAAAGAGGCGTTAGACAAGGAGACATTGCGTCACCCAAATTGTTTACACTGATGTTAGAAGACGTCTTCAAGAGCCTACACTGGGAAGACAGAGGAATTAATATATCGGGAGAAAAACTAAGTAACCTAAGATTTGCTGACGACATTGCCATTTTTGCCCCAAACAGTGAAGAATTACAACACATGCTTATAGAACTACAACAAGAAGCAAGAAAAGTAGGCCTAGAAATGAACATTTCTAAAACCAAATTCATGACAAACCAACGGACAAACATAGAGAGTATAAATGTGCTAGGACAACAGGTAAAGAAGGTGAACTCTTATGTCTACCTAGGTCAAGAGTTAACATTGGGTAAAGCCAATCAAGAACTTGAAATTAACCACAGAATACATCTAGGATGGGCGGTCTACGGGAAGATGCGACACGTCTTCAACTCCAACCTACCCCTCAAACTAAAAACCAAGGTTTACATGGAATGCATTCTCCCAGTAACAACCTACGGATGTGAAACATGGGTCCTAACAAAGAAAATCTTAAATAAATTAAAGATACACCAAAGATCAATAGAACGAAAAATGATAGGAATAACGCTTAAAGACCATAAAACCAATGAGTGGATAAGAAATAGAACCAAGGTAGAGGACATAGTGAGGCGAATAGGCAGTCTTGAATGGAACTGGGCCGGACATGTTGCCCGAAATAAAAACAACTGGAGCGGAAAAATAACAAGATGGAGACCTTGGGGGGAGAAAAGAAGCACCGGCAGACCACAGCAAAGATGGTATGATGACATCAAAAGAACAGCCGGACTTAACTGGAACCAAGTGGCACAGAACAGGGAAAACTGGAAAAATATGAGAGAGGCCTATATCCAAAGGATAGAACACGGCTAGAAGAGAGAGAAGAGATACACCGCACCAAGTGGTTATCGAAATAAATACGATTGTAACAGATGTTGTCAGCATTCAGAATTTTTTCTTAGATATGTCTGATCAATTTTCCCAAAATGAATGCATATATTTTACATAAGGTATCACTTGGCATCATCCTCGAATGTAAAATTTTAGCTTCAATGGGCTTCCTAGGATAACTGGCTTCCAGTATACCGATGCCAATTGTCCACCGCAACTACTATAGCGGAAATCAACAAATACAATGGTAGGTTCTGTTGAATCTATTTAGATGTCAGTTAATAACTTTTTCTCGGTAAACTGCGGTAAATATCAGGAATAATGACAAAGTCGCTTAATATAGCAAGTTATATCGCATACAACAACAAAAGATGGCGGATAACAAAATATGCATATAGTTTTTCCCAAAATTGTCTGAAATTGTCTAGAAAAACAAAATATTAGCTTTTTATCTATTATCGAACTAGTTCTCGGTAAAAAGTGCTAAATATCAGAAAACATGACAAAAATCGATAAATATTGCAAGTTATATCGTATATAACGACAAAAGTTGGTGGATGACAAAAGATGTCGTCATATGTCTTAGAAGCTAATTTTAGAGTGGAGTCCAAATGATCATTTTGATACCCCAGTGAATATTTCAGTTCACGGGTTTACCGCTAAGTGGCGTGCTTCCGACCAAAAAATACTTACTTTATATTAGTGTTTTAAATGAAACTCACGGTTTCTAGTTAATTCCACAATATAATAAAAGTTACATAAAATTCTAAAAAAATGACAATTGTCTCGATGAATCAATATCATCGTCAGAACGACAGAAGTTACATTTTATTTGATGCCTACCTGATGTTTAGTAGTTATTTTTGGCTAGACCAAGAAGTGACCTAACTTGTGATTGACTTAATATATGTTTATAGAAAATAGAAGAAGATGTGATATTACAAATATTGAAGCTTAAATATTATTAGCCCTATGGTGATATCCTGGATATCATGTTTCCAATTAAGATCAGTATAACTGTGCAATGGTATAGAAAACTAGGAAAACTATATTTGCTGATCTTTACAATTATCACTTAAGAAGACAGTTTAATAGTGGAGAACTTCCTAGATTCAACTGTTCATTGACAACTTCATATTGTGGGTTTCTTAAATGTCTTCTAATTTCCAATTCTTCAAGGAAATCCAGTTCTTGTTTTTTTTTCACAAATATGCAGCACTTCTAGTTTTGTGTTAGGTGTCAATGAATGATTGGTGTCAAGTAGATGTTTTGCGTAGTGGGATTTATCTGGTTGTTTTAACCTGTATGCTCGTAAGTGTGAGAAGAAACAAGAACTGGATTTCCTTGAAGAATTGGAAATTAGAAGACATTTAAGAAACCCACAATATGAAGTTGTGAATGGACAGTTAAATCTAGGGAGTTCTCCACTAATAAACTATCTTCTTAAGTGATAATTGTAAAGATCAGCAGATATAGTTTTCCTGGTTTTCTATATCATTGCACAGTTATACTGATCTTAATTGGAAAAATGATATCCAGGATCTCACCATAGGGCTAATAATATCTAAGCTTTAAGTTTTGTAATATCACATCTTCTTCTTCTTTCTATTGACATAAATTAAGTCAATCACAAGCTAGGTCACTTCTTGGTCTAGCCAAAAATAACTACTAAACATCAGGTAGGCATCAAATAAAATGTAACTTCTGTCATTCTGACGATGATATTGATTTATCGAAACAATTGTCATTTTTTTAGAATTTTAAATAACTTTAATTATATTGTAGAATTAACTAGAAACCGTGAGTTTCATTTGAAACACTAATATGAGCAGATTCCACGAAGTAAGGGTTGAGACAGTTAATTTCATTTACTTTATATGTTTTTACCAGCCTCAACTAGTACTCTTGCCTTGACTCGTTGGTGGTTTAATTCGATGTCATTTGACCTCCAAAGGTTGTAGGTTTAACGTATTTTTTGTGTTTAGGTAGATTTATAGTTTATCAATACTAGTTTTCAATGATTGGTTATTATTGCAACTATTTGCATATTTCTACTGGGAAGATATACTTTTACTTAGCCATTCAAAAGAGTCATTATTGGCCCCTTTGTGATGAAAATTGCATAAAGTGCGGCCTAACTGACGGATTTACGAAATTTGAAATCCTAGCACTTTGCCCGCTTGATAGGATAGTCTATGGCTCATAAAAACGTGCTATATGAATATCTCATTTTTAGGCAAATTGGCACTCAACCCCTTTGTTACTTCTGCTCTTCAATTATCAATAACTCAAATGAATTGCAGTACGCAGAGTAAAACTTAACGGTTTTAAAGATTGAAACTAACTCTTCCGCATCTGTGGCCCTAAATAATATTCTATCATAAAATTGTCACTTGTACACTTTGGGGCACGTACCGTCCTAACAAATCGAAATTTCTCCAAAAGTAACCAAAAATGGTGTATATCTGGATTTATAGGACCCGCTGTACTTGCTATAGTCAGTCAATGTCAGTCAAATCAATAGAGTACATCTGTGAGACACCTTGAAAAATATCCAATTATAAAATGGGCTACTTGTATACACTCCGGAGGCTATATCGTACTGACAACCCGACATTTCTCCAAAAAGGACAAAAAATGTGGCACTTCAGATACCATAGCACTCGTTGTACTAGCTCTGGTGAGCTAAAAATCAATAAGGTCCATCCATAAGTCGCCCTGAACAATATTCAATCATAAAATGGGTCACTTGTATACACATTGGAGGCTGTATCGTGCTAACAAACTGAAAATTCTCCAAAAATGACAAAAACTTGGTACCTCAAGTACCATAGCACTCGTTGTACAGGCTTTAATGAGCTGAAAATTAATAGGGTTCATCTCTGAGTTGCCTTGTATAATATCCAATCATAAATTTGGTCACTTGTATATACTCCGGAAGCTGTATCGTGCTAAGAAACTGAAATTTCTCCATAAATGACAAGAATGTCGTACTTAAATTACTTTAGCACCTGTTGTACTGGCTGTGGTGAGCTAAAAATCGATAGAGTTCATCTGTGAGATGTTTAAAATAATATTCAATCATAAAATTGGTGAGTTTTTGCACTCCGGAGGCTGTATCGTGCTAACAAACATAAAATTCTGAAAAAATTACAAAAATGTCGTACTCCAATTACCATATCACTCGTTGTACTTGCTATTGTGAGCTGAAAATCAATAAGGTTCCTGAGATGTCCTGAATAATATTCAATCATAAAATTGGTGACTTGTTGCACTACGGAGGCTGTATCGTGCTAACAAGACATGTAACGAAAAGTGGCCGACGACAACGACGACGACATACACACAGGATTTTTTTTCTAAAAACAGTTTTTTCGTGTCGTTCTTTATGAAAAACGTAAAAATAATTCAAATTTTTTTTTCAAAATTACAACTTTTTGTGGGTACACTAATACTTTTCTCGCATATTAGATAGGTTGGACGGAAAAGTAACAGCATTCATCTGTTTTATGTTTAAAGTTTAAGTTTAAGCTTAAATTTTCAAAAATTGAAACATCTATAATTTCAACATCACAACAGTTCTCTATTCTCAAATACTAAAGTGAAGCATAAAGATTAAAAATACACTGGTAGCAAAAAACTGGGGAACAATAGAAATCTAATATTCAATGTAAAAGCCAAAACACTTACTACAAATGGTAGAAAGGAGAAAATAGATTCAAATGATGGAGAAAAAGCAGCAAGCACTTCAACTCGGGATGTGCTCTTGGGCAGCCAACGCAGTGTTAAAAATCTCAACAGTTTTCTCGTTGAAGACTCGCATGTGCAATACGATTTCATATGTTTATTTGGAACGTGGCAGGCTACTGATATTGAGGTACCAAATCTTATACGTAATAATTACAGTGTTGTTTACTCGAAAGCAATTAGGGAGAAGCCGGTAGGACGTGCGAAGGGAGGCCTAGCCATATTCTACAAAAACAGTTACAGCCCAAGACTCCTGGTGACTTCTCCTTGGTGGCTTATATATCAGTTTACAATGTCTTCTATTCAGTTCATTGTTTGCATTTTGTACATTCCACCGAGAAGTAACTACAGTGAATTATTAGAAACTTTTGGAGTTTCACTTGATGTGATACTGGAAAAATATTCCGGCTGTATAACTTTTATAATTGGAGACTTTAATGGTCGAATCGCAGAACTTAGTGATATCCCTGAAGAGGCTGTAACGAATACTCAGTTTTTTCCTGACATGTTAAGTCACGACAAGATGAGTAATGCTCAAGGTCGCTATCTTCTTGAATTTATGTGTATTAGAAACTTTTCATTAGTAAATGGTCATGTTAATACTGACAGACCTGCAAATTTTACTTTTTGTAATGCCTTGGGGCAAAGTGTTATTGATCTATGTTTCTGTTGTAATGATAAACTAGAATTTGTTGACAAATTTAGTGTACTAGATGATCAATATTTGTCAGACCACTTTCCGGTACTTTTATCTTTCGGCCCTTTAATAAGGAATGAGCCTAACATTGCATTTCCATCCTCATTCACTAGCCTGAAATGGGACAATACTAGAACCATAGATATCATAATGTCAATCCAGCACTTGCCGAAGGTAGGTATGTGTGGAGATGTAGATATTTTATATAATAATCTTTGCTCAAGTATTTGGCACGTAGCAAAATATTTAGGTCTGTTTTCAACGAAAAAAATTAGTAATACAAAAAAACATCCTCGTAACTCTTGGTTTGATGTTGAATGTAAAGAGCTAAAGACTCAAGTAAAAATTAAATTAAGAGAGTGCAAAAAATATGGGTTTCCAGAACCATATAAAACGAATTACATTACTATAAAAAAGAATATAAGCAGCTAATTCTAAAAAAGAAACAAGTGTGTGAAAATAATGTTATGGTTGCTATTTCCAATACTAGAAATCAGTCAGAGTTTTGGAAAACATTAAACTTATTTAGGCGCAGAAATAAGTTCTGTCCGTTATCAATTGCGGAATGGGAGTCATTCTACGACCACTTAACTACAATTAAGGTTAAATTTGATATAAGTTTTTTTGGCGTTGGAAATGAGTTTCTGGATTCACCTGTAACACTCTCAGAACTTGATCAATCCCTGTTGATGTGTAAAGATGGTAAGGCTCCTGGTAGGGATGGCATAACCTATGAGTTTCTGAAACACTTACCACAAAATTGGCGCTTATACATGTGTCACTTATATAATAAAATATTAGAATCAGAAAAAATTCCACTTGGCTGGTGTGACACAATTCTAACAATGCTTCACAAGAAAGGACCCTTAGATGATCCAAACAACTATCGCGGTATATCGCTAATCAATTGCTGCGTTAAAGTATTCACACTTATTTTACTAAATCGTCTGTCCAGTTGGTGTGGAGATAATTCCATCCTTCCAGAAACACAATATGGCTTCCGAAAAGACAGAGGCTCTTTAGATAATATTTTCATTTTAACCTCGATCTTGCAAATCGCTCTTAGACTTCAGCGCAGAGATGTGTTTGCTGTCTTTGTAGACCTCAAAAGAGCATTTGACAGTATAGATCATAAATTTCTTTGGTTGAAAGTTCATGAATTTGGGATTAGTTCTAAACACATTCGGATGCTAAAACAGATATATGATAAAGCAACATTCTCAATCAAGCAACAAAACTTATACAGTAAAAAATACAACATCTCGGAAGGTGTCTTGCAGGGAGAATCACTTAGTCCCCTAATTTTTTCTATTTTCATATCTGACATTGAAGATTATTTTCGCTCAAAAAATCTAAATGAACTTACTATTGACGGCAACAACGACGTATTATTGCTTCAACACGCAGATGATATAGTTATCCTTGGCGACTCTCCAATTAATATAGAGCGAAAACTAAAGATACTTGAGTCTTATTGCTTTGATAAGAAACTTGTAGTCAATACCGACAAAAAAAAGGAATGATATTCTCAAAAAGTGGCCATGTCCATAATTACAATAAAAAATTTCATTATAGTTGATATTGTTTGGAAACAGTAAAGCAGTTTGCTTACTTGGGTGTTGATTTCTTCTCCACAGCCTTGTTTTGCACCATGGCTAAGAATTCTAAAATCAAAGCTAATCGGGCAATTGGAGCAGTAATGGATACATTGTGTCGGTCAAAAATAAATACTTGCGAATCGCGGATCAATCTATATAATTCAATTATTTTATCTTCTCTTTCTTTTGGAATTGTTGTATGGGGTATGCGTTATACTGATATTATGGAGCGTGTACAGGTAAACTTTTTCAAAAAACTCCTAAGTCTGTCAAAGAATACCTCAGATCACATTGTACGCTTGGAAACAAGTTCTGATCATTTGTGAACCGTTGTTTTGAAACATGCCTTACTTTGGTTAAACAAACTCAAAGGAATGAACTCCTCAAGACTTTCAAAAATGTGTTTCAATCGACTTGCTCAGTTATCATCTGATAATAATTCAAAGTATAATTGGGGGACACAACTTAAAGAATGGTTTATTTATGCGCAATGTGAGTTTCTATGGGAAAATTATTTGAGTACAAATGTACGCAGTTTAGATAGACTTATTCTAGTCAAATTTCGAAAACGACTGCTTGATAGTGACATAAACAGAAAGTTTGCTTCTAGTTACTCTTTACTATACTCACACTCACTAGTTGTTAGAATTAGCAGTTATTTGCAAACATCCGCACACATTTATATAACCAGAATAATAGCGCAACTTAGAACCTGTAGTAAAACATTTTGAAAATTGTCTTTTAAAGGAAGTTCTTATATTATTGACAGCACTGAGAATTGCACTGTCTGTAATATAGATTCCCCGGAGTCATTACATCATATGCTTTTTGAATGTCCCATTTACAGCCCTCTAAGAAAAAATAGTTTTTTTTCAGAATGTTCATAATATTGATGATCTGGTACACTACCTCCATATTAACAATACACGAAACGGATTCTTTGAACTTACTAAATTAGTTCATAGTATTATCAGTATATTAAAGCTGTGAGTATTTGCACATGGTGAATGATTGGCTTTATCATGAAGTACATACATATTTTATATTTTGGTTTTTATCTTAACTTTTTTATTAATTTACAAATTAGTTCTATGTCATAATTTATATCGAATTATCTTAATTCCTCTCTTGAAATTTTGTACCGAACCCTTGTGAAAAGATTTATCTTATACACAATAAACTATCTATTTATCTATCTATTCAATGTAAAAAGAGTTTGCTAAAAGTAACATTATGCCTAAAAATTGTGTTTCAAGTCTTTGCTACTTAAAGTCATCGTGTTATTTTGTTTCATTTGAGAGTTACGCGCTCTTAAATCCGTACCAACTGAGAATTGTGTCCCAGTGACGCGGCAATAGATTTCCATCTTAAGGGAGCACACAACGCCTTTCAACAAAATTATTAATGCAGCTAAATGACATTGGAATCATGTTATTTTAAATGTGAAAGTTTGTATGTCTGTAGTCTTGAATAATTTGCAAAAAAATGTTTGAAATTGGTCGAAATATTAATATCTAGGTGCCAAATTAATATATCTACAGCTACAACCTCCGATCTCGTTGAACCCCCATAGATTTGGATGAAAATTTGGGATTGAGTATGTTTTACCCTCTACTTCAAAAGTGCTCGTCTTGCAGTTCTTGCATTTTATGGGTGAAATCCACCCCTTTTGTTAAAAATGGAAAAAATGCAGATTTAACCATTCTGGCTTGAGTAATTGTGTTTAAATAGATAAAATGAATGTTTTTAAATATTTATATGCTTGATTTATGATTTTAATTAATTTTTCAACCCCTTTACCAACCAAATCGAAAATCAAGAAAAAAAGTTATTTGTATTTCTGATTTTAAAATCGCATATTAACATTACATAAACAGTCTGTTGGATACTTATGATATAATTTTTGGTTGACAGTAAAATTTCAACCCTTAAAAACTATCCCCTTATTACAGAATCACTGTAAAAATTGGTTTCAAAAACTTTAACCTATTAAATAGTACATTACTGAAGAGAAATCTTATTTACTGTGTATTAAATATTTATTTATTTGTTGTGAAAGTTTTTTAGGGGGAAAAATTTTTTTTCCCCCTAAAAAACTCTCACTTGTCATAATTATGATGAAATAATTTTTTCATCAGCTTTAATTAGTTAGAATCTTTTTAACTAGTTTAGATAAATTTTATTAATATATTTTAAAATTTATTAATATTATTCAATTCACATTCGTCAAACTACGACTTCAAACTACCCTTTGTGCAAAAAGTGATGAAAAAGCATACTTTAAAGTTGGAAATAATTTTTTAATATTTTTTGACTCGTGACATATTTTTTGACATGAAAATTTAGTTCAATAATTAAGAGAAAAATGTATTAAAATATATGAAACTTTTATTCATCTTTTTTGTAATTAATAAATAAATACATTTTTATTATTGCTCATCACAGCTCTCTTCATCAACATATCATTTTTTGGAGAGCTATTTTGACAATTATTACCGCTGCATGATCCGCAGGTTAAATTGCAAAATAGCCTTAGCCTAGGACACCCACAAAAAGCACCGCAACCTTTTTTGCAACTGCGAAAAATCATTTTTAATAGCTCTTCTGGAGCAGGTACCTATTGACAAGTTTCGCTATAATACTCTTATTTGCATACCAAATCTCTGCTGCAGAAAAATATAATTTGTTTTTTTTCAATAACTCCGTTAATTTTTGAGATATCAAGTTCTTCTAAAGTCATTTGAAAGGTAATTTCAAGGTCTATAAGATCGTTTTAAATGAGATTTTTTAAATCCCTCATTTATTGAAAAATAAAGGGTTAAAGTGTCCCGCTTATATGGTTCTCGCAGTAAAAGTTAGGCTTTAAACGATTCTATGTCGGTTATTTTTCATCCTATAAAAATAAAAAAATACAAAATCTTTGTTAAAAAAGAACAAAAATTTCGTTCTTCATCATTTCTTACGAATATCCAATATTTTTGATGTTAATTTCAAAAGAAAAGAAAATTTACGAAAATTTGAAAAATTTCTATTTTATTAAATCATACTTTTTTTCAAAAATAAGCATTCTAAACCGGTCACAATTTTTGAGGTCATCACTTATGATAAAAAAAATAAAGTCCTCTAGGGATAATAATAAATTAGAATTTTTGTGGAAATGGTGAAGACTTTATTTTTCGTTTTTTCCAAAAAAAAATCGAAAGTGTCATCTTATTCTTATCATAACTTGCTCAATTTTGATACTATCAACTTTTTAAAGTACTCATTAGAAAGAAATTTCCGAGTACTATAAAAAGTGTCCAAAAGTGTATGTCATAAAATCCAACGGTTTCCCGTCATTTAAGATTGAATGCTTAGATTTAAGTACTCGCCGAAAAAAATATACATACAATTACCTAAAGCTCACTTTGAATTAATATTAAAAGGTTTTTCAGAGTAAGGATTTGCTTTTTATTAGCTTCAGTTTTTGTACTACACATTTTTTGTAAAAACTCATAATTTTTGAGTTATTTATGAAAAACCGCTTCAAAACATGTATTTTTATCACGAAACATCACAATTTTTGATCTTTAATAACTAATAAATATTGATTTATTCCAAAAAACTTTACATGACAAATTTTGCGTAGAATTTGTCCCTCTATCGATTCCTGGGGTTATCTTTATTAAAATAATTTTCACCCCCGAGAAGAGGTGGCATCCACACCTAGGGCAAAAGCGCAAGTTGGCACAATGTCACTTTTATTTATTAAGGTATCCCCCACCTACTCACCAATTTTCATGGAAATCGATAGAGGTTCAACGAAATCGGAGGTGAAAACCTTCATTGACTGTACTAATAAGTCCAGTGCAAGAAGAGGGATGAAACAGTACTCATAATATCGCCAATGGATTTATACCTGACTTTTTTATTCATGTAAGAAATGGATTAATATTCACATCCACGTGCTTTCAAGAGTCTGTTTGATAATACCACCATTTTGGATAAATGGGATCAAGGATTTGAATTAGGCTTGTAAGCGCAATGCAAACTTATCGTTAGGTAGAAATTGTCATAACGGCCTTTGATGATCAAATTTTGTATACAGTTAACAGTGGAAGAACAATTTTCGAACCATATCTTGTTTCTAATTTCCCTCGATGTTTGAATAAAAATGTATATTTACGTAGTTATTTTTTATAATCAATATTTGAATGTTAAATTCAACCAACCCAAATGTTAAATTCATTTTCTGAACCTCGAGCTCCCAAATTAAATTTTATCAATGTTCCTTCGCTCCTTCGTGCGGTTTATTACATTCCCTAAAAAAAAAGAATAGAATCGCATTTCACCAAACTGTATACTCTTTTGATTTTTAATCTTAATCGATTTTTAGTCTGCCTGACCTACTTATATAGAATAATATAAGAGTGCTTACACAAAGACTCTCTCAAATGTCATCACTGATATACCCGGTATTTTTCATTTATAGAGCCGTTAAGACTTTTATCTCCTTTTGCATTAGATCTTTTCCTTCAAGTGAAGCATAACTATAATGAGTCTGTTTGAGGTCAACGTTGCAGAGGATTACCTTTATAAACAAACAAATACGCTTCCTCTTCAATTATAATGAATAATATAAGAGAGAGAATATTCAAAATGAGAATAATTTCCGTGCCGATGCGATGATTAAAACATGCAAAGTACAAAAGGGATTTGAGGAATTCCAAGCCCAATGCAAATCGAATTAGTTTCATTTTGGTTCAATCTAGATGTTTTGAGAAAATTATTGCAACTATCTCATCAAAAGATTTTTTCATAAATAATGAGTTATTTGATCCAATTCATATTTGACAAAAAAAATTACGAATAACTCAGAAATTAACCCATCTAAATAAAGGGAATGCTTGAGAAATAAAAGTACCATAAAACAGGATGCTAATACAATAATAAAATAATGGGCTATTAGCCCATTTATATTCCATTGTAGTAGAAAAGTATTAGTGTCGGCTTAGTTGAGAAGTGAACGAATCGTAACTATCTTCATCTTCTTCATTTGTTGATATCGAGACTAAATTCAGTTGCTTACGTATCTTGGATTGGATTCTTGTGCATCGGGATTTCATCGCCCTGTGTTGTATAAATGGGTAAATGTAGAGAAGGAAGAGTATCTGTGTATTGTTGAGCTATACTTAAGGGGTCAGGTGTACCAAATGCGTTATCCATAGAATCGGAGAGTACGTCAAATGTAAGGAGTTGTTGAGGTGATTCATTGTAGAATTTTTTCAGAGGTTCCAGATCTTCGGCATTTGAATTTTGTTTGGATGCAGAGGGACATTGTTTGGGTTTTTTTCTTTTGGTATTCTGATCCGTTGTATTAGTTGCCACTTCCACTGGATCTTTTTCGTATGTAAGGTCCCTGGAACTAGCTGTTAGATATTGCCGTGGTCGTTTGAAGGTTTTTGATGGAAGAGTATAATTTATCTCGTCAATTCGGCTGTGATACTCTACGGAACTTTCTATTGCTATTGGTTCAACGGGTATTCTAGTATTTTCGTGATAGTTGGATGAGTGCTTGATTTGGACAAAGCTTGGCAACATGTCCTGGGGTTTTGCAGAGGAAACATGTCATTCCGTCGAATGATAGAAACACTCTATATGTTGTATTTTCAAATGTAATGACAAGTGAAGGCGTTAGACTTATATCATCGTTTGGTACTACATAGATTTGACGTCGAAAACTCAGAATGTGTGCGTATTCGTTTCCTGACAGATTTGCACCGGAGGAATGACATTGGTGATACTTTTGAAAAACCTATTTTTAGGATTTCTGCTTCTAATATGTCATATGGTATTGATGGACAGACGTTTGATAAGATGATTCGCTTTGCTGGAGTAATGAGTCGTCGAACTCCTACTTGGTGCTGTTTTATATTTAAAGTTTGATATTTTTCAGTTATATCTTGAGCAGCTTCGACAGTTGAAAAGTACATACATATTCCATTATTTGACATTCTAGAGGTAATCAGTATATTTTTGGAGCCAACAATACTTGCTACGGCTTCCACATAGTCTCCAAGTGTAATATTGTCATTTACATTAATTACGATCGCTTGTTTTTGTTTTGGAAACATATCAGAGTTAACAACTTGAGAATATTGACGTTGACTAGTTCTAGAATTTGATGCGCTCCCGTAGTCGGAAGCCATCCACTGTGTGGTTTTTTTCAGAAATTTTTAATTTGGATATGGCAACGGTACTTTTATATGGGAAAAATATATTGGTATTCTATCATATTATTTTAATGAATTCCCAGCTAATTAAATATTGGAATCGATTCTCTCACCTGTTTTTACACTAATTACCTTGATTTGATTTTGATTATACACACTATTGCTGAACTCGTATTCGGAACGACCACTCGTCTCGATGATTCGAGTTTAACTGAAAAGTCGTAACTATCAGATAGGATAATTTGATCTAGCACAGCACAGATATGATATTTTGATTTGGTTGTCGCTAAATATTTGAAAGATACGGCTAATATTCTATGTTATTCCACCTATTATAGATGTCAAATATGCAAAAATCTTATAATCCAATTTTTTGTCAGTTATGACTTTTTTTCTTAGCGGGGCAGTATTATCCGGTTATCCCAAATGTTTAGCGTTGTGATTGTTAATGTCTTAGAAAAAACATGATGAATTCTATTATTGCGGTACGAATTGTGGTGGATATAGAAGATAGCACGAAACGTTCGTGTAAGTCTAGCGAATGTGCAATAAGTACGGCAGCGATAGAAGACTATTTAAATCACTCTTCGTTCTGGTTCAGGACACTAGTGTTTTGAGAAACTGAACGGCCACGGCATATTCCTCTGAATTCATCACAGGAAGTTGAGAATGTAAACATAAGTAACTGGACAATTAGGAGGCGACTTTATGCTGCTAGATTTTCTCTAACTAGATCTACTCGACCCCTATTTTCCTGTGAATACCGAATTGTCAGGCTGAATTTTGCCTGGATAATTGAGGACTAGAGTAACATAGTGTTAGTTAGAGGTACACTCAAGCGAAGTAAATCTACATCGAGATCATCTTGACAGCGCGGAGGTACATGAGATGGGCTCTACAAGATCATGTAGAGTTCGTGGTTATTTTTGAAGACAAAGTTACCTTTATGATGATAATAATCTACCACCCCACCGCGTGTATGATAACAGAGTGTCTTGACAAGGTTCAAATAACGCGATTAGTTTGTTCGTCCTGTTTTTAGTCCAAATCCTTGTGTTTTTTGGGAGAGATGTGACAATTTTGCTCATAATGTGATGGAAAAACTTAACCAAAGCAAACCACCTCGTTTACAAGCTATTATTACCGCTAGAGGAGGAAATACTCATTACTGTCTATGAAACAGCCAGAAAAAATGAGTTAAAACTCTGATCACCATCATTTATGCCCGGCAGTGTATATGAAGATATTTTTGGCTGATTTTCAACTCATAATTTCCAACCAAAAATATATGGTTTAATTATTTGAGATAATATTTCAATGAATAATAATTTCCTTGTTGTTACTGGTGAATCTGATTCGAAACATATTATTTTGAATATAGTAAAAAGTTCTCGTTTTACGGACCATAAAAAACTAAAGAAAATACGATATTTCCTATTTGCTAGGCTATAAAATTCACGTTCTACTGTCCAGAACTGTGGTTAAAAATTACACATCGACTAGACACGCTCAAATACTGCAGGTTACGACAGAGAAACAGTTTCAGTAAAAATTTTATGTATTCGGTGAAACTAAGCATTGTGTTAATTAACAATTCATTGATTATATCGATGGTGTAGCGCACAAATGTGGTAAATGCACTGTCTGCACAAAATGGATTAAGTGCACTAAAAAATAAATTTTAGTGTAAATTTTCATATGCCCAAATGTGGTAACTGCAAACCAAATTTTGTGGCCAGTAGTGGCATCTATCGTTTGGGAAAAGTACTTGCAAATCGCAGAATTCTACTTCATATGTGTTAAGTGTACTTAACACATTTGTCATATACAATGAGATGCTTATACTGAGGTAAGTGAGTAGTTACCACATTTGTGTTTAATAAAGTGAGGTTATTTCGCGGTTCGTCACATGTGAATTAATCTATTTTGGTGTCTGTGCAGTGAAAAAATTAGTTTTGTTTTTTATTATGGTTTCGCGGGGTAAGAAAATTCTCCAGCTATTAGAGGAAAGAAATCAAACAGAGAGTACCGGTAAGTTTTGATGTAGATACTTGATAAAACTAACAAATTGCATACTTTTGTTTTGTTCTACAGAAACGATTTGTAAATTGAATACTGAGAAGTACCAAACTAGTCACAAAGGTTTTTCCAGTCCAAATGATCAAAGTGCTCAGTAATTTATTAAATAAAATATTCTTTACCTATTAGCCTAAAAAAAGTTTAACTCAGTTTTCTTGTCCTCTGACCTCTCGTTTTTTTATTAAAAAAACGTGTAATTTTATTACAAAAACCGGAACAAGAAGTAACAATCCTGATTTTTGTAACAAAATTACATTAGTTTTGTATTATTACACTTTTTTGTGTAAATAATATTATACCTTGCTTTAATTTATAGTTTAATTTCATTTTATTTTACTTTTTTTATTTATTTTTTTACAGACGAAACCAAAAAGCATGGATCAAATATAATAGTCATTTCTAATCAGATTATTTTGCCAAAGGTTACAGACATAGATCTAACCAGAAGCACAAATGGTTCATGTCCTGAAAAAAATAATAGCCCTCCTTCTTTCTCGTGTGATACAGGTAAATCGAGTCGAGGTAAGTTCAGGATATCAAATATGTGACAAGTGATTAAATTTAGTAATTTATTTTTAGCACTAGTAACAAATAACAGATCGGAGATAAATGATGAAACTAATTTGGCTGGACCATCTGCTATTTACAGAAAGAACAGTGAATCTGATGAGAGCGATCCCTTCGCGTATTCGTCGAGTTCTTATGAGCCATATGCAAACAGCGAAGAATCAGATGATGAAGTTTCAACAAAGGTCGCTAAATCTAGGAAACATAAATTACCTACAAATTCGACCGAATCCAATGAGAAACTACAAATAAAAAGAAGTAGGAGAGCAAATAGAGCAGTCTGGGCCAGATCAATAAGTAAAAATAGTAGACTGAGTGGAAAAAAGTATGTGAATCGCAGCGGAAAAGAAGTACAAGAGAAAAAACCTAAGATTGTTGACTGTACAAAGTGCCGATTTAAATGTAACAAAAATATTCCAGAATCCCACAGAGCGACATTATGTCAAGAATACTACAGTTTGGCAAACGATATTCGTCAAAAAATTCTTCTAACCTCTCTCATGCAAAAGGTCCCTGTTGTTAGAGTTCGAAACAGTCCAAAAACAAAAAACCGTCAAACATCTACGTTGTATTTTCTGAAAGATTCCAATGGAAAACCACATAGAGTGTGTTTGAAATTTTTTTGTGCCACATTTGCTATTTCACATAGAGTAATAGAAAATTGTGCACACAACATGAGCGACAGCGGGTTGTACATTGGAGATGACAAGAGAAAGAACACTCGACCTCCTAATACTACTTCTGACGAGGCAAAGCGATTTGTCAAAGAACACATTGACTCGTTCCCTCGGGTTGAGTCGCATTACTGCAGGCGTGATTCACAAAAACAATACATTTCGCCGGAGCTAAACATTTCCATAATGTATAGACTGTATGCAAAGGAATATTGTGCTCAGAAGAAAATTCAGCCAGTGTCACGGTTTGTATATCAGAAAATTTTTCATGATCAGGAACCTCGTTTGGCATTCTACATACCAAAAAAAGATCAGTGCTTTCATTGTAACGCATATCAAAATGCTACAGAAAAGACAACTTTACAAGAAGAATATGATAAGCATAAACAGAGAGAAAAGCAGGCTTTGGAAATGAAAGAAGCGGATAAGAAGAAGTCAGTAGAAGATAATGGAAAATCTTTCAGATCAATTTCATTTGACCTCCAGGCAATACTTTCAATTCCGCATGCAGGTGATAACCAAATCTATTATAAACATAAGTTAAACGTCTATAATTTTACAATTTACGACGCTTTCAACTCCGATGGATATTGTTTTGTGTGGGATGAAACCCATGGCAACAAAGGTAGTGCTGAAATCGGAAGCTGTATTCTGGATTACCTATTTAATTTACCAGAAACAGTAAACCATGTTGCCTCATTTTCCGACACTTGCGGTGGACAAAACCGCAACAAATATGTTGCTGCAGCTATGCTGTTTGCTGTCAATAAAATTGATCATTTGAAGACAATAGACTTGAAATTCATGGAATCAGGTCATTCCTATTTAGAGGCAGATTCCATGCATGCTACTATAGAGAGGGCCAAGCGGCATAAAAAAATTTATTCCACGCGCGAATGGTGTCTTCTAATAGAAACAGCCAGAATTAAACCGCGACAATACCGCGTGAAAAATTTCAGGTATTGCAATTTTTTCAATTTACAACAACTCGTGTCCGACATTGTCGTTAACACAACTCACAACATAAATAAAGACAAAGTGAATTGGCTTAACATCAAATGGCTGCGTTTCCAAGAAGAAAAGCCTTTCATTATCCAATACAAGTATTCTCTTGCAGATGAGACATTCCTCCAGTTAGATGTGGCAGACAAGCGGAGGCCCGGAAGGAAGAAAAACTGGTCATCTGTAAGTTTGAACAAAAAATATGAATCCAGACTTCCGGTCTCTCAAAAGAAGAAGAAGGACCTTCTCTTTTTGCTGGAAAAACAGATTATCCCTGAAGAATATAAAAGTTTCATTCAGGAAATTCCGGAGACAGCAAGACCGACCAATGATGACTCAGATGATTAGTGTTATAATAGGTTTATATTACTGCATTGATTACAATGTTTTTTATATTTTTAATAAAATGTTCATTTTTACAGTTTTTGTCTTAACTCGTTGATTTATCATTGGACGTAAGTTTCTGAATGACAAATGTGGTAAGTGCTAAAATTTTGAAAGTATTTTTTCTCACGCTGCCGTTTTTTAAATTATTAAAAACAAATATTACAATTTTATGTTCTTAAATTTTAGTAAATATGGCCGTACGACATTATAATGTAGTGTTGTGCTACAGAAAGTTTTCAGGTTAATTATCACAAGCTGATAAATTTTGATTTTGTCGTATTTCAAAACATGATATTTTGTACTTAACACATATGTGCGCTACACCATCGATATGTTTATTGTGAGTATTAGAGAGGTTTTTTTAACAATCTTTGCAACAGTCTACAGAGGTGATTATAAAATTCGATACTTTTGAGATTATAGAACCAAAATTATTGAATTTATCACGATATATGTGTAGTAATTGAATCAATTGTCCTTAATTAATCAATCAATATGATGCTGTAGTTAAATTGGGATTGATAATGGTTATAATAATACCATAAAATATGTTTTTGCATTAACATCATTATCCATTATATGGAAATGTGACCCAATCTTACAGGGGTCAATAGGATATCGACTTCTGCTTTTGCACATTTAACCGTTAAAAGATTGTCATTGTAAGTTAGGCGGAGGCTTTTGGTCGTAACCTCTGACGTACATAAGCTTTTGAATGTTACATCGACGCGAACTTCCAAACCATAAATTTATCTTTTTAACCTAAAAGTAATGATCCAAACGACCGACGCTTTTGCTCATTGATACAAATTCACATCCCATCAATATCGCATAAACTTTCAACAATATAATCACAAATAATTACGGGACAACTTAATAATGATTCTCCACAAATAGGTTATGACGGTATCCACGTCAAACCGCTTCCTTTTCATCCAGTTGCAAACAATAGGGTATGAAAATGGCGAAATTACTAATTCATCGAAGTTGAATAAATTCGCTTTGGCATTGAACATCAAATTTTGTCATGGCGGACTTGAAAAGTACATGACAATTAATTAAGTATCATTTGCGTTGGTTTTGGGTTATGATTCGAATTCGGGGATTTTATTGTATGCCAGCTTATTTAATTGGAATGTGTATAGTCATAATATTTGATCATCCTGAGTAGTTAGCCGAGCTGTATCAATTTTAGTGCATTTCCCATAAATTAAGATTATCAATTTCATAAGAAACAATTATGTTCTGTGGAACAGGTTCCAATATGAACATATTTTATAACAAGTCAGCGGCACTAGGAAAATAATAAACTCTATTATTTGGAAGAGTCTCTCATTGTTTGAATAATTTACATATTAACATAGCATTCGTGGGAATTCATATTATTACTATTTCAAAAGTTTAGAGCAAATGGAAATTCTTAAGCAAGAATGTAGATTGAAAACGCGAGAATTCTTCTTTGTTATTGCATCAATTTATTCAGCTTTGATGAAATAATTAATTGTTACTGAAGTACTTGAAATACATTGAAACAAAGCTAAGTGTTGATGATCAAGAAAGGGGAAGAAAGTATTACCTTTGAGTAATAATAAACATCGAGAGGACTATTCATTCATGAACACGTTTATTTTTGCGGCCAACAATTCTAAACGCCAGTAATGAAATTATGAATTACAAAAGAAGGAACGTTTTCATTAATGACACTTAGTTTAAATCAAAAATAATTTTTGTGCATAACTTATTCATTCTACTAAACTTAATGCCTTATACGTCGTTACGTTCATAATTTTAACCGTTTTATTTGATCTTTTAAAGAATTTTTTTATTGCTTTAGTCACTAACTTGCATAAGACCTTTGTTGATAGACATAAAGAGATGATAAACTCAATTTTTACTCAAGTTACTCCTTTTGTAAACTTAACACGTTACGCCTTTGTCCAGTTTAAATAACTTATCCTACACTCGTTTACTTCAGGAATATTTTATTACCTACAAAAACAACACCCAAGTCGAATTCAACTCTCTAAGAAATCTTTTAATATCACTTAAATTTACGTTGAAGTGTCAAGTTGGCCTTTCCTCGTCTTTGGAAGAGAATAAAAATTGAAAAATAGTGATGAGATGGGAAAAATTAAAATAGACTGCCTAGTACCAAGATGTTAAATGTTTCTTATGTTTCGAATGTTGTTTTAAATAATCTCCATATTTATAAGTAATCGATATTATATATATATATATATATATATATATATATATATATATATATATATATATATATATATATATATTTTGAACATAATTCAAGAACACAGAAACTAAAATAATATAACTCATATCAGCATACTACACAGAATTATATAAACCAGTATCGGTTAATGAAAATATTTCCAATAAACAGAAGATTTAATGCAGTATTTAAAAAACTGTATATGTCTTACATGTACAAAATATTCTGGAGCATATATACATCATCTGTTAAGTGTTAGAGAATTATTAGCACCTATTTTGATCAGGATACATAATATCTATTACCTTATAAAAGTAAAAAAATATATATAGAAGAGATAGTTCTTCACTACTTAGATGGAAGTATAATTGAAATTCTCACTCTCACAAATATATTGAAGTTTGGAACATTTGATTCAATATCTTTAATATGATACCAAAAGAATTTATTGATGAAGTAATCTATTCATAATGGAATACAATATATGAGCAATAGTAATAAGAAATTTGAGTAAAAAGGATAAAACTTACCTTTAAACACAGTAGTTCATTTAAGAAGCATATCGACAATCCATTGTAAGTAATAAATAACAAGTTATAAATCAAAATTCCTTAATTAAAAGAAACATGTAATCCATATTCTAAAAATATTCATTGAACATTATTAATAGTTACAATAAATAAACATGTAATAACTTAATTATTTAACATTTAGAGAGTTTTGGTTATATATATCAAATAATGTCAGAAATGTCAAAATAATTTTATCAATTGACTGGAATAAGGTTATAAATTGAAAAAGAAGCAGAACCATAGAAATCTATATTTATTGAGTCAAGAAAGATGTGAATTTTATGGTTTGTAATTATATATTAGGAATTATAAAATGAATCTGAAATCAAGATATTTATGATTTCGGATAGCAACGAAAAATAAAAAAAGGCGGGTGGGTTGTTGATTTTTGAATAATGATGGAAGTCGGAGATTAGAAAACTTAAATGGTTGAAGAATTTAAAAAGAGAGAATTAAGTTATTGTATAAAGAAGTGAGTTATTCCATATATTAATTCGAAATAGCTAGTATAAGGATATTAAAATCATAATTTCTACGAAGATATATACAATATATAAAAAAATACATGTTATTGGAGGCTATGGTACAAATGAAAGAGTCATTTCAAATTGAATAATTAGTTGATGTGGTATGGAATCGTGATGTAAAGTACCTGAATAAGATATTAAGCATTGATTGGGAATTCGAAGCTGGAGAATAATAGAAATTACAAACACGTGGTACCTGTAACAAGAAATCTAGAAAAAAAACATCTCCATCTGGACGACATATGTATGCATGACATGGTTTTTTAACAGACAGAATTTCAAGAAAGGAATATTAGTGGTTGAGAGGTTAGTGTTTCTTTTTGTTTTTGTTGGTACCAACATTCGGGTTAGAGATGTACATTTATAATAAAAGTAATAAGAATTAGTATCTGAAACTATTAAACATATTAAAAGCATTGAAAAAGAAAGGTAATAACATAGACTTGAGTACTTACTATTTATATTTAACAAATATTTTATTGTTAGACATTTCAATATTATATTAGTATTTAAGATAGTTCATCACTTACTTTAAATTTATAATACATAATTCTTGATCAATATAATATAGTTGTTGTATTAAAGGTATTCTTGAAACTATTGTTTATGTTCAGATAAATATTACTTCAACTGATATGAGTGACAGTTGGAATCGATTATTCTACTGATAATTTCAATCTATTTTAATTGTGAGACAAAATCGATTGCTATATTGAAAGTTTCTATACATAGGCGCACCAATAATATAAAAAATATAATATCAGTTATTTGAATGATTCATATATATGTAAAATATTGTAGATATAGAGTTAAAATCACTTCCAGATCCCAAAGAGTAGTAAGAGTTTCTCATGCTCTCCACATAAATATATAAATACATAAAAAATTTTCTTTACTTCATTACTGAGCTAGCTATACTAGAGTTGAATATATTAAATTGATAATATAACAATTATAGTGGTATTGTCGGCAAAGTATACAACTATAACAATCCATTATAATATATATATATATATATATATATATATATATATATATATATATATATATATATTAAACATAAATTTCGATTTTCTACTACACCTGCTTTTAGTCGAAATTTCAATAATTTCGACGTATTGGCCTGACCGTTCTTCGAAGGGAAAAATAACTACATTCCTGGCTAATACCACGCAGAATATTGAATTACATCCTCTTCGAAAACCGTGACGTCGATCGGTCATTTTGCCGATACGGATATCTGTGGTGATTCGCAACTGATAGCGGAAGGGCATAGTTTCGACGTTCTTGGGCATCTTAAAGAGTGCCGTAATGCCTTCCAGTTCAGAGTCTCTAATCCGAACTGAAGATTACGTCCTCCGACAACTTCTACTTTGCTCGTGTAGTTACACAAGCGAGAAGTAGTCAGTTGAAGATGGCGCCAGAGGGGAGAACAAGAAACACCCTTGTAATGAAAATTCTACAATACTAGTAACACAAAAAGAGACTATATACAAACAGCTACTTCACCAAAACGGAAGGAAATATACAGAATTGAATTGCGCCACTCTGACGTCACGGAGCTGCTTACAAAAAAATGCTTAAATCTATTCTCAACTATTTTACTACGGTACTATCCAAAGGGGTCTGTTCGCCTTTAATATAAGTTTTCGAAAATAAGGTTTCAAAATAATTCCACTAACGTAGGTGGAGAGACTATACTTATTCTTTTGGCTTCACAGAGATGGTGTTCCCTGACTGAGACCCTACAATATTTATAAATAATTAAAATGACTTACCAATCACATCCATCACGTTTACTTCACGTCCGTTAGAGGGTTCTTATTCTATTCTCTCTAAACTCTTTTTTTTCCATTCTACAAATTCACATGCGCTTTTTCTCCCCCCACAACTCTCCTTCGACACCTAATAGAGAATATCACACTTGAGATAACAAAAACCCAAGCTCGAGGCATAACTTTGAATCATTTATTTCAACTTACCTGATTCCCCAACAAAATTAGTCAAAATCTAAGGAATTCCTTACGGAATCTACCCGAATTCGGCCTAGTCAGAGGACGTAATCTTCAGTTCGGATTAGACTGGAAGGCATTACGGCACTCTTGAAGAGACCCAAGAAGGTCGAAACGCGTCAGTGTACTATGCCCTTCCGCTATCAGTTGCGAATCACCACAGATGTCTGTATCGGCAAAATGGCCGATCGACATCACGGTTTTCGAAGGGGATATCATTCAATATTCTGCTTGGTATTAGTCAGGTCAATACGTCGAAATTATTGAAATACCGACTAAAAGCAGGTGTAGTAGAAAATCGAAATTTATGTTTCATATAGACACCTCGTATTTTATTACAATTGTGCTATTTTCGATAACTTACCCAACGTTTTTACAATTTTAAACACAATGGCATTCACCTTTGTCTCTGGTTCATCATCTGAAATTTGTTCATACAAATTCTCAATTTTTCGCTTCTCTGTAGACGATAAGTGGTCTAAAATTCCATTTTAAAATTAGTCCTGATAAGAACTATTTTATTGAAACAATAACAAGAATGCAAGGAAGAATAAAATGGACACTATTTTTTAAAATGTATACAATTGTCAATTATAATATATGTCAAAGTGCTGTGTAAAACCGGCTGCGTTTTGACCAATCGGAAATCTACAGAATTATAAACTTAACTTAAAATCTAGTTTAAAAATAGGGTTTAATCATAACATAATTTCTATCTCTGTTTATACAATTTTATTAATTGAGCAAATACCTATCAAATTACAATCGGTTAAAACAAAAATACAAATTCTACAGAGCCTTTTAGTACATTTATGCGCTTGTTGGCGAGAAAGCACGCGGCGCATTTCCACTTAACACGCTGTTTCTGGAGTGTTTTGTTATGAATATCTGATAATCATGCATACCAAACAACGTCAAAAGCTTCTATTTGAGCTAATAAGAAAATGTTTTTGTATTCGAATCAGGTACAAAAACAAGTGTGAAGCTGCATATGTGATTAGTTGTTGGAGATTTCTCTCTGTATATTAATGAATTCCATTAATATTATTAACAATATAAATACCTGAGAGAAGCAGTATAATATTATTTCTTCAATAACGAATCACATAATATATTATTTCATCCATTTTCTATTTTCTATACTCTATTCATTCTTCTATAAAAATAGGTTTTTTGATATAACGTTTTTTTCAATAGACCTACGCCAATGACTACGAAAAATATCGTCAAGAGAAAAACTCGAAATTTATAAATGTAGAGAAGTTTGTCTTAAGTGGAAAAAGCAATGGGAAACAACTTCATGGCTGTTGGTGAGATTAGAATGTGATTATGCTGGTCGGGAATAGTATTAGATATTTAAAATTTGCCCCAATTCTAACGAGGCGATCGATAAGCTATTGCCCGAATTGAACTATTTGGATGACTGAATTTGTAATGCAATGGTCGATAAGATAAATGAGATTCAGTCTTGGAATGGGAGTTTTGGATTTATTTATATGCTCCATATTTTATTGATGATATTGTTTTAATAGCAATCATTAATTCAAATTTTTTTTAACCATTTTGTGGAGTTGGATGTATATTTGACGATTTATATGATAGATATAATTCACATATTACGTCAACTGGAAAAGCTGGAAATAAGTTATGAAGAAAGTTGTGAGCTCTCTTTCATATTTAAAGACAATAAGCGTGAAATCCGATCTATTTATTCTACTTATTCCGCTAAAACCAAAGTTTTATCCTGGATTAGTTCGTCTTGGTTACCTTATTCCCATAATTCTTCTTTTGAATAAACAATTTTGGGATTTTGCCAATTCTATTACAGTTTTTTTGCTCTCAAATGTTTGTTCGAATAATATACAACTTTTAAGTGAACTTCTTCTTTCGAACAAAATATAATGTTTGAATTCTGTTGTTGTACAGAGAAATTGTGGGTGCCAAAAAATGAGAAGCATTTATTAGACTTGCTGCATCAAGTATCTGTTGATGGAGATATATTCCAAATTATTGAAATAAAGGAATATAGTGATAATGATATAACAAGAAATAAATGAAATTGAGATTGCTGAATACACTTATAAATTTTAAATGGAAAAACTTAGTTGTATTAAGTGTATAATTTGTCATCATCAGTGCTTCCTGAAAGTGAATACTCATATTGGAGTGTTTCGTGAAAAATTTTGTTTTAATATATTTTAAGGCTGAATTAATGGTCGACTCAAAAATTTTATGAGTATTTACAAGTCAGCTGCAAGAAGTCTAACAATAAGATACATCTTGTTAAAGTGTTAACTACACCACTTGTAGCACGAAATCTTAATGGCAAACATTATCATTAACCAGTCTAGCAGTCTAGCAATGGGAAGTCCCCTTTCCCCCAACCTAGCTCATATTTACATGGAAAATCTAGAAAACACTTCAATTATTAATAAAATTAACCAAGTAGTCAGTTGGAATCGCTATATTGACAATTGCCTTTTATTTATTGATGAAGTCATTCAATTCTTTTTCAGTTAAATATAATTTACACCCAAATAATAAATTCACTCTTGAGATTGAAAATAATAACAAATTGTTGACTTCTATTATTAGAACACCCAGTATATTTTCTTGTAGTTCGAAAGAACCGACCATTACCTATTTAGCAGTGCAAAATTTTTCAAATTCGGTTAACAAGTGACTGAGCAAATAATTTTAAAAATGAGAGATGCAAAGTAGCATTTAATCACAAAACGTAACAACAATAAAATTCAATTTTATTCAAAACAAGACACAAAGAAAAAAGTGATAGTTTTAATTAATTAAATATTCAATGTGCCGCCCTTCTTGATAAATGCGCTTGTTCAACCTTGTATATAAATTTGTAAAAGACTAGCGCAACATATCCTAGGTTATGCTGTTAACCCTGCAGTGCACACGTGAAAAAAAAATCACCAATGCACACGTCGGGCCTAATAGGCCCAAGTATCAGAAAGTCCTAAAAATACGTCAGGGGCTCATTGGAATTCAAATTTAAAGACTGGAAAGTATTGATACTGAACTTTTATTGAAAATAAAAATAGAAAAAAAAATATTACACCAAACAAATAACAATTATTGTAAGGTAAAATGTTATGACTAGCAACTAAAGTCTCATTCACTTTCTTGTTCATCTTCCATCATATTGCTGGCGCACTGTGGACAAAAAGTGTGTGCGTGCTCTAAGCAAACACACTTACTGCATTTTCCACAAAAATATCGACTTTGCCTTCTTGTGCTGCAAAAATTACGATCTCTTCTTGTGACCCCCTTTTCAGTAGGCATGACGTGTTCAGCAGGTAATCCAGCGAACTTTCTTGCATCCAACCTTGTTTTTGTTGGCAAATGGTTATTCTTGGCTCGGTCCTCCAAATGATCTTTCACTAGTTCCATTCCTACATTTTCAGAAATGATCTCCAAGTTTCAATTTTATCTTTTTGCGAATAGTATATTATGGCTGCATTCATTCCAGCAATATTCAGTATTGCATAGAATATTACCATTGTCCATATTCTAGTGTTTCTTGCTACATTGTATGCACCACACATCTGATCTGCTGTGTCCACACCTCCTTTAGTGATATTATGAAAGGTAATTATTCCAGGGTTTTTTTTCTCGTTTGTACATTCATCAATAGCATCATCATGACGCATTGTGGATCCCAGAATCACACATTTGCTTTTTTTTGGAACATACGAAACTATTGTCATGTCTTCGTTGAAGCCAAAAAGACTGGAATATATTTCTCGATTTTTTGCAGTAAATTCTGAAGGAATTCCTTTCGCATCTCTTTTGAAAGTACCGACAATAGTAAGGCGATACTGCATGAGCATTCTTTTCATTACTTCTATGCTACTGAACCAATTGTCTATTGTAAGATTCCTTCCACTGTTGTGAATTGGCTCGCATATTCTTTCTACTACATTAGACTTTTTGTTGCTGATTTTGTAGGGCCTATCTTGAGTACCAGCATAAATCTCTAGATTGGCTACATAGGCTGTTCTGGAATCCGTCAACGCGAATATTTTCAAACCGTATCTCGCTGGCTTCTTGGGAATGTACATTCGAAACCGGCATATCCCCCTCTAAAAGCCCAGAGCATTTCATCTAGCGTTGCATATTCACCAATACAGTATGATGACTGACAGTTTCTAACAAAACTTTCAAAGAAACCTCTTACTGGTGCAATATTGTCCAATTGACGCCTTTCTTCTCTTGATGTGACATTATCAAAGCTTGAGTAAAAAGCGAAATCTATTTATTCCCATTGTAGCTGGAAAAATAAGATTTTCCAAACCATCTGTTGCCCAAAATTCGCTGAGATTTATTCTGTTTCCATGTTTCACACCAGCTATATACAGTAAACCCATTAGAGCTTTTACTGCTTTTAAAGTTGTCTCTTTCTTCCTATAATGAAAATCTGCATCAGGAGTTGATTTTCTGATACAAATATTAGTGTTGGTCACTATATCATTCAACATTCGGTCATCTACCAACTTAGACCAACTTTCTAAAGGCGATTGAACACCTTTAGCGTACTGTTTGACACCAGGTAAATATGTGTACAAATTGTGTTGTCTAGTACGCACATTTCTTGGTTGATATCGTTTGCTCCATTTGGTACCATCCCTTGCTATAAAATGTGTTTTTCGTCGACGAGAAACTCCTTGTTCATCCTCATGGTTATATGAAACCATTTCATCATGATCTGAAAATATCTCAACTTCCTGAAGTTCTTGTTCTGAATCAGAGTTATGATCACTTGATAAAACAAAGTCTGAATCAGCCGTTGAGTCATCAGCATCTTCGTCAAAGTTTTCGTCAACTGATGAGACGTCTTCAAATAGTTTTTGAAGTCTAGCAACTTCTTTTTCATATTCGCCCATCTCAAATTCCTTCTGTAAATGACTAATATAACTAATATAAACGTCGCATGCTAAATACATCATATAAAAATATCTCCTTTTTTCGACTTTTTAGTATACTTGGAGTTGATAATAAATTACTGTATCGTAATCATACTAACAAAAATCCAAGAAATAAACGCACAAACACATTTCTCAACTGACATGAAATTATAACCTCACTTAACACGTGGGGCCTATTAGGCCCATTACGCCCTCTACTCTCGGGTTATTCAACTTATAAACGTTTTTTGTGGATGAGTGAATTAGTTTTATTATTACAGGAAGCTACACATGATTGCATGTAATTCGATGAACAGTTTTCTGTTTTATCTTCACTTAAATTTTCACTTGGGCCTCTCAGGCTCACGTGTACACTCCAGGATTAAATGCATTACGAATATTAATATTTAATTCATACAAATTTTGTGGTGCAGAATTATACGCTAAAGATTTTACATATTCCCATACAAAAAAGTTAGGAACTGTTAGGTCACGTAAATTAGGAACCCATTCCACTGGACCACTTCTGTCAAATCAGTTGTCACCAAATTTATTGGAAATAGAGTTTCTAGCTATTAAAGAAAAATTGGGGGGTGCCCCATCCTGCTGGAAATAGATTTCATTCCAATTACCATACAATTGCACATCTTGATCCAACTGTGAATAAAAAAATAATTCCAACATGTCTGTATAAGTATTTCCATTGATTATTTTTCAGCGAAAAAAAAATGGTCCATGTAATCTATTGTTGTTGACAGCACACCACACATTTACCTTAGATGAATTTCTTTGATATTGTTCAAACTCATGCGGATTTATTTCAGACCAAATTCTGCAATTATGTTTGATAACTGCTCCAATTTAATGAAATGTGGTTTCAATAGACATTATTAGATTGACTTTTGATGCACTCCTTCTGAGATCCATTCACTTTTCAGACATAAAAACACGCTCTTCGAAGTCCTTCTTATTGATTTTTTACTGAATTTGAATTTTATAAGGTTTTAGTTTTATTGCTTTCAAAATGTTATGAACTTTAGACTTACTAATGTTGAAATGGGAAGCAACTTTTCTTAACGAGGATTTTGGATATCTCCTGAAAAAGTCATATATAGCTATGTTGTCATATAAATAATTGTTAGTTGGTATTCTTTCCTTTCGAGATAATGATCCAGTTTCATAATTAGTGCGGAATCAACTTCTAATTGTTTTTGAAGTGGGTGGTTGTTTATTAAAGTCTCTGAAAAAACGTTTTGTTTTAACAAAGGTAACAACAACATTCACTTTTTCTACGTCTGAAGACACCATTTTCACATAAAAACAGACAATAACAATGACTGACAATTCGCAAAGTTGATAAAATTGACAAAAAACTTCCAAAGCTTACTATGATTCTAAGTAAGCATCTCTCATTATAAAAATTAATTGCTCAGTGACTCCTAAACCGATTTTAAAAAAAAATTGCACTGAACGATAGGTAAAGGCCGGTTCTTTCAAACTACAAAAAATATACTGGGTGTACCATTAACAAAAATCAACAAAAGAATTGTCAAACATCCGCCATTTTTTATTGCGACTTAGGCAAGACGAATCAAAAAGACGTAACTTTTTTAAACAAAGCTTGTGCAAAAATGGAACATTTTAGTGAAAACCGCATGTTGCTATTTCAAACCGTTTAGAAGTTATGGACAGTTAAAATGAGGAAAAATAAAGATGGACACCCAGTATAATAAATCTTCGGGTTGTAATAAGAAGGTCATTCATAATTCAAATGATCAGGTGGTCTTCGAATTCTTGAAGATCGTCGTAGTAAATACTGGTTTTCATCGAACTGATTTGTAACAACATCTGTTTTTTGATTAACAGGACTGCATGGAAATCCATAAAACGGTGTAAATGTGGATGCGGACGGATCAATTACACATGAGGGTGAACATCCATAAAATATAGAACTGGATGCCGCATCATTGTTTTCACGGTGGGTTGATATTTTACTGAATGAATCTCTTTTTTGACTCTAATTTTCTATGTCTCGTGAAATTGTCGTAGTTTTCAAATTTCCAAACAATATTCATTGTGATGGTACGAATTGTGATTGATTTATTTTCTATTTTGGGCGCATATATTTTTTCTCTGATTCCTGTACTTGTTCATTTACAGTAGTTACATATTCTGGACTTCTAATATTACAAGGTCTAAGTTGATCAAAATGTCTTTCAATTGTGTAACCATCATCTAGTTCTATTATATAATGTAATTTCCACAAGTGTTGTAGAACGGTTCCATATTTCCATGATAATTTCGTGATTGTACTATTGTTCCGATCAGATAAAATTTATTAAATATTGGTTGTTATGTATTATTTTTTTCTGATTTCTGGTCGAATGAAATCTAATTTTGTTCGAATACTTTGGCCAAAAAGTAACTCTGCTGCTGTTAACCCATTCGAAAGAAGCGTTGATCTTAACTTAAGCAAAAATCCGTGTAGTTTTTCATGTAAAGCTCCTGGTTCTTCCAGCATTTCCTTCATTTTATCTTTAAGAGTCTGTATATATCTTTCTGATTCTCCATTTGTTGCGGGATGGCATGGAGTAATGAATCTTTGTCTCATTCCATTTCTGTTACAAAATTCTGCGAAATCTGTTGATTTGAAAATAGACGCATTGTCGCTAACAAGTATTTCAGGTAATCTGTAGCAGCTGAAAATTTCTCGTAAATAAAGTATTATTCCTGAAGTTGTTGGTGCATTTCTGGACATCCTAATTTCTGGCCATTTGCATTTTACATCGACAACTATGAAGAAGTGATGATGCAGAAAGGGACCAGCATAATCTATATGAACCCGTTGCCAATTTTTTGCTGGTTCTTACCATTGGTGTTGTGGAGCTTTATCAAGATTTTTCTTAACGTCACAACATGCTTTACAACTTTTTACTAGATCTACTATATCCTTGTCGATACCTTTCCATTAACAATATCTGTGAGCCGGAGACTTCATTTTAACTATCCCTATGTGTGTGGAGTGTACTTCTTCTAATATCGTGTCTTGAAGACTTCGTGGTATAACTACTCGATTGCTTTTGAAAACTATGCCTTCTTGTAAGCTGAACTCTGAATCAAACATATACCCATTGAGTAGCTTTAACTGTTTTATTTCTGGATCTTGCTCTGTCTCTTGTGCAATAATGTTTGAATCTAGTGTCGTTGTGGAAATTTGTTTAATTGTATAAATATTCTGAAAAAATTCGTCATCCACGGATTTTTTTTTCTATTTCTTATAGAGGTAGTGGATTCCTTGATAAATAATCTGCGTTTGTATGATCGGAAGATTTTTTATATTTTATAGTATAATCAAATCCGGATAAAAACCGTGCATATCTGATCACTCTTGTGGCTGAAAGTACCGTAAGTTGTTTTTCGTACTTCCGGGCCTAAAGTGACAACTTCACTCCCTTGTGACAGGTACTAAAGTGTCACATTTAATCCCTCCGGGATTAAATATTGACGAAACTCCCGGAACGATTAAATCACAAACAAACGAATTTAAGGGATATTTTATTGAAAAATATAATTAATTAGAATGGTAATTAACGTTAATATTCAAATTAATATTGTGACAGTTCGTCATATTGACCAGTCTTTCCTGGGTTAATGCAGCAGGTAACTGACGAGTAACAGATAGGTCCTTTTCATATTGAACTGGTGTTTGTTTCGAAGATCCTGCGGAAACAGGAAGCGAGAATGAGGACTGTGGCATAACTATAGTGGACGAATCGGCGACTTGACCAAATATTTTATCTGAAATTTTTTGTTTATTTTTAATAGACGATTCAATATATCCCTCGGCCACGTTGGAGGATTTCCATCCTCCATGTCTCTTCAGCACGTCTATTGTTGCTCCCGAATCAACTAACAAAGACGCAGATGTGCGTCTAAAACAATGTCCCGTATAAGACGTCGCATTTTCTAATTTCAAGAAAGCTGCTATTTGCCGTGGAAATGTACCAAACATGTTTTTTCCTACTACTCGCGTAGTACATTCTTTGTTGATGTATTGAACAAAAAATTTTGAATGAGTTGTCCCTGTCTTTCGCAATGCCACATATTTCCGAAATATCGCCACAAAACTGATGGCACTGTTTTCTGAATTTTTGATCACAAAATTTCGGTCAATTTTACTTTTGGTGTTTCTAATCGCAATTAGGAAGGAATCGCCCAAATCTCTCACATCGTCGATTTCTAAATCAACCAACTCTTTTCCACGACAAGCTCCCGCAACGCCCAAAATAAGTGCAACCTACAAAAAAATTGATTTCTTAAAATTTCTGAATATAAACAAATTTCCAAATTTACCTTAAGCATTAAATATTTATCATCCGGAGCCTCCCGTAAGAACTGATCTACCTGCTCAGACGTGAGAATTCTTGACTTCTTTGGCTTAAATCCCTCATTTCTTCTCTTCAAAAAAGCTAATAATTTTGGAAATTTACTTATATCAATATCTTCTCTAATGTTAATAACCGATTTCAGCATTGAGTAATGTGCCCAGAGAGTTGAGGCACAAACCGCTTTTGATTTATCATCGAAGTAGACTAACAGCGCATTTTCAGTAGGTTGTCTCACATTTTTTAAGCGGCACCACTTTTTAAAAGCATCGTACTGCTGCTCGTATAGTTTTCTAGATTTCGGTGGTAACAATTCTTCACCTACTTCGGCTGCTCTTTTATCAATATCAGATACACCTTCTTCACTCATGATACCAATAATTATCAATAACAATGTTTCTTTACAATGACACTAGTAATGACAATGTTTCTAAATTATAACTGTCACAACGCAATGTTACTATGGTAACTTATTTTAAAGACAGTTTATTAAATGAGTTGAAGAGAGAAAAAACTGATTGAAATTATTGAAATAATTAATAAAATCATACCGGAAGTACGAAAAGTATCGTATATACCTTGCGACTGAAGTACATTTAATCCTTCAGGTAAATTATGGCCCTCCCTGCGGTCGGGCCATAAACTTTACCTTCAGGATTAAATGTACTACTTCAGTCCCGCGGTATATAATATACTATTATTGGATTGAAAAAGGACATTAGAGGTTTATCGTCGACAACAAGTGTGATATGTTTTCCATAAATATAATGAAACAAGTTTTTGAATGCCCAGTAAATAGCGGTTGCTTCCCTATTTAATTGGCTTTTGTGAGGAATCTTGAAATGAACGTCACTGGTTTTTCTAGACCATTTGAAAGCTTATGTGAAAGAACACCAGAATTATTAGAATTATCGGAAATTCTGGTGAAAAAAGCATCAAAAACTCTATTGCTGACTATTTCTTCTTTCACTTTGATAAAAGCAGTTTCACATTCCGGTATCCAAGCAATTTTTTTAGTTTTTTGTAATAAATTGTTTAGTGGCAGTAAAAATGTTAGAGCGTGTGGTAAAAATTTATCATAATATCAGACCATTCCAAGAAATTGTTGTACTTGTTCCATATTATCTGGTTTTGGTGCTTTTTGTATAGCTTCAGTTTTTTATCTGACTTTTTTAAACCGAATGTGATATGTCCAAGATATTGAATTTCGTGTTTGAAAAACTTGCATTTTCTCTTATTTAAATATAAGTTGTATGTTCTCAGCTTTTCTAAAATATGGGTTAATCTTGTCTAGTATTCTTCAAGTGAGGATCCTTGGATCAAAATATCATCGAAGTATGCAGTAGTTTCATCTAAATCATTAGTAATTTTATGAAACTCGTTAGGTGCAGTTTTAATTCCAAAATTTAATCGGTTGGCAAGATATGTCCTTCTGTGTGTTGATATTGCCTGAACTCTGGCACTTTCATCATCTACAGGTGCGTGTAAGTATGCTTTGTATATATCAAGGGTAAAGAAATATTGTCCATTTTTCATTTTATTAAAAATATCTTCTATTCTCGGATTTGGATAACAATTATCTTGAAGTTGTTGATTGACGGTCGCCTTATAGTCTGCACATAATCGAATTTGTCCATTACTTTTTGGTACAATAACTAATGGTGTTCCCCATTCTGAATAATCCACTTTTCCAATTAATCCTTCGCTTTCTAATAAATCTAACTCTTCATTAACTTCTCCTTATAGAGCATGTGGAATTTTTCTTGGTTTGTAAAAAACTGGTTTAAGTTTCAGAGAACAATGGATGTCTGGAATATTTCCTACAGTTGGTGTGAAAACATCTTCTAATTCTTCCAAATTCGGTATAATATTTGTATTCGGCATTGTTATTTAACTTATATGTTGAATGTTCATTTTAAGATTTCGCATCCATCTTCTCCCAAGAATTGCATTTCCATTTCCAGGTATAACAAACAATTCCCCAATTATCTTATTATTATTGAAAGATACAGGAATTTGCACGAATCCCAAAGGATTAAATATATAGTTAGTATATGAGCGAAATTGCATATTTGTACTTTGTAAAGGTAAATTTGAATTAAGTGTATTAAAGTCTTTTTCTGAAATAAGTATAACTTCCCGTGTCACATTCAAAAATGGAAGGTTTATTTCCAATTTGAAGTTCAAGTAACATATTATTGTTTCGGTAAAAATATCTACTATTTGATTGATATTAGTATCGCTTTCCACATCATTTTCATTGTCATATTCGTTGAGATTATTCACATAATTTGATGGTTTTTGTAACGTAGTAATGCAAACTTTGTGAACGTGTCCTCGTTTTTTGCACATTTGGCATTGCTTGTAATCCGCTTTAGTTCGGTAGTGTCGATATTTTTCTTGTAGTCTATTATTGTCATATTTAACATTGGTTCTAGAATGATTATCGGAAGTTTCGTTGACGGAAGGAGTATAATAAATATCTTTATTTCGAATTTTTGATGGTGCTCTAAGAAACCATTCTATAGCAGATTCATTGCAATTAGTACAATCAGTATGAGCTGTACATTCAATTATATGTCACAATGTTTTAATTGTTCTTTGAGAGAAGCAACAAATGTAGAAATTGATTCGTTGGATGTTTGAACTTTCGATAAAAATTTATATTGTTCAGTGAGAATATTCATTTTTAAAGATAAATGATTTCACAGTAAATCAATAAGGTGATTGTAGCTTTTTGTACTTAGTAAATCAGGAGATGTAAGACTTGATAATGTTCTGTAATGTTTCCCCTCTAAACAATTAATTAAAACCATGACTTTTGCATCATTCGTAGCATCGTCATTTCTATCTAATCCTTTGAGCTTGGAATAGTTTTCTAGACGTTCATAATAATTACTAAATAATTCGAATACTTCATCAAACGGGTCAAAATTAAGAACTTGGTGTTTGAATGTTCTTTTAATATCATTTAAATCACTTACTTTTTGTTATTGTGTCGTCTGTATAAGTTTCGTTATTGTTTCGACAAGAGGTATTATTTTAATCATTCTGGATTAAGGTATTGTGCTTTGTAACTTGCTTGTATGTTCTTTGTAGTTTCTATCCCACCCTCGTCGCCAACTTATTGTATATCTAATATTAAAACATATATGTCATTACGTTTAGATTGATACGCCAGAAACGTATGGCCACTATCATTAAAAGCAATTTTTCTACGTTATCGACGCAAATATACGTTAAAAATATCATCGTGTATTTATTTAGATAAGAATTCAACACGGGATTGTATAACGGCTAAACATTGAATTATTTCTCATGTCCAATTGAAGCGAGACCCTAACTGATATCAGACTAGCTGGAAAAGTAGACCCTCCATTTTCTCATTCTTTCAATCATTTCGCCACTTCAAATTTGCTCAAATAATATTGGTTCCCAACTCCAATACAAACAGGAAATCGTTCGACCGAACGTTGTCGTGAAATAGAATCCCTCTCCTGGCAACAATTGTCAACTGTCAAAAATGTTGATTGTCAGAAAATTACCTATTTATTTAAATTCTAGATTGAAATTGATTAATATTCCATAAAAAGTAAATCAATTTATATAATTTTATTTAAATAATAGCTATGACATGGGTTCATCCCTTTTTAGTGTCTGATACTGATAGCAGTGATGAACTCTCAAATTTCCTCCAGAAATTAAGAAGTTAACAATTCAATATACGTCGTTTTTTTTTTTTTTTTTGATAGCCGTGGAAAAAGTATAATCTAAGACGCGGGTGGAATTCAAAATTCTACACTCGTAGATTCGAACAAATATTTCTACTCGTGTATAATTTTGCTTACTCCACCCTTGATATAGAATAAAATTTGTGTAGGTTAATGTATGCGACTTTTGGAAATTCTCACTTTCAGCCAAAAGGTGCTTCAATCGCATTCTCGACAAAACTAGGAAATATCATGCAGACTAATCCAATTTGCGCAGAAAAATTCGCTGAAATTCCGGAAAATTTGATATTTCGATGTATATAATTCTCATCCTTTATAATAACATTCGAAGTTTTATTAAAGTAAGAAAATGTTAAAAATCAATTTTTGTTATCGAGTATTGGTCGGAAAATGTTAGATTTTGAAAAAGATTCGTTGCCTAACTTTGATATTTAGGGTCATTCTACGATAAGAAATTATGAGTGTCAAAGTACTTCTCTTGGCACTAAAATTCTATGATAATGTTCACTCACGGTCTCTAGTTAATTCCACAATATAATACAAGTTATTGAAAATTCTAAAAAATTCACAATTGTTTCGATAAATCAATATCATCGTCAGAATGACAGAAGTTACATTTCATTTTATGCCTACCTGATGTTTAGTAGTTATTTTTGGCTAGACCAAGAAGTAACCTAACTTGTGATTGGCTTAATATATGTTTATAGAAAAAAGAAGAAGATGTGATATTACAAATATTGAAGCTTAGATATTATTAGCCCTATGGTGATATCCTGGATATCATTTTTCCAATTAAGATCAGTATAACTGTGCAATGATATAGAAAACCAGGAAAACTATATCTGCTGATCTTTACAATTATCACTTAAGAAGACAGTTTATTAGTAGAGAATTCCCTAAATTTAACTGTTCATTGACAACTTCATATTGTGGATTTCTTAAATGTCTTCTAATTTCCACTTCTTCAAGGAAATCCAGTTCTTGTTTCTTTTCACAAATATGCAGCACTTCTAGTTCTGTGTTAGGTGTCAATGAATGATTGGTGTCAAGTTGATATTTTGCGTAGTGGGATTTATCTGGTTGTTTTAATCTGTGTGCTCGTAAATGCTCACTGTATCGTATTTCAAAATTCCTAAGGGTCTGACCCAAATAGACAGCATTACATTCTGGACATTTGAGTTTATATATACCTGACTTCTTTAATAGTGGCATTTTTGTTTTTACATTTAACAATTTTGTACTAACGTTACTTTCTGTTTTAAAAGAATTTGTTGTATTCGTTGCTGAAGATATTATCTTTGAAATATTATTAGAAATATTTCCTGCATATGTGATGGTTTTATAAGTTTTAATTTCATCAGCTTGTTTAGGATATATTAGTTGTAATGCCACTTTTTCCTCTTTTTTACTAATTAGCTTATAAATCATATCTAATGGATAACCGTTAGATGTTGCTATTTGTCTAATTGTATTAATCTCTCTATCAAAATTACATTTGTTCAAAGGAACTGAAAAAGCTCTATGTATCATTGAATTATATGCTGCTAGTCTGTGTGACACAGGGTGGTTAGAATTGATTGGAGTTGTCACATCAGACTGTGTTGGTTTTCGGTAAATTGAATAATCAAGTACATTATCAACTACTTGAATTTTTAAATCAAGAAAATTGATTTAGCTATTTTCTTCAATTTCTAATGTAAATTTAATTTTCGGGTGTAAATTATTGATGTGGTTGAAAAATACATCTAATTGTCGTTCACTACCCATGAAACAAGCTAATGTGTCATCTACATATCTATACCAAAATAAAATATTTTTCGAAATATTACTTTCAAAGATCTTTCTTTCTAAATTGTCCATAAAAATGTTTGCTAAAATAGGTGATATTGGGCTTCCCATTGGTAAACCTTCATTTTGAATATATATCTTATTGTCAAAAGTGAAATAATTCTGATTATTGCATACATCAAATAAATTAAGTATATCTGATATTATTCCTGGAATAATATTTTTATCTTCTAGTAATTTTCTTACAAGTATTAGACATTCTTTAGGAGGAATTTTAGTAAACATATTAGTTACATCGAACGAAATGAGTTTATAGTTATCTTGCAAGTGGATTGCTTTCAACTTTTTTATTAGTTCTATTGAATTCCTAATTGAGTACGGAGATTCATATCCGTAAGTATTGAGTATATTGTTGAGCTTCTTTGCCAATATATTATTAGGAGCATTAACATAAGAGACTCCAAATCTAATTGGTTTCGTTATTTTATGTAATTTAACTGTTCCATATAATTGTGGACAATGAGGATTCTTATGTATGATAGGCCTCTTTTCGTAATCATTTAAAAGATAATTTGAATTATTAACAATATCCCTTACATTATTAGAAAACTTCTTTGTTGGGTCTGCTTTAAGAACTTTTACATCGCTGGATTCTATAAAGTTATATACTTTGGAATTGTAATTTTCAGTCGTCAAAATGACAGTAGCGTTCCCCTCATCAGATTTTGTAACTGTTAGGTTATTATTCTCTATCTTCTTTTTTATTGCATTTAAAACTGTAATGTCATTTTTTGTTTGACGTTGAACTTCTGAAGGTTCAATATTTTTGAATAAATTGGCAATTTTTAATTTCTTATAAAGAAAATTATTTGAATTAGATTTTAAAGCTATTTCTGACTCTGTAGCTATAATTTGTTTAATATTATTTGTAAATTTAGGTGGTATGCTGTACTTTAAACCTTTATTCAAAAATTCTATTTCATTATTTGTAAAATTAGTGTCTGAGAGGTTTTCAAATCGTGGTGCAAAGTGTATTGGTATGTAGGTACTTACAGTTTCATAATGTTTTGAGTATTGAATTTTATGTTGTGTGTGTTCAAGATTCTGTAGCTTCTTTTCTTGTTTCTTAAATTCCATATGCCTCATCGTGCTGACATTTTCTCTAATTTTGTCATTGAAACAGTCAAATTCTACTGGATGTAATTGGAATGTGAGTTCTGAATGTACAACTTTTATGTAGTTGTCTAAGGAGTCTCTAACTTTGAAACATTTCTTACATTCTGATTTTATCCAAACTCGTTGAGCACATTTTATAGCTTTTTGTGCTTGTGGTGTTTTAGTGTGACATTCTATATTAACATAATTTGGTATTACCTTTTTCCTAAGGCATTCTTGGTTAAACCAAATGTTTGGTGATGCTTTGTAACGTTTTTGTAGTAACTTCTGGTACAGTCGGGTCAAATCTTCTCTCGAAGATTTTTTAATGAAATTGACTGTCTCGACCCTTACTTCGTGGAATATGCTCATATGATTGTTTTTAAATGAAACTCACGGTCTCTAGTTAATTCCACAATATAATACAAGTTATTGAAAATTCTAAAAAATTGACAATTGTTTCGATAAATAATGTACTTGATTATTCAATTTACCGAAAACCAACACAGACTGATGTGACAATTCCATTCAATTCTAACCACCCTGTGTCACACAGACTAGCAGCATATAATTCATTGATACATAGAGCTTTTTCAGTTCCTATGAACAAATGTATTTTTGATAGAGAGATTAATACAATTCGACAAATAGCAACATCTAACGGTTATCCATTAGATATGATAAATAAGCTAATTAGTAAAAAAGAGGAACACGTGGCATTACAACTAATATATCCTAAACAAGCTGATGAAATTAAAACTTATAAAACCATCACATATGCAGGAAATATTTCTAATAATATTTCAAAGATAATATCTTCAGCAACGAATACAACAATTTCTTTTAAAACAGAAAGTAACGTTAGTACAAAATTGTTAAATGTAAAAACAAAAATACCACTATTAAAGAAGTCAGGTATATATAAACTCAAATGTCCAGAATGTAATGCTGTCTATTTGGGTCAGACCCTTAGGAATTTTGGAATACGATACAGTGAGCACTTACGAGCATACAGATTAAAACAACCAGATAAATCCCACTACGCAAAACATCTACTTGACACCAATCATTCATTGACACCTAACACAGAACTAGATGTGCTGCATATTTGTGAAAAGGAACAAGAACTGGATTTCCTTGAAGAACTGGAAATTAGAAGACATTTAAGAAACCCACAAAATGAAGTTGTCAACAGTTAAATCTAGGGAATTCTCCACTAATAAACTGTCTTCTTAAGTGATAATTGTAAAGATCAGCAGATATAGTTTTCCTGGTTTTTAAAACAACCAGATAAATCCCACAACGCAAAACATCTACTTGACACCAATCATTCATTGACACGTAACACAGAACTAGAAGTGCTGCATATTTGTGAAAAGGAGCAAGAACTGGATTTCCTTGAAGAACTGGAAATTAGAAGACATTTAAGAAACCTACAATATGAAGTTGTCAACAGTTAAATCTAGGGAATTCTCCACTAATAAACTGTCTTCTTAAGTGATAATTGTAAAGATCAGCAGATATAGTTTTCCTGGTTTTCAATATCATTGCACAGTTATACTGATCTTAATTGGAAAAATGATATCCAGGATATCACCATAGGACTAATATTATCTAAGCTTCAATATTTGTAATATCACATCTTCTTCTTTTTTCTATAAACATATATTGAGCCAATCACAAGTTAGGTTACTTCTTGGTCTAGCCAAAAATAACTACTAAACATCAGGTAGGCATAAAATGAAATGTAACTTCTGTCATTCTGACGATGATATTGACTTATCGAAACAATTGTCAATTTTTTAGAATTTTCAATAACTTTTATTATATTATGGAATTAACTAGAGACCGTGAGTTTCATTTAAAAACACTAATATGAGCATATTCCACGAAGTAAGGGTCGAGAAAGTCAATTTCATTCCTTTCAGTGATATTATCAAGTAACACTTTGTTGGAATAGGAATCCCTCGTTGAAAATCAATAATAATTATATTAAAAACAGTGCGTTATTTCCAATTATCGTAAATTATCATCAAAATAACGATTATCTGGAGTCAATAAATTTAATTATTCAATATACACATGAAACGCGAGTTAAAATGTTTGTATTCACTACGAATTGTGAGCGCTTATATAAATTGCTCATCGATTTTCATAACAAATAAGTTCTCAAGTAAATATATATGGTATTGTTCATCACACACTTTGGTAATACAGAACATTACTGGCAAATCAAATTTTGATCTTATTAATTAGAAATTTATTATTCATATAAACCAAGGCAATTTTCGATTAAATCAAACACATGTTAAATGAAGGTGGAATTGGAAAAGTTCACAATCAATACAAACTTTTAATATTTGTTTAAATAAGACGTTGTAGCTCAAAAATCAAACAAAGTCATTACAAATCCTGTTGCAGCTCACGAAGTTTGTATTTCTATAATACGGTCAAAACATGATGGGATATAAAATGAGATAAACTTTTTTTCGTGCGCTCATTTCTATGCTTCAAAACTGTTTCTCAAAATTATGCCGTATTGTATAACTTCCACCATTATTTTTTGCTTTCAAATTCCTTCTATTGATGTTAATATTTCAATTTCAAACTTATCTCTTGTTTCAAATTAAGAAACTTAGTTCCGTGCATTGCAAAAATTTGCGAAGCGTTTTTGACTTCCGTCATCAAGTGATTCCTGAATGTAGATACTCAAGCTGATGTGTTTTGGAAACTTTGTTCTAAAATATTTTAACGGTGAGTGGATGATTAATTTAGAAATTTCATGAGTATATACAAATCATGTGCAGGAAGTCTAACAGTAAGATACATATTGTAATGTTTTTCTTATTTATTTAAACGTTTTTATTACGGGTGGGATTAATTTTAAACTCTCGTTATGGCTACTTACTACTTTATTTAAACACTAACTCACTAACACTTAATTTATATATATCTACTTAACTAATCACTTAATTATTAATTTATATTAACCGTATATTCACTCAAACTAATTTATATGAACACTTTATATTCACTTATTTACTTGTTATCTCTCGATGTCAAATTATCAACTAACTGGTCCGCTGATCGGTCCTTTTTATATACTAGTGCCTTTTTTACTAGAGAATTCTGGACTGCGGCCTACACAAAACAAATGCTTTTCGCGATATTTCTCGATTGCCGACTCAATCCTTAAAAGACCTTCCGGGAACATGTCTATAAAAACTGTCACAATAAATCCCAATAGACTTTCCCAGAATTCGGCGCGCTCGCCATTTTTTTAACTTCGTTAACATAAGGTTACAGGACCGTACTTAGTATCTGCTTCGGTGTGCGAGTTCGTAACATTACCCCCTCCTCAAATGAAAGTTCCTCTTGGAACTTTTGTGTAGCCGAGACTGGATGTTTGAATCGACAACTGACTCCATTTCTACACTTTCCAATCTTATGGAAATAGCAGGGCACCGTCTTCATCGGATACTGATAACGGGGGATGTAGCTGCAAATTAATATCTGGACAGCGGTATCTTGAAAGATGATCTCTACCATGTTCCTGATGATTCGCCAATCCAACTGGTTACTCGCTAACTTAGGCATAGCCAGTTTCTTCACGCTGGATTCCAACACATGGTCTCGTAGGTTTCGAAGTGCTTCTCACACATCGCGGTAGGTAGATCGATCTTGAAATTCATTTTTAGTTACCACGTAGAAGACGTACCGCGAATTATGTTTCAGTTTCAGTGTCTTGCCAGGGGCTGGAATCTGGTCTTCAAGTTTTTCTAATTGCCCGAACTTCTTTCGAAAGACGGTTGCCGATCCTCGTGCGTTCTTGATATTTGCGGGGATGTTGTATGCCAGTGAATAATCTTCCGGGAGAGTGAATAAATCTTGTTGTTGTTCCGAAGTGACTCCATATCTAGCTCTCCCGGTACCTCCATACGTGCCCATAAATTCGTCGAAGGTAGGGTCAGACATATCTCGAATGAGGTTTAGTCCTTCCTCCAGGTCATGGTCTCCTTCGAATGGCGCTAGTCGGTTTTGGTGAACTACTTTTGGTTTTCCGTTGGGGATCTTGCTTATCCGATATATAACATCATTGATCCTTTTCTTGATTAAGTATGGACCTTCCGAGGATTTTTGTAATTTTGGAGAAAATCCTTTTCTCCTCGTCGGACTGTGTAACCATACTTTGTCCCCTTCTTTAAAACCGCCTTCTGTGGCCTGCGTGTCGTACCGGCTTTTCATTCTGTCGCTGGCAACTTGAAGATTTGTTCGAACTAATTCATGAATATCGTCCAGCCTTCTTCTCAATTGGATCACGTAGTCTTCGCCTGCTAGAACTTCTCCAGGCTGACAGCCAAATTCCAGGTCACAAGGAAGCCTTATTTCACGTCCAAACAGGATTTTCGCCGGTGTTTCACCCGTGGACTCATTGACGGCAGATCGATAAGCCAATGCGAAAAGGGAAAGATACTGGTCCCAATCTTTCTGATGGCTGGATACTACTTTGGACAGGTATTTTCCAATAGTCCTGTTCATTCTCTCGACCATTCCATCTGACTGTGGATGTAATGCTGTTGTCCTGGTCTTCTTCATTCCCAGCTTCTCGCAAATCTCCTGGAATATACGACTTTCGAAATTTCTTCCCTGGTCGCTGTGGACTTCCAAGGGCACTCCATATCGGCTGATAAATTCTTTCACCAATACATCTGCTACAGTTGTGGCCTCTTGGTTCGGGATAGCGTAAATTTCCACCCACTTTGTGAAATAATCCATTACAACCAGTATGTATTTGCCACCATTTTCGGTCGTCAGAAAAGGTCCAGCGATATCTAAAGCAATCATTTCGAAAGGGCTTCCAACATTGTACCGTTTCATGGGCGCCTTTCTCTTGCGATGGGGTCCATTACTCGTAGCACAAGTCGTACATTTCTTACACCAGTCCTTCGCATCATCGGAGCTGTTCATCCAATAAAACCTCTCACGGATTCGCTGGTGTGTTTTCTTCACTCCCAGATGGCCTCCCGATGAACTGTCGTGTAACTTCTTCAGTACCTCAGTTTCTCTTGTTCTCGGGATAACTAGCTGTCTTCTCATCTCAGAACCATCATCGTTTTCAAAGACTTTTTTCAACAGCCCTTCTTCCAGGACAATGGAGTCCCACTGAGCCCAATACGTCTTGAGTTCCGGTGAAAATTTTGAAAATTCTTGCCAGGTAGGTCGCCGATTTTCTTCCTTCCATTTCCGGATCATCTTTAGGTAAGGATCATTCTTGTGGTCTTCTCTTATCCTGGTGGGTGACCATTCTTCATTGATTACTGTAATTCTTGAAACTGCAACTCCCTTAGATTTCGACTTGTTGCCTTAGATTTCGACTTGTTGCATTGTGAATAGTCTACAGGGCATGGCCGTCTAGACAAGGAGTTGGCTTTTCAATGAATCACATCAGTTGGATGTTCACCCCTGTCTGATTTTCCCTGTGTCTGGAGTTCTTGGGTTACAGGAGTCTTGGGGCGCTTAGACAGACTGCGTACGTGCTCTAGCTCGCCACACTTCCGGCATTTGATCTTCTTCGGCCTCTTGTCTGCCATACTTTTCAACAAGTTGACGATCTGATCAAGTTTGTCATCATCATCTTCGTCCTGCATGGTCCTACCTCTGTTGTATCCGGAAGCCTTCGTTGCTACTTCATATTCAAGAGCAACATCTAAGGCATCTCCCCGAAGCGCTATGGTTAAGTTTACTGCCTTCTCCCTATCGGACCAGTTTTCCACTCTAGCGGCTGCTTCAAATTGTTTCACATAATTGGTCCACGATGTCTTTTCGTCAAACGTTGGAGCCTTGACTCGGGCAAAATTGCTAATATCTTCTGTCTTGGGTTGTGTATCTCGATCTTTTTTTGTTCTGCTGGCGTGTCTTGTGTTCTTAAATCTGTTATCTTACTCTCTAACTCCTTGATTTTTCCGTCCATCGTTGTCATTCTATTCTCCATATCCGATTTAAGAGACGAAATTTTATTTTCCACGTCAGCGGCAATGTCATATTTCATTAATAAGAAATCGGCAGAAAGTTTGTCCATGTTAGCGGAAATATCTTTCTTCATAGTAGAAATCTTCTCGTCCAAATTATCAGAGATGTCGTTCTTCATAGCAGAAATCTCGTCCATGGCAGAAATTGACGAGATTTAGGTGGAAGCCTCATCATTGAATAAAAATAATTCTGGATCAAAGCCGTCATTTTCCAGTGCCACTTTAAGTCTTTCTAATAATTCACTTTTCTTACCGGATGTTTCCAATTCACGATCTTCCAATTCTGGTCTTAATTCCATGACTTTTAGATCACATAGTCTCTTGGCTATTTTTACGTAGAAATTTATTTATATTACGCCACACCTGACACCAATGTAATGTTTTTCTTATTTACTTAAATGTTTTTATTACGGGTGGGATAAATTTCAAACACTCGGTATGGCTACTTACTAATTCATTTAAACACTAACTCACTAACACTTAATTTATATATACTTAACTAATCACTTAATTATTATTTTATATTAACCGTATATTCACTCAAACTAATTTATATAAACACTTTATATTCACTTATTTACTTGTTTATCTCACTATGTCAAATTATGAACTAACTGGTCCGCTGATCGGTCCTTTTTATATACTAGTTCCTTTTTTACTAAAGAATTCTGGGCTGCGGCTTACACAAAACAAATGCCTTTCGCGATATTTCTCGATTGCCGGCTCAATCATTAAAAGACCTTCCGAGAACATGTCTATAAAAACTGTCACAATAAATCCCAATAGACCTTCCCAGAATTCGGCGCACTAGCCATTTTTTTCAACTCCGTTAACATAAGGTTACAGGACCGTACTTAGTATCTTCTTCGGTGTGAGAGTTCGTAACAATATTGTTAACGCAGAAAATTGTATTTCAGTCCAATTTGTATTGTACGCAAAATAGTTCTGATAAGCCACTTTCATAATCAGAAGAAGGGTTTGAACAATTCCTTAGAATAATCATGTATATATTTATTGTTCAGTTACCTTCTACCAGAGATTACTGGAGTTCTCATTTGGGTCAGCCTTGATGACTTGATAACTTGTAATCGTTGGAAAAAGATGAAATGATTCATCAATTTTTCTGATAATCTTAGTTATATCTTTGTAGGATCAACAGGTCATGACAATCTATTCAAAATCCGTACACTATTAGATAATCTGAAAAGTCGCATGCTTCTTCTTCCGAAAGAAGAATATCTCGCGGTAGATAAACAAATTATACCAACCAAATTCCGAACATCCTTGAAGCATTACAATCCGAAACAACACCACCAATGGGAGTATAAAGCTTTTGTCTTGAGTGGGGTATCTGGATTGTCATATGATTACGATATAGTTCTAGAGTACAAAGTAATAGTATACCTGAAAATGCACCTGATCTAAGAACTGGTTCAAATGTTGACGTAAGAATGACTTCTTCTTCTTCAAGTGCCGTCTTCGTTCCGAAGGTTGGCAATCATCAAGGCCATTCGTATTTTGGATACCGCTGCTCTAAAAAGGTGACTATTGGTGGCGTTGAACCATTCGCGAAGATTTTTTAACCAGGAATGTCTTCTCCTTCCTATTGATCTTCTTCCACTTATTTTTCCTTGCACAACGAGCTGGAGCAGTTGATATTTGTCCCCCCTCATAACGTGACCCAGGTAGAGCAGCTTCCTTTTTTTAATAGTTAGGACAATTTCCTTGTCTTGTTTTATCCTTCTTAACACTTCGGCATTAGTGACTTTCTGTACCCATGAGATTCTCAAAATCCTGCGATACACCCAGAACTCAAATGCCTCTACTTTATTTACAACGTTCTTCTTTAATGTCCATGATTCCATGCCATAGTACAGCATTGACAGAACATAGCATCTCATAAGACGCAATTTGAGTTCCTAGCTGAGATCTCGACTGCAGAATACTCGTTTCATCCTCGTGAAAGTACTCCGCGCTTTTTCAATTCGGATTTTTATTTCCTGAGAGCAGTCCGAATTTCATTGTAAAGAGTTCTCAGATATTTGTATTTTCTCACTCTTTCAATTGGTTGGTTATGTAGTAATATATTTCCGATGTTTTGGATCGATTTTGTTATAACCATAAATTTGGTTTTGTTTGTGTTTAGTGACAGTCCATATTCCTCACTAGCTTCCACAACTGCATTAACAAGTTTCTTTTGGTCTTGAAGTGTTTCGGCTATCAGCACTGTATCATCGGCATATCTGAGATTGTTGATTGGTCTTCCATTGATTTTAATGCCATATTCCTGAGCAGCCAGTGCTCTATTCATGATATCTTCCGAGTATGCGTTAAAAAGGATTGGTGAAAGCACACATCATGACGAACTCCTCTTTTTATTTCTATATCTTCAGTTGTATTTTCTTCTATCTTCACTACTGCTCTTTATCCATAATAGAGATTTGAAATAATGTTGATATCTCTAGAGTCTAAGTTTTTTGCCTGCAACAGTTTTATAAGGTGATCATGGCGCACTTTATCAAAGGCTTTAGTGTAGTTTATAAAGCATAGATACATATCCTGATTCATGTCTAGGCATCTCTGGGACATAACGTTAAGTGCGAATATCGATTCACTGGTACCGAGGCCATTTCTAAACCCGAATTGAGTTTCACTGATGTCCTGTTCTAGTTTCCTATATATTCTGGTATATATGACTTATAAGAATGCTTTCAAGGTATGTCCCATAAGACTTAAAGTGCGATAATCTTGACAATGTTTAGGATTTATTCTCTTTGGTAGCGTTATAAAAGTTGATATCAGCCATTCCTGTGGTATGATTCCTGATTTATAGATGTTGTTAAACAGATCCACCAAGACATGTATCTGCTCTTCTTCAATAAGTTTAAGAACTTCGGCTGGTAGTTCATCTGGGCCTTGTGCCCTCCTGTTTTTCAGCGAGTTCAGAGCATATAAAACTACTTCCTCTGTTATTTCTGGTCCTTCGTCTCTGTCAAGGTATTCCTTCTGTCTATGGTCTTCAAAGAGTTCCTCGACATAATTTTTCCAGGCTTTAAGTTTTTCTTCTATATCTGTTATTATTCTACCATCTATGTCGTATAATGTATTGAGTCGATTCCTTCTTTGCATTCCTGCTAGTTCTTTTACTTTCTTGTGTATATTGAAGCTGTCATGTTTTTGTTGCAGTTCTTCGATTTCTTCACATTTTGTTTTATAGAAATTTTCCTTTGCCACTCTGATTTTCTTTCGTATTTCGACTTGTATTGTTTTGTATTGTTGTTCGCATTTGTCTTTAAAAGTTCTTTTATTCATGAGATGTAGAATTTCGTCGGTATTCCAGTCGTGTTTTGCTGTACGTATCTCATTCTTACAAATTTCCTTCATAGGTTCCATCAACGCTGATTTAAAGTGATGACATTTCTTATTTATATCATGTTGGTTCTGATTTTCTCCTTCAAGATCAAGTTTTCGTAAGTTGTTGTTTATTTTTGTTTTTATGTTCTGACGAGTTTTTTCCTTCTGTAAATGTCCAATATCCACTTGGTTCCTTTTAGTGCTTTTTATTGTCCTCTTTAATTTGATGTGAATTCGTGCTATCAATGGATTATGGTCGGAAAACACGTCAGCGCTTGGATATGCTTTTACCGATTTAACACAATTTCTGTATCTTCCATTCACCAAAAAATAATCTATTTGATTTCTTACCGGTTTCTTTTTGTTGTCTTGCGGAGATTTCCAGGTATATAGTCTTCGCATGGGAAGTTTGTGGAAAGTGTTTGTTATTATGTAGTTGTTCATTTGGCAGAATTCTAGCAACCTGTCACCTCTTTCATTTCTCATCCCGAGTCCGTACTCGCCTACGTATTTATCACATTTTCCGTTTCCAATCTTAGCATTGAAACCGCCTAAGATAATTGTAACATCTCTTGATTTTATTGAAGATAGCTCGATCTCTTCATCAGGTTTTTCGGCTGTAGGAGCATATACTTGTATGATGTTTAGTTTGCTCGTATCTATTTGAAGTTGTAAAAGCATGATTCTATCTGATATAGGAGTGAAACCAATCACCGATGACATAATATTTTTCGACACAAGAACTGCAACTCCATTTCTATGGTGGGCTTCAGTATATCCAGAGAAATATATCATACCGTTTGCCGTGGTGAGTTGGCCCGAATCTGGCCACCTGTTGTATCACATTATGCATTTTTCCCGACTCAAACATACTCCTGACATTCCATGTGCCAATCTTTAGTTTATTTCCAATTTGGTGTTGTGCTGTTGTTGGCTTCGATTTGTCACAGGGATTTCGCAGGTTAACGACCTTGGAGGCCCTGTGGTCTCGCTTTAGGTTTCCTCCCCTGCCGGATTTTGGTATCCGATATCCATGATCAGTAAAGTTTGTGTTTTGATGTATAGCCATGATGATTATACTAGAGAAATCCATGTGGATCTTCAATGTAGTGGTTTCTCATTGCCTTCTACATTCTTATGCCGTTGACTAATAATAGTTCTTCCGCCTTTAGGGCCAATTTCTTAACCCTAGGACAAAAAAGTGCCCTTATATTGTTGCTTTCATATGTCCCCAAAAGCAGGGTTGCCATTTGCGCCAGATCCGCCGTACTGAAGTCCTTCTTCTCTGCCTTCTGTGCCGGTATGGTCTTCACCCGTATCCCTGGGCCAGGGACCCTAAACAGGTACTAGCCTCCCGGGTCGGGAGACGCCTGGAATCTGCAGTAGGCAGGGATTGATTCATTCTCCCTGATAGGACTATCCAAAGGGAGTTCCTACCTGCTACCAGCAAGAATGACTTAAACAGTCCTTATTAACAAATATCATAAGGTATTTTTTGAGAAATGGTTTAACTCAACTCCACTCCAAGTTTATCTCACAAAGCAAGGCATATGGCCATTGGATACAGTTCGAACAAATAGAGTTCCAAATATAAAAATACCCAAGGAGAAAGATATGATGAAGTTTGGACGTAGCCACGTTATAGAAAAAGTAGCAGTCGTAGATGATGTTAACATTTCATCATGCATCATTGTGTATACCTTTATATCATTATTTGTTATGTCTTTGTTTTCAAGGATCAAATTATCGAGAACAATAATTTTACAGTCTTCTGTGTCATCTTCTTTGTCTCTGTTCACATTTAAAAATTTTATACCAACAATGTTTTGGCCCCTAGAGATAGTATCACAAACTTCATTAAAATTCAATCCATCTTCTGTATAATCCTCCAAATTTTGAAAGTCGTAGTCGCTATTATTATCCATTTCATTCCCCGCTAAAAAATTTGAGAAATTCCAAATTTATTTACGTTTCTGTTAACATGGAGCGATTAGTATAAAGGTTATCCCCAAATTCCTTTTACGAAATATCTCTCTTATTTGGAAACGTGAATAAACAAATTTAAAATACATCCCTAAGGCTTTGTAGCAGCTCATTATAAAACACCTTCATTACAGCCACAATTCATTACTTTATTCATTTATTGCTCTAAGAAAGTCTTCGGACATCCTATACAGAACAAATTTATCATATACTGACCTAACATCTTCTTGTAAATACAACAGTAGGCAGCACTTTTATTGACAATCTCTGGAATAAATGTGTGTGTATGTGAAGTGGAGGGTTGGCATTGGACAGAATCCGTTTGCCACAGAAATGGTGTTAAATTAGGTCCTAATATATTTCCGGTTAGAATTAATTTAGATATCAAGTTTTCTTTCTCTGAGAAGAGTGATTGACTGATCTAGAACGTTTTTATTATTAATACTTAGCAGAGTGGTTAAATTAAAGGGTTGAGCTATATTACTGTTGGTGATGAAACGTAGAAAGTTAGGACGGCCATTGCTTGCTATATTTTCCACATGAAAAAAATATGTGGTTCAAGTCAGCAATGGATTCATTGTCGCATGAACAGATGTTCGTTTCTGCTACACCAATTCTGTGAAGATGTGCTGGAAATTTAGCATGATTCAATTTTAACCTGGTAATAGTGACAGAGTATGCTCGGCTTACAGCATAGTCATCAATGTGTGGGACGCGATTCGGTAAAGTTGGATGTATTAAAGTGTAATGATTGTTAGATTTTTTGGTAAATTCTATCCAACTCTTTTCCTAACTTTTACGTGATTCAATTTTTCCTTTGTTAATTATGTCACTAAAATCGTATTTATCTATGACGTACGGTAATTTAGTGGCTTCCTTGGCTAAAGAGTCAACTTTGACATTCCCCAAAATACCTGCATGACCTTTCACCCAGATAAAAATAACTATGTTCCCCTGTGTGGACAGCTTGTGGAGAAGCTTCTTAATGTTACAAATGTTTAGAGATGTAGATAACTTTTTGTGGGATAGATTGTTAATAGCTTCAAGTACAGATTTGGAATCGGACATTACTAATGCATTTTGCGTAAGTTTTTGTTTAATTAACCACTGTAGTGCTTCTTCGCTCTGGAATAAAACCTTTATTATCTTCATAGATTTTATTGTCATCAACTAACTCTGCTAAAATATATTAAGATAAATAAATATATATCACTCTAACTACTTATTCAATTATTAGCATTAAATACAATTATCATTTTTCAAAATTCTTCCAAATTAGCAATGTAAATTCAAGCATAACCTCAAATAAATAATTCAAAACATATTTAAATGTGAATTAACCTTAACTTACCATTATTTGTTTCTTTACATAGTCCTAAGATTTCTAGTGTTTTTGAAGAAGGCAACGTTTCTTATAATATGGTCTGAATCTGAATTATTTGCACAAAATCAACAATATTACAGAATAACACAGTACTGACTTATTCTTCGAACTCATACTCTGTTTATGAGGCTGGGAACCTAAGATATCATGCCAAAATGACACAAGTGTACTGGAACCCAGAGTCTGTTTTGCTAAAACGAGATATGTACAGTTGTATTCTTTCAGCATGTAACTATAATCCCATACTAAATAGATATAAGTCTACATAAAGCTTTGTAACAAAATATGTAATAAAAACAGTTAAGAACAAGTTCACATATTCCTGTATAGTTTGTTGGCAGTTGAGGAATTCTTACAATTGTTAGTATTTTCATGATATGAGTAGACATATTACTTTTTGATATACTCCTATTTTCATAGTTGTGACTTATATCCTTTAAGCCAACGATCTATCCCACTCTTATTGTCAAGAATTAATAGTAATATTGAATTAAGAATATGTAGACTTATTCCCCTTTAGTATACTACCACAGAATTGAACATTATCTATGGATAACTTATTAGAAAATTCACATTGGGAATCCAAGGAGTTGTCAGATTGGTCGATAGAAGATTCTTTTATTTCTATTTTTAATACCCATTTTATCCACTTCACTATATTATAAGGTCATAATTCAACTGCTTGGCGTCATTTACTGTGGTCTATAAAATTTTAAAGTTTAATAAGTTAGGAAATACGCCATAAAACACTTATCAATATTCATCATAATAGACGTAACATTATCATTCTCTTTCTGTTTTTTTGGCGAAATATATTAATTTCAACTATGGCTGGAAATGAACTTTCACAAGAAGTTTCTCGGGTGTGGTGCATTAAATTTCCAGATATTTTTGGTAATTATATTCTCAACTTCTGTATACCAGATAGAAATATCCGATAAGACCTCTATAAGTTAATGCATGACCTTCCAATGGACGACGTTACCAAATTGAACTACAAGAAAATTCTAGAGATGGATGAAACCATAAGTTACGTGTGGTTATATTGGATTAGATTAGTTCCCAATAAATTAGTGATAATTTGTGATATACATAAATTTGTTCAGTACGATTGAACTTAAATAGAAGTAATATGAAAATTTTAGTCATAATTGAATAAAAAATCTCAAGTTAATGACAATAATTTGTGAAAATCTCTACATGTTCTGAATATTAAAGTTATCTACTTCACATTCTCATACAGCCTTCATTTAACATAAAACTCAATAAAACTGAAAAAATCTGGGTCAACAGATCCTTTCACGTTCCTTCATTTGAGCTATAAACAACATCTCTCTCTTCTTATCTTTCATTGGCGCCCCACTGTCGCTTCATACTTCAATTTTGACCTGAATACGAATGTGCAAATTTTTTAATTACAAATTAAATGACACTTGGAAATCTCTCTGAGACGTCTGACTATTTTACGGAAGTTAATGTTACAAAAAAAATTCTTCCATTCTGTTTAATTAACAAAGACTATATTGTGAATTTCAAATGGGGTTTATCAAAAGGGAACATTTGTTTCATCAATTTTTATAAACTAATTATAATAATATAATTTCCACGCTTTTAATATTCATTTGATATTAAATTATTGAATTACGTACTTTTTACAGATTTCATATTATACTTTCACTTTAAATTATTACTACATTGTCTAATTATTCTTCCTCACTTCATATTCACACAAAACCAAAAATCACGTATCAATGAATATACGCACGCAAAAATTGAAATATAGCACGAATTCATATAAATATTTTCTGTTTCCATCACGCCTTCCACAATGCATTGCATCCATTGATCATTGAAATTGAAGTTGAAATGTTGGCTAAGTTTAAAGTAGGATTTTGGGAGTTGAGAATCGGATTTTGCAAGAATGATACTCAATGATAATTGACTTGTAAGATTGAAAACATAAGGATTCAAATGAGAGTTCCTGTTTGCGTTATTAGTACTGCTATAAGTAAAAATACACTGAATCTGAGATCCGAGAAATAGAAAATGTCTCAGAACAAACGCAAATTGGAATTTGCCGCTTTTCGTGCAGTGAAGTACTATTAACTTTATTGAAAAAACATTCGACAGCTGATTGGGGTATTTTCCAGATTCCCACATTTCTTAAAAACCATGTTCGCTTGTCAATAATCCGTTTATACTCATCAAAAACCTGGAAGGTCCTAAGAAGGAAAAAATTGTATCTGTAGCTAAAAGAGTCAAGTATTATAAAGCTGCTATGGAATATTATAAGCTAATTGTAAATAAGGATACACAGCAAGATATATGGATACAGAACAAGGTAATTCCAAGGATAGAAAAAGAAATGTTAATAAAAGGTCCCCAGAAATAAACAGTCTAAATGAAGAAATAAGAAAAGAAGCATGCACCAAAAAACTAACATCGCCCGCTGAGAGCAAAAATGGAAACGAACATGGCAATGAAAAAGGTCTTACGGGAAATATCCTCCTCCTCCTCGGTCCTTTATCCATCGTAAGGATGTGGTGGCGTAATGGTATTCGATTTATTGTTGTTGTCTATTCTTCCATTTCTTGAGTGTGTTGTGCTGCTTCGGAAAGAGAGTAGCCAGTGATGTTCTTTATTTGATCTGACTATCTCAATGGCGATCTTCCTCGAGTTCTTTTACCCTCTACTTTGCCCTCAACTACTAGTTTCTCCATACCTTCCCTTCGTCTTGTTAAAATCCAAAATATCTCAGTATGCTTTGATTATTAATTGTGGTGAGCTTAGTGGTGATATTGAGTTCTGTTAATATTGAGATACTGATAATGATTATAACGAGAAGTCAGTTGGTGATCCTTTTTTTGTCTTGTCTTGTCCCAGAACCGGTCGAGAGTAGGGTAGTCGTAGTTCATTACCTCTTCTAGTATTGTAGTTGTGAATCAAATTATTTTTGGTGTAGTGTGTTTTATTTTTTCACATTCACGATTATTATGTAAATATTCAAGCAGGGTAAAGTCAGTATGGCCAACTCAGTGAATGTGCTCTTATAAGATTATTTATAATGTGGGCCTGCTGGACATCTTATCACTTGTTGTTTAAAAACTTTTATTGTTCCCCCAGAAAGGTAGTCCATAAGATAGGATGGATTGTACAAGTCCATAGTAGGTCAACTTAAGTACATGTAGTGAGACTGTTCCACGTATTGGCTTCATTACGAACCAGATACAGCTCATTTTTGTAACGAGGTTTTCTACGTGTACATCCCATATTAATTTTTGATCTATAGTCAGGCCTAGATACTTGAACAGATTTACTTGCTCTATGGATCTGTTTCTAACTTGTATTAGGGGGCAGTAATCATAATAAATGCTTTGTTGTTCGAAGACCATGAAGACTGTTTTACTGATGTTAATTACCAAACCACTGTTTCCACACCATCTGGCGAATTCCTCTGCAGCTGAGTTTGCTGTTTTTATAGAGAACGGAAACTTATTCTGTGCCACTATTTTACTAGTATCATCTGCATAGATAATCGTTTTTTGCTGAACCAAACTCGAGAGTTCTATGTCACTCATAAATATTATGAAGAAAAGTGGAGCCAAAGTTGAACCCGAGGAACCCCATTCAAAGAGAAGTAGGTTGCGATTTCACAAAGTCAATAACCACTATCTGAGATCTGCTTTTTAGGTATGATGGCACCCAATCGTTTGCAATTCCTCTTATTCTAATTCCGTACAGTTTTTTCAGCAGTAAATTATGGTTCACTTTATCGAACGCTCTACTTAGATCAAAAAACAGACCACCTGTCGTTAAGGTGCAAATATATGTCATCGCAGAGTTCATTTATTGCATTTGAAGTTGATCTTTTTTGTTTGAAGCCGTGTTGGCAGCTAGGAATAAGTTTGTGATACTGAACAAAACTAACCAGTTTCATATAATAGCAAAAATCGATAATTTTCGCAACCTGAGATTGTAAGCATACATTACGGTAGTTGACCTCTTCGTTTATAGATCCATTTCTTCAAATGTAGGTACCGATTTTGATATTTTTAGTGCTTCCGGGTATGTTCCATCAACAAACGACTTATCTATTATGTGAGATAGTGGATAACATATCACATCACGTATAATTCTTAGATCCTTACCGTGGATTTCATCTATACCAGGTGATGGGGTTATTGTTGTTTTGGCAATGATATCCTGAACTTCTATTTAAGTTGTTGGGTACATTTGAGGAGCGGGGTAACTTTAGATTATTTGTTATTGGATCTGTTCTATCGATTCCCATGAAAAAATCATTGAAGTGGTTGGCAATGTCATATTTATCTGTGATATGGTTATTATTGATTGTGAGCTCAATTTTGTTATTAGTTTTTGCATTATTCCTTGTTTCAATAATAATTTTCCAACTCTCTTTGCTTATATTATTCGCATTCAATATTCTTTTGTGGTTATATTCCGCTTCAGTTTTTTTCACCAATTCTTCATAAATATATTAGAATAGAAGGAGATAAGGCAAATATTTCACTTGTAGATATGTATGACCCAACAGAAGAAGCCGGCCAATAAGGAAAACAGGACTTGCATGGTTAACTAGATGAGGTATATGTGAAAGTCTCTAGGCACGATATACTCAGATAATCCAATACGTAAGTAGTGTGGCTCGGAAGCTTACAATTCTTGAAATCACAAAAGATAATGGTATAAGGCTATGCTATCTAGCAGCAGAACAAAATAGGTACATTGTAAATACGAGACATAAGAAATAACGCAAATTTACATGGATGATTCCTGGAAGAAACTAATTCTATATTAAATTAATTTTTTTTTATAAAAATGGAATATAGTATAACAAGTTCATAAATACAATGATGCTACAAATAGGTGCCATTCCATGCCTTTAGACTTCAAAAGAAACAAACTATCATTTATAAAATAATTGTTTGAATGTAGCTATTAATAAATGCATTACTCAATCCATGGAGGTAGGCAGACATGACTACAGATCTATGCTTTATAGTTTATTAGAATAAACAACAGCGTTCCAATAAACTATAACCAGACTAATTCAATTCAAGTTAGGAAAGTATATTATCACCGTTTCCATTGATAACCACACCAAGATATGCATAGCTTTGGACTTGTTCTGAATTCATTACTTATTGTCGTTTCATTTCTATTGGAAAATTCCTCATTGTTCCTTTTCTTTGTGGTGTTGTCTTTCTCATAAACTTAGATTCATTGTCTTGCAGATTCTCTGTCTCTGCTGTTTCTAAGAAAATTGTGCATATTATTTTTAGTTCTTTTCCGATGATGACAGGAATACTACATCTCCCGAATATACCAGGAGTTGTGTTCCTTAGTTTTTAGTGTCCTGTTCAATATATTCTACTACAATGTAAAACAGAGTGATGTATAACGGATCTCCTTGTTTTAGTCCTGTTTTGGTCTCTAAGCTTTCTTTAATTTTTTGGATTGCCTTTATGTTTGTTATTGTGTATTCGAGTCTAATTTTGATAATACTGGTTGGCCTCACCAAAATAAATTTATATTACTTTTAAAATCAAATTTTTTGACAATTGAAGTTTTTTCAAAGATTAAAGAGACGCTGTGATCTTTTGCAAAAGACCCGCTGATATTATGAGATCAAAAATAATGAAAATATGGCTGCCTTAGTGTCAAATATTGTAATGATCAGTGTTTTTGCGTTTTCCTCTTTTCTAATGTTGGAAAACCAAAATTGCGGAATGCCGTATTCTCCTTTATGGTGAATGCTCTGAAGGACCAATCGTCGTAATGTGACGATAATGAATGTTATTCCATGTATGAATTGGTTATTATGTGAAAATAAAATTCGATGGTTTCATACTCTTTTCTTTATATTTTTATTATTTACATTTTCTTCGTAATATATCTGCGTCACAATGAAGAATTCACAAATGCTTATTAAAAGATGCAATCATATTTTTTTGTACGTTTTTATCAAATTTATGACAATATGTGTCGTTAGATTTTCTGATGCTTTTTTGTGACTCGATTAACAACGGTTTCTTTTATGATGATGAAAAATTGAATATGAGTTGTTATGGATATTTGTATGTGTGTTTTTAAGTGGGTGATAATAAGGAACGTTATGTGAGAATGTAACCAATGGGAAAAATAGAGATTTAAATGAAACTGTCATATGACAGCTGATACTCAGCCGACGCATGTAGTTTTGTGGAGAAAAGAAATTGTTATACAATTATCTGTGGTTTTTTATATGAAATGAAGTTTAAATGGTGTTATACAGGAGAAGTTGAGAATGAAAAATCACAGGAGAATTTGATAATTAAATCAAATTCGAACAATCAGTATTATAGGCGACATTGATGATTATGAACTGTAAATATATCAATGAGCTATATGCAGTAGCAGATTGGCTATTTAGGGTTCTTTTCGTGAATATTATCCATGACTAACATCATTATCTTTTTTGTTCCTGATATTTTTGTTAATAAATTGAGTGGACCGTTTTTTCGATGGATGATAATAAAGGTAATAACCTCGATCGAAATACTGAACATATACTTCTCCGATGTATTTTCCATTTTCTCCCTTGTTTTCTAAATAATTACTCTTAAATTACGTACCGTTGTATTTTCTTTGATGACCCAACCGCATTAAATCCAGGACCGAATCAAGAATATTCAACGTTATAAAAATTCGATCTCGAAAAGGTGAAATATGAATTAGATAATGCGTTTTTTCCAACTGATCAATTTTGAAATTATTTTGTCAGAAAACTAACAAAGCTTCAAGTAGAATTGATTACAATATATATTGGTAAAAATATAGTCTCTTATAGTATACAATACAAAAATTTATTTTATTGGTCAAGTTGAAAGTGGACTTTCACTAACAATATCATCAAATTGAGAATAATAATACTAATTCTCTATTTGTTATTGTTTTCCTAGTTGTGTTCCCTGAATTTGAATTCATCTCTGTACTTTAAGTGGCTCTTTTGGTAGGTGTGGTTATACTAATCAATCACAAGTAGAATGCGGGCGACACGCTCTAAAAGGAAACGTGATTGAAAATCGTTTGTGATGATAATATTGGATTTCTACAGCTGCATTTTATGACGTTTCTATATGTCCTCGTTGTGCCTTGTCAACATCTATCGATAATTGTACGCATTTAACCCTAACCCTCGTTATATCTAGTACATTGTTGCAAAAAATTGTAATTAATATATTCAAGAAGGAATATGGATGTGATTCTGTTAATTAGATTAGTATCGGTGGTGTCTTGGGATCGTGAATTCAGTGGAAAGAATCAATACACAAAGTTATATTTTATATCAGTGTGTAGCTGGAAAAATTGTGATTCGATAGAAGCAATTGAAAGTAATAACTGTACGATAATATTCAAGTAATCAGTGCATTTTGCATATACTGAACTGAATGTTTTTGTTTATTTCATTTCATTAATGAGCTGGAGTTTTTTTCAATTCAAAACAAAACCAGTCAGACCTTCTTTGATGTTGATGAAATGCCACCAGTGGCGAAGGTGATATTTGCAGCTGTGTGCGTTTTATTGGTGGATATATTTATTAAGAACACACGAGAGCCCCAAGAAACGGTATATATATATATATATATATATATATATATATATATATAAAAATAATTAAATACGAATGAGATCTCAAATAATGATTTACTGTCGAAGATAGAGATACTCATAAATGATAAAACTACAGAATTAAAATCAGAAATACAAAGCATTAGAGATAGCATGATTAACAGATTGAAAGAATTGGAAAAAAATGCAATAATATAGAACACAAAATCGTCGAAATAGAACGGTTCAACAAAAGGAATAATATTGTCATTTTTGGGATAGAGGCAAGCAAAGATAATGTACTCGAAGTTACTACTGGAAAGCTGAACGAGATATTTAACTGCAACCTATCTGAGAAAGACGTAAACAACGTATACCTCATCGGATAAAAAGGTACAATCATCCTAGAGTTTATCTCTTATTTACAAAAATTGAAAATTTTTCAAAACATAAAGAAATTACGAGGCACCGGTATTTCTATATCTCATGATTTAAGACCTGAAGATCAAACTACAAATAAAATCTTGGTCAAACTTCTAAAGAGTGCCAGAGTAAATAAAGAACCATAAATTATATGTTAATGGTACTCCATACACTCCAGAAGAATTAGAGAGCGACAACAAAGAATTTGAAGCTGATGAATTACCACCCAAAGCGAACAGTGCACCTACCACTCCAAGTACTAGTCACAAAATAGATTACAAGAAAGATACCATTGGAAATACAGAGAAAAATCCGAGAAACATAGAGGAATTAGCAAGAGAAGAGACCCCCAAGAATACGAAGACAACGGTGGAAGTAAAGAAGAAACCAACAACACCTACTATACAAGCCAAAAACATAACCAAATTTGCCCGTGCTACGAGGAACAAATCGACTGCAAGTAGTAAATCATATTTTTATAAACTTAACATAGCAGAACATTAACCAACATTTACTAACATAAAATCACTCCTCCATTATAATTCTTTTAAAATAATCCTTTATTTTCCAGTATTAGTCTAAGTTATTATAGTTTCCAATGATAGTACCTTTGTTTACGGATAAATGCCAAATAATCACATGTTAAACGCTCGGACTAATATTTATTGAAATACATGTATCGCGAATGAGTATTTTATTCCATGCATTATTGATATTTCTTAAAAATTGTATATTATATCTTCATAAGTGAGCGCTCTGAAATGAATCCATATATTAGAGATTTCAAAGTAGAAAAAATAAGAAATTTTGTGTTAGAAAATGCAGACCAAGCTAAACAAGTACTAAAAGTCAATAGTTGTCATTGCAACTTCAAAATAATACATAATAATATTCGAAGCATAGCTAACAATCTGGATAAATTTATAATATTTCTAGAGGAATTAGACTCCTCAATAGACTGCATAGTACTTACAGAAACTAGACTTATAGATGACATCGGAGTATATAATATTGAAGGCTATACAACTCTCTATAATTTTGGGAAACTCAACCAGAATGATGGAGTACTAGTTTTCATTGAATCGAATTTATACCACTCTCACCAAGAAATTGAAATAAATGGTACAAGTCTACTCCAACTGACGGTGACTATTGGCAAAGAAGTTATTATTATTAATGCATTTTACAGATCGCCTTGTAATACTCAAATCGGACCGTTTATTGATTACCTAAACAATATATTAAAAAATCATCCAAAAACTTCACATACAGTGTGTTTATCGAAGATATGAATATAGACTTGAATGAAAATACAGACGATTCGCAGATTTACCTGGACACATTAGGAGAGTATGGATATAACTCAGCAATAAATACTACCACCAGACCACAGTCAGGAACATGCATAGACCACATTTTCATTAAGTCGAAGAAGGGAAACCTTGAATCTATCATTCCGCTGACTGTGGAGACTTGTATTACCAACCATTACACAATACTGGTGTGAATAATATTCAACGATAAGTATGCGAAAGGAACTACAGCCAATTCCAAATTCTATAAACAAATAAACGAAAAAAAATTGATACATCTTTGAAATAAATGATTTGGAAAACTCGGTTCCTGAATTTGTCAGACTAGTCCAAATTGCAATAGATGGATCCTCGAAATTCATAAAAGTTGAAAACAAAGATATAAAGAGGAAACCATGGGTTACTGGATCATTACTGGAATCCATTAATAGGAAGAATACTATGTATGCTATATTAAAGAAAAATCCACAAAATTAAATTTCAAGAACTGAATACAATACTTACAGAAAAATACTAGAGAAAGCAATAAAAGACACAAAAATGAAATACTACAAATACAAGATAGAACAAGAAGGGGCAGACTCAAAACGATTATGGCAATTGGTAAAGGAATTAACGAGGGCAAGACAACATATCATTGATGCAGACTGAGGATGGAAAAATAACTTGCGATCCAATTATAATCTCTGAAAAATTCAACTCATTCTTTAGCAATGGAGGTGCAAACCTAGCAAAAAATATTAAGCAGTACAGAAATTATACGGAAACGAAAATTAAATCAGATCACACCTTTTTTTCTTTCCCACTGACGCCTATGAAATACAAGAAACTATTTTGCAGTTGAAAAATAAAAAATCACCAGGACCTGATGGCTTGAAATCGGAAACACTGAAACTCATATCAACTTACATAGCCAAACCTCTAAGTTATATTATCAATAAATCCTTGTCAAGTGGTCACTTTCCTTCTGCTTTTAAAATGTCAACTGTGGTATCTGTTTACGGCGAAAAGACAAAGGTTTCAAATTATCGACCTATAACACTTATAATCAAATTTGGGTAAAATTATGGAAAAGATCATAAAAGAAGACTAAATTCGTTTCTGAAGGAATACAATCTGTTGTCAGGAGCGCAGTATGGATTCACAGAAAAAAAGTCTACCAGCGATGCGATATTAGAACTCACGAGCAAAATATATGATTCTATAGATAAAAAAACCTCCATTGGAATTTCTCTAGACTTGGCAAAGGCATTAGATACCGTGGACCACAATATACTGTTATCAAGCCTTGACGATCTGGGAGTGAAGGGTAAATCACATGACCTTTTCAACTCATACTTAACTGACAGGAAACAGCAGACAAAAATTCAAAACACACTCAGCAAAAAAAAACTATATCATGTGGTATACCCCAGGGAACGGTGTTGGGACCTTTGCTATTCAATATTTATCTAAATAATTTATTCTCCATACGAACACAAGGCAGCATCAGAAGTTTTGCAGATGATACGGTCATATTCTATGAAAGTAACACATGGGACGACTTAAAGAATAAAATAGAAAATGACTTTGGTAACATTAAGAAATGGTTCGATAATAGACTACTATCAATTAATCTTAAAAAACGTTCTACCTGCCGTTCTGTAGCTTATCTGCGAGCCACCTAACATTTGACAAAATATCAATAGAAGATGACCTTGAAATCTTACCATCGAAAAGGGTTAAATACTTGGGTATTATGATAGACAGCCACCTTAGATGGGACGTACATATAAACTATTTAGTAAAAAAATTACGTAGTGTTCTATACAGAATCAAACAAGTCTCACTTTAAACAAAAAAATTCTTTACCACACTTTAGTTGAATCGCATCTGGAGTATGGTATTATGGGATGGGGTGGAGTATCCAAAACATACATGAAATAATTAGAAATCATACAAAAGCAATTCTTGAAACTAATAATGTGTAGAAAAAACCGATATCCAAGTGAAGCGCTATTTGAGGAGACACAAGTTTTTGATTTGAAAAAACTTTATTTCTTGAAACTAGGAAAAACACAATATTTGCATAAGAACGAACTCCTTACACATTTTCACCAACATAAGACGCGACAAAAGGACAAGTTTATACCCCCATTTATGAAGAAATCAGTCGGTCAGAGATGCTACCGATATGTGGGACCAAAGGTATTCAATTGCTCACCTGATAATATTAAAAACGCACTCACAATCCAACGCTTCACTAAAACAGTCAAAGATTATATCAGTGAGCTACCAATCACCTACGTAAAATCAATAATAGGAAACTAAAACAATTAATAATGATAATTGAAATGAAAACTATTTATATTACTAACAATTGGTATGATGTTAGAGTACTACTAATATTTTTTTTCATTTATTTAATTAGGTTATTTAAGCACTACTTTTTATGTATTTTTAACTTTAAATTTTAACTTTATAATTAGGAACTATTCTGTACATTTCAATACATCTTATGTTTTGTGTGCTGTTTTGTATATTTGTTTGTTTATTTATTTATTTATATATTCTCGCTCTACATACAGGTATATATGTGTATTCTGATATACATACTATACCTCGTAGATTAACCTCTATTTATTCACACATTACCTGTATATAAATTGTCATTTTTTATCTTTACCTTGTGTGTGCCTGTAGTGTTTTCAAGTCAGCGCAAACAAAGCCTCTATTTTTCTTTCGCAACAACGCATTTGGATATGAAGTCTCTTTGTCGGTTAATGTCAGATAAGGCCAAAAATTCAGTGAATATAACCTGTTGCTCCTCTTGACCAAATTTTTCTCCACACTTTTTTCTGCAGTTGTGACAAGACGATTTCATTCTTTTTTTTTTTTAGTTGAAAACTTCCTTTCCAGTTTGTATATAAGAAATATTTGTACAAATACTCCAATTTTCTATGTACAGTTATTGTGAATCCTTTTCTCATTGGATGTGTTTTATTCTCTTCTGTTTCTTATATTATATTACTATAATCAATGAACACATGAACATTGAAAATTGAGATAAAATAGATACCATTTTTCAATATGGTCGCCAAATTATCAAATGCAGATTGTAGCTGATGGAACTTCAGCCATATATTGTTAATTTTTATGTAGTTTTGTGACTTCGATTTGAAATATTTTGAGTAAATTTTGGAGGAAATTGTTATAATTGGGCGATTATATTTTGGTATGGGATCAATTCAGTAGTAGATACTCTGTGAATTCAATATACACGATAGATGTTATTTGAGAATTTTTTTATGATCTCCACATAAGCCGCTGATATTAACATAATTGATCCTTGTTGGGGAATAGAACAATTTCCACATTGTCGACGGAATCCGAAAGTTATTGATAAAAAGCTATGCCAGTCTTTTTTTAGTTTGTTTATATACTAATTTGGGTCCAATCATTTTCTTTTCTCAATAAGATCTTGGACTTCAGTTGTGATCTTTGAATTTTGTATCAGTTAGAATACAACCAATTCCTATTGATTCTCCTTTAGCTACAAAACATTCAACCAGCTTGTGCTAAATATTTCATTGTGCAACATTGAATGACCTCTATGGTTTCCTGATCTCAGCCGTTTAAACTTCGTTTTGAATAAGTAAGTTTATGGGTACAATGGATTCTAAGTGATATCCACGAAACTTCAGTTGCAGGTTAGTAGCGTGTATTCCAACATTTACATATTTAGAACTGAACATCATTTTCGACATATAAATCTACAATTCTATGAGCAATCTATTACGAGTTATGAGCAATCTATTACGAGTTGACGACTCATTTTCTTTAATTTTGATGTGAAACTAAGAACTGTTTAGAAACTGTTCAAATCGAATAGAAATGAAACATTTTCCGCGTCCAATTAAACGATGAGGATCGATCAACATTTAAACCATTAAAATTCGATGTTCAGACGACATGTGATGGCTCATTAGATATTTGCAGTAATGACTGAAGTTATGAAGATGAATGGTGCGTATTTCTGGAATTATTTGCGTAATTTATGGCCTGGATTATGAAGCACGATGGAAGTTGGGTTACAATTCTGCAATCGAAACTTATAATATTCAGCGAAATGAACGGGAGCAGGTTATCATTGCGTTATAATTCGCAATAAAATATATATTTTCAACATTTAACTGATCCAAATTTATTGAATTCTAGAGAAAAAGGAATATAATAATAGTAATTGAGATTAATAATAATTATAACTGAAAATAAAACTATTAGCTAGAGCGCGTTTTCCATTGATTTAAGCTTCTTTGTCGCTTTTGTCACAAGTAAAAATCACCTTTTCATATTGTTGGAGGAGTACTCCGTTCTCCGATATGGAATTCGTATTATTCTTACAGTGTTGCAGTGAATACGTTCATCTGCAGATGAGTTATCCTCAACTATAGGTTGTTAAATTTGATAGGCAAAGGATATGAGAAATTTTCTACAGGATGATTCGTACACAGGGCAATGGTAGACTCCCGACATCAAAATATGACGATTGATCAAATATGACCCTGGTAAAATGTTGATAGTTAACTATCCACAGGGTGGTAAAGTTGGAGTATTGTATAAATGATTCTGAAATATTTCAATATTCGCTTCACGAATTCTTGGTAATTGGGGTTTTTCGAGGTGGCAAATGTCACCGTATGGTTACTTTTGACCTACTCCAAGAGGATGCGCTTCATACCACAACGTAGTTCACTGTTACGACTAAAAGTTTTTATGTTTATTTAGAAACATATGGCGACATGCTAGATTTGTACAGACAACATTTATAAATAGAAAAGGTATACTTGTTTCAACTTAATAAATTTAACTATTTTGGAGAAAATAATAAAATTTTATTTTATAACAAATTTTATTAATAAGGTAATAAATTGGACATAAGCAACAGTTGAATCGTTGCAAAAAAAGGGTGTGTATCGTTCTACTCATTTATCGATAACTTTGAGACAAAGTAAATTACTCGATACAAGTTCAATAGCGAGAGCGAAGCAGCAAATGAATTAGATGGCAATAATAATAGGCGTAAATTTACAAACTAAATTTGTCAGAATATTTAGTGGACCATACCCAGACAGCACTAGTTATTCAATAGACGTACTAAAAATATTCGTTTTCGATTTTGTATCATTCTATAGACCCACTTTAAATAAATTGTTATATAATTATATATAATATTATAAGAGGAATTTTAATTGTGCAATTGAAATGTTTTTAATACTTCCTATCAATGAAATTTTTTTTAATTTGCCTGAAGTTGGACTGACATTTGTTATGTATAGAATATATTTATTATTATAATTGCCCAACGTTTTTTGTGACAATTTGTTATGATATAATATATTTATTATGTATTCTATATCTATTTATTATTTAATTATTTGTGATTGAATAAACGTTAAGCATGTATAACAAACTCTATCAAAGGGTAGGATTCATTTGCGCCATTTAAATTTACTCTAATTATTTGAATTGTGTAATTAAAATGTACAAGTTTATGACTTCAGGGAATTTTAATTATGAAATATTTTACTGCTTCTATGTACACATATCATAGGTAACAATCCAAAATTATTACCATAAGAACATATAATTATAACTATCTTATTCTAAACAATAAAAAATATATATACCGCCAATGATTGTCAAATTTTAGAAAAATGTGTATTTAATTCTCCGCAAATGTTAAAAGTAAACCGAAATGACACTAATTACGCACAAATCCGTTTTACAAGCTCATAAAATCAATAAATTTTGCGTACCTTATATAACACCGGATTTGAGGTTGTGTGGTCCAAAATTTCTAATCACCTTCAACAATATCAGCCAAAAAAAACCTCTATAAGAACTCGGAAATCTATCAACCATCCATGCATTGATCACTCAACTCGATTCAAATTATGAACAAATTTCAGTATGTATCACATTCAATTGTATTAGTTTAAATCCATTATTATTTAAATAATATTCTTACTTCATTTCACAACTCTAAAATTGGGTTAACTTTCCTTTTTTATCAAATATAGTCGTTTGAATCGTTTTTCTTGTGGAGATAATTCATCCTTCCCCTTTTTGACATTCAAAAATTCACTCACGTTTCAAAAATCACTCCTTTAACTCCTTCTGATTATGATTATATATTTGATTCAAATATCTTTCTGTTCTACCTCAAATATCGAGATCATTTATTATATTATTTCCCACTTTGACGTCCCAAAATTCCCTGACGTTTTTCTATTTTTCCTTCATAAATCCATCTCGTTGCGGGTTGCTAGCGAAACTAAACTCTATCGTGTGAACCGTATATACATGAAAATAACATTTTATTATTATAAATTAGAATATATATAGAGATGAAGGTTTTTTTTATACATATAAATACTAACATCACTTACTTACTATTTATTAAAAATTCCTGAAATCCCTTGCATAAAATAACATAATTACTAATTATATGAAAATTTAACGTGTTTCTTTTATATAACATTCTAATTTCGACGGATTCTTTTGAAATTGATTACCATAAATCCACTTAAACAAACAGGTTTGTTATCTTTATGGATTCTTCCGCATTTACACGGAATGCCCCTTTTATCCTTTAAAAAATGATCGATTTGAGTTTGAGCGTTTTTTTAAGATTCGATACGGTTCATAACATCAATTAATACAGAACTACTCAAGTTATTTCGTAATTTCTGTGTTGTTTCTTCGATTATCTTATCTTTGGCCCTACATTTTGCTTCTAATATAGTGACTGCTACTTTTATATCGGACAATGTTTTCGGTACAATGCTAGAAGCTTGTTTTACCAAGAGTGGGTTTATCGTTTCTAAATTGCCGCATCTCTCATATATATAACTAGGTCCCTTTTCTTAAGTGAACATACAAAATATATTACTGTACACTTAAATTAAAATAATTCCAAATAAAACTGAAATCCCATGAAAGAACATAAAAATATAAATTGCATGAAGAATTTTTATTACAAAAAAATTAAAATTATGTCATACATGACACCATCGTCAGTTTATTCAAAAAAATAGTTTCAAAGTGCTTATTATATTTGCTCGATATATCTATATATATATATATATATATATATATATATATATATATATATATATATATATATATATATATATATATATATATTCTATAGACCATGACATGGGAAATTTTTTAAATATTCTATGAATATTATATAAATATTTCCCAGGAATATTCCAGAATATTCTGACGATATCTGCTGAATGTATATAGCAAGATAATCCAGAATATTCATAGAACATTCCAATAGGCATATTCTACAAATATCCAAGTAATATTAGGAATATTATAAGGATATCTGCGGAACGTATATAGCAAAATTTCAAATATTTGTAGAATATCCCAATATGGATGATACCTGTTGAGCGGGTGACACTGAATCATAGTACTCCTCCCTTTTCATATTTAGTTTCAAAGATAATTGATTGAAATTTGGAAGATCCTGTATACTTAATGAACGACAGGAATGTACATATCAACTCTTTTCCAACTTCTTGTTCCACCAGGAATGATAGTAACTTTCGTTCAATATCGCCAATTATTTTATCCATAAGCTCCATTCGTGCTCCAGGGAAAGCTTTTTTCTCGCACTTATTCAGTAAGCAAACGGTATGTCCCAAATTTAAATAAATTCTTTGAAACTAAAGGAGAAAAGGGGGAGTACAATGATCCAGTGTTCCCTGGTATAGATCTTACAAATATCTAAGGAATCTTTCAAAGTTTCGAATTATATATATAGGGAAAAATAATTTTAATTGAAAAAATTGAAGCACGGGAAACACTGAGTTCAATTCAATTTATTTATACATAAATATAAGATGTACCTCATAACATAACTGAAACTAATATAATTTTCAAATCCGAGATTCCAAAGTTCACTGACTTCCTCCATACTCAACGAACTTTTTGAAACGGATTTCTGCCGATCCTTACATTTGGCTAAGAAAATTCCTGTTTTCAATTCGACTTCTTAGTTTGTTATGTTCTTGTCCAACTTTTGGACGACATCTGAAACAACAAAATAATTATATTTTTTGTTAATAAGCAATTTCTATTCTACTGTGATTTTTATGTATGTACCTATAACAATCAAAATATAATCTCAAAAACTGAAACTTGAAAGATGAAGTTAAACATCAAATATGTAATTTAAAAAATAAGTCTTGTAGGAGACAAGTAAAAAGCAAAATATTCCAAACAAAATAGTGATTAGAAGTTATTTGTTTCTTGTACATGATATATTAAATTAATTTACATGTACATTCCAAAATTGAATAACATGATTATACCTACTACTGATTCAAAGATCTTTGTTTTTCCAAAGCATTTTTTCCTTTTATATGCATGCATACTGTAGCCCTCCATTAGATACTCTGTCTGGATTTTTTGCAAGAATATTTTAATACATTGTTGCGAATAAGAACTTTCCAATATTGCCAGAGGTACAACCTAAAATTGTATTATTTGGAAGTTAATCTCAAAAATTTTGAAAATTGAACAATTACAGTTTATAAGCAAATTTAGAACAAACGAACAAAAATATAAGACCGCTTTCATCTATGTGAACAGTATACATATGCCTGAAACTAGACTCTTGTACAATTGACCAGCAATAACTTTTATTTACCAAATGTCAGAACTAATTTACCTTTTAATTATCAGATCACCAGTTGTGTAAAGCTTTTTAGTCAATCCCAATTAATAAAAGGAATAGAGGTAACTATAGGCAATTTGATTCAGGAACTCATAGCATACATCTCGGTAACATAATTACGTGAAACTACCTGAGAAAATAAAATTTTGTTGTACCTTTAGCAACGAGGTGAATTTCTACTCTACTTACAATTGAAAACATTTATGCATTAATTTTGTTGCAAAAATTTATGAAATCAACAATTATTTCAATATTTTCATGCACTAAAATATAAAAAGTAACACATAAATACTCCAATATTTCGAGGCAGTTTCATTTTGATTTGGATATAATACTGAATGTTTAACTTACAAAATATTCATAGGATTTTTCAGCAAGGCTGACTCAATTTCTTCGAACTTTGCCTCATCATTTATTGGAAGTTTTAGCAGCAAATCGATAATTTTCTAAAAAATGCATTGATAAATCAACAGGCATTAAAAAAATACAATAAAACGTACCTGTTTTGATGCGTAAGGTCGTATGTATCAGTTCCACCCGTAGCATCTAATACACCGTAGAAACATATTTAAACAACTTCACAGTGGCAAAAAATTGACTCATTAATTAACGATCAAAAATAATTAATCATACTACTACTATTTCACCAATAACAATAACCTATATAAGATGGTCGAACCGCCATTTTTCACTGGTCGTTACCGTCAACTGTCAACTGCAACTACTGACACATGTCCATAGAACAGAAAGAGCGATTGAACAAAAATCAATAATCATAGAATATTCTTAGAATTATTTGATTCGAGTATTCTAAAAAGAATAATCTGAGGATATTCCAACTGGACTTACATTGAATATTCGATTCAGGTGTACCCACAGATATTTTAGATATCCCCAGAATAACCCTATAATATTTGGATATATATCTTTCAAATAGAAGACTGTCAGAACATCCCATGGATATCTGGTGCTATCTGGGTACACGTATTACTTTCATTTCAAAGTACTATTAAAATCTTCTAACAAAACATACATCTAATTGACATGAGCTTTTCCTAGATTGTAACTGTAAATAATAATTATTCCATGTAAAAGTTTGTTGTGCCTGCTTATACAAAAATTAAATACATACTGTTAACCCAAGTATATTTGAACTCAAAGTTTGTTCGATGAGCGGAGATCTGTTCGCCAGCGTCACGTGACGCGGTGATGTGGACAAGCGACCTCACTCAGCGAAAAACCATATCAATAACTTGCTGCAATGCATTCTGGCGTTGTGAAATGTAGATTAAAGTATTTATTCTAGATATTTTGGTTAACAGAAGGATGTCAGACAAAGTTAAATTAAAAAACGTCACTAATTAAAAATGATTAATTAACTTTTTTATTTAATTTGCGAATTTTTTTCCTAGTCGAATCCAAATCACTTAGTACTAGTAGATTTCTTCTTCAAAGGTTTTTCTTTATTTTTAAGGTTTTTGAAATTCATTCGAATTATTGTTTCTAATTTACAGAACGATTTAATTAATGTAAAAGGAAGAGGCTTTTTTTTCTTTATCTCGTATTACGACGTTGGGACCTCTTTTCAGTTCCTCCCCATGGACTTTTTCAAAATACAAACTCCATTTTTTAGCTTTCGCTAACCATTCTGCGGTTGGTTTAATAAGAACCCAATAAGATGGTTGCTGAGTGTGCGATGGTAAATCGTAGCTGTGATCCGGTTGTAATTTATAGGTGTAATCACCTAAACGAATGCTTAAGAATACCTTGGATGGCACGCATAACCAACGAAGAAGTGCTAAGGAGAATTAATAAAGATAGAGAGTTACTAAGCACTGCCAAACATACAAAAAGGTCTTGTCTGGGTCGTGTTGAGATGAAGTCGTTATAGGATCATTAAACTGATTATGAGTGGAAAAATTGAAGGGGCAGTGAATTTCGCTGGCCAGCTCGTAGCCCCGATTTCATACCAATGGATTATTACTTCTGGGGACATATGAAAGCATTAGTTTCTTCATAAACAATCAACAATCGACAAGAGTTACGGCACCAAATACATTAGAAACCAACCGAATATTTTCTTTAAAGTTAGGCATTCATTATCAAAAAGAATTAGATAATATATTGATGTCAACGGAGGCCTCTTTGAACATTTATTGAAGTAGTAATTTGTATTTTAATCCTTATATGTTATAACATTTATTTTGTAGATTTAAAGTTACGGTTATTATTATTATTGTCCTTTCTTTGTTGTTTATTCCTAGTTATTGAACCTATACGGATTAATTTATTTATTTTGTGTCAAAGTTATGGATAAAATAATAAAATAGTACACTTATTTTTGTACAACGATTCAACTGTTGTTAATGTCCAATTTATTAACTTAATGGTAAAATGTGCTCTAAAAACATTTTATTGTTTTCTCGAAAACGCTTGGATTTATCAAGTTGAAACAAGTACACCTTTTTTATTTATAAATGTTCTTTGCACAAATGTAGCATGTCACATAAAAAACTTTTAGACACAGGAGTTAACTCCGCCGTAGAATGAAGCCAAAAATAACCGTATGAAGACATTTCCCACCTCGAAAAACCTCAATAAACAAAATTTCATCAATAGCAGTGAAGCGGCTACTGAAATATTTCAAAATCATTAATAAAATATTTCAGCTTCACCACCCTGTAGATAGTTAACTATCAACATTTTATTAAGGTCAATCGTCATATTTTGATGTCAGGAGTCTACCATTGCTCTGTGTACGATTCATTGTGAATCACCCTGTATAATGGAGCAGTTCTGAGTAGTCGACATTTAAGAATGAACTTAATCGACTCCAACTTATTTTTGTCAATATCCACTTGTTCGTGGATTGACATCCACAAATTTCGTGAGATATTTGTCTCACAGGTTATAAGCAAAGTTAAATGTATTTTTCTGCTTTAGACTTTCCCGTTTTACGCTTTCCTGATCTTCGTAAAATGTTTGGAGAAAATCTCGAGCTTTCTCCAATAAAAGTAAACTTTCATCGTAATTCCCATTTCACTTCGAAACTGTTTTTTGTATTAAAACTTTATATTGAACTCGCTGATGATTATAGAGAAAATTGAAAAAAATTTATATAAATATGTGAATATGGAAATTGACTTTTTTCAATGGAATATTGGCTACAGAGCTGAAATTTCCAGACAAAAATGGACAATCATGGAAAATATGAATATTTGGGGGTTTCATTAGACAAGATTGTGCATATGACTAGGACATGTATTGCGCAGTAAGTCTAATAAAGCTGCCAACAACAAATAAATCATTTATTGTGGTCAATAAAACAAAATTGAATCAGAGAAACTGCTCCACACATTTGTATAGTAGAGCTGATAACAACATATGACACGGACACGTGGACATAGGGAGAAAATTGAAACAATACAAGATGTCAGAATGGACATTTTTTGAAAATAATGTCGAGTCTTAAAAGTAGAACATATACCTTATATAACGGTTGTGGATATAAAAGTCGATAGTAAAACAAATAGAATAGCGATAACTCGCCAAATGGCAAGAGAAGAAGACGGAGGCGAGACCAGCGTATACATGAGGGGTAGGGATAGAAGAAGCTATAACAAGAAAAAATCTGAGTAGAAATAGCTAGCATAACAGAAAATTATTGTGAATCTGATACGGCACACATACTTTTGATATCATGAGGCCTTTGACCAATGGTATCATTAATGTGTCTGTACAACAAAGGTTAACTGTATATTATATTTTGATACGTATTGCATCAAATATCTCTCACGCTTAAGAGAAAACAAACAATTATGAGAAGAGGCCGAAGCAGAGATTCCACTTAGTTGTTGGATGGAATGATCAAAACATTTGTCATAGGTCTTTTGGAAGATCACAGTCAAATAAATCATTTAAAAAGATAGGACTGATACATATTTTTTCGTAATTATATTTTCCACGAGATAAAAATGGGAGATATGGCCAGAATCGGACAACTGTTTCAACAAATAAATGGAAATATGAGGAAAATGGCCAAAAAACTGGATACCATAGTATTAGAACTAGAAGAAGTGAAGCAAGAAAACCAAAATATAAAATAAAAACTAAAAATTCAGGCAGACAGAATAGATAAGTTAGAAGATACCATCAGAGAAAAAATATTATAATAAAAGGAATTATTTATGAAGAAAAGGAGAACGATACCGGTATAAAATAAAAATTAGAAACAGTAATGTAAAAAATCTGATTAATCTGATGGGGAAAAGGAAGTCGAAGACTAGGAAACAAATCAGAGAGTAAAACGAGACCGGTTATAGTAAAAATAATGAAAGCATGAAAACAACAATTCTGAAATATGCCAAACTTATTAAAGGAAATCAAATATAGATTGATGAAGAATTCTCTAAAACCGTATTAGAAGACAGAAAAGCACATATACCATAATTAACAGAAGCGCGAAACAAAGGTCGTAAAGCGATAATGATGATAATACATAACGAAATACAAACATAATATATATTGAAACTAGAAAGTAATTGAATCAATCTACAAATGTCAGCCAAAAAAGAGCTTCAGAAGAAATATAGAAACCAACGACAACAGTACCCCAAAAATAAGCAAAAGGACAACAAAAACTAAATAAGACAGGTAAAGATAGAGAGAATCAGAACCAGCAGACAAAAACAAAGGACAACAGCAAGAAACTACAAAATAGAACAAGGACATGGAATATCAGAAGTTTGTAAGGAAATGAAATGAAGCTGATATTAACAATAAGTGAAACAAAAAAAGGACAAGGACAAATATAGACAGAAAATAACTATATCTTGATATTGAGTGGTGTAAATATTAACCAGCGAGCTGCAGGTGGGGTAGGATGTTTAACTCACAAAGAATTAACAGAAGAAACTAAATAGACAGACAGAGAACAATGATATAAACATATGGAACAGACGAAAACGCAAAAGCAGAGGAAAAAGAATTACTTTAGGAAGATTTAACGAGAACTATAGAAAACTCATATAAAGTATGCTCCCGGATTGAGTTTATAAAGGTGAAAATAAATTATTTTTGATTTTACAAAAAAATGCTATAGAAGAAAAAATGACAAAATCTGTAATTATAAATACGAATCTGTCAAACCTTTATGTAGATTTACTAATTTTTTTTCCATCACAACATTAAAAAAAGAGCTAGGCTAGAAACAATAATTTTTAAAACTATTCTATTAATTCGCCACCCCTTTCAGCACACAATTCGACATTAAGCAGCAGTTTGTTTTAACTGTTGCGAATTTATTCAAGTGTAAAGGACGCAACAACATCTCTTATACGATTTTTTGAAACAACAACATTGTTAGGCAAGCTTTCTATGTAGACTAATTGCTCTAAGCGTCCCCAAACATTAAAAATCTAAAATAGTTAAGTCGGGCCTTCTTTGAGGCCACAAAACAGGATAATTCCTGCCATTACAATTATTTTCGAATTTTTGATGAAATGAAATAGATTGAAAATAAATGAAATACCTCATAAAAACATTAGGAGTGAAAGGAAATACGTGAATAAGAGAATAATTAAGGGTGCAACGACAACTAAGCTGGTTGGGATATATTCAGAAAATGGACAATAATAGACTAGTTTCAAGAATATAATATATGAAGCAAAAATACAAATAAAAAAACAAGGAACAGAAAATAATGGAAAAAATTCATATAGGAAAATTTAATGTAAAAGTAAACTCCTCACCTTAGAGCATAAGGGTATATGGTTATATCATATTATATATTTTCCTCAGAGAAGAAACTAGTATATGAGTATAAAGTACGTATATTATTCGTGAGAATATAGTTGGCAATTTATTTGACAGAATATTAGGTTTATAATATGAAAAATGGGATATCAAGTTAACTGAAGCTTCTTCCAGAAATCGGTTACCTATTGCATCAATACAAAATTTTATATAATTGATCCTATGCTTTGCTGATGACACAATACTAATAGCAGACAACGATGATGACTTGGGAAGAAAACAAATACGATATGTGTGATAGTAGAGAACCACGTAGGTATAAAGTAGAAATAGAGGGAAATATTGTAGAACAGGTAATCTGCTTTAACTACATACGGATTGACATAACCAGTAACAGAAATTTGGAAGAGGAGTTGACAAGACTAATAAATGAAGCGACAAGAGTGAATTGCTGCCTGAAAGAATTTATATGGAAAAACAAATTCGTGACAACAGAGGTGGGAGTAGGTGTATAAAACAGCGGTAAGATACATCTAATAATATTTTGCAATAACAAGGGCAAACACAAAATACGAACACCGTAGAAATAAAAGTATTAAGATCGATAAGAAGTATAACATTGAGGGAGAGACAAATAAATAGTAGCATATGAAAAAATGTAACATAAACCGAGTAAAAGGCAGACAAACAGGAAGAGTTCCTAGTCGTGTGTAGATGATGAAGCCAAGTTTTAACTGAAAGAGATACCAGCATGAGCTTTAAAACGTTATATAGATGTCACTAATATAACATATATGTCTCAACAAAACAAAAATTCCACTTTCAACATTCCATTCAACTCATTCCATGAAAAATAACTTGCTTTGCATTCCTTAGTCAGTTTGCGTGAAAAAATGGAAGATGACCTTCTTATTTTCAACAAGTGCTTTTATTCGTCTATCGATATTCCTTTGGTTTGTCGTAATCTGAAAACGGAATTGTTTTTATTCAAATTTTATATCCTAGGAGTGCCAAGCGACCTGAATTTTGAGAAGATAACCCAATCTTTTTATTTACAGGAAATAGTGGAATCTAAAAGACTACTTCGGGAATTTTTATCACCCCAACAATATATCGGGCACAAATATAAAATAAAAATATCACCGTTGAGTTGATAAGGGTTTAAATGTTTCTCATATTTCTGAACATGGCTTAAAGGAGTGTTGAGCTGATGAGGTTTGGGATAGGGTGGAAAATATATACAATTGAGGCATTTTTTGAAATAATATGATGTGTATTTTATAAATAAAACAAAAAACAATGTAGCAAGAAAGTTTTAGAAAAACATTCAACAAATGAACTAAATAATTTTGTGTATCTATCCGCAGTAGCTTTCTTTCTTTTGGTGTGAAAAATTTTGTTAAATGTGGTTCAATTTTCGGTATAAAGGAAATCTATTTCTTGTGTTGAATTTTCAATGCGCTTCTACTTTTACTTAACTGATTACCATTATTAACCGTTATATAAAAAAACCTAAAAATGGGGTGAAGTTGCTACAAAAACGCTAGGATTTATGTGTAAAAGTTTCAATTAATTGTTAAATCTCTGGATTTTCCACTAATGTTCTCTTGATGTTTGAAATGCTAAAGGAAATTTACTCAACCAATTATCTCGACGGTTCTTTTTTACCTTTTTTAATCAAAAGCTCCGGAATAGATGCTAATGCATTGGAATTTTTATTATTAATTTTGTTTGACTTTGAATTACTCTCTCATTGATCCTCTTAAATATACTTCAACTCTGTGAGTGTAAAGAAAAATATCTGTTAGTACTATTTACATAAAATTTATGTATTCAGAATAATGGAAACACGTACAATATTCAAATAGACTATTTTTTATTTGATATATAATTTGACAGACAACGTAACGATCGCCTAATTCAACCACTGAAAAGAAAATCAGATCAATTTTTCAAAAGTGACTGACAATAAAATACAATAAAATCTCAAAGTCGATACGTCACAAATTTTATTTTATAAAACTCACCTACTAGTTTCGGTCATAAATGGCCATCTTCAGGCTACAAAGTTTTATACCTAAGTGAACGTAGTAGTTAGTGAAAAAACGTTCTAGTTTAAGCGCTTTTGGAAAAGATAAGTTTGGCAAATTGATGGAAAAGGATTAATTTGAAAATTAAAATTATGTATGAGTGATAAAAATTCATTCATCATTCAAGAGCTCCGGTTGAAGAGATCTCATTAACTATTTTATTCGCTCAGCTCTGACGTGGAGCTTGGACATCATCTGTCATTCAATTTGTTAAGAGTACTTCGCCTTCTCGGTTAATATAAAGTGTTTCCTGCGGTTAACTCTTCCGCCAACCCTCCCAAATAGCAATTCGACATCGTTAGAGAATTAATATATTTTATAATTGTTTTATTAACGTTCCGTAAAAGCTTTTATGTTTAATAAGTTATTAATTCGCGATAAATTTGTTGCGCTTAACTGTTCTGTCACTAAAATTGTTTTGAAAACGTTTTTACAACAAAATTATAAAATAATTATAGAATAAGTTATGGAGCTATTTATAAAATACTTTTTATAGAGCATATTAGCTCTGAATTATACTTTGCTCTAAAATAATTTTATAATGGTGCTTTTACTTCTTCGCCAACTTATCTAATATGCGAGAAAAGTATTGGTTTACCCACAAAAAAAGTTGGAAATTTGAAATTTTTTTTGAGTTATTTTTACGTGATCCATCAACAACAACACGAAAAAACGGTTTTTAGAAAAAAAATCCTGTGTGTATGTCGTCGTCGTTGTCTTCGGCCACTTTTTAGCAAGTCTTGTTAGCACGATACAGCCTCTGGAGTGCAATTTTATGATGGAATATTGTTAAGGACATTTCACAGATGAACCATATTGATTTTCAGCTCACCAGAGCCAGTACAACGGGTGCTATGGTACTTGAAGTACGACATTTTGTCGTTTTTCGAGAAATTTCAGTTTGTTAGCACGATACAGCCTCCGGAGTTCAACAAGTCACCAATTTTATGATTGTATATTATTCAGGGCATCTCACTGATGAACCCTATTGATTTTCAGCTCACCAGAGCCAATACAACCGGTGCTACAGTACTTTAAGTACGATATTTTTGTCATTTTTGGAGAAGTTTCAGTTTGTTAGCACGATACAGTCTCCGGAGTATATACAAGTAATGAATTTTATGATTGGATATTACTCAGAGCATCTTGAAGATGAACCCTATTGATATTGAGCTCACTAAAGCCAGTACAACGGGTGCTGTGGTACTTGAAGTACCAAATTTTTGTCATTTTTGGAGAATTTCCAGTTTGTTAGCACGATACAGCCTCCAGAGAGTATACGATTGATCAACTTTATGAATAATTATTGTTCAAGGTGTCTCACAGATGTACCCTATTGATTTTCAGTTGACTAGAGCGAGTACAGCGGGTCCTATAAAACTAGATATACTAAATTTTTGGTTATTTTTGGAGAAATTTCGGTTTGTTAGCACGATACATCCCCCGAAGTGTATACAAGTAACAATTTTATGATAGAATATTGTTCAGGGCCACAGATGCGGAAAAGTTAGTTTTTGTCTTTAAAACCGTTGATTTTGGATTAATTTATCGCTATAAAATAGTTTTTTAATTGTTAATAATAGAAGTGAATTGCTTTCTGCAGCAGATTGGTATAGAGGCGAGTAATTATAAAATCGTTGTTTCACAGTTTTACGAAAAACAGTTAAAATCTAATATGTTGCATAAGGAGGTCTATTAATATTGAAATATTAAGATAACAATAATTATAAAACTGTTATAAAATAGCCTCCATTTTTATTTGGTCTAATGACATTTTTTGTTTGCACGTTCAAACAAAATGTCGTACTGTAGCTGAAAAAATTTAAAAGGAGTGGTACATTTTACAGAAGTGAATATCATGAGATCCACAGATAGAAAGCAGTAGTGGGTCTTGCTCTCAGAATCATTCAGAGACTTTGAAGATTACCAATCGAAATGACTACACTACAACGGAGAAGACTGATGGATTGTCGAATTAGATTCTGTTCCCGGCGATCAACATCATTCTGCAAGCAGTTTGTGCGAGACAGAAAAAATGCAAAGCTAAGAGAAGACATTAGGTCATGGGCAGTATCAAATAATATTTCAAATTTATCCCAAAAGTAGATTTTTACGATACTTAATGAGCGTATACCAAATTGTCTACCTCAAAATCTTCGAACTCTTTTAAAAACCAAACAATTTTTTCAACAATAGTTGGTATGGAAAACTACTGGCATAATGGTTTGGAATCAAGTTTAAGAAATGCACTGCACAAACTAAGTGACATTTCAAAAACTATTTCATTAATATGGATGGACTCCCAATTTTGAAGTGCAGCAAAAATGAGTTTTGGCCCATAATTTATAATATTTACGAGATGCCAATTATAAGACTCATGATAATCGGCATGGAAAAACCAGCTGATCTGACTGCATATTTACAACCCTTTGTAGAAGAAGCCAAAATTTTAGTAATTGAATGATTAATTATAAATGGAGTAAAAATTGCATTCCAAATATATTCTTTCATATGCGACTCACCAGCCAGGGGCTTTATTAAAGGTGGTAATAAATCAGCTATGGGAGCCTTTTTTCTTATAAGATCATCATAAAAAGCTTTTATAAAACAAAAATGAAAAACTGCTGTGTAAAAATCCGTTAAGTGTTCGATAAATATCTCATTAAATGGACAGCACCACAGAGCCACGTATAGATTACGCGCGTAACGTCACGTTCAACAAACATTAGGCATTATGACGTATGCTCACAGGACCAGACATAATTAATTTGGATAGTCTTTCATATACCACAGTTCCTATCAAATTTTGTTTCAACGTTTGACCATTCGTAACTTCTTACCATATTTTTTTTTAAATACCTTGATTATACAGGGTAGCTACTATTTTGTTAACACGGTAATAAAGTATAATTTTTAGTAATTTTGTTAGGTAATTTACTATTTTGTAGACTTCAATTCAAGTTTATTTTTCTTTCGTTTTACATATTTTAAGTTTAACCGTTAAATAAATGGTTAGTTAAAATCGGAAGCAGCTTTTTGATATAAAAAGAGAGAAAAAGTAGGAACAACAAAGGGAAAATAAATATGGTTTAGCTTTATTATTTCAAACGATATTCCAAAATTCGAGATACTTTGCCCCAAAACCTAATAACTTCTAACTAAGTAAGAATCGATTATAACAAACTTAGTTTTGTTTCAAATAAAGACAAAGTTCGTTAAACTAGAATTGGAAGAACTTTAGTTAAACATATGTAACAGAAACACAATAATAGTGGTTTTTACGTATATATAGGGTGTTTCTAAATTCATCCGACAAAATTCAGGAGGTGGTTGCTCCTTTGAAATTATGATGGGTCTTTCCTATAACAAAATTTCCTCAGCCCACCCCTTTCCGAGATATCACCTTTAAAAGGTGGTGGTAGTTTTCGTTAGCAACCCTCACTTTATTTCATATCCAAACTATTGTTTGAGATGAAGTTTAATGAAATCAATCTGGCATCACTTGACCCAGTTTCAGGGCAAGGGGTTGAGAGAATGGCATGCAACATCAACAGCGCCATATTGAACTCATACACCGAGGCTTGCCCCGAAACGGTCTTAACCACCAACAGAAATGCATGTTGGTGGAACATGAAGCTTGAATCTCTGAGAAGGAATGTCCGCAGGCTGTACAATCGGTGTAAAATCACAGGAAATTGGGACAGCCATACGAAGGCACTCACTGAATTCAACAAAGCAGTGAGGAAAGCCAAGAGAAGTTCATGGAGAAATTTCTGTCAGGACATTTAGAATGTCGCTGACTGCGCAAAACTCCACAAAGTCATGGCTCAAAATCCGGTCAACGTTCCAGAGACCGTACTCAAAGAAGACGGCTCACACACGGGCGGCCCCGAGGAGACACTGGCAGTACTGCTTAGTACGCACTTCCCGGTATCCACCGAAGTCGAAGCAACAAGCGAAACCAGAAAAGAACGGCAAATTACTCGTGGTCTGATAACTCGCGATAATTGTACTTGTGCATAGTCACATTTGGGTCTGTGACATGGGCTATCCAATCCTTTGATCCCTCCAGTGCTACTCCAATAAAGCGCCGATATAATAACTTCAAGACTTGTGAGATACCTGCACGTGAGCGTTGTGCTCACTTGCCACATTTTTGTAAGTAATAACAAGAAAATCATATTTGGTGGCTAATATAATATTCTATTGTGAAGTTGAATGTTTACACGAAATAGAACGAAAGATTAACACATACTGACTGACTTGATATATTCAGTGCAATGAGTAATAGTATGTTCTTCACAAATCTCTTAAACACTTGGCCCATTTCGAACTGGTCTTGCGGGTTTTCTTGTTTGGACAGTAAGAGCATTTCGCTTTAGTTTCAGGTGCATCTATTTCTGGAACATCAGACTTTTCTGTCAAAGGTATATGTAAATACTGCTTTATTTGCAGGCTTAGAAGAAATGACAGAGTTAGTGTTTCAACATATAAGGTTTTACAAGCTCCTCTGCCAAACTTTTCAAATATAAACGCCTTGGTTCTTTAGTCTCCGGAAGATTGGATCTAAATATGACATAACTATTTATACCTGCAATATTGAGTATCGAAAAAATACTGTCATATGCCACCTGCAAGTGATTCTCGATACTGAATAAAGACTTTTCAGCTGATCCACTGTATCAACCCCTGCTTTATTCCGGTTATAATCAGTAATCACTTCTGATTTCAATGCATCGCTAGATTCGAGATCAATAATATCGTTTTCGTGCAATGTGGATAATAGCAAAATATTTTTATTCAGCTTGAGCACATAGGACACTAATATAAAATCTTTTCCAAAAGCAAACATGTTGCTAAACAGAGGCATTTTGCGGAATTTCGCGTTTATTTTTTCTTATAGTTCCAACCAAAGTTAATTTTTTATTCTTCAGGAGATCTATATCTGAAGGAACTGAAGTTAACCAATTATCGGAGGTTATATTCCGACCAGAATTTGCTATTGGCTCACATAAACGATTAACTACACTAGATGGGCTATTATCGACCTTATATGGACCATCTGGTTGTTTGACAGCATACATTTCCATTTTCAGCGTGTTAAACAAACGAAATTGACAGTTTCGACCCTTACTTCGTGGAATATGCTCATATTAGTGTTTTTAAATGAAACTCACGGTCTCTAGTTAATTCCACAATATAATAAAAGTTATTGAAAATTTTAAAAAATTGACAATTGTTTCGATAAATCAATATCATCGTCAGAATGACAAAAGTTACATTTCATTTTATGCCTACCTGATGTTTAGTAGTAATTTTTGGCTAGACCAAGAAGTAACCTAACATGTGATTGGCTTAATATATGTTTATAGAAAAAAGAAGAAGATGTGATATTACAAATATTTAAGTTCAGATATTATTAGCCCTATGGTGATATCCTGGATATCATTTTCCCAATTAAGATCAGTATAACTGTGCAATGATATAGAAAACCAGGAAAACCATATTTGCTGATCTTTACAATTATCACTTAAAAAGACAGTATTAGTGGAGAACTCCCTAGATTTAACTGTTCATTGACAACTTCATATTGTGGGTTCCTTAAATGTCTTCCAATTTCCAGTTCTTCAAGAAAATCCAGTTCTTGTTTCTTTTCACAAATATGCAGCACTTCGAGTACTGTGTTAGGTGTTAATGAATGATTGGTGTCAAATAGATGTTTTGCGTAGTGGGATTTATCTGGTTGTTTGAATCTGTATGCTCGTAAGTGCTCACTGTATCGTATTTCAAATTTCCAAGGGTCTGACCCAAATAGACAGCATTGCATTCTGGACATTTTAGTTTATATATACCTGACTTCTTTAATAGTGGTATTTTTGTTTTTACATTTAACAATTTTGTGCTAACGTTACTTTCTGTTTAAAAGAAATTGTTGTTTTCGTTGCTGAAGATATCTTTGAAATATTATTAGAAATATTTCCTGCATATGTGATGGTTTTATAAGTTTTAATTTCATCAGCTTGTTTAGGATATATTAGTTGTAATGCCACTTTTTCTTCTTTTTTACTAATTAGCTTATTTATCATATCTAATGGATAACCGTTAGATGTTGCTATTTGTCTAATTGTATTAATCTCTCTATCAAAATTACATTTGTTCATAGGAACTGAAAAAGCTCTATGTATCATTGAATTATGTGCTGCTAGTCTGTGTGACATAGGGTGGTTACAATTGAATGGAATTGTCACATCAGTCTGTGTTGGTTTTCGGTAAATTGAATAATCAAGTACATTATTAACTCTTTGAATTTTTTAATCAAGAAAATTGATTGAGCTATTTTCTTCAATTTCTAATGTAAATTTAATTTTCGGGTGTAAATTATTGATGTGGTTGAAAAATACATCTAATTGTCGTTCACTACCGATAAAACGTTACAAAGCATCACAAAACATTTGGTTTAACCAAGAATGCCTTAGGAAAAAGGTAATACCAAATTATGTGAATATAAAATATCACACTAAAACACCACAAGCACAAAAAGCTATAAAATGTGCCCAACGAGTTTGGATAAAATCAGAATGTAAGAAATGGTTCAAAGTTAGAGACTCCTTAGACAACTACATAAAAGTTGTACATTCAGACCTAACATTCCAATTAAATCCAGTAGAATTTGACTGTTTGGATGACAAAATTAGAGAAAATGTCAGCACGATGAAGCATATGAAATTTAAGAAACATGAAAAGAAGCTGCAGAATCTTGAACACACACAACATAAAATTCAATACTCAAAACATCATGAAACTGTAAGTACCTACATACCAACACACTTTGCACCACGATTTGAAAACCTTCCAGACACTAATTTCACAGATAGTGAAATAGAATTTTTAAATAAAGGTTTAAAGTACAGCATACCAACAAAATTTACGAATAATATTAAACAAATTATAGCTACAGAGTCAGAAATAGCTTTAAAATCTAATTCAACTAATTTTCATCATGAGAAATTAAAAATTGCCAATTTAATCAAAAATATTGAACCTTCAAAAGTTAAACTTCAAACAAAAAATGACATTACAGTTTTAAATGCAATAAAAAAGAAGATAGAGGATAATACTCTAACAGTTACAAAATCTGTCATTTTAACGACTGAAAATTACAATTCCAGAGTATATAACTTTATAGAATCCAGCGATGTAAAAGTTCTTAAAGCAGACCCAACAAAAAAGTTTTCTAATAATGTAAGGGATATTGTTAATAATTCAAAGTATCTTTTAAATGATTACGAAAAGAGGTCTATCAAACATAAGAATCCTCATTGTCCACAATTATATGGAACAGTTTAATTACATAAAATAACGAAACCAATTAGACCTGTAGTCTCTTATGCTAATGCTCCTAATAATATATTGGCAAAGAAGATCAACAATATACATAATACTTACGGATATGAATCTCAGTACTCAATTAGAAATTCAATGGAACTAATCAAAAAGTTGAAAGCAATCCACTTGCAAGATAACTATGAACTCATTTCGTTCGATGTAACTAATATGTTTACTAAAATTCCTCCTAAAGAATGTCTAATACTTGTAAGAAAATTACTAGAAGATAAAAATATCAATCCAGGAATAATATCAGATATACTTAATTTATTTGATGTATGCATTAATCAGAATTATTTCACTTTTGACAATAAGATCTATATTCAAAATGAAGGTTTACCTATGGGACGCCCTATATCACCTATTTTCGCAAACTTTTTTATGGAAAATTTAGAAAAAAAGATCTTTGAAAGTAATATTTCGAAAAATATTTTATCTTGGTATAGATATGTAGATCATATATTAGCTTGTTTTATGGGTAGTGAACGACAATTAGATGTATTTTCCAACCACATCAATAATTTACACCCGAAAATTAAATTTACATAAGGAATTGAAGAAAATAGCTTAATCAATTTTCTTGATTTAAAAATTCAAAGAGTTAATAATGTTCTTGATTATTCAATTTACCGAAAACCAACACAGACTGATGTGACAATTCCATTCAATTCTAACCACCCTATGTCACACAGACTAGCAGCATATAATTCAATGATACATAGAGCTATTTCAGTTCCTATGAACAAATGTAATTTTGATAGAGAGATTAATACAATTAGACAAATAGCAACATCTAACGGCTATCCATTCTTCTTCTTCTCCGTGGTCTCCGTAGGCTAGTGGAATGGTGCTCTGTCTGCTAACCGAGAGGCTCCGGGATCAAACCCGGGCCTAGTTAACATCATAATTAAAAATTCGGAGAGCCACCTGTCGGAAGGCAATGGCAAACCACCGACAGTATTCTGCTTAGTACAGCCTCTCAACATAGACGTTCGGATCCGTCGTTAAACTGTAGGTCCCTTCTATCTGTGGTAACTGGAGAGCACAACACAGGTAGAAGTGAGAGGTCGCCTACGTCCGATTACGGATATGGCACTGTAAGAAGAAGAACGGTTATCCATTAGATATGATAAATAAGCTAATTAGTAAAAAAAAAGAAAAAGTGGCATTGCAACTAATATCTCCTAAACAAGTTGATGAAATTAAAACTTATAAAACCATTACCTATGCAGGAAATATTTCTAATAATATTTCAAAGATAATATCTTCAGCAACGAATACAACAATTTCTTTTAAAACAGAAAGTAACGTTAGTACAAAATTGTTAAATGTAAAAACAAAGATACCATCATTAACGAAGTCGGGTATATATAAACTCAAATGTCCAGAATGTAATGCTGTCTATTTGGGTCAGACCCTTGGAAATTTTGAAATACGATACAGTGAGCACTTACGAGCATACAGATTAAAACAACCAGATAAATCCCACTACGCAAAACATCTACTTGACACTAATCATTCATTGACACCTAACACAGAGCTAGAAGTGCTGCATATTTGTGAAAAGAAACAAGAACTGGATTTCCTTGAAGAACTGGAAATTAGAAGACATTTAAGAAACCTACAATATGAAATTGTCAATGAACAGTTAAATCTGGGGAGTTCTCCACTAATAAACTGTCATCTTAAGTGATAATTGTAAAGATCAGCAGATATAGTTTTCATGGTTTTCTATATCATTGCACAGTTATAGTGATCCCAATTGGAAAAATGATATCCAGGATATCACCATAGGGCTAATAATATCTAAACTTCAACATTTGTAATATCACATCTTCTTCTTTTTCCTATTAACATATATTAAGCCAATCACAAGTTAGGTTACTTCTTGGTCTAGCCAAAAATAACTACTAAACATCAGGTAGGCATAAAATGAAATGTAACTTCTGTCATTCTGACGATGATATTGATTTATCGAAACAATTGTCAATTCTTTAGAATTTTCAATAACTTCTATTATATTGTGGAATTAACTAGAGACCGTGAGTTTCATTTAAAAACACTGATGTTAAACAAACGGTTATTAACCAGAAAAAATATCTTAAGTCCGTATTTACTGGGTTTATTTGAAAAAACCAAAATGCTTCCAGCATTTCGTCAATCGTGCAGTTTTCGCCTGTTTTGTAACAAACCTGACATCTTTCCTGGAATGAGTCAAATATATTTCTTATCGGAGCATGCTTATCACATTCCTTTCTTTGAGCTCTTGTGTAAATATCGCCAAAACTTAATGCTCAAGAAGTAAAAACGATTTTTGGACATTACTAATCTAAAAAATTCCGGTGCTATTGCATCGGTAGCCCATAGGTCATTCAAATTTGTATGGTTTGATTTCAGGTTTGATTTCAAAATGCCTGCCATATATAAAATACCAAAAACAGCTTTGAGCTCTCCAGCATCCGTATCCACAACGTCTCTTGTACGGGAAACATTGCCACGGATGCTTTGCGAATAAATATTTGTACATCGCACAATTTCCTCGACTATTAGGTCTGTTGGAAGTAAATTCCAAATTTCAAATGGAGTTCGCGAACTGTTTACTTCGGTTTTCGCTCCTGATAATTTGGTAATTATGTTATGACGTCGGGTACGACTAGTTATAGGTTTCCTATGAACTTTCCAAATAGTATTCCTGTCTTTACGTACGTAATTTGGGTCATCTTCAGACCATTGGGTACAAGTTACGGAGTCATCAGAATCTTCTGCAGATAGCTCAGAGTCTGTGTTAAAGTCTAAATTATTTTCTACACAATCTTCGTCGCTCTCTTCATCCTTCAAATTATCTTCTGGAAGTCCTTGTTCTTTACGAAATAGCTCGTCTTGTTCCAACTCCTCAAATATTTTTAGAAGCATTGCTTCTTCTTTGGGATCCATTATTCTTTTAAATCAACCCGCCTATAAAATAACGGAAAACACCACATTAACCGCAAATATACAAAATATAGGAGGTTAACACCTACCTAACTTATGGCAAAATTAAGTGCAAAGCTTTAAACAGAACTGAATCTGCATAAATGACAAAACCACATAGGTGCACTTGAACCTTATACTAGTGGGGAGGATTAGAAGGACGGATGGCTGGATTTCCGCAAAATGTTGACAGCAGTGACAAAAAAGGTGAAGATGTGAACGAGTGCATCGAAAACGATGGACGGCACTTTGAACTTTCAGAACGCCATTAATAGAATGTAGTTGTTAATTAAAATTTGTTTCTCAAAGTATAGCTATAGGTTCCGGAGATACTTCATAACTAGCGGCCTAATGTTGTTTCTTTTATTGATATCTCCGGTTAGAAAAAAGATATGAAGCTGCGGTTTGCGCTGACTTCTTAAGAATTTCGTCTTCTATTAAAATGTATAAAAATAGACGTAGTCCACCATACAAAATTTCCATAATAATGCGCAATAACTGTTGTAATGTCAAACAACGCCCTCTAGGTGCCACACCAAAATAGATTCGTAATTAATTTATACAGAGAATTATTAAGTAAGAAGAGCGGTTTTAAACGAGACCTAGTTTGTTTAAATCCGTTAATCCATACTGGAGTTACAGCCATTTAAATAAAAACATATTTGACGTTCTCCCACCACTACATTTTATAAAATGGAGTAACAAACCTTAAACAAAAAATGTCACAAATTTTCCGGTGTTTACGAAGGAATTATTTAAAATATATCTTTACTTGCGTATTTTTGGAGAAAACACCCGTTTTATGATTAGCCATAGCAATTGCGCCTCCCAGCGTTAATCTTTCGAACTTGAAAATAATTTCCAGCGATTTCCTTTAGCCGATTTATTACCTATTAATTTTTTTACAGTTCTTAGTGGGCCACCCAGTACATTGAGCAGCAATGATAAATAGTATTCAATCCTTTCAAAGTTAAAATTTACACCTCTCAAAACGTATCTATAGTATGAAACGGCTATAGCAGTATTTGTAAATGTAGAGAGACATAATTTTTCTGAATGAACAAGAACAAGATATTGTCAGTTCTCGGCAAATCAATAAAAACTTGCGCTCTTAATAAGAAATTATTTCCGTCTGTAGTCTTCTTCTGGTTTAAAACCACCTGTGTGAATGCGGATGATAGCAAAAATATCACTAAAAGAAATACGCAGAGGAGAGACTTAAAATCAACGCTGATAAAAAATAAATCACTATCGAAGCACCATTTTAGAACATCTGTAAAATGTGCTTTCAGCGGCTGTAATAGTAGATTGACAGAAAGATAAACTGGGAAAATTTGTAACTAATTATGTATGACAAGTTTGGCAATTTATCATTATAGTCTTCAAATTTATCACACAATTTTTGGGATTTAATAAAATATAATCAAGTTTATAAAAGCGAAGTTTTACTAGTACCAACGAGTGCACTTAATGAGTTAAGAGTTTATTAAAATTGCTTTCTTTACTTTCCGCGTTTTGTGTTAGTGAGTTACTGTGTATATAAGTAGTTTGAAAAAAATCATCAGATATCTGTGTTCGTGTGGAATTTCTGTATTGAGAAATTTGACACGTATTTATTTGTTTACAAAGCAACGATAACAAATTTTTTTATTCGAATTGAGGTAAACTTCCTCATTAATTACGAAAGAATAATTATTATTTTGATAAAAAATGAATATATTCACTGTTAGATGAGGATTTCACTTGATGAAGATCCATACTGAACGATGAAATAAAACTATTTAATTTGTTTAAAACTTCATTATATTATAACTAACGTTCAATTTAAACTGGTTGACGCGTTTCACTAACACAGTAGCTTTCTCAATAGGAATGAAGGTATACTGAAAACATGTTTTAATATATACACTGCATAAATACAGAATTCTATTATACAAATATTAAGAAAGGTATTGAAAAAAATTACCTGGAAATGCATTCACTACAAACGTTCCTAAGCTATCTTCTAGGTGAAAAGGTTGAATAAAGGAGAGTGATTGATATCTATTTGGTCATTAAGAAGGTTACCTGATTATTTGTTTTTGTTTATCTCAAGAGTTTCAAAAGGATTTTAACTGAAGGATTTACCTTCTACATGTAAAATTTCAAAATTTGGGGTTTTTTTAATAAATGATTTGAATAGTTAGAATCTAATTTCTTCTTGTCATAGCTACGTTTGTTTTCCCAAATTCTAGTTTGAAAATTTCTAAGAATTCTACCGATATAAATTTCATCACAGTTGTCATAACCACATTTTAATTCATAAACTTCTAATTTTTTCAATTTTGAAGATTTAGATTTGTTATTGTTTGGATAAATTGTAATCTATTTAAAGCGAATATTCATGTCTAAGGTTTCTAATAATGATTTAATTTTTAAGGATGGTGTTCCAAAGTATGTTAAGTTTCTAAATTGTTTATTATTACTTTTATCAGAAGGGAACACTTGTTCCACAGTCTGTTTTATTTACGATGTTGTCAATTAAATTTGGATCGTAATTATTATTAACTGCTATTTGTTTTATAATATTTAATTCTTTGTTATAATTATTAGTATTTAAGAGATATATTTATAGTATTCATGCAAGGTAATTCACTCACAATTATCACATATACAACACCCCATAGAGATTGACGTTTTAGATAGGGACATAAATTAATTTAATAATTCAAAAAAGTACCAAGGACAAAAACGTAAAAAAAAGTCATTATGAACTAACAAAACGGTATCAAAAAACCCACTAACCGAATTCTCAGAACATAAATGTTTCATCGATTCCGTCAATCTCTCAAATATAATTTTTTCAGATGAAAAAGTTCAATTATTACAAATAAATTTTAAATATAATATTCAACCCACGTGTTCATTTGATAACTTCAACAAACTAGGTAGAGAAACAGAAATTAACTTTTATAATTTTCCAAATCATTCTAATCTAGAACATAAAGCTTCAGAAATGATTGAAAAAGAATTTGTCAAGTTTAACAAGCCCAACTTGGAATTATCAGTCGCCAAATCAATTCAACAATAATCAAAGTCAAATAGTCATTTTCACCAAAGCAGATAAAGGAGATAAGGTAATAGCGTTACCTAAAGAATATTATATGTTAAAAACCAACAATTTTATGTAGGAAAGGACTTTTGAGACTAATAAAAAAGACCCAGCTAATAAATTTCAGAAAGAAATAAAATTAGCAGTAGATAACGCTAAATCAATAATTAACGATAAAGCCAAATATAAATTATTTTTACTCAATCCGCAACACCCTGAACTTTATTCATTAATTCAATTCCATAAAGAGAGGTACCCAATCAGACCAGTTGTTTCTTATTTCACAGCACATTCTTTTAAATTTTCAAAGATTCTCCTAGATGTCATTTCTAAATATTGTTCATTAAAACCTCGATTTTCAGTTAAAACTCAACGGAATTAATTAAGGGGGGGAGGTTTATGGCAGTAAAGATGGTCTCATTATTGGCAACCCCCTCAGTCCCCTACTAGCAGAAATTTTCATGAATAATATAGAAAAAATAATTCTTAAACACCCCCTTAGTAAAAAATTATGTACTGGCACCGATATATGGGCGACATTTTAGCTAGAGGTACAAATAGACAATTAGACAGCTTCATTACTTACATAAACTCAATTCACAATAATATCAAATGTACCGTAGATATTGAACAAAATAAGTATATAAACTTTTTACATAAACATAATTTTTCTATATTTCATAAACCATCACATACAGACATTACAATTCATAATAGTTCGGTTCACCCATTCAGTCATAAACTAGCAGTTTTCAATAGTATGATATACAGACTGTTAACAGTCACACTAAATACTAATAATTATAACAAAGAATTAAATATCATAAAACAAATAGCAGTTAATAATATTTACGATCCAAATTTTATTGACATTATGATAAATAAAAAGATATGACTTTTGGAAAAAGTATTCCCTTTTGATAAAAAATAATAATAAACAATTCCAAAGATTAACATACTTTGGAACACCATCCTTAAAAAATAAATCATTTTTAGAAACTTCAGACGTGAATATTTGCATTAAAATTGATTACAATTTATCCAAACTCATTAGAAATAACAAATCTAAATCTTTAAAATTAACAAAATCAGTAGTTTATAAATTAAAATGTGGTAACAACAACTGTGATATAATTTATATCGGTAGAACTTTTAAAATTAGAATTTCGGAACACAAATGTAGCTATGATAACAAAAAATTAGATTCTAAATGTTCAAATCATTTATTAGGAAACCAACACATTTTCGACCCAAATTTTGAAATTTTACATGTGGAAGTTAAATCCTCCAGTTTAAATCTTTTAGAAGCTCTTGAGATAAACAACAACGAATATTCAGGTAACCTTCTTAACGACCAAATAGATATCTATCACTCTCCTCTATTAAACCTTTTTTCCTAGAATTTAGCTTAGGAATGTTTGAAGTGAATGAATTTCTAGGTAATTTTTTCAATATCTTTGTTAATATGAGTATAATAGAATTCAATATTTATGCAATGTATACATTAAAACATTTTTTCTTTATACCTTCATTCGTTTTGCGAAAGCGATTGTATTAGCGAAACGCGTCAACAGTTTAAATTGAACATTAGTTCAAATATAATGAAGTGTTAAACGAATTAAATTATTTTATTTCATCATTCAATATATTTATTGTCTTTGTGTTATATTTAAACCCCCCTCCGAACTAGGCTTACCAAATTATGCACCATTTTGAGACACTAAAAATCAATACTATTCTTCAACTATGAAAACGGTTAGCAAAGTAATTATAACGATAAAGCTTCATCCCGTTCTGTGGGTTTCAAACTTCCCTGAGTAATAAAGCGAATTAAGTTGATTCAACTTCCACACTTCTAGCCGTTGTGCCATGACATAGTCAGTTATTTATTTACCTTGCAGTTACTAATCTCATTTTGGAGAGAAGGTGCTGCTTCTACTCTACATATTACCTACAAAACTTGAGGAAGATGACAAACTTCTTAGCGGTAATGACTATAAAGTGCCATTCTTAGGGTTAGTTCTCATAACGGTCTTCTTACATAAAGATGAAATGAAATAAGAGTTTCTTTTAAGAATAATCAATAACAAGAACAAAACAAAATAAATGAACCTTGGAATTATGTTCCTAAACACGACTGGAAAAAATTGTTTCAATTTCACACAAATGAATACAGGAGAGCTATTCGGATAAAAGCTTACTGAAGCAGAACAACACGTACCTTCAGATTTTTCAATGCGTATTGTCTGCATCATTCATGGTGTATATAATTTTTGGGTTGACAACTTTAGAATTGAGTGATTAATATGAAAAACACAAACATCTTTTGATAGATTATAAACCCGGCTCAATTTTGCTAAATAGGAGTGATTTGTGATTATTATTTTCGGAGATCGTCAAACATTATCAAAGAGTTGTAACTATTCTAAGGAAATCAATAAGAATTCACTTTAAATTGTAAAAAACTGGAATTTATTTATTAAAATTAATAGCATACCAGTCTTTTCTATAATGCACTATTTGGTTTACTTCGTATGAACTTATAGCACTGAGGCCCAAATTACTAAAAAAAAAATAGTTCTTTCTACATATGTTTGTTTATAATGACCACCTAAATATCTGTCCTCTGTTGAGGAAGCTGGGCTATGTGATGTGTAATAATTCACAAATCACTTAATTTGAAACTTTTATTCATACATTTATGTATACTCATGGACAAAATTACCGCTACACTTAAGTGTTGCGTTAATTTTGTCCATGAGTTTATATATTAGCATGTACATTTCTAGTGAAATGATTGGCGCTCCTTCTTGGAGCTCTAGGATTCCTTTATTGCGGTGACTTACTCCATCATGTTGTCTGGTGTCTCTTTTTCTTCGCAGTTTTTTGTGTTTTTTTACCTTGTCTACAATTTCTCTCAATTTTTTCCTGTCCTGGCACAGTTTATTCCAGTTTTTAATTTCAAGAGTTTTAATGTCCTCAATTATTTGGTTCCTCCACTTTTCTTTTGGCCTTCCCCTTGGTCTTGTCGTTTGTAGAGTCCATGCAGTGATTTTTCTTATTAGCTCGGCGATGAATGTGTCCCCATCACCGTACTCTTAGGGGTTTAACTACATTAACTATATCATCTACTTCTAGAATATCTTCAATCTCATTATTGTTTAGCCTCTTGTACTGATCGATATTTATTCTTTTGGGACCGTTAATTGTTCGAATATTTTTAATTTTTCTGTGTCCTTGGCAGTGAGGCACATTGTTTCCGATGCATATGTTACAATTGGACGTATTGCTTCTTTATATACTTTCAGCCTTGTTCGTTTGCTCTAATTATTATCTTTCATTATTTTTTGTATTTCCAAAATGTCTTATTGCCTATTAATATTCGCTGGGTTATTTCCTCGCTTCGATTATCATTCCTGGTAATAATTACCCCCAGGTATTTGAGGAGTGACACTTTTTCGACACAATTTTCCCATATTTTTATCTCTTTTATGTTGGGTTTCTCTTTTCTTGAGCATATGAGGTATTTTGTCTCCTCTTCGTTAATTTGTAATCCTCTTATTCCTGCCTCTCTTATAAGAGTAAACAATGCGTTTTCCATGCCTCTCTTGCCATTAACACTATATCGTCGGCATATGCTACTACCTTCGTTGAAGCTTGCGCAGTCTGCCTTACTGCTCCATCAAAGGGAATGTTGAAGAGAGTGATGGATAGAGCGTCTCCTTATCTTACTTCTGTTTCAATCGAAATTTCTTCCGTGACTCCTTCGCTTGTTATCACTCTTACCTTTGATTCTTGCATATATATATATATATATATATATATATATATATATATATATATATATATATATATATATTTGTTCAACGGATCAACTTTGATTGTATTGCCAACTCTTTCATATCCTGTAACAGTTTCCTTCGGGAAACACTATCAAATGCCTGTTTAAAATATATAAATATTACATGTAAGTATATATTTGGTTCGTAGCATTTTTTAATTGTCTGTGTTACAATGTGAATTACATCTGTGGTCGACCTATTTTCCCTAAATCCATGTTGATATTTTCTAACTATTGTTCTGTCAGCATATCAGTTCTCCACTATTGAATCCGTGAGTCCTTCACTTGTTATTACTCCTGCCTTTGATTGTTCCACAGACATTTTTGTTAATCTGATCAAATTTGTGTGACTCCATATCTAGCTTTCCCGGTACCTCCATACGTGCCCATAAATCCATCCAAGGTAGGGTCAGACACATCTCGAATAAAGCTTACTCCTTCCTCCAGGTCATGGTCTCCTTCGAATGGCGCTAGTCGGTTTTGGTGAACTACTTTTAGTTTTCCGTTGGGGATCTTGCTTATGCGATATATAACATCATTGATCCTTTCCTTGATTAAGTATGAACCTTCCCAGGATTTTTGTAATTTTGGAGAAAATCCTTTTCGCCTCGTCGGGTTGTGTAACCATACTTTTTCCCCTTCTTTAAAACCGCCTTTTGTGGCCTGCGTGTCGTACCGACTTTTCATTCTGTCGCTGGCAACTTGAAGATTATATCGTCCAGCCTTCTTCTCAATTGGAACACGTAGTCTTCGCCTGCTAGATCTTCTTGGATGTAATGCTGTTGTCCTCGTATCCTTCATTCCCAGTTTGTCGCAAATCTCCTGGAATAGATGGCTTTCAAAATTTCTTCCCTGGTCGCTGTGGACTTCCAAGGGCACTCCATATCGGCTGATAAATTCTTTCACCAATACATCTGCGATAGTTGTGGCCTCTTGGTTCGGGATAGCGTAAATTTCCACCCACTTTGTAAAATAATCCATTACAACCAGTATGTATTTGCCACCTTTTTCTGTCGTCGGAAATGGTCCAGCGATATCTAAAGCAATCCTTCCGAAAGGGCTTCCAACATTGTACTGTTTCATGGGTGCCTTTTCCTTGCGATGTGGTCCATTACTCGTAGCAGAAGTTGTACATTTCTCACACCAGTCCTTCACATCATCGGAGCTGTTCATCCAATTAAACCTCTCACGTATTCGCTGGAGAGTTTTCTTCACTCCCAGATGACCTCCCGATGGACTATCGTGTAACTTCTTTAGTACATCAGCTAATCTTGTTCTTGGGATAACTAGCTGTCTCCTCACCTCGGAACCAACATCGTTTTCAAGGAATCTTTTCAACAGCCCATCTTCCAGGACAAGGGAGTCCCACTGAGCCCAATACGCCTTGAGTTTCGGTGAAAATATTGACACTTCTTGCCAGGTAGGTCGCCGATTTTCTTCCTTCCATTGCCGGATCATCTTCAGGTGAGGATCACTCTCCTGATATTCTCTGATCGTGGTGGGTGACCATTCCTCGTTGACTACTGTAATTCTTGAAACTGCAACTTCCTTAGATTTCGACTTGTTGCATTGTGAATAGTCTACAGGGTATGACCGTCTAGGCAAAGAGTTGGCTTTTCGGTGATTCACATCAGCTGGATGTTCGCCCCTGTGTGATTTGCCCCGTAACTGGAGTTCTTGGGTTACAGGAATCTTGGGGCGCTTAGACGGACTGCGTACGTGCTCTAGCTCGCCACACTTCCGGCATTTGATCTTCTTCGGCATTTTATCTGCCATACCTTTCAACAAGTTGACGATCTGGTCAAGTTTGTCATCGTCATCTTCTTTTTGGATGGTCCTAACTTTGTTGTAATCCGAAGCCTTCGTTGCTGCTTCATATTCAAAAGCAGCTGTCAATGCGACAACTAATGCTTTAGGATGGGCTAAGCTAAGCGTCCTCTGCATATCGGGGTCACGTAAGCCATCAATAAAGGCCTGGATGCCCAGATATTCCATCATGTTCTCTGGTGCTGACGGATTAGCAAATCTAACTAGTCGGGCAATATCCAGTTGATACCCTTGAAGGGTTCGTCACGTTTCCGCCTTCGGTTCTTCCAAATGTTCGTGACCATATCGCATGTCCAATCTCATCTTCAGCAGCTCGAAGTAATCCGTTTCTTCAAGCAGTATCGCCTGAAGTACATCTAAGACATCTCCCCGAAGCGCTATAGTTAGGTTCACTGCGTTCTCCTTATCGGACCAATTATTCACTCTAGCGGCAGCATCGAACTGTTTTACGTAACTGGTCCACGACATCTTTCCATCTAACGTTGGGGCCTTGACTCGGGTAAACTGCCAATATTGGGTTGTGTTTCTGGCTTGCAGATCTCGATCTTCTCTTCTTCTGCTGGAGTGTCTTGTGTCTTTAAATCTGTTATCTTACTCTCTAACTCCTTGACTTTTTCGTCCATAGTTGTCATTTTATTCTCCATTTTCTCGTCCATCGTTGTGATTTTATCCTCAATATCGTATTTAACAGACGAAATTTTATTTTCCACGTCAGCGGCAATGTCATTTTTTATTAATAAGATATCAGCAGAAAGTTTGTCCATGTTAGCAGCAATATCGCTTTTCACATTCGTTGAAATCTTCTATTCCATGCCAGAAATCTTTTCTTCCATGGTAGAAATCTTCTCGTCCATGTTAGCAGAAATTGAGGAGATTAAGGTGGAAGCCTCGTCATTAAATAAAACTGTTTCTTGATCAAAGCCGTCATTTTCCAGTGCCACTTTTAGTCTTTCTACTAGTTCACTTTTCTTACCGGACGTTTCCAACTCACGATCTTCAAATTCTGCTCATAATTCCGCCACTTTCAGATCACATGGTCTCTTGGCCATTTTTGCGTAGCAATTTATTTATATTACCCCACACATGACATCAATAAAATGTTTTTGTTATTTATTTAAAAAGCAAACGGGTGGGATAAACTTTAAACACTCGGTGGGTTCACTTATTTTATTTATTTAAACACTACACTATTCACTAACACTTTATTTATATATACAGTATATTCACTTAAACTAATTTATATAAACAGTTCACTAATTTATATTCACTTATTCACTTGTTTATTTCACGATGTCAAATTATCAACTAAACTTCCTCCGCTGATCAGTCCTTTATTTATATTAGTGCCTTTTTTACTAGAAAATTCCGGACTGCGGCTTACTCAAAAACAAATGGCTTTCTGGTATTTTATAGATAAGATTGGTCACTCAAACAATTTTTACATAAGATAGTCGTAAACAGTTATAAAAAACCTGCGTATCCGCCATAATTTTAACTTTTATGCCTGGCTTAGACAGAGCCTATACCAGTGTGCTGTTTCGTAACACTATTAACTGACTGACTCTGCCACAAGTAATCTCTATTTATATATAGAAAGAACTTTCCAGAAAAGGACTAGAATATTATATACTATACTAGTACGTCAATATGGAACACAATGAAAAAATCTTGAAAATTCTAGACTGTCACCTTGACAGGTGACTGTGACTACCTCGCCTATTCAGCATTTTCAGTCCAAGCTGTCATTCTGACATTCACAGAACAGGTGTAACAATATATACATTCTTGTTAGATAATAAATTGAAGAATGATATAAATTCTACACCCCGTGGATTCCAGTCTGGTTACACAAGTCACAATTTAAAACATCAAATATTAATTGCTGATATCTCATATTATAAATGCATGTGGAGATATTCCTGCTCTTAAGCGACACAGTTGTTGGAAGAGCACGTGGGTAGCAGAAGGCTACGTGAATGATTCTCTTAATGGTATTCAACAAACATCATCAAATACTCATACTTTAAATGCAGTTAATTTTGATTAGGAGTCAACACCATCAGTAGTTAATGTTACTAACAGCACTTCTGTCACGATTAATTTTGTCAGAAGATAAATTTAAACTATACGCACCTATTTATTTTATATCTATATATAATATCCATTTTGTTTAGATATTTTTGTTATAATGATTAAAAGAGGTTGAGTAAAAATAAAAATATTTTGGAATCTGTTCAATTGTTTATTCAAAAAGCGATTTTTTCTTTGTATAGTCGTGTAGAAAGTATAGTCTTCTATTTGCGTATAATGGCTATTATTCACTCGGATGATTACTATACTCGTCTACGGCTCGTGTTGTAATTTTCATCCTCGTGAATGATAGCTCGTTGAAGAATATACTATTCCTTTACTCATCAAGAATTTCAGGGCGTGGAGAATTAATAAAATGTGTTATTCAATATCCGTTGCGACATACTGTCTTTTTGAAATATTTATTTCCGTACAGCGATTCTCAGTAGAAACAATTTTTCCAGTTGTTAACCATAAACTATATTACATGCACCTCATATACACTAATTATTACCACTAATAATTCATTTTAACACGAACATCATTGCATGCAATTCTTTTCACCGGTTGCGTCTATATCATTATCAACATAAATCAACAAAAAATTGCATGCATCACGAAAAATATCGTTAAATTAAGAGTTTGATTGGGATGTCTGTGTTGAATACTGTGGAGGAATAAGTGTATTACAACAGTATTATTTACGTTTCAGTTATTAGTTTTAGTTGAAAAATAATTTATTTGACTGCTTGAGGTTCCATACTTTAGACTATTTGCATGATAACCAACATCTATTCTTCAATAATTTGATTAACTTTTGGCAAATTTTAGAGAGGTAATTTTAAACAAAATATTGAAAATTTCCTTCATCTTAAAGTAGGGAAAGTCTCAAATCTAAGTACGATCGTAAAGATAATGGCAATGGTTCTAAAATCTATTACTCACGATCGATTTTCCATTATCTCAGTTCCTGATACTCGATTAAAGATCATTGCAACTGAATCAATAACATTTCTTTAAATTTGGATTGGCACTTCATATTGTTTTTAATTGCCGTATTACTTTTCGTTACAGGGAAGTAATAAATCTTGTATAACACCAAAAGTTACTCAAATTATTGTTACTCACACTCAAAGCGCGTCTGATGTGTGCAATGTTTTCATTTTTGGTTATCGACAGAGAAATTGAAACAACGAGTGAATAACATCGACTTTAAAAACATGTGAAGTGATACTAACGCCGGCCGAATGGAGGTGGATTGAATGGATTACTTTTGAATTACTTTCACATACTAACCACAGCTCAATTCTTTGACACGGGTAAGTAGCCAAGTAAGGTTTTTTTATTTAATTATCGATATTACTGGAATGTTACGCAACAACTATTAAGTTTTAAGTTTATATTCATTACAATCAACAGATTGTCTGATATCACTTGCTATTTAATAAATCTGGAAAACTGTTTATCAATAGTTTAAATTCTGTGCTGGTATATTATATAGAGTAGCCAAAATATTTTCACAAAATCTCGAAAATTTTACTAATGTTGATAAAATCAAGAGAAAAATATTTATTGTTCCAAATCATTTTCATCCTTTCGTCGTCCTGTATTATCCTTGCATAGAACTTGCATTATTCTTGTAATATTATGGATATTCTCTATATTTCGATACAATTGCTGTTTTAATGATTTCAATTTCAAAACATGATTAACATCCATATAACAAAGAAAAAAATTATCACAATGAACGATGAAATAAAACAATATAATTTGTTTAAAGCTTCATTTATTTGAACTAATGTTCAATTTAAAGTGGTTGACGCGTTTCACTAACACAGTAGCTTTGTCAAAATGTTTTAATATATACATTGCATAAATACAGAATTCTATTTACTGATGTTAACAAAGGTATTGAAAGATATTACTTGGAAATTCATTCACTACAAACATTCCTGAGCTATCTTCTAGGTAAAAAGGTAGTGGATAAGTGAGGATTTTCTTCCAAAGATATAGCAACATTTTGAGCTACATCTTCATTACATGCACTTTTTGACCGTCCACTTTTTGATAAATTGCTAACTTTTCCACTTGTGTGGTACCTTCGCAAAGTTTTCGTCACTACTAAACGGGATATTTGTGCATTCGGATGAACAATGTTAAAAAGGTTACAAACTTGTTGATGCGTCCTTTTCCTCTCCCCATACCCAATCATCATTAATATTTCTATTCTTCCTCTTCCACTTAATTCGGCCATTTTATGATCAAATTAAAACAATACAATCTTTTAACGTTCAAATACAAACACTAATAACTTATTTTGACAACTACTGTCACTTCTACAATGAATTTCATGGACTACTAGCTACCATCAAATGTTTCCTTTCCTTAGTTACTTTTCTGTTATTATCTCGGTAGGCATTGAAATGAAAAATATCGAACACGATATTTTTGTATTCGTAATGAAATGTTTCGTCAGAAACTAAAATAATATACAGGGTGTTCCATTGCAAATTTTAAAATCGACATTACTTCCGGTAAAACCGGAAGTTCAAAATTGTTAAAAAATATGAAAACAAATAGGCAATCTACTGTTGTATCCACATTCCAAATTTCATTTTGATATCTCTAATAATTCCAGAGATATTTACTTGGTTCCACACATTTGCCCATCACTGTATAATCTTGTTTAGGTAATGCTATTACCGTATTTCCTTTATCTACTTTTGTGAAAATAAGACTATTTGACTTTGATTTTTGTTGAATTGATTTGGCGACTGATAATTCAAAGTTAGGTTTGGACAAAAACGTGAATTAAATCCATTATTAACTAACAAACCAGTATCAAAAAACCCACAAACCAAATTCTCAGAACATAATTTTTTTCATAGATTTGTCAATCTTTCAAATACAATTTTTTCAGATGAAGAAGTTCAATTATTAGAAAAAGGTTTTGAAGATAATATTCAACCCACATATTCATTTGATAACTTCAACAAACTAGGTATAGAAACAGAAATTAACTTGTATAATTTTCCAAATAATTCTAATCTGATCCATAAAGCTTCAGAAATCATTAAAAAAGAATTTGTCGAGTTTAACAAACCCAACTTTGAATTATCAGTCACCAAATCAATTCAACAAAAATCAAAGTCAAATAGTATTATTTTCACAAAAGCTGATAAAGGAAATACGGTAATAGCATTACCTAAAGAAGATTATATAATAAAAACCAACAACTGTGATAGAATTTAAATCGGTAGATCTTTTGGAAATTTTAAAACTAGAATTTCGGAACACAAACGTAGCTATGACAACAAAAAATTAGATTCTAACTATTCCAATCATTTATTACAAAACCAACAAACCTAAAGATTGAAATTTTTATGTAGATCGTAAATCCTTCAGTTTAAATTCAATAGAGGCTCTTGAGATTAACAAAAACAAATATTCAGGTAACCTTCTTAACGACCAATTAGATATCAATTACTTTCATTTATTAAACCTTTTTACCTAGAAGATAGCTTAGGAATGTTTGTAATGAATGAATTTCCGGGTAATTCTTTTTTTCAATACCTTTGTTAATATTAGTATAATATAATTTTCTATTTATGCACAGTATATATTAAAACATTTTTACTGTGTTAGCGAAACGCGTCATCTAGTTTAAATTGAACATTAGTTGAAATATAATGAAGTTTTAAACAAATTAAAATGTTTTATTCCATCATTCAGTATGGATCTTCATCGAGTAACAACCTCATCTATTCAATAATCAATTAACATCTAAAACATAACTGAAAGTACTACATAATTGTGATAACATTAAACTAGAAGTAATACATATTTGTGACAAGAAACGGAAACTAGATTTCCTTGAGGAATGAGAAATTAGAAGAACTTTAAGAGAGCCACAATATGGAGTCGTCAATGAACAGATGAACCTAGGGAGTTCTCTACCACTAAACTGCCTTCTTAAGTAATAATTCTAAAGATCAGCAGATAATAGTTTATCTTGCACAGTTATACTGATCTTAAATGGGGAAAAGGATATCCAAGATTTCCCCATAGGACTAATAATATCTAAGCTTTAATAATTGTAATATCATATTTTCTTCTTTTTTCTATTATAATATAATAAATCAATCATAAGATATGTCAGTTCTTGTCATCACATGATATGTAATTTCTGTCATTCCGACGATGATAGTTTATGATATTGTGAATTTCTTAGAATTTTCATGATTTTTGGATTAAATTGTGAAATTATTTAGTACCCGGTACATTTATAACATGAGAAGATTCTACGCAGTAAGGGTCCAAACAATAAATTAATTTCTTATATCGTGTCTTCTTGTGATCTATTTGAATCGTCTTCAGTATCCCAGTTCTGTAGCTTGAATTTCACTATTTTGTTGAAATACCTTCAAATTTAACCGATATTGACGTACTTTCTTAGATCCTAACTCTTCTGCCGCTTAAAATTAGAACGCTTGGGATATGGCTTCCATTTTATAACTATATATCCATGTTTTAACACAAGTGATGACTTTTCCAAGTAAACCTGGATCATCTTAGACGTTATGCATCAGTTCCTGAGCTATGCTTATGCAACAGTTTTTCATGTCAAATTTGATTCCAGTACCTGAAAGAACGAGTCAAGCGATTTACTGACATTTTTCTCTTTATTTTTCAAAGTAGATTCTCCAAATATCATAGTTGAGATTCATTGAGCACTGAATTTCATTTTCTACTCAAATATCAAGCAAACTAAAGCAAAGTCAAACTTTAGATAAGTTTGCAAATACTAAACTAATTCTGTATATCGTCTTTAATGATATCAACATTGGTAGCACGGTCTTTCCATATCTCTGTATCCTATTCGTCTAGTTTGTATAATATTTTTGCAACAATTTAGCAGAAGGTTTATTTTACTCTGCCAAATCCATGAGTCAGCTATTATTTTTTATAGTTCAAATTCCCTTATTTTCCAAATCAATTGAATTTTTTTTAGTTTTATCAACAGAGTAATCAGCATTTCCTCTAACATTTGAAAACAATGTTATTCAGTAAGTCGATTAATCAACAACCGAATTAACAATCATTATTTATAGCATTTCATCCCATAGTGAACATTTGTTTTAAATGAAATATTGACGATACAGCTACATAAATTTGAATATCAATCAGTTAAATCAACAAAGATCACAATAAATGTACAATTCATTAGTTTTTGCGTAACATCTCCAATATTCGAAATATATTGCATTTTTATTGTGAGACAAAATATTCCATGGTTGAACATTATTTGTTATGTGAAAGAATCGTGAAAGTGTTTTATGTTTTACATGTTGATTTTACTGAAAATGAAACATTTATTCGTGTATTCATTACAAATATGGTTCTTTAAGAACAATTACTCAATTAGGTGAAATTTAAGTTTATGGTAAACTCACTGATGAGAAATAAATCTTAATCAAGATACACATTTTGAATTTTCAGCTATCGTAATGACGTGCCTCTCGATGTTTAACTAATATTTACAGTAGAAAGAGTAAAAATAGGAAATAGGAGCTCGTTATTACCTTTAACGATGCAGGATAAAATCATAGAAACGGAAAACGCGATAATACAAAAGAGATGTTATCAATAGTAATTTGAAGCAATATTTGCTTCGTTTTAATGATGAACATAAACAATATTGATTGAAAATAGATCTAAATAAAAAATTATGGCGTTGATTTATTTTCTACACAAGACTATTCTAATTTATCTCCACTAAATACAACACTATATTGTAAAAAAAATACTTATGTTCATTTCTATTAACTTTTCTCTTGACATTGTACCAGGCTGGATCACCTATTATAGGTAGATGGGGGCAAAATTATGATAAGTTAGAATTGGTCCAATGTTACTATGGAGAACTTACATTTTGTTATTCTATGTTGTGTATCTACATAAGTTCTCTAATGAATGATAAACACGTTTTTAAAACATCTGCATTCGCGTACTCTTGTCCCTGCAAACGGGTCAGCAGTACGGAAAATAGTTCAAGAAAAGCTAATCTTCATTAAAAAAATTAATTCTAAAAGACAAAATCTTAATTAAAAATACTGGTGAGGTCGTTAGAGAATACTACTGAATTTTAAAATCTAAAAGATCTGCTTTTTATTGGCTTTCAGAGCTTTAAAACAATATCGTCTTTTTGGAAAAAGGCATCATCGTTGTCTCACTAAAACTAAATGTGGACAGTCGCTTAAAAAATACATCTTCATAACCAATATTATTTATTTGGCGACAAATAATCTGTATAATTTTTGTTTCAAAATCATTCACCCATATAAAGTCATCAGGTGAAGTATTTGCTACAACATGGAGGTCTTGCTTTTTATCGTTATCGGAAAAATATATTTCACAAGAATCAATACTTTCTTGATAGGAGAGTGGTACTGATTTATCTGATGATTCGTCGAAAACTTTCTTTTTGACGTCACGAAATTAAGCACTTTGACGTTTGCTCTTTTAATTCTTCTTCCTCTCCTCTTTTTCTGCTTCCTCCTTTTGTCGATGTCAGTAGTGTTGACTTTAAACTTTTCCTGGTTCGTTTCCTTCTTATCTTAATATGTCTGAAGCTGTTTCTACATCATCTAAATATTCTGGAGGTCCAGATACAAGTAATATTTGAAGGACCGTATACAATATTGACTGACTGTTCTGATTTTGATGCCGGCTGGGGCTCTATTGAATCAGTAACAGTCTCTTCTTCTGACTCTAACTGGATGAAAAAATGACCATCGTTCAAATCTTCACCTAAATCTTGCTCTGCTTCTTCCGCTGACACAAAATACACGTCTGATATAATATTTATATGGATTGGGTAGATTCCTATAGACCGAAAGCTATCTCTTGCTACATCTACGGTAGAAGTTTTTGTGAATACTGTGAAAAAAAGACCAGCGACAAGATAAATGCAGAGAACCTGTTCTGTATGGTAACTGGTCCAGTTGTCTTGCGTCTTTTGACTGCTATGCGATGGCAGACTTCTTAATAAGTGGATGAACTAATCGTTTGCAAATGTTACTGTTAATGTTACAGAAATGTTGCAAAATGCGTTCAGTAATTTTTGGATGAGATTAGGATTATGTAGGGATGCAGATGGAGGTCACATACAACAACTTATTTATTAAATATAATTTTTTGTTTTGACGTGTTTTATGAAGTTATGTTTGGTTCTTTGTTCCAATATGAAAATGTTTGTTTTAAATGTTTTCTTTCTTTCTACTTTTCTCGATTCTGTAAATTGTTGTACCCAAGTTATTATCGATTTTCGTGTATAGGCGTATTTATGTCAAAAATGGCTCTGAATCTTATCCTGGTCACTTTTATTAATTAACAAAAGTAAAATTCTTACGAAAACTTTTAGACGACTTTTGAGACTTGCAAACGGTGTCATAAAAAATTTAAACATTTCTAAGAATTTCAGTGAAAGCCGCTCATTAATCCCTTGTCTCATTTTCGAGTTATGACGTTTCCAGCCTGTTAAAATTTGATAATTTACGTTTGGAAGTTATTGACATGGTTTCATCAAAAATTAAATCTTTCCCTAAAATCTTGAATATATGCCAATACTGTGTTGTATTCAAAATAAACCGGTAATTTCGTTTCAGAAATGGTAATTTTTTTTCGGCGCTTTCGGGAAAAAATATACATTTGGCAACTAAGTCAATAAAAATTTGAAGGAAATATAAGAAGTTTAGCGAAAACTGCACGTCGATATCTTTTTCCATTCTCGAGTAATAAGCCGTCAAAATGTGTTACTTTATAGTGGGACACTCTGTATTATAGATTACCTAGGAAACGGCCGTATATTCTTATATTCCATATTTACTAAACATCACTGTTAATCCAATCTGTGACATTTTGTAGGTTGATATAAAAATAATTTTTTTATCTTTGTATCTCTGTATAAAAGGAAATATAGGATACTTTTAAGTTTCAATTGTAATTGTATAAAACTATTTGAGGTAGTTTCCTCAACTTACTATAACAAAACTTTATAACAAGGCGAATCTTACATTCATGAAACAATTCCAGCTACCTAAAACTTCTTATTAAGTTAAGTAAACCAAGTTTTCAATTTGATTATAGTGTTTTTCATTGTAATCCTAGAAAGTTTACTCAGTAAAATTCTCGACCATACGTGTAGTCTCCATTAACCACACAAACTATTATAGAAGTCTACTAAGGGACATAGTGCCTTTAGAATGAATCGAAGTAAGAGGGTTAACGTTGAATCGCTAAGATAAATATTTACTTTTAACAACGTCAAAACAATATACATGAAATACGCAATTTTCAAATACAATTAAAAAATTTAAAATCATCTGAATTTGTGAATGAATAATATTACAGATTTTAAATACATATACATGAGTCGGTACCACTAAACTTAAACTGTTACTGAGAAGTTTACAGCAAAAACAAAATATCGAATTTTTCGAAACTGAGTAAATAATCCAAATTATTTCTGCTTCTTCCCCATTTTCTAATTTTCTTGCAAAGTACTTACTTGCGTCATCTGCATATCGGGGTTGCGTGAGCCATCAAGTAAGGACTGGATGCCCAGACAATCCATCATGTTCTCTAGTGCTGATGGATAAGCGAATCGAACTAGTCGATTATCCACTCCATACTGTTGAAGGGCTTCGTCACGTTTCTGCCGTAGGTTCTTCAGCTGGGATTGGTACAAATGTTGTAGATATTCGTGGCCATATCGCATGTCCAACCTCTTCTTCAGATGCTGGAAGTCATCTGTTTCTTCCATAGGTATCGTCTGGAGTACATCTAAGGCATCTCCCAGAAGCGCGATAGTTAAGTTCACTGCCTTCTCCCTATCGGACCAATTATTCACTCTAGCAGCTGCTTCAAACTGTTTTACATAATTGGTCCACGACATCTTTCCATCGAATGCTGGGGTCTTGACTCGGATAAAACTGCCAATAGCATCTGTCTCATCATTTGTCAAAAAAAACAAACTACACACATTAATAGTTACACTGGATTTGAAAAACGCTTTCAACTCGGCATGGGTCCCTGCTATTGTCAAGAAACTCTTAGGTACTGACACCCCAAACACACAGTTATGCCGAGACTTCCTGACCAACAGACACATTACAACAGAAGACGTGACGAACATGACACAACGAGACTGCCCGCAAGGCTCCAACAGACATACACAAGACAGGACAAACGACTGATGATGACATAATACAGGTTTTCGCAGATGACCAGATCTTAGCCATTACAGGTCAAAGCTGAAAGACAATAGAAACCAAACGAACTGGGATCTGGGCAGCATGCGAGGCTTGGGCAGAACGAAACAAACTGACATATAACGAAGACAAGACGGAGTCAATGTTTATTCCATACAAACAGACTAGGCAACCGAGAATTAAAATACGCAATAAAATTGTTCAATTTAAGAACACAGTCAAATATATTGGGCTTACAATTGATACTGGGCTACTATACCTCGAACACGTTAAAGCAAACAGACAAGAGGCACTAGACTGTACTGGCCGGGTTGACACCGATTGACATCGACGCTAGAATCATGGACAAAACATACAATGACATAAGACATGACGAAAATACTATCTAAACACCTACCACATCCGACACACAGCACAATCAAACTAATTAACACACACGAACTGCCTAGAACACAGATATACACTGACGCAAGCGACAAAGACGGGGACAAGACGATAGGGGTTTACATTACATCACACGACGAGACAATAAACCAGAAACACAAAATAAACATAACATTACTCATAAACCAACTAGAAACATTAGCTTTCAAAATAGGAACAGACCAGATAGTGAACAACATACACAAACACATAAATACAAACACAATATTCAATACAGATTGACAACGTATAACGATAACTACAAAACGGTAATAACCGTGACATTTCAATAGTCAAAATAAAAAAAAATCAGAATAAATTCCACACCACAATATAAAATATAATATAGCAAAACAGCCAAGGACCAGGAATAAAGAAAGCACACAAACTAGCACACAACGACAGATCACACGTTAACATTCATTACGAAAACAGACATAAACAGACAAAAAGACAAAATGACGACATGGCATGACAGGTGGGACAATGACACAAAGGGCAGAAAGACTTATGACCTAATAAAAACAGTCAGACGGACCAAACCGTCTTTGACATGGAAGACTACACAATTAATAACAGAGCACGGGCACATGAATTACTATTACAGACGCTTCAAAATCAAATAGACGAACAGACACTGCACACACTGTAACATACACGAAGACCAAAAACACATAATACACGATTGCTCACTACCAAACAGACAAAACGCTAGACAACTACTGACTGACAGACTACGACTAATACAAATGACTTACCCCCCGGAGAATATCGACCTGAGCGACTCTGAGGTCATCAGATGGATAAACCAATGGGGAGACGACATGATACTGGACGATGACGATGACTGAACACATGACACATACAATCGACTTGACACTTGATTCCTGTATTGGTGCTTGGCCAACGCTTAGAGTTAACCAACAGCGTTATTAAACGTTAGGATATCTATTGTCAAACGAAAGCTCTCATCGACAAACAGCTTATTGTGGGAACAAAAAGACAGGGTCTTCTTTTTTTGCTAAATTTGTGGAAGTTGGGATGGATTCTTCTTGACAATTGGCGTTGATAGATGGTGGATAGTCATTAGCCATATGCCGGAAGGTAAATGGGCTGTTGTCCACAAGACTAGCTCTCATCGTTTTGAGGTCAAGCTGAGGGGACAATAAATCATTCTTCCTTGTCTTCGGTTGTGTTTGTAGCTTGCAGATCTCGATCTTCTTTCCTTCTGGTGGAATGTCTTGTGTTCTTAAATCGGCAATCTTTGTCTCTCTAACTCCTTGATTTTTTCGTCCATCTGATTTTCCATCGTCGTCATCTTATTCTTCATGTCTGATTTTATTTTCTCGTTAATCGTTGTCATATTATCCTCAAAATCCGATTTTAGAGACGAAATTTTCGACTTCAGCAGCAATGTAATTTTTGAATGATAAGATATCTGCAGAAATATCATTCTTCATAGCAGAAATTTTCTCGCCTATATTAGTAGAAACCTCGTCCATGTTAGCAGAAATATAGCATTCCTCGTAGTAGAAATATTGTTCTTCATATTTGAAAAATCGTTTTTCACTTATCTTTTTGGACGTCCAACTCATGGTTTCCCAATTCTGCCATTAGCTCTGTAACTTTCAGGTCACTTAGTCTCTTGGCCATTTTTATCTAGCTATTTATTTATATTATTCCAATTCTGATACCAACGTAATGTTTTTCTTATTTATTTAAACGTTTTTATTACGACGGGTGGGATAAATTTATACACACGGTATGTCTACTCACTTAATTCATTTATTCACTAAACTATTCACTAATTTATACTAAATACACAGTATATTAACATACACCAATTTATATAAATACTTTGACTATTTAATTGTTCACTGTTTAATCAACGAGATCAAATTATAAACTGACTCCGTTGGTGGGTAGCCTCTCTTATATACTAAGTACCTTCATTTCCGGATCCTTCTAGATTGCGGCACACAAATAAACGACCTACCTGGAAGTCTCTAGATAATACTAGTAACAACAAAAATAATGGTAAACTGTTCTCATAAATCCCCGCGCATTTGCCAAAATCTTTATTTTCATAGATAGCTTAGACAGAGTCGTATTCAGGGACTACACCAGTGTGTGATTTAGTAACAGTATATTAGAGAATATTCATTTATCGAGGGCTAAAACGCAGGACCTCGTAACCCGCAAAACGTAAAATGTTCAGGAAACGAGAAAAACGATTTTGAGTTATAAATAGCAGCTAGTTTTCGGACTTGCAGTATTTATTCGCTTAAAAATTACAATAAAATATTTGCTATAATATTAAAAATGCATCAATTCATTTTTTTTCAACATACGGTCATTTACGTGGTAATGTCTTATCAGGGTATGTCAGTTACATGGTAATGCCACATTGTAGGTTAATAATAAAGAATTCCTTCATGAACTGAAAAGCAGGAAACCATGATAGTTTTTCATTAGTAATTTGTGTAATAAAATAAAAAACGAATAAGCAAACTTATTAATACATAAGCAAATTAAATTATACTTTTAAACATCATTTAATACACACAACACATTTAATACACAAAATATTATAACATAACATAAAATAATCATTATTATAAATACTTATAAAAAATAATTGCATTTACTTTGGCAACGAATAAAACGAAAATAAAATAAATCTCTAGAAAAATCCACTTGTGTGGAAGGGAGTCGTAAAAACTCCAGCAGTCTTTCGGAATAACTTGTTTAATCGCTTGAAGGTGTAAGTATTTCACGCTAGAAATAGGCAGTTTCTCCTTAAATAGTTGGGGAAATATGACATTTCCTAATGCTATGTTTTTAGGTCTGTTTGGTAGATCCTCAAAATCATCTTCAAAGTTCAGTTTGTACCTAATTTAACCTTCATGGTACTGCAACGCGCGTATGTCAACAACATTATTGCCACTACCCGTTCTGCTAGTCCGTATTGAACTGTATTTAAGGTAGTATTTATGGGCATAATTTTTGTAGAAGCTGAAGTCCATGCTTTTGACCAAATAAGGATTTTTATTGCGAGATTCCTTAGTTATACGATGATAATCACTGGGCAAGTAGATCTCCTTATTTTTGAGGGAAGACTCTATGGCACTGTGAACAGAGTCACACTCCAATTGAGTGTGACCTTTTTCTAAATATTTTTGTGTAATACAAACTTTGTACTATTCTGAAACGTGAAGCAAAGCGTTGGCCATTACACAATTACGATTCTGGGCAGTACACCCATCTGAGTAGATAATAATAGGAATAATTGGGTTAGACAAATCCAAAAATTTTTCCTCTAAGTAGTCTACAAGAAGCGAAGCATACGTTTTCGTTTTCAAACATAGCTTCCTCACTGGATTTTTCAGATAACATAGCGCCGTCTTTATGTGGCCGTGTCTTATCTTCATTTACCTATTCCATTAGTTCTTCTATTGCTTTATTATCATTACCTCTTGGAATGTAGCTTTCATTAAGGGCGTCTTTTTCATTTTGGAAACAAATAAGGTTTGTCACTTCCGACAATACACCAGTTGTATTGCGAAGTTTCGTTAGGAACGAATACTACATCGGCTTCTCTGATAATATCAGAAATATCTTTGGACGATAAGGCTTCATTTAGAAGAAAATTGTTTGATAAATCCATTTCAGTGATTTCTTGAGGAGAAAAACGTTGATTGTCCTCATTGGTGTTACTACATTGCGCTATTGTGGCCATTTCCATGATTTTTCTCCTTCGACTAGACATTTTTCTATGCAGCAGTAGCTCGTATCTACTCTAAAGTATGGACCTCGTATCTACTCTAAAGCATGGACCTCGTATCTAACACCTGCAATAAAATGTTAGTTTTTTACATAAAATTATTAACAACTCAAAGCAATCGTTATGAAAGTTTTGAAACGAATGCTCAATTAGGAATCTAATCACAAACTTCAACCCTCCACTTTACTTCTTTCATATTTACAAGCGATTTTCAAGATCACTTACCTTGACAGTTTGCTTCAGTGGCGGGAAGCTGAACACTGTGACGTTTACGAGGTAATGCTTCAGAAAATCAACCGAATTAAGTTACGAGTTACTGTTTTGTTTGATATTGACAGGTTGATGATTTTCATAAAATTAGTTCTATTCACACATAGATGGCGCTTATAAAATTTAAGTCTGAGGCATCAAAATCCTATTTTCTACAAAAAGTGTTAGTTACGAGGTCCTGCGTTTTAGCCCTCGTTATGCTTTCATCAACAGTTTTCGATAATGTAAGCATGAATTCATTGAACATAAACAAAACTGTTATTTCTCCTTTTTGTATCTAATAGAAATACACGTACCGTGTATATACAGGATGTATCTAACAGGTAGGACATGAAATTTCCTTTTAAAATGTCCTTATTACTTTCAAGTCATTTTCTTGTTCTGGAAACGTTGCCCTACAAAAATATCACAGTATTTTATTTCATAATATCGTAGTACTCTTCTTATTGCTTTTTTTATTCTGCTGGCTGTTATCAATCGGGCGTTCCTTATCCAGTACTTGAAAAATGTGTTCTCAAAGTTTCCTCAACTTCCTCATAACTTTTTAAATGTTTGTCCTGTACTAAAAAGCATTTTTAAAGTAATTTTACGTTTAATAAAAACTCACGAAAACATTTCATTTTCATACATCAACAAAACAAGTTCAATACATAAAAAGTTAAGTTTGATTTTAATAAACAGAAACCGCCAAGCCGCCATCGACTACATTTTCTACCAGGATTTGCTTCAATCCTGGTACCTGGCGCGTTATATATCTAACATCATCAAAACCGGTAGAAATATATTACCGGTACCGGGATTCTAAACACAGCGTAATCAATGGCTATACTAAACAATGTATGATGAGATAAAATGTATGTTTTAATAATTCTTATTCCATGTGATTGTAGAACCTGTTTGAAATAAATTAATAAATAAAAAAATTGCATTCCCTAATGTATATTGTAGATTGTTTTTTTTTAACAGTAACATCAACAATTCTCTACAAATATAAATGCTAAGAAAATGAATGAATAGCGATTGTTTACTACTCTACGTGATATATCGTCTAACTCAGTCTCATCGTGTTGATTCATTCATTTTATTTTCTTTTTAATCGGTTGGTCGTATGAAAAGGAGAGTTTACTCTCTTGTTTAACTTGCGTTACTAGCTTCACGGCTCGTGTCACATACTTCTTTTTACTTGATGAGAAAAATGACTTTTCCTACGCTTGTTGCGCAGCCTTTCAGTATCCATTATTCAACACAAATCTTTATTATACTGTGGATACATTTCTTTTCAGGGAAAATGTTGTTTATGAAATTGAAAATTTTATTCAGTTTTTAAAAGGCATGGAGTAATAAAAGCTCATTAGGTATGCAAAACCGATACAGGGTGTATAATAAAATATCTGCGAAGTTTATCTAATTTTGTACTAAAATTTCTCATTTGTTACGAATTTCAGGTAGACACCCCGTAAATCTGTATTCGGTTGGATCGCCTATTGTATTGAAAGGGTCGCTCTATTGTATTTTAATGAACAAATAAACAATTTAATCCTCAGAGGCGTGCAATCAGGACAAAACAAACTTGGTATATGACTATGAAGGCACTATGAAATTATAATTATAAAAACTATTCAAAAGAGTTCACAATATCGATTCAATAAAAACACATTTTTTTGTATTCCTATGAATAAACAATAAACATAAAATATTATATGAAAAATAGCAAAGTTTTTTGCAGTAGGTTGCAACTTTACTACTAATATACCGTTTACAATAGGAGAGGAAAAAAAAATGCAGGAATAAAGTACGAATTAATGTAATATTTATAAAAAAAAGTCTAACAAATAATAGTAATAACTAACACAAAAACTAGTCTATATATCAAAATCAGACGATTCTGTTGAGCTTCCATTAACATTGATTATAAATGGTTCAATCATGTGTTCACTTATATGATCCATTTCCCACATATTTAGTTCTTCTTGTATCACGTGTTCAACACATTTCTTCCAGTTTTCTTTGGTTACGTTACCTAACGCGTCTTCGAATAAAACTTTTACGTCACTCATTTTGAATATCGTATTTTTTCTTGAAACTTCCCCTTTCACTTGGGCCCATATTAATTCTATGGGATTGAGTTGACAGTGATAAGGAGGAAGCCTCAGCACCGTTATACCACGCGCTGATGCCATTTGATCTACAACGTATCTACTATATTTGTGTTTATGTGAATTGGCCAGTTGCAAGAGCTCATTTTTCAGCGGGTTATCTGGGCATTCAATATTTTTCGAGGTTAGCCAATCGTGGATATCTTGTTTACGCCATGCAGTTGAAAGTAATTTCTCCACTAACCTGGAGTGATAACTTGCGTTATCCATAACAATGACTGAGCCCGTTGGAATTAGATCTAACATTTGTGAGAAATATTCTTCGAAAACGTGTGCATCCATATCTTCATGATAATCTCCGGTTTGCTTCGACTCAAAGCACAACAATCCACCTTTAACAAAACCTTCGGCACTTCCGATATGAGTAATGATGAATCGACGTCCTTTTCCTGCTGGTGGATTGAGGACTGTTGACCACCCTTCAAGAGCTGCCTGCCTCCGACTTTTGACATTCATGTCTTGCCAAAACATTGAAACAGTATGACCTTCATTCAACCAAGTCTCATCCAAATAATAAATTCGTTTTTGATCTAGTCTTGCTTTCCGAATATTGCGCAAATAACTCCTGCTCCAAATGACAATGTCGTCTCTATCAATCAACATTGCGATCCGATAATTTTTTTTATATTCAAATCCAAGTTCCTTCAAAATTTTCCATAATGTACTTCGAGACATTTTCGGAAAATCTGAATCTTCTTGAACCGAAGCCATAATTTTGGAGAGAGTTGGGATCTCTTTTCTAAAGAAAAAAAGCATGCACCTTACGCATTATTCCATTCTTTAAGTCGTCATCCATTTCAAGTTTGGGTCGGCCTTGGGACTTTGCTGGGGCTGTGATGTTTCCATTTTTTTCTCCTTCATTAAATTATAAATTGTTGTTTTTGAAACACCCATCATTGTTGCAGTAATCTCCACAGTTTCATCAACACTTCCTGTCAATTCATGATTTTTCTTCTAATTTCTTGGTTCTTCAACGAGGAATAGCAATTTAATATCAGATTTTTTTCGTTCAGCGACAATGGGCCAACTTTAGGTCGCTTAGATGGTGATAAATTCTCCATATCTGGTCGAATTTGGTTGGAACACTATATAGTTGGAAGGTGTAGTTAGGTGTTTGTCTCGTGTGATGAGAAGAGAACTTGTATAGATGAACAAAAATAAACACCAGTTAACAATAACGGTAAAAAATAATAACAAATAACAGGAATAATGGGGAAATCAATCATCACAGCAGTTTCTCCAGAACAGATGAACTGTAAATTGAAAATATTCAACCTTTCCGCTACTTTTATAGTTGAAAAGTTCTAGTAAGTACATTGTATTATGGGGGCATTTTCTTAGAACTGAAAAGACTATATTTCACAATAATAAAACCATTTTTGAGCTACCTGTCTGTCAAGTTTCTTCAATTACCTGCTAATTGGGTGAAATAATCGGCAAATAGGGTTGGTTTGGATATATATATATATATATATATATATATATATATATATATATATATATATGTATTTGTATAAAATTGTTGAACGATGAAATAAAACAATATAGTTTGCTTAAATCTTCATATATTTGAACTAATGTTCAATTTAAACTTGTTGACGCGTTTCACTAACACAGTAGCTTTGTCAAAACGTTTTGACAAAGCTACTGTGTTAGTGAAACGCGTCAACAAGTTTAAATTGAACATTAGTTCAAATATATGAAGATTTAAACAAACTATATTGTTTTATTTCATCGTTCAGTATGGATATTCATCAAGTAAAAGCCTCATCTATTCAATTTATAGAATTGTTATTAACATTTATTTTATCATTTATTGTATGTAGGATTATAACTACCTGGAGCTTAGTGGAGGGACTCGTCTACGCCCTTTTATACATAATAATAATTTTTCTGGAAAATTGAAGTCAGTGATATAATCCACAGTTTATTATATTATTGATAATTTGGAATTTCATTTTAAATAATATTACAAAACGGTTATTTTCGGAAATGAGATAATTTTAGAAGCCTTAACTTTTTTCAAATGACTAAATGTGGTACGCCTATGTTTCGGCCAAAATGAGTGATTTTTTACTCCATGCCTTTTAAAAACGGAGTATAGTTTCATTAGTAGTTCAGTAGTTTAAGAAAATATATATCTATAATAAGCACACAGAAAACAATAAATCGCTCAGTGGTGAATATATTCCCAATTTTTGGAAAACTGTTATTTTGTAACTTCTTTCACTATGTTACTACATGTTACATGTCCTTGATCGTAGCCTAAGAACAATTGATTGTAGAATAACGGTAACAATTTTTCGGAATATTTTGTCATCTAGCAATAAAAATTTACATATCCATTGTCACATTGATTCAAAATACACTTCCTAATGGTTTATTTTTGTTTTTCAGATGCTTCATGGAACAGCAACAGAAATGATAATATATCATTACACCATCTCCATCCGAATGAGCACTACGTTCAGTGAAAAATCCTCATGTTATCGCTGTATTCAGTTCGCCGTTTCATATATGTAATAAATCAGCAATGACTTCCGTCAAAAAAATCCTTCGACATGGCTATCAATTCCAAGACACTATATTTTCACAACGAAAACACTGTATTACACCTATCAATGGAAAAACATTCTCTCAGTAAATCTAATCTGGCATGTGACCGATGGAAAATATGGAAGAAGCTTGTGGAGTCATGAGCAGCGATCCTGATGCGATGGCTCCCGCCGTAATTCCACAAAAGTATGATGCTAATGTGGATTATGTTATCAACGAATATATGGAAAGACTAGGAACTCGTCTTAATATTCTGGAAACTGAACTGAAATATGCTTGGAGAGCTCTAGATCTTTTATCGCAGGAGTATTTGAAGATGTGGGAACGTTTAGAAAAATTGGAGAGTTTACTTTACGAACAACAAAGCGTCATATCACAGTTATTAGATTTTTATACCTCCGGTGGATTTTCAACAGCTCAGACGGCCACCGCATCTTTAGAAGGAAAACTGGGTGAATTGGAGGTAATTCGAGAAATTTTAGGTAACGGTGCTGTAGAAGATGGATTAGAAGAAGGGTTTGATGTAACAAGATCTCATGGTCAACAGCCGGACATTCAACAATTAGATATGGACACGGGAATTGACGAAATGCACGTACCTGACGAAGCTTTTTATAAAAGCCTCAACCAAGCCTATCGGGAAGATTTAGTATGTGACGACCCCACTTATGGAATCAGTCAATTAGGAATGATTTGGGAGGAAAGAGAAGATAGTAGTGAGAATGGTGAAAGAAAACCAACAAATACCTCAAACAGACTCGATGAAAATGAGGAAATTTACTCAGCACTGGATTATAAAGACTACAGAGGCAATTCTCCTTGCATCAGTGAACAAGACATAGCTCAATTAACCAAAATAGACTCAATAGATCATATGGCTATTGAAAAATTAGATGAATTGGATCGACTTAGCAGTAAATTACAACAAGATTCTGTTAATATTAAAGAATTGAGAAAAAAATTAATGGAATCACCGATTTCTATTAATGAAATTGAAGAAGAACAAATCGATGTTAAAGAAGCACAGGATTTATCGAACATTGATGAAGCACTTCAGCAGATGTATCCAGATAATCAATGGAGTTTTTCAAGTGGCGTGAAAGATAAAAATGAGTTTCTATTGCTAGCAAAATCAGACTTACCAACTCTACTCGCAAATGTTTCATACTCTTCCAAATCTAGTTCAAGGTTTTCTTTATCAGATGCCGATAAGGAAGTAGCTGAAACTTTGGGAACTGAATCAAGAAGTCCCACGTCACCTAGAAGAAGACAATTAGACGTTAACGCATCTAGCGATCCTTTCAGTACAGTTACTGGGAGATTGGCCTACAGTGCTGCTGTACAACACGCTGAACAAATAGAAGCAGCAGTAGCAGCTGCCATAGCAGCTCATAATCCCAAAAATCCGTTTTTTTGTATCAGCCCAGCCGTAAATTCATTATTGCCTGCAACGTATGAAACTGTATCTTCAACACCGAATGTGTATAATGTTAGATCTGAAAAGACTGCATCCCCCACACTCTCCGTATGTAGTATCAGAACAAGGCAGGATGGGTATGTGGAACCAAGTGGGTCATCTACCATTACTCAAAATCATAGTCCTCCACCTCCTCCAGCACCAGACGTTACGGAAGATTTTTTACATTTGCATAAAGCCGCAAGTTCTTCGAATGTTTTTCTTGATGCATCTTCTGCGTCAATTAATCAAAATGAAAGACTCAGTCCAAAACCGCCTCACTCTCCAAAATCTACAAAATCTTCACCTAGAAGAAGTAAATCTCATTCACTAGCTGCTGCGAAATCTGATTCAGGTTTATCGTCAATGAGTGGCTGGTCTAGTTTGGAGAAATCACCAGGGTCACCAAAACATTCCAGATCTAATTCTTACGCTGAAGGAAAACATGGAGGATGTAGATTAGTTTCTCCCATTCATAATCAGTATGGTTCAGTACCTAGTGGTTCCAAACACTACACCGAGTCATCCGTAGATAGTAAATTATCAGATTCTTCGAATTTTTTACCAGGAGGTCATCATCTCTCTGCGTTTACTACTGTAAAGTCACCTTCAGGCCTAGATAGCGCAGATGGTTATGGAAATTTTGTTCCAGCTCCAGCCCCCGCTTCAGACATAAATGTGAGCCCTAATAGGAAGAAAGATAAAGTATGTGCTACAACTAGTGAAGACAGAGGTCCTGCCGTTTCCATGTATAGATATGATCAACCGGCTATTTACTCGGTGGCTGGTAGTAATCGTGACTCGTATACTTCCGTATATACAGGTAGTAGTGGCGATTATAATTGCCAAACAAATTATCCAGATTTAGTTGAGCCTTATGAAAACAACGAATTTTTCAATCCCCAAAAAAACTACCATCCTCCAGTGTCGTACATGCCTTATACCGAACCAAATGTAAATACATCAAGGCACAAATCATGTACGGGGAGAGAGACTGAGGATTTTTCAAATCATGAAGGATATAAAACTGCAATGTATAGAACAATGTTTCCTTCTGGCAATATTACAGACGCTTTATCTTACTACCCAACATCGTCAAGAACAGATACCCAATATGAAGACCAAGAAGCATGGATAGGATATGGTCAAGATGATATACGAGAAGTACCCAATCCTGCATATTCTCCAAATGTAGATAGAAATCGCTATCAATCTCAACCTCCAACATATGAGATTCAACCACGCGAACAGCAAAAACAGTGGAATCAGAGACAAGAAATACCTTTCCTGGATTTAGATCTAAGAAACAAAAATTTACCGGAGTATGTAGTTCAAACACAACATGGGCAAAATTTGTTCTACGATACTAGTGGAATAATTATGACACAATCAGGATACATTACAATTTCTTCTGGCACAGATACAAGACCACATACCACGGAGACTACTAAAAAAGTGAAAAGAGCAAACACACTTAAGTCCGCGATGAGTTCAGTTACTCAATGGTTACCAAATTTAAACGTATCTAAACGAAGCAGATCTCATTCTCTGCCGGGTATAAAACGAGATGCCATTAAAACTTCTTTGAACAAAAAGAAAAAGAAGAGTAGTATCGTCTCGACCGTTTCTGATATCATCCAAAAGGCAAAACGGAGAAGTAGTTTGTCACACCAATATTCTTCTTCCTATTCTGACACTGAACAGTCGGATAACGAATGGTCCACCGATAAATCAAGATCAATAGGATCAGAAGATGAAAGGAGTGAAGATGGTGCTAGTATCTTTTCCGAAACTAATATTGATACTGACAGCGATTTTAACAGTAGCACTGAAAATGGCAAATTAAGGAAATACAATCAACATTCCGTAGAAAAATTTACCTTGCAGCCTTTATTTGAAACTGACACTCCTGGAAGTGACGATACTGTCATGAAAAATATCGCAGAAGATAGTGAAGGTAATTTGATAGACAATTCTTATGTAACCAGGAATAGTTCGACAAACGCTGAAGATGAAGATCTCATTGTAAAAGATAGCAAGATGGTTGTTGTAGTAGGAGGAGGGACCGCTTCTATGGAGTTTGCAGTATCTAGGGCGTTAGGAAGATATAGGCAAAGACAGTCGAATTCATTTTCTGATGACCCTGTAATCAATGAAGAGGATGAAATTATTATTGAAGATATCACTGAAGAAACAGACAATCAGTCAGAATCCGTTCCTCTAATGGATAAAATACTACCAGAACAGAAATCGACAGATAGCCAAACAAGTTCAGATAACAATAAACCGATCATTGATGTAGCTGAAGAACCGGTATCAGAAGATAGTCCATCGACCGTCAGTATTAAATCTCACACCAACCGTTTTTTACCGAAGCAACAACAAAGTCTAGAAATACCAGGTTGTAGAGATGACGACGACGTAAGAAGTACGCATTCGTGGAGAAGTACATCTAGAGTTTCTTCACGTAGACAAAGCACTGAGGATAGTATAGACAGTGAAGATGAATGGTACTGCTATGAATTACGAAAATTAGAAGAACTTGAACGACAAAATCATTTAGAAATCGAAATGGGTACCACATTGATAGAAGAACCAGAACCAAGTGACGATGATCAATTAGAACCAGGTGAGGAAGTCAAAGAAAAAATGAACTTTGTACTGAGAGAGCTGCGAATGACAGCAAAAATAACAGAAGGTGTATTGGACGAGAAAGAAAATAATTTACTTACTTTAAAAGAGTACAAAAAGAATGAAAATCAAGAGAAAAGATCCTCTTTCCAACTAGACAATGCAGCATCTTTATTCGAGAAAATTAAGAACTACCATCATGATGAGGAAGAACTTCATAATGAGAGAAAATTGGATAGATTAGAGGTACAAAGCCCACACGAAAAAGAAGAACTGTCCTCTGGTGCTACCTCCGGGCCTGATAGTCCACATAGCACCGACGAATATGATGAAGCTGAGATGGCTATTAATGACGAATTTGCTTTGTGTCATGTCAACAAAGAGAAACAAGAAGAAGAAAATGTAAAATTAGAATTAATTGGAAGTGAACAACATAAAGAAGAACCGACTACTGTGCCTACGATTAAATTGGATAGCTGCACGCCTGCAAAGGACGAAAAGGAAGATAAAGAGGGCGTCCATATGGGAAGCAGATGGAAACTGTTAAAGACGTTGAAAGAGAAAAAAGCAGAGGAAAAGAATCATCAAAGCAAGTCTCCAACGCAACCTACAGTTGAAACCAAAGTAAGTAATTTTTTATCGATATGTAGATTTATTTAATAAATTATTTTCATGATATAATAAGAAAGATTTTCAATCAATAACAGTGAAAATATTTTTTTTGTTCCTCTTATATTCTGTATCGTATACTTTTAAGATTATTGTAATCATTATAAGGAAATCTAACCCAATTAGTATATTATAGTTGTGGAAATATGTGGTATGACTTTACGTGTTGAATATTTTTGAATATGATGAGACTTTTACTTATCATCGCCATGTATAATTGCGATTATAACAAAATTTCTTGATTTTGAAACAAATTATATTTTCACATAAAATCCAAGGTTTCATTTATAGATGTCGCAGTAGACAATATATACTAATATTAGCCTTACAATCAGGCTATGCATGTACTGGGTAGGCCAATAAGCCGACCTCTCGGCTATACAGTGTGACCCATTAAAAATTAAACCACCCCTGTAAAATACGCATTTTTTTAACAATGTCAATATTTTTTTTAATATTAAGCATCAAAAACTGCATCTTGACACAAATTTACATAACTTTAGTTTCATTTCCAAGGCACTCTATGTTTTTTTTCTGTGTCAAAAACGGCAAAAGCTTATTAGGCAATTCGAATTTTCAAATTTGACTACAGCACTAGATTTAAAATCGTTATAAATAAAAACCATCAAAATTTCATAAAATAATATTGGTTAACAACGAAGTTACAAGAACTTTAATTTTGGAAACAAAGTATTTGATTATAATTTTTATTTTGATTAATTTAAAATCTGGCAACACTATCGATACAAAGTAGTGCACCAGTGAATTTGTACAGTGAAAATCCGAAGTCAATAACCCATTCCGTTATACAGTTGTAACTCCTGAAAATATGGTAATGTTAGCGATTTATGGTGGAAGCGTTTTTGTAATAAAAATCTGACTACGTCACTGGATTTGTAAATTATATTAGCTTGACATTATTTATTTTAGTATAGGTAATACGTGTATTAGAAAATAACAGACATTAAAATCATTTTCAAGTTAGTAGTACATTCTTTCATAACCGATAAAAACAAAATGAACAGAAACAAGTTTTAAAGTATGTATTCAACAATAAAACGCCATTAAGCAAAAACTGAAACTAAAATAAATATTATTGTAAAACTAAATATTTAAATTTTTGTAGCTTCTACCAAACCTCCATTTAGTTCGATACATTTATCGTATCTCTTCCGAATATTTTTTACACTATTTCTTATTTCTTGAGGTGTAATTTCGGCACAAGCGTGTCTTATTCTCATTTCTGGAGCTTATAGAACATCCCTTATCGAAAGCTTACAAGTAGAGCTGGGAGAGCAATCACTAGATAAAAGAAGGCAATACCTGACACTGTCATATGCCAGTACTATAATGGGCAACCAAGAACATCCAAACTACAATAACACAGTTGCAAATAGATATCAAAACACCTACGAATTCAGGAAAAGAGTCGACTACCCCTTCTATCAGAGAGTTTCCAAATATATCATACAACTAGACATGCAGATACCTTCCATACTAGAAGCAAATGTTGATATACCACCGCCATAACTTATTAAAATTCCGAGCATAGACACCAGCTTAACCCACTTTAACAAGGCAGAAACTCCAGCCTCCACAGTATATCAGAAGTTTCACACGAAACTCTCCATGTATTCTAACTTTCATAAAATATATACTGATGCATCCAAAACCCCAAATGGAGTTGGAGCTGCTGTTATCACTTCCTATAAACCACCTTTGAAATATAAATTACCCGACATAAGTTCTGTGTATACAGGAGAAATACATGCTATCCTACAAGCTTTAATCGAAATTCAATCGTCAAACCTGCAAAAAACTGTAATAATAACAGACTATTTAAGTTCCCTAAGTACCTTGAAAAATATTTACACTAACAACCCTCTTGAAATACAAATCAAGACTCAACTGCATCTACTACAAAACAACAACTTGGATGTCAGATTCTTATAGGTGCTCTCTCATCAAGGAATACAAGGAAACGAAGATGCTGACAAACATGCAAAAGACGCTACAGTATGCAGAGATGTACATATAGAGAACGGTGCGGTTTACAGTGACGTGAAAACCTACATCAAAATGAAAATTAATTCTCGGTGGCAATCGGAGTGGCAAGGATCACTCCAAAAATTAAGACAAATAAAGGAAAGTGTCAAACAGTGGCCGCGAATGTGCAGTAACCGCTTAAAGCAGGTCGAAATAACCAAACTAAGAATAGGTCACACTAAACTTACGCATGAATATTTAATACGTAAAACTGATAAACCTATGCGTATAATTTGTAGCCGTGAACTAAATGTAAAACACATACTATTAGAATGTACATTATACACATCGCAAAGACAACAATGTAATTTTCCAAATGAAATAAATACCCTGCTAGGAAAGGATTGCGATGTGGATAATATTTATAAATATCTGTCACATACCTATTCTATAAGCTGTGATTATATTATTAAAGTCATCGCTAATAACTAACTTGGTTGATGCGAGAAACAAAAAAAAACTATTAGTTTATTTCTAATTCGCTGTCAAAATCACAGCCCACTGTTGATTTAGAACAATAATACCTATACTTAATGTATTAGTTCAGTTTTTCTCAAATTATTGATACCTTCTCTAAAAGCTTGTTTTAGTAAATTTTTGCAGAATTTATAGGGAACAATTTTTGTCCGGCTTTCTTTTTTATTATTGAATAAATAAATTTTTTTAAACTTGTTTCTGTTTGTTTTTGTCGGTTATGAAAGAATAAACTACTAACATGAAAATTATTCTAATAATAATAATAATATTATTTTCTAATACACGTATAACCTATACTAAAATAAATAATTTCAAGCTAATATAATTTACAAATCCAGTGGCGTTGTCAGATTTTTATTACAAAAATCGCTTCCACCATAAATCGCTAACATTACCATATTTTCAGGAGTTACAACTGTAGAACGGAATGGGTTATTGACTTAGGATTTTCACTGTACAAGTCCACTGATGCACTACTTTGTATCGACAGTGTTGCCAGATTATAAATTAATCTAAATAAAAATTATAATCAAATACTTTGTTTCTAAAATTAAAGTTCTTGTAACTTCGTTGTTATCCAATATTATTTTATGAAATTGTGATGGTTTTGATTTATACCGATTTTATATCCAGTGGTGTAGTCAAAATGGAAAATAGAAATTGCCTAATAAGCTTTTGCCGTTTTTGACACAGAAAAAAAACATAGAGTGCCTTGGAAATGAAACTAAAGTTATGTAAATTTGTGTCAAGATACAGTTTTTGATGCTTAATATTAAAAAAAATTTGAGATTGTTAAAAAAATGCGTATTTCAGGGGTGGTTCCATTTTAAATGGGTCACACTGTATATCAGAAACTATTCATGTTATAACTTTAGAAGAAAAAATTACTTATTGAAAGTGGCCAAGAGAAATCGTTGGGAATAACTTCCAAGTTTCTAGGATAACATGTGAAGAAAAATTTAAGAACCATTTTTTTGTGAAATATGCCCAATTATACCAATTGTTAAATAAGTAAACTAGAAAGAGGCCTAAATTCGGCACAAATTTGTTTAAGTACTTTCTCTTATTTTTTCTAATAAAGAGTGGGGAAGTGCTTGTAGATAAATACCTATAACTTTTAACCGGTGTGAACTTTGCAGCCAAAATCTAGCTGCCGATTTACTAAAGACGCCCGACCGATCAGTGGTTGATTATTTAGGTGCGTTTAAATGTAGGTGCGTTTAAATTTTAAAAATCATGACAATATATATTAATATGTAATAAACTACATTAACTTAACCAGAAAAAATGGCATTTAGGTATTTATTGTACTGAAATTAACTGTCTCGACCCTTACTTCGTGGAATCTGCTCATATTAGTGTTTTAATTGAAACTCACGGTTTCTAGTTAATTCCACAATATAATAAAAGTTATTGAAAATACTAAAAAATTGACAATTGTTCCGATAAATCAATATCATCGTTAGAATGACAGAAGTTACATTTCATTTGATGCCTACCTGATGTTTAGTAGTTATATTTGGCTAGACCAAGAAGTGATCTAACTTGTGGTTGACTTAATATATGTTTATAGAAAAGAGAAGAAGATGTGATACTACAAATATTGAAGCTTAGATATTATTAGCCCTATGGTGATATCCTGGATATCATTTTTCCAATTAAGATCAGTATAACTGTGCAATGATATAGAAAACCAGGAGAACTATATTTGCTGATCTTTACAATCATCACTTAAGAAGACAGTTTATTAGTGGAGAACTCCCTAGATTTAACTGTTCATTGACAACTTTATATTGTGGGTTTCTTAAATGTCTTCTAATTTCCAATTCTTCAAGGAAATCCAGTTCTTGTTTCTTTTCACAAATATGCAGCACTTCTAGTTTTGTGTTAGGTGTCAATGAATGATTGGTGTCAAGTAGATGCTTTACGTAGTGGGACTCATCTGGTTGTTTTAATCTGTATGCTCGTAAGTGTTCACTGTATCGGATTTCAAAATTCCTAAGGGTCTGACCCAAATAGACAGCATTACATTCTGGACATTTGAGTTTATATATACCTGACTTCTTTAATAGTGGTATTTTTGCTTTTACATTTAACAATTTTGTACTAACGTTACTTTCTGTTCTAAAAGAAATTGTTGTATTCGTTGCTGAAGATGTTATCTTTGAAATATTACTAGAAATATTTCCTGCATATGTGATGGTTTTATAAGTTTTTATTTCATCAGCTTGTTTGGGAAATATTAGTTGTAATGCCAGTTTTTCCTCTTTATTACTAATTAGCTTATTCTTCATTTCTAATGGATAACCGTTGGATGTTGCTATTTGTCTAATTGTGTTAATCTCTCTATCAAAATTACATTTATTCATAGGAACTGAAAAAGCTCTATGTATGATTGAATGATATGCCGTTTTTTATACAGAAAACTGGAATATTCAACGAACTAGGTCTAGTGATAAGCAATTCACAATGAGTCAAAGCTGGGTGTTCAAAATGGCCGTTTCCGTTCCCTATATTTGCAAATCGTTCTTATGACATGTGTTCTTTCGTCTACTTTTTTTGTTCTGTGGTTTGTCTTGTAACGACCATATTAAATTTAATCAGCTGCAGAGTACCTAATTAGCGTCTAAATCATTCAGTTTTCCGCAACACACTATACACTACATATCAATCAACGCCACGTCCAGAGGAACTATGTTAGTAACTGGAATCATATGAAAAAGTATCCAGCCAGCCAACAGTGAATACTTTCTATGAGTTGTAGTTGTTTATATGGGTAGTAGTATATAGAGACCTTCCTTTGTCTGGATTGCGGATTCTAATTTGTGAACAATCCACACATCCAGTGACTGACAGAAATCCAGTAATCGTGAAAAGTATTTTTTTGTTATATTAAAATCATTTGAAAAATGCGTAATTCCGCTGCTAAAGTAACTGAAACTTTTTTCACCATTCTACTGAGAGTAGGTTGACTTAAAGCATGTAAATCAGCTAGAATTATTATTATTTCTGGCGCTATGGCAGTGTGGGTATAGTATATCTATATTTTTTCTATTTGGTAAAACAGTGACATAATTATTCAAGAATTCGATGACATATCGAGCTGTATCTTCTGTCAGACGGTATTGCTTTTTAAACTCATTATCAGTATATTTGTGGAACATACCACATACTCGCGAAAAACTCTTCTACACCTTCTGTTTCAAACATTTTTTACATTTTCAATATGAGGTTCGTGTTCTACAAAGTTAGTCGACATGTTAAACAGGAGTACTGGCTTGTTTTATTTTCCAACTTTTATTCCATCAACTGACTTAGTCGAGCTTAATCGCGTGCTCAGAATACGCTTTCCTAGTCAGTAAACTAATTTTTAGTCGCTTTTCGCTTTGTCACGAGCTCAGAATACCAGCCAAAGTAATTATGAAAATATTCACATTCACCGGGCAACGGCATGACATGGATTGGCCAGCGATAAACCCTGACCTCAATCTAAGTGAACACTTACGGATATATTGGACACACGTATTCGATTTTGCGATAATTGCAGTTTCTTCTTAGTAGCCCACGTTTCTACAGTTCCTACGCTTGCTTGGGCTATTTGCTCCAGTATCGTCCTGCTCAATACATGTATTGGAATTGCGATGTTATTGGCATAGGCGACCACTTTGGCATCTTGTGGAAATTGGCCTAAGACATACCCATGGGGACAGCCTTTGCTTAATGTTTTACTTATTTCATAGTGGTTGGAGTTATAAGTTATTTTGCTATCTGTTAGATCATTTTTAATTAGATACAGTAATTGGCTAGGCATCCCTTTCTCGTTTAGCTTTTTATCAGGTCTGGCCCCCGTATGTTATAAAATGCACTTGATATGTCAATAAAAATCATGCTGTGTACTGTTGCTACTCTGATATGTTCTTCAATCTCATTTATAACCTGTATTGTTGCCCACCCTTCTATGAACCCACATTGTGAGTTGTGTATAATTTCTCTTGGCATACTTAAATGACAACAGAGAGATTTGTGTCAAAGCAAACAATTTTTTCTCTGGTTATGAAGGAAAAATGATAGTATGCTGCCCAATGAAACCCTATTTTCAGAATTATTTTTGAAAATAAATAGGTGAAATTACAATTGCCCAGTCCAACTGAATTTAAATTTGGACACAACGAAGCTAGTTCTCAGAGCTTTGTTATCGAATGGAAGTTAGATAAAGAAATATTATATTAGTAGTTGGAAAAAAACAAAGGGCGCCACTAATTTATTTCCTAAAACAAAATTAGAAAAATAAATCAAATCTTAAAATCAGCTAACTTTTAACTGATGTTATCTGGCTATAAAAAATGTTATGGTACGTTGATGTCCGGGTACTTTGTGTATCTGTGTGTTAAATAAAACTTTCTGGATAAATATATAATGATACACAATAGATCGAATTTGACATAAACGGGTTCGTAATAAAAACAATTGTCAGTGGAAATGCCTCGGCGACCATTTGACAGATCACTTTCCAACATTTATCGAATTTGTGGGTCGAACCGGAACACATGCCATTCCGAAACTGCAAATTGGGCATTACTCAAGGAGAACTTGGAAAATTTTGAATTGCCATCTACAGGTGTCAATTAAGCCACAAGAATAGTCACCGATGAGATTATATCAGCCGCCCTGACAGCAGTGCCTCAAACAAAGGGCGTTAAAGGAAAAAAAATGGTTTCATGGTGGATCGAAGAAACAGCTTTTTTAATAAAAGAAAAAAAATAAAGCATTCAATAAATTCTAAAAGATCACCCACACAAGAGAATATGATCCCCTTCAAACAGGCACGAGCCAAGGCTAGGCGAAAAATTTGCGATAGTAAAAGACAATGGTGGGAAAATTATGTCTCTACTATAACATCTGAGACACCGGTGTTACAGATGTGGAAGAAAATTCGTGCCATTGAAGGAAAAATAAACGGGTTTAAAGATTAAAACTAACTTTTCCGCATCTGTGGCCCTGAACAATAATCTATCATAAAATTGTTACTTGTATACACTTCGGAGGATGTATCGTGCTAACAAACTAAAAATAACCAAAAATTTAGTATATCTGGATTTATAGGACCCACTGCACTCATTCTAGTCAACTGAAAATAAATAGGGTACATCTGTGAGACACCTTGAACAATATTCAATCATAAAATTGATCAATCGTATACTCTCTAGAGGCTGTATCGTGCTAACAAACTGAAAATTCTCCAAAAATGACAAAAATTTGGTACTTCAAGTACCACAGCACCCGTTGTTAGTGAGCTCAATATCAATAGGGTTCATCTTTGAGACGGTCTGAATAATATCCAATCATAAAATTCATCACTTGTATAAACTACGGAGGCTGTATCGTGCTAACAAACTGAAACTTCTCCAAAAATGACAAAAATATCGTACTTAAAGTACTGTAGCACCAGTTGTATTGGCTCTGGTGAGCTGAAAATCAATAGGGTTCATCAGTGAGATGCCCTGAATAATATTCAATCATAAAATTGGTGACTTGTTGAACTCCGGAGACTGTATCGTGCTAACAAACTGAAATTTCTTGGAAAACGACAAAATGTCATACTTCAAGTAACATAGCACCCGTTGTACTGGCTCTGGTGAGCTGAAAATCAATAGGGTCCATCTGTGAAATGTCCTTAACAATATTCCATCATAAAATTGGTGACTTATTGCACTCCGGAGGCTGTATCGTGCTAACAAGACTTGCAAGGAAAAGTGGCCGACGACAACGACGAAGACGACATACACACAGGATTTTTTTTCTAAAAACCGTTTTTTCGTGTTGTTGTTGATGGATAACGTAAAAATACCTCAAAAAAAATTTCAAATTTCCAACTTTTTTGTGGGTAAACCAATACTTTTCTCGCATATTAGATAGGTTGGCGGAAAAGTAAAAGTATCAGATGTCACCCCAGTTCTCATGGTAAATGGACAAACGATTACAAATAAAGGAGAAATCGCAGGAAAAATTGCTCAGGAGTTTGAAACTGCCAGTAGCACACTTATTCTGGATCACGAGTTTCAACATCATAGGGAATATTCAGAGAGAGAAATCAATTTTCATGAAGAAATTACAGCAGATTACAACGTACCATTCACTACTTTGGAGTTTGAATACGCACTCTCTGAAATGACTAACTCAACACCAGGCGGAGATAGAATCACATACGACTTCATAAAACAAGCATCAGAATCAACAAGGCACATTATGCTGGATTTATATGTCGATGACCTCACAATATTCTACGCGGCCGAGACGATGGCAGAAATAGAAACAACCCTGCAGGCTGCAATAAACACTCTTTCTAGCCGAGCAAAATATCTGGGATTTAAATTCTCCAGTACAAAAACGCAGTGCGTGCAATTCTGTCGGCTAAGATCTATTCACCAAGATCCAAGACTGAAACTATATGACGACGATCTTGAGTGTAGAGACAACGTGAAATGCTTGGGGCTTATATTTGATAAAAAACTCAACTGGAGTACTCATATCAACGAACTTGCTTTGAAATGTAAGAAGGCACTGAGTCCTCTACGAGTGTTAGCAAACATCAACTGGGGTTGTGATAAAGACGTCGTTCTAAAGACGTACAAGGTATTTATATCCTCCAAAATGGAATATGGTTGTATGATTTATGGATCAGCCCGAAAAAGTTCTAGAGTAATTACAATGCACCGCTCTAAGACTAGCTCTAGGAGCATTTCGAACAAGTCCTTATGCATCCTTGTGTGCTGAAGCAAGTATCCCACCTCTAAGTATCAGAAGAAAACAACTGCTAGCCAACTACTGTTTGGGAATATGGGCTCAACCGAACCATCCAAACTATCCACCATACCATTATGAGGAACACGACTTGTTCCAACGACGACCGACAATAACATGCCCAGAAGGTATCCGTCTGAAAGAGAATCATGATTACATGCAATATTCCTTTTCAAATATTCTCAATTTCGTTCCAGCAGAAATACCTCCTTGGAAGATCGTCCCATTACATGTAATTATGGATATTGGGATACATAGAAAAGGAGGCGTCAATCGAACAATTGTTAGAGTAGAATTCGACAGAATTGTTGACAGATACCCAGGAGACCAAGTTATATTCACAGATGGATCAAAAACTCTGGGAGGCTGTGGCTCGGCACTCACTACGCTGGGAATATCCCATTCATGGGCATTGTCCAAGGAAACCAGCGTGTATACTGCGGAGCTTTACGCCATTATGCAAGCCCTACGATATGTTGAATTCGAAAACAAATTGCATTACATCATCTGTACTGACTCCGAGAGTTCGATTGAAGCCCTGAGTAATCCATTCAGCAGAGATCCACTGGTCCAAATTATTTTGGTGACACTGACTCTGCTTCAAACTAACGGTAAACTCACAACGTTCATTTTGATCCCAAGTCACCAAGGAATTGAAGGGAATGAACAAGCAGATTGAGCAGCTAGAGCAGCTGCGCAAGCAGATATAACAGAAAATATACCTGTGAGACCAGACTACATAAAACTACATTTGAAACATAAGTTCTAGGAGGTATAGCAAAATGAGTTGAATACAACAGATGCCAAACTTCGAGACATCAAAACAAAGGTCACCCCTTGGACGCTAATACCTTACCAATGTAGACGAGATCAGGCTGTGATAACCAGACTACGAATCGGGCAAACCCGCCTCACAAACGTATTCATGCTAGCGGGAGACAGACAACCCATATGCGACTACTGTCAATCCAGGTTGACAGTAACACATATTATCATAGACTGCCCTCAATATGATGTAACGAGACAAAGACTTGCCCTACCGAATGATATTCAAACGTGCCTGAAAGACGACTGAAATACATTGGAAAAGGTTTTGAAGTTCTTAAAAGAAACAGGAATATACTCCAAACTGTGACATGTATTCTTACATGTGGTTACATATGCGTATAAGGCTAATGACCTCAGAAGTCGATGCCTGGAAAAAAAGCAATTACAAAATTAGAAGAGTAGGTGAAGCCTATCAATTTAACAATTTACTTTACTTGTTAAGGATTCTTCTAATTAATATTTTTTTCCCGATGATGATGACTCTATCATCAGGGAACTCGGTAAATCGGGAACTGAATAATCCGGGTAATAAGTACTTCGAGAATCATATCTTGAGGGTATTTCCGGTATTTTCTGCAGCGAACTGTATCTTGAGTAACTATATATTCCAGAAGCTGTCTTAGTCCTATCAGGAACTATCTTAGCCCAGGAACTGTGGAGTAAAGTAAAGTAAAATTTTGCCACGCTCCAGCAAACTATTTTCAATGATAATTTTCAACTACCAGAAATACTGCACAGTTCCTAAATCTTGATAGCTTGAAAGGCAATCACGTCCAAATCCACCTCAAACCCTTCAGCAACTAACAAAAGCCCTCGTGGAAGAATGGGACAATATATCACAGGAATGCATTTGATGGCTCGTATGAAGTATGCCAATAAGTAATTCGTGCTGCTGGGGGGCACACGCGATACTAAAACACTTTGGTTTCCAGATAATGGAATATTGTCATTTTGATATTCGTACTTCTTTTAAATTGTCAATCTTAACTTACGAATAAAGGATTAGTTGAAAGTTTTATTAATCGATTTATTAGAAAAAAATATGTGTCTCATAATATAAATGTTCATCTGCATATAACTTAATTTAAAAGGTTATCAAAAAGTGTTCCTTTAATTTTTTTTGTACTGGAACACGAACTAAAATTAACCACGATATTGTTCATATAAACAATAACCGAAAAGTTTCAAGATCTAATATTTCACTGGCGATGTGTCTGGTACCTATATATTTCGTCAAAAGAAGTTAAGTAGCTACTTGAACTCAGTCTATTTCTTAGAGCTGCAATTAAAATTATTGATATCTTTTGCAGACGAAAAGAAATTATTGTATAGCATCAAAACAGAAAAGATAACATCAGTGGGTATGAGCATGTCAATTATTGTATACTCACGGGGTTTAAGAAATTATAATGCTCCTGAGAGCGAATATGCTACTTAATGTAGCAATATTTTTAAGATTTGCGGATGAAGAATTGGAAAAAAAATATGATGCAATGAGTAATTGATTTACTCTCTTCAGGACTGTGAATTGTATTGTATGTGAAGGGAATAGCGACATCAATGCTCATTTTTAAGGAGAATAACTGTTTTTTGTTTCAATTATTTCTGTACGAATGGTACAATACGAAGGAAAAGTCAATTAATAAACATTTTTGGAATTAAGAAAATATAATGAAACTCAAATATTTTACCTATATAATATTGATTTGAATCAGAACTTTACAATTTATATAAAAATCGGAATATTGATTCAAATAACGGCTCTTTAATTTATATATCTAATTCCATCTCTTGAAGACAGTCTAGAAGCTCAATGTTTCCGAGAATGTTGCCCTGTCGCCCCTAGAGAACTCAAGGGTGCAGGGTGAAATGGAAATAACTTCTACCGAAGGAATTCCGAATGACGGGCTCTAATAATATTATGAAACGTTTGAGATCCTGTTTATAATTGTATTATTAGTAGTCTTCCTTTTGTGGTTTGATAAAAATTAGGCTCTTATGTTGTGTTCCATTATACTTTATTTTGAAATTCGAATGGAAGTTATTATCATACACAAAGTTTGTATCATGTAACGTATTTAGTTATCATCAATAATTCAAATATCAGCATTTATCCATAAAATTGAAACAATTTCACGTATGGCGTTCATTTGTTGATAAATTTCAATCGGTTCAAAATTCACGAATATGATTTGATTGTAACAAAATTTGTATTTAGAGTTGTAATAATCTATTTCCAACAACATTATAATTTGATGTGTATTAATTAGTTACTATTGATTATTGTTTATTAATATATATATACATCCACATTGGTTTATTCAAATAAATATTTGTATATCTGAAATATTTGACAGTAATTTTCAGGTTTCTTGTTTTGTTTTCGTAACAGTCCAGAAAAGTCTACGCGAACCAATTTTAATTGCTCTTTGGTTATCAACAGATTTTTTAACTTATATTAATTTATGTATAATAAATATTATAAAGAAGATATTAAGGATAAAAGTATATTTCTTTAAGTTCCGTTTGTCGAATCAATATCCTTTCTATTAAAAGTACCTTGGCTCTTATTTCGATTATTCATTGGGTAATTATCCAAATACAATAGATAAATACTTGTGTTGCTCTCTAAATCTTTACACTATACAGAGTGGTCCTTAAGTAATTGTACATAGAAGTATAGTAGATTCCTGACTTTGAAATATTAAGATTTAAACCAACTTGCTTTGATAAAATGTTGCTAATAAGGAATATACAGGAAGTTAAAGGGTAAATTACGAAATTCCTTTTTTGCAATCACTTTAACGTTTTAGGATATGTATACATAAAAATTTGGAAATAGAGGTTTTTGGGCACGAAAAATCATAATCTATTACCTACTTCGATGTATTTGGTAGAGGGCGCTACAAAGGCATCAATGTGCCCAAAATTTTGTTGTTGTTTAAGTTAGCGATATTTTTGTAAAAGAATATTAAAGCGACGTTATTTCATTAGAAAAAAAGTATACTTGTTATAATCTTAAAACTTAACGGTTTACGATAGAATCACATTTTAGGGATCAGCTGCATAATTATTACTGAAAACATTTAGAAAACAAATGAAAGAAAACTAAGCTAAATTACATTATAACTTTAATTGTGTCACATTAAATGTTCGATATGTCCTCCATTATCGTCGATGCATTTATCTACACGTTCCATAAAAGATCGTCTCATATTAAACAACATCATTAGATCAAAAAAACCCACTGCTTTATTTATTTCTTCCCAAAGTTGGTCGCTGTTATTTATGGGATCCCTATAAACAAGTTGTTTAATTGCACCCCATACACTGAAATCGAGAGTATTCGAGTCTGGACTACGTGCTGGCCAAGGAAAATGGCTAGCACGACCAAACCAGCGTTCAGGAAATTTATCATTTAAATCTGTTTTGATTCGCCTCGACGTTTGTCTCGTATAATACGGCGGTGCACCATCTTGCATGAACCACATATTTTGTCTTATATTCAGTGTTAATTCTTCCAATAGATTAATGAAATCATTTTGCAAAACATATAAGTAGTTCTCACCATTAAAATTACGAGGTAACTCATATGGTTCTAAGAAATTGTTACCAATGATACCACGCCATAAGTTTATTTTGAATTCATATTGGAAATGGCCTACTCGTTTATTATGGGGATTTTCAACAGCCCAAAGATGATTGTTCCTCAATTTAAAAATACCACGGCGATTCAAGGTAGCTTCGTCGGTAAATAATATTCTGTCGACGAAGGTGTGCCTGTTTCGGATAGCACATGCAAATTGGTATCTTAACGCTAGATCTGCTGGCAATAAATTTTGTAACGAAGTAAAAAGGTATGGGTGATACTTCTAGAGGTGTAGTCTTTTAAAATAGAAGTTTTACAGATTTCTAAAGCAGCAGATAAACGCCTTGTACTAACTTGAGGATCATCTTCAATGCGAACCATTATTTCGTCATCTTTATCAGGCGTAATTATTCTTGGTCGGCCCAAGTTATCACGCTTAGGACGAAACGAACCTCTCGCCTAAATTCCTAAATAGATTTTTGTATGTTTGATGATCAGGTTGCAGCCTGTTTGGATATCTTCTCAAATATTCTCGATTCGCACCACGCCCACTAAAATTTAGCTGACAGTCAATAGCAACCATATCTGTAATATCTGTATTAGCATAATTATTATGCCTCGGCATTTTTAGCTTTTTCCAATCTAAACAATAAAATGCAAACTAAATATTACAAGACTAACATAATATTAAAACAAATCGAATGCTTTGCTGTGAAAATCATTCGTGACGTCAGCCTACTACGTTAATAGTTTCCGAAGTGAATTATTATTACTTCGAGTAGAAATAAGTAGAGCATCGACGAGAATGGAGGACATATCGAACATTTAATGTTACACAATTGAAGTTATAATGTTAATTAGCTTAGTTTTTTTTTATTTGTTTTCTAAATGCATACTTTTTTCCTATTAAAATCACGTAGCTTTAATATTCTTCTACAAAAATACCGCTAACTTAAACAACAAAAAAAGTTTGGGCACATTGATGCCACAAATGTGGCGTATGTAGCGCCCTCTACAAATTACATCGAAGTAGGTACCAGATTATGATTTTTAGTGCCCAAAAACTTCTATTTCCAAATTTTTATGTATACATATCCAAAAACGTTAAAGTTATTGCAAAGAGGAAATTTTGAAATTTAACCTTGAACATCCTGTATAATCCTTATTAGCCACATTTTATTGAAGCAAGTTGGGTTGAATCGTAATATTTTTAAGTCAGGAATCTACCACACTCCCATGTACAATCACTTAAGGACCACCCTATATATACAACTATTAAAAACTTAAAAAAAGAATAGTTTATGCTTAACGCTGTCAATTCTTTTTAACATGTGTTCCACTTCATTTATACTTCCAAGTATACACAACATATCGTATTGGCAGTGAAGGGAGCTAAGTCACCCATTAACTAATTGGAGAAAATGGGATACAATGTTTCTAATAATTTTTAAATCAAAACAATGACTTACGTCTTAGTAATTTATCCACTGAAAATACTGAGAGTGGTGTGACAAAAGTCAGAAAAAGTTGTATTATTATTAATAATCAACACTTATGGTTAATTTACGATAAAAAGACGATGACGTTTGAAAACAAAATATTGTGATGTTATCAAGCTGTAGATTTTCCTTTACTTAACGAAAACTAGAAAAGTCAATCTGATGTTAGGTTGACAGTTCTTCTTTTTCATTGTTCCGTGCCTCGTAGAGCGTAAGTCAAAAACATTTATTTGAAAATAAAAGGCTTGTATGATAGGCTTGATTAATTTAATATAAATATTTATCCATAAAAAACTATGGATAAGATACAAGAAACAGTAACCAATCATTCTATATTCAAATTAACATTTGATTATTTTACATAGAAGGGGGTTAAATGAAGAACTGTAGGTTCTTATACCTTATTCTATGCTCTATAGAACCATCTTCAAGAGCACTGCAAGGGTTCACGCTAAAAGGAATCAATACAAGCTGTAATCATCTTCATGGAAATTTAAATATTGTTTCTTTACACAATATCTATTATATTTATTATAATAAAAATAGAATGGAAAAGAAAAATGAAGATACGCAAAATAAAATTTTGTTACAACATATAAAAAAAAATCTCTCATTTTATCAGTATTATTTGTGTAGAGATACTGTGGTCGTTGTTTTAATTTGTGTATTATAAAATAACTGTACCTAATTAATTTAATAATAGTTATTATTGATTCTGAAAAGGTGGAAATAAAGCAAATTGGATAAAAATGTACAAAAAATAAAACACAAGATTTCCACTACTCCACTACAGAATCATCACTATCTTCATCGTCACTGTCAAAATTAATAATAAGTGGAGGCACATCCTGTCTATCAAATATTACTTCTCTATCCCACCCATCTTGTATAATTTTTTCAGTGTGCTCTACTGTTTTTGACCAAATATTAGGAGTCACTTTTTCTAAAGACTTTTTCCATACACATATTGCTCGTTCTGTTGAAGAACCATCAGTTCCCACATGATCTCTATAAAAATTTTTAACCATGCCCCAAATATGTTCAATTGGGTTGAACATACAGTGATAAGGGGAAGTCGAACCACTTTGTGACCACATTTTTCAGATTATATGTCACCTTGCTTCAAAAATTCATATATTTAAACAAAATAAGTTATCTAAGTATTACCATAATATATTGAAAAATGTTTATATCAAGTTACCGTTGTACTAAATTCAATAATTGGGTTTTGAGAAAAGTATTTTCAACAGGAATATCATTTTGTATGAAGCAGTTCTGTATATCAGCCTTTTTGGTAGCTGTTGTTGGTACTTTATTGATCACTGTACTGTGATAACTTGCATTATCCATTACAATTGTGGCAGGTTCTTCCAAGTTCACTAAAAGTTAGTATTCAAACCAATGCAGAAAAATTCCTCGGTTTATTTCACCATCTTGTTTTTTGGAAGAAAAAACCAGCCCTGCTCCCGGAATAAATCCAGAAGAGGAACCAGCATGCAATACTATATACCTACAATAAGGAAGTAACAAATTACTACTAGGTTTCCTAGATAGATTGCATAGCTCAAAATATCTATTGATAATTATATAGATTTAAATAAAATAGTGTGACTAGTAAATATTTGAAAAGGTCTTGAAATGGCAGGAATGTTAGTACATCATAAATTAATTGCTAAATTTTATTATTCAATTACCTTGAACCACCGATTTTGGTTTTTTTTCACGCTTCAGTGATTAGAATCTTGCCAAGAACGTCCAACAGTACCGTCTAAATATTCAGGTCTCATCCAAAAACACAAATTGATATAAACCTTCCCTTTTTATCTTGACATATGCATGTAGAAAATGTACACATTTTAATGCAATATGTGGCAACTCCATTAAACCACGAAGAGGATCATTTATTTGGTATTTGAATTCAATATTTTTCACTATCTTCCAGAGTGGTGTTAAACAACCATTGAAGAGTTCACGCTCCTGGAGTTTGTTTCTTAAGGTTTTCAAGGTTATGTGTTCTTCTGAAAAAATATTGTGCTAGTTAATTGTGAATAAAATAAAACAGTAAATTCAATATACTCACTGTTTCCATACATTTCGTATATAACATTTCGGAAAGCATTTTGATCAAAGGTATCAATTTCAACAGTAGGTTTTATGCGTTGTCCCTTTTTAGGCGGGCTTTTAGGCTGTTCACCTCTATTTTGCTCGGCGGCGATACGGTTAACAATGGTAACGCTAAGTTGTAAAGCTTCTGCAACTGTCTACAATATAATTACTTCAATTCATGAAACAATAATATATTATCAAGTTTAATTAACCTAACCTAACATTAAAAACATTTAATCATTTACATTTAAATATGTAACAATAATATTAATAATGATGAATACAAATAGCGAATACTATTACTTACGTCTCTTACAGTAGTAAGCGGGAGAAGCGGGCCCCCATTTTGGCATTCTCGTTCAAAATAGCTCAACAAAGATTTAACCATCTCTTGACATTTTTTGTTCAGCTCCTTCGGCATTTCATTAATTACACACTGCAGATTTGTCTAAATAATTAGTTATCAAAATAACTGGGTTTTCAATCTTAAAGAAGCAATGAATTTAAAAGCACCAAAAAAAACTTGTGAATATTCGACGATGATCGAATGTCAATAAACTTCAAAACAAACTGGGGAATTTTACCATTTGATTTGACAACGTCTTGAAGTTTTGCCAACCCGTTAGGTGTGAATTGCCGTGGCTGTTGAGGATAAATTGTATCCACGGTTGGTAAATTAATATTTATTCTGATAAGCAGGAAAATTACTAAAAATGACATCATCGTCTTTTTATCGTAAATAAACTATAGCTTTTTTCATCATTGTATTTTTCACATTTTTGTAATTAAAGTGATAAAGTTAGATCATTTCACCTGAAAGTGTGATCTAGCTTCTTTCACCACCAATAAACTGCAAAAAATTCAGAGAACATAAAATTATAAAAACAAAATTAAATTAGTATCTAGGAACATGTAATAACACGAAGGGTCCTATAGTTACAGGTATACTGCATCATTATTAATTTTGGAGATATTTCGGTGTTTTAGTATGATACAGCCTCTGGGGTGTAAACTAGTGGCCAATTTTATGATTTGATACAACGGGTCCTATAAATCCAGATATACTACATTTTTGGAAAAATTTAGAGGTTTTAGTACTCTACAGCCCCCGGAGTGCGGGAATGTTAGTTTTAACCTTTAAAACAATTCATTTCTATTCTAGTTTACTGGTGCTTACATCGTCATTTTTGTTAATACTTTCACAATTCCATTTTATACGAAACTATTCAAATTTTGCTCAACTTACTGCTGAATTTTATATTAATTAATATTTCTAGGTATGCATTTAAACGGTTTTCCGGTTTTAACAAATGTTGCTATGCGGAATGATTAATGGTAAACTTCACTTGAAGAAATACGTGTGGAACCTCGACTAAACTCGAAAACTTGGAGATTGACGATCCCATTGTTAAAAATTCAAGCGTATTAAAACACAGTTGGTATTCATATCACCGATGTCTTGTTACATGTATAGTAACAAAGATTTATGGATGGAGATATTCGAAGTAACTTATTTGAAAGGTAACAAGCTGTGGGAATTGAAGGAAAGTTTTCACCAATTCTTTAGATATTGAAAAATTTGTAAATAGCAGTTGGTACAGGATGATTCGTTCGAAGTAACATGCAATGGGGATCTTGTGAGTGTGCGTGTTTAGTAGCAATGGCATCCGCTCCCGCTAATTGCCACATACTATCTGATATGGATAAATAAATTAATTATTTATTAATATTAGTTGTCTTGACAACTTTTACTATTAAATCAAACAGGGTATCATTTCCTGTACCTAACAGAGATGTGATACATGTTGGTAGTTCTATATTATACTGATGTGGATCTCGTAAGAAACGCCTGTTTATTATTTTTACAACCAAAAAACAAATGACTTGTATTTGCGATCTCATCATTATCACAATAACTGCAATATGGTGATCTCACCACACCAATTTTATGAAGACGCGCCGCGAATCGGCCATGGTTCAATTTTAATCTGGATATAACGCAAGTGTCAGCTTTGCTGGGAAGGGTAAGAGTAATATGATATATTATTAGGTAAATACTAATGCATTTTAAAGTAATGATGATTAGATTCTGATGCTGCTTTCGTATAGATCGTTTTCCATTCATTCCAAAAGAGTTTCTTACATTTGTTAGTAACATCCTGGGATGGCGTTACCTACCCTTCCGTTGCCTGTGACATCAAAATGTGCCTTTTTCCAAATAATAGTTATTTGTAAAACAAGTGTCACAATGACTCGTTTTGTAGTACGAGTAAAGTTTGCGCAACGAACCGCGAATCGGTGAGTTGCGCAAATCACGAGTTTTACACATGGTTTTTTATAATTTGCATTTCTTTAATTTTTCAATTAAATGAGAATTACATATAATCCCTGTGTTTAAATTAGGAGTAGTGGTTTGAATTTAAGTTGGTAATTCTGTAGATTCCCGATTGTTCAGATCACATATGGTTTTATTCGGCACGACATATTATACCGAACAATTTTGTAAATTGTAAACAAACTTTCATTTAAGCAGAGTATAATTATTTGGTTAAAAAAGAGCGTATACAATTTCGATCTATTCATATTGTATCATGAACACAATTATTTCTGTAATACATCTTCACATAGATATCTGGTAATTTATCCCAAAAATCGAACGTTATGTAAACCTACATATTGATCCTATACAAAATGAGAATAAACAACTGACAAATCATTGATGAATAAAAGCTAGCGTACTCTATTTATTAATATCTTCAATATATAATACACTACTCCAAGAATTGAACGCACCACCAAAAAATAACCAAAAGTTTAAAGTAAATTTTTGTATAAACTGCTTGTCCAATTTGAATGAATTTTTTTTAATGACAGGTTGACACTTCTAGAGAGTTAGTGTACTACTGTATTTGCATACAAACTCATTTTTGTATAAATACGGGGTGTTGCAATGACAACCTGATTTTTTCATACAATTTGTAACATCTTGTGGAGTTCAACAGTAACAATATCAACTTAAAATTAAAATCAAACTGTAGCTTCATCTTTTTGTAACATTTTGTTTTTTGATTTACTCTATTATCTTGGCCACAACAAGAGAAAATCAATTTTATAGCATAACATGTTTTTATTAAAATTTATTATCCAACTTTAACAACGAAAAACAAAGAAACAAAACGTAAAAAAAAGTCAGTAGCGAGTATTTCCGCCTCTGGCAGAAATAACTGCTTGGCACCGACGGCCCATACTTAAAATAAGCGACCGTATATCATTTTGGTCAATTTCTTCCCATATTTCAATCAGTCGCCTCCCCACGTCTTCCAAAGTGTTCAAGTTCCGTTCCTCTCATAACCTCCTCCCAAGAGTGTCCCAGAGATTCTCTATGGGATTTAAATCAGGGCTTCTAGCTGGCCATGCCATGGTATCGATGCCAACTTCCTCTAGATAATTCCTCACAACTCCAGCAACATGAGGCCTGGCATTATCGTGCATTAACAAAAATCCTTGCTCTATATATGGCGTATATGGCATTACATGTTGGTCTAAAACCTCCAATATGTACCTTTCAGCTGTGAGGCTTCCATTATTAATGACTACAAGTTCTGTGCGACCAGTCAAAGAAATACCTCCCCAGACAATCACAGATCCTCCTCCAAATAATGTGTTATTTGAGAAATTACACTGAGCATATCGTTCGTTAGGGCGTCGATATACACGTATGTGCCTGTCATTATTGTACAAACAAAATCTTGACTCACCCGTAAATAATACCTGTTCCCATTCCGCTTCTAACCAGTTACGATGTTCCATGGCAAAATTCAGCCTCGCTCTTCGATGATCTCTAGGTAGAGCTGGTACCCGAGCAGCAATTCTAGGTCTCAAATTTTGTTCTCGTAATCGCTGACGAGCTGTTTCACCACAAATTTGTACACCAGTAGCATCTCGAAGCCGGGTTTGAAGGGTCCGGTCTGTTACAAAACGTTGTCTTAATGCCGATAATCTTAAAAAACGATCCTGATTAGGGGTTGTTATTCGATTCCTTCCTTGTCCCGGTCTGCGACCATGAAATCCAGTGTCTATATATTTGTATAACTCGTGAAACGGTTGTATTGTATACATTAAATCGTCTACCAATTCTTCGGTAATTCCAGCCTTCCTCGAACAATATTAATGCTTGAGTACATTCTTCGCAAGTAAGATTTCGTGTTTCACGTTGCATATTAATTAAAATGAAGGTTTTTACAAAAAAAAACGTAAGGGCTAACACTAAAAATACACTTCTATGTTACACTGCTACTCACTTTTATTATTATAAATTTTAATAAAAAACATGTTATCCTATAAAATTGATTTTCTCTTGTTGTGGCCAAGGTAATAGAGTAAATCAAAAAAGAAAATGTTACAAAAAGATAAAGCTACAGTTTGATTTTAATTTTAAGTTGATATTGTTACTGTTGAACACCACAGGGTGTTACAAATTTTATGAAAAAATTAGGTTATCATTGCAACACCCCGTATTTATACAAAAATAAGTTTGTATGCAAATACAGTAGTACACTAGCTCTCTGGAAGTGTCAACCTGGCATTCAAAAAAAAATCATTCAAATCGGACAAGCAGTTTAGACAAAAATTTACTTTAAACTTTTGGTAATTTTTTGGTGGTACGTTAAATTCTTGGAGTAGTGTATATTCAAATTTACCTTCAAGAACATTCAATACCGGGTGTCCCACTTATCTTTTCGTGGTTTTGATCGCTTATTAGTCAAACAGTTTCAAGAATAGAAACATGCGGTTTTCGCCAGTTTTATTGAAATTTATAAAAGTTTTTTTCTCAATGAGAGGATATTTTATCGTAATGCCGGTTTGACCGGAAATAAACACGGCGATTTTTAGGGATAAGGCAACTTTGTTATTTTGAATAGAACACACTATATATTTTTAGTCTAACACAAAGCTCAATATTTAAGCTTTCTGAACATATAAAGTTCTATCGTCGATTCTTCGTGCGCATCCTGGCGTGGGGGCTCTGCTGTTCTGGTGGGGTATCTCGTCATCGCGGCGCTAACTGGTTTCTTGAATGGAGTTTTATTGTTATATTGTTTTTTTTGGTGAGCTATTTAAAGCCTCTAGAACAGGCTTGGATTCACAATTAAACCTTCACCTGGCACAGACCCCTCCAGGGTCTAATATAGTTTATTATATATTTTTCGTTTCTGCTCCTCATTTTCTTAGTGTATTCATGCGTGCATGAAGAAGGTGTTAGTGATAATCCAATTTTTCTCCATACAAAAATGTATTAATCTGTAGCCGTTGTTATATTTATGGCTTTTCCCATGTGGTTCTACTGCTTTTGTTATTTCATTGGTTCTATTTCCCTCACGAATAATAAAACCTCCAAGTATTATGGTTTTGCAATTTTGTGCTTCTATTACGTCTGTAATTTTTCTCAAGAATTCAGGTTTCTCTTTAGCTATAGCATCTTCATTTGGTCTGTATATTATTATATTATTGTCGTAGTATTATATTGTTCCAGCTGCATTCTTATTTTTAATAATTTGGATGACAGAAATTCCATTTGTTTTACTTTTTCAATGAATTTATCTTCGATTAAGTTAGATATGCAAATTCATGAAACATTTCCATTTTACATTTCTTCACTATGTTTTTCCTGGAGAAGTTTTATTCCAAAAGAGGATTCTGCTTTCGTAATTCGTATTTGTTCATGATGCAACTCTGCTATATGTTTCATTTTTAATTGGTGTTTTTAAATTAAGTTGGTCTTCTCCAATTCTTCCAAATCATTCTTAGATGCTGCCCAAGCAGCAATTTTATTACCTAGAAGATTACTCACTCACATACTTTTTTTTATCGCTGCTTAATATCACCGTATTTATTTTTCACAACTATGGGGTCCTGAAATACATCTCCAATCTCTGCGTTGAATTCTTTTCCTATTTTTGCAGCCAGTATTTCGTTCAAACTGTTCGCGTAATTGTCCGATGTAGTGCACTCGATAATATTCATGTATTTTTTTACCAACGATATCAAGACACCTTCTTTGTTGGTGCTAAAATTAAATGAACACTTTGTCTCTTGTACATCCATACCTTCAACAGTACCACTTGAATGTATAAAGTTTTATTTGGTATTTACCACTACCTCAAAGACAAATATTGTTACAATTCTTAATAAAAATAAAAATGTATTGTATATATGTTTTTAATAGACACACAACCACATTATAATTGTTTATAACACTAAGAATCCCGCCAAATTCCAAATTAGTTCGATTTCTTCTTCATTAAACGCATGAGGTAGTCTAAAATAAGCTCTGCAAATATAGATTTAGAAAAGCTGCTACTGAACCATACTTGTACAACAAATTTAGTGATGAGATAAGCTTAATTTCAAACTCAGCTAAGTTGAGCTCAATTTCAAGCTTCAAATGTACAAACGGACCTACGGACTCACTCAGTATATTGATTAGGTTCTCCTCCAATAGTCCAAGTCATGAAAATGGATGAAAATGGAAATAACTGAGATGAAAATCTAATTGCAATAGTTTCAAATTAAAATTATTTGCTAGTCGCTGTTGATTGGTTTTATTGTCAGACTCTTGACTAGAAAGAATTACAATTATGCAGGTACCTATACTTCTAAAAATTTTGACCAGAGTATATTTTGTAGTCTTCATCATTTTTTCATCAAGTCTTTATTCCCTCAAATCAATTATTTTTAGGAGTAGTAAGCTTTTACAATTAATTCGGAAGCAGATCTTGTGGATATGAAATAATCTGGAAATTAACTACGGAAAGTGTTTTTATAAAACTGATTTTTCATTATGCGTTTAAACGTGCCTGTGTATACTTATTGAAAAACAAACTTTAAAGTAGAATCAAGTTTTTGTAAAGGAAAGTTGTAACGTTGGTGTAATATCTGTAGCTCACGCTAAATTATCGAGTTTTCTCTCAACTTCTGTCTATTTTTAAAGAGGTTGCATGTTATAATTCTGTTATTTAAATGTGGACACGTTGTCATAATAAACGTATATCTATACTCTATGACCTCTGCGTTCATACATTTCCCCTAGGAGTAGGGTTATTTTCGGAAGTAATTATACAAGTGCATCAAAATTACCGATAATTTTTCATGAAAGCATGTTGTCTAAAATCTGCATGAGTTTATTTTCATGTTTTGGAGAAAGAGATCGACTCCGAAGGAGGAGGGCTCTTTTAACAAAATATGAAAATAACCGAATGCAGTTTATACTTGCTTGACACATGCTTGAATGAAAAATTATCAGATTTATTTTGATGCACGAGTGTAATTCAGTAGAATATTTCTCGAGTAGAAGAAATAAAAGTAGGCTAGTTCGAAATTTTTGTATATGGTATACGAACATGAACAATCTAAAATGAGACAGAAATTGTAGAAACTAAAAATTGCATGAGTTACAGTGGAAAACACAATTGTAAAAATTACTATTTTTCGAGCCCTCTGCACTACTTGTTGATGTATGTGCCATTGAATTAGAACTCAAAGAACTTATTGTAGGCATATTAGCTATATTCGTTTCTGTATTAAGATTAGCTCTATCATTGTCTCTCATTTTTTCTATTATTATTAGATGGTTTTCCTCGTCCAGTTGTAGATATGGCTTTATAGACTTCGGATTTGAATGGCCAGTAATTTTCATCATCGTATTTTCCTCAACCCCTTTCTTTGCTAATTTTGAAGCAGCTGTTGCACGCAATGAATTATTGGTTATTTTATATTTTTCTGTCGCCAAACCTGACTTTTTTGCTTCTGTTGAGGTCCACTGAGTGATCATGTTTTTTCCTGACAGGGATGTTCTTGTACCACTTGCCCAATTTCCAGGATGGATTAACAGTTGAGAACAATCTCGGAATATTTATGTGTTTTCTCTTTTCCAAGCATTTTCTAAACAACCTTACTGGACACAAATCCGGGTTAACTATGTTTCCAACCAACCATTTGGATTTAGCGCAAGGTTTATCCCCACCTTGCGTTGTTTTTTCAAATATTGGGGTGAATTCCACTCTGCCAGTTTTTTTTCCTGCGTTATCAATGTCTTCTATGATATAGGAAGTCAAAGATTTTACTCCGTCTCCTCCTCGCCATGCCAATTCGTATGATAAAACAAAAAATGCGTTTTTACATCACATTTTTGTCCCATGGCTTGGAACTCTTCGTATTTTAGTGATTCAGCGCTTTGTTTTCTTTTCTGGGGGTTTGTTTGCAACTGCTTCCTTTTGGCATTTTTGAATCTTGAATTCCGTGTCAGTGAAAGGATTAAATTTAGTATTATATTCGTCCTGGTATTTTTCCATTAATAATTTTGACGTCAAATTTCACATTAAAGTATTGTCTTTGTAATCCTCACCGTTTTTCTTTTTCATGTTGTAGGCCCAGTCAGTAAGAATATTTCCGAGAGTCGGTATTGAAGTGTTTTCGTGTAAACTAAAATTTCTCTCTTTAATAAAATCCAAAAACTGTCTACATATAGATTTACGGTTCAGTATTGTATTTTTGGGCTTACTTTCGGTCACTTTTTCTTGAATAGAACTTAAAGAATCTTGTCCAAATCGCGACATTTGAACGAATGTTAAAATTTGGCATATGTCAAAATGACAAATGGGCAATTTTAACACTCATTACTGTAGTTAGGGACCTGCAGGGAAATTTTAGATAGCTAGCGGGAAATTTTCGGATTCTACCGGGCATACGGGATTTTCCATACATGAGGGAAATATTCATTCATATCACAGGGGTTTATACAATTTTTAATTTTGTTCCGTTCACCTTGCTTTCCAATTTTGTGTCAATATTTATTATATTCCTCTTTTTCAATTTTCTATATGATAAATTCTTGTTCCATATTTTTTTCTCATAGTACGGTTTTTATTTAATTAACCATTTTTATGACGTTCGACATATTTTCTGCCTCATTGTTCCTTACTGTAATCAAGCGTCAATTTATTATGACTGTATATTTGTATTGAATGTTCAAAATAAGCATCCTCATAACGGTAATCAAACTAAATGTTAATTTCATTAACCAGTGAAATGGAATAATAATTTTCTTGGTAGTAATAACAGAGTTTTGATTTGTTTGCTGTTAACACAACCACAGCATTGCAGAGAACTGACATCGGTTTTGAGATTATAGTTGTATTTGGTTTTGAATTAAACAGACAGAAAAGTACCGTTCGGACTTTTTATACAATCATGGACAGAAATATCGAATAATTTTCATTATAACTTTTATTTCAAGATTATTTTAACCCTTTCAAGACCGACGTGTCCCCTGCGAAATTTGCCTGGTGGACCAGCCTTTTTGCATGGTCAGATGGCCCGGTGTCGGCTATATCCGACGGAATAATAAAACAATTTAATTCTAGTTTTATTACATCAAAATAAAGAAAACACAGACAAACCTTTCTAGAAAATGAGAAATAACGATCAAAACCAAAATAGAATGTAGGTATCGTATAAAAAAATTCAAAAAAAGCTTGGCTTCAAAAATTAGCTTCTTTGTGATATATTTTGAAGCAGGGAGCTGCACACAATCCGACATCACATTCCTTACAAATATATCTAGTTTCTTTTCTTTTCTTGAGATTTATTTTGCTGTGGGAACATACAAAGCATCGCCTATAGCTCAATTTACCGCCTTCCTTGACTGGTAATAGATCGGGAAAGTGTCTTTGGGTAAGTCTTCTATTTCCAAGATCCACATGAACAGAACTCGATGGTGCTTTCTCAAACCTGCTAACAATATATAAATAAGTATAGAAATATTGCAAAAAAAACATTTGTACCTTTCCAACAACTGTCTAATTACTGCAAGTGGAAATGTTGCCAATGGAACTTTTGAAGTATTTTGTGTCAAATACATGGCATAAGCATTCAGCAAAGCTATATCAATGGTGTGGAAAAACAATTTTTTGTACCCTTTTGATGGTCCTGCGTGTGGAGTCAATCCTGCTGATCAACATATCAGATCGATCGACACCACCCATTTCCTTATTATATTCCAGAATACATAATGGCTTCTGACGGTTTTCGTTCGTGACCCTATCTTTTTTTGGAAGAGTGACCATCTTATTTTCATGTAGTGTAGTCAGCATAACTACATCTCGACAATCTCTCCATTTAACCACCAAAATGTGTTCACAGCTTCTCCACTCACATTCACCCCTCTTTAGTTTTTTTTCTAGAATTGGCATTTGTTTTCTATTTTGTCTTATAGTCCCACATGAATTTGTTTTGTTTTCGAAAAGGAATGTAGACAATGTTGGGCTGGTATAAAAATTGTCAGTGAAAAGGGTATTGCCCTTATTCAGGTATGGTTTCAATAAATCATTGACTATTTCACCTGTAGCACCTAATCCTCGAGGGTCTCCTTGTACATTTGTTCCTTTGCCAACATACACTATAAAGTCCAACACCATGTCAGTCTCACAGTCACATAATACATATAGTTTGACTCCAAATCGATGGCGTTTTGTTTTTATATATTGCCTAAAACTGAGGCGACCTTTGAAAAGGACCATACTTTCATCTATAACCAAATTTGCGAAAGGATAAAACTGTGAATTGAAATTCTCTTTTAGTGTGTTCAAAACAGTTCCAAATTTTCCTAATCGATCATGAGGCTGTTCCTCATCATTATTAGCAAAATGAAGGTAGCGATGTATCTCGCAATATCTGTTTCTTGACATAGTCTTTCCAAAAATAGGTGTGCTAAGTACAATATCTTGAGACAAATACTCCTTGATATTTAGTTTCTTCGCTCGTGTCATAAGCAGAGTCACAGCGAAAAATACGTAAAGTTCCGGAACGTCAACGTTTTTCCACTTAGGTGCAGCTTTCTGAAGGGCATACCTATTCGTATCGACGGCAATGATGTTCATTACATCTTCAGATAAAAGACTCATAAAAAAATCTACTTCGCTACTCTGACTATTCAAATTATCGTTTTTTAACCCGCTATTACTATCATCAAATACAAATACTTGCGGAATTAACTCTTTGTCCGTCCACTGCATTTCAAGTGTCTTATTTGCTGTAGAATCCATTTGCTCGTCCATTTCTATCACATGCCCCAAGTCCTGCTCTTGATCTGAATCAACATCATACATTTGTTCAGACTCTGATAAATCGCTGTCCGAACTGGGAACAAATTCACTTCCACTATCAGCAAAGGGTTCCTCGGGCTCGTCTTCATCAGAACTCAGAACATTTGAAATATTTCGGACTTCCTCCGCAGTCAGACCACAATAATTCGCACCTCCTTCATCTATTTTACGTTTATTTAGCGCTTTTCTTTCCTTAGAGGAACCGGCTTCAGCGTTATCCATATCGCACAATGTTTTGAAAAACAATAACAAACCGCAAAAAACTAAGCTTGACTAGTACGCACATCAAATAACAAGACGAAACTATTTGGTCTTCCAACACACGTTGTTTTGCACCGAAAAATACCGAGCGCCCGCTGTCGTCTATACTCGACGGTGTCGGATTCTGAAAGCACTGGTCTGTGGGGACATGCAATATTGAACAGATATAGCCGACACTGGTCTCTCTGACAAGTTTAATTTTTAAAGGTGTCGTAAATGATCGACATTGGTCCGAGGAGTATGTTCCACCCCTGTCTTATAAAGCCGACACTGGGCCGGTGGACCAATTTCGTACCGTCGGCATTTGCCGTCAGCCGTCTCGAAAGGGTTAAATTATCTCTGTTAAATTTCATCCACTAGGTAAATACAATAAAATGCCAAGGATATTTTGACGTTTATTAATATTCATTGCAAGTTCTTATTCTCGCGTTTTCTGTCATAAAGATTGTGTTAGATTATTTGAGTATCTATAGTTAGTTAAGTTATTTGTGGTGAAATATTGATCCCCATTCGCATTTTTCTCTTTTAAAGCAACATTATGCCACCAATTAGACACTGTAACGAAGTTGAAGTGGCACAAATTGTAATTCTACATAACGAAAGACATTTTTGCACGACGTCAGGAAAAAGTCAATCTACTGTAACGAAAAGGCTCAACAAACTGGACGTTGCGTTCAATATCCCGGTCGCATATTTGTTTGTAGCGAACGATAAAACCATGCAATTACGATCGGCTCTATGCCGAACTGTAACTCATATGTAAGACTTTGTTCGATCTAGTGTTACTAAAACGGCCCACAAACAATGCAATTTGTTGTACCGGGTGATTCAATGAGGGTAATAATCCTGGAGTTTTAGAAAAAAATCTTGTTAAGGAAAGTGACCAAGAAAAATTGCTGGAAATAATTTTTAAATTCACAACTCTGTCGCTTGGGGGTATAATTATTATGGTATAGAAGTTGATTATGCCACCCATGTCATATGTAAATTGTAAAAAAAAATTATTTTGAGTTCACGAAATAACCCAACAGTCAGAGAACACTCAAAATTGGTATCTCCAAATTGTTAACTAATTCCAACAAAACTATTGTAATAATGAAAAGCAAGTAAAATCTAGCAACGAGTTTTGCAGCAGGAAGAACACGAAAGAACGGTTTTTATAAAAAAAATCCTGTGTGTATGTCGTCATCATCGTAGTTGTTATCATTGGCAACTTTTCGTAACATGTTTTGCTAGCACGATACTACCTATGAACTGTAACAAGTCACAATTTTTATGATTGAATATTAGTCAAGACATTTCACAAATGGACCCTATTGACTTTCAGTTCTCCAGAGCCACTACAACGGCTGCTATGGTACTCAAAGTACCACGTTTTTGGAAAAATTTCGGTTTGTTAGCATGATACAGCCTCCAGAGTGTATACAGGGTGTCCCGGGACTAATGGGAAAAAAGTCAGGAGCGTATAATATGAGCCAAAATAATGTTAGTATTTCATATAAACTTTTTCTATGCGGGCCCTCGTTTTCGAGTTATAGGCCTCCAAAGTTTGAATTTTGAATTTGGTTTTAATTTTTATTATTTGTACTAGTTGTTTGATCTTCCTAAAATTTACGGCAAAGCTATAGTGTACGTGTATGCATATTTTGGAAAGGTAAATAGATTTACAGTTGTGCCTTGAAGCCAGGGACGGACTACCCGCAATGGTTAGTGACCCAAAAATTTTGCAGGGATGGCATACCCTGTGATAAATTATCGAAATTGACTTCCCCACACATTGAGCTAACGAAAAGGTACCCTTGTTGGAACTCGATAAAATGAGCCGTTTGGCTAGTATTTACAGTTTTATTAATGCACTACGTACCAATTTACCTAACTAACTTATTAATACGATGTCCAAGATTTACACCTACAGTACTACAACAAAATAATTTAACGATAGCAGAAGATGAAAAACATTAACGACTTATTAACCCTTAACTACTGTAGTGCGGTCACCGTGACCGATGCCTATTTGAACATCTCTATTATTAAGCCCCTCCCTAGTTGTATAGTCTTGGGCGTCTCTGTATCTTCAAATTAGTATATTTTAAGAAGGCACCTCGGTAGTCGCGTGTTACTCGCTTTTGTTTTTAAATTACGTCGAGTTGAAATTTTGTTGCGGTCATAGTGACCTCAGCACAGCATTAGTGTAATTTATTATTGCTGTGTTTGTTACCCATATTTTTTTCATAATGGACAATTGTGATGTCGGACCTTCAAAAAAACTTTGTTTTACGGATCCCGATTTTGAAGAAACTACTTCAAAGTGGTTGGATGAGATAGAAACGGAAAATGCAATTGATAGCGACGAAGATAGTGCCAGTGAAAGTGTCTACGTACCCAGTGAACATGACACTGATTCGGAGCAAGAAGGGGAAGATGAAGAGTTGGCAAGTTTAAATGAACGGGAGGATGCTGATGAGGAACTGGTAAATCAAACTACAAATCGTTCAAAAAATTTCTTTGGCAAAAACCGATTCAAGTGGTCATCTGAAAGTTTTGTATCTCGCAGTCGAACACAGAAGCATAATATTGTTTTACGTTTACCAACTTTACGAGGATCCGCTGGTCTATTGGGACAAGAAGCACAACCATCTGCTGTGTGGAGCTTGCTTATCCAAGATGATATGTTAAACATAATTTTAAATTGGACTAATCAGAAAATGAAGATACAAAGGGATAAGCTAAAAAATTCTTCTAGAGCAGAGCATCAAGATTTGGACATCGTTGAGTTACGAGCATTTATTGGACTGTTATTTTATACCGCAATATTTGTGTCAAATCACGAAAATTTATCACGAATATTTGCAACTGACGGCACTGGATGAGAAATATTTCGAAGCGTGATGAGTAAGCAGAGATTTGCATTTTTATTAGCGTGCTTACGCTTTGATAATTCTTTAGACCGAAATCTTAGAAAAAAAGAAGATCCTATAGCTCCAATATCTGAATTTTTTAAACAATTTATTAAAAATTGTCAGAATGCATATTCTTTGGGAGTTAACTGCTGCATTGATGAGATGTTGGTGTCTTTTCGGGGAAGATGCAGATTCAAGATGTACATGCCCAACAAGCCATGCAAATATGGCATTAAGATCGTATGCATGACAGATGCCCGTACCCAGTACTTTTTTAATGGATATATATATACTGGCAAAGATTCAGATGGATTTGGTTTGAAAGAAAATTTAAGAAAATTTGCAAAACCCACACAGTCCGTATTAAGACTAGTAAAGCCAATAGAAAGATCAAATCGAAACATAACCGCCGATAATTGGTTCACTTCCTTAGAGGTTGTCGAGCAGCTAGCGAATCGAGGGCTCACATATGTCGGAGCAGTTAAGAAAAATAAAAAAGAAATACCCCCGGAGTTCCTGCCAAAAAGGAGCAGAAAGATTGGTGAGGAGGGAACATTATTTGGTTTTACTAAAGAAATTACTTTGGTTTCGCATGTCCCAAAACGAAATAAAGCAGTTATTCTCGTATCGTCTATGCACCATTCCAAATCATTTGACGATAATACGAAACTGCCGGAGATTATCACTTACTATAATTCCACAAAAGGCGGAGTAGATGCGGTTGACGAAAAGTGCGCCAAACATTCTACAAGCCGCCGCACAAGACGATGGCCTATGGTGGTATTTTTCAGAATCATGGACATAAGTGCAATAAATGCTCACATTATCCATCAGAGTATTAGGAATAGTAAAGCAGTTCAAAAAACTGATTTCTTAAAAGAACTTGCCGATGAGCTAGTTAGGCCACATTTAGAAAGAAGATTAGCTAATCCAAGGATTCCTCGAGAGCTACGATCTACAATACGGAGGATTTTAAACATTCCTGAAGAACATCTAGGACAAGTCCCCATGGAGAAACTTGAAAAAAGAAAAACTTGCTACACTTGCCCTTCAAGAATAAAAAGAAAAACATTCCACTTGTGTAACACATGTACCAAGCCAATTTGTGGTGAATGTTCAACATATATCTGTATAAACTGCAGGTCTAATTTATAATTTTTTACCTAGTGTGATTTTTGTGAAAATTCTATTTTTTTTCCAATGTTTCTTATTTTTTTGTAAGTTTATACCTCTGTCTTAAGAAAAAGAAGGCTAGTTTGATTTTAGAATTATTAGTTTTTGTTTAATGGTTAATAATAAATAGAATGTTTAATTTTGTTAAAAAAGTAGTTGTTAACCAAGAAAATAAAATTTTGTCAAAAATATGCCCGGTTTTTAATTATATATATTTTATTTCCATCAAAAAATATTCCATTCATATTATTACAATAAAATAATATGAAAATATTTCAATTATATAATTTTTTATGGCAACTATATATTCCGGTCACCATGACCGCACCACACACGTACCGTCATTAAACTTGTACCACAGTAGTTAAGGGTTAATTCGAAAGTTGGTAGAAACTTTTTAAAAGTGTTTTTACCGTTTATGAACTAACCATAGGATAATTTGGTCAAACGTTGTGTAGAATAGTTCGTAGTCAATAATTCATAAGTCCTTAATTTAACAGTTACTATGGCAGAATTCACTTTTATTGCGTGCGCAGAATCGCATTTAATGTATGGACTGGCTTCTCGAAACTGTTTAGAAGCCAGAAGGCTTTATGCAGAGCATTTTGCAAACAGAGCATTGCCAGACAGACGAATGTTTGAGCGTATTGATCTCAGGTTACGAGAAACAGGTATGAATAAGTAAATGTAATTTTCCATGTATACAAAACAAAATTTAGTGCCAAAAACGGTGGAGAAGGTCCAGTACGAAGCGTACGTACTGTGGCAGTTGAACAAGACTCGTTAAATGCAGTTGATAATGAACCATCATCGAGTTAACGAAAATTATCGAGAGAACATAACGTCTCGAAATCAGTTGTTCATCGCGTCTTTAAAGAACAGCTTTTATATCCTTTTCACATGAAAAAAGTACACAGTCGCTGATTATCCTGCACGAATTGAGTATAGCCAGTGGTTTCTGCGACAACAACAAGCAGACAATACATTTATTAGTAATGTTCTTTTTACGGACGAATCTGGTTTCACCAGAGATGGATTCATTAATTCTCACAATATGCATTTATGGGATGATGTCAATCCACATGGCATTATCCAAACTAGGAACCAGCATAGATTCATGGTTAATGTTTGGGCAATCATTTGATAGGACCGTACTTTATTGACGGTACTTTGACCGGTCAGAGATATTTGGAGTTTTTGCAAAATGAGTTATGGAACCTGTTTGATGATGTGCCTCTACAAACTCGTAGGAGTTTATGGTTCATGTATGATGGGGCCACTCCTCATTTCAGTTTAGATTTACGCCAGCATTTACACTCAAGGTTTCGTAATAGATGGATTGGTCGTGGAGGCCCTTTTCAATGGCCTCCGCGATCAGGAGACGTTAATCCTATACATTTCTTTCTCTGGGGTTATCTCAAAAGTAAGGTATACGCAACACCTGTGCAAACAAGGCAAGATTTAATAGACAGAATTATGTTACACTGCAATGTTATTAGAAATAATATGAGATTGCTCTTTCAAGTGCAAAGAAACAACCTTCGTAGACTTAGAATGTGCGTGGAAGTGGGAGGAGCTGATATTGAACACTTATTACAATAACGTTAGTTTTTGTTGTTGTTTAGGAATTAGTTTTTGTCAAATGTTTTTGAACTTATCTTTTTAGAGGTTTTCTTAATGGCTTAATAATGTTGTGCTCGTAATTTTGATTAAACGCAACTAATTACGTTGTTTCCGTTCCTATTTGATTCCCATTAAATGAGTTCTTAATGTTTCAATCATATTCTATCATCAAATTATTTTTTTGTAGTACTGTAGGCAAATCTTGTACATCGTATTAATAAGTTAGTTAGGTTAATTGGTAGTTAGTGCATTAATAAAACGGTAAATATTAGCCAAACGGCTTATTTTATCGAATTCCAACAAGAGTACCTTTTCGTTAGCGTAATGTGTGAGGAAGTCAATTTCGATATATACATACAGGGTGTGCCATCCCTGCAAAAGTTTTGGATCACTAGCCATTGCGGGTAGTCCGTCCCTGGCTTCAAGACACAACTGTAAATCTGTTTACCTTTCCAAAATAAACGTACACGTACATTATAGCTTTGCCGTAAATTTTATAAAGATCAAATAACTAGTACAAAAAATAAAAATTAAAACCCAATTCAAAATTAAAACTTTGGGGGCCTATAACTCGAAAACGAGGGCCTGCATAAAAAAAGTTTATATGAAGTAATAACATTATTTTGGCTCAGATTATACGCTCCTGACTTTTTTCCCATTAGTCCCGGGACACCCTGTATAAGTGACCAATTTCATGATTGGATATTGTTCAAGGCCTCTATATGGATGAATCTTATTAATTTTCATCTCACTAGAGCCAGTACAACGGGTGTTATGGTACTTGAAGTACCACATTTATGGAGAAATTTCGGGTTGCCTCCGTAGTAAAATACAAGTGAACAATTTTATAATTGGATATTGTTAAGGGTGTCTCACAGATCAACTCTATTGATATTCAGCTCACCAGAGTCAATACAACGTGTCCTATAAATCCGATAATGTTTAAAGACATTTCGATTCGTTAGCACGAAGTATATACAAGTGACCAATTTTATGATAGGATATCGTTCAGGGCGAGTTACATATGCGGAAAAGTTAGTTTTAATCTTTAAAACCGTTTATTTCTTTTTAATACTCTCTTCTAGTGTAGAAAGCTAAACGGACATCTACAACTCGTATAACAGATTGATATTGGAATCAAGCATCTACGTCTCTTGTGCAAACATTTTATCCAACGTTCGCGTCCGAATTTTAGTGAAACAAGCTTGACAAGTTCCATTTAATTAGAATATACTTTGGTTAATAGTGTTGGTAATTAGCAATATGTTGACTGATGACATAGGAGTGATGCCCTCGGGAAATAACCTTAACAGAGTAAATCATTATTCTTGACCTAGTACAACTTGATAAATATTTTTAACTCGTTTAATAGATTGATATTGGAATCAACCATAAATGTATCTCTGCGGATAAGAATAAAATATCTATACATAATTCATTCAACAATGGAATAATTAAATTTTTAATCTTCTCGAGGAAGCTGGAAGATAAAGGACAAAATAATTTTTTCTCATAAAATAAGTACAGCGCAACAAAACTTTTCCAGTCCAATTTGGCTTAATCTCTTCGTTTTCACTAATTAACACGATACCAATTAACTTTAAAAATTCTTGAGCTTTTTGCGTCTATATTTTCATTAGAATTACTTCATTTGTCGTGTCTAATAGGATTATGAATTTCAGTTGGGAATTGTAGGGTTGAGCATTCAAGATAATCAGGAAGTTGCAAAGATTAACTTAAAATGCTAGTTAAATTGAAATTTTTTACAATGGCTGTTACTCCGTGCAATTTTTTTTAAAATGAATAAGCAACGTGAAAAATTGGGATAATTTCCTTTAAAATATACCAGTTTGTAGTAAAATTGGGCAATTATCTATTTTTGGCAAAATTTTGTTTGATTTGCCTTATTTTCACAAATTTTCCGACAATTCTGGCACATTTCATTTAGAATTATAGAACTGAACCTATATCATCAGACCTGGTAATTTTCTTCTCATCATCAACTATCAATTAAAGTTAGGAATTGTGAATAAATAATCCCTTTCATCATTTCTTTGAGATGCGAGTAGTATAAATTAAATAAATGTCATTACCATCAGACAGATTAGTAGCCGATTTTTTGTTTCCAGGAAAATAACCGTCATCTTCATGAAGATACCAAACAATTTTTGCACATTAACAATATCTGTTACCATACTTATTACCTCAAAAAATAGAACAACTTACACTTAATTTGGAAAAATCGGATAAGACCATTGTTTTTTTTTTGAATTATTATATATATTACGTATTCTAAGGTAAAAACACAAATTATGGGAACCTTAAGAAGCTTGTCGAACTGACGCTAAATAAATCAATCTGTGAGAAATACATTAGTTGAAGTGAAACACATATTTTTCAAATTTCAACAAACAATTAATTATAAGAGAAAAAGTAAAATTCATACTATGTTCTCAATATTGGCACCCTAAAATGTGTTGAAGTTCTAATCTATGGCACTTTATATAACCTATTGTAATGTTTTTGTTATTTATTTAAACACTAAACGGGTGGGATAAATTTTAAACACACGTTATGGTTACTTACTAATTTATTTAAACACTAACTCACTAACACTTAATTTATATGTACTTAACTAATCACTTAAATTTAATTTATATGCACACAAACTTAATTATTGATTTATATCAACACTATTATATTTACTGTTCATTTATCAAGATCACTTTATCAACTGCCCTGGTCCGCTGATCGGTCCTTTTTATATACTAGTTCCTTTTTTACTAGAGAATTCTGGACTGCGGTTTACACAAAACAAATGCCTTTCGCAATATTTCTCGATTGCCGGCTCAATCCTTAAAAGACCTTCCGAGAACATGTCTATAAAAACTGTCACAATAAATCCCAATAGACCTTAGAATTCGGTGCGCTCGCCATTTTTTTAACTCCGTTAACATAAGGTTATAGGACCGTACTTAGTATCTGCTTCGGTGTGCGAATTCGTAACCCTATTATAGCCATTGGTGAAATAGATGAAGTAAATAATAAACAAAAGTACCGGTATTAAATTTTTATTTAAGGCAAAGAGCATAATTTGGAGACGAGATTTGAAATAAATCGAGTGGAGAGATAGGGTAATTCGAGGATAGATGGCCCAGCTTGTGAAATTCCATTTTAATATTTTTATGCGTCGAATTAGAATTGCCGTTTCTTTTCAAGAATAAACTTTGGATAAGTCATTTAGTAGATATATGGTTCTATCCCTTTGCTGGTCAGTTCGTCGAGAATTTCTTGCCACGGTGCCGAGTTAAAGGCGTTTTGAACGTCGATCGTTATAAGTACACAAAGTCTTCTACAATGTCTTTGGCATGCTTCGTCTGCAATTTTCTGTATCATTTTTAGTGCATCGATTGTTGATCTTTGCTCTCTAAATCCATATTGTTCTCCCCATCTGTCTATTTAGGATTTAGGCCTTGTGAGCATCAGATCTTCCATTAGTTTAACCAACACGTTGAGTAGACATATAGGTCTGTAACTATTACTATTTTCGCCTGTCTAAGCTTTTTAAATTAACACCAGTCTTGCTAAATTTAGTTCTTTGGGGAACTCGCCTTTCGTTAGTGCCTCGTATAGTACCAGCAAGCATCTTTTCTGGGTGGCTCCTTACTATGGCCTTTATCACTTCGGCAGGGATGCTGTTTGGACCCGATGCTCTTTCAGTCGTTCCGTTGCTTGTAGTAATTCCTCTATTCTGTATCTTGTTATTTCCGCTGTATTTACTGGCAATTATTCCCATTCTCTCGACTGATGATCCGGGAAAAGATATTGCCCCAAATATCTGCGTCGATTTAATCAATACCTTTTTTCCAACTGCCTGTTTTGCGACTAATATAGCTTTCTTAAGTTCGGATCTACTTAGCCTGTACTGATCTCCTTCCATTTTTAGCTTACCTCTCTAGTCCACCAGTCCACCAATCTACTAGTCTAATTCTGTTGAAGTAGGAGGTTTATTATTGTTTGGGGAAAAATATTTTTTTAGACTTGCACTTCAAGTGATTTACAATTTGTTTGATTGACACGCTCAATGCCAATAACATTGGTTTTTATCCTTTTCCTTTCATTCTTCACATTGGAAGCTTATTTCGCAAGTTCTTCTTTTCTCTTCGAGTTCAAAGTTTCCCTTTCCTTCTATTTATCTCCTTTGTAGTACTGTTGCCACTGAGAAGATGTAGCTACTTAAGGAACTTTTTTTGGTTATCCTTTAAGAGTTTCATTTTGATAATCCGGCCAAAATAGAGATTTTTTGCGTCTTCTTCTTATCACGCCGTATCCTGCCGAAGGTTGGCGATCCAAATGGCAATTGTTGCTCTGGAGACTGCAGCACGAAAGATTTCTGCAGACGAGCGATCGAACCATCTCCTTAAATCCTTTAGCCATGATTTCTGGCGTCTTCCTACTGATCTTTTCCCGTGCACTTTGCCCTCTATTATGAGGCGTAGTATTTCGTATTTATCACCTCTCATCACATGATCCAGGTATTGCATTTTTCTTTCCTTGATGGTGTTCGGTAGTTCCTTTTGTTTGTGCATGCGACGGAGTACTTCATCGTTGGTGATCCTTTGTACCCATGAAATTCGCAGCGCCCGTCTATACACATACATTTCGAAGGCTTCTATTTTCTTTTCGGTCTGTGAATTTATTGTCCGCTTTCACATCCATAGAGTAGTACAGAGAACACGTAGCATCTGATCATCCGAATTCTGAGTTGCAAGCCGAGGTCCAATCTTGCAAAAAATGATTTCATACTCACAAAGATTTTTCTCGATTGTTCAATCCTTGAAAGTATTTCCCTTTTCGGGTCACACTGACTATTGATGTTAGCTCCCAAATATTTTATTGAGGTCACGTGTTCGATTGTTTGTCCCTTGACCCGCAGGTGTGCATTTATTGGAGTCTTAGAAAATATTAATAGTTTGGTCTTGGAGATATTCAGATGCAATCCAAACATCTCTCTATAGTGAACTACGGAATCCATGATGCTTTGCAATTCCTGCATATCGCTGGCCAATATAACCGTATTATCGGCGTACCTTATACTATTTATTCGGGTTCCATTGATCTTGATTTTTTGTGTAAGTGAAGATAATATTTTTACAAGACAAGATGAATCGTATTGATGCTAAATGGATTTTATTAAACGTTTTTGGTTCTGGCGTTATGATTTCGCTCTGTTCAATAGATTTGTCCACATTTCTTCGAGCTACTGACAAACCATCTTCAATTGATTCTCAAGCTATATCCTCATTCATATCAAATACGTCTATTATTTTCTCTGCCGCAGCATATGGCATTTGAACATAGTTTATGTCGATAATGGACAAAATTATTGGAAGGGTCAGATTATTACTTTTCCGCCCAACCTATCTAATATGCGAGAAAAGTATTGGTTTACCCCAAAAAAAGTTGGAATTTTGAAAAAAATTTTTGAGTTATTTTCACGTTTTCCGTCAGCAACAACACGAAAAAATGGTTTTTAGAAAAAAAATCCTGTGTGTATGTCGTCGTCGTCATCGTCGTCGTCGTCGTTGTCGTCGGCCACTTTTTCTTACATGTCTTGTTAGCACGATACAGCCTCCGGAGTGCAATAATTCACCAATTTTATGATTGAATATTGTTAAGGACATGTCACAGATGAACCCTATTGATTTTCAGCTCACCAGAGCCAGTACAACGGGTGCTATGGTACTTGAAGTACTACATTTTGTTGAGAAATTTCAGCTTGTTAGCACGATACAGCCTCCGGAGTTCAACAAGTCACCAATTTTATGATTGAATATTATTCAGGACATCTCACTGATGAACCCTATTGAATTTTCAGCTCACCAGAGCCAATAAAACAGGTGCTACAGTACTTGAAGTACGATATTTTTGTCATTTTTGGAGAAGTTTCAGTGTGTTAGCACGATACAGCCTCCGGAGTAAATACAAGTGACTAATTTTATGATTGGATAATATCCAGAGCGTCTCAAAGATGAACCCTATTGATAATCAGCTCACTAAAGCCAGTACAACGGGTGCTATGGTACATGACGTACCAAATTTTTGTCATTTTAGGAGAATTTTCAGTTTGTTAGCACAATACAGCCTCCAGATAGTATACGATTGATCAATTTTATGATTGAATATTGTTCAAGGTGTCTTAAGGATGTACTCTATTGATTTTCAGCTGACTATAGCAAGTACAGCGGGTCCTATAAATCCAGATATACTGCATTTTTTGTTACTTTTGGAGAAATTTTGGTTTGTTTATACGATACATCCCCGGAAGTATATACAAGTGACAATTTTATGATAGAACGTTAGTCAGGGAATCTCATAGATGCGGAAAAGTTAGTTTTAATCTTTAAAACCATTTATCTTTATTAATGAAATTAGTAATATCAATATAATCAATGCCATTTTCGATAGTCATAAATTCTGAATCATCCGCAATATCCGATATATTAACACTAAGCATATTATCTGGAACTTATGATCCTACATCAATACTCTGAAACTATATAAATATTGCTTACTACGAATAGCTTATATAACAATGGCAAGCATTTGATCCCAATAATTTTATAAACATGTAACTGTATTCATTATCTTCGGATCGCAATTCTAGTTGAGTCATGATTTAATTTGGACTAATCAGAACGGATTCCTCGGTCAGAGGCTCTAATCTATAGTGCAGCTCTGAGTAGAGTATTACATAGAGATATATCTAACTCAATTTGATAAACGAATGTTTCAAGAAAATTAGCAATGGAGGGTTATTTTATGAACCATGTGACGAAATATCAATGTAATTTGAGATACATGTGTATTGATGAGATATGGAAATCATTACTTGACTGAAATAAATTATATTATTGAGAAAATTATCGTATAATTAAAATTGAGCATATTCGTACGATTTCATTTAGAAATATTTCGAGAATATTACAATGAAAAGTATAAAGTACCATTCGTAATTTACATAAATTTATTTTCTGTCATGTCTCTCCATCCGCGATTTTTTTACAATTTTTATATATTTCTCGACGCCTCATAAATGGCAGAAACATGGCAATTTGAATTTCTCATTTCTTATCTGACAGTTTAACATCATTTCTTAGATGAAACAACGTAGGTTTTTGCAAGTGTCTGGAACGGCCGAGAAACAAAGGCGAAAGAAAAATTTGAATAATTTATCTTACGGATAAAAACTATTAGAAGAATAGATAATTTTTTGACTAGGTATTTGTTGAAATAACGTCTGGAGATACTTTCATGTGACGAAAAAAGTCGAATTTCCAATTCTAAACTGTTTGATTATACTAATTTTTTCTCACAATTGAATTTGAGACGTATCAATATTAGGATTATAGCTGAATCTTTTTTACCGTAGACTTGATTGTTAAACATTTTTCTGGAATTAAGTAGTGGAATTTATCCAAGTACTGATCAAAAACAATAGTTACCACATTGGTGAATTTTAATGAATATTTATTCAATTAATTTATATTTTGAAGGCTATAGGAACAAAAGTTTCTAATATATAAATGTCTTGAAACGCGTTTGAAGTAATAGAAGTAATGAAAAAAGTTACGAATTATCAACAGTACAGTTCAACATTATTTTGGAATCCATATTTATAGAGAGTGGAATAAGGACTGGAAGGATAATCTATAACAACAAATTACTGTTTTAAAGGAAACTAACGGTTTCTAGATAATTCCACAATGTATTGATAAAATGTTAAACATTCTAAGCAATTTGACAATTGTTTCGAAACTAAATATCATAATCAGAATGACAAAAGCTACATTTCATTTGATGCCTACCTGATTTCTACTAATTATTTTTGGCTAAACCAAGAAGTGACCTACCTGGTGATTGATTGACTTGATATATAATAATAAAAAAAAGAAGAAGATATGTAGTACTTCTGGTTCAGTGTTAGGTGTCAATGAATGTTTGATGTCAAGTAGATGTTTTGACTAGTGTAACTTATCTGGTTGTTTTAATCTGTATGCTCGTAAGTGTTCACTGTATCTGATTTCAAAATTTTTAAGAGTTTGACCCAAATATACGGCATTAAATTCTGGACATTTAAGTTTATATATACCAAACTTCTTCTCTGAAGATATTTTTGTTTTTACATTTAACAATTTTGTACTCACATTACTTTATGTTATAGATGAAATTGTTGTATTTGTTGCTAAATATAATATCTTTAAAATATTTGATGTTGCTATTTGTTTGATTATTTTAATTAAATAATTAATTAACTAAATTCATTCATGCTACTAATTTATGTGACATAGGATGATTGGAACTACAGGGTGTCTCAGTGGGTATTTCAGTTATTATATGCGCCCTGTACCGACCTTGTGTAAGCTAAGCAGCGCATGTCACGGCGATTAGGGATCAGACGAATGCGGGTTTTAGTCACCATGGAGCAGTGGTCAGGTGCGCATCGTGCTTTCATGCTGGAGCATATTTTAAAGCGAACGAGTCCTATACCCTAGCTCGACGGAGGTTTTGTGCCCACTTCAACATTCGGCGCATAGCAGATGCCCCTTCAGCTAATCTTGTTAAATTGTGGGTGCAACGATTTCGAGAAACAGGAAGTGCGACAAATAAACCTTGGTAGCCAGAAAACTGTAAGACCACCAAACAATATTGTAAAAGTACGCCGGGCAGTGACTCAAGAGCCGAGGCGTTCCATTCGGAAACACGCGCAAGCTATAAATCTCTCACGTGCCAGTTTACACCGTATTTTAAAGAAAGATTTAAAATTTCATCCATATAAAATTCAAATTACGCAATATTTAAAAGGAACAGACTAGGGTCGCCGAAAGCAGTTTGCGGAAACCATGATGAACAATTTCTGGAATGCCGATGGCATAGAGGCGGTGATGTTTAGTGACGAGGCACACTTTCATTTAATTGGGTATGTAAACAAACATAATGCTCGTCACTGGTCCGAAAACAACCCCAAGAAAAAACATCAGAAACAACTGCATTCCAAAAAGGTGACAGTATGGTATGCCATGACAGCTGAAGGAATTATTGGACCCTATTTTTTTGAAGATAACCGCGGTCGGACTCTTACTGTTAAGTGCTCAGTGATACAGGACAATGATTCAAACTTACCTGCACCCAACTATTCGACGGTTGCCTGTTTATAATGATGGGATATGGTTTCTATAGGATGGTGCTTCGCCCCATACCGCAGCAATATCCATGCAGGCCGTTCGGGAGTTGTTTCCAGGCACGATCATTTCGCTGACAGGTGACATTCCTTTTCCGCCACGTTCACCGGATCTCACACCTCTGGATTTTTTTTGTGGGGATACCTGATAACCCAGATAGCACCGAAACTATTTTTTTTAAAAATTAATTTTTTTCGTGTTTTGCTATCAAAAATGATTAAAAATCACCAGAAAAATATAGAATTGATTTATTGACAATTTCACGTATGAAAAAGGCCAGTGGCAAAATACAGTACAATAATAAATACATATAAAGTAAATTCTTAAAGTAAAAGTAGAAATAGAATTATCAGAAAGGTCATTTTTTCTCTTTCCTTGGTGTGGTAATTAATAAAACAATTTTTAGGATCCGATGCTAATTCACATTTGTTACAAAAAAAGTTACACTTTTTGTGACATATTGCGCATCTAGTGTACTTTTCTTTATATTGGATTTGGTAATCTATTATATCATATCGAGAGTGGTCATGTAAAGTTTTAGATTGCCTACTTGGGCCTATTTTAGTTGTTTTTTTTATATGTTTCCAATAACGCACACGCTATCGATTGTCTAAAACGCAACTGATCTTTTGTTCCGCCTCCAATTCGATACAATTGCCAGGAGTTCTGAACAGCCATATCCAAACAATGGCAAATTAGAGGAAATTACCATTTTTTCCACTTATTCCTGTTCTGTAAAGGCTAATATTTTGATCTGCCCTGTCGACACTGCCCATACATTCATTATATTCTTTTATAATGGCAGGTTGATTAACCATTATATGCTTCTTTTCTTTTTGGGAAAATCGTTTCACTTGATTTAGAGGAATAACTTGTAAGTTGTTTGAAGCAATACTAACGATATTATTGTCAAGCCATTTGCATACGACGCTAATGGCTGTCTTGCAGAAAGCGTATTTAAATGTTCCTCTCTCAGTTTTTTTCAATGCTACAGCTTGAGGTAACGGACACGCTTTTCCTAACCTGTTTTCTCGAATTGTCCCGGTAGCTTTGAAATTCATAGATCATAATTTCTCAAGTAGTTGAAAACCAGTGAAAAAATTATCAAAATATAAGTTAAAATAGAGCTGTGGATATTTTTGGCACAAGAGCTCTGCAAACTGAAGTACTACGCTTGCTCCAAGTCCATAATATTTGTCCTCTATCATAGTAGTAGAGCCCTGGTAGGGTTCAAACCATTTAATGTATCCTAATGTTGTAGTCGTAGTCCAAAATTGATAACCCCACCTAATAGGTTTGTTTTTGATAAATTGTTTTGAACCATGTCGTCCGTAGTATGGTACCATAGTTTCATCAATACTGTGAGCTGTTTTATAGGTAGTGAACGAAAATTAGATATATTTTTCAACCATATCAATAATTTACACCTAAATATTAAATTTACATTAGAAGTTGAAGAAAACAACTCAATCAAAATTCTTGATTTAAACGTTCAAAGAGTTAGTAATGTACTTGATTATTCAATTTACAGGAAATCAACACACACTGATGAGACTATTCCATATAGTTCCAACCATTCCATGTCACATAAATTAGCCGCATATAATTCTATGATACATAGGGCATTTTCAGTTCCCATGAATAAATGTAATTTTGATACAGAAATTGATACAATTAAACAAATAGCAACATCCAACGGTTATCCATAAAATATGATAAATAAATTAATTAATAAAAGAGAGGAAAAAGTAGCATTACAACTAATACTTTCTAAACAAACTAAAGAAATAAAAAATGATAAAACCCTCACATATGTAGGTAATATTTCTAATAATATTTCAAAGATAATATCTTTAGCAACAAATACTACAATTTCTTTTAAAACAGAAAGTATTGTTAGTACATAATTGTTAAATGTAAAAACAAAAATTTCCCCATCAATAAAGTTTGGTATATATGAACTTAAATGTCCAGAATGTAATGCCGGTTATGAGTCAAAGCCTTAGAAATTTTGAAATCCGATACAGTGAACACTTACAAGCATACAGATTAAAACAACCAGATAATTCCCACTGCGCAAAACATGTACTTGATACCAAACATTTATTGACACCTGGCATAGAACTAGAAGTACTACATATTTGTGATGAGAAACAAGAACTGGATTTCCTTGAAGAATTCGAAATTAGAAGTCACTTGAGAAATCCACAATATGAAGTCGTCAATGAACAGATAAATTTAGGGGGTTATCCACTTTTAAACTGTCTTCTTAAGTGATTGTACCAGATTTTTTATATCACTGCACAGTTATACTGATCTTAAATGGGAAAAAGGTATCCAGGATATCCTCATAGGGCTAATAATATCTAATCTTTAATATTTGTAATATCATATCTTCTTTTTTCTAGTAATATATATTAAATCAATCACAAGGTAGGTCTGTTCTTGGTCTAGCCAAAAATAATTATCAAACATCACATAGGCATCAAATGAAATGTAACTTCTGTCATTCTGACGATGATATCTAGTATCGAAACAATTGGCAAATTTCTTAGAATTTTTAACGTTTTATCAATATATTGTGAAGTTATCCAGAAACAGTTAGTTTCATTTAAAACAGAAATATGATTAGATTCTATAAACAAAGGGTCGTCACAGTAAATTTCATTATGACAACAAAATCCAGATTTTGGCATACGCAGATGAAGGGGAGCGCTTAACAAGATTAAAGAAGGAGTTGCTATGGATCTTTGCTGTATATGAATGAAAAGTAAAAGTGTACAGATTGCACATTAATGAGTTGAAATAACATGTATATGAAGATGGGACCAGAAGCGAATACTCATCAAACAATATAAAACAAAACCAAGCAAGGCAGAATACAGCATCGAAAAGGTTGAGGAAGTTGAATATCTGGGGTTCACAGTAACGACCCAGAGCAACAAGGTGAAGGAAGTGACAAGATGTTTGTGTAAAGGTCGAATTCCTAAGCGACGACTGGAGCGGATCTGGTCGCGGGGTCCTAGCAGCGCGGTTGTGACGAATGCAGTCGGTACAGCTGTGGCCGACAGGTACATTTCTAAAGAGCGGCTAGAGCAGCTAAGTCTTGGACGTCATGACAGATGCATCAGTGTTGGGCCTAACCTATTTGCTGCTACAAGAAGAGGAGGAAGAAAGGAAGAGACATTGTTGGCCAAGTTAAAAAAGAATGAAAAGTCACATCAATTGTATCTTTCAAAATGTGAAGAGAGGTTTAAAAAACTGTTAATTAATATGCATCTGCTACAGGACGATTCAATGTTCAGGAAGTTTTTTCGTTTAAATAGAGTCCAGTTTGATTACATATTATCGTGCATCGAAAATGAATTGAAGAGAAAATCATGTAACAAAGTCAAACAGCCTATTATCCCTGCGGAAAAACTGGGATTGACGCGAAGGTAAGATTGAAATGAACCAACTTTTCAAAGAACAAATTTTTTATTAGAAAATTATCAAATCTAGAACGTTATAACGGGAAGCTAATAGAACAGGAGGTTAATTAGTATTAATTGATTAATGCTGGTCTTTAAATGTCATACCAGCCGTGCTGGTCAATAAAGTGAAGTCGGAATCATTATCTAAAACGTACCGAGAATGCACTGACAAGGACGAGTTGCGAGAAACGGAAGGTTTGCTATCGTACTGTGTACACAGTGATTGAAGTGCTGTGGAGTCACGAGAAGCGGACGAGGACGAGGTCTCATGTTAAACAGTGTGCGCTTGATTTAATTGGTTAACAATTTTACAAATTTCCATCCTCGCCCTAATTTGATTTGCTGGGGAAAATATTCTAACTGTCACTGCCATACTTTGAAAAAACGTACCAATGGGATGATATTCTTTTGGCTGTTTTGTTCGCTTGTTGAAAATATTCGAAATTAGTTTTAAACTCTTCAAGAATGCTTTCTCCTGATAACTTTGTGTTAAGTTTTCTTTTTTTGGGTTCCTTTGGCACACCACCGTAGTCGTCCTGCACCTGTTCTTCGTCCAAATCATTGTCAATGTCCTCTGGATCACGAATTTCAGGATCGTTACGTCCTACGGCCAGTTCAACATTATCAGTGCTTCCTTATGTCGTAATTGCCGACGAAGCATTTAATGAAACCTTACATAAGACCAGAAGCACGTACTAATAAGAAAAAAATCCCAATGGCACAAGACCAATTGGACGGCTTATTTCAGTAAAGTTTTTGCATCAGATTCAAAACAAAAAAAAAACAAAATTTAAATTTCCCTAAATAAATGTTTTCATGTACGTTTTAGAAAAAAGTGTTTCATGCAAAAGTTGTAGAACGTGTTAAGTTCTAAAAAAAATCTCAGTAACTTTTTTGCGTTAGATTAAAAACATAAGAAATACGATTTTTTTTTCAATTTTGACAGGCCGCCATTTTGTTTCTACTGAGCCGATTTGGTCCGTTAACGAACTCGTCCAAGATTTTGGCCGAACCAATTTTTGTAGCGAGTTTGGTTCCGATCCGTCGAAAAATACGCCCTCTATCGTGCTTACAAATTCCGTTATAACACACACATATATATATATATATATATATATATATATATATATATATATATATATATATATAAATTTACTCTCTACAATAGTCCTATTTCATTCTGAAATAAGCCTAAAAGCTGTTTTCAACTACAGACTGTCTCGTGCAAGAAGAGTAACAGAAAACTCCTTAGCATTACTTTCTCAAGTTTTTCGTGTTTTTATATCCCAATTGCGGTCAACCCCGAAGTTACAGACAATTTAATTATGACTGCCTGTTGTCTTCACGCGTGCTACGTGATGCGTATCTTGTAGAAAATTGCCATTGTTATTTTGAGATAAGCAACACAAAACCATTCCCATCGCAAAACTTGATTCCCTTGCGTGCTGGAGTCGATTTTGGGAACCTTGAAGGTTTCGACAAAAGGGACCTTTTTTAAGAAGATATTAAGATGCGGTTTACGCAGGCTTATTGGTTGGTCATTTGTCTATTTTCTAGTCTAAAAAAAGTCATATCATCGTATTTACATTTTTTGAGAAAAACCAATATTTTTGTTATAATCTCGAATAACGTCCTCTATCGGCGGTCGTGTGGGTCACAACTGCCATTATTACGAGAAACCTAAAAGCCCAAGGAATGTTGTTTTCAATGATACCAAATTTTTCCAAATCCATTGAGCCGTTTCTAAGTTACAGGCATTTATTTAAAGCAACATTCAAATACTTCTCATCACTTTATTTTCAAAGATAGAGAAAAGTTGTTTCAACAAAAAATATTCGACTTTAAGTTAACATTAAAACGCAAATACTTTTTTGTTACATTCATTGATGAAAATCGCGAGAAACGTAACTTTATGTAATTCAAGATGGTGGAAACGCCCACTAGCAGCTATCTTGGAAAATTAAAAATAATTTCCAGTATTTTCCCTTGCCCACTTTACCAGTAGAATTTTTTACCGTAACTCTCGACCATCATTAGATACAGCCGCTTACTTCGCTTATTTGCCCACACGGTACATTACGAATCCATCTGATGGACATTTGTATCGCAGATCCTCCTGTTAATAGTTCAATCAAATCAAGATCAACATTCGAATAAGAATTGTAATGTTTTTTGTTATTTATTTAAACAATAACCGGGTGGGATAAATTTCAAACACTCGGTATGGCTACTTACTAATTTATTTAAACACTAAACTAATCACTAATAGTTAATTTATATATACAGTATATTCACTTAAACTAATTTATATAAACACTAATTCACTTATTTATTTGTTTATCTCACGATGTCAAATTATAAACTAACTCTTCCGCTGATCGGTCCTTATTTATATTAAAGCCATTTTTACTAGTAAATTCCAGGCTGCGGCTTATACACACAAATAATTTTTCTGCCCTTTTCTAGATAATTTTGGTCACAAAAACCAGTTCTAGATAAAATAGTCTCAATCGTAAACAGTTTTTTATAACTGGTTATCCGCCATAATTTTAACTATTATACCTGGCTTAGACAGGGTCGGTTTTAGGGACTATACCAGTGTGCTGTTTCGTAACAGAATGTTGATGTAGAAACGAGAATATACGATGTGTAGCCTGAAAGATTTCTGATGTTGAATTGAAATGTGAATTTTCTACCCGAAATTTTGATTGTTTCCAGAAAGTGGTGTGCATACAAATTATGAGTGATTGAAATTTCCATTTATGGATATTATAATTTCTATGATTTTTTTATAATACCTCCTGAATTTGAAGTTTTTGAGTGTGTTATTTGTTTAATTATAGATAAACATATCTTAGTTCTAAGTACATGGTTAGCGATTCTAGTGATGAGTATTGTTTCTTGATGCTGACATTCCGTTTGTTATATATACAGAAACAATAATATTGCTTCGCACAAAGCGTTCAAATTGCCCATTTTAGTAGTATGATAATCCATTTATATGGCAATGAATGTTTTAAATGTTGGATTATTTCGCAATCCCACAAACAATATTTTGAGAAGAAATTTTGAACCAATTTCTCCATTTTCTTTTTCAGAGTGGATAACCTCGCTCAGACAAATTGGAAAAACTCTAACAGATCTATCAATTTGATTCATTACAAGAAATCCTTATATGTGGTTCATTATCATTTTAAGTTGTAACATAATTTAAAAATCTATGACGTTCTTATCCATCCGAGTTTGAATAACTTAGCTAATAACCTCTGAAATATTTATTCACCTTTTTCCTTATATACTTACTTCTGAAGCATGTAATTTTATATAGTAAATAATTATTTTGATTTTCAGAAGGAATCTGGTATCAGAGGAGACCAAGCTCGAGCAAATGGGTGAGTTTTTATAATACCATTTACATAAATTATAACACGGAACATACTTAGACTATGGTCTTTTAGATGATATGATATGCTCTTTACGCATTGTACTTTTGAGGAATATGATTAAAAATTCATTGACAGCTAAATGCAAGATTTCTATTGGCTGAATATTTTACACTTTATTTTGTGGTATACCTTTTGCCATAACATTTGACAATTAATGTAAACATACCAAGCAACCTCTAACATAACATAAAGCGTGTTTCAGAAGAAAGGGGAACATACTTTATTTCGTGTAGGTTACAATAAACACTTTATGACTTAATACAATGATCAATTTACTGAAAAGCTTTTAACTCGTGCGAAGCAGTAGATACGTTTTCTTCCGCTATAATGTGCGAGGTTGCTATCTGGAAATGAGAAAAGTATTTCACAGATAACCTTGAAACAGAAACTGAGATACATGGACGTCTTCCGCTAACATTGTCATTGGTTTATCAAGCTTCAATTTTGCGTTATTCTTACTTCAGCCGTCAATTGAATTACAAGTTAACAACGCCAACGGTAAAGTTCTTTATGCCTAACTGAGTGTAGCGTGTGAAACTTTGATACAGAAGAAAGCCAATGCTTCCTGGGAGAGAAGTAAACAGCTACAAAGTTCTAGTCTGGGTAAAGTGGTAGTTTTAATAGGTGCTATACGGCTTTTAGAAGCACTAAGCGGCAACTTACTGTGTTATCTGAGTAAATGACTCGAAAATATATACAAGTACCATACGCACACAACCCATGAATTTCAATAGTGTATCTATTGAAATTCATGGGTTGTGTGCGTATGGTACTTGTATATATTTTCGAGTCATTTACTTAGATAACACAGTAAGTTGCCGCTTAGTGCTTCTAAAAGGGATTTTTTAACAGATGAGGAATTTTTAAATTTTTCGAAGCATGGATTTTATTATAAAAGTTTGTTCTTTCATGGAAGAGTTCTGGCGAGAGATCATCGTCCCAATGTAGCTTGTTCGTCCAAACCTTCTGCATCATCATTTTTGCCAATACAATGACTGGACCTATAAATCCTACGGGATCATACATTTTCTGCGATTTTTGTCAATACTTCTCTTTTAGTAATACTATTGTAATGTTTTTATTATTTATTTAAAACGTAAACGGGTGGGATAAATTTTAAACACACGGTATGGCTACTTATTAATTTATTTAAACACTAACTCACTAACACTTCATTTATATATACTTAACTTATCACTTAAATTTAATTTCTATGCACACAAACTTGATTATTAATTTATATTAGCACCTTACTCTCCGGTGTATTTTTGTTTATTTCTCGAGATCACTTTATCAACTAACTCTCCGCTGATCGGTCCTTTATTTATATTAATTCCTTTTTTACTCGAAAATTCCGGACTGCGGCTTACTCGAAAACAAATGGTTTTCTGGAATTTTCTGGGTAAGGCTGGTCACAAAAACAATGTTTAGATAAGTTAGTCGTAAACAGTTATAAAAAAAACCTGCGTATCCGCCATAATTTTAACTTTTATACCTGGCTTAGACAGAGTCGGATTTAGGGACTATACCCGTGTGCTGTTTCGTAACACTATTTAAATGAGGTAGATTAGGAATAAAATTTTTAAAAACAATCAGTATCTGCGTTCCAAATAATTCCTAGAACTGTATTAAGGGTACCATTAGGAGAAACGTACTGAGCATGCTGGGATAAGTGACATACTCTATTTTAAAATTCCCGAGAATTCGAATTCCATTTATTGAGGGGAGAATTAGCTGAGTGTAACAAAGTTGTTAATTGATTATACAAAATGTTTAAATCTTCAACAGATTGAATACTCGAGTAACTAGGATTGGTGAAGTGTTTATGCCATAACTAACCGTCAGCAATTCAATGCATTGTAGGGGTCCTTTAGAAAAGTTTCTCCATCGAATATTTTGCAAGAATGTGAGGGGTTTATTCTAATTTGCCTATACATTTTTTGAATATCACATGCTAAAGCGTATTGAAAACCTTTAAATCTACAGAGAATGTCAAACAGTTCTGGCTGTACTGTATATCTTTTATGCATAGTGTGATTTAAAGAAATACCACTAGATATCTCTCCACTACCATTAAATACTACTCTCAATTTACTTGTGGACTGATCATTGCTAATTACAGGAGGATGACATGAGAATTATTTATTTTCTGACCTTCCATTTTTTATGTTGAGGGGAATTATCTGAGCATGTCCTATCGATATGTATTCATCAATAAATGCCTTATATTGTGAGAATGGGTCAGAATTTCTAAAAAATTTCTTTCCTTAAGATAAAAATTATTTTTCTGTTGAATAATAAGAAGTTCCTAATTTGAGATGTTTTCATATGGAGATTTACTTCAAATTGTCCAGAATTTAGTATGATTGTCGTAGCTAAAAATTCATTTTCGACCATTTCATCTTCTGAAAATAGTTTTTTATGATTACTCGAGAGATTTTCAATATTCCAGAATTTTTCAATTTTTTCTTTATGTGAAAAAACATAAATCTGCAGAGAATTGTCTAGTAGGTTTTTCAACATATTTACAAACTCAAGGTATGGGAGCACCAATAACATATCCTATTTTTGTGTTCATTATAGTTGAGAATGTATGCTGTTAAGTGATTATTTCATCACATACAAGAGAATAGTAAACATCTGCGCCAAGTAAAATATCAATGTCAGATGGTACGTTGTATTGCTTGCTATATAGATATATGGCAATTTTGTTGTTATTTGTCTAAACACTGTACAAGTTATATCCAAATTGAAAGCTTTATTTACATGTGAGTGTGTGTTAATAAAGATGGTTTCATTTTATGACTATTCATCGATTCTGTAGGATAATAAGAAAAACAGATTTTCTACTATGAAGACGTTTGGGATTTATTTGAATCCTTCATCAAGGGTAGTAATTTTTCGTGTTGAGCACAAATGTTTTCATAATTTCTCGTCTATTTTGAATTTAACAAGGAAATGAACAATAATTTGTTCTCCACAGAAAAAATCTCGCTAGCCTTGATAAACGATTCAAATAAATCCGAAACGTCGGCATAGTGGAAAATCTGTTTTCTTTTTATCCTACAGAACTGATCAATACTCATAAAATAAATAATACATACGGATACTATCACAGAAGTTGCAGAGATGGTTTTGGTTGAAGTTGTAGTGGTACCAGTGGCGTACTGACATAGTAGGGGCCTGGGGCGGCTATAGATGAAGGGTCCCTATATATATATATATATATATATATATATATATATATATATATATATATATATATATATATATATATATATATATATAGCAGAACGATCCCTACCAGGCTATACAGCTCTATCTACAGTACCACCTTCATGTAGATGCCCCGCACAACGTCTGAGACTCTGTTATAAATGATAAGATGGCGCCACTCGAATCGCCTTACACCACACCGATAGTGATGTAACCTAGTCCTATACATAGTAGCATGGTGAAGGGTAGAAGCGAACACGGATTACGTATTATTATATACTTTAAATAGTTCATGTTATTTTAATTTAGTAATATTTTTGTTTGTTGTTAAATAAAATTATTACTACACTGGCGCCCGGACGTGGAGCTCGAATTAAGAATTCCTGAATGCAAGTGAGAGTTTCGTGAATACTTCGACATTTTTTTGTCTTGTAGAATCGAAACTTGTCACATTTGACAGATTGGAATTTCGTTAGTCCAGCTTTTTCCAGTTATAACGACAGGAATATTCGCTGTTGACTTTATCCAATCCGATTTCACCAAACATCGCGTCGAAGTAAACGCATAGCTGCAAGCCAAACAACTTTGGCGATGTCTCCAGAGCAATTCCAACAGCTTCTACAAGCCGTAGCCGGCATAAGGACAGAACCAGATAATCGGAAGAAAGGGAGTTTGAGCAAATGCACGGCCCGATTCGACGGAACACGTTGTCATGAGACAGTCGACAATTTCCTAAACACCATAGCAGTCTATAAGGATATGGAACAAATCACAGACCAAGACGCAATCAAAGGCTTGCCACTACTACTTACTGACACTGCAGCTACTTGGTGGCAAGGCATAAAAGGAGAAGCAACAGACTGGAATAATGCTATTCGATTAATCCGTGCCGCTTTCTCTCCGGCAACTCCTGCATATCAAATTTTCCTAGATATCTTCAAGTCCCCTCAAGGAATCTAGGCACCTACTGACGAATTTATTTGTCAAAAACAAGCACTCCTTTCCAAACTTCCACAAGGAAGACATTCCGAAGAAACACAGATTGATCTAATCTACGGTCTTATGCACATTAGACTCAGGGAAAAATCCCAAGAGGAAATATCACTTCGTTTACTGACTTGCTGACAAAAGCTAGACAAGTTGAGCATCTAGAAATGGAACTCAAGGATACGTCTACTTTACGACGCAATGAATCAACCGATACGCTACCGGTAAAGAAAACCAAATTAAGATGCACGTTTTGTAATTTTAAAGGTCACAGCATACAAGAATGTCGTAAACGGCAGAAGCAAGACCAACCTAAAACGACTGCGACACATACGGAGCCTACACAATCAACCGCTACCAAAACCGACAAAGGTCACCTTCACTGCTACGGATGTGGCAGAGCTGGATACTTCCGCAGCAATTGTCCCAATTGCACTAATGTCGGCAAAGTTGTCGATGCCCAAGCTGTCCACTTCTATTCGATAAATACGCTTTTAAGATCTACACCTGAAGTCCCAACAGTTCCTGCAAGAATATGTGGTATTAAGGGCCAAGCACATATAGATACTGCGGCTAAAACAAGCGTAGCTGGCGTCACCCTCTACAAACTTTTAAAAGACAAGAATTGTGCATTCACCAAAACCACAGCCCGAGTCACGCTCGCTGATGGACTTCAAAAGCAAATAGAGTTACTGACAACATTTACTACTATAGAGTTAGGCGGTAGAACTCATAATATCAACTTTGTCGTGCTGCCTAACGCCGTGGACAACAGGACCTTATTAGGTATAGATTTCCTAGAAAAAGTTGGCATCGTGTTAGACTTAGGACAACGGTGCTGGTACTACGCAGACCGGCCTTTCGAGCGTTTTGAGTTTCAACCACAGTACCAAGGACTAATACAAAGACCACGGAATCGATCAGCAGAATCGAAGAAGCCGAAGAAATCTCTAAATATCGAAAGCGAACCAACTAAGGTACCAGATCCTAGAATACAACTTAACATCACGGACGTTGACGAGAATGATGACGTTTTATCTCCATTCTTAGAGTTTTTCACGTCACCCTTACGGGATGAGTTATGGGAAGCTCCAGACTCCAGATTTCCAAATGTTAAAGAAAACAAGCACACGAGTAATGCGTATGCACCGGAAGACATAGATGAAATTTTTCGTGACAGCCTACCTCTCACTTACTCGCCACAAAAGGAAACAGGCACCAAGCGAAAAATCCGTGAGTTATTTAGTTTCGATGTCTCCCTGCAACCAAACGAAGCCAGTAGCTATGCCATCGGTGCAGTTTTGGTCCAGGGGGAGGGAGCAACCGAACACCCTATTGAGTATGCGAGTCGCTTATTAACGAGTGCAGAGAGGAACTATATGACCACGGAGGAAGTAGCATCACCTGCCAATCCACCCCTAAGGAAGAAAGGATTACGAGGTAGACCCAAGAAACAACAACCTTAATCGTCCTGCTTGGTGTGCTAGCCTCTCATCGGGACGATCTCGAAGCTAGAGGGGGAGGTTATAGCAGAACGATCCCTACCAGGTTATACAGCTCTATCTACAGTACCACCCACATGTAGATGCCCCGCACAACGTCTGAGACTCTGTTATAAATGGTAAGATGGCGCCACTCGAATCGCCTTACACCACACCGATAGTGATGTAACCTAGTCCTATACATAGTAGCATGGTGAAGGGTAGAAGCGAACACGGATTACGTATTATTATATACTTTAAATAGTTCATGTTATTTTAATTTAGTAATATTTTTGTTTGTTGTTAAATAAAATTATTACTACAATATATATATATATATATATATATATATATATATTTAGTACTTTCGTGAACGTAGACGTAGTGTGTGTTGAATGTGTTTCAAATGTATCGTTATTGTACAATTTTGAACAAAAACAAGAGTGTACAAAACTAATTACCATAATGGAGCTTCATAATCTATGAAGAACACCTCACTTGTTTTATTCAATTAAGAACCAAAAATGCCCAAGAAATACATATAGACTATAAAATATAAATCATAAGCCCCAAGAAAAAACCCTCAAATTTCCAATATATATATGGGTGGTTATCTGACAGTTGGTTAACTTCTGACGTAATTTTGAAAGTGGTGTTTTTAGTTAAAAATCAGAACAATTTATATTATATGCTGTGGGTACGTCTACTTTGCTGCATCTAAAAGGAACACTCACTGGAATTTTTTTCAAAATCAGTGTTCTAGGGACTGACGCCAAACACGGTTATTATGTCAAATCACATTTTTATTGCGAAATCAACTGAAACAACAAATTATCTCTTAAGTTCACAATTTCTATCAAGTATAACCAAATCATAATTTGAACACAATATTCAGACTTTTATTAATTATTAAAAGATCACAAATATTTCAAACTTAAATTACCTAGTACTTCGTATTTATTTTTACCACTATTTGTTCCACTTCTCGTAAACATTAACGGGTGTTTTAAATTTGTAAAATACTGTATTTCTCTTGACGATTAGATTAGGAACTAGCAGTTTTTCTATAACGTCTTCGTAAGGCACGTCGGCGATATCATTATCATTTATTTCAAATTCTGTGCTCTCTTCTTTGCAAACTTCAACGAATGTAACTGTAAGCTCTCTATCTTCATCATCATATTTTGAGCAAATTGCGGCATCTCTAAGTTATAATGATTACAATCAACATTATCACAGAAGCAACTTAATGACTTCAAGACAAGTTAATTAGGGTTATAAATATGACCCGAGGCTAGATGCACTAAGAGAGTTCTTTTAAACGGTTTCTGCTCTTCCTCATGTTCATTGATCATTTTGTTAACTTTTTCTATGTCAACATCTTCGATAACAGGAATCTGTATATTTGAACACCTTTCTCGAAGCACAGCTACAAAGTCGTACAAGTTTGCAATGTCACCTCTCTGAGCTATGAGTTGGTCTGCAGTACCTTTGCATGTAGCTCCGATTCCATCTGGTGTCCCATTCCCGCCTCACGGAAATTCCACGTGTATTTCATAGCCAGTGGATAGAAATCCTCGATTCTGCAGTCCAAAATATAAAAAATTGTTTTATTTCGATATTGGGTTACAGGACCGCCACTCAAAAAATGCAGGTTTTCTACAGAGGATAGTGTTTCTATGAGGACAGGCTGTAAATGTGCCCAAATGGCTCCAGCGTTGTAAAATAAATTTAACGACACCGTGCGATGAGGTGTTACTTTATCCTCTGTGTAAACCTCCACTGCATGCAAAGAAATTTGAGTCCTGTAGCCACCAAAATGACACGTCTGAATTTCTTGTTTGTATTTAGTTGTGTAGATTTCCGAGAAGTCCATGTCAATTACTACATCCTTTTCTGTACGTGACTCTTTCAAAGATTTGATAGTTTTATATTGATGAACGATGTTCTGTTCATGTTGGAATAATTTTGGAAGATCACTCTCTTCTAATTGCATAACTAAATCACGAGGTTTTGAGTTCTACATCTCTTTCTTATACTTTGTTACGTATTGATACTGTTTGGTTTTAATGTCTTTGATCTGTTCATTGCTATGCTTCCTTTGTATGACTGCAATGTTCATACTATTATCAAACTCCTTATATGGTAAAATCTTTATCGAGCAGTCCTGACAAGTTCTCGCTGAGCATTTTTCCGAGTAACGATCACAGCAAATTGTTTCCAGTGCAGTTTGATATGTTGCAAAGTCAAGAACATTTGCATTTTTTAAGGCACCTAATTTCAAATTGATGTTTTCATGAATAACACAAGCACATGTGTCACGGTCTGTAAGCTGTGGCACAACAACCCAAAATGGACGCAATTTGCAGAACGAATTATACCCAATTTTCATCAAACTCGTATTGAGAAATTTCTGATGCAAGTGTATCATTTTTTTGCGAGTAAGGCATTCTTTGTTTCCTGCCGTACAAAGACTATTATTGTCATCTTCATAAAACTTCAACTCTCTTTCGCTTAGCTCCATATTTTGTACGATTACATCCCATCTTTTTATATGTAATGGCTTTGTTACCAAGTCTCCATATCTTATATTTATGTGTAAGTGGACTGGACAAAATCGTTTTTAAGCAGGTTTTTTTTGGTGTGTCTCAATCTTTTTATCTAAAATTTGCCTCTGAATAATATCGCCAAATAACACTTTTTTTAGTGTTTTTAAATGAAACTCAAGGTCTCTAGTTAATTCCACAATATAATACAAGTTATTGAAAATTTTAAAAAATTGACAACTGTTTCGATAAATCGATATCATCGTCAGAATGACAGAAGTTACATTTCATTTTATGCCTACCTGATGTTTAGTAGTTATATTTGGCTAGACCAAGAAGTAACCTAACTTGTGATTGGCTTATTATATATTTATAGAAAAAAGAAGAAGATGTGATATTACAAATATTGAAGCTTAGATATTATTAGCCCTATGGTGATATCCTGGATATCATTTTTCCAATTAAGATCAGTATAACTGTGCAGTGATATAGAAAACCAGGAAAACTATATCTGCTGATCTTTACAATTATCACTTAAGAAGACAGTTTATTAGTGGAGAATTCACTAGATTTAACTGTTCATTGACAACTTCATATTGTGGGTTTCTTAAATGTCTTCTCATTTCCAGTTCTTCAAGGAAATCCAGTTCTTGTTTCTTTTCACAAATATGCAGTACTTCCAGTTTTGTGTTAGGTGTCAATGAATGATTGGTGTCAAGTAGATGTTTTGCGTAGTGGGATTTATCTGGTTGTTTTAATCTGTATGCTCGTAAGTGCTCACTGTATCGTATTTCAAAATTCCTAAGGGTCTGACCCAAATAGACAGCATTACATTCTGGACATTTGAGTTTATATATACCTGATTTCTTTAATAGTGGTATTTTTGTTTTTACATTTAACAATTTTGTACTAACGTTACTTTCTGTTTTAAAAGAAATTGTTGTATTCGTTGCTGAAGATATTATCTTTGAAATATTATTAGAAATGTTTCCTGCAAATGTGATGGTTTTATAAGTTTTAATTTCATCAGCTTGTTTAGGATATATTAGTTGTAATGCCACTTTTTCCTCATTTTTACTAATTAGTTTATTTATCATATCTAATGGATAACCGTTAGATATTGCTATTTGTCTAATTGTAGTAATCTCTCTATCAAAATTACATTTGTTCATAGGACCTGAAAAAGCTCTATGTATCATTGAATTATATGCTGCTAGTCTGTGTGACACAGGGTGGTTAGAATTGAATGGAATTGTTACATCAGTTTGTGTTGGTTTTCGGTAAATTGAATAATCAAGTACATTATTAACTCTTTGAATTTTTAAATCAAGAAAATTGATTGAGCTATTTTCTTCAATTTCTAATGTAAATTTAATTTTCGGGTGTAAATTATTGATGTGGTTGAAAAATACATCTAATTGTCGTTCACTACCCATAAAACAAGCTAATATGTCATCTACATATCTATACCAAAATAAAATATTTTTCGAAATATTACTTTCAAAGATCTTTCTTTCTAAATTGTCCATAAAAATGTTTGCTTAAATAGGTGATATAGGGCGCCCCATTGGTAAACCTTCATTTTGAATATATATCTTATTGTCAAAAGTGAAATTATTCTGATTAATGCATATATCAAATAAATTAAGTATATCTGATATTATTCCTGGATTATTATTTTTATCTTCTAGTAATTTTCTTACAAGTATCAGACATTCTTTAGGAGGAATTTTAGTAAACATGTTAGTTACATCGAACGATATGAGTTTATAGTTATCTTGTAAGTGGGTTGCTTTCAACTTTTTGATTAGTTCTATTGAATTTCTAATTGAGTACTGAGATTCATATCCGTAAGTATTGAGTATATTGTTGAGCTTCTTTTTTTATCAATTCTACTTTTTGGTTAGGGTCGTTGGCCATTTCTACAATTTTACCTTTAGGTTTGGGGGCCTATGATGGTGAGGGGCCTGGGGCGGACCGCCCCTGCCGCCCCCCCTCGCTACGCCCCTGAGTGGCACCATTGACACCCGAAATTAGAATATTTTGTGAAAATAGAGGGTAACTTAATTTTGTAGTTAGATTTTCAGAGATAAGTGATATAGTACTGCCAGAGTCTAAGACAGCTTCAACTAGTAGGGGTTTATTATCCGAAGTATATACATTAACCATAGCTTCTGCCAGAAGCATTTCTTTACTTGGAGTTTGAGTAGAATTTATGGTCTGATCATTGGAATAATGGCGTCATAATGAATTATTGAATGATTGTTTAGCCAAAGAACTACGAGGTTAGTTATTATTACAAAAAATTATTATCGTATTTCAAAATAAGTTCTACTTTTCCAGTAATAACTTGTGGTCTGATAGCTCAATTGTACTATCTTGGATAGCTTCTAGTACCCCTTTACGATGATCTATTTCCGTTGCTAATAGAGTTTCTGAAATTCAACAACTTACAGAAAATGCAAATTGGAGACACATACCCTCAAAAGATAACCCAGCTGGCTGTTTATCTCGAGGAATGTTACCAACTGACCTCTTAACATTTAATTTATAGTGGCATATCCCTACAATTTTTAATTTATCTATAGAAAAATTTTCAGACATATTCTGTTCACCTAATATAAATTATTAAGAAATACCTGAACAAAGGAAAAGTAATCCTATTTTCCATACCATACCAGATTCTAACATAGATGAATGGTTTGTAAAATATTCTTCAATCACTAAACTTCAACATGTCTTGGCATTTTGTTATCGATTTAAAAATAATTCTAACCCAGGCTTTCTGGAGCACTTCGCGAGGTACAGAATTGGGACAATCTTCCGCATAATGAAAGCTATTCAAAATTTGAATTAGTTTCCACTATCAGAGGAGTGAGAGCTTGATAAAGAAATTATCAAATTTTTTTTGTTCTAATAAAAATTATAGCAAATTAAAAGTGTTCAGTGTCATTACTCTGAATAAGCTTTGAATAAAAAAAAAAATTTTCCTAATTAATTAGTTATCAAACAACTGAGGAAATCCGACAAAAATTGAAATTTTGAGAGGAATTTACAGGGTGACCTTCATTATCCTCTACTATATATGTGTTGTACGTTTCTTATTGGGGCCCTCATGTTTCTTTGTTTTTGGGAACGATTCCATTCTATTGACCAATATTTGAATATTTCATGATCTTTTAATATTACCTCCGATAAGTACCTAAAATGTATTCCAATTTCACCTGATTATCATTCATTACATATAACATATTAAAACATTAAAGTGATATTAGTTGTTCATAATTTATGAGCCATTCAGCGTTATATATCTAAATTGTGCAAGTATTCAAGAATATTCCAAATATTCTAACAACCTCTTGTAGGATCTGAATATTTCTTCAAGCATTGCCATTTTAGACAAACTCATAATACATCAACTTGAACTTCGTCTTAATTGCGTAATACTGTTTTCTAATTAAGAGTTGACGCCATGAAAACCAAAGCGGAGGGATATAATGATCGAAGGGGGAAACGAATGGAGGTTGAACTCGGTATAAGACAAATAGTTGTGCCAAATGTTTTCGGTAATTTGTCTAATGCTATTTTACATTTCCAACGTCACATGTGAATGGAATTAATTATATTAAAAAATATCCAAAATAGCTGTGTGGTTTTCTCAACGTATATGGTATTGACGGAAAAAAATTTTTCCAACCGTAATTAAGTTATGCAGCAACAGGACGGATTATAGTAATCGAATATGACCAATCAACTACATACAAAACTTACAGAGTTTTGATACAACATCGTCTTCCAGGACATGATATTGAAATAGTAAATAAGTATGTTAAAAATCAGCTTTGTTTTGCTCTCGACAAACTAACACTTCATCTTGGACAACATATATCAATGTCAGAGAACTTATTCTGAAATCTCTGGTTCATATCAGCTATTTAAATATTCACTATAACAAATCTACTACAAAGTGGGATATAAGTTACGATGAACATTCATTTTATGGAAAAATCTGGAAATATATTGTTAGTATATTTATTGTAGCCGTCAATTTTTATGTGAGAAAACGGCTGTTAAATAACTTGTAAGGCAAAGCGGGGACACTTGATCAGGATTCGTTCAAATCAGCGTTCAAAGAAAATATTAGAAAAGAGCTTTTCTTTAAATATTACCGCATTTATTTGATCACATATTAGCATCAAAAAACTTTGGCGAATTCGTTGTTTACTAAACTTAATTTACTTTATAATAATCAAATCACACAGGCGGTTTCTAATAAACCATCCAAAGGATACTTAAGTCAATGGGTTATACAAACCTTAACACATTAAAACATAAATATGATGTATAGGAACAAAAATAAAACAATATTGCTGCGACTACTTATAAAAAGAAAAATAAAACTTCAATAAATCTCTAAATGAAAAGAAGTGACTTAATTAGTTTAGTCACTGGCGCAGTTTATGCAAAAATAAACAGCATTGACACCAGAGGTGTACTTAATGTGAGCCCATTATCTACGATTAGGGCACTGTACCCACTATTCTCCTGGGAGACTGTCTGAGTAGGACTCGGAGCACACTAGTAAAAAATTATCATCCTCTCAGTGCCTAACAGAATTTGTGCTCTCTTTATATTTTCTTCTCATTGAAACTGTTATTTATTTTTCTGAATAACCTATTACAATTAGGTCGTCCATTTACAGAAACGGTTTTTCTGGAGTGAGTCCAGTAAATGCAATTGTCATTATTCTTTGGAAACTGTTAGGACATACATTCAGCCCGAAAGGTAGCCTCGTAAACCTAAACGCTCCCTTGTCAGTGCTGAATGATGTAAAATCTCTGGATGTTACATCTAGAGAGATTTGATGGAATCTCGATATTACATGAACCACCGAAAACCACTTTGCCCTGCCTAGTTGATCCAAGATGTTATCAAAGGGAAACTCATCAGGTATCAGTTTTATATTCAGTTGTCTAGAATCTATGCACATACGCCATATTTTATTTCCATTTAGAGATTTTTTAGGTACCAATTTGATATACAGTACAATACAATACAATAATGTACCTTCAAGTATTAACTTAAAGGTTGTTAATTATTTGTAACGTCAATAAAAACGAAATATATATACTTCATTCAATGCTTCTAATTTCAACTTATTTATTTCAAATATACATGCTGATATATAATTATCACTCAATAATTCCCACTATTAAGTTCAACAAAATGATTTTCTTAATACATATTAATCAAGTTTAAAACAAAAAATCCATCTTCAACCAACAACTCGGATTCAACTTGAGTAATTCTAATCCCTGAACTGCTATTAATTATTTATAGTGAATGACAGTTTCCATTTATATATGTATATTGTAATAATAAATATTATAGACTACATTTTCGCATGTTTCTCAGTACACCCTGGCACACAGCATTTCTATACTGTTCCACTAATATCAGCATAATCTGAATATACAACTAGATACGTGAATATTTTGGGAACTAGATTTATATTAACAAAACAATATCAAGATGGACGTTGCTTATATATGACGTATATATGCATCCCTGTTGCATGATTACAGCTGCTGTGGCTCCATGGTGGCCAACAATGAGAAATAAAAATACCAAATTGAAGTAAACGTTAAGTTGTCAGCAAAATTTTTAGATGGCGTTAAAAATCGTACTTCTTTTCGCCAATTAAAGTGCCTGAAAGTAATAGTGGTTTTTTCATCCACCGCTTCGTCTAATACGTCCCATTTGTATTATTATGTAGCGTGTGCGTAATATTAAAGGCGGTGCACTAAACTCCGAGTATGAACAATCCCTTCTCGGCTTTGTATAAAATGCATCTGAAAAACCTTTTTTGCTTCATTGTAAATGAGAATGTGTCTAGATTAGCTTCTCCCCCGCAAAAGACTTACCCTTTAGTACTTACATGTACAGGTTGGAGTTCATCTGATTTTTTCAACACACTTGTGCACATATTTACAGACACAGCACTGGCCCACTGTTTACTTCCTAGGATAAAGACGACTATATTTCTAGAAAATTGGTCCAGCCCAGTTGCTAATTGTCTTAAGAACAGGGGCCGGAATGTACAGGAGAACAGAGTTTCATAGGCTGAGGAAATTTGGGTTGCAGTTTACTCATTAATAGTGAATAAAACTTTAAGGAGCTTCGAATACCACCTCATTCACAATACTATCTTAAATGTATCGTTGTTGAAAGATGAAAATCATTCATCATTTCTTTAAGAAATGAAATGTATAAAAGTCCATAAGTTTATTCAAAGTTTGAGAAGAAATATAGCGTATGTTTTAGTTATCTTTTCTTTGAAGTACCTGCAATAATAGATTGCCGTGTTGCATATACACTCTCTTAAGAAGACCCCACGTAAGAAAAATTCAACGTCGAAAGCCCTGGCAATCTATCTGGTCATTTAATAATAGCACCCCTTCCTCAAACCCATTTCTTTGGGAAGTTTTTGAAGATTTAGTTTCTATTGAATAAAATAATTATTCAATTTAACAAGCACTTCTACTGAATAAATGGTATTCCACGTAGGTATTCTTTTGTATAACCATTTTTCTTAAATGAAGTTAAATTTAAAAAAAATAGATTTACAAAATATTTAAAAATATATGTTGAAATGTCTCCGTTGCTATATATTGTTACAAAGGTATATAATAAATCTGTATACGAAGGGGATCTCAATCGCAATTAAATTGGTTTTAACTAAAAATATAGGTAAATCCAGTTTTCTACAATATTGCAGTAGTTAACTATGAATATGTATGTCCAATTTTTAAGAATGTACTAGTTTAGTAATATACTGGATTATATAAAGGATAAATTCGCTCATTGCAATTTGTTTCAATCCTATGATGGGCCTAATATCTCGAATAGTTTAGATGAGATGCCTAAATTTATCGTTAGGTACTTACAGGTACATATATTGGTGTCCGCGCAAGGTGATTTCACCAAAATTTGGAATTTGAAAGTTTAAGTAACTGTATTTAAGGTTTTTTTCACATATCGACTCTCCGTATCTCCCACACCAGTTGATTGAGACAACTAGATACCGTTTATCTCATTAATTTTCTTATTTATGTCCATAATTTTTGTACTATATATTGGTGGACGCGCTTAGGGACTGCACCAAAGTAAATGTGTTCCTTAATGTGAAAAGGATAATTTTCTCATCACACTGACAATCAGGAAAACAAAAATATAATCGATGTGTAATAATTGAAAATGAAAAAATGTGCTACAAAGACCGAAACCACAAGAAGACGCCGCGTTAATATATCGTAACCTTTCCCAATTATAAACCTCTCTAAGAACGAAAGCAGATTTTAGTAAATAAATTCACACGTATCTGGCAAGAAAGTAAAAGGGTGTTTCGCGAAGGATAGAGAATTGATAAGAAGGTATTATTCTGGATCTGGAAGCGAATGCTTTGAGTAACCCATCCTAAAAGGATCACACAAGCGAAACTCAAATAAACGTATTTAACCGCCTCAAAGTCGTGTCAAAACAGATGGATAGGAATAGCTGTATGAGAGAAGGTGATGAGGGGATATATTTTGGAAATATGAGGTACAATTCAAGTTATTAAAGTGAAAAGAAAAGTAATAGGATGTGAGCAGTTAGCTGATTATGATGATTATTCAAATTTGGATTTTTGTATAAAATACAATGATGTTTCTCTTGCCTATAGGATACTCACTTCCTGTAATGTCACGGTTGTTTGGTATTTGCTGAAAGTGTGCTCAATAAACACTTCTTTCTCTTTTGCATTACTAAGTTCCATTTATTGTTTATCCTAATAGCAGCCGTTCTAACTTTCTCTAAACATTCTCTTTTAAATATTCCTTCCAACTTCAGAAATGTTTCCTTCGAGAACATGCCTGACTATTATCTGTCATCTAACCAAACCGTCTCAGTTGTTCTTTAATCGTTTCTTCCATTTGTCTCACTGTTGTATACCCAATTTTATTTCTTCTTGTTTCATCACTTTTGTTCTCATATTGAATTTGAACCCCTAATTTCCATTCTTTCATTTTCATAGTATCCAAGAATTTGAACGTTTGTATTATTTCAATACTTCCTTCTTGCGCTGTATACTGTAATGTTTTTCTTATTTAGTTAAACAGTAAACGGGTGGGATAAATATTAAATACACGGTATGGCTACTTACGAATTTATTTAAACACTACCCAACTCTCACTTGATGGCTCCAAGCGCCACACCCTGGTAAACTGTGTTGACCCACAGGCTAAACCAAGTGAGGGTAACCAGATATGGTGATTAGCAGCGTCTGACCCAGAGTGGGCGGCTGCAAACAGCGTCTGACCCACATTGGGCGGCTGAAATATGTGCTCACCAAGACGCCTAGCCAGCGTGGTATTCTACGGCAAAATACCCCTTATGAAAATGCCAGTTATACAAACTCATATACCCCAGGCGAGTAGAAGATTATCTTCAGAATCTCGCACTGATGCTAAATCAGTCTGTCCCATGGATTCTGGGGGGGACAATCATCTGGCAAAGAAACTTAAGAAGAAGAGATACAGAAAGGAAAAAAGTATGTATATTGCAACATACAATACACTGTCACTACTATCGGAAGAACGATTAACTGAACTTGAGTACGAACTGGAAAATATCAAATGGGATATCGTGGGTCTTAGTGAAGTTAGAAGGAGGGGTGAACAGATTGTTACTTTAAAATCTGGGCACAGTTTCTATTACGTAGGAGATGACGATAGCTCAGTGGGAGGAACTGGCTTTCTGATACACAAACGACACAGAATGAATATTTTGTCCCTGAAGAAAATCTCCACAAGAGTAATATGCCTTGTCCAACACCAGATACTGTATAAAAATTATACAAACTTACGCGCCTACCTCAAGTCACACTGACGAAGAAGTAGAACTATTTTACGATGACATCAGGGATGCTCTTAGTGGTCAAAAAACACATTATACTATCCTATGTGGCGATTTCAACGCCAAGATGGGAATAAGGCTGAACGATACTGAGTTTGCACTGGGGAACCATAGACTAGGAGGAAGAAGTGATAGGGGCGACACCTTGCTTGATTTCCTGTTAAAAAACAACCTATTCCAGATGAATAGCTTCTTTCCTAAGAGACAAAATAAGAGATGGACGTGGAGAAGCCCGGACAGACGAATAAGAAATGAAATAGATTTTATAATCACTGATAAAAAATATATAATTAAAGACGTATCAGTATTGAACAGGATAACCACTGGAAGCGACCATAGGATCGTTCGAGCCAAAGTAACGATTGACGTTGATAAGGAACGACATAAGTTGATCAGAAAGACCAACAGTAACAGAACATGGGAGAGTCCATCAGATATGACTGGCTTCCAGCAATGCATCACAAATAAGTTAAGTGGCACCGAGACAGAAGAAAACATAAATGTCCTGAACGAGGCCATCACAACCGCCATACTAGAGAGCCAAAACGAATACTGCCCAACAACCAAGAAACAATCGAAATTAAGTGATACCACTATGCGGAAAATGAAACAAAGAAGAGACATGAGGAGTGGAAAACTAACTACTGCTGAAGAACTAAGACAAATAAACAGGGAAGTTTCAAAGGCTATAAGATGTGACATCAGAACATACAACTAAAAGCAGATCGAACAAACAATAGAAGAAAATAAAAGTATGAGAGTCTTACGTAGAAAGTTGGAAAGCGGAAAGAAAGAAATGACAAAGATAAGGGATAAACTGGGGCATATTACAACAAACCGAGAAGATATTCTAAAAGTGGTTGAGGACTTCTACCGCCTATTATATAAAAGCCAAGATGAAATTAATTTAGAAGCAGAACCGGAGATATTGACAAAGAGAAAAGGCATCGTTAATCAAGGATCAGAAATATTGCCCGATATCACTCTGAACGAAATAAAGCTGGCACTGAAGAAAACAAAAAACAACAAAGCTCCTGGAGAGGACTGCGTAGTTGCCGACGCAGTTAGGGAAGGTGGTAATTGTTTACTTGAGAACAAAACTCTTCAATCTTTGTCTTTTCAATAGCACCATACCAGACAGATGGTATAATGCCATCGTGATCTTAATTCACAAGAAGGGTGATACAGCTGAACTGGAAAATTATAGGCCAATAAGCTTACTCAGTCATCTCTATAAACTATTCACGAGAATTATCACTACACGACTGGAAAACAAACTCGATTTTTACCAGCCAATAGAACAGGCCGGATTCCGCAAAGGTTTTGGAACAAATGACCACCTACAAAGCATCAAAACCCTGATCGAAAAATCAATAGAGTATAACAGACCGCTTGTCATTGCCTTTGTGGACTTCCACAAGGCCTTTGACACTGTTCAGATGAGTGCAGTTTTGAACTCCTTACAGAAATGTCGTGTCGACTATCGTTACACTAAGCTAATATACAACATATATAAGAATGCTACCATGATGGTAAGACTGCACGAAAACACCAACCCCATAAAAATAGGTAGAGGAGTGAGGCAAGGTGACACTATGTCACCAAAACTGTTTACCACAATTCTGCAATATGCCTTTGGAATGCTTGAATGGAGCGGAAAAGGCTTGAATATAGATGGATTAAACCTAACAGACCTGCGCTTCGCAGATGATATAGCCTTGATGTCAGACAGCCTACAGGATATTAAGATAATGCTGGAAGATCTTCAGGAGGTATGTGCTCGGGTTGGATTAAAAATTAATATATCGAAAACGAAATATATGACGAATCTGGTTCCTAGTGGAAATATTGCTATTGGTGACGGGGAGGTAGAGTTGGTGGATAAGTATACATACCTGGGTCATGAGATAAAAATCTCGAGAGACAATCAAACATGTGAATTAAGAAGAAGAATTACGCTCTCTTGGGCTGCATTTGGTAAAATGAGGGAAGTGTTTAAGGGCAATCTCCCAATGTGTCTGAAGCGAAAGGCCTATAATCAGTGCGTTCTACCAGTTATGACCTACGGAGCCGAAACCTTGACTCTGACAGCCACATCCGCTAAGAAGCTTAGAGTAGCCCAACGTAGGATGGAAAGATCGATGCTTGGTGTGTCACTCCGTGACCGCATAAGAAATGAAGACCTAACGGCGAGAACAGGAGTCACGGATGTTATCTATCAGGTGGCAAAACTCAAATGGAACTGGGCTGGACATGTGGCCCGCATGACAGACGGACGATGGACAAAAAGGCTGCTCGAGTGGAAACCAAGTACTGACAAAAGAAACAAGGGAAGACCTCCCACGCGATGGACGGACGATATCAGAAGAATTACTACAAACTGGATGCAGAGCGCTCAAGACAGAAGACAGTGGGCAGAAATGAGGGAGGCCTATATCCTGCAGTGGATGCGACAGGCTGATTGATGATGATGACTGTAATTCTTGAAACTGCAACTTCCTTAGATTCCGACTTGTTGCATTGTGAATAGTCTACAGGGCTTGACCGTCTAGACAAAGAGTTGGCTTTTCGGTGATTCACATCAGCTGGATGTTCACCCTTGTCTGATTTCCCCTGTGACTGGAGTTCTTGGGTTCCAGGAGTCTTGGGGCACTTGGACGGACTGTGTACGTGCTCTAGCCTGCCACACTTCCGGCATTTGATCTTCTTTGGCTTCCTGTCTGCCATACCTTTCAACAAGTTGACGATCTGGTGAAGTTTGTCATCGTCATCTTCTTCCTGCATGGTCCTACCTTTGTTGTACCTCGAGCCCTTCGTGGCTGCTTGGCATTTAAGAGGTTCTTGGTTTGCAGGAGTCGTAGGAGGCTCACACGAACTGCGTGCATGCTCTAGCTCGCCACAATTACAGCATCTGATTTTCTTCGGCTTCATGTCTACCATAACTTTCAACAAGTTGACGATCTGATCAAGTCTGTCATCGTCACCTTCTTCCTGTGTGGTCCTACATTTGTTGAATCCCGAAGCCATCGTGGCTGGTTCATATTCAAGAGCAGCAGTCAATACATCGACCAATGTTTTAGGATGGGCTAATCGAAGCGTCTTCTCCATATCGTTGTCACATAAGCCGTCAATAAAGGCCGGGATGCCTAAACATTCCAACAGGTTATCTGGTGCTGATGGATAAGCAAATCCAACTAGTCGGGCAATATCCAGTTCATACTCTTGAAGGGTTTCGTCACGTTTCAACCTTCGGTTCTTCAGCTGGAATCTGTACAAATGTTCCAAATGTTCGTGACCGTATCGCATGTCCAGCTTCTTTTTCAGCTGCTCAACGTTATCCATTTCTTCAAGCGGTATCGTTTGTTGTACATCTACATCTCTCTTGGCCATTTTTAAGTAGCAATTTATTTATATTATCCCACTTCTGACACCAATGTAATGTTTTTCTTATTTAGTTAAACAGTAAACGGGCGGGATAAACTTTAAACACACGGTATGGCTACTTACGAATTTATTTAAACACACTAAACTACTGACTAACCCTTAATTTATATACAAACAACCTCAATTATTGATTTATATCAACACTTTACTGTTCGCTGTTTATATCACGAGATCGCTTCATCAACTAAACTGAACTTCTCCGCTGGTCGGTCCTTTATATATATTAGTGCCTTTTTTACTAGATAATTCTAGATTGTGGCTTACACGAAAACAATTGGCTCTCGCATTTTCTAGATAGGACTGGTCACAAAAACAATGTCTAGATAAGATAGTCACAATCGTAAATAATTCTAATAAATCCCAGCGCATCCGCCATAATTTTAACTTCCATACATGGCTTAGACAGTGTCGGATCCAGGGACTACGAGTATACCAGTGAGCTGTTTAGTAACAATACACATATATTCCCATTGTTCGATCGTTTATAGCGAGTTTTGAAAATACCAGAATATTTTCATTCATATTTTTTCTGAAATGACTATGTCATAATTTGATAGAATATATTGTATCGCACTTGATAGTATAGAATACGCTGGGCAAATGTTTTATCATGATTCTGGATAGCGAAGAGTAATCATTATATCTCTGGAAAGAGGTAACTTATTTTTAAGTGAGTATTAGAGGTTTCAATATCCACATGAGTTTGTTCTTATCTTGCATATAATCTTCCGAGTGAAGCTCAGCTTCGCTCTTCAATTCTAACCAGCTCTCATTGGTTACTTCAATTGGAATCATCTTGTTATGCTGGATTCAGTGATGTTATCTTCTCATATCGGCTCTTCGTGCTGTTATATAATCGCTGATCGTTGGACTTGCATTAATTTCTCAGTTTTTCTATCTCTTCCAAATCAAATACTTCTAATCTGCTCAAATCGCGTCCTCTTTTCCCATGGGAAAGATAGTATTTCGACTGAACAATTGAAGTATGGTATTACTTGTTTGGTAAGAGGCTAACTGATCCGTTGCTTCTGTAGTATGAGTTAGTGCTTAATTTCAAGGCCTGTTTAAAGACAAAAAAAACAGCTAGTATACATGGAAATATATACATTATTCAATATGTTCTCGTTATCAGTGGTTCTAGAGATTGATTCAGTTTAAGTTAATAGGAATCGCAAAAAGACTTTGATAAAGTAGAAAATAACTAGGGATCATCATTTTAGTACAGTATAGTCATAAGGAAGACTGTGATAATGTGGGAAGAGTAAAACTTAGACATCAATAAAAAATAAAGATATTTAAAAAAAAATTGGCTATGACCTAGCAAAGCTCAAGACATTATAAGGTAATTTCTTCATCACAATAAAATAAATTTCATGAAATAACTGGAGAAAAAAGAAGTGAAGAAATACTTAACTGATTTTATGAGCTTCAGCTTAACCAAGCTTTCAGCCAGAGATTATTGTGTATAATTGTTACATACTCCACCCAAAACAAAATAACATTGAGAGTTTGAAACCTATTTGCATGATATTAAGTGGAAGTGAAAATGAGGTTGAACTTTGAATATCCTCAGACACTTGAGGGATATAATAGAGGATTCAACAGCTCGATCAACTGCTAATAGAACTAAAAATTCATTTCAAAAGAAGATTATTTCAGATTTTAATTTTAACATCTATGTGTTCCCAAATTGAAAGATTAAAAAGAGCGTTTTGGCTTCATGAAGCTATTTTACAAATCAGCTACATTAAAATTTAGGATACATCCTAACCATTAACATAACCACGCAATCTTGTCAACATTTAATATTCATATTATTTATGATAAACGGAAATGTCAAGTGTACATTACCTCAGTCCTAAGTATGGAGTCACAAAAGGCGTATTAGTGACCCAAATTAGTGAGTACGATGCAACATACTGATGACACAGCATCTAGGATAGCTATCCCTATGTTATTTATGAGTAATAACGGTCACAGGATAATAACACGACGTACAATGTGTTAGTGTACGTTATAAAATTAAATTACTGGTTGACCCAAATTAAAAACCTGGTGCAAAAAGATAAGAATGTGTGTGTTTTTCATCGTTACTCCGTATGAAATAAATTATAATTTGAAATTTCAATAAATAACTATCTTCTAATGAGCTTCAGAATTAGGAAAAAATCTTATCAATGATGCATTTCCACCGATATATTTTCATCAAATAGGATTTTTTCATTATAACGTAAATGTTGAATGATTCAATCCTCAGTTCGAAGGTATCAACAGGACAAATTAATTTTCAATTTCGAATTGATCATCTTTATTTATTGAGACATATTCTAAGTCAACATCCACTCACTTTAGTGTGAAGTATAAAATGTGGCTTACTACGTGTTATCGAGTTGAGTTATCATCAAAATCATTTTTCAATAAGATATCGCATACGATGATATATTCCACTTTCAAAATTCTGTCAAAGTTTCAATATCATGAATACTACCATGATTCCGGTCCTGGCACTGGGTTTTAAAAAGTAATTGAAAATTTGCTCCGCAATAAAGCTGAATATCAGATAAGTTTCGTGTCAAATACTTGAAAAGCTATTGGAAGTAATATATAAAGAGGTGTAGTGAGTGCACAATTGGAGACAGCAAAATCAAAGTAAGATTTTCGCATAGTTAGCATAATTAAGTCTAATTATGAAAATTTAAATATAAAATATACAGGAAATAAAAAGTTCACACTTTAAAATATAAAAACTAAATACTACAAAATTCTAATTAGCTGGCAGTAAAACCGGTAATTGCTACACAGGCAAGCCACTTAAATAGGATTGAAAGACAGGTTCGTGTTTAAATATTTACCAGGTAAAAAGTAATATAAGATTTACATACATTAACGAAATCTGTCAGCTCTGAGTAGGCTAAGGACTGAACTAAGTAGGTTCTCGGTACACAAACTACAGAAGAGACACAGATTTCGTGGACTGTACAAAAGAAAATCAAACAAAATGCCTTTAGGGTGCGGAACAGATACAGATGAAGAATACAAAAGAAAAAAGAAGGAATTAGATGAAAGTTTTGGATGAAGTGAAATAACTAGGAGAACACCCAAGATAGGCGCAGAAGAAAAAGAGAGCTCGGAGGCAACCTTAGAGTAATAATAAACATAGAGGGGGCTATTCATTCATAAACACGTTTATTTGTGCGGCCTACAATTCTAAACGCCAGTGGTGAAATAATGAATGAATTACAAAAAGTGGGGATGGTATTGTAGCTACATGGCCTTGGTAATTTCGGCTGTTTTCCTGACAAACTTGGCACCGGCGAACCATGATAATGAAAAACATTAAATTAATTAACTTAAAAGTTCATTTTGTCACTAAAAGTTTTGAAAAACACATCAAAACGAAAGAACCAAATGTTTACTCTCTAGTCGTAATGACAGTCGTATAAACAAACCTCGTTTGACATTATTTACTACAATACTACGACGTATTCAAAATGATCGTCGATCACAGTCTGACAATATTTGCATCTCTCTTTATATGTCAATTAAACAAGAACAAAACTTCTGAATAGATTACTATTGACACATTAAACAGTTACTGAAATTATCAGCAATGTTGCCACTTTTAGTTATAACCATAAAGGTATCTAAGGATACAACAATTACTTGTTTAAAATTTATATAAGAATATTCCCTTATTAAATGAAATTCAAGTATTATTAATTAATTTTAAAAATAGCGACTCAAGTGCATAAATTAGTACGAATTTTTAGGCTTATTTCAGAATGAAATAAGGCTATTGTAGAGAGTAGCATGACACGACTTCGGAAAAATTTCAATGCAGTTTTTCGTTTTGGTGTTCCTTGATGCCAAAATCACCCTCCGTTCCAAAGGTTGTATATATATATATATATATAAAATTTTTTTTTAAATAACGACTGAAAAATGCTATATAGGTGGGGATAACGGAGATTTCAGTCCAAAGAATCAACGCCAAGATCTTTTATTTACAAAATGCCGCCAAGCTTTCGTGTCCTTTTGTCACTTCTTCAGGACACTATAATACATATACAAATATAAATATGATTTGAAAATCTTAGTAATATTTATAGCTACCTTTTGAATATTAAACAAAATAGATAATTTTTCATTATTTATATGATTATTTCATAAAAATTAAATTCACTTCTATTAACGTCAAAATATAAGAAATTATTTGTCAAAGTCGTTTTCACAGGTTATAATCTAACCTTATTTCCTTTTTTATTAACGTCAAAAACAAATTATCTGTCAAAGTCATTTTATAAGGATATAATCTAACCTCAAATTCAAACTTCATTAAATAATTATAAAGTAACCTAAAAAAATTAAAATAACTAAGTAACGAACAAACAAATTATGTATCGATTTGTCTTATGTGAAATATGACATCAAGTATATTATAATTATATTTATTTTTACATTTACAAATTTTTTTATGATTATTTATATTGAATTTACTTAAAATATTTTACATGTAAGTACTTATATTTATTTCTCTATTTTTAAATCATATTTATATTTGTATATGTATTATAGTGCCCTGAAGAAGTGTCAAAAGGACACGAAAGCTTGGCGGCATTTTGTAAATAAAAGATCTTGGCGTTGATTCTTTGGACTGAAATCCCCGTTATCCCCACCTATATATATATATATATATATATATATATATATATATACATATATATATATATATATATATATATAACGGAATTTGTAAGCACGATAGAGGGCGTATTTTTTGACGGATCGAAACCAAACTCGCTACAAAAATCGTTTAGGCCAAAATCTTGGAAGAGTTCGTTAATGAACCAAATCGGCCCAGTAAAAACAAAATGGCGGCCTGTCAAAATTGAAAAAAAATCGTATTTTCTTTGTTTTCTATTTGACGCAAAAAAGGTTCTGAGCTTTTTCATAGATCATAACACGTTCTACAACTTTAATATCAACATTTTTTCTCTAAATCGTACATTAAAATATTTATTTAAGAAAATTCACGAATTTACCAGAGATTTTTTTTATTTTTTTGTTTTTGATTTGATGCCAGAATGTTACTTTGGTGTTTTGTACATCTCAAAACATTCTATTACTTTTCTATCCAATTTTTTTATTTTGGTTTTTGTGCAAACATGTTACTGAAATAAGACTGTCCAATTGGTCCTGTGCCATTGGGATTTTTTATTGGCATAACTTTTTAACACTTTCTCAAATAAACTTCTATTTTCATTTTTCCTGCAACTAAAGAGACTTTGTAAATATGGCAAAGCAGTGGAAGTGTCCGCAAGTGAGCTTCCGATGTGACTCAATGTTTGGGGCAAGAAAAGACCAAAACAAACATATCTATTTTATTTGTTAATCTGAGGAAGCAACCATGATATGAGTGATGCGAATATTGATGAACAAAAACGAATTAATCATGAATGAAATAAAGCAATTAAGCGAGAACAACAAACAGCTATTACAAATAAAACAAGAAAATCAGGAACTTAAGAACGAAATAGGAACACTAAATAACAAAGTGGAATATCTAGAAAAAATAACTAAAAAGAAAAATTTGGTCATCACTGGTATAGAATTGAATACAAAAGATGATAAGGTACTAAAGACAACTATGAAAAACTTCATAACAAAAGGACTGCAAATGGATGTCAAAATAAGAAGGGCCCAAAAACTGAGTGAAAAGGTTTGCATAATTGGATTGGAAAGTTTCGCAGATAAAATGGACATTCTAAGGAACAAAAGTAGACTGATAAATTCTCAGGAACATATTTTTATTGAGTCGGACCTTACCAAAAAAGAATTAGAAATATAAAAAATAATTAGAAGAAAGGCCAAAGAAGAAAAAGGAAAATGGGAAAATACAAAAGTAGGATACAAGAAATTGATAGTAAATTGAATAGTTTGGAAATGGAATGATGATTCAGAGGAATTACAATTGATGGCTAGATAGCAGAACCAAAAAACTAATAAACAACACACTTAGAGATAGTACACAGGTAACGACTCAAGCTGAGAACAAGTGATATGACAAAGGTAAATTGAATAACAAAATACAAAACGGAAGAATAAGAAGTAACAAGCATAAAAAATTGAAGGATGATCATCATCAACAGAGTAACAGTAAAAAACACAGACCTCAGAACACCAGAGGGAGGGTTTTCTGTCTCTGGTTTGTATGTGATTTGAAGCTATATCTCTCTCTTTTGTTTTGTTCTTCCCTTCTTTTTCTCTGCAAATGAACCTTTCTTTTATTCGTTTTCATTTATATTAATTCTTATATAATCCTGTGGGGTTGTTATTTCAAAAAACTCTTTTGGAGGGTTTCTGTCTTCGAATTCTAGAATTTCTTCGATGTGTACGCTATATTGTTTCTAAATGTTTTTTCGCCTCTTATGTATTCTTTCAAATAGTTTATTGGATTTTGTTCTTCTCTTGTAGTAATTTCGTTAGATCTGGAACTATGCTGATTTAGGTTCCTTTTAGCTTCTTGCAGTTTTGCAGTACACTTATTCTTGAAAGTGTCAATATGAATTATATTTTGATTGGACTTTTTTCAGATTTTCCAAGTTTGTAAAAATTATTAATGATTTGTATATTTATATCTGTGCCCAATAGGGTATGCAAATTTCTGCAGAGTCTCTGCAGATATCTGATTTTCTTCTGCAGGTAATCCAAATATTGTTCTTTCTATCACTCCTTTCCAACCTTCTACTTGCTGTCTGAGATCCTCGTTTTCTAGTATCAATTTCCTGATTTTTTCGTTCTCGATTGTTTCTATTTTCAGCTTTATATTGACTTCACTTGCTTGTATACTTTGTTGAAGTTCCTTTTTGCTGTTCAAAATTTCTTTCCTTAGAGCTTCCATGATTTTAGGAAGTCTGGCAACTATGCGATTCTTCAGTTGCAGGCTATTGACATCTGGTGTGAAGCCACTTAAGTTAATACATTTTCTATTATTGAAACTTTTCATGAACAGTTGAGCAGCTTTTTTGGAAATTATTGGAGAATTCCATTGTACCAATTAATATATTGCCAATTACTAACTCCATTTTAGTGAAACTGTGATATTATCGTCAGTTGGCTTCGTATAAAGTGACTTCAGCCTGGAAAAAGAGTTCACTTTCATAAACAAAACAAAAAGAAGCTGTCGGTAGATCCAGGCTTTAGTTTGTAATGTAACCTAAAAGGTTATGTCTTATACTTGAGACCTCTTCAGACAGAGAATATCACAATTTCAGTTCCTATGAAAGCTCTGGGTTCATCAAGAGTTTAGCCAATATTAGCACTTTCATATCATGAGAAAAATTCACACTCAATTAGCAACAAATTAAATGAGCGATGTTATTGATTCATGATTACAGTTATTGTTTAATACGCAACAACAACAAATTTATCACTAAGGATGAAATTTGCTTTTATTACCATTGTTACGAATTAAAAGTAACAGTCCTTAAATTTATTTGTTAAATTACTTTCCAGATCATGCCAGAATAAAAAAATTATTAGAACTGAATCAGATTAAGAAAGATATGGATTATTTTTAAAGTATATTCTTTTAATGTTTTTCATGTTTATATTATTTATGAGAACAGGTTATAGGTAGTAATTGACATAAAATTTTCATGAAACTTATAATTGTGTTCATTAATTCTGAAAATCTAATCTGGTTCTATGTCACATATAAGTATATGATTAGGTACGTTTCAAGGTTAGTCAGGTGATATATTTGAAATTCCTTATTGTGGAATTTCAACTTCCAACATTTCAACTTTTTTTTAGGAGTTTTTTTTCTTACATTCTTCCTTTTGGGTTTCTGATTTTAAGCAAGAGCTTAACATTCTAGGATTTCTAGGATTAGTACCTGTTCGAATTTGGTTTCAATTACCAAATTCTCCCGTGATTTTATTTCAACTTCCCCTGTATACTACAATTCGAATATTATACTCAAAACATATAACTAAATATATCCTTCTTCCTAACATTTAATATTTCTATACATCACCAAAAAAGTCATTTTAAATTTACTAACACCTAAGAAAAACAGATAAATATCGTTTTCTGAAATTCCACTGAATATATCAAAGTACCCGACATCTTATCGCTTCATAAAAACTCTCGTCCAAACTCTGTTATCTGTATCTACGAAACCGTTTCAAGCCCCAAAAAAAACATCTCTCTAACTGCCAAATTGATTCTAATATTTTGCTCATTCCTCGCACCTACGTCACCCTACGTATAAATACGAAACCAACCTCATTTTTACTCACTTCCCAGCAGTCACTCATACTTCATCCTTCGTTCCCTTTTTCATCAAGGTACTTCACTTCGTAAAATCACCCGGCGTTTTGATACCGGAAACAAACATGTGTCCTTAATATTTATTCGTTTAATAAATTATCGTAGTATGTGCAAATACTCTCAATTATCGCGTATATATAAGGGAAGTCTTAATTGTTACGCAACGATACCTAAAATTATAAATTCATGGAAATATAAAACCAAAAGTGACACAAGTGTTTAATTTCATTATACGGTTCATCATTACATCAGTGAAAAACAACCGTATTGGTCCTTCGATTAAACCTGATACCAACAGAACATGCATTTCATCTAATTAGCCCAAGTAAAAAGGGTTATTTAGAACAGTACCTAAAAAGAAAATAAACACTTTTAGTTGTTTTAAATTGTATTTCGTTGATAAAAACACTCTCTTTAGAGGATTTGAAAATTTAAACAACTAATAAAATCATCCATCTAGGCCACACAACATCATCGGTGAGTAAACACTGTAACTGACTGACTGATTCACGGTAGGTGACATAGGATTGTGTTGTTTTAGGCCTTTAAGTTCTCACCTTCTTCTTACTTTCGTCATTACATTATCTGTACTTCGTAACTGCATCCCTATCCACCAGTCAGTTATCTCTACAGCACTGAATCGCACAGGCAATACGCTGAAATTGTTTGGCAGCCATTCTACCCTTAATTGGAGAAGCACTAGACAATCAAGTAAGATCTTTCCAAATAATTATTGGCCTTGAGGACTCCACAAACTTGACATTTACATTTGATAATAATATATCACACTTATACCTACTCGTTGGGAACCAACTGGTACCATTTGAGGTAACTCATTTATTTTTGTTAATCACATCATAAGAGTCAATTGGTGATATTAAAGTATTACTTTTACACTGTAAAGCATTCTTGCATCTTTACATTTACCCACCCCTAAACACATAGCATTTTTCTTGAGCTAGCTATGGGGGTAGTACCATATGGATTGAATTAGTGTGATTTGAAAAAATTTGGGCTGGATACGAAATGAGCTAAATAAATATTTTTTCGATATTCTCGATGTTAAGTAATTCATTAATTGAATTGAGGTGTCTGAAAAATTTTCAGCTCCATAAACAAGTGAATGAGTGATTTTGAAAGATTATTTGTGTTAAATACTCAAAAAATTAGTTGTTGTCCGAGATGGGGAGTTTTTGTTCGAAAGCTTCTTTATTTGAACTATGAAATAAAACAATATAGTTTGTTTAAATCTTCATTTATTTGACCTAATGTTCAATTTAAACTTGTTGACGCGTTTCACTAACACAGTAGCTTTGTCAAAACGAATGAAGGTAAAATATATATTATATTTTACCTTCATTCGTTTTGACAAAGCTACTGTGTTAGTGAAACGCGTCAACAAGTTTAAATTGAAGATTAGTTCAAATAAATGAAGATTTAAACAAACTATATTGTTTTATTTCATCGTTCAGTATGGATCTTCATCAAGTAAAAGCCTCATCTATTCAACTTCTTTATTTGGTTTGAAAATGTTTATAGAAGCATGAGAAATCTTATTCAGAACTATTTGGTGCACATTAAAAGTTTGTTCAATTAAAATGAAAGCCGTTTCTTTTATTTCCAGACATCCAGGTGACAACCCTTTCTACAGCAACATTGACAGTATGCCGGACATCCGACCAATTCGAAGAAAGTCCATTCCCTTGGTGTCAGATTTGGTAAGTAAATTAGTATGCATTAAATGTATATAATAATATGTGAAATATCTAATCAATAAGTAAATATCAATTTTCCATCAGTGTTGAAGTATACTAATTGTCGTTTCAAATCAGGCGAACGTCTCTATTAAATACGGTCTAATTCATTATATAAATTCCGATTTAATACGAGTTGCGAAACTTGAACTTACTAAAGCAATGTAAGTTTTGACAAGTATAATATTTTACCTTAAATTTATAGCTAACTCAATCATTATTTCAACTGAAATCGTAAAAGAGGTAAATATACAAGACAGCCAGACGAAAACGGAACTAAGTTAATTGTTCTCAACTCGACCACATTGATTTCCAACAGGAACATCTTATTACTAGTGAGTGTCGAGAAATCACTTGTTCCAACTATATAATCATGAATTTTCGAATGTAATTGACTTTCGATGATAAAAATACGTATTGAGATGTATCACGATATTTCGATTGATAATTTTTGAATTATTGAGTATAATTTAATTTTTTTTATTGAAATTAATGTGTCTCGACAGCTTAGGTCATTGACACAAATACATAGGCTATACAATTATACAAACAAATGGGAATAGAAAATATAACTAATACAGCACTATTCTTATGTACAATTTGGTGGGTTTCAGTTATCACAATATTGGTTCATTATAGTTTATGATATAGTTTTGTGTCTTGAAGGAAGTCAATAATCTTTGAATGCTGTATGGGGAGACTCGGCATTTCCATCACTAAGTTGGTGTTTCAATCGCTTATTCTGGTATTGACAACATTCTATCAGTGTTTTTAATTGAAACTCAAGGTCTCTAGTGAATTCCACAATATAATACAAGTTATTGAAAATTCTAAAAAATTGACAATTGTTTCGATCAATCAATATAATCGTCAGAATGACAGAAGTTACATTTCATTTTATGCCTACCTGATGTTTAGTAGTTATATTTGGCTAGACCAAGAAGTAACCTAACTTGTGATTGGCTTAATATATGTTCATAGAAAAAAGAAGAAGATGTGATATTACAAATATTGAAGCTTAGATAATATTAGCCCTATGGTGATATCCTGGATATCATTTTTCCAATTAAGATCAGTATAACTGTGCAATGATATAGAAAACCAGGAAAACTATATCTGCTGATCTTTACAATTATCACTTAAGAAGACAGTTTATTAGTGGAGAATTCCCTAGATTTAACTGTTCATTAACAACTTCATATTGTGGGTTTCTTAAGTGATAATTGTAAAGATCAGCAGATATAGTTTTCCTGGTTTTCTATATCATTGCACAGTTATACTGAACTTAATTGGAAAAATGATATCCAGGATATCACCATAGGGCTAATAATATCTAAGCTTCAATATTTGTAATATCACATCTTCTTCTTTTTTCTATAAACATATATTAAGCCAATCACAAGTTAGGTTACTTCTTGGTCTAGCCAAAAATAACTACTAAAAATCAGGTAGGAATAAAATGAAATGTAACTTCTGTCATTCTGACGATGATATTGATTTATCGAAACAATTGTCAATTTTTTAGAATTTTCAATAACTTGTATTATATTGTGGAATTAACTAGAGACCTTGAGTTTCATTTAAAAACACTAATATGAGCATATTCCACGAAGTAAGGGTCGAGACATTCTATCAGAATGTGTTTAACCGTGAGATGACTGGAGCAGAGCTGACATAGTGGTGGATCATCAGATGCCATAAAGTGTCCATGTGTGAGGCGCGTGTGTTCGATGCGAAGCTTTCTTATGAGAACTCTATCTTTTCTTTTTAGGTCTGTGATTGATATGGGGCTGATTGTTGGTTGGATAACAATAAGCTTCGATCGGGATTTGCTCCAATGTTCTTACCAAGATCTTCGCATTCTACTCGTAAACAGAGCCTTCAAGTCTGCGTGTAACTGGATTTTCTCATGTTTTAAGTTGGGCGATGCTGCTGCTTGTTTTGCCGCTTGATCAGCTATTTCATTGCCTATAATGCCAATATGGGAGGGAATCCAGATTAGCGTGGTTGAAACTCCTTGGTGTGAGAGAATATTGAGAATTGTTTGTATAGATTGAACAACAGGATGCGTGGAGTATATGTATTTAATGGAATGAATAGATGCTAGTGAGTCCGTACATATGGCAGGGTGTTTGGAGTCACTTGTTAAAGAATATAGAGCTTGCAATATAGCGAAAAGTTCTCCCGTATGAACACTGGAATATGAGGGTAAAAGCTTCATTGTAACTGTTGCATCAGAAGTGGCAACCGAGCAGCCGACTCCTTCATTACCTTTTGAGGCGTCGGTATATAACACCCTGTCGTATTTAAGACTAATTACATCCAGAAAAGATTTTCTCAGGAATTCGTGAGATGTTTCGGACTTTGGATACTGAATTAACGATAAATTAAAGTTGGGCAAGTTGGTATTCCATGGTGCCGTGGGGGATGCTAGACTATGAGTTGTATGAGATAGATTGATATCGCCAAGTAAGGAGGTCAGCATTTCTACCAGGGACTTTGGAGATACATTATGACTTATACGTTTAGATGTTAGCAATGGGTAGACTGGCTTGTTGGGGATGGCAGATACTCTAGACGAGTATGTTAATAGGAGAAGTTGTCGTCTTAGCCACAGGGGTGGCTCATTGGCTTCACAGCTGAGGCCTTCAGCTGGGCTAGATCTAAAACGACCTAAGGAAAGTCGAAGGCCGGTATTTTGTACAGAATTCAAGGTACTTAATGCTGATTTTGAAGCGGACATGTAAATATAACAACAGTAGTCTAATCTGGAACGGATTAAACAACGATAGACACTAAGAAGTATTTCCTCTTCAGCTCCCCATTGGTGGTGTGATAGGTGTTTTAAAATATTCAGTCTGCTCAAGCAATTCCCTTCAATATCCTGAATATGTTGTTTCGAGCTAAGCTTGCTGTCAAAAGTCAGGCCCAGGATTTTCAGTAGATCGACTACTGGAATATCGTCTCCATTCAATCTTATCAGCAGATTTGAAGAGATGGTGGTTCTTCTACTGAATTTGATAACTCTGGACTTCGTTGCCGAAAATTGGAGACCCGTTTTGTCGGACCAGTTTTACAGTTGACCGACTGCTTCTTGAAGTAATCTCGACGTAGTGGTAGAGTTCTTCCCATGACAAAACATAATTAAGTCGTCAGCATAGAGGGCAATTTTGACGGGAGATCAGATGTTTGAGGAAATTTCGTTTATGGCAATGCAGAATAGAGTGGGGCTAAGTAACGATCCCTGGGGAACACCATTGTATTGGAGGAAGTTGCTGGAAGTTGATCCGTTTGTAGACACTTTAAACGTACGATCACTCAAAAAGTTTTCAATGAGGGAATACATGTTATTTGGTATGTAACAATCACTTAGTTTATTGAGAATAACAGGCCGTGGTAGACAGTCAAAAACAATTTGGATATCGAACACAGCAGCTACGACTTCTTGATTCTTGTTAAGTGCATTCGTTGCGCAAATCTGAATAAAAGCTAGATTATCACTTGCACTGCGTTAAGGCTAAAGCCTGATTGAGTAGGGGATACAATTTTATGTTTTTCAAGATACCAAATTAATCTTTTACGTAATTGACTTTTGATGATGAAAATACGTATTCAGATGTTATCACGATATTTCGATTGGTAATTTTTGAATTATTGAGTATAATTCAATTTAAAAATGGAAATAAAACTAATAGTGCCCAACGAAGCTTTTTGTTGCAATAAATAGTAGAACTAGGTTTCTTGGAGAAATATCATGATAAAACAGCAGGGAAAATGATAACGTTTGTAAAATTGGGGTGACACAATTCTTAAAATGTAAGTAACAAAAAAATTAAGAAAAAACGATGTGAATATGGGAGTTAATGCATTACTTATACGACCAATAATTCTCATACTTACCTAATTGTAGTTTTCTACAAAAGTGTAATACGCAGTGTGAGATGATGAAAATTATTTTATAGCAGAATTAACAAAGAAAAATATGGCGAATTATTGAAAAAGAACAAGAAATTGCAATTTGATAATTCAACATAATTTTAACAAGTTGAGGAGTTTTCCAGATGTAGTTAACCCTGACATCTTTAATTTCAAACAGGTGTTTCATTAATTGAATTCCTTGTTATGATATTTCTTTTATTTACAAGCATCCACTACTGGGGTAATTAGAGACATAAATATGGATGGGTCATAGTTTTGTTAATATGTTATTGTCACTTGGATATTTTGAAAAATTCTGGGTATTACAATTTTTGCGAAGTACTTGTTCTAGATTCTTTTTTTCTCTTGATTGTTGAAACTTTGAGCTATAGGTTATTAAATGTTTGACAGGAGCTGTGTCTTGCATAATTTGCATTCTGGGGATTCACTTTAAGCAACTTAGTGTGGCCTATTAGTAACCTAGTAAGTGATTTTTCGCTGATTGACTGCAACCGAGGTTTCACTTCCGGTTTCACATCGCGTAGTTCCGATTGTGAGATCTGCTACTTGTTTTACCACCATTGTTGCACTTTTGATTTAGGTAGCGATATTATGTGGTTGTACATTACCGTCTGCACTTCACTCGCGGTTGCACTAATTACTGCTTGTCGTGCGTCGTAGTCGGCGTAGTTGAAGACCAGTATGAGAAGTATTTCCACAGTGCTATTCGAATGTTGCAACTGTGATAATTCGAATTTAACTCGCAGTGCTATTGGTTGTGTGGGATAAAGTTGATAAGAATTGTCTGAATTTAGTGTGTACACTGGATATAAATTGAATGAATGAAACGACGAATTCTAAGTGTGTAGTTTATAATAAATACAGCTAAGCGCATTCAGCCATCATCCTCAAAGCTGTCGTCAAAAAAGTTACAACAGATGTCAAGGCTAAAGAATATTCTCATCCTAGATCCATTTATACAAAACCTAGTGCCGTGATTCGTTTTAGAACCATCGGTGAACCATATGATGTCTCCAGCATTCCCTAAATAGAATAGTGACATTTACTCACTCAGTGAATATATTCTCTAATATCATAGTACCGAGACCCATTTGAGAAATTTGGGTTCATTTAGTATTGTCCCAGTTGTATCAGTATAACCTCCAGGAACATTGTTCCACATGCCTCCCGATTTCAGTCTGAGGCTCGTCATCATTGCCTCTGCCCTAACAAATTGTTCCAAAGTAGGAAGGTCAATAAGAACTTCCAGTGATGCCGTCCCCGTACTGTTAATTTACTTGGCAGTACCGAGGAGAGCTTGGATCGTACTTAATTTATTCTCTTCTGAAGACACTTCTGTCCTTCTCCACCAGACTATCGTTCCATGGATGATCGTTGGCCTAATTACTGTTGTGTAAAGTGTAAAACCAGTGTACCACCTCACGTCGCTTACCCTAGGTTATGCCCATAACTCTTCTGCGTTACCAGAAGCGTCTGATTGCCCTGGTAGTAGTTTTTTCCAGATGTGTCCTCCAATTCAGTTTAGAACTAAGTGTCGCTCCCAGATATTTCACCTACTTATATATTTATAGTTGTACTCTGCCCTGCAGAAGAGCTCTTCTATTAGTAAAAGCCACTAGTTTGGTTTTCTTTGGGTTGGCTAAAAAGTCTTCTTTAAGGTACCAGTCTTCCACAATACGTAGTGCTTCTTGTAAGATATTCGCGACTGTCTCCTGGAATTTTCCCTTGCTGACAATCACTAGGTAGTCCGCGAATCCCTGCGTCCATATACCTTGATCATTTAGCATGCAGATCAAGTCATCCTCAATTAAATTCCACAAAAGTGGTGGAAGTACTCCACCTTGAGGACACCCTTCAGTTGTCCTAACGGTGTACGTTATATCATGCTTGTGTGCCGATATTCTCCTATGCTTTAGCATGGATCTTATCCACCTGCATCTGGTATTATTTATCCCTCTTTTTGTTAGGGATTTGTTAATTGTTGACATAAATGTGTTATCAAAACCACCTTAGATGTCTAAAAATGTTATAAAGGCTATTTCTTTTCCTTTCGTGACCCGAGACTAAATTAGGTAGGGCAGCTTCTCTTGATTTCCCTGCTTGATTGGCCCATTGTAGTATGTGTGGAGAGATGCTCTTAAGCGCTCTTTCCTGCAAATGTATCTGTGTCACTTTTTCCATGGTTTTCACCATGAATGATGTCATACTGATTAGTCTGTAAGATTTAGCCTTGGTGTACTTTCTTTCCCTGGTTTGGGAACGAACACCACCTTTGACTCTCTCCATGTAATCGGTATATTCCCTAAAGCATGGCTTCTGCGTAATATCAGACATTATGATGTCAGTTCCCTCTTGCATGGGAGACATGTAAGGCTCAAATGAATTTATAGCCCAACTAATGAGTTGATGTCTGAGGATCTCATTTGTTAATCCAATCCTCTTTGGTAGCTCTTGTTTTGGCTACCGGCCCGTTGTCGTAATTTGAAACAATTTTTGCCGAGCCTGGAAAATGCACAAAAAGGAGGTCCTCTAAAGCCTCTTACTCAGTATTTGTGAATTCTCCGCTCGACAGATTAATAAAGTCTAGTTTATTAGAAGTGTCCCTTTTGATAATCTTTTTAATTCTGATCCTGTATGGGCGACTCCTTGTATGTCCTTACGAAATTCCCTCCATGATCTCTTCTTTGATTCTTTTATTTTGTCATTATAAGTACCGAATTTAGCCTTATATGCTCCCCAGTTGCCCGTCTTTTTAGCTTTGTTAAAAAGGCGTATTGTTTCTTTCCTTGGTGTTGTCAGTTCTTTGTTCCACCGGCTTGTCTGGAAGAGCAACTCTCCCTCATCGGACAGTTATTATTATGGTCTGTTGCAACCATGCAGCTGCTCCCTCTAACTCCTCAGCAGTTTTAGGTGTGTGCGGATTTTAGAAAGCAAATCCCCAATAATCCCTGTATATTCTAATAGCCGATTTTTCTACATCTACTTCGAAGTATATACGGGCATTGTCAAACAGAGACGGTTTATCCAATACATGCCAATGCATTATCATCTCCTTGACTCGTAGGATGCAGAAAGTTACATCTATCGATTATTCCCACTCGATGTACTAAATGTTGGCGTATTTCTCACATTCGGAATATCAAGTTCAGTACTACACAAACAGTCAAATAGTTTCTTACCTCTAGTGTTGTTGTCCTTGCTGCCCCAGCTGAACTGGTGTGCGTTGGTATCTGCCTCTACAACAACATCCTGTTCGTGTCGTCGCTTATTCCATCAGCTTCTCCATACTAGCTCCCGTAATGCTTCTTCTGAATAGAGGTACTATTATTGTCTCTACCTCTTCCCATCTTTTCGAGCTTAAACTTTGCTGCTACCATGTCACCCGTACTAAGTTCCATGATTGACATAACGTTATATTTAGATCTATAACGGATACTAGTTCTTACTATAATTAGTTCCCATTATCAGTTCTACTTTCCTAATATTTAGCCACAGTATCTCACCTTTGTTTATCCAAAGCTCTTGGATTAGACCGTGGTCGATGTTATCGGCCACAGCTATTTGATGTAGAACAGCAGTAGCCGTTTTTTCGTACTTCAGGTTTACCTTGGATATCTTAAGAGACTGTTTGTTCAGGTACTTGATCAGTCTCTGGTTCCTTTTCGTCCGTGTTTTCCAGGGTCTCAAATTTGGCTCACTGGAATTAGTAGTACGGTCTCCATTGAGCCTAGACTAGTTCTTTCCATTGACTACTCATCAATTCGGAGACTCACATGCAGTCCCCTATTAGAGCCGAGGATCATCCAACAATCAACCTTCAACCATGAGTTTTGTTTTCCGAGTCTCTTTAGCCTCGCTTTAAGATCCTGTTTTTTATTCTCTGGAAGTAGGATGAGGACTCGGTACTGTTTTGAAAGTTCGTCACTCTTGATGAGCTTTCAGTTAATTCTACTTGACAGATAGTTATGTAGGAGGAAACTTCATTGGTACATATTATCCCATAATAACTGTCCATGTATCAACTGACTTCAAAGTAGTGAGAGGGATATTGATCGACTATGGAGGAAGTGTTTTAATTTTGTCGGAATGGGAGTTGTTATGTTTGATTTGGACTTTCGTTAGAATTTTACTAGCTCTTACATAGAATAGTGTGTATGTTTTGATGTTTGTCGAATGTAGAATTCTGTAGCGATTGATCAGTATGTTAATGTAGACTGGATTCTGCTGGTTTGTGCTGGTGGATAGTGCATATGAAGTGGCAAGGTATTTTTTCCGGAGTTGTAGAGGGGTTCCCCGATTTCACACTGATTGTTTTTCATTGGACAGAATGCTCCTTTTTCTATACTTAGTGCTGTGTTTTGAATGGTAATATGTGCATAAAATAGGTATTACCAGATCTTCAGGATTTGCTTGAGAGCGTTTTAATAAGGTTTATACCGTTTTCGAATGATTTTTAACTTGTATTATGTGCGGCTTCCATTTGAGTTGGTTGTCAACAGTAATTCAAAGAAATATGATGCCATCAACATAGGGAGGGATAGAATATGTTATCTAGAAAACAAAATGTATTTGGTGTTCACTGTTGAAAATTGCAGTTCCGTGAATTTTGATGTTGGTTTAAAGTTTCTTTGATGTGTTTCTGAATTGAGTGCATGTTCTTTCCCTTGGAGAATATCACTAGGTCGTCAGCATATAATCTGCCTTTGACTAGTTTGTAGTGATGGTTTAATAAATCGTTGATGGCAATCAGAAATAGTGAACTAATGTTTGATACTTGAGGAATTCCGTTAGTTTGTTGTTTTAGGGTTGAAGTGGTGTTATAGTCTCGGACGCAAAAAAGACGATTTTAAAAAAAATTCCTATGAGTTTTAGGATGTTTTCTTTGATGGCTCAAGTGTTTGCCATATTTTACATTTTTAGTACAAAAAAAATGTTATAGCTTTGCAATAGGATAGGATGCTATTAAGATAGATTTCACATAAAATTTTATAATATGATAACTAAGTTTCAATCATAACGAGTATTCAAAAGATTCTAGCTCCTATTTACGAATTTGAATTTCAACCATATTAATTCAATAAATTCGTAAATATATTCAAGTAGATATCTGACGAGCTCTAAAAAATGTGGATAAGAGCTAATTATTTGAAAATATGTCTGGATTCGTGTAACTCATCCCAAAGAGAAGAAATTTTATTAGTTAATAAATTGATAATAAATCGTAACCAACCTAATGAATACCATGAGTATCAAAGTATGATTTTTAAACAAAGTTTCATATTATGTTAATAAACTTTGGGGTGAGATAAACTATCTTCATAAAAGAATTTTAGTACACGTCCATTTCCCTACAGGAACATTTGATGATAGCACGTGTGGGAATCATATTGAGAGTTTTTGTAAATATAATAAGTGTAAAGTGTGAAATTTCACAATGTGGAATGTGTTCGTCATTTTACTGAGATCTGTAAAAATGAAATAATACCAAAGTTCTTTTTATTACTTTAACAGTAAAAACAGTTATTATATTTCAACTTGTTTATGAGCTTAGTGTTATTCTAAAATAAAGAGAATTAGAGCCGTATTAAAACTGAAAAATATAATTTTGATGTTAGCAAACCAAAATTTGTTTAGGAAGTTTAAGATTCAGTTACTTGAATTAAATTATCCACGTTAAACCAAAAGTTTGAATGCGACAATTAGTATAAAATTCATTCTCATGTACGTTAAAAAATGCTTATATGAAATTACAAACAAACATCGAAAAATATGTTTATCTAAGTGATTATCGATTATAATAAATACAATTGAATTTGATCTACGTCTCAATTTGTTCTTGAATCTATTAAAACTTGTTCTATCATCCTACCCATTTTTTCGGCAATGTACAACTGTTTTTAATTATTTTTTCACTCATGCAATCTCCAAAGGTCGTCAATCAGTCTAGTCAAGTCTAGTATTACTGCCAACTTTAGTTTCCTCGTTGTGCTTGTCAAATCTACATTGACCTTGATACAGTACATACAAAATTGGTTTGTATTACCCATTATTGACCAATTCAAAGCATTCCATGCTCTATATAAGCTCACCTTCTTCTTATCACGCTCTCTCCTGCCAGAGGTTGGCGATTCAAATGGCAATTGTAGCTCTGGAGACTGCAGCACGAAAGATTTCTGCAGACGAGCGGTCGAACCATCTCCTTAAGTCCTTTAGCCATGAGTTCTGGCGTCTTCCTACTGACCTTTCCCTCTATTATGAAGCGTAGTATTTCGTATTTATCACCTCTCATCACATGACCCAGGTATTGCATTTTTCTTTCCTTGATGGTGTTCAGTAGTTCCTTGTGTAGCATCTGATCATCCGAATTCCGAGTTCCAAGTTGAGGTCCAACCTTGCAAAAATTGATTTCATACTCACAAAGATTTTTCTCAATTGTTAAATCCTTGAAAGTATTTCCCTTTTCGGGTCACACTGACTATTGATGTTAGCTCTCAAATATTTTATTAAGATCACTTGTTCGATTGTTTGTCCCTTGACCCGCAGGTGTGCATTTATTGGAGTCTTAGAAAAGATTAATAGTTTGGTCTTGGAGACATTGAGATGCAATTCAAACATCTCGCTATAGTGAACTACGGAATCCATGATGCTTTGCAATTCCTGCATATCGCTGGCCAATATAACCGTATCATCGGCGTACCTGATATTATTTATTGGGGTTCCATTGACCTTGATTCCGCCCTGGGCCCCATCCAATGCCTCTCTTAATATAGTATCGGAATACAGATTGAAGAGGAGTGGAGACAAGACACACCCATGTCGGACACCTCGTCTGATTTGCATATCCTCCTATGTCAATTGTTCCATCTTTACTACCGCCATTTGATGCCAGTAAAGTTCTGATATGAAACGTAGGTCCTGTTCGTCAACCCCGGTTGTTCTCAGAAATTTTATCATCTTCTGATGATTAACACAGTCAAGCGCCTCACGATAGTCTATGAAACATGCGAATATATTCACATTCATGTCTCTACACCTTTGTGTCATTACATTCAGGGAGAAGAGCGATTCACACGTTCCGAGTCCGTTTCGGAATCCAAACTGGGTATTGTCCATCTGATATTCGCACTTCTTGTAGATTCGTATGTGGATGATTCTAAAAAAGGTTTTCGGGACATGGGACATAAGACTTATCATCCGATAGTCATCACATTGTGAGGCGTTGGGTTTCTTTGGCAGGGTTACGAATGTTGATTTAAGTCAATCCGACGGTATCTTGCTTGAGCTATATAGTTTGTTAAATAATGCTGTTATTAAATCTAGGCTTTTACTTTCATTGCCTTCAATTAATTTAAGTATTTCAACGTTGATTTTATCGGGACCGGTAGCTTTCCCGTTTTTCTGTGCTTTTATTGCATGAACAACTTCATCTTTGGTTATTTCTGGAGCCTTTTCATTCAATATGTGATCTATCGGTGGTGGAGAGCAAGGTCTATCATCATTAAAAAGTGCTTCGATATATTCTTTCCATCTTGCAAGCTTAGCCTCCACTCCTAGAATTATCTCGTTGTTATCATCTCTCAAGATTGCTCCTTGATGTTTTATGTGTCTGTTTGTAAGCTCTTTTACGTTTTTATGAACATTGAAGGTGTCATGTTTTTCTTGTAATTATTCTATTTCTTGTCACTTTTCCGACATCCAGATCTCTTTTGCTTCCCGACACTTTCTCCTAATGATCCTATTTAATCGCCTGTATTGCGTCGGATTTGCCTTGTACTTTCGTCTGTCATTCATGAGGTCTAATATTTCCCGCGTCATCCATTCCTGTTTCTTGTTGGTTGCCATGAATCCAATGTCTTTCTGTATACTTGTTATTTTAGTTTTCAAATCATTCCATGTCTTTTCAACATCCTCTTCCCGTATGGATACATCTACCATTTCTAGTTCTTTTTCGATCTTAGAGCTTATCTCTTTCCTATTTTTGGGATTGCTCAATCGGGCGATGTCTATCTTTTTTGACGTTTTTTCTCTTTCAGCTCTCTGAAATCTCTTGAATCTAAAGTCAAGCACGACAGGGTTTTGATCACTGCCGATGTCTGCTCCAGGATAGGTTTTTGTTGATTTCATATATCTTTTGAAGTCTAGAATAATCAAAATGAAATCAATCTGATTCCTGACAATTTTTTGCTCTCTGTCTGCAGGTGACCTCCAGGTGTATAGTCTTCTTGCATTCTGTTTAAAGAAGGTGTTAGCGATTAAAAGGTTATTTTCTACAGATAATTGCACCTACTGTTCCTTTCGCCAAGACCGTATGCCCCTATGCTATCCCCCTCAGCACCACGGCCAATCTTGGCACCACTTTCACCAATTTTGTCTTGTCAGGGTGACCTTATTCTAATTATGCCCAGTTTTTACCCCGACATAATTCTCACTTGGTTTCTACATAACAAAACCAGCTTTATTTTAGGAGCAATTCTTAAATTATGCTTTCGCAATTTATTCAAGTATTCTTTTTGCGTCCAATTGATCCTGTATCTCACAGAGATTTGTTAATTTTCAATTCAATCTCGATTTTATTCTACAACTTACCTGGTTCTCTTTTGTAATTGTTGGAGTTTTCATTCCACTGAATCTTCAAAAAAATGGTTTTCATAAGTCAGTTTTGGAAAGAAAATATTCTGTGTATCGTCAAGAATATTACAATATTACAATTAAAGAATTCATTACGGACTGCCTTTCCACTGTTTTACAAATACTATAAATATTCCATATTTTGGACAGTAATTATCCTACTTATTTCACCCAAAACAAACTTAAAGCATGATTTTATGGGATATTCTCAAATAAACTGTCTGACGTGTAATCATGAGCCTACATATTTTAAAACCATTATTAATTCTTTCGAAGAAAGAATTTGATTTCGAAATTCTAGTTTAATTAAATGTACCCGCTTCAAAATGGTAGATACTTAGTTCCTTGTGCTCTTCTCAAATATGGGGATTATCTAATTATTTTTTTATTCATCAACAAAACCCTACCAAAAGAAAAAAATATGTCTAATACTGAATCTGAAGTGGGCTGCTAATGAAATCGACTCAAAATATACAACTACTACACCCCATTTTTATGTATATTTATTTGTATCCGGTCATATGTAAATTTTGTCAATATGAACGCAATAATTCCATGAAACATGTACTGCGCACTTTTCTTGATTATAAAAGTAATGATAAAATCTATCGTTTAGGCAACAGGGAATTCAAAGTGACCTTGCTGTATATTCAAATACGCGTGAAGATTAGAATCGTGATGCAAATGAAAAAAAAACATTGTAAAAAATCCATAAGTAAATTCATATAAGCATTCACTATTTTCCCAGTCCATATCTACCCCAATGTTGTGTATTGTTCGTTTACCCACCTTAAAATAGAGGCAGCGAAAATAAAATTGAAAATTTCATGATAATGACACTGTAGAATTATAAAGAAAATAATAATAAAATCACAATGGAGTTATATGGAGCAATTTTCAATGAACGTTGAGGTGTCCTAGTTATTTTCTCAACACATTGAAACTTTTCTCCTTCGCTACAACACACCATAGGCGCGTCAACTTTGGCAAAATTTTGGATATTATCAGGACATATTGGAAACATCAGTCAATTCCTGCTGCTTTGTTGAGAAATTTTCCATCTTACAAAGATATCTGTAAATATATTTCATCAGTGAAACAAATACTGTTGTTTCTTTCGTGATCAAAGATAATTCTTTGACAATTGTTCCGATATTACTTAATATCATCGTCAGAATGACAGAAGTTACATTTCATGTATATGTACAGACTCAATTTCTAATTTATAAATTAACATTATTTATATTAAATACACTGTTCACTATTCGTATGAACCTCAGTTTACTTTTGTTGTTCACTTCTTCTTCTGCTGACGACTTGGTGGAAATGTAGACTGTCACGGATCACAGCTAGTGGCTTATAAATTAGAATGTTGTCTGGAACATTTGGATTCATGATATTTCTAGTTTGCGGCTCTCAACAAACAATCGACCTTCGTAGAAAGGCCCCTATAAAAACACAAGAAATAGCTACTCCCAGTAATCCGTACGCTCCCGCCTAAATTTTAACTTTAGATATCGAACTAGAACAGGGTCGGCCTCATGGACTACACCAGTATGCGATTTCGTAACATTGATCCCTCCTTAAAAGGAAATTCCTCCTGGATATTCTGTGTAGCCAGGACAGGGTGCTTAAATCGGCAACTGGACCTGTTCCTACACTTTCCGGTTGTATGGAAATAACAGGGCACAATCTTCATCGGGTCCTTTCAAGGTGGAGTATAGCTACAAATTACTATGTTCCTGATGATCCGCCAATCCATTGCTAGTTTCTTCACGTTGGATTCCAGCACAACATGATCTCGAACGCTTTCTAGTGCTTCCCACACATCGCGGTAGGTGGATCGATCTTGAAATTCGTGATTAGTTACCAGGTTGAAGACGTACTGCGAGTCGTGTTTCAATCTCAGTGTCTTACCAGGGGTTGGAATCTGATCTTCACGTGTTTTTAAGACCCCAAACTTCTTTCGAATGACTGTTGCCTAACCTCGTGCGTGTTTGTTACTGGCGGAGATGTTGTGTCCTCAATGCTGAATAAGGTGAAACCTTTAATCGAAATGGTACCACTCTAATATCATAGGTCTCTATGTCATGTTCAGGATTAAATCGCCACAATAATCTTTGGTACCGCCAGTAATCTGTCGGTTCATTTGCCGTCGGTCGTAATCGCGATTTTCAACAATATAAAATTAAACAATATGGTAAACATGTCTGCATTTTTGGTCCGCTATACAAAGTATCTTCAAAGAAATCTCATTTTTGGAAGGATCACTTACATCTAAAACAATCCGTACTGGTGTACTGGAACTACTTGGCTTAATTACTGGATGATGTGCGATATAATACGCGGGACCTTTATCATTTTCATTTTTCACTAATCCCATATAACCTCGAACGATAAAATCTTCCACAGCTTTCTTATATTCAGCGCGGAGCAAATAATCTCAAGAAAGACGTTATTGGTTACCTGGGAGAAGCACTTGAGATCATTACAGATCTCACACCTCTACATCTGGCGATAGAAAGATCTGCCCAAGAGGCAATTCTTAGAATATCTAAAGAAGATTCAGGCAATGAGAGTATTAAATATCAGAGAGCCTGATCCTCTCTGACAAAATACATCTTATTCTCATCAGCGAATCTTCCCAGGGACGGTATGATCAAGAAAGTAAGTATCGAAAAGAATTTCACTACGATGCTAAATACGAGGAGAGACTGGGAAAGGGAATACACCACCCAAACTCTCAAAGAAAACACCATTAGATGGTATACGGATAGTTCAAAAACGACCACTGGAGCAGACGCTGGAGTATTTGGGCCTGGCACTAGATACTCATTATCGTTAGGATTCTTTCCGAGCGTATTTCAGGCAGAAATACTTGCGATTGAAAGATGCGTGGAAATGAAGCTAGAACGAAACTATCAGAAATGTGACATATCGATCCATTCTGATAGTGAAGCAGCTATCAAAGCATTGAGCTCCCATGTCATTGACTCAAAGTTGGCATGGGAGTGCCGAAGAAAACTTGATGAATTAGGAAAGAATAACAGGGTCTCTTTAGTCTGAGTTCTTGGCCACTCGGGAATCACAGGAAATGAAGACTCCAATACACTTGCCAGGAAAGGAGCACAAACGCCCTTCATTGGTCCGGTGCCTTTCTGTGGTGTAGGAAAATGCTCCTATAAGAAATAGTTTCGGAAGAAGGAGGAAACCGAAAGAGAAACAATCTGGCGGTGCCTTCCCGGGTTGGAACATTCCAAATCGTTCCTGAGGAACTTTGACACTGCTAGATCCAAAAAATATTTGGACCTCAATAAAAATAAGCTACGGGCTTTCTTACAAGACACTGCCGCCTCAGGAAGCCCCTAATCAGAATAGGTCTAGCAGAAACGGACGAGTGTAGATTCTGTGGGGAGGAGGATGAAACTACGGATCACCTAGTTCTGGATTTCCTCGCCATTGCAAGCCAACGCGAGAAATGCTGCGGACAAGAAACTTGTAAGAGTGAGGATATAACCTCGTTGAAGCCGTTCCAAATACTAGAGTTCATTAGAACCCTGGAACTGGAAGGCGAGCTGTAGTAGTATCAAGAACAGCTCTGATAGGGGCGGCACAGTAAACCTTAGGTTTCAGTGCAGTGTAACCCCGTTAAAATCTAATTTAATATAATCTACCTGGTAGAAGACGTACCGCGATTTATGTTTAAGTCTCAGTGTCTTACCAGGGGCTGAAATCGGATCTTCATGTTTTTCTAATTCCCCAAACCCTTTTGAAATACTGTTACCAACCCTCGTGCGTGTTTGTTACTGGCGGAGATGTTATGTGCCAGTGAATACTCTTCCGGGAGCGTGAACAAATGTTGTTGTTGTTCTGTAGTGACTCCATTTCTAGCTTTCCCCGTACCTCCATATGCGCTCTCCTCGGATATGGTTCACTCCTTCCTCTAGGTCATGGTCCCCTCCGAATGGCGCTAATCGTTTTTGGTGAACTACTCTCGGTTTTCCATTGGGGATTTTGCTTATGCGATACATGACGTCATTGCTTTTATTCTCGATTAAATACGGACTTTCCCGAGATATCTGTAGTTTTGGAGAAAACCCCTTTCTCCTCATCGGGTTGTGGAACCATACTTTGTCTCTTTTTTTGAAACCGCCTTCTGTGGCCTGCAAGTCGTGCTGTTTTTTCAGTCTGTGGCTGGCAACTTAAATATTAGTTCGAACCAATTCGTGCACATCGTCCATCCTTCTTCTCAATTGGATCACGTAATCTTCTCACGCTAGATAATCTCCCGGTCGACAGCTAAATTCTAGGTCACAAAGTAGCCCCATGACCTTTTACTTAGTGTAAACTCAATTCATGAAGCAATTGAATATATCAGGAATCAAATGTCATTCTTGGCAGTGTATATCTGCATTTACGAAAATTGTGTTGTAATAACAACGAGATTTTGAACTATATTTCGACTGATCAGTTTAACATCTAAAACCATATAGAATTGCAAGACAAACAGTTAAAAACATTATGCTAAGTTTTTCAATAGATATAAATTTAGACGTATTCACCACCACCCAAACAAGATTTTGGCAGGTGTTTTACACGTGGACTCACTGATCGCAGATCGATACGCCAGTGCAAATAGGGAGAGATACTGGTCCCAGTCTTTTTGGTGGCTGCAAACTACCTTGGACTGATATTTTCCAATGGTCCGGTTGATTCTCTCGGCCATTCCATCTGACTGTGGATGCAACACTGTTGTGCTGGTCTTCTTAATTCCCACATTTTCACAGAACTACTGGAGTACATGGCTCTATAAATTTCTTCCCTGATCGCTGTGGACTACCAAGGACAGTCAATATCGGCCGTTGAATTCTTTCACCAATACATATGCGACAGTTGTGGCCACTTGATTCGGAGTCGCCCACTTTGTGAAATAATCCATTAAAACCAGAATGTACTTCCCACCTTCTTCTATCGTTGAAAATATTTCAACGATATCTAAAGCAACCCTTTCAAAAGGGCTTCCAATATTATATTGTTTCATCGGCGCCTTTCTCTTGCGATGTGGTCCATTACTGGTTGCACAAGCCATACATTTTTTACAACAGTTCTTTCACATCGTCGGATCTGTTACCCAATAAAATCTTTCGTGGACCTGTGGAAGAGGTTTTTTCACCCCCAGATGAGCTCCTGATGGAATGTCGTGTAACGTCATCAGTAGCATAGCTACTCTTGTTCTCGGGATAACTCTGTCTTATCTTCTCGGAACCATCATCGTTTTCAAGGATTCTTTCCAGCATGCCTTCTTCCAGCACAAGGGAGTCCCACTGAACCCAATATGCCTTGAGTGTCAGTAAAAATCTTGACATTTCCTGCCAGGTAGGTCGCCGAAATCCTTCCATTGCCGAATCATCTTTAGGTGAGGATAATTCTTATGATCTTTTCTGATCCTGGTGGGTAACTATTCTTCGTTGATCACCGTAATTCTCGAAACTGTAACTTCTTTAGATACCGCTTTGTTGCAGTGATAATGGTCTACGCAGGAAGTCGTAACTAAGGTGACACACCAACGCGATGTTCCGCCCCAGTCTAGTTTTCCCTATTAATGTGGTTCTTGGGTTGCAATAATCGTTAGGCGCTTACAGGAAGTGCGTACATGCCTTAGCTCACCACAATTCCGGAATCTTATTTTTTTTCTTTATCAAGTTGACGCTCTGATTCAGTTTCTTCCATCACCTTCTTCTTGTATGGTCCTAACTTTGTTGTACTCCGAAGCTTTCGGGGCTGCTTCATATTCAGGAGGTTCTTGGTTTGCAAGAGTCAAAGGGTGCTTACACGAACTGCGTATATGTTTAAGCTCGTCACAATTATAATATCTGATCTTCTTCGGCTTCTTTTTCACCATACCTTTTATCAAGTTGACGATCTGTTCAAGTTTGTCATCGTCACCTTCTTCTTGCATGGTCCTACCTTTGTTGTATCCCAAAGCGTTCGTGGCTGGTTCATATTCAAGAGCAGCGGTCAGTACATCTACAATGGAAAATTATATCTGCTGATATTTACAATTATTATCAGGAGCCAGTTTAAAACTAGAAAACTATTTCTGTGGTTGTTTTAATATGTATGCTCGTAAAGCTTCTCTGTGTCTAATTTTAAATTTTCTCAATGTTTGTCCAAACATTTATTAATACCTAACACAGAATTAGAAGTACTACATATTTGTAATCAGAAACAAGAACTAGATTTCCTTGAATAATTAGAAATCAGAAGACACTTAAGGGACCCACAATATGAAGCCGTCAATGAATAGATAAATCTAGGGAGTTTTCCACTTTCAAACTGTCAACTTATGTAATAATTGTAAAGATTGGCAGGTATAGTTTCTCTGGTTTCCTATACTATTGCACAGTTAAACTGATCTTAAATGGGAAAAAATATTGAGGATATCCCCATAGGGCTAATAATATCTAAGTTTTAATATTTGTAATAACATATCTTCTTCTTTTATCTATTTATATATTTTAAGTTAATGACAAGGTGAGTCACTGACGATGATATTCAGTAATACCGGAACAATTGTCCATTTTTCAGAACTATTATCATTTTTTCAATATATTATGCAATTATATAGAAGCAGTTAGTTTCATTCATTCCACGCAGTAAGAGTTGAAACAATAAATTTCTCTTTACCTCCACTTTCTTTATCCGTTACTATTGGGAATTTTTACGGTTTAATGATATTCTGGATTGGAAATTCACAACTAATGGGTCTCAGGAGTAGCATCGTTTTCAATGGACAAAGGGATTAACTCAACCAAATCAAAATTAGAATTTCTCTCATACCATCATTATCATTATCTATGAAGTCATCTGGAGCGAATATTTCTCTATCCAGCGGAAATTTTAATACTTAAACCACTATCAACGTATCCAAATCTTTAAAATACATTCTTGTGAATATACTTTTGAGATTAGAACCAAGTGAAGCATATGAACAAACTAAATCGCTAGGTTCAGTGTTATGATAATAAGGTATGATATTACTTAGTCTATCCAGCGTGTTATAATGCACATAATGATCCATAATCAGTGAAATTTAACGTATATTAATTTTATTTGAATTTTTTTTGAGTATATGAAGTTTTAATGATATTTTCGCTGCCCCTGTATATTTTGATGTTCCTAGATTCGTTTCCCATTTGTCAGTGTACATTCAATGATCATTGATATATAACAAACCTTTGTCAAACCTTTTTCTTGACCAAGTATTGTTTTCCCTATTAATGTGGTAGCAACAGTGACTAGAAACTATTTGTACATTGGCTGTGTATTTATATCAAGAAGAACACATGTGAAGCAGAAATTTTCCAATCACCCGATAATTAGGTATTTATTGAATATTCTTGAGATGGAGACCAAAGTTCAAATATGATTTTAGATGGTGATTGGGAAATTGGATCAAAATCCGCCAAACTGATAAATCGATTAAAATATTGTTACTGTAAGTAAAAAAAGTATCTGTTTGGGGTACTATATTGCAGGATTCTAGCTCAATTTCCTACATCATATCAATCTATAATAAACGAAAGTAAAACTAAAGTATGATCCAATGTAACGTCCTGTTGCTACCTATTTAACCTATCTTCTGTAATAATTGTTAAGTGTGTAACTTTCTGTAAAATATACTTATTTAACCTAACATTTCTCCCACTATGACTAATCTTTTGTTTTGTGTTGTTTGTTTTCTGTTTTGATGGTTGTGTTCCACGCCTGCGCCGCTTGAAACCTCCAGGTGCTCAAGGTATTGGTCCATTTCTCTCGTAGAGGAATGTTTTTAGCAATAATTCCGCTTACATTTTATTTTTAATATCACTAATGGCATATCTAGCTGAATTGATAGAAAATAATTTTGGACAATTATAATTATAAAGCTTCAATATTTAATTTTATGAAGCATTTAGCTACATTTTTCCTAACATTTCAGCTGCGTAAACATTTTATTCCAAAAATATAGACACAAGTCAAGTTTTAAAAGCAAATTAATAGTATAGTGAACTGAATATATTTCATATTAATACCAAAAATTTCACAATTAAATTCAATTTCGAGTAATTATGTACACTTTGATTATACTTTTATCAGTCTTTTTATTATCCATTGCTACTTTAAAAGCACGTCATTAGAAACCTAGATAGTTTAAGCTTATATCACTATTTTGTTTTGCTTTTCTTGGATATTAAGCTATATGGAAATAAATTGTTCAATTGGTTTGTATTCGCTTGAAATACTCTCGAGTCTGGATTAACATTGAGAGCATTCAGCATAAACATTGTTCAAAGGGAGATGTTTCTCCACACGGCTGATAAATTGTATAATCTTATATATCGACTTCTCACTAGCTTGTGTTTGCAAGAAGTTCGTGCATGCTAATAGGTTCTGCTTTTGCATTTCTTTGGGCTTTTCCAATTAATTAAAATATTCGGAAAACGGTTAATTGAAAGTAACTCAGTAACCACATCAAAATGAAGTGGAAGTCTGAAAGGACCCCGCATCCGTGTAATGGAAAAATGACGATCGATGAAATTTCCCGAGTACAAAGTGTGTTCCAGTTTTCAATATACAGGGTAAATTTTATTCAGTTAATGAGAAGATCCTAATATTGATGCTTTGATGTACTGCAAAATCAAGACATATTATATTTCTGAACTTGTTCCTGAACTTCTCATTATTCATAATTTTTATTAAGTAACAAAATGCTTCTACAGGTTAACACATGAACGCTTTAAAAGTATTGATGAATCATCCTGTATATCCTAATATTTTTATTTAAAACATGCAACATAGATTTTGAAGAATAGAGAACAACTGATGTGTGAAAATTGACACAAGATTCCAATACATTATTGTATCCCGACACAATGAAAGAATAATAATTTATATTAAACGTCTGTCTCAATAAATTCATATCTTTTATCAATTTTGAGTTAACCCATTACTATTAATTTATTCTGCTATCCTCAATATTTTCTACAGTATTTTTTTAATTTAGTTGCTTCAGTGAAGTATGCCATTTCACATAACTCTCAGTTTGGAACTATTATTGGAGTCAAGTGGCACATCGTTTTTATGGGTCTCTAATTATCTTTCCAATGGTACTATTACTTCATTAATTTGTGATGAACAGTTTTTTGAAAATAGCGTTTTAAACTTACAGAAGTAATTAGAACTTTATTATTATTAAGACCAAACGAGCCGAGGTCAGAGACCTATATAGCTCGAATAGAAAATAAAATTGACGAATAATAGCAAATTGACGAATAATAGCAAAGAAATAAAGTAAACAAAATAAATGTACAAAAAAGTTGTCAATTCAGTGTAGTTTATTTGTAGGCATTATAATAGCTTTTGAAAGAGTTTACTGTTAAAGCGTTAACAACGTTTGCTGGGAGAGAGTTCCAAATGTCAAACAGTCGATTTGATAGAAAACCTTCGCGGCATTTAGTACGAAATTCTTGTTTTTTTTTAATTTGAAGCGATGTTCACGAAGACTGGTATCGGTATTTAGAAGAAAAATATGTGACAAGCCACAGCCAAACTTGTTATTTGAAGCTCTATCCCCGAATACCGAACAGTGTATCTGTCTTAGATGTTCTTCGTAAGAAGGACGACGTAGTCCATATGGAATTCTTGTTGCCCATCTCTGCACCGATACAAGAAGGCTGGAATCTGGTACTCAATCGTTATTCCACACAGGACCTGCAAAGTCTAAGGTTGGTCTCATATAGCAATAAAAAATCTTTATAAAATTTTGCTGTGAAATTTTACAAAACGTCTTAGACAGAAGCTGAAGTGAACTTTTAGCTTTACTACAGATGCACTGAATATGTTGAGAACACGATAAAGTCTCAGTAACGAGTAGGCCTAGGTTTCTTTGCTGAGAAACAGTTTCTATATTCATATTAGAAATTCATACCCATTAGGGTGAATCGAAAAACGCGTTTTTTTGGAATATAATTCAAATAGCGTGGAAAACTTGCGCATAGCCGTCATTATAAATGAAAAACTCTTAAAAAAGGCATAAAGTTGCAGGTTGTGTCGTAAAAAAAAACGATATTACATGATTTTTGACGATTTTTAAACATGTGCCAAAACCCATAAAAGTTTTATTTTCAAATTGTAATAGTGTAAAAACCATTCAAAATAGTTTTCCAAATCTGTAAATAATACTTTCATAGCTGCGCTCACATTTGCTTGCCGAGTTTAACTGTTCAACTTGTTCATTTCCTTTTGTGGCCCTTCTATCAGTTCTATAAAAACAGTTTTTAGCATGGTGGCCTCTTCTACTGTACACCCAACAAAAACATTTGATTTCTGTATAGGCTGTTTCTTTTTAGAATTTCTTGTTGATATACAAGCAGCTTCTAATTTAACTTTCGCTTCAGTAAAATTTAGTTCTTCTTCTTGTGCTTTCAACACAATTCTAAATTCTTCAAGTGACATTTTGTCTAGTCCCGTAGTCTTCATCTGGATTCTGATAGTGTCAAAAGTTCTTGGTAAACCGTTAAGTAGTAAACCAGTTTATTTTCATTTTCAATTTTTGTGTAACATTGCTCAAGTTGGTCTTTTAAAAACTGAGCTCTAGCTAAGTATTTTTCAATATTTTCCGTATCCAATTTTTTAATTGATCTTAACTCAATTCTTAAATCAACTCTCCTTGATGATACTTTTCCCTCATGAATTTCTTCAAGTTTGCTCCAGATATCTTTAGATTCATCGAGGTTTATGACTTGTTGTGCTTGACTGCTTTCAATCGCTCCTAAAAACATAGATGCAGCTATTGCACTTTTTTCTATTTATTTTCGATTTGTCTCATTTACTTCTGGATATACTGTTTCAATGGTATACTTCTTGGCTTTTAGCATCAATTTCATTTGATGCCTCCATAATTGATAGTTTGTCTCGTTCAACTTAATTATTGCATTTTGACTCTCCATTACTTTTGATTTTCTACAGTTGTACCTCAAATATAAACTACTTTCTGGCAGAGTGTTTATCTCGTACAGCTTTTGCTCAAAATAGTATCAAAACACTTCCTTTCATATACTAACCACTGGTGCCTGGGCTCATAACCTGTAGGTTAAGTAATAACTTGTACTTCAGTGTTTAATACTTTCAATGAAATGAAGAAATAATACTATTTTATAATGAAAGGAAAATATTATTTTCATGACACTATCTCAACGTCAATGTGGTTGAAACGTATATCATGTATATCCTTGATTTTGTAACGGACCGGAACTTCTTCTCTTTTTGGGACTTGAACTTATTAAGTCAAAATGTAACAACAGCTTCTTAATACAGGTGTACATACTTTTGATGAACAAGAGTTTCGAATATATTTATATAGCGGCTTTTTGTTCGTGTTTGATGGTAACTAATTTTCAAAAGTCTGTTTTGCTTTAAAAGTTTTGCAAAGGCAAATCGTTTAAATTTGTTTATCATGAAACTGTTAAGAGTTCCCCACTTATTTTTACACAGGACACTGTATGCACCACAAACTGTAACTGTGTAAACTTTCAACAACTTACCTGCACTTAGAAGCATTATTGTATTGGTTCTCCTTTTAACTCTTGAATAACAGAGATAAATATATTATTCTGTACGTGGAATTTTTTCACATACCCAACAAGTCATTGATGAAGTCATATTGTTCACACGTCAACATGAGAAACATGCTATTTCTCATGAAAAAGGGAGTCAAAAATAGGCTGTTGGCATAGCATGGCCGATTCACTATCAGCTGTTGTACGACTTTATTTTGGGAAATGTAAGTTCGGGGTGTAAATAATCAGTTTATTTACACACAATGCACTGTTGAACCGTAATAATTATTCTAATGAAATATTATTCAACAATAAGTTTATATTTAAACAAAAAAAACTTTTATCCCAAAAAATATCCGTGTAAACAAAACAACTCAACGAATGATGAATGAACTATGCGTAGATATATGGAAATATGACACATTTATGGGCATGGTTAGCTTTGCGCTGTTGTCAAATGTTAAATTTTGATTTGAATGAATTAAACACTTCAGATACTAATACTAAACCGTGGTACTTTTCTTGTAATTCTATTGCATTGATCTGTAGTAAATTCATTAAAATAGTTGGTCTTAAAATATTTCAACACTTCCTTAATCACACGTTTACAAAAAAGTTTCCATTGTTATATTACTGTTTTTGGAAAATAACATGGTACATATGGCAACATTGAGATGTAGAATGATACATTTCTAACAACAGCGGTTAGAACTTGAATACGTCTTGTCGTTAAACATTTCGTAAACAATCATACCTGTTTTCGTATATATCTATGAATTTTTTATTTGCTGCTTATTTTCCTTCCACAAAATAAACTTTTGATTTACGGAACAGAAATTTCACAAACAGCCTTCCTTTTTGCTACGTCTGCTGTGAAAAGTTTCTTTTTTTAAGCAAAAAATTGTTCAGCAAAGTTTAATGATTCGGTAGTATTGTTAAGGCAGTTTTACTTGTTAGCTTGTTAGGTTTAATAAGTATATAATACTGTGAAAATAGGTCACATTCTTCAAGAAAGAGTGGAAGTTATAATTTATGGAGGGGTTGGAAAATGCGCACGAAGGGCAGCATTTCTTTTGAATCAATGAAATCGAAATTCTAATTTAAGTTGCCGGTATGAGCTTGATTTTGTGATAAAGTATTACGAAACTGGTTCGGTGAAAACTAAGAAAACATTAACGGTTTTAAAGATTGAAGCTCAGTTTTTCGCACCTATACACTCCGGCTGTATAGTGCTAACAAACCAAAAATTACCAAAAATGTAGTATATCTGGTTTTATAGGACCCATTGTACTGCCTCTGGCTAGCCGAAATTCAATAGTGTTCATCTGTGATATGCTCATAAGAATATCCAATCATAAAATTGGTTACATATATACAGTTTGGAGACTGTATCGTGCTAACAAACCGAAATTTCTACAAAAATGTAGCATATCGGGATTTATAGGACCCGTTATACTCTGGTGACCTTAAAATCAATACGATTCATCTGTAAGATGCTCTGAACAATTCCCCTTTTGCATCTTAGATGAGGTTGGGCGGAAAAGTGAAAAACCCCCAGACTACTGAATGATGAAGCTCAAATTGGAGATTTCGAAACATTTGCTGCAGAGACTACTACCTTCATACGATCAGCAGCAGAACAGAGGAAGATGTCACGCGAGACCACTGAAACTGTATCAATTTCATCTATATGAAATGCAGCTTCTTCAAGAGCTCCGTGAGGATAATCATGATAAAAGAATAGAGTTTTGTGGAACCATGTCTCGTGTCAATACCACCTATAATCATTTGTTAAACATTTGTTATAACGATGAATGACCATTTTTTCTAAATGGCTATGTTATTAATTAATAAAACTTGACTGGCAATCTTCACCTTGATGTGCTATCGATCCTCTTACAACTCACGAGAGACTCTAATTGATGCAGAAGGTAACGTACTTTTGCAGGAGCATATGTTACATTCTCAATAGGACGCTGCTCCATCTTATTTTTTGTTTCCCGTTCGACAATGGTTGAATGAGAGATTCCAGGCTAGATGGATCGGCAGAAGGGGAGCAGATGAATGGTCTCTGAGATCACCTAAATCAACTCCCTTAGATTTCTTTATTTGGAGAGATCTCAATCTGTACTGCAACATGCCAGTCAAATCTGGATGAAGTTTTTCAAAATATTAAGAGCAAAATAGACAACGATTACGATTAAAAATGTATTTGTTAGTAATTTTTTATTCCCTATTAACAATAATTAGGATATACAAATAAAAAGTATCTGCTGGTGTTTTCGCGATCATTGGAATTCTTGTGTGTCCTCTTCGGTAATTATACGACTCCGTATTTAAAGCATTATCCCTTGGTTTTGATTTAACTTATGAAATTGTCCCCGTTATATATTTATGTCTCCCAGAATCATTCGGCTAAGATATCCCTAAAAAGCTTTCTCTCATGTAATTTAAGACTCTTACGATTTTGGTTTCTTTTGCTGTGACAGCTTCTGAATCCGTATTCCTTGAGGGGAATTATATAATGTTTGTTTGTAGAGTATTATTTTGTCTATCACCTTTGCTATGTTGTTCAGTAGTGATATAGGTTTATATCTATCCACATAATATGGGTGTTTTTTGGCTTTGATGATGATTATAACATTGGTAATCTTGAATATCGGGGTAATGTCCAGTTTCGAATATATAAATTATAATGTATGTTCATTGTACAATAGCTTTTTTAGGAAGGTTTGTGGGTAACGTCCAATCCTGGAGCTGTTTAACTTTTCAATTGTTGTATAATATTGTAAATTTCAGTGCAAGTAGTTAATTTGTTCATATTTGCGTGTTCAGTGAGTCCAGGTGTTGTTGAACTGATTGTGTAATATTATGGTGGTGTTATGTGTTATGCGAATTATTTATAAACTTATTTTGGAAGTACTAACCGAATTTTTCCGCCATTTCAGATTTGTTATTGCATGTCCGTTATTGACTATTGTAGAGCGTTTTGCTGTTTTTTAAATCGACTGGTGATTTTCCAGAACGAACTATCTTCCGGCATTAATTACTTCAAGAATGGACAACATCTTTAACAGTTCATAAAAATATAAGTAGATTCCATGTTTGGAATTTTTCTTTCGCAAATCAGAACTATCTTCTCGCATTAATTACTTTAAGAATGGACAACATCTTTAACAGTTCATAAAAATATAAGTAGATTCCATGTTTGGAATTTCTCTTTCGCAAATCAAAAGTTCTTTATGTAGAAGAAGAAAAACTATTAAATAAAAAATCACACGTGCAGAATAGATTTATTCCTTTTATTCGAAACACTTCTATTAAAAGGAGAATAAATACAATAATGTATCTCAGTGTTGGCAAGTTTTAATCACTTCCGTAAGCTTAGAACGCTATTATTATGCAATTGCTCATCAGAAAATATTAATTGAGGGTGCCATTGAAAAATAAATTGAGCGTCAATCAAAATTATGTTCCACTTGACCCCCTTTCTATTTAAGATTGTAAGGGTAACATCTGCCTTTCCAAGGGGATTGAACCATTTCCCTGGTTAAAATAAAATGTATCTGATTTTCCGATTTCTTATATTATTCACTTGAAGAAAGATATTAAAAGTGGAAAGTCTTCAAATAGACACTTCGTATGTGTCCAATATTCCCTGTATTTATTTCCAGCATGTGCTTCTGTGTTACTCAACAGATATGAATAGCAACTACTCTCAGCAAATCGATGTATTCCGGGTTTATATAAAATATTTGTCTCTTGTCTAACGTCTAGTTTCTATCAATGTAATTCAACGTTATTCAAGTTGCCGAAAATAGGTCACACATTTTTCAAACAAAATTCCAATAAATTAACGTTACAATTCTGCATTGACTGATATGATAATTCAAATATTGATGTTAAACCGGATTATATGAAGCCGTTGGGATATTATTCATTTACGGTGCCCTTCTTTATAGAAGTAGAAAATTACGAATGTGTCTTCTAGAAAATTACAGTTGGGAGTTATCGATTCACCTTGAATTTTCCAATTTCCCAATTATGACAATCAATTTTCTGACTATCTGAAATGTGATTTTTTCGTTTCGTGTTACTTCTATTAGAGAGGCTTGATTTTCAAGTTCTAGATATGTGGAGAATCGAATATCACCATTAAACGTTAATATTCCTTATTTAATCAATCCAGAACCATTTGTACTTTGTGTTGTCGATTTGTATTGTAGTTGAATTTTTAGTTTTTTCTCCTATACCTATTTCAACTTTGTTCTATTTTCTACAACAATTGTAACGTTTTTGAAACGTCACTGGCTTTTGGCAAAATCACTGTTTTTGATTTATTGGTACCTACTAGTTTAGTCACCAAGCGTTCTTGTCAGGGCTAGAGAATTTGTTCGGTTGTTGGAAAGAGACAAAGTGATCTCCTTGATTTATTTGCGAAATTTTTCGATGGACATTTTGTTGAAACCAAAAAATGAGGTACGTTTCACCTGTACCTCGTGGTCGTTTTTTGTTATTCGTGTAAAACCCTTAGTAATCACAAATTTGTGATTTGTATGTGATATAACCCTTTTAATGAGGTGAGATGCCTCCTTAAAATTTTACTATTCAAAGTTGATTTATCCATTTTTTTGTCATCTCAAAATCAGAAATTTATTTTTTTTTATTAAAAAGAGTAAATCTTTTGGGGGTTCTAGGAAAGTTTTAAAATAGCTTTCGTTAGTTAAAAATACGTCTATTACTTTGTTTTCTTTCGTAAGACAGTCACTTTCTTCTACTTCCATTAATTGAATTACTCCTTCCATTCATTCAGACGTATTGGAGAAACTCTCATCGTTTCTTTGGTATCTGCAGTCAAACTATTTACAAGTTTCCAAGCTATGTTTGATTAAGTACTTCCCAATAGATTATCTAGGCCTGTGCAAATTTTCTCCCAGTATCTATGTTTTTATTTTACTTATCTCATTCTTAATCGTATAGCATTATCTCCAGCATACAGGGTGTCCTACGACGTTTTGACAGTCCAATTTTTCGAAAACTGTTCATATGACATGTATGAAATTTGGGAGATATGAACAGTCGAAACTGATGCTTATATTTATCATAAAATATCTTCCTTTTCTCCTGTCATTTCGGGTCGCGTGGCCCCAACATAATTTTTTTAAATGAGACAACCGGTATAGTATTACAATTTTGGACATATCATTCAAAAACAAATTCAACGATACCACACTTGTCATCATTATATTGTGCAGTAATGATAATAGGGGCAATTAAATGAACATCTGTATAAATTATTTAAAAAAATGTAATATAGGGAATTAAAGAGTACAAATAATTAAAAAATTTAAAAAACTGTTCAAACTGATGACCACGTACATTGACACAGTGCTCAAACCTTGTTAAAAGATTTCTTGTAAGTGCTGCTGTAATAATTTCGGGGATTACGGTTCGACATGCCTGTTTTATTTGAACCTTTAAATCATCTAAATTAATCAAGGGTGTGACATAGAGTCGATATTTTAAGTGACCAAAGAGAAATAAGTCTATGGGTATAATATCCGGTAAACGAGGTGGCCACATAATTGCCCCGTTTCGACCAATCAATTTTTCAGGAAATGTGTTATCAAGATATTATCTAACTGACCAAAAAAAGTGAGGAGATGCTCCATCTTGCAGCCACCACATTGTCTGTCATTCATGTAAGGGAATATCTTCAAGTAATTCTGAAGGAGTATTTTGAAAAAAATTTAAGCATCTGTGCTTCATTAATGTTCCTTCATAAAAATAGGGACCAATCAACCTACCGGTAAATAAACCGCACCAAACATCGATTCTCCATATTGTTTGAAAATTGGTTTCACGTATTCACTTTGGATTCTCCTATACGACCAATAATGACAATTATGGCGATTAATAACAACAATGTTATGAAATCTACTTTCATCACTCCATAATATTTTTTCTAAAAGAGAAGGGTCATCATTACTCTCAACTAACATTCCAGCAATAAAATTTATTCTCCTTTCAGGATCTGCAGGAACCAAACCTTGAGTAAAATGTATTTTATAAGGATTGTATTTGTGATTTTTCTAATAATTTTGTATCGAACTTCTACTTATTTGTAATTCTTGTTCAAGAAATCGTATTGAGTTGTGTAGATTTACCTGAAGGTAAGCCAAAATATTTATCACATCGTCATCTGTCTGAGCGGTCTTTTGACGGGAAACTTGATTTTTACCACTTGGATAAGAATCAGTTCTTAGCTTTCATTCGAAATAGACAATACCTATTTGTGTATTAAGAGCGGAAAGTGATAATTTGCCGCTTGAGGCAGAGAATTGCCGAAAGCGGCAACGCACTTTCTGCTCGAATTGCACACAAGATTTTTTCTACGATCACATTATTTCTTACACAAATAATTGAAAAAAACATGAAAAAGCCTTTTACTGCGTCCCAAAGCTCTTCGTGTTCTAAATAAATCTGTACCGCGAATTTCCAGGTACCATAGTTCTCGTGCCCTTTTAGATGCTCGATCAGCGGAAGCTGGCTCATGATATCACTTATTAACACAAAAATTCAACAAATTACAAACTCCAGAAGGTTCAATGGTGTCTCACGCGTGTCCTATGTCCATAACCTCCTGCAATTTGATGTTTTGAGTCAAGGTTTCGAGAAGAAAAATAACTTAATCTATCAAAAACAGCGTAAAAGAAACTAATGACAAACTTACAAAAGCCGTAAACGACATTAAGATGACATTTACAAGGTTAAACAGATTGAGGTTCGAAAAATATTGGGAGGAATTATTTATACACTTTGAATATTTTCAAATATTAACTACAACTATAACATGGGTGTTTTGGATGGGTTTATAAGATAGAAAATAATAATTAAAATGACGTTTAAATCGGTCTAATCTTTAAGTTCTTATAACACTGCGCCGTCGTGCTCGAAAAGTCGCGCGTGTTTGAAAGACCAGTTATCTACGAATGCTTCACGCTATTTTTTTATTGGCGCACTTTGAGTTACTACAAACAAATGGAAGTCCGTCCTCGATGCCCAGCTAAGTTTCATTTCATAAAAGTCCCTCCTCGATGCCCAGCCAAGTTTCATTTCATAAAAGTGCATCCTCGATGCCCAGCCAAATTTCGTAAAAGGCCATCCTAAGTAGTATTTATTTTTATTAAAAATGTATATGGATTGATTCCCTCGGGGATTAAATGGGTCCCATCCGCGGGATTAAATGGGTCACTTTAGTCGCTTGGTGTATAATGTACTATTAATATACCTATTATTCACTAAGTTTCTTTAGTTTATTGTAAATGAAAACATATGAGCGGAAAAGTACGCTCTAGAGCGGAAATAATGTCAAATTATGACAGATGACGGAAAACACCAACTTTGCGGTTAGATTTGAGCGTGCAATAGCCTACTTTGGATAGTGATCGTAGGAAAAAGTATTTTTCCTTGGATTTATTCTAAGAGGAGAACGATTCCTGTACAAACCTTGAGCATGAGCTTTGTTTTTTCCATAAATAAATAACATGTCAACATATTTATCGCAAGTAAAAATTGAAGTCATTATTTACTTATTATTACAGTGTCTTTACAAGATTATGACTAATATTTAATGACAGTTCTTGAGTAAACTACACCTAACAATAATATATGACAACCTATGTTGTTGCTACTATAGTTATTTGTTTCACAGCCACCTAAATTCTGAGTGCAAAATATTGCTTTAATAAATATAGTAAAAATAATTATCCCTTATTATCATTACTTCTTCTTCTTCTTGTGCCTTGTGCTTCTCGCACGTTGGCGGTCCTTTGTACTTCTTTCATGCCAAATGTAAGGTGCCATTTTCTGCCTTTCAGAAGATTGTGGCTGCATCTCTAGTTCCGCACCAGTTCCTAATGTTTCGCAGCCATGAATGTTGTTTTCTTCCCGGGCCTCTTCTACCTTCTATTTTTCCTTGCAAAATCAACCTAGGTATTGAGTCTCTGAGTATGTGTCCAAGATAGGATATCTTCCTCTTCTTCACGATTTGCAGAAGTTATCTATGCATACCGGCCATTTCCAGCACCTCTTCATTAGTTTTATGTGCAATTCATGGGATGCGTAGGAGTCTACGAATTGTCCACATTTCAAATGCCTCTATCCTATTCAGAGTTTCGATTTTTAGAGACCATGTTTCTACCCCATAGAGCAAGATAGGCCAGACGTAACATTTAACTACTCGAATCCGAAGTGCCAGTGGCAATGTTCGGGCAAGAAAGAAGTTCTTAAGTTTATGAAATGTGTATTTTGCACGTCCGATTCGTATTTTCACATTATCATTACTACACGATACAATTATGACAAGCGTGGTACCGTTGAATTTGTTTTTGTATGCTGTGTCCAAAATTTAAATATAATACCGGTTGTCCCATTTAAAAAAAATATGTTGGGCTCACGTGACTCGGAATGACGGGGAAGACGGAAGTAATTTTATAATAAATATAAGCATCAGGTTCGACTGTTTATATCTGCGAAATTTCATATATGTCATATGAAGAGTTTTCGAGAATTTGGTCTGTCAAAACGTCGTGGAACACCCTGTATGTGCTTATCCTGAGGAATTTTAATACTTAGCCATCTGTAGTAAATACCTTTAATTGCTTTCACCAATCCATCAATGGTTTCGTTCCACCAGTAGCTATAGCGTATTAATTATATTGGGGACAGAAAGCCAACTGAATATTGACCATATACTATATAATTTCGTGCTTCAGCCATCTTTCCATCTCTTTCACTAGAAGAGATATAATCATCGAATATATTTGGAATATGCTGCAGCTATTTCAAGGAACTACGTTAACATAACTCATAAACAGCAGCGTCTATTATCAAATATGGTTATAAATATGCAAATTAGCAATTACGACATCAACAAATGCTTCATGTGAAACCAGAAGAAACTGAAAAGATTAGCTATATGATTGGGATTTAGAAGCTTACATGTGATTAATTTCTTTTAACTTTTAACCTTCGCGTTAAGGTGTTAGTGGTTTTTACTTTCATCAAGTAGAATTTGGTGCATTGCAAGTGTTTCCCTTATATTATCTTAAAGTTCCCTGATACTTCGTTAAAGCTACTTTCATTTAAATTTCTAATTTCTGCGTGATTAGTTGTAGCAACTCCTATTATAAAGTTATAAAGCTTCAATTCATTAACAATATCACAATATTATTTTTTAAATCTGAATCATTTAAAAATCTCCTTCACATTCAAAATTCTATGATTTTCTCTTAAGCATTCAGAAGATATGTGCGTTTTGAGTATCATTATTTACCACTTTTATCCATGTTACTTTACATTGAGAATGTACACCTGCTACTTCGGCAAATTCTATGCACAAATTATTCTTTGTAAATTCCCCACAATAATTAATTCTCAATTTATACGGTTTTTGTTCATTTGAAACCTTTGAGGACCACCAAAAGAATGAATTCACTGAATTTAATTTAATCTCCAAGCACGACTGACCTTTCAAACGACAATCAATTATTTATAAAGGGGCGAAATAACTGGTTACCAATTATCCTAACCCAAACATTTACAATGATCCTTTCCTGAATTATACGGTGCGGATTAACATGGTCCTACAAATGTAAATTATACGACTTGATTATGCGATTCCTGGCAAATCTCGCTTCGTCAGTAACCAACAATAATCTGTTAGAATATCTAACACTTCTCTTTCGTAAAAAAAACCAATACCCAGGAATCTTCGTACTGTTTCCAAGCAATTTCTAATAATTGATTACGATTTTCCGGATTGAAATTTCACTAATATATTTTGTTTACTATGAAGCTCCATACATTTTTAACGGGGTATACAGCTTGTTTAGTATGAAACTTCATACATATTCATTGAGGTTGAAGTCAAGACTTTTTGCTGGCCATAGCAAAGTATCCATAATCTTACTTTTCATGCCCTATAAGTTGGAGAATTCTGCAATAAACTCAGTCATTATAAACATTGCGAGTATTTGTATGTATGTTTCAGCTCTAGAGGTTTTCTAGACCATTGGCTTCAATCTTCTTTTCCATTTTTTTCAGACCCTTGCTATGTATTTCCACTCGATCGTTCCTACCTCATCTATACCCCGAATGACTTATTTTTTCTTCTTTTTATCCCACCTTCTCCTCCATCCATCACCATTCTCTGCTGTGACATTCTAGCAATGTGTCCTAACTATCTTGGTCTTCGTGCACTAACTCTTTGTGTTATATTTGGTTTCTTGAATATGTTCATTAATTGTTTGTACGTATTTTCCAGATACCTTCTGCCGTTTTGACACCATCATATATTACTCTTTTAAATGAAACTAACTATTTCTTGATAATTCTACAATATATTGAAAAAATGTTAAAAATTCTATTTTTCTATTCATATATATTAGTTAATCATAAGGTTGGTCACAATGTAACTTCTGTCATTCTGACCATGAGAGCAATATCAAAACAATTGTCAATTTCTCAAAAAAAAATTACATTTTTTCAATATATTGTGGAATTATCTAGAAACAGTTAGTTTCATTTGAAAAAGTAATATGAGTAGATTCTACAGTATGAGGGCCGAAACAGTATATACATATAAGTACCTCCATATATTTTTGAAATAGTTTTCGTTCCCCTATTTCCAGTTAATTTCCCTCTTTTTGTCATTATCCATGCTTCTGAAGCATATAGAACTACTACTGGTCTTACAATTGTTTCATACGCTCTAATTTTCACTGTTCTTGAAAGATTTTTTTGCTGTTAATATTTTTGATAGAAGACCCCGCCGCTCTATTATCTTTCATAATTCTCCTAACTATCTCATTTTCTTCTTGATTTGTGGATGTTAATGTTACTCCTAGACAAACAAACTGGTCAACTTTTTCGAAATTATATTCTTCTCCTCCTGCTATCCATTTAGTATATTTCCAGGTATTTTGTTTTCTTTTCATTTATTTGTAAGCATTTAAAATTTAATAAAAATATTTTCCAGTTATCTCCTTGATCTTGTTACTATGTCATCCGCGTACGCAATGCATTGTAGTTTATGGTGAAAGGTGGACACTGTTGTTTTTATTTTACTTTCATTTATTACTACTCCTAATATTAAATTAAATAGGTTCGTTGAAAGAAGGTAGCCTTTTCCCACTGTAAATTCATCCATCCAATAAGCAGTTTTCCATTAAAATGTTATTGCTTGCATTGGTCAAGGTCATTTTAACTAGATTTCTCACTTTTTTGGATTTTTATAACAGGTTGCATATTTTTTTGTAGTTTCTCTCCACTATACTTTATGATTTCTACTGGGTCTCAATTTTCTGCTGCACTTTTAATGTGTTTAATTTCGCTTATAAATGTATATATTTCTTCTTCAGTTGGAAATGATTCTTCATCATTTTGATCCTCATTATCTCCTTGCTCTTCTTATTGTATATCTTATTTTTCTCCATTTAAAAGTTATTTGAAATACCTGGCCCATCTGCCTTGTTTGTCCTTTGTGTGTCTTAGTAGCTCTCATCTCTACAATAATTCAATCTTGTTGTTCTGTGTTGATTTCTTCACTTCTGTATAGAAATTTTTAATGTTTTCTCTTCTCTTCGTACTCTGTTTTTGTTCGTTAGGTTCTATATTTGTCTATCATAATTTTTTCTTTATTTCTTTTATTTGGGGCTGCCTTGTACTTCTCATCAAACCATTCTCTGTTCCTCCTTGCTTTGGCTTTTCTAAGCAAAAGTTTGCTGCTTCTACCATCGTTTCTTGCATCTCTACCCATTCCTCTTATATTGATGTGTATGTATTGTATTTTCCAGTTAGCCTTTTTCTTTTTTCAAGTTTATGAGCATTCTCTTTTCCTTTCAGTTCGTCACATATTCGTATTCCTGTCTTCATTTTTTTCTGTGTAGGAAGTTCTTGTTTCAGTTCTGTTATGACTAATATATGGTCACTCTTGGAGTCTGCTCCTCTATAGCTACTACAGTCTTCAACAGCTTCAATGAATGTATTTATGGTCTTCATGGTCAAAGGTCGTGCTTGCTACTTTAATTTGGTTTTCTGCTGCAAAATCAATACATTTTCTGTCATTTTCGTTGCTACTTTTATGCGGACCTTTGATTCCTATAAAATTACGATACACCTTCTCTCTTCTTATTCTCGCATTTAGGTCTATTAATTATTATATTGATGTCGTACCGCGGGATTTCTTGTACTACTTCATTTAACTTTTCATAGAATTCATTTTTTGTTTCCAGTTATTTTTCTTATGTTGTAGTGTGTCCATTTCTATATTTACCTCATACCCTTCTGTCTGATATCGATTTAAAATCAACTATCCCCTTTGTTACGGTTCTAGCTACTAAAAATATGTGCCTCTCTAGGTCTACTATTTCACTTCTCAACTCCTTCGTAGGGCCTCTAGGGCCAGCACATCTATATTGTAATTTATCATTAGAGCTGTAGTACTTTTTCTTTATTTTCTCTGTTTTTTATGTATTTTGTATCTATTTGTTGTGTGGGTGACAGCGCCTCGTCTTCTGTCCCTTTTTTGTGTTTATTGAAATCTAAATCAGGCTATTTGGGGCCGGTGGCTGCCATGCAGGACGCTCACTCGTAACAGTTTATACTGACTGGGCGTTCTTTTTTGCATATTATCCAATATTTTCTAATGAGATACTTTTATATTATCGTGTTTCTAATGATAATATATAAAATAAACATTTATTTATTTTCTAGGTTTTTCAAGGCTTCTTCTACATAAGTATGTTTGTTTATTTTTTCTCCAATCACTCCTTTATTCTCTAAATCTTTTTTCAGTGCCTTGTCTTTATTCTTTTCCTCATTTGCGAGACCTTCTTTTAGTCTTTTGACTCGGTTCTCTTTACTCATTTTCCAATGTAATTCCATCTCCAGTCGGTACCATCAATACTAATTTTGTTTTAGCGATTATTTATAACTGATTTCTCACACGTTCAGAGATAAAACCAGGTAAAACTCCTTCTCATAGTCACATGACGTTGTGTTGGAGTCTATTAAATCGCCTATCAATTTGTTGATGCCCTTACAATGGAGATAAAATATCCACTGTTAGTAATATCCAACGTAAGATTTACGGAAGTTCGACCAATCAATTGTTAGAGAAATAAGGAGGCAGCTGCCCATTTCATGATAATAAATTTCCTCCTGAAAGATTCTTGAAAAAAACACGTGTGTTATTAAACTGAGAAAGAGTAACTTCATTTTCTATTTAACCAAAACAAAATGACAGTTTGTTGCTTCCTTAATTAGAAAGTAATAATTTCCAACCCAATTCCAGTCCTGATTTTCTCAAATGTTATTATGCAAAACGATAAAGTCTGTCCGGAATTATAGAACTAATTGACTGTTAATGGATTTGCGATTAAGGCTCCCCAGCATCTAACCATAATCTCAGGTGATTGTCTGTACAGGTCTGAACTTGGCACCTAAATAACTATTTTATTATCAGCGCATCATAGTTTCCAGTTAATTTTTTTATTTGCTTATCATCATGCAAAGGTTATTTTATACTAAAGAATTAAAAGCAAAAAATTGGAGGAAATTGATGATAGATGAATCCATTACATGAGATTAGCCGACAATATTGTACTATTCGCTGGGATGTTAAACTATAATGAATGGAACTAAATTAATGATTATAGAGAAATAGGAAAAAATTTACTAGTATTTCTTCTGAAGTGCTCCAAATGTCAATTAATGATTTTGATTGTTAGGATTGTGTCTAAATATATTTTGATTTGAATCGAACACAAGATAAAATCAATAGGCTACCTAATAACTGAAAACGTTCCTCTAGAAAACATTTATAGAAGAATTTGGATGGAACAATAATAGCAATGAAGATGAAGGAAGAGATTTTTCTGTCTTTAGAGACTATTCAGCACCTTGCATTCTATGTAAGATTTGTTATCATTTTATTAGCTTCACCAATGTACTGCTTTGATTAGGACCCACCAGTGAATAGCAGATTGGGAATTTACACACCTAGTAACCGGTTCCACCATGATCTCACTTATTACCAATAAACTAATTAGCTATTGAATTTGTTATCTAATCATATTTCAATTTTGTTCCACCCAGCACAATTAAGCTTCAATTAACTATCGTGGCATTAACTCCAGTTTTGATTTTTTTTCCAACGTTTGGTATTGATGTCGCAAATAAAACTGTAATTAACTTTCAGAAACTGTATAACGTCAACTTTTCGACAAATATAACAAAGAAAAAAGTCAATTATCACGCACTGTGGGAAGGTATTGAAAAACTATAAATATTTCCTTGCTCGCTGTAAAATTCACCAAGAATATGGACATTGTAAATTAAAAACATTATCTTCATAATTCCAGGTTATGGTAGAATGTGTATAAGTATATATTATACAAAGGAATAACTTCTGGAACAGGAACAGTAACCAAAGTACAAGTATGTAGCGATGAATATCAGAAATACATAAAACTGTGAAATGGGGTGTCGAAAGACCGCAATTGAAATTGAATTATCAAACTATTCGTTGGTAGTTAGTCACTTAGTTTACGAGCGCCTTTTATTACATATTAGTGCTTAATTGAAATTGGTGGAATCGATTTTGGCCTTAATCACTGAATAGTAGGTCGATTTTTAATTGTCGAATAAGTTGACGTTTGTTGGTTTAATTGAGCTTAGTGGAACGCAGGAAGTAACTCATCAAGACAATAGTCGCTAATAACTTAAATATTTAATTGAGGTTAGTGGAAGCGGCAATTAATCTGTGAAAATAATTACCAATCAAATACCCGGAACTTCTAGGTCTACAATCTAGGCTCTTACTAAGCCAGTAGCCCGTATAGTAATGAATCAGATCGGTTACTTTGACATGTAATGATGAAGATACAATTTCACTTCCTTCAAAAATTCATAATAAATGTCGACAACATGTGCCCTGGTATTTCCGAGGAACATCTCTGACTTTTTTGTTATTATCCTGAGATCACTTTTGGCAATATTGTAATAATCTCCAAACATTCTGATCACAACTATTTTCAATTTTCAGTTAGAACTTTTCCAGCAATAAGTTTGAAACATTTTGTGATATTCTCCTATGTTCTTTTGAGCATAAAGTGATATGGATTTGGCTTTTTCAAGTACAGAGGTTGAAACAATTTATGTAACTCTAATTTGACTTTCGACTGGCTCTACTAATTCTTCATTAGAGTTGTCAACATAAAAACTTCTAGAAATACTCGTTTGGATGTTGATGTCAAATTATCATCCATCAAAATTTTATTCTTCTGTGTAATTGCTATCTATCTTCCATCCTCCTTGTTTTTTTTACAGTTGGAAGGTCTGCTCCAGAATTTACTAGCATAGTGGCTGAAGACCTCCTAGAGCAGTTTCCGGTAAAAGCTGTTGGATTGGGCATGTTTAGATAAGTTGCTACTTCTTCTATCGTCGTTCTCTCATTACTGAGAATCGTGATCACTGACAGCTTGTGACGTTATTTATCTCCATTGACTTCGATCCTGAGCTATATTTACAGAGCCGCAGACCGAACTACCGGTTGCTTTTTGAATCTGATCAGTCCATCTGATTGGTGAGCGTCCTCTGGACCTTCGCCTTTCTGTGTCTCCCGACACTATCAGCCTCTCCAGGTTGTTGTCATCTCTTCGCACGATGTGTACAAAAAATCTCAATATGTTGGCCAGGCAGGCAGAAGAGAGTCTATTGCAGATGTTCAGTTTTCTAAGGATTGACTCGTTCGTCCTGTGCGCCGTCTACGGAATTCTGAGCATGCGTCTCCAGCAACACATCTCGAAGGCATCAATTCTTTTTCTGTCTGCTGCTTTAATTGTCCACGTTTCCGCTCCATACCGTAAGATGGAAACAATCAACGATTCAACTAGTTTCATTTTAGTGTTTTTAGTGATAGATTTATCGTATAAATCTTGTGTAGTCGACTCATTGCACCTTCAGCTAGTCCAATTCTCCTTCGGATATCACTTTCACTTGAACCCGTGTTTCTAGTATATGAGCCCAGGTACATGATACGGTCAACGATTTGAAATCTTTCTAGAGCAGTTTCAGTTTTCTCCGCGTTTATCATAAGGCCACAGTTATTGCTCTCTGTCTCCACTCTGTTTAGGAGATCCAGCATTTCCTCTTCTGACGCAGCTATTAATGTTGTATTGTCTGCATATCTCAGATTTGTGATCTTTTTACCCGTAATTGAGATTCCTCCAGCCATTCCTTCAATGCCTTTCTCATTATGTATTCTCCATAGATGTTAAAGAGATCTGGAGAGAGGATGTATCCCTGACGAACACCCCTGCAGGGGTTTCTTATGAGAACTCTCCACAGCATTTTCCAGTTGACACACTCAAAGGCCTTTTGGTAGTCCAAAAAGCAAATGACCATTGGGATATTGAATTCTTTGTATTTCTCTATGAGTTGTCGTAAATTGAGCATCTGTTCTCTGGTACCCTTGCCCTTCACAAACCCTGCCTCTTCCTGGGGAATCTGTCGATCTTGATATGTCTCTAAACGTCGCTTTATAATACTAAGTAGAATCTTACTCGGATGTGTAATCATAGAAATGGTACGGTAGTTGCTACACTTTGTGGTTGCACCCTTTTTATGAAGTGGAATGAATATAGAGGTAGACCACTCTTTGGGCCAGAGACCATGCTTCCATGTTATATTACACAGATTGGTTAATATTTTAATGCCCTGGTGATTCAAATTCTGCAACAGTTACATTGTTACCGTCCTCTTTTCAAATATGCTATTGCTTCCTCTACCTCTGCACGCATGATGTCAGGTGCGTGCGTTATTTCATTTATATTGAGAGTTCTATTGTCTCGTTCTAGGGTCTGCTGCTCTTTGAACAAATCTGTGAAATATGTCTGCCAAACGTTTAATATTGCTTCGATGTCCCCAACGACAGCGCCATGTTCAGTTTGAATTGCATAATTGCGCGGTTTAAATTCTCTTGCGAGAAGTTTTACCTTTTGAAACAGATCTTTGGTTTCAATTTGGTGCGAGTGTGATTATATTTCTTGACATATGTTGGATATGTACTTTCCTCTGTCTTTAAGACATATTTTCGGAATATCTTTTGATAGGGATCTATAGGTCGTTTCATCGAGAGGACCTTTTTTCAGTTGTTTCCACTGTTCTATCACTTGCCATGTCTCGTCGCCGATCCATGGTTTGCGACTATTCACATTTCCTGGTTGGCGACATTGGCTAGCCGTTTTCAGGAGACCCTCTCTAAGACATATCCACGATTCCTCGGCGCCACTGTCACATTTTATATTTGCTAATACTACTTTAATACTTTCTCTGAAAATATCCAATTCTTCTGGTGTTAACCTATTTTGGTTGGTCGAGGATCTACGCATATTCTTAAATCTAAGTCTGAAATCTATTACTAGCAGTTGATGGTCACTACCGCAGTCCGCACCTGGAAAAGTTTTAGCATTACTCACAGAAGTTTTCCATCTTGTATTGATCAAGATAAAATCTATTTGATTTCTATATCTGTCACCCAGCGATTTCCACGTGTAGAGTTTGCGTGGATGATTCTTGAAACATGTGTTCATTATGGAGAGTCTCATTTACAAGCAGAAATCCATCAGCTTTTCTCCCCTTCCATTCCTCTCACCCAGTCCAAATTCTCCGACGACCTGTCTCATGTAGTGGTCCAAATTCGTGGCACCTATTTTAGAGTTAAAATCTCCCAATACGATTGTAATATCTTTGTTGGGAATATTGACAAGATCAGTATCTAGAGCCGTATAAAAATCTTCTAATATGATCTCATCTGCCGTGGAGGTTGGGGTGTAGACCTGAATAATGTGCAGAATGAACTTTGGAAACGGAGATGAATGATCCTGTCATTAACTGCATCATAACCACAAACAAAATTCTGCAATTTCTTGGGAACTATTATCGCGACACCGTTAATGCTTTCCTTTGCATGGCCTGAGAAATAAATAATATTGGCTGCAATACTCTGGAAGTAACCCTTTTCCTTCCAGTGGGTTTCACTGATTCCTAGAATATCAATGTTATGGGCCGTCTTCTCCTTTTCGATTATTTGGAGCTTTCGTGGTTGTTGTAGCTATTCTTTTGGGTTTTCGGAGAGTCAGTCTATTTTGACTCCGTGTGTTCACTTTCAAATCAGTTCCTCCCGGAGATCCAATTGAGGAACTATTTAAACTCCGGACTTGCTTTGAGTTGCAATTTGCCATGATTCTCTTGAGAATGAAACATTTCTTATATCCGAAAGTGGTTTCCCCTCCCATCCTTCGGTCTGTTACAGGGATTTAGTCCTGTTTGATGAGAGTTATGATTATACCGCCAATTTTCGGTCGTCAGGGCCTCGTTCGTTATCTAGCAGGGTGCACCGGGTTATCAAAGATCACCACTCAAGTAGGTGAGGTTGATATTTGGGTAGTTTCGATGTTCTGATGATTAGTACTACCACTTATACACCAAGTTGTTGCAATTTACCAAAAGTATTTATCCCTACTGGCTGTTTAGAACATTAGCCATTTGCGTATTTTAAAAACAACACATTACAATTTATATTTCATGGTCTTATTGAGGTATATCTTTTTATGAAAGATAAATAATCCACTCAACAATTATTAGGCTTTAAAACCGTAAAAATGCGTTCCATTCCATTTTTATTTTTTGGTACTTTGATAATATACACTGTTTGTTCATCTTCCACATCGTTAATTGTAATTTTACATAATTCTTCCCGGCGACAAGCACCCAGAATTGCAATTATAAAAGCAGCAAAAATTAACATACTTATTGTAAATCTTACAAATAGTTAAACATTGGGAAATATCCTGACGTAAAAAGCAAACGCAAATTCTATTGTGAAAAATATCAAAGTTTTAGGTATGGTGTGCTGTCTAACTACCCCGGTGGCATGCGAGGACAGCAACAGATTTAGTTAGGCAACACACCATACGCACACCAAAATCTTGTTTCATAACTTTGCAAAATATTTTATACTGAGCTCTCAAGCATTTACTGAGATATTTCCTTACTTTGATCATTAAAAACTGGGAATATGGAGCTTTCAACAGATAATTAATTAGATCTTCACATTCAAATTTTATTCATTTTTTCGGTTCATAACCTTCAATTTTTTGTTTGAAAAACGCTATTAACTTGTTGAATTCCGAAATATAAACGTTGTTTTTATGTTTTGAGGTGCCTTTAAGCATGGAATAAATCGGCCACAAGGTCGAAGGTTTGAAAGAAATACGCCAAAATTACGTTTTCCGAATATTTTGTCACTTTGTTCTTGTTGCGCCATACTATAAAAGCATTGTATTTTTGTTCATAAATATATGTAGATTTTTCTGGCAATAAATTTTCAGTGGCCTTTTGTGCATTAAAATATTTGAAGGAGTATTATCAAATTCGACAGATGAATTGGAATCCGTATCGATTATGTGACAAATATAAACTGCAAGTAACATTTGAATATAAAATTATTGAGTAAAGAAATATTAATAAGACAAAATTCAACATTTCAGAATTGATTCGGTTTTCGAAATAGTAAATTAGTAAACATTAATCTTTAACTTATAATACTTTTGACGTGTGATACTAATAAAATTTTAGAGATTGACAGTTCTAATACACACAGCCACGACCTACTTACTTTTACCAAAATCGACATCCATGATATAATTAAATCGCACGACATTCAGAGAAAATCATTATAATATTAAATAAAAACTGTTGATAATATGTTTGAAACTAAATCTATAAGCAATAATAATTTACTTGCCTTAGAAAGAGATAGCATAGGAATTGTAATATAAAATAAAACGTTATATTTTGTTGCTATGTACAATTTTTGATAAATTTTACATTTTTCACTAGTGAGTTCTACTTTACGTAGTAGTGGAAAAAAGTGAAATTTTACACACTTCGTAGCGGGCGTGAAGTACGTACTTTACGCACGGTAGTAGAATAATTATGATTTTTATTGTTGATTTCAACATTTTCTAACGTATGTTCATTTTCACACAATGTTTGCCTTAGTTTATTTATAACAACTCTAATTACGAATAAAATACCATGTTATATGTTTTCTGTCCAATTAACCAGATGAATTCTCTGGAATTTTCCAAGCTGTTTATTATCTTTTAGGATATTTTTTCAAGACCTCAATTAAAAAAATTTCAACAGAAGTTTGCCATAATTCCGTGCTTTTTTGTGGTGAAAAATTTCAATTCAAAGTATTTCTATAGCTCCATATATGATGGGATGATTCTGCGGGAATTGAATGTTTTCACTTAATAAAATATTCCCTTAAGTAACCAACATCGCATATTTATAAGCTTCCGTAACGTTTTTTGAAGTTTGGCAAGCATAATAAAATTATTTTCTAATTCTTGATTAAATCAACGACCGCTTCAAAAATTCATATCTACCATTTTATATCAGCCCTTTCAAATGTGATACTTCTAAATGAGTTAGAAATAATTTTTTTAAAGAATCTTTCTTTCAAAATTCATATCATCATTGTTCCTGAATTTCTCCAAATTATCGAGAATCTTATTCTTCGTAATTACAAAAAGTAGGTAGTTGGAATTTTTTCTCAACAACCATTTTTATGAACTACGAGTAACCACAATAGCTTGAAGAGGTTGAAATTCTGTTTCTAAAGTAAGCAATTGTAGCATTATATAGTCGAGTGAACGTGACTTAATTGACGATATTATTCAACACACACTATGCTGGTACTGTCTTCTTCTAATAACAGAAAAAGAGCGAAACTCAATACAAGCGTTTGTCGTATTGTTTTGATTAAGATGTATATGGTTGATGTCGTATCCAATCTGTTCTCTCTAAACCAATAATTTCAATAAGCTAATTTTTCCTTATGTCGGGAGCAATTGTGTTGTTTTAAGCTAATGTAGCTGCGAATTGCCTAAAAATAAACACAATCAAATCCATATGCAACATACATCAATGCTTTAGTGATAAAAATAACACAGCAACGCTTCAGCATGCAATTCGACTTCTATTTCGTTGTTATGATACCGAAAGTAGAATATTTTCTTGCTGAAATGTAATGAAAGCAGAGAGTAAGTTGAAGTTATGTCTTTACGGTTTTCTCAGGTTAAAAACATTGTTTGGATACTTCACTTTAACGTAAATAATGCTCATTCGATTAATCTTTTACTCATACTCTCTTATCAAGTATTATTTTGAACAAATAATTAAAATTCATCTGATTCATACATCTTAATCTGTGATGGTTCAACTTCCAATAGAAGATGTTTTTAGTTTAAAGCCTCATTTGAACCATATACAATGTCCGCCATAAAGTTGTAACCATATGGGAATTTTTTTTATTATTGTAGTTAAATAACAACTTTGGATAGCAATCATTTCTGCTTCTAAAATAACTTGAAATGCGCCAAGCCAAAGTTGACATGTAACATCTGTCAATTGTCAAGTTCGTAATTTTGGAAAAAATGTCCTAAAAAACGGGTCAATTTGTTGAAATTTCGAAAAATTTTACTTGGAAATTATGATTCTAATCACATTTTATGCTTATGTGCCGATTTTGAGAGAGAAATTTTGATGTTCAATAAATTTCATATTTTCGTATTTCTTATTCACCCCCGTAGTTATTTAACTACAATAATAGAAAAAATTCCCATATGGTTCCAACTTTATGGCGGACATTGTACATATATATATATATATATATATATATATATATATATATATATATATAGGATGGGGCTCCACATACAGAACGCAATCTGGTGCCCAAACCATAACAATTTTAAAAATATTTTCATATGCATATATGTAGGTCAATAAGAGCTATATTTTAAAAATATTTATAAATACACAGGACGGTTGAAAAAATTTGGCATCAAAGCTATATTTTTTCAAATAGACCCTATTCCATTTTAAAAATATATAAATTTGATATGCTAAATGCTTTTGAACCACCCTGTATATTTTGAAGTGGCATATCAAAATATTTTTTTATATTGTTTTGGTTTGATCATCAGATTTCGTGCATATATATATATATATATATATATATATATATATATATATATATATATATATGTATATATAACAGGAGGACAGTAACGGTGTACTGGTAACTATATAACAAAATATAACAGTGGGATACCCCAAAAGAACCAAGGAGGAAGCAATAAAAGTTCTGAGTTAGCGTCTTAAGTAAATGCCTTTATTCCAAGTTCAAGCTTTCGTTTGTGATTACAAACTTCATCAGGATAAATTAAAAAATATATGGAGAACACTCCATTACAAATACGTATGAGTTAATTATTATTACACTCACCAGAATCAGCATTAAAGCTCTAAAAATCTAGCGACCACATTACTGAAAGAGGTATATGGAGACATAACCTCACATTTGGAAGTATTAAAAATGACTATAAAAACTAATATGAAAATATTAAAATATGTATATGGACATGTTTAAAATAAAAAATACAAGTAACCAATTGTCAACAATATTAAAAATCTACCTCATCGAAGAGGATGGATGAAGATTAACATTAAACGGTTTCTCTGTGACTACCACTGACAAGGAACTGGAGAGAGCAGAACTACACATGTCAAAGATTGATTGATGTCACTTTTTTTAAATTGGAGTAGTTCTGGTGTCTTTCTTCTATACTATAAGTATATAAGTATTTAACGGTATCTAAGAAATCTCGTTTTGAAATATCACAATGTCGTTGTATAAGAGCAAAATGTTCATCAAAAATGGTGGTAATTAAGGCTAATGGAATATTAGTAAACAAAGATACCACATCAAAAGAAACCAAGACAAAACCATCAGGAAGTTTATCATTATTTATCTTTTCTGAAAATTCAAACTTCAAACACTTATTTTTGATTTAATAACAATTTCTATCAACAAAAGATGGGACTTCCGATGGGTGGGGCTACCTCACCAGTAATAGCTGATATAGTCATGAACAAACTTTTATACTATGTAATAGAAACAATTGATTTTGAATTTCCATTTATCTTTCAATACGTCGATGACTTACTTACAGCTGTTCCTGCAGAAAAAGTACAGTGTGTACTTAATATTTTCAATTCCTTCAATTCTAACCTCACGTTTACGGTGGAAGAGGAGTTACACTCATCTGTCCCCTTTCTAGACACATTAGTAGTTAGGAATACAGATAATGTTGTTTGGCTGCATTGGTATAGAAAAGCAACTAATTCAGGTAGATACATACCTTTTTCTTCATACCATCCAGAAAAGCAAAAAATTAATTCAGTTTTAGCTATGAAAAATAGAGTTTGTCACGAGCAATTTGTACAAAAAAACCTTGTAATTCTGAAGAACTCATAAAAAATCAATATCCTGTAAAACTTGTGAATAGGTTGTTGTTTTGTAACAATGGCGGTATTACTGGCCGTAATTCAATTACTACTAATGAAGCAGAACCCTTAAGGTATGCTAAATTACAATACATACACAATTTGTCTCCTCCTTTGATTAGGTTGTTTTCCAATTATAACATAGTAGTGGCGAACTACAATTGTGAGAAACTTAATCTATTCTACTCTAACTTAAAAGATAAAACACCAACATTGCAAAAGTTCGGCGTAGTATATGGTATCCCTTGTGAATGTGGGTTGGTATACATAGGGCACACTGGCCAAAAATTGTCAAAAAGATTAGCTTTGCATAAAAGCGATTGTAAAAACAAACCACAGGCCACTAGCCTTAGTGTACATGTAAATCAGAGTGATCACAGGGTGCAGTATGAAAATTCTGTTATTCTTGACTCAGAAAATAATCTATTTCAGCGAAAGATATTAGAGATGTGTTACATTAGTGAATTCAGAAATACTCTCAACCACAAGAAAGACGTAGATGGCTTAAGTTTGATGTATACATACTTACTACAGCAACAACTTACTAAGAAAAATAAGTGGCCAGAAATACTTAACCATTGAATTCAATTTAAATGTATATAGTGTAGAATAAAGACTGAGAGTTGGCAGAATTACACCAGAACCTCTCCAATTTAAAAAAAGTGACATCAATCAATCTTTGACATGTGTAGTTCTGCTCCCTCCAGTTCCTTGTCAGTGGTAGACACAGAGAAACAGTTTAATGTTAATCTTCCTTCATCCTCTTCGATGAGGTAGATTTTTAATATTGTTGACCATTGGTTACTTGTATTTTTGATTTTAAACATGTCCATATACATATTTTAATATCTTCATATTAGTTTTTAAAGTCATTTTTAACACTTCCAAATGTGAGGTTATGTCTCCATACACCTCTTTTAGTAATGTGGTCGCTAGATTTTTAGAGCTTTAATGGTGATTCTGGTGAGTGTAATAATAATTAATTCATACGTATTTGTAATGAAGTGTTCTCCATATATTTTTTAGTTTATCCTGATAAAGTTTGTAATCACAAACGAAAGCTTGAACTTGGAATAAAGGCATTTACTTAAGAAGCTAACTCAGAACTTTTATTGCTTCCTCCTTGGTTCTTTTGGGGTATCCCACCGTTATATTTTGTTATATATATATATATATATATATATATATATATATATATATATATATATATACATATATATATATATATATATATATATATATATATATATATATATATATACATATATATATATATATATATATACATATATATATATGTGTGTGTGTGTGTGTGTGTAAGTATCAGTTTTATTATCGGGTTCGGTACTATTACTAAATTAAAAAGAACAGTTTATTTGTAACCAAATTTATGTGCGTCACTCTCGTATCTCTCTATCATCAACTAACTAAAACAAATCCTAGCAATGGCTGTTCTGGTCACAGATAATATCTTGCATTGAGTCGACATTCATTTAATTAGTTCTTTGAACAGACACTAGATGCTCCCCGAACAATATCATATTATATTTTCAGTATTTACATTCATATTATTTAGCTACACTTTTATTATGCGTTACATTATTCAAGTTATTGAACGAGCTACTCTCATTGCGATCTTCTGCTTATCTCAGGCCCCTTGTATTAATATGTATAAATTTTTTCTATTGTTCCTTTCAAACCCTTCTCCTGCGTCAGCTGCAACCACCATTTTCGGATTTGTTTTTCCAAATTCTTCTAGTTCTTGATCTTGTCGTGATATACTTCACACATGCTATACAATTTTTTTTCTCATTATCTACCTCTAGAACAAATTTTAAGCTGCGACGTCCGTGAAACTAACTCGAATAACGAAATAATGGAATAGCCAGGAAAGTTTGTCAATGTATTTTTCCTTGCCTACCAATACCCAACTTTCCCACTTTTTTGCAAAGAACTCACAACGAACTTGAACAATTATTGAGAAAAAACTAGAAATTCTTATTGAAAACAAAAATATGGTGAAATTTAATGTAAAATAATTTGAGAATCACAAAAAAATGGAATAGTGAAACAATTAGACAACGAAATAAGTTTGTGTGATAAATATTCCACGTACTGATCAAAACCACCATACGACATGACGCAACATATCGGCGTTTATTTGACAGCTCAATTAGGACGACGTATACTAGAATGAAAAATTGACACTTCGATATATTTTAGGGTTGACACTGTTTTGCTTTATTCGGCATAAACTTCTCAATCTCCAGATTCCTCCTTTTCATATTCTCATCAACTTCGTTCATATAGTCTTCACCTTTATATTTCTCTCACTGGACTCATTTATCTACCTATATGGGTCACTTCTTCTTATCTGTTCTAATGGATCCATCCAATTACTTTCAGTAATTCGTTCCATTTTCTGGATATTGGATTGAGAAAACTGCAAAAATTCCAAATTAAAAATATATTTCTTCCCATTTGTATCCAACTCAAAATCTTATAAATTCTCTCTGCTGCTACCAAGATTCCCCAAGCTCTCCGATGAATCAAATAACATTCATTTCGGCTTTCTGTTCATAAACTCTCCAAGCTTAATTTGCGTAATATCTTTTGAATTCCCGCTTTCTCCCTTTTGTTTCCAATCTTCTAAAGTATTATCAACGGCATTTATCAATAATTTCTTGAGAGAGACGGAATCTCTAAAGATCTTAATTTTACTAAAACCGAATGAAATACTTCCATTGAATTTATTTTCTTGTAATTACTTACAGTGAAATATCTTGGATTTTACTGTCTAACCATAATAATTAGATAAGATTAGTTATCATCGTAGCTTCAATTTTCAATTAACGTTTTTGTCACAAGTCATTTGTGATAAAATGGTTTATCTTCGATTTAAAATTATTGAATGGCACAACGAAGTGATTGACGCTCTTAATGGAAACATTATAAGCAATAAGGAATCAAATAGTTCCATACTTACCACCGGTTAAAATAAGTACTACTACTACTACCAATAGCTGCTACTGGGTAGTAGAGTAGTCATATGGGATAGTACATTGAAGCATTTCACATATTAATCAAGTTCTTTTAAGGTCCTAAGATATCAAAGAATCTAGTAGAGACCAAACTATTCGATAATATCCTTGATAATTCACTTTCCGGTTCTCATTAGGACTACGAATGAATTTTAAGAGCAAAGCGAGACCTTAATATCATCAGTAATTAGATTTTATTAAACAATAGAGTGATTTTCAAGTTAAAAAATGCACTGACTAGTTCCACTTCTGTTCTACCCTTCTGACGTAAAGACTTAAATGTAATCAAGTTCTTTTACATAGTAATCCACTTTCTCGCTTTTATGAGGCCGTTCACTATTATCTTGTAACCAAATAATTATTGATTGAATGTTTGATACAAACGCTCCGTACAAGACAATAATTAAATTTACATTTCTGCAATAAGATTCCAGTTGAGGTAAGATTTTCCACACAAGTGAATTTATTTAAGCTTGACGCATTTAAAGCTTCTTTGCGAAGAGTGTGTCTTTAATTTGATACAATTTCATTTATATTCTTTTTCCTCAGACTATGGCTGCTACAAAAAGAAACGCCGGATTGACGTCTGCAGTGCCGAGGGCCACTTTGAACGACGAAGAACTGGTAAGTTATTGTGAAATTTCATTTTTGAATATTATAGAAATACATTGGAAAAATTTTGCTCACACAAAAATGATACAAAGCCGTTCAAAACACGAATCAATGGAACATATTATTTTAGTAAAACTATGCTCTACAGTTTCGTTCTTTTAATATAAATTTATCATGCAAGGTTCGAAAAAGTTTCAGACTTACTCCTAAATTTGAAGTTTTATAACTGGAGCAATAAGCCAATAATTCTTTCTAAGAAGAATTTTGTGCACAAAGTTTCAACTTGTAATTAAATTTAGAATCCGGATATTATCGAGGCATAAAAAACAAACATTTCTGGCTTAAAATAAAGCAAAGTGACTCTAACGAACAATGAGAATTTAACATAAAAATTAACAACATTCAAGCCGATAAAATTTATTTAATAGTCTGGGAGCTTAAAACTAGTTATAGAAATTAAATTGAAATTCAATTTTAACAAATACTCCAAGAAATCAACATACACAATACAGTAGTAATTCGTACATTGCCGAGAGAACATAGTTTAGAATTCCGTCGCTTGGAATTATCGACCAAACGGTTACCATTTGATTTAATATAATTGATTACGGCGAAAAGTGAAATTGATTCCTTTTTTCCCTCTTCTATCTTACCCTATAGCGAAGATTTAAGGATTTACAACCTGCCGATGCATAAGGTAAGATTCAGTTATTATGCAGTCCACTAACAAGATTCATTTATAAACAAAAAAATAGAGAATATTCTTTTGTGCCATATCAATAGCCTTTTGAAAAGCGTAAACGAATCAAACGAGACTATAAAAAGTCAAATAACTGAAGTTACCAGGCAAAATAAAGAATTAAAAGAAACATTTGAGAGGGAAATAAATGACCTGAAAGAAGATTTTAACATAGATATTTCTGTAATGAAAAAAGGAAATAATGAGCTACAACTAGAAAATCAGCAACTAAAAAATAACCTTCTAACCGTTGAACGAAACCTAAAAAAGTACAACATAATACTATATGGTCCTGAAGAGGATGACCCTCAACAAGAAATAGTGAAACTTGTAGATAAAGTGAAAACCCAACTAAATATTAATTGGCCAATAACTGCTAACAACAAGCCTAGACCACTAACTATGAGTTCATGAACTATTTTTTTTGAAACAGAGATACTATGGAAATCGAAAATCTTGAAAGGAAGCAAATTGTTTTTTGCATACGACCTAACTCAGGCAGACTATCAACGTAAAGAAGTGTTAGGTCAGAATCTAAAGTTAGCCAAGAGTAACAACCTTATAGCAAAGATCGAAAAAAATAGGCTATTCGTAGAAGGCAAGGAATATGGATACAAAGATCGGATAAAAATACCGAATGCAATAGAAATATTAGCAACAATTAACGGGAAAAGCTCTACTTCGAAAGAAAACTCGTCGCCATAACCGGGAACGAAAAGAAAATTAGGAAAACACAGAATCAGAAGCTTCAAAACGTGTTACCAGGAATCAAAAAATCTTAACGTCAAATTAAATATTTTAAGAATTTGTATTACTTATTTTATGTGTTTCTTGACATTTGTTACAGTTGGTTACCATAGTTCTTTTGGATGTTACTCCTGTAATTTTAAATTTTTTGTTAGATATTTATTAACAGCAAATTTCATTTTCAACAATTTTTCTAATATTAACCGAAATGGATGCTTATATTAGGGATTATGAAAATGATCCAATTCAATCAACTAAGATTCAGATACCGGGAACATTTAGAAGTCATATTAACGTTGAGGACTTTAAAATATTCCATATGAATATTCGGAGCGTAACAAAAAATATGAATGGGCTGCTTGTATTATTGGATAATATGCATGCTAGATTTGATTTGATAGTACTAACTGAAACCTGGCAGCTATATGATCACAATATCTTCAAAATTCAGGGATATGGAAGTATATACAATGATGGTGGTGTAAATCAGAATGATGGGGTTTTGGTCATTATTCAGGATCATTTAAAGTTTGAAAAAACAATTGACTATATTGGTGATATCAGAATCATTTCAATTTTAGTTAGTTAGTTAGAAATGCTAACTATGTAGCAGCAAGAATTTATGCGCTGTTACCTGATGATATAAAAAGTTCAAAATGTTACAATGTATTTACAAAGTGAATTAAGAAGTGGATTATGGAAACAGATAGACAGTTCTTCAGCAATATATTGAAATACCCTCTAAAAATTTACTATAAAACTTGACAATTTACTGGATTTAACTTATTACCGGATTGGACAACTTACTGGACAAAAAACTCATTTGTTCATGTTTTCCGGTCACAATACAAGTAGTAATAATAACTACTTCAGTGACCTAAACTGTTTATTCAATTTAGTGTAATTGTTTTCTATGAATTATTGTACCTATCTTTATTGAATAAATATTATTATTTTTAGATTGTTTATAAAATAAAAGTCGAAGTCGGACACTATTGATATATTTACAGAACTCTAAACAAAGTACTTTTTATACACTTCTTATAATTAGACACTGTGCCTTTTCGTTTCGAAAATTTGCTACCAAAAACTTACTAACATACGCGTCTACCAATTTAGTTGCCGAGAGATACTGGAGCGGAAATAAAATATTTGCGTTACTTTAGTAAGATACTGAGATACAACTGAGCTGAACCGATGCATTAGAAGAAACATTCAAGATTGTCGTTTGAGATGAGATATCTTTCAAAAAAAGGCTCGTAAGCCCCCCCCTCAAACTAGAAATACGGAATTCCACTTTTTCTGGAATTCCCAATCTCGGTCATGAGTGCAAATTATAAAGGAAATATTCAATAGTTATTTGCTACCCAAAACCCTTTCCTGATAATGCCATTAATAAAATCAAATATATTATTTTTACAAATGGCTTATTGAAATTCTTATTACTAAGGATATTTTTCGACAATAAAAGTTTGAAACTTCAGAAGAATTTAAAATGCATAATAAAAGGTATTCCGTGCGGACAATAGTTTTCGGAATACAAAAAGGGTAGTAGTAATGTCGTTCATTCAGAACAAATGTTTTGTAAATTTAATTCAACATTGAATTTTACAGTTCGAATCATCCTTTCGAACACATACTATAAAAATCTATAAAAACATTTGCATTGGATGTCAGACGAAACAATGACTCTGATAGAAGAGAGACGTAATATTGGAGCGTCGGAGATTGATTCAGTAAGGGAACCAGATCATAAAACACTATAGGAGCTCTAAGTAAAGTAAAATATTTGGCACGTGAATTTAAACCCAAGACACAAATCATCGGGGATAACCTGGGCAATGTAATTACATACGAAAAAGGCATTGCCAATGTGCGGCGAATCTACTACATGGAACTCTTCCGGGATTACCTTCAGCCCGCACCAAGTGACTTGAGCGATGAACTTGAACCAGCAATACTCATAGAGGAAGTGGAACAGACAGTAAGAAAAATACGAAACCAGGAAACACCAGGTCACGATGGAACTACTGCAGAAGTTCTGAAAAGCTTTGACGACTAGGAGGTGGCCGAAACAATAGTCTCATTCCACTTTCTCACCTCTATATAAGAGGGGCTCCCATCTCGACTGCGAAAATTACTTCACGATTGCCATCATCCATCACGCTAACAAAATCATGCTCGTAACACTGAATCAGAGGCTGAAAAACTTCTTTCTCTTAAAAATATCAGACGAGCAAACTTGATTGGTTCCAGCTAAAGGAACCCATGAATAAATCTTGAACGTCTGACAGATCATTGAAAAAGCAAGAGAGTTTAATGTTAAAATAGTCATGTGCTTCGTAGACTATAAGAAATCCTTCGACAAGTTGAAATGGTCGAAGCTCTGGAATATTTTTGCCGAGATGAGAACACCGAATCATCTAATACAATTAATACAACAGCTGTATAGGTAGATTACTGTGACAGTACGAATCAACAATACCCTCTCAGACACCTCGACGGCTGCTGCCGTGAGACAAGGTTGTATTTCATCTCACCTCCTCTTCAATAATTATAGCAAATACATAATCAGGGAGATCTTTGAAGCGTGGAAAGGTAGCATCGGTGGCGGTGGCAGAAAAATAAGTAACTTAAGGTATGCAGATGATACCCTAATATTATCAAAAGACGAGCATGAACTCCATGCTATCATGCAAAAGTTATTTGTATATAGTAGACGTTACGGACTGGAATTTATTGCTTTAAAGACCAAAGTAATGATAGCGGATCGCGCCAACAACAACAGCCCTGACACCACAATTGTAGCCGGTTATGAAGTGGTGTATCGATGTGAATACCCTAGGATCTATCGTCACTAATACCGGAGATTGCGAACCTAAAACCCGCAGGCGCATCGCCATGGCGCGAAACTCTATAGCTAAGCTCACTCGTATATAGAAAGACACGTCAATTACAGTTGAAAACAAACTAAGGCTTCTTCCAAATCTCAACTTATGCGTCAGAGACTTGGACTGTGAAAATGGTAGACCGCCGCAGAATTGATGCTCTAGAGATGTGGTGCTATATGAGAATACTCCGAATACCGTGGACAGCACAGCGCACCAATGAATCAATTCTGAGACACCTTTGGACTTATTTCCAGGCGATCAGAGCCGAGAGGCTCCCGTTATTATCCTTAAAGCCGTATTTGGTATTGCATCTAACCGTTTTATGGTTCGTTTGTTGGCTGACGAGTATACGACTGCTGCATAATCCAATTTCGATCTAATTAACGTCCTGTATAATGTTAGAAGAGTGTCTCGATCAGCGCCCCAGTTTTTATTGCATAGCCTTTTCAGAAGGTTAAGTCTCTTTTGACACGTAGATATTAAGTTATTAATGTGTGTATTCCAATTGAGCGTTTCATCAAAGGTTGTACCTAAAAAGTTTAGTGACATTTTGGCTTTTATGTACTGTCCATATAAATGAATATATGGGCTGTTTACTGTTTTCTTCTTGGAGAATTACATAATGCGGGTTTTGATAGTAGAAAACGTGAACCCTGTTTATAACCACTCTCAGCTCTCTAGATAAATATTCGATTCCCAATGTCAGTATTAGATCCACCTAAAAAACAATACTAGAAGATTATACAGACTATTACCAAATCTATACCGATGCTTCGAAATCTGCAGCTGGCATCGGAGCCGCGGTGGTAACTACAAACTCAACTTATAAGTTCACATTTCCAGATACATATTTCATCTTCTGAGCTGAATCATATGCCTTATATGAAGCCTTAGCTAATATCAATTCATCTTCAAACACTCAAAACCATCTGATTCTGACAGACTCCCTCAGCTCAATAAAATCCATACAAAAAATATTCAAAAATCACCCCCTTGTTTTAAAAATTTCTGAAGAACTCATAATAGCTCAACAAAACAATGAATATATCATCTTTATGTGGATCCCATCACACGTAGGAATGGATGAACTCTCCAACAATGGATTATTCGACGTATTAAGAACAAACTACAATTTACGTAACCTAAAGAGATTTCTTAAATTAATAAATGTTATAAATTCTTTATAAAATACCAAATGTAAATAACTATACATATGTATACACCAAATATCGCTAATGACTCCTCGAGGTCAATGCGCCATAAAAAAAAATTACAGTCACACCCCATCCATATCCTAAATTAATAGTTGAGTAGGAAACTTACGAAAATCATAAAATACAAAAGCAAACATACAAATTCTACAGGGTCTTTTAGTACATTTTATTTCTTTGGCGAGAACTCATGCTGTGCATTGCCTCTTAAATAAGAGCTTTCAAAATAGCTACTTACTGTATATGTGTAAAATACTATTGTACAAAAAAATGTTGCATACAAAAAGACTTAAATCATTTGACCACAATTGAAGACACAAGTGGATAAAGGTGTCTTGTCACAAATTCATTTTTTTGAGATAATTAACTTTAAACATTTTTTATTGAAACTTTTTTATGTGATTGAATTGAAAACGTTAGTTTCGATATTTCGTTAAGGATTATAATACATTAGAAACAGTCCACCTTAGATATTGTTGGCGGGGGAGGTTTTTGCGGCAAACCCCGAGACACGTCGATTTTGTTTTCGAGTTGGACAACTTTTGATAGTTAACTTATGGTTGTACGGTCATCCCCCTAAAAGGGGTGACTACCCCTTCGAGAATCTTTAATGGCATGGAGGTTCGAGTGGCACATAATTTGAAAGGTATTTCTATTCTCTTTAAAGGCATGCTAACATTTTTGTGTTGAGTGTTAAAATTATTGACAAAAACCAGCTGGAAATGTGAGTGAGAGAAATAAAAAAAAAAGTTGTCAGGAATGTTTTAATTAAAGTAAGTGTTCAAATTGTGATCCATTCACTTCAAAACAATAATACAGTCTTTGTTCAACACTGTTCCGAACATTTTCTAGCATAACAGGAGTTATTTCACCACATGCCACAGTTATCCGATTTCTTTAGCGTCGATTTCAATCTGGTTTTTGTCATTGATTTTAACACTTAACACAAAAATGTTAGCATGTCTTTAAAGAGAATCGAAATACCTTTCAAATTATGTGCCACTCGACCCCCCATGCCATTAAAGATTCTCGAAGGGGTAGTCACCTCTTTTAGGGGGATGACCGTACAGCCATAAGTTGACTATCAAAAGTTGTCCCCCTCTATAACAAAATTGACGTGTCTCGGGGTTTGCCGCAAAAACTTCCCCCGCCAACAATATTTGAGGTGGACTGTTTCTAATGCGCCACTTTGAATTATATTTGAATTTCTGGTGAGAACTCATCTTAATGAAAAAATGAAGTTTGAATTTTCATGACACCTTCATCCATTGAAGATTAAAAAAATTATTATCTATTAAAAAGTAGAAAGGCGTCATGTACAAAAACATGTAATTTATTAAGTTAAACAACTACAAAAAAATGACAAAAATATTCTTATTTCAATGTTATTTGGTTTTTCTCCTTTTCTTAGGATTTTTTTCGTTTTCTTCCAAGATACGTTCACGCAAGTTCGACAGTTTCTCAGATGTGAGTCCACCCCATTTTTGCGTAATTCTTTGAACTTTAATATTATCTGTTCTAGTCACCATCCTACTTCCTTTCTTCAATAGGTCAACCTTGTGAAATGGTGACATTTCGTCAAGATTTTCTTTGTATATGTAACTTCCAAACTCATCAACTCTGACCTATTTGACACCATCTCTAAAATTAACTTTTTCATTCAATGCATTTTGTTTTTTATTCCAAATATGTAACTTTGTAGGTAGTTCGTCGAAGGCAAAAAAGTAGTTTTCCATATTACTACATACAGAATTTTTGGCACTTGCAGCCTTAATAATATCACTGTATTGTTCTGGCACGTAGATATTCTCAAACTTCCTGAGTTTTTCTCTATTCGCCCAAAATTTCGATCCGAATCTTAGTAGCTGTGACCCACTTCTGGGTACTGATGGTCGATTACTTTATATATGCCATTTAAAATCAAAAGCTGATAGAGGCAGATTATCGTAAAATTTTTATTTTGTCCGGAACACGAGTCCGACCAAATGATAAGGTGGTCGATTTGTTTATAGTCGTCTTTCAGCAGCTGACAAAATCTAAACAAACAACTTGCTTTCTTAAGACTTCTCCGATTGGCCACGTCTTCCGTCCAATTAAAAAAAATGGTTTAGGCTCGTCAGGTTTTATACAGTGTATTCCAAAATTATATAACCACATTTGAGGCAAATAAAAAGCTTTACTAGTAGACAGTTTTGGAAGGGGCATGGTCTGCTGTAAATCCATGGTAATGAAGCAGGTATTTTTATCAGTTAATGGTTTTTTCCTGTCTCGATTTTGCGCATCGAATGCAACTTTATAATTTTCAGTGTGAATTTCTGTGTTCCGACCAGAATCACAGGTGCTGCACGTATCGCTTCGTGGCTGGCAGAATGATAAATTGAATGCATTTGAAAATATATAGACATACGATGAAAGTTTAATTTGAAAGGAGTCATCAAGATTATTTTCTTCACATTCTTGAAGATACAACTTTTGCATCACACTCATATTAAGAATGGGAGACAAATACTTTTTATGGCAATTTTTGTTGCGTGAGTAGTGTGATTCTTCCGCAGGATATTTTTTGATGTGGTTAGTGATATAAGTCACTACTTCTTCATTAATCTTATGGGGCCGATTTCCGTGTCGGCCTCTCATATCTGGCGATGGCGCATTCAGTCCCTTTTTCAACTTATTTTGTAATACTTCGATTTTCTTCCGGCTAAACTGATAAAGGGAACACATCGCATCTCGGCATATTACCTCTGTTTTTTTATTAGAGACAACTGAATATTAAAATGTGAAGCTTTTCTCTTTTTTTGCACCAGCTCTATGTCTTTTAACAGGATGAATGTTAATACTTCTAAACAACAAAGAATTTTTGGAGTTTACGTCTAGCGAATAGTATTTTTTCAAAATCGCTTCTCTGTTTTGTTTGTTAAACTTTTCAGGGCATTTTAACCTACACTTTTCTTTACATAGCAATCCCACCTTTATTTTCTTTTCCGGTATGAGTTTTCCTCTCTGAGAAATATATTCTTCGCCTTTTTGTCTAGCGATGGCAGATTTACTTTTCTTCCAATTATCTGGATATCTGATACGAACCTTTGCAGTTTTTTCCTTAAGTTGAAATATCTTTTTCTTTACTGTCTCTCTTTTTTCTTCAATAATTTGGTTTTCTTTTAAATCTATCCATGTATTACTATCGCCTGTAACATGACCACAAAAATAATTTTCTGGAGTGGCCAAATCCTTTTCCAAAGAGTTCTGATTCATTTGAAACGCTTTATTACGAATGTTGGATAATTGTTCATTATCTGAATCATCGCTAGATTTGTCCTCAGGCATGTATTCACTACCATATGGATCATATTCATCACTGTAATCAGTTTGTGACAATGTGGAACTATTAAGACCTAAAATTGCGTACCAAAAATTATTAAGTATGTTTTAAAACAGTTTAATTTGAAGCATATTACCTCATGTGACGATCGTATTAGCAGACATTAAAGGTTCAGCTTCAACTACTTCTTTGCTGGTACTAGGTAGGCTAGGAGTATATCTCGGAGTAAGTTCATAATTTTCCGTCGCGACTACTATTTTGCAGGTATTATGTAAATTTTGTCTTCCTTCTTCAGGCTCAACTATCACTTTTTTTGATAGATTCTCGATATGTCCACAGATTTCTGTTTCAACAATTGCATTTTCGAAAGGTGTTCTCGTATTATATAGATTATGGAAGAAATCCGTATGGGTGTCTAAGCCAAAATTGCTCAGAGCTAACTATAGAGGGGAAGGTTGAGGGCCGCAGACCAAGAAGACGCTCACCCTCGCGTAGGATAGATCAAATGAAAAATAAAACGGGAGAAAACCTGCAAGATGCAATACACCATGCCCAAGATAGAGACTCCTGGAGGCAAGTCATTGTTATACTCAATACATAATGTCACCACTCTTCTCCGAGGGGTTTACGGACGACGAACGAATAACTATTTTCAGTTATAAATGCAACAATTGACTTTTTTTGAAATTTTTAGAGATACCAAATCCTCTTGTATTAAAAACTTTAATGATCTCGATCTTTAGTTTAACAAAAGTAAAAATAACAATAAAAACCTGAGAAATGAGTACACGGATTAGGAAAAAGGAGTAACCAAATAATTAACGATTCCAAAAAAGTCAAAACGGTTTAAAAAAATTACAACAAATATTCAACACGGCTTTTACATCCACCAATTCTTCTTATATTAGATCTTTGTACTTGGAATAACATTTCAGGATTACTTCGGGTGTTTTCTCAATGAAAACGTATCCTAGCAATTGATCCATTTCTTGTATTAACAGGTGTACTGTAGAATAAATTTTTAAGATAACTGCAAATATGAAAATCGCATGAGTTGATTTTTCGCGAACGTGCTGGCCATATAAATGGTCCGTCCCTCAGATTAGCAAATAAAATAGATATGTTTGTTTTGATTTCTTCTTGCCCCAAACATCGAGTCGCATGCTAAGCTCACTTGCACTTCCACTGCTTTGCCATATTTACAAAGTCTCTTTAGTTGCAGGAAAAATGAAATTAGAAGTTTAATTGAAAATGTGTTGAAAAGTTATGCAAATAGAAAAAGTCATACTGATTTATGCATTTGAGTCGCTATTTTCAGAATTAATTAATGATACTTCAATTTAATTTGATGAAGGCATATTCTTATATAAATTTAAAAAAAAGTATTTTTTGTATCCCTAAATATATTTATGGTTATAACTAAAAGTGGCAACATTACTCATAATTTCAGTACCTGTTGAATGTGTCAATAATAATCTATTCAATAGCTTTGGCCTTGTTAAATTACCATATAAAGAGAGATGCGAATATCGTCAGAGTGTGATCGACGATCATTTCGATTACGCCATAGTATTATAGTAAATAATGTCAAACGTGGTTTATTTCTACGAGCGCCATTACGACTAGAGAGTAAATATTTAGTTCTTTCGCTTTAATGTGGTTTTCAAGACTTTTTAGTGACAAAATAAACTTTTCAGTTAATTAAATTATTGTTTTTGGATTATCATGGTTCGTTGGTGCCAAGTTTGTCAGAAAAACAGCCGAAATTACCAAGGCCATGTATCTACAATACCATCTACACTTTTTGTAATTCATTCATTTCACTACTGGCGTTTAGAATTGATGGCCGCAAAAATAAACGTGTTTATGAATGAATAGCCCTCTCTATGTTTACTATTACTCTAAGGTCCATCCTTTATAATCCACCTATCTGGAAAAATATTGTTCAGATGGGCACGTACCTCACGACTGAAGTGAGGAGGTGCTCCATCGTGAATAAACCACACTTGTGGAATGATTTTCAAGTGGATGACAGCTGCCTACATAGAATAATAAAATTTTAGGCTTATTTCAGAATGAAATAGGGCTATTGTAGAGAGTAGAATGACGCGACTTCGGAAAAATTTCAATGCAGTTTTTCGTTTTGGTGTTCCTAAATGCCAAAATCACCCTCCGTTCCAAAGGTTATATATATATATATATATATATTGGAAAATTTTTTTCTTGGGATTGTAGGTTCCTAGTTAAACAAATCAAATGATTTTTCTGGCTTTAATTAACATTTTGGTTTTTGTTTACGTTTCGGACATATCGTGTCCTTCATCAGAACATAATTCTACAAATAGATGACAAAAAAATTAACAATTTATACACTACATATGTCTATCCTAAAAATAACTTACCATAAAACAAGAGCTTGGCGAGCGCATGTTAAAATATGTTAAAATACACGAAAACAATCATTTTTATTAAAAACATTTAGTATCAATATAAAACCCACATACAACTGCCAGTACACTACATTATATTATGACAATAATTACTTCTTAAAAGGAACAAAAATTTTTATTGTTAGTAAATAGAACTAGTTCTTTTTTTGTATTGTATTCAGTAATTGTGATGGAACAAGGTTTTTAATACACATCAATTTCTGTCTTTTAAAAATTTTTTTACTGATGTTATTATGGTATAAGGATTTAGAAATATTACAGGATGTCATTTCATTTATAGACAATGCACCGGAAAAGACATCTATTTGATTAAATTAACATAAATTTTTGATAAATTATTTGTGTCAGATTTAGCATTAATAGAATATGGGTTTTTTTGGATTTCTATCATTTCATAGACTTCTCTTTTTTTTGGTGGCTTTCAATTCTCAATATTTTTGTGCTGTCATAGTCAAATGTATGTTTGTGTTCAGAACTATGATTTTTCAGGGTTGTTCTGTTTTTTTTATCATACTTGTGGCCATTTAGGCAGTTTTTAGGATATTGACTTGTCTGTCCAATATATACACCTTTACGTTATATATATATATATATATATATATATATATATATATATAACCACGAATATTGGGGTAACGGCAAGTTAATTTAAAGAAAACTGTTGTTACTGTTTTTCTTCCAAGCTTTCGGAAACGTTTATTTCCATTATCAAGGATAAGTAAATTGAGATTTTTATAAATTGGTAAATATAATTATATTTGAATTTAAAAAAAAAAAATTTTTCAATCATAAATCATTTTGACATTTTGACAGATTCATGAATGTAAACTTTTTCTTTATATGCTAAAATGTTTTTGAAAAACAAAAGAAGAAAATTGGAAGATTACAAATATAACCAATTTTCAGCCACTTTCACTTCTTGAGTTCTGTTGCTGAGGTAATTTCTAAGTAAATTTGCACATTTACCTCTCATTCCTACTCGTTCCAGTGTAATTATGAGCAATCGGTGACTAACAGTATCGAAAGCCTTCGAAAGGTCAATGGAAACACATAGACAAAGATGTCCATCTTCCAACGCGCTATGTATTTTTTCGGTCAAAGCTAATACAGCATCTTCCGTTGAAGTATTTCCCTTGAAACCATATTGTTTATGGGAGATTAAGCCGTATTTTTTATGAAGAAACATTTCGAAGATCTTCGATAAATGCGTGATAAGGGAAATCGGTCTGTAATTGGTAACTATCGTTATGTTCCCTCTTTTAAAAATTGGTATTACTATCGATTTTTTGAAAGCATCAGGCCAGATTTCCAATTCCAAGCATCCATTTAAAATGTATACTAGGGTATGAACAATATATTGTGCAATAGATTTGATAGTTTCCGCTCTTATCCCGTCCTTACCAACGGCTTTCTTATCTTTCAATTTTCTTATTATGCTCAAAAGTTCAATAGAATTGCTAGGTGCTAGAATCATAGTATTAGGTAGAATATCGTCAATGAATTCGTGATTACTATTTGTTTCGATTTTTTCAGCAAGTGTTTTTCCCATTTCAATGAATCTCAGATTGAATTCATTTGCAATATCTCTGCTATTATGGAGAAGTTCTCCGTTTACGTTTTGGACAGCCGGTATTTTATTATGTTTTGTATATAGAAATAGTTTGAATTGACTTCGTTTTTGATACAAGTTAATGTTTGTTTATAAATTGAGTCGACATTTGCTTTACGCAAGGTCGACTCGTCAGGAATATTTTGTTTACAATATTTTCCTAAAAATTCCTTCAGGTTGGGATTATTTAACTTGCTCAACGGTATGTTACTGGCAATCATTGCCTTGCACAAATCCTCATTAAACTCTTGATGGTCGTCTTTTTTCGGCTCCTGTTGTTGGAGGCAACCTCTTAAGTTTTGTTGCGATGATAATTTATGCATATTGGAAATATGCTTTGCAGATTTCACGTGTTGATCCACAATGAATTTTTTTTCGGCATGGATCTATAATGGGAACGGAAAACTACTCATTATTTTTACAAGACACATATACGCAAAAAAAAACAAATATCTAATTGCAAAATAATTCGACACCCTGTTTGTTTTTAGAAGGACAATTTTTTTTACTTGATAGGCACAAAGAACGTGTGAATCACGTCCGACCATATCATTCACCCTTTTGTTTTATAATTATCTCTTAAAATCGGTTTAACAGTTTTATGATCTTGTGAAGTATCATTAAACGCCTTTATTATATAAACGAGAAGTTTACAAAATCGATGAAAACCCTCAAAACTCATTAAATAAACAACAAAATAGTAACATCCGGTTACAATTTGTTAAAAAATAAGCTGCGAATAAGTAAAAAAAACAAATAAAAATAAATAATATGTTACCTATATCTTGAATATATGAATACTTATACTTTTCGATAAAAAATACTTCAAAACCAAAGCCAATAGTAATATGTATCATACACTTACAATTTTTCAAAACACACTGTACAAAAAAGGTGATCTCCATCCCAAGTAAGTTCTCGGTGACACTTTATCCACCGGCGGAGTCGAATTGTCTCCCAAAATAAAAATATTATCTGCTCTCAAAAAGGTGACGGTCGAATTGTCTCCCGGATGATTTTAATCCGTAATTAGCATAAGTACTTATAATACCTTAAAATCTAAACGTTGCTGCCAAATCGATCTTACTTATATCTTGACGAAATATTTGGAATGGTATTTCCTAATTTTGTTAAAATAAAACAGTACGTAGGAAATTATAATTATTTTATTATAATAAAACAAAGGAAAATATACAATGTTTTACTTATATATATATATATATATATATATATATATATATATATATATATATATATTTAGAATTATATCTTCTTGGGTTCAAAGGTTGTGGAATGAAACATATATATTAGTTAAAATATATTTTCGAATAAAGACTTATCAAACTTGACGTTTCGCTCTTATTTTAGGAGCATTTTCAAAAGAATATGTATAAATATTAAAATTGAATTATATAAAATACAGTTATTGTAAAAATTATTTTGAAAAAGTCAATAAAATGTCATGAAGTGTCAATAGTAATAGAATACCTACCTTAGATATTTACGCAACGATATTATGTTTGGAGTGATGAAAATAAATTAATTAATTAATTTGTAATAAATTTGACTCAAGTTTTTTATGTCTTGTTTGCGTAAATATCTAAGGTAGGTATTCTATTACTATTGACACTTCATGACATTTTATTGACTTTTTCAAAATAATTTTTACAATAACTGTATTTTATATAATTCAATTTTAATATTTATACATATTCTTTTGAAAATGCTCCTAAAATAAGAGCGAAACGTCAAGTTTGATAAGTCTTTATTCGAAAATATATTTTAACTAATATATATGTTTCATTCCACAACCTTTGAACCCAAGAAGATATAATTCTAAATATTATCGGAAGGTTGAAGAACCTAAGTGAATTTATATATATATATATATATATATATATATATATATATATATATATATATATATATATATATATACTTATATATTTCAAGACAATAATATTTACAAAAATGATATAAAAACTTTTTCACTCTACACACTTATAATACAAATTAGATTCTGCATTTAAAATATTTTTTAAAAATTGAAAATTGGTAATCCTGCCGTCTTGTAATTTTTCTAAATTATCTTCCAAAAACTTTTTTTTCATTAATACTTTTCGATCATATACTTTGACCACGGTATCAATACTTTGAAGCTTAATATAGGTATCTATTTGAAAATCTAGAAGAACTTTTATAAACTGGTTAAAATTTGGGTGTGTATTATAAAATGAAGCATTATAACGCGAATGAAAAGATTCGCATGCGTTTGTTGTCCTTTTTAAAGAAGAAGAGTTTTCAGCCCAAATGTTAGGAGGAAAGGTAGAAATTTCATCTATGTAAGTTTCAACTAAATAGTCATTAAATTTAATCACCCTCTTATCATCTGGTTGAATTGCAATGAGATCAAGAACAAAGCAATCGCCAACGTCTTCTGATTTAAGGAATGGTAAACCAAAAATATAAGTAAGGTATTTAGTTATATCTGTTTCTAAATTGTCTTTTAACTGATACTCGGTAAAAAGTCCTAAACTTTGAATTTTTCTATACCAACTTTGACCTAGGTGAAATAGACATCCCTTAATTTCTGTTTTTGGAAAAATTTCGCGAATTGCTTTGTGTATTGCTAATTCAAAATCTGAAGTTATAGTTTTTGGAAGAAAGTCGTGACCTGTTGTAGATAGATATATTTCTTTTAAATATTGTAAAGCTAATTTATACGATACTGTATTTTTATTTTTTAGAAGAAAGAAAACCAAAGGAATATAATGATTATTTTTAAAGCCATGAATGGTAAACAATTGTAAAAAAAATTTAGGGCAATAATCGAAAGTGCCATCAACATATAATTCACTTATTTCTTTTAGAGCAATAATATTTGTTTTACATGAAAACATGACTATATTATTTATTTCATAATTTTTAAGAATAAAATATTCGTCCCTATTAGTTTTTAAAGTAACAGAATTTAATAAACTATGAAATTCAACTATATTAGTTGGAAGTTTTGATGCAATTTTGGACCTAGCAGTATACATATTTTTTCTCATCCTTTCAACGTCATGAGTAGTAATAGTTTCACAATGGGATTCTCTTACCTCCTTTCTAATTAGGCCCATTGGTTTTGCCGAAACATCTTCTATGGCTTTAATTTTTACAGCATTGCTTAGAGTCTGCCTATTTAGAAGTTCTTCTGATAATTTCTCATGGTTGTGGTTTAAAGAAGATTCGATCACTTCTGGACGGTCCAATTTTGTTTTAACAAAAGCTTTGCACTGCGTTTTCCTGGACGCACCAAGCCATCTTTTTAGAGTGTCTCTTGCTAATAACTTGTGGAATGAAAATTTAAACCCATCGATCACTAACAAATCTTTGCCTTTTTCACTTTTAATTATTGTAGCCTCCATTATACGTATAGTTTCACTGTACCACTTTTAACTATTCAACAACTTCGTAAACAAACTTCACAACCTCTGAAACTTGTGAAGAATATGTGAAATATGGTTTACTATTTTTAATACCACCCTTTATAAGGCGAAGGAGGGAAAGTACTTTCAAACGATAATGTGAAATTAATGGTACCTACCTGTTTTTGGATTTGTAAAATGTTGATGGATTAACTTAACATTCTTTTAATGTAAATTAAAGTAGATTTTAATGCAGATTATCACTGAAATAATCTAAGGAAATTTAATTAGTTATTTGTTAATGACAATTTAAACTGCAGGTTATCGTTACAAATAAATAAATGTAAGGATTATTTTCTTACTTTTCTATTTCAAGGTAGTTAAATGATTCTCATATCCTGAGAGACATTTTACAAAAAGAAAAAGGTATCAATAGTTCAACGTACTTTTAAAAAAAAAATTTTGATTTGGCAACAACGGTGTACTTTGTGAAAATTAATACCTTTTAATGTATATTACCTTGGGAGACAACTCGACCTATGATGGGAGACAATTCGACCTATAAAAAAACTACCTGCTCAAGACGGGAGACAACTCGTCCTTGCCCTTATCCATATATCATTAAATGACTTTTTAAGCATTTCGACTCAAACACTTGTATACTGTATCCTGATTAAAAGAAAGTACAATAGGTTCACTGTTCACTAATCATAATGCTTTCGTTGGAAGATACTGCTCAATTAAAGGTTTACCTAATATTTACCAGGAGAGGCCGCTCCGGTTGCGATGTTTTGGGAATCTCCCGGTTACAGTTACTTATTTATGGTATTTGGTATTTCCCATATCAAGAATAAAGTAATAAAATAATCAATATGGTAAGACCCTTTCAATAGAGTGGGTACCTACACTTTCAAGTTCTTTGAATTTTGGGGTAGCAGGTTGTTCCAAACCCAAACAGATCTAAAAATTCCATAATGAAAACTTTCTGTTCAGTAGGATTTTAAAATAATTGGCAATGAATGTTCAAATCTTTAAAAAATGCATTTTTTGGGAAAAAGTATAAAAAAATGCAAAAAATGCATTGTTGCATTTTTTCCGAGCTCTACGTGATAACTAATAATTTCCAATTCGCCATTTATAAATAAAAAACCTTTTTTAATTCCCACATTTATGGCCCCATTGTTCGCTAACGAAGAGCGTAAAGAAACATTTTTATATGAAATACCATCACTATTTTTAGTCTCTCTACCATCTCCCAAATTTTGTTATGAACTGTATACTAGAAGAAAAAGGTCAATACGTTTAGTAAACTTTTGTACTCTATTCATGTTAGTTTAAATTCTCACTGAGGGACTTAATATCTTCCAGCTGTCCTTGAATAACAACTGCCTTTGCGATTTATATGAAAAACCTGAACATCAAAACAGAAAGTATCTCGTGAATTCAACAGAAAAATCAATGATCAATTATTCAAAATGTGTCGATGATTTGTTGTCAAGTACGTGCTATGACATATCACGATTCTATAATCTCAAATAACAGCAGGATGAAAGCTAAGTTCAGGAGAAGCGATTTTGTTGTAAGTTTTTAACTAGAAGACTATATTTATCCTGTAAATCTTAAATACACGTATCTATAAACTCCAATCTCCACTGAAAGATTACTTTACTAAATCAGGATTCGAAACTCAGTTGAGAAATCATTTGTTATTCCCACGAGGCAAGCACTCCTTGATTTTGTCCCTCGACATTAAATTGAAACGGAAACAGGATGTCGATACAATATCGATCCATCCAAACACTTCAAACTCTCCAATAGAAGTGAAAAAATTGAAGAATTACATTTAATGGATAGGCGAAGGGTGAAATATTTAAGTGACGGCAGATAATATTTTGCTACCTGATGAAACCGGCTTATATCATTTTGAAAAAAAATATATTTTATTGTTGATGTCATGCATTCACAAGTGAATTACTATAAATGATTCATGGCCAAGATATTTTCTTCTCAATTGACATTTGCCAAAATCTATTGAAGAAGAAAACAGTTCAAAAACAGATGGCCAGGGATAGAGCAAGATGAACATACATAGAGGTATGAAGAGAGATGGAAACATATCAAGAGGTATGGAGAAATATTGGAAGAGATGAAGAGAGTAAGAAAGAGAAAGGTGATAATAATAAGCGTATTTCGTTTTAAGATAAAGTGATTCAATAAATTTAAAAAGCGATAAATAACAACCAGTAAGACGGTAAATACCGAATTCATATTGAAAAATAAACATTCAAATTACGATTTCAATTTATATTAGAATGTAACCTACAAATAATAATAATATAATCTAATATAGATTCCCAAATAAAAAAAGGAGGGAAGCAAAGAACGTAAACGACAAAAGCATAAATAAACATTTAAATTACGATTTCAATTTATATTAGAATGTAACCTACAAATAATAATAATATAATCTAATATAGATTCCCAAATAAAAAAAGAAGGAAAGCAAAGAACGTAAACGACAAAAGCTCACCTCAAATAGTTCTTGAAGTCTACCTAAAATAAAACGGGGCCGGATAATGAAATTTGTTGTAATTAAATATTGCGAGCAGAATTATGTTTTGGTCTGCTCGCTTTTTTGGCTAAAAATTGAAATAAGTAGATTACCAGTGCGTAATAGGAGGCGAAACACGGAAACTGGTTAGGGACAGCCGACATGGAGAACTTTATGGAAGAATTTAGAGAGAAATTCAAAAACATAGAGGAGAGAGACCAACAAAAAGAGGAAAGAGACAAAAGAATGAAGCAAAAGATAGATTATATCAAAAATGAACCCAATTTATTAAAATCAGTAACCAAAGAATGAAAACATCAAAATGAAAAAATAAAAGGAGAAATATTACGCATACAAAACAAAAAGCGTTTTGCTAAAAACCCGACAATTCCGACGTAGGGGAAGAAAATACGGCTGAAACCAACAGCTGGCAGCTCCGACCCGTTAGGCTTCTGGTCCAGAAACGGCCGATGACTGTGGATACCAGTAGAAATTGGTGGAATTGCGTAATTCGTGGTAAATTTCCGTAGACGGCGTTGGTTAGAAGGATTCATTATCAAGGGGGGTTTTTTTATATGGATATTAAGTCACTGATTGGAGATTAATTAGTCAGTGAGACCAGTTCCAGGAGAGCTGGAATATTCTGGAGCAACTTCAGTTCCTGTTCTGGTTCCGGAAAAAAAAAGTGAACAGTTTTCCTTTTTATTCTTCATTTTCATTTGTAAATTCACTTTTATGCGTCACATTTCACCGTTTTTCATGTAAAGTTTTATCTCTCTTTTTGCGGCAAATACTATAATTTCGCTTTACACTTTGTACTTTGTATTTGAAATTTGTAATCTTTGCGTATAGTTTGAAATACGCTAGGATACTACGGTACGTACCTGGGTACTGCGTTATTTAGTGGATTTTTCTAATTCTGACGATTTTATGTACATAATTTGCGCCGTACGTAATTTCGAATTATATTTTCACTAGCAACGCTAAGATCGTTTGCTATTTAAATTTTATGCTTATGCGATTATTTGTATTTATATTGATATTGGTATAAATTGCGGAAGTGTCAACCCTTGTAACTGTACATTGTTAATTTTTGATATATATTATCGTTGTGTTTTTGAGATATTGTACATGAACTATTTGGTCATTTCTCTATAATTATAGAATTGAGACATCTGTGTAGTTTGGGGCCCTCAGCTCTTCTGCACCCTGAGTTTGAAGCCTTCAGCTCTGCTCAGAGTTTATAGAACCTGCTTGACAGTTATGTATTTAAGCTGTAACTGATAAATTAGTTAGCAATTTTTGGTTTTATGTAGATTTCGGCCTTCATCCTATCTACATTCTGAGTCTACAGCCTTCAGCTGAGTTCAGACATCATTTGGAAACATTATTGTAGTAATATTGTAATAAATATTTTGAAAAGAGACCTTTGGTCTAAAGTGACTAATTAAAACTTCAATCAGGGGATACTTGCTGACTTTTATTTTCTTATGATAACTCACCTTTCAGTTTAACCTTTGGAGTGTGTAGTGAATGTTGTTAACCCACTGAGGAGTTGTGGGCTAATTAAAGAAGTCTTGGGTGCTTGCCAAAACTTCTCTGGCGCCCTTTCTGTAAACTTAATAATTCTTTGAAGAATCCACCCCTCCTTCGACTCGAAGCTAGTCGACTGGCGAGCACGGGTTGTACCACGTGAGACAACCCGCATATCCATAACGAGCACTGAGAGGGTTGGTAGGTTTTCTCGTTATAATATGAAAACAAAAAACACGGCAAATATTAAAGTGGATAAATACAAACCAAGGATCGAACAGAAGAACATAATCAGAAATAAGGTAAATGCAACATACAAATGAAAAAAAAAATACTGGCTAAATGCAATATTGAAAGAAATATAGGACGATAGACGTAACAATAGGCTAAAACAATCCTACAAAAAGATCAAAGCACCGACCAAATGTTCGAATAAAATTAGGGGAATGAAAAATGAAAGTGTCATAACAGTACATGAAACCACAGAAATGATAAAAATATGGGAAACGTATTATAGTAGGTAGAATGGTTTATGAAGATGATGTTGAGGAACTCAGGGTAGCAGGAAACTTAGTAGCAGATCCAGAAAACGAAATAACGTTAAACTGCCCATCTAAAAAAGAAATAGCGACAGAAATTAAAAGAACTATCAAATGAAAAGTCACAGGAGAAGCACAAATAGCATCAGAGTATGGCGGGGAAGGCCGGCAATATCCAAACTAATACAACAAATTTGGGCGGGAAATAAAATGCCAAATGAATGGAATACTGGAATAATAACACCCATCCGCAAAAAAGTAGATAAGGAAGTCTGCAAAGATTATAGATCAACAACCCTACTTAATACAGCCTACAAAATAGTTGCATATATTATAAATCAAAAACGTAAATCACTGCCAGAAGAAATAATAGAATACCAAAATGGGTTTAGACCAGGAAAATCAACAGTAACGGCAAGATACACAAGCGAACAGATTCTTGAAAAATTCCTGGAATTCAATCATGATGTACACATAATTTTTATAGACTTCAGGAATACATTTGACTCAATCACAAGATTCAACATCATACTAGGAATCCCAAAGAATCTTAGGAAACTTGTGAGAATGTCCTTACAAAGCACTAAAAGGAAAGTAAAACTCCAAGATGAGATATCAGAAGAATTCAAAATAAATAAAGGTGCATAACAGAGAGATTCAATTTCTCCATTACTGTCTAATCTAGTACTTGTATCCCTTTCAAGGAACGCAAACTTGAACGAGAAAAATATTATAGTGAACGAAAGCCAGTTAATCGCTTACAGCCGATGACCTCATAATCGTCGCTATAACAAAGAAAAGTTCGATAAAAGCAGTAGAGACGTTAGACGCAGAGGCACAATTATTCGGATTGCGAATAAATGAAGACAAGGCAAAATATATGAGAGTGGGGAGAGAAGAACAGAACAATGATACTCACTTAAGAAACAAAAATTACAAGTTTGGAATTGTATCAAGTTCCAACTATATTTGGCATAACTAGTTAACTATTAAAATCCAAATCGATCAGCAATATAACAAAGATACAAAAATATAAGTCATTACCGTAAAACGGGGTTACTTCGACAGGTTTTTGGCATGTTTGTTGCTCTGTAAAAGAAACTATACGCTTGACAACCTTGGCTCCTATTCCATTGTAACAATTGAAGCCTTGGTTCTATTCACTAAAAAAATTATTGTGGCCCCACCCCCCCCTTCACCTTTTTTTTAAATTTCTTTTTGGTGTCGAAGTTACCCCGGGTTGGGGGTAACTTCGACACCATGCAGAATTATGCATAAAATCGAAGTAAGCTTTCTCCAGGGTAACTTCGACACCGAAAAATGTAAAAATAAATATATAATAATAATAATAACAATAATAATAATAATAGTAAATGGGTTGTTAAAAATAATACTTGCAGAAAATCATTTATATATTTAGCAACTTTGGTAAGGCATATTTGGCATATAAATCTAAACTAAAAAACATCCTTTTAACTAAACAAAAACTCTTAAATAAAGTAGGTAACACAAGTAAAAAAAAATCTAAATATGCTAAGAACATAGGAACAAGTCAGTGACAAATGCTTAATCATCATCGAAACATGAGGCACATTCGTAGCTCGCTTGGTTGGAACCCCCGTTGCAGTGTCCACAAACCCACTTTCCACAAGTCACACACTTAATCCAAGCTTTTTGGTTCGTGTATTCGGAAAACTCTATTAGACAAATGGAACAGCAATTGCAGGCAGGACATTCATATTGAGGGTCATTGGAGCCAAGATTGCAAATACCGCACACCCACTTCAAACACGAAATGCAACAAATCCAGTCTTTGTCTACAGTATAGTGTGCGTAAGAACATTTGCATACAGAGCAAAGAGAATCAGAATCAGTGACTTTTTTTGTGGATCTCTTTCTCGATGTTCCAGGTGCATCAGGTTCAACGATTTTCATTTTCAGTGGTTTGGGGCGACTTGCCTTTGAGTTTTTCTTCGGGTTTTGCGTGATGGAAGTTGTTTCAACATGAACAATTTCTGGTGAATCAACTTGTTCCATTGCTGCTTCCGAGCGGGATGGAGTGCTTGTTGCAACTGGCATCTGCATTTGTTGACCTGGCCGTGCTGCTATTTTCTTTCCTCTTTTGCGAGGCGTTGCCTGCGCATTAGAATATCCTCTAGATTCCTTTAGAAATTCTAGTAAACTGGAATCTAGCACCCTCTCGGAACTCAATTCGTTGCCAGGAAGTTTGGCGGAAACTCTTTCTGGATCAAATGGGCTTAGCCCTGTTGCCCTAAAGCCAGATTGCAGGTTTGTGAAAGCGTTTTCTGCTATATGAGACCACAAGCGATTCAGCAAGTTGGGGAATTGTTCTTTTGGAATGCTTCCTTTCCGACGACACTCCTTCCTCCACGTATCTAAGACTTCTCGCCATTTTCGCTTCATGGGCGCAAAAAAACTCACATCTAAAGGCTGCATCAGATGTGTCGAATTTGGTGGCAGAAGCGTCATGTAGATATTCTTCGCTATTGCTGCTTCGACGACACGAGGAGAGAAATGTGACGCAAGGTTATCTCCAATCACAACCTTTGTTTCTTCTGGGGAGCTATTGGCGTTTATGTGAGGGATCAAAATATCGAAGAACCATTTTTCAAATGTTGTCATATCAGACCAATCACTTGGCGTGACCTCATATACTGTGCCCGCAGGACCTCCTATCGTCCAATTTTCGTATAACTGTTGGGCTTTGTAGACCACCATGGGTGGAAGCAGGATGCCCTTAGCTGTTCCGCAAATCATTATACTGATCGATGTCCTAGAGTGCTCTTGAACTCGCTCGACTCTCTTAGTTCCTCTGGGCACCAATACTTTTTTTGCACCAGGATCATCAGTGATGTTAGTTTCGTCGTAATTATAGATATGTTCCGGTAACGCATGTTCCAAGTTGTCTTTAATGTTGTCGAAAAATTCTTTTATTTCCGGTTTACCCACCGCAGAGCGCTGACGTTTGATATTTGAAGCCAACCGGGTTGTCAGGTTGTTTCTTTCAGCAAATTTGTTTATGAAACCCAAACCTGGTTCGTGGTTCTTCCATCCCGGAATATCCCTGCCTTGCTTCGTTACAAACTTTGCCACAACTATGCGAATATCTTGGTGCGTCATGGGGAAGCCCCAGTTGCTAACTGCGCCAAGGGTTTTTGCTATCATCTGTTCTTCCTCGACAGTCAGTATATATGGGCGACCCGGTTTTAAAAGATGGGTTACACTAATTTTATCGATCAAAGTTGTTCTTGGAACCTTAAACTTTAGACTTGCTCTAGATTTGGACATGCCTTTCTTCACAGCTTCAATGGCTTTCTCCATGCTCTCCTTATTATAGTTGAGGTACGGTCTACCTCCCAGCTTTTTGACGTAGGTGCGCGGCATCTTACAAAAAAATTAGGTACGTGTTACCTGAAACAACGAGGAAAAACAAAACTAGAAATAATAATAATGATAAAAACAAAAAAATAGTAATATTGATAATAATAGTGATACTCGTAACAATTAACAATAAATGGATAACCGAAAAAACACTAAAAAGTCAATTTGTATGCAAAAAACATGCATGATATTATACGTGTCGAAGTTACCCCCGCTGTCGAAGTAACCCCGTTTTACGGTACCTACGCACTGTAAACAACAACTATAAAAAAGAAGAATATCTTAAAATAATAGAAAGGAAAATATTGAGGAAAATACTTGGAACAAACATAAGAGATAGGGAAAGAAGATTAAAAATATAAAAGGAAACAGGTGTAGAAAATATAGTCCGATATATAAAAGCAAGGAGACTGGAATTGATGGAATACATTATGATAAGACCACCACCAATGAGAATCACAACATGGGTTCCATTAAATACGAGAACATGGTGGGATCAAGAAGAGGAATATATAAAAGCATTGAAAATGAAAGACTGGAAAACAATACTCAAAGACAGAAGAAAATGGAGAACTACAACAAATGACGCTGTGACAGATAAAAGATTGTAGTCGCACTGATATAAGAAGAGTAATCCACGTCGTCAATAGGATTAGATTCAACTCTATTGTGCGATGATGATGATGATGATTCAATTTACGAGATTTTTTCAGTCTTCAAAATGTATCCTAATTTATATTTTTTTATATGTTCACCTATATCTTTAGGGGACTTAATCTTGATTCGCTACGGATTAAATTGTCGATTTGTGATGAGCCGAAGGGTTGAAATAAAATGAAAAGGTTCTCCCTCTGGATTAAAGAGTGCCACACGCATAAAATCTTTGAGTAGAAGGGTGATTCTTCAAACCGCTAAGTAGCTGTATCATCTATTTTGAACATAAACCATGTACGTAATTCAGAAAGCCATTTTTTGTTTCAGATGAGTCTTGTGATTTTCAACATCACTCAGTTCCACATAATATGCCACTAGTATAATATAAAAAACATATCCACTTATGCGTCGCTTTAATTAACTGAATTTCAAGTATAAATAATGTGTGTAATAAACTATCATTGGATGAGTATAAGAAAGTGTATAACGTCTATCTCTATTAGGTACGATAACTAATTAAAATCGTTATGATATTATTTTGGAATACTTCTTGAGAATATTGTTGAAATAATCCTCCTATAGAGGATGTTTTTTTGTCCTTTTGAAACAATATTACTTCTCTTGGACTCAAATTCATCCTAGTATTTCATTGAAAGTTGAACAAAGAGATATATTTCGGTTCAAGTTAAGTTGTTCGTTTGGTTCTTAATATTATTAAAGATAAAGAACAGAAACAATAATAACTGTTCGTGAGAAGTGAATAACTTTTAAAAACATAAACTCTCGCTTGCATCGTATTCCAATTATTACAGAAGAGCTTGAATTAAATGTTACTAATTATTATTTGTCTGGTTCACTCAGCGTTTGAGTGGCTATAAATTATTTACTAATTTCATAACTAATAGAATTGTAAGATATATTAAATCCCTCTACAAGTTTTTAGGCTTATTTCAGAATGAAATTGGGCTATTGTAGAGAGTAGCATGACGCGACTTCGGAAAAATTTCAATGCAGTTTTTCGTTTTGGTGTTCCTAGATGCCAAAATCACCCCCGTTCCAAAGGTTATATATACCCAAGAATCTCTATATTGTTGCTATATCGCGTGATATGTTAACAACAACAACAACAAAGAGATTCGTGGGTAATTCACGCAAAATAAAGGGCTACTGAAACAGAGTGGTAACCGCGGACATGCATGTTTCTGGCTCATTTGCCTCTTCAGCACGGTATAACCAAATAAGGATGTGGAATTTGGGAAGGCACAAATGAGCATTTGGTTTCCCTGCTGAAATCCGTTGTTTTGTGTTTTCTCATGTTTCGATTAACATCTTTGCTCCCAAATTCCATATCCTTATTTGGTTATACCGTGCTGAAGAGGCAAATGAGCCAGAAACATGCATGTCCGCGGTTACCACTCTGTTTCAGTAGCCCTTTATTTTGCTTGAATTACCCACCAATCTCTTTGTTGTTATATATATATATATATATATATATATATATATATATATATATATATATATATGTATGTGTTATAACGGAATTTGTAAGCACGATAGAGGGCGTATTTTTTGACGGATCGAAACCAAACTCGCTACAAAAATCGGTTAGGCCAAAATCTTGGACGAGTTCCTTAATGAGCCAAATCGGCACAGTAAAAACAAAATGGCGGCCTGTCAAAGTTGTTTTTTCATTTGGCGCAAAAAAGTTACTGTGCTTTTTCATAGACTTTAACACGTTCTACAACTTTTGTATTTAACAATTTACCAAAAATTTTTTTGTTTTTGATTCGATGCCAAAATGTTAGTTTGGTTTATTGTACATCTCAAAACATTCTATTACCTTTGTATCTAATTTTTTATTTTGGGTTTTATGAAAAAATGTTACTGAAATAAGCCTGTCCAATTGGTCCTGTGCCATTGGGATTTTTTTACTTATATTCATTAACATAACCCTATTTACGAGACATAAAAACACATATTGATTAGTTTATTTTAACTCTACTCAACTGAACTATTTGATAACATTGTGCTATTTAACCATGTAACGTTCCCATCTTAATTCGAACACTCTATATTTTCCGATTTTTCTAGGCCAATTATTGACATATCTAAAAAATTTCACTTGACAGGTTACCAATAAATATTTACATTCGAATTGCTCAAGGTCGAGATTCTTCCTTTTTCTAAATCACTTATGAATAACTAATCTCGTTAATTCTGAACTGTCATTATGCAAAACGCAAACGCATGAAAATTAATTACGTACTGAACTTTTCGTTGTAAAGAGAAAATGAAATTCTCACATTCCCAAACATTTCCCATTATTATGATAATAGATGAAGGGTTGTTCCGTTTAGTCGAGTGTTCTAAAGCATGTGAAAATTGGAAATTATGAAGATTTGATGATAATGAGGCAATGACAGCGACGATAAGAGTGAGGAAAGCAAAATCTGTGTGTTTTTGCAGCACCGTTTAAGCCAAATTATCAAGGGGCATCCTATTTTATACCATCGTCATCGATGGTTTTCACTATCTTATGGCACCGCTAACGAGCTGATAGGTTCTTTATAGGATAATGTAACGATCACTGTTAAATTAATTGGAAACGATAGTATTTGTGATTAATTGATAATAATTTGGACATTTTGAAAGGACCCCGCACAAATCTTATGCAAAATGGCTCCCAGTCGAATCCGCTGAAAATTTAGTATGATGTAGTCTGCGATGTCCTAATCAAAAATCTTCTGTGTTCGAAAAAGATCTAATGGATCGTTTTTAAGGTACAGGGTCTCAAAAGAGCGGAAAACAAATTTAATAAAATAATGCGCAATATGGCTACTATAACACTTCTATTATGAGTTATAGTTGTATATAACAAGTTCGAATAAAAATTATTTACGATATTTTTATTGGGTCATTCTTTCCTTCGAAAATGTGTGAAGATTTTTGTTTGATCAGTTATGTAAATAAATACTACGTGCAACCCGTTTGTCAATCTTTGTGAGTGATTGCACGGACAGTGTTCTTCGTGCTAAACACTGTAATGAAGTGGTTCAAAGAATCCGCTGTCACCAGTGTGATAACTAGTGGTCAGTTAAGGTGTACAGCCCTCCGTTACCAGTGTAGGACAACCTTTGAATTCCTATTGCCTTGAATTTTTGCAGCGTGCTGTCACCAGTGCCTTACGGCACAATTTAGAGCCAGGAATCCCCCTGTGGGTAACCTCGGTGAAGGTGGTTTCTTGGCACGAGCGGACAAGGTCTCCGTGGGGCCTCTTGGGCTTATACAATGTGCCAAGCCTGAGTTCTAAGGCAGGTAGCGTCAGCCCGTTCAACCTTGCTGGTCCGAGGGTAGGGGTTGTTGATAAAGGAAACAGACTAGGTGGATAAATATGTACATATATATTACAAACAATAATTAATTAAATCCAATAATACAACCTTGGTTTGAAAAAAATTAAAGTTACTCGGGGGAGAATGTCCCGGTGTGATACACTAGAAATTAATTAGGGAAAAACGTCTTTCATAATCTGGAAGTAGTTTCTCGTTATTATGACAACAGTAAAAGATGTCTTGTATATAACTATCCCTGTATATGAAATGAGGAAAACAAAATTAATATGACTCGGGCAAAACGTCTTCCAAATTTCTGAAAGTAGTCTTTCCTGATTATGACATAAATGAAAGATAAAATACGATATCTCGTACAGTTAAATATCCTGTACAATATAACAAAATAATTATCAAAACAAAACTTTCGAAATCTAAAGGAATACTATATCTCGTACAGTTGAAAATCCTGTACAATATGAGAAAATAATTATCAAAACAAAACTTTCGAAATCTGAAGGAATAAATACGATATTCCTTATAGTTGAATATCCTGTACAATTTCAAGTTAGATCGATTTCCAATCGTACTAGTTTCCTAGATATGAGGGGCTCAAATGTCAATAGTGCACTTAATATGACCAGAAAAATGTATCTTTTGGACACCCAGTCAGATAGATACGGTATTTGTTCAAAAACAAATAATTATACGACATAAAAACTCACGGTTTTTGAAAATATCACAAGTCACAATTACACAATATCACAATTGACGCAGGGCCGTGGAAGTGTTAGGCCTTACAGTACCTGAGCACTACTATGAGGGATACTGCCTCACTGCCTCCGTTACCAAATTTCCTGCTATTTATTTTAGAAATCTTTTTCATTTTTGCCCTTGTCTCATGTTTATTATTTTCGTAATTGAAGGTTAATTTTCAATTTCATTATACTAAATTGCACCGTTTGACTATATTTTTGATAAACAAAACATGACAAAACACACGATGTTTTGTTTATCGACCTTGCCGGTTATGTAAAATTGTTTGTATAAATTATTTTCTGGCGTAGGTTAACAATTGTTTTTTATATTAATTAGATTCGACTCATTTTATTATCAAGAAAATTATATCTATATAGGGTGTCCTTGAAATTTCCTATGTCATATCTCGTGTTTATTACAGTAATATTAAAACACAAATGATCCATTTTTGTGTTTAATGTTTGGATATTCAAGTAGGCAGGCAATAAGTATAGCAGTAGCTACTGTAAGAAAATTTTTGATGCAACGTTTTGTGCCCTCTTATATTTGGTGCTATTACTAGAAAAAATTATATAGAAAGTCATGTAACCGATTTAGCTAATATTATTTACAATCCAGAGCCACAATTATGTTTTCGATGGTACGTACAGCTACTTTGACAAGAGTAGACATTTTCGTGTTCTTAGCCAGTCCTATTGTGTGCACAGAGGTCGACACCTGGTGAAACCTATTCTTCTAGTAGCACCTGATGGTTACATACTCGACATACTCCTCTGATAGTAAAAATAGCGACGCTGCTCTTTTGCGGAATGAACTAGAAAGAGACGGTTATTATAATGAGAAGGTGGTCCAGGGACATGATATTGTAATAGTCGATAGGGGATATGGAGATGCTACAGAAATACTGGCACAACTAGGTATTGTGCACAAAATGCCAGCATTTTTGTTGCCTTATCAAAATCAACTAAACATCGATGATGCGGATGATTTACGTCTTATTACAAAATCGAGGTGGATAGTAGAAGCAAGGAATGGACACATTTAAACAATTTTTAAGTTTCTAGATAAAAACATACAAATCCTGCATCTTTCGCATCTAAGAGATTTTTATCGAATAGCTGGATTCATTATTAATAAATATCGCCCAACTATCCATATGGAAGGAGCCGGTGCACATCTGGCTCAAAGTTTACTGAAAAGGCTTGAAAACTAAATACCGTTCAAAGGTTAGTTGAAACGGAGGATTTCAATACATGAAATGCTTAAATGTGAGTGCGTTTATATGCCGAAGATTTTCCATTTTTGACGTTCGACTTTATAAAAAGTCTCACAGTTGAAATTATACCCAAGACAAATTACAAAGGGACAGCGACGAAGAATTTCAGTCTGAAATGATAAGGGAGCTGAACAGATTACCACAACCAAGACTTTTAAGAGTTAGAATTTTTTTTCTCGTTTCAATAGTACGTACAACCAAGTATTAGCTTTGGATTTCATATCGACAACTAATGACATTGAGCTTAACGATCAAATAGAAGATGTAGGACAAACTAGAATTGACGGTTGGTACTGTACTTGCATATCTAGTACTCGAACTCTTCCTGTACCTGTGCACATGTTGCTAGTGTATTATGGCTTTTGAGGTACGCACGCCATCAAGTCAACGTTCGCTATCCCTCAACATGGGTACTTGGATCCAGACCACGGCAGCAACATAATAACAATATTTAAGTTACAACTTTCTCTAAAATACAATCACAAGCAATTATTTAATTCTTGTATCTTATATCTACTCCCTCTCATTCAGTTAATATGCTTGTATTATTGTAATAATTATTGATTCCGTGTTATTAGTTTTATTGATATAATTAATTGAATTTTCTTTATATTATTGTTACAATTTCAGAATTTTTTGTCAGTAGTATGAATGCGTGCAATTACTCACAAATATTGACAAACGTGTGGCACTTAGTATATATTTTCCCAACTGAGCAAACAAAAATTTTGACATATCTGCGAATAATACCCTGTATAAATATCGTTAGAAATTTTGATTCGAATTTGTTATATGATTATAACGATTACACAGGCCAACAAAAAAAAATTTTTCGGTGCCCATGTGCCCCCATATGGGCCTAAAAGGCCTGCGTGTATCACTTGAAACCAAAATGATAAAAGCAGAAAAGAAAGAAGAAAAAAAAAGAAAACTTAATAATTTCATATTTTTGATATCCTGGAAGCAAAATAGACTATTTCTCGACAAGGAGTTCGAGAAGATGATACATTAGGTCAAGGAGAAATCGACAAAGAGAAAGATTACAGAGATATTGACGATATAGAAGTATCAGTAGAAACAATCATCAATAAGCCAGAAACTTCTATCGGAAGAGGACGAGGCAGACCAAGGATATTGAGATATTGTTCAAAGGGTAGGCCGAAGAAGTTATATAATGTGGTAGAAAATAGGAAAGAAGTTACAGAGATCAAAATGACATCCGAAGAAATGGATAATCCTACTCTTGAAGCAGCTCTGAATGGGGGAAATTCCAGTGAAAGAGAAAAGAGACGATGAATGAGGAATTTGAGGTAAAAAGTAAAGCATGAACTTACGTTGAAAAACCTGTAAACCGGAAAATTATAAGATGCAAGTGGGTTTTAAGAACAAAATATAGAGGAGAGAGAACCGTAGAGAACAGAAAGGCACGCCTACTCGCAAAAGGCTACGCAAAACATCCAGGAGTATATTTTCATGAATCAAGTTCACCAGTGACTCGGCAGAGTTCCATGAGAATCCTCCTTTCATTATCAGTCAAGATGAGACTATATTAAATGGATATTGTTATGGCATATATCAATGAAAAGCTTGAGGAGGATATTTTCATTTATCAAGCTGAATCATTTATAGAACCAAGTACAGAGGGAGAGGTTTACCTTTTATATAAATCGCTTCAGGCTTTGAAATAGTCGGGAAGACAATAGTAGAAGAAACTAGACCACTATTCTTCAAACGGTCCTTTGAAAAGCGATAAATACGTTTACTTTTTGAATCAGCATTATTCTGATAATGGCAGTATATGTTGACGATTTGATTGTTGCCGCGAATGATGTCAACAGTTATATGACATTAAATGAAGATTTGGCGGCATAATTTCAGATAAAATATTTGGAATATTTAAATTATTGCCTTGGGATGGAATTTAACCAAAGCTAAAGGTAATGTCACAGGAGAAATATACCACATATACCTTGAAGAAATCTAAGATGATGGAATGTAAAGCAGTTTCTACCCCAATAGGTGTCAACATTAAACTGACGAAATATATGAACCTCCAAACTGCTGATGTAAGGATGGAAATGAAATAGGTACCATATAGATAAACTATTGGCTCCCTATTATATCTAGCAGGCAAATCAATAATGATCCACAAATATCAGATTGGAGTGCAGTGAACAGTTCATTAAGATATTTCATACAGCGGTTTCATTATTATTTTGTCAATTAGTTGGTAGGAAAGAAAGCAAAAGTGTGTCTCTATATCGAGCACCGAAGCTGAATGTGTGGCTTTATCGCCATCAACCAAGGAAGTTGTTTACATCCGAATATTTTTACGTGAGCTAGAATTTCCTACAGAGTTGTCAAATATATATTCCGAAGTTCAGTTATAAGTTATTCCTGCTATTAAATAATCAAAAAACACAAAAATAAATAATCCACACGCTATATATTCGGATTAATAAGTAGATTCATATCAATTATTTCCCAAGTTTTACTCCCACCAATTCTGTTGATACTTTTTTCTTGCATTTTACATGTTTTTTCCGTATCGAAGTTAAATTTATCCCGATCATATTATAATCAATACTTCCAAAATTGAAAATACGATAACAGTTTTTTCGAGCATTCACCCCACTTTCAATGCGGAACTAGGAAGAAAGAAATAGTTTGGGTACAAATAAGGATTCTTTCGCGGATGACCCATCGATACAATGCTCCATCTTATTAAGTTAGTGCTTTCATTCTCACCATTGAAGGTCATCACGTTTATTTCCGGATTCTCTTGAAAATAACCAAATTTCTCACCGCTTCCTGATATGAGAAGAAATCCGATTTATGTTGATTCTAATTATTGAATGAATCATTTCCATTTATTGGAGAACGGTCCTGGTAAAACACCGTAAAGTCGTGTGAAAATCAGCTCCCGACGATTAACAATTTTCACAAGTGTAAACATAGTTATTTAGTGAAAGAACCTAATCACTAGTGTAAATCATTACCCCCATATATCAATCTAAAAGTAAGCATATTTTATGTCACCATAACAACGAATTTAGTATTTGAATAATAGCAATCAAACTCGATATTTATTAATCGAGGTACAAAACTTGTCGCTTATCAGCAAAACAACAGTAAACAGTACCGGTTTTAAGTACAAAAATATAAAAATTCAAATCAAAGACAATGGATGATAATAACACCAGTAATTACACTACTATTCCACCTAATAACTTTCCACAATCTTATTTAACTATTACAAAACAACAAAAAACAGTTTTTCCAACAAAACAACAAGCAATAGTAATAAGCTCACTAAATGGAGTGAAACTAGAAGAATACCTGTTAGCCATTGGCACTATTATCAACCCCAACAAAATTATAGTTCCATCAAGAATAACCAATAATGAAAACAATGAAAAACTCAAAGTCAAAATGTCACAAATTTATTTAATTATACTGAAGTGCTGAGCTACTGGTTTTGACACTCAATGGCCATCTTCAGGCTGCAAAGAATGTTTTGGTAAGGAAGAAAACAGTAAACAATCTGTATATCTTACCTAAATGATGATAATTATTAGTGGGGCAACAAACGTCCACACATAGCGCCGATGAAGGGAGGGATGTAATCTAGGTTACTGGAAAGCGCAACAACTATAAACGCATGTTACCCCCGTTATAAAAGCTAACGATCCAAATTGTGGTAAAAGTTAGCGTAAACAAAATTTACTCTCTGAAAAAGAAGAAGAATAGTCAATAAACTAAAAGTAGTAGTCCAGTCAAAAGATAAAAAAGAAGATTATGACAGTAATATTTAACTTAAAAAGAGTGAATCAAATTGTAAACAATTGTAAATAAAGATTATTCTATAGTAACTTACATATAGTTGGTGAAATATTATTAACAGCGATTTTTTACAATAACAATACTTGACAATATTAGCACTACCAAAAGCAAAGGTATACACAAAACAATCAAAATGGGAGATTGAGGAAGATGTATGGATCTTTTGGTCTTAGTTGCTCATTAAGACAAACAGCGTTGTTATCAGAACTAATCCGGTTAATCTCGGGTAAATTCATCCTAGGACCTTTAAAGCACCTATGTAATCTACGCGCATCCGATAAAGAAAAATTGTGGTTTTCAGATATAATATGATTTGCAAAAGCAGATGGTGAAGCAGGTGGGTCAGTATTTTGAAATCTTTTAACAAAACTAAGATGTTCTTTAATTCTAGTGTCTAAAAAACGACCAGACTGACCGATACAGACAGCATTACAATCCTGACAGCTCAATTTATATATACCAGGAGAATGTAACGTCGGAACAGAATATTTGGTGTTAACCAAAAAAGATCTTAGATTGTTATCAGTCTTAAAGCCAAATTTAATGTTATATCTCTTGGAAATGTTACCAAACTTATAAGGTACAGGGCCAAGGAAATGTAAAGAGCCAACATACATCGTTATTTGAAGTGTTATCGTGTAATGTAATAGTGGGAAAAGTTAGTTTAAATTTATTAAAATGTCTAATGTATATTTTGTTGAATAAAGAGAGTGGAAAGTTATTATTAATTGCAATTTGTTTAATAATATTGATTTCCTTATTGAAGGCTTCCTGTGACAAAGGCAATGAAAAAGCCCTATGCAAGAAACTATTGAAGGATGCAATTTTATGTGACTGGGGGTGGTTAGAGCGAAAATTAATAACTGTGTCCGTTGTGGAGGTTAACGATAAATCTGAAAATCCAGCCTTCCAGAAATAACATCCCTAGTGATCAACATGTCCAAGAAGGGGATACTACTCTCAAACTCAAACTCCATCGTAAATTTAATTCTAGGATGAGGGGTGTTGATAAAATCCAAGAAAGAGAAAGCCTCTTGTTGGGTACCGTTAAAGAGAACTATACAATCATCGACATAGCGATAGTAAAAGACTATACACTTTTTAAAGAAGGGATCATTAACATAAGTTTTTTCCAAATTATTTATGAAAATTTCAGCAAGTAAAGGGCTCAAATTAGAACCCATAGCCAAGCTTGTAGTCTGTTGGCTAAATTTGTTATTAAATTGAAAAAAGTTTTGTTGTAAAGCTAATTGGAGCATGTTCACCACATCAGATAAGACATTCAGGCACAATTTATTGGAAGTCAATAGGGTTTCAACCAAATTTATACATTCTGAAGGGGGTATACTGGGAAAAAGATTACAAACATCTAATGAGAGCAAAAAAGAATAAAATTTAGGAAGCTAGATGTTAGAAACTTTATTACATAGGTCCAATGAATTTTTTATAGAGAAATTATTATTGAAATTAGTTAAGTCTTAAAGTAAATTGTTAAGGGAACAAGAAAGTTTAGAAGTTGGTGAATTCAAGAAGGAAACAACTGGCCTAATGGGTATATTTTCTTTATGAATCTTCGGCAATCCATAGAGCAAGGGCGTGATTGGTGCCATTTGTGTTACTTGGTAATGTTTATTATTAAACAAATCTAGGGTATCGGTGTATGTTTTGATTTTATTCTTGAGCTCATTATGAAATTTCACTGTAGGATCAGTGCATAGGGGAGAGAAAGAGCTGAGTCAATAAAAGATTGTACCTTTTCAATGTAAGAGCTCCTATCCAATATCACAACACAATTACCTTTATCCGCTCTGGTTACTACCAGATCTTCTGTAGTGATCTTATGTTTGAGGTTTTTGAGTTCTGTTTCCTTCCTTACCCAAACATTCTTTGTAGCCTGTAGATGGCCATTGAGGGCCGAAACTAGTAGCTCAGCACTTCAGTATAATAAAATAAATTTGTGATATTTTGACTTTGAGTTTTTCATTGTTGTAATACTAGTCACATTTGAGGTATGGATGAGATATTACTTTTAAAGAATAACCAATAATGAAATATGCGTATATCGACAAAAGAAGAGGGAGACGAATTCCTAACAAAATGCAATGGAAAAATTGAAGTCAATAACGGAATTGAGTGAATGGAACGACTAGTATCCAGTGTGTATTCATTATTCAAATTCAGTTAATCGCTTTCGGCCATTAGACCATTCTCAAAGCTGTCGTCAAGAAAAAACATATAACAGGTGTCAAAAAACATCCAATGAATACAGAATGTAGAAATGTATGATGTTACATCATTATTAGAATAAAATGATTAAAAACATCAAAAATACACTTTCAGTAGTGTGTACAAGTATATTTTAGATAATGAAACGTCCCATTTGAAAGTGTAAACTGGGTCTCCTCATGAAAGATCAATTATACCTTTTCCACCAAACCAAGGCAGACGTCCAAATTATTTGGGTCCCATCAAATAGTACATTCCAGGAAATGAAAAAGCGTACCAATGTGCTTAAGAAATAGCAAATAATAACGAAGCAGTAATGGTGCGCAAAGTGATAGCCAGTGACTATAAAGCGTTTATCAAAACAAAAGTTCAGTGCGAGTGGCAAAGTGAGTGGAACAGATCGCAGTCAATATTAAAAACAATCAAACTATGCGTTAAACAGTGGAAAAGCAGTTTCAAAAGCCGCGCGGATCAAATAAAAATCGATCGCCTAAGACTAGGCCACGCTAAAGTGACATACTCATACCTATTTATCGGAGAAAATTCACCGATATGTGAAACTTGTAATACAAACCTAAATGGACAACATTTATTTCTAAACTGTCAAAAGTACATAAACAAAAGACTACTTAACAAATGTTCAAACAATAAAATCTCCTTATTAAATAGAAATTGTAATATTACAAAACATAATTAAGCATCTAAAAGACACTAATTTGTATCACAAACTGTAAACTGGCATATCGCTAAAATAACCTTTGAAGTTGATGCGACAATGAACAACAACAACAAAATGTCCATTTATTATTCTCTTTTGTTTTTTTCTCCAAATATCCTGATATCAAAAGTTGTTAAGACAGTTTTGATTGATAATATTGAATAACTACTTGGATATAGAACGTTTTCATTAATTTTGCATGTGAAATAAAAAAAAGGAACGCATTCGTAGCTAATCTGTTGAATAACAAAAAAATATCGAACGCGAACAGATATTCGAATCTGTTTCCAATTTGCACTTGTTTACAACCAAATAAATTCTCCTTTTTTATGTAAACGGTTTACTGCTGATTTGATCGCGTGATAGCTTGATGGGAAATTTCAAGGTGAGAAGATTATAAGAGCATTGATATCAATATGGGTTTTTAAATTGTATACATTTATCTTCATTCTAAAAATCGATTTTTAGAGAGAATGCGATAGGTTATAAAAATAATGAGCGCGAGCGTGAAATTTTATCAATTTTAACTATCACACTCTGAATTTTTAATGAGTTTGCACTGAAAATTCAACTATTTGAGTGAATAACGGAAGCAATTGGCTAAAAATACTTCAAATAATTTCAATTCAAATAATGTATTAAACTGCTATATTTACATTTAACGTTCACAAACTTTTCTGTAATTAAAAAGTATGCAATGATTGTATTCAAATTTTTACAAAAAAATATGCTCCGGAAAATTGAAATTTCATCCCTTTCAAGTCTTCTTCTTATACTTTCTCTAATGAAAATTGTTTCGATCCCACCACATTATTAATTTTGGTTGTTTAAGCAGATGATGAAAGGTTTCGAATTTGGTATTTTTGTTTGACTCGATTGGAATGAAACTTATTTGGAAAGGAATGACAGAAAAAAAATCTGTTACAACACTTTTCTAATTCGTTAGCAAATTAAAATTATATAGATATACATACGATAAAGGTCGCTAGTATAGCTGGCGCTGTATTTCAAATTACAAACTTTACTGTGTTCCTCTTAAAAGAGTTGAGATTTTTTTCTTTTCAATGAAAAAATTATTAGTTCAGATAATTTCCACTAGATGGCACCAGTTCTAAGTTTTTCACATATGCTCGACACGAAGCTACTTAAGTAAGTGTCCTTTTCAATGAAACAATTATTAGTTCAGTATTATAATAATACATTATTGAATTACTTGAAAACAAAAAACACATAGACGTTGTGGAAGTTACGTCAAGATAATGGGATGGAAAATAATTTTATATAGGATAAGCATGCACGCCGAATTTCTTAATGATTACTATATGAAACAACATAAATCTTCTCTAAAACAATGCCAATATTGCTAGTCAAAAAAACTAGTTAGCATGATAGAATAGTACTAATACTGTAGTGTTTTTCGGCTAAAGAATTGGCGTGACACTAAATTAGCCTTTCACAATCCGCAAAGAATAGGTGCAATTTAACCCAAGTAAGAGAGGTACAAAATAATATTTAACGATAACTGATTAACGATACCTGAGTCCTGAAATCATGAGCCAATCACGTCAGGTAGAGGCGGTCATACGAACTATTAATTTATGCTTTCTTTATTACATTATATCTTTTTTCTAGAAAAAAAATTTCGAACTTCAATATTTTGCACATTTTTCGTCACATGGTTTACTATATATTCTTGGTTACATACATTTAAAATGTTTATCTTCACATATATTGTTATTACACTAAAGTATAAGTAAGTATAATAACCGGGGGGGGGGGGGGGGGCAAGACTTTTGGAGATGTGTGTATATTGTGTAACGCGAAAAATTCGCCGAGCTGTCGTGAATTTCAGTCCTCCATTTGCCGTCAAGGTGTAAACACACCGCTTCAACTTAAAATTTTCGCATGTGCTCTGGGAGCCATAAGTGCTTTATTGGAAAATCCGACAATTCCGACATAGGGAAAGAGGAGGAATACGGCTGGAACCAACAATTGGCAGCTCCGACCCGATAGGTTTCTGGTCCAAAAACGGTCGATGACTGTGGGCTCCTTAAAAATTTAGTGGAATTGCGTTTTGAGGTAAATTTCCGTAGACGGCATTAGTTAGAAGGATTCGTTAACAAGGTAAATGGTTGTAAATACTTTCTCGGAATTAACAGTTTTATAGGTATTTTAACGTAGAAATTCTAGTTTTGATTCGTAGTTTATTGGAGTATGTAATCTAGATTCCACGAGATAGTTTCGATGCATTTCATAAATTCTTATTAGTTCATATTCTTCATTACTTTATATTTTGTGGAAATAAGAATATATCACGGGGGTTGTATAAATATTCAGGGATGTGTCCAACGACATAGTTTTTATATTGTGGGTTTTTTTTGGTATCGTAGTTTTTTTGCTAAGCGGAAAAAAACCAGTTACATAGTTTTTTAACCTCAGTGTAGGTGGCTTTTATACAGTTAAAAGTCATGATGTATGATTATTTGCGATTTTCGGGTGTTGTTACTATAGTCAGTATGATGGGATATTACGGGGGCACGTCGAAAATTTGACCGAGGTAAAATGTAAACCCTATGTAGAGGCTAATTCGTTTCTCTATTTTAGGGGGGTTTTTGTATATGGACATTAAAAAAAATCACTGATTGGAATTTAATGGGTCAGTGAGACCAGTTCCAGGAGAGCTGGAATATTCTGGAGCAACTTCAGTTCCTGTTCTGGTTCCGGAAAAGGATAAGTGAACAGTTTTCCTTTTCTTTATTCTTCAACTTCATTAGTAAACTCACATTTATGCTTCACATATAAAGTTTTTTATTTCTTTTTTTGCGGCAATTACTATAATTTCGCTTACACTTGTACTTGATATTTGAAAAATTTGAAATCTTTGCTCATAATTTAAGACACTACGGTACGTACCTGGTATTGCGTTATTTAGTGGTTTTTGCCTATTTCTGATGATTTCGTGTATATAACTTGCACCGTACATAATTTTGAGTTGTATTTTCTCTAGCAACACTAAACTCGTTGCTATTTAAATTTTTGGCTTATGTAATTATTTATATTTATATTGATATTGGTATAAATTGCGGAAGTGTGAACCCTTGTAACTGTACATTGTTGACTTTGATATATATATTATCGTTGTATTTTTGAGGTATTGTACATGAACAATTTGGTCGTTCCTCTAGAATTTAAGAATTGAGACATCGGTGTAGTTTGGGGCCCTCAGCTCTTCTGCACCCTGAGTTTGAAGCCTTCAGCTCTGCTCAGAGCTTATAGAATCTGCTTGACAGTTATTTACTTGAGTTGTAACTGATAAATTAGTTATAAATTTTTGGATTTATGTAGTTTTCGGCCTTCAGCCCATTTACGTTCTGAGATCACAGCCTTCAGCTGAGTTCAGACGTTATTTGTAACATTTTTGGTAGTGACATTGTAATAAATATTTTGAAAAGAGACCTTTGGTCCACAAAGACTAATTAAATCTACAATCAGGGAATACTTGCTGACTTTTATTTACTTATGATAATTTACCTATCAGTTTAACCTTTGGAGTGTGTAGTGAGTGTTGTTAACCCACTGAGGAGTTGTGGGCTAACTTAGGAAGTCTTGGGTGCTTGCCAAAACTTCTCTGGCGCCCTTTTGTAAACTTAATAATTTTTTGAAGAATCCACCCCTTCTTCGACTCGAAGCTAGTCGACTGGCGAGCACGGGTTGTACCACGTGAGACAACCCGCATACCTATAACGAGCACTGAGAGGGTTAGTAGGTTTTTCTCGTTATAATTGGGAATGCTATAAACAGTTTGATGATATTGTACTGTTCCCAATGGATCAAATGAAATGTTTGTAAAAAGTGCTCGTGTGCATATATACAGAAAATCTGAAGAAAAATATTATTTCTATGAAGATGAAACTGGTTAGAAGAAGTATGTTATATAATCTGAAAATTTTAATATTTTATTAAAAATACTTGTGAACCAATTACAAAAATTCAAATAATTTTTTGATATAAATCCTGTAATGAAAGGGAAGAATATGATAGAATTGTTGCATGATTCGAATAACATTTGAAAAATGTGTAACGATTTTTTGTTGTGGTTATTCTTCTTAATGATCAAATACTTATTGCTAAGAATTCTTGTGTTAATTTATTAATAAAATGATTAAAAGAGGATAACGAGAAGAAAATAAGATCGTTTGGAGAATTTACTGACGCGTCGATGTTGTCTTATTAAAGCATTTGTATAAAGAGTGATGAACAAGTATATGTTGATCGGGAAGGAGTTTCTTTTCCTGTCAACAGAAAATATGAAAACATCATATGTATTGAAACGCTCACATAAAGGGAACAATCAAAGGAAAAGGAGCTGTGGGCTCTATGAAAACTACTCTAAATTCAAAATGTGTAATACAATAATTAATATACAAACAAGCGATCATAAAACTTCCATAAGGAATATGCACCCGATACTTGGCTGACTCTTTCAAAAACCATACCCATCAAATTAAATGAGATAATCAAGTTTATTGAAACTTTCTAATGAACGAAGGAAACAGATAATAACAAATCGATTAAGGATATGTCATACCATTACAAGCCATGTCCATCTATTGAAGAAATGTTACAACTGCTCCATTCCATCCATCCTCAAACACTTACTTATGGAATGTCCAGTATATAAATACCAATTTAAACGATGTACAATTACCAAATATGTCGAAACATCTGAACTATAACTTACTATATAATATAATATTTAACACAATAATATGTAATGTTTATTGTCCTCCCTTTTAAAATCTTTTAGTATTTGATGTAGAATTTCTTGTTTGATGTTAGAAAAATATTACGTTCCTCATATACCATTCATATCTCAATAAAATGAAACGTCGGAGAATAAATTCAGTAATCTTGAAAACTATTATATTTGATTTCCATAATGTAACTAACATAAATTGGCTGTATAACAATACAAAATAGTATCATACACATTTAACAAGTTTCAGGAGTATTTTTGTAGCAACTTTATGCTTATGAGCTTTTATTTATTTCGTTTATCAGAAATTATGAATGAGATAAAGTTGATGGATTCGTTGGATAAATAATTTCTGAAAAAAGTTTCTTAGACTTTCACAGCGAATATATTTTATATTAACATAAAGTGCGTGTTGTTTGTTACTAAATTCAGTGAAATAATCGTTGGGATAATTTACATGAGTTCGTAATTAAGATTTAATGCAAATTTTTCCAATGTATGAACTTGATATAACGTAATATTTCATTGAATGAAATATTTATTTTGAATTTGATTATTACAGAAAATGCACGTTTACAAGAAAACTCTCCAGGCTCTTATCTACCCCATTAGCAGCACGACACCTCATAATTTCGTTCCATGGACGGCGACATCACCGACCTATTGTTACGAATGCGAAGGCCTTCTATGGGGTATTGCGCGACAAGGCGTCAGATGTACAGAATGCGGTGTCAAATGTCACGAAAAGTGCAAAGATTTGTTAAACGCCGATTGTCTCCAAAGTAAGTGATGTTTTCAGAATAAAAAATGAATCAATGAAAGCTTTTAACATAATCACTTTTGCTGTTAGCCAAAATACAGGATTATTCAATATACTTCTTCACATGGAATGTACATTTTTCTTCCAATAACGTCATGTATAATATGAAAAACTTACTATCATTGTAGTGAGCTGGAAAACTAATTCTTTGATTTTCTCGCTCGAAATCAGTTGTTTATAATCTTCGTCAAATAAATGTCAATTATCGTAGACAATAATTAACAATTTACTGTTTAACAACTGTCATATTTTCAATATCGGGAAAAATTCCATTTAAATATGTAATGAACTACAGATTATCCCATTAAAAATATTTTTTGTGTCTCCTAGAATCTACACTTTACTGTACCGTTAATAACCTTCCAAAAAAGTTCAGCCCTAACTGCATATCTGTTAATTTTTTCTATGAAACTAACTGTTTCTAAATTATTCCACAATATAATGAACACTTAGACGGGCCATTGTTAATTGTCAATTTTACCGTAGTTTGATCGAATTTTGTGGTTGGTCGAATATGAAGTATTTACAGAAATGTAACCTGCATCAAAAAATGGGTTCTTCAATTCACGTGACGGGTTGTTACTCGGTTCTGGAGGGATCCGAAAGCATTCTTTTAGTCGTTCGAGAAACCATGTCTGTCGCTATATAGCAAAGTACAACAAATTTTCCATTTTTTTATGTGGGAGGTTATGTATATATCAAAATTCGAATTTTTGTTTATAGTAATTACACAATAACCCAAGTAACTCTACCGCTGTAATAGTTGAATTGAATTAACTTGTTCCCTAACCTATTCAACTTTTCGAAAGAGGTTAGATCCATCGGATCATGTAAACGAACGTAAAATTATAAAAGTCGGTTGAGATCACTAACCCGATCAAGTTTCCAAAAATACCTATGGACTAACAACAACCAAGTTGTTCACGTCTTAAGCGACAAAAATTTAGAATGAAAATTATATCCGTTTTGCCTTTGTATGAATAAAGCTTTGTTTAGATATTACACTGCTCTTCACTTTTAAATTTACAATGAAGAATAAAAAAGCGCGAATTCGCGTATTGCGCATGTAGCGCCGAAATTTAGTACAGAGTACGCATGACGAAGTAATGTTAGTAGATTCCACTAGTAATAGTCGAAACTGTAAATTACATATCTTTTGTATGAAACTTATTTTTCAGCAGTACAATTATATATAATGGTTTGCTAAACAGGCCTTGTAGAGCTGAACTCTGCTGCTTTATTTCGTTCTCTCTAAAACTCCTCCAACAATTATTCTCCACTTCCTTCATTTCTCGGTTTCTCTTTTCGATTAGTAATATTTATAGTTGCTTACTCTTCCAAAGCTTCGTTTTCCATCTCTGACCTGGTCTACCTTCACGCTTTTTCCCGATCGGTTTTCTGTTGAACACCATCTTCGGCATTCTTTCTTTATCTTAACCGTCCACATGTCGCAATCATCTCAGTCTTTGCACTCTCAAACATGTTATATCCGACCCACTATAATATTTTTCTGCTCTTTATGGTACTTCTCCTCCCCCCTATTCTGTATTGACTCCGCCGTATATTCTTCTCATTATTTTCCTTTCCCATCATACTAATCTGTTGTTTGTTTGTCTATTTGATTGTGTATTCATGATTCACAAGCATATGTTACTGTGAGTCTAAATTACTGTAGTGTATAATCTTACTTTTGTCTATTTCGAGACTTTTTTGACCTCATTAGAGTCCTCAGCATTCTATAGTTTTAATTATCCTTTACACTATTATTATTTGGATTCCATGCTTTTCGTATTACTCCTAAATGTAAAAATGATTTGACCCTTTCGAAGGCGTATTATTTGACTATTTGCCACCATTGTTAACTGTTCTGCTCCCTGTTGAGTTCGTCCTATAAAGATATATTTAGTTATAACTCCGTTAATTATTATTCCAAACTTGACAGCTTTCTTTTCCAACCTTCTTCTTACTCTCTGCAAATCCCTTCTTGTTCTTCAGAGTTAATCTGATTATGATCGAATTTGTTTCCTGTTGTCAATATTCCAGTGCTTCTTATTAGATTCTCCAGCACACGACATAGTTTGATTTGAAATTCTTCAGATAAATGACCTTTCCATGTCACTTTGCTTTTTGTCATTTCCAGTGTAATTTTTACAAGTCTTATCGACTTTGTTGGCGATTCAAGCTTACTCATAGCTCAGTACATTTTATTGCGATCTAGTATATCTTATATTTGTTCAAAAGTAATATCTCATCCCACCCAAATGTAACTAGTATTACAACTAATGAAAAACTCAAAGTCAAAATGTCACAAATTTATTTGCTGAGCTACTAGTTTCGGCCCTCAATGGCCATCTTCAGGCTACAAAGAATGTTTGGGTAAGGAAAAAAACATTAAACAATCTGTATATCTTACCTAAATGATGATAATTATTAGTGGGGTAACAAACGTCCACACATGGCGCCGATGAAGGGAAGGATGTAATTTAGGTTACTGGAAAGCGCATTAACTATAAACGCATGTTACCCCCGAAATATAAGCTAACGATACAAATTATGGTAAAAATTAGCGTAAACAAAATTTACTCTGTGAAACAGAAGAAGAATAGTCAATAAACTAAAAGTAGTAGTCTAGTCAAAAGATAAAAAAGAACAATATGACAGTAGTATTTAACTTAAAAAAAGTGAATCAAATTGTAAACAATTGTAAATAAAGATATTTCTATAGTAATTTACATATACTTGGAAATAGTAGAACTACTTAAAAGCAAAAGAATACACCAAACAATCAAAAGGGGAGATTGAGGAAGATGTATGGATCTCTTGGTCTCAGTTGCTCATTAAGACAAACAACGTTGTTATCAGAACTAATCTGGTTAATCTCGAGTAAATTCATCCTAGGACCTTTAAAGCACCTATGTAATCTACGCGCATCCGATAAAGAAAAATTGTGGTTTTCAGAAATAATGTGATTTGCAAAAGAAGATGGTGAAGCAGGTGGGTCAGTATTTTGAAATCTTTTAACAAAACTAAGATGTTCTTTAATTCTAGTGTCTAACAAACGACCAGACTGACCGATATAGACAGCATTACAATCCTGACAGCTCAATTTATATATACCAGGAGAATGTAACGTCGGAACAGAATCTTTGGTGTTAAATAAAAACGATCGTAGATTGTTATCAGTCTTAGAGCCAAATTTAATGTTATACTTCTTGAAAATGTTACCAAACTTATAAGATACAGGGCCAAGGAAATATAAAGAACCAACATACTTAGATACATCATTATTTGAAGTGTTTTCGTGTAATGTAATAGTGGGAAAAGTTAGTTTAAATTTATTAAAATGTCTAATGTATATTTTGTTGAATAAAGAGAGTGGAGAGTTATTATTAATTGCAATTTGTTTAATAATATTGATTTCCTTATTGAAGGCTTTTCGTGACAAAGGCAATGAAAAAGCCCTATGCAAGAAACTATTGAAGGATGCAATTTTATGTGAGTGGGGGTGGTTAGAGTGAAAATTAATAACTGTATCCGTTGTGGTAGGTTTACGATAAATCTGAAAATTCAACCTTCCAGAACTAACATCCCTAGTGATCAACAGGTCCAAGAAGGGAATACTATTCTCAAACTCCATCGTAAATTTAATTCTAGGATGAAGGGTGTTGATAAAATCCAAGAAAGAGAAAGCCTCTTGTTGGGTACCGTTAAAAAGAACTATACAATCATCGACATAGCGATTGTAAAAGACTATATGTTTCTTAAAAAAGGGATCATTAACATAAGTTTTTTCCAAATTATTCATGAAAATTTCAGCAAGTGAAGGGCTCAAATTAGAACCCATAGCCAAGCCTGTAGTCTGTTAGTAAAATTTGTTATTAAATTGAAAAAAGTTTTGTTGTAAAGCTAATTGGAGCATGTTCACCACATCAGATATGACATTCGGGTACAAATTATTGGAAATCAATTGGATTTCAACCAAATTTATACATTCTGAAGGGGGTATACTGGGAAAAAGATTACAAACATCGAATGAGAGTTAAAAAGAATAAGATTTAGGAAGCTTAATGTTAGAAATTTTATTACATAAGGTCCAATGAATTTTTTATAGAGAAATTAATATTGAAATTAGTTAAGCCTTTAAGTAAATTGTAAGAAAGCAAGAAAGTTAATAAGTTGGTTAATTCAAGAAGAAAACAAATAGCTTAATGGGTATACTTTCTTTATGAATCTTCGGCAATTCATAGAGCAAGGGCGTGATTGGTGCCTTTTGTGTCAATTGGTAATGTTTAATATTAAACAAATCTAGGGTATCGGTGCAAGATTCAAGTTTATTCTTGAGCTCATTACGAAATTTCACTGTAGTATCAATGCATAGGGGAGAGAAAGAGCTATCAGAGTCAATAAAAGATTGTACCTTTTCAACGTAAGAGATCCTACCCAATATCACAACACAATTACCTTTATGCGCTCTTCTGTAGTGATCTTATATTTGAAGTTAATGAGTTTTGTGAAAGTAAAATTATTATGCCTGGGGCCAGGAAAAACAGTAGGATCATGGTGTAAACTAGTGTTCTTATTCAAAGTTCTTTGAATTAAAGAAGAAATGTCAGCTCTTATATCTTCCTTATTAACCAAATCAAAGTTACCCAAAATAACCTCTGAATCTATAGCCAGCGATTTCAGATTGTGTTTAGTATTTGAAGTAGAAAAATAATATTTCATCCCCATATTGAGTATGTTAAGTTGTTTGTTATTAAAATCAGAATGACTAAGGTTCAAGATTCTAGGATGAAACTTAAATGAAGAAAAACTTATATCAATTCTATCTCGATCAACCGAACTATGTTTTTTATTCTTCGACCAATCCAACTTTTTCGACAATCTGAAGAAATTATCCACACCAGCGTCCTCAATCATATCCGTCACATCTCTATCTAAACAGTTAAACTCCAAATGAGTTAATTTCTGTGTTAACAAAAAATAGATAAAATTTAGTCGGGTGTTGTTGAAATTTAAAAAATTATAATGCTTCTTAATCTCCTGGATAATCCAAATCCTTCTCGCCCGTTCAATAGTATATTGTGACGTCTTCGACTGTAATCTAGTGTGGATGGAAATTGATGGAGAGTAAACTTCATAAGACTTACATCTCTGTAAAAACCATATAAGTTTGAGCGTCTTCTTCCTGTCCCACATCGCTCTTTCATATTGTCGAATGATGACCGCCAGACTGGCATTCTTTGAAAGCAATATCTCATCCATACCTGACTAGTATTACAACTAATGAAAAACTCAAAGTCAAAATGTCACAAATTTATTTTATTATACTGAAGTGCTGAGCTACTAGTTTCGGCCCTCAATGGCCATCTTCAGGCTACAAAGAATGTTTGGGTAAGCAATAAAGCATTAAACAATCTGTATATCTTACCTAAATGATGATAATTATTAGTAGGGTAACAAACGTCCACACATGGCACCGATGAAGGGAAGGATGTAATTTAGGTTACTGGAAAGCGCAACAACTATAAACGCATGTTACCCCCGAAATAAAAGCTAACGATACAAATTATGGTAGAAGCGTAAACAAAATTTACTCTGTGAAACAGAAGAAGAATAGTCAATAAACTAAAAGTAGTAGTATAGCTTTAGTTTGTTGACTATTCTTCTTCTGTTTCACAGACTAAATTTTGTTTACGCTAACTTTTACCACAATTTGTATCGTTAGCTTTTATTTCGGGGGTAACATGCGTTCATAGTTGTTGCGCTTTTCAGTAACCTAAATTACTAATAATTATCATCATTTAGGTAAGATATATAGATTATTTAACATTTTCTTCCTTACCCAAACATTCTTTGTAGCCTGAAGATGGCCATTGAGGGCCGAAACAAGTAGCTCAGCACTTCAGTATAATAAAATAAATTTGTGACATTTTGACTTTGAGTTTTTCGTTAGTTATATTTGTTTGATGTCTATGAAAATCGTATGTAATTCCATTTTATATTAATAATGTGTGGTTTGAATTTCTTTTAACCTAAAAATTTGGTCAGTAGGGGATAGATTACTACGAAAACCAGCGTGATACTCTCTGCAAAGGTATTTATTCCTCATTTTACTGTCAGTAGCAGAATTAGGGGTGGTTACTTTCGAATGCCCTTCTTCATGATTTCTACATGAAATACTTGAATTATACATATTTTCCTCGTCGGTATATTTTTGAAACAGTACATATGAAAATATATGAATGCCGAATTAAAATTGAGTTCATATCAAAGTAATGTAACATAAAAGTATCATCGGAGAAATATTTTATGGTCGATACCTTGAAGTGAGGTTGTTTCAGATATTTGTAGGCACAATCAATGGAGAAATCGTTGTATTTATTATTACCGACTCTAAGAAATAGAAATTTAGTGATATTGGTAAAAACGAGAAGATGTACATTGATATATTCAGCAACATATTGATCTTCTATTTTCAAAACAACGAAGTTCGCGTCACCAATTTTTTTATCAACATTGTGTTGCTGCAGTGTTTTATAGTTGGAATGAATATATTTGCACCAGTACACGGTAATCAATAGACAACATCCGACGTAAAACTTCTTGAATATAACTAAATTATTTCCGAGATGATGATACGAAAATATTTTCCATTCAAATATGTTTCATTTTCAGTCGTAGAAAGTAATAGGTTCGTAATAATAACATATCATATGTGTGGTGAAAGCTGTGGCCTAGATACGAATGCAAAGTGCTGTATTTCGGAAACTATTCGGATTTTATTTATTACTAAAGTGGCCAAGAGAAGAGAAAGGAAAATATTTTTACGTTGCCATCTTAAACTCTTGAAGTGATTTTTCACTAGAATCCACCTATTATATCTTTAACACAATAACAGAATACTGCAAAATACTCTAAAAAATTGAATGTAATAATTGAGAGTCTCAGAATAAAAGGGATATGAAAGTCAATTGATTTGGATTTAGAGTAACTGCATATTATGCAAAATTGAAATTAATAATCATTTGGTGCAAAACAGATGCAGGTAATAAGTTGACTTTGACTGCCATCTTTCGCAAAGTGGATATACTGTGTGAAATATTCCCGCAATTTTGTCAGTGCAAAACAGGTATAAGTTTCATATGCACCCATTTTATTCCAAATTGAAATCAGAATTTAGCTTTTATTTATTTAGTTGGACACGGTGCAAGTATCGAGTACGCTGGTATTTGTGAAAAAGACACGAGAGGTCTAGTCTGGTAAAAACAAATAATAAATCAGATCATTGAGCCCATCAAAATTAAAAATGCTCTCAAAATGTCGGAGTAATTACTCTAGAACAGCGGTTCCCAAACTGGGGGTCGCGACCCCTAGCGGGATCGCGGGCCATTCGGAAAGGGGTCGCGAGATGTACAGTGGAACCTTGATATAACGAACTTCGATACAACAAATTTCTTGGTATAACTAATTTTTTTAAATCTCTTCAAATCTACTGTATACAAATACTGGTGAACTATGTACTTAAACTTAGACGGCCATTATGAGTTTTAAATTAAATAACTTTGTTTATTGACAAAATATCAATATATTGTAATGTTATTCTAATTTATTTAAACAATAATCGGGTGGGATAAATTTTAAATACTCGGTATGGCTACTTACTAATTTATTTAAACACAAACTCACTAACACTTAATTTATGTATACTTAACTAATCACCTAAATTTAATTTATATGCACACAAACTTGATTATATTAGCACTTTACTGTTCGGTGTATTTTCGTTTATTTCTCGAGATCACTTTATCAACTAACTAACTCTTTCTGATCAGTCCCCTTATATATTACAGCCATTTTTACTAGTAAATTCCGGACTGCGGCTTAAATAAAAACAATTGATTCTGGCCTTTTCTAGATAACTCTGGTCACAAAAACAATGTTTACATAAGATAGTCGTAGAGTCGTAAACAGTGCGTATCCGCCATAATTTTTACTTTTATACCTGGTTTAGACAGATTATACCAGTGTGCTGTTTCGTAACATTACCCCCTCCTTAAATGGAAGTTCCTCCTGAAACTTTTGTGTAGCCGAGACTGGATGTTTGAATCGGCAACTGGACCCATTTCTACACTTTCCGATCTTATGGAAATAGCAGGGCACCGTCTTCATCGGATACTGATAACGGGGGTTGTAGCTGCAAATTAATATCTGGACACCGGTATCTTGAAAGATAATCTCTACCATGTTCCTGATGATTCGCCAATCCAACTGGTTACTCGCTATCTTAGGCATAGCCAGTTTCTTCACGTTGGATTCCAACACATGGTCTCGGAGATTTCGAAGTGCTTCCCATACATCGCGGTAGGTAGATCGATCTTGGAATTCATTTTTAGTTACCACGTAGAAGACGTACCGCGAATTATGTTTCAGTTTCAGTGTTTTGCCAGGGGCTTAAATCTGGTCTTCAAGTTTTTCTAATTGCCCGAACTTCTTTCGAAAGACCGTTGCCAGCCCTCGTGCGTTCTTGATAAGGGCGGGGATGTTGTATGCCAGTGAATAATCTTCCGGGAGGGTGAACAAATGTTGTTGTTGTTCCGAAGTGACTACATATCTAGCTTTCCCGGTACCTCCATACGCGCCCATAAATTCATCGAAGGTAGGGTCAGACACATCTTGAATAAGGTTTACTCCTTCCTCTAGGTCATGGTCTCCTTCGAATGGGGCTAGTCGGTTTTGGTGAACTACTTTTGGTTTTCCGTTGGGGATCTTGCTTATGCGATATATAACATCATTGATCCTTTTCTTGATTAAGTATGGACCTTCCCAGAATTTTTGTAATTTTGGAGAAAATCCTTTTCTCCTCGCCGGGTTGTGTAACCATACTTTGTCCCCTTCTTTAAAACCGCCTTCTGTGGCCTGCGTGTCGTAACGACTTTTCATTCTGTCGCTGGCAACTTGAAGATTTGTTCGAACTAATTCATGAATATCGTCCAGCCTTCTTCTCAATTGGATCACGTAGTCTTCGCCTGCTATATCGTCTCCAGTCCGACAGCCAAATTCCAGGTCACAAGGAAGCCTCATTTCACGTCCAAACAGGATTTTCGCTGGTGTTTCACCCGTGGACTCATTGACAGCAGATCGATAAGCCAATGCGAATAGGGAAAGATACTGGTCGCAATCTCTCTGATGGCTGGATACTACTTTGGAAAGGTATTTTCCAATAGTCCTGTTCATTCTCTCGACCATTCCATCTGACTGTGGATGTAAAGCTGTTGTCCTGGTCTTCTTCATTCCCAGCTTGTCGCAAATCTCCTGGAATAGATGGCTTTCAAAATTTCTTACCAACAGCCCTTCTTCCAGGACAAGAGAGTCACACTGAGCCCAATACGCCTTGAGTCTCGGTGAAAATCTTGACCCTTCTTGCCAGGTAGGTCGCCGATTTTCTTCCTTCCATTGCCGGATCATCTTCAGGTGAGGATCATTCTCCTGATCTTCTCTGATCCTGGTGGGTGACCATTCCTCGTTGACTACTGTAATTCTTGAAACTGCAACCTCCTTAGATTTAGACTTGTTGCATTGTGAATAGTCTAGAGGGCATGGCCGTCTAGGCAAGGAGTTGGCTCTTTGGTGATTCACATTAGCTGGATGTTCACCCCTGTCTGAATTCCCCTGTGTCTGGAGTTCTTGGGTTACAGGAGTCTTGGGGAGCTTAGACGGACTGCGTACGTGCTCTAGCTCGCCGCACTTCCGGCATTTGATCTTCTTCGGCCTCTTGTCTGCCATACCCTTCAACAAGTTGACGATCTGATCAAGTTTGTCATCGTTATCTTCTTCCTGCATGGTTCTACCTTTGTTGTACCGCGAGCATTTCTTGGCTGCTTTGCATTTAGGAGGTTCTTGGTTTACAGGAGTCGTAGGACGCTTACACGAACTGCGTGCATGCTCTAGCTCGCCACAATTACAGCACCTGATTTTCTTCGGCTTCTTGTCTACCATACCTTTCAACAAGTTGACGATCTGGTCAAGTCTGTCATCGTCACCTTCTTCCTGTATGGTCCTATCTTTGTTGTATCCCGAAGCCATCGTGGCTGCTTCATATTCAAGAGCAGCAGTCAATGCATCGGCCAATGTTTTAGGATGGGCTAATCGAAGCGTCTTCTCCATATCGTGGTCACGTAAGCCATCAATAAAGGCCTGATTGCCCAGACATTCCATCATGTTCTCTGGTGCTGACGGATAAGCAAATCGAACTAGTCGGGCGATGTCCACTTCATATTCTTGAAGGGATTCGTCACGTTTCCGCCTTCGGTTCTTCAGCTGAAATCTGTACAACTGTTCCAAATGTTCGTGATCATATCGCATGTCTAACCTCTTCTTCAGCAGCTCGAAGTCATCCATTTCTTCAAGCGGTATCGTCTGAAGTACATCTAAGGCATCTCCCCGAAGCGCGATGGTTAAGTTTATTGCCTTCTCCCTATCGGACCAATTATTCACTCTAGCGGCTGCTTCAAATTGTTTCACATAATTGGTCCACGACAACCGGTGTGTTGATCTCTGGGAATGTAGCTAAGAATCTACTCTCGTAGACCTTGCAAGTGAGTAGTAACCAGTTTGGACAGGTTGTCAATGTCGGGATAATCTTCATCGCTTTGATCAAGGGATGTGATGAGCTCATTTGTCAGTTCAGACTTTTCAAATATATTCTTCTCAACCCTGGTTGACCAAGTGGATAATCTCCTTAAAAACGAGTTGACTTTGTCTTGTGCAAAAAGTATGGTTTTGTTTCTTCCCTGCAAGGAAACGTTGAGATCGTTCAGCTGATGAAATATGTCCGTCAAATAATCAAGTTTCAACAGCCGTTCATTGTCACTAAAAAGACCGGCGAGGTCTTTGGTAGCAACTTGAAAAAATATCTTAAGCTCAGAGCGCAAAGCGAACACTCGAGAAAACACCTTCCCTCGTGACCAGGCATTTGTATTGTGCCTCCATTTCTTCGCATAACTGTGATAACAGTCGACACTGTAATGGCCGGATTTTTACAAAATTAACCAACTTAACAGTTCAACACTGTTTTTATGCCTGGCGATGCAGAAAACAATGAACCCAAGTGGCATTAGGCATGACATTTTTCATACGTCTCAAGAAACCGCTTTCCCAGTCATTGCTTTGGCACCATCACTGCAGATTGAAATATACTTTTGAAAGTCAATTTGAAACGAATCGGTTGCAGACATAAACATTTTAATCATTTTCTCACCTGTTGCGTGGTCAGGCAAAGGTTAGCCAAATAAAATGTTTTCTTCCACACTACCGTCACTATCAAAGCGAACAAAGCACATAAACTGCGCCATACTCGATACGTCCGTATACTCGTCAACTTCAATGAAAAAGTACTCACTTTTCTGCAACTTTGTTTTCAACTGATCCTTTATGTCTTGAGCCATCTCGGTAATGCGCCTCCCCGCCGAATTGTTGGGCAGAGGAATGGTGCAAAGCTTCTTAGCTGCATCCGGGCTGATCATAGTTGAAACCATATCCTGAGCAGCAGGTAGAATGAGCTCTTCAGCAATCGTGTGTGGTTTAACTTTCTTTGCTATTCGTGAAGCCACTTCATACGATGCTAGCAAAGCACTTTTGCTCATATTATTTCCACTTAACTGAACTGAACTAAATGGCGAATCATCTTGGAAGTTTTCCTACTCTCGGCCTATAACAACTCACTGCAAATAACACACTGTGGCCGATTTCCGAGCACCGTAAATCCATACTTAATATAACTGCCAATATACTTTCTCACCTTTATCCTCTTCTGTTTATGATCATCATGAGAAGTTGAAGGTCCTGCACGCTCAACGAACTTATCCATAGTTAGAACAAAATCAAACAATACGCGAGCGAACGAAACACAAGACACGTACGTGGCCACTGCTCAACTCGAACTGGATGCTCCCCACCGCTCCGCCTACTGCCTCTACCACTTTCATAGCTAGCCCCTCCAACTCTCTCTGCCTTTGTTTTGGACGAATTTACCCCCCCCCCCTCTCCTCTCAGCCAGCTGCGCTCTCTCAGTCCCTTGTTGCTCATGACGCTTCAAATTATTTTTAGGCGGTCGCGGCTAAAACGGATGGGCTAAAATGGTTCGCGGAAAGAAAAAGTTTGGGAACCGCTGCCTGGAAGTTCTAACTATAATAATCAATATTGTACCACGTCTTCTGCGTAGTCCATACTGCGAATTTGGGGCCAATGCATTGCTTTCTAGATAATGTTCTAGTCTTCATTTAATCATTCTTTCGAACGTTTTTGTTACAGAAGATATCAATGAAATGGGGCGAAATGATGAATATGAATCAGGTATATTAAATGGTTTTAGGATAAGACATATTATCCATTTTTTTAATACTCTTGTTTTCTTGTTTAACCCACTAAGCATTAAATATATCTAATCACAAAAATTTGGCAGAGGTATCCATATTATATAACATTCTGTACGTGAAGTGATTAGTGCCCGGAGCAGTGCTCTTAGTACCTTTTGAAGCTAGTTATAACTCATTTGTAAAGTCTTAGACAAATTATCGGAATTTCACTGAAAATTAAAAGACGGGTACCTAAAGATGTTCGGAACAAATGGTGGCGCTACATTATCCAAACATCGATTATTTATGGAGCGATAACAGTTTTCTTTTCAGTAAATTTTTTATTGCTCCATATTTCAGTCAAAGACGTTCTTTTATTTAAACTACTTAAGTACTCAACCAACACTGGTTTTGTTTCTATTTAAAAAGATTTGTAGATTTGGCGGCTGCGTTTTTATAAGGTAAATAATTGTCTAAATTACCCAGGTGGTTATTATATGCCAGCAAAGTTCTTTTCCGTTTGTTGGCGGCGCTAGTGCATTGCTCGTCCCACCAATAAGGTAGTGGGGTTATTGGTTTGAATCATTTTTTGAAAGGAATTGATTCGTTAGCAGCATTGGAAACCAGTTCAAAGCATGTATGTACTTTATCATCATTTGGAATTAAATTCGTGTCCGAATGGTTCAGGTTCTGTTATACAACACGTTGAAACAATTTCTAATCTGCCCGAAGATCATTCCATCTCGTGGATGGAGGAATTGCGCAAGGTGCAGAGTTTGTTTGAATTTCCATAATAATTGGGTTACGTTCAGAACCAACATATGAAATTTCATTAAAAGATTCGGTCGTGTTTTTTAGTTATGGCGTTAGCAGACAGACCAGCCGACATTTTTGAAACGTGTAGATCTACTCGAATCTCGATTCTTCAAAATCATTCCATTACAATCCTTCCGTTAGAATGTTCACATATATCCTACATAAATCGAAGTAAAAATTATGAAATTATGAAGTTTTATCTTGAATCTTGAAAAAGAACTAATAAATAAGAATACATACCGGTATAAGAACATCTTCTAAAAATTTCATGATAACTAAATTTTCTCTCATCGACATTTCGGATATCAAGATACGGCTCTCATTAGCCTATTTGAATATAATTTTCCTACATATTTTTGAAAAAATGTGTTACATTTTTTAGAGATTTATGAAATTATCTGTTATTAGTTATATCAAAAAACGCATCATAGGTAAGATGGGTTTCCAACGCGACCAACTTTGTTAAAGTATGTTCATTGAATCACACCCCTCCCTGTTCATTATGTCAAAAAGTGTTGAACAAAAATTACTTGAATAAAGCTTAGCCTTAAAAACATATTTTTTTGGTACATTTACTAGGTGGATTTCAGTGAAAAATCACTTTCAAACTACAAGACGGTGATTACGTCCACTTGGAACAATGAAAATATTTTCCACAGTCTTTTTTTTGTCACTGTAGTTTAAATTTTTCCACTGGAGGTCTCTACGACGAATAATTTCTGAGATACAGCAACTTGAATTGTTATCTAGCACGTGTTCACAATTATAATACCGCCTTAAACAACTCAAAAAAATCTTTTGATATAATTGGAATTTCACCATATGTACTATTTGTTTTGTACATCAATTATTTTATCAAGGTAATTTTACGGGTTATTATGAGTAACTAATTGAATAGATTGATTTTAAATTGCTTCATTCAGCGTGCTGCTTGTTATTGTGTTAAATTGTTACTGACTACAAAAATGTATCTTATTAGTAATTGTAACTCCAAAGTTCATATAAGGGAAATGTGGCATGAAGCGTAAAAGTTATTTGGTTGTGGGTTAAGAGAAAATGAGATGAGGGATACTTTTGTAAATGATGGGGTGATTAGGCCGTTTGTGGGCGAGCTTTTAGGAAACATAAGGCGCTGAGGTGGATGCTGTGGTCAGGTATGTTGAGTGGTAGCGGTAATAACTTGTAGAAGATAGATAATTGCAGACAAGACTGGCAATTTTCTGGGAAATTGCACGGAAAAGAATAATATCATAAAGATAAAGCTAAGAGGGTGATTTGGGCGTAGGATTATAATTTGGGCGTAGGATTATAATGTTTAATAAAAATTATTCCAATCCTATAAAAAACTGGAATATTTAGATCTCTAAAGACATGAATGTTGGAGTTATTGTTTAAACAGAAGAACTGTTAAGACAAATAGACTTAATAAAAACTGAAGCTGTTCAATGTATTGCTAATGAAGTTAAAATATGATACATCTACCATAAAATATATATGGGTGTAACAGATGCTATAAATTATCTACTTAACAAAACAACCACAGAAATAAAAATCCAAAGCTCGTTTTCAACTAAACGAGCACATGTCATTGAATAATTGAAATATCAAGTAATCACTAATGTAGGATTCAATAAAATTCATAAAACAATTATTTCACTAAAGTTTTCATTTCATCGATATTACTCCCTTGCTTCTAGAAATGTCTGCACTCTAAATACCAGTTTTATTTAAAATCTCATATACTTCATCCGATCAATATATTATACAATGAATCCAAAATAGTAATTCCTTCCCACTTACCCAACATTTTTTCATTGTAAATAATCATTCATTTTATTCAATTTCCTTCAAATATAAAAACTTATTTTGATAATTTTTTGTTATACCAAGTTTCTATGTTTCTTTCAATTGACTCGAACGTTACTATTTCTGTTCTTTTTTATTATCGCATCATTTATCACCATTGAAACTAATACTATATCCAATCAGCTCACGATTTAACCTCCATTGTAGTCCAGATGATTCTCCATCATTTGTTCCGTTTTGTTGTCATTATCATCATTTATTGAGACATTAGGTTAGTGACTTGAACGTATTATTTTATAGCTTTGTAATTATCCACTGTTGTTGTACATTTCTCTTCTTTTGACACATAAATACTATTAATTACTTCATAGAAGATATCTTCCAATTTCTTTTGGAGAAAATTAGATCACTTCTATTATTTTGTCGCTCTCTGAAAAAATCCAGATGGCTGCTTTTGAATTCCTTCGTTTTATTTCATAATAGATCTTTCTCCTTCGTTTTGCTTTGAGAGATATATTCTCAGTTTTCCGTTATGTATATCTAACTATTAATTTGGAATTGAAAGAGAAAAACACTGAAGTAGACAAAAGGATTCGAATAATAATTAAGACTATTTAAATAATGGTATCGTAGCAATATATTCAATTTATATGAAAACTGCAAACATGGCTATTATCAGATTTAACTTTAACAATAAACACTTAGTACATCGAACTGTGCAAGTTGTCATTTATATGGGATTAGCAAGAATTTGCGGACCAGGATTTCATGGAAAAATAAAATTAAATATCCACCGAGTAAATCCAAACTAAACTATACATTCACCATCAGCTCCACTATTTTCCGATGTAACCGTCGATTTTTTAAGCTAATGAACAATGGAATAACTAACGAAGCAATATAGAATGTGGTAATGAAAAAAAATTGAAACGAGTTCTCTAGGGCTTCGAGATAAATGTTTGGGCTTTTTAACAATTCTGTCTGAGTTTAGTCAACTCATTCGTTAACCAGTACTGTACCGTTTTAATTATTGCCTACAATTAAGTGAATTACGAAAAATTTCGGTGAAAATTGGAAAAGTTAAACGTGTTCTGAAAATTAATTCAATAATAATGAACATTCGATTATATTCATGTGAAACAAATTTTCTCTACCTGTGAACAATATAAATTTTGTTGCCCAACATTATCTTTATATCACGTTTGATATAATTTGTGTCAATTAGGAAAATATATCAATTTCAGTATAATCGCTCTGAAATTATTCAAAAAGTATTCCATCTTGTTAAGATTGCGTATGTTTATTTATTCAACGTTGAATAAGCAATTAATTAAATTCCAAAAAGATTCAATCGTAATAAATAGCATTAATGTTGTCCATTGTATTACGTTTATATTAAATTTTATTATAATCACTTTGTAATAATAACCACAACTTTAGTTAACGGCTTTTTTTCTGAATTCTGATTTATGACATGTGTACATTATCGAAGCTAACCTGTCAATCTCGATGATCATGATCACAATAATGACAGTATGACAGTGATAGTTTTATTTCAGTGGCTACAGTTACCGCCATTGCTACATACATTATCGGAAGTAATTGCACAAGTGCATCAAAAATACCAATGATTTTGCATGACAGCGTGTTGTGTAAAAACTGCATGAGTTCATTTTCATATTTTGGAGAAAGAGCCCGACACCGAAAATGACCGAATGCAGTTTTTCCAAGATAACACGCTAGAATGCAAATTTATCTGGTTATTTTGATGCACGAGTGTAATTTGGGGGAATATTTCCCGAATACAAATATTGGTTTAAATATTAAATTCCTATTTCTTTGTTTCAATACAAACTTCTGTCATTCTGACGATAATATTGATTTATCGAAACAATTGTCAATTTTTTAGAATTTTCAATAACTTGTATTATATTGTGGAATTAACTAGAGACCGTGAGTTTCATTTAAAAACACTACAAAATATCCATTTTAAAACATGCTGTTTTTTTTAAAGTAAACCTAAACTAAAAGTTGTAGGAATTGCAATGAAATACACAATTGTGATAACTCTTTGTGTTCTGATTAGACAATGCAGATACCGGTACATTAACGGCTGAAGATGTTTGAAAGTGCGGTGGTACATCATTACCACGCATTTTTGTCACTATTTTTTCATGGTGATTTTCATCCATTTGAAGATATGGCGTTATTGATTTGGAATTGGAATGGCCAGTGATTTTTATAAGTTGATACTCGTCGACACCCTTTTTAGCGAGATTGGAAACAGCCGTAGCTCGTAAGGAATGGTTAGTTAGTTTAATATTCTCTATATTCAAACCTGATATTTAGGCTTGTATGTTAGTCCATTTGCTTACTGTATTTCGTCCAGCGGGAACATCTTTAAACCATTTTCTGATCAACTTCCAAGCGGGATTTATGGTAAGAAAAAGTCGATTTGTTTTTATTCCATCCCGTTTTTCTAAGAATTTTTTGTATAATCGAATGGGACACAAATCAGGATTGATTTTATTCATTACCAGCTGACCCGGCGAACTTTGTTCCGCCTTAATGGCAACAAATAAGCAGACTTTTTTTTTAATTGGAAAAAATACAAAAAAAATTAAATACCTACATGAATCATTCATAATTATTTCTGTATTTTAGTACATGGGTTGCTCTTCATTTAAGTACCTTGTGATACACGACATTTTTTGTTTTATTATCAGGCGCAAAAACAAACAACGCAGATGGTCTTCCGACCCGTAAACATGCCACGTATAATTGACCATGGGAAAAACATGAATGTTCTAGATTTAAACCACAAACTTTTAAGGATTGGCCTTGTGATTTGTTGATGGTCATGGCAAATGCAAGACGTATCGGAAATTGAAGTCTTTTAAATTCAAACGGCATATCGGTTGGGATCATCGGTATCCTCGGAATGAGAACTTCCTCACCTTTGAATTTTCCTATCATTATCGTAGCGTAAATTACATTGTTCATTAATTTTCTAACCACCAAACGCGTACCGTTGCACAGTTTTGGTTGGTTTATGTTTCGAAGCATGATTACTACGGAGCCAACCTTTAGGCGTAAATTGTGCGGTGGTAAGCCAGGCACGTCCAAAGAATTTAAAAATTCAATTGGATAGTTGGTGGCTTCATCTTCATTTGTGACGTAGTCAATAGATTTGAATGAATGCATTGTTCCAATGATCTTATTTTGAATTATGTAGTTTAGGTCATCTACATCTTTATTCTTAGCCGCTAAAATTGCTCGCTCACTCAACCATTCATTATTTTTGTAGTTAGAAATAATTTCTGGAAATACATTGTTGATAAGTTCGTCTTTTGATGAGACAAAATTACAGAAATGATTTGGAAATGATATTAATCCGCTCGATTCATCGACAGGTACTTGACCATTACCGACAGTCAGCAAAACGCTGCTCGATTCAAATCAGCACTTGATAAATATCTTGTTCTGCGTCGCAAATTATCTATTTGTTGACCTCTGTTGTTCGCTCGACGATTCTGCATTGCCAACCGAGCTGTTTCACGGGCTGCTTCAATTTGCTCTCGTGATTGAGAAGCACGAAGTCGAGCCATACTATCGCGGCGCTGTTAATGTGCAATTTCTTGTTCTTCTTCACTCCTTTCATTCGCAGTATTTCGTATTCTTCTTGCATCACGGCTTTGTCGGGAAAGATTCGATCGTCTTGGTCGCGGCATTATTAATTAAACTTCACTTCACCTAAAAACTCAAATTTTCAACTATACCGAGTTTTATAGTTCACTTTACTGTTTATACGAATGGGCAATGGCACTATCATTACATTATAATTGTTAATTATTTATTTAATAGAAATAGTTTTATTATTGATTTCTTACAAATATCAAATTGTCATCCATACGTCATTACATAGCTGTCATTATACGTCAATTACACAGCTGTCATTTGCGTTTTGTTATTCCAAGTCTGATTCTTTTTTGTTATACCACGTTTTATAGTGACTGACGTTTCATGTCAAATCACACGGGAATGCTGTCGAACGGGATAAAAAGTATCCTATGGGAATGCTGTCGAACGGAATAAAAAGTATCCTATGTCCTTCTCCTGGCTCTGAACTACCTCCCTGCCAATTTTCAGCTAAATCGGTTCAGCCGTTCTTGAGTTCTTGAGTAAGTGGAGTAACTAACAGGACTTTCTTTTATAGATATATAGATTAGCCATTTCGGTGAAGCGCATGGTTTTTCCCCTCCTTGCATTGTCTTTGTAAATACAGGGTCGTAAATAATCCTTTCTGTTTTTTCACCTATGTTATTTTTTTCTTCTTTAAAGTTTGAAATTAAGAACTTATAGCCTTCTCCACCACGCCAATCTAACTCAAAAGCAAAAACCTTCCTTTGTAACCCATCTGGGATGTCTTTATCACAACCACGAACCATATTGTGAAATTCATCGTACTTTAGAAAAACTGTACTTTCTTTTCTTTTCGCTGGATCAGTTTGTAATTGTTTTCTCTTGGCATTTTTCGCATCTCTGGCTGTTTTGAATTCAATGTCAGTAAAAGAGTTAAACATAATTTTATATTCGGTGAAAAACTTATTCATGAGTAATTTTGCGGTGACGTTCCAAATTGTTTTAACAGTGAATTTCTTTTACTCTTCACCATTTTTCTTACTCATATTGAATGCCCAGTCCGTTAATATTTCTGCCAAAACGTTGATTTGTGTTGTTTCATCCAATGTATATTTTTTTTCAGCACAAAAACTCATAAACTGTCGCCACACGTATTGTCTGTTGTGTTTAGTGTTATTTGGTTCGCTTTCCATCACTTTATTTTCAATATTTCCTAATGAATCACATCCGAAACGAGACATTTTTAAAAATATTTTTTGACTTCACTTGTCAAACTGATTTTATTTTTAAGTATCATGGATTCACAATGGGATTACCGTGGATACGTAAACAATGCAATTATCGCAGTGCTCTTTCGGTTTCTACAGTACAGTTACCGCTGTAATCAATCGATAATTACACTCCTCTTATGGGATTTTTTACACATGAGAGAAATATTCGTTGTATTATTTTCCTATTTTAATCGATATGCCACTGATATATTCTGAATTTTCTTCAGAATATTGAAGTCATTCACTAGATCTATTAGTAGAAGACGTATAATGGATTGCATAACAATAAATTTAATGATTTTCTCACTGAAAAGTGAAACAACCTACATGATATTTTCCTTTATGTTTAAAAAGAACATATCAGTTCAATTACCATTTTAGTAATAATCTCATCGATCCATTAGAATTTATTATGCGTTCTATTTACAACATTGAAAACAATTTCATACTCATATTATAAAGTGTGAACAAAAGATGAAATGCGAATAATAAACTCCAATTAAAGTTGCGACAAATGCGTCAGTGAAAATTTTTATTTTTTCAATACCGTACTGAAGTTGAATCGCGTGTGTTTATGAAAATACTTGATGCAGAATGCAGATACATAATTAAACTGCTATTCACAGAATAGAAAATTCTTTATAAAGCTACAAACACAGTAAAACGACCCTAACAACTGTTTAAAAACTTAAAAAAGTAGGTTATATTAACACAAGTCATTGAAAAAAGAGATTACCAATGAATATGCCATTTTGTATTTATCGACCTAGAGGGAGCATATGATTCTGTTCCAATTACTAAACTGCAACAAAGTATTATCAATTTCACGCCAGTCGCAGCAATATGAAATTTATATGTTACTATTAGATCGTCATTAGAAGTTTTAAATACTGTTTCAGAAAAATTTAATGTTGATAAGGGATTGAGGAAAGGTTGTGGCCCGCCTCTTACAGTGTTTAAAATTATGTTGAAAAAGCTTTATATCAATCGAATAAGAAATGTGAGAGTTTAGTAATACAAAAAGATGACGAAACTTGCCTACAATTTGCAAATGATTAGATTGTGTGGGTAAAGATAAAGACGACACTAAATAAATGACTGGAAAATTAGAAGAAAAGTAGATGGAATGGAAACTGTAGATGAATATAGAAAATATCGATATTTCGTATAGGAGGAAAAATACACATACGGTAATATTGTATATAGTTGGAAAAAATCACTCAGATATTCTGGGAAAAAATCATAGCAAGAAAAATGAAAAGGTGATCAAATGGCACACTGGGGGATCCATATCTAAACTAACATCTCAAAGTTATAATATATCAATGATCAGAAGCAGATTATCTCACGGTAAATGCATTAAGGCAGACAGCTCTAGAAGGTCTTTCTAAATAACAATATGAGTTCTATATCAACTGCAGAAACTCATGGTATTCCATTAGCAAATGCAGAAGCAGCTTCCTGGTATAATAATGATATGTAGTAAGCCCATTTGTGCCAAGGTTAGATAGCAAATATACAAACTGTGATAACTTCAGAATTCCCTTACAAGACGCCTGAACCACTAGAACCAAATACAGATATTGATAAAGCTACTGAAAAACTTCAATCGAACAATTGAAATCTCGATCTGGAATTCCAACCCAGCTTCTAATAGATGTACCAAACATTGAAAATCGAGTCAATGCCCCAGGAAGTCAATGCGTACCTTAGAATACCCTTCCAGCGTGATCTGCCTCCTAAAAACTTCACGTAAAAGAAATGCAAGGTATAAAAAGATTAATACAAAATTAAATCCCAAAAATTCCCTAGCTATGACTTAATCACTGTTGAAATATTCAAGGAGCTTCCAAGAATAGGTGTAGTATTCCTTACTTAAATATTTAATTAAGTCAGTTTTGAGAACCGGACAAATATTATACTAATATCTAAACCTGGCAAACCAACGGATGACTTATAGGCCGGTAAGCAGGCTCTCAATAGCATTGAAAAAATGTAGTGAAGTTGCTGTTAACTAGACTAGATCCCATACTAGTACAACAAGTGATACCAAACTATCAATTTGGATTTCGTCCACAACAGAGCAAATCGATGATGTTTTCGACTACATCAATCAATCCTTAGAACAGAAATAGTACTGCTACGTCGTCTTTCTGAATATAACGCTTTTGACAGTATCCAGCCCAGAGTCCTCCTATATTAACATTCGTAAAATAATTCTATATACATATCTTCTTTGCTAAAAAATATGCAATATCTTGTTACATACCACGATGTATGAAATTCGCTCTATCCAAATATAAGTTCTGCAAGGCAACGTGTTTGGTCCAATGTTGTATCTTGTGCACACAGCAGATCTACCTACACAAAACAAAAGATTGTCACCGTATGCTGATGACACGACAGTGCACTCTTCACATCGTCAGCCCAATATGGCATCCACATTACCACAAACTAATCTTGATATGAAATCTGAAGATGGGTAACAATATGGTATATTCGTATCAGCGAATCTAAATCAGTCCACGTGACGAATACCAACCGTCGTAAAACCAGCCCGCCAGTCATTTTAAACCGACATCGATTTATTATTCCAGAGAGAACACGCCAAATTAGTAGGTATACATCTGGATCGAAAACCGCTTAGGAGAACTCACATTTTTATGAACACGAAACAGTTAGGACTTAGACTTAGTCAACTATACTAGATAATAGATTAAAAATACAGACTGACGTTAGTTCTTGATCCTAATCCTAATCCTAAGCGATCGTTAAACCCATATGGAGTTACAGAATATATTTATGGAGGACCGCCTCTATGTCAAATATAGAAATGCCTGTGGATATGGTGTACACACTAGATGTAAATTGAGTGAATGAAAACGACGAATACTCAGTGTGTATTAGTTTATTACTTTCAGGCTAAGCGCTTTCGGCTGTTTAGCCATTATCAAAGCCGTCGTCATTTGAAAAAGTAGTTGTCAAAGCCATCAAGTTGATTAAAAACAATACTCAAGATAGAATCATTGTTATGATTGAGTCATTGGAACAAAACATTAAAATACCCTATTGTAAGGGTGTAAAATTATAATTCACATGATGAAAATTCACTCAAAATTAAATTTTTAATTTTGAGTGAATTTACATCATGGCTTTGACAACTACTTTTTTAAATGACGACGGCTTTGATAATGGCTTAACAGCCGAAAGCGCTTAGCCTGAAAGTAATAAACTAATACACACTGAGTATTCGTCGTTTTCATTCACTCAATTTAAATATAGAAATACTTGAAGGATCTCATTTAGAATTAAAACGAATGCTCGATGGTACGTCCCAAACAAAATCATAGCCAATGATGTCAATATACAATCTGTTAAAGAAGAGATTACCAACATCTCAAAAAATGTGCAGCCAGGATTGGACACAATCAAAATAATCTGGTGAAAAACCTAATGGAAGTGAGACCCATCAGAAGAAGATTCTAGTAAACGAAACCTCTATCCCAGCAGTTATGTAAAAATTCATTTGTATGGACTATAGTTAATAGGAAACTGCTACTGAGCAACTTCTCTCCATGTCAAGTAGTACTAAGTGTCAAATAGTACGAAGTGTCCTGTGGTACTAAATGTTTTGAACAATTTATTTATTGTAACAAGTTTTACATATTATAAACAAAATTGGGAAATAAAAAAATCTCACGGTACAGAGACATGGATAATAAAAGAAAGTGTGAGACGGAAATTGGAAGCTAGAAAAATGGATGCTTTGAGAAGATCAACCGAAACATCAAGAGGAGTGAGATAATATTAGTGAAACAATGAGACTACAGGTAAATATAAAGAGAGAAAACATTAGTTTGGACAAGTTTCACTGCGATTTGGAGAGCAGTATATATCACGGAAACAAATTAACAAAAAGTTTCTCCCTCAATCTGTGAATTAACGGACAAGTGTATGGTACCAAAAGAGAAATCATTTCTACAGGAACCAGGCATTTAAAAGTTCACCTAGTTCCAAAAATCTATTCATAAGAAAGAATTATGGACTTTCCTAAAAACATTCAAAATCACATTACAATCACCATAAATAATTGATGCTGTTCCATAATGGTGGACGTAAATAATTTACCTCACGTCAAGACTAAACTGGCTGTGGGACAAAGAATAACAACCTTCAATCATAGGAAAAAGTTACATTTCTTATTATGTTACAATGACGCAACTTATCTCTATTTTCCAGTACGTTAGTTTAAATGATTTCTCTAATGCGATCAAAATTAGTTGTTAATTCGGATGTTGTAAACATAAACATTGGGGTACCACAGGGATCAGTTTTAGGTTCTGTATTGTTTCTGTTGTATATTCACAATCTAGACCAATCGCCTATTGACTTACATTTTACAGTATATAATAATAATATTAATGTTTATTTAATAAATTTGTCTACAAAAGTAATGTAATAATATAAAAATATAAACAATAAATGAACATTCATAATCACAGAAGTTGTTCTATAACAACGTCATATACAACTTATGCGTGATTTACAATAATAATAGATTTATTGCACAATTAAATCCGTTACAAGATAAATTATATAATCTAACTTAAAACAAGTACTAATAGTGTTTTAAATGAAACTCACGGTTTCTAGTTAATTCCACAATATAATAAAAGTTATATTGTGGAAATAACTAGAAACCGTGAGTTTCATTTAAAACACTATTATGAGCAGATTCCACGAGACAGTTAATTTCATTAAAACAAGTACAATGAAATGGAAAAACCAGCAAGAAATTAAATTTTTGAATAGGTTGAAAAGATGCAGGAGAATAAATATAGGTGGTATATGGATATGCAGATGATACTTCGATATTGGTTTCTGATATAGACAAAAAAACTTTCAATCAAAATTTATAGATACAGTTAATTATTTGGATACCTACTTTTCGTCCAACCAACTTTTTCTGAACTCTGACAAAACTTTTTTATCAGATTTCACCATCACCAAAGAAAGTGTCCTATTATCGGACATGATAAACTTAAGCAGGTAGACCATATAACTTTTTTGGGCATATATATCGATGAACACTTTAATTGGAAAAAAACATTGTGATGTTGTGGTAGCAAAATTACATTCAACAAACTATTCAATTAGAAATTTGAAGGATATACTGACCGAAAACCAATTAATTATGTTATATCATGCAAAAGCAGAATGACCTCCGCTATGGCATTTGCCTATGGGGTATATCTGTTAACTCTTTAACTGTAACTGTAAATGTATTCATTGCTCGAAAGCGAATCATAAGAAGTATAGTTGGACTTTTTAGATTTGGTAGTTGTAATGAAATATTTAGAAGACTTGGTGTTTCAACTCTCCCTTCATTGTTGATTTTTGAAATATGTACGTATGTCTTTATGAACAAACATATTTTTGTGCGCAATGAAAATAATTACACATATTATACTCGATTCAAGCATGATTTTATACCGTCTCCCAATTTTATTGGTCTGAAAATCTTCCATGAAACTCCAAATGATATTAGGGATTGTTAATTGTTATCGATTTTTAAAAATAGATTAAAAATATATCTTTTGGAAGAATGTTTTTATTCGATTGCTGATTTCCTTTGTTCTGTGACTATTTGACCATTTGTACTTTTAATTATGTTTGTCTTTTAGGTAATAAAAATTGTATTTATTTATTTATTGTCAATGGGCAGTTGATCCGGCGTCGATATCTTATTTGTCGACTTTAAATAAAATTATCTTTATATGACGTCCTACTTGTAATAAAATGACGAATTCTCTAGAAAACAGCCAGTAGTGAAATATCTCTCGTCCGAGAATGCAGTAGTGAAGAATCTTCTGTGCAAAACGGTTGCACTTTTAGTGTGTAACAAGTATCTTAACAACTCAGTTAATATCTACGGTCAGAATACAACTCTGAACTAATATCAAACTGATCAGCGTTAGATCAGTTTTAACTTAATACTAAAACGGGAAGGAGGGGTACTTTCGCCACTATTGTGGATCATGGTCTAAGGCTCCTTGATCAGACGCCTCAACAATGGCAGCTTCTACACAATAGCATATGCCGATAACCTAGTGATTCTGTTAAGAGGAAGATTCGAGGAGACACTCTAATGCAAGAGACCTTCAATATCATAGGACATTGGTGCAAAGACCATTCACTGTCAATGAATCCGAAAAATATGGAGATGGTTCTTTTTACGAAAAATAGGAAGCTTGTAAAACATCAAGCCCTAAAGCTCCTAAATACCAAACTTAAATTTTCATCAAAGGTGAAATACATAGGAGTCACCTTCGACAGCAGTTAATGTGAAACTCTCATCTAGAAAATGGAGTAAGAAAAGCATATATTTCTCATAAACAGTGTCGCAGAACAACCGGCCATACCTGAGGAATGTCGCCTAGGGTCACTTCCTGGATCTACATTGAGATCATTAGACCTATGCTAACATAAGGCACGATTTCCTGGGGAAATAAAGCAAACCAGTTGATAGTCGCCCGAAAACTGGATCAAATTCAGAGGATAGCTTGCCTTAGCACAGCAGGAGGCATGAAAACTACACCAACTAGAGCTATGGAGGTTCATCTTCATCTAACATACACATCAAGGAGGTAGTTTTGATGACCATGACACTCTATCGGTATACAACCTGATGTAGGATCCGGTGAATTGAGACGTAACTTGTGGCGTGAGGCCGGAAGAGAGGTCAGACTGCTGCAGTCTAATACGGACTCGATTCCACCGCGATATGCCTTTCACAAGTCCTAGAAGGTAATAATTAAAAATAACGCACACTACCTATTAGAAGAATGCGCTATCCGCTTCTTCACAGATAGGTCTAAAATCAATGTAGGCCCAGACCCCTGAATATTAATCATAAAAAGGGCAATGGGCTACAATGCAAGTATTGTTCAAACAGAGCTCACTGCTATCTGCATCGCTGCAAAAGATATTACCAAAAGGAACACCACAGGTGATAATACTTACATGCTCACGGATAGTAGACAAACAGGCCTAGTATTAGCATGTCACATGGCCCTAATCGAAGCCTATAACACAACATGATCACTTTAGGCTGGATCAAGGACCACGGGAAATCGAAAAGGAACCGTATTGCTGACTTGCTAGTCAGAAAAGTAGCCTCCCAAATATTCTTGGGACCCGACACTTCCATTGGTCTATCGGCGTCAGCGACGGCTGACCTATTAAAGGAACAATCCCTTAATATGTTGAACGGTAGACGGGATGACGTGGAATGCTGCAGGATTGCCAAGGAACTGTTACGTATCCGGACAGCAAAGTAGCCAAAAAAATACGTGACTATAAACAGGCAGAACCAACGAACAGCCACGGGTATTCTGACTGGTTACTATCACCTACGAAAACACCTTTACAGACTGTGTCTGTCTGACAATCCACTCTTAGAGAATGTGAACAAGAAGAAGAGACTGTCGGACACATTATTTGTGAATGTCCGACACTCTCTCAACTTATATTTTCTGTATTCGGCGAGAACAGGCTAACACACGCTAGTATGAGGGAGCATACTTCAGGCGACGTTATCACCTGCATCGAACGAGTAGGTTCGATGACTAGCTAGAAGAAAGTTTGAACCTCAGAAGGATGCACTATGGGCCAATTGTGACATAAGTGCTGTGGGGTCACCCATCCTTCAAATTCTTGCAGATATGTTAATGTTTGTCGTATTCCTAAGCAAAAGTAGCTAAAAGTTTTGAAATGGATATGCCCACGATGCGCGTTAGTCACAGTACGTAAAGTAGGAGATAGGATAGTTTACGATGAAACTTTAATGAGTAAAGAACTAGGTGCAGTCCGAAAAAAGTAGGTATTGCGGCGAATAAAAATATAATTTCAGTCTATATTGAAAGGAAAATTTTAAATGGGACTTTTTAAAAGAATTTTTTTAGTTTTTATCGACTTGATTTTACAGGTAAACAATTTCTATAATAATTGTGCAATCCGTTGTACTTATATCGACAGAAATAATCGAGCGCCTTGGGTATCCTTTCCTTCCAATCGCGTTCTCACTTTATCGTTCGCGTAGAATGTGGGAACGCTATTTTCGCTCAATAATACTTGAGTGTTTTCAATTAAGCTTTACATAAAATTACGACTGGTCCTTCGTTCCAAAAACCGAATCGAAGTAAAACAAATCATTAAAACCGTTGGTATATCGGTGAACGACAAACATAACAGTCCACTCCACTAATCTAGTTCATCAACACCAAGATCAAAGGATGAATGAATGTCGAGTTTTTGTTATCGGACACACCAAAGAAGCAAGAAGAAGGAATTAAATAGATAGTTAGAAAGGAAGAGTACTTACATATCCGCTGCAACAACTAGAGACTGTGACAAACGAATATCGAACAGATTATTCAAAACGTTCTAAAAACATATTGTATTTCCACGGTAATTAGTTTACAGTGAAACTAGACTTCATTCATATCGATCGAATCCTTCAAAATAATTACGACGAAATTTCCATTACAGGAATTCAGTCACAATATGCCTTTCAGAGTACGAATAATATTATTGACGTTAATAGGTGATGATTATAAAGTAGAGATTATATGGTGGATAATTTGATAAGTGAAATTGTCATTCATGGTATTTACTGTGATTCCAATGCATGGATAAACATGTAATGGAGAATAATTGATCGTTTAGTTTAATAATTATTCTTAATTATCACAATAAAGCTTCCTTTATGACTGGCAATAAATTTTAAAATAGAGAACTATTATCGATCAAATCGAATGATCCATGTGTAGCAATTATAAAAATATTATTATCGCATTAGATAATAGTGGTTTCATTTAATCTCATCGAGAACTTACATTTATAGGTGGTGGCAAAAGAAATTTAAAATAATTTTAAAAAATGTGATCTTTCTGATGTTAAATGTTTAGTAATTGTTATTCATAATCACTTACACTCTATGTGTTACTACTAGTTTCATTCAAATTAGTTGATTCATAGTGTTATCGATTGGAAAAAGCTTAAAGGTAATATTTAGTCTTGCTTCTACTCCTTTTATATCCACCATAACAAGCTCAGTAGGGTTTAACTCGCAATGATAGGGTGGTAGCCTAAGTACGTCAATGCTTCTATCAACCATTTAATCAAGACAATATTGCTTGACTCTTGGAAAATATTGCTGGAAAAACATTAATAATTTTGCTTGAACTAGATACTTTTGTATCTGTATAGTTGGCAGGGTGAGTAGGTTGCACAACACTTAGGCCACAGCTGGCCCATTGTGCATCCAACCGGGAGTTGTCCCATTTAGCTTATCGTCTTTCCTGTTAATACTAGGAAGGTGAACAAGTCACCTGGGGCCATCTCCTTTATGTGGGCGTCGAACGCGTATTCTCTTATAAACGATAACTCCGGGTTTTCACATATGACGTGATCCAAAGTTTCCTCTTCTCGTTCACACTTTCTCCATGCTGGTGTGTATATTAGCCTCATAGTATGGAAATGACCAATCAGGAATCCCACAAAGTTTCTCAAGGGTTTCATTAGCAAGTCTGCATGCTTGCATTTCATCTCATCGTTGTACCAATTGCTTATCGTGGTAGACGATCTGCTGATATATTCAGCAGATCATCTACCAAAATCGTTCCGAGAAGGGGTGAACGTACACTTCCTTGGAGACATCCTCTGGTGGTCTGAATCTGATCGTCTCTCCTTGCAGTGGTGCTGAAATGATGCGGTATGTCAACATGATGTTGATTCAATCAGAGATTAGATTTTCTACCCCTCGCCTATGAAGAGCCGTAAATAGAGACTGTAGGAGGGTGTTATTTAACGCACCTTCATTGTCTAAGGCGGCACTCGGGGTAATCTCTTTTCAATTTTGAATTATAGATTACAGTTCGGAGGAATTTTAGTGTAATACTGGAATATTCCATCCAGTGGCTGAACTCTTTAAGCAATTATACTTTTCCCTCGAATACGGTAAGTTTTCCTGCGGATAAGTTAAATATATTGTAAGGAGTCCGTCATGTGGCGGAATTATCTGTTTATATGTAACCTACCCCCGGCGGACGGTTAGCCACAGCGTTTTTTAAAGTAGGATGTTGATTTTTTTTAAATATGTAGGAATTTTTTGGAGCGAAAAATTCACAATATGCCACTTACATTTGAAAATCAACGGTTTTAAAGATTTAAACAAATTTTTCTGCATCTGTGAGACGCCCTGAACAATATCCTATCATAAAATTGTCACTTGTATACGCTTCGGTGACTGTATCGTGTTAACAAACCGAAATTTCTCCAAAAATAACAAAAAATGTGGTATATCTGGATTCATAGGACCCGTTGTACTGACTCTAGCAGCTGAAAATCAATAGGGATCATATTTGAGATGTCCGTCCTGAACAATATTCAATTATGAATTTGGTGACTTGTTGTTCTCCGGAGGCTGTTCGTGCTAACAAACTGAAATTTCTCTAAATTAAAATGTCGTACTTCAAGTACCATAGCTCCCGTTGTACTGATTCTGGTGAGCTCAAAATCAGTAAGATTCATATGTGTCCTGTCCTGAACAATATTCAATCATGAAATTGGTGATTTGTTGCACTCCGGAGGCTGCATCGTGTTATGTTATGAAAAGTGGCCGATGACAACGACAACAAACACACAGGATTTTCATGTAAATCCGTTTTTTTCGTGTTGTTTTTCCTGAAAAATGTAAAAATAACTCAAAAAAATCCAAAATTCCCACTTTTTTTGGGGTAAATCAATATTTTTCTCGCCTATTGGATAGGTTGGGCAGAAAAGTAATAAATTAGTATAGAAAAAAACAGGTTTTAACAAAACTAATAATCAGTATCTCGTCGATTGGCATGACTGTAGGCGATTAAGCATGCTGTCGATTAAATGAGCTGTCGATTAGGAGATCAAGATGGGCTTGTGGAATTCCCTCCCATTCTTCACGAGCAGCATCTTTTAGTTCTCGTAATAGGGGGATTGCTTCTTGATACGTGTTATTAGAATATTCCACCATATTCAATGATGTTCATGTCCGGGTATTCGAGGACCACCATAATGTGGATATTTCTTAATTTTCCAGACAATTTTGTACTGCTGCTGTTCGATGCGGAGGTCCGTTGTCACACAAATCCATCACATACTGCCCCTCGGAATAGACGCACGACGGGATTTAAAACTTCCTCGATGGTCTTGCCACGCTCTTTCTTTATGCCTAGTTAAAGCAAGGGAGAAAAGAAAAGAAAGGGAGAAAAAAGAAATAATGAAGTTAAAGTAGATATTAATGAAGATGGAAGAATTCAAAGAATTGAGAAAAATAGAAAATGAATGTTGAACTGATAGATGATAGCTAAGTGGGCGTGCAATTACGCTGAGCTATATCAAATGCCGGAGAGTAGGGGTGAGTTAAAAAGGGCGCCACTGTTTTATTTGAGCTGAGCCCAAACAGAAGCTATCCTTGCTGTCCTGGAAGTCCCTATCAAATAACGACTTATATAAAAAGAAAATATGAATATTTACGTAATCTATATCAATAAAATTAAAGAAAAGATATTAACAATAATAAGTTTTAAACAGTCACAAGCAGAGGTTTGGTGGTGAACAAATAAAACGAAGTAGTTCAAATATAGTGTGATCTATTAAACATAAAAAAAATAATAAGAATATAATAAAGCTGATGAATACACATAAATGTTAGTAGCAAAAACCCAGATTTTATATACAAAACTTAATTTTACATATATACAAAATAATGAAATAAGGACGAAAAAATTTTCACCAAGTTTCCGATTGTAGCCAGGTAATGTCAACAGCTGGGAGCTGGTGAAACGTAGTGAAGTAGCCGAATTGGTTGTCTCAGAAGCTACTTTTAGTAAGGGCTCGCTCAAAAGCCTTTATTGTCCGTGCTCAAAAGAAAAGCCAGCACTTTTTTTGTCCGTGCTCACAAAAGCAAAAAAAGCGACCACTTTTTCGTCCTTGCTCACAAAAAAAGAGAAGCACTTCATTGTCCGTGCTCGAAAAACCCTAAAATTACAACCAGTAATGAAGACATTGATAATTTTTAAATATAGTATAACAAATACATGGTTAAGCAACAGGTAAACGAGAAAGTAGGTGAAAATTATTAAATACCAAGAGCTTGTCTAACTTAAAACAATAAAAATTACAGGTTTTCAAATGAATTAAAAAAAATCGATAGCATAGTAAAAAAAATTCAAAAGCTAATTAAGTAATAAAGATAATAATAGAAAAATATCAACTTGCTATTTGCTGTTCTACATATCAACTAGCGACTATACTTATTTACCCGACTGAAATATAATAATTTTGAAAATATTTCACATCAGATAAGTAAAAATCCTTCATGGATTATACAAAATAGATATAAATACAGGTAACAAAGCAAAATATATAGGTACGCCGTGACTATATGATCAATAGTTTTCTTTTATTAGTAAGAGTAAGTTTTTAGTAACATATATTTTTAGGTTTCTCAGAAAATAGAGAGTAAATAAATTGAAATGGAGATAGATTATTCGTCTGTACGAATAGACACAGGTTTCTGTTTTCAATGCAAAAAAAATAATTAACAAGTTCAACATCAATCAGATAACCTATATAGATTTTTTTTGTCCTCTTGGATATATAAGAAAAATTAATTAGTAGTGGATAAGCTCGTTTATATTCGACAAAATAAGATAATATCTAGAATATTGCAATTAACAAAAACTGCATGAAATATGGAACAAAAATCTAATAATAATAAAAAAATTAACGGCAAAAACTATCAATCGCCATCTTGTCAAGAGCTATCTAAATTTCGACACTTATAAATAGAAGCAGAATAATGAATATCGTCGGTGTTGATTACAACAATAAAAACTAGCGTTATCTAAATGGATATATGTCTAAAGAAATAAATCACCTACTAATTTTCATAGTAATATTTAATTCCTTTCCGAAAATAATTGCTCAATAAAACACTTTCACGAACAGTGAGGATACTTGATCCATAAAATCATAGAAAATAAATTATATGAAACCAGAAAACTGTGTACCGGTAGCTAATAAAATTTAGCACATAGTAAAAGAAACGAAATCACTACATTTTCCACGAATAATAAAATATATTTAGAGATATTGGCCATGACTGAATAGAAAATAACTCAGTTTCTTTACCACAAAATGAAAAAAATTATAAAGTAATCGGTCTCTGACCCCTAATTAACTCAACCACCACGTGTCAAAATTAACCCAGAAATAAATTATACCGAAAACTACTTGAATTCAGAGTGAAATAAAACGAAATAGACTAAAAATAATAAAAAAATTACGAGTACCAATTAACGGAATAAGTAAAAGAAAGAAATATCTTACCCTGAGATGGTTTATAGGGGTTTGAAAGAAGTGTGTATTCGGTGGTCTCAAATCCTGAATATCAGAAAAATCTCCATGTAATCAACCAAAAAACAATACAGAATCCAACATCCACGAAGATTACTTTGGAGAAAGAGCCCCAAAATCCACAAATAAGTGATACAATACGGCCAGTCGAACACAATTCTTGATGTAAAGAGAAATCAAAATTCTACTCAAATTTCGTTCTCCAGGCATAGATGAAAATAACTCACATAAAAAGGACATTAACGGCAAAAACTTATTCGCTAGGTAAATAATAAAAGTGTAGAACGACAGTGAAGGCCTGTACACACACTTTATTTCAAAATAATAAATTCCAATTTCCTCCATTTTAAAACCATACCTTTTACCGAATGGATTCGTAAAAATAATGAATGTTGATTTTAACAAACACAATGCCATTTGCCAGTATGCAACAAATATAAAAAGAAACGTTATCTAGATAACTGAATTATAAAAGTTAAAACTTGATTTAATTAAAAGAGTTGCAGAAGTATAATGTGAACTGGGCATAACATCAGTCAGTTGTGGGTAAATCAACCAGATATTTCACTCGAATATATCGAGAATATACTAAAATGATAGGAATTATAATTTGCGAATACGGGGTACTCGAAAATGTTTAATAATAAAATCAAACCGTGACAGTCTCTCCAGAACCAGTAGAAGCGTTCCTGTACCACTCATAATACCACCCCAAACCATAATACTCCCACCTTCAAATGGACTACGCTGTGTCTAATCGGGATTGTCGTCCTGGAAGCCTCTAAACTAGTGTTGTTGTGAATCAAAATCTAAACCAATTCTTGACTCATCAGTGAACATCACGTTTTTCCAGTTAGGACAAAGATGTACCGTTTATCGAGCCCATTGCAACCTTACCATTTTGTGTTGATAGGTTAGTTTGGGAACACGTAAGGGTCTTCTGCGAATCAAATTTGCCGTATTGATTCTGCGTATTATTGTTTGCTGTGAAATATTCAGACCTTCAAATCTAGCAATATCTGTGGATTTTTTTCTGAATTTGCCATACAGCACTCTAAGTAATGCCAACAATATCCACGATATCACTTTGAATTCAGTTCTGTTGTTACAAACCAATTACTCTCGATCTGTTTAAATAAAATATCATGTTTCTAGGCATATTTGAACGGCTTGAATGAAATTTAAACCGGGACTGTAATTCAATACAAAAATCAGTTAGATTTGACCAAATTGATACTAAAACGAAACACATTTTTTTATCATTTTCATTTAAAAACGCTCTAGAATGAATATCAACATTAGTTTTTAAATCACGATAGGCGTAGATATATTATTTGAACGAATTCCAAACTTTTGGACACATGAGAATTACGTTTAATTACTTTTATTTCCGTATTTCTAGTACACCACTGGACCTCACTGATTGCTGCCTTGATATGGGTCGCATAGATTTGAAAAATAGGATAGCTATCAGAGATTTTAATTCATTCGATGCAATTTTCGCAGTATTCGCAAACAGTTTAACGGTCGTTTACTTAGTTGCATTAATTGACAACATTCTATTTTAAAAAGTTGAAGGAACATTTCCTGATCAGATTTTGTACATGTTTACCTAATCCTTCAACATAATTGCGTTATAACATAATACGGTTTTGATAAAGTATGAAATCGAATAATTAACTTTATAACTAAATGGACTATACTCCTTTGTTATTATTGTACTCCTGATTTAACCACAAGATAACTATATATTTTTGTATTATTTTAGTGTGAATAATCTGTAAAAATGGAAATAAAATTATTGTTATCCACTAAATAATTAGTCTTATGAGAAGATTCCACACAAAATGGGCCGAAACATTAAATTTAGTCTCATGAATACAACAAATTGATTATAATGTGATATAACCAAATTCATTCTCGCGGATTTTGTGAGCAGAGATCGCATGGTCCTCATATATATATACGCATTACTGAAAAGAAGTTTGCCATATGAAGACCGTCACAAGCCGAGATTGAAAAAAAATTGTAATTTTAAATCTCCCAAGGGCTTGAATAATTTCCGAAAATTTTTTCGACGTGCCAATATTTCGAAAAATAAACGGTTTTAAAGACTAAAACTAACTTTTCCGCATCTGTAAGATGCCCTGAATAATATTCTATCATATAATTGTCACTTGTATACATTTCAGGGGATGTATCGTGTTAACAAACCGAAATTTCTCCAAAAGTAACCAAAAATGCACTATATCTGGATTTAGAGGACCCACTGTACTCGTTATAGTCAGCTGAAATTCAATAGGGTACATCTGTGAGACACCTTGAAAAATATCTGATTATAAAATTTGCCACTTGTATACACTCCGGAGGCTGTATCGTACTAACCCGAAATTTCTCCAAAAAGGACAAAAAAATGTGGCACTTCAGGTACCCATTGTACTAGCTCTGGTAAGCTAAAAATCAAAAGGTTCATTTATAAGACGCCCTGAACAATGTCCAATCATAAAATGGGTCACTTGTATACACGCTGGAGGCTGTATCGTGCTAACAAACTGAAAATTCTCCAAAAATGACCAAAATTTGGTACCTCAAGTACCATAGTACTCGTTGTACTGGCTTTAGTGAGCTGAATCTCAATAGGATTCATCTTTGAGACGCCCTGAATAATATTCAATCATAAAACTGGTCACTTGTATATACTCCGGAGGCTGTATCGTGCTAACAAACTGAAATTTCTCCAAAAATGACAAAAATGTCGTACTTAAAGTACTATAGCACCTGTTCCACTGGCTGTGGTGAGCTGAAAATCAATAAGGTTCATCTGAGAGATGTTATGAAGAACATTCTGTTACGAAACAGCATACTGGTATAGTCCCTAAAACCGACTCTGTCTAAGCCAGGTATAAAAGTTAAAATTATGGCGGATACGCACTGTTTTTTATAACTGTTAACGACTCTACGACTATCTTATGTAAACATTGTTTTTGTGACTAGAGTTATCTAGAAAAGGCCAGAATCAATTGTTTTTGTGTAAGCCGCTGTCCGGAATTTACTAGTAAAAATGGCTTTAATATATAAGGGACTGATCAGGAAGAGTTAGTTTAGTTGATAAACTGATCTCTCGAGAAATAAACAAAAATACACCGAACATTAAAGTGCTAATATAAATTAATAATCAAGTTCGTAGAGAGGCATCATATAATTTCGGATTTCCAATTTGGTTTCCAAAACGGAAGATCAACTTCTGATGCCATAGCCAACTTATTCACACAAATGTTTGGGAGTGTTTATCGATTTGGCCAAAGCCTTCGATACCATTAGTCATGAAAAATTACTGTCGAAATTGAATAATTTCGGTATCAGAGGTCTGGCAAATCATCTAGTCAGAAACTTCCTCAATGAAAGTATACAAATGGTTAAAATAGACGGCGTACTGAGCGACCCATTCGAAATTAAATACGGAGTTCCCCAGGGTACTGTTTTAGGGCCAATCCTGTTTATATTATATTTGAATGATATGGTATCCACTAATATTTCTGGAAAAGTGGTCTCATATGCCGATGATACAGTGCTAATAATTGATGGAACAACCTGCGAAGATGTAATATCTCATACAAGAAACGATATTGACACTATAATTAATTGGCTCGATGATAGTTTACTGACAATAAATATTGATAAAAATCTTACAATATTTCATTTTGTAGTAACACTCCTACTGCACAAAATATCAATATTCCTTTAACCAGCAGAAATAAGAACATAACTCTGAAACCATCCAGTTCAGTTAAATATCTCGGAATACACGTTCACCAAAATCTCGAATGGAAAATACAGGTAGACTATCTTTGTAAGAGAGTCAGAGCCCTTTTGTATGTTTTTCGAACACTTAAAAATGTATTGAGTATCAATGATTTATATATTTTTCGTTAGTCCAGTGTCTCTTAATGTATGGAAATCTAGGATGAGGTGGGGTCGATAGTACAACTGCACAACCGCTTATACTACTACAGAAACGATTCCTGAAAATTATCTACATTTCAGATTTCCGTTTCCCATCGGCACAAATATTCAAATATTGTGAACTGATGACCCTGAAAAATGTTTATATTAAACAATTAATAATATTTATATTCCACAACAGAAATAAGTTCGAAAATCATCAACATGGACATGAAACCCGCCTAAAAGCGAACAACCTTCGCCAACAAGTTTTCCAAAAACTTAAGTGAGCCATCGATACCTCGATGTTTCCGCTGATGATATTTTACTAACAAGACTCGGTCAAACAAACTTTTTTTTGTCTTTTTCTACCTATATTTATCGCTCATTTTCTTTTCATTACTTTTTTTTATTGCATGCTTTTATAAATTACTGTAATTAGGTGATTAATAACTACTACTATATTGAAATATTACTTTTATTTCTTGAAACATAGACATTTAGTGAAAAAAACCAACAGCTCTTTACTTTATTCGCCATTGATGAAAAAAAGTGGTAAATGAACTCCATAAACTTTTGCGATTAATAATTGATGTTGCCAATAAAAAATAAGATGTACTTATTTTTAAATTTAAAATAAATATTTGTCAAAAATGATCTCCACTTCTGTTATTCTGGCATCTACACGTGACAGCTGTCAAACCAGGGAAATTATCACTTAATAATTTTGCATGTAGGTTATGTTACTAAAATTTTTTTCGAGAAAGTTGTGGTGTCGTCATGGCAACCTGTCAAAATTAAGGCATCTGATTGGCTTAAATAACGGGTAACAAATTTTCATGCCAAATACGACATAATATAAATACGGAACCAAAAACAATGCGGGATGTTATAAATTACCAGATCTCAAATTTTTTCCTAATTATACATATATTTCATACTATATAGATAATCCAAACATGAGCTGAAAACTGTCACATTTTGGCAAAAATATTTTCAATGTAATGATACTTATTTGATTTTTTGCCATACTGAATAACAGTAAAAACGATGTATCAAACTACATAATATTATTGCAATCTTTTTGTCAAATTTAGGTTCTCATATGTTGATAACAAAAACAGAAACTTCCACACTCGTGAGAAAAGTTGAACTTTCCCCACTTGTTGCACAATATACTAGTTTAAGTTCTAAAACCACGTAAGTAATTCTTTGGTGTTTTTGATATTTTGATGCCATTTTCTAGAGAATCTGAAGAATCATTGTCATAGTAAATAGAAAAAAGCAGCGTCAAATTTATTATGAAGTACATATTTATAAAAATAAAAGGTATTTTGAATGGCGTCTAAGTAAATTTACGTACTTTTTCACTCTCCTGAAAAGTTACTAATTTTGACGTTGCGTTAAAACTAATGTGACGATATGGCATCAAGAGGAAACGATGAAATATAGATTTTCAACGTAAAAGATGTTCCAATACATAAACTTAAAACAATCTGTTGAATGAATGTTTGCAATAATTTATGTCGCCAATAACTCTTTCCAATTGATGCTAAGACGAAAGAAAAAAATAATTCAATCCTAAATAAAAATGAGAGGAAACTACCTACTTTTCATTTAATGCACACTAATGAGATTGAAATATGAACATCTTTTCGAACATTCCATTAAACATAAATAGCTGAAAAGTCAACAATTCCCGTTAAAACATACAAATTGTAAGTATGTCGTCTTTGATAAATCCTTGTAAACTGGATCCCAGCTGGTAGCGTATTGAATAACCATTCTTGTACCTCTCCATTGGCATGTGAATTACCTTCCAAGCTTCTTTCGTTTTGATACAAGTTGTACGTGAATAAGTTGCGTAATGTCTTTACTGAGAAAGCGATCAACATATTATAAACTCACTGGGAGGTCAATCAATTTCCTCCTATCTTTTATTTTCTCCAGTTAACATGATTGAAATGTCAACTTCAAATACGCCGAAAGAACTTTTACCACTTATGAACAATCCAAAGTGGGGAAACAGACATTACGAATGAATTGAGATGTTATAACACTTCTTTGAATGAAGTTTTTATTAAAAGATAATCATCCAACGAACAAAGGGTGTAACTGTCCTGATAACCCTAGAGAATATTTGAGTGGATAGCACCAGAACGGAGAAAAGAGGATGACCACGGAGAAGTTAGAGAAATGATATAATGGAAGCGATAAAAGTTATAGATATGAAAATATTTGAAATTTGAGAACGAAGATGCTGCTGCAGCTCTAATAATAATCGTTAAAAAAGAAAAAAAAATTAGGTATCTGATGCGCAACTAACTACTGTCCTAACGATTATAGAGATACCGAAATAAATGTAATTTTTTAAATTAGATTCCTTTTAAATAAGGTGAAGTTGTCAAGAAACAATTAATACTAATCAGTTTTGAACAGGACTACAATCAACCGATTCTCCATAATAAAGGTTATAATAATAATAATAGTAACTTTATTCGCTCAATAAATAAATACAAATATCAAAAATTAGATAGTTAGAAGTCAGAAGTGAATAGAGCGTTTCAGGGATAAGTGCACTTGTTTCGCGAAGAAAATATCAAATATTTATTAATAATTAAAAAAATTCAAGTGGAGTAAGCAAAACAAAACAAATCAGCGTCGGGTGGTATAAAATGTACCTAAAAACAAATTGAACTATACTACTATATTATTATATGATTGTAAAATGTGAATGTATAACTTAAAATGCAAAATTTCTATTTCTATTTTTAGCCGTTTTTCATCCTAAGGATATAGGCCTCTTTCAAATTCGTCTATCGGCTTCGATCTTGCGCAACTCGATACCAGTTCAGACCAGCGACCTTCTTTATCTCGTCGTACCATCTTTGTTGAGGTCTTCCAACACTCTTCCTCTCTGCCCAAGGTCTCCATCTGGTGACACACCCGCTCCAGTTTTCCGTATGCCTGGCCACGTACCCTGCCCATTGCCATTTTAGGGAAGAAATTCTTTTTATTATATCGAAGACTTCGGTTCCCAGTCTAATTTTTCTATCAATCTCCATCTCTTGATTTTGTTTGCCTGGTGTTATAGCTTGGCCCAGGTATATGTATGTTTCCGTCTTTTTTATTGTGCTGTTATGAATCGGTATAGTATCGTCTGCATCTGGTATATTTGTCATAAACTGGGTCTTTGGGTTGTTCATGTGTAATCCTACTTTTGCAGCCTCATTTTGTAGTTCTTCCAACATGTCTATCAATTCCTGTTTATCTTTTGCAAACAGTCCAACATCGTCAGCAAATCTCAGATTGTGTAAGCGTTCACCATGTACGTTCAATCCTTTGTTTTCCCACTGTAGCTTCTTAAAAATATCCTCGAGAACTAAAGTGAATAGCTTTGGAGATATAACGTCTCCTTGCCGAACTCCTCTCCTCACGTTTATTTTGTCAGATGATTCGTGAAGTCTTATCGACATTGAAGAATTTCTATAGATGTTTTCGATGAGGTTTATATAACGTTAATCTACTCTAGCATTTCTCAGTGATTTTATTATTGCCCAGATTTGTACTGTGTCGAAAGCTTTTCGGAAATCGACAAAAGCCATCCATAGGCTTATGTTATATTATGTAGCTTTGTCAATCATCTGCCTTACGGTGTGTAGATGTTCTGTCGTACTATAATGGCTTCGGAACCCAGCCTGTTCCTTTGGTTGGTAAGCCTCGAGTTTTCGTTCTAATCTGTTTGTAATGATTCTCGTGAATAATTTATATATCTGTGATAGTAAGCTTATCGGCTGGTAGTTTTAGAGATCAGTTGGGTCATCTTTCTTGTAGATCAGAACAACTACAGCATTCTCCCAACTTTTGGGTATATATTCTTCTGTTAGGCACTCATTGAATAGTTTTAGTAGTTCTTGTCTCGTCTTGATATCGCTTTCCTTAAGAATTTCAGGCAAAATGTTGTCTTCTCCCGCTGCTTTGCCATTTTTCATCTGGGATAGCGCTTTCTCTAGTTCTTCCATATCTATCTCGGGCATTTCTTCTGAGTTGTCATTTACTATTCGAATTTTGTCCTCTACTGTCGTTATCTTTGGTATTTTAGATTCGTACAGATCTCTATAGGAAGATTCCACAGCTTTTAATATCTGCTTTCTGTCTTCCACTATGTTGTTTTTCGCATCTTTGATCTTTGTTATCTCTTTCTTAGGTGTGTTGCGTCTTTTAAATATATTTAGTCCCTTATTCTGTTCTAATAGGGATTGTACTTGTTTCGTTTGATGTTTTAGTATGTCCTGTTTCGCCATTTTTCTCGCTGTTTTGTTGATTTCTGTGTACTCAATAGTGTCCCTTTTACCCTCTGTTATCAATTTTCTTGTTTTCTGTAGGAGGTGTTTTGTCTCCATCGTCAGTTTATCCGGCGTTTTCTCTGGGGGGCCTATTATCTGATCGGCTGTTTCTTTTATAATTTTTGTTATTCTCATATTTCTATCATCCAGGGACTCTCCTGTTTCTTCTGGGTTTTTAGAAAAATTTTCATTCAGCTTTTGTTTGTATTTTTCTTTTCTTTACGCTATCTTTTCCCTACTTCCCCTCATTATCGTTTGTTTCATCTTCCGTTTTCTTTCCATTTTTGTGTTTATGAGTAGTTTGCATCTTACCATCCTGTGATCACTGCCGGTGCTGAACTGATTGACTACATCTACGTCTTGAATTATGTGTTTATGGCGGGAGATTATGGAGTCAATCTCATTTTTGGTTTGTCCATCTGGGCTATTCCATGTCCATTTGCGGCTCTCTCTCTTTTGAAAGATAGTGTTCATCAGATAAAGTCCTTCTCTTTCTAGAAAGTTTGCCAACATGTTTCCCCTTTCATTTCTGGTGCCAAGTCCAAACTGTCCTATGTGTGTTTCCGTTGGTTCTGCTCTCCTGCCTATTTTTGCATTGAAGTCCCCACCCAGAACAGTGTGCGTTGCTGGGTTCTCTTTTATTGCTCTTGATATGTCTTCGTATACAGATTCCACCTCGTCATCATCATGTGAAGAAGTTTTAAGATAAGCGTGTATATATTTTAGTGTTATATTTCTATTTATGTTGAGCACGATATATTATATTACTCTGTCAGATATCGTTTTTAGGATTTTCAGGTTTTTCGATAGTTTCTTATTTATTAATATTCCAACTCCTCCATTGCTATCATCATCATTTCCTCTGTAGCACAAAGTATGCCCAGAATCTAAATGGAGGTATTGTTCAAAATATAAAATTTGAAATATAAAATTTCAAAGATGAAACGTAAAATGTAAAGTTTAAATATAGAATGTAAAGTTTAAAATGCCACGTGTAAAATACAAATTATGAAATGTAAAATATTAAAAACATTAATAAAACAAAATGGACTATGAACAGTGTACGGAAACCAATGATCAATGAATAATGTACATTGAAAGGCAATAATTAGCATTATGAACAACGATACAGTTTATTAAACAATACGATACACATATAATGAATAAATAGACATTGACATATATAAATATATTGAAATATAAAAAAAAGAAAAAAATAACTCAAACACATGAGAGTGTTCATATCTATTACTAAATTCTGTCTACTATTCCAATCTGGATCAAATGAGAGATATTGTTAATAAAAATATAATATGTACTATTTTATTCAACTATATTTTACTGACGTTTCTACTGAATTCTGAACGATAACCCTAGGGGTGTTCAGTATATTATATGTTGTCAATTTTTTTTAATGAGTTTCCATACTGGTTTTTTACTTCATTCGGGAGATTCACTGTTCAACAGTGGTTTTGGTGCCGGGGAATTTATAGCTGTTTTTGTATAAATTTCATGCCCTGATCCCATATCTGTTGTTAGTTTTTGCCTAGGAGCTCGAAATCTTGAAATACTACATTTTAGTGAAAAACCCATAAATCACCACTTTATCAATTTAAAAAAATAAAAATGTCTATCATTATTATATATTACTCAAAAATATAAAATATTGGTATATTTTTGTACAAAAATACAGATAAAAGGCATTATTAAAATTAGCAGTCACTCATGCACACTTTGAAAGCTTCGTTTTCGTGAAACTCTTGACTGCATATTTTGGGAACAGTCTCTTTTTAAATTCCAGCAGTAATCAGCCATTATGTTTACGTCCCAACGTCCATAGTCTTAATAACTTGGTGAAACCGTTCACCCTGTTCCTCACTGAAGTCTCCCAAATTTTCTAGAAACCGGTCCAAGTGACTATGCAAATAATGTAATTTTACGCTCATGTTACACCCAAGGGATCTGAAATTGTCGAGCATCTCGTTGACCACTTGATTGTAGTTGTCAGCCTTGCGATTCCCCAGAAAAGTTTGAACAAAAGAAACAAATGAGATCCAAGCTTTCCGTTCGACCTCATTCATGAATATTACAAATGCAGGGTCCGTTATAAGTTTCCGTATTTGTGGGCCGTCGAATATTCCTGCTTTAAGTTTTTCTGAACATAACTGGGGCATTTCTCTACCTAAATGTTCAAAGCACGGTCCAGTTTTATCAAGATCCTTCACAAACTGTTTCATTAGGCCCAGTTTAATATGAAGTGAACGGAATATGCTTTTCTCTCGTTCAACTGAGGGATCGTTAATAACGTTATGTTTTCCCACTTCCAGGTTTTCTCTCTTAGGCCACTCTTTTCTAATCCAATGGTGTGTTTTATCTCTGCTATCCCAGAGGAACAAGAAGCATGGATATTTCGTGAAACCACTTTACTGACTCAGAAGGAAGTTTACCATTTTTAAGTCCACACAAATAACCCATTGATGCTCAGTATACTTCATTTTTGTCAATACAAAAGCAATGGTGTCGTATGCTACTTTCATTTTCGTTGAATGACCTGTTGGTATTGAACCATATTTGTTTCCATTGTGTAAAAGGTTACATTTTAAACTTCGCTTTGAGTTATCAATAAATAAGCACCAGTCATTTGGAGAATAGTCACAATATACAAGATTGTCTTCTTGAGAAAAAGAAGATAGAAAATCCTTTTCTCTAGTGCGGTGGAAAATAATCTTAGTTCCTTGTTCGAGTAAATTCTTGTCTTTCAACCTAGAAGCTAGAATTTCAGAAGCTTCCTTTGAAAGGTTGAGATCTCTGCTGAGGTCGTTAACTCATTTTGATTAAAACGTTGGGGCTTTAATGTCGTCCCCAAATAATCACAGTCACGTTTATCACTTTTAGAAGACTGATCAGAGGAAAAATGCTCGTCCTGACCAAGCTCTGGTAGCTGATGAAATGTAGGGATTGGTACTTCATCTGAATGAGCGCCTTGCAGACTATAAATCAAGATAATTCCACTTGCTACGGTTGTTTCGATTAATTCCATTGAGATTTACTAGACAGAAGTAACAGTCATTGAAGGGATTTTTGGGTTCCCTCCAAACCATGGGTACTTCAAATTTTAAACATTTTCTTTTTCCAGCAGTCCACTGTCGTAAATGTTCAAAACACGTTTTACAGACCATATGTGGTGCTCAGGTTTTATCCTGATCACCAAGTTTAACACCCAAGCTCTCTTTACAAAATATGTAACAGCTTTTCTGTTTTCTTTTAGAGCGAAATCCCCACATATGTAACAAAACACGTGAGGGTGATTTACACAACTTCTACTACTGGAACCAGCAGTGGAACTCATTTTATGTCAATAAAAAAGCACAACAGAAAAAACTCAAGATATTTCGCAAGTCCGTTCTACTCTCCACGGCGTCAATCTGCAAACTAACTAACTCAAGTTAAAGTGTTAATATTTTAGGTTAATACGAAACCCGTAACTGGCGCCGCAAGTGGCGCCAGTATGACGCGACAATGTACGTGTTGATAAGCCATTGTCGTCATTTCTTAGAACCCAATAAAATGCAAATAAGCCCTAGTTTTTGATACGGGGAGTGTAGTTACTGTTAGAAAATATCTAATATTTCTATTATTTTTTTATTAAAGGTGTTGTAACTAAATACATAAATTGTATAATGTCTCACTTATTATTTGTTACAATTAAAAATGTCTCAAATAAGAGTTGAATGGTTACTAAAGTAGTTTTTAAAATCCAACAAAAATATTATACAGAATGTCCCAAAAAAGAGGGTCAGAGCCAAGGTGTTCTTTCTTAAATGGGACACCCTATATATTTTTATATTTTTAAACTGTTCACTTCAATCCGAATTCAGAATTCAACAATATATAATTGTTACAGTCTAACCTTAACAGTTCAGAAAATATATACGACACAGTAAGATGTAGTAATCTATCGATTGGAATTCAGTAAATTTATTTACAAAATAAAGTAATCTCAAACTAAGTAAGCCCAAATTAAACTATAAATATTGTTCAAAATGACCCTCCATATTGCCAATGCATAGTTGGTATCTTCGGCGAAAATTTTCTAAACATTTAGAAATAATATCAGCATGATTATTTAAGTTATTAATTTCGCCTTGAATATTTTCCTGAATTATCTCAAGATTGTTATTTTCGCCAAAGTTAACTATATCTTTCAGCATCCCCCACAAAAAAGAATCTAAGGGAGTTAGGTCGGGGCTATTAGGAGGACATAGAATTGTCCCATTATTTCCGATCCACTCTGGAAACTGATTGTTGAGATGTTCTCTCACCTCTAATACATTATGGGGTGATGCCCCATCTTGGTGCCAGATCATAGTATTTAATTGGTCAGCTGTAAATTCATTTTCTAGTATTTCACTTATTTTGGGTATTATGCAGTTTAGGTAAGTTCTTCCTGTTAACTTATAATTGAAAAATATTGGCCCAACAACTTTATTCTGGTATATTCCACACCAAACTTTAATTGATTTCCGTCCAGATTCCTTTATTTGTTGCACTTTCCGCTGTCTATGATTTTTATTTTCTCATGAACGTCCATTTTTTCTATTAAACACGCCAGCTGTAGAAAAACTAGATTCAGCTGTCCAACAGATTTTCTGAAGGATATCTGTGGTTTTTAATTCAAGCGACGAAGCATTTCCTGACAAAATATTAACCGTTTCCGTTTGTGCAATTCAGTAAGAGCCTGCACGGGAAGTATCTTATATGGTTTATAATTGTGTCTTTTCAGAGTCCTAAAAATTTTCATAGGATGTTTTTGTAATATATTGGAGCTGGTTACTAACGAGTCTTCAGAGTTTTCTGCAAAAAAGTAGTAGCGCTAAAATTATTATTTCTTATTCAACTACCATAAAATCCAAAGAAATATATATTTTTTTACCTTCAAAATGCAGAAGTGTATCTAAATCATCCTCCACATTAATTACACACGTTCGTTTTTTCCTAGAAAAGTTCTTAGTTGTCATTACATGCTGGTATATTCTGTTGAACGTATTTTTGCTAGGCGCATGCATGGATATAATTCCATAAATTCTCTCCTTGCATCTAATTTGTTATTATTATTTTTTACAAATAGAGAAAATATTTCTATCTTTCCATCATCTGTATACCGCATTTTCCAAATTATCAAATAAAATGTTTTATAATGGTGTAAATAACTACTTGTCAAATATGACAATGCTTTCATTGCCCGTTGTTTATAGTTGGTTTTCATCCCACAGAAAACGATTTTTAAATGAATATATTTTCTGAACTGTTAAGGTTAGACTATAACAATTATATATAGCTGATTTGGGATTGAAGTGAACAGTTTAAAAATATAAAAATATATAGGGTGTCCCATTTAAGAAAGAACACTTTGGCTCTGACCCTCTTTTCTGGGACAACCTGTATAATATTTTTGTTGAATTTTAAAAACTACATTAATAACCCTTCAACTCTTATTTGAAACATTGTTATCTGCATCAAATAATAAGTGAGATATATAATGAAAAACCCTGTAGTAGACCAATTAAAAAAAATAAAAAAATATAATATTAGTTAAAACAGGGAGCGGATAATGGCAAGCAGGTGCGTGTAACCTTTTCAAGAATAACTCATATCTTAAAAACTAGAGTTGATAGGGAAAATCTGACTTTATATTTAGATTCAGCGTCCAAAATATAGCTACAATCACCTCAAAGAAACCGGGCACCAAAATAAAATATTTTTTTTGTTGGCCTGTGTATTAAAAAGTTTTGGGGCGAAAAACTCATTAGATCTTTGACCAATCGATTCAGTCATGAGCGGGATAGGATGAAGATCTTTTTGACGTGTGTTGTATTCATGTATACGATTTTCAGTTTTAATGGTTACATGATAGTTGATCATACATTTATAGAAGAATTCCTGCCTCAAATCAAATACTCCAGATTCTTTATATGTGAGCTCTGTTGAGTATTGTCTTTTTTATGCAGCAGTAGTTTTAAAAATCTTCGTTGTGAAATTCCTAGAGGAGTTATATGTTTTATGAGTGCTGCTCCCCAAGCCAGTATCCCATATTTCAAATGACTATTAACAAGTGGAAAATAAACATTTTTCTGCTCCTTTTTAGGTAATATACCATATTGAAATCTGAATTTATAGAGCATGAACTGCAATTTCTTTATTGTCTATTGTATATGGACATCCCATATTAAATGGTCATCAATAACTACTCCTCAGTATTTGACACTTTTCGCGGGTTGTATACGCCGGATCGATCCCTCTCACCTATATCTATGGAATTGAATTTAGGCTTGTAAGATGCATAGCAGGTGCACGGCAAGTACTGAGTTATTTCCAAGATCATGGTTAATAACTTTTCATAAATCCACTGTTTGATATGAGAAAAATCGTTTTGAATTTTGATGTGTAATTCGTTCCAGCTAGCCGTTTTGTAGAAAATAGTATATGCAAATCCTATGACTTCACCTCCACTCTCCATATCGTACAAGTTAATACAATAAATTCAACTTTTCATTGAACTAATACTAATGTGAAATAGAATTGTTCCTTAAGTCAACTTATATATTATTAGAAACGAGTTTTATATTTATTTTGGAAGAAAAAGTATATTAATATATCACTTTTGGTGAAATGTATGAGTCCAGCGCTTAAAGCAGATAACAGCCAGTATATTTGCACAAAAATATCTTGTTTTATTAACATAAAAAAGCTGCAAACCTGTTATTAAATTGTAATCCTCCTGCATGGAACGCACATGCAGTCGGCTCTACTGTAAAGGAAATTAGAGATAAATGGGGACGGCACAAGTTCTGAATATTGAGCGTATCTAGAATGTTCACCGATTAGGCAATCGACCTAACTTTATAATAAATGTGGGTTTCGTCCCCTCCTAATAATTAAAGTGTTACTGGTAGGATAAAGTTGGGAAAACGTGTGTAAACAATGATTAAGTTATTTTCATAAATTAATTAATTCAGTCAAATTTGATGAATAAATGACGAAATGAAACCGAGATACAGAGTCATAAGCAGCGATAGGAAAACAATTTATAAAATAGTGATTCTCATGTAAATTTCATAAAATTATATTGATTGATATCTTCATCATTTCATGCGGGGTGTCAATTTGAAAACTTCATGCCCTCAATTTCTTTCTTCCAGTAAATAGTATTAGAAATAAAAAAAAAACAAGTTAATTTTATTTACTTTAAATGGTTATTTGTAGCCTTCGATCATTTCGCTTTCTAATGGAACCATGCCTTATCATTTTTGTATGTGTTTCACGTTAATGCTTTATTTACAAAAAGAGAAAAAATCATTATCAAATTCCCACATATTAAAAATTTACAAAGCGTCCACAAACCGACCCCTTGATAAATCTGATTCTTTATTATTTCTAAAGGAAGCACTTGTGCGGTGTTTTTATTCATGGGTATAATTTTGTCCTTTGATGTATAGGTACAGTTAGTGTAAGCTTATACCTCATATTAATGTTGTGTACATTAGTCCGGATTTTATAATAAAACATGCAAGTATTCATTTTTAGCCTGCTAATTGTCGTATATATCTAGTTGTAGGCTGTCTTCGTCTTATGCCACAAATAAAAACGCACGCAACAGTTTGGTATTCGTTGTAGTTTAGAACTATCAAGCTATGAAATGCAAGGTCTATATACTTCATCCCCATAATTTGTATCCGAGAGAATAAGTGATTAGCAAAGAATTTTCTTAACTCTACATGTTAAGTAGAGCCTATTACCATATAGTAATTTTAAATTGGAAAAAATGACCGACGACGGATTTCATTAACATGATCCTGATAATTTAGTTGGATATCTAGTATTAGGCCTAAGTTTTCTTCTTTATCGACAGATCAAATTTTTTCCAAATGGACTTTAATGATAATCCGATTTGAATTGTCTTTCCTTGCCTTAGGTCGACCAAACAGCAATAACTTCGTCTTGGAAGCTTCCACTGTAAGACAAAATTAATTCGAGGCTTGCAATAATTTGCCAATATCTTCATTTATTTGCAAACAGGCTTCACTCATTTTGTCCAGCTTAAATACGCTGAGTGTTGTCTGCATATGAGTGGTACCGACACCATTCAAGATGTTTCTGAAGAATATAATAAGTGACTAAGTGCACTCCATTTTTACTTTTCTGTCCAACCCTATCTAAGATGCGAAGAAAGTATAGGTTAACTCAAAAATGTTTTTCAGCGAAAAATCCCCGAAAAACGGATTCTAAATAAAAATCCTGTTTGTATGTCGTTGTCTTCAACCATTTTTTGGAACATGTCTTCTTAGCACGATACATCCTCCTAAGTGCGTACAAGTCACGAATTTTATGATTGGTTATTGTTCAGGACATCACACGGAAGAACCCTATTGATTTCCAGCTCACCAAATCCAGTACTACGGGTCCCATAAATCCAGATATACGTCATTTTTGGTTATTTTTGGAGAAATTTCGGTTTGTTAGCACGATACAGCCTCCGAAGTGTATAAGTTCGGAAAAGTTAGTTACAATATTTGAAACCGTATATTTGTTCGACCAGAATAACTTTGAGACAGCACGTGATTCAACATAGGGTCACCTCGAATACGATGACCACCACTGATTGTCGGATTATTCCTAACAATAAATTTAGTATGAAAATTACATTTTCATATGGAAGTCAGTAATGCCACTGGCTGATACGCCACACCCGCTCACCTACGTGACCACGTGCTGTCTCAAAGTTATTGTGGTTGGACTCTACATACTAGTTCGACGGCACTTGTGTCAAAGCCTTAGAAGTGGGATATTTTTAAAAGTACTAGGACTAGTAAAAGGACTAGAATCAACAGTTCATTGTCATCTAGTGCGCAGTGAATATCATCAGCAACTAAGTAAAGTTGTGGCTGTACCAACTGTAGTTTTTTCTGGAAGCCAGATTGCCCTCGGGTATCAAATTCAACAAAATCACTCCTTTGCTCGAACATAAGTTTCTCAAAAATCTTGGGCAACGTGCATTATAAGTTTACTGGTCTGAGGTCTGATACGGTTTCAGGGTTAGTAATTTTAGGTATCGGAATTAGTGTGGCTTTTATTCATTAATTGGGAAGCTTTGTCGCTATCTTAATCGATATGTGATGATCCCGAAAGGACGGTATTGTTAAAAGGATAGTAGCATAGAAATAAGATTTAAATTAGGTTAATATTAATTACAATATTTAGCAAGCGTTGATCTATGAAGGTCAATGTTAGATATGCGTGGAAGCACGTTCTATTTAAAAATGTAAATAGCACGATCAACTAATAGACGGAGGTCAGGCACGCAGGACATTGTCCTGATAGTAAAATGGTACAATTGATCCTGCGAACACATGGTAATGGTAATGATTGGTAAAATGGAAATAAATGGTTATTGTAAAATAGTAATGGAAAAATTAATTGACAAATGGTTATGGTAAATTATCCTACAAAGTTAATGGTATAACAGTAACAAAAATAGGCCAGTACTAATAATGATGAAAGATGTGAATAAGAAAGTAGAGACTTTGAACGGAAGGAATAAACTAAAAGGAACAAACATATATAATGAGGAAGATTACTCAAAAGATATATTGGAACAGAGAAAACAGCTTATAAGATACATGAAACAGGCGAGAGAAAGTGGAGCTAAAGCTAAGATAATTGATAATACATTAATGATTAACGACAACGTGTACAGTTTAAAAGAACTAGAAAAAAGGAAGAATAAAATAGAAATACAAACAGGATGGAATAAATTAACATTTAAGGAAAATAACCGAACTAATCCGAAAATTTTGGATAAAATTTTCAGCGATAAAAGTTTTAATCAACTAAGAGGTAAACAAATTGTCTAGGAAAAATATGAAATTTGATCGATTTGGAAGAATATGATTTTGAAATACAGTATGTTAAAGGTATAGCGAACTACGCGGATAGCATATCGAGAATATCCATAGAAGAGCTTAAGAATTTATACATAAATAATTCACATGTCTTGGCAATCACAAGAGCACAAACGCAAAAAGAAAATGTTCCAACAGAAAAGAATCAAAGGAATAACGTAGAAACAAAGGAAGTAAGAATACAAAAACCTGCTGTAGTAAAAGTTTTAAATAATCTTGAGGCACATAAATTACAAATTTTACACTTTGAAAATAACCGTATCTCACTTAGGATGAGCATCCGGATCAAAAATAAATTGAAATTTAGTGAAGCCTTAAATATCGGATTACACAACTTCGATCTAGGACGAACGTTGGAAAAGCTTGAAGAGTTATCGGTAAGAAATGAAGTGAAAAGAATGAAAATATATACAAATGATGATATATTCAAAAAGTGCACAGTAGAAGAATTTATAGAAGTAGGAAATCAAAGGTTAAGAAGTATTCAAGTATGTATATGCGAAGTACCAAAAACGGTACAGCAAAAAGAAGAGATCCAAAAGATATTAGAAAGATACCACAACGATCCAATGTTTGGAGGACATGTAGGAAATAATAGATTATTAAAGAAACTAAGAGCAAATTTCAAGTGGAAAAACATGGAGAAAGACGCAAGGAAGTATGTAAAGAATTGTCATAAATGTCAAGTGAATAAAGCAAAGCTTAATCATAAAGAAAAATTTATCATAACAGATACATCTATAAAACCGTTTGATATTATTTACATAGACACAATAGGTCCGTTGATAGAAAGTAACAACGGGAATCGTTATTGTATTACAATATTATGCGAATTAACTAAGTACGCAGTTATGATACCGGTCAAGAATAAGGAAGCACACACAAGAGCAATATTTGACAATTTTATACCGAATTACGGACTGATGAGGGAGATAAGAACAGATCAAGGGACGGAATAACGAAATAATGAGGAACTTAGCGGAACTTTTAAATATAAAACATAATTTTTCAACAGCATACCATCACGAGGCCATAGGCAGTTGTGAAAGATTACATAGGACATTTAATGAATATATAAGAAACTTTATCAAAGATTCTAGGGATAACTGGTGTGAGTTTGTAAAAATGTTTGCATATTGCTATAACACAACACCAAACACGTATCACGGATACACTCCTTTTGAGTTATTATACGGGAGAAAACCCAATTTACCAGAATATTTAAATGTAAAAATTGAACCGTGTTACAATCTTGAGAGATACGATAAAGAATTAAAGTATAAGTTACAATACGCAAATGGAAGAGCCAAACGGTTTTTAATAAATAACAAATTAAGTAGAGTCAGTAATAGTGAAAAGGATTCTTCACCCGTAAATTTTAGAATAGGGAAATTAGTTATTTTAAAAAACGAAGGGAGAAATAAATTTGATCCACATTACTTAGGTCCGTTTAAAATAACGGGAATAAAAGGCGTAAATTGTGAGATTACATCTCCGGACAATAAACTACAGACAGTTCATAAGAATCGTATGTATAAATAAAACGGCCGGAATCAATTGTGAACAAGTGAAGAGTGTTTATAAACGAACAAGTAGTGTTTAGTAAACAAAAACAAAAACAATCAACAAAAACTGTTATAGATATAGGTAATATCGAAAAATTAAAATGATAATTTCTCTCTTCCAAGAGGGGATGATGTGAAGATCCCGAAAGGACAGTAGTGTTAAAAGGATAGTAGCATAGAAATAAGATTTAAATTAGGTTAATATTAATTACAATATTTAGCGAGCGTTGATCTAGGAAGGTCAATGTTAGATATGCGTGGAAGCACGTTCTAGTTAAAAATGTAAATGGCACGATCAACTAATAGACGAAGGTCAGGCACGCAGGACATTGTCCGAAACGCTTCCTATAAATTAGAATTGTAACAAACCAAGAATTCAATTGTTATTATTAGTCTGAATAAGTTAAATGGTATATGATATTATATTTGTGTATTTTAAATATATTAAAAGCCCAGTGATTTTGTATAAGTGATGTCGTTTATTCAACTCCCAAAGAACGGTTATTAGGTAAGTGTTTTCCTCAAAGATAATATACCTTTATGGTAAACGTAATGTATACGAGGGGCACTTACTGAGTAACCACCACAGATACTATGCAGTCCATGTCGTCAAGAAAAAGTGTCACGGAACCCAAGAAAGAAAAAATTCGTTTGACGACTGATAAGTTCCACTTTATTATAAATGGTGAAAGGGTCCGCGTCTACTGCGGTTGCTTCATGAAAACACAAATGTTCGTTACATTGGCACTTGCCAATAAGAATGCTAGTATATCTGGAATGACTTACGACGATAACAAGGGATCACCATCACCTGCAAACAATCATCGTAATGAAAAAATACAAAAAGTAAAAGGACACAACTTATCGTTTCCGCTTTATGAATCGCACTATACCCGCAAGGGAAATTCTAGGCGTTACTTACCTTCACATCTGAGTTTGAGTTTAATATACGATCTTCACCGTGAGCAACATAGCGCCGGAGATAAACCAATATATAGACACATATAAGAGAAATAATTCCATAAAATGAACCTAAAGTGGATACATGTAACACATGTTATTTACTCACAATGAAAATTAGAATATCTGAAGGCGAAGAAAAAAGCGAATTAGAAGTAGCTGCACACCACGCAGAAGCTGATAGGGCATATGAAGAAAAAAGGAGAGATAAAAACCAAGCTGTAGACGATGAATGTAGGCGTTGTTATAATATGTTTGATCTTCAGCAATGTCTACCCACTTCCATGCTTAATACTTCAGTTGCTTTTCATAAAAGCCAACTATGGACATTTAATGTTACTCTTGAGAGTAGTGGAGGGTTGATAAGATGTTACATGTGGCTGAATCTCGGCCAATGAGGGAACCAAATTGTCACATGCTTTTTTACTGTCGTCACAAGTATCACATGTAACATTATCCTCAGATTCATGTGGAGGACAAAACAAGAATTCTCATGTAGCTGCCATGTTTTTTGTAGCATTTGAAACAGTAGATCATAAGTTTTTGGTGAGTGGACACACTCATTTAGAGTGCGACGTGGATCATGGGCTTATTGAGAAACAAAAGAAAAAGCTGCAAGTACTCATTTCACATCCCCATGATAGGTATGAATTAGTTTGTTCAATTGCAAAGAAGAAAAAATTTCAAGTTATAGAATTGAACCATTTTGATTTTCTTGATTTTGCAGACCTTTTGAAAACAATATTACCACTTCGAAAAAAGACAGCGATGGAAGTATTTTCAACTGGAGATCTGTTAAATGGTTTCAATACACCTGCGAGCCTGGAATATTTATTATAAAAATTATTTCGATGATGAGGAACTATTTAGATCTTTAAATCTTATTCGTCGGGGACAATCAGTCACTAATTTACACCCTGAAAGGTGTTGCACATCTTCCGTGCCCATTTCCAAAGAGCAAAAGATGGATCTTATATCCCTTCCACTGATTTCGCCTACATTCCATGCTTTTTACAGAAATCTTAACCCTCAACTGGTATGGTTGGGTCAATGATGACCCAGAGCCACTTCAAGCATGTAATTTGTTCCTGAGTAGGCATCACTCGATATCGCGCGTGAACGTATTCATTGCTCTGCCGAGCAGTACACTAGAAGTTCAGTTCCCGCTTATCGTTCAAGTTGTGTAGTCGCTGCGGGTCAATTTTGACCCAACCATACCAGTTAAGTACGTAAATAGCAAAACGGTGTTTATATCAAAATGACGAAATATCTTAGTGATAAAGAGCTGGAAGACTTTGCTAATAACTTGAAAAGCTTGAGTGACAATGAGGTGGACCTCGAAAACACTTTTGAGGATAATGATGACGATATTAGTGACGTGGAAGTGGAAAGTGAACACTCAGAGCATGAAAGGGACACAGAAATTGAAGGATCCAGTGATAAAGAACCTATTCAGGATGAAATAAGAGAATACTTTTATGGTCGTAATAACTTCAACTGGTCAAAAAATCCAGCGGCACCTTCTAGAGCACGAAAAGAAAATATTATAACGAAACTACCAGGTCTCAAAGGTAATGCTGCTGTAAACAAACCAGGTTCGCCTTTAAATGCATGGTCTCTGCTTTGTACAGACGATATTCTTGAAATGATAATAACGTATACCAATCAAAAAATTACACTACTTCAACCAAACTATGGAGGTACCGCCTTTTTTACCAAGGATGTTGATAAAATAAAGCTAAAGGCATTTTTAGGATTACTATATTTAACCGGTATTTTTAAATCGCCGCACGAAGACGCAAGTTCCTTATGGGATACCGACGGTACAGGATGAGATAAATTTCGTCTCACTATGTCTTTGAAGCGTTTTCTGTTTCTGTTAACAGCTTTGTGTTTTGATGATGCTGAAACCCGGCAAGCAAGAAAAGCAGAGGGTGATAAACTGGCTCCTATATCTGAACTCTTTCAGAAATTTATTGATAATTGCAAGGACAATTGTACACCATATGCTTACACTACTGTTGACGAGATGGTTGGATTTTGAGGTAAATGCAGTTTTCGTGTTGATATCAAGAGTAAACCTAAACGTTACGGAATAAAAATATTATGCTTGTGTGACTCCAAAACTCATTACCTTCTGAACGCTTTCGTTTACACTGGAAAAAACTTACATGCTGATAATCCTAAGAAGCTGTCTATTCCAACACTCTCAGTCTTAAAATTGGTAACTCCAATTAAGCACACCAACAGAAACGTTACTGCGGACAATCCATAGAACTGCTGAAGCAGCTTAGAAGCAAAGGACTGACATATGTAGGAACAATACGAAACAATAAGCGAGAACTGCCTCCACAGTTTTTACCCAATAAAACTCGTAACGTGAATTCTTCTTTATTTGGTTTCACTCGGGAGAATACCTTGGTTTCATTCGTGCCAAAAAAGAATAAGAGTGTAACTTTAGTATCTTCCATGCACCATGATAAATCGGTTATTGATGTCACACATTAACCTATAATCATTGAATTTTACAATTCTTCAAAAAGTGGAGTAGACGCTTTGGACCAAAAATGTGCGGCATTTTCTTGTAACCTAAGAACACAAAGGTGGCCCCTTGCTATATAAATATATCTGGTGTAAATAGTCGAATCTTATTCACGTTCGCAAATGTAAACAATGTAAAAACAGGGAGACGATTGTTTCTAACAAAATTAGGTCCATCTCCGATTGAAGATCATATGAAAAGACGATCCGAACATCCGCATATTTCACGGCAAATACGACAACAAATAAAACGTAGTCTATATCGAAAAATTAGCCAATGAAGAAGAACCACCGACCAAACGCAGACGCTGCATGGAATGCCCTTCAAGAATCGATAGAAAGCACTCAACCTTTTGTTCAATGTGTAAAAAAACATTTTGTAAGCCACACCTGCGCATAAAAAATTATTGTGCTTCATGCACTGAAGGCCTGTGATGTGTCGATTCACATACTGTTCGCCTGGAGTCTAGGACTGTCAATTTGTATATGATTTTTTCAGATTTTCATATTATTTCTATATTGTCAGTTAAAACTTGTCAATATTCATATGGAGTGTATTTGTATTGAGAAATTTAACTGAGAATATAAAAAAATATGCAAATCTCACACAATAATACGCAAATTGATAGTCTTAGAGTGTCCCAATATTACGCCTCTGGTAGATTTTCAAATATAGTTCAAATGTTTTTTGTTTCCTAGAAGTTATTGATTTAAGTTATTTTTTGTTAGTTTTGAGTCATATTAATATTTTTTTTGTTTTTTTTTGCCAATGAATAGAGCTATTAATTTTGTGAAATCATTTTTCTTTCAAGCATTATAAAAAAATACATAATTTTTTTTCTAGCAAAAACTTGTTTTATTACTGTTAGATTACTCTATAAATAGTTGGTTATATGAGAAAAATAAAATCTTTATTAGGTTCTTCAAACTTTGAATGGGTCGTGGGTGACCCGACCATACCAGTTACGTCATTTATAATCACCATACTAGTGACATACCTGATACATATCCTGATTTTGAAGATTCAGACGAAGCTAATTAGTAGCCTAATTCGTCAATTTTACACTTTACTATTATTTGTTAATTTCTATTATACATGTTTATGGTTTTGTACAAGTCCCTAATTTCTTTGACCAAAACAGGATAAGTCAATTATTTTCAATACTTCATTATTTCATATTAAATACATATTTTAAGTTTACATGTATTTTAAAAAATAAAAATCTTCTGAAAATATACTAATCCTATAAATATTATACAAATAAAATTGATTTACAAAAAACCAATATTTTTGACATACTTTTTTTCCCTAGCACTCTAGAATTTTTCTTTGAAGCTCATCAATATCAGTTGTGTTTTATAAACAAACCGATTTAAGATATCTCGATAGCAAGAAATCTAAAAGAAGAAAAATAATGAGGTGGAGTACGGTACTGTTGGAAATGTAACAGATCCTTATCTTCTGTATCAATTTAAATTTCAAGTTCGTGAGTTATAAGAGGATCGGTAGTTTGTTCAAGCATGTCAAAGTAAGCTTATCAGTCAAATTTGTTTCAAGAAATAAAGGACCAAAAATATGCAGGTTGTCATTCATTTGAAGTATCCCCCTTTAAAATAAAGTTGACCTGTTTGCTCGATTTCTCATATCATCTAGTGAAAGGGAGATATTAAGGGTGGAAAGTTTTCAAATTGTCCAATATTCACTGTACTTATATTCATCATGTGCTTTTAAATATTAGTCAAAAAATATGAATAATAGCTACTTTTATAAAATCAATGTATTCCTCTCTGTATGTTTATCTACATACTACCCTTGTTTATATAAAACACTCTAGCGTATATATAAACAAAGATACTACTAACTACTGTAATACTTTGTGCTCGTCTGCAGTAATCCACGCCCATATAATACTTAATTCTTTGGATAAAATATTCTCAAATCTGAGTCTTTTTCAAGTTCTACCTTGTGAATAAATTAGTTTAAGTCGTTTTATTTATATTTTATGCATATTGGTTAATAAACTAGTCTAGATGAATCTGTTTGATTTATTTGGGTATATAATTAAATTGAATATTTTTATTTATTTCAGGAGCCGCTGAAAAAAGTTCGAAACATGGAGCGGAAGATAAAGCCAATAGTATTATCACAGCAATGAAAGATAGAATGAAACAACGGGAGAGAGAAAAACCAGAAATTTTTGAGCTGATTCGGTATGTTTTAATATAATCAATCTAGTAGCTAAGCAAAACATTAACTAACATTGAATCATAACTAAACTACCCAATAAATAGATGACAACAAACTAATAATTGATTAATAGTACAATAATTTGTTATATATTTCATAATGAAGTTGGTTATCATCTATTAGCATACCTTTTTCAGCGTATAATTGCTTTTCCAATAAAAACGAAAAAAAAACGTCAATTTTGTACCAGAATACAGGTATTGGACATGAGTTTCTACATTTTTATATAATCAATTCGGTTTTTTGGCATGTCACTTTCCAACTATTGCATGTTAACAACAAAGCAACACTTCTACTTAAATCTCTGCTATATTCCTTCCATCTCTTAACCAAGACACGAACTTGTCATAGAACAATTCTAAACACGGTTTCCTCTGTAATTATTTGCAAAAATATTTCTCATTATCTAAAAGTTAATGAATAAGTGAAAAACAAATGGATTGTATCTGAATATCAGTCTAATGACAAACTTCCGATATTTCAAGTAGTTACAGCCTTTCCTCAATGAAGTGAAAATTATTTAAATAATTTGGTATATAATATACGTTTGACATATTAAATGAATCAAAAGTGTTATATAAATGATCTTAATTTCATTTTATCAAGAATGCCATAAAATTAATATTTGATTCATTCTTCATAGATTAATTCAATAATAGATGGAAATAAGTAAATTTTGTGGGTTACACTGATTTTCATACACGTTGAAGGAGCAGACTCACATTATTTCGTGTATAGACACATGAAAAGGTACCTTTTCTCATATTCATTGAATTATTCACAGTTATTATTCATTCAATCTTGAGTTCACAACATACACATTCATATTATTAACACTCTGATTATTCGTTCGATAATTATATTAGTCTAGTAAAATAAGGTCTGTAATCAAAATTTTTGACACAACTTTGCATTGTTGATATAATGTAGTTTCAAAGATACAATAACAGTGTGTAAAGGTTTTAGTATCTGTTACCCCCGGCAAGGGTAGAATTTTTTTTTTAAAATATCTTTTCGAAATTACTCTTTATTCAAAAAAATTCTCAACACAAATTGTAGTGCTTAAAAAACTTTACATAAAAAATGTCTATAGACATTTTTTCCTCCCTTCAAAATTAAATGAGTTAAGAAGATTCACTTTTAAGAAGTAGTAGAAAAATATGCCTATTAAAATTTGAAAATAATTTTGTACCTGTATTAATTCTTATCTGATGAAATATACCAGGAAAAAGATATTTTTTCAGTGGTTAAATTATAATAAGAAGTTATTTGAGAAAAAAATAGTATATTATACACCAAGGTGGTGAAGACTATTATTATCGACCGAGCACCAAAATTATTTCGCGAGGGGCTTTGCCCCGAGCGGAATGAGGTGCGAGGTTTATAAATGTCTTCACCACCGTGGTGTATATACATTTTTTTCCACTACTAGCCAAATTTAAGACAAAAATCAAAAATAATTTTTTTTTTATAAAAATAATATATAATTCAATCACACAGCAATAGAATACCTTTATTCCTATAGCTCATTATCACCAATATTAAGTGCAACGAATTAACGAAACCAAAAATTTCACAAAACGTAGTTTATGTTTTACTTTCAACTTTGAACAATTACAGCGGTAGTGCGTTCACAACACTTGGATACAAAGTGAGCGTTCATAAAACATTTAACATATACTTCACCATAGAGAAAGTGATATAATATTTGTCTATGCACTTCACAGTCTATACCAGTGGCTCCCAACCTTTTCTGGACCTGGAAGTAGAAATTTATTAAACGACTACCAAATATACAATAAAATTGTTTATTATACTTTTAAATTTAAACACAGAATCAATAAGAAATACAATCACAATAGAAATAAGAAATGCAATACAATAAGAAATACAAAATTAATAATGAAGAAAAAATCAATGAGACGGTTGAGGCTGGTGGAGTGTTACCAGTTTGTTGATATCGGGTTCCAATTTCGTTAACATCAATCGCAGATCGCCACGTTCAATGATGTGTAGTCTGTTCCTCTTCTTTGACAGCAAATCAGTTACTGCACTGAATGCACGCTCAGCCATAAAGGACGAAGGAAATGCAATTAACAACTTCTGTACTATTGTCCACAATCCAGGATAGAGAACTGGTATTGGTTTTTGAAACCAGAACTCTTGATATCCACGTTTGAATTTTACTTTCAGTTCTTCGTTAGTTGTGAGTTCTAATAGCTCCTCTTCCAAATTTGATGAGCCTTCAGTATCTGTTTTTGCGAAAGGATCTATAACCCAACTTGGTATTTCCATGCTTGAACTATCTATCTATCTTGGAAACGCTCTGTAAAATCAACGTGAAGAACTTCCAAGTGGTGGCAGTAAGTAAGTAAATCTTCCGGTTTTGCAGACACTGTTGATAATGTGGGAAAATGGTTGTACTCACCTCTACCAAGATTTCTTTTGAATATAAGAAGTATTCCTGCAAAAGCAGCTATGACGTTTTTAGTTTTAATTAAATTTAAATCATCACCTTGCAATTGTAGATTAACTTGATTAAATACTTTAAACAGGTCCGTCAAATAAGCGATGTCATTTTTTGACGTAATCAGGTTTCGCGCAATTGCTCGTTTTCTTCAAGAAATTCCAACACTGAGTCAAATAGATCGAAAAAACGATTCAGACAAACACCTTTAAAAAGCCAACGTACTTCTGTGTGCAGTAGCAAGCGATTGTAGTATTCATCATTTTCATTGCAAAGCTTATGAAACAAACGGTCATTCAATGAATTGCTTCTTATGATATTGATTGCTTTAATAATGTTATTGAGGGACGCATGCAGACGTTCATTCAATTTTTTTGCAACCAAATGCTGACGGTGAATAATACAATGTACAGCGAGTAAATTTGGCACTGCTTTTCTCAAATGTGCTATAAAACCCTTATGACGCCCGTTCATCGCTGGAGCACCATCAGCAGCAGCAGACAAAATATTACTAATAGGAATTTTTTTCTCTTGAAAAAATTCTTGCATGATATTTAATATAGAATGTCCCTTTGTATCAGATTCCAAATTCTTAGCAAATAATAACTCTTGATGAATTTTTTCTTTTATAAATCGTACGTATGATAAGAGTAGAGTTTCGTTACTTGGTAGAGTTGATTCATCGAGTTGAATGGAAAATTGGCAAGTCTTTAGGTAATCGCATAATGATATTTCAACGTCATTTGCCATTTCATCTATTCTTCTTTGCACTGAATTATTACTGAGAGGAATTTTTTTAATGATATCAAATGGTGTCTTATGATGGAGAACAGTTTTTAATATCCCTTCGACTGCCGGCAAAATTAATTTCTTGCCAATGGTGTGTGGTTTTCCTGACTTTGCGATTAACAATGAAACGTTATATGAGGCTCGTACCCCATCATTGTCTCGTTTAGAAGACAATGCAAAAAGGTTTGATATAATTGGCTGTTTTAAATATTGTTTTTCGAGTTCTTGAAAATAGAATATATCTTTGTTCTTCTTATCAGGATGCATTTTATGTAAATGCTCTTGTAGCCTAGAAGGTTTCATAGTTTCATTTGAAAAAACTTTTCGTCAAATTAAACACATAGGTAATGGTTTGTTTGTAGAAGATTCCGCAAATCCATATTTTAAATATTCAATACTGTATTGCCGGCATTTCTTTTTTAATTTAGAAGTAGATTCAGCCATTTTCATACAAAAATTAAATTCTCAATTGATTTATAGATAGTAATGTTTATAAAATGACACACCACTCACGATTATTTACTACGGCAGAGCTTATGATTCACGACAATATGTCGCGGCCAAGCACATACAACTAACTAACAAAAAATTCGTAGAGCTGTTGCTTTTATACGTTTCATTTCTAGCACGAATCAACTTGTCTGTGTGTGAACATGTTATTTTGTGTGAACATCGTGCGCTCGCTTATCAACGTGCGAGGACAAGTCATATACTTCTATAAATGAGTGAAGTCAGCTGAGTGTACCAGAGAAAAACAATTATCGAAAAGAAACCAAATTTTGTATTTTGGTACAAGAATTTATTATAAGCAGAGCGCTTTCGGTTCAATGATAAACCATCATCAGTGCCCCATGGTCAGGGTGTACTCCAAATCCTCACAAATTAGAAGATACATAGAATGAATTAAAATAAAGTGCTTGAAACACCGTCACTATTCAATTAAAATAATAATAAAAAGCACACACAACCCATTGTACAATGAATGAATCCCTAAAAAAGGGGATAAAATATAACTCAAAACATTATTTGTAAGTCAGCTGACTCACATCACATATATCGAATTCAAAAGCCGTCATCACAGGCGATGAATAGTCACACATCTAAGTTTCAGAAGACATACCTACGTTTTACTTCGAAATTAAAACCTCAGTGCCTTTGATTGCACATCATACAGAATACTTCTCTCCGCTTATAAAATGGACTTCCTTTGCAAACTCACCAGTCATGTAGCCCAATATTGTCCCAACAGCCAAAGCACTGAAACTCAGTTATATCCTGAACTTCAAATTCCACCAATCAATGAAGAACCATCCGATATGCCACCCCCAAATATCAAACATATCACAAGAAAATCAAAAACAGATCCCTCAAAATTCAACACAGCTATACTCTCTGAGAACTCAAAAATCATAATACAAAATTGATACATAAAAAACGAAAGCTTATTTATTCTGCTCATTGGGAGTTTTCTTGCATTTCTTGAAAACACTTTTGGAAACAGCAATCCTCTTGAAGAAGCAAAACGATTCACACCAAACATTGAAAGCCTTTCAGATAACATATGTCTAGTTAATAAATCACTGTAGTAGAGATCTACAAAAAATAAATTCACCAGATTATCCAGAAACCTTAAAAAAGCACTGAAAATCGACATGATAACATAGAAAGTGGAACTTCAATATCCTCTATCGAATATATGTCTAGAACATACCTATCAGATAGGTCTCAAACCTCATTACCTTAAACACACTACCTTTCCACCTTACTACAGTGGGATTGCGGTGGATTTTATCCTCGCCTTGATCGTTTGCAACAACTATTCACTGTCAAGAATGTTAATATCATCTGTCTCCAAGAAACTAACTTAACCGACTCAGACAAAAAATCTCTAAAAACTTCCTGGGCTATCACTTTCCCAGACTCGACCCTCTTGGAAACACCCACACTGTAGGCAGTGCTGTTCCATTTACTCCATAATGCCTACTTGTGTAACCAGCTCTCCCCTTTCACGCGAAACGATCTTGCACACTTGGACGACTTTTTACGTTTTTTTGGATTGCAGTGATGATATTATGATAATATCATCATGATATTGATTTATCGAAACAATTGTCAATTTTTTAGAATTTTCAACAATTTTTATTATATTGTGGTATTAACTAGAAACCGCGAGTTTAATTCAAAACACTAATAGTAATAAACATGACTTTTCTATATTTCACAAACCATCATATACAGACATTATAATTCATAGTTCGGTCTTTCCATTCAGTCATAAACTAGCAGCTTTCAATAGTATGATACACAGACTTTTAACAGTCCCATTAAATACTAATAATTACAACAAAGAACTAAATAACAAATAGCAGTTAATAATAGTTAGAATCCACATTTAATTGACAATATCATAAATAAAAAGATAATAAAACATACTTTAGAACAAGTATTTCTTTCTGATAAAAATAAAAAATTTAAAAGCGTAACATACTTGGGAACATTGTCATTAAAATTTAAATCATTTTTAGAAACTTTTAACATAAATATTTGCTTTAAAACTGATTACAATTTATCCAAACTCATTAAAAGTAACAAATATAAATCTTCAGAATTAAACAAATCAGGAGTTTATTAATTAAAATGTGGTAATGACAACTGTGATAAAATTTATATCGGTAGAACTTTTAGAAATTGTAACTACAATTTCAGAACACAAACGTTATGACAACAAAAAATTAGATTTTAAGTATTCAAATCTTTAATTAGACAACCAACAACACTTGCGACCCAAATTTTGAAATTTTACATGTAGTACTTAAATCCATTGAATTGAATCTTTTAAAAAGCTCTTCAGATAAATAAAAACAAATAATCAGGTAACCTTCTTAACGACCAAATAGATATCAACCATTCTCCCTTATTAAACCTATTTACCTAGAAGATAGTTTATGAATGATTGTAGTGAATGAATTTACAAGTAAACTTGTTCAATACTTGTGCTAATATTCCGTATTTCTGCACTGTATTCAAAATTTCATTCGTTTTATAATGCTACTGTGTTAGCAAAATACGTCACAGTGTTAAATTGAACATTTGTTTAAATGTAATGGAGTTTGAAACAAATTAAATTGTTTTATTTCATTGTTTAGTATGGATATTCTTCAAGTAAAAGCCTCATCTATTTAATTGTGATATTTCTTTGATAAAAAATTTTTTTAAGCAGTTCAAAAAAATCTGTCATGTGCCAATTTTTCTACTACTTACGATATTTTAAAATTTTCGGCCAACGCTTAAACTTGTATCATTGAAACTACATAATATCAAAAATATAAAGTTGTGTAGAAAATTTTTTGATCTCAGACCTTATTTTACTGTACTAATATGTTCATATCTTGATACCATTATGACTTTTAGGTTGTGAGCTTCACAGGGTGCTTAAAACTAAGCACATTCCCCTAATCTAATATTACAAATACGTGTTAACTAGAGACGAAATTATATTATCTAAGTATTGTAATAGAATTACGTACAAGGACTATTACTCTTTTCACTATCTGGTTATACGGTCAAAAGTGTGTAATATTTATGTAATTGAGTTTTCCATAGAATAAGCAGACATTTTCCCACTTCTCGCAATGTAGAAAGCAGTGGAGGTGAAAATAAAAGAAATGTGATGAATAAATATAGGGACTTTACTCATGTCAGCAATTAAAAACTACTGATTAAAATATAATAGGAACATTGAAATAATAATGTCATTAGACAGACGTTTTTTTTTTAGATACATTCCGGTTTGTTTTTTATTTACTCATTCATTCTTGTATTACGAATGAGGATATAATATTTGCAAATGATAAATTGGAATACCGAGTACCTATATACACAAGCAATCACAATTACGTTGAATCTAGCGAATGATAAAAATTTCTCCAAAACTTCAAAACAGGTTTGTTACGTATAAAAATCGCCCAAATTTTATTTCGCAGATCATTATTATTATTGAACTAGAACTTATGTACCGGGTGTTCAATATGAGTTAAATACCGGCGATATACACTCACCGTACATGAAAACTAAATTAGCTCTAGTACCTTATATGAGCCATGAGCCGAGATAATGAGAATACTTGTAATAGTAGTACAATATGTCTGCTAAGGCTTCCTGATTCCAACTTATAGTTGTGTTGTATGTCCATTGAGCCTACAAGGCTCAATATATACACCGAGAATGTCGGCGATAGTTCTGTCATCAACCTTTCAGTTTGACTCATTTCAAAATTCCTTAGACATAGGTTCTGTGTCTATTGAGACAATTCGCGCTCATTTCCATAGTTTCTTTGCATCTGATTCGTAAATTTGGGTCTAAGCTTAAAAATATCTTGTGCAGATTGTTTAAGCCATACAAAACTAGTTTGGAATCAGCTTGCATAAAGCTAATCACTTTTAGCTGTCACAGTATATCGAAATCTTCGTAGCAGCTTATTGTTTTCTCTTCTTTCGAAAGCTTTCTGTATCAATGAAAAGATCCGTCCAAATACTTGAATCACATTTGGTTTTGACATCCTTAATATCGTTGCCAATATTTGCTATTGTGTCCCCACTTTTTTGCAGAAGATCCTAATCTTTTATGAAGTCAGTTTTGTGTCAGATTTGACTATTGAGCACAATATTTTCTGAAAAGGAATGATGAAAGCGAAAAATTGTTGGATTTTCAGGTACACTAACATTTTTGCTCTGAAGTTCAGAGAACTGAATATGTTCCAAATATTTGTCATGTTGAAAACATTAACATTATGAGTACTTGCTTCTCTGTCGAATATCTTGTTTTAAGAAAAAGAAGCGGTGTTGAAGAAGAATTTCTCTCTTTAAACCCTCCTACTCACCCGATTTTTTCGATGCTGTATAAATTATATAAAATACATTGTTATAACTGGTACCCTAATTTCATTTCTTTATCGCCGGTATCTTCCCTTGATAAACAAGCTTAATAAAAGCGTTCAATTTATATAATAACAAAAAGTTAGTTTGTCAACATCGATTTGATAGTTAATGGATTTTTAATAAAACAGAAGCAGTTATAGATTGCTTTTTAGATGACCTAATAGTAGTTATTCACCTTTTTTTCTATGACATTTTCAAAATAACTATATAGGGACGTATTTGGTGTGGAAGAAAAGAATCACGCAGGTCACATGAAGGCTGTCAATCAATCAGTTTTGGACGGAACGTCAAAATGGTCTGCAAAGATTAATATCACAGGTTTGTTGGAAACGGAACAAATATCTGTATCAAAATTCTACAGGATCGTTTGACTTACGTGAAATCCTAGCTTCTTCTTAATCATGCAATTAATTCAACATGTTATTGGAAATTATTCTGAGAAAAACTTACAGTAATTTCTGCACGATATTCAAACATCCTGTTAAATTTTACCGTTTCTGTATCTTTTGTATGTGGAATGAATCTTGTAGCTGCAAAAATATATTAAAAACCTTCGAGGATAAAACTACAAGTACTCAATAAACATTTCATTCAAATCTATTTATAAGACATTAGCAATGCAAAAGTAATGAATTATTTCTGGGTAATGTTCCTGCTCGTTACCAAAGTTTATGTATATTAAGAGAGACATTTCTGAAGAATACAAGGAACTACATTTTTTTCAATTACATTATTGACGAGCGTCGCATCAAATAAATAGATTATGCTATCATCATCATTAAATCAGTAATTCCGTAAGATTATAGTTCATTTATCATAGGAGATCATTAGCTTTTATCCTACCATTTATGTGTTTATAGTCTTGAACTTATTAGTTGTTGGTATACATTTTTCTATTGAAATAACTCTATTTTCAACAAGATATTTTATGCATCTTTTTTCTCTCTCATAATATTTCTTAGTTTACCAATACCTTCTAACTTTGACACTAATATTCTATAACTATTACTCTATCATAACCAATTTCTCTTGTTTATCGCTCTAGTAACAATCAGTGTCCCTATATAAGTTATCATGACATTCTAAGATTAGTTTTACGTTACAGCCTTTTTGAAGAAATTGCTAGCAATTTAATTGACATATATGATGCTCAATTTTTTCTAACAACTTATCGAATGTAGGCTCATTCATTCTCAGGTAGTTTTTAAAGATTTCAAGTCATTACAATCTTTGAATCCGTTTGTAATTTTTAAGTTTCCCATTGTTTTATTTAACCATGGATTGTTCCAGATTGTTCATCCTGTTTTCAATGCGCCTTTTTATATAAGTAGCAAGAACAGCATTTGTAGTAATTGCCAGAAGTAAAATTTATGTTTTTTCAGTATTAATTTCCAAAGTAAATTTCCACCTTTTTTTGTAGGAATAAATTTTGTTTTCACATCCCAACCATAAAATGAATTTGATAATGATGTAGATTGTCAAAAAAATCTTGGAAATTTGCAACAAATAGGCTCAAATGTAAGAAGACTAGTTTTTAATTTTGCATGCAATTGATATTGCCTGCCATAAAGTTGCTGCAAAAAGGCTGTAATGTAAGATTAGTATAATAATCACAATGCTATCTGAATTAATTTTAAATGCTATGTAGTACAAAGATGTATGATTTGTGGACTACTTCTCAGAGACAGGAGGGCATGATATTTTTTGCTCGATTGTAAGCAGAATGTATCACTTTGTGAGAATATTTGATCTCATTGAATGAGTTAACCCTACAGCACGCACATGGAAAATAGTTAATTCATTGCACAAGTTGGGCCCTAATGGGTACTTTTGGGGCCAAAATATTCAATAGGAACGTTTGGGAAAATTCAGACTTGATACTGGAAATTATTTATTATTAACTTGAATTGAAAATAATTTAAAACATGTTATGACAATATATAATAAAACATTATTCACTATCTTCCTCATCTTCTAATAAACTGCTAGAAGATTCCGGACATAATGGATGCACGTGTTTTAAGCAAATACATTTACTGCATTTTTCGCAAAAATAGCGTCTTTTTCTTCTGTTGCTTCTAAAGTTACAGTCCCTTCTGGGTACACCCTTTTCGACAACTGCAGCTTGTTCGACACATAATCCAGCAAATTTTCTGGCTCACAAACTGAAATTTGTCAGTAAACGATCACAAATGCTCTTTGAGGAGATCCATGCCCAGATTTTTTCGGAATGGTCTCCTACTTTTACTTCTGTTTGTTTGGGAATAAAAAATTATTGCAGAATTAAATCCAGCAATATTTAATAACATTCGGTCACCTTTTGGTATTTATAGCGACATTATATTCTAAACTGCTGTACCTACACCCACTGATGTAGAAAGTTATTCACTCAGGTTTCTTTTGCTCACCTGAACTTCAATCAATAGTATCATCATGATGCATTGTGGATCACAAAATTACACATTTTTTTTGGAACATATGAGACTATTGTCATGTCTTCTTTGAAGCCAAACAGACCAGAATCTATATCTCTAGTTTTAGAGATGAATTCTGACAGAATGCCCCTTGCATCTCTGTGAAATGTACCAACAGACGTAAGACGATATTCTGTTCATTACTTCGATGGTACTGAACAAATTATCGATGGTAACATTTCGTCCACTGTTATAGACTGGCTCGCACATTCTTGCATCTACATCAGCTGTTTTATTATTTATTTTGTATGGTCTTTCTGGCTGATTACCAGTGTAAATTTATAAATTGGTTACGTAGGCTGTTCTAGAGTCTGTCAACGTGAATATATTATAAATATATCTTGCCTTTCCCTCGGAAAACCTACAGCATTTCATCTAGTGTGGCATATTCACCAATATAATATGACGCCTTACAGGTTCAAACAAAATCGTCTACAAACTCTCTAACTAGAGCAATTTTGACTAATCGGCGCATTTCTTCTCTTGTGGTGACTTCAATCTATACTCTGAAAACATCTTCCAGAAGGCACTCGAGGAAAGCAGCCTAGGTATTAGGGTGAACGGATTGTGGGTCAACAACATACGATACGCAGACGACACAGTCCTAATTGCTGACAATATGAAAGACTTGCAGGACCTACTTGATGCCGCACGGTGTGAAAAAAAGAATTTTCTTGTTCGTGAACCTAATATCTCACGTTTGAGTGGACCGAATTGGATGAAATTTTGTTTACGTATAGTTCAAGTTATATGGAATGAGGGAAAATTATTGAAGAGGCCCAAAATAGTTTTCCAAGGCCCCAAAATTCAAGGAAAACAGGCCCCTCACCAAAACAAATGAATACCTGAACTCATTGCTAAAATCTACTAAATAAGTAATAATTTTATATAAAACATAAAAATTTTACGAAAAAAGTTATGCACACCACATTTTTCAGGCGTCAAAGCAAGTTATTTGCTGTGCTACAAACTTACTTTTGCTTTTTGCCTTCGGAATGTTTAATACCAAACAATTTCTGAAATTGATAATGCTTTCTATCAAAACAAAAAAGTCAGTAATTATATACGCGTCTTTTCAACAAGAAATGCACGATGTTTTATGTTTAAGTATTTTCCTGAAAGAAGGAATTTCGCTGATAACTTTATAAGTTGGATTCAAGTTCAGTAGGCTAAAATGTATAAGTAACATAGTTTTTTTCGAAAATATATCATTAATAATGAAAATGGCATCGAATTTGTAGCTAAAATTGCAAATGGAGCCTGTTTCCTTGAATTTTGGGGCATTGGAAAACTATTTTGAGCCTCTTTAATAATTATCCCTTATTCCATATAACTTGAACTATACGTGAATAAAATTTCATCCAATTCGGTACACTCAAACGTGAGATATTAGGTTTACGAACAAGAAAATTCTTTTTTTCACACCTTGTGCCGTCGGCGATAGTAGCAAAAACTTGGGCCTCAATATTAATACCAAGAAGACAAAATTCATGATAGTTTCTCGCAAGCCGGAAGAACATGAAAATGCAAGCCTAACACACAACAGATGCCCCATTGAAAGGGTATATAAATTTAAATATTTAGGCACGTGACTATGTGAAAGCTGGGCGTCCAAAACGGAAATCAAATGCCGAACCGATTTTGACCTCGACCTATGAATCAGATTCGTAAAATGTTACGTGTGATCAGTGTTACTGTACGTTATGGCGGGCTGGATGCTAAAAGTAAACACCATGAATAGACTTGAAGTCTCCGAAATGTGGACCTACAGACGAATACTGAAAGTCCCATGGACGGCCAGGAAAATGAATGAGGGGGTCCTAAGAACGATTAAAAGAGAACGCGAATTGCTGGAAACCATCAGGCGCAGCAGAACAGCATATCTAGGGCACATAATATGAAATGAAAGATACCAATTCCTACAATTGTAATCGAGGGAAAGATTGAGGAGAGGAGAGGAGTCGGCAGGAAGAAGATGTCATGGCTCCGAAACGTGAGACAATGGACAGGGCTGAGAACAGTAGGAGACCTATTCAGCACCATCAGAAATAAAGAAGAGTGGGTACATGTGATCGCAAACACCTATTAATGGATAAGCATTGGAAGAAGAATAAGGTGACTTCATTAAACCGTATACACTTGAATAAAAAAAAGAGACGATTTATCCCCATTATAACTGGAAAAATAGGTATGACGATAGTTCTCCAAAGTTTATCCTGTTTCCATGTTTAACGCTAGCTATATAGTAAACCAATTGGAGCTTGTACTTCTGTGAAAGTTGTCTCTTTTTTTCTATAACCAAAATTCGCATCAGCAGTTAATTTTCTAATTAAAATGTTAGTGTTAGCTACTATACCATTCAATATTTGATCATGTATTAACTTTGACCAACTTTCTAAAGGCGATTGAGCTCCCTTAGCGTACTGTTTAACACCAGGTAAGTGTGTGTACAAATTATGTTGTCTAGTATGTACATTTCGTGCTCCACTTTGTTTTTTCGTTTGGGGCCATCTCTCGCTATAAAGTGTGTTTTTCTTCGCCTAGAAATTTCTTGTTCATTGTCTTCATTACCTGTGTTGATTTCATCGTCATCTAAAGATCACTTCCTCAAATTCCTGTTCCGAATTTTTCTTTTCTTCTTTTTCATACTCGCCCATGTTAAATTCTATCCACCATGATTATTAATATAATATATTTATTTATAATGATAAAATATATTACCTTCCTAGAAACTAAATTTTTGATGATACTGAATTGTAAATATACGACTGTAAGTTCAAAAATACAACACCAACACAATTCTTAACCAACAGTATACTTCTAACCTCAATTCACACGTGTGGCCTATCAAGCCCATGATGCCATCTTTTCAATATCCATTCATCCTAAAAAAGTTTTCTACACATAAGTAAATTTGGTTTGCTATTACAGGAAGCTACATGGGATGTTATTGAGTTTTATTAAAAGTTTTTGGTTTTCTCGCAATTTATAGTTCTGCTTGGGCCTCTAGGCCCACGTATGTACCGAAGGGTTGAAAGAAAAGAATTCAATGTACCTAGATCGATACATCGGCTCCAAGGATAAATATCGTGGAAAAGGATATTCAATGGAGGGTAAGCACGCGATTAAAAAAAACAATAATTTCTCAATAAAAAATGTTAAATATAGAAACAGCCCAGATTAGCTATTCTTAAAGAGCCTGGAAAATTCAATATGCGCGGTGAAAATGTGTTGCTGCAAGTAATCAATTACATTTTTTTCAATTCCAATCATATCATTTGTAATCTACATTTCTAGTCCATTCTACTGGAAAGAAATCATCTTCACACTAATTTTTAAAAAACGAAAAAAAACGCAAAAAACAGACGCAATAAACTATCAGGGCATGAGCATGATGAGTGCCATACAAAATCTGTGAACTAAAAGTTTTTGCACAACTAACGTTAATCGGAATATGTGAAGAACAGATGTCACATTTATCCTCGCCAAATAACCGAAAAAAACATTGACAGCTTTTATATGCTATATTGAACTTGCCCAGGCATTTTATATAGTCTAATTAATTGATGTTATAAGTCATAACCCTACTGAAACAAAGGAGATTCGCCCGAATATAATAAAATTAATCGAAGTCCTGAATATCAATATTCACAAATGTGTAGTAAGAGAGGCCAATAAATTAAGCAGAAAGATACCTGTCGCAATCGTATCAGACAAGGAGATAGTCTAAGTACTATTCAGGTTAACATTATAATGGATGAAATCATAAATGAGGGGAAGCACACCGGGAGACAAAGAAATAAAAGTAATATGCTATGCTGAAGATAAAGTAACCATATCTGAAGTTGAATAGAACCAATAAAGGCTTCTATATAAGTTCCAATAAAGAGTAAAACTGTTTAATATGCGTAATATCCGTAAATGAAACAAAATCCTTTACAGTTCCTAGAAAACCTAAAAGATATAAACACGCGATCTATGATTAGTAGTAGAAGAAGTGATGTCATTCAGATATCTAAGGGCAAATATAACAAGCATTAGCAATCTAAACAACACAGGTATAATTAATATCAGGATACATTAGGGATATATTTTGCAGAAATATATATATTTGCGTCAAAAGCAAAGTAAGAACCACAATAATGCTAACATTCAAATTAGTTACAGGATATATCTCATTCGACCGGATGAAAAGTGAAGAAATAAGAGAAATATGTGAAATACAGGACGTAGTAAGATGGACAAGAAACAGGAAAAGAAAATGGAAAAACCTTGTGGAATACCAAATGGCCGGTTAGTGAAAATTGCTAGAGAGAAATGACGAAACACACATCTACCTCCTGGAAGACCACCTATAAGATGGTATAGAAGCTGGTCTTCATCATTCCAACCCATGGAGAAAACGGAGAAACGCACAAACTTCTAACGTATGAAGAAGAATTGATCTATCCATCATTATTTACTCACAACAGGTTGTCTTGCGCCTTTTGTATTTGGAAAATCATTGCACCCCTTTGTAAAGACTTCTTGTTTTTCTGCTGCTATCTGATATTGGATGTTTTGTGATCACTACTGACCATTTATCTCTTTTATGGCGTGAATTAATTCTCTTGTGGTCCTTATACCCGACCAATGTTTGATATTTCGGAGCCATGACATCCTCTTTCTGCCCAATCCCCTTCTTCCTTCTAATAATAGTTGGGGAAAACGGTATCTCTCGTTACGTATCATATGTTCCAGGTACGCTGTTTTCCTGCATTTTTTCGCGGCCAGTAATTCATGTTCTCCTCCTGTCCTCAGAATTTCCTCGTTAGTTTTTCTTGCTGTCCATGGAACTTTCAAGATTCTTTGGTACATGTACATGTCAAATGCTTCCAGCCTGTTCATAGTATTAACCTTCCATCCCATACAATAGCACGGACCATACGTAACATATTGTGACTCTTATTCTGAGGTTGAGTACGTAAAGACGTTTTTGAATCTCATGAATGAGCTCCTCGCTTTTTCTACTCGGCACTTGATTTCTACGTGTGAAGACCGGTCTTCACATAACCAAGTTTCCAGATTGTTAAACTTTTTCACCCTTTCTATGTCTTCATTATTAGATGATAGTTTTGCATTCTGGAATTCATCCAATTTGCGGGTGATTATTGGGAATTCCATCTTTTTCGTCTTAATGTTAATTCCCATATGCCGGCTTTGCATTCCCACTTTGTCTAGGTGTATTTGGAGGTCATTCACGTTATCTGCTATCAGTACTAACTATGTCATCTGCATACTGACCCATGTGCCATTTACTTTGAAGCCTAACTGTTGCCCTTCCAGAGCTTCTTGAATGATGTCTTCAGAGTAAACGTTAAACAGGAGTGAGGAGGATTCCTACCTTACACCAATAAGAATTTTCAATGCCTTTGTAACTTCGTTGTAGATTATAACTTCCAACTCATGGGTTCCAGTACAAGTTTTCAGTACAGCGAGTATCCTTCTGATCTTTTCCGCATCAGTATTTGAACGAGTGTATCACGTTGTATTTTGTCAAATGCTTTTTCGAAGTCTATCACTCCATCTTTTCTCTGGTCGTAGCAGTTCTGATCTAACACTTGTGTTGCGCTAGTGCCTCTCTCGTACCGAGCTCCCGTCTGAATCCGAATTGAGAGGATTGGCATTTAATGGAAATTCTAATTAAATGATTTTTAGAGTGTAACTCATCAAACTGATTAATCTGTAGTCTTCACATCTTGTTGCGTTGTTGTTATTTGGGACTGGGTTGAAAATAGTTGTAAGCCATTTGGTCGGGAATTTTCCAATGTTAAAAATTGGGTAAAAAGAAAGCCTTTGAAGCATCTCAATACCTAATAATTTGAGAAGTTCAACAGATCATAGATCTGGCCCAACCGTTTTCTTATCTTTCTAGCTATTTATTGCTCTAGTAATCTCTTCTATATTAATTATCTGTCCAGACAAATAATTTTTCAGGTTATCTTTTAACGGAGGTAAAGAGGTGGTTGCCAATATGCTGTTCCTGGATAGCTTTTCTCTGTGCGTTGTCTTGTGTTATTTGCCCTTGTAAAAAGGTTGCCCATATGTTGTTCCCAGATAGCTTTTCTCTGTGCATTGTCTTCTGCTATTTGCCCTTGTAGAAAGGTTTCCAATATATTGTTCCCATATAGCTTGTCTCTGTGCATTGTCTTGTGCCATTTGCCCTTGTTTACTTTGTGTGTTAGAGAAAATCTGTTTCCTATATATTTCAGCTGTTTCTTTTATATTATTGTGCAGGTTATATTCATGATGCTGTTCTTGTAAATGTTCCACGTCGGCTCCAGGATATGTACACGTTCTTGTTACGGATGTTCCAAAATATTTGTTGATCAATATATAATATATTTCTAATTATATGTTCGGGACAGTCTACTGGGGCTCTTCATGTGTAGAGACGCCTGTGTGGTAGTCTTAGTTATTTTCTTGTACTCCTCTTGACTGGTGTTGCCGCTCACCTCATTCATTCCTCTCTCCCAATCCATAAGGGCCTACTAGTTCATCTGATATGCCTTTACCAACTTTGGAGTTGAAGTCGCCTAGTATGAGGTTTATTTGATGTTTTCAACGTTTTTTTTGAATTAGTTGTCTCAGTTCTTCATCTTCCGATGCGTCTGAGGTAGGGGCGTATACTTGAATGATGTTAAGATTAATCAGACGTGCTTTCAAGGGAGAAATTTAATTACCGACGGTCATAGTTTTTCAGGAATCCTTATTCCAAAATCCTTTCCGATTATTTTCGTCTCGGTTTCCTGAGTAGAAAAAGACTTTTCCTTGGGTCACATATTTTCCTACGTCTGGTCACCAAGTCTCCTACTCCAATGACATCTATCTTCATTCTGTCCATTTGTTGTATTAAGTATTTAACACTGTTCCCCCGTTTGCGGAACTATTTTTACCTCTGGAAAATGTCCAGTTAATTGAGGTTATTCATTACAAACAATATCTTTAATACAGTGGCTTCCCGTTGCCTTCTGCATTTTTATGTCATTAACTATTTTCTTGGTTCATCCGCCTCTACGGCCAGTTTCCCAACCCTATGACAAAAGACTGCCCTTCCATTTATTACCTCCTTCACTGAGGCTGTTGTCCAGTAAATGGGGAATTGCTTACACCAGCAATCACTCGGTTGTCAAATCCTAGACAGTCGCCCAACAGAGGGTGCTGGGTAATTAGTTTCCACCCGTGAAGGTCAGGTTTTGGATAGGAGACGCTATTTGAGGCGCATCCTACCCTTACCCCCCCCCTGTAACGATTACCAGTCATAATCAAAAATATTAGTTACGGTAATTCATGATAATATAAATCGAATTATTGATTTGACAGTTACAAGAGAGAACGTAACGAGAACCAAGTTAGATTCACAAGAAAATAGTAATTTATATTCGTTCTCAAGTTCATGAACAATCCATTTTGTCATACTGCAAAGAGACGGCAAACTTATTGAAGCTTAGTCCTTTCATCACAAAATTTATCCACGACTTGAACTTTGAACGATTGAATCTTATTCTCCCGCATACGAATAAGTTCATTGGTGGTACATCAAACTGCAGAGTGAAGTGATGCCATGAATGAATAATAAAAGCAGTTATTAAGTTCGGTCGCATCTGAAAATAACCAAACGTCAAAGGACTACCGTGATTTTAATTTTATTAGTTCATTTCAGCATTACTCAAGAGATTCTTCCATTCCTTTTATTGTTTGCCACGGCGTTACCCTCATTACTCAAGGGATTATTCTATCCGTTTTTATTTATGACCCTTGGCTTCGCCCTTCCAACATCTTACAGTACATTATATTTTGTAGAAGCAACTTGTAATTACGATGGGACGTTTAAGCCAGGGATAAACATAATTTAAAAATTTCGAGAGCTTTATTACTCTTTCAATTATATTTTAAAACGCGATTTTGTGGGGCAACAATTTGGATGTGTAGGCTTGGATAAATTTACTATTAAGTATAATACAGCTATAAAGTTTGAAGAGAAACATTTTAAGATGTCACATGATTCATGTTAATCGCCTGTGCTGTTTTATTTTGATATTTGACTAGTTAGTTACACGAAGATCACGAATAAAAGAGCCCATCAATATTCCATGTATTTTAATTCAGTTAAAATAATGTCAAATCTGTGTCGTTCCAATTCATTTTGACATGTGATGGTGTCTATATTATTATTGTGATATTAGACCAGGCAAGCCTAGCTCCAACTGTGAGGTACATTTACATGATGGGGGAAAGAAAAGAAAATTATTATCATGAAAAAAGTATTTATTGAAATCTTATTCAACAATGATGAAGAAACATTTTAAGGACTAACTAGCACGAGCTTGTTTTAAGGCGCAGAACTTTTTTAAATTTGGTTCCATGTTAGAGATGGCCCCTCTAAATTCATTCGCTACTTGAAGTTTATTTCTGTATTTAGATTTCAAGACAGCAAGTGCCGAAAATCCAATTTCACAAAGATAAGGATAAGAAAGCTACAATAAAAATAATCCGTCTTCAAAATTTCGCTATTTACCTTCTTAATTCAAATACCTTTCCGGTCATGTACGGTGTAACGAAAGTACATGTGATTTATGCCCCGTAAAAGAAATACAATAACTCCAAATTACAGTGAGCCATAGGTATTTAGTAAATTAAGATTTGTATGCACTGCGATCCAAAAGGATCTATTTTGTTCAGCCTTCCTAGAAGACAGAACGATTCTGGTTCTGTGAAAGGGCAAGTAGCTTGTTTTCTCGCCAAGTTGTTGGCTTTTCCGCGTTCTACTGTATACCTACCTCTGTATGCTTGCTCCCATATCGGGGGATTAGACTTTTTCTTTGCCTCGTTTATTTAGTGTCTCTAGACATTCCTTGACCAACTTTGACATGATTATTTGTGATTTTATCCCGCTTATAACCGTTTAAATGTAGGATAAGATTGCTATGCCTCTCTTCCGATAGTTCCTATCTAACATGGATCGTGCATCCATTGGCTAGAACTTCCGCTTGGAAGGTGCTAGGATGGGTTACTATTGATTCGGAGTATTTAGTTCTTGGCCCATATACTCCTATCCCCGTTTCTATTGCGGTTTTGTAAGCATCAATATACCACGTTACGGTGTGTGGGTAGTGTCATCATTCCAATTCTTTTTGTCACTCAGAAATACCGAGAAGATCTCGGAATTTCAATTTTAGGAACAATAAAAATCAGTCCACTTCAGCACAATTTACGCAACGGTAATATTTTTTGGTGCTCTTGACATATCCACTTGTTATAAACAGAACAGAAGTTTCTGGTACGCTTATCCTTTTTTCGTGGACATAAATAGCATCTCCCATTTCCACTTTTTGTTTTTTTCTGCTGTGGTTCATCGGCATTGTCAGTCGAAGTAGATGGTTCTTCAGTACGAAGAAAAAGTCTGCACTTTTGCTTGAGCTGTCTGGGAATTGACTGCAGACATTATCTTCTATTTACTTCTGGTTTTAGCAAATCTAGTAATAGTGTGCGTAGAAATTCACGACGTGCAATTGGAATATCACCATTGTTTATCTGATACAGTATTAGTGCATTTATATCACATATATTCAACATGTTAAAAAAAACAGTAAGCGGCCATTTCCTGCTGTTTCTTGCAACGCTATAACTAGCACACATCTGATCTACGACATCAACTCCATATTTGGTATTATTGTAATCTATTATCATTATTGGTTTTTCTGTTTCTGGGTCAATTTTGTCGTCTGCGTGGGTTGTGGACAGAAGTAAAACGTTCTTTTTCTTTTTAGGAATGTAGGAAACTGAAGTGCAGTCCTTGCGAAATGCAAATTGACAACTTTTTTCTGGTCTATTTGCTACATTCGATTGGTATTTATTTCTTATTTTTTCTTAGAGTTCCCAACATAGTGAGTTTTAGATCATACTTCAGATCAATTGCCAGCTGAAAATTAGAAAACCAATTGTCCATAGTTGTCTTGCGATATGTTCCCCTAATAAATTCTACAAGACGTTTTACAACGTCACCTGGACTATTTGACACACAAAATGGACCCTCTGGTTGCGTTAGAGCATACATTTCAAGGTTCAGCATGTACATGTTACTTGAATCAATCAAGGCAAATACTTTAATGCCATACTTGGCAGGTTTGGAAGGTATGTAAAAGGGCATCCACCTCTAAACGCAAGAAGCTGTTCATCAACAGTTAATTCAGGTCTAGGAACCACTGACTTCTTACATTTTTCTACAAACAATTCGAAAACATCTCTTATAGCGGATAGTTTGTCAGTTCGTCTTCTTTCTTCGCGAGTAGTTTTATTCTCAAATCTCAGACAACGTAATAGAAATCTAAATCGGTTATAAGACATTGTGCAATGAATAACATCCATGCCAGTACCATCTATTCTCCTGAAATCCGCTACATTCTGCCTATTGGAGTTACAAACTCCTAACATGTATAACGGTGCCCTGATTTCACAGTTATCAGTCGATTTTGCATCTCTATCGCGTTGATATTTTTCTTTTATGCTATCTATATAAATATTTGTTGACTGAGTGACGACTTGAATAATATTCTCAGTACAAAATATTTCAAAACATTCTAAAATGGTCTTATTTACTGGGCCTGGTTTCCTTGCGAACATATTATTTACTTTCGTTCTGGTTTTAGGTGGACATATTTTTTTTCCATTGGGTTACATTATCTGTTCCTAAATAATATGGAATTCCATCATCATAATTTGGAGTATGTTCATCAGTTTCGTCTTCTACATTAGCATCTTCTTCAGACTCCGAGTTATGATCACTTCTTTCACAGTGGTCACTTTCATCTTCGTCAGGATCAATTTCTCTTCTTCCTCTTCGATTTCTCTAAGCCATTCCATTCATGTTTCAGGATTCTTGCTTGTCATGGTGAAGGAGCTAAAATACACTGAATGATAAAAGAAATAAATAGGAAAAATCAACAAATGACTTACGAAATACAACCAACAAAATCCTAACTTAGGCGGTCGCGTGGGATATGCTCGTATCCCTCTAAAAAGAAAATCAAAAATCGTAACAAAAAAATAAAAATAAACGATCCGTACTTTGTTACCTATAGGAGCATACTACTGAGTAGGATTGCCTAGAAGGAGGCGAGCGTCAGTGTCCCCACTACCAAGCAGGCGCATATTAAGTTCTAATGGGATACGTGTGTATCCCGCGCGAGTACTGCAGGGTTAAACAAATAACACATTGAGATTGTTCTTCGCCGCCTACTTCAAGGCTAGAAAAACCGAAATTTGGATATGATTGGTCATATTTTCTTGTTATAAATTTCGGACGGTCTCCACTTAAACCTTTCGATCCTCAAGTTTTCGTTTTCAAAATTTGTCCATACTACTACATCTAGATATAATTCATAATATTGGGTGCTTAGTCAGTTTAGGACACCTGAACTAAACAGAGAATTTCGGAGAGAGAGAGAGAGAGAGAGAAATTCGTTATGAATTTGTATTGAATAGGGTTTGTATTATGGTTGAAATTTCTTTGTTTTCGAGTGGGTGCCCTGGTGTAGGATAGGTTTCCTCTTCAGGACTGGGTTGGGGGGTATATGTGCGCGTTCGTATACTGAGTTGGGTATAGAAGTTGATTGGTAGAAATTAATTGTGTTAAAAAAGTGTCTAGAAATGTTTCGGAAAAGTGGTCCATTTGGCTAGTGAATAAATTCACAGAGTTGCAAGAAAACTGCAGGAAAACCTGCAACACCGACAGAATTTCGGATGTGCTCTTCTCTATTTATACTCGCTAGACTAGACAGTATTGCCTATTGTAATTTGAATTTCTACGGATTGGCGGCAGGAACATTTTTAATTAAAACAGCGGAGAATAAACGTTTGAGAGCCGCTGGAATAGGCTAATCAACCGAGTTGTAAATGGCTCACTCAATAGAGAGTTTAGCGTATATTTGTCTGATGAAGTTCAACAACTTGAAAGAATTCGTTTTGTATTTTCTGTTACTAGCTGTATAAGGTATATTTCAAATACTTAAGATAAGTAAATGGAAATTTTCAGTCAGTCTAGATTATTTGCCATTAAAAACATTTCTTGATCTTGACTAGGGGAGGGTGGGGCACAATGGTACACAAAAGTTGGTTTTGCACATAGGTCCCCACATGCATTTTTTTTCAGCATTTTATTGATTTCTTTTGACCTAAGGATCTAAGCTATGAAAGAAATGGATGAACTGTTATTATAGATATCATATGTGACCGTGAGCGGCCATTTTCCAGAAAATGAATTTTATGTCATTGTGCCCCATTCCTGAGGTACAATGACACAGGGCATGGGGTACCTTGGAACAATTGAAAAAACACGATAATTCATAAAAAACTTTATTTTTGAATTGAAAATGTCAAGAGAAGGCATTTAAAAAAAGAGGTAAGGATCTGGAATTGAAAACACAAAATACTTTGGGACCACAGAAGGATTTTCCAGTAGCATCTTTATGTCTTTGTCATCAACATCGGCTATGTCATACACAAGAGGTTCGACAAAGGTGTTGCATTTTCGGTATCGTAGGAATTTGACCTCATAGTCCCCCTCATCATCTTTCATCTTGGTGATTTGACCAAAATAGATTTTAGATTGGCTTTTAAGCTTGAACTCGATCAAAACATTATCTCCCAAAACAGGAAGTCGATTCAAGTCTGGTCCAATGACTTGGACCAGCTCCTGAATCAAGGATACCGATGTCTGTATGGTTTGCTTCTTCCATAGAAGCTGCTCTTTCTTCTAAAGAAGCTGCTTCTTCTTCTTCTTGAGGAAGGGAACCGTTGAGCAAATCACTTGGCACAGCATAAACATTTCCCCAGGTGGTTGATCGTCAACAACGGTAGGAAGCGGTCGGTCAGTCACATAATTGCATAAAATGCCTGCTTCTGTAAAAATATCTCGATCAAACGGATATATCCCACGTTTTTTAAAATCTGCAATTATGTTGGAAGGTGTCATGCTTTTCTGATGAGCTGTGTTTACGAAGGATGCTGTATTATAAATTGAAGCAGTTTTGCCAGGGTTTTGCATCATCCAAAAGTCAAGTGCTGCATTATAATAAGTTTTAAAAGGCCCGAAAACCGCAACATCTAGTGGTTGCATTTTGTTGGATGAATGGGGAGGTAAAGTCAAAACTGAGACACCGTTCTCCTTACACAGCATAAGAGCTTCCAGGGACAAGTGACTTTCTACATTGTCATAGATCAATAGAGTGGGGTTCTCTCCAGAACTGCAAGTGTAGTGAATGAAATGCTTATTAACTTCCACAAAAAGTTCTGACGTCATCCAACCGCTAGGGGTGGCTAAGGCCAGTGTGCCTGGAGGTGCTCCTTGAGTCATGTGGTCCTTGACATGAACACGTGGAAAAATCATGACTGGCGGAATTGTGGTGCCAGACGCAGAAATTATGGACACTGTAGTGACGTCAGTGCCTTTTTTCCCACTTGTAGCTTTGCACACTTACTTGACGCCTTTTACAGTCACAATTCACTGGGGTTTCTGCACAGTTGATGCGGCTGTTTCATCCAAATTGTACACCCTTGTCCCATCTCCAAACTCTGGGTGTTGTCGATACAGTGTTTCCAAGTTATTGAAGAACACGCAAACATTCAATTTGGTGAACGAAGTAGCACGAGACAAGCTGCAAGCCTCAGGAGTTCGTTGGCTGAGTTTGGGTTGCCTTTTCAGAAAACCGTAAAACCAGTCAACTCTTGCAATTTTCTTCTCACCCCATGATATAGGGCATGGTATTTTGTTCATAACTGCCATTTCGTATGCAACTCGTCTGTCATAAAACATTTTAGAGCACATAATGAGGTAGTTTTTCAGTTTCTGCCTCCTCCTCTTCTCCACCATCACCATATTCTTTTCTTTTCTTCACATATATTGATGAAGTGACATAACTAACGTTATTCAATGTAGCAGCACGTCTTAAACTGTTTCCATTCATGACCATTTCTACTGCTGCCTTCATGTCATCTTCCGAGAAGACCCCCTTGGTACTCTCGCGCTGTCGATTTCGCACCGTTTCTGGAACAAGATGAAAAACCATACTTACTGCACAATGAAAAACACATGGGAAACAATGAAACGTTTCATTGTGCCCCAAATTCATCTGTTTCAAGGAACCCCAAACACGCCATTTTGCTTTCCCATACTCTGTACCACAAATGTGAAGCAGTAGAAATGCGAAAGTCGAGCAAAAACTTCATGGTTCGATGTACAATGAAATGCCATAAAAGCTGATTGAATTAAAAAATCACTCTTACCTGGAGGCAAAAATCCGTTGGCGCTAAATGTTTACTTTCACAGTGAAAAACAACATATTACCTCGTCAAGTTTGGTACGCGACTGATGAGCAGGGGACGATTAGCTGACTTTGTTGGGTGTGGCCCGCAGCGTTTACTACCGGAATCCCATTGCACTGGACACTTCTGTAAATCCGGTACACGAACTGTTCCACTGTGCCCCGTGTTCCATTGTGCCTCCCCTACTGAAGAAGTTTTTTTTTGCAGTGTCTGCATTCAGAATCGAATTTTAAGTAGTGAACAGATATGAGTGCATTAACATAATATTTTCATGAACGTCAGAAAGTTCAAAAAACATGCAATATTGCGAAAATACGGAATGAGATGTAAATTGGATTGAGATGCGAATTTTATTGTCAATGAAAGATCTACTAAAGAGATGTGCAAACTATATAGCTTGAATTAGATCTAAAATTAAATTTACCAACTCTACGTAAAGAATTCAGTATGTATAAGTGGATGACTGGTTTTCATACAATTCAGGACAAATATGGAGTAGCTTGAAATACTACAGCAACTATGAGTTATGAAGTATAAGGAAGATAAGTGGCAGAAAAAGTACAAATAAGGTTAAAACTCACGTATTACCCCATCGCGGACATATTGCCTGATATTATACAAAAAATTACACTAACATGGCAAAGACGTTTCAAAATCGTTATACTTTCATAACATCCTGCTCAAGTGATACTAAATGCTTCGTCGGAATCATAAAACTTGTTTGTGTCTTATATTAAGATTTTAAATTATTTTTCCAACGGTGCTTCTCGGTATTTAAGATTAAATTTTCCAATTTAATTTTGGATTTTATAGTTTTTGAATATTGTTTGCGACTCTCGAAATTCATTTGATGTTATTAGTCAGTTAAGTACATGTTCTTTTTTCGAAATTTTATGCTCCAATATACACCCACTATATAATATTTTTCTTCTGAACTAACAAGAATAAATTATTTGAGAATGATATGCTTTTAACTTGTCGAAGGCAATATGTTGTTGGACATCAGAACACAAACTCAAATAAACCAGTGGCTGTGTTGATTTGATACTTGTCGTATGAGTACATTTCTTCTTCAACGAGAGAAAATTAGTATTAAGATACCAAGTGTCGAGGAAATATGGAAAAATCATTAGACAGAAGGTAAAATAACAATTGGAGAAGTAAAAAATACCTCAACATCTGAAGAACCAGAGATAGAGAGCGCAATGACTCCAGAATATCTCCATTCACAAAAATACATAGGTCACAAATGAGTTTTCTTCTCACCCCCCTTTCCTAACATTTTGTGGATTTCCTAACTATATTCTGATCAATGCTGTTAAAATGGTGGGTTTTCAGTTATCTCCATAGCGTTACAATGCTCGATAGGTCTTAACCGAGTTCGCAACATGCCTCCATCTTTTCCGATCTCTCGCAACCTACATCCAATCCTCGAAGCTGAAAGTGTTTAGACCTTCTGCAATACTGTTTTGCCACCAAAGTCAGTCGTTTAAGTGCTATGTTCCAAGTTCTTCCCGTACGAGTCTTGTTCATCTGTCATTACAGAGTCTTCTGACGAGGGCTGTCTACTAGAGTCTTTTGCACTTATTTCTTTTACCAGATTGGTATCCCCGAATAAGTAATTCAACTCTGTGTTGCTCTTATAGTGTCCTGTTCTCTCCTCAAGCATTGGCGCAGAAATTTTCCTTAGGACGTTTCATTCCCACACTCGCACTCGTTTTTCGTTTGCTATTAGTATAGTCCATTTCTCGCAACCGTACATAACTGTTTACTACATATTTACTTCGATAAATTTCTCTACAATAACCTTTTTTGAAGTTTAAAAATCTTGATAGACACTGGGAAATCTCAATATTGTTGTATTCTAGCCTAAGGGGCTACCATCTAAAAAACAACCTCGTTTGTCCTCCTTTGGCAAGAAGTGATGTATCACTCTTGGAGATTATTTCATCCTTTCGCCTGTTTGTCGTCTTTCTTTAGCACTTTCTCATTTTTCTCTCCTTTTTTTTCATTGTCGTTATTTTAGTTATGTGGTCTTTCAGGTCTTTTTGTCTCTGATCATGAGAATGATATTGCTTTCACCAGTGATCCCGGTTGTTATACGTACAGGTAGCTCCGTACATTCTCTATCCTATCTTATAGAGTGTAGCAGAGTGTGTCTTGGGTCATCTAGATAACTACAGTGGTCGCGAATATCGTCTGTCTCCGTTTCGTATAGGTACGGAAAAATACATGACCTGTCAGTATTTGAGTTAGTTGGTAATTTAATCGTCGGTGTTTACAGTTTATCAATTTTGACGGGTCTGGTATTAAGGACTTTGTCCATTGTCCTGATGTGATGGGGTTGTCCAATTCCTTCTTTGTTCATGTTGATGAGGACGTTTTCTTTCCATTGTCAGTAAACGGAATGGAATGGTATAAGTAATTACTCTAATTTCCTCCATCGAGATAGTACGATAGGTGCTGGCTATTCGCAGTTCTGCCTTTCTTTGTGACAGATTGTATATCAGAGCAATTTTTTGTAAAATTGATAGGTAACATATTAACTTAACTAATAGGTAAATCATAACTTATCCAATGATTAGGAATCATGCCTTATGTTTTCTTTCCATCATATTTTTGTAGGATTCTCTGTTAAGTGCCTCGAACCATACTGGGTATAGGAGGATGGAATTGACCACTGCGTATAAAACTGCCTTTTCTAGCTGACTGGTCACTTGAAAATCGGCTTAATCCTCGAAAGTGTGCTGATTTTTCTTGTAGCCTTTTTAGGCTTAATGCTCTGATATCTAATTTTGAATTGGATCTTTTCCTCCGTCTTCTCCATCCATGTTCTCTTATAATTTCTGCTTCGGTTTTTTCGGAAGCCAGTTCAAGTTTGCTTAATGTCATCCAATCGTCGCTTTTGTTGATAGCTAGGTCTACTGCTTCCTCCACGTTATTTTTATCTTTTGCAGAGACTAGCATCTCCACTCCGCGTCTATTTTTCATTCTCAAGACGCCGTCGTAATGGATGTTCCAAAGGGTGGATCCTAAGAAAGAACCCTGCGGGACACCTCACGTGATTTCCTGAGTTTGGTTTGAGCCAGTTATTATGTGTTTTTTGTTGAGGTAGTTTTTAATAATAGTAATCAAGTACTTTCCAATTAGAGGATAATTATTGACCAAGTTGCCATTCTGAATGCATTGCAGACATTACATAATATTAAAGCAAGCCATCTCTTGTATCTTTCCCTCGCAGCTTTCTTGACGACTTCCGCGGTTTCTATTGCGCTTTTACCGAAATATATATTATATTGTTTAGGTTATATGCCGTCTCTGGCATTTAATTCGTATTCACTAAGCTATGATATAGCTGGCTTACCACATCAAGAAGACAGATTGCTCCATAGGAGCTTACGTCGACGTTATGTTTGCCGGCTTTAGTTTTTAGTACAAGTTTTGCTCTCTTCCAAGTTTCGGGGAAGTCTTAAGTTTGTAAAATAACCTGAAGTCTCCAAAATAGCTGTGGCTCCTATGAATTTTCTGAGGAGTTTCACCCGAGAACATGATGTTGGGAACAGAATTCCGGTTTTGGGGATTTCAAGCTGATGAATGGGCATTCAAAAAAATTATTGGCCCCTATCACTGCATTTTATACTGTACCAATTCGTCCTCACTGGACTTTGAAGTTTGTTGTACCTATTCTCTGAGAAATTAGTGATCAAGCAAGGACAAAGAAGAATATGTTATGTAGCAGTTGTAGTACATATGACTTCTGAAGTTTTACAATTGTGTGTACGTTGAACGTGCTTATTATATTGTTGTCCTACAGAGCAAGTCATTCTATATTTTTATTAGTTCTATAATTTGCTTATCGATTGGGACTCGATTTTCTCACTCTTGGTTACTCTGATCGTATATTAGTGGAAATAATATGCTCCTCCTGACCATTAATAATTCATCTAAATAGAAACGAACAATGAATCATGATAGTATATAATTTGCTTTGAAAGCATTGTCTCTATTAGATAAGTACAATTGATGTGGAATGAAGCAGTTTCATAAATTTGGTGAGAAATGTGGAATTGTAAGTTCGTTTATCAATTATTTGAACTAAACAGAATAAAAGAAGCTCTACTTGAAAATGTAGGGTCCAAGAGAAACACTGAAGTTGTTCAAAATTATAGGAACAATAAATAAACACAATAGAAATGAACCGTTTTAAGAAAAAGAGGAAAATATGAAGAAATTAAAGATAATGTTATAACAAATTTCACAAAATAATATTTTCATCAGAGGAATATTATTCAAATTTTAGGTAGAAAAAGTGTATTACTATTATTCTTTATAGTACAGTTACTATTTTTTCACCTAATTACTTCTGTGAGAAATAGATAATAATTATTAAAGTGTAGTATGTTACGTTTACAGAATTATATGAGTTACTTGTACTAATATTCTCAAAGGTTTCTCATAATTTGTAAAATTAATCACGTACAAAACTGACTAAAACTTACTTTTGTTGTGATTTCTACATCTAAAGAAGTATTATTACTTGCTAAATTTCATTGACTTTTCTCGTAACACTGTATGTTGGATGTTTCACAATATACATGCTTATGCTAACACAGAACACGCTAATTTGCTATTCAAATACCATTTCAACTTATTACCATGAAGGGACAGACAGTTTTTTTTGGAGGCTGAACAAATTTAAATTGTAACAGGCCCTTTCGGTATTGTTTACAACTGTTATTGTGCTCCTAAGACTATTTTATCCCACCCAACAAACGCTTAGACAGAAAATAACCAATATAAATATACAAATACCAATTTTGTTGATATAAGGATAAGAATTAGAGTTACATAAATCAAGTTTATTCTACAAAACAAACAGAAAATGTGATAAAATACTTTAATTCTTACAATCAATACGCTGGAAGATGAGGTATTGAAATTGGAAAAAATCAGGCCAAGATAATTTCATTCCAATGTCATGAATCAGCATTTTCATTCATAAATTATACAGGGTGTCCCGGGACTAATGGGAAAAAAGTCAGGAGCGTATAATCTGAGCCAAAATAATGTTAGTACTTCATATAAACTTTTTCTATGCAGGCTCTTGTTTTCGAGTTATAGACCTCCAAAGTTTCCATTTTGAATTTGGTTTTTTTTTTTGAACCAGTTATTTGATCTTTATAAAATTTACGGTAAAGCTATAATATACGTGTAAGTTTATTTTGGTGAGGTAAACAGATTTACCGTAGACCCTTGAAGCCAGGGACGGACTACTCGCAATGGTTAGTGATCCAAAAATTTTGCAGGGATGGCAGTCCCTGTATGAAATTATCGAAATGCACTTCCCCACACATTAAGCTAACGAAAAGGTACTCTTGTTAGAATTCGATAAAATAAGCCGTTTGGCTAATAGTTACAGTTTTATTAATGCACTACGTACCAATTTACCTAACTAACTTACTAATACGATGTCCAACATTTTCATACAGTACTACAAAAAAGTGATTTGATGGAAGCAGATGATAAAAACAATAAGAACTTATTTAATGAGAATGAAATAGGTACGCAAACAACGTAATTAGTTGCTTTTAATCAAAATTACGAACACAACATTATCAAACTATTAAGAAAACCTCAATAAACACAAGTTATAAAACATTAGACTAAAACTAATTCCTAAACAACAACAAAAACTAACGTTATTCTAATAAATGTTCAATATGAGCTCCTCCCACTTCCACGCATATTCTAAGTCTACGAAGATTGTTTCTTTGCACTTGAAAGAGCAATCCCATATTATTTCTAATAACATTGCAGTGTACCACAATTATGTCTATTAAATCTTGCCTTGTTTGCACAGCTGTTGCGTATACCTTACTTTTGAGATAGCCCTAGAGAAAGAAATCCATAGCTTCAACGTCTCCTAATCGCGGTGGCCATTGAATAGGGCCTCCACGACCAATCCATCTATTAGGAAACCTTGAGTGTAAATGCTGTTGTAGATCTAAACTGAAATTCGTCAGACATGAACCATAAATTCCTACGAGTTTGTAGTAGCACCTCATCAAACAGGTTCCATAACTCATTTTGCTAATACTCCAAATATCTCTGACCGGTTAAAGTACCGTCAATAAAATATGGCTCTATCAAATGATTGCCAACTATTCATGTCCAAACATTAACCATGAATCTATGCTGACTCCTAGTTTGGATAATGCCATATGGATTCACATCATCCCATAAATGCATATTATGAGAATTTATGACTCCATCTCTGGTGAAACCGGATTCGTTCGTAAAGAGAACGTTACTAATAAATGTATTGTCTGCTTGTTGTTATCGCAGAAACCACTGGCTATACTCAAGTCGTGCAGGATAATCAGCCACTGTCATACTGTGTACTTTTTCATGTGAAAAGGATATAACAGCTGTTCTTTTAGGATGCGATGAACAACTGATTTCGAGACGTTATGTTCTCTTGGTAATTTTCGTAAACTCGTTGATGGTCCATTATCAACTGCATTTAACAAGTCTTGATCAACTGCCACAGTAGCACGCTTCGTACTGGACCTTCTCCACCTTTTCTTGGCAAAAAACTTACTTAAATTTTATTTTGTAAACATGGAAAATTACATTTACTTATTAATACCTGTTTCTCGTATCCTGAGATCAATACGCTCAAACATTCGTCTGTCTGACAATGCTCTGTTTGCAAAATGTTCTGCATAAAGCCTTCTAGCCTCTAAACAGTTTCGAGAAGCCAGTTCATACATTAGTGCATATCTGCATACTCAATAAAAGTGAATTCTGCCATTGTAACTGTTAAATTGAGGACTTTTACCCTTATTTTATCGAATTCCAACAAGAGTACCTTTTCGTTAGCTTAATGTGTGGGGAAGTGAATTTCGATAATTTCATACAGGGTGTGCCATCCCTGCAAATTTTTTGGATCACTAACCATTGCGAGTAGCCCGTCCCTGGCTTCAAGGCACTACTGTAAATCTGTTTACCTTACCAAAATAAACATACACGTACATTATAGCTTTACCGTAAATTTTATAAAGATCAAATAACTAGTACACAAAATAAAAATAAAAACAAAATTTAAAATTAAAACTTTGGAGGCCTATAACTCGAAAACGAGGGCCTGCATAGAAAAAGTTTATATGGAGTACTAACATTATTTTGGCTCATAATATACGCACCTGACTTTTTTCCCATTAGTCCCGGGACACCCTGTATATCAATTATTTTTCACTCGAAAAAAATTAAATTTGTTCAAGTGAGTAGAACACTAATTCTATATTCCCGTAAATGTAGGTACACAATTACAGAATATCAATTTCTGGAAAATTGTCAGGAATCCAAAATTATCAACGTTAAAAGGTACAAAAAGCATATTTTCTCTAATTCGATGTTTTTTTATTCGCCATGTGATAACAAAAATGGGGTCAAAGATTTGTTTTTGTACGTCGTCGAAGAACTGTAACTCTTGATCTTGGAATTGTATAAACTTATTTGTATTTGGTTGACTTGTTACTTTTCTTGGAAATAAATATAGTTTGTTGCTTTTTTAAGAAAAAATATCAATTCGGATTCGGTATTCTTATCGTAAATCTTCCATTTTCCTGTAATCTTCTTTGTCGATACACATGTATTACGATTTTTCTCAATATTTTTTCACAAAGTGTTGATTCAATGGTGATTATTTTCATTTGTATTTTTCCATACTGGATGTCGCTTCAAATAAATAGGGAATGATGCAATCCCTTCTTATGAATAGTTTGTTCAAGCAAAATGAAATAGAGCTTCGAAATTGAGAGAGAGAATATTTTCTGCTCTATTTCACGATCCTTTGCAGTTCAAATTACTAGTTTCAATCAAAATATCTAGTATAAGTATTATCTATTTTCAGATCTTCCGTTTTAGTAGAGTTAAAAATATAACCAAAAAGTGTGTCGTAGACAAATTCAAAATTCAAACTAGTTAAAAATTGTTTAAGCGACATTTGCCACAATATTTGTTCCAAAGAATACAATCCTAAATGAATACATATTCACCTCTGAATATTTATTAAAACTTCATCACCAGTTTATATTGTGTAGAGAATACATTATAAAGTGAGATATTACACTCTTGAAAAACTTTGATCACAGAAAAAAGGTTTTTTCGAACATAGTTTTCTTGATACACTTATTACTATACAGATTACAGTCGAATGCATGATAGTATATATAAGTGTAAATGTATCACTTAGGAAAAAATTTAGATTAGATTTTTAGAAATATTTAGACGCTTAATGTAGAAAAACGGGGCAATAATTTACAACTAGGTGATGCACTAATATCTTTTATGTAGAGCTTAAGCTGACACTCCTCCGATTTAACTATTTCAACATATAACATAAACAACAAATTACCAGAATATCATTTTTATATAGTATTTCAGCTGCAATATATCACAAGTTGAAGTAATTCTATTGAAAATATTCATATATTCTCTTGAAATTCACCTCTAATTGTAACATTTTTGTGAGCCTGCCTACCTCACTTCATCTTCATCAACTACCGCAAAATTACACTCTGTGACTGTTTGTCAACTTTAATTTCTATTCATTCTCTTTCCATGAACATGCCTTATCAGGTTTCGTATCTAAATATGTCAGGGCATTTTATTCAGCCTTCATTTCACACTTTATACCAATTATCAGTAAATGAACTACTTCGATTCAACTGGAAATTCAAACTTTGTGGAAGTCCGTAGTTTTAAATTTCTTTACAATTATAGCGATAACATCTACAAATGTAAAATCTTTTATTGTTCATTTCTCAGAAAATTGTATTCTTGATAAAAATGTCTGATTGTTCACAAACACAGAATTTGAATATCTCGTTTCTTTTACGAGGGAGATTCGAAAATGTGAATGGGGCTCAAGAGTAAAGTACTCTTATTTTGCAAAATACACAAAAACGTCAATTGAAAAAGTGGTTTAGAATCATAAAAATAAGTCGAATATGAAATTGAAACCAGCTTCTCAGAAAAAAAATACGTTTTTCCTTTTTTAATTGACTACTCCGTATTTTAAGGGAAACAAAGTATTTCGCAGATAAGTTATTTGATAATGAAACAAAAATACGCTAAAAAGCATAAATTTTATTTACCCCATATGTGCAAATTAGTTTATTCATATTAAACCCTAAACATACTTTGATTTTTGTATCCATTGAGAAAATCTACCTACATTTTCCTCAAAGAGTATACTTGGGTTTATATTTATTTTCAACAGATCCATTTATTGCATGACAAATATTTTTATATAGGTCTTGTGTCTTGTATTAAACAGATTTGCACTAGATATGTACTTCCAAACAGAAATACTATTTTTAAAAATATATTTAATTATTACAAAGAGATATGTTATTTTCGGAGTGGTTATACGAAAGCTGATTTACAAATATGAAGCAACTAAAGAACTATGATAACAAGTATACATCAATTCTAACTAATGATATCAGGTGCAGCGAATTATGACTTCGTAACTCCTCTGTCCTTAAGAGGCGAAAATAACGGAGTGATTGTCGCGAACTGTCTCCTAGGGAACTTCTTCGATGATTTTGACTTTTTCTTTCTTGATTGTTGATTTTTCGCATCTTCGTCTAATTACGTAGAAGGTTACGAGGATACATCCAATGATTAAGATTGTTGGAAATATTGATAGGATTCGAATTTCGTGTGTATTATGCTGTTCTTCTATCGGTGTTAGTTGTTTTGCGATTCTATGGATTTCGTATAACACATCGAATTTTATTTCTGATATATACGGCGTTTGATAGTTTCTTCTGATCTTAATTTGTTCTAATTCGATCTTTGGTATAATTATTAGCTTGCCTTCGCTAATTCCTTTGACTCTCGAGAATTTTAATTCTTTCGAGGAGATTTCGCATCCTTCTGGTATGTTAATAAGAGTTTGCTACTTCGAATATTCTGTTATTTCGGCAGTTTGTTTTTATTTCCACCTGTTTCCCAGGGATTATTAGAACTACATTAGCTGTTATCTGCTCGATTAAAGGATTTTGGATATGGAACTCGGTGGCGTAGCAGCTGTGTGGTAGTTTTCCGCTTCTTATCAGTTCATCGGTACAGTTATAAGTGGGGATTGTTTCTTGAGTACAGGGTTTTTCATTATATATGGACCCTTCTATATCTCACTTATTATTTGATGCAGATAACAATGTTTTAAATAAGAGTTAAAGGGTTATTAATGTAGTTTTAGAAATTCAACAAAAACATTATACAGGATGTCCCAGAAAATAGAGTCAGAGTCAAAGTGTTCTTTCTTAAATGGGACACCCTATATATATATATATATATATATATATAATATATATATATATATATATATATATATATATATATATATATATATTTTTAAACTGTTCACTTCAATCCGAATTCAGCAATATATAATTGGTATAGTCTAACCTTAACAGTACAGAAAATATATTCATTCAAAAATCGTTATCTGTGGGATGAAAACCAACTATAAACAACGGGCAATGAAAGCATTGTCATAATTGACAAGTAGTTATTTACACCATTATAAAACATTGTATTTGATACTTTGAAAAATGCGGTATACAGATGATGAAAAGATAGAAATATTTTCTCTATTTGTAAAAAATAATAATAACAAATTAGATGCAAGAAGAGAATTTATGGAATTATATCCAAATCGGCATGCGCCTAGCAAAAATACGTTCAACAGAATATACCAGCATGTAATGACAACTAAGAACTTTTCTAGGAAAAAACGAACGTGTCTTTAATGAGGAGGATGATTTAGATACACTTATGCATTTTGAAGGAAAAAATATATATATATTTCTTTGGATTTTATGGTTGTTGAATAACAAGGAATAATTTTTGCGCTACTACTTTTTTGCAGAAAACTCTAAAGACTCGTTAGTAACCAGCTATATTACAAAAACATCCTATGAACATTTTTAGGACTCTGAAAAGACACAATTATAAACCATATAAGATACTTCCCGTGCAGGCTTTTACTGAATTGCACAAACGGAAACGGTTAATATTTTGTCAGGAAATGCTTCGTCGCTTGAATGAAACTCCAGATATGCTTCAGAAAATCTGTTGGACAGATGAATCCAGTTTTTCTACAGCTGGCGTGTTTAATAGAAAAAATAGACGTTCATGGGAAAATAAAAATCATAGACAGCGGAAAGTGCAACAAATAAAGAATTCTGGACGGAAATCATTTAAAGTTTGGTGTGGTATTTTCCAGAATAAAGTGGTTGGGACAATATTTTTCAATTAAAAGTTAACTGGAAGAACTTACCTAAACTGCATAATACCCAAAATAAGAGAAACAATAGAAAATGAATTTACAGCTGACCAATTAAATACTATGATCTGGCACCAAGATGGGGCATCACCCCATAATGTATTAGAGGTGAGAGAACATCTCAACAATCAGTTTCTAGAGTGGACGGAAATAATGGGACAATTCTATGGTCTCCTAATAGCCCCGACCTAACTACCTCAGATTATTTTCAGTGGGGGGTGCTGAAAGATATAGTTAACTTTGGCGAAAATAACAATCTTGAGATAATTCAGGAAAAGATTCAAAGCGAAATTAATAACTTAAATAATCATGCTGATATTATTTCTAAATGTATAGAGAATTTACGCCGAAGATACCAACTATGCATTGACAATATGGGGGGTCATTTTGAACAATATTTATAGTTTCATTTGGGCTTACTTAGTTTGAGATTACTTTATTTTGTAAATAAATTGACTGAATTTCAATCGATAGATTACTACATCTTACTGTGTCGTATATATTATCTGAACTGTTAAGGTTAGACTATAACAATTATATATTGTTGAATTCGGATTGAAGTGAACAGTTTCAAAATATGAAAATATATAGGGTGTCTCATTTAAGAAAGAACACTTTGGCTCGGACCCTCTTTTTTGGGACATTCTGTATAATATTTTCGTTGGATTTTAAAAACTACTTTAATAACCATTCAACTCTTATTTGAGACATTTTCAATTGTAACAAATAATAAGTGAGATATGGAAGGGTCCATATATAATGAAAAACCTTGTACAATAGTAAATTTCCTCCAGTTTTTCGCATTCTTGGTTTGTAAGCTGGACATCTTCTTCGTTACGTGCTAAGTAAGAGTCTGAAAGGACAACTATTTTATTAGCTTGGATAATAGGGTGAATACGGTAAAAGTCTAAGGATTTAGTTTTCACAATAGGAATATGGACAGCAAAGATTATTTTTGATTTGGTATAGGTTGCTTGCGTTCCAAGAAAGGAGTAGTATGTCAAGACATTCTTGAATCTGGGAATTTGATTTTTATCATAAATGCTATGCAGATGTTCTATCATGTCAAGAATTTCCTTACTTGATATCATGGACGAGTGAAGAATATTCAATTTTGAAAATAAGGAGGCGTTCCCAAGATTTTCTACGAATAATACTAAACTTTGAAAATTGAGATTGATTTGACTAATTGCTCATTGAAAGGTAATTTTTTGCTTAGAGAATCTATTTGATTAAATATTGCGGCTTCAAATTTTATTAGATTATTTTTCAGAAGTTTTTGATTTTGTAATAGAACTGTTACTGATTGATTATAATGATCGATTAGTTTCTTAAATAATGTGGTATGTAAATAAACTCTTGTAACCCTCTGTAAGGGGGTGGTTACGGATTGCCGGGTAGGGTTGTACAGTCAGAGACAGGATTCCAAAATGAAATAAGTTTATTCTTATAAAAAAATTTACAGGCGCTATTTACATATATACAACAAGATCAATACCTGGCCTAAAATTAAATATTTATTATATCGGTCCGCATCTAATTATTTCTCGTCGACCGGGGAGATATACCTATGGAATAGTAGTTTGAACGATGCGAACGCTGAGACTTCGATACACGGGTATAAGAGGTGATGCGGGTTCTGGATGCTCGTCAGAGTCAATACCTCGGTCGAGACGAAGTACCTCTAAGTCAGTACCTTAGAGGAGGGAAGTACAGTAATATGTGAGAGTCAATACCTCTCACACGGGTGGTCGTCGTTTGGTAGGTCAATACCCTACCAAATGGAAGGAAGGATGCTCGGCAAGTCAATACCTTGCCGACGGAAGGGTAGAGTCTAACGAGTCAATACCTCGCCCGACTGGAGGAGGAGTCCTTTCGAGTCAATGCCTCGACCGGACTGTCTCATTGAAATTGTTGGTCGGTTTATATATCCATCAGCTGTCGATAAAAACTGGATTGGTTCGAACCATAGGCGTATCATCAGCGGTGTTCACCGGAACATCGTTACACTCTAGTAATGATATTTTTCTGATTCGTTTGTAGTAGCCTAATAGCATTATTGTATCGAATGCCATCGTCTGAATCTAAGTTTCCCAACAACCATTTATTAACTTTTCCCATACCATTTATTAGACCTCTTTTTGAACGCATATGGGGATATAAATTGTTGAACTAACGTTCTAACGAATTAATAAGAAACTCTGTACGTACTAAAATATTTTCGCTAAGACCCTGATATGAAATGGGATTTAAACTATTAATATATAGAATTAATTTTCTTACTGTGAAAAAGTGTGTTTTAAGGATATTTATTTGATTAACCACTTCTCTTACATCTAAGTAGTGAATAAAAGTATGTTTTTGTAAATTAACCTAGTTTTACCTAAATCTATCGGAATAATAAGATTTTCTAAGGGCTTTACAGTTATTTCTTCCGTGAAACAATGAATACTGACTATGGCTAGGGCCAGGTAAATCGGGATGGCTACCGTTTTCATCTTTCCGATGCTGGCCCTGTAAAATATTTGAATTAGATTTCGGTTTTCTAACGATGCTTTCATGATAAGTTCCTTTCTTAGTTTTCAAAACTACGTTATCGTCTCCAAATATTTCGGTATTTGTGAATTTGGGCATTTTTTTATCTGGATGTTTCGTTCGAGCATAAGCTATATGTTGATTGGAAAAATCTGGGGTTCATCGCGTTTCTCGTTAGCTTTGTTTATATTCCGTTCTTTCACTTTTTCATTCCGTTCTTTTATCATTTCATATAGTTGTTTACTGATATTTCTGTGGTTTTGAACATAGTAGGAAAGAACAAGATGATCGTCCAGATCAAAGGGGTCTGGACTTCCAATATGCCCTTTAATGATTTCAAATGGGGTTAATTTGGTAACAGAATGTATGCAGTTGTTGTAACTTAAAACCGAATGATTCATTAGTTGGATAGAGGTTGGATCCGGGTTTTGCTCTCGCAGGCATTTAAAATGCTCAATGAGGCTCGAATGGAATCTTTCTACAGGTGAATTTGAGTTGCTATTTTTTGCTGGTGTGAAATGTATTTCGATTCTGTGTAATTAACAAAAGTCTTCTAGATATTTGTTTTTAAATTCGCTCCTACAGTCGGCTGCAATTTTATAAGATAACCCGCGATGAGTTACAAAATTAATAAAGGCGTCTACTATTGATATGCCGGTCATGGTTTCGATTGGCTAAGCTTGGCCGTATCGAAAGAAAGAATCAACTATTGTGTGGAAAGGAGTATTTGAGATTCGAAAAACATCTATGTGAATATGTTCAAATGGTTTAGAATCTGTTGGGGTGAGAATAAATTTGATGACGGTTGGATTTCGGTCGTACTTATTTTTTAAACAAGTTTCGCAACTATTAACAAATTTCTCTATGTCCTCAGACATTTTGGGTTAATAATAATTTTTTGTAAGAGACATTTTTAACTCATTGATTCCTCTATGACCCTATTTGTAAACGTGGTAATACTCTAATTTTTCGCATTGTTCTTCTGACGTTACTAAATCTTTAAGAAATTTTGTGCAGTCAATTAATTTAAACGCTGAATTTTTAAAGAATTTTTGCAAGGTTGTTACAAACATTTCGGGTAAATCAGTTTGTCTAGAATATAAAGCATACGTAATTCGAGGATTTAAAAAACCTTTCGTGAAAGTGAATATATTATATTCTAGCTTTCTAGAGGGAAGAGTGACACTGAATCTAGTGTTACCCAATATTTTCACTTGTTTGCAAATGTCAGAGTTTATTTCTCCTGTTGTTAATATTATTTGATTTTTATGCTGATTTTCAGATTTTTCGGAAATTGGTATGAATAAAATCGGTTTCTCTACGGAAGTATGAACCGTGTCTAGATCAGTGTTTTGATCAATTCCGATATCAGGGGGACGGATTTGAATATTGAAGATCTTTTATTTTACTGTTATCTATGTCTATGTCTAGAGTAGGTTCTAATTGATTAAGGAAGGATTATCAATTATTTGAATTTCTCTTTGTATTATTTCGTCTATATCGTCGATATTAACATACAAGGAACTAGTTTCTAATGCATTTACATCTAGTTTAGGGGGTGAACGTCCGCTACCTTGTTAAGCTTTTCTTTTTGGTAATTTATTGTATACTCGAACTCTTCTAGTTTTAATCGCCAACGCATCAGGCGAGAGTTTGAAAGGAAAACAACCATTCTAACGGCTTGTAATCGGTTAGAATTTTAAATTGTCATTCGAAAAGGTAGGGGCGAAAGTTTTTGCATTCCCACACAATTGCTAGGAGCTCCTTCTCTATAGTAGAGTAGTTGTTCTCCACAGAATTTGAAGTTCTGGACGCATAGCAAATAGGGTGATTGTCTTGACTTAAGACAGCTCCAATGGCGTACATTGATGCGTCTGGCATTATTTCGAAGGGTTTCTCGAAATTTGAATATGCTAAGATAGGCTCGGAAATCAATAGCTTTTTACAGTGATTGAAACAGTTTATAAATTCTTGTGAGTGTTCTATTTTGTTATTCTTTTTGAGACAATTTGTGAATGTCCTTGTAACTCTAGCAAAATTGCGAATGAATTTCCTATAGTATCCTAAGAGACCTAAAAAAGATTTAAGATCTTTTTGTGTTTTAGGTATAGCAAAGTGTTGCATGGTTTCGATCTTTTTGGGATTGGGTTTAATTCTACTTCTCTACGCATGAATTCGCATTTATCTAGTTGTAACTTTACTCCTGCTTGTCTAAATTTTTCAAAAACTAATCTGAGATTTTGTATGTGCTCTTGCAACCCTGTACTGAAAATAATTATATCATCCATATACACAAGGCACACTCTGTTCTGCAGATCTTTAAGAACTTCGTCCATTACCTTCTGAAAGGTACTGGGCAAGTTCTTTAGACCCATGGGCATACGCAAGAACTCGTAGTGACCATGGTCTACGTTGAATGCCGTTTTTTCTATCGAATCTTTGCTCAACTCTATTTGATAGAATCCGCTAGCAAGGTCGATGGTACTGAAATATTGGGCACGCCCCAATTTGTCCGAAATTTCGTTTATATTTGGGTGGAGTACCAATCGCTAATAGTCTTTTCATTCAGCCTGCGTTAATCTACCACAAGCCGCCATTTTTGTTGCCCCGACGCGTCTAGCTTCTTTTTAACAAGGCATATGGGCAAGTGCCATGGGCTCCACGAAAGTCTTATTATGCCCTTCTCTAGCATATCGTTTATTAGCCGTTGCACCTCTTCTTTAAGAGCATACGGGTACCTATACGACTTTACGTGCACTGGAGGTTCGTCGGTGATTTTGATACAATGTTTAACTTTCGAAGTGAACGTAAGAGGATCGCTGGGTTTTAAAAATAATTCTTTATATTGTTTACATATCTCAATTATTTCCGACTTTTCTTCCGGATTCATGTGTTGTGCCCTAATCAAGTTTTGGATTTGAATTTTATCTATTTCAAATTTATCCGGACTATTAAAAGTTTCAAATTTATAACATTCGTAAAAATTACGATTATAAGGGGTTGCACTTAAGGGTTCTAATAATGTTATAGCTAAACTTTTATTTGTCTCATTAATAGATTCTACTGGTGCTAAGCCATTATTGGCTATGGTTAGCATCTCGAGTACATATATATCGCCTAAAACTATGTTATCAATTAATATTTCTCCGTTCGATACTGTAACAGGGACTTGCTTTACGATTCTTTCACTAGGGCCAATTGATATTTGGAATTTAATATCGGAAGGTTTTCTAAACTTAATTGGAATTACAGCCCTATCACTAACAAGACACTCGTTATTCAAATCTATATTAAATTTCATGGAAATTAGATCTTTGATACCAGTAATTCCATAAAAAAATTCGTGAAAATCGTATAATATGAACCTTAACATATGATCTCTGTTAAATTCTCGGAAAGCTGGTATGTCGGCTTGAAACTGCACGTTTTTGGTTCCCAGAGAGGTTGAGAGTGATACATTTGAATTAAATATGCAATTGGAATAAAAAATTTCGGCAATGATAGGCTTCAAGATTGATTTAGTACTTGCAGTGTCTATTAGCAGATTGAATGCGGGTTTAGAAATACTGATATAGGGTAAGAGGTATTAGAGGTAATGTTCAGTTCGATTAAGTTATGGGGTTTACGGAGACATTATCTTGAAAATTTTCACTGAAATAATCAGAATTTACAGCGAAAATGGGAGTTTGCGTCGACGTCGCCATGCGTCGGTTCGCATTCCGTCCCAATGTAGTCATTAGAAAATAATTCTTTAGCTATGAAATTCGACCTTTGGCCGTTATTTTGAAAATAAGTGTTTCTAACATTATTCGATCTTTTACTATATGATGGGATTAGTCTTGAATTTGTAGAAATATCCATTGGCTCATTTTTTGGAAGACGATGCATAGGAGTTTGATTAGGTTTGAAAACATTACGAGGATGTCCAAATACTTCTGAATTAGTTGGGTATTTTCTGGGTGGTAATTGTTGAGGTTGAACGTTAATGGGTTGGCGAGGCTACGAAGGGCCTAGAGGTAAATACGCATTAGAATTAGAGTTTGAGGAATAAGAAGAAGCTGACTGATAATAATATTGGTGACCGTGGTGTTGATGAGTTCGGGGGCCGTAATTCTGATTTCTGAAATTATTTTTGCTTTGGTAGGACCTTTGATCGTTTGAATGAGAATAAAGCTTTTCGAAATTATGAATAAAAAAGAAAATATTCTAATATTTTTCAATGGTTTCAATCTCATATTTGACTCGACTTTTTCAATTGACATTTTTGTGTATTTTGCAAAATAATAGTACTCTTGAGCAGGATTCGTATTTTCGAATCTCCCTCATATGAAAAATGGAATACTCAAATTTTTGTAAGTCCATTTCATGTTTGCGATGAAGCAGACATTTCTATCGAGAATAAAATTTTCTGAGAAAAGAATAATACAATGTTTTTCCATTTGACTATAACTTCATATAAAAACTCATCTTAATTAATGAATGAGCTCTATTGAATTGTTCATGTTTATATTTGTCCTATCAACCAAGAGAAATTAAATCGTAATTGATATTGTCAATGAATGATATATAATTGCGTGATATATGTCCAAATTAATTAAGTACTTTTGCTTCATCCAAAAAAATCAACAACTTAGAGCACATCTTGCCATACAAAAGAGACAAAAAATACAAAACAAAGGCTCTCTCCAATGGTACAAAATTCTGGGAGATTTATAATTAAATAATTGTTAGAAAAAGTTTATTTCATAGTTTCAAGAATTTTGCAGCTGTGCTCAGTAAGCTAGAATCAAATATGTGTTCTATCAAGAATATAATGTTTCAATGAGAGTAACACTATATGAAAATCTACAAACAATATATCGGAACTTTATTATCAGTTGTAAATGAAAAATGAGATTGAGAAAACGATAAAATACCTCATCTCGGAAAAAATTCAAAAATATTTGCTTTTAAGAATAACCTTCACTAGTGAGCAATTTTGGAAGAGAGACTGACGATAAAAACATTTTTAAATGTATCCAAAGATTGTAAAAGTGTAACGAAATAAATCCATTCATTAGATTCAAATTATTATCTCAACTTATGGAAACGCAAATGGAGTTTGTTGACAGAGAAATTCAAGAGCCGTGCAAAATCTTACCGTAGCAATTCAGAATCTCTTCCGCTAATGCACACCCAAATATTGATGGAAACGTGCCCACTATTAGTAGTGACCAACATATAATTCCCTTCTAATCTCAAGTTTCTAGGACGATAAACTTGTAGCCTTCGGCTATTCACAGAGCGTCAACATTAAACTATATCCCGAACTTGTGAGAAATATCAATAATCGTGTTTTTGTTTATGATTTACCTCAATAGTACCTACTTTATGTATCTAGAAATGAAAACAATAGAATTCTATATGATAATATAAATTGTTAACTGAGGCCATTTATTTGTGCTTTTGCTACGAGGTACACATATTATTTTACAATAAACATGATTGAGAATTAAATAATTTTTATAAATGGATAAGAATTTTTGATTACCATCTCCTTGCCCATATTGGCAATCACTGTTTGTTTATTGTTGTGACAAAAGTCAGAGATTTACTATTTATTTGGGTTCAATACTTACTTATCGATGAAAAATATTTAAAATAGACAGTGATGATGCTGTCCAGGTGTGCGGGATACCACCGAAGGTAGTCAATGCTGCTGAAAATTTCATGTAAAAGTTATAGACGAATAAATCCAAAGCAACATATGAATACGCTTACAAACGTTTTATGGATTATTGCCCGATCTGAAAATCACTCTATGCTGAGAGCTATATTCAATAAAATAGAAAATGTTAATTTTACATGATAATCTAAATTAGTGCTTTCTTGAAACGTCAAAGTCAGAACTATAAACCCCAGAAGTAAAAAGGTTTGTCAAATGAACAAATTCAAACGTTTATTACCCAATCCCCGTATTATATACAGTATGACCCACTTAAGATCGCAATACCTAGTTATAGCTTTTAGTTGACATTTGATGAACTTCAAATTTTGGTGGTTTAAAAAGGTCGGCAAATGGACTATTTTTACTTATTCACTAACATTTTATATGTCAGTAGCTTACATTTTTAGAAGGCTTCAAAATGTCAATTTGAATAAAAAATAATTTCATCAAATAGTTCATTTGTTGAAAACTAGAAAGCTATAAAAACATTTGTGCACTTAGGTATCCTTCCAAAACGAAGGATCCAATTATTCGGTCTTTAAATATTCCGCACCACACGTTGACCATCTCAGAATATTGTCGTTAGCAGTTTATCGTCCAATGTAGGTTTTTAGTAGCCCAATACCGTACGTTTTGGGAAGAAACGACACCATTATTGAAAACGTCTTCATCGCTGAAGAGAATATTTTCCAAAAAATTTCTATTATTAAGATACTCTCCTCGAGCCCATAAACAAAATTCCTTACGTTTGTCTTCATCGCCAGTTTCTAGAGTTTGGAGAAAATTGGGGTTGAATGCGTTCATTTTTTGCTATTTGAGACATCTTCCCTGGACAGATTTCAATCTAAACTAGCCTGTCTTATTTCTAAAATGATCTAACGCAATTCACACATTATTTTCTAATATATGTGCTTACTTACAGCTCCGGTTGCATTAAATACATTGTTTATTCTGCGTTTTGAACTACTATTAATAGGGAGACGAACTTGATGTCTATTGTTAAATATTCGGCATACTTTTCTAAAGCTTGTATCCACAAACCGACAATTTTTCAACCATTTTGCTTTAGAGAAATAATAATTATTTTAATAGCAAGTTCAATGAAGGTCAATTAATATGACATTAATATGTTTATCTATAAGAATTCGACTTCCTTCTAACTCGTCATCCAGTCTACTTGTTTGATGTAGGCAGTAACGTCGCCTGAAGTGGTGGTTATTTACCAAGTGTCCCTCGTATATACTTCCTAAGCCATCGAACCATTACTCTTCGGGAAGCACTTACCATTATTCATTGGGGTTAAATAAATACCATCGTTTATCAAAACTCACTGGTACAATATATTCAACACTACGTATACAATTTACTGAGCATGTATAACAAACACTATAAACATTGGTACTATTAATAATTATAGAGAAATAAACTCTCTCTTTATATAGGAAATTCTATAAATGTATTGTTAGACCAACACAGTCGATGATCTTTCCGTCGACCTTGCTGACACATTATTTATTTACAAAACAGTCGTGATTCCTTAATATGCTACTAACCTTACTTTACCTTGTCAGTGACCTTCACGTTCACTGGCCGCTACTAATATTTGAAATTAAAATCTAGTTACATCTAATTAAATCTAATACTGTCTTTTGGGATCATCACAAGATCCCTGATACTGGCGTGTATTAACGGTGATTTACAGTTTGTTATAATTGAATTTATTGCTATAAGAAATAATGTCGTTGAGATTTGACTCTTGTGGAATGCCGTTTTCTTGGGTGTTCAGCTGTGAGTATACTCCATCTACTCGCACTATATATTTCAATATGTTACCCCGTGTTGACCAGTCGTTAAGAGTTTTGATTATTGAGTATTTTCAGACAGTATCGTAGGCTTTTCGAATATCAAAAAATATTCCGATGCAGTGCTGTTTTATTGCAAAGACCTCATGAATTCCTGATTCTAGATCGATAAGATTGTCTAACATGGAGCGATTTTCTTGGAAACCACTATGTTCGGGTAAAATTAGTTTTTCTGATTCTAGGTGCCATAAAAGTCTGTTGTTAATTATCTTCTCAAGAACTTTTCTTATGCTACAGGTGAGTGAAATTGGTATATATGTTTCTGGATCTGATTTCGGTTTACTTGGCTTAGGAATGGGAATTATAATAGAAATTGTCCACGCTTTGGGATATACTTCGTTGTTAAGATTAGGTTATGTATCTTTAGTAAATGTTCTTTGGTTTGTTTACTTAGATTTCTTATAAAAATAAGAGGAATATTATCAGGACCTGGGCTGAAGTTTTTAGAGTTTTGGTGTGAATTTTCAAGTTTTTCAATAGTTATTGCAATGTTTAAACTGTTCGTTTGCTGTTTGTTATTATCATTATTATAATCTATTTCTAGCTGCCCTGTTTTGTTCTCATAATTCAATGAATCTGATGTGTAATTTGAGTTGCTTGAGTTTATTTGATATTCACTTACTAAGATGTTTGATATTTTATTTCGGTTTTTATAAATTGTGTTCTTTGTCTCCAGAAAGTTTATTGTATTAAATTGTCTTGGTTTGGATATCCTTTTGACTGTTTCCCATATAGTGGACATTGGAGTTGAGCTGTTTATTGTTGAAACAAACTCTTTCCAGGACTCACGTTTGGCTTTTTTTATTGTGTATCTGGCTTTGGCTCTCAATCGTTTGAATTCTGTTCCGTCTTGTATCTGTTGAATCTGTTAAAAGCTTCTCTCGATTTCTTCACAGCCTCTTTGCAGTCCAAGTTCCACCAGGGAACCGTTTGCTGTTCGTTGTTGTGTTCGAACCGTCCAACATATTTATTTGCAGATTGCGTTATTAATCCTATGATAAAGTGTACTCCTTGATCAATATCTGCATCTTAGTTTAACTCGTGGAAATTTTGTTGTAAAAATTCTTGGAATTCGTTCCAATTTGCTAATTTCATTTTCCATTTTGTTGTTGAGTCCGGTGTATTTTCCGGTTCGCTGCTAGTTATTATGGGATAGTGGTCACTATCGTATAAATACGTTAATACATCCCAATTGAGTATTTGTGAGAGAGATGGGTGACATATTGTTCGGTCGAATGCCGAATCTTCACTAGTTTTTATATCATGTCTGGTTTTTTGGCCGTCATTTAGGAGGTTAAGGTAGTACTTTTTTTTCCGAAAGGTGTCTGCTTAGAAGAACCCCAGATGTAGTTGTTAGGATTAAAGTCTCCTGCTATTATCTGAGGAGTTGGAATTTTGTTCAGCAGTTCAGTGAGTTTCTCTGTAGTAGGTTCCTGATTTAGGGGAATGTATATGTTACACAATGAAAAGGTCATTGTATCTTTCACTCTAATGGTGGCTGCTTCAATAGTCGTTTTTAGATGAATTAATGTTGCATCTATTGTATTTCTAATATATGTTGCTACACCTCCACTGGCTATTCTTGCGTTTTCTCGAGTTTTAGCGAAATATTTATAGTTTTTTAGATTATGGATTCTATTGTTTTTGAAATTGGTTTCTTGTACACATATTAACATGGGTTTGTATTTTGAAATCATTGATTTCAAGTTTTCTAGGTGGGTATAGTACACATTTATACTCCACTGAATTAAGGAAGTGAAGGTAAACAAGATTAATAGGTTTCCATGGAGGTATCGCTCTCCAGTTCCGTTTGGTATTCAGGGTTTATCTGTCTGAGAATTTTATTCAGTTTCTCGTTTTGGTGTTCCCTGATGCCAAAATCACCCCCCGTTCCGAAGGTTATATATATGTATGTGTTATAACGGAATTTGTAAGCACGATAGAGGGCGTATTTTTGGACGGATCGAAACCAAACTCGCTAGAAAAATCGGTTGGGCCAAAATCTTGGACAAGTCCGTTAATTAGTCAAATCGGTCCAGTAAAAACAAAATGGCGGCCTGTCAAAGTTGGAAAAAATCGTATTTCCTTTGTTTTTCATTTGACGCAAAAAAGTTACTGAGCTTTTTCATAGATCTTAACACGTTCTAGAACTTTTGTACTTAACATTTTTCTCTAAATCGTACATTAAAACACTTATTACAAATTTACCTGAATTTCTTTTATTCTGTGTTTTGATGCCAAAATGTTACTTTGGTTTTGTGTACATTTCAAGACATTCTATCACTCTTGTATCTAATTTTTTATTTTGGGTTTTATTCAAAAATGTTACTGAAATAAGCCTGTTTTTTCTTTGGTGTACAGTTTCACGATTCTGAGAGGATCTGTACAGCCTTCACTATTTTCAAATAATCAGAGGATAATTGGTATCTGTATTCTTGAAAAGTGCTTTAATGTGACTTAACATTTCATCTATTGCTTTTTTCATTTATTGTTTTCAGATTATTTTATTTCCTTTTCTTTATTTTTTGGTTTTACAAATGTAGGTAGGTGTTCAAATGTTGTAGGTGATGGGGAACGTTCTGCTGAAGTTCTCTTATTTGATAGTTTGGTTGTTTCCATTTGATTTATATTGACTGTCGGTTGCTGTCTTTACTGTTTTCGTTGCGTTTAACTACTTGGGTATTCATTGTGTGAGGTTCGAAAATTTGTTCTGAGTTCTGGTTATTTGATTGATCCTGTTGATATTGTGAAATGTTGTTCGTTTCTTCTTCAGATAGATTGTCGGCTGGATTTTCTGGTGAGGATTCTGTTGTTGGATCAAAGTGCGTTAAAGGGGTTGTTCTATTTGGGCAGTTTTTTGTTGTATGAGTAGTTTGTTTACATTGTAAGCATTCTTGATTATCAATGGAAAAAAATATCCTATATGAGGTTTGTTCGTATGTGATTAAAAATGAATCGAGAGACTGGTTATTGAATGGAGATATAAATGAAATTGACTGTCTCGACCCTTACTTCGTGGAATATGCTCACTAATAGGAGATATAAATATTTATCTTCCAGCCTATTCGCAAGAAGGATAAGGGTGAAAGACGATTAACCCTTAGCTTTTTAAGTACATATTCAAGGACTGAGTAGGGGATAGAGGGATAGACATTGGATAATATTAATATTTGGTTAGTCAACGTGCCGGTAGTATTTGTTGGTTTATTTGGATTTTACCTTGATTGTTGATGAATGGATTCGCTAAATTTTCTTCTAGCCTAGTGTTTTCGATTGCCGATTGCATCGAATATTATAGCTTGATTTGTGGACGGGAAATTGTTTGTTTTGGTTTGTTGGTTTGCTACTGAAGAATATGTTTTGGGTAGTTGGGTTGTGTTATAAGTGGGCGTACACCCGTTTTGAGATTTGTTGTCATCCATTTTTAGGTATCATTTAAGTTTACCTTAATACGGATCTGGCAAAATATTTTCTAACTACTATTTATATCTGATATCAAATTCAGATTCATTTTTATGATTGTTGTTTTACTAACGTTTAATGAAAAGGTAAACTGATGTTCTTACTGTTTGTTTTGATTCACTTTGAAATATTTACTAATTAATTGTAACTACTGATTTTATTTATCGTTTCGGAGCGCACAACTGTACAGTACAAAGGTTCGACACCGAATGCCGCTGACCTTTTTAAACCACCAGAATTTGAAGTTCATCAAATGTCAATTCAAAGATAGAAGTGGGTGTTGCGGTCTTAAGTGGATCACACTGTATATACTCAATGAATAAAGTACATTAAGATTATAAGAATTTTTAAATTACCTAGATATTTATATAGTGCTTTATAAAAAATCTGGTAAAGTTCGATTCTGACAATGTTGCTGAACTGTTTTAGGTTTGGAAAAGTTCTTTGCATAGAAAGTGACTAGAATACTAGCTTATTTTACGGACCAAAGTTGCTCCGGAAAAGTGGACGTTCTTGAGCGATTTCATAAAATATTCTTTGACATGCAATTTGGTAAAATTGGTCTTAGAAATCACGTAATTTACTGATATGAAATAGGACAACTTTTCACTCCAACATAAATTTAACATCACTAGCTCCTACTTTTCCGAAAAGTTATTTGAGATATTTAAACATTTAAAATAAAATGTAATTCGATTCTTAAAATATAGCTTACTGAGTAAATAAAATAACTGGATCAATTCCTGAACAATATTAGAAATCTTTCGGAAAATAACCGTATCTAATTAAAAAAAAAACTTAATGCTGGCAATTTAATCTCGTTGACATTTTGAACACATGCCAAATATGTGCAACTGGTTAGTTTATGTATGCGTTTTATCAACGCACTTGTTGTGTGGGCCTAAAATAGTATGGAAACAGACATTACAATTTTGTGTTAATAACAATAATGATAACTGTAGCTCATTTAAGAAAATCATAATATTTGTAACTAACAAGAGCTCTTCACAAATGATTGTAAATCGTATTTCCCAGATTACTAACATTTTAGGTAAAACCAAAGCACAATATATTGTAATTTTTGTCATTAGGAACTGATTTACTGTCAAAGTCTTGAAAGAATACGCCGTTAGCTTCCTTTATATTCCACATAAGTTAATTGAAGGAACAAAGGAAACGCAATCTCACTTCGTAGGATGATGGATGGGAAAAACGTATTGTATTGTTGTTGTTAACTACGCGTTCATTTCCTGTCAGTTCTCATTTTTTTGCTTTATATTTATTAGTGTAACGTTGTCATTGTTTTCCTGTAGGAATTTAAAAATTTTGTTTAAATAAAACCCAATTGAGTCTTGATATTAAAATTTATGCATGTATAAGAATGGAAATCCAATATTTCCACAAACGTGAGATGTCTGTAAATAAGTTGAAATGGTATTGATTTTTGAATACTCTTATTCTTTTGTATTACTCTTATTTCCAGCAGAAATCAAATCGGCAATGAAGTAATAATCATTCGCATTGGTTTTTAATATGAGCGTATAAAGAATATTTCAAAATTCCTAAATCATCGAGATTCTAAGATGAATCAATGAAAAATAAAGTATACAGTGGCCTCAATATCTAAAATTTTAAGTCTTCCTTCATTGATTTTTCAAAACGAAGATATGAAATCATTTTGAGAAACGAGATTATCTCCCATTTTTCTCATATCTTCTCAAACGCTATAAATTTCTCCTTTGAGAGATTTCTGCGATGTTTTTTGGATTATTTAGTATTTATATTCACATGATATCCAAAAATGTCATCCATAGTTTGAATAAATTGATATCTAGTGGATTGAAGAAGCCAATCTAACGTATCAAGTGCTAGTTCAACTTTCTATCAAATTATTTTAACGATCGCGAATGTCTGATAAGCACTCCACAAAAATAGTATTGCATTCTGGTTATCTTTGGCTCCATTTAATTTGAAATAATTCTCTTAACCAGTGGTTTTATCAAGCAAAACTACTGATTGTAACGCATTTTAATAGATATTAGTTCGAAAAAATGCCACAATTACAGCAATATTTAGTACTGCTCTCATCTCAAATTGAATGACGAAGACTCAGTTTAGGACGATATCCTAGATTTCTTTGTAAACACTCCATATACGATACTAATAACTAGTTTCACTATTGCTCTTGATACCCATACATTATCAATAACTTCCAGAACTACCACTGTGTAGTGCCTTTCACTGGACAGGAAACAAAGGGTACATATAAAAACTTTCTAAATGGGAAATAATTGTCATTTCTCAATATACGTTCCAATAAAAACATAAAAATAGTATATTGTGCAACAAGTGGGGAAGGTTCAACTTTTTTCACTAATGTGGACACACTAGTGAGAAAAGAACTTTGCCCACATGTCGCGCACTATACTTTTCCTAAATCGGTACATATTTAAAGAATACAAGTTATAGTTTTGTAGAAAAAGTCTAGCCATCGAGTTTGCTTCACAGAAAAGTGTCCCTCACATCGTCAGAGCTGTTTATCCAATAAAACATTTCACGGACTCGCTGAAAAGTTTTCTTCATTCCCAGATGACCTCCCGATTGACAGTAGGGTAACTTCTTCAGTATCTCAGCTACTCTTGTTCTCGGGATATCTAGCTGTCTCCTCATCTCGGAACCATCATCGTTTTCAAGGACCCTTACCAACAGCCCTCCTTCCAGGACAAGAGAGTCCCACTGAGCCCAATATGCCTTGAGTGTCGGTGAAAATCTTGACACTTCTTGCCATGTAGGTCACCGATTTTCTTCCTTCAATTGCCGAATCTTCTTTAGGTGAGGATCCTTCTCCTGGTCTTATCTGATCCTGGTGGGTAACCATTCTTCGTTGACTACAGTTGTTCTTGAAACTGCTGCTTCCCTAGATTCTGCCTTGTTACAGTGCATCAACCACTTGAGTGCTGCATGATCAGTCCGGATTGAGAACTTCCTACCATAGAGATACTCGTAAAAGTGTTCCACGGACTTCATCACCGCCAAAAGTTCTCTTCTTGTGACGCAGTAGTTTCGTCCTGATTTCGATAGGACTTTACTGGAATATACCAGCACTGTTTCATGCCCTCCTTGGATCTGTGAGAGCATTCCTCCAATTCCTACGTTCCTTGCATCAATGTCAAGAATAAAGTCCCTCTCTGGTAATGGATATCATAGTATTGGAGCCGTCGTTAAATGCCTCTTCAAAGTTTCAAAAGCCGTGTGATAGTATTCGTCCCATGGGAAAGCTCTTGTTTCTTCTGTGACTCGAGTTAGGGGCTTGGCAATATCTCTCAAGTTCCGAATAAATATTCTATAGTATGTGCAAAGTCCAAGGGAGCTCCTAATTTGGTGTTTGTCGGTTGGTTCCGGCCATTGCTGAATGGAAGCAATTTTCTCTGGATCCACAGACATTCCTCCATTGCTCACTATATGACCTAGATGGTTGACTCGGTTTTGGAATAGCTGACCTTTCTTTGGGCTTAACATGAGCCTGGCAGCTTGGAGTCGTTGAATACGTCTTCCAAATATGTCAGGTGTTCGTCAAATGTCTTCCTTAGTACTACAATGTCGTCAAAATAGACCAGGCATGTCTTCCAAGACAACCCTCTCAAGACATTTTCCATGAGTCTATCAAATGTCACGGGCGCATTACAGAGCCGGAATGGCATGACGTTGAATTACCATAAGCCAGATCCGGTGATAAAAGCAGTCTCCTCTTTGTCTTCTGGGTAGATTTTTACTTGCTAATCAGACTTCAGGTCCAAGGTGGAGAACAGATTTCTGCCGGCCAAAATATCTAGCGTATCGTCGATTCGAGGTAGAGGATAGCTGTCTTTCTTCGTCACGTTGTTTAGCTGGCGATACTTCACGCAGCATCTTGACGAGCACTACTGGAGACACACATGGACTAATAGATGGATCTATTACTTTTTCTTCTGCCATATCTCGAATGATTATTTCAGCTTCCTCTCTCTTCGCTTGTGGCCGTCTTCGAGATGATTGCCTAATTGGCTTGGTATTACCAGTATCGATTTTGTGTTTGACGACTGATGTTCCACCAGTCTTCCCTAATTTTGGTACGAATAGATCTCGAAACTGTAAGGGAAATTCTCTCATTATCCTTTTCTCAGCTCGATTCAAGGATCAGCCACTGATAACATCTGTTCGAATCTGTCATTGGAATTGTCAGTTGCCGTTGCTTGGCGAACTACTTGATGGTAATTGAGTAATCGTTCACGTTTATCACACGTACTGGGATCTCCTTCGCCGACGTAACCAATAATTTTCTGTAAATGTGAGTCTGATGTACATAAAATTCAAAACTTTGTATTAACTAAAGAACATGAAATGGTCAACAACGATCTTGAAGCATCAGTTTATTTTTAAAATTGTAGTAACCTTACCATAAATTTTAAATAATAAAATAAGTACTAACTCTGTTTTTTTGTGGTTCTCGGAAAAATATCGTGTACAACATGTGTTGAAAATTCGATTTCACACTCGTTTGCTTAAACCACTCGCCTACGGCTCGTGGCTTAATTCTGAAAACTCGTGTGAAATCTTTCAATTTCAACACCTGTTGTACAATATACTATTTCGTGACAATATATCGCGATAAAAACTTAATTTTCATTCAAGAAACTTTCACAGGTCGGCTTATTTTATATTTATTATTTAGTCGTTGTTGTGCATTACTGTTAAAATTATAAATTCAGTTTTGTATTCATAGGTATGAATAAACTGTGGAAAACAAAATCTGGTATAATTAGAATCAGATTAGACTAACCAATTTATGAATAGTTGATTCCTAAGTCAAATTGCTCCATTTGCAAAATTTGCCGACTTGATTTCTGCTCGTAAGTAATGTTAAGGCACCTGGTATATTTTAACACCACTCCTCAATATGTGTATCGATTTTTCAATCGAAAGTTTTGACAAATATTTTTAAAAATTTTAAATTCATAAAATCTGAATTACAGGCAATATCTGATATACAGTATGTTTCGTGTGTATCTGCACTAGATTAGAATAAAGATCTTGTAACCCATAATCGTTTAATAAATAGACCATGAATACTCTCAAGGTGTATTGTTTTGGGACTTTATCGAAGGTTTACACATTTATATTTAGCGTTATTGTATATAAAATTATTTGTTTTATAATGAAACTATGACCTTACGTATTTCTTCAACCTACACTCTGCCGGAATCAATTAGTTTAATTAATGGAAATCGGTAAAGATTAATTTTTTTTCAAAATTTGGCGATATTGTCATACATATTTCAAATAATGTTAAAGGGAAATAATGGTTTCTGTATTCCATTGAATTAGTAAATTATATACCGTTTTTATGCACGAAATAATGAAGATTGAATAATTGTAGGTTAGGTGACAGCTGTCAAGAGATATTTTACCGTACGATTATGCAAAGATAGTTGGAAATGAATTCAGACATTAACTGTATAGTTGATGATGTGCAGTTGATTATACAGAGTGGAAAGTCTAACTGGAACAAATACTGTAGCTTGATAAAGGTTTTTCTTCAAATGTCAGTAAATCTGTAATTTTTCGACTGTGTAGGCGACCGTAAAGTTTCATTTTTCCTCCGCCGGAGCTTTAGTTTTCACTTTCCCGCCAGCGGAGGGAAAATTGTTATCATAGCAACACAGATAGAAACGCAGCCGGAGACGCAATAATTGTAAAAAATAAATTAATATTGTTGACAGTGCCCACTGACAGCTTTATGTAACATTACTATAGCAACAACCTGTGCCTACTCTCCGACACCGGTCTAAACCGCCTTACGAACCCAATTATGTTTAAAAATTATTACTATAAAAAAGAGACGTTTTTGCATTAATTTGTCGACATTTGAAGAAAAAACAGCATATTTTATTTGGAGGAAAAGTTACTTTTCATGACTTTCTCTCTATTACCAGCCTCACTCCGTTCGGCTGTTAAACACGAGCGCGTCATGAAGAGTATCACTTTACCTTCATATAAAATAATATATTATTATCGCAAAATTCCTGAAACACGTCAATTTTTATTTTCAATGGGACATATTACAAAGTGGTTTGTTTATATTTTTAATTATCTGGAGGATTGCTGACACGCCCAATTTTTTTTCTAAATGGAAAGATAGTTGGGGATTAATTTTTTTTAAACATCAGTAAATCTGTCATTTTTCGACTGTATAAACGACCGTAAAGTTTCATTTTTCCTCCGCCGGAGCTTTAGTTTTCACTTTCCCGCCAGCGGAGGGAAAAGTGTTATCATAGCAGCATAGATAGAAACAAGAAAACAAGCGTCAACAACTCAAAATTTATTAAACTAAAAACCAAACTAAAACTTTTATTTATCATTCAAATGAATATTGAATGTACAATGTGAAATTGTTGCATTTTGAAAATTAAACCGGCGCAATACCGTTGTAGCATCTTGTTGTGAATTTAGAGTAGCGTTTACAACTGTTGATGTTTTTCCATTAATTTGTCGACATTTGAAGAAAAAACAGCATATTTTATTTGGAGGAAAAGTTACTTTTCATGACTTTCTCTCTTTTACCAGCCTCACTCCGTTCGGCTGGTAAATACGAGCGCGTCATGAAAGGTATCACTTTTCCTCCATATAAAATAATATACTATTATTTGAAAGATTTTTCAATTGCAAATACAATTCCATTTTTTTTGTTACATTTTACAAGCAATGAGCCGAAAAAAATTAAATAAGGAAATATTTACTGAAATTACTTTAATGCAATAAATGTTCAAAGTGTTCTCCACCTTGTTGCTGACAATATCCTAATCGATTATAAATAGCACTCCGAACATTTTGTAACACTTCCGGCATTACTTGTCTAATTTCGTCCATGATTCTTTGTTGACGCTCGATGATGTCGTTAGGTTTAATGGTATAAACCTTGCTCTTTAGATATCCCCATAAAAAATCTAATGGAGTAAGATCCGGTGATCTTGCTGGCCACTCAATTGGGCCCCTTCTTCCAATCCACTTATTTGGAAACACTTCGTTAAGATAGGTCCGTACATTTTGAGCCAAATGTGGTGATTCCCCATCTTGTTGAAACCACAACATGCGTTGATGAAATAAGTTTGGATCCAAATTATTGGGGAATAAATTTACTAAAGTAGTAATCAGTTCTTCTTAGAGCATATTAAGGTATGTTTCACCGGTTATATTTCCATTGAAAAAAAGGACCTACTATGCGATTCCTAATAATTCCAGCCCAGTCATTTGCTTTTTGAGGCCCTTAGGTATGGCATTCACGCATCCAAGGGGGATTATCGTCAGCCCAATAACGACAGTTCTGTCGATTGACGTGCCCATGTGATGTGAACGTAGCCTCATCAGAAAACAGCACCCATTTCAAAGCAATTTGTCCAGCATCGATAGACGCCATAATTTGACTTCTTTAAGGATTTTTAAAACGCTTGTATGACTGACACCATGAACGCGAGCTATTTGTCTAGCTGGAATTTCTTGAATTTCCAACAGTATGTTCAACTGGGCTTCTTCGTCGACTTTTAAAAGCTTTTGTCGAGGAGCATCCCTTAGGTGGTCCAACTCCCGATATCGAGTTTCAATTTTGTTAATCGTACTTCGATTGATTGAACGTAGTTCTGGATAATCTTTAGTAAACAAACGAGCGACTTCAGCCTGTATTAGACTTCTGTCCCCATATCCGATCATCATTAAAATTTCGATACGATGCGTCTCGGTTAAATAGAGCATTTGCTTATTATTTGTTTTCAATTTACACTAACAAATCAATTCAAATTGGCCAAAAAACTATCGAGCAGGTTTTTTATTGGGTCTATCAAGTGAAAAAATGTACCTATACATTAAAGTAATTTCAGTAATTATTTCCTTATTTTAAATTCTTCCGACACATTGCTTATAAAAGGTAACAAAAAAATGGAATTGTATTTGCAATTGAAAAAGCTTTCAAATAGAGAATTAATCAAACTACCCTTCCATTTAAAAAAAAGTTGGGGTGTTTACAACCCCCCAGACAGATGAAAAGATTTACAAATCTCTTTGTTATACGCCCCATTGAAAATAAAAATTGACGTGTTTCAGGAATTTTGCGATAAACCTTTATTTATCAAGTTACAGAATTTGTTCCAGTTAGACTTTCCACTCTGTATATCGTCACTCAATATTCAACTTTCTCAGCTATTACTGTCGATTTGTAGATTTTTCTGAATTTGAAAATATTTCTTGTATTTGCTCACATTGGTCATTCTTTTATTTCAATTGGATTTAACCAAATGCAACGTGAAGAGAGGGAAGTGATTGGCAGTTTTATTGTGTGAGGAAATTCTAATTACTCAAATTGAGGGAGGAATTGAAAATATATCGTTGATGTTTTTGCCATTGGACTATTTTCAAACTAAAACATTTTTCCCAAAATCTTGCTATTTTGGTACATGTGAGGTAGAATGCTTTCAATTAAAAATGATTCAGATGTAAGTGCTTCTTCCAATTATCTCCCTTCTTCTGTATAAGTACTCACGAAACAGACTGTATTGGTTTGGTGCTAAGAAAATGTATCCATACATTTCAGATGTTCAACAAATTTACAAATTAATTCTCATCGCTGGTAGGCCAGTCATATGGTACAAAAAAATCGCTGATATTGCAATAACTGCAGTAAATCTGCTTTTTGATATGTTGTTTGAATCCACCTATATAGTATTTATCCAGAATTGCAGCATTCTAGAATGTGAGCACGCTGAAAAACCTCTAATTTTTTTCAGTTTTTTGCAAAAAAAGACGACGTTAAAGGCTCTTATAAGAACTTTTTTAAAGTAAAGAAAATTCCTGACTGTTTGAAACCTAATCCAATTTTCTAGGTCTAATAGTGCGACGATATGGAATTTAATTCCAATGAACTGGGAATAAGAGTCCTTCGCATTCTAAGGATTATTCTTAGGTTTAGACTTCCTTCCAGAGTACTCGTTTGAAGCAGGCGATAATGTCGCCTGAAGTAAGCTCCCTCATACTAACGTGTATTATCTTGTGCTCGCCGACTACAGAAAACCTAAATTGAGAGAGTGTCGGACATTCGCAAAGAATGTGTTCAATAGTCTCATCTTATTCTTCACATCTTCTACAAGGTGGAGTATCAGACAGACCCAGTCTGTAAAGGTGTTTTCGTAGGTATCAGTGATCAGTCAGAATACCCGTGGCTGTTCGTAAGTTCTGCCTATTCATAGTAACGTATTTTTTGGCTACATTGCTGTTAGGATATTGTAATAGTTGCTTGGCTAGCGTACAGCTTTCTGCGACGTCCCATCTATCCTTAAATTGATTAGGGAAATGTTCATTTAATAGGTCAACCGTCGCTGACGCCGATAGACCAATGAAAGTGCCGCGGGTCCCAAGGGTTTTTGGCAGGCTGCTTTCCTGGCTAGCGAGTTAGCTGTACGGTTCCCCTTCTATTTTTCGTGGCACTTGATCCAGCCTAAAGTGACCACGATATTGTTTCATGCTTCGATTAGGGCCAGTTGACACTCCGTAGCGATGTAACTACTGAATACCCTATTTGGAGGCTTGGGGTCTCTTAAAAAAATTGAACATACATTAAATGATTTCAGATAACAACTGCTACACTCTCAATCTGACAAAATTGCATAAAAAAACAATAGGCCCTTTAGTTACATTAACGTCCTTCACAGGCACGTCGTCTTCACTAGGTAGGGAACGGCGCTTTGTCTGGACCGACCTAAACATCCATCGGGTAGGCATTTCTAACTTGAACTCTAAGTGAATCGTTAACTTTGCTGGTCTGTGGTCGTTGATTTTGTTTTCTCCTCGTTTTGCCCTCGTTATGTTTATTCTACGCTAAATTCTGTAAATCATTATTAAAACATTTTTTAAAACATTGACTTACTCTTGTTTAGCCTACCAGATACTAGGTGTTATTTCCAAACATGACAATAGCTCCCAAGATACAGAGTTCCCAATGTTCTCTATTTTCCCCATAAGTTGGAAAATGGCAGATGTTTGACCAAAATATCAGGTATAATGTGGTATCTATGGGGAAATTAATGGGAAATAAATACCTCCATTTTTAGACTAGAAGTGCGTCCGTAATTTAAATGAGAGAAAAGAAAACATAAACTTTCATAAAAACTATCATTTAAAAAACCTCATATTATTTGACTGTAACTAGGCTCACCACCACTGTTGGGCTCAAGTTAACCTACGCGTCTTCTTTGAGAGTCCAGGAGTACCAATATCAACTTCGACGAGGAGGTCTCCCCCTCGTTGATGTTGATGAGGAGGTTGATGCCCATTTGAAGAGCAGGAGGGATATCAAATACTTCTACAATTGCATCTTCAGGGTCATCACAAACTTCTTCAATAACATCATCCCATTGGTCTCCATCTTCTTCTACATTCTCGAAGGGTAATACATTCGTGCACTCGCTCCCCGTACAATATTTGCAGAGTGTAGAGCACTTCACCCCAGCCTTCCTGCAAGAGCAACACTCTGTACAAACTTTCTTGCACATGCAGGAGAGGTTTTTCAGAAGTAGTTGAGGGGCTGGGGGAATTGATGAAACCCGACTCTGTTTGATACCATACCCAATCAGTAGGGGTCTTGTCCAACCCCAACCACTCCCAAACCTGCGTGAATGAAACTTGGCTTGTTGTTCGCCTAGGTCCTCACGAATAGGGTATTGCGTAGAGTGTTGAGAGCTTCTTGGCCATATCTGTCATATGGAGCAATAAAAAATACCTAGCCTGCACCCTGTATCTCTTCTGGAAGGGAATTTGGCGGCATAAATACTTCCAGCTGGTGAACGAGGTCGGGGTCTTGTTAGATGACACGAATAAATTCCAATTTTCGGTGCCCAAAATGGCAGAGGTGGGCAGAGTGTTGAGTTCTTCTTGGCCATCTCCGCCAAACAGAACAATCAAAAATGCCTCTCCTGTACTCTCGATCCTTTCTGGAAAGAAATTTGGCAGCAAAAACACTTCCAGCTAGTGAAAGAAGTCGGGGTTTTGTTTGAGGACACGAATGAATTTCAATTTTCCCTGCCCAAAAAGGGCAGAGGTGGGCAGTTTGTTTCTTGGCTATCTCCGCCATACAGAACAATTAAAAATGCCTCGCATGCACTCTCTATCTCTTTTGGAAGCTAATTTGACGGCAAAAACACTTCCAGCATGTTAACGAGGTCGGGGTTTTATTTGGAGATACGAATGAATTTCTATTTTCCCTACCTAAAAAGAACAGAGTGTTGAGAGCTTCTTGACCACCTCCGCCATACATAACAATTAAGAATGCCTCACCTTCACCCTCGATTTCTTCTGAAAGGGAATTTGGCGGATAAAACACCCCCAACTGGTGAACGAGATCGGAATTTATATTTGAGGACACGAGTGAATTTCAATTTTCCCTACCCAAAAAGGGCAGAGGTGGTATCACACCCACTAAATACATGTAGGAAAAGCAGTATGCCTAGCAGAAGGCCATCAATCCCGCTATACGAATGAGGTGGAGGTCTTTTTGAAATTGTCGTCTACACAATCAATATACATCGGCATTCTTTTCTGCTTGCTTGAATTCCTCTGCGGGCCTCAGCCATCAACATTCATATGAGGCGTCTCTGGACAGAAATTACTTTGATTATATTGTGCTTCTCGAGTGGTATACTCCCTGATAATAATCGGTAGCGGTGGGATCGCTCAGCACTTTTAATGCTTTTCAGAGCTGTATTGTCAGGATACCCATCAAAAACTATGGACACATTAGAACCAAACTGGCGAATAATAAAGGAAGTGTATGCAGTGAAAATTATTTGGATGGAATTGTTGGAATGCCACATAACTTTGTGCACCAGATACCCACCGTCTACGACAATGAAGTTTCCACAGAAATAGTTTAACGAAATGTTGTTACTGATAGACTCAAATGCAGCATGAAATAATGACTGCTTCCCTTTACTAATTCTGTCTTCTGTGAACCATGCCAACTGGTATGGGGAAAATCGTGAGAGGATCCATATTTGCTTGCCCGTTCTTCACTTTAACCTAACTGCTATTTGAAGCCAGGGAGGTCACTCTGCTCTTATGTTAAATTTTGACGGTTCCAAACGTTGCTTTGCTCCTTTTGACCCCAGCTCATGCTACATGACAGATGACATCTGGACCCACTATAACCGTACTCAATAATTAAAATTTATAATGAAAATAAATGGTACTATTAGGTTTTTTTCAAATTTTCTATGGGTAAAATTATATCGGTTATGTTGTTTTGTCTGCCACCCGGCAGACGAGTACTCACGGCTAGCTAAAAATAGTGAAGGGCGGGGTCTCTAATCTAAAACTGCAAGAATTCAAATCTGGGCGCCAGACAAATTGAGCCCTTTAGTACCCAAAATAATCACGATAGAAATTCCCAATGCTCACCAAAATGTCAATTAAACACTGAGACCAATATCAACCCAGAATAGTATTTATCAGGTTTACTGAAAGAGATATTCAGGCAAAAAAAGGCAAGCAATTTATGTTTCAGTTAAATAAAAAAATATGTACATATATATATATATGTATGTGCCCAATTTATTTACTATTTTATAAACCACAGAATTGAACTTCCAGCTATATAACAATAATAAAAAATCATAATAATAATGGGTACTCTCACCTTAATTACTGATAAGCAAGTTATTCTATATTACAATAAAGACTTCAAACAAAAATGGCCTAAAACAGGATCACTATAAGCGCTGGCAATAAATTTTGGTAGCATACAAGGAAAAGCAAATATAAAAAGAATATAGCTGATCATAAAGAACACTTCGCGTGAGCTCAAGCGTAGGTTTTATGTATTTGTAGATTATAACAATAATTAACTTACTCGGTAAAGTGAAACCAAGCCGCTATAGTACACCTCTAACAAAATGTATAAACATGTACCACAACTAGAACGCCTAGTCCTAATGCTAGAGCAAAAAAGAGTAGGTAAACTATTTCGAAAATATATATTATGAAAGAATAATCCAAATGTACGTCCTTTGGTTTTCTTTCGAATATAACGTCTAATAACAAAATCTCTTCATTAAATAGAAAGTTAAGTGCAATATAAACAACAAATATACGCAACCTAAGCAAAATATACAAATAAAGTAGGGTAATAGTGGCAACTAAATATTCACTAAAATATTCAGTTGGATTCAAGTAAGCAACCACAATCAAAGATAAGTTTATGCAACTTGCGTGTATATCCAGCGATGGTAGATCACCCTGTATTCTACTACTGTCAAATCAGCGTAATAATTTCTCTTAGTAATCCAGTAAACCAAAATGGGTCTTTCTAGTAGCAATTGAGCTCAAAATTAAAATGCAAAAATTAGTTAGGTAGGAAGATAATAGATAATTAAGTGCCCTGTGCCAAATGGTACTTTACTAAAAATATTTCGTCAGATTGAGAGATTAAAGGCACTTTCTAGATGTTTTTGATTTATTATTACCCCTCCTTATTGGTAAAACGTTGTAAATCGCTGGCGTTGGCTTGGCATTAATTGAACCTCATTGAGACAGTTATTTGGGAATAATATAATCCTGGAAGCATCCACGGACATCCAACAAAATCCCACAATAACAAATACAATTTTCAAATTTATAATCCCGCAAAAGATGAAGAAAATATCACCAGATTATGAAAATTGTAGCACATCAACCCAAACACAACGTGATTTTAGTTCCGACAATCGACTAAAAACGGCAATTTACGACCACACAGGTGAATTTCGCACGCATATGCAAAATTTAAGTAATAATTCGGTACTAATAGTAGCACCTACCGACGAATAATTTACGGACGTACCTTTTCATTGTAGACATTCAACTAAACTTGTTAGCTGAAGAAGGATAATACCGACATAGTATATCCAAATTAAATTATATATTGTTGTAAGAGATTTTTAAACTGTTACACCACTTTTCAACTTTTTGGGAGATATTAGTCCTAGAAAATTGGATTAGGGCTGAATATGTCAGGAACTTTATTTATTTTGAAAAAGTAATAGTCACTTTTCTCTTCAGAGCGTCGTTTTTTTGTACAAAACTAAAAAAGTGAAAAAAAATTGCGGTTTTTCAGCAGTTACTCATCGCGCTAACATTTTAGAATACTGCAAATCTGGATAAATACTATCTAGGTGTACCTGAACAACAAACCAAAAAACACGTTTCCCGCAATTATTGCAAATGCGAATGTAACGTATGACTGGCCTATAGTAGATCTGTCATTGATAACAAATCAAAAAAGCCAGTGAAATGAAAAAAACAAATTACCATACATTCTGAGATCTAAAAATAATATCGATGTTTAAGCTTGTAATAATCTATTAGAAATTATTATGGGAGTTATACAAGGAAAATTTTCCGTTCCTATTAATTGGGTACACAACAGCTTATAATAGTAATCAAATTTAAAAGACATGTTCATGAAATATAAATTATCACTCAATTGTAATTAATAAAAATAAAAGTAAACTAAGGATTTGATACAATAATGATTATTACTATATATTATATTTTATATTCACTTTATTTTATAATCATTATATATTTAGTATATACTTGCAAATTGTATGAATTATTTTTAAAATGGCATATTTAGTTGGTTTATTTAGATATACTTATAAATAAGCACATGGATGATGACTATATTTGTTCAATGCTATCCATATCACACTATTTTTAGATCTCTAAGTAATTCAAAATTTCCAAAAAATCATATTTTTGAAATAAGGTTTTGTCAAATTCATGCATTATTTTTTCATAAAATAACGCATGGCTGTGAAATATACCTGCCTTAACATTTTCTAATATCAGCTTTATTTGAATTAAGACCACATTTACCAGCACCAATAACACAACACCTCAAGAAACAAGAAGAAAAATGGACTGGCCAATCAGGAACGGAGTTAAATACGAAGTTATTTAATAATGATTTTCTAATTTTTGCCCTACCCCAATTGAAACTTTTAAAACAAGGTACAAAGATTATAGCAGATAACATTATTTGTCACTAGTCTAAATTCTATAATATTCAAATATAATTTCTATAAGCATTAGTGTCTGGAATTTGATTACGTTTTAAACTGTGTATGACAAATCTAATTTGTAGGCGTAGCATCTTTCTCTTGAAATTTGGTGATAAGTCTAAGATAATTTCAACTAAATCGTACCATTTTACGCTGATACAACTGTCTGACTATTTTTGAACATCACAACCAACCATTCATATTTCTAGACATAGTTATGCCACACGCATAATTATCAATATATGTAACGGAATTCAGGATATCACTTTCTAAAATATGACAAATTTTTGTCTTGAGAAAAATGAAAAAATAAAAGTTCATGTATCCCCATTTCGGTAAATCTCTTCTTTGAAGCGCCAGTTGTATAATATCTTATTACAGTTCATTATTTTGCAGATCTATTCTCTCTCAATTGTATTCAAGAGCTCACGTTTTCTTAACAAATTATTGAGCCTTTCTGGAGAATGTTTGAAATAAACCTTTTATGAAGGGCTATGTTACATCAAGAATAAATTTTTCTTCCAAGCAATATTTATACCTTCTCAATTAGGTTATCCTTCAGAACCTTCTTCTAATTTCGAAAACTTTTTTCGTCGATTTTTCTTTCGGTAGCTGCATTTTTCATCGATTTTATCGTGTGTTTTGTGGGCTAGTGCTATGCAACGGTTAACAATGTTACACAAATTCACTGGATAAATAATTCCATCACTTAAAATCTGCCGTTCTACACTGGCAAATAACGTAGCAAATTTCAAATAAATACATTGAACCATCTTGAAATCATAGTTTTCAACTTCAACACCAAATAGCTATTTATCTTGTGATTGCTGAAAATATTCACATAAATGATTTTTACAAGAAATACGATTCCTGCCAATCATGCGTATACATATATTACGGGGTAAATAGACATCTGAAAATAACAACTCAAACAAAGGAAAAATATTTAAAAATTCAATGTAATTTGCAAAAAGCTTAGAATGATTCCATATCAAATAAACCTACGAATCATCAAGTTTTTTGGTAAAATCGAACAGTGACGGTTTATGTTACCTACTATTCTTTGTACCATACATAAGTTTTTTATAGTAACTTAAATCATGCTATTCGGGTGTTTTCACATTTACCAACGATATATTCTCAGACAACGACTCCGGTATATACCAAATTTCTTGAAAATATATGACAATGTTTGTACACTCACTATCTATCTATGCCGTGTTTCTACAGGCTGCAACGTAATGCGAGCCAGCTGTATGTATTTTATTTTATTATTATGTCAAAATTGCAACACATTGTTAAACTTTTTGTGGTACACATTATGATATACTTAATGTTTTCCTTCCTTATCTCATAATACATGACATCCAAATGAGATTTTTAACAAATATGTTGTTGTTTCAAGTGAGATTATGTATAATATTTACTAGTATTTCCTAAGAAGGAGCATTGGAGTTATTATACAACGTGTTTCCCCTAGTTTTTATCAATAGCATCCCTTTAATAATTTGTTTTGGTTGTGTTCAACAGCCCGGACACTTGAATTAAGTCATTGTACCATTTCCAATATTATCTACTTCCACTGCAGAAGCTTCGTGTTATCGATATAGGCCACTAGCTTGTTTGGGGGGATTTTGAGTAGTTCTGATGGTTGTATTATTTCCTTTTCAAATTTCTTCTGCCTGAGGCCTTGTAAGTTCTTACATAAGCAGAGTATATGAGTCATACCTCAATTCACATTTCCTACAGATAAGTTCATTAACTTTTCCCATTTTGTATAGATGTTTTCTTAAGGTTCAGTGTCAAACAACGCACAAGACTCATTAGAAGAAGCCACAATCCGCATCTTCACAGATGGGTCTAAATCAAATGTGGGCTCAGGATGTGGAATTTTCTCCAGACCCCTGAATCTAAACATAAAATGGGCAATGGGCTGCAATTCAAGTATTGCTCAAACAGTTCTCACTGCTATCTTTATCGCTGAAAAGGGGATTACCAAAAGGAAAGCCACAGGTAATAATATATACATCCTTACAGACAGTAGACAAACACTACTATCCCTGAACAGACCACGTATTACATCAGGCCTAGTACTAGAATGTCACATGGCCTTAATCGAAGCCTGTAACAACAACACGGTCACTTTAGGCTGGATAAAGGGCCATGAGAAATCGAAAGGAAACCGTATTGCAGACTCGCTAGCCAGGAAGGCAGTCTCCCACAAAATCTTGGGACAAGGTACTTTCATTGGCGTTAGCGACCTATTAAAGGAACACTCCCTTAATAGGTTAAAGGGTAGATGGGACGACGCAGAAGGCTGCAGGCTTACCAAGGAACTGCTACAATATCCGGACAGCAAAGCAGCCAAAAAATACGTGACTATGAACAGGCGGAACCTACGAACAGCCACGGGTATTCTGACTGGTCACTGCCACCTATGAAAACACCTCCACAGACTGGGTCTGTCTGGCACCTCACTTTGTAGAGGATTTGAGCAAGAAGATGAGACTGTCGAGCACATTCTTTGCGAATGTCAGACACTCTCTCATTTTAGGTTTCATGTATTCGGCGAGCACAGGCTAACACACGCCAGTATGAGGGAACTTTATTCAGGCGGTGTTATCGCCTACTTCAGAGAAGTAGGCTGGATGACGAGCTAGAAGGAAGTTTTGTACCTCAGAAGGATGCACAATGGGCCAATTGTGGCCTAAGTGCTGTGGGGTTACCCACCCTTCCAACTTTTACAGATACATAAAGTACAGTGTCCAGTAACCAAAGCTGTTGTCAAATGTCTCTTGCTCAATTTCAATAACCGGATCTAAAGTTCCTTATCTACCTTTTTCAGTAAGATTTTCATGTGATAATGACCTTCTATCGGCCTCCATTTGATCTGGTGTCCCTTGTCTAGCCAGTTCTGGATTTTTCCTCTTATGCGATCCTTTGTGATTCCACAGAACGGTTACGGACCTATGAAGTCTCGTATAGAGCCTTTTTTAGCTAGCTGGTCGGCCAATTCATTACCTGCAATCCCTTCAGGTGCCGGCACCCATACTTGAGACACTTTGTTGTCTCTCTCCAGCTTATTAAGGGAGTCTTTATAGTTTTTTACCAGTCTGGATTCAGTGGTTGGATTGCTGATCGCTTTAAGCAGAGCCTAGCTGTCAGTATATATTTTAATTTTTTGTCCAATATAACCTCTCCTGCAGTTTGCCTCAATACAGGCTATAGCTGCAATCGTTTCTGCCTGAAATACAGCTGAAGAACATTCTCATCCTAGGTCCATTTATACCAGCCCCAGTGCCGTGGTTAGTTTTAGAGCCATAGGTGAACCAGATGATGTATCTAGGATTACCCGAGTGCATCACCTGTTTCCTAGATGGAATAATGATATTTACTCGCTCAATAAATATATTCTCTCGTATCATACTATCTATACCCATTCAAAAGTTCCAGGGGAGGAAGGTTAATAAGGGCTTCCATTGATACCGTCCACGTGCTGTTCATTGCCCCGGTAATGCTGAGGAGAGCTTGTCTTTGGATTGTAGTTAAATTATCCACTGCTGAGGCCACTTCTGTCCTTCTCCACCAGACTTTCGTTCCATAGGTGATAGTTGGCATAATCATTGTTGTATAGAGGCAGTAAACCACCTCAGGTTGTATTCCCCAGATTTTGTCCATAACTCTTCTGCATTGCCAGAAGAGCCTGGTTGCCTTGTAAGTCATTTTTTCCAGGTGTATCCTCCAATTAAGTTTAGAATCAAGTGTGACACCCAGATATTTCACCTCTTTAGATATTTCTAGTTTTCCCCCGAACAGTTGTACTCTGCGTTGCTGAAGAGCTCATCTATTCGTAGTAAAAGCATCTAGTTTGGTTTTATTTAGGTTGACTGAAAGGTCCTCTTTAAGGCACCAATCTTCCACAATTCGTAGTGCTTCTTGTAAGACATTCGCGACTGTCTCCGGGAATTTCCTCTAGGTGACAATCACTAGGTCGTTCGCGCAGCCCTGCGTTCATATGCCCTGATCATGTAGCCGGCATATCATGTCGTCAACAATTAAATTCCACAGTAGTGGTGAGAGTATTCCACCTTAACAAGATCCTTTGACTGTGTATATCATGCAAGTGTGTCGACATTTTCCTATGCTCTAGCATGGATCTTATCCCTCTGTATGTGGTATTATATTTATGATATCAATGTGTTATCAAAAGCACCTTCGATGTCTAAAAATGCTGCAAGAGCTATTTATTTTTTATTCAATTCCTTTCGAGACACGAGACCAAATTATGTGTGGCAGCTTTTCCTGATTTTCCTATTTGACAGGGCCATTGTATTCTTGGTAGAGGGATGGTCTTAAGCACTCTTCCTCGCAAATGCATTTGTATTACTTCTTTCATGGTTTTCATCATGAATGATGTCAGACTGATTGGTCTGTATTATTTAGCCTGGGTTTCTTTCCCTGGTTTGGGAATAAACACAACCTTTGACTCTCTCCGTGTGGTATATACCCTAAAGCATGGCTACTGAGGACCCATTATGATGTCAATTCTCTCTTGTAGTAGCTTAGGATATACTCCATGTGGTCCTGAAGTTTTTTAAGGGCCAAATGAATTTACTGCCTATCTAGTAATATGGGGTCTGATGATCTCATTTGTAAGTTTCCAGTTCTCTTTGGTAACCCTTGTTTTCGCTACCAGCCCGTTATCGTAATTTGAATCTAGCTTTACCGTGCCTAGAAGGTGCATACTAAGGAGGTGCTCTAAAGCTCCTTCTTCAGTATTTGTGAACTCTCCCCTTCGCAGCTGAGTAAAACCTAATTTATTAGGAGTATCCCTTTTGGGAATTTTGGTAATTCTGATCCTGTCAGGAACACCTTGTATGTCCTCACAAAATTCCCTCCAGGATTTCTTCTTTGATTCTTTTATATTTCCATTATATGCACCTAGTCTAGCCTTCTAGCCTTATATGCTCCTTAGTTGCCCATCTTTTTCGCTTTGTTAAAAAGGCGTCTTGTTTCTTCCTCAGTGTTGTCAGCACTTTGTTCCACCAGATAGCTTATCTGGAAGAGTGACTCTCCTTTATCGGACAGTTATTGTGATAGGAGACCACTATGGTCTGTTGCAACCATGCAGTTGTTCCCTCTAACTCCTCAGCAGTTTTAGGTCTGCCTAGGTGTGTGCGGATTTTAGAGAGCAGGTCCTCTTTGTAAGATCTCTCTTGGGATCTCTGTATATTCTGATAGCCAATTTCTCTACATCTATTTTGAAATATATATAGGCATGGTCAGACAGAGACTGTTCATCCGATACATGTCAATTTTATATCATCTTCACGGCACGTAGAGTACAGAGAGTTACATATGTTGCTGATTCCCTCTCGATGTTCTGAATGCTGGCGTATTGCGCACATTCGCAATATCAAGTTCAGTAGTACATAAATAGTGAAATAGTTCCTTACTTCTAGTGTTGTTGTCCTTGCTGCCCCAGCTGAAGTGATGTGCGTTAGTATCAGCCCCTATAACAACATCCAGTTTGTGTCGTCTAGCGTATTCCATCAGGTTCTTCATATTAGCCCACGGTGGGAAGATGTAAAGACAATATTATTGTCTTTATTACTTCCACATCTTTTTCAAGTTTAATTTTTGCTGCTACCATGTCACCCGTACTAAGTTCGATGACTGAAACAAGTCACAAATACTTAAGTACAATTAGTTCCCATATCAGTCTCATTTCTCTAATATTTAGCCCCATTATGTTACCTTTGTTTATCGAAGTTTCTTTGATTAGAACTATGTCGATCTTATCGGCCACAACTCTTTGATGTAGAAAAACAGTGGCCGTCTTTTTGTGTTGCAGGTTTACTTGTAGCACCTTGAATGTCCTAAGAGCATGTTTGTTCAGGTATTTGATGAGTCCCTGTTTCGTCTTCGGTCGTGTTTTCCAGGGTCTCATAGCTGGCTCGCTGGAATAAGTAGTACGGTATCCATTGAGTTGTTTTATTGACTTCTGATCAATCCGGAGACTTACATGCAGGATGATTTTAGAAGTTCATCACTCTTGATGAGCTTCCAGTTAGTTTTACTTGCCACATAGTCTCTGGATATATTGAAGGATTCCTCATTGGTACTTATATATATATATATATATATATATATATATATATATATATATATATATATATATACTATTCACTCTTGTCAGAGTGGTGGCCGCTCTTTTGAGCTCTTAGACTTCTTTGTTTGCGGGAAGTCACTCCGCGTTTTTCTTGTTTTTTTCCTATAGATTGTCGTGTCTTTTTGCTTTTTCTGTTATCTTGTTCCATTTTTTCCGGTCCTTTATATCTGTTTTCTAATCTCCTATATCCAGTTTTTTCATATCTTCCTTAACTTGATCTTCCCATCTTGTCTTCGGTCTTCCTTTTGGCCTTGCTACTTGTGGTATCCAATTACTTATTCTTCTGATTATTGTTGTCGGCTCCCTTCTGAGTACATGTCCGTACCATTTTAATCGTTGGGCTTCTACGAACCTTACAAAATCCTGTCCTTCTAATTTTTGTCTAATTTCATGGTTCATCATAGTTCTGAAGTCGCCCTCTTCTGTTCTGACTGGTCCAAAAATTTTCCTCAATATTTTCCTATCGGCACTCCTTAAAGTTTCTTCGTTTTTATTTGTCAAGGAGATTGTCTCTGCGGCATATGTTATTGTTGGTCTGATAGCGGCTTTATACAGTTTCAATTTGGTGTTTTTGGTTAGATGTTTATCTTTAAGAAATTTGCTGTATTTCCAGTATGCTTTGTTCCCTGCTTTTACACTTTCTGTCACCTCTATATTTCTGTCGTTCTCCTCGTTTATCGTAACGCCTAAATATTTGAAGTTTGTTACTTTTTTAAACTTGTAGTTCTGTACTGTGATTTCTTTTATACTATCTGTTGTTTCCCTGCTGGCTAGCATATATTTAGTTTTTTCTGGGTTTATCTCCAGACCTCTGCTTTTTGCTTCTTCGATCAGGTCACTTAGCATTTTATTCAAATTTCTCCTATTCCTTGCTATAAGTATCATTGATACTTATCAGCCCATAATAGCTTTCCCTAAATCGACTGGCTGCAAACCTAGATGCCCTCTGTACCTCGTCGTTCATTTTGGTCAGGTTCTCTTCAATAGTCCCTACCTGATCTTCCGGGACAATTTTGTCTGGCAAGTTTTTAAGCACCACGGTTGCCTTGATCCCTTTGAGGGCCACACTGTACTTTATACCACCAGTAGTACCAGTACCAGCGGTACAACTCACCCTCTTATCTTTTTTTCCTTCAGGAGTGCTCCTAGTTGACACAGTTCGCTTTTATCAATAGCAATAGATTACGTTCTGTAATCATCAAGACTCCATTTTTCTTGCTGCAATATTTTTCTCTTTTAATACAGAAAGTTGAGAAGTTATCACATCCACATCACAGGGGAAGAACAATAATCAGAAATACTGAAGCTTTAATCATCGTTGCATTAAAACTAGTAAAATTACGCTTGTTTAAAAAAACTTTCATCAAATATTCAGCTCGAAACAAGACACGTCATATTTTTCTCTGGTTCCAATACATTTTGTGAGAAATATTTTGTTGAGGATGAGTAGTTAGTCAAATATAATCTTAATTAGATTATTCTATTTTCAAGTTAGTTGTTTTCGAATATAGAAAACTATCACACAATTGTTTAACTTCCTTCTTAAGTGACTGAATGGTGCCAAACTTGGGATCTAAATTGATTACTTTAGTAGCTAACTTCACTGGCGTAATATATTACCATGTTTTTTGCCACTTATACTTAACATATATGAAAAGTTCATTTCTGCTGGTTAAAAACTACAAAAAACAGTTGTGACAAAGTGGCATACGTAGCAAATAGACATGTCGTTGTAGGTATATTTGAAAACACCCGTTATATAATTTAAACTTTAACAAATACCTAACTTAATCACACATGGTCCAACCGATTTTTACTATTCAGCTAACTAAATTACTCAAGGGTTTATTTTTATTTTTGTTCATTTAATACTATTTGAAAATGTTTTGTTTCCGGTATGGACAATCGCAGAACTACATTTTCAGTGGACCCAGACACACACATTGATTCAATTGAGCAAGCGGAACAAATGACAATAGAAGGCACATCGAAATGGTCATGCAAGATTGCGATCACAGGTATTGGCAGCTGCATTCTATCGGGTCGCACTTTGAAATTTTCTGAAAAAAAAATATTCTTCTACCAATTTTTTACATCTATATGAACGACTAGATCCAGTTTTTAGGAATGCCTCTTCAAGAAATATTTCTAATTTGTATATGCGCAGTGTAGCTAACTTATATTTCATTGAAAGTAGATATTTAATTGTCAAATCATAAAGGAAGTAAAAGTACTAAGTAATCCGATACTATTTTCCTCGTAAATATTATAATTCGTTCCAAATTAATTTGAAGGCGTGATATTTTTGAATAATTGCCAATTTATATTCATATGCTCCTGACTGTTACATTTTCTTCTTCGAGGTTCCGTGATATCTTTATATATTGTTTGTTTCAAGAAAATATTCTCAAATTCAGGAGTATTATTTGAAAGCTCTCAAGTTTTAAATTAATTTCTAATTCAATTTAGGCCAGGCGGCAAGTGATGTAAACCGTAAACAAATGTTGGCAAAGCTTTTATTATTTTAAGTGGTTTATTAGGGTATGATTGCCAAGAATCTAGGTTTTCCCCATACCCTTAAGGCCCGCGTCGATCTCAGTGAGGTTTCAAAGGTATATATTTTTGGTTTTTCGGTAATATCTCGATTTCTCTTTATCGTACGGCCAAAATGGTCCTATATGAAATTAAAAGTGACAAAGTTCTGTACAAAATACTTCGACAAAGTTCTGTACAAAATAGTTCGACAAAGTTCTGTACAAAATAGTTCCCTATCATTTTTTTATGGAACTTATGCGAGTTTTGACAAATGCAGTAAATATCGATTCTTGCTTACCGAATTTCACTTATCTCTCGGACTGGTGAGTATTGACAATATAAATAAGCACATATTGCATAAGTTTTCATAAAAAGGTATAGAACGTTTGTTGAAATAGCAAATAGTTTGATTTATTGCGGCTTTCATTAAATACATTTCTGCAGCGGGTCAGTGAAGTCAATCTAAACGTCTTCTCTTCGACAAAGTACGACGTTCTCGCGTAAAAGGTTCGTCCTGAGCTGGTATTTTACCCGAAATCGATGGTTCAGCAGTGATTTCCTTCACTTCAATCCTGCTTTCGTTGTCGATCAAAGATAACTCACTGTCAGAATCAGTCATCAACGTCGATACTATCTTCTTCCATATCGATATTTCCGCAAGACTGGCCCCGGCATCTTGCACACATTATCGAGCAAGGCAGCCCAGTATTCCTGCAGCTACAAGCTGCTTGCCACCCTTGCTTACACTTGCAGGATATCGTGCAAGATTGCAAGCACTCTTAGAAATTGATTTCGTGAAGCACTGGAACCTGCAATCATTCAACGATGTGTCACCGCTCGCTCCATAGAGTGCTCTAATGTCAGATTTTCCGGCTGCCTCAATCAGGTCTGGAGAAGCATTTGGGTGTTTAAATATTCCAACGGTTCTTCGTACATTCATATTTTTTGAAATAGCTTGACGAATTTCTGTTTCCCGTGCCTGAAGAATGCTGAGGTTGTGTTGCACCCACTAAAGGCGTGAATGAAGAGAATGTGCTCCGCAACTTCTTCTGAATGTTTGAACGACTTCGTCGAGTAAATTCTACTCTCAATTTTTCCTTTCCCTGGTTTCATGAGATAAACATTCGATAACAATGATGCGAGGCCTATTAGTAGTACGAGGAGGTCGACATCTTCACCCCTACCATTACGGAATCATAGTCTGGCGATAATTCAATCGCCGTGTTAATTATAAGAGTATCAGCGTCTTCAGCGGCATGCTTTACGAGAAACCCTGCAGCTCGAAGTTTGCTCTCCAGTATAGAAATGAGCCGAGTCTTGTTCTGGTCGTTGCCAAGGAATTTCTCCTGTGACACGGTTGCTGTCATCGTTTCATCAATCATCATATTAGTAGCGACATGCCTCTGCGATCTACGGAGTCGTTCAGCAACTTTAGTACTTTTGTGGTTAGCGTCATTCGGATAGCCGTCAAAAACAACTACGCTGTTGGCCTTGTAGTACTTCTGTACGTACTGTACATACTTCACAAGAATATTGCAAAACGTCTCTTGTTGGTACCAGACCACACGATGGAGAAGGAATCCACCGTCTATAACATGTACCACGTTATCTGCATCTTTGATGGAATGAGCCACATGAGAAAACATATTATACAATGATAATTTATTTGTCTTGCGCATTCCTATTTCATCAAAAAGCGAGAGTGGATAAGGAGCTAGTCCGAAGTGAAAATATTGCTGCGAATCCTGCTCCGTTTTTTTGGAAATTGTAAATCTTTGAAAAATTAATGAAGGATCAACAGGAATTACTTCATTTTGGATATTTATTGAAGAGTTTACTGCTCTTAAAGGAGTTACTCTCTTCTTTCGCTGGAATTTTACACCTTCTCACATACAAAGCAATTATTTTGTTCTGACATCGTTATACAGAAATCGTTATATTTTCCATATACGTAAGCGCGTCATCGACCGACTTCTTAGGCACACAAGGCTGTACTGGAATATTGAATATACGAAACTATGAAAGGGGATGCGACGCTGCTACGTAGGAAACAGTGTATTCTCCCCACCTAAGAGCAGGGCCTGTTCCGCATCTGCCTGCACTAGCAGGCATATTTTCGAGAATCCCTATGTCGGCGCTTGATTATTTAAATGTGGAAGTTTTAGCTGCATTCTATAGCAGTAAGCTTGAAGATCACCACCAGGTAAATTTGATACAATATCAAATATTGCAACCAATGTATCCTAATTTCTTTTTCATCTTTTATTTTGTAGTATGACAAATAACATATAACATTCGATTACTATATGTATATATTTTTTTATTGGTGCCTTATTTCACTTATTTAATGCACGCCTCAGCGTGTTTAAATCGGACATAAAAGAGCAAACATTACGAATAATTATTGTTATGGTCTGAATCTAGAATAAAATTATTAATTACATTATTTCTTAAATAATATCTTCTTTAATTTAAGAATAATTAAACAAATTTTAAATTGGTATTTTAATAAATCCCAGTGGACAATAAAAATAACATTGCACATTCATTTCCTGTAGGTAATTATGGTTCGTCTTAATTTTTTCTTAATATGCATTCTTTCATTGACTGTTGTGGACTACTGATCTTGTATTCCTTAATATTTTGGGACACTGTGTATAGCTAATAAATCTAAAAATGCTTCGATGATCGGTAAAACTCGTATCCCTTCTAAACGGCTGGTATTAATCTCCGACTTGCCGAAATTGTTTCGCTACAAGAACGGTCTTGCTTTTTCACAACGTGTATAATAATTTATAAAAGCGGCAATAAGGAAGGATAATGTAGGAAATTTGGACGTACTTCGTTTGTTTCTCTATTGTGCTCGAGAAATACATGTTTACCAACTGGAATAATTTAAATCCTAGATTTTAATAGTTTTTATTAATGGATTTTTGGATATTTCGAATTTTAAAACTTTTGATATTGTTTGTATCATTGGTTTGGAAGCTATCTTTTCTTTGGATATGACGAGAAGGGGGGTGTGTATTGGATGGTTTGAAGAATGAAAAGGGTTCGGTGCTTTGTGCGAGTTATTTTCTTGGTTTCATTCTCATTTACCCTAATTAGGGGATAGAATTTGCACAAATTGTTTGGAAATACGACTATTTTGAGGAAACAATTAGTTTGGAAGTCGATTTTCCGCCGTTAAGGGATATTATTTTGCACTGGAACCACAATTCACTAATATCGAATCAACTTTCTTTCAACACCTGCAAGAATTCGCCATTTTGTAAACCTATTGGCGAAGGCTTTTGATTGATTAATTCCATGTGGCTGGATATTGAAATTTTGAGAACCCTCATTGATAAATTGAGGTGAGTTATTTTTAGTTTTCACAAATTACAACCTTATAGATGGTGAGATTGATTATTTTCTCTCTTTGTTATAGGGTTTTATTTTTTGTTTCCCACTTCTACGTTTTATATTCCCGTCTATTTTGGGATTTATTTTGGAGCCTCTTGATTATCAAGATTGAATTTTGTAATTGATTTCACACCTGGTTTGACCTGCTATATACTAGCAGAAATTATACTCGGCTGAGACGATCCCTGGAGATTTACCAGATTACAACTCCCGATTGTGACCTCGTGGACGTTTGGTTGGAACCCAAAATGTGCCATCCAGCTAAGTATAACAAAGAATTTAGTTTTGCTGAATCACCTCTCAATAAAGACTTATATCACTGTTTTATGATTCTCATTATCACTCGTGATTATTAAGTGACTTTCTATTATATCTACTTATAGTAATTTGTATGTTAGTACAATATTGAACATTTGCGGCTTGATTTGGGCTGGAATCCCATATCAAAGCGTTGATAACTGTGGTATTTACAATGTTTTAGATCATTATTCAACTTGTGATACTTATGGAAACAGAATACATACATGTAAAGCTCGTATGATCATACCATGCTATAACTCCTGCTAAATCGATTACTATTTTGTTTTATACCTACGATATTTTTGTATTGGTAATTGATATTTGACTTATTTTCTTCTGTGTTTACTTATAACACATACTTATTTTCAATGATGAATTTGAATTACTTATACATAGTCATAAAAGAAATAGAACAAATTGTCAACAGTCACCAGAATGAGAGAAGAGTGGAATTTGGTAAGCAAGAATCGATATTTACTGTATTTGTCAAAACTCGCACAACTTCGCGCGGCTACTACTCCCATGAAAAAATGATACGGAACTATTTTGTACAGAATTTTGTCACCTTCAATTTCATGTAGGACAATTTTGGCCGTACGATAAAGAGAAAACGAGATATTACCGAAAAACCAAAAATGTGTACCTTTGTAGCCTCACGGAGATCGACGCGAGCCTTAAGGGTGTGGGGAAAGCCTAGATTATACATAATCACACACTAATAAACCATTTAAAACAATAAAAGATTTGCCAACATTTTTTTACGGTTTTGAACGATTTTATCGCCCTGCCATGTCATGGCCTAATTAGAATATTTTAAAAGTTTCTCGAGGGAATGAAAAGTAGACTGAGATGTGTAGAGTTTTAAAATAGCATAAAATACATGAATTTTAGATTTGGAAGAAGTGAAACATTTTTGTGATTCCCCCTACAAATAATACTACAGAATTTAGATATTTAAGCATGAATAAAACAACTTTTTCACTCTTCACAGTTGAATTGGTCTATAGTTTTCATTGAGCTATTCTCTATATTATAGAATCCAGCATATTTTTTGACGAATCTGCTAAATATTCGATCATTTTCAGTGCTATTTTATTATAGTTCCTTCCTAGGTGTCTAGTATATCCTTGGTTTTTGCTCGTAGATTTCTCTGTGTGATTTACTTCGAATTTTATATTTTGTTCGAATTCATTACTTTCCCCATGTTTCTATGCATCTATAAAAATATTTTCCGTTCCTTTCATGATCGGATTCACACAATTGGTTAGTTATGTAATACCCAATGACCTAAATCCTTCAAACGTACTTTTCTTTCGGAATGTTTTTCATATAATTCAAATAGAAACTTTTATAAATAGTAGACCTAAAAATAACTCGAAAATAACTTTCATTCTATGGTATATTCGATATAACTTTTAATTGTGTATTTGTTATTTAAACCCAGAAATAGACGTGTGATATGAAGTTCATTAAAAAAATTCGTTTCAGTAGAGTGAAAAGTGAATGAAGTCGATGTATTCAAACTCTGATCCACTAGTACTATCAACAAATGAATCGAAAATTAGTATAAGATATGATTTAGTTATAATTATGTTAGCTACACTCACATACCTACTTGTTGACCTAAAATCTATTGGTATCGATTTTGTCACCAAATTAGAAATATATATATGGTAACTTCAATCAGAAATCTATCAAGTAGCTAGAAAAAAAACTCTTCATTAACAAATTCAAGGAGTATTGCAATAGATTCGTATACATTTTATTGAATAGTATTAGAAAAAATCGGTTTCTTTATTTTCAATCAGTATACTATATCATGTTTGAGATTGACGTGGCGATAAATACACTGTTATGAACTAACGATTATGAAGTCGATAAATTTTTCAGATGGGGGGCTGTAATCATTCTCTCCTGATTAACGTGTTATTGAGTTTTATAGCATGTTCTTTACTACTCCAAACACAGGTTAAAAATTAATTACAACATAAAAATGATGGAAGTATATCAGATGTAATTATTGATCATCACATGATAATCAGGGCGATAAAACTTTGATATAATAAATTTAAAAGATTATATTCTCAATGAGAAATTGATTTGTAAATGAACAAGAATAAGAAATAAGGGAGTTCTTGATTACGTAAATATATTCCCTGAATATATTTCATTCCAGAATAAATTAGGATGAGGTTTGCCGTATAAAGTCCAAAAATATTAGTTTGTTTTATATTTAGTTGCCATTCAAAGCCTTACAGTATTCACAAAATAATTGAATTGAATCTTATTAACGCTTGAATTTATCCTTCGTGCTACAAGCAGGCCTTTTAAGCCCATAGTAGCTTCAAAGTGATTTTGTGCCATCATTTGCCTTCATTTTCCAGTCCTGGATTTCTCTATGTCTCTTAGGTTTTCAATTACTTCTGCGTACCATGTTTTGCCACTCTTTCTTGTTCCCGCTTCTTCTCATCCATCATTTTTATGTTGTTCTAGAGTCTGGCATTCTCTGAATACGCCTCAGCCACCCTATTCTTTTGAGTCTTATTATTTTACTCAGTTCTGCTTCTCCAAATGAATTCTGTACTTCGTTATTTGTTCTTCTTGGTCATAATTATTCCTCTTTTTATCCCCGTAATATCCACCTGAGTATATTCTTCTCCCATATATCTAATTTCAACTCTCTTGTTAAGTATGCATGTATCGGTCCGTAGGTTACCGTTGGTATTATTATTGTTTTGTACAGATGTAGCTTTGTTTTTTTGGATACGTTCTTTATTATCTTGTTTAATGCTCCTACCTGTTTACTTCCTTTCGTCTGTATAGTTTCTAAATTCTCTCCCTCGTTGCCGCCGTCTTTGATTACCACACCCAGATATGCATAGCTTTAGACTTGTTCTGAATTCATTATTTTTTGTCCTTTCAGTTATATTGGAACATTTTTCATTGTTCCTTTGTAATTTCGTAAATTTCGATTTGTCTTCCTTGCCTCGCAAATCCACTGTCTCTGCTGTTTCTATGACAGCTCTGCATATTCTTTTCAGTTCGTTTTTCAATGTTGACAGCAGTACTAGATCGTCAGCGTATGTCAGTGATTGTGTTACCTCAGAGTTTAGTGTCGCTGTTCTGATCATACTGGTTTTGCGTACAATCCATTTTAATAAAATGTTAAACATAATGGTGGATAGCGGATCTCCTTGATTTAGTACTGTGTTTGTCTCTACGCTTTCTGATATTCTTTAATTAGCCTTGATCAGCTCTAGTTCTATGTATTTTTTTCCCAAGTGATTTGCAGTTCTTTTGTCTCTGAGATTTTCTCATTCGATGGTGATGATATTTTAGATTGTAAGCTCCTCCCATTGCTCATTCTTAATTTCCTTATTTAATATTCCCTTAAAATACCCTTCCCATCTTTGTATGATTTCACTTTCATCCATTATTATTTCTCTTTTTTGCTTTTTATACATATGGTCCTCTGCCCAACTTGCCCTTTATTAAATTTTACTTCTTGATAAAAGTTCTCCATTTGTTTGTTTATAAAATTGTATTCTATGTTTATTCTGTCCCCCATTCCTTTTCGTTTTTTGCCCTACCTGTCTTCTTTGTTATTTGTACAGGCGGTTGTGGTCGTATGTACCAGTTTGTAACATTTTTTGTTTGGCTTGCCTTTTTTTGTTAATTTCTCCACTACATTTTGTATCGAACCATTTTTCTCTTGTTCCCTTTTTCGTTTGCCGTGAATCTGTTTTTTTTGCCGCCTTCTTTATGATTTCTTCTAAATGTTTCCATTCATCGCTTACATTGTGGATCTGTTTTTGCCCTAGGGTTTTCTTCAATCCTTCTCCGTATTTTCTTTTTGTTGTTTTGTCACCTGTAGACTCCTTTTTAGTCTGCACTTTTTCTTCTTCTTTCTTTGTTTACTGTTTCGTATCATTTTCGCGACTACTAAAAAGTTTTCTACTTTTCTCATTGATTGTTTTTGTATCAGGAAATAATCGATTTGATTGGGGTACTTTCCATATCGCACTAACCAGGTCCCTTTGTTGATCTCTTTGTGCTCAAACATTGTGCTGGCTATAGCGAGCCCCGTTACAAAATTAACAAGTATATTTTCCATTCTCATTTGTTCTGTCGTGTCTTCGAATTACTGCCATGTATAAAGTGTTAGGAATATTCTTCGGTAACATTGTGTCTAACACAGAGTCCATACGCGACAATGCGTTAGAAAGAAACAAGTATATTCAGTGTATCACCAATTTTCTTTAACAGGGAATCATGACATGTGAAAGAAGTATCGTTACATAAACTGCTAAATTGTTTTTCAAATATCACTATAATCATTAAAAAGATTCTGAAAATAGGTTGGAAATTTAATAATTTTAATGGTTATAATATGAAAAACAATAAATCGCCGATATGGACATTGAATACGCTACTTTTTGAAATAACTTATCATTGCAACTCAGTAATTGAATACTGTATACATAATAAAATATCAAATATCCAATTCTGAACGATTGGCGTAAACCACCTGTAATTCCTTCGCTCCTGATAAAACGATTTCGTCTAGAGCCGTAATTCATCTATTTTTATCTATCCCCTCTCTTCATTTTCAATCTACACGTTGAAAGTATGTACCTTTACAATATTTCTTTTTAATAATAACAGAAATCAGTCCTCATCTAATTCTAATAAAACAATAATCGCCTCATAGTCAACGGAAAAATTTGGCATGGCATAGACAATCTATTACAGTTAAAATACGGATACTAGAATATAGGAATACGAATCGCGCTTGTTAGAAAGAAACAAATATAAATTCAGTGTATTACTCATTTTCTTCAACAGGATATCATAACCAAGCAAAAGTGGAAAACGTGCTAAAGTGCATGTCCGTAAGCGACGACAATCTGTTACAACACAAGTATACATTCATTGTAGGTATTAACAGGATATCAGAAACAGTGAAAGAATTATTTACTGAACGATTTGAATTAAACTTATACGTTACCTGCTTTCGATTGTACATTTATAATAACTGTAATATGAATTGTTCTAACAAGAGAACAAGTTATGAGAAGTTTTTAATTATGATAATTCGAGAGACTGTAACAGATCAAGATAATTATTCCGATCTATTTGTTGAACATTTTATTGTTATGCTTGAAATTGTTCTATTTTTCAGTGTGATAGCGATTGAAACCCTTTAGTTTTTTGAGATTTGGCAACGTGCAAATACGTCGGCCGTACATCTGTATTGCTTTTTTGTATCAATAAAAATGGTTTCACTGTTTTTACGTTTGATTTCAACTGAGAACCGAACTTTTTGTGTAATTACACACAGTACCAATTAATAAACGCTTTCAATAATAAACTTAAATAAAATCGGATTCTAGTCAATATATTTATTATTTTTAAATAAAAGTAATATTCTAATAGGTAATAAATTAACTTCTTAATTATTCAATGAATTTAAATCGAATGCTCGAATTAATTTCCGTTCTGTACTAATCAGTAACCGAGCCGGTGATAAAATGCTTGAGGAACATGGGTGAATATTTGTGGTGTTGTCTCTATACAGGCTTGTAGAATTTGTTCATTCAAAGAATTGGCCCTGTTCTCCTGGAATTCATAAATGCTCGATTTCACATAAATCCAGAAAAATAAATCCTTGGGTTCCAAATATGGATATCTAGCAAGCCATCTAATATTACTATCCGTGGAGATTATCGGATTGGGAAATTGTGTATTTAAAAAATTTATTGCTAATCGATAATTATGCGATGCATAACCGTCATCTTGGTAACAAATATCATTGAAGTTGACACCTAATTGTTTGAGGGCAGCAGTAATTTGGTTTTGCAGCATATTCAAATATTTTTGTCTGGTGGCAATGCCGTCAATACAAAATTATCCAAAAATGATCACCTAATATTCCAGCCTAAACATTCAACTTTTGGGGATATGAAGTTCTACTATTGTAGTATTTGTCTAGGTTTTTCCTGGACCAATAGCGGATGAATTATGTGCTCCGTGTATGGTAAAAGTCGATTCATCTGCGAACCAAATATTTTTTTAAAAGTTTGCATCCAACTGTACTTTTTCCATAACTATTTCACGAAATTCTATTCTACGAAACTTGAGATTGACTGGAAATATTTCATGACTTTTTCAGTTTAAAACTACGATAGCCATTTTTTAAAATATAGTCTGAATCGTTTTCGGATCAACATCAAAATCCCTGGCAAAATGAATGGACGACTGTAGAGGAATATTTTCCACACTTGCAGAGATTCAAATATCTCTTTCTTCTTTTTCGAGTTGGACATGACGATTTCGTTTACGCGGTCCATGTTTTGTAGGAACACAAATATGTTTTTTTAACAGTTCTCACTTTTTCCTTGCTAATTCGTTGGATATTTCCGAATGCTACAATTAACAAATTTTCTGGTACTTCTCGATATGAATTACTCTGGTAATGCCATTTTACAATTGGCACTTATTGGTGTAAATTCATACTCATTTTATAAGATTTACAAAGATCGTTCCCCATTCGGAAACAAACAGGTAGTGACGTACAGTTAAACATCGGAAGTATAGCTGGTCCTCGAGAGGCGCACCTGCGATTCGTATTCGTATATAATATATTATAATTTACGCTGACTTTACATTGTCTATCTCACCATGCCCGTCTCTAATACACTGGTAATGCCGTCTGCTTCTTACATTTACCCGTTGACTATGAAGCGATTATTGTTTTGCGTTAGAATTAAATGAGGAATGATTTCTGTTACTATTAAAAAGGAATATTGTAAGGGCACTTATACTTTCAACGTGTAGATTGAATATGAAGAGAGGGTATAAATAAAAATAGAAGAATCACGGCTTTAGACGAAATTGTTTTATCAGCAGCGTAAGAATTACAGGCGATTTACGCTAATCGGTCATAATTGAATATGTGACATTTTATAATATTTACGGTATTTAATTATTGAGTTGCAATAATAATTTTTTTCAAAAAGTAGCCTATTCAATGTCAATATCGTCGATCTATTGTTTTTCATATTGTAACCATCAAATTTATCAAATTTTCAACGTACCTAGTAATATTTGAAAAAACAATTCAACAGTTTGTGTTACGATACTTCCTTCGCATGTTATGATACCCTGATAAAGAAAATATTCGGTACAATGAATATACTTGTCGCTTATGGACTCTGTGTTAAGCCCCATGTTACCAAAGAATGTTCACTCTTTCCCGATTTTTGCGTTAGCGTCTCATATTTTGATGTCTTTCTTTGACATCGTGTTGAACGCTCCTTCCGTTTTTTCATAATATTTGTCACTGGTGTTATCTTCTTCCCCCACGGTTGATGCATGTATGTTTAATATGATATTAATTTGCAAGTAACACATTCGCTGTGATATTGCTTTAAATATTTTGACTCTTTCTGCATTGTGTCTGGCTATCATAAATCCTGTTCCTGTTCCCAAAGCTCTTGTTGCTCCTCCACTATTGAAGATTATGTAGTTTCCTACTCCGCTTACAGTCCCTTCTTGTTTTGTTTCTTGAATTGCTAAGATGTCAATTTCATATATATCTATTTCTTACGTTAAAACTTTCCATACTTCTTCAGCGAACGTTCATATGTTCGAACTTCCTATCTTCAATATAAAGTTCTCATTCCTGTACCTCGATTCCGTTTTGGATTATTTTTTTATTACTTGGTTAAATTTCTTGTATTTCGCCCTCCTGTTTGTACTTGGCGCTAGTTGCTTTTTGGTATTATGTTTTGTTTCCTTTGTTCTACATTGTCTTTTTTCATGTTCCATCTCCATTGCGGTGATTGTATGTATATATTTCTATAACCAATTTTTATCCTATCACACTTTCTTCTTTTGCCTTCATTCAGATTTTTGTTATACTTCTCTATATTTCTGCGACACCATTATGCATGATCAGTTCTCATCTTTTATAAATCTCAAGTTTTGTTTTTTCTCCTTTTGCTTAGACAGTCTTACTAGGCAAATTATTTCTCCTAAGTTCGCTGTGCTTTTTACTGCTGTCTTTATATGTAATTCTTTTTCCAGAAAGTTTTCCATTGTACTTCTTAGTTCTTCAGGACTATCGGTCGCTATTTTTACTCCTTGTATAACCACATTATTTTTCATTTTCAGGTTGCTCTACTTATCTATTATCCATTTCTGTAATAATTTTCTTCATCATACCGTTATTATCAGTCAACTTTTGGTTTTCATTCCTTGGTTGCTTTATTTCTTCCCTGTATTCTCTTTGTTCTACTCGCGTTTTCTTAATCTCCTCGGCAAATTTGTCACCCAACTTTCTCATAGCATCCACCATTTTCTCTATATTATATTCTAGCTTTCCCGCTACATTTTTTAAATGATTCTTCAGTATCCCTGTCTTCATCTTTTCTTTTTTACATAATATTCATTATCGCTCATTTCTAATCCACTTTCTCTAAAATTCCTGCGCCTGTCCCTGTCGTAAATATTTCGTTCATCGCAAAAAAGTTGCAGTTGTTTGGTTTTATGTATGAATAAATTGTTCTTATCGCTATCACCCCGTCGGACCTTGTAGCACATTCTGACGGTTGAATACTCGAGAATGGAAAAAGATATCGACGTACAATTTTCTCTAAATTTCTTATATTTACTTCAAGTTTTGTTGACATAGTTGCCAAATGTATATTTTTTTCCAAAAGCGCCGAAAAAAAATGACCGAAATTATCGGTTTATTTTAAATACAACACCCTATATTTTTTTAAAACATCTGAAAGTACCTTCTTTCCCCTTAACAAAAATGTATACATTATCGACATATATTACTCAAACCCACCTTTCCGTAAAAATTAAGAATAACGTTTCCAAACTCTTGAAACGTGATAATTTACGTTTGTAAGTTCTTGACATTGTTTCATAAAAAATTAAATATTTTCCTAAAAACGTCAGTATATACCAATAAAGTATACATTTTTGGAATGAGGAAAAAGGGTACTATCAGATGATATCAAAAAATATACTGATAATTTCGCTTAGAAAAAGATAATTTTTTCTCGGCGCTTTAGGGAAAAAATATACATTTGGCAACTATGTCAACAAAAGCTTGGAGGAAATATAAGAAGCTTAGTGAAAACTATTTTTAACTGAAAAGCAATAAATTTTATGACATATAATATGAAATTCCCGTCTATTATGTCACTCTCTCCAATATTATGCTCAAATATTGAGGATGTGCAATATTGTTTGGTAGTACGGAGAAGTTGTAGTTGAAACTACAGTTTTCACTCCAGCTGGACATGAAAAATTTAATTTTCTTTTCAGTGTACATCATAAATAGAACTAAATATTACCCAGTTATTAGAAAGATATAATTTGACAAAGTAAAACATGAAAGCGTTCTAGCGTTCAGCAAATTTATAGTAATGCTGAAATTATATATCAGACTTTATGTCGGATGATCTTATCTTATCTATCTTGTCATGATCTCACTGTCTTAACTAATTATGCGACTTAAGTTTTTGGCAAACTTTTCCATTGATGTTTTAAAGCTTCTGCACGAACTGGTATGAATTTTGTTCAGATTATTAGTAATATAAGAGAGGCAGAGACGTTGTAAAACTTCATAATATATTCCAGAGCCTAATCTAATTATAGTAAGATAAGTTGAACAATTTTATGATGATGAAAATGATGAATATTCAGTTAATTGGGAAAAATAAAGAATTAAAACTATAAAAAAAATAGGGGTTTCCATAATACAAATACTTATTTGTTGCAACGCTGGATGCTTTTATGATATTTTAACGTTTTATATTAACAATAAATAATATACAATCTATTGTCATACTCCTATACAAAATTTCTACTACTCAAAAAAAACACCAACTCTTTTCTCAAACTGACTATCTACAAATTTCAAATTCTTAATTTTGCTTAATGCACTGTTACCACTAAGAAACACTATTTTTCCGCAAAGTGCCGAAGCTTACAGATCTTGTCTTGCACAAAAATGACACGACAAAAAAGCATGTTTGCAAAAAAGCTGAACGTAAATAGTGAGCAGGTGACAACATACATTTTGTACTTTTGCACAAAAACACATCGGATTCTTTCTTAACTTATTGTGAAGCCATGTTTTGATTTAATCCGTTTTATTTCACTTAATGCAAACAAACCCAGAATATAAAACCTCATAATAGTATTTAAACAACATTTTTGATGCTAGTAATAATATTTCCGTTCAAAAATTCTCCAAAATAAAATGCTAACCAATAATGAGGCATCTATTGCAAGCAAGTTAATTTAATTTCTCTTCAGGGTTGATCAAAGTTTGTAGAGCTTTGACCAATTTCTGCTTTCTAGAGTGTTTCACAAAGTATGCGGGGCAACTACTTCGTATCATCAACTTTGAATGAAAATGTGTTCTTCGAAATCAGATTGGGAGTGTAAATAAAATATACAGAAGATCGATTTTCCAAAATACGTGGAGTGTTTGAACAAGGGTTTCAAAAATAACACGCAATAACTGTCAATTTTCCAAAAACGGATTCAATTGTCTTCCAATTTTTGAATAACTATGGAAAGGTAAAAAAGACTAATGGTTAGCAAAGTGCACTAATTTTGTATAGTAATATTGTCACATACGGTTCGTATTTAATATTTTTAAGGTTGGATTAATACAGGAAGATAATTAAAAGTTAACATATGACGCTTGTTTAGATAGGTGACTTCAGATCACCGCTTGATTTGATAATTGAAGATCACGCCATCAAATAGAGTAGGGTATCTGTTATATGTTAATGACAATTATGAAATATATTAGGACTGAAAATTGGTTCCTACTTGAAAGATTAAAAAGTGAGGAATTAGGAGAAATGCTTGATGTGGTTAGTTTAAGGTTTCATCATCATCATTCAGCCCTCAAACGTCCATTGCTGAACATTGTCCTCCCCAAGGCATTTCCGTCTTTCACTGTCCTCTGCAGTTGCCACCCAATTGGTATGGTTTCTATCCAGGCCATCGGTCCATCTGGTTGGAGGTCGGCCTCGGCCCCGCCTATCCGCTCTTGGCCGCCATACCAGAATTCACCTCGTCCACCTGCCATCGTTCGATCATGTCCTGCCCATCTCCACTTAGCTCTTATTATTCTCTCTAGAATATCATTCACGCCCGTTTTTCTGCGAATCTCCTCGTTCCGAAATCTGTCTCAGACTTATTCCCGGCATCGATCATTCCATCCTGCGTTGCGTTTTTTGTAGTTTTCTTGCCGATGCTTTGGTCAGGGTTAAAGTCTCTGCACCGTAGGTGAGAACGGGTAGAACACACTTGTTAAAAGCCTCTCTTTTCAGCTTGATCGGAATATCGCTCTTGAAGACATCGTGAAGTTTGGCATATGCTGCCACTCCAATCTTATTCTCCTGATCAGTTCTGCTATTTGCTTGTCTCTATCAATCCTCACTTCATGCCCTGGATGTAGCTATGCACCATTTGTATCTGATTGTTGTTCAACTTAATAGCTTACTGAGGACCAGACTGGTCATTACTTTTGTTTTTTCGAAATTTATCTTCAGTCTGACCGTCTGTATTGCATTTTTAAGTTTTTGGATCATTATAGCGGCTTCTTTTAGATTGTCAGAAATGAGTGTGATATCGTCGGCGAATCTAAGATGGTTGGGGCTTTTCCCATCGATACTGATGCCCCCGTTTTCCCATTCTAGGTTTTTGAGAGCGTACTCTAACAGGGTGATGAATAGTTTCGGTCTTTCTATTTTGATTTTCTATCTCTGGAAGTGGAGGTTGATAATTGTTGTGGCGTTGTTGTATATATTTTTGATCACATTTGTGTATCCAAGCCTTCCAAGTCTATAACTTTTAGTTATTCCAACGACATCCCATTTTATGTTTTCTAGATCATGTTCCATCTCGATGAACCTTTTATCTGAAAGTAGGGATCTGGCAACCTTGAGAGTTAGTTGTTTTCTTCTCCTTGTTCTATTTTTGTTTAGTTGGTTCGTTAAATATGAATTTTAGCGTCCTCCAGATTCCGTGAGGGATGGGATTTGGGTGTAGCCACCTGGGGACCGCATCCAATTGTTTTAAAAAATTCATCATGTCTTAGGGGTTTTGGCCATAATCTTCTACGTTGGCAAGGCGGGTTGTGAGATGGTGAGGTGTTTGATAGGGATGTAAGGTTAGATGGGAAGTTGGTGAATATAGCCAACCAAACTCGAATGGGTTTGGGGATTAAACCAAGGCTCGCGTGGGCAAGGGCGCGTCAAGAAAGTAGATCTGTCATCTGTCAGGATTATAGATGCTACTCTTAAGGGTTCAGGTTTAAAGCAAAGATATTTTAGCAAATATTATTCCGTTGGTATTGACCAGATCAAGAAGTTTTAAGGTATTAGTTCATCGCCAAAAGTGTCAGCTTTGGGAAAGGACTGCTGGATTTGAAATAATCAAGTCATAATCAGAATTGGACGCTGTTATGCAGAAATGTGTTAACCCACATGACAATAGTTTCAAGAAAAAGCCATTTAAAGTTCGTACAAAACAATTAACTCTAATTTTTAAACACAATTGATTATGACCTATATGAAAATGGTAATGAGTAATAAATAACTTGTACATTTTATTACAATATGAGAAAATTACTCAGAAAACTGTACAAAAAGAATATTGGAATGAAATAGTAGCAAAACTCATGTTTGTACTTATAAATGGGTTAATCCATATGACACATTGCTGAAAAACATTAAGTTGGTTAAACGTATGGTTTAGCCCACATAACACATTTTTGAAAAAAATTGAATTGGTTAAACGTATGGGTTAACATAGGTAAACCATTTTTGAAAAACATAAATATTATTATTTTGAAAATTTATAATATTTTAGGTATACAACTCATTCAAGTTTGTCCAGATTTTTTTTGTGATGTAGGAATTAACGAATGGCAAAATTACACATCATAAAAAATTAGTGCATTTTATAAAAAACAAAACACAGGCTCATAAATCATTACTGCAAATTTACAATTGGTTTTTAAGTGATGTGTTAATAAATGTCAAGGTACTTAACACATTTTTGTTCAATATTGAATTTAGTGATCGGATCGTGGCTTAATTTTTTTTTATATTTAGATTTTTTTCTTTTCACTAAATGATAATATCTCTATTTAAGCACCCAATGGTAATATTTATACAACATTCCAATTTTTGGGAATTACCACATTTCTGGGTAACAGTGTCCAATTATAGAAAGGATTTATAATTAAAGGTAGCCAGGAGTCACATAACCAACTTTGACAATATAGCCCTAGCAGATTTTGAATTAGTATTTTGTTGTAAATAGTAATTGGAGAAAACCAGCTGCGCCATTGTTTGGAGAATAGTTTCATATGATATAGTGCGTTGTTTTTTACTCTACTTTATTATTCATAATTTTGTTATTAACAATTTTATAAAAAAAATCGCTTTTTTCTTAGTTTTTTGCGTATAAAATTAAAACTGTCAGGGTACTCGTGATGGCGGCCACTGAGATATGGTGGAGAATAAAAAACGAAGAAAATTAGATATGGAACAACTTGTTTGGCCCGTTAGTTTAAGTGGAAATTGGGAAAATCTGGTCAAAGTGCATTTTTTTTCAAAAACTCATAACTCAGTTATTTTTTGAGTTGTACCGTATCTACATCCTTCGTTTAACCTATTCCAATACATTAGTTAACGCATTGACAGCTGCTCTTGAATACGAAGCAGCCACGATAGCTTCGGGATACAACAAAAGAAGGACCATGCAAGAAGAATGCGACGATGCGAAGGCGATTTGACCAGATCGTCAACTTCTTGAAAGGTATGGTAGATAAGAAGCCGAAGAAGATCAGGTGTTGTAATTGTGGCGAGCTAGAGCATGTACACGGTTCGTGTAAGCGTCCTACGAGTCCTGCAAACCAAGAACTTCTTAAATGCAAAGCAGCCACGAAGGATTCATGGTACAACAAAGGTAGGATCATGCAGGAAGAAGGTGACGATGACAGACTTGACCAGATCGTCAGCTTGTTGAAAGGAATGGCAGACAAGAAGATAGAGAACATCAAATTCCGGAAGTGCGGCAAGCTAGGGCATCTACGCAGTCCGTCTAAGCGCTACAGGACTCCTGCAAGCCAAGAACTCACAAGAGAAACTAGACAGTGTCGAACATCGAGCTGATGTGAATCACCGAAAAGCAGACTCTCTGCCTAGACGGCCATGTCCTGCAGACTATTCCCACTGCAACAAGTCGAAATCTAAGGGAGTTGCAGTTTCAAGAATTATGGTAGTCGGCAAAGAATGGTCACCCACCAGGATCAGAAAGATCCGGAGATTGATCCTCACCTGAAGATGATCCGGCAATGGAAGGAAGAAAATCGGCGAGCTACCTGGCAAGAAGTGTCAAGATTTTCACTCAAGGAATATTGGGCTTAGTGGGACTCTCTTGTCTTGGCAGAAGGCCTGTTGAGAAGAATCCTGAATAACGATGATGGTTTCGAGAAGAGAAGACAGATAGCTATTCCAAGAACTAGAGTAGCAGAGGTACTGAGAAAGTTACACGACAGTCCATCGGGAGATCATCTGGGAGTGAAGAAAACCCTTCAGCAAGTCCGCTAAATGTGTTATTGGATGAACAGCTCTGACGATGGGAAGGTCTGGTGTAAGAAATGTACGACTTGTGCTACGAGTAATGGACCACATCGCAAAAGAAAGGCACCTATGAAACAATATAATGTTGGAAGCCCTTCCGAAAGGATTGCTTTAGGAATCACTGGACCATTTCCAACAACAGAAAATAGTGGTAAATACATCTTGGTAGTAATTGATTATTTCTCAAAGTGGAGATTTATGCGATTCCGAATCAAGAGGCCACTACTGTCGCAGATGTACTGGTGAAAGAATTTATCAGTGGATATGGAGTGTGCTTGGAAGTCCACAGCGATCAAGGAAGAAATTTCAAGAGCCAGGTACTCCAGGAAATTTGTGACAAGATAGGAATGAAGAAGACCAGGACAACATCGTTGTATTCACAACCAGATGGAATGGTTGAAATAATGGAACAGGACCATTGGAAAATACCTGTCCAAAGTATTTTCCAGCCACCAGCGAGGTTAGAGCCAGTATCTTTCCCTATTTGCGTTGGCTTATCGATCTGCCATAAATGAGTCCACGGATGAAACATCTACGAAAATCCTGTTTGGACGTGAAATGAGGCTTCCTTGTGATCTGGATTTTATCTGTCGGCCTAGCGCGGATCTAGCAAGAGAATATTACGTGACCCAATTAGAAGAAGGATAGACGATGTGCACGAATTGGTTCGAACGAATCTTCAAGATGCCAGCGATAGAATGAAAGGACGGTAGGACATGCAGGCCACAGAAGGCAGTTTCAAATAAGAGTACAAGTTATGATTACACAACCCGACAAGGAGAAAAGCATTTTCTCCAAAATTACAGAAACCATGGGGAGGTCCGTACTTAATAAAAAATGGGATCAACCCGTCATCTATCGCATAAGCAAGGTCCCCAATGGAAAACCGAGAGTAGTTCACCAAAACCGACTAGCGCCATTCGAAGGAGACCATGACAAGGAGGAAGGGGTGAACCATCTACAACAAGTGTCTAACCCAGCCTTCGAAGAATTTATGGGCGCATACGTAGATACCCGGGAAAGCTAGATACGGAGTCACTAGAGAATAAAGAAATCATTTGTTCACACTGTCGGAAGAGTACTCACTGGCACATAACATCTCCGCCAGTAACAAATACGCACGAGGGTTGGCAACCGTCTTTCTAAAGAAGTTTGGACCATTAGATAAACTTGAAGATCAGTTGCCAGCCCCTGGCAAGACACTGCAACTTAAACACAATTCGCGGTACCTGGTAATTAGAAACAAATTTCCAGATCGATCCACCTACCGGTATGTGTGGGAAGCGCCACGAAGCTTTCGAGATCATGTGCTGGAATCCCACGTGGAGAAATTACAATGCCAAGGATAGAGAGCAACCAGTTGTCATATCTACATGTATATAGTAATACTGTTGCTCGCGCGTATTTCATGATCTTTTCATTTCAATATCTGAGCAGCAAATAAGAAAATCGGAAAACCAAGACTAACATTTTGAAGCATGAAAATTCCACTTTCGTAAATTAAAATTGGAACATACCTGTCACATTCAGGCCTGTTGGAAAATTGCATAGTAACAAAGTCAAATGGTCACAGATCTGAAACTATGCATCGGGCAGTACCTGCTTTATGCACATATAAAGTATATATTAAAAACGAATACTGGTCGGAGGATCTACGCTACAACTCAAAAAATAAGCGAGACATGAATTTTTGAAAAAAATGCACTTAACCCGGTTTTTCCCGATTTTCTCCTAAACTAACAGTCCGATCGAGTTGTTCGATATCTCATTTTCTTCGTGTTTTTATTCTCTACGAATAGTTCATTAACACCATTACAATTACCCTAACAGTTTCCATTTTATAAGAACAAAACTAAAAAAAAAGCGATTTTTTGCATAAAATTGTTGATAATAGAGTTATGAATAATAAAGTCGACTGAAAAACATCGCACTACATCATATGAAACCATTCTGTAGCTGGGAATAAATAACCGTTCAAAATAATTGATATGACACGTAGTTTCGAAAGACGAAAGGCTTCTGTAACTGATCCACATATAAAAAGCTCAAAATGCGAATATTGAAATACTACATAATCTCTATCTTCCTTCATCATATTCAGGCAGCAACTCTTAGGAAAACATCACAGAAAGAACTTGAGTCTTTGAAATGTATATGGACAGAAGAATTTTCAAAATGTCACCTCCTGCAGGTTAAAATGAAAAGAAAAGTCGTTGGAAACCACTGCATAATAAACGTCATAGCTACGCATTTCCAAAGTGGATATCAACTGTTCAAATTTCCAATTCTTTAGATCAGCAGTCATTCTGAGGAAGACGATACTTTAAGAAGAACGATGTATAATATGTAGATTCGGAGAACTGAAAATGTTGTAGACCTGATTGTTTGGAAATAAGAAAATGAAATAATTTTCAACATAATCCAGAAGAGGCCAAGTTCCAAGTATGTTAAAGAGTTATGGGATTTGGTGGATATTATGGGTGTTTTTTTGTGGTATATCGTACGGGAACTGGAAATTACAAAAAAATACGAAAGTAGATGCAGTGAGTCTAACAGTTCCTAACTTGGTTCTTGAGAAACTGTATGTTTTAGTGCAATGTGAGCACTGCCGAAATTTTATTCTTAGATTTTAGCTACATTCGTGTTGTGGAAATTTGTAACTTTGTTTTAGGAGACCTCATCATATTCCTGCTAGAACCTATCTATAAAACTTTAATTATTATTTATATCATTTCGGTACAGATTTCTCGTTAATCTGGATTATCAATTAATAATTATGTTGAAAGTTAGTTGATTAATGTGACAATTAATAGTTTGAATTCAAAATATGGCTAACATTACCCACGATTCGTTAAATTATTATGTTGCGTAAAAAGTACAAAGTTGTTGTCGCCATTCAATCTAACGTTTGAAATTTATAAATCTATCCAGTTTTTATGCAAAATCAAAAAACTTTTAAAGAATGAATTTTCTCTTTCTCTGTCGCGTCCTTCAATTCTTCGTTATGCTTGCCCGTAAAATGTAGCTACAGGCCTGCCTAGGTAGATAAGAATTCAAAACTTGCATTATTATTAAAACCGCTTACTTTGTTGATTTCGAAACCAACTTTACAATGCAACACTTCTCGTCATTCAAAACTGTTACTTGACATACAACACATTTTTTTTCAGGTCAACTATAAAAGTTCAGCAAAATATTGATCGTAACTATTTCTTGAGCTGCTTTTGAAATTATTCCAGTCGCATTTTCTCAGCTATTGCCAAAATCTACCATTATGAGAAATTTAAATTATCTGTAACAAACTGCATTGTAAACAAAAATTGAAAATACTTTTGTGATCGTCACAATGTGGTGAATGGATATGAGATAATGATGATATTAAAGTGATGCTCTAGAAATGGTTATTTTTATAACATGATATTGTAATAAAACAAGTACTAAAAAGACGATTCCATAGCGTATAATGGAACATAAAATACCACTTTGAATTAATATAACAAGAATCTTCTAATTTTCAATAAGAGATAAATGGAAAACAAGATTTTATACTAACATTTTTATATTCTCAAATAAATTTTGATTCGACTTGCCAACTATTGAATGTTTAACAATATTTTTGTTTTTAGGCTGCCTTTTTAAGCAACCAAACAATGAAAGCTATATTAGCAAATAGTATCCGAAGTTATATTTTTTCCGAATCACCAAACTAAATTAAACGAAAGTTTACATTGTTTGATTGCCTACAAACATTTCAGGATATACTTCAACCGAGATACAACGCAAAAGTTTTTCTGTGTTTTTTGTTCTTTCGATCCAAAAAAGACGACCAGTATTTGCCCTGAGGTTATATTATATTAATGTGTTTGTACTTTTTCAGACACTCTTTCGTTCGTTATAATTACTTTCGCGTTAGATCTGCCACTTTAATTGAGACATAGTATGTCGTTAGAAAAAAATTAGATAAATTCATTATATACTTTATGATATTTCCTTATTAGGATGGTGCTCGAATTATTAGCCTTTTTTTGAGATTTATGTTATGAAAAATTTAACCAGAACAATCATTAATCATTGTTTATTCCGAATCACAGTCACTATTTACTTTATTTGCTGCTTCCCATTTGCTAATCATACAATTAAATGTCATAAATATTATTCGCCTGTCAGTTTACAACGACAAATTCACGTGGTATTATTTTCTAGGTTTTTCCTTCTCTTCTTCTAATTTTTCTCTTCTTTTTCCAAAGCCCTTATTCCTTTCATCTTAGTCCTTCTTTACCCATTTCTTTCAGTCGCTTCTGTTTTTGGCCAGACCTGTCATCTTTTCTATCCATTTACCGCTTCTCTCTCCGCTTTCCTGTATCCTCCCCATTCACGTTTTCCTTGGTCGACCTTTATTTCTATTTCTATCCCTTGCTGCCTCTGTAACTGCTTTGACTAATATGTTTTCATTCATTCTTACAATGTGTTTATACCAGTTCAATTGCTTGATTTCAATCTTTGTTAAAATTTACTGTCACGACCATTACTTTGTGGAATCATTACTGTTTTAAATGAAACTAACTGTTTCTAGATAATTCCACAATATATTGATAAGAAATTTCACAATTGTTTCGATAAATCAATATCATCGTCAGAATGACAGAAGTTACATTTCATTTGATGCCTACCTGATGTTTAATAATTATTTTTGGCTAGACCAAGAAGTGATTGAATATATATCAATAGAAAAGAGAAGAAGATATGATATTACGAATATCAAAGCTTAGATATTATTAGCCTTATGGGGATATCCTGGATATCTTTTTTTCCATGTAAGGACGGTATAACTGTGCAATGATATAGAAAACCAGGAAAACTATATCTGCTGATCTTTACATGTGCATAAACAACAATTAATACAACCTGAGAAAATAAACTTCAAACTATGTGCTAATTTGAAAAATTGCAAGTAGCCAGACATGTTTTTTTTAATATGACATAATACTAGATAAATAAGAAACAAATTTGAAGCACATTAAAAAAATCTTTGTTAGTGTGAAGTGAGTTTGACCAAAAAATACACATAAGTAACTTTGGCATCAAGCCAAATTCAATTTTAAGTCATCAAATGTGGAGTAGGCAGCGATTTTACAATATTGGCTCTAAAATTATATTCTGTGAACTGTTGAGTAGGCAGGAAAAATACGTGGTACACATAATAATTTCGAAAAATATTTATTAAACGAGAAACATTTTATTCACTGCGCTTTATCTTCCCCTACCACTTTGAGCTTTCTATAAAAGGTGTGATGGACTGGTGGAATATATTTTAATAGCAATTCCTCGTCCTATAGGCTCCTGTTTTCAAAATTCTAGCCAACGTAGTTTTAGCTATTCTATTTTTTGTTTGCTTTCTGATATTTTTCTATTGGTAATCGTATTTTCTAAAGCTCGCTGGTCATACGATGAACTTGGAATTTTGGTGGTTTCTTGTTTGCATCTGCTATAACTTTTTCCCATGTCTCCGGAACGTATATTTCTTTCTATCACTCCAAAGTCCATGTCACAACTGTCGAAACTATGTCCAGGAATGAATTTTTTTTTAATTATTACTTCAAGACTAGCATGATTTTGTATAGCGTAACTAAAAAAGAGCTGTTTTGATGTTACGGTTTTGGACACCACAGCTGTCACTGTAGAAAGTGAAAATTTTGGTGGTCTGGGGCAACACATGATTCAAATCCTGGGCTCCGCATGATGCAACATTTTCCGGCCAGACGTACATATGCCCATTGTTGGTAACCTCATTATGGATTCCTAAATAATAGGTCCACATTTGCCTCTTATAATAGACTTCTCCTGTAGACAAAACTGGAGTTGGAAGTGTTTTTTTCTAAATCGAATACAGCTACTTTAATTGTACCCGATGAAGTTTTTGCTTCAGATATATCGGACTTCTTCATATTGTCAATTGCTTCTACTTCACGTAAATGCAGTTTATGTTTAGTTGAAGCCTCCCTTTGTTCAATTACATTTGTTGAAAATTTAGCCTTAACTTTGGACTCATCACAGGTGGCACAGGTATCTTATGGGGAGAATGAAATGACAAATGGCTGAATTTTGAATTAAGAATATTCCAGAATTTGAAGTTTGATGCGGCACGGAAGTTGAGCCTTTCACATTCTGTTTTATACTGTTTATACATCGCAGCGTTGGTTAGCCAAGGTACCAAATAATAAAGTTGGGAATCTCGCTGACAGTAGCGACTTTGATATATTGGAAACTTCGTTATAAAGTCGTATATATATTTTTCATCGTCTGGTTTACTTTTATTAGCGGGGAGGTGCTTTCTACTTTTAAATGGTTGTGGGGTATCTAACTCTTCTTTCCTTCGTAAGGCGTTAGTAATAGACCATCACAAATCGAGAACGTTTCTTTGAAAATCTTCTTGCATACAACTTGGTCAACACCATTTGTATCTGTCAATCTATAAAACCTAGTTTTTTTACGACGAGATTTGATATTTTTGGTGTATATCCTAATAAAACTTTTATTTTCAATTTGACTATAAATAAATGCATTCTCTCTTATCCAGTTTAGATTATAATAACCTTTAAAAATCTGTGTTTTCTTCGTTCTACAGTGATTACATTCCCACATCTAAGTACTTCTCACCTCGTTGTCGTTTGGTTTTTCAAATTACTTTTTTATGCTCCTCTGGTCGGCGTTCTCTTTTTCTTTGAGGTATATCCACGTCTAGTAAGGTCAGATCCAGCTTATGTTGTATAGCAATATTTGGTTCACTTCCTGAAACAAACAAAGAAAACACTTAACAACTATAAAATCCGCATTTTTTTGGAAGCACAATGACGTAACTTACGACTCAATTTGATTTTTGAATACAACATATGTTGCTATTGTGTTTTTCTCCTTTTCTTGTATATGTCTTGAAGCATATTAACGATAGGCATATTGTCATATAATTGTTGCAGTTCCCCTTTTTATATATTGGTATTATAATATTTTTAGTCCAGCCTTTCGGTATCGTTTCTGTAGCCTACATATCTTCCTAAACCACTTATTACCTTCCTCGCCCAGGCATCTTATCTTCTCAGAGTTGACTTCGTCTTCTCCTGCAGCTTTTATTATTTTAATGTTTTTAATCGCTTCCTCTACTTCTTCTTGGTTTATTTCGTTATGATATTCGTTTTCTTGTATTAGTTCTACGTCTTGGTCATTATGTGTTTCAATTTCTTCTTGTTTAAATGTTTCCCTGAAATATTCTCTACATACTTTTGTTTTATCGCTTGTACCTATATGTATTAAATTACTGCTATCTTTTATTTCATATTCTTCCGTTTCTTTTTGACTTGTAGTGTTTTAATTCTACTCCAGAATTGTTTGTCATTTATATTCTAGCTTTCAATTAGTTTCTCTCTAGAATTTTCACAACTTTTTCTTTTTGTTTTATTTACTCAAGTCTATTATCTTAGTTTTTGTTAACCTGATATTTCTTCCACTAATGCTTTTTCTCCTTAACTTTTCTTTGTATGTCTATGTTCCATCCGCCGGTTCTCTTGTGGTGTTTGTTTATTACTGTTCCTCCACATATTTGATTTGTTACATTATATATTATATCTCCATAATATCTCCATCTTTCCTCTGAATAAATTTTTTTATTGCTAGTTCTGTCTCTGTAAACTGTATGTACGTTTTATCTTGGCGTTTCTTCCTTATTTTTAGATCATTTAATGTCTTGATATTTAGTCTATTATAGCTATTTGTAGTTTAATTATATTTCTACGTTCTTTTCTGCTATTACCATACTATATTGGGTTCCTAATTCTGATTCATTCTCTGTCCCGTTAATTTTTAGTATATTTAATTTTGAGTTATATACGATGCAGTCAAATATACTTCTTGTGTCTCTCTTAGGTGCTTCAAACGCATACCTATCATTCATATCTTGGTACCAGAATGTATATCCTACTTTTAGGTCGTTTATTTAGCAGAACTGTAACGTTTTGTTTCCATTGTTATTCCTTATATTCTCTTCGTATTCTCCTATGCAGCCTAATGCTGTATGTGTATCATTCCCCAATATTGCATTCCAATTTCCCATAATAATTATACCATTATTTAAATCCAGTTGTTTTTTAAGTTCATTATAGAATTCAGCAATTTTGGATTCCTCTGTTCCTTCTAATGGAACGTATATTTGGATAATATTTATTATTTGATCTAATTTTAACGTTATGGTGATTATTGTTGATTTGACTTTTTTACATTTAACTATATGTTTACTAACTGTTCCTGTTACCACTAGTCCGACTCCTTCTCTCGCTCTTTGGTCAGGTTCGACTCCGGGCTAATATAAGTTATATCCGTTTTTAGTTTCATTGTTCCTTTGCCTCTTTTTCACTTCGCTAATACCCAACATGTCTATCTCGTATTATTTCATTTAATCTATTAGTTCATTTTCTTTTCCGCATAAAGATATAATATTCCAAGTGGCAGTCCTAACTTCTTTCAAATTTTCCTTTAATGGCATCCAGAAAGGAAACAATGCATCTTTACTATTGTGTATTCTATTTTTACTGTTAGGATCATTTCCATTTTTACGTATAGATACCCCATTTTATTATTCCTTATATTAGTACTGTACTTATCTTTTCTGTTATTATAGTCTATTTCTTAATGTCTGACAGCACAGTAGACTCATTAAATATTCAAATAGAAAATTATCTCTTACAGAGTGATCCTAAGAATTTTACAAGTAGATACTAAAATTCTAATGCAAAACAAGTAGGTGTCTGTATTGGTTATCTGTACATCCCTGTTTTAGCTCAAAATACAATATAGTAATAAAACTGAACAATGCCAGCAAAAGGATAAACAGTGCGGCAGTGGCGGAGATTACGATATTAGTTCATTTTACTTATTCAATTAGATTCGGTCAACATTACAGTTGAAATAAAATTCATTCGTTTAGGCCTATTAACAAGTTACATTTTCATTTTTACTAAATTATATTAATTAAAGAAAATATAGTTTAATTCTCATAATTCAAATTTATTAACAATGAATTAATGTATATTAAGTAAAGTAAACATACCATTTATAGGAAATATAAAATTCAATCTATAGTATCATCCTCTTCGCTGGCCATACAAGAATCATCCGAAGACTCGTCGAGAGAGATCACTATCGGTTCTATGGTTTGTTCTATGAGGTTATCTAAAACCTCTTCAATTACATGATTCACAGCATCTCTCCAGTTCTCTTCACTTATTGTTGTCAATGAGTACTTCATGAGTTCACGAACATCTTTCATTTCAGATGTTTTATTATGTCCAGCTACATAACCTTTCATCTGGGCCCATATTAACTCTATCGCATCTAATTCACAATGGTATGGCGGAAATCGAAGCACTGTTATCCCACGATTCTTGGCTATTTCATCAATAACAAACTTTTTAAATTGTAGCTTGTGATCTGAAGCAACCTTTAAAAGTTCTTTTTTCAACATATCCTCTTCAAATGGTATATCTTTTACGATTAACCAGTTTCTAATATCAGCTTTTTTCCAAGAGGTAGATGGAAGATTTTCTGTTAATCGCGAATGATAAGTGGCATTGTCCATAACAATTACGGCATTATTTGGAATTAATTCGACCATTTGTGTAAAATACATCTGCAGTCATTTCTTCATGATAGTCTTTGGTTGATGTTGACTGAAACTCCAGTAAACCACCTTCAACGAACCATTGATTGCATCCAATATGCGTTATTATTAGTCGACGACCTTTACCGATAGGAGTTTTCAGTCCAGTAGATAAACCTTCTATGAAAGCTTGACGACTGGTTTGAATACTTTTGTCCTGCCATATATTTTTCACTGAATGTCCTCCATTGAGCCATGTCTCATCTAGATAATAGATTTGTCTTCCCTCCTGTCTGTATTTTCGGATATCTCGTAAATACTGGCGTCTCCAACATATTATTTCTTCGTTGTCGACTAGCACAGATTTGCGACTTTGCTTCTCGCAAGTAAAATTTAATTTGTGTAATATTTTCCACAAAGTTTTTCGCCCTATGTCAGGCAGATTTTCGTCCTCCTCCACCATTCTTAAAATTCTGTCAAGGGTTGGGATATCTTTTTTAAAATATGATTTATGTACTTTTCGTCTTATTGTATTTTGCATATGTTCATCAAGGTCAAATGGTTTCCTTCCAGTTGAATTTTTAGGTGGAGATATATTTCCATTTTTCCTTTCTCTTAGAAGCCTGTAAATAGTAGATTCACTAACTCCTGTCATATTGGAACATGTCGAAACTATATTTCTAACAGTAGCAGCCGGCATTTGACGTACAACAGCATCATACACATTTAACACTACAGCCTTCGTTTGTAAGCTAAGAACGCTCTTACACTTTACTGGGGTAAAATTTGAAGACATTTTTCACAACACAGTTAACACTTATGGAACATAAGCGACTCTAAGCAAAACAAATTATACAAATTTGGGCAAGACCAAGTTTCACCGTATATACCTGCAAAATTTATAAGTAGTCATTGGGACAATCCCTAGTAGGAGCCTATTGTAATGTTTTTGGAAATGTTATTATCAACATTTCGAAAATCAGAAAGTAATGGTCTGGAGAATGAATTGATTAATGGTTTGTTAATATGTCTCCCAATAATTGACCTGCTTCAAATTCTCAAGATAATTAATGAAATATTGGATCAGAATAGTTGCGTTACAAGATTATTTCAAAAATAATTTATTGTTTTAATTGTATGTAGTCTACAAATGTATGAAGATCAGTAAGTTGTTTTAACTAACCGAATTTACATTTATATTACCTTTATATATCAGATCGGGTATAAAATTAAATAGTAAATAAATTCCTTAGATGAACGGTGACGCTTATGCTTTACTACCTGACTAGCATCTGTGACCTTTGCGCGTGCTGTCAAATAATAAGAAACAGACTATACTGTTTGTACTTATTTTGTTTCCCTTACAACTATTATTATAACTCAACTTATTTATATTACTTATATTAATAGTATTATTCCATATAATTTATTCTATTTTTATATTTTTTGTCATGGCCGTTATTTTTTTTAAATTTTACTTCTTCTATTTGAATAAGTTTTTTGTGATTTCTCCTGTACTCCCGTAGGTTCTTATGATTTTTCTTGCCTTTTCTTGCGATTCCTCTTTCCTTTCAGTCACTTTTCTTCCTCCTGTTTCTTTATTTTGAATTTCTTCAGTGTCGATGGTATTTTGGCGTTTTTTTGTAACCCAGTGACTGTACATCATAGACATCCCCGTTTATATACAATCTATTGTATGTCATATTATCTTTGTGTCCTCTGTTCCTTGCTACTTTCTTATGCCGACTCAGTATTTTTTGTTGAGTTTGGATATCTTTCGAAAAATCTTCGTTTATGTATATTCTGGAACCTTTTAGATGTTTGCTATCTCTCAGGATTTCTGCTCTCTTTGTTGCGCACTCTATTTTCTATTCGTTTTCCAATTCTTTTAATTTCTATTATAACTTCTTTATTCAGTCTAGTGTATTATCTTCCCTATTTTCTACAATTTCATATATTTTAAGATGTTTCTTTCTGATTTCTCTTTCCAATTCTTCGATTCTTTTGCCTTGTTGCTCCATTTCTAACTTCATATTGTAATTTTCGTGTTGTAATTTCATAATTTATTTGCTTCAATTCTTCATTGATGCTGTCCAATTTACCTTCTATTCTATCTTCTCTTTTCTCAATTTTGATTAACGTTTCCCATATGTTTTCTATATTTTGTTAAATTTTTTATGTTTAGCATCTACTATGTCCCAGGCCCCCCAGTTTAAGCACGATGTTTCTACTATAGTTCAAAATTCCGCCTGGCACCTAGGCTGGCTTTGCTTGATTTTCTTCTAACAGACAATAATTATTCCCAGTCCGGACCTCTCTGCGATTTATTATTTGTGGATTGGAGTTAATGTTCGCTTTTTGTAGTACAGGGTGTCCCAAATAAGAGTGACTGATTTTAAACATAAATGCCCAGCTTATTAATTGCTACAAAGAGATGGGGTTTTCACTAGTTCCACTAGTTTATCAAAGAGATATTTTTAGGATTGGCTGGCATTTCATGTCATTAACACAGAGTGTTTTACCAATGTTGGTCAAATTAAAAGGGGAAAATATGTATTATTTTAAATGTAACACCCTATAATTTTTGATCGCATTCGAAAGAGCAATCATTCTCCTTTCCAAAAATGTATAGTTTCCTATCTTTTGTTTCATTAACAACAAAGATATTCGAGGTTTCGTGTAGTAGTACATTTTTAATTAGTAGTTTTATATGAACGTATTTTGATGCCTAAAATCAACTCATGCTGTGACCGTTTGACGCATAACAACCAAATCAGCAATTTTGACAATAGTAATTTTGTCGGTTTCGGTTTCGAAATGATCTATACAGTGAGTGAAAAAGCTCAAACTGTAATAATTTATGCAGAAACGAAATCAATAATTCAAACAAGGAGGATACTCAGTAAGAAATTTATGAAAAACCCGCCGTCAGTGAATATAATTAAAAAATGGTATGTACAATTTATCGAAACTAGTTGCATTGCACACTTGAAAAAACCAAGAAATAATGATGGTCTTCTAAACAAGTTGATGTCAATTAATGAAGTGCTACATGATAAGCTTAGCAAGAGCTTAGCAAGAGTGACGTTCAAAGATGTCTAAAAATTTTAAAACTAACTCCATACAAAATTCATACTTATCAAAAATTGTACGAGTCAGATTATGAAAAACGAGTAATGGTATGGGAGAATTTACTTGACTTATTAAGAAACGAACCCAATTCAATATTAATTATGTCTGATGAAGCAACGTTTCACATTAATGGCATTTGTAACAAACATAATTGTAGAATATGGGGTTCTCTAAAACCTATTTCTTTTAATGAATTTCATAGAGATAGTCCAAAAGTAAACCTTTGGTGTGCATTATCTCAGCGAAAAATCTATGGTCCTTCTTTCTTTTCGGAACCAACAGTGACGGGTACTAATTACACGGATATGTTGGAAACTTTTTTTATCCGCAACTAGTTCAAGATGGAATTAGCGACGACATTTACTTTCAACAAGACGGTGCACCACCAACTTATTATTCGTTAATATCACGAGATTCATTAAAAACATTTTTTAATGATAAGTGGATAGGTCGAGCTGGACCGATTGAATGGGCACCTGAATTGACTGTCCCAGATTTTTTTCTCTGGGGATATATGAAGGATAGGTGCTACAATCCTAAGCCTAACAATTTAACAGAACTAAAAAATAATATCATTAACATTATTGAAAACATTCAGCAAGAAATGTTAGAAAATTTAAAATTTCGCTTCCAGTTATGCATGAACGAAGAGGGTAGGCATATGCAGCATTTATTGTAACTTTTTTGTTCTTCGTTCTTGATATGTATTGAATATTGTTATTATGTCTTCTTACTAAATAGACTGTTTGTCAGATTTGTTGGCAATTATTTACGTAACTAAAACTGCATACTATATGAAACCGACTTAAATGATTTTGTTATGCATCAAACGGTCACAGCATGAGTTAGTTTTATATATATATATATCAGCACTACAGGCCTATCTGGCCCTCGGCTTCGAGATCTTTCACTCTCTCTCCCCATTTCTTTCTATTCCTCGCCTCGTTCTGCCACTCCCTTACTTCCACTGATCTCAGGTCTCTCCTAGCCTCCTCCAACCATTTCTTCTTTGGTCTTCCTCTTCTCTTTTTACCACCTTCTCCCCTTTCCAGCGCTCGTTTTACCCATCTATCTCCTGCCATTCTACCTGTATGTCCTAACCATCTCCCTCGCTGTGCTTTAATTATATGGGTCATACTTGGGTGATTATACAAATCTGATAATTCTGTGTATGTTCTTCTTCTGTATATTCCATTTTCTTTTCATACTTGGGTGAATATACAAATCTGATAATTCTCTGTTTGTTCTTCTTCTGTATATTCCATGTTCTTTTATTCCACCATAAATCTTTCTCAGCATTTTACGCTCCCATATCTCTGGTTTATTCTGCTCTTTTTTTCTTCATTGTCCAGGTTTCACAAGCGTAGGTAACTGACGGTCTTATTATTGTTTGGTACATTCTTATTTTTGCTGTTCGTGATATGTCTTTTGAGTTAAACATCTGTGATACCATTCTTGCTGCTTTCCTGCCTATTGTTAACCTTTTTTTTATTCCCATTTCTTCGTCTCCTTTATTTGTGATAGGGACTCCTAAATATTCGATTTGTTCCACTTTTTCTATTTTGTAGCTTTTGTTCCCATTACAATTCATAATAATATCGGTTTTTTCATTATCCTTCATTACCATGTATTTTGTTTTTTTCTCGTTGATCACTAGACCATATTCTCTTGTCTTCTCTTCTAGTAGCTTAAATACGCTAAGCAGCTCTTTCCTGGATCTTGCCGGAAGAACTATGTCGTCCGCATATGCTAGACACTGATGTTTATTCCCATAAATTAAACCTCGGGTTTTTATACCACTTTCTCTTAGTATAATTTCCTGAACTAGGTTATAGAGGGTTGTGGATAATGGGTCTCCTTGTCTCAGACCTTTCTCTATCTTGAATTCGTTAGAAGTAGTTGATTTTAGGCATCAAGACACGTTCATATAAAACTACTAATTAAAAATGTACTACTACATGAAACCTCGAATATCTTTGTTGTTAATGAAATAAAAGATAGAAAACTATACATTTTTGAGAAGGAGAATGATTGCTCTTTCGAATGAAATCAAAAATTATAGGGTGTTCCATTTAAAATAATACATATTTTCCTCTTTGAATTTGACCAACATTAGTAAAACACCCTGTGTTGATGAGATGAAATGCCAGCCAATCCTAAAAAAATCTCTTTGATAAACTAGCGAAACTAGTGAAAACCCCATCTCTTTGAAGCAATTAATAAGCTGGGCATTTATGTTTAAAATCAGTCACTCTTATTTGGGACACCCTGTACTTTACTGGTAATTAAAAATTAATTCCGGCGGCTTTCTGTTAGTTTGTAGTTATTTAATTTAAAATTTAGGTACTTATTGCCTATTATTCAGTATTTCTTTAAGTTTTAATTTTCAGGTGTTCAGGGGATCACCAGCGAATTCATGCGAAGGTTTTCTGCTATTATTTCTCTTTTTTTTTCTATCTACAAATTTGAATTTTACTCGCATTGATTTTAAACACGACTTTCCAATTATACAACAGGACCGGCTCCCGTTCTTTCTTTTCAAAAATTAAATTCTTTCTGACCCAATCTCCACTTACTTCACTAACAACTTATCTTTTTTATATTAGTTGTTGAATTCGAAACACGCCGGATAAATAACATAATATGAGTGTTTATTTCATCGTTTGTTACGCTGAAAAGTTACTACATTAAATTCCACACAAATAAAAGCGTTCCGTGGAGATAAAGCTTACATTCATTCCTCAAGGGCAAATATGCCAGAGCGGGTAGTTACTTCAAAGATGGATTATAGAACCGTATGCTTACTTGTTTGTACATAATGTTATATTCGAAAATTTCATCAGAAAATAGAGATGTGGATACATAAAAGAGGCTCAAACCTGAATTTGAAATAACTCTTCCAGCCTTTTAAAGAAGTATTTAAATACACAATCTCAGTAAACCATAAAACGGAAAATGATTTGCAGAAGTTAAATAATATGATACACTCTCTAAATGAAAACTTGATAGAGTAAAATGTTTCAATTGTGTTCGAAAAGTTTTACAATTCACTATTATGTCGTGTTGGTCCTATTCTTTATGTGTAGACATCAGTCGTACTTCCAATATCCTTCACTTTTTTAATCTTGCATCACTATTTTTTATTGTTTCAATAGCAATGCCTATTTATCAATTGTGTCTTTATATATTAGTTTCAGTTTCAAGTACTTGGTTAACTGCCATTTACTTGTTCACTGCTTTCAGAGAATATTTTGATTTTTCCTTGCATATATTGTATTTGGTTCGCTAAAATATCTCAAATTTCACTTCTCACGTATTTTCCCCTGTTTTCTAATTCATTACTTTAGTAATAGTTTTGTTTGGTTTCTGTACCTACTCAATAATCGGAATTCTAGTAATTTATTTATAAAGTTAATAATTGAAAACTGTAAACTAGATTGGAAAACCACAATTTTTTTCTATCGAAGAAAGGTACGATTAGTATCAATAAATAGGAAGCAGTGGGCACAAATGTGAACAGAGTTGTTAATTGAGAATACTATAACAGAGTCGTTAGCTTCAAAGATTTGAAGTTCAAATAAATATTGATCTAAACACAAAACAAGTAGAAGTTAGTGTATTCTATCCATCTAAAATAAATATTAGTAATGTTTCTATTCCCCCCGATATTAATCTCAATAAAAATGATTTGGCGAAATTAATTAATTGTGTAGGACTTCAACGGTCACAACTGATTATGGGGATCGAAGAAACAGGATGATAGAGGGAGCTTGATTAGGGAAATTATCAATGACCAAAACCTCACTTTGCTTCACAATTGATCTAACACAAGATTTACCTCATACAATGGGACAACGTTTGCTAAAGATTTAGCAATATGTGATCCTGCTATGACTTCTCTCTTAAACTGGGAGGTAATGCCATAACTGTATGATAGCGATCATTTCCAATAATAATCTCTGACATTACAACCAGCGCAGAAAACACAAAACCTTTACAATAATGGCGTCTTAACAATGCAAACTGGAATCAATTTCCCCTTAATATTTAAGCATTACATTCTCAAAACAAAATAGCAGAAATTATCGACAAAACTGTTGAAGAAAATACCAAAATAATTAAACAGGTCGCCAAAGATAGTATAGGGATGACAGAAACCCTAAGAAGTCACAATCCAGTACACTGGGGGAATGATAAATGTCGGTAGACCATGAAAGCAAGTAAAGCAGTATTTAATCCTTACAAAACACACAAGACTTGAAAATCTAGCAAGTTTTAAGAAACTAAGAGCTAAAACAAGATATACACTAAAAAAAGTAGAAAAGAGTTCTGGAAAACATACGTACAAAATATAAATAGCTCAAATAATATTAGTATTATCTGGAAAAAATATCAGGATATCAAATCATATCAGAAAATTGTTGCCTTAGAAGATAACGGACAAATTATTAGTAATCCCAAACAAACCGCCAGCAATTACGAGAAACAATCTAGCGATGCTGTTTTCGGAGATAGTTTCCTGGAAAATAATAAATTCACATCAAGAATATAGAGACGGACATCAACAAGCTCCTTCTAAAGAGCGAGTTGGTCCTTAAATGATTCCAGCCCAGGGCCAGACGATGTACCTATTGGGTTTGTGCAACATTTCCCAAAAATAGCTAAAGCAACACTGTTAAAAATATTTTATCAAATTTGAACATACATTTCCTAAAAAATTATCGTAAATGATTATTATACCTATTCAGAAGACATGGAAAAATAAAGTAGTAGTCGATTCTTAGAGACATATATTTATCTTGCATCATATGTTAATTACTAGGAAAAATAATAATTAACAGACTTGTTTGGGAACTAGAACAAAGAAAATTGATAACGTCAGAACAGAGTGGATTTAGAAAACACAAAAGAGCAATCAACATTCTTGATTTAGAAAGTGACATACATGAGGCCTTCGCAAACAAACAGGAATGTATAGCTGTATTTTGTGACATAAACTAAGCCTTTGATATCGCATGGAGATATAAATTAGTACAAACATTGCGAGGATGGAACATAGATGGAAACATGCTGGCTTTTTCATTTCGGAGGCAAATCCACTAGAGTACGAAAACATTCTAAATCAGGAAAAGGTGTTGTAATAGAATCCTTAAATTCGTACAGTATTTGAATTACCATAAGCCAACTAGTTTTGACTTACAAAGTCATCTTCAGGGCAGGTAAGCTACAATTATGATGGTAAATTTAATATAGCAATTCGGGTTCTATTCAAATAACTGTAACTTACCAGTCAATTCAAGAAAAAGCATAGGACGAACAAAATAATAAATTAACAGAAAACAACAAATAACAAGACACGACAAAAGAACTAGACAGACTGCCAATTCAAATAATTTCATTGCTAACCTAATCAGGTGAAGATACATCTTTGTCCAACATTCTAAACAGAGGCGGAACTTCAGTAGTTAATTTCAAATTCAAGGAAACAGTGTTTTCGTTATTTATTGATTTGAAAATTTCCAAATTCTCCCAAGCATTCAATCTAGTTTCATGTCCATAAACATGTCAAATTTCAAAACTGTAATCTAATACAAAAGAATAGTTATTAAACTGTAAATGCTTGTTGAAAACAGAACTATTCTGAATTAAATGCTCTTGGATTCTCAATTTAAACTTCCTCCCATACTGACCGATATGTTCAGCGGTACAATTGCTACAAGTCAACTTATAAACCCCACACTTATCAACTTGTGGGACTGGGTCTTTGGTTTGAGAAAATATTGTTCTCATGTTTAGTGGAGTCTTAAAAGCTATTTTATATTCCGTTCTATTCTGAATAACATTCGCTAATTGATATGAAAGTGATCCATTATAAAAAATGCTAACAAATTTCCGTTCCTTGTTAACTGCGTATGGATCTTCTAATAAAAGTTTATCCAATTCTTTATTAACTAAATTATCGATAAGATTTGTGGAGTTGCCGTTTTTAAATACCGAGAATTTAATTGTCTCTACTTCTTTATGGCGGATAAAGTTGTATCTTCACCTGAATAGGTTTGTAATGAAATTATTTGAATTGGCAGTCTGTATTGTTCTTTTGTCGTGTATTGTTGTTTGTTCTGTTAATTTATTATTTTGTTCGTCCTATGCTTTTTCTTTAATTGACTAGTAAGTTACAATTAATTTTATGAAATTCAAATTTGTAATTTAAAATTGACATCATAATTGAAGCTTACCTGTCCTGAAGATGACTTTGTAAGTCGAAACTAGTTGGCTTATGATAATTAAAGTACTGTAGGTATAAGAATAAGAATAAGAAATTATTATAACACCTTATCCTACGTTATCCTGGCTTTTGTTCACAATTTTCTAAGTCTCCAAGTTAGTATAAATGTCTCTATCTCCGACCTCAAAACATAACAACATGGAACACCGCAGGGATCAGTAATCAGTCCAACTTTATTCCTTATAGCTATCAACAACATCGCCACTAATATACAAAACCCAATAAAAGTCAGACTGTATGTAGATGAAAAGTAAAAATCTGACAACAATGAATGTTCTCTAATAGAGAAGTAGGCCAAAAGCTACTTCTCGAACTAAATGGCAGTCCTCTCGGATATATACCAAAAATCACATTTCTGAGAATGATTTTCGACTCGCAATTAAATTGGGATGAACACATAAGCATCTCGCTGTCAGATGTCAGAATGTACTAAACCTATTGAAAGTCCCTTCAAACAGAGAGTGGGGATTTGATCGAGACACTTTACTCTCAATTTACTTGATCCAAGATCGATTATGGTTCCAGTACCTACGCATCCGTTAAAAACTACATACTAAAATGTTGAGATGTCGTAGCCAATCAAGCATTGCGCATCATTTCTGGAGCTTATAAAACATTTCCTATCGAATGCTTACAAGTAGAACTAGGAGAGCCATCACTAGCTAAAAGAAGACAATATCTAACACTGTCATATCACAGTACAATAATAATCAACCAAGAACATTCAAGCTACAATAATAGTTGCATATAGATATCAAGACACCTACGAATTCAGGAAAAGAGTCGATTATCCCTTAATATATCATTCAACTAAACATGCAGATTCCTCCCATTCAAGAATCAAATGTTGATATACCACCAACATGGCTGATTGAAACTCCGAGCATCGGCACAAGTTTAACTATCTTTAACAAGACAGTAACGCCAGCCTCTATAATATATCAGAACTTTCATAAAATATACCCTGATTCATTCAATACCCAGTTGGAGCTGCTGTAATTACTTCCAATAAGCCACCCTTATTATCAAAACTATCCAACTTAAGCTCTGAGTATATAAAAGAACTATATGCTATCCTACAAGCTTTGATCAAAATTCAATCGTCAAACCTACAACAAACTGTAATATTAACAGACATCTTAAGTTTCCTAAGTACCTTATAAATATGTTCACCAACAACCCCCTTCAACTACAAATTAAGAATCAACAGCATCTACTACGAAACAACTTGGATATCAGATTTTTATGGGTGCCCTTTCATCACGGAATAGAAGGAAACGAAGATGCTGACAAACATGCAAAAGACGCTACAGTATGCAGTGATATACATATAGTGAACAGTGCGGTTAACATTGGCGTGAAAGCTTACATCAAAATGAAAATTAATTCGTAGTAACAAGGATCATTCCAAACATTAAGACTAATAAAGAAAAGTGTCAAACATTGGCAGCGAATATGCAGTAACCACTCAAAACAGGTCGTAATAACCAGACTATGAATATGTCGCACTAAAGTTAAGCATCAATATTTATTACGTAAAAGAGACAAACCTATGTGTATAACTGGTAACCGTGAACTCACTGTAATATATATACTATTAAAATGTTCATTACACACATCGCTAAGACAACAATGTAATTATCCAAATGTCATGAAAACCCTACTAGAAAAGGATTGTGATATGGATAACATTTATAAGTATCTGTTTGATACATCTCTTCTTAGTAAGCTGTGAATATATTATTCAAGCTGTCGTTAATATCAATATGGTTGATGCGAGAAAAAAAATTAGAGCCTTTCACCGTACTAAAATAATGGTTAAAATGTAAAAAGCGTCAGTGGTTTTGATCTATTCTATTCTGACCGCGAATGAATCTTTTATATTTAGAGGAAGCGCCTTTTTGCACACTGGATTAAGTACAGCCGTTTCAAGTTAAATTGTGATATATACACAGAATATTCCAGTGTTATTTCAATTAAACGCATTGAGGCCGAAAGAGAAGAGGGTTAAAATAAAAGAGAAGCAAAAAGCAAGGGCTGCACTACGCTTATGTAGATTATGATGGTATGGAGGCAGGAAGTTGTTATAGTTAGGGTACTCTTTTAACAATTTGACTAAATCAATTCAGCCATCAGTTTGAAATGGGTTTGGTCAGCGTGGTTTATTATTATACATTTAATTAGTTAACAGCAAATTACAATTCAAAGTATCGCAATTTATTTCAAGTGCGAATAATAATGATAATAATAATGAAATTTAACGTTTCGACCCTTACTCTGTGGAATCTACTCGTATTACTTTTTTAAATGAAACTAACTGTTTCTAGAAAATTACACAATATATTGAAAAAATGCTAAACATTCTAAGAAATTGACAATTGCTTCGATATTAAATATCATCGTCAGAATAGTACGTGTTGGAGATTACCAATTTTTCCACATTCACATAAAGGGGTCTCACTAATTTTGTTTAGATGTTGTTGTGTACAGCAATGTCCCATTCTCATTTTACAAATTGTGGATAATTTTTGTTTGTCCACATTCATTTTATAGAACCATGGTTCAGAAGGTAATTTATACATTAGGTTAAATAATTATTGTCTTTTTATTTTGCTGATTTCTTTCCTTTCCTGTTCCCAAAGCAGCTTGATGTCATTTTTGATGTTTGGTAGTATATCTTTATATTCTGCTAGTTTGAACGTGATGCCCATCTTTTGTTAAACTTTCTTTGGCAAGTTTATCAGCAATTTCATTGCCTTTGATGCCTGTAAGGCTTAGTATCCATCCTAGTTCAATTATAATGTTTTCCTTATATGCAGTCCAAATTATTTGTCTAGCCTTTCGTTGTGTAGAGTCTGCTGCAAACAATAGACCTCTTTTTTATTTTCTCAATGGCACTATGGGAGTCTGAAAGTATTAGCGCTTTGGAGATTTGTTTTCGTAAAATCATTGCAGCGGCCACTGCAATAGCGAGAATATCTGAAGAGCAAATACTGTAATCGTCATTATAAATTCCTATTCCTGTTCTGTTTAATTTGTTTTTGGATCCATCCGTGTAGAAGTTTTGACTTTAATTTATTTCTTCAGCTATTTTTGTAGGGAAGATAAGGTTCTTGGGAGTATGTTTATTCAGCCCTAAAGATACAATGGGTATATTATATAATTGGGATTCATATTCTGACAGGAAACATGGCAGGTTTTCAAGTTTTTTTTTTGTTTTTGCATATACAACTAATGCTTTAACTAGCCCTTTTAAAATTGGAAACTTGATATATTTTTTTTATTTGGTGCTGGTATTTATATAAGTTTAGTAAGGATTTGAAAATTATACTATTAGTTAAGGAACTATGTTTGAGAATGTATTTCTCAGCAAACCAAATTGTTCTCCATTTGAGAGGGAGTTCTCCCGATTCTGCCAAAAGTGAGGGTATGGGTGAACTTTTCATTGCGCCCAGTACAATTCTCAATGCTCTATATTGTATCCTATCTAGTCGGTTTAAATTTTGGTGTGAGGTGTTAAATGTTAAAAGCATGTTAAAATCTAAGTGTGATCTTACTAGTCCTTTATATATCACCATTAAAACTTTCGGATCGGCTCCCCACCAGGTGTCTGATATTGACCTTATAATGTCTATACCCTTTTATGCATTAGCAGTTATGTTATCAATGTGGTTGACAAGTTTCACTTTCTCATCTAGTACCACTCCCAGCTATTTAGATTTTTTCTCATAGTGAATGGTGTCATTATTATATCTCAGTTCTGGTAATATTTGTTTGGTTTTTCTTTGGCTGTATGCTACCGCATGTGATTTCTCAGTTGAAAGTTCTAGACAGCGTTCTTTCATCCAGCAATCAAGATTTTGGAATGTTTCATTTATGGATCTTCCCATCTCGGTAATTTTTTTACCTACTGTGATTAAAATTATGCCATCTGCATAAGCGAACATTTTAACACCCGTAGTACCAAGTTGAAAATGTCGTTTGTATATATGTTGTATAACAAAGGTCTTAGGTGCTGACCCTTGTGGCAATCCTTTAATTAGTTCTCTTTCTTTGAGTATGTTTTTTGAGATGGGGTCTCGAATCATAATTTTACTTGAAAATAACTTGTTTATTATTACATTTATAATTTCCAGTGATATTTTAATTTTAGATAATTTATTTTATATAATGGTCATCCTGACAATGTCATATGCAGCTTTAATATCTAGGTCAACCATAACTAAAATGATATTATTTTTAAAGGCATTAATTATTCTATTTTGAACTATAATTAGATTGCACGGCCTTTTCCAAAAACTGTTCGATTTTCGCTTATAATTCCCTCTGATTCTACTGTAAATTTCATTCCGTTTTTAATCAAATTTTCAAATATATTCATCACACAGGATTGTTGTGCTATGAATCTATAGCTGAATAATTGTGAGGGATCTTTGTAGGGTTTTAGAATAGGGCAAATTATTTGTGATCCCCAATCTTTTGGTATTGGATCCCCAATTATTATACCATTAAAATGTTTTAGTAATTGAATTTTCATAATTCATAGGTGATTGAATCGGCACCAGGGGCTTGCTTCTGAGATATAGATTTGTGTTTAGCTCGCCGTTTGAAAAGGGGATTTGTTCTTTTACATCTGAATTTACCCTAATATTTGGAATGAAATTGATATCTGGGATTGTCATAATGTCAACGAAGTTGTCTAAGTTATTCTCAATAAAGTTGTTCTTGCACTGGTTAGTGTATACGTTCTTAAATCTTTTTATTATTCTCCGACAGCTCGGTTTGGAATCCATATCCAAACTTATATATTTGTAATATCTTATCTTCTTCTTTTTTCTACTCATATATATTAGGTCAATGACAAGGTAGGCATCACATGAAATGTAATTTCTGTCATTCCGACGATGATAGCAATATCGAAACAATTGTCAATTTTTTTGAATTATTAAAATTATTTTAATATATTGTGGAATTATCTAAAAACAGTTAGTTTCATTTAAAAAAAAAGATGATAATATTAAAAATTTCGTTGATCTCAACTTTCGTTCTTAGCTGTACCATCATTCATAATTGAAATCTTACTGGGTCATCTGTATATACGAATCAGTATATGACAAAAGCATAAACAATATTCGATTATACTCCCAAGTAACAAGAGGTATTTTGCGAAACATCACGAAAGCTGCGCTACGCTAGAGGTGGATAGATGATGTACGTTTCTTATTTTTTCAATAATATTTCTATAGTGCTCCTCAGTAATTTTTAAATACGTTTTCAGAGATTTAGATAATGAGTGGCCTGTTATTTTAGTAACTTCTTGTTAGTTTGATCTCGAGTGTGCCAAGATACTGACAGTGGAGGAATTATTTCTGTTTTGTTTGTATCTATTCTAATAGTTTCTGCTGCTGCACATGTTCATGTACTTAATTGATTCACATCTACAAAACAATTTCTGTACCATTTTCATGTTTTCTCTCAATCAATATGTGCTTGTAATACTTGGCGATCTTTCGCTCAATATTTTTTCTAAGAGACGCACTAACTGGGTACTGACCTACAGACTTTATTCAGTGTCGTCCATTTAGACTCAGTAGTGCGTTTTTCATCCTTTGTACTTTTTTTGAGAACCAGGGACTCTTCTCAATACGTCCCGTATTTTGACCGTAATTATCGAACTTCTTTTTGAAATAGCCAACCAAGCAACAGGCTGTTTCATTTCCACGCCACGCCAACTCCACTAGACAAATTTGGTAATTTTTTTGCAATCCATCTGCTGTATTTTCATAGAAATTTGAAGCAATTTTCGTAATAACTTTCTCATTACGAGCGGCTGACCTTGCTTTTCTTTTTCCGGAAATTACTTGTGACTTGTTTCTTTTAGCAGTTCAGGGTCTTTCTTGAATTTAAAAAAACTTTATAATGTCATTTATTTCCACATTTCACGTTACAAGTTGTCAACGCTATAAATTTTAGACTACAATGCACTTAACTAAAATACAAATAATTCCTAGGTTCTAAAATAAAAGAAACTTAAAAAACGGTTGTGATTATCGAAACGTTCTCATTATAGACGCAGCATTTCCTCTTTGTAAGGCTATCCCGATCCGTTCTGTTAGATACAGTCGAGATCTTGATTCTCCATTAGACTGAGCTAGCAGTCCTCCTAGCTTGTTCACAAAATATGTAGCCTCGTCACACCACCGTCCCATTGTTTCAACGGCAAAATGGAGAAACGAAAGATTTCGAACGATAATCGAACAGTATTTTTTATCTTGTTTATAACCACCGTTTTAGCCACGTATCTACCTTGTTCGGAAGAGTGAGGAATGTATATGGGACCCACAGTGTCAGAACATGTAGCATCCCACACCAAACATTTGCCATTCTCATAAGAAATAAGCTTCATACTATCTGTTCGCTTTCCGTCATCATGACACAATCCCGTCGGTTCCAATCGGCAAATAATTTTAGCTATGGTGTTAATGCATGATAAGTAATGTTGAATTCCTGGTGTCGTGAGTATCGTTCTAAACTCTTGGAACAACTGAGGCTGTAGTGTCCTTTGGTGTCAAAATCAGCTCCACAGACGCACGTGTGCTTTTCACAAATTCGCGATGGCAGTACGTTAAGCCACGCATTCGATTCGGGATGCTTCAACAGTGCTAATGTTATTGCTTTATCTTCTTCACAGCTTTGTTAATTATTACTTGTGATGTGCTTCGAATAAAAGCAGAAGGAACTCCAAAATCATTCGTAATATGGTTCCATTCATTTAAATATTCTTCAAAGTACGAAACTAAGAGCTTGTCTGACTCTGGAAGAGTTAATATCATGATTGCCAAGATTTCATAAACCAAACATTAGATGAATGCTGGAATTGAGAGATCAGTTGCATTTTCGGTTTCCTAGACCCCCATAATCATTGGTTTGCATGAAATATTAAATTACAGATGTGTTCCAATGTCTCATTGATTCTTTCCTCTAGTTGACATAACAAAATCTGGTATTTCCATGAGAGTGTTGTTCTTAATAGAAATGTTACTTTTAGCACTGCAAGACAATATCGAAGTAAATAGTTTGATGTGTAAAATGTCCTTGATTCTTCCAATCAACAGCTCCATTTCTTCTATTTTCTCTGTGAGTAACGTCACACATTCATTTCGATAATCGGTGCTCCCAACAGTGACAAGTCAGACATGATCTTAATTCCCGGGGAGAAATTTTGGAATGACTCGATAGCAGATTTGTCGTTCTCACAACTCACATTTCGATGGGATTATATGTAGGCCTATTTGTTTACAATAATTGTTTGCATTTCTCAATCTGCAAAGAAAAATCTTGAATTATCGTTTGGGATTCTCCGGAAAGTAATCCATCGTCAGAATAGAAACGGAAAGCTCGGGACACCAGGTATTCAATTGTACACCCTAACTACAGGGTTGCTATTGATTTGTTATGCTATTGTTATATTCACCAGGACTTCTACTCTTTGTAATTATTTTTAAATAAGTTTTAACTTAGTAATGTTTACATTTTACGATGAACATGCACCTCCTTTATAGGTTATACCATTAGATACCTGTAGTTTTTGACGAAAGCTTTGATAATGGCTTAATGGCCGAAAGCGCTTAGCTCGACTTTTACAACTTAGTACTCGTTGTTTCATTCGGTTGTTTCATTCATTCTAATATTAGTTACTGATGGTATTGTCCTCTGTCCATAGAAAAGTCAAGAAGGGTTAGCATAAGCATGGCAAAAGAATGTATATAACTCTGGTGCTAGTGTCCTAATTTCTGAATGCATTGAATCACGCTCCACAAAGTTAAACGCGTTGCCGAAGTTGGTCTTCAACAATACTTTCTCTGATGTTTTGTTGCTTACCAAATACGTTCTTGCGGCATGAACGATTGCTTCACATCCTTCTTTGGTCACATAATCGAGCTGCTTTGGTGGGAGATAGTTTCCAAATACGCAAATTTAGCGAAGTATATGGCCTACAGTGCTGGGGTGGATTCCGCTATACTTCGTATTTAAAGCGCATACGTTGGTTTCATAAAAGTTAAGGGTTATATCTTCATTTATTCTTCCAGCGCGTATAAAGTTACAATGATTAACCAACGAAGTTAATAGCTGTACTGAAGTTTCTACTTAAAATGTTGAAGTCGTAAAACGTCAATTTATGAGCTCGAACGATTTGGGAAACTATTTATGGGCTTGCGTAATGCTTTTCCATCTATAGTTAGAGTTTAATTCTAAAATTTGTTTGAGTATGCAATAGTATTGATGTTACTGCAAGTTGGATGCTTGGAAAATAGTATATTTCAAGTCTCCTGATTTTCAGTGGCCAGAGAGTATTTGATTCATTTGATGGTCCTCGGATGTCGCCTTCTGCAACTTTGGATTCTACACGCCAAGATAGATTGGTTGGTGCTAGCTGAATATAAGATACTATAAATCTAATTATAATGGCTTTTGCAGATAGACCTACACTTACGAAAGTGAATTGTTTTGGTTCATTATAAAAATTAAAAAAAAAATAAGCTCTCTAATAAACAGCAGTCATCTGTTTCACAATTCGTGTTGTAGTTATTGACTATCATTGCTACAAAAAATGAGCTTTATTTTTGTAAACAATACTGTACTTTGAAAAGCTTGGGTATTAGTACTATGTTAAACTGCTTTTGGTGGTGTATGATGTAAGGGTTGAAAAAATACAGCAAATTCAAGTATTTTGCGAAATGTACTTGTAAATGCATCATCATCAAAATGATCTTCACACAACCTTTGGAACTGGACAAAGCTCCTGCTAGATCTGAGCTAACGTGGTATTTGGTAAAACAATTCCATAGAATATAAAACCTAATTTAATTAAACTTTATTTAACAAACCAAAAGAACAATAAGTGGAGGAATTTATTGAGAAAGAACAATTGTTGAAAAACAATTACTATAAACCATTTGTCCAGTACTGATACAGATTTTGTTGTTGATATTGACATGGATGTTTTTGACACTATGGCTTATTCATTATCCAAAGTTTTATCACGGAGATTTGTTACAAGATGTGAATGATGCCTATTAACAAGTTGTAAAGAAGGCTTTATAGACTTGAAAGAAGAATGTCTAGTTATTTCAATTAATTCCTTCCTGCTTTATCTGAAGTTGACACGGCGCTTGAGCGATGAGAATGATTAATTTTTTTTCTTTGAATACAGTCCAATTTTTAAGATGAAATAATTGTCCACTTAATAATTTCGTAGAGGAACATTTTTGTACCAAGCTTTTGCTGAGTTATTTTTCCAAAACGAATTGGGAGTTATGAATAATCTATCAGTTGCAATATGGTTCGGTCTATGTGATAATATGTTATAAAATAATGTTACTAAGTATATGCTAGGGCTTTATATGTTTTCTAGTAGCCATTTACTATCGCAGCATTTGTTTGAGCCACCCTGATACTTTTGGAAAAAACTATATTATATTCAATGCGATCAGTTAAATCACCATTATTTGATTTTTCTTCTTCACAATAGTGTACTTTACAATTTGCATCTTCACTTTCTCTCCAAGTTCATTCATATCCAGCGATTTGAAAAAATCTTTTTAAAAGACCTTTGGGACTATTTTCATCCCATATAATACTATTTGAGTGATTTCACTATTGAACTATTTTACGTTTTTATAAATTACCTTGTAAGTTCTTTCGCTTAGAATTACGTGCATCACGGGATTTATTAAGTGCCAAATCAGTGACAGGGTTGAAAGTAACATTAAATTTCTCGAAATACATTTTCTCTATTGCGTTCCACATTGTTTTTACCACGTATTCTTTATAATATTCCTCATTCCGTTTCTTCACATTTAAGCCCCAGTCCATCCATATTACTGCTTCATTTTCCACTGACTCTTCGGTTTAGAAATTCGCTAAATTGATTCCAAATGGAGAAATAACTTTTTTTTTAATTTTCTGGAGTTGATTTTTCAATCTCCCTTACTATATCTGCCTCGCAAATATTTCCAAATCTCGATATACTGGAATATTATTTGCTGTTTAATTGTATTTTTGACATTTACAATTGTCAAACTGATGCGACCCGCAACGCTTGATGAACGAACAGTAAATGAGCATTGCTACTGTAACGTAATTTATCCGATTTTCTTATCCACTGCATTTTTGTTTCCTTCTATTTAGCCGATAGCAAACTACGAATTTTGTACTAAAAAATGGGAAGTATTATACATGAGTGGAATTATCCAAATTAAACAAGGTAACATAAATAAATTGAACATTCTGATTGAAAAAAATAATCTATCATATCATATCAGTCTTGTTGTATATAAAAATTTATAGATTTTAAATTACTGAATTACTTCAAATTATGATATTTAAACACAGAAAAACTTTTGCACAACCGGTAGATTACGTATATCAATTTTAAAACCAGTTTTATACAGTAATTATCTCAACAATAAGCCCAAGATAATTACAACACTCAAATTTAGATATAATATAGATTTTGCATTTTTGTATCATTATCTCGATTATGATTTATCGTTTCTATTGAAATAAGACCGGTAGCTGAAATACATTTTTTAATAGAAACTGTTATAACTTTAAAAATAGGACAATACTTTGAAGTAATCTTATTAGAGTATAAAGATAGGGCAGTTTATAAATTGATATTTGGAGGTTTTTCTATTTTTCAGTAAAAAGTAACATTGTGTATTATTTTATATCAATTTAAATGAAATCTGTTTTAAACATCTCTGTTTGATTATCGTTTCAAAATTATATTGGCCGTCCAAATTATATGTGGTAAACTTAGCCATAAACTTCTCATTTTAATGAAAGCTCTGATAGCTTGCGTTATGAAATTACCATAATAAACATTAAAGTTGTTATAGAAATGCTACAATTTTGGATTCAATTGAAAACCACATTATAGCCATACATTTGAATTATCTATATCATTTTATATCCACATATTTAATTTCCTAATTCCCAAATTATTTTGAAAAGATCTAGTGAGAAATAAATCCTTATATTTTTTACGAAATATATTACCTAGACAAACTATTTTATCTTATTATTCAAATTCGTTGAGAAAACTTAATGAAGATAATCTGATCACGAGCTATATTTCATTAAATAGCTAGTACGTAAACCAATTTTATAGTTTGGAAGTTAAATCGAGACTAAATTTAATGATATCACGTTTTAACTAACCTTCCATACAAGAACTATTAAATAAACTAAGTTATATAGAAATTTAGGACCAAAATAATTCTGTTTTAGTACTCAATTTATCTCTCTAAACCTCCTGCTTTAACATCATAATCTTACATATATTAAAAGTTATTGTTTTATTTTTATATTGTTGTTAGGATGAAATATGTGGGAGCCAGAACGTAGACCAAAAAAAATTATTAATCTTCAAACTTCACACTCATAGATATGTTCGTAACTTGATCTAATTTTTGGAATATCCAAGCTAAAAACTCACGAGAAGTAAAATTACGACTTAGTACTCATTCCACATTTTTGTTAAAGTTTTCACGTAAAGGGTAGACCAATACTAAATATTTTATTTCAGGAACATGATTTTCATTAAGAATTTTTGTTCGAATTATGATAATTCACTACAATTCAAATTTAGTCCAGGCGATAGAGCAATCGAAATGTATGTTGTTTGATAACGCAAAAATTTGTATGCAGAAAGTTGCCGAATATTGTGTACAACAATAATCTATGTTTGCCTACTCAAAAAAGTGCTTGCTAAATGCTGTAGAACAACAAATGTACCAAAATATCGAAAAATTACCCATTTTTCGATACATTTGTGTCTAAAACTTTGAAACAAAGCCTTAAATGAAAAAAAATTCTCTTTCTTTTTTGTTTATTTGACGATTTCCTATAAGGCTATGAGAATTGTGGATCGAAAAACTTTGATTTTCCATTAATAATATGCGAAAATTAGTAAGAAATCATACGTAAACTTTGAGAAATTTTTTCGGTAAGTAAAAATTGATAAATATTTATGAAATTTTCAGAAAAGATAGTTAAACATATGACAATTACGTACAAAAATTTTTGTAACGATCGACCGCGTAGTTTTTCACTGCCACAATTATTAATTAACAAATTATAAAAAAGTTGATCGCGCGTATCTTGTTTAAACAACGGTGAAAAAGGAGCACGCAATTTTTAACAGTTACTTAGTGTCATAACAAACAATAAGCAATTATAAAAATATCCATTTTACGTTTTAATAATTTTTTACAATTTTGTCAAATGTTTTCCATTATAAATAATTTCTCGTTTACAGCATCGGTTCGATGTAATTTAAAAATTGTTTCCCATCTGAATACTGCTTTGCAAGCACTTTTATTTTAGCCCAAAACGACGAAAGTTGACCGTGTAGATCCGGAGATAGAGGCTCACAAAGTTAATAATAATTTATTAATTAAAAAAATAGTCTCTTATAGCTGGTTGCAAATACTTTTTATATCCGTCTTGTGCATTTTCGACAGATGAAAGCCTAATGAAAGAAAAATCGATAAAAATACCGTAATCACAGGAGTTCGTTGGCCGAGCGGCGTGGGAGCAGAAGTGGGGATGGCGGAGAGCAGCTGTGCAGTCGCGCGGTCCGGGTGCTTCAAAATACGAACGCGCGGTAAAACATAACTTATCTCGGCAACGGTAGCACTTATCGAGACGATTTTTTTTCAATTCGATGTCGCGAAATGACCGTTTCAGAAAGAAAATTTACTTTTTATCAATATTTATTATTGAAACGTTTATTTAGTTGCATGATTTGATGGACATTAAGCAGCAAACTAATTTTTCAATCATCCCACTATTTTTTTGATGCAAATGAAAATGGCATAATTTTTTGATCTTGAAATTCGTGCAAAATTTCTTTGTAATATTGTTTTTTGATGGCATATTCTGATTCTGATTTTGAGATTTTTTTAACTTTTTCGTATCTCTTATGACTTACAACTCAATAAATAATGAAAATACAGCTATAAACCTTAAATCAATTTTGTTTAGCGATCCATTATCTCACAAATTATCAATTAATTGTACCTCTATCTCTAAAAGTTTAAACAATGTATGTGATTTACTCAATATGTATCTAACACTTACCTTCATTTTGTAATTTTTTAATTTTGTATCCATTATTATAAGTTCTAAGTGAAACTGCTTTTATCATTCATTTTAATGAATAGCTCCTTTGATGTCATGTCGTTATGTAGTGCTATTCATATTTTTTGCCATAATGGCTGCGCGGAGCCCTATTTTCAGCGTTAAATTAAAATTATTAATAATAGAGGTAGAGTTCCGGGAGCTCGAACTTTTTTATCAGAAATTTCCTCCTCTTTAAGGACCTTTTTTTCCAGATATCGTAAATATTAATAGTTTATGAGTTATTAACATAACAATTGCAATTTTTCACGTGCAGTAAAATCCTCAAAACTTATTTTTCTAGAGGTCATTCCGAATCCAATGAGCCATTGCTCATATTTTTAGGAGCTTTATCTCCATTTTTCACGTTTTTTAAATTGTTGACTGGACTATAGTTCTTGATTCTTATCACAAATATGTAGAACTTCTAGTTTTGTGTTAGGTGTTTGGTGTTGAGGAGAAGTTTTGCGTAATGGGATTTCTCTTGTTGTTTTAATCTATACCTATGCTCGTAAGTGTTCACTGTATCTAATTTCAAAACTTCTGGGGTTTACTAAAATAGACATTAAATTCTGGATATTTAAGTTTATACTTATATACCAGAATTTTTGAATGAAAATATTTTTGTTTTTACATTCAACAGTTTCTTTCTGTTTTGTAAAATGAGTTATCCAATTTTTGCATGGAGTACATTGTCTGGAAAATATATTGTCACTGCTTCAACCATAGTCTTTTTGCCCATATATTAACAAAACGATCGCTAAAGTTCTTATAAAACTCATAACTCATGTTTTACCGCGTATTCGCATTTTGAAACACCCGGGCCGCGTGACAGCACAGCTGCTCTCCGCCATCTCTACTCTTGCTCCCACGCCGCTCGGCCGACGAACTCCTCTGATTACGGTGTTTTCATCGATTTTTCTTTTATTAGGCTCTCATCTGTCGAAAATGCACAAGACGAATATAGAAAGTATTTGCAACCAGCTATAAGAGAGTATTTTTTTAATTTCGATTTAACGATTAAGTAAGCCATAAATTATTATTAACTTTCTGGGCTTCTATCTCTGGATCTACACGGTCAAATTTCGTCGTTTTGGGCTAAAATGAAAGTGCTTACAAAGCAGTATTCAGATGGGAAACAATTTTTAAATTACATCGAACCGATGCTGTAAACGAGAAATTATTTATAATGGAAAAAATTTGACAAAATTTTAAAAAATCGTTAAAACGTAAAATGGATATTTTTATAACTGCTTATTGTTTGTTATGACACTAAGTAACTGTTGAAAATTGCGTGCTCCTTTTTCACCGTTGTTTAAACAAGGTACGCACACATTTGTTAATTAATAATTGTGGCAGTGAAAAACTACGCGGTCGATCGTTACAAAAATTTGTGTGCGTAATTTTCATTTGTTTAACTATCTTTTCTGAAAATTTCATAAATATTCATTTATCAATTTTCACTTACCAAAAAAATTTCTCAAAGTTTACGTATGATTTTTTACTAATTTCCGCATATTATTCATGGAAAATTGAAGTTTTTCGATTCACGATCCTCATAACATAGGAAATCGTCAAATAAACAAAAAAGAAAGAGTAAATTTTTTTGACTTAAGGCTTTGTTTCAAACGAATGTATCGAAAAATGGGTCTTTTTTCGATATTTTGGTACATTTGTTGTTCTACAGCATTGTGTTGTACACAATATTCGGCAACTTTCTGCATAAAGATTTTTACGTTATCAAACAACATCTACTACACCCTACTTTTACTGCTCTACCGCCTGGACCAATTATATACCAATGAAGTGATTGATTGGGAATGTGATATTTAACACCTGTTTGCGTAATATTTCACAGGGTTCATCGAACAGAATGGCCAGACTACACGCAGGTAAAACAGCAGTAAACACTTTCTGAAAACACACGATAAATATGGTTAACTAACATACAAACATACCAATAGGGAATACACAAGAAAATCCTAAAGATATTAGTTTTTGTTTGTGTATTTTCTATATATCTCGCCTTCCGCCAGCATATTGCATGATACAAGGTTTCCATTCGTCGTCTGTCAAAGTGTTGTATCTTGAATGTTGTGATGTGTTGCATTAATGTATATATTGATATTATCGCATATTTTATCTCTCTGTAAACTATTACTCCTAATTTCATAGCTACAGGGAGAAACTAAGGCATTTCTCAACAGAATCTATTTTGATAATCTGATACTGATCAGAGATTTTCTAGATTTAATGAGAACTGCCTTGGAATGCTCTTAATAAAATATGAAATTATTAACTATTTGATTTTGGGGTTTAGTTAAATCAGCACAAGGGTTGATAGCTAAAGACAAAAGTGGAACTTCGGATCCGTATGTCACAGTTCAAGTAGGAAAGGTTAAAAAACGCACAAGAACTATGCCTCAAGAGCTCAATCCTGTTTGGGACGAAAAGTTTTATTTGTAAGTATTTTATTTATCAATATCCGCATAATAATTAATGTTTTTTTTTGTATCGATACAGGAAATTTGTAGTATTTTATGTGGAAACTACACTGCCTTCCATTTATTTATAGTTAGTGTTTCTTAAACTTAAATTTTCATTATCATTGTTAATATTTTTTTTCTAAATAAATTAATTTAATAAAAATACAATGTATATATGAATATATAAATAAATTTTGAGAAAAAACCAAATAAGATATGAAAATATACAATTTAAAAACTAATAAATAAAAAAAAATATTAAACTTAAAGGTGGGACTTTGTGTCATCTTGTTCATAGAAGAGAATATATGCCTCTACACTAACTAAATATTTCCACGATATTAAAAGCACCCTTGAATCTTTATATTCGTGCCACTGTCCCGTGTAGGGATGTCGGCAATATGCTGTGTAGTGACCATTGTAAGTGGTTCCACAGTGATTTGATATAGCGTAGAGGTTCTACATACAAGGTGCCACATTATCATCCGCGTAATGGCTCATATCAAGCCCTTCTATTAGTCCAAGATCCCAGAGCGTTCTGACATAACTTATTTTCACATGGATGAAACTCTCACGATTTAGTAGCGTCTAGTATACTTTAAATACCTGCCTACTTGTGGAGCTTGCCCTGTGACACCTGGGCAGGTACCAGGTGAGAAAGGTAACTGAAAATATGAGTTATCTAACTTAAATTTGTATGGCTGATTTTTATATATATTTTGTAGAATGTTATTCTAAACTAGAATTATAAAGTGTCAGACACTTTTCATGGACCAGAGCTTTTGTCAGACGCTTTAAAGCTCGACAAAAAATTAATAAACTTTACTTATTTTTTCATGTCTGACTTTTAAATATGTTATTCAAGGAACTATTACAAAGTTATATTTCATCAGTCAGACAAATTCGAGTGGCCAAACTTCCCCTAAACACAGAATTATTCAGCCGGGTGGTTATCTATATTTTTTAGTACACTGAGGCCCAAAAGTTTGTTGCTTGTTGGAGGCATAATTTATAAAATTGTCAACGCATGTATTATCAGAAGTCACACATTCTGAACAGAAGAATGAAAATGTTAAATAAGAATTTCGGTAAAAGGAAAGATCACATGTTTTAGGGTCGGTAATGTGAGAAAGTTAGTGGTAGAAGAATTAGGTTTCTTATGATTAGGTTTCATAAAAAGTTCTTCTAGAGGCTTAGAACGGGGAAACGTACCGAGAAAAGATGAAGCGTTTCCTCTTTGAATTGCAATACTTATTTGTTGTATAAAGAACAAAGCTGCTCTTGAATCATTGGTTTCTACTGATACCTGTTTACCGATTTCTTTAATGAATTTTAAAGCTTCATGACCGAAAACACCAGAGGTTTCAATTGCTACAGGAATAAAAATGTAAATGTTCTCCAAATTTTTGTATTTATTGAATTTAAAAGTTTCGCCTTGTAAAGCTGCAGCGCCTGCGGAAGTAGATGTGGATCGGACATGGGACGGAGCCCAAGTGCAAGTGAAATCCCATATAACTGGTCTTCCGCGTTGCCATGGAATGAGGGTCATACCATCTGGACGTTTACCGTCGTCGCGGCAAGTACCTAACGGTTCCAACGAACAGGGAATCTTTGCAGATGACAGGCTTCGTTTGATTAGGTCATTTACTGCAGAATGACGTGAAAAACGGCTGGCACTTAATTTGCAGCTTAGGCCGTGTCTACCACATTCATCAACATCAGCTCCGCAACGACAGCGATGTTTTACACAAATTTGACAACCTAAACGGAGACCAAAGGAAATACGGAAACTTCCTTCATCTAAAAGCGTACCTAATGGGGCCGAGGGTATAGCGTTCAACCATGCTCCTGATTCCTTTGAAAATGCAGCATTCAAACGAGCCCTGTCTGGTAAATTGATAGCTTTCTAAAGCAGATTTTCATTCTCAATGTTCAATAAAGGTATATCCCAGGAGTTTTGAAAGGATTTCTATTCATCGGGTACAACTTTGTTAGACTTTCATGACCAAATATTTTCTGCCTCCATCAATAAAGGGTCTGGTGTGTGGAAAAATATACGCAGAATGTAACTATTTAATGATGACAAAAAAAGGAAGAGCTTCTGAAACGATTGAGCGAATTTCTAAACTACCATATGAAATAGGTAGTGAAGCTTGTTTCCAAGAAAGGTCCTCTAATTTAATGTTAATTAATGACTCTAATGAATGACGAATGGTATTAATGGTTCAAATTGATTAAGATATAATTATGTAACCAGGTTGGACTACACCTTAAGATATATGTTTATCTTGGAATTAATAGGCAATTCTTGAGAAGGTAATAAGCAAAATGTGTCGGCAACCAGGATAAACGAGATAACATTTTTTGAAAACGGTTAGTTTTTTATTGAAAGCTGATAGAAAGGATTCGTTTAATAAAGGAGTACCTAATAGCAATAAATTTTGTCTGTTGGTAATTGTTATGCCTGGTGCTACAGAATTAAATTTATCAATGGTTAGATTATTTGGTGATTCTAAGAAAAATAACTCGCATTTGCTGAAATTGAGTTCAAGACCAATATCCTTGGAATCGTTTATAATATAGACGAGAGACTTGAACACGGAGTTAGTATTACCACCTAAAGAGCCATCATCAAGGTACCAAGCACTGAATTCTGTGTCAATGTTGCTTATAAGTTTGTGTATCGATATGCAGAAAAGTAGAGGTGCCAAAGGGTCCCCTTGTTGGACGCCTCTTTCCGAATAAATGATGTTTTCGCCAAATAAAAGATATGAAGGGATCGCGATGAATTGCATTGAAAGCATTTTTAAAATAAATTTTCAGAAAAACTTTATTATTAACGTCTGGATGATTACAGACGAAACGTCTTGCTGCATGTGCAACTGCTTCACAACCACCTTTCGACCCGGAACCAAATTGTAATGGACGAAGTAAATATCCTAATTTGTCTCTGATGTTTGAACAAATTATTTTCGCTACTAAACGACGATAAACTGTACCAATAGCAATTGGTTTGATACCTCCTGCTTTTTTAATTAAAGCTAATAGTGACGCGCCGAATAAAATAGGATGAATATTGATGTTTACTGTGTCATTTAAAATAAAATTAAATAATTTACACAAAGACGATAAGAGATTATTTCCTGAAGGGCCAGCACTGTAACTTATTAAATCTTGTAGATGTGAAGGTCTTAAGGAGTCTGGATGACCGACTTCATATGAAGCCCAAGAATATAGCAGTACATCTTTTTGTTTCCAATATAGTTTTTTCCATCACTGGCAACAGAGAATCACCATCTCTATCATCAAAGTTGGAGATTGAGCCACCTTCAAACACATAGAAATATATTCTCAACGATTTGCTGTACAAATACAAGATGTCCTAGGAACGAGAGGCCAAAACTTGGGAATGGGTAAAGGAATGCATCGATTTGCTTGATAATCCACCAAATTTTCATAAACTTACGAAACATAGTTTTGTAACTCAACAAAGGAGATCCGTAAGGAGAAACTTTATATACAGTGCTGACATTATTCTCATACCATTTACCCATTCCCAAGTTTTGGCCTCTCATTCCTTGAACACCTTGTATGTGAAGTTTCAGGAGTTGCAAGTTCTAATATGTTTCCTTAATATTTTCGAAGCAAATTGGAAATAATATTCATAATATAATTTGTTGTAGTGAATGCCACAACTCTTCTGACAGAATCAAAGTCAGAGTTTGGGATGAAGATAATGATTTGAAGAGTAAGTTGAGACAAAAACTTACAAGAGAATCGGATGATTTCTTAGGTCAAACAATTATCGAAGTAAGTGCTATTCAAATAAGGTACATCCTTCATCATCCTGAATTTGATATTTAAACTTAAATTAAAGCACTACGTAGAAAAAACTGATTTTTATCGGTATTCTGATCGCCGTTTCTCCCTCACTTTATAACTTTATTTTCACTATAACTATTTGTTGGCTGTCAATTTGTAATTACTACTCTTTATCTTCCCTACAGTCAGTAACAGTTTCCACATCAATAGTTTAGTTTGATAATAAAACCTAAAAGAACCACAGTGGGCCACTTTCTATTCAAACCTTGATGCAAAAGACTTTGTTCAACAGTTTTAATTCGAAAATTCATTAATATAAATTTTTTGAATAACAGCAATTTAATATAAACAACTTTTCATCATCATATTCACTGTTATTCCATGAACAATGATGAAGTTTCTCATTTTCCTGTTCTTCTTATTTTGGCTTGCAATTATTTGCCAGAAATAAATACATATTGTTTACTAAAAGGGTTGCAGCGAAGTCGGCTGTTATCTCTCACGTAGATGCATGTAAAATAAGTAGTATTATGATTTTTTGATATGCATGTAGGTAACTATAACAGTCACTGAAATGGTGATTGGGGTGTATGTTAAATTTCCAAGAAGCAAGCATTTTAATTCACATATATATATTTGCAGGTACGCACATTATCAGGTGAAATGGATGTTTGGTACAATTTAGAAAAGCGAACAGACAAATCGGCTGTGTCTGGTGCTATTCGCCTTCACATATCTGTAGAGATAAAAGGAGAAGAAAAGGTGGGTTTCATTCCAAATTTTTGTAACACAGACATATTCGATAAGTCAACATATCACTAAGTGGCTATTGAGAGAGATGTGGAGTGAAGAAAGAAAGGGGGCACAATGAAGATCAAATAAGTTTCAAAAACGTATGTTCTAGATGTCACAGCATGAGTAAAATATCAAGATAAAGATTGATGAAACAAATTGTTGACAGATTATTCAAAAAAGATCGGCTAAATTGAAACATATTACGTGAGCAGGTCTAAAATATCTTTCTCGACGCCGTAAATCAAATATGACAGTAATCTAAGATGTGTCAACCGTTGCTACAGATAATAATTTTCATCCTCAAAATCATTTTCATGTCATAAAATGAAATTTCATGGAGAAATGAACTCAAATGAAGCACTGATAATGTAACACCGAACACGCTTTAAATCGTTAACATCCAATTCGCGTGCGGAAATTCTGCATATCATGAATCCCAAATAAGACATACATTTTGTCGGCAGTTTATCTACTTACATATGTTGACATAATATATTTCTGTCGTAGGTGGCGCCTTATCATGTTCAGTACACCTGTCTTCACGAGAACCTCTTTCATTATTTGTGTGAACAGAATAATGGAGTAGTCACTTTGCCAGAAAATAAAGGAGACGATGCTTGGAAAGTTTATTTTCACGATGCAGCCGAGGAAATTGTCGACGAGTTTGCGATGCGATATGGGATAGAGCTAATTTATCAAGCTATGACGTAAGTACAGTTGTGTATCATATAATAACTTTAATTTTTGTGGGTTCTAGCACTAGATAAATGAGTTTCACATTTGGTCTTCAATCATGATAAATATTTGATATTTTGGTTATGAAATACACAGCCCCAGCAACTTATTAACTTTTATTTCAGCAATAACAATTTATTTTAACTTCAGCTTAAGATTTAAAAAACGTAACATTATATTTGATATATTATGTCCATTGAGTCATTTGATAAAACTATAACGAAAGTAGATACTCAGTGTTGTCCTCAATATTACCAACCTAACAAATTAAATATAATTTCAATGATCTTAAATAATAAAAATATGTATAAAAAAAACAATGGACATAATGTAAAAAAATAAAAGGTTTGAAAGATTAAAACTAACTTTTCTGCATCTGTGGCCCTGAATAATATTCTATCATAAAATTGTCACTTGTATACACTTCGGGGGATGTATCGTGCTAACAAACCGAAATTTGTCCAAGAATAACCAAAAATGTAATACATCTAGTCAGCTGGAAATCTATAGAGTACATATGTGAGACACCTTGAACAATATTCAATCATAAAATAGGTCACTTGTATACACTTTGGAGGCTGTATCTTGCTAACAAACTAAAAATTCTCCAAAAATGACAAAAATTTGGTATTTCAATTACCATAGAACCCGTTGTACTGGCTTTAGGGAGCTGAATATCAATAGCATTAATCTTTGACACGTTCAGAATAATATCCAATCATAAAATTGGTCACTTGTGTATACTCCGGAGGCTGCATCGTGCTAACAAACTTAAATATCTCCAAAAATGACAGAAATATCGTACTTAAAGTACTATAGCACCTGTTGTACTAGCTCTGGTGAGCTGGAAGTCGATAGGGCTCATCTGTGAAGTGTCTTGAATAATATTCAATCATAAAATTGGTGATTTGTTAAACTCTGAAGGCTGTATCGTGCTAACAAACTGGAATTTCTCAAAAAATTACTAAAATGTCGTACTTCTAGTACAATAGCACCCGTTGTGCGACTCTGGTGAGCTGAAAATCAATAGGGTTCATCTGTGACATGTCCTTAACAATATTCAATCATAAAATTGGTGACTTGTTGCACTCCGGAGGCTGTATCGTGCTAACAAGACATGTAACGAAAAGTGGCCGACGACAACGACGACGACGACATACACAGGATTTTTTTTCTAAAAACCGTTTTTTGGGTTGATGTTGATAGAAAACGTAAAACTGACTCAAAAAAAAATTCCAAATTTCCAACTGTTTTTGAGGTACACTAATACTTTTCTCGCATATTAAATAGGTTGGGCGGAAAAGTAATAAACGAAGATTTGGGCTTTAATACATAGATACAAAATGTTGTTCCATTGACTAGACTAGACTACCTTGGCATAAAACTACATTGAGTGTTTGAGTTTTGTATGAATAAAAAAAATGTTATGTTGATGGATTTAGTGTTTTAAATGAAACTCACTGTTTCTAGCTAATTCCACAATATAATGAAAATTGTTGAAAATTCTAAAAAATTGACAATTGTTTCGATAAATCAATATCATCATCAGAATGACAGAAGTTACATTTCATTTAATGCCTACCTGATGTTTAGTAGTTGTTTTTGGCTAGACCAAGAAGTTACCTAACTTGTGATTGACTTAATATATGTTAATAGGAAAAAGGAGAATATGTGATATTACAAACATTGAGGCTTAGATATTATTATTATCACTTAAGAAGACAGTTTATTAGTGGAGAACTCCCTAGATTTATCTGTTCATTGACAACTTCATATTGTGGATTTCTTAAATATCTTCTAATTTCCAATTCTTCACGGAAATCCAGTTCTTATCTCTTTTCACAAATATGCAGCACTTCTAGTTCTGTGTTAGATGTCAATGAATGATTGGTGTCAAGTAGATGTTTTGCGTAGTGGGATTTATCTGGTTGTTTTGAAATGTATGCTCGTAAGTGTTCACTGTATCGGATTTCAAAATTTCTAAGGGTCTGACCCAAATAGACAGCATTACATTCTGGACATTTGAGTTTATATATACCTGATTTCTTTAATGGTGGTATTTTTGTTTTTACATTTAACAATTTTGTTGTAACGTTACTTTCTGTTTTAAAAGAAATTGTTGTATTCGTTGCTAAAGATATTATCTTTGAAATATTATTAGAAATATTTCCTACATATTTGATGGTTTTATAAGTTTTTATTTCATCAGTTTGTTTAGGAAATATTATTTGTAATGCCACTTTTTCCTATTTTTTATTAATTAGCTTATTTATCATATGTAATCGATAGCCGTTGGATCTTGCTATTTGTCTAATTGTATTAATCTCGCTATCAAAATTACATTTGTTCATAGGAACTGAAAAAGCACTATGTACCATTGAATTATATGCCGCTAGTTTATGTGACATGGGGTGATTGGAACTATATGGAATTTTCACATCAGTGTGTGTTGGTTTTCGGTAAATTGAATAATCAAGTACATTATTAACTCTTTGAATTTTCAAATCAAGAAAATTGATTGAGCTATTTTCTTCAAATTCTAATGTAAATTTAATTTTTGGGTGTAAATTATCAATGTGGTTGAAAAATACATCTAATTGTCGTTCACTACCCATAAAACAAGCCATTATGTCATCTACATATCTATACCAAAATAAAACATTTTTCGAAATATTACTTTCAAAGATCTTTCTTCCTAAACTGTCCATAAATAGACGGTTTTAAGGATTAAAACTAACTTTTCCGCATCTGTGGCCCTGAACAATATTCTATCATAAAATTGTTACTTGTATACACTTCGGGGGATGTATCGTGCTAACAAACCGAAATTTCTCCAAAAATAACCAAAAATTCAGTATATCTGGATTTATAGGACCCGCTGTACTCGCTCCAGTCAACTGAAAATCAATAGGGTACATCTGTAAGACACCTTGAACAATATTCAATTATATAATTGATCAATCGTATACTCTCTGGAGGCTGTATCGTGCTAACAAACTGAAAATTCTCCAAAAATGACAAAAATTTGGTACTTCAAGTACCATAGAGTACCCGTTGTACTGGTTGTAGTGAGCTGAATATCAATAGATTTCACCTTTAAGACGCCCTTAATAATAACCAATCATAAAATTGGTCACTTGTATATACTCCGGAGGCTGTATCGTGTTAACAAACTGAAACATCTCCAAAAAAGACAAAAATATCGTACTTAAAGTACTGTAACACCTGTTGTATTGGCTTTGGTCAGCTGAAAAGCAATACGGTCCATCAGTGAGATGCCCTGAATAATATTCAATCATAAAATTGGTGACTTGTTGAACACCGGAGGCTGTATCGTGCTAACAAACTGATATTTCTCAAAAAATGACAAAATATCGTAGTTCAAGTACCATAGCACCCGTTGTACTGGCTCTGGTGAGCTGAAAATCGATAGGGATCATCTGTGACATGTCCCTAACAATATTCAATCATAAAATTGCTGACTTATTGCACTCCGGAGACTGTATCGTGCTAACAAGACATGTAAGGAAAAGTGGCCGACGACAACGACGACGACGACGACATACACACAGGATTTTTGTTCTAAAAACCGTTTTTTCGTGTTGTTGTTGATATAAAACGTAAAAATAACTCAAAAAAAATTTTGAAATTCCAACTTCCCATTGGTTAACCTTCATTTTGAATATGTATCTTATTGTCAAAAGTGAAACAATTCTGATTAATACATACATCAAATAAATTAAGTATATCTGATATTATTCGTGGATTAATATTTTTATCTTCTAGTAATTTTCTTACAAGTATTAGACATTCTTTAGGAGGAAATATTAATTCAGAAATAATAACAGATATACTTAGTTTATTTGATGTATGTATTAATCAGAATTATTCCACTTTTGCCAATAAGATATATATTAAAAATGGAGGTTTACCAATGGGAAGCCCTATATCACCTATTTTGGCAAACATTTTTATGGACAGTTTAGAAAGAAAGATCTTTGAAAGTAATATTTCGAAAAATGTTTTATTTTGGTATAGATATGTATATGACATATTGGCTTGTTTCATGGGTAATGAACGAAAATTAGATGTATTTTTCAACCACATTAATAATTTACACCCAAAAATGAAATTTACATTAGAAATTGAAGAAAATAGCTCAATCAATTTTCTCGATTTAAAAATTCAAAGAGTTAATAATGTACTTGATTATTCAATTTATCGAAAACCAACACACACTGATGTGACAATTCCATATAGTTCCAATCACCCCATGCCACATAAACTAGCGGCATATAATTCAATGATACATAGAGTTTCTTCAGTTCCTACGCACAAATGTAATTTTGATTAGAGAGATTAATACAATTATACAAACATCCAACGGTTATCCATTACATATGATAAATGAGCTAATTAATAGAAAAGAGGAAAAGTGGCATTACAACTAATATTTCCTAAACAAACTGATGAAATAAAAACTTATAAAACCATCAAATATGTAGGAAATATTTCTAATAATATTTCAAAGATAATATCTTTAGCAACGAATACAACAATTTCTTTTAAAACAGAAAGTAACGTTACAACAAAATTGTTAAATGTAAAAACAAAAATACCACCATTAAAGAAATCAGATATATATAAACTCAAATGTCCAGAATGTAATGCTGTCTATTTGGGTCAGACCCTTAGAAATTTTGAGATCCGATACAGTGAACACTTACGAGGATACAGATTAAAACAACCAGATAAATCCCACTACGCAAAACATCTACTTGACACCATTCATTCATTGACACCTAACACAGAACTAGAAGTGCTGCATATTTGTGAAAAGAAACATGAACTGGATTTCCCTGAAGAATTGGAAATTAGAAGACATTTAAGAAACCCACAATATAAAGTTGTCTATGAACAGATAATTCTAGGGAGTTCGCCACTAATACACTGTCTTCTTAAGTGATAATTGTAAAGATCAGCAGATATAAGGTTTGTTCCAACCGAAGTAAATACCGTTTTATTACCGTACAATCTCAGTAACGCAGCAAATTTGATGTAAATTACGCAGATTATTATATTCACTAATCAGCAGGTCAACTGGGTTTGTATCGTAATTGTACGGTTTTTGTGTTGGTTGGAACAGACCTTATGTTTTCCTGGTTTTCTATATCATTGCTCAGTTATACTGATCTTAATTGGAAAAATAATATCCAAGATATCACCATAGGGCTAATAATATCTAAGCTTCAATATTTGTAATATCACATCTTGTTTTTTCTATTAACATATATTAAGTCAATCACAAGTTAGGTCACTTCTTGGTCTAGCCAAAAATAACTACTAAACATCAGGTAGGCATCAAATGAAATGTAACTTTTGTCATTCTGACGATGATATTGATTTATCGAAACAATTGTCAATTTTTCAGAATTTTCAACAATTTGCATTACATTGTGGAATTAGCTAGAAACAGTGAGTTTCATTTAAAACACTAATATGAGTAGATTCCACGAAGTAAAGGTCGAGATAGTTAATTTCATTGATGGATGTACCTATTATTAGAGCTGCAATTTTGGGTATGTTTGCTAAAGATTTTAGATTTTTCAAACTGTATTTTGTATTGAAGCTTCTATTAGACCTACACCCCTACAAATGTTGTTGATTAACAGCTTTCTATACATTTTGATGCTAACCTGTATTTGTAATAATAGCTTCGGACTACTTCAAGAAGTTCTGACTTGCCATTAGTTATTACCAAAAGAAATCATGACAATTATTTGAATTGAATATTTTCCAACCTCTTACATAAAAAACGTGTTCTACTTAAATTTGGAAGAAACAGTGCGGTATATTAACTGTAAAATAGGATAAAATCAATATTTTTCCCTTTTTTTCTTGATTAGTCTTGCGTCTTGCTGGTGGGAAATTTTATTATAAGAATCTTTCATATTAATCCGGTCAGTGGGGATGAAAGAAGATCTTTGCCCTACAACAGGTGGTGTAGTAACAATTTTGAAATAAGTCGTTTAGGTTTGTGCTCTGATGAAAAATCCAAGTTTGTGATCTCGAGAAGAGGTCGACCGACATCTTGGATGAAAGGTGTTAAAATCTGTTTTTTTTTCAATTGGTTTCAAAATTGTTTCTACACTACCTTTTGTATGGCAAAAATTCTCACTGACCATATTATCAATAAACTTTTTGATGCGGACGTCTCAACACCAATATATAGAAAAATGATATTGAATATGTTCATTCAACGCATCTAATAGGAACATTGTTTTTAATCATTTGATCTTCCAGGCAAAATGACATCTCTCGGGAAAATGTCACACTTGCAATAAGATTGTATATTGATCGTCGTAGTGACCTAACACCGTTTGTTCGACTTCAATCCGACCAATAGTAGCAGAGTGCTGACATCGTCGACACTGTATGTTGAACGTCGTAATGACTATTTTTTTTGTTCGACTTAAACCCGACCAATAATAGCAGAGTGCCGGCATCGTCGATACCCCGTATATCGAACGTCGTTGTGACGTATACATCGTAGCGCCCTTATGGCATTTTTTTATCCTGTATATAATTATATCACCCCCTCGTATACATCATTCGACTTTCACTTGACATTCACTCATCGTATTATCTCTTGGGGAACATCAAAGGAGATAAGAAGTTTCCAAGGTCGATAAAAAATTTCCCACGCTAAGGTGGCCCCCGTACAAACTACAACATTATTCAGTGTTTTAAATGAAACTCACGGTTTCTAGTTAATTCCACAATATAATAAAAGTTATTGGAAATTCTAAAAAATAGACAATTTTTTAGAATTTTCAATAACTTTTATTATATTGTGGAATTAACTAGAAACCATGAGTTTCGTTTTAAACACTATTATGAGCAGATTCCACGAAGTGAGTGTCGAGACAGTTAATTTCATTTAACATTATTATTTGTCTGTGTTTAAGGCTAGCGGTTTCAAGAGGAATACTTTGTGAGGTTAAGTGCTTATAAACGAGTTTTGGCTCATAAAATGTTTCTCCATTCAAGTGGTTGTATCCTTTCACTTTATATTTATTATACTTGAAACCACAATTGCCGCTAAAATAGGGCGTGATTTTTAATTCAAATTTATTGTTTCAGTCATTTTCACTGCCTTTCGACCAAATATCTATGCCCAGGAGTACCAGCTGTTATGAGTACCTTATTAGCTAATATCAATGCATACTACGCACACACTACAGCATTATCAGCTGTATCCGCCAGTGATAGGTTTGCTGCATCTAATTTTGGAGTAAGTTTTAATTCATTTTTTAATTTTGGGACTTAAACATATACTTGAACATATTGTGGAAATGGCAATCAAATAAAGTGCTTGATAAAATAGATATTTATAATAGTAGTGTTAAACTTTATTTTATGAGTGGAGAAGTTTGCGAAAACGACGTAGCGAGTGGAGTAACTAAACGATAAAAATAAAGTCACTTTTAACACAAACATCATACACTATTTTTTGTACACCTTTCCAAGAAAATAAAAGTCGAAATCGCATACTTTTGACTTCTCTTGAAAACTATTTTTTTTTTATTTTTTAACCAGCACCGCGTACGTTCTGGGTTATGGTAACCATTGTAATTAATAAGTGACAAAAACAGTTCATACACAGTAAAATATTAGCCGATAAAATACTAATTCAATTAAGGTAAAGTGGTAAAGAACTGTAGTGATTCCAGGATACAATAATAATGGAAATTACAATAATCACAGAGAAAACAACTAATTAGATACATGAAAGAAAGTGGAGCTAAAGCTAAGATAATTGATAATACATTAATGATTAATGGCAACGTATATAGTTTAAAAGAATTAGAACAAAGGAAGAATCAGTTTGAAATACATACAGGATGGAACATATTAACATATAAGGAAAATAACGAAACTAATCCGAAAATTTTGGATAAAATTTTCAGCAATAAAAGTTTTAATCAACTAAGAGGTAAACAAATTGTCTAGGGAAAATATGAAATTTGATCGATTTGGAAGAATACGATTTTGAAATACAGTATGTGAAAGGTATAGAGAATTACGCGGACAGTATATCGAGAATATCCATTGAAGAACTTAAGGATTTATACATAAATAATTCACATGTCTTGGCAATCACAAGAGCACAAACGCAAAAAGAAAACGTACAAACAGGAAAGGATCAAAGGAATAAAGTAGAAACAAAAGAAGTAAGAATACAAAAACCTGCAGTAGTAAAAGTTTTAAATAACCTTGAGGCACATAGATTACCAATTTTACACTTTGAAAATAACCGTATCTCACTTAGGATGAGCATCCGGATCCAAAATAAATTGAAATTTAGTGAAGCCTCAAATACCGGTTTACACAACTTCGACCTAGGACGTACGTTGGAAAAGCTTGAAGAGCTATCGGTAAGAAATTAAGTAAAAAGAATGAAAATATATACAAATGTTGATATATTTAAAAAGTGCACAGTAGAAGAATTTATAAAAGTAGGAAATCAAAGGTTAAAAAGTATTCAAGTATGTATATGCGAAGTACCAAAAACGGTACAGCAGAAAGAAGAGATCCAAAAGATATTAGAAATATACCACAATTATCCAATGTTTGGGGGACATGTAGGAAATAATAGACTATTAAAGAAACTAAGAGCGAATTTCAAGTGGAAAAACATGGACAAAGACGTAAGAAAGTATGTAAAGAATTGTCATAAATGCCAAGTGAATAAAGCGAAGCCTAATCACAAAGAGAAATTTGTTATAACAGATACATCTATAAAACCGTTTGATATTATTTACATAGACACAATAGGTCCGTTTGTAGAAAGTAACAACGGAAATCGTTATTGCATTACAATATTATGCGAATTAACTAAATACGCAGTTATGATACCAGTTCAGGATAAAGAAGCACACACAATAGCAAAAGCAATATTCGACAATTTTATACCAAATTACGGATTAATGAAGGAAATAAGAACAGATCAAGGGACAGAATATGAGAACGAAATAATGAAGAATTTAGCGGGACTATTAAATATAAAACATAATTTTTCAACAGCGTACCATCATGAAGCAATAGGCAGTTGTGAAAGATTACATAGGACATTTAACGAATATATAAGAAACTTTATCAAAGATTCTAGGGATAACTGGTGTGAGTTTGTAAGAATGTTCGCATATTGTTATAATACAACGCCAAACACGTATCACGGATACACTCCTTTTGAGTTATTATATGGGAGAAAACCCAATTTGCCAGAATTTTTAGACGTAAAAATTGAGCCGTGTTATAATTTTGAGAGATATGATAAAGAACTAAAGTACAAATTACAATACGCTAATGAAAGGGCCAGACAGTTTTTAATAAATAATAAATTAAGTAGAGTTAATAATAGTGAAAATGATTCTTCACCCGTAGATTTTAAAATAGGGGAGTTGATTATTTTAAAAAATGAAGGGAGAAATAAATTCGATCCACATTATATAGGTCCGTTTAAAATAACGGGAATTAAGGGGGTAAATTGCGAGATTACATCTCCAGACAATAAACAACAAATAGTTCATAAGAATCGTATGTTTATATACAAAGATCGGAAACATTTGTAAATAAGTGAAGTGTGTTGATAAACGAACAAGTAGTGTTTAGTAAACAAAGACAAAACAAAACATTCATTAAAAACTGTTATAGGTATAAGTGATATCGAAAAATTAAAATGATAATTTTTCTCTTCCAAGAGGGGATGTAGTGATCCCTAAAAGGACATTAAAGACAAAAGGACGTTAACTTAGAAATGATATTTAAATTTAGGTGAATATTAATTATTGTATTTAGGGAGCATTGGTCGGCCACGGTTAATGTCAGTTATTGATGGAAGCACGTTCGTGTTTATATACAAGCATGTACAACTTATAGACGGAAGGTCAGGCATGTAGAAAATCATATCTATTTTGTATTATATTTCCTATAAATTTAGAGTTAACGAACCAGGATAGAAGAGTTGTTATTAATACTTTGAATAAGACGAGTGGTTTTATATTTATGTATTTTTGATGTATTAAACGTCATCCCAGTGATATTTACAGAAGTGATGTTGTTTATTTTATTCCCGCATACAGGTTGCTAGGTAAGTGGTTTCCTCCAAGATATAATGCCTTTATGGTAAGCGTCGAGTATACGAGGGACCCTTACTAAGTAATCACCACAGAACCCTTAATCAAAAGTTACTGTAAATCCCACATGTTCCCCAATTATTTATTTAAAAAATTGGATATATTCTAACACACATATAGGACTCGCCAAACCCAGTAAATACTGTATTTAGCAACGTAAGCTTGAAGTACACAAAAATATGTTTTCGCTTTTTGGTGCCCATATTAGGTACTCCATGTTCATAATATGGGCACTAGATTCTAGTATGACCAAGTCCCTTACAACAATAGTTATGTTGTAATACTCAACGTGAATTTAAATGAGGCTTTGAAAAAAACACCTTATTCTAAAGTTTATATAAACATGAAAAATAAAACCTCATTCTTGAAGATCAAAACTTAGTAATTCATTAAAAAAAAATTAAAACGTCTTAAAAAATAACGACATAAGCAAGTCATCAGTCACAAACTGGACATTTAAAAATCTGCAGTTCATCCTCTTCAGTCAGTCCCACGCATTCCTCGTGAACCCACCTTTTGCAATAAGAGCACTCTCGCGTGGACAGCTTTCGGTGGGTTTTGCACAGGGGACAGTACCAATTTTCGGTTGCTTTAGTGCGTACGTTTTTGGCTGTGACTAAAGAGTCTTTGATTTTTGTGGATTTTGGAACTGCGCTTTTCGCACAACATTTTGAGTGAACATTGAAGTGTCTAATGTAATGGCTCTGTAGTTCAAAGCCTTCTTTCGTGTTTGTGTTTGGTTATTATTTGTTTCCCTCTTCTTCTCTGGCAAAATATCAGTGAACGACAATGAGTGTTCATCTGTATTTTCTTTTGAACCAGACTTAACTGTGCGATGATGGGGCAGCGTATTCACTGTCCTCACTGCACGTATCACTGTCAGATGACCCACTCCTTGTTGATTTTGATTTGAAAAATTTGGATCTAGAATCAGATCCGGCTGTTGAGCTTCTTCTGTTGACTGAGAAATTCCAGACGTTTTTCTGTTAGTCGGAAAGGAGCATAGGCCGTTTTAGGAATTACGGTTTGGTCATGAGGATATATTCCTGTAGCTCGAAATCCATTTGCCACATTTGTGGGTGCTCCTGCCTTGGGCCAAACCTTTGAGAACACTATACCAAAACTTGTTTTGTTCAGTGGTGCCCCCAAAAGCGCTGAACTTCATCATTTCAGTGGTACTCAACCGCCCGGATCACCGACTAATCCATGGGTTGAAGTTCGTGGGTGCCATTACTTGGCAAACACAATAGAGTTAGTTATTTCATGACTGTCAGCCGTAGCGACGATATTTGCATCCAAGTAGGATTTCGCCCCATCGAATATCAGCAAAACCTTTCCCGGTGGCTTGTATTGTGAAAAGTGATCTACCCATTTGTCGAAAGTTTTTTAGTCATGCTACCCTTTGGGGTCATAAACACTTTGGCACCAGGTGGTATTTGTCCGAATATTCAGGTTTAATCCTTCGCCCCTTGAATAAGTTTACAGGTGGTATAATCTGCCTTATTGCATTTCCACATGACTCTACAGTCACATTTTCTCCATGTTCTGGTGCTTCTATAGGAACTCTTTCATTTCTTTTTCGGGTTAAGACCTTTGGCTTTTTATGGAGCGTGTTGAAGTTGACAGCCCTTTTCATCCATGTTAAATATTACTTGCGGTTGATTCATAACACCCAGTTCAGTCATTACATTTGCTAATGGCTGGAAGTAATGCGTTACAATATCTTTATTCAATTTTGCCGCTCGACCTGGATTAATTGTTTCTGATTTCCTTTGGGCTACTTCTGGATGACGCTGAAGAAACAGTTTAAGCTATTTACGCCCAATTAGTAAGGATGGTTTTCTGCTTGGTGGTAGCATCACATTATTTTCAACGCAGAATGTGTTAACGGTTATTCGCAAAACTTTCGAGGTTAATGGCATACCGATTTCGAAAAATCTAAAAATGCGGCTGCAAAGTTCTTTATCTTGCGCCGCACTAAGAATGGAGTGACTCCCTAAACGTTTCTCGTCATTTCCTGTGTAATGTAGTGAGATGTCAGATATCCGTCAGATATCCGCTGTCTACAGAGTGATAATGTCGGCTGTTTTTCAGTGTAATTAATTTATGGTAGATCCTATTTTTATTCTGCTGTCACCGGTAAAATGTGTTTGGTTCCTGTATTATCTCGCTGATTGTAGTGACCGGAAGGGCCCTACTATATACTCCTACCCTAGAACCAAATCGTTGCAGCGTGCTGTCACCAGTGCCTCGCGGCACAAAAATTGTAGAACCAGGAATTGTCCCTGCGGGATAACCTCGAGGGAGGGGTTGTTCCAGGCTTGAGCGATCAAGGTCGTCGTGGGGCCCTTTGGAATTATACAGTGTGCCAAGCCCGAGTTCGTAGTGCAGGTTTAGTCGGTCCGTCCTATTTGACGGGTACGGGGGTGGTGAGGATTGAGGTTATGGCAATAAATTGAAAGGTCAAAATATATATAAGCATATATTACAAAGAAAAAAAAAGAAAATTATTAAAACCATATACGAACGCTTTGCAATATAATAAAATAATATACGAGGCTTTCTCCTGGCTTTTAGGATGGCCTACGTGATATACCTTACATAAATAAGAGAATAACAAATGGTATATCTTTTGGTACTTAACCTGTATAAGTATGGTACCCTATCCACCTAATGTTTATGTTGGTTTTCCTCCACAAAAATTAAGGCAATAAGTAGGAAACAACCGAAACTTTATGAATCGTATCAAATATGATATCCTGTAAATCCTATATCAATATTGCCAAAATTTCTGGGATAGAAAGAAATAAGTACGGATCTTATGAGATTTAATCAACTGGTAATTACATAAAAGGACGGGGAAATTCTTTATCCCCTATTTCTAACTCTAATTACGTTTCTCGCAGTGAGAGAAAAAAAATAGCAATACACTCTATATCAATAAAATTCGGAAAATTAATTATGAGGATAGGACTAACTATGATCCCTGGTACAATATAAATATCTGTGCGCTATTATCAAAACTCTAAGATAGGACTAACTATGATCCCTGGTACAATATAAATATCTTTGCGCTATTATCAAAACTCTAAGATAGGACTAACTATGATCCCTGGTACAATATAAATATATGTGCGCTATTATCAAAACTCTAAGATAGGACTAACTATGATCCCTGGTACAATATAAATATCTGTGCGCTATTATCAAAACTCTAAGATAGGACTAACTATGATCCCTGGTATAATATAAATTTCTGTACGCTATTATCAAAACTCTAAGATAGGACTAACTATGATCCCTGGTATAATATAAATATCTGTACGCTATTATCAAAACTCTAAGATAGGACTAACTATGATCCCTGGTATAATATAAATATCTGTGCGCTATTATCAAATAATCAAAAAAATATATATATAGGGACGTGGTCCCCGAACATAAGAAAAAAATACCTATAACTATTTAGGCCCTACCAGTAGATGAGGGGCGCTGATATATATGAAACACCCGGTTAAATCAAATAAAATATAATATCACAGTTCGATACACAATATAATAAATAATTGTACGTTAAAAACTTACGTTTTGGAATATCACTAGTCACAAACTGCACACTATTACTGTTGGGGGGGGGGGGTGAGGGCCCGTCAATACTTAGACTTGCATCACCGGGGGAGAGATACTTTCTCTCCTTTGATTCCCATTTTTTCGTTATTTATTTCTAAATTTTACCTTGTGTGAAGGTTAGTTTTCGATATCATTGTTTTTTTATATAGTAAACAAGCCTGACATAATCGCAATCTAATATGTTTAGTTAACCTTGCACTAACACATTTTTGTTTGTATTATTTTCTTTAGTTGAGGTCGACAATTAATAATTATTTTGAATTGAGAAGAATTTGTTCTTAAAATTTATGTCATATCTCGTGTTTATTACACCTGCATGAACACGACGTTGCAAGGTACTACGTGGGATATTGAAATCTTGGGCGGCTCTTTTTATTGATGTTCCATCTCGCACAGCCTCCATGGACCTGCTTAAGTTGGCCTGGCTCCACTTTGCCCTTTTAGTTGGTGCCATTTCCTAAAATAAAGAAAAAAAATGTGGTAGAAATAATTTATGAAACAAAAACTGTTACTCTCAGGGTAAAAAAAATATATAAAAGAAAGGAAGAAATAGAAAGGGAGTAGGCTCTTTCCAAGCTGATATTGTGAATGGAGATAACAAAGCCAGTTCTCAGGGCTCTGTTATCTGAAAGAAGTTAGTTGAAGAAAAGAAAGAAAAGAAAGAGAGAAAAAAATAAGATACAGATAAATGAAATTGATTGAAGGGCGCCACTAATTTTGTTCCTAAAGAAAATTAGAAAAAATCAACCACAAATATCAGCCAACTCTCAACTGCTGTTCTCTGATAGTTTTAGAAAATGTTTAACGAATATACTGAGGGCAAGTTTTTAGGTATACCTGTATAATAAATAAAATAACTAAATAAAAATATGTATAAACATAATGAATCTATGTGAAAAAAAGCGAGTTACAAAATTTTAGAAAAAGTGGTTAGTAGATGTCTGAAACTTTAACCATAAACGAACAGATAAAATATTGGTGAAGCCATACAAAATAAAATTACTTAGCTTAAAAGTTGATATACGAAGACAGTAATCCGGGAAATCTTCTTTAATTAAATATTTCTCTATACTCTATTCAGATGAATTGCTAAATCCCCAATAAGCTCTCACAGCACAACCATTACATGTAAGACCTTTTTACAATTATACAATCTAGCTCAAAGATTCGTACTGGACAAACATCTCTATCAGTTCAAGTGAATTTTAAACAGGAAAAGTGTGAAACATACCAGTAATCCCTGTGAATTTTTTTTAAGGAACAAGTTTTATTTTCGATCAAACTAAATCTTTAAACCTTTATCGGAATTTCTGCCTCAACCATTCTCTCGAAAAATGTATCGTAAAGTGTGCATTCCGACATCCTATTAAGGATTTTTTGGACGAGATAACTTTAACGTTTATTCCACCAACACTTAATTAGTTGTATTTAAAATATAAACTGGGAAGACATGTGGTCTATTCCACCAATAAATTTAACATTCGTTGCAAAATTATTTATTTAAATTATTATTCGAAATGTTGATTACTATGTTAACGTTTCACGGTGTCTAATATGGGCACTGTCCATATTTGGCACTGAGGCTGGTGCTACATGACCTTCACAAAGTTAATTGGAAAAAAATGTAAAAAGTATCTTGAATGAATATTCTAATAATTGCAGCTTCAAATGATGTATAACATGAACCAGTTTGAAAAATATGATAAGCCAAAACCCTTAGAAAGACACAAATCGCCCTTATGAAGTATATTTCATAACTTAAGAGCTGCCATCTGCTGAGGTAGCATAGGCGTTGGTCAGTAGTAATATAGATTACTCTTCTATGTCATCTGGTGGAGGATAGCACATCGAATCGAAATTTTAAAGAGGTGCCCATATCTGGAGTGGTTCCCATAATTGGTGTACATACCTTATAAGGATTTTTAACACGTGTGTTAAAGATATTTTTAGCTCTATACAATATAAACGTACACTTTTAAAACTCAAAGGGGCATTCATAACCAGTGATAACCCTTAAATTATAATTTAGTGAACAAATAAAAAAACGCTTACATACATCAGTGTTCTACAACTTTCTTGTCACAACCCTTCATATTCATTAACACTTTTGTTAAGGTAAGCTTTACTTCTTAAACACTGTTTGATTGCTAAGTGTATAATTGAAAATATTTCAATAACAGCACCTGTACAAAAATCATGTGTAGGAAACTATAGCCTACATAATAACCAGTATTTTACAGATTGTAAAACTAGGAGGAGTTTATTATTTGCATTTGAAATAAAAAGTGGCTATAATTAATGCACTGGTCAAAACTGGTGTCATTATTACCCTATATTGGAAAAATATCTACAAAAAAAAATACTCTTTGAGTAAAATTTATATTATGATACGTTCTATATTTGTCAGAATACTGAAAATTTGATTTAGATATGAATTTTTCCATTTCTACTCTAGTTTTTATGTCCGACTGACTACAATAGTTATGTTTTTTAATCAGAGATAGTGGCGTTACAAAAAAGTTCATCTACGTCACTGAGGTAATGAGATTATAACTCACGCAAGATTCCACCTCAAAGTTAGTTAATAATCCAAGATTTTAATGTATCTAAGTGACAGAATATAAAATAATTACTGCCCGTTGCCCGTTGTGTGAAACTCTATTCATTCACAACTACTCTAGTTTTTATGTCCGACTGACTACAATAGTTATGTTTTTTAATCAGAGATAGTGGCGTTACAAATAAGTTCATCTACGTCACTGAGGTAATGAGATTATAACTCACGCAAGATTCCACCTCAAAGTTAGTTAATAATCCAAGATTTTAATGTATCTAAGTGACAGAATATAAAATAATTACTGCCCGTTGCCCGTTGTGTGAAACTCTATTCATTCTGTCAAAAATATACATGAATATGTTACGAATTATGAACAATATTATCCGGTCTATGTGCACAACACGAATTATGTTCAAACGGAAGAGTGAGCACTGTATAACGTGTATATGTGGAGGCAGATATTTCAAGAAACAATAATGGGGTTCTATACAAATAAACAACAAATGTGTAAAATCTCATACTTTACCTTATCCCTATTCTACATGTATTTTTATAATTTCAAATCATGTAACGTTATTAGATTTAGAAAAACAGTAGAATTACTAGAATTCTACCCGTTGTTCTGTTCATGTTATCGTTTTGTTAAATTTATTATTTACTTTATTATACTAGTATATCAATACTTATATCTTTCTAAAATATATTACAACCAAAATTATACATCTTTTACAGAAAGAAAAATTTGTCAAATTGCTTGATCAACTGCACAATTCATTACGTATAGATCTATCTATGTACAGAAACAACTTCCCAGCTTCCAGCATCGACAAACTGAAAGATTTGAAATCAACAGTAGATCTTCTTACCAGCATCACATTTTTTCGTATGAAGGTTCAAGAGTTAGCTTGTCCACCTCGTGCTTCGACCGTAGTAAAAGATTGTGTGAAAGCGTGTTTACGATCAACGTATCAGTTTTTGTTTGAAAATACTTATGAACTGTACAATAGAGAGTTCCAAGCAGATCCAAATGAACCGAAAAGAGATCCAGACGATCATGGACCTCGACTCGAGAGCGTCGACTTCTGGCATAAACTAATAGCACTAATTGTGTCTGTGATTGAGGAAGATAAAAATAGTTATGGACCTGTGCTGAATCAGTTCCCACAAGAACTAAATATAGGACAGGTAAGTTAATAGTATTATGTTCTGCTACAGTATAAGATGTTCGGATAATCTTAATCGAATAAATTCATCGTTGTTTTGGAATTTTTAAAAAAAATTTTTGCTTTTGCCTCAATTTCCACAGTTTTCTTTTACATGCAGCCTCATTCACATCTCTGTGGTCGTGTTATCCATTACATCGAATCTCCAACTCCTCCGTGGTGATCCCGTTTTCTTCGTTCCGGTAGTAACACGCAGGTATTTTCTGGAGCTTTCTATCATTCTGCAAGCCAATTGCCATCTTTCAATTTCTTCAGCTACTGATTTGTTTAGTTTTCAATTCTATCTAGTTTCGCTCGCCTGCAGCTTCTTCTGCAGAAGTCCTCTTCGGCTGTCATTAATTTTTGTGACTCATATTTTCTTTATTCTGTTTAATGGTGTCATTATTCAAGTTTTAATCTTTGACTTCTTCTACGCTATTCCGGCCATTTCATATTCTCCTTTCAGTTCTTTCCGCACTGATATGCGAAATCGTCTTTTGTTTGTTGGTGAAATATAGCGTAAATAAAGTGTCATTTGTCCATCTTACTAAAAAAAGTTCTGGAAAATAATTCTCCTGAACCATATCTTCTTTTTAGCAAAGATATATGTATAAGTGGAGAAATAATTCTGTTTTCAGCTATCTGCCGCAACAATGTGGAGTCTTTTTGCTGTTGACATGAAGTATGCACTGGAAGAACATGAGCAACACAGATTATGTAAATCTTCAGCTTATATGAACCTCCATTTCAAAGTGAAATGGTTGTATTCAAATTATGTGAAAGATGTTCCACCATACAAAGGTGCTGTTCCAGAGTACCCAGCTTGGTTTGAGCCATTTGTGATGCAGTGGTTAAATGAAAATGATGACGTATCGTTAGAATATTTACATGGTGCCTTTAATAGAGACAAAAAAGATTGTGTAAGTAAACAAATTGAAGATTTAAGCTTCCTTTTTCAATTAACAATATATGCATTTACCCGAAGTTTATTGTCGATTAAACAAATTTGAATTTCACCTCGTACAAACGCGCACCCAACGTTTCAGTGTCAATATCTAAAAATAACTTCATAAATTTATTTTGATGTTTACAGTTCCAGAAAAGCAGTGAACATGCGCTTTTCTCAAATTCGGTAGTAGACGTTTTTACACAACTCACACAGTGCTTCGACGTCGTTTCTAAATTAGAATGCCCCGATCCGGAAATATGGAAGAGATACATGAAGAGATTCGCAAAAACAATAGTAAAAGTATTGATAGCGTACGCCGATATAGTGAAGAAAGAGTTCCCTGAACATTTAAAGGAAGAAAGAATAGTAAGTAGTAATTCATATTTATTAAATAAAGCATATACAATAACTTTGATCTATTTCATTATAGGCATGTATTTTAATGAACAATATACAGCAATTGAGGGTACAGTTAGAGAAAATGTTTGAATCAATGGGTGGTGACAAATTAGAAGAAGATGCTGCTAATATACTTAAAGAGCTGCAGCAAACTCTAAATGGGAGCTTGGATGAATTAGCACAACAATTCGCTTGCAGGTATGCTAATTTTCTCTGTCCTATTATATAGGCTGTTTTTTAAAACCTATTACACAATGTTTCGTTTTATATCACATAGGGTAGGGAAAAATTTGGGAACAAGGTATTTTCTTTGAATTATCTTTTTTGCTGATGCGACAACGGATCTTTGTCATCTGAAATAATTATATATAGCAACGTAGATTATGAGATGTTTTACAGAAAAGTTTTTTCAATACTATTTTCACAAATGCTGAAAGTAATAAAATTTATTAGAAAATACCTCATATCAACACAAAGCTCCTCAAATCTTATGTGTACGGTCAATAAAAGAGAAAACTAGTAGGTAGTAAAAAATATATGCCAGAGTTTCGAAACGACAATATGCTAACACCTATAGAGATATGAAACTTTTTTTTTAGTATAGCGCATCGACCTCGAGGGGTCATTAGCGATATTTGGTGTATACATATATATAGTTATTTACATTTGGTGTTTTATAAAGAATTTATAACATTTATCAATTTAAGAAATGTCTTTGGGTTACGTAAATTGTAGTTTGTTCCTAATACGGTGGATAATCCATTGTTGGAGAGTTGTGCCAGTTGTCGCTGTTGTGTTAGTCGAGGACATTCAACAAGTAGGTGCTTAATAGTCAGTTTTGAGTCACAATAATTACATTTTGGTTCGGGACCTTTGTCGAATAGATAGCTATGAGTGAGCTGGGTATGACCTAAACGTTGCCGTGTTAGTAGCACTTGATCGCGACGATTTTTTGGTAGGACTGACCACGGTTTAATACTTTTTTACCTCGTTAAGTTCGGTTCCCGCTGTTTTCCATTTAGCTGCACAAACCCTGTTCACTTTAGATTGAAATATAGATTTAATATCCGCACTTACTGAAAACTTCATTACTCGAGCATCTTCGTTGATCGTGGCGTCTTTTGCTCTTTGATCAGCTTCCTCGTTGCCATCTATTCCTACGTGTGATGGAATACACATAAAGATGATATCTTTATTGTTTTGTTGAGCTATTTTGAGTTCTTCTTTAATTTTTAAGACAAGGGGGTGATTTGTGAATATTTTTTATATGGATTTTATTGAGCTGAGGGAGTCTGTAAGAATAAGATGGTTTTGAGTGTTTGAAGACGAATTGATATTAGCTAAGGCTTCATATAGGGCATATAATTCAGCTGAGAAGATGCAATATGTATCTGGAAATGTGAACTTATAAGTTGAGTTTGTACTCACCACCGCGGCTCCAATGCCAGCTGAAGATTTCGAAGCATCGGTATAGATTTGGTGATAGTCTGTATAATATTCTAGAATTGTTTTGAAGGTTGATCTAATACTGAAATTGGGAGTCGAATATTTATCTAGAGAGCTAAGAGGGGTTATACATTTTCGTTTTTTGATTTTCCAAGGGGGAGTAGATGTAGTCAGTCGAGGGAAACATTTGGGAGGGGAGAAGCTTAGTTTTTCAAGGTACATTTTTATTCTAGCATTAAAGTGTTTGGGAGCATGAGGTTTAATTGTGAAAGAATTGGGGAGTTTTTGAGGAGAGCAGTTATGCCTTGTAGGGTTGAACGGATTATATATCGTTTTAGCTGCATATGTCAGGCTCAAGTACATACGCCTATCTTCTAAGGAAGGTTCATTAACTTCAGCGTATAAGCTTACAACTGGAGTTGTTATACGTAAAGTCGTATTTTGTAATATATCTAACCGTTTTAGGGTTCGTTTGTGGGCTGACGAGTATACGACTGCTGCATAATCCAATTTCGATCTAATTAACGTCCTGTATAATGTTAGAAGAGTGTCTCGATCAGCGCCCCAGTTTTTATTGCATAGTGTTTTCAGGAGGTTAAGTCTCTTTTGACACGTAGATATTAAGTTATTAATGTGTGTATTCCAATTGAGCGTTTCATGAAAGGTTGTACCCAAAAAGTTTAGTGACTTTTCGGCTTTTATGTTCTGTCCATATAAATGAATATCTGGGATGTTTACTGTATTCTTTATGGAGAATAACATAAAGCAAGTTTTGCTAGTAGAAAACATGAAGCCTGTTTTCTCCGACCATTCCTCTAGATATGAATTCTTGCGTAAGAGATTTTAGATTGTTCACGTTTTTGCTTTTGCAATAGATAACTAAGTCATCCGGATACAAACGAGCTTTCATTGGTGGTTTTAATGCCTGTATGATATCATTCATTGCTATGATAAAAAGGGTGGGGCTAATTACGGATCCTTGTGGAACGCCATTTTTTGTTTGTTTTAAATCTGACGTGGTTCCGTTTGCTAATACTCTAAAATTTCGTTCTTTTAAAAAGTTTTGGATAAAGTGTAGACAGTAACTTGTTATATTCCAGCTCAGAAGTGTTTTGATAATGTAATCATGCCAGGTAGTATCGAATGCTTTGTTGATATCGAAGAAGACAGCTAAACATTTTTGTTTTTGTTCAAATGCTAGTCTTAAGATCATCTTGCGCCCATTGAAACATATTTCACCAGAATGATCAATTCTACAACATATCAATAATCCGATCGAAAAGTGATATCTCCAAAAATGTTTCTTCTTCTCTATAAAATAGGCTTTAATCGAATTTTTTGCACTTGAGTGTAAATGATTTCATAATTTTTGGGTTCCGATATAAATATCATTTGATCTGTTTAATAATTAATAGGTTCTTCGGAAATTAGGGATGTTCGTTAGCAGTATGTTGGGTGTTATCAGATGGTTGAATTCTTCAAAAAATTCTTCGATGTCAAATACGTTATTAAGGTCTGAGGGTTCAGCACAAATAGATAGGGAGTCTGCTCCACGATTCTCTATGAGATTTTATAAATCTAGACAAGGGAATAATTTTTTTGTTACAATAAAAAATTTTTAGCCATATAAAGATTGTTGAAAATGTTTACAAAAATCTACAATAGCCAAAAGCTCCTTTCCAATGGTAGAGTAATTTTACTCTGCGGAATTCAGTGTTCTAGAATAAAAGGCAATTGGATGATTGCTGTGAGAAAGTACTGAGCCAATTGCTATATTAAAAGCATTTGTAGTTCCCAAAAAAGTCTTATTAGAATCAGGGTATGGAAGAACGGGTACATTAATTACCATTTGCTTGCATATTTCAAAGCATTCTCAATCATTTGGATTAGTGGGGTTGATTACGGCTCTTTTTCTAGTACATCTAATTGAAGGGGAAGTGATTTTCGCAAAATTTGGGATGAGTTTTCGATAATAACCGATTATACTAACAAAAGATTTTATTTGTTTCAAAGTTCTTGTCAACGGAAAGTTTTGAATAGCTTCAATTTTACTAGCATTTCGTTCTATCCCAGAAAACGATATGACATATGTCCCAAAAATGCTACCTCTTTTTTAGGTAAATTCCAGTTTATCTAATTGAACTTTCAAGTTATTCACCCTAAAACCTTGACAATATTTGCAGTATGAAGAAGATTATCATAAAAAGATTTGGAGAAGATAATTGAATCATCCGTGTAAACAAAATATAATTAGTGAAGAATATTATCAATGAATAAGTCTTTCGAAAGTTGAAGGACTGTTGTACAATCACATTAGGGTATACTCAAAATAACCATGTGGTACTGTAAATGCTGTTTTTTCTTCTTATTTAGAATTGTAAACTTACCTTCATGTTATTTGTTAACAATTTTATCGCTGTTTTTCAGTTACCGTCTAGTTTTTGTTCTGTAAACATATTGTAATTAAAAATGTATTTCATTAAAAAACGTTCTCAAAATGAATAAATCTTCATCATCAGAAAAATAGCATGTCAAAGTTTGCTTAGTATGATCCAACTCATAATATCAAAATTTCATAATTACACGCTTGCCAGTTTAAAATTGTTCCTAGACTATATTCGTACTCCATATAGCAGTCTTCTTGTTGGCATTTATGTCACTTCACTCACTTTAGAATGAACATGCTCTTGAATTTTCCTCCTGATTGTTTCTTCTCTGATCACATCATTCACTTTCTTCTTTTCAACAGTATTTTCCTCTTTATATGTACTATCGTTTAGAAATTCTCTGACGTTCTATAAATAAACTAGCTCGAAAATATTACCTTAACTCCAATTCTGCTCCACTAAATTCATAGATTAAATTAATTCAACACAACATAAGTGTATTCAGACATCGTAGAAGCATCTTTTATAAAATTACTATTCATTTTTCAGTTTAGAGCACAGAATAACAGTAAGCGTTAAGGAACTGGCCGATCTTCTACTTGCTATCAAAGGTGGAGGTCAACCTGGTCAGTTAAATCAACCAGCACAAAGAAACGCAGTTGCTGTTGAAGCAGACGAAGTTTTGAGGCCTCTTATGGATTTACTCGATGGTTCTTTATCACTATACGCTCAATCCTGTGAAAAAACTGTTCTTAAAAGGCTGTTGAAGGAGTTGTGGAAAATTGTTATGAGGATATTGGAGAAGACAGTAGTGTTACCGCCAATGACCGATAAAACGGTAGGTGATAATTGATGAGTAATGATTTTAAAAAATGATATTGGTAATATTCTTATAATTGGGTAATTTCTTGTTATTTGTCATTCTAGATGATGTTCAAGAGTTTAACAGACAATGCCAAGAACTTAGCGGCGAATACAAAAATAGAAGATATGTCCAAGCTTTTCAAGAATCATATGGCTGGAAAGCAAGACGTGAAAAATGCTCTCAGCGGTGTCATGGACATTTCGAAAGAAGTAGAGAAGAATTTATCTCCGAAGCAATGTGCGGTACTTGACGTAGCCTTGGATACTATCAAGCAATACTTCCATGCTGGAGGGAATGGACTGAAAAAAGCCTTTTTAGACAAAAGTCCGGAGCTACAAAGTCTCCGGTACGCTTTGTCGTTGTATACGCAGACAACTGATACGCTTATCAAGACCTTTGTTACTACGCAAATTAATGAAGGTGAGTTCTGTTCTGCGTTAATTTTGTTACCACAAAATACATACTCCATCACTTCAACACTCCAATTAAAAAAAAATCGATGAAAGTTACTTGCATAACAAAAGAGAAAATACTTACTATCATCTTCATTTTCTTCTTGGTTTTTTGTTTTATTACAAATCTAATATCCCGTTTTCCAAAAGTAAAGTAAAGGGAATATGATTGACGTTTTATTTCTAGAAGAAAAGAGAAAACAAATCATCCAAATCATCTATTGGAATATCCGTTTATTGTACTCGCATTGTTGCTCTACAATTCTCTCAGAGCTATTAGAATACAGGATTATATCCACCTTCGTTTTGGCATAGAAATCGCAACATGTTCTCAATAAATATCAGTTGGAACTTTCTATGTAGTTTTGGACAGGATTCGTTGGTATTTTGAGATGTACTCAATAGTACCCTCTTCGTATGTAGTTCACATTATTCTGCATAACCAAAAAAGCATGCCAAAAAGCCTGAGTTTAAGTAATGAAAAGTATTTTCTTTGCATATCAGAATGACTACAGTAGCAACAAATTAATATAGTTCGTAATGCTATCGATAGTCTGATCGATTAAAAAAAGTATTTTCTGGGTTTGGCGAATTCATTGAAATTTTTATAAGATTGGCGAACCTTCGCAATATTAATACTTTAACTCAATTCTTCTTCTTCTTTTTCTTCCTGCTTCCTTAATAGGCTCGTGCCTGTTCCATCTTCGGGTACTTCCTCACTATATATCTAGGTTATCACTCCATCTCTTCCTTGGCCTTGCAATAGTCCTTCGGCCGTTTGGGAATTTGTCTCGTGCAATATTTACCAGTCTTCTTTCGCCCATTCCACTTATATGGTTATACCATTCTTTCTTCCTTTTCAGTGTCCATTTATTTATGTTCTCTATATTACAGTTTTTCCTGAGGTCTATGCTACGTTGTCAGTCCCATAGTGTTTTTCCTGTGATATCACGGACTATTTTAATTCCACATGTTTCCATCCGTCTTTTATCCTTGTTGTATTAGGTCTGGTTTCCACAGTGTTGGTCATAATTTGCCTCACTATAAATCCTGGCCTTTGTTTCTGTCCGTAAATGTCTGTTTCACCAGATAGTGTGTTTAATACATACGGGTATTCTGTTGGCTTTGTTTATTTGTTACAGTTTCCGGGACTGTATACATACTATAAGTAGTTCTTTATGTTCTGCTGTTAGTTTCACGTGTAGTATTCTTTCTGAGACGTAATGGTAATCCTCTATGGTGTCTTTGATTTTTTGATGGATGAGTATACCCACGCCTGCTTTAGCTCTTTCTTCTCTATTGACACCACTACATATTAGAGTGTAATCATTGCATTGTGTCTGTCCCTTTCCCTTCTTCTTTGCCTCCTGTAGTGCACATATGTCGATCTTTCCGTGTCTTAGTTCTTCATCGATCTCTTGTTCTCTATTTTTCATTGATTTTATATTCCATGTTGCGACTCTGATCACATTTTTCTTCTTCCAACTCATATACCTTTTCCTTGGATGGTTCGTCATATTTAAATCATTCCTGTTCCGAGGCACTTCCCCGGGTCTGTGAGTATGTTTTTCTATTATCCCGGGTAGGTTACTCGAGAACCTTTCTCCTTTATCTGGGCTTAGGACCGACAACGTGAACGTTGGGCTACTCGATCCACCCAACGCCACACAGGCGGAGTTAACTCAATTCAATGGATGAAAAGATACTAACATGAATTTTTTGATAGACAATTTCACTCAGTGTAGAACAAAATATATGATATTTCATCACAAATAAGCAACTTTCATCGAGTTTTTATGGCGAACCTAAATACTTAACAACTATTCCTTCCTTACCAAAGTGCCGCTAAACAATATACACACGATGCTGCAAAGACAACTCTCTTTACGAGACGAGTCTGAAATAGAATCTGGACTAGAAGCACTAGAGGAACCTTTGAAAGCTAAAAAGAGAAAGGGAAGCGAAAACCACCCAGGTAGAAGTTTGATGCAAAAAAATTTAAACAAGTTGCTAGTTTCGAGCATTTTTGCCAAGCAATTTTTGCAAAGTTCTCTTAGAAATGACTCATCTTCGATGTTTACAAGTCCAAAATAGGAAATAAACATCTTTTTAACGTCATCAGTAACATATTTCTATAAGAGAACTTACCGTTAAAAAACTCACAAAATATTTGTCAGCATTGAAGATGAGAATCTATAAGCAATTAAAATAATAAGCAAACTGATAATTATGATAAAAACTTTTATCAATTAATTTCTGTACATTTTGACAGTAGCAAAATATTGAGTTTCTATAGCTTGCTTATTAAAACACACTGGGGACTAGCTCGTAGTGTATAGCATTAGAATTTTTTCTACAGGTAGTTTTTACAATTTCTTTGAAATATCATGAATTGCATTTGGAGGGTGTATACACAAATAAAAAAACACATTCAGAGTGAAAATGTCTCATTAACCATACCTTGTTTAACAATACTAATCCAGATATCCTTTTTTTGTCATTTTAACTTAATTATTTTTCTTCATGCTTCTTTCATCTATTTTCATTTCTACTTTAGATTGAAATGTTGAAGTTCGTTGTCCGTGTTTTGCTTCATCACTTATTAGTTCAATTGGCCCTTTCTTTATTGCACTGGTCCTTTTTCACTCGCAGCCACTTGCTGTATATTAGGGATGTCAAAGATACGGCCCGCGGGCCACGACTGGCCCTCAAGACATTCGAATCCGACCCGCGTTTCTGGGGCCAACCAATCATAGCCTCCTGCTGTGCTACAAATTAATGTTATTATGTTTTAAAATCTTGTGATTTTATATTTATATCGTATAAATATAATAATTAATTGATATAATTGAACATCCTCCACGGGTAAATTAACCAAAAGTTTCTAACCAATCACGGCCAACGTACCCGATCATTTTACTGCATTCTATGGCAACGCCGCCGATGCATCGCCAGAGACGAACGACAAACGACAGGGCAACGGTCAGCTCAGTCAATTGCCAGGCAAACGTTGATGATACAAGAATATATATTCTTATGCTTGTGTGAAATTTATTTGAGTGCACGTTGCGTCTGTTGCAATGTCTTCTAATAAACGACGGAAAGTTGATGGCGAGTGTCGAGTTTTTCGAAGTAAGTGGGAACTGTCAGATTTTTTTATTGAATGGAAAGGCAAACCACTTTTCTTGACTGGTAATCAAACAATTGCTGTTTGAAAATAATTCAACCTGAAAAGACACTATGAAACCAATCATAAAGAGAGGTTTGACAAATACTCTGACGAGATCAGGCTTGAAAAACTAGGATGTTTTAATTAAAAATAAATTAAAGGGAATTTAATTAAACTAAATCGTTCTTTACAAATGCCATTGTTGACAGTGAGAATGCTATGAGAGCGAGTTATGTAATTGCACTAAAAATTGCAATGAAGTCGAAACCTTTTAGTGACGGTGAATTCGTTATGGAATGTATGTTAGATGTAGCTGATATTTCATTCCCATCCCCGAAACAATCTATTCAAGAAATTCCTCTGTCCAGAAACACAATTGCTGGCAGAGTAAATGAGTTGGCGAATAAGTTGCATAATCAATTTGAAGAAAAAATTAAACATTGCTGTCAATGAAAGTACCAATATCAAAGATACAGCGCAGCTTGCTGTGTTTATTTGCGGAATCGATTGAAACTTTTTCATTACTGAAGAATTATTGAAATATGTACCTTTGAAGGATACTACCAGGCGATTGAGTAATTAAATCAAAATAATGTACTTGATTGGGGAAAATTATGCAGTATTATGACTGATGGTGCACCATCCATAGTTGGAAAAATGCTAGTGTTGTAACGAAAATACGTAAGAAAAAATTTCAGATGAAGCTACACCTGAACACGAATTTGTGGGGATCCACTGTATCATTCATCAAGAGTCCTTCACATCCAACATATTTAAAATGGATAATGTCATGAAGCCAATTATTAAAATTATAAACTTCACTCAGAGCAGAGGCCTAAATCACCGACAGTTCACACAGTTTATAAAAGATCTCGATGAACTAATTAATCATAGTGACGAATGGTGGCTTGATTGCACTTGCTTGTGGTGGATATGACGGAGCATTTCAATAACTTGAACGTTAAGCTTCAAGGCAAAAACATGATTGTCACGCAAATTTACTTAGATGTATAGTCGTTTGAGTAAAGTTGTTGGAGTCGCAATTGCAAGATCAAGTACTTCACAACTTTTCTAGTATTGGAACAATAAGGGATGCCAGTACATATCTTCAAGAATATTGGTTATACAATTCAACAAAGCTAGAAAGGGAAGAGCTGTTGAAGTATGGAGGAGAGTGTCTGATCGAACAAATGAAAACGCTAATTGACAATGTGATACTAGTTTAAAAGACAAGTTCAACGAAGTTGAGATTTTGACATTCTACTCAAAATATTTTAATAGCCAGCCCCCAAGCATGCCTCGAAAAAAAATGGTCCTCAAGCAAATTGAGTTTGACACCCCTGCTGTATATATTTTATTCAATTCATAGGTAGATATCGGGTGCAATATTTTTATTAAAAGGTATTTTCAGAATTTAATATAATGAAAATTTAGAAGCACTTGTCAAAACTGTTTGTCCAAATCATCGGAAACGGTATATTCTGTGAACGTCCCACATTCCTTTTATTCTTCTTATCGCTAGGCGTTTGTAGGTGAAATAATAGTAAACTGTTAAAATAGCATTTTGGAATTGTATATACAGAACATACTTTTTAATTATTGTAGGAAGCACTTTCTTGAAATTTTTTTTAAAAAGCTTAATCTTCAATGCAATTCTTTTACTTTTCCGCCCAACCTTTCTATATGCGACAAAAGTATTGGTTTACCCCAAAAAAAGTTTAAATTTTGAAATTTTTTTTTGAGTTTTTTTTACGTTTTCCATCAACAACAACACGAAAAAACGGTTTTTAGAAAAAAAAATCCTGTTTGTATGTCGTTGTCGTCGTCGTCGTCGTCGTCGTCGTCGTTGTCGTCGGCCACTTTTCCTTACATGTCTTGTTAGCACGATACAGTCTCCGGAGTGCGATAAGTCAGCAATTTTATGATTGAATATTGTTAAGGACATGTCACAGATGATCCCTATTGATTTTCAGTTCACCAGAGTCAGTGCAACGGTTGTTATGGTACTTGAAGTATGACATTTTAGTCTTTTTTGAGAAATTTCAGTTTGTTAGCACGATACAGCCTGCGCAGTTCAACAAGTCACCAATTTTATGATTGAATATTTTTCAGGGCTTCTCACTGATGAACCCTATTGATTTTAAGCTCACCGGAGCCAATACAACTAGTGATACAGTACTTTAAGTGCGATATTTTTGTCATTTTTGAAGAAGTTTCAGTTTGTTAGCACGATACAGCCTCCGGAGTATATACAAGTGACTAATTTTATGATTGAATACTATTCAGAACGTCTCAAAGATGAACCCTATTGATATTCAACTCAGTAAAGCCAGTACAACGGGTGCTATGGTACTTGAAGTACCAAATTATCGTCATTTTTGGAGAATTTTCAGTTTGTTAGCACGATACAGCCTACAGAGAGTATACGATTGATCAATTTTAGGATTGAATATTATTCAAGGTGTCTCACAGATGTACCTTAATTGATTTTTAGTTGACTAGAGCGAGTACAGCGGGTCCTTTAAATCCAGATATACAAAATTTTTGGTTATTTTTCGAGAAATTTCGGTTTGTTAGCACGATACATCCCTCGAAGTGTATACAAGTAACAATTTTATGACAGAACATTGTTCAGGGCCACAGATACGGAAAAGTTAGTTTTAATCCGTTAAACCGTTTATTGTCATATATAATATCCCATAATTGTGGTTTATATTTTATTGAATTATGAATTGTAGTCCATTTTTCTCTACAAGAGTTTTCAAAGAGATAGCAATTAATAATGAAAATCTACCACTGGCCTCGAATGCTGTTCTGTCACTGAACGTAGACGATATCTTGATAGGGTGCGATTCAATAGAAATTAGTTAACAGAACTTTGTAACAATTTTCAAAATATAGACTTTTCACACTAAATTTAAAATTATTTGGCTCAAAGCGAGACTAAGTGGAAAATTATTCCACCCAGGTTCCCATACTGGAGAGGCCGCTATTTAAAGCCCCAAGTATCAGATTGCAAGACTCATCGGCTCAATAAAATTTACTTTTTAACAATTCACAACAATTATTACTCTAATTGAAGCGATAGTAAACGCTCGGCCTTTGAGTACCTTATCTAACGATCCCTCCGATTTTCAATGTGTCACACCTGGTCATTTCCTCATAGGATCCAGTCGGACGGATTATCCGAAAAAAAGCTTATCTCATTTGCCAGACTAAAATTTTGGTAATGATGCGCCAAAACCCAGCAGGTATTCAGAAAAAGGTAGTCTGTGGACTATCTGAATATACTGCATAATAGACCAAAATGGGTAAAAACACATTAGAACCTACAAATGAGCCATCTAGTCCTCTTATAGGAAGGAAACATTCAACCTCTTTATTGGCCTATGGTAAGAGTTACAGAAACCATAGCCGGACCTAACAGAAACGTCAGGGTGGTCCGCCTAAAAACTAAAGCAAGTGAAATTACGAGTGCTATAACAAACAAGACACCATGTCTCGTGCAGAAGATCATTAAATATTAAAACTTAGTTATAAGTTAGTTTTAATCTGCAACAAAACATTAATTTTAATTTATCGTTATTTTTCTTTCCTGGAAGCGGAAACTTTAATTCAGGGGGGAGTATGTTGCAACTTGACAACTCCCCTCGCCATGATTGCGAAACAATTAACAAAGGCATTGTATCTGTAAATTACCAGTCAAATACCTCCGCTGAAATGGCGCATCTTCAGGAACCCTTGTCAGCGGGAATCTAACACCCAATTCTGAAAAGTATATTCAAATGCCCACAGATCGACTTCCTAACCCCATTAGATTTGTAATGATAAAGCGACAAATTATTTACTTATTGTTATTTGACCACACACCGGCATTGTCCTCGATTCAAAAACGAACATGTATTTTATAGTGCAGACAAGACCACCTCAGATAACTATGGTTCATTTAACCAATCTAATAATTCACAAGTGTTCAACCCGACAGAATAAAACTGAGAACACGCTTCCCTCTTGAGATAGTCATCAACAGATCTTCGAACAGTCACCTTCAAACTTTCGGGTAATTATCAACCTACGCTTTGAAAAAACAAACAAATCTATCGACTAATTCATTTAATCAATTTTATGTCAGTTTTTAACTTAATACTAAACCGGGAAAGTCGCTATTTTCATTTCATTGAAGTGTTACGAGGCGAAATAAAAAGTGTTAAACAAAGTGGTTCTTACAATTATTATAATCGGAGATTAAGACGTTTATTTTACGAGCCTTTAGAAACTGAACAACTGAGGTCGGATAAAAACTAAAGTTAACTGAGGTGGTCTTGTCTGCTCTAAACACGTGAAATATATTTTCGTCTTTGTGTCGAAGACAATGCCGGTTGTGTGTTTCAATAACAATAGGTAAATGTTTTGTCGCTTTATCGTTACAAATTTACCATTGAGGAAGTCGATCTGTGAGTATTTGAATATTCTTTCTAAAGAACGGGTATTAGACTCTTCCTGACAAGGCGTCGTTTCAGCGGAGCTAATTGACTAGTAATTAACAGATACAATGCCTTTGTTAATTGTTTCGCAATCATGGTGAGCGGAGTTGCCAAGTTGCAGCAAATAACATTGTATATCTCTCGTCGTTTTCTGCCACAAAAAAATGTAGCAGAAACAGTAGTAACTTGGTCAAATTATAGACACTGCAGTGCGTCTATAACTCGCACTGTTTAAGTTTTATTATGTATTAATACCTCAGTCGTTTCAATTAAAGATTCATAAGCGCCAACCGGCAGTTGACAATTAGATTCGTGATTTAACAATTTTGTATAGGATTGAAATTGAATTGGTGCTGTTCATAATTCCTCATATTTGTGAAAAAAAGAATCAAGTTTTCAAAAAAATATAAGGAAGAGATATGTAAATGGATTCAACCGTCACAAGCATTTTATTTGATGATAACTTGAAAAAACCCAACTGATAACTTTACATGCAACTCAAATCAGAAGAAATATGTTCATAAAATCCAAAACAGAAGACACTATCTACTAGCACTAAATGGAACAATTTTAGTATATTCGAATAGGCCACAAATATGCTCATACGTATTTATTGTATTTATTTCATAAAATTAGAATTAAAAGCAAAATATTTTTATGATATTTATTTTCAACGTAACGTGAATATTTCACATTTCTTCAATATTTATACTATTTTTGAAGTAACGCTATTCAAATGTGACCTCATACGACTTGTCTATAGGATATTACACTACAAGGGCTTAAAGTTTGCGATTCCTGCACTGCAAGCCATTCAGGCCTGCAGTCCAGGGTTGTCAAGCTGTCGACCCGTGTACTGAATAGTATTTTTTTTGATACCCTGCCGAAATAATCGAGTGAGCGGTGGCGATAGACTAGCTATCGTGTCGTGTATCCGTGTCAATGCATGGAATAATTACTCTTGCCCCACTGTAGCAAAGCGTAAGCGCGTCTCTGCAAATGTAGAAATGTTAGGCTTTCTGCATCTCAATCGACGATAACTAACGAACGACCGTCTCATGTATCAGTCTCAGTGCATTGATAATTACTGTCGGCCCACTGTAGAATACCATATGCGCGTGGTTCTACCAATGCAGAAATGTAAAGATTTTCTGCATGCAGATATAAGCGAAAAGAACGTACATTTGAAAAGGTATCAAGAAAAGTTTCTCCTATCGCGTTACATTAATATTTTTCAAAGAAAGACTACCATTGTCTTATAATATCATTATAACTATAGTTTTTACTAACCAATAAACTAAAAGACGAATGCTTAGTGCATTATAGCTAATGAGATCTACTTACATTTTTATATAGTGGAATCCATTATCTCTATATCGAAAATAAAACTTCAAAAATAAGGTTCTTAGCTGCTTTAACAACTTTATGACCTGATAAACAGTGCCAACTAAAAATACTAGGTAATCATCAGGTTGTGAACTCATAAAATGTACTAGGTCACAACTGGAGAATTGAGGGCCCGAAGGTTGTCAGTAGCCCCGAAAATGGTACTTCTCTATCTTTCGCGATTTTTGTCAGCTTGGTTACTCTTGTGAAACTAATAGCTAGCAATTGTTTTGTTGCGTCCACCCAACGTGTAGGAGAGCGCCCACGATGCCTTCCGCTCGGAGTCTGACAAGTTTTACCATATTATCACTTTTATGAATATGGCCAAAGAACGTCAGGATGCGCGTCGAAACAATGGAGGATAGTAACTTTGGATTGCCGAGTTCATTTCATATGGAGATGTTAGTTCGGTGGGCTGTATAAGAAACTCTTAGGATTCTTCTCCAGATCCATATTTCAAAAGCGTCTATACGGTGGCGATCTGCCTTTCTAACGGTCCAACTTTCAGGTACAAAAACATTGAAAATACAAGAGACATTTCCGTGGCATGGGTGGTATTATTGTCGCGCCATATTTTAGTCAGTTTTGTCGTGGCTGACTGTGCTTGATGAATGCGCTGACGAATTTCAGCCATGTAACCGCCCGAATTGTGGATTAGGGAACCGAGGTATACAAAAATTTGGACCTCCTGACAACGACCCACTGATGTAATTTCAGGATGATTGTTATGTTCCCTATCTTTGGTCTTGTTGTAGTAGATACACGATGTGCTACGTTGTTCTAAGATGTTGAGTAAATTCAACAACTCATCCTGAGAAGCAGCAATAAAGGTAGTATAATCGGCAAACCTTCAATTAGATACTTGATTCCACCAATAGTTACACCACCATCTCAGCCGTTCAGTAACTGTCTCATCACAAACTCGGAATATATGTTAAACAAGATCGGCGACAACACACAGCCCTGACGAAATCCTTTGTTTGTTGTAATTTGACGAGACATGTTACCGTCAACCCTTACTTGAGCGTGTTGGACTCATAGAGCTGTTGCATGAGAAAAATCACGTCGTAAGGAACTTCCATGGTGAAAACAATTTCCCATAGTTTAGGCTACTTGACATTGTCAAAGGCATTAGAGTCGTCCACAAAGCAGATATAGACTGAGAAGTAATGTTCCCTAGCTTTCTCAACAAATTTACGAAACCTGCTCATTAGATATTTGCCAGCTAATAAAACCCCCTAAACGACGTTGCATAATATATAACATAACATTGCTTGAACGCGAGATCAATGAGAGCAGACGATAATTGTCTGGTTTCTCGGAGATCCTTTTTTATGCAACAGTACAAAGATTAAGTGGTCCATTCGTCTGTCCAGACACCGAATGACCAAATTTTCTGATAAATACGATGTAATATGTGTAGGTGATCATCATTTAAGTACTTCAAAGTTTCGACTGAAAGCGCATCAATGCCTGCAGCTTTACCTGTTTTTAGTTTCATAACGGCCTGTTCCACTTCCGAAAAAAAGATATCCGGCTCACGATCGTGATTTAAAAAAGTAGCTTGAAAATGAGTATCTAAATATAGGTTCTCGCAATATGTGCACCACATCTCAATTATCCTGTCGAAGCTGATGATGAGATGTCCATCGGTATCCTCAACTGACCAAGTTTTGAGTTTATAGTCCCGATTGAGACGTTATATCTTTAGGAATATCTCTCTTTGATGGTTTTTGTTAGCATGGGCTTACATTTCCCTGCAGAGTTCTTGGAAATATGAGTTCTTATCTTGGCGACAGAGTCTTTGGATTTCACGTGATAATTCTCTGTACCGATCTAGCTTTGCGTCAAAAACCAGAACTGAGATCTTAAGCTCTCTGCGTTCCTCAACGATGGATAATGTATGAGTGGTAATCCAGGGTTGTTTAGGTTGTGTGCTGTGTTTTGGTTGAGTTGTTTGGGCAGCCTATGTAAGAATATTACTTTTCCGCCCAACCTATCTAATATGCGAGAGTATTGGTTTACCCCAAAAAAAGTTGAAAATTTGAAATTTTTTTTGAGTTATTTTTACGTTTTCCATCAACAACAACCCAAAAAAAAGGTTTTAAAAAAAATCCTGTGTGTATGTCGTCGTCGTCGTCGTCGTTGTTGTCGTCGGCCACTTTTCGTTACATGTCTTGTTAGCACTATACAGCCTGCAGGGTGCAATAAGTCACCAATTTTATGATTAAATATTGTTAAGGACATGTCACAGATGAACCCTATGGATTTTCAGCTCACCAGAGCCTGCACAACGGGTGCTATAGTACTAGAAGAACGACATTTTAGTCATTTTATGAGAAATTTCAGTTTGTTAACACGATACAGCCTCCGGAGTTCAAGAAGTCACCAATTTTATGTTAGAATATTATTCAGGACATCTCAGAGATTAACCCTATCGATTTTCAGCTCACCAGAGCCAGTACAACAGGTGCTATAGTACTTTAAGTACGATATTTCTGTAATTTTTGGAGAAATTTCAGTTTGTTAGTACGATACAGCCTCCGGAGTATATACAAGTGACCAATTTTATGATTGGATATTATTCAGAGCGTCTCAAAGATGGATCCTATTGATATTCAGCTCACTAAAGCCAGTACAACGGGTTCTATGGTACTTGAAGTGCCAAAGTTTTATCATTTTGGGAGAATTTTCAGTTTGTTAGCAAGATACAGCCTCCAGAGCGTATACAAGTGACCAATTCTATGATTGAATATTGGTCAAGGTGTCTCACAGATGTACCCGATTGATTTTCAGCTGACTAGAGCGAGTACAGCGGGTTCTATAAATCCAGATATACTACATTTTTGGTTATTTTTGGACAAATTTCGTTTTGTTAGCACGATACATCCCCCGAAGTGTATAAAAGTGACAATTTTATGATAGAATATTATTCAGGGCCACAGATGCGGGAAAGTTAGTTTTAATCTTTAAAACCTTTTATTTTCAAATGTTAACCGCATATTATTGGGAGAAGATTCGAGGTTTTCTGAAAGATCTGAGAACATTTTGATCTAAAAGAGACAGGATCAACAATGTTTGTTGAAAGTTCCTGTCTTCAGCTTAAGCTGGAGTTCACAAAGAAGGAGTTGATGGTCTGAGCCACAATCGTGACTTCCATCTTGTTCTAACTAAAACGTAATCGACTTGATTGCGATATCGCCCATCTGATGAGACCAAGTATACAAACGTCGTGGATGTTGTGCAGAGAGAGTATTGTCAATACAAATTTAGATAATAGGGAAAATCAAGACATTCAAATTATCAATTTATTTGGATGTGAGTGAATAATATGAAGTCGTACATTTTTCCCAAAGAAATATCTGTCCAATTCCAATGTATCATACAATTCAATGATAGCACATTCTCCAAACTAACTTGGCAGTAGTAGACCTATTTTTGATCATTATTCTATAAGCACACTACTTTGAAAGATATATTCGTTTAGTTCAGCTTTAGTTCAGCATGCATTTTTACAATTTTTACAGCTTAATTGTTACCAAAAAATGTCAACATTATTTTACTGATATTTTTAATATATATGTTTTACAGATAATATCGATGGTATGGAAAGTAGTGTTGGTGAAGTTTCGATTCAAGTGGATCTTTTTACACATCCTGGAACTGGAGAACATAAAGTTACTGTTAAAGGTAAATCATAAAACGCTAGATTTTATTTAGGATAGTAGCGAACAATTTGGTAGAGGTGTTTGCTTCAAAATAGATCCTAATAAGAGACTATAATATTTCAAAATTAGTTACAGATCATTTAAATTATATCTATTTAAAAATGTTGGCAACCAGAGAAAACTGTAATCAATCGAATTTAGTATTATAATCACTCACATGAAGTTAACCTTCAAATAAAGTAGTCATATTAGATTTATTTCACCATTACTATTTGTTTTTTGCGCGTCATCTTTATCGTCTATGTGAGCCTATCTACTATTCAGTTTCTCTTAAACAGTTAGTGTATTTTCCAAAATACTCTTAGTTACTCCCTGGAAACCTCACTTTTGTCATAAGGTTCATCATTCTCTTCCAAATGTATTAGAGAGCTGAAAATGAGCGTTTTTTAGTTGGTTGATTCTAATTAATCTTATACCTATACTTTTACCACAATAGGAAGTTGTTCTGAGTAAGGTGGTTCGTTTATAATTAGGTTTTAGAACGAATATCTGGCTGTGGAGGATTTCTTGGATATTGAGTTGGGAGGTTGTGAGGCTAGATGTCGGGTGAAGTAGTGGTTGGAGTTGAGGCTTTAGAGGAGTTTGGCATCTTCGTCGAAAAGGGAGGGTCGACTGGTAGTGTGGTTGAGTGAGATCTTACTGAAAAAGCGTAAGGTCTCGGGGGGGGGGGGGGGGGAGGTTGTGTAGGAAGCAAAAATTCCTGTTTGAGTGTAACGGATGTAGAGAACTTCGTGTCCTTTTGCAGGACATGATGGAAGGGATTTGTGAGTTTAAATTATTACAAAAAAAGGATGAAAACCAGAGCCAGACAGCAGACTCACTACAGGAGAGAGTTACCTCCCCAGTTAAATGATTTCTGACTTAATAGCTTTCAGGTTAGCTCTATATTTACCTAGTGGCTAAGTATCCTTCCTTGGTTGCTCGTCAGTGCAGCAGGTGTTGCGGTTATTGGGATGGGTAGGGACTACTGTTCTATAAAAAAATCCCTTCTGGAACTATAATTTTTTCTAAAGAAACAATTTTGTGCTGGCGCACTTCCCAGCTCTTTTTTTCTATAGTTCCGGCGTTGTGGGTTTCGAATGGCTGCTGGCAGCATCCACTTTGACGGCGGCCCTTTTCTGGGCTCTGGTTTGATGTACAGAGACCACAGCACCTCAAGCGTAGATTTCTATGAGCTCAACAGTATTCCTCAGGAACTGGACTGGCGATGACGACAAATACTAATATTGCTCATTGTCCATTAAAAACAGTGAATTTTTAAATAGATATAATTCCGCATTATTATCCAGTTTAGGTCATCTCCGCCTCTACTGCCAACTTCACCTAGTTTCTTCGTATATTATACACGGTGTCCCAGTTGAAACTGACACATTTTAAACGTGATTATTGACTAAACGAGATAAGATGAGTTTCAAATAACGAAAAGTTTTTTCACAATCAAATTGAAAAAATGTTGTCAGTTATACAGGATGAGAAAAAGATTGCCTATACAAATTACTTGACTTTTTTAAATAGAACACCCGGTATATTTTTACAACATTCGAAAGCTGTGTTCATCAACTTCTCGGAAATGTCAACATTTTCTAATTTATTTTTTGATCACACAAATTTAGGAGAGAAAAAAATTGGACTGTAGTTTGGGGTTTAATGATAATAACAATAATTGTTTTCCAAAATTAGTCGAGCTTAAAACAATCTCACCTACCTTAGGATATTGGAGATGGGATGGAAGTTGATCTGCACACTCGCTTAATGCACTTAACAGTTTTCTATTCCGGTTTCCGAAAATTTAAATCAAGAATTATCTATGCCACGACAAGTCTTCAATTCATATTGCTTCATATCGAATATCGAAAGTTATTGTCTATTATTTCTAGGTAAAAAGTAGGACATCGGCGGAGGGATATTTTTACTTTTGAGGTTTTGAGTAAAGGATTTATTGCGGTATTGCCAAGAGCTCTACAAAATGAAGTAAAAAATAAGAATGAATTCTAAAAATCGATCAAAGAAGATACGCGAATCTTTGAGTGCGTGCTGTAATTACTTTCAATTTTTAAAGTACGTATTTTCAGCATTTTTAATTTCTTGAGTTATTTATTCACTGAAATAAGTAGAAGTTACAAAAAGCTTTAAGTTTTTATTGCCAATTTAAATATTATAGCATTAATTAAGTAAAAAATACGGCAACTAAATCTTAAAAAGATTGTTGAATGTGGTACCTATCCGTCCTGGTCTCTGCACTTTTGAAACCTAGCCTGTATGTTGAAATAATAATTTTGTAGCATTTCTTATGGAATTCCATCAATAATATTTTTGATGTTATTTTTTAACACGTTAAAGTTTGAGGCACCTATCCTTAACAAACCCCCATAAAAAATATCAGGTATAGACAATTCAGGAGAGTTTGGCGCCCATTCCATAGTCCCACCTCTTCCTTTGCATTTGCACCCAAATACTTCACTCACAGATTCTCTTGTTACTAAACAAAATGACAAGGTGCACCATCCTGCTGAAAATAAACCTCCTCCATGATACCTTCCTGTTGCAGTTGGGGGGAAAAGAAGTTTTCTAGCATATCTGTAAATACTGGATCAATAACTGTTTTTTCAAAAAGAAGAAAGGCAAATAAATTTCCTTTTGAGAAACATCGCACCAGATATTTACTTTTGGAGTGTCCCGCTCATATTGGTTAAAAGTTAGATTTCTCTCTACCCCATCAAAGTTCTAGTAATTGTTTTATGATTAATAATAATAAATCTGTTTAAGTGTCAAAATATGTTAAATTGAAATTGAATTAATAATAAAAACATAAATTATTTCCTAACATTCACTTATTTCAGTGTATAAATAACAACAGTAATAAAAATGCAAAGAATTCATACTGTAAAAGTTTTTATCTGTTGGCGATATTAGGATAATGACAGTGCCACTCACAAAGACTTGCGTATCATCTTTATTTACCAAAAATTAAATTACAAATGTTGATATTTTCAAAAAGATAAAGAACTCCGCTTTCGTATGGTGTAAACATATACAGGGTGGTCTATTTAAAAAAATCCATTAATTTGTAGTTGAAAATAGGCAATTTTTTTCTAGCTCTGTATAACTGGATTTTTTTTTAATTTTATTGGGTGAAAACTTTTCGAAATTTGAAACTCATTAGTGAAAACCGTACATTTCTATCTTATTTCGTTTAGTCAATAATATCATTTAAAATGTCTCAGTTTCAACTGGAACACCCTGCATTCGAGAAAAGACAGTACAAAATTCAACAGGCTACATTAAATTTTCAATTATTCTTATCAGGGTTATTTTATTATAAGAAAGACTTATGCACTACTCAGCTTGAGCCGGTATAATTTACCTATCCTGGATACAAAGTATCAAAGCTTCTAGGCTCAGTTCACATAATAAACCAGCGTACTGTGTGGCAAAGATTTTTTTTGGTAATCAGAGATTGACAATGTTGTCGCGCAGAGTCTAAGGGGCAATGCCGGCTAATGACATAATAACTGGGACTATTTCCACATTTTCACTGTGTCACATCTGTTTTGTCTCAATGGCGAGATCTGCGTATTTGGCCAGTTTCTCCTGGTGTTTATTGAGAACGTTGTGGGTGTTAGGTAAGAATACGTCGACGAGAAGGGCTGAATTGACTCTTTTATCAACCACCACGATGTCATGTCTGCTATCCGTCACCTGTCTTTGTGATAATGAACCTATCATAGTAGAGTTGAAAATTGTCATTTTCGAGTACCTTCTGCGGCTTCTTGTTGTAAGATGTATAAGTGTCGAGAAGACCGAACTTGTTGGTCAGTTTGTTGTGGATGATTTTGCACACTTGATTATGCCGGTGTAGCTAGTCAATATTAGCTAACACACTACAAGCAGACGTTATATGTTGAACGGTCACTGATGTTTACGAACACTTTCTGCATTTGTCGGATTGAGTGTTGAGAATCGTAAACGCAATCTTCCTGTAGCTTTTAGCGGTGATTACTTGGTCTTGGATAACCATCATGAAGCCCTCGGTTTTTGGAAAAAGGGATCCGCTAGTAAGCCATTTGTTTGCAGTTGCTTTGTCAATATGCAGCTGACTGAGGTGGTGATGATGTCGACCGTGCAAATAAAATCCCAGTTATTTGTAGGTTTCCCCGTTTCCATCACCTGAACGATATCACCATTGAGTAGTTGCACATCTCTATTTATGACCATACCTTTCTTGATGTGTGTCTTGCAGTTGTACAATCCAAACTGCATATAAATATCAGTGAAGAATCGATATTTCATATCGAGATGTTAAAACCGTACTTTGTATTATTGAACATGATAGATAGTGAATTCATTGCAAGGCAGACTCACAACGGGTTCAAGGAGCAATCCTGGTATATTCCCCTACGGATGCGTATTTCGTCAGTACAGTTGAAGTTTAGACCGATCTAGATTTGTTCGCCATCCTTTTATCGGTATTGAAAGGAAAACTACTATAGTTGGGTGGACTTTGAAGATTTGCAAGATCTACAAGCCAGGAATGAGGTACACTATCAAACGCTATCTTGTAATCTACTAAAGCAGTGTGTATATTCCGGTAACCTTTCTGTGCTTGTCTAATTATCGCAGAGTCCTCAACAAGTTGTTCTTTGCACCCTTGGTGATCTCTTCTGCAACCTTTCTGTCCCTCAGCTGAGATTTTATTTTCATCGGCGTGCCTGTAAATTCAGTTAGTGATACAAGCTCTAAGTATCTTCTTTAAAATGAGGAGGCACGTAATAGGTCTGTACTAAGTGGTGTTATCTGTGTGGGAATTCTTTGGGAGCTCATGAGTGGAACCCAAAGTTAAAAACGTTGGGATGTCTCATGGGTTGTGTAAGAGGAGGATAAATTGTTTCGCCAGCTCGTGGTGTACACTGGGGAATTTCTTATACCAGACTTTTTGAATATTATCAACTCCCAGTGTATTCCAATTCTTGGTATTTTGGACTACTTCAGTTATTTCCTTTTACGTGAAATCATCAAATTGCATCGGGACAATGTTTAACCGCATCGATTCGGCTGCTGTCCAGTCTTCTTTTCTTTTGTGGTTTTTGGGCGTTGACCATAATGAGAACCAATACTTTCCAAACGTCTGTTCCGATGGTATAAGTTGGTCGATGTTATCAGGCGGAGCTCCTAGTTTCCTATAGAATATTTTTTTGGTTGGTATGAAAAAGGTTGTTCTATTGTTTCTTTTTTGAGCATTCAAAGTATCTCAATCAACGCTTGGCTTTCGTTCAATATGCTTACGTAAATATTGTTGATATTCTGAATGTTGTGTATGAGTACCTATTTTCTTAATGCTTTTCTAACGTGGATGTTAAAGCAATTAGAGGGTTCTGCACAGTTCTTATACTCCTTAGGCGTCCTAGCTCGCTCCTAATAGTATCGATGGAGCGTTATAGACGCCGTTGCCACAAGGGTATTTTGTTGGTATTGATGGTATAGGTCTTTGTCCCGAATATTTGTTGATCGTGTAGACGGAGTACTGCCACGGATCCGCAATAAATAAGTGAATGAAGGCGCTCGAGCGTATTGTAGTCGTTACAGCGACTTTGTATTATTGAGTATACTCCCATAATTATATTATTTGAATTTCTGTTGGTCCTCAATTTGGGTAATTTTGGTCATCGTATTGAGTTTGTACCCTCAAATCCGGCGAATGCCTTACACATTTCTAGTGACACTGCATCGACGCTGTTTGGTTGGGTGATGTTGTAAAAATCGGGAATGGTGTGATTCTCGGCAATCACTTCTTCTTCTTTGATAGCGTGGGTTTCACCGTGTGCACCTTTTGCATCTTGCGCTGCGAGATAATCATTCGTTCTTTGATGATCTAGAACGACTTCTCCTCAGATCCACAGCAAGATAAGTACAGGAAGCAAATTATTCCTCACAGTACTTTTACTTTTCTCAGATATTCGTTGTTCCGTTATGCGCTACAGTTTTGGGTAGCTCTCAACAAAATCACGTTGAATGGCGTATCGGTAGGTGGTCAGGTCGGTCTTGCTATAAAGTCGGAACGAATAATAAATGGATTCAACTCAGCGATCCACTTCATGCGCTTCCTAGGCAACTCGAATTTGGTGGTCGTATGCACATTATCTTGCGTCGCCGTTGAAGCAGCAAGAGCCGGTGGGGGAGAGTCAATGATATGTTCCCCCATGCGATTGCCGCTATCCGAAGGAGTATGTGGCTCATTTTTCGAACAGAACCCACTACCGAAATCCTTAATCCTTATTATTAATATTGTTATTATAATTATTATTACTGTTTCAGTTGTGGCAGCTAACGATTTGAAATGGAACGTTGTATCTGGTATGTTCCGACCTTTTGTAGAAATTAATCTCATAGGACCACATTTAGCTGACAAGAAGAGGAAACATGCAACCAAATCTAAAGCTAACAACTGGTCACCTAAATATAATGAAACCTTCCATTTGTAAGTAATTATTCGAGCATTTATTCTTTTGTTTCATCGCATTTGGTTCAGTTGTTTTATCACATCTGTTTATGTCCTATGGTATTAGCTTTTCCACTTTTATTTTGCTTTTTTTTATTTTTTGTAGATAATATATTTTCCAATATAACTTTAGCTGTATATTACTATTGATTTCTCCATTGTTGTGAGTAAATAACAGATATTAACAAGTGTTCTGAATATCACCATCCTTTGGCTGCGATTTCAATGTACTTTCAAGAGAAAATTTCTATTGTAACATCAATTCATTAAAATAAGAGTAAAATGCAATAGAAAATATAAATTTCAGTGAACCAATTCTTATCTTTTATACTAAAAATATACGAGCACCTTTAGTCGTACACATTACAAGACTACAATTGAATTCGTTTCTTTGCCCTCACGCTTTAATAATATATCTAAAATATTTTTGTTTGTTATTTAGTATAATTGGAAATGAAGAACAGTTGGACTGCTTCGAATTGCATATTTGTGTTAAAGACTACTATTTCGCAAGAGAGGATAGACTGGTTGGTGTAGCTATTATGCAACTCAAAGACATTGTAGAAAAAGTAAGTATACTTCCAAATAATAATATATACAAAAAACATGGAAAAGTTCATAACTAAAAGGGTTTTCTGGAAATATTTTGTTAACATCTATTAAATATTATAGGTACAACTTAAGTTTTAACTTTATTTGTAGAACAATATATTTCACCTATTACAATAAGCAAAACGAGCGCATTCTTTGTATCAATAGATTTCAACAAATTGTCGAAAAATCGGTTTTTAGTTTCATTATTATTTTATAAGAATTTTTCTAACGTCTGCCTGGGTTTTGCAGGGCTCGTGTGCGTGTTGGTTGTCATTAGGAAAAAGGATCCAAATGGATGAAACCGGTTGGACGATTTTAAGAATTTTATCTCAACGCACAAACGACGAAGTCGCCAAAGAATTTGTCAAACTGAAATCAGACATTCGACAAGAAAATCCTCTTCCAAATCAATAAACTGAGAATGTAGTAACACCGATATCCTTTGTGAACTGTGTGTGGTTGAAAAACAGTGTGTTCATACTCAAATATGTGTAAAAATATATACGGACCGTCCTTAAGTGAATTCCACGCAGTGTAGGCTATTTTCCAGATATTTCTAAGTGATTTTTGAGGATATCTTTTGTACAAGTAACCTTTAAAAACAATTTGATGGTCAAATTGGTCGACATAATGATTTTGTAGAAATTACGTTATAATATGTCGATGACGTGAAACGTTTTTTTTCTCTAGCTGTGACTTGAAAATAACATTACCATAATCGTTTAATTTTTATAACGGAACAGCTAATACAATAATGCTAAATCACGCTGCCATGTTCAATATATTATTATGTATAGTACCAGCGGTGCTTAAAAATATCAAGGCAGATTAATACCTACCTATATTTTTTAAACTTTGTCACTCAAGTCAATTACTTTGGAAAAAGACTAAGAATAATTTCTATATAATGTCTTATATCTTTTTTATACATTTTCTGAAATATTTCTGTGGTATTCATCATCACAAATAATTCGCTACGTTTAATTTCTATTGTAATTTGATATAATTTCTATATATTGCTAAGGTATTTTTGTACTTAATCATACCTTTTCATTATAATATTCTGTGAATGTCTGAATAATTTGTATTCTATTATAATACAAAATGTAGAATCATTCAGATTTTGGTGGTTATATGAGGACAAAAATCCGTTGTACAAAAACTATCCTTACTAATAATATTCGCGCTTGTGCGATACACTTAATCTGGAGAATGCTTATAAATACATTCTAATTTAACAATATTCAATGTGCCTCCCAACTTGTACATTCAACAATAATTAAAACAAACTTTACTTAAGCCAGTACATAAAAGTGTATCATCATGTTTCATTATCATACTAAGAAATTGTAAAAAGTTCGCAATAAGGTGCATAAGTTCAACATTTTTCTCATTATGCAATCGTCACCAATAATCAACAATTAACAGATGGATTTTTATTTATAACACAATAGGTACAATAGTTAGAAATCAGATATAAATTCATTTGACTGAACAAAACTAGTCTGAATAATAGATATCACTGTTTACAAAATTCTGCATGTAAAAGTGGAACTCGTCATATTTGTTTTTTGTAGTTATATATTTTCAAAACTATCAAAAAATCTAGGACGACTAATTTCTAAAAACTACTTAGTAATTTTTTCTCTTCCAAGCAATTTCGTTGTTTTTTTGTCGACATTTATGATAACTAAAGCGATTAACAATGGTCCTGAAGGAAATACTAAACAAAAAATTTCTACAGTAATTAAGTCAAATTGAAGGACTATTGTGCAATATAATTTGATTCTGACTGTCATAGGACGAATGAGGTCCAGCGTAGCTAACTCCAAACCAAGAATTATTTAGCCTGTATTGTAACGCTCTTGCGTCGTTACTTATCGAATTGGCGCCTTAACTACAGGTGACGGGTTGCGTCGGGCGCCAGTTTATTAAAGTGGTATGCTCCCCTCGCTCCGGGCAGCGTCAGTGAATAATTAAAATACTCCAGGGGTCACTTATGGTGGTGACAAGAGTGTTACGGCCGGTCGGGCAGATTTTACTTGCCTCCTCGGGTTCGTAACCTGGGTATTAGCTGCTTAACGTTCCTACCTATTTGCGGAGGTTTAGTGGTAGCTGAAGTTGGAGAGAAGAGAAACCAAAAGTTACTTATTTACAAAGAGTCTTTAATACACAAAAAGCGGAAAATTTAATCAAGTAAACTAAATGGCTCGTCCACTAACTCGGGTAAGCGGGGCAAAAGCACTAGTACTAACTACTATACTACAGGTTCAAACCGTCTCTCCTACGGTAAACTACTACAGTAAGTAAAACGAAGTTATGCAAGCGTAAGCAAAATGAGGGTGTGTGGTGGACGGTCAGCGGAAGCGGGTGTGTGCCATGCAGAACTAATACGGATTGCAAGCGACCCTCTAGGTCAGTCAAAGCTCTACTTTCGGGGATACGGCTCTCGGTTTCCGCGGTATTGAAATCCCGGAGTCGCGACGGCCACTACTAGGATGTGACTTCTCAACTTTCTAGTAGCGGTCTACGGTTTCCCTTGATCGGATGGCTGAAGGCTCAGACACGGCCGCTACTAGGATGTAAATACTCAACTTTCTAGTAGCGGAGACGGTCTCCCTTTACTTCCCCTGATCGGAATATATGGGCGGAACCTTATACTCTAAGGTATAAAATGGAATAACACTTACCTCTGTTGATTGTACGGTTGATCGGTATCGGCTTTCTGAAAGAGAACGGGTTTATGAGCACAATGATGGGGCTCTTAGATTTAATTCTCACCTGCGTATGCGGGCAAGCTAGCGAGTCAACGGATAGACTGCCGACTCTGAGAATCGTTCTGCTATGTGGTATGGCTTGTTGGGGATACGTTGCTGAGAAGTAAGTGTCGGTGCAGGTTAGAGAAACTATATTATGTTGTACCGATGTTATTATACAGACGGTGTTGAATACTCTATAATAATTTTTAATTTCTGTTTCCCAAATTAAAAATGTATATGACATATTTGCAAGGACAGGCTGTATAGTAAATTTAGAAGTACTGCCACGGCGATGAAGGGGTAGAACAGATTAATACCGACATCTATAGTGTATACGTCGATACAAAAATTTAGTTATGGTCTACGACCTATTAGTTTTAATGATAACACATATTTACGGGGTTTTCGCGCTGTGCATAATCACTCATCTAGACGCAAACAGCAGAAGGGCGCCCTTTATAAGTGAAGACCAGGAGAGTGGTAAGTACTGCTATTTTTTCTATACATCTATCTTACAATCTACAGTCCATTTTTATACGTTTCCCAGAAACTCTGGTGTTTCACACGAAACAGACGGATAAATACAGTGTTCGAACGTTTTATTTAATATTATACGGGAGATTGTGCTTTAGCCCGGTCTTTGAAAATGTAACTTCGTTACAGTATTCCGAAATATGCATCAGTGTACTGGCCAGTGGTGATGACGTCATCAATATCACTCCATATTGTACTGTAATGCCGCAATATTGTACTGGTGAGAAAGATGTGAGGTAGCGACTATTTTTTTATTAATTATTCAAAATAAGTGCATCTCAACTGATCAAAAAATTACTTCCGATAGAGGAAGGTAATAACAAGTCAAGTCAGGGTGCTGGGAAGAATATTTTGGAACGAATCAACAGTATGGCTTCGATTGGCGTCATTACCAATATTTACTGAATACTGTATATTTAGGAATACAGGCGTAGACAACGATCACTAAAATTCACAAAGTACGTACTAGATCAAAAGAACAGAATAATTAGGACCATGGTTTCTCTCATGACAAGATAGTGGACACTAAACAGAGAAACACACAGCCAAGATCGATGGAGCATAAAGGTTTGGTGAGGTATAATTGGGAAACACGTAATTGAGCCGCATTTTTTTGGAAGCAATTTAAATGCCCTGATGTATTATATTTTTGGCTAATTATCATCTTCTTGTACTTGAAAACGTTCCCCTTGCTGTAAGACAATTAATGTGGTGCCAACATGATGGAACAGGGGTGCATTATTTACGTGAGGTAGCAGATGAATTACATCAACAGTTTCCTAATAGATGGGGTCGGTAGAAAAGATCCAAATATTGGCCAGCTCGATCACTCTGTTCCAGCTCTTTTGGTGTTCATGCAACACCCAGTTGGAGATAGTTTTTCGTACGACGCTATATGAAACGCCGTATGCTGGTTCTGGTCCCATGAGGGTGAGATCAGCTCCTTCCTTGGTACACTTGCCTCTACTGATTCTGCCTTCACATACACCCTCTGAATAATGGTTAGTAGGTTAAATAAACTTTCAAATCACTCACCGGAGACAAAATATCCTCCTCTCAGACGTGGAGCGTGGAGTGAGTGACCCAAAGAATATGCACACAACAAAACAAAAAAACTAAGTCTGATAAATGACGTTGATTTTTCTGTTAACGAATAAAAGGAGCAGTCACTTATGCTAGTGATTTGCGCTGGTCACGAAAACTCCGCGTGATTCCAGAACGCCGGCTGGACCCACTCTGACTCTTTTAAATTTTTTCATTCCCCATCAACGGTTTCCAAAATTTCCCCTCCTCATTAATTTTTTTGGTTACCTGTCGACTAAACTCCATATGTAGGTCGCTGAGTTTGCGATTTCATACATTAGTTAATGTATTTCTCAATTATTTTGTTTTAAATTATGGTTCTTCAATGAAGTGAAATAGCTTACGCGTTAATTTCCAATCACCTAGTTTCACGAATGAAACATTTTTTGTTTAATATAGTTTCGAAATAATATTTTATTTTTTTATATGACTGACCTAGAGGGTCGCTTGCAATCCGTATTAGTTCTGCATGGCACACACCCGCTTCCGCTAACCGTCCACCACACACCCTCAATTTGCTTACGCTTGCATAGCTTTGTTTTACTTACGGTAGTAGTTGACCGTATGAGGCCGTTTGAACCGGTAGTATAGTAGTTAGTACTAGTACTTTTGCACCGCCTACCCGAATTAGTGGACGGGCCATTTAGTTTACTTGATTAAATTTTCCGCTCTTTGTGTATTAAAGACTCTTTGTAAATAAGTAACTTTTGGTTTCTCTTCTTTCCAACTCCAGCTACCACTAAACCTCCGCAAATAGGTAAGAACGTTAAGCAGCTAATACCCAGGTTACGAACCCGGGGAAACAAGTAAAATTTACCCGACCGACCGCAACACTCTTGTCACCACCATAAGTGACCCCTGGAGTATTTTAATTCTTCACTGACGCTGCCCGGAGCGAGTGGAGCATACCACTTTAATAAACTGGCACCCGAGGCAACCCGTCACCTGTAGTTAAGGCGCCAATCCGATAAGCAACGACGCAAGAGCGTTACAATACAGGCTAAATAATTCTTGGTTTGGAGTTAGCTACGCTAGATCTCATTCATCCTATGACAATCAGAATCAAATTATATGGATCTCAGGAGGAACGTACCAAACGGCAATCTAATAATAATTAATTAAAACTATCACTTTTTTTGTTTCTGTCTTGTTTTGAATAAAATTGAATTTTATTGTTGTTACGTTTTGTGATTAAGTACTACTTTGCGTCTCTCATTTTAAAGTGACACATTTACCGATTTAAAAAAACGTTGCACTGAAGAATATATAAAGGTCAATCCTTTAAAACTACAAAAAATATACTGGGTGTTCCATTAACAAAAGTCAACCATAAATTTGTCAATCATCCGCCATTTTTGTTGTGACGTAGGCAAAACGAATAAAAAACTTAAGTTTTTTAAACAAAACTTGTGCTAAAATGGAACATTTTAGTGAAAACTGTATGTTTCTATCTCAAACCGTTAAGAAGATACGGGCATTTAAAATGAGAGAAAATAAAGATGGACACCTAGTATTTTGCAGATAATCCATATACAATTCACATCAACAAAATATGGACCAATAATTATATTTCTCACAATACTTTGATTTTGTTGGTCTTTGCCTATGGCATTCTTACATTACTTGGATTTTGATCAGACCAATATCGGGAGTCTTCAGCCAACTTATTGATGAGACATACTTTATAAGACTGGTATTTTGTTCTAATTAAAATTGTTGATACTGAAGACTTTCCAATATTCAAATCCGTATAGATAATTACTGCACTGTACAGGATGAGTCGTCTAATGCTGATATAATTACCTCTTGTTGAATATTTGCATTAAGTGTAGGCCTGCCTACCTTGCTTCGGTGCTAACGTGTTTAATTATCTGTATTTACTGTCAATTCTACTGACCGTAGATTGAGAGACCTGGGGACATTTAATTGAATAATTGTCATTTCTTTTGTTAAGTCCTCATCCAATTGCCAACAACAATCATCATCATTAAAATTTCAAATGTGTCACTTTCAGTTAAGCGCATATTAACAAAACAGTTTGTAATCAACGAGTATATATATATGATAAATCAGATTAACAATACTTAATTGTACTTGGTTATTTATGACAGTCTTTAACGTCAAAAATTTAAAATCAAATGGCAAGAAATACTTCTAAATTTTTTCTTTTTAGTCCAGCCGCTAGGATAACTTATGATAGTGAATATATACAATGTTAAAATATCATACAACTTTTGTGTTTTTGTTCCCTGTATCATTTTGATACCAACATTTGATACATTTTTAGAATCAGCTCACTGACGTCATCAATCACAGGTATCAAAGGATTCTTTCGAAAAAAATTAAATTAAAATAAGACATTGCCTACTTCGGGATTTTTTCAACTTTCTGTTTATTTAATTAACAATGAACTAATGTATTACTTTATTGGCACACTGTATATTAACATCAATGTAATAATGTTGCTTATTGGTGAATCATTCATCTTATAAATAATATACTTATATATAAACTTGAAATGTGATTCAAATATAGTATAAGAAATAACAGGCAAATTTACATCATAGATATTTTTATGCATGTAGGAAAATTTGCGTTATCACGGACACATGCATATGTTGTGTTTATTTCCGTCATATCTATTTAAATATCTTCTTCTTCATGCACAGAAATAGTATAATGTATTTTTAGTTCTCGGGACTCTTTGGTAAAGAAGATTAGTGAACTGTTTTATAAAATCATCCAAATGACAATTTTATCTTATTTCACTCATTCTGTTATTCGAAAAAGAAAAGAAAGCATGCATTTCAATCCTTCAGTCTGCCTTCCTAACAGTTCTTATTCATTTTCTGAGCACGTTGTATTTGCCATTTTGTCTGTTTTCCATTCTGTCAGATTATTTCGCCCGAAAAAAATATTTCAGTTACAAATGCAAAAAGATTTCCTCATTATTCCCGGCTGCGTATCGTGGATCCTTTCAGAAGTTGACCAAAAAAAAATAAGGTGCATTCCAGAAAAAGTTCCATCTAAAAATATATTACATGATTCTGAAGTTTCGAATAGAGAATTGGTGCCAAAATACTCGGAGAACAAGGCACTTGTTCTATAAAATTACTGGGACTGAGATGGTGTAAACATTGAAAAGGATGTATCTGTGTATAAAAGTAAATATCTATAGAGCTGAAATTGAATTAACGTAGGTGTATACAATATCGCCATGCTAAGAAAAGAATGGAAATTTCGGAGATTAAATATCGAACAATGAAAAAGCGTATACTTTATGTATACTAACTAACACATGACCCTTTAATGCGATTATCCTGACTATTACTAATTAATTAGATTTTTTAAAAAGTATGTCAATTGGTGTTATTGTCAACCTCTGTTATCAATATCACCATGGGTTACTTTTTAGCATAAGTTAAATTTTAATATGGAATATAAGTAGGTACGTAATCAAACATATTTTATAGCGAAAATGTTTTATTTGAGATACTCACGAACAATAAGGACATATGTATCCTTCAAATTTATCATCTTATAATATGTTAGTCCCAAACATGGGGAGGTAGCATTTGCACATGTCGGTAATTCGATCTATGTTGCAAGCCTTTCGCCTCTGTTTTTTTTAATACCGGCTTTAGTAGGTTTAGACGTTTTTACAAACATTTTTGGTGTTGAAGTTTTTTCTGGCACGAAATCAGATTTCTTATTAAAGAGGTCCTTTGTGACAACCTGTGCGCGACTGTTGAATGCTGCCCTCTTCTGTCTTGTGCTATACTTGTATGCCTATTCATGTGCTTCAAGCATGTCACTGAAGGATACTTTTTTAGTTGGCTCATCTTCATCTTCTGATTCATCATTCTCACTTTCTTCATCCTCATCATCGTCCTCTGAATAAATGTCACTTAGCTCAGTTACCCAACTGTTTTTAGTAACATTTGATGATTCTGAAGGTGGAGTGATGACTCCAGTTTGTTGCATTTGGGGAAGTATTACGTAGCCTTAGATATTCCACATTCTAGTTTCCTGTTAAGATACTTGGGGCAAATGCTTCTGGAGATAGAATGTCAGAGTTTAATACATAAATGCCAGTAGCAGAAAAAACTTGACTTACTGTTATATGGAGTCATGCACTTCTCTCAATCTGTAGAAAAGATTATCCCGAAACATTGATAGAGCGTTCTTTGTACATTGCCCAATACTTTAAAACTTCCTCGCCCCAGTAATGTTCAAAGCTATGAAATACTCATCAATCAGCAGAAATTCGTGCGTTGTATTTCTTGGTAAGCAATACGACGTGACACCGAGTTCATTGGCGACAGCTGCAATGGAATAGTCTAAATGACACTTGGCACCATCGAATATCAAAAGGCAAGGTCCAGGTGTACGATATTTGGAAAAATACTGTAACCATTTCTATGTATTATCATACTTCCCTTCTCTGTCATTAGAGCCATACTACGTGGTGGCAGCTAATCTGCCCATTGCGGCTTCATTATCTTCCCTTTGAATTACACCACAGGAGGAATGGCTGCACCCAAAGCATTACCACATGAGACTATTGTAAAGTTTTGCCAGTGTCCGTTATTTACCTGATGCACCCTCTTGGCCCCTGTTTTCGCCAAAACGGATTGCTGGTGATGCAGAGACAATCTGCAGCCTTTCCCGTCCATATTATAAATACACTTTGGTTTGTTCATACGAGTAATATCAAAGCTATTCATAATATTCTCTAATTTATTGAAATGATCATTTAATATGAATTGGTTAAGCTTTTGTGCCCTCGCTGGGTTCATGCTTTGAGCGCGTCTATTTCTTATTTTTGAATGTCTAATTAGAAATCTTCTAAGCCAAAGTCGACCAGCTATATTAGCATCTTTGTTAAGAGAGCTTTCAATATTGTTATTGTCACAAAAGTTGAAAACGCAATGCCGCAATACTTTGGCTGTGGATATCTTACTTCAGCCAATCGAACTTTTCGAACGCACAAATTTTCTTCTTGCTCCTTTGTAAGAAGAGACTTTCGTCCCATAGAATATTATGAGATGAGTCCTTTCTTTAAGCAATCTCTCAGAGTACCTCTGGGAACCTGAAACTCCTTATTTGCCGCATTGAGGGACTGTCCATTTTCAACAGCTAATGTTGCATTTTGCATATTTTCTACCTCCCATTTTTCTGTAATACATTTATTGCGTTTATCTGAAATGATTATTCTGAAAAAACCATTTTTTTCTCATATTCTACTGTCAAATTCTTATATAACTTGATTGACAATATCGCCAATGACGATACTGCAAACCAGTTAAAATGGCGATATTACAAACAGTTATGTAATTTACTTTTGTGGTTAAAACTGTCCAGAAAAAAAATAGTTTTCACGTTATCAGAAATTTAAATAATCCCTACCAAGTTATTCATAATGGGCAAAAACACTTACCTCAATTTGAGCTTACAGGAGTTTACCAAATACTAAAACTTCTTATAAAAACCATCTTATAATATCCCATGAATCGGTAAATGCGTATATGACTAGAGTGTGAGGTTATATTCACATGCCATTCTACCAACACCAAGTTCATATCTAGAAAAGATATCCCCAGCGCCATCTTCACGTAAGTAGCCTGATAAGAAAAATATATGAAACTTGCCAACATGGCGATATTCCATACACCTACTTTAGTTTATGCGATAAAGGTGTATGAACGTCCTTCGAGAAAATCGCTGTATTTAATTCCTGAAATTCTTAAATTTGAGAACTGTTTGTAAACTATTGTTTCGCATGGTACTCCGTATCCAAAATAATCAACTAAATTGTCTGCATATTGCTAATAGGAAATTATCAATTGGTAATCACACTTTCCATTTTTCAAACAATAGTTTCTTGAGACGTTGTTGACACAAAATTGCCCAGTTTGGAGTCTATCTTTAAAACGAGTTATGGTTTGAGAATCTGAAATTTTGGGGAGGTAACAACAGTAGAATGCTGATTCTCTAAAGGGATAATCTGTTCAGGTATTTTAACAGTATTTTTAAAATGCAGAGTAACAATATCGCAAGAAAATTTCAAGTTCAATAATAGGTCGAAATGATTCAACATTTTCGACCTCAAATTCATATCATCATTATCTATGATACAACATTACTTATTAGTTTGTTATTTTGTTGTTAATGAATTGCAAATAAGTTTTGCTTCCTTTGCAAATCTTATAATAACTTGTATGCATTTCCAGTAAACATGGGTTTTGTAACAATATCGATGAAACCCAAAATAAGTTCACAAAAAGTTAAAGCAATACGATTACTTTTGAGAACTTTTTGATGTCTTCTTTACCAAATTGTACTCAAAAACAAATTATACCTTCACACATTATTATATCTAAAGAATATCTGAAATCGAGCCTTAAATAATTATTTATTCGTATAAACTACAAAAAATTTCTTCGCTTTTACTAATAATGGTGGAAAACTATATCTTCGTTGCATTTTCACTGTGATAATAGTACAGTGTGTATCATGTCATCTGTGTTGTACTTATTCTCATATTATTATAACTAAAAAAAACTAATTCGACAATTTGCAGCTTTTTGTATAGTCCGATGCTGTACAGTATAAGAGCAGTATTATTTCATTTGTTTCAAATTTGAATTGATAAAAAATATTGAATATTTGATTTGTACAAATGTAAGTTAGTGATAAAAGTATCGGAATTACAAATTACATAATGAACATTTTTATTTACGTCTGTTTATGAAATTTCATTTTCCTAAAATCCTTCGTGGTTTATTTTTGGATTTCACATTTAGTTTTTTAAATCAAAAATTTTACCACGGATTATTCCCCAGAACAAGTATAAAGTCGTGTATAATAAGTTAATTCTCTGCTTAATTAGAATTTTTTTATTATAAATGATGTAAATATTGTATAATAAATTATAAATAAGTAAATTTTTCTATATGGAAGAGTACTGCTCTCTGATTTATAGTTCCTGTCAACATTTCTATCGCATATTCTTGAAAATGTATTCACATTGTAATATTTTTAATACTTGTCCCATTGATTTAAGACAATACTTTTCTTTCTAGAATAGTCTACATATTACCGTGTCCCATGGGTATGTTTGATAAATACAGTGGTACAATAAGGTACATTGATATTTACAAGAAAATTAGAAACATCTTTTATCCTATTTCCTTCACTGTATTCATTATAAATTTCACTGACCTTATCATAGTCATTATTGACCGTAAAAAAAGTTTTAAATAAATTTTTCTTAAAAAGCTCATAAAAGTAGAGAAGCGTGCAAACTTTAGGGGATACAGTCAAATAATAGTTTGCATTCAAGCCCTGCCCAAATATTTCAAACAGTCTTTATTTTCTGATTTCAAAAATATAAATATGTTACCCCTAACGTATACCTTTGTTAGTTATTAAATGTTGAACACTCTGATGGACGACCTCAGCAAGACTATCCATACACGACGGTGATCTATTGGACCAACATAAATATAACAAATTTTCACCCCAAAGTTTTTGACAATGGTAAAAAGTTGTTCCCGTAAGTTGATCTATGTTTATTTAAAAAATAATTATAGCACAATTTCCGTGACCCCGGTATAACATAATAAATTGTTTGGCATTATTAATTCCAAAATCAAATATTTATTCTATTAAATATATTGGTACAATATACGGTATCCGCCAAAATAAACAGAGAGTGCTGTGGAGTTGTTTATGTAATATGGATTTGTCATATTTGACTTAATTGTCATTAGCTGATATATTAATAGTACGCTGCAGTTAAATTTCATTTAAAAATGGTTCTAACAACGGAAAAAAAAGTTTTCTTGGTAGAGCATTATTTTCGTTCATACGGAAAAGGTCGTAATGATGGTCCAAGCTTAGCACAGGTGTCAATAAAATATCAACAAAAATTTAATAAAGCAGCTCCTAGTAAAAGTGTGATGTTAGCTGTTGTTGAAAAATTTCGTCGCACTGGTAGTTATCGTGTCAACGTAAAGGTTCTTCAGGTCGTCGAAAAACAGTATGCACTAACGAAAATGAAGGACGTGTTTTTAACCAAGTTGTGCAATCACTTCAAAGAAGTCTTGTAAGAACTGCATGTAAACTCAACATTAGTGAAACGTCTTTAAGTCGCATGTTCAAATCAATTGGTGGTTATCCATACCGTATTGAAGTTGGACAACGACTAAATGCTGCGGACAAACGTGCAAGAGAAATTTACTGTGGTCGCATGTTGAGTTTAATTTACGAAGATCCCGAATTTTTGAAAGACATATGGTTTTCAGACGAGAGTCACGTTCATCTTAGCGGCTATATTAATCGACAAACAACCAGATTTCTTAGATTTGAACGTCCTGATGTCATTGTAGAGAAACCACTCCGCAGTATTCGAGTTACCGTTTGATGCGCGGTATCTGGTCATGGAATGATTGGTCCTTATTTCGTTGAAGATGATAATCAGAATCCACTTACTGTCAACCAAGAGCGTTATAGAGAGAAAATTATTATACCTTTTGTGAGAGATCTAAATAACTTTTGCCGTGCACGAAATCTACAGTTTCGCACACAATGGTTCCAACAAGATGGTGCAACGAGCCATACAGCTGGGCGCACCTTAGACTTACTCAGTCAGCATTTCGATAATAGAATAATTTCTCGGGGAACAGACTTCGAATATCCTTCTCATTCACCTGATCTGACGCCACCTGACGCATACATTTGGGGCATAATGAAGGACAAAATATTTCACTCGGAAAATCCGCCGGCGAATATTGCCGAACTACGGGAATGAATACAAAATATTTTTCGGCAGTTACATCAACCACTTTTTATAAATATGTTTATTGACTTACAAAATCGATATGAAGCTTGTTTGCGTCGAAATGGTGAACATTTTGAACACTTACATTACAGAAATTAAAAATTAATTTTTATTTTTATTTTCGGTACTGTTTATTTTGGCGGATACTGTACTATACCTTCATTTTAATGAATATAACAAATGAATCTTTATTTGTCCACGTTCCGGAAACAAAATTGTACAATCCCTGGCTGCAGCGACAATATTGTACACACGGCTTAAGCACCGTATGTTATCTATTTCAAAGTTGACAGTTGTTGTCAACATTTCCCAGCTAGCAGAATAACGAAAATTGTTTAAAATATTGAAAGATGAGTTTATTTTATCTTGAATTACTTGACTCTATTCTCAGGTGGGCTCAGTTCATTCTAATATAACAGTTTTTAATAAATTTTGAGTTATTTTCTGAATTACATATTTATATTATTAATTTGGTTCAATATTCTCTCCTGTGAATGTGTATTTAAGATCGGAAATATCACTTAATTGATTTCTGACACTTATTATCAGTGAATGACTTGTCTGTCACCAATGATTCACTCAATTTCACTGTTCAAATAAAATTTCTATTCAATTGAATATGTTTAATTTCTATCAACGTCTGAAATGATTTATATAATTTCGAATGAAAATACGTTTTAACAATTATGTATAGTTACTCAAATCGACAAATTCCAAATTTAACTTTCCTTCTAGAAACAAATAATGATATCGTATCTTTTACGACTAAATTAACATTAAAACAACCTACAAACTAAATAACCTCCTAATCTAATTTAAAAAGGTTCTAATTTCTTTTCAAAAATTTCGAATTTAGAATTGTCACTCAGTTCCTCGGTAAATGTCAAATACACGATATTTTTTAATAATTTCTTCCACTATTTAATTGGTCGATAAGTATACTTATATTTCGTGGTTAATTGAATTCAATATTTCATCTCAATACTTAGATGCATCTACTTTTAATTTTGTATCAAGGCCTGATGTTCAATGATATAATAATAATTCTGGAGCGAACTCACCAGAAGTCTGGATGTAGAGAAGAAACTGCCAACTCGTACAACTGCAAACACTAATTTTCGAAAATACACACACTGAATTTATTTTGAATATGCCGAAAAATACCTTATATTAATTAATTACAATGTTCAAATACTAATTATACAAAATTTTTGGAGAGATCTCACATGAGATGTTCCCCGTTCGGATTCTCAAATTCAATTATAGATAAATACTTTTAATACGGGGAAGAATGACATCTCCTGTACTGAGTCCGAAGCCACAAAGTTTTGTCGAGTGCAGCGCCATCTATTGTGGTGGAAGGTACCTATTCACCAACAGGGAAAATAAAGGAAGAGACCTGCATGATTAGTCACAGTTTAATAGCTACTGCTAGATGGCAAGCCAAGCAAATACTGAAGGTTTTTTAAATTATGCCTATATTGTTTTTTTCTTAAATAAACAAATAAAAACAGCCACACAAAGTTTAAACACTTTTTGAAGCAACCTGTTATTTTATTTTGGCTTAAAAGTAGGATAGGTTGTTTCAAGAACTTGTTTAAAGCTTTTATCCGTTTTTATTAACCAGGATAGTTTATTAAAAGACGAATGTCGACAAATACTTTCAAAAATTTAATATAAAATTTTGTTTATAAAATAGTACAGGTGATTTTCTTTATTTTCTTCTCAAACTTAAGATAAGAATAATTTATTGATAATAGCCTGTGCTAACAAATATTACACATATGATACAATATAATGGATTCCAATGTTTTTCAAACACTAATTTTTTTCCGATATACATTGTGTATTTTGTAGTGTATTTGTCATACAAGGGGCGATCTTCGTGTTTTTCCTTTTACATTTTTTTTGTATATGTATATGTACATATTTTTGAAGTGTTTCAATGAAAGTATTTGTTGCATAGTTAGGATCTGGATTCAAGTATAAGATCTCCCAAGATTTTTGTCTGATTGTATTTCTAAGTTTTGTTTCATCTATGTATTTCACTATTCCTCGTTCCTTGGGGCATTTGGTATTTTCCAGTACTATCTGTAGTATTGTTGAGAAATGATCTGTAATGTCAGTTTGCAATACTAGGGACAGTGTTTGATCGAGTACGTTGAATTTGGATTTTAAAAATATGCGTCGAATGTCGAATTACTGGAATTTTTTCATATAACATTTTCACATTATTTTCAAACGATGTTACTTTCAGGTTACTCGGAATTGTTTGTTTTTTCAAGAGAGTGGCAACGCTTTCAATTAAATTGTTGATTTTTAAATTTAATTGAGATATTTCATCTATCACCAACCTTTTAAATTCTAAAATAAATTTAACATATGATTAAATATAAAAATTAATTAAAATTATTTAGTTTAGTCACCTTGATCATCAAGTGTATCTATTTGTGGTGATGATTTATCTCTTTTGTGAAGAATTCATCTGATTCCACTGCCACAAGGTTTTGACTCTGAAAAAAAATTATAAAAGGTACATTATAAAATTAAGTATTTTTATACTAAAAGTCAAATTTAATATACAAACTTTAGGTTATTATGAATTATGATTCAACTTAAGAAACAATTTACCTCTAGGAACAGCAAATCTCGCCATATCATTTGATTCTTTATTCTCAAGGGAAATTCCTCCAGCTTCAGACCTCATAGTTTCGGCAATATATTCCACTTGAATCTCTGGAGAAGTACTAACCGATTTATAACTCCCCGACTTTTTATACAATACTGAAAAATATATTATTTGCACAAAACATTCTAATTAATTTCTTTAAATACTTACAATTTGTTTGTGGTGTAGGTTTAAAAACAGAATAAATGTTACTATTTAATAAGGGACTCTCGTCTGAATAAGAGCTAGAGTGATGGGACATATACCTTGTATTTTTTTTCCGTATCCTTGATCCCCGTCCTTTATAAATATCGGAACTAGACGAAAGGTCTGTTGTAATTAAAGACTTTTTGGCTTTTATTTGTGCTACAGTAAAGTGATCTACAAGTTAAAAAAGTATTTCTCTTTAAAAAATGACAAAGACAATAAAACTCTGTCAGAGTCTCTAATATACTCATCCATTTGTTATTGTTTTACTTCTGACATTTTGATGTCGTTAGTAACCTTCCAAGCGAATAGAAGGCGTTAAAAATGCAGTTTAGCAGTGACTATAAAAGATCGCAGGGCATGAATTCAACTACTGATTTTTATTTTTTTTCCAATAATTAACCACATTCTACTGTGGTTACAAACTTTTCTTTTTTTGAAAAAAAGCTAAATTTGTTATTTTTTTATATCAAAGATTTGGAATACTTTCATTATAACTAAATACCTTGTAATGACTTCTATTTTCTTTAACCTTGAATGCATTTTTCAATTGTGACAGGTAAATGTCATCAGAAATTAAATGATCTGCCAAATCCTACAAATACAGGGTTTTTCAACCATATTGATTTTATAGACAACATAGGGTTTTCCGGAAGTATTGCACAAATGAAATTCTTTAAAATTTGGAATAATAGAACTGTATTAATATATTACGGCAGTTCTCTTTTATTGTGAACTGAAGAAAAACTCACTTGAGGGCAGATCTAGATAAAATTTATTATACAGTGCTTCTCAAAAGTCCCTTCCCCCTCTTTCCTTTTGAACGGTGATACTTAGACTGATGAATTTTGGAGCGGGAAAATGAATTATTGTAAGCTTCTATACTAGTGGTAACAGGTGACCTAATAGGCATCGGTGACGTCACCAGGCAACTGAAACCAATAATATTAATTGCGACCTTATGGCAAAAACTAAGTAAAAACTATTATTTACTGGTTTTCCTAAAATTTGCACGCTACTGTACTTTTAAGTCCATTTTATCAAAATTCAGTCACAACCACACAACTTTTATTTATAACTTTTTTTTTCTATAACTAATAATATTGATGGTAAGGTGTGGGTAATTTTATTAATGAAAAACCCAGTACATTTGAACTGAAATTCAATATTATGAAAGTAGATATATGATTATTCCAAGTGATATGAGGTGTAATAAACAATGAAAAATATCAAATTTACAGAGTAATTTGAGTGAAGGAACTAGGGCATAAGAAGAAATTAGATTCAAGGTGGATTTGATGTCGATTTCTCTGAAATAGTGAAATTAATATATAAAAAATATACATGCATGATTTATACTTTTTTTTGAGGGTTTTGAAATAATTAGGACGTTCTAATGATCAATTAATTATAAAAAGTATCATTGTGATTGATAAAACTATTCCATAAATTTTCAGCTTTATTAAAATATACCAATTAATATATTGATTTTTTCGTTGAATATAAAATTCTATATATTTTCTGTTAACTTAAGGTACGCGTCCACTAATCGGCGTCAAACGCACGGTACGCATCGGACGAATCGGATTTTTTTGCGTCCTGCGTTTACTACCACGGATTATTGGAGTCGGTATCAGCATATCTCAACGACAGAGAGCCAGTCATTTCTTTCCTGCTATTGAAGCCAAAGCAATGTCGTTACTGAGCGAAAAAGATGTTATAATTATTTGCGTGTTGTTAGAAGAAGAAGATAACGAAAGAAAAAGAAAGAAATGTTGGGTGCAGAATATTAACATAAAAAAAACAATATTCGGGGAATATCACAGTTTATTTTGTGATTTAGTTCGAGATGAAAGAATATTTTCGAATGTCACACGTTAGATTTGAAACACTTTTAAATATTTTAAGACCAAATTTATTGCGACAAAATACACCATTTAGAGAATCTATAGGACCAGAGGAAAGATTGGCAGTCAGTTTAAGGTATGTATGATTTTGAAAATTAATATTTTAAGTAATCCGTTTTACCGTTTTTAGCATGATCTATTCAAGCCCTTCAAGTTTCCATTTCTAAAATAACTAATTTTTTTTGACAGCACAACTTTTGCTTTTGACCCCATATATTGAACTAAGAATTATTCTAAGAACAGTGGGATACAATAGGGTCAAAGATTAAAAGTGATTCTTAAGAAAATCTAATATTATCTTTATTATTAATGAAAAGAAAGTAAAAGGCAGCGCCGGTTTCACCACTAGGTGCGGTAGGCTCTAGCAAAGGGTCTCAAAATCTGAAATGGTCATGTGCGATGAAACTGGCGCTGCCTGACGATACAGTTTTTACAAACGGATTAGATTCTTCTACATCACATTGAATTCTGGATGGAACGCAGTTTGGGGACCATACAGACTTCTGGTGTTCTTGGAAACTTGCAGAAATGTTTTGTTCGGTTGTCTGCGTATTGGGCGGGATACAGCTTGTAGATAAAATACGGCCCTGCTGGTGGTAGACATCCGGAGAAGAAAAATTTGATTCGGTTGTGGTAGTACTTTCAGTCAATAATCTTAGTTCGACGTCATTAACTATTTTGAATAACTGATTCTTCTTAAAATCTGATCTCGTTTTGGGAAAGTTTTTGTGGTGTTAGCCATATTGATAAAGAAGTCAGTTAAAGGATCTGCCGGCTCTGGCGGATCTATTTTTTCCTCTTGTGACAAATAGTTTTGTAAAACTGAGGCGGCAGTTGAATTTTGCGGAACAACTTTTCTAATCCTTTTTTGCCACGAACAATTATTGATGGTGCTGATGCGTATGAAGTAGAAGGTAGTGTATCTGATGTGATAGGTGAAGGGGGAGGAATGTGGGGAGTAGGGCTAGTCAACACCATATCTGGGTTTTCCGATTCTTCTTCAATATCATTCTCTTGAGAAGCAGCAGTAGGAGAAAATTGTGATAAGTTCGATCGCCTTTCTTGTTCGTCGTTCAAATATGGGGCCAGAAACGCTAGTTCTTTTTCATACTTGGCAGGCTCTAACTTTGATGCACCTTGGCCACTTTTGGTTTTTCGCAAGTTCATAGCTTTCCGAAAATTATCCATAGTTTTAGTCCACCGTTCTTTGCATAGTTTACCTGCAACAACCAAAAATATTCTAAAATATATTGTATTTTCTGTTTCGGATTTGTGGCTACTGGAAACTCGTTTCGAGCACTGGCTTTTTCTTTTCGACTCGGTGAGCGTACAGTAAGAGAAATAATATATTCAACTTGCAATGCAATATGCAAGGTTCTGCAACCAATTGTTATGCCAGCACCAGATGAGAAGTTCTGGACTACGTCAGAAAAATGTTTTCGGGAAAAATGGAACTTTCCAAATGCGGTCGGCGCTCGGGATGACAAACATGTGCTAATTCAGCCACCAACACATAGCGGATCAGATTTCTTGTGCTACAAAAAACATTTTAGCATAGTACTTTCAGCACTGGTTGACGCAAACTATAGATTTATCAGTGTTGATGTGGGTGCATTTGGTAAAAATTCAGATGCTGGTATATTTCGAAATTCTCTTTTGGGTCAACGACTGATGGACGAGAATTTCAATATGCCTCCCCCAAAAAGGCTACCACAGTAACTCTGCCCCATGTTATAATTGGGGTGAGGCATTTCCATTGAGCACATTTTTAATGAGACCATATTCACGTGATGATGCTCAAGGAGACGAGGAGAAAAAAGTGTTTAATTATAGATTGAGTCGGGCAAGAAACACGGTGGAAAACTCTTTCGGAATTTTAACACGAAAGTTTAGGATTTTTGAACGAAAACTGAACATGTCCCCTGAACATGTTGTCTGTGTTGTAATGGCAACTTGCTGCCTTCATAACTTTTTAAAAGATGATTCATGCCAATGGACAGAGAATGATCAACGCGTTTCCCTTTCCGATATGGCAGGTTTGCAGCGTTTAAGAGGAACAGGAGGTGTGGCTCGACGTGATGCTCTAAATGTTCGAGATTATTTTAAAGCATACTTCAACTCCGAAGTAGGGTCAGTAGAATGGCAAATGGGTAGAGTTGCGGCTGGAAGACGATTGGAATAAACTAGTTATCAGTAGATAAATAAAGATTCAACTTACTATATTTTTATAATGTTATATTACCCCAGTGCACCACCACCGAGTCAAAAAATTAGATGAATTTTTCTCCAGCAATGTTTTTTATTAATAAAATTTAACCATCTTTTTCTCCGCCCCTGAAGGGGTTGAATAATAAAATCAACTAGTCCAAACCACGACTACTCACCAAAAATTCGATATAAAAAATTGGCTTTTTAAAAATTACATAAACATCAATGCCATTACAAAAACATTACGGTATGGCGATTTATTTATTACATTTTATAAACATATTATTTACGTACTGGGTTCATTAATTCTCGTTCCGATTTCATCCCAAATATTGTCCCTGCGAAGAATATTAGAATATTCTGGATGCCGCAGATTGTAATTTTCACAATCGTGATAAGTCTTGCTACATCCATAATTACTTTTAAACAATGTGGACGAGACGAAAGTAACAAACTCATAACAAAATATGCTCTTATAATAAACTTTGGAAAGAATCGGCAGTGTCCGCACGAAACGGATTTTGATTTCGTCTTTGGAATCCCGTTCGAAAATGCCGAAGTGCGGTCGCTTCGATGCCGATAGGTGAACGCAGTTCTATTTGAAACAATGTAGTTAATCAAATAATCCGATTCGTCCGATGCGTACCGTCCGTTTGACGTCGATTAGTGGACGCGTACCTTTATTCCTAATACTAAATATTCATTTTTGTACGAAGCGAAAGTTATTTCTTTATTTCTGAAGCTTGAAAATCTGGTTTTATCTAAGTATGGCAGTTTGATATATATTTTTCAAACAAACAAATGGGATGACGTAGTTATATTTCTAGCTTGTCGATAGTGATAATTATATAAAATTTTCAAAACTATACTATAACATTTTTAAAAAAAGCTGTAGCTGGAAAATATTTTTTATATTATTTGAAAGTGAAATGAAATGTTGTTGATTTAGTAGAAGTGTCATACTTTGTTATTAATTTCATTGACGCTTTTATGTGTTCATGGTGAAGAGGCTCGACTTGGATATTTTGTTCCTCTTCTTTTGATGAAAAGCAACTTAGTTAATAACTGTTTACTACATACTTTAATAAAAATAACTATATAATTATCATTTGGTATACTTTCTGGTCAACCGAAAGTAACAAACACCCTATGAGCCTAAGAAACTGGAGAAAATACAAATAGATTTTTATTTTTTAAATACAATTATCCAGTGGAAGTTTTCAAACTTTATTGGTTCCTCCAATAAATGTACCATTATGGCCCTTCTTTTTGTTACTTATCTTCCTACATTTATTACTATATCTATGCATTTTTCTAGTGAAATAATGTGGCAAGTCACTTCAATCAACTATTTTTGAGATGTAACAGTTAGTCTGTTACACATTAGTCTTCTCAATTCTCCAATCACTTCCAGCAAGTTTTACTTGTTCCAACAACTCCATTGGTATTATAGTAATTGTTTTATTTATTAATTTTTTTGTCTTTCAAAATTTATTGATAGTTGTTGAAGACTTGTATCAACGAATCATTCAAGAAAAAACAATTTAAAAATAAAATTCTTAGCCTTGCATAATAATCTTTCTACAAATTGAGTTCGGGTACAGGGAAAACAAACTATTTAATATCTAAAAAAGAACAAAAGAAATATGGAATATAAAAAAATTTACATGGTAGTATCTTCACCAAATTTTATAAAGAGAAATTAGGTATATGTTTTTTATTTGAAATTATTTGTAAATATCGTGTTGAAAAGGGGCCAGCCTTCATTTTGTTAGTGAACGCCCGTGTAAAATATATGAAATATGTTATAATTATACCATTAATGTTAAGTATTCATTCATTTGTTTGCTGAAACTCCAGAATGTACATATCACACATTCAGTTTTTAGGTCATATAACCAATCTTTTTGTCCTAGTCCCAGATGTGAAATATTGGCACAATTTTAAAATACTTTTTTCACCATTGTGTAAACTATTTCAACCCAATATTCTTTGAAGTGATGGAACCCAGAACTGAACATGTTCAAACAAGCACTTCATTTGTGCCATAGAACTGAAATAGCTCCGGTCTTATTATCTTCTATCCACCTTCTTTTAATGTGAATATATGGTGATACTGTTGTAAATCTTCCTTTCCTTTTGTTTCAAGATGTTTCTGATTATTTTTTTAATAATTTCCCATTCTTCATAATATTTCTAATAACTTGTAAACGGTTATTTTAGCCCCACTTCTTGGATTTCTGTTAATCTATATTGGCTCCACTTCATACAGTCAATTGTCTCTACCGTATCTATTAGTCAACTTCAGATAAAAATCCATTTTCAAACCATTACAGCTGAGATTCAGATACATATTCAATAAATGTCTCAAGAATCATGGAAAAAATCATCATTTCTATAAGTTATTTTACTAGTTGTCTCAAAGTTACATGATCTGAAAACGTATTACATCTTGCTGTTATCATTAAATGTACAAAAATGTAATTATGCGTTAAAGATAACGTAACTATTAACTATTTATATAACAAAAAATTTTAATAATAGATTCTTGATTATATTATTAATGAAAATTTGTTGAAGTTTTTTGTGACGAGCTAATCATTATTGTAACAAAATATATTGAAATCTGTTCAATTAAAATCTTCATTTTGTTTTTACAATACCATGGATCACCAGCTATTAGAAGAAAGGGGCGAATCTAGGTAAAATTTGTGAGTGTAATAAAAAATTTCAATCAAAGACTCCAAAACAAATGAAAAACCACTTAAGTAGTTCAAATAATAATTACCTTTTCTTATGTTGAAATAGTAGGTCGACCTTCACCCATCGGACAACCACATGAGTATGCTTTTTAGGCGAGCGGGACGCACCCCCAAATTGACCTTACAGTGACCACGGAACTACTAATCGCTAAGACCACTTTTACTCTATGTTTTCGGGGTCGCTGAATACGAATATGGAATTATTTTTACGATAAAATTGGGGGAACATGGAAAAAAAAAACGGCGATTTCGGGTAAAATTGAGACAATTGAATTTGGCGTTTTTCTGTGTTCATCTCGCTATATCTTCCACATTTATCAATGTATCATTATGAAATTTTTTATGACTATTTCGTATCTAAAGATCTAAACAACAAGCCTACTCCAAAAATTCTGCGACAATTAATACTTGAACAGTAAATTTACAATTGTTTACTTTTACGTGTTCCGAGTTTTGTCGTACAAATGCAAAAATTGTTTCGAATTACTAAAAACTAATTATCCTGTATTAAAATGCAATATCTAAAGAAGTTTTTGGGAAAGTTTCAGATCTAAATATTAAAAAGAAAAAAAGATATGCTATTTCAAAGTCGAGCGTCGCGTGCGGCTGCACGGCGCGCTATAGCACGAGCAGCGACTATCCGAGTCGAAACTTTACATGCGTCCGAAATACGGTTTTAAAATATCAATTAAAATAAAAACCATTGAAATATCTTAAAAATCTTCATTTATTTCATCTGTATTTACAATCACTTCTTTATTTACACACGTATCATTACAACTACAAACATAACAGCATTTCAAATTAGATTATCTACAAGGGCAAACGTCAGTTTCGCAAGCATTTTTGCCAGTGCACGAACAAAAGTACTGTTGTAGTATTTCCATAGCAGTGGGTCCATCGTAATAATCGGAACTCAATCTACCTGTTTCTGCCACCCAGCCAAACTTTGTCACATCTTTGGAAATGATTAGAGGTTCGATTGCTTGTTTCCACTCATTGATTTGCCAAAGAGCTCTTAAAATGTGTTTATGCATCGCGGGTTCAGATGGAGGAAGTCTTGCGATTTCACAGTTCTTTTTGATAGTTAAATGATAACTTAATGAATTTATATCGTTACGTGTACCTCTTGACTTTTTCTTTGGATCGTACAAATAAGATGTGAATTTACTGACGACTTCTTGAGCAACATGTATGTCTAAGTCGGTTATTGTAGCTAAATTAGTAAATTCTTCGTCTGACATAAGTCGTAATGCTGCATTTACTTTGATCTTGCCTATGTAAAATAACGATGAATTAGTATCACAGCCTGTTAGAGCGTGTGCAGCTAACAACGACGAACAGATATTTTTTCCTAATTTTTGTGCTAAACTATGAATAGGTATATACCTTCTGAAATCAGTGCGTACGGATATTTTTACCGTGAAAAACCATAGCTAAAGTCTATTTTCGATACTTGCAAAATGAAATAGTAGTAATAAAAAAACGTCTGTATCGGGAGATTCTACAATTATTAACTGGTTTTCACTCATTCTGCGTCAAACATTTGAATAGTTCGATAGTGTGAATTATTTAATAGTAATTATTTAATTATATTATAGTATTATTTAATTATATAAATAGTAATTATTTCCATAAAGTATGTCACGTACATGAAATAACGTAAACACGTATAATGTATTCATACTAAACAATTCCGATCATTATGAATAATGAATAGATTTTGAACTTACCTGATTAAATTAAAATTTCAGACATTTGACGAACTCTTCTCGCAACAAAATCAATAAAATAATAGAGAGACAGAGAGAGAAATACTTGAAATAAATCGTATTTCAAACGCTTGTAAAGCTCCGACTCGGATAGTCGCTGCTCGTGCTATGGCGACGCTCGACTTTGAAATAGCATATCTTTTTTCTTTCTTTTCAATATTTAGATCTGAAACTATCCCAAAAACTTCTTTAGGTGTTACATTTTAATACTGGATAATTAGTTTTTAGAAATTCGAAACTTCGTAACACAACTTTTGCATTTGTACGACAAAACTCGGAACACGTAAAAGTAAACAATTGTAAACCTATTGTTCAAGTATTAATTGTCGCAGAATTTTCGGAGTAGGCTTGCTGTTTAGATCTTTAGATACGAACTAGTCATAAAAAATTTCATAATGATACATTAATAAATGTGGAAGATATAGCGAGATGAACACAGAAAAACGCCAAATTCAATTATCTCAATTTTACCCGAAATTGCCGTTTTTTTCCATGTTCCCCCAATTTTATCGTAAAAATAATTTCATATTCGTATTCAGCGACCCCAAAAACATAAAGTAAAAGTGGTCTTAGCGATTAGTACTGCGTGGTCACATACTGCTATTTATATCAATTATTATTTGTATTAAAAGGTATTGCCAGTAGGTTGCCTTAAAAAAATTCGGTCAAGGATATTTTAAATGAAAAATTTAGTTATTACCTATTTTTTATAATTTACACTTACTTGTTAACTCATAAAATACGATGGCAATGGAAAGTACACAGATTGAAGAACATTCAAACGTAGGGTTGCTTACTATTATATTGTCAGAAATGTTAGGTTGCCAGGTATGAACAGGTAACTCAACTTAGTAGTTTACAACCATCTGACAACCAATAAATATATTCATATAATAATAAAGATAAATATATTTTTATTGTGAACACAATGGTATAAGGTTGCCTACAAAAAACCAGTCACAAAACACGGTTGCCGGGCTTTGAAGTTGCGTAAAATCGTAAATACCGAGGCGTCCGACAAAGTTGTTAAGTGTGTACTGTTCTGTGTGGTAGAGTGAAACAGAACTATACGAGCTGAATAGTAGTAAAAGCACGCGTTGTGCGCATTCGTTTTTATATTTTGATCACTTTTAATTATTTTAAAATAATATTATTTTATTATATTGAAACAATTAAAATTATATTTCGATAATTAATGTTAATGAATTATATTAAAATCATTTCGGCATTCTTTCAATTCATTTTAAAAATAAGAAAATCTTGTTTATTGATCATCCGTTCATTAACATGGACAGTAAACAAAAATGTCATAATTTTTAAATAGAAATTTTATTACTAAAAAAAGTTACAATAAAAAAATAAACAGTTAGAAGTATATTTATATAAAACATTAATATTCTACATCAGATTCATGTAGAGAATTTTCTGATTCTGATAATTCTTCTTCATAATTCATTTGTACTATATCTTCTACATTTAATGGTGTTTGATCTCCAATAAATCCAACAGGCTGTAAGTAATCCTCGAGAATCCAACCACAATTTTCAGGACTAAGTTTTATGCAATTAGATTCTGTTGCATTTGCTGCATATGTTTTCATAAAAATACGATACCTGGCTTCATTTACACTAGTGCAGTGTTTAATTCCATATATAGCAGAAGTAAACTCTTGTACTATGATCATTTTTTCATTTATAAAAATGTCGGCTTCATCTTTTAAGGACATAAAAGTGCTTTGGTAGCTTTCATTTTGCGAAAATAATTTAAATGGCTTTATCTTTTCTTTATTTTAAAAAGCGGATGTGTATTCACACCCATTATATGCATGAAAAGCTGGTAGACTTTGGCATAATTTGGGACCCAGCTTCAATGCCAAGTCAGTGCAGTTTATACAGTCCAGGTGCTTATCTTTTGTTTTTGTTGTTGCTGACTTTTCTAGAAAAATTACTGAATGTAAAATTTTATGTATATTACCAAGTAGAATAATTAAAACGTCTGTATCAGAGGCTATTATTGAGATTCTGGATCCTGATGCTATTTTGTGTGCGTGAAAAATTATTATTGTGTCAGCCTCTTCATGATAACATTGATAATCAATCTCTACTGTTTTAACAATTTTATCCTGATGTACTTTGTAAGAATAGCATAGATCTTGTACGGTAATGAATATTTTTTTATTATTGATTATTCCCACTAAGTGATTGTTTTCCCAATAATTTGCCAAAAATTGTTAAAGCGTCATTAAATCTGTAATTTTTTAGACTTCGCAAAAAACCAGGTCTTTTTTGTTGCGGTCCTGAAATATTATAAGGTATGTCGAATTCTTGTCGACCTTTACGTTCAGCATCTTTTATTGATGGTGAAAAATAACGATCAAATATGAGATGTATTTCTTTTGCATTCGTTGAGCACAATTTTATAATAATAGATTCGGCAATTTTTTCAAAGGTCTGTGGAATGGATGATTCTATTTGGTGTAAAGATAAAAACCATCTATTACCGTCAAACGGGGTGACTTCGGACACTTTTTGCAACTTTCTTAATCATAAACTAAAAAACAAGAGAACTAAAATTCTGCAAATTTCGGCTAAGATGCCCCTAACATCTAGTTACATTTTGACAATGTCAAATGTTTCTAATTTTTTTCCAGTTATTATATTTTTTTTTATTAAAAACTGTCCGAAGTCACCCCATCGAGTGGGGTGACTTCGGACGGCCATATAAAACTACGTAAAACCGATGTTTAACGGTTGCAGGGGTTACTTCGGACAAACATTTTATTTTTTTAATCGTCTACACTAGTAGGAAAATCATTTGTTATAAGACAAACATCATTTTATCATAAAAAAGATTCATTTATTTTAAAAATCAAACATAATAATTCTTATATAAGAAAACTAAACAGGTTATTCCAGAAAAGTAAATTTTTATGTCATGAATACAACTGTAATCTACTCTATAACAACATCAGGTAAATTGGAAAACTTATAACAACCTCTTCGAAAATGTGAAGGAAAAACCGTTTGAACTATTTCAAATTTTCCAATAATGCTCTTATCAGATACGTTTGGAAACGAAAAGAAAACATCAGCCCCAAATTTTACATTTTACCAGGTAATTTTCACCTTCTACGTTTAAAATTTGTGCAACAAAGAATTTGCTTTTCAAAGAATTTGCTTTTCAAAGAATTTTGTATGGGAAGTTTAACGAGGGTAAAATCATTTATCTTAATATCATCATTTGAAGAATGCTCTCTTGGTTTCTCGGAAGTCATTTCTTCTTCCGAATCAGATGCGTCAGCTGGTAAAAAATGTTCATCAAATAAATCGGAATCAGATGGATTGTTCTGGCACTTTCTAGGTTTTTGTACTCCAGACGTAGAAGGAATATTTTCTGGTGGTTCGTTTTCGAATTCAACATTCATATCTGCAAGGATGACTGGCCTTCCTGGTGGAACATTAACTCGTTTGCGCCTGTTTGTTCTTGTTTGCAATTCAGTGTTTCTATTTTCTTTAAGAAATGCCAGTAGCGATTTATCTATTTCACCGCCTGGGGGATTATCTTCAGTCATAAGTCTTTGAGGCAGACGTTTTAGAACTTCCTGTGGATTGTTGGGCCAAATACCCGATGCGCGTAATCCGGACAACACGTTTCTCTTTGAATTTGCTTCAATTGCTTCTAAAGATTTCCTGAGAAGTTTTGGAAAATCTTTCTTCTGAAATGGACCTTTTCTTTTGGACTTCCACTCAGTCAGAATTCTCCACCATGTTTTCTTAAGGGGCGCAAAAAAAGCAACATCCAGCGGCTGGCAAAGGTGACTTTGACAAATCCGTCTTTTGAGTTATTTTCTTCTTCCATTCCAAACTGTCATTCTGACAATCATAATAACAGGTGTAACACTATTTTCGTTCCTCTTAGGTCTTTAAATTTTACTATTTAAATAAAAATAACTGTTTCAAAATAATAATATATAGTAATAAGTAGATTCCACAGAGCAGTAAATGTCTTTATATATGTCTCTCCTATCCGTTATTGGGGTTCTTCAATTTCTTCGTCTGCTTTCTTATTATTTTTGTAATTTAATCAAAAACAGATTCTTCGACCATTGATGTTATTTAGAACTCTTCACTTCATCTTCGGCTTAAGAAGGTCATTATTAATTCATATAAAAATATCATAAACACACGTAACTTATATATGTGAAGTAAATAATTGTATACCATCCAAAAGTTTTTTATTTTCTATTATATTATCAATATCCGTAATTTTTTAGGCTATGAATCCTTCTCTCTTACAAGCAAATATTTTAAATTATATTCGTATATCTGGAGTGGATTAAAAAAAATTAAATGAACGATTCTGAATGGACAGATTTCATACAGGCTCTTTATTTTGTATAAAAGGTAACAAGGATCACCAATAATAATATTCGTTTGTTTATTAGCATTAATACGGCATTTAAATGTTTACTTAAATGGTGCTATAGCTGTTTTTGTAATTATAATACAAACACCCAGTATACAGACATTTTTTGTGAGAACCTTTCTATGTAACTATTGACTTTTTCAGATGTGTATTTAAATGAATTTCATCGATGTATCAATTCATCTTTTGAATGTGATCCACTTCAGTATAATGCAAACAAAATACAAAAAAAATCGATGTTAATAAATTCCCTTTTTCTTTTTTGATATCAAATGATGTAAAATATTCATCAATATGTGAATATTAACTTTAGTGCTCTCTTTTAAGATCTAATATTACAAAGTATGAACTGTTATCTGTTAAACTGTAAATTGTAGATTACTGGATGCCTTTGGGAACTGACGAAAAATAAAAATTGACCAAAGAAAATTTGTTTCTCTTTACCTTTCTAGCAGTGACCAACTCATTACTTTGGAATGTAACTGAGTAAATTATCCTCATTAGTACGTACCTGGAACAATTTTATGAATGATTGTACTACAGTATATAATAAGACATTAAATGATTTGAAATTCTTACTATTAATTGGAAATTTGTTACGACTGATCTAGATAAATTACACATTGAACAGAAGTAATTTTATGCGATTCAGTGGAAAATAAAGTGGAACTGTCTGTATGGTGTACACACTAGATATAAATTGAGTGAATGTAAACGACGAGTACTCAGTGTGTATATATTTATTAAAATCCAGCTAAGCGCTTTCGGCCATTAGGCCATTATCAAAGCTGTCGTCATAAAAAAAGATCCTAAAACAGGTGTCAAAAAACATCCAGCTAACAAAATTGAAACAATGTATGATGTTAAGTCATTGTTAAAATGATATCATTCAAAAAAACATTAAAATACCCCTTCAAGAGGGTGTACAATTACATTTCACATCATGGAAATTCCCACACTTCTGAACGGGAATTTCCATGATGCAGTAAATGTTTGCAATTATTATTATTAATTGGATAGATGAGGCTTTTTCTTGATGAATATCCATACTGAACGATGAAATAAAACAATTTAATTTGTTTGAAACTTCTTTTATTTGAACTAATGTTCAATTTAAACTGGTTGATGCGCTTCACTACCACAGTAGCTTTCTCAAAACGAATGTTTTTCTTATTTATTTAAACAGTAAACGGATGGGATAACTTTTAAACACACGGCATGGCTACTTACTAATTTATTTAAACACTAAGCTAATCACTAACACTTAATGTATATATACTCAACTAATCACTTAAATTTAATTTATATGCACACAAACTTAATTATTAATTTATATCAACACTTTACTGCTCGCTATTTCGGTGTATTCTTGTTTATTTCTCTAGATCACTTTATCAACTAAACTAACTCTTCTTGGTCGGTCCCTTATATATTAGTGCCTTTTCACTAGATAATTCTAGATTGCGGCTTACTCAAAAACAATTGGCTTTCTGGCATTTTATAGATAAGACTGGTCACAAAAACAATGTTTAGATAAGATAGTCACAATTGTAAACGATTCCATACCTGGCTTAGGCATAATCGGATTTAGGGACTATACCAGTGTGCTGTTTCGTAACATTACACCCTCCTTAAATGGAAGTTTCTCCTGGAATTTTTGTGTAGCCGAGACTGGATGTTTGAATCGGCAACTGGCCCCATTTCTACACTTTCGGATCTTATGGAAATAGCAGGGCACCGTCTTCATCGGATACTAATAACGGGGGTTGTAGCTGCAAATTAATATCTGGACACCGGTATCTTGAAAGATAATCTCTACCATGTTCCTGATGATTCGCCAATCCAACTGGTTACTCGCTATCTTAGGCGTAGCCAGTTTCATCACGCTGGATTCCAACACATGGTCTCGTAGGTTTCGAAGTGCTTCCCACACATCGCGGTAGGTAGATCGATCTTGAAATTCATTTTTAGTTACCACGTAGAAGACGTACCGCGAATTATGATTCAGTTTCAGTGTCTTGCCAGGGGCTGGAATCTGGTCTTCAAGTTTTTCTAATTGTCCGAACTTCTTTCGAAAGACGGATACCAACCCTCGTGCGTTCTTGAGACGGGCGGGTATGTTGTATGACAGTGAATAATCTTCCGGGAGAGTGAACAAATCTTGTCGTTGTTCTGAAGTAATTCCATATCTAGCTCGAAGGTAGGGTCAGATACATCTCGAATATGGTTTACTCCTTTCTCTAGGTCATGGCCTCCTTCGAATGGCGCTAGTCGGTTTTGGTGAACTACTTTTGGTTTTCCGTTGGGGATCTTGCTTATGCGATATATAACATCATTGATCCTTCTCTTGATTAAGTATGGACATTTCAAGGATTTCTGTAATTTTGGAGAAAATCCTTTTCTCCTTGTCGGGTTGTGTAACCATACTTTCTTTGTCCCCTTCATTAAAACCGCCTTCTGTGGCCTGCGTGTCATACCGACTTTTCATTCTGTTGCTGGCAACTTGAAGATTTGTTCGAACTAATTCATGAATATCGTCCAGCCTTCTTCTCAATTGGATCACGTAGTCTTCGCCTGCTAGATCTTCTCCAGGCCGCCAGCCAAATTCCAGGTCACAAGGAAGCCTCATTTCACGTCCAAATAGGATTTTCGCAGGTGTTTCACCCGTGGACTCATTGACGGCAGATCGATAAGCCAATGCGAATAGGGAAAGATACTGGTCTCAATCTCTCTGATGGCTGGATACTACTTTGGACAGGTATTTTCCAATAGTCCTGTTCATTCTCTCGACCATTCCATCTGACTGTAGATGTAATGCTGTTGTCCTAGTCTTCTTCATTCCCAGCTTCTCGCAAATCTCCTGGAATAGATGACTTTCGAAATTTCTTCTCTCGTTACTGTGGACTTCCAAGGGCACTCCATATCGGCTGATAAATGTCTTCACCAATACATCCGCGACAGCTGTGGCCTCTTGGTTCAGGATAGCGTACATTTACGCCCTCTTTGTGAATTAATCCATTACAACCAGTATGTATTTGCCACCATTTTCGGTCGTCGAAAATGGTCCAGCGATATCTAAATCAATCCTTTCGAAAGGGCTTCCAATATTATACTGTTTCATAGGTGCATTTCGCTTGCGATGTGGTCCATTATCCGTAGTACAAGTCGTACATTTCTTATACCAGTCCTTCACATCATCGGAGCTGTTCATCCAATAAAACCTTTCACGAACTCGCTGAAGGGTTTTCTTCACTCCCAGGTGACCTCCCGATGGACTGTCTTGTAACTTCTTCAGTACCTCGTTCTAGGGATAACTAGCTGTCTCCTCCTCTCAGAACCATCATCGCTTTCAAGAACTCTTTTCAACAGCCTTTCTTCCAGGACAAGGGAATCCCACTGAGCCCAATACGCCTTGAGTGTGGGTGAAAATCTCGACACTTCTTGCTATGTAGGTCGCCGATTTTCTTCCTTCCATTGCTGGAACATCTTCTCCTGATCTCTTCTCTTATCCTGGTGGGTGACCATTCTTCATTGACTAGTGTAATTCTTGAAACAGAAACTTCCTTAGATTTCGACTTGTTGCATTGAGAATAGTCTACAGGGACAATTGTAAACGATTCTAAGAATCGCTGCGCGTCTGCCATAATTTTAACTTTCATACCTGGCTTAGACAGATTCGGATTTAGGGACTATACCAGTGTGCTGTTTCGTAACAGAATGAAGGTATAATTTAAAAAAGCTATCTTGTAGGTAAAAAGGTTTAATAAAGGAGAGTGATTGATATCTATTTGCTCGTTAAGAAGGTTACCTGAATATTTATATTTTTGTTTATTTCTAGAGCCTCCAATGAATTTAAAATAAAGGATTTACCGACTACATGTAAAATTTCAAAATTTGGGTCGAATATGTGTTGGTTTTCTAATAAATATTTAGAATCTAATTTTTTGTTGTTTGTGTTCCGAAATTCTAGTTTTAAAATTTCTAAAAGTTCTACCAATATAAATTTTAGCACAATTGTCATTACCACATTTTAATTTTTAAACTGCTGATTTGTTTAATTTTGAAGATTTAGATTTGTTATTTTTAATGAGTTTGGATAAATTTTAATCAGTTTTAAAGCGAATATTCATGTCTAAAATTTCTAAAAATGATTTAATTGGTCGGTAATCATAGAACCATATTTACATTGAATTTCTTTGATTGTCTTATCGTTAGTTCCTTTATTTGTCATTTCATTTATATGTCCACATTTCCTTTATAATCAATGTTCAATTTTTATACCCGTCATCGCTTCTGATATTCTTATAAACTGATGATAAAATTTCACTTCTTATGTAGAAACCCATCCTTTTTCATTCAAATTCTCCGCCTTTACGTTCATAGTAGTGGCGATAGATTTTCGAATATATTTACAAGCGTATAAGCTGAAGTGACTTTTAAACCAAAATTGAGTAATACTTCAGATAAAGTACAATTTTAGTTACTTTTGTAGTCTCGAGTATATATCGAAGAAACAAAAATTTGTACCTAAATACTAGTTTAAAGTATGCATTGAACTGCCAGTTACCAAATGTGCTGAAATCTCTCTAACACTCAACTATACCACAATATAGTAGGTAATATAATAATTTTTGTATGTTTATTCTCTCCTTCAATAATGAATCTCAGGAATTAAAAAAAACAAGATATATCTGCGTATTCTGAAAGACCACATTTTTCATTTCTGGATGTATGTAAGATTAAAGAAACCCTGTATTAATCAGCATAGGTAATAACCAAATTCTTGTCACTCGATACGAGAATCTAATGAATTAATTTGTCATACTATTACAAAAAATCCACCTTATTTGATTCAGAAAAGTATATAGGGGAAACAAAAGTTTGTTGATTGTACAATAATTGATTCTTTCGACGTTGTATATGTTTCAATATGAATATTCATAATAAAATTTCTGTTAAAATATATACTCGTCTGTTACAGAAAAACGAATCCATAACTTAGTTAATTAAAAGAAAAAAATTCTCTTCAAAGTAGGTATGTCTCACAATTAAAAACGGGAACGTTATGAACTACTACTGTCAACGTCCCATGTGGGAGCCACCTGACGGCTAATGTCGTGTTAAAAACTGTCTCGACGCCGATTGTCGAGTGGTGGGGATGGTGGGAGAGCGTCTCGACGCCGGTTCCTTCACTTAGTGAAGAGCAGCATGTGGTGGTGGCTGCTCCTCGTAGTCACAGTAGTGACGGCCGAAGCAAAACGGCCAACGACCACTCAAGAACCGGTTATCGAAGAAGTCACTGCCAAGCAACTAGAACGCATCCTCTCTGAAAAGGACTACGTCGCCGTCTTCTGGTGTAAGTAACAGTTAAACTGTACGAGTGTGGTGTGCGCGACGTTGCTAGTGAGTGTATTATGTGTCTCATAGCCAGATTTGGCTCGCTTAATAATACTCCCGCACACAAACCTGCAGTGTGATGCAACGGCTTTATCTGCTGACAATAATAAAAACATACCCTTCATACCAGCCGTAACTGAACGTATTTCAATCTCAGCGTTCATTTATATTGAGTTGCGAAAATAGATCAAATGTGTGTACGCTTCGTAACGATCTTCTTGACTTTAAAAATAGTTTTTAAAGTCTTATCTTGCTATTACTGACCTTTGCTGGACGATTTAAGACAAAGTTTTAAAAATAAATGGCTCCTAGTCTTGCTATTCGTTTTACGACATCATTATTTTTTTTGGTATCGAAAATAGAAAGTGAACTAGTACCAAATCCATTTTCTATTAATATTACAGACATGAAATAGTACGGGTTTCTTTAAATTACAATCTCAATTTTCAATTTATTTTTAGTTTTCATTACATACAAATTTTATATTTTCTCATTTATCAAAATTTAGAATTTATCTGCATGCTGGATAACAACTGTCAATGTACACTATTTATTAATAAAACAATAAATCAGATTAACTAACTTATTTTTGGTTTTCAAATGCTTCTGCCAAATTTCAAAAGTATGCGATATCACAGCTAAGCTGCTTTTATTGTATTGTCAAAAGGTTTATTTTTAAAAGTAGATATTTGTTTAAGAAAAACGTTAATGTGTGGATTCCATTTTATGAGTGAGCGTAGATTTTCGTCTATCAACATTTCACTCCAGTTCTGAAAGATCGAAAAACAAATAGAGAATAAATTTTTGAAATATAACTTTCATACAAATTGAAATTTGAATTATCGGAGATAAATTAATATACAGTGCGTATAAAATTTTTGGACAACATGATCGAATTGAAAGAAATTTGGCAAAAGCCAACTATATTTTTCATAATTTGTTCGCTTGGTGTGTATAGCATGTTACTGTTGAAGTTTGTATAATTTATGTAATGTGTTAGTTTGATTATTTCGAAGGACAGATTAGCAAATAAGAGAAGTATATGTTAGTGGTACTCTTTGGTAGATTATACTTCTATATTATTGTGATGAAGTAGTCCTTCATCAGTTGGAGTTAATAAACCTGCTAAAAACGTTTTTAGCTTTGCCAAATTTTGTGAGTTTTCATTATATTCAGCCAGATTCAGATCTAAATTGAAAATTTATTTAATAACTCCTATAAATTTCATATTTTTCTCAAATTTGTATATTTTAATTATAATTTGAAGGTCAATCCTTCCAATGTGAAAGACCTAGATAAAAGAATAAAACAACAATTATCTCAATATGAATAGAACAAACTGACGTTGATATGGCAAATATTTGAGAAAATCGCTTTATAATTTCCATATTGATTGATTGATTGATTAATGCGATAAAGAACAGTATATCCTACGACCTTTGATATATCAATTTGAAAATTTGGGGGATTAGAGCATTAGTCTTCACATTATAAATTACAATGTTACAGGGTGGCCCAGAATTATGTGCTATATCAATGACACTTTTTTTTTAAGTGAAACACGGTGTATTTAACTCCATATTTGGAATCTGCTTAACTTTTCCATTACAACAGTATAGAGTTATGAGGTATTCTACGGGGTATTTAAAAAGTTATAATCAATTTTCCGTAAAAATCGTAACAAGGTTCAATACCCTGTACAATGTAAAATATAATACAGGGTGAACCAAAATACCAATACACTATTTTCTCACTTTTTTCTAATGGATAACTCGGGTGTATCTAAACGTACTACCAATATACTTCTTTTTTTATCAAGAATTCCCTATAAGGTAAAGTGGGGCAAGTGCGTAAGGGAATTTCCATAAAATTAACTTTCTCGACCCATACTTTGTGAACCTACTCATATTGGTGTTTCAAATGAAACTCACTGTATCTAGCTAGTTCCACAATATAATGAAAATTGTTGAAAATTCTAAAAAATTGACAATTGTTTCAATAAAACAATTGTCAATTTCTTAGAATTTTCAACAATTCTCATTATATTGAGGAATTAGCTAGAAACAATGAGTTTCATTTAAAACACTAATAGGAATTTCCATAGTTGAATTTTAACCCTCTGACTGCGGACCAAAATTACAGCCATTATACCAGGTGCGGAGCAGTTTTTTTCTTATTTTCATTATTTTATTTTTGTTTTGCATTTTGAGTCATTTGAATTGTAAATGTAAATAATATCAATTTTTGCCTTGTTTTTTTTAATGCACTTGTGCGTCCTCCGCACATTTCAAATGAACTATGCCTTATGTGCGGAGAACGCACAAGCGCGTTTTGGTATATACGGATTATTGTACTCAATAATAAATGATGAAATACATTTGTTTTTTTTTTAAATTATATTGCCATACAAAAACTGTTATATTAAAATATTGAAAACAATCTACTTAGAAATAATAAAACTGAATAAAAAATTGTCGAGTTGAAACAAATAAAAATATATAAAAAAACACATAATAAACCTATTCTGAAAGCAGACAACACGAATTTCATAAAATATTTGAATACTAAACTTGGCCATAATGAATAATTAGTATTTGTGGTATTCAGCAAAACATTTTTCCAGGCATAGACCTGGTTTATAAGGGCAGGTTTCGCAGTGACAAATGGTATCCCTTCTCTTTTTCTGTTCTGTATATACGCGACACATTTTTCTAAGAGTTTTGCCCGTTCCGCTAGTTTCAGCGATTTTGCTTGGTAAATGCTGATCCTTGTTTACCATCACCTCAGCTTCATTTCCTTCTTCAGGTAACAGTTTTTCCAAAACAGCTAAACGAAAATCAAAAAGTGACATTTTTTTGCCGCTATATTTTTTATACAAAATATACGATTTATGGAGCAGAATATGCAATACACGTATTCCCAGTTTCTTATACCAACGTAGGGTTTTACGTAGAGAGGGATAATAAGAGATTAGTTGATCTTGTTTGTCTATTCCGCCCATGAACTGATTATATTTTATAATAGGCAATGGTTTGAGTTTTCGTTGTCCTCTTCTATTTTGCGTTTCCACCATATCGCACTTGAATTCCGTGGAAATGAATGAAACGTCCCTGTTATATTTCCACTTGCCAATTGTAACGCCATTGAGATAATAATGAGAAAATGAAATTAACATAAAAAAAGTAAATTGCAAAAGAAACTCACCCTTCTTCAATTTTGCGGTAGTGACATCTTTTGGTGATCCTTTTCTATCGCCACTTAGTGTACCTGTGCAATAGGTTTTGTGTTCGAGAAGGAGCTTAGCTAACGAAAAAGAATTATTAAAATTATCCATGTACACAGAATGTCCATTAGATAGTTTACCATGCAGTAATGCCTGGACAACTTTTTGTGCATGCCCTTTTCCCGCAAAATCATCCAACTGGCTAGTATAGACAAGAAAATTTAATACTAGACCATCAGGTTCGGTCAACATATATAATTTGATGCTATACTTATGGCGCTTGTTCATGATGTACTGTTGAAATACGAGCCTTCCTTTCCACAAAATCATCGACTCGTCCAATGCCAACTTTTTACCAGGGTAATAAACTTTACTCATTTTGTTATTGACGTAGTTTAAAACCATTCGTATTTTAAATAAAGGATCATGTGAACGTGGTTCACCAGTTTGAGGATTTCTTACAAAATGCAAACATCTCATTATCAGCAAATAACGATCCCGGCTCATATATTTTGAAAAACATTTGAAATTAAAAAGTCTGTGCTTTTTCCAGTAGTCGCTAACTCGATTCAACTTCACTGTTCCCATATGAAATGTTATCCCACAGAAACGAAGTAATTCATCCGTTGTCAGGGGTTTCCATTCTGAAATTCGTGATCACACTGACACATTCGTGGAACAAAAGATTTCTTTTGCATAGCGATTTGTTTCTGTTACCACTGTATTTAGAAAATTTTCATCTAGCAGCATTCTAAAAAAATCGTATGGTTCTCCATTTACCGGCGCATCTACTAATAACTTATTTTCTTTTATGAACGGTAAGTCTTCCAATCCGTAACATATTTCTTGCCAAGTAACATCATCCAACATGGGAGGTGCCAAATTAGGGTCACCAACATTTTGGACATCATTTTGATTATCATTATCGGCTTGATCATCATTTTGTTCAAAAGTTTGGTTGATACCCTCATCACCGTCGGATTCATCTTCAGAAGCTTCATCTAAAAAATTATTTAGTCTCATATAGAAGGGGAAGAAAATATATAACATATCACTTACCTGGAACGTAATCATCATCACTGGAATAAACCATTTCATCCTCATCCTCAGATTCATACAAATACTGTACCAATTCATCTTCGGTGAGTCTTTCAGGATTTCTAACAACATATACTTTTGGTTTTTTTTTATGCCTGAAGGGCCAGCTTCATCATTATAGGAATCACCCAATTTAGCAACGCCCACACAAAACAAAAATCCTTAAAATTGAGAACGGCACAAATTTTCTACACGTGTAAACCTCATTCAATGTGCGGACAGCAGTACAACACTCTCTCACCAACGCGGAAGACACACTGCTGTTCGCAAACCAAATTTATGAAAGCCGCACATGTGCGCGCTCCGCACATAGTGGGGGCACGATACAACGCGCATGTGCGTCCTCCGCAGTGAAAGGGTTAACTAACTATGAAAATTGCTCTTACTAAATTTATGAGTTTTTGCGTGTTTGTCGTATCATTGTGATCATTCAACTATTAACTGATAAGGTATGTTCAACAAAAAAACAATATTTGCGATTTTTCTATGCAAACTTTTTTTTGACGTGCATATTACGCACTTGCCCCACTGGTCCGGGGCAAGAGCATAATACGCCATTATATTTGCTGATAATGCCTGGAGTTTAACGTGTGGCTAGTTCATAATTCCTATATGTTTGCACATTTTTTCGGCATGTTCAACTTTGAATTATTATCGTGAAAAAAAAGATACGAAATATATCTTTGGAGGAAGCCGAATGAAGATGATTTTGTTTTACTGGAAAATTGTTTATTCAAACGGCAAAACGTAAGTTCAAGAACTAAAACAACAAAATTCTATCCAAACTTAAAAGTAATAGTTGAAAAAGTGAGATTTTCAAGCCTCAAATACTTCAGGAGTAGTCTCAAACATATACTTCTCGTAATCATCGGTTATCGACATTTTTGGTACAGGTCATTTTTTTCTATGTCGGACAACAGTATGCTGCATACATCGTTCTCCTTTAAAATGAAGTGGCACTTATTTGTGAGTCTTTTTAGACCTGTTACTTCTGCTTATTCATCATTAATAAGTTGTTTCACTAAACATACATATTTGTAGACTTTCTTTTTTCGAACAAAGTTTGCCAATACAAAATCACCCACTTGAATTCTGGAAAAACCAGGTTCCTCAGTAGAAGCTTCGTTTTCTTCGAGCTCTTCCAAATCACTTTTACTGAGATTATCAAATTCACATATTCTGTCTTCGCCTAGACCTGTCATCGTCGGAGCTGCTCTCAGATACCTTTTGTTTAGTAACGTTCTTATTTTTCCTGCTTTACTCTTTTCCATTCAATATTGTATCAACTCCTATACACACGCTTTCTTTTTCTCAAATCAGGGTTATTTTCACGTTTGGTGGATTACAACAAAAGCTCATCGAATGACACAACTAGAATCTCTGGTTTTTGTGGTGGAAAATAAACATTATCTTGCGAGCTTGAGCTTGGCGTTGGTTCGATGGGCTCTGGTACTGCATTATTGTTTGCTGATGTGCTCTGCGGCGACTCGACAGGTTCATCGCTGCAAGCCAAATTCTGCTTTTTTGCCAACGTTGAAAAACTACTGGATCGAATGAGTCTTGCTTCACAATGTTCCGATTTAACGGGAATATCCCCGCTTTAGTGAAACCACTCACTAAAATTTCGGGTTTGGTTTTCGTCCATATCTCTCCTATCATCTTGGAGAACATACTTTTTGATATGGCAGCTCCTTCGTTCTTTCTCTGCCATTCAACGAGTTTGGCATCACAACGAGTCTTGAGTGATTTAAATACGCACAAGTCTAGTGGCTGCAGAATCTGGCTGGTATGGGATGGAAGCTTGAGTATGGTTATATCGTTTGCCACTGCCAAATTTATGACATCCGCTCCAAGATCGGTAGCGTGCCCGTCATAAATGACTAACAGAAGTCGTTCTAAACCAATGCTCTCCATAAAACTGTTTTTAAAATAATTTTTGAAAACCACCCTTTAAATGTAGCAACGTAGGTAGTATTTGAGAATTATGTACCCGGTGGAGCAGTCCACTGTTCCCAAACATGCTTACCTTTAAATATTATAAGCGGAGGAGCTTTTTCACCGCTCGCGCTGCAGCACATTAGAACAGCTGTATTTCACTTGCCTGTTCCACTTATGGTTCTTGTCGATAGCGATCCCCGTTGACCGAGAATTTTTGTTTTTGACGGATCCGTACAAAATCTACTCTCATCCAAGTTCCAGATTTGTGAAGGGCGTTCTTGCAAACCAAGCTGATTTATGGTTTTTTCGAGTAAGTCAAAGTAGTCGTAGATTAAGAACGGATCAAGATTTTTTTCTGGCGTATTCGACGCTCTGAGGTTTTTTAATCGAAAGGTTATGCCCACGCTTAAAATTAAGAAACCAGTCTTCCCCAGGCTCTCCATCCTTAAACTGCGTTTTAATGTAGTTTTCTTTGACATAATCAGCTACTGTTTGCAATACTTATTTTCGGGATAGGCCGAAGCCCCATTTCTCCATGACACGAAGACCTTTTGCTAGAGTGAACTATTCAACTATGTAATCATTTAGTTCGATGGCAGACGTACCAGGAACACAAAAAAATAGATGGCAGCACCTGTTTCAAAAGTAATAATAACTTTACGGGTATATTACGCTCTTGCCCCGTAACCGCCCACCTTACCTTACCTAAAATTATTAGTTCTTGAAATTTTTTCATTTTCCAGTGCCAAACAGTAATGGTACGTAGTATTTAAGAAATAATTGTGAGTGGCCATGATTTATTTGTCAAAAACTGACATTTTATCATTGTGTTAACAATAAAACAAAATACTATTTTGCTACAGTATAGATACACGTTTTGATTACTACAATTGGTATTCGAATTGACCTCTATGCGTGATTGAAAGAATTACCCTCAATACGAAGCATTTCTAGAGAATTATTCCGAAATGCATTCCGTATTCTCTCCGTTATCCCCCAGAAAAATGAGTCCCTTTTATTGAAATCTGGTGACCTTAGTGGTTCACTGTACTGGTCCGTTTCTTCAGATCCATTTTACAGGAAATCATTCAGTTCACCATTAATTAATTTATTAGAAAAATGAGTCCCTTTTATTGAAATCTGGTGACCTTAGTCGTTCACTGTACTGGTCCGTTTCATCAGATCCATTTTACAGGAAATCATTCAGTTCACCATTAATTAATTGATTAGAAAAATGAGTCCCTGTTATTGAAATCTGGTGACCTTGGTGGTTCACTGTACTGGTCCGTTTCTTCAGATCAATTTTACAGGAAATCATTCAGTTCAACATTAATTAATTGATTAGAAAAATGAGTCTCTTTTATTGAAAGCTGGTGACCTTAGTGATTCACTGTACTGGTCCGTTTCTTCAGTTCACCATTAATTAATTAATTAATTGATTAGCGTGAGCAGGCCAGGCGTATGATCATGCAAAATCCACATCCTTTGAAGTAATTGGTTTACTAAAAAATCTATATACATATCAGCATTTAAATGTTCTTCAAAAAAATATGGTCCTACTACAGATTCACCAACAATACAACCACACACATTTAACGAACATCTACTTCGACTATATGTAACCATGTGATATGGATCAATTGATGAATAATAATGAAAGTTATGCCATTTTTATGAATCGTCTCTTCATCTGCAAATATAACATAGTTGAAAAAGTTGGTTAACTTCTCGTAAAGCCCACTTACAAAATGCTAGTCTCTTTTCAAAATCATATTCAGTTAATTCTTGTTGCAAGTGAATATGGTAACGGTGCATTTTATTTTTGCCAATGATTCTTTGCAGTAGTAACTCAGTTCTTGTTCGCTGGAAATACTCCTTACTCTTGTGTATGGGTTTTCGATGTAACTGTCAGCAAAGCATTAATTTCATTTTCTTCTGTCACTGAAGTAAATTCTTGCTGATAGTAAGGCGTTTTTTTACATTCTCCCAATATCCAGATCATATCAATCATTTCATCACTAGTTAAATTAATTTTTGCCCTAGTTCAAATTCTTCAAATCACCTAAAAATGGTCAAATATCAGTTTTAGACAAATAAATCATATCCAGCTCACAATTAATTGTTAAATGATTAGATACATTGGTAACCAATCAATATTTTGCATAGAAAAATCAAAATATCTCAAGAACTAATAATTTTAGATATAGGGAATGCTAAACAGAAAAATAAGGATGTTCGTAGTACTATTCAATTGAAGAAACTGAGAAAATAGTGAATTTTTATTCACTCTGTATCCGATTCAATGAATATCAGCGAAATCAGTAATTTTCCAGAATTTTAACTTCTCCTCGAATGCTTTGGCCGGAACATATCCTCATTCTCGAATTTATTTTACATTGTACAGGGTATTCAACTTGTTGCGATTTTTATGGAAAAATGGTTATAACTTTTTAAATACTCTGTAGAACACTTCATACCGCTATATTGTTGTAATGGGAAAGTCAAGCAGATTCCAAATATGGAGTGAAATACAGGTTGTTTTATTTAAAAAAAAATTAACTTTGATATGGCACAGCATATTGTAAATACTTTTATAATGTGAAGATTAATGATTACTATTGGTCCCCAAATTTTCAAAAGGATATTCCAAAGGACTTAGGAGATACTGAACTTTATAATTTTATAATGTGAAGATTAATGATGGCTATTGGTCCCCAAATTTTTAAATGGATATCTCAAAGGACTTAGGAGATACTGAACATTAACACACTAATCAATTACCCTGTAGATTAGAGCTTTAAAAAATATATAATCATAAGTCACAAACGAAAAATATTCGATCCCATGCAAGGAGCGTGAACAAAATTATATCGGAGTTACTACACTATTGCAAAATAAAGACTAAACGTACATATTGATACAAAAAATGCATCAACAGCACTATACAAAGAGTGAATACAAACATATAATGTGAGCAAAGACAATTATAACTAATGATTACTAGAGATAACAATTACAGAAAATTAGCAGTATCACAAAAAAGCCATCGAAAATATCAGTGAAATTTATCACGATCTTAATGTTCATATTCAAATCATCTTAGCCTTCTATCCAGCTGTACATGTCAAATGGGTGATATAGGATATAATCATAGGTGAAGTTTAGTTACAAATATTGTTTAATCTCATAATATGGAACATACTACAGACTATTATTAAAATAATTTTTAGGTTTTCTGATATCTTAATTTTTCTACTGCCCGTTCTGAGCTTATCAGAATCTCATTTCTTTTCACCGCTAATTCGATTATTTCGTCAATTCTATCCTGTTGCTGTTATCCTAATTCTGCAGTTTGCTCATTTCCCTGCCCCTTTCTTCCGTATCTGCTCCATTATCATTTTTGAAATATGATTGGTTCTTGTTTCAGATCAATTCTTACTCTTCTATTACCCATTTTATCGCCATTTATTTTATCTTTGTAGATATTTCATCACCACCGCGTTTATTTTACTATGCATGTCACCCAGGTATTACTGCATACCGTTATTGTATTAATAATTGAGTTTGTATTTCATTAGATTCTTTTATATACAATACTGTAATGTTTTTCTTACTTATTTAAACGTTTTTTATTACGGATGGGATATTTTCATACACACACATTATGTCTACTAACTTAATTTATTTATTCACTCATTTATATTATATAGACAGTATATGCACTTAAATTAATTTATATAAATCACTAATTTATATTTACTGTTTATCTCACGATGTCAAGTTATAAACTAACTCTGTCTCTCGCTGGTCGGTCTTTTATATATTAGTCCCTTTCTTACTAGATAATTGTAGATTGCGGCTTACACAAAAACAAATGGCTCTCTGGCTTTTTCTAGATAAGACTGGTAACAAAAACAATGTCTAGATAAGATAGTCACAATCATAAACAGTTCTAAGATATCCCTGGGCATCCGCCATAATTTTAACTTTCATACATGGCTTAGGCAGAGTCGGATTCAGGGACTATACCAGTGTGCTGTTTCCTAACATTACCCCCTCCTTAAATGGAAGTTCCTCTTGGAACTTTTGTGTAGCCGAGACTGGATGTTTGAATCGGCAACTGGCCCCATTTCTACACTTTCCGATCTTATGGAAATAGCAGGGCATCGTCTTCATTGGATACTGATTATGGGGGTTGTAGCTGCAAATTAATATCTGAAAACCGGTATCTTGGAAGATAACCTCTATTATGTTCCTGATGACTCGTCAATCCAACTGGTTACTTGCTATCTTAGGCATAGCCAGTTTCATCACGCTGGATTCTAATACATGGTCTCGAAGGTTTCGAGGTGCTTCCCACACATAGGTAGATCGATCTTCAAATTGATTTTTAGTTACCACGTAGAAGACGTACCGCGAATTATATTTCAGTTTCAGTGTCTTGACAGGGGCTGGAATCTGGTCTTCAAGTTTTTCTAATTGCCCTGACTACTTTCGAAAAACGGATACCAACCCTCGTGCGTTCTTGATACGGGCGGGGATGTTGTATGCCAGTGAATAATCTTCCGGGAGAGTGAACAAATCTTGTCGTTGTTCTGAAGTGACTCCACATCTAGCTTTCCCAGTATCTCCATACGCGCCCATGAATTCATCGAAGGTCACACACATCTCGAATATGGTTTACTCCTTTCTCTAGGTCATGGTCGCCTTCGAATGGCGCTAGTCGGTTTTGGTGAACTACTTTTGGTTTTCCGTTGGGGATCTTGCTTATGCGATAAATAACAGCATTGATCCTTCTCTTGATTAAGAATGGACCTTCCCATGATTCTTGTAATTTTGGAAAAAATCCTTTTCTTCTCGTCGGGTTGTGTAACCATACTTTGTCTCCATCTTTAAAACCGCGTTCTGTGGCCTGCGTGTCGTACCGACTTTTCCTTCTGTCGCTGGCAGCTTGATAATTTGTTAGAACTAGTTCATGCATATCCTCCAGCCTTCTTCTCAATTGGATCACATAGTCTTCACCTGCTAGATCTTCTCCAGGCCGAGAGTGAAATTCCAGGTCCCAAGGAAGCGTCATTTCACGTCCAAACAGGATTTTCGCAGGTGTTTCACCCGTGGACTCATTGACAGCAGATCGATAAGCCAATGCGAATAGGGAAATATACTAGTCCCAATTTCTATGATTTATAACAGGTATTTTCTAATAGTCCTGTTCATTCTCTCGACCATTCCACCTGACTGTGGATGTGTAATGCTGTTGTCCTGGTCTTCTTCATTCCCAGCTTGTCGCAAATCTCCTGGAATAGATGGCTTTCAAAATTTCTTCCCTGGTCACTGTGGACTTCCAAGGGCACTCCATATCGGCTGATAAATTATTTCACCAATTCATCTGCGACAGTTGTGGCCTCTTGGTTCAAGATAGCGTAAATTTCCACCCACTTTGTAAAATAATCCATGTATTTGCCACCATTTTCTGTCGTCGGTAATGATTCAGCGATATCTAAAGCAATACTTTCGAAAGGGCTTCCAACATTGTACTGTTTCATGGGTGCCTTTCTCTTGCGATGTGGTCCGTTACTCGTGGCACAAGTCGTACATTTCTTACACCAGTCCTTCACATCATCGGAGCTGTTCATCCAATAAAACCTCTCAAGGATTTGCTGGAGAGTTTTCTTCAATCCCAGATAACCTCCCGATGGACTGTCGTGTAACTTCTTTAGTACTTCAGCTACTCTTGTTCTCGGGATAAATAGCTATCTCCTCATCTCGGAACCATCATCGTTTTCAAGGATTCTTTTCAACAGCCTTTCTTCGAGAACAAGGTAGTCCCACTGAGCCTAATACGCCTTGATTGTCGGTGAAAATCTCGACACTTCTTGCCTTGTAGGTCGCCGATTTTCTTCCTTCCATTGCCGGATCATCTTCAGGTGAGGATCATTCTCCTGATCTTCTCTGGTCCTGGTGGGTGACCATTCCTCGTTGACTACAGTAGTTCTTGAAACTGCAGCTTCCCTAGATTCCGCCTTGTTGCAGTGGGAGCAGTCTGTTGGGCATGGCCGGCTGGACTCACACCAGCTCGATGTTCGATGTTGAAATCGTACTCTTGAAGTCGTTCAATCCATCTAGCGATCTGGCCCTCGGGATTCTTGAACTGCATCAACCACTTGAGTGTTGCATGATCAGTCCGGATTAAAAACTTCCTACCATAGAAATACTGGTAAAGTGTTCCACGGACTTCACTACCGCCAAAAGTTCTTTCCTTGTGACGCAGCAATTTCGTTCTGGTTTGGAGAGGACTTCACTGAAATATCCCAGCACTCTTTCTTGCCCTCCTTGGATCTGTGTGAGCACTCCACAAATTCCTACGCTACTTGCGTCAGTGTCAAGAATAGTCTCCCTCTGGTAAAGGGTATCCTAATATCGGCGCCATGGTTAAATGCTTTTGCTTCTTCTGTAAGTCGAGTTAGAGGCTTTGCAATATCTCCAAACTTCCTGATAAATCTTCTATAATATGTGCACAGTCCAAGGAAACTCCTAATTTGATGTTTGTCGGTTGGTTGCGGCCATTGCTGAATGGAAGCAATTTTCTCAGGATCCACCGCCACTCCTTCATTGCTCACTATATGACCTAGATAGTTGAGTTGGTTTCGGAACAGCTGACATTTCTTCGAGTTTAACATGAGCTGGGCAGCTTGGAGTCGTTTGAATACGTCTTTCAAATTCTTCAAATGTTCGTCAAATGTCTTCCTCAGTACTACGATGTCGTCCAAATGGACCAGGCATGTCTTCCAAGACAACCCTCTCAAGACATTTTCCATGAGTCTTTCAAATGTCGCAGGCGCATTCCAGAGCCCAAATGGCATGACGTTGGATTGCCATAATCCAGATACGGTGGTAAAAGCAGTCTTCTCTGTGTCTTCTGTGTCCGTTTCCACTTGCCAATAACCAGACTTCAGGTCCAAGGAGGAAAACAGTTTGCTGCTGGCCAAAGTATCTAGCGTATTGTTAATTCGAAGCAGAGGATAGCTGTCTTTCTCTGTCACGTTGTTAAGCTGGCTATAATCCACGCAGAATCTCGTAGTTCAATCCTCTTTCTTGACGAGCACTACTGGAGACCACCATGGACTAGTAGATGGTTCTATTACTTTTTCTTGTGCCATCTCTCGAATTATTCTTTCAGCTTCCCCTCTTTTCGCTCGTGGAAGTCTTCGAGCTGATTGCCTAATTGGTTTAGCATTGCCAGTATCGATTTTGTTTTGGCGGCTGATGTTCTACCAGTCTTTCCTTCTTTTGGTACGAATAGGTCTCCATACTGCAACAGAAATTCTCTAATTCTCTTTTTTTGAGCTCGATCCAAATATTGACCAGCTACTGATAACATCTGTTTGAATCTGACATTAGAATTGTCAGTGGTCGTTGTTTGACGAACTACAGACGTCACTGGTACGCAGGATCCAATCCTGGTTTCCTTCTTGATGGTAACTGGATAATCATTCACGTTCATCACACGTACGGGGATCTCTTTCGCCGACGTAACCAATTCTTTCCAATTAGTTCCTTTTTGCCAGTCTCTTCGTCGTGGTTCCTTGGCTCCATCATAACCAATGTACCTTACTCCATGATTCCCTGTAACTGTGCCACTATCATGGTTTCACTTCGTGCAGGTAGAACACCGTGCTGCCTTTATATGGATGAAGGAATACCTCCTCGGAACCCACTTTAATGGTTCTGTTTCTAAAGTGTAATTGAAAACCATGTACATTCATTACGTCCATTCCCAGAATCACGTCTTCTTCAATGTCAGCTACGATTACCGTATGCGTGAACTTTTCTGCGCCAATTCCCAATTGGATTTGTATCTCACCATGAAAATTGGCACTCTCACCTGTGGCGGTCCGCAGTCGCAGTCTCGTTGGTAAAAGCTTCTTCTTGGAGTTTATTATTTCTGGTCGTATAATGGTTCTAGTTGCTCCAGTGTGTACCAGCAGAGTATATCTCTTGCCATTCACTTCACCATATACATATACACTGTCGTCGCGACATCTGACCGAAGCTATTAGAATGAGAGGGTCTTTGGAACGATCATGGGTCGGTGCTGCCCCCTCGTAGCCGACCCGTACATGCCCTAGCTCGCCACAATTCCAGCATCTGATTTTTCTCTTCTTCTTGTCCATCATACTTTTTATTAAACTGACGAACTGGTCAAATCTGTTTTCGACACCTTCTTCTTGGCCAAAAATTCATCTGTCTAACACATGCAAATAATATATATCCGGTTTGTGCCATTAAAACTGGACGCGAGTGCCGCAAGTTAATTCCATTTTCTTATTTCCCAAATTTTCTGAAATCGAGCTCTTTCATGAACCACCAGTAAAATTTTACTACAGTAAATTGATCTTCATAATTTTTTATATCACTCTCCTTATAAAATGCTTTTCTTCCTGCCCTGGAAATGTTTTCGGAACTAAATATTTCATTATTAACATATTACAAAGTAAGGGTCGAGACAGTAAATTTCATATTACGTAATCTCTTATTAGTACACGTTTATTTTTACATTAGTGTTGTTGTAAGACATCCTGTATGTCGCAATTGCACTCCGAAAACTAGCGTTAAACATAATATGAACTCACTCATGTGAATAATTTTTTACGCGTGAAACTGACACCCACTGCCAAGGCTGAACATTCTTATTTTACATTTTTTATTTATAACCAACGATAAAACTAGATGAGTTTCAAATCATCGCACTCAAAAACTGTATACAAAAATTAGTAATTAATTGCATGGAATAGAAACCTAATCTGTTTAAAATGAATCATTAGAAAAAATCTGATTACCTTGAAGACACATTTCGAAATTTTGAATAATGGAGACTCATATCAAATTAAAACAAAAATTTGGTCGATTTTTCTAAAAATATCTTGAATTTGCAATGTCATTTTCAGCAGTTAGTGTTGCCAATGCCAATAGAAGACATTTGAAATTTTTTAGTTTGACTTCAAAGAACTTCACTTTGACGGTGATAATTTCATCAAAACTTGTAGACGATCTAATATACAGAGTGTACCAACTTTAGGTTTTTGATTCGTTAATTATATAGATATTAGGACAAGTACTTTTTAAAAAAATTTTTTAAAAACATAAATAACTAATATGTGAAGTTGATAGTGTTACTTTTCCTTAATATAGGTATATGTTCTGGATACTGCATAAATCTAATAAAAATGTTTTGATGGCATACAATCCAAATGTATCGGAAAATATATCCACTCGGCAAAGAGCATTTGACAGTCTCAGTAGTTGTTCAAAAACTAAGCTATGATTATTGTTACGAAACAGCACACTGGTATAGTCCCTAAATCCGACTCTGTCTAAGCCAGGTATGAAAGTTAAAATTATGGCGGACGCGCAGGGATTTCTTCGAATTGTTTACGATTGTGACTATCTTATCTAGACATTGTTTATGTGACCAGTCTCATCTAGAAAATGCCAGAAGGGCAATTATTTTTGTGTAAGCTGCAATCTAGAATTATCTCGTGAAAGAGGCACTAATATATAAGGGACCGACCCGGGAGAGTCAGTTCAGTTGATAAAGTGATCTCGTGAAATGAACAAGAATACACCGATATAGCAAACAGTAAATAAGTGAATATAAATTTGTTAAGTGTACATAAATTAGTTTAAGTGAATATACTGTGTATATAATTAATGAATAATGTAGTGAATGACTAAAGTGAGTAAGTGAACCTACCGTGTGTTTAAAATTTATCACACCCGTAATAAAAACGTTTCAATAAATAAGGAAAACATTACATTGGTGTCAGAAGTGGGATATTATAAATAAATTGCTACGTAAAAATGGCCAAGAAACTATGTGACTTGAAAGTGGCTGAGTTAAGAGCAGAATTGGAAGATCGTGAGTTGGAAACGTCCGGTAAGAAAAGTGAATTAGTAGAAAGACTTAAAGTGGCACTGTAAAATGACGGCGTTTTATTTACTGACGAGGCTTCCACCTTATTCTCATCAATTTCTGCTAACATGTACGAGAAGATTTCTGCCATAGAAGAGAACATGGACGAGAAGATTTCTGCCAGGGAAGAGAAACTTTCTACGAATGTGAAAAGCGATATTTCTGCTATGAAGACCGATATTTCTGCTATGGAGAACGACATTTCTGCTAGTATGGACGAGAAGATTTCTGCTATGAAGAACGATATATTTGTACTACAGACGATACCACTTGAAGAAACGGATGACTTCGAGCAGCTGAAGAAGAGGCCGGACATGCGATATGGTCATGCATATCAAGAACATTTGTACCAATATCAGCTGAAAACCGAAGGCAGAAACGTCATGAATCCCTTCAAGAATATGAAGTGGATATTGCCCGACTAGTTCGATTTGCTTATCCGTCAGCACCAGAGAACATGATGGAATGTCTGGGCATACAGGCCTTTATTGATGGCTTACGTGACCCCTATATGTGAAGGACGCTTCGTTTAGTCCATCCGAAAACATTAGTCGACGCATTGACAGCTGCTCTTGAATATGAAGCAGCAACGAAGGCTTCGGAATACAACAAAGGTAGGACCATACAGGAAGAAGATGTCGATGACAAACTTGACCAGATCGTCAGCTTGTTGAAAGGTATGGCAGACAAGAAGCCGAAGAAGATCAAATTCCGGAAGAGTGGCGAGCTAGAGCACGTACGCAGTCCGTCTAAGCGCTCCAAGACTCCTGTCATCCAAGAACTCTAGTCACAGGGGAAATCAGACAGGGGTGAACATCCAGCTGATATGAATCACCGAAAAGCCAACTCTTTGCCTAGACGGTCATGCCCTGTAGACTATTCACAATGCAACAAGTCGAAATCCAAGGAAGTTGCAGTGTCAAGAATTACAGTAGTCAATGAAAAATGGTCACCCACCAGGATCAGAGAAGATCAGGAGAATGATCCTTGCCTAAAGAAGATTCGGCAGTGGAGGGAAGAAAATCGGCGACCTTGAAAACGATGACAGTTCCGAGATGAGGAGACAGTTAGTTATCCCTAGATCGAGAGTAGCTTAGGTACTGAAGAAGTTACACGACAGTCAATCAGGAGGTCATCTGGGAGTGACGAAACCCCTTCAGCGAGTGCGTGAAAGGTTTTATTGGATGAACAGCTCCGACGATGTGAGGGACTGGTGTAAGAATTGTACGACTTGTGCTACGAGTAATGGACCACATCGCAAGAGAAAGGCACCTATGAAACAGTATAATGTTGGAAGCCCTCTCGAAAGGATTGCTTTAGACATCGCTGGACCATTTCCGACGACAGAAAATGGTGGAAGATACGTTCTGGTTGTAATGAATTATTTCACAAAGTGGGTGGAAATTTACACTATCCCGAACCAAGAGGCCACAACTGTTGTGGATGTATAGGTGGAAGAATTTATCAGCCGATATGGAGTGCTCTTGGAAGTCAACAGTGACCAGGGAAGAAATTTCGAAAGTCATCTATTTCAGGGGATTTGCGAGAAGTCAGATGGAATGGTCGAGAGAATGAACAGGACAATTGGAAAATACCTGTCCAAAGTCGTATCCAGCCATCAGAGAGATTGGGACGAGTAACTTTCCCTATTCGCATTGGCTTATCGATCTGCCGTCAATCAGTCCACGGGTGAAACACCTGCGAAAATCCTGTTTGGACGTGAAATGAGGCTTCCTTGTGACCTGGAATTTGTCTGTCGCCCCGGAGAAGATCTATTAGGAGAAGACTACGTGATCCAATTGAGAAGAAGGCTGAACGATATTCATGAATTAGTTCGAACAAATCTTCAAGTTGCCAGCGACAGAATGAAAAGTCGGTACGACTCGCAGGCCACAGAAGGTCGTTTTAAAGAAGGGGACAAAGTATGGTTACACTACCCGACGAGGAAAAAATTACAAAAATCCTGGAAAGGTCCATACTTAATCAAGAAAAGGATCAATGATGTTATATATCGCATAAACAAGATCCCCAACGGAAAACCAAAAGTAGTTCACCAAAACCGACTAGCGCCATTCGAAGGAGACCATGACCTAGAGAAAGGAGTAAACCATATTCGAGATGTATCTGACCCTACCATCGATAAATTTATGGACTGGACGCGTATGGAGGTACCGGGAAAGCTAGATATGGAGTCACTTCAGAACAACGACAAGTTTTGTTCACTCTCCCGGAAGATTATTCACTGGCATACAACATCCCCGCCCGTCTCAAGAACGCACGAGGGTTGGCATCCGTCTTTCGAAAGAAGTTCGGGCAATTAGAAAAACTTGAAGACCAGATTCCAGCCCCTGGCAAGCCACTGAAACTGAAACATAATTCGCGGTACGTCTTCTACGTGGTAACTAAAAATGAATTTCAAGATCGATCTACCTACCGCAATGTGTGGGAAGCACTTCGAAACCTACGAGACCATGTGTTGGAATCCAGCCTGAAGAATTTGGCTATGCCTAAGATAGCGAGTAACTAGTTGGATTGGCGAATCATCAGGAACATGGTAGAGATTATCTTTCAAGATACCGGTGTCCAGATATTAATTTGCAGCTACAACCCCCGTTGTGGGGCCAGTTGCCGATTCACACATCCAGTCTCTGCTACACAAAAGTTCCAGGAGAAACTTCCATTTAAGGAGGGTGTAATGTTACGAAACAGCACACTGGTATAGTCCCTAAATCCGACTATGCATAAGCCAGGTATGGAAGTTAAAATTATGGCGGACGCGCAGGGATTCTTAGAATCGTTTACAATTGTGACTATCTTATCTAAACATTGTTTTTGTGACCAGTCTTATCTATAAAATGCCAGAAAGCAAATTGTTTTTGAGTAAGCCGCAATCTAGAATTATCTAGTGAAAAGGCACTTATATATAAGGGACCGACCAGGACGAGTTAGTTTAGTTGATAAAGTGATCCAGAGAAATAAACAAGAATACACCGAAATAGCGAACAGTAAAGTGTTAATATAAATTAATAATTAAGTTTGTGTGCATATACATTAAATTTAAGTGATTAGTTGAGTATATATAAATTCGATCGATCGATCTACCTATCGCGATGTGTGGGAAACCTACGAGACCATGTGTTGGAATCCAGCGTGAAGAAACTGGCTATGCCTAAGATAGCGAGTAACCAGTTGGATTGGCGAATCATCAGGAATATGGTAGAGATTATCTTTCAAGATACCGGTGTCCAGATATTAATTTGCAGCTACAACACCCGTTACCAGTATCCGATGAAGACGGTGCCCTGCTATTTCCATAAGATCGGAAAGTGTAGAAATGGGGCCAGTTGCCGATTCAAACATCCAGTCTCGGCTACACAAAAGTTCCAAGAGGAACTTCCATTTAAGGAGGGGGTAATGTTACGAAACAGCACATTGGTGTAGTCCATAAATCCGACTCTGTCTAAGCCAGGTATGAAAGTTAAAATTATGGCGGACGTGCAGGGATTTCTCAGAATTGTTTACGATTGTGACTATCTTATCTAGACATTGTTTTTGTGACCAGTTTTATCTAGAAAATGCCAGAAGGCCAATTGATTTTGTGCAATCCAGAATTATCTAGTGAAAAAGGCACTAATATATAAGGGACCGACCAAGAAGAGTTAGGGAGTTGATAAAGTGATCTCGTTAAATAAACAAGTATACACCGATATTGCAAACAGTAAATAAGTGAATATAAATTAGTTTAAGTGAATATACTGTGTAGATAATTAGTGAATAGTGTAGTGAATGAATAAATTAAGTAAGTGAACCTACCGTGTGTTTAAAATTTATACCACCCGTAATAAAAACGATTAAATAAATAAGAAAAACATTACATTATAAAAGAACAGCTTTATCTCAATCAATTTGAATGAAAGTCTTATAAATGATCCATATAAGATTTCTCGTGAAGATAACTTCCACAGCACGAATATTATTTATTAGCGTTAAAATGTATCATGAAAGATTTTGTAACTGTAGCCAATCTGATAAAAAAAATTTGAAAGACCAATGAATGAATAAACAGTTTAGACAGTATAATGGTTCCAAAAGTATGGAAGAAAGGATATAAATCGCTTCGACTCTTTGACTAATTCATATTCACTTATTTACTGTCTGCTATTTCGGTGTATTCTTGTTCATTTTACGAGATCACTTTATGAACTAAACTTCACTCTTCCTGGTCGGTCCTTTATATATTAGTGCCCTTTTTCACTAGATAATTTTAGATTGCGGCTTACACAAAAACAATTGGCTTTCTGGCATTTTCTAGATAAGACTGGTAACAAAATCATGTCTATATAAGATAGTCACAGTTCGTAACACAATTCTAAGAAACCCTGCGCGTCCGCCATAATTTTAACTTTCATACCTGGCTTAGACAGAGTCGGATTTAGGGACTATATCAGTGTGCTGTTTCGTAACAATGTATTTCATTACTTAAGGATTGATAGCGTTGTTTTGGATATTGAGGAATGATATAAAAAAACTTATTGACAGCGCACAAAATGTATTTTTTGTCACATTTCGAACAATAAAAATGTGTAGCTGCATAGGTTGGACAGTGCGGTTTCAAAAAATATAAAAAAAGAGCTTCAACAGAATGAATTTGCATGTTGTAGATAAAATATTTAAGAAGACTTTAGCAAATGGTCCACAGAATATGTAGAATCCTATATTAGGGAATACTTGATTATTCAACTACTTTAATTTTAATTAATTAATGCAATGTGCTTGATTGGTTATTATTACTTTAATTTTTATTTGCAAGCGCTAATTGGACAAGTAGATAATTTACAGCATTTGTAAATTGCAAAATTCATGTCTTCAAGTAATTATAATCCTAAAAATTGGCTGGATAAAATCATCGTGATACATAAGAGAATGCGTGAGCAATTATTAGTGTACATTTTTCTGCTAAAGAAATGATAGTGACCCTATGAAAAAGATACGAAGTTTAGTATACAAAGTAAGCAATACTGGATAAAAATGTAACGAATAAAGAGCTCTGACTGTGTGAAATTGGATGAGTATTATAGATAACAGATTCAAGTTAACAATATACTTAGTTTGGTCGTAAATGAACTTTATCAGAATAATTTTGAGATAAGGCTTTGGACAACCAAATTGAATAATTCATAGAAGAGTCAGCACATGACCTACTTAATTTAACACTATTTGTTCTTGGATAAATTCCACGCCTGAAAAAGATTAAGGATAAGCCAAAATTGATAAACTAAGAGCTCTCTCATACTGTAGATCTTCATAGACTATGGAAACCACGATATTTCAATGCTTGATGACATCAGTCTAAGATGAAACGTTATTTTCTGTAGTTCAAAACACAAACCGTCAACAGTTATATGAAATTTTATCTGGGTCCAACAATGATCAAGTCATGCCCCAAATAAGGCTATAGAGGCATTACCAACACTCTAAGTTAATATTTTCAAATAACGTTGCTTTGGCATCTACAATGTGAGTTCATACAATTTTATTTTCATATTGACTTATTATAACTGGCAAAACTGCGAGTAGATCCTATCATGAGGGTGGACAAAAAAATCTTGATTCAAGCTTTGGCGATTTTTTTAAATTGAGTATTTTTAGCATCATGTCATTTGTAAGCTGTTTCTGTTTTGTAGCCCCGCTAATGAACCGTTCCATTCAATCGAATATGGGTCTTTAAGGGAGTAATTTCTAAATAATTAATAAAAAAAAAGTCCCGACAGTAGGTGGGAATCGAAACCTGACTTCTTGATTCAGTACTCTATTAACACATCCACCAGTCCTCTCCTGATCGAAGTATCTTGAAAAATAGTGAATATTGAGAGGATGCCAATTGGAAAGTTTGAAGAAAGACTTTTTTTACTATTTGCAGCTAAAGACCTTTTTTATGAAAATATGTAGACGAAAACAATTTTTGATACATTCCGAATTTAATAAAATTGAATCTTTTTATATTACAATTAGCCAATTTTAATCATTTCAATAAGTTGGAAAGTTTATAAGGAATTGAAGATATTTGTGTAAAAATGTTTTGTAGTTAAAGACGATAGATTGGTAATACAAAAATAAAAATAGTTTATATAACGTATGAAATGAACAATCATATTTTATTCACTTCCTTAATATTCTACTTTACTAAACTTAGCGTATGAGTTTGCTAGATTTAGAAGTAACTTAAGCAGTAAATTACCTTGTAACTATCTTTACCATAGTATACATATTTTCACCACAATTATTAAGCAATGTAGATATTACTCTTGAATTTAATGAAGTGACTCATTTATTTATGTTTCATTAGACTACCAATATAAAAGTTAACTTGGTGATAAATTTAGAACTTATTGCGAAATATTGTCGACATCGAGTATAAAATAGCTAAATGGAATAAACACGGTTATTTAAAAATTTAAAATGGAATCTTCCAACGACAAATTTTCACCTTAGTTCGAATGATAGTAGTCTCAAAATTTCGTAATTGAGAAATAAAAAGCTTGTGATGTATCATTCATATATTTTATTAATAAATGTATAACAAAAATCAACATTGAAAACAGAAAAAGCATTTAATAAGTTACAATTTACTAATAGTATCGTTTAGATATTCTATAATTCTAGGGGTTCTTCTGAATTGTCAATTATAATAAATAAACATGTATTTGAATTCAGCCTAAGCCCCTTATTATTTATTGTAATGATGGATAAGATGAGGAAAAGGATTAAAACACAAAACTAAATTCAAAAATTGGGGACAGGAACCAATAAAAATGAGCAGCTTGCTTTATGCAATTGTCTAATAGCAAATAGAGTAAAATGCAAAAATTAACAAATAATGGGACTAGAGGTACAGAAAACGTTAGAATTAGATAAAACCAGAGTAATGATCGTAAATGAAAAACAAGATAACTGAAACAATGAAAAAATAAAAAGTAGATTAGATTAGATTTTAACGGGGTTACAGTGCACTGAAACCATAGGTTTATTGTGCCCTCCTTATCAGAGCTGTTCTCCCTACTACTACAGCTCGCCTTCCAGTTCCAAGGATCTAATGAACTCTAGTATTTGGAACGGCTTCAACGAGGTTAGGTCTTCACTCTTACAAGTTTCTTGTCCGAAGCATTTCTTGTGTTGGCTTCCAATGGCGAAGCATTCCAGAACTAGGTGATCCGGAGTTTCATCCTCCTCCCCACAGAATATACACTCGTCAATCTCTGCTAGACCTATTCTCATTAAGTGCTTCCTAAGGCGGCAGTGTCCTGTAAGAAAGCCCGTGAGGAGATGTAGCTTATCTTTACTGAGGTCCAAATATTTTTTGGATCTAGCAGTGTCAAAGTTCCACAGTAACTTTTTGGAATGTTCCGAACCACCAGAGTGCTTCTCTTTCGGTTTCCTCTTTCTTCCGAAACTCTTTCTTCTAGGAGCACATTGCTACACCACAGAAAGGCTCCGGGCCAATAAAGGGCATTTGTGCTCCTTTCCTGGCAAGTGTATTGGCCTCTTCATTTCCCGTGATTCCCTAGTGGCCAGGAACCCAGACTAAAGAGACCCTGTTATTCTTGCCTAATTCATCAAGTTTTCTTCGGCACTCCCATGCCAACTTTGAGTCAATGACATGGGAGCTCAATACTTTGATAGCTGCTTGACTATCAGAATGGATCGATATGTCACATTTCTGGTAGTTTCTTTCTAGGTTCATTTCCACGCATCTTTCGATCGCAAGTATTTCTGCCTGAAAGACGCTCGGAAATGAGCCTAACGATAATGAGTATCTGGTGCCAGGCGCAAATACTCCAGCGCCTGCTCCAATGGTGGTTTTTGAACCATCCGTATACCATCTAATGGTGTTTTCGTTGAGAGTTTGGGTGGTGTATTCCCTTTCCCAGTCTCTCCTCGTATTGAACATCGTGGTGAAATTCTTTTGGATTATTACTTTCCTGGTCATTTCGTCACTGGGAAGATTCGCTGATGAGATGTATCTTTTCAGAGAGGACCCAGCTCCCTGATTTTTAATACTCTCATTGCCTGAACCTTCCTTAGATATTCTAAGAATTGCCTCTTGGGCAGATCTTTCTATCACCAGATGTAGGGGTGTGAGATCTGTAATGATCTCAAGTGCCCTAGTTGGACACGTTCTCATAGCTCCAGTGATGCACACACAGACAAGCCTTTGAACTTTGTTGAGGGTCTTCCTCGTACTGTACTGACTTGCTTTTGTGTGCCAAACTATTGCCCCATACGTAATTGCTGGTCTCACAATCATGGCGTACATCTATCGCAGTATTTTTGGGTTACAGTCCCATCTCTCACCAGCTAGATTTCTGCAAGCCATCAAGGTTCTCATTGCTCCACTAGCAGTTATTTCAACATGCTTATTCCACAGAAGCTTACTGTCTAGGGTTATCCCTAGATATTTAACCTCTGATTTCCATTTTATGATTTCCCCGTTTAAGGATATGAGTTTCATGGCTGGAAGTGTTCTTTCCCGGGTAAATGGAATTACTATGGTCTTGCTTGGGTTAATGTTTAAATAAAAAGAAACATTTGAATAAATAGAGAGCATAGTGGGAGGAGATGGAAAAACAACAGAACAATAACAGATAATGACGAAAATAAAGAAGAAACAACTAAATTGGTTTGGGCGTGTTATTAGGACAAAAAATTATAAAAGCTGGAATTCATTCATTCCTTCGTGTCCTCGATATAGGTCACTAGCATGTTTCGGGGGATTTTGGGTAGTGCTGATGATTGTAATATTTCCGTTCCAAATCGCTTCTGCCTGAGTCCTTGTAAGTTCTTACAAAAGCAGAGTATGTGAGTAGATGTTTCATCCCTTAGTTCACATTTCCTACAAATAGGTTCACTACCTCTTTTTGTATAGATATTTCTTTTGGGTACAGTATCCAGTAACCTAATTGGTAACTGTCTTCAAATGGCTCTTGCTCAGTTTAAATAACCTGGTTGAGAGGTTTTTGTTTACATTTTTCAGTAATATTTCTGTGTAAAGGTGACCATATGTCAGCCTTCATTTGATTTGGCATTCCTTGTCTAGCCAGTTCCGGAGGAGAAGAGGAAGAATAAAAAGAAAAACAAACTGTTTGGCTTCGTCAGTGATTTCTTTTCGTTTCATATATAATTTCTTCCCACATATGTCCAATACCAAATTTGACAAGGTGATCGTGATGATACGTAAAAGTTATAACTGCTGATTAAATAATTATTAGGGGCGAAATTTAGGGGATGAGAGCAGTAATTGCGCACTAGTGTGCCTCGCATCTAACTGTCCCAGTAGCTCAGTCGGGCGTAGGTTCGACAATAAAAATTGATTTAGATTTTACTGAAATGTATAGGGTTAAATTTTCCAGGGCGCCACGGATTTCTAGCCAGTCAAACTCCGAAACCACCCAGATGGGATGGGACAACCCACTGCACTAATATTACTTATATATAATAAAGATTGGCTATATGGTTATGTATATATCATTAAAAAAATATGATAGGGTTTTCGCTAACCTCTGATTACCGGGGTACCTAGTATTATTAACTTGGATCAGAACAAAGAAGATTTCAATAACCTTACTACATCAAATATATTGAAACGGTTATAATGTACCGGTACAAATGGAGCACACAACAATATTCTGTGGTTGTAAATAAGTACTCCATCAAATGATTGGGTAAACTATGATTGAGAAGGATGTATGAGCTCAATAAACAAATATTACACCTGAATTGAGACTGTCTGTGACGTCACTATGATAGCTAACAGCTATGTACCGGGTGATCAATTAAGGGTAGCGAGCGGCCATATCTCATAAGATATTGGTCGTATAGATTTAGAAAAAAAAATCATGATAAAAGTCGCTAAGAGAAATTGCTGGAAGTTATTTTCGAGTTTGTCAAACGTCCGCTAGAGGACGTAACAACTAATACTAAGTAGAAAAATGGGATTTTTATAGAATTTTGCCGAATGAAAGTATATCGATGATATTATTTTCATATTTACTGACTATTCACCTAAATTTTTTGACTTAAATGTTTTGTTCTATCTATCAAAATAAAGCGGTGGAGGAAGTTCAATTGTTTTTTTAAACAAAGCAAGATTTCTCCCGTTTCGCTTGACCAATTCTAACAAATTTGGGCTCATATGAAAGAGAATCATTTACACTACAAAACGCTTACTTGGTTTTGACTTTCGTCTTCGCCGCTAGATGGCGTTAACGTAGGAAATTTTTGAGTTTCTTTAAAAAAAACAGATGTAATGGTATATTCATTTTTACATATTTTAAAAGAGGATATATTTTTCTAAAATTTGATGAAAAAAATTAATCATCTACCTTTTTTTGAACCGTTGATATTGAACAAAATATAATTATATTACATTAAAAAATGGCAGGCCACTGCTTATTATCAAAATAAAAATCATTTTCGTAATCACTTATTAGTTGCTAGCAAAAAGAACCTTTTGACTTTTTTCGTTAGACAGACGGTTTTGGATTAAAAAAATCAAATAAATTTCTATGGGGCGCCCATATCTCGAAACATACTTATTTACATATTTGGAAAAAAATCTTAATAAAACTATCCAACAACAGCAGGAGCAATAACAATATAAGCAAGAACACAGAACTTCAAAAATAAAAGTTAAAAATAAATTAATAGTTTTGTCGTGAATGTTCAAAATGTTGTCCATTATTTTGAATGCACTGATCCAATCTTTTCTGGTTGGAATTCACAGCTGTCTCAATTTCCGCTCTTGATATATTATTTATGGCGTTTTGAATTCGGTCTTCTTGAGTAGTTGGTCGAGTTTTATACACGAAATCCTTTATTCGGCCCCACATATAAACATCAAGGCAGGTTAAATCGGGGGACTGTGGTGGCCAGAAAAATAGACTGCCTCTACCAATCCAATGGTTAGGAAAATGCCTGTTCAAAAAATTTTGCACATTTCGAGAATAATGTGCCGGGCATCCGTCTTGTTGAAACCACATGTTTCTTATTACTTCTAAAGGCACATTTTCTAAGAGTCCTGCTAAATCGTTCAATGAAAAGTCCAAATACATGTCACCGGCTAGATTGCCATTAAAGATGTACGGACCGATAATAGCACCATTAATAACACCGCACCAGACGTTGACGCTCCATCGACCCTGCTGATAATCTTCACGTAACCAGTGTGGATTAGTGTCCGCCCAGTAATGCATGTTATGAAGATTTACCTTGCCATTACTGCAAAAAGATGCTTCATCTGTCTACAATATTTGTGACAAAATATGACGGTTTTCCCTAATGAAATCTCTAAGCCAGTAGTAGTAATCGAGCCTACATTCAAAGTCAGTCTCATTTAAGGATGGATGAATTACGATGTGATACGGATGCATTTCAAAATCCATTAATATTTTTTGCACTGAGCCATAAGATATTCCTAAATATCTGGAGATCTCTCTTATGCTTAAATGGGGGTTTGCATGAATATAAGCCAACACATTTGTAATGTTCTTCTCTTCTTACTCTACGATTTCTTCTCAAAGTTGGAGTTGGTTGCACTTGGCCATGTTGCCTTAAACGTAAGGCTAAACGACGAAAAACTATTCTCGAATGCCGTCTTCGGAGGGGATAATGCAGTGCATACTGCCTAGAAGCAATCGCCGTATTTTCAAAACATTGAAAATAAATTCTCAACATATAAAAGGCTTCTTTATTCGTAAAAGGCATGATTTGTTGTGAAAATACTGTTGACATATCATTAAATTAGATGTTAATAGCAGGAACTGTGAAAATGAATTTCAGCGTGATTGACAATTTGGGGTTTTCTTTCTTAATATAGATCATGGCCTGCTACGCTTGAATGCGATGTTAGTTTAAACAGTATGTAAACCTATCTTATTTTTTCAATCCAAAACCGTTCGTCTAACGAAAAAAATGCAGGGGGTTCTTTTTGTTAGCAACTAGTAAGTGATTACGAAAATGATTTTTATTTTGATAAAAAGCAGTGGCGTGCCATTTTTTAATGTAATAAAATTTTATTTTGTTCAATATCAACGGGTCAAAAAAAGGTAGATGATTAATTTTTTTCATTAAATTTTAGAGAAATGTATCCTCTTTCAAAATATGTAAAAATGAATATACCATTACATTTGTTTTATTTTTTGGAAGAAACTCAAAAATTTGCTACCATTGCAGTTAACGCCATCTAGCGGCGAAGACGAAAGTCAAAAAGTCAAAACCAAGTAAGTGTTTTGTAGCGTAAATTATGCTCTTTCATATGAGCCCAAATTTGTTAAAATTGGTCAAGCGAAACGGGAGAAATCTTGTTTTTTTAAACAATTGAACCTCCCCCACCGCATTATTTTCATAGATAGAACAAAACATTTTTGTCAAAAAGTGTAGGTGGATAGTCAGTAAATATGAAAATGATATCGTCGATATACTTTCATTAGGCAAAATTCTATTAAATCCCATTTTTCTACTTAGTGTTGGTTGTTACGGCCTCTAGCGGACGTTCGACAAACTCGTAAATAATTTCCAGCAACTTCTCTTGGCGACTTTTATTATGAATTTTTTTTTATAAATCTATACGACCAATACCTTATGAGATATGGCCGCTCGCTACCCTTAACTGATCACCCGGTACAAAAAAAATGCCTTAAGGGCGGTATCTAAGACTTAGCTGTGGTTATTGTATGGTAGTGGTAGTGGCCTCTCAGCTTCTCAATATGTTTACCCAAGAATCCAGCGCCTTGGTGAGTGTATGGACTCTAGGAGGTGTGCAACACACGATGACAAGCACGTAGTTACGAAGGAAGTAGAAGGTAGATCGTGCGAGGACAAATACTATGGACATAGGAGACAATACACGTGATGGGTGGACATTGAAGATAGAGCTGGCACCAAGCTGGGAGTTGAAATTCCAATGTAGTGGCTCCAAACTCGATATCCGAATATGAATCTCCAATCTGATTTGAAGGTGGTACGATGACTTGATGGTAGAACGTGGATTGAATACGACCAGATGGTCGAATGGACCCTAAAATAAACATTACCAGTCTAACTTCCGATTCCAATTGAGTACGGGGGCTCTCATTAGTCATAATACTAACCTCAAAGTGACAGAGGGTTCTTGGACGGCCCTGTTGGTCTATTTATTTGCCGTCTAACAACCAGCTCCTTTTCCGTGATTAAATCAATTAACGAATGGACTTCCTAAAATACACAACGCAAAGTCTCAGAGCCATGCTCGAGAAATTCTACGAAGAACTTACCTTGACCCCCATAATCCCGTAAATCGGTAAGATTTTCTTTAAAGATACCACGTCTATAATCGCAAACCATATAAGGAAATCTCTTAGCCAGAAATTTCTCAGAACTATCCAACGATGAACTATATAATAGAAAATTTCCAGCGAAGGGTTAGGAAATTCGACTCAGCCAATCTTCTTCGAACTCAACACGGAGATTCAAGAACAAATGACAGAAATTGGCAGATGTGTACTTTAAGTCATCTGTCACCCACCAAGGTGCGCCAGCAATATACTCGGAACTTGGAACATAGAACGCCAACATTGAGTAGAATACAAATGTCAAGACTTTATCAAATTTTTTAATGCAGATCATGGCTATTACATTGGTATTCGATATAAGAGACAATGAATAATCAGCCATTTGTCATTGAAATATAATGTTTATAGGAAGACCAGGAAAATTTTAAAGTGGCCAATCACGCCATCTCTGGCTGAACCAACACAACTACAATTAGGCATATGCCATTAGTCTAATCACATAGACAATTAGGTGTTGTGAAAAAACCAGAGACAGTTGAGGTGAATTCAAGGACACAATAACATTTGGGAAACTAAGCTAGCTTGCTTAATAAACAAAAGTAATGTTAGGTTCATTCATATGAATCAAAGTGTAGCTCTTTCCCACACGTGTTGTAATTTACACTCAATACCTTACACTCATATTTAATATTGACTCATCCTAACCGCACTGAACTACACTCTACTCAATTTGTGGTGGAAATTAGGTTACATCACGCTACACCTTCAAGTAATCGTAATGACCAATGGCCATGGTCTGTTGATTCTAATCATGGAACAATCGAAGTAACCGGGAGTGCAAACAAAAGGACCAATTGCCATGGCCTGTTAGTTCTAATCATAGAACAATCGGTAACTCAAGAAAGAATAAAATTGGTTATTAATGTCGCTGATCGTTGTATACCATATATTTGAAAATAAGGAGCAACAGTGTTGCAGTCTCTTTCGAACTATCTAACAATTCTTGTATTTCTTACCAATCTAGCTGATTGCACCATCGTGGTAAAACCACATATTTTATACAGTATCAACATAATTTTTTGGTACAGGCAATTCCAATCAACACATTAATTGAAGAGAAATTTTGAGATTCTTTACAATAGTGAGAGTGATCTCATCTGCTGATTCATGATTTTTACAACAATGTATGATGATGACGCTTAAAAAGTTACTCCGTGTATAGACAATACACCTAATGTGATTAAATTTCGTTACTTGCTCATCAAAATATAATTTTTAGGTGCGACCTCCTCCAAAAAGATTCCAATTACCTTCGCGATCCGAATTTTAGATGCTGGGTTGAACAATTTACTGAAGTCATACCTGAGACTCCTTAACTAAATATTTCCAATATCTTGTTCCTCTTCTATCAGTAGTAATAAATCATGCGTATCTTTCTTCAGTTGTGTTGTATATCTGTTATGGACCAAATGATTAATAGGACATTGTAAAAAGTGCCCGCGCAGTTTGAAAAATGCCCAATATGAGAGAGCAGATAAAAAATTTTGAAATAATTATGAAATAGTCCGGGCATTATGTATAATGTGTGTCACCTATGGGGCAGAGTAATTAAAACGGGGTTTTAATACAGTTATTTTTATTTGTTCCGTCAATACGAGCTCGATCGACATCTGGAACCCGGACCCTCACTGTATCGCCAACATTAGCTACGGGATATTTAGCATTAGATGCATCCAATATTTTTTCGGTTTGTTTCTGCAAATTAATTGAAGCTAATTTTCAAAGAAGCATAACATTTTCTGTCTTGTGCTTGAGGGTTTGTTCTGATGAAATCATTTCGTCTTAAAATATTGAATTTAAATTCAAAGTTTATTCATCCTAAGCATCGAAACTAATAGGTGATGAACATAAATGTACTGCATTGTTGGTGGATTCCACATATTTTGTTTTGTTGGACTCTACCTTCTCATATTCAATGGATTCTCTTTGGCCTGTTTCATTTGCAGTGGACTCTACTTCATCATTTTCAATGGATTCTCTTTGGACTGTTTCATTTTCGATGGACTCAATTTGATCATCTTCAGTAGTCTCTACTTGATTATTTTCGTTGAACGCAACTTGCTTATTTTCGATTACAGTACCCTCGGTGGATAAGGGTTTTTCTAATTCTTCTTCTGAATTAATATCAACCAATGCCTCAGTTGGCATAGAAGAACTTTTGAGTTTTACTTTTAACTTCGCCCCAAACATGGCTTCATATGGAGTACAGTTAATGCTTGCGTGCTGCGCTGTGTTTTTCATTATTTGAACGAATGTTAATCCTTCGGACCATTTTTTTGGTGTTGTTATCTTTCAACCACATACTGAGGATATTCTCTATATCTTGGTTGGCTCTCTATACCGACACTTGGCTTTGAGAGTGCCTCGGTTTACCATGTACAATTTTTAATTCGGGCCAATTTTATTCGCAAACTCTCTGCCATTATCGCTTTGAAGAATGCTAGGTGCACCGAATGTTGTGGAAATGTCAAGGAGTACATATGCTACTTCTTCAGCCTTTTAGGTCTTGAGCGGACGCAGCGGAACGAATTTCGTAAGATGGTCTTGGTATACCAATATTAATTTATATGGACCATCTTCTTGGGTCTGCATGTCTATTAAGTCGACTGGACATTTTGCATTCATTTCGCTGCTAAGAATAGGTTTGACTATAATCCTTTCTTCGGAGCGCTGCGTTTTTTTTACAATTGTCACATAAGTTTAAATAAATGACAAACATTTCTCTCGTAATATTTTTATAGCGCAAATTCAACTCTTTCTCTATCCGGTTCCTTCCACCATGTCCAATTTTTAGGTGGGTCTCGTGTAGAATCTGAAATATTTCGTTTTCATTTACGTAATACCTGATTGTGTTGTCCTCTTTGACCGGGACAATTAATATTTCCGCCCCTCCAATAATCATAACATCGAATCTCCGCAAACGCTGATAATCTTCTGGTTTTTTATTTGCCACTTTTGATCTTGAAGATTTCACCTTTTTAATCAATTCTCTGTCAGTTTCGTAACTGAAAAACTGAATATTTTTTCCCTTGAGTGAAATCAATTCTTTTAATATTTCGTCAAATCGACGATTCATGTCGACTAATTTCGATTTATCCATTACAAACTAACAAAATAATTGCGAAGTAACAAGTGCCTTTCACTATAATTCAACACAGAATCACGAGAATATAACCTTCCACTTTTGTCTGTATTCGCTTTAATGCAAAACTAAATAAACATGACGTTCGCTCGTAACCATCTGCCGCCGCGGGCTCTGATTAGTCAGCGCGTGTCACGTGTTTGTACACCCGCCCGCACCCCACGCAGTGTCAAATACACAGAGTATTATTAGATTGCCCGAAAACGACATGACAATATTCACAATGTCTAGGCAATGTGATAAATAAGGAACTTCAAATTATAATTAATTACTTCGTCCTAAGTAGCTTGTCATTATTCATAATGCCCGGGCATTAAGAAAAATGCCCCAGTATATTACTTGGTCCATAACATATCTACCAAGTAATGCAATTTTTCTGTTTTTCACAATATATCTCCCTTTCCCGCCCCAATGTTTCAAATTTGTATTTGCTTTCTCTCCATATTCCCTGGAGACCCCACACACATAAAAGAAGTTCTTCTCAGGTATTGAAAATTCATGCCAAAACTATGGCCCACATATAGTGGGCGAATGTATATTGTGGAGTCGACTATAAACTAATGAAAATACTGATGACAACTATTGCAAATTTTTTACCTCCTGGGTGCAGTACCAAGTAGAAGTGCTAAAAGTGAAACCAATGTTTTAAATGGGGGTCAATATCATTTCCAAGTTCTGTTTTCCAATTAAATCCACTCCTTGGATTCTTGCCAGTTTGTATTTCCTATCTCTACTTTATCTATCCTCCAAAACATGTTCTATATTTTTGTTCTTATGACCTTCTAATCTTATTCGCTAAACCAAAGTATAATAAAGGTGGAACTCCGAAGCACGATGGAACTTCTTTCAGAGAAGCCTGGGAATAATCTCAATTGTCTGTAAATGGACATACGAAGATGCTACGAAGATACGTATTATTGTAGGATATATTTTCGCTGGAAGCCTCATACATATCAAGGAAGTTCTTCTCACGGTATTGACAATACATGCCAAAACTATGGTTAGCACATGTGGGTGGAGTCGAGTGTAAGCCGATGAAGATATCGATGACAAATAATGCAAATATTTCCAAGCAGAAGTGCCAAAATTGGAACCAATGTTTTAAAAGTGGGAAAATACGTGCCAAAAATATAGCCACCACATAGTTGGCAATGTGGGTGACTGTAAGTTGATAAAGATACTGATGACAAGTATTATAAATTTTTGATCTCCTGGGGACAGTTACAAATAGAATTGCTACAAGTGCAATGTTTTGGAAGTGGGTGAATATCAATCTCAAATTCTATTTCTACTCCTTGGATTCTCTTCTATTATGAACGTGTTGTGATATTCATAACCAAAATAAATAATTTTTTGGAAAACAGATAACGAAATATGATCTAACATAAATTTTTGATAAAAGTTAAAGCAGAAAACTATTCTATAACTCCAGTCACAATTGAATAGAAGTCATACTGTACCCTTTTGAGGGCAATATTTTTTGAGATATAAGATTTTACTAGAAACCAAGTGGTTCAAATCGTTTGAGATCTTTATCAAATATTCTCATCGATTCTCTAAATGTATTCAACTGGAATATAAATAGAACAATAACAATATAAATCCATTCCAATCTTAGGAAGTATCTAATACATAATCTCATATTTTATAAAAAAATTCAATTAAATGCCAGTCTTTTTTTACGAATTATCAGCATATGAAGTGTTCCAAATTTCCTCTAAACAGTTTTCAGAAAATGAAATGAATGAAATAATATCAAATTTATATGATTTGACGGTTGGATTACCTAAGCATTAGTGGAGAATTCGGGAGTCGAGCTGCGCTAAAATTGTCACGGTGAATGTAATTGCGACACTTACGAATTCCAACAGTGTTGTCGGCGTTAGTATTACTTCTTTCAATTAGGGAGAAAGACTACAAAGTACTTAATATAATGAAGCAGAGAAATTAACTGTGTAAATATGATATAACATAGTATTTTAATCGAATTTAAAGATTAATTAATAGTTTTCTATGGCAATTTTTTATATAATCTTTAGTGTATTATTAGCACCCATAAACGGAAAGGTCACCAATGTCAGATGGATTGAGCATCGAAATGCACTGAAAAAATGTGAATAGATATTATCAGAGAGCAATAAATTAAGGATATCAGTGGGTTTATGAAATGACATGAAATTTCTTGATTGTATAGACCGAAAGTACTTATTTTTAATTAATTTGAATCAAGCGAGTAATGTTGAAGATGTGGCAGTTTTCGTTTCCGCCATTCACTGCTTCACTATTGGATGTTGCCTATGTTCGACCACAATAACGATTTCAACTCAAGTTTTTATGTGAATCGGAAATACAATAGTGTAATCAGTATTATATTAGATATAGATGATGGTTTCACTAACTATGTTTCAAATAAAATTGATCTTCACATTCTGTTTCTTCTAATTCTGACGGTGATTTTTTCTTATATTTCTCGTCATTTCTTTCGACTTTTAGGTTCAAAAGGAGCAATATTAAACAAGTTTTTGGGTGCGTTAGTAGGGTAAATGTGCTTAAATCGTACCTGGCAAAGAATTTTAAAGCGACCAATTAAACCATTATCTAATGCTTCAACACTTTTATTATTTAAAAATAGAGAAAAATAACACAAACAATTTAAAACTGGAAATTCAAAAAAATTGTGAAAGTTACGAAATAAGATCAATATTTCTAACTCGTATCTGCATATTCCTAAATCGTAGCTAGGGAATTTAGATACAATTGTCATATTTATACTGGGCAACTATTCCCTTATTAACACCTGCAGACAAATCGTGCACCCATACTTTATAGTTGTTGCACTGAATCATATTTTCCTGCCTGCCTTCTTCGCATAGTATGCACAGTGTCATCTACATTGTCGCGTTTTTGCTTGTTAGTGTCAGTTTTAAAATCCATCTGCTTTTTATTTATTTTTTCAGATATTGTGCGAGAACAGTATTGGTTTACCCCAAAAAAAGTTGATATTTTGAAAGAATGTTTTGAGTTATTTTTACGTTTTTCATCAAGAACGACACGAAAAAACGGTTTTTAGAAGAAATAAACCTGTGTGTATGTCATCGTCGGTCACATTTCGTTACATGTCTTGTTAGCACGATACAGCCTCCGGAGTGCAACAAGTCACCAATTTTATGATTGAATATTGTTCAGGACACCTCACAGATGAACTCTATTATTGATTTTCAGCTTACCAGAGCCCGTACAACGGCAGCATGGTACTTGAAGTACGATATTTTTGCCATTTTTTGAGAAATTTCAGTTTGTTAGCATGATACAGCCTCCGGAGTTCAACAAGTCACCAATTTTATGTTTGAATATTATTCAATGCATCTCACTGATGAACCCTATTGATTTTCAGCTCACCAGAGCCAATACAAGAGGTGCTACAGTACTTTAAGTACGATATTTTTGTCATTTATGGAGAAATTTCAGTTTCTTAGAACGATACAGCCTCCGGAGTATATACAAGTGACCCATTTTATGATTGGATATTATTTGAGGCGTCTCAGAGATTAATTCTATTGATATTCAGCTCACTAAAGCCAGTACAACCACTACTATGGTACTTGAAGAACCAAATGTTTGGTCATTTTTGGAGAATTTTCAGATTGCCACCATACAGCCTCCAAAGTGTATACAAGTGACCAATTTTATGATTGAATATCATTCTGGGCGTCTTATAGATTAATCCTATGAATTTTCATCTCACCAGAGCTAGTACAACGGGTGCTATGGTACCTGAAGTGCCACATTTTTGGTCCTTTTTGGAGAAATTTCTGGTTGTTAGCACCATACAGCCTCCTGAGTGTATACAAGTGACCAATTTTATAATTGGATATTTTCCAAGGTGTCTCACAGATGTACAACATTGATTTTTAAGTGACTAGAGCGAGTACAGCGGGCCCTATATATCCAGATATAATACAATTTTGGTTATTTTTGGAGAAATTTCGGTTTGAAAGCACGATACATCCCCCAAAGTTTATACAAGTGACAATTTTATTATAGTATATTGTTCAGGGCATCTCACAGATGCGGAAAAGTTAGTTTAAATCTTCAAAACTGTTCATTTTCTTCTATTTTTTGTTCCAATTAATTTTTATAAAGGTTGATAAACTGAGATACCTTTTAATAGTTACTTCTGTAACATTCGAATTTTTGGAATTTGATATAACTTCTGAAGATGATTCCTACTTAATGAAACATTTTTTGGGCTAATTGTTGGGCCAGGTTGCTGGCTAATTGGTTAGAAGTCGATGGCTGAATTGCGGTGTAAATCAATAATCTGTGATACTCTTCTTTACGAGGTTCACATTCACTCATTACTTATCATTGATTTTTTTAAACCTATCCATAACGTTTATTACACACATAATTAAACTAACTTGTGTAATGAAATCAGATCACTCTTTGATGCTTTCCTTCGGCGTGAATACCACTTGTGGACCATTTATTTGGAAGTTCTGCGCAAAGTTCTGCACAAGTATGAATTCTTCAGCCAAGTGATCAGCGAATTGAACAGCTTCCTGCTTATTACCTGAAGCTACTGTCTGTTCTTCTTCTTTGCATACTTATCCAATTTAATAGCCAGTTAATCATTTCTTTGGTATTCTGGTGAGCTTTTCATTCCCTAACTTAAGCTTCAATATAATTTTTTGTACATTATTTTCAATTTGTCATGCTTCATACTTGTTTAGAATGTCTATTTATTGATGAAAGAATATTGCAAACTGACCAGGCACTAAAAAAATAGCACAACAGATTCTTATACTTACAAAGGAACCACGATTAAAATACACATAAGATAACAAACTGAAATCAATTTCTGCTGATGAGCTGCAAAAATTAAAACTTTTTTCCCGCTTGCAAACTTTTGATACTTTCATAAATTTGACAACAAATTGGAAATGATACCTATCATTAGAATGCCTTGTATAAAAATTGGTGTAGGAGGAGCGTGATTTATAAGCACTTTGAATTGAAAACAAAATCCACTACAAATGGTATTTATAGATTCAATTCGAATAGTTTAGAATTAATTCATACATGATCTAATGAACTTGGGAGCTGCTAATTATATAATTAACATTCGAAATTTTTCTAGAATATGATCCACAATACAATAAAATTCTATTGCCAACAATTTGTACTCTTTGTTTTCTATTTCTGAACATATTAATGGATGCTGATTCAGAACTTGGCAAACATAAAATTCTTATTTACAACTGAAAAAATGAATCAATAGTATAAATTGTCATTATGATATTAGGATTTGCATCATTCTAAAATACCTAGCCTAAGCCAGACATTCATAAAATATTATTTGTATTCGCGGAATTTTTACAGCTGCCATCATTTGAGCCTCCTCAAATCTTTTTTCGGTTAATGAGCCTATCATTTTCTTTCATATTATTTTGTGATATTCAAATATATAATAATAATAATAACTTTATTAAAAAAATATGGTTTTACAAGAACATTACATGAAGTGAATAAAGTAGGTTGGCGATAAGTGTTATTACACTTGTTTCGCAATAAATAAATTTTAATCATATACAATGGTCACATACAACATTACTAGTTATAAACTATTTGAATTCAATATAAATAAAAACACTATAAATTATATGTATAAAACTGAATCAACGACACAAGGAATTTTAAATTATAATTAGGCCTAAATACAGTAGAACTATGCATATAATCCATTGGAGTGAAGTCAATACAATAATGTTATAAACTACAAACAACATGAACGAACTACAGTACTAAGTATCACAAAATAAAATGTTATAAGAATAATATTTATTTACCATTTTAGGACACATAATACTACAGATAAATTGGAATGTTAGTCGGTTACAACAACAATTTTGATATGGGTAAACGTGTGAAAGATAAAATATATATAAAATGTGAGAATGTAATAAAATAACAATATTTCTTGAGGCATACTCATATTTACCACACAGAGAACATATAATACTACAGATAAATTGGAATATTAGTCGGTTACAACAACAATTTTGATATGGGTTAAAGTGTGAATGATAAAATATATATAAAATGTAAAAATGTAATAAAATAACAATATTTCTTGAGGCGTATTCATATTTAACACACACGGAAATGGGATAGAGATAAAAAATGTATACGAAATATAACGAGGAAGTTTCTTTGTCAATATTGATTGGTTAAAATAATCATTCTCAAAAGACTCGAACTTTAGATCTCTTAATGAACATTTTCAGCTGTTTTTTGAATTGGAATGAGTTGGGTATAGCGCGAATTGTTTCAGGTAAAGAATTGAACATTTTCGGAGCATTTTAAGAAAAACTAGTTCTCAGCAGTTTTTTTGTTATTTGTGGTATTACATTGTTATTTGTGGTATTACATAGTTATTTCTTTGTCTAGTCTTATAGGTATGTTTTGGTAAGTTTGACGAGTGTTTTATTGTATAGTACTTCATGTTGACATTATAGTAATATAGTTGTTTAAGGTCGAGTACCTCTGATTCTTGAAATAGTAGATCACTTGGATATCTTGAGTTTTTACTTAGAATAATTTTCAAGAATCGTCGTTGTAGAACTTCAAGAGGTCGGATGTGGGATTTTAGTGCACCTCCCCATGCTAATAAACCGTATCGAAAGTGACTTTTAACGAGTGCATGATATAGTGTGAGCAAATGATGAACTGGAAGGATTTTTTTCATGTATCTTAATTTATAAAGGATACATTGTAGTTTTCTGGCTACGTAGTTGATGTGTATGTCCCATTTCATGTGCCAGACTATTATGACTCCTAAGTACTTTATGTTACTTTGGGCTGTAATTGTAAGATTGTTTTTACCATCGAGGATGTAAAGTGAGGAACATTTGTTTTATCACAACTGAAAGGTAGGAAGTTGGTTTTTTGAAAGTTTATAGTTATCAACCTACTTGCAAGCCATTTTTTAATGATAATAAAGTCTGTTTCTACTATTTCCTTTAGTTCTGTCCAGGTATCCGCCTCGTAGAAAATCGCGGTATCGTCTGCGAAACCGATAATGTTACATCTGCTTTTCACAGAAAACAATCCATTCATGTAGATGTTGAAAAGTAATGGTCCGAGGACCGTACCTTGAGGCACTCCACATTGTACGACTAACGATTTACTGTCGACACCGTTTATTCGGACTGTCTAATACCTATTCGTAACATATCTTTTGAATAAATCTGAGCAAGTATTTCTGATACCGATGTCCTCCAGCGACTGAAAGAGCAACTCGTGGCTAACAGTATCAAATGCTTTCGATAAATCAATGAAAACACATAGACAGGGTTTTTTGTTGTTTAACGAGTTATATATTTTTTCAGTAAGGGTCAGAATAGCATCTTGAGTGGACCTTTTTTCTTGAAAACCATATTGTCTTTCGGAAAGTATTTTATATTTATTTATAAAATTTTGTAGTCTGTTTTTTAGAAGTTTCTCAAATATTTTTGATAAGTGAAATGGGTCTATAATTTTCTGTCAGTTTTTTGTTACCTTTTTTATATATTGGAATGATAACTGAATGTTTGAATGCTCTAGGCCAGATACCAGTTTCTATGCATTTGTTGAAGATGTAAGTTAATGGTTCAGTTATTAATGACGGGATAACTTTGAGCGTTTCCGTTTTGATTTCGTCTGATCCCACGGCTTTGGGGTTTTTCAACTCTTGAATAATGCTGTTTACTTCAAGTGTGTTTGTGGGTAGGAGTGTAATTGAGTTTGGAAGGGAGGGTCTATTGATCTTGTAGTTAGGATCTGGGTTTATATTTTGAGCAAGTCTTTTCCCAGTGCCATTGAATTCGTTTGCGATGTCCTTAGGATTTGTTAATAACTCTCCTAGTTCATTTTCAATATTATCAATAGAGATCTTAGATTTTTTGGTGTTACTTACTTCTTGAACCACATTCCATAAAGCTTTTGTGTATGATTTTTTTAGTTCGATTTTGTTTTTATAGTATTTGAACTTAGTTTTTTCTATTAAAGTCGACAATTTGTTTCTATATTTTTTGTATTGTAGTTTTAGTTCGTTATCATTTGGGTCTCTTCTCGAAAGTTGAGCAATTTTATTTTTTGTGGTAGTTGAGGTAAGTAAAGCATTTGTCATCCAAGGGGCGATCTTCGTGTTTTTCCTTTTACGTTTTTTTGTATATGTACAGTCGTCTATATATTTTTGAAGTGTTTAAATGAAAGTATTTACTGCATTGTTAGGATCTGGATTCAAGTATAAGAAATCCCAATATTTTTTTCTGATTGTATTTTTTAGTTTTGTTTCATCTATGTATTTCACTATTTCTCGTTCCTTGGGGCATTTGGTCTTTTCTATTACTATCTGTAGTATTGTTGAGAAATGATGTGTAATGTCGGTTTGCAATACTAAGGGCAGTATTTGATCGAGTACGTTGAATTTGGATTTTAAAAATATGTGATCAATGCATGAACTACGTCCACCCTGTATTCTTGTTGGGTTATTAATCGTGGAAATGTAACCGAATTCGTTAAGTGTGTTGTTATAGTCTGTATTATATTAATTATCCTCTAGTAGATCGATATTCAAATCACCAATGAAAATGTTTTAACTTTCTGGTTGGAATGCTGAACTCTCAAAGTAATGTTGAAGACTGATAACGAATTGATCGAGATTGCTTTTTGGGGATCTATATATAGCATTGATAAGAAAGTTGTTCTTGTCATTGAGAATGATTTTAATTTGCAACATGTTGCTTTCATCCAAAGGTATGATTGAGTATTTATAATTATACTCTGATTTTATGTATACAACAACTCCATCGTTTTGATTGAAATCCCCCTCGTTATATAACTTGTTGTAACCTTCCAAATTATATAGGTCCGAATTTCCTATTGCCCATGTTTCTGATAAGACAATACAATCGAATCCGATATGTAAGTTTTCTAAGAGAATTTTAAATTCGTCTTGGTTTTTATTAATGCTTCGTATGTTATTATGGATAATTTTAAAATTCTCACAATCTTTGTTAATTTCTAAAATATCTCTGCATTCTTGTATGTGTTCCAACGAGTAAGTTTCTATTATATCAATATCGGAGTCTCTAATATATTGATCCATTTGTTATTGTTTCACTCCTGAATTTTGATGTATTACTTTGAGGTTGTCTTTTTTTTATAGTTTGTTATGAATTTAATGACCCGGATATCACTTCCAGACTTCTGCATGTACTCGTAAGAACCAATGACAATACAACAATGTCACCAAACCCCAATATTCTTGTCAAGTATTGTCAAAATAAAAGAATGTTTAATTTTACAGATTTTAAATGTGATATGGAGTGACATGCATCTTGATCTAACACACATATGCGCCAAGAATACAGAATCAATATTTATTTTATGGAAGAATGAGCTATAAAATACAGTGTTTTTAAATGAAACTCAAGGTCTCTAGTTAATTCCACAATATAATACAAGTTATTGAAAATTCTAAAAAATTGACAATTGTTTCGATAAATCAATATCATCGTCAGAACCTTGAATCATAGAGCATAGTACCCAGGGAAAGAACGGATCCCCTCTTTGCACATGTTTGCTTTACCGGGAGGGTGTGGCAGAGCCATGCGGGACATGAAGGTTGAGACACTGGACTGTGGCCTCTGTAACTTAGGAACTAGGCGGTGCAAGCATGAAAGGTTGGCGAAGTACTTGGGGATACGCCCGCCCGTTCTTACCGGGAATCGGGGACCGGGCCAGCAGACGTTTGAGGTGTCGGAGCTGTGGGTGGTACGCGGTACCAAACACAGTCACTAGTATCCGAGTCTATCTGCACAACACGAGCAGTCGTTTGAGGTGTCGGGCGTTCAGCAATGAACGTACTAGTATCCGAGACTAGCGAGTTGTACAAGACCTGAGGCTATACGCAACTGACGATGATATTGATTTATCGAAACAATTGTCAATTTTTTAGAATTTTCAATAACTTGTATTATATTGTGGAATTAACTAGAGACCTTGAGTTTCATTTAAAAACACTAATATGAGCATATTCCACGAAGTAAGGGTCGAGACAGTCAATTTCACTATAAAATACACTTTACGCATCAATTCAGAGGGCGTAAAAAGCCACTTTAACGCCCGCGGGCGCTAAAGTAAATGTTTTTTTTATTTAAAAATTAGCGATACAGTAGAGTAAACCCTATGTATTGCATTAACAGATAACATATTGCCTTGTTTACAGAAGAATTATGCTTAAAAGTTTATCTAAATTCGTTTTTATTGTGGTTTGTTCCTATTTTAGTTTATAATAAAAGTTTAGTTTTCGAAATAATCAACATGTCAAAACGACACAACACCAAGAACATTGCTGTAAATGCACTACATATGGTTACAATTTGGCCGATGGAGGCGCTACGATCTAATTTTGTATCGTCAATTCACATTCAGTTTACCGTTTATTAGCAAAAACTATTACATAGATCTATATCTAACTAAAATTATTTTAATAAAAAACGTAACAACCATAACATAAATTTTGTGTTGCACTCATAATGTTATTTTAATCACACAATTGAAGAGTGGAAATACCAAATGCGCTATGTGCCAAAATGACAAAGGTGGGTTATTCTAAAATATAAGCTCAATTTCTATGAAAACTACATTTGCATCGTAAATTATGCAGAGTGAGAACAAAAAAAATGCACATGGCCATGTACACTTATATTGCGACCCCTGTCCCTTTGATTTCTTCAATTTCTTGAATTTCCAAGAGCTGTTTATAGAAGCTAACTCTTTTCAAAAAGCCTTTCATAGATGTTAGTGCCTTTTTTATTGACGCTAAGGTTATTCTGATGCTGTAAGTTCTCAAGTTTCACTTTTCGAAAGTCGGAAATAGTTTTACCCTTTTTTTGATGTTGTTTTCTTTTTATTGGCACTGGTTTCCCACCATTAAGGCAGCTCAAACCCAAATTTTTATTCTTTAATATACTATTATATTTATTTATTTATTTTTCTTAAACCATTATTCCAAGTTCTCTGTAAAACATGTGGTTAGTTGTAATAATTATACATTTTGTTATTATTAATTTGCAATTAAGGTTTTAGTTACTCATTTACATTAGTTCTTTCTCGCGACATTTGTTTACGAAAATTGTCTTAGTTCATTTCATTATGAATATATTCCCTTTTTTTAATTTTTTTTTACTTTTTTCATTCTTTAAGTTTTTTTATTTATCTATTCTTTATTTTACTTAGTGTGTATATTCTTTTTTCTATAATTTTTTTGGTTTTTTTTTGTTTATTTTTATTTTTGTTATTTTTTTTCTGTTTTTTTTATTATATATGTATTTTTTCCATCTCATATTTCTCTTTTGATTTTTTTCAAATGTTTATATACAATATAATAAATGTTAATATTTTTTGTATACTTTAAGGTATCTAAATTGGTGGGTTACTTGACTCCAACGGTTACAAGTTCCTCCATGAACTCTTGGTTTTCACTTTCAAACAGCTGACATTCCCATATCGCATGATTTAATGAACCTATTTCTCCGCATTTGCAGTTTGGAGAGTTCTCTAATCTTATCTTGTGTTTATACTCCGAGTATAAGCCGTGTCCAGACCGAATTCTGTTAATTGTTTTTATAAAATGTCTGCTTGAGTTATCTTTAAACCATGGCTTTTTATATACTTGCGCTTGTATTTTCTGAAATTTTTCAGCTTTCCTTTCCCCTGAGTACTTTTCTTGCCACTTCTGCATCTGATTTTTTGTTAATGTATCTTCATATTCTTTTTTCTCCTTCTTCTGTGGCTTGTTTTGCCATTTTGTCTATCATTTCATTATATTGCAGTCCATTATGGCCTTTAATCCATACAAATGTAGTGTTCTTGTTACTGTCAAAACACGTTTGGATTTCCTCTAAAATATTGACAATAATTGAGGATGTAGAAACTACGAGCTTGATATTTTTAAGAGTATCTACAGAGCTTTTACTATCCGTCAGTATCACCCATTGCAATTTTTGATGTGTTTTTATATATTTGATAAAAAGCACATCCGGTGTTTTCTTCCATTTTGGATCCATCTGTGTAAATAAATTCGAAATTCAGCCATCGTTTTATTATTGAAGATAAAAGTTCGGAGTTCGTTGATTTGGCACCTAGGTAGTATACTGCAATTTGCAAATCACGTAGTTCATATTTGCTGTTGTAACAAGGTAGTATATCGTGTTGATATATGTTCGGCTGAAATTCCTTAAGGCAATGGAAACTTGCAGCAGCAAGAGGTTGCCTTTATTTCGCCAATATCGTTTATGCATGTTTTGGTTTATTTTATGAAGTTTTTCTATCCTATTTTATGACATATTTCTCAATATGAGTTTTTCCGTAAGATATTCTCTTTTTAAAACTAATGGAGGTTCTGCTGCTTCAACTTCTAATATTCATAATATTCAAATGGGAGTACTTTGCAACATCCCTAAGCTTATGCGTAGGCATTTGTTTTTTATCGTTTCCACTTTCTTTAACTGGATCTCGCTGGCCTTTCCATATAGTGTACATCCATAGTCTAATACTGAACGAAAAAGTGTTCTATAAAATATTAGAGATATATTTGGATCCACTCCCCATTTAGTGTGACAAAAGGTTCTTATTGCATTTTCACATTTTTTTTATTAGATGATTGAGATGATCTGACCAAGACAATGAAATTAACTGTCTCGATCCTTACTTCGTGGAATCAACTCATATTAGTTTTTTAAATGAAACTCACTGTTTCTAGTTAATTCTACAATATAATGAAAATAGTTGAAAATTCTAAAAAATTGACAATTGTTTGTCTGTTGTCTGACAGAGCCAATTGGAGGTCGGTAGTTAGTTTTGATGTTAATTCTTGAGTAGACCTTCCACTTTTGAAACCGTATTGAATGTTGGGTATTTTTTTGCAGCCAAAACTAACCTGTTTTTAAATTAACCTTTCATACGTTTTCAGAATACATGATCCTAGAGAGATTGGTCAATACGACTCGGGTAAATTTTTTTGTTTACCTGGTTTCAGAATTGGGAGGATAAGATATTTCTGCCAATCTTTTGGTATAGGAGAGCAGTGTGTGTAGATCTAGTTAAGGATGTTCAATGTTCGTCTTTTTGCCTCTTCTGGAAGTTCTGAGATCATTTGATAGTATATGGTATCGATTCCTGGTGCTGTATTGTTATTCTTCTTCGTGGCAATATGTAGTTCGAACATTGAGAATGGTCTGCTTAGTATATTGTATATGGGCTTTTGTTTGTGTGTGCATGGAGTAAGATTCTTCATTTACCCAGTGTGGAGAGATATTATGAAAATGATATATCCATTTTCCCCATTCCGGTTGGAATATGTTTGATTGCCTCAAATTTTTATATTTATTCAACCTCTTCCATCGGTGTGTTTTTGTTTAAGCTGATGCAATACTCTCTCGAACTCTGCCTTTTCACTGTATTCGTTAATTTTTTTACCCTTGCATCTTGTTCTTGATATTTAATGAGGTTTGATTAGCTGGGATTGGCTTTGTAATTTTTGAATAATTATTTTCTCTTCTTCCCCTCAATGTTGCATTCTTCCGTCCACGAAGGTTTGCATTTTCTTGAAGAATGTGATTTGGCTTTCTGAATTTTGGGGATAGCCAGATGGTTTGATGCTTCGTTAATGTCTACAAGTAATTTGACGTAAGTGTCCTGAGAAGCTTCTTTGGTAGACTTATTATTTTACAAAGTGATCTTGCATACAATCTTGTATGTATTTTGGGGATAAACAGCTTTTATGGACCTTACGTGTTAATAAATCCTACTTACACGCCCTTGATACATAAATAACTATTAATACTAACATTCAAATCGTTTATGGAAAAAGCTTCTCAGAAACGAGAAATTGGCCTAATTAATTTTATTCGGACTACCCAACGAGGAAATTATTGACTGGTTTGCTGAATATAAATGTGATCGCGTTACGATGATGTAGTTTCTAATAAGAGGTAGTTATACCAGAAAACATTAAAAAATTCTTAGAATTGTTATAGTAAACGCAGCTACATGAAAAAGTATTTCAATAACTTTTCTAAATAATAGCCTTTATCCTTTCATTGCTTGCTCCAATTTTGGGAAGACAAGAGGTCACGTGGAATGAATACTGATAAGGAGGATGCATTTTCAAGCACAAGGATCCCATAATGAGTCAGAAATGACTTGGAAATCAGTGAGATCCAGAATTCGCAATTTGCCCTTTAACAACTCAGATACTTTCTTCGTACTTGCTCCAGAGATAAGTTGAACTTTCCGAGTTTCATACACAAGCTGTCTCACATTGACTATAGTATGGAAGATTGTATGGCGTTGTGAGATTTTACTTTGAGATTCGCGATGTTTGTCTTGTAAAATGTCAGTTTCATTATTTCATGGCCAAACCTCGTATAATCTATTGATTACTTGGTTTCATTTTTAAAAGCACAGAAATATAAGTTTTAAGAACCTACTAGTGAATTTCGATATTTATACTTATACATAACTCTTGATAAAAAACTGACATTTAAATCTCATGTAGACGAAATTCTGCGGGCATTGTTTCAAATCAGTCATGTGAATATGGTGGGATACACATCCCAAAACTGCTTCAACTTTTTATAAAAGTTATATAAGGTCAATTATTGTCTATAGATGCGATATATAAGGATGTGCAAACAATCAGACAATCAGAAAATTATGTATTTTAGAAAATAAAGAGCCATCAGATTCTGCATTAGTGCTATGAAATTAACTCCTATTGAACCTATAAGAAAAAAAACTATGAAACCTCCCCTACATCTGCACAGAACAATGATTTCCCAAAAATAATGATAAAATGCAAAATAAAATAAACGGTTTCAAAGATTAAAACTAACTTTTCCGCATCTGTGGCCCTGAACAATATTCTATCATAAAATTGTTACTTGTATACACTTCGGGGGATGTATCGTGCTAACAAACCGAAATTTCTCCAAAAATAACCAAAAATTTAGTATATCTGGAGTTATAGGACTCGCTGTAGTCGCTCTAGTCAACTGAAAATCAATAGGGTATATCTGTGAGACGCAATATTCAATCATAAAATTGATCAATCGTATACTATCTGGAGGCTGTATCGTGCTAACAAACTGAAAATTTTCTCCAAAAATGACAAAAATTTGGTACTTCAAGTACCACAGCACCCGTTGTACTGGCTTTAGTGAGCTCAATATCAATAGGGTTCATCTTTAAGACGCTCTGAATAATATCCAATCATAAAATTCATCACTTGTATATACTCCGGAGGCTGTATCGTGCTAACAAACTGAAACTTCTCCAAAAATGACAAAAATATCGTACTTAAAGTACTGTAGCACCTCTTGTATTGGCTCTGGTGAGCTGAAAATCAATAGGGTTCATCAGTGAGATGCCCTGAATAATATTCAATCATAAAATTGGTGACTTGTTGAACTCCGGAGGCTGAATCGTGCTGACAAACTGAAATTTCTCGAAAAACGACAAATTGTCGTACTTCAAGTACCATAGCACCCGTTGTACTGGCTCTGGTGAGCTGAAAATCAATAGGGTTCATCAGTGAGATGCCCTGAATAATATTCAATCATAAAATTGGTGACTTGTTGAACTCCGGAGGCTGTATCGTGCTAACAAACTGAAATTTCTCGAAAAACGACAAATTGTCGTACTTCAAGTACCATAGCACCCGTTGTACTGGCTCTGGTGAGCTGAAAATCAATAGGGTTCATCAGTGAGATGCCCTGAATAATATTCAATCATAAAATTGGTGACTTGTTGAACTCCGGAGGCTGAATCGTGCTGACAAACTGAAATTTCTCGAAAAACGACAAATTGTCGTACTTCAAGTACCATAGCACCCGTTGTACTGGCTCTGGTGAGCTGAAAATCAATAGGGTTTATCTGTGAAATGTCCTTAACAATATTTCATCATAAAATTGGTGACTTATTGCACTCCGGAGGTTGTATCGTGTTAACAAGACTTGCAAGGAAACGTGGCCGACGACAACGACGACGACAACGACGACGACGACATACACACAGGATTTTTTTTCTAAAAACCGTTTTTCCGTGTTGTTGTTGATGGGTAACGTAAAAATAACTCAAAAAAAATTCAAATTTCCAACTTTTTTGTGGGTAAACCAATACTTTTCTCGCATATTAGATAGGTTGGCGGAAAAGTAAAAATTACCTGTTACTGCAAACTTGTCTACACTAAAGTATTATGACCTAACAAGCTCATACTGGATACACAAAAGTTCACCTCCATTTTCTCCAGTTTCTTAAAAGATATTGCTAAGAAATGGCTCGCTCAAACAATACCATTGTCAGACAAATTATGTATATCCACAACGATTTCACGTCGATTGTTGTCACAAATGCATCTAAAAATATTTTAATACCGCCACAAGAGCAAGGCAAATTTAAATAAAACCACTTCCATTTTTTCTTCTGAAGCTCTTACAACTATTAAAGCTATAGAGTTTACGTTACAAACAAATAATAAAATTCATTTCTGAAGCAAATCTACTAGAGTATGAAACCATCTTCCAAATAGGTGTAGGAAAATGTATTAAAATCCTTAAATTCGTACAAAGCTTTTATTACCACATGCCGACTAGTTTCGACTCAACAAAGTCATCTTCGGGGCGGTTAAGCAGTTAATTAGAAAACTTCACACAGGACAGATAACAGCATGAATTTAAAATAAACAGCAAAAACAAGAAAACAGAACTAGTCTAATTCTGTTGTAACTATAGTCTATTTCTTAATATCTGACAGCACAGTAGCCTCATTAAATATTCAAATAGAAAATTATCTCTCACAGAGTGATCCTAAGAATTTTAGAAGTAAATACTAAAATTCTAATGCAAAACAAGTAGGTGTCTGTATTGGTTATCTGTATATCCCTGTTTCAGCTCAAAATACAATATGGTAATAAAACTGAACAATGCCAGCAAAAGGATAAACAGTGCGGCAGTGGCGGAGATTACGATATTAGTTTATTTTGCTTATTTAATTAGATTCGGTCAACATTACAGTTGAAATAAAATTCATTCGTTTAGGCCTATTAACAAGTTACAATATGTAATGTATTAAATTAAATAAATTAAAGAAAATATAGTTTAATTCTCATAATTCAAATTTATTGACAATGAATTAATGTATATTAAGTAAAGTAAACATACCATTTATAGGAAATATAAAATTCAATCTATAGTATCATTCTCTTCGCTGACCATACAAGAATCATCCGAAGACTCGTCGAGAGAGGTCACTATCGGTTCTATAGTTTGTTCTATGAGGTTATCTGAAACCCACATTTTCTCTTCCTCTTTAATTACATGATTCACAGCATCTCTCCAGTTCTCTTCAGTTATTGTTGTCAATGAGTAGGTACTTCATGAGTTCACGAACATCTTTCATTTTAAATGTTTTATTATGTCTAGCCACATAACCTTTCATTTGGGCCCATATTACCTCTATCGCATTTAATTCACAATGGTATGGCGGCAAACGAAGCACTGTTATCCCACGATTCTTGGTTATTTCATCAATAACAAACTTTTTAAATTGTAGCTTGTGATCTGAAGCAACCTTTGAAAGTTCGTTTTTCAACACATCATCTTCAAATGGTATATCTTTTACGATTAACCAGTTTCTAGTATCAGCTTTTCTCCAAGAGGTAGATGGAAGATTTTCTGTTAATCGCGAATGATAAGTGGCATTGTCCATAACGATTACAGCATTATTTGAAATTAATTCGACCATTTGTGTAAAATACATCTGCAATCATTTCTTCATGATAGTCTTTGGTTGATGTTGACTGAAACTCCAGTAAACCACCTTCAACGAACCCTTGATTGCATCCAATATGCGTTATTATTAGTCGGCGACCTTTACCGATAGGAGTTTTCAGTCCAGTAGATAAACCTTCTATGAAAGCTTGACGACTGGTTTGAATACTTTTGTCTTGCCATATTTTTTTCACTGAATGTCCTTCATTGAGCCATGTCTCATCTTGATAATAGAATAGATTTGTCTTCCCTCCTGTCTGTATTTTCGGATGTCTCTTAAATACTGGCGTCTCCAACATATTATTTCTTCGTTGCGACTTTGCTTCTCCCAAATGAAATTTAATTTGTGTAATATTTTCCACAAAGTTTTTCGCCCTATGTCAGGCAAATTCTCGTCCTCCTTCACCATTCTTAGAATTCTGTCAAGGGTCGGGATCTCTTTTTTAAAATATAATTCATATAATTTTTGGTCTTATTTTTTTTTCATATGTTCATCAAGGTCAAATGGTTTTCTTCCAGTTGACTTTTTAAATGGCGATATATTTCCATTTTTCCTCTCTCTTAGAAGCCTGTAAATAGTAGATTCTCTAACTCCTGTCATATTGGAACATGTCGAAACTATATTTCTAACAGTAGCAGCCGGCATTTGATGTACAACAGCATCATGCACATTTAACACTACAGTCTTCGTTTGTAAGCTAATCATGCTCTTACACTTTACGGGGGTAAAACTTGAAGAAAGACATTTTTCACAACACAGTTAACACTTATGGAACATAAGCGACTCTAAGCAAAACAAATTATACAAATTTGGGCGAGACCAAGTTTCACCGTATATACCTGCAAAATTTCTAAGTAGTCATTCGGACAATCCCTAGTAGGACCCTATTGTAATGTTTCTTGGAAATGTTATTATCATTCTCCCAAGAATTGACCTGCTCCAAATTCTCAAGATAATTAATGAAATATTCAGTCAGAATAGTTACGTTACAAGATTATTTCAAAAATAATTTATTGTTTTAACTGTATGTACTCTACAAATGTATGAAGGTCAGTTAGTTGTTTTAACTAACCATATTTACATTTATATTACGTTTATATATCAGATCGGGTATAAAATTAAATAGTAAATAAATTCCTTAGATGAACTGTGACGCTTATGCTTTACTACCTGACTAGCATCTGTGACCTTTTCACGTGCTGTCAGTCAATAAGAAACAGACTATAGGCTAGTTCTGTTGTCTTGTCTTGTTTTTGCTGTTTATCTGTCCTGTGTGAAGTTTTTTTAATTGACTGCTTACCCGCCCCGAAGATGACTTTGTTAAGTCGAAACTAGTCGGCATGTGGTAATAAAAACTTTGTACGAATTTAAGGATTTTACTACATTTACCTATACCTATTTTGAAAATAATAAAATACTATTATTTTTACAGATTCACTTTCAGTATTAGAAAGCTTAAAATCACCATTAGAAACAACATCCAGTTTCAATACTCCCTATGTCGTAAAAATAAAAAAAACACAATTGCTAAGTATCCAAGGCACAGTTTCAAGAGAAGCACCTAATGTGGAAACTACTGCAGAGGAATATGTACAAAACTTGGTCAAATATATATCACAACAGTACTGCACAACAAAGCCTACTGTATTTGAACCAAATTTAAAAAAAAATTATAGATATGAGAATTAGGGATACATACCTTAAAAAATACATTACAACTATAAGCCGAATGTAGTTTGGACACAAACACCTGCATAAAATCAACATTCTAGAAAGTAACATCTGCGGAGATTGCAAGGAAATTGCCGATTTATGCCACATTTTTTTCAATCATAAGAATTATGAAAAACAATCTAAAAAACCACTGCCAGTCTACCACGAAATGTTTCATGTCCTTTCAATATTATGTATGTATCCAGAAATGACAGAACTATATTTGACAATTTGCTAAAATTTTTTTTAATCTAAAATTAAATTGTAAATATTCAGCTATGCCAGTCTCGTTACCTTTGTTGGTATATACACCTTCCTACCTACCCGTGGTAAACTCCTGTTTGTTTTTTATAATATAAAAATGCCCTGAAAGATCCATTAGCGAGAAGAGTGTAAAACCCATATTGTAATTTCCTCTTAGCTATTATAATAAATTGCTAGGATAGTCGATTAGAAGTAATTAAGTACATTTTCTGCAATTAATAAATTTTTACATCATTTGTATACTTAGATTCTCACTAACTCACTGCGCCTAATATATTTATAAAGAGTATAGACACATAGTTTCTGGTTGCATGGGTGCAGACATAAAGCCAAAAAAAGAACCTACTAATAAAAACGGCATCAATTCCCGAGTGGTGCAAATTTCTAATGAAAGCAAGGGGATACATTCTGCTCACCTAGATCGTGAAGTGTAATTTTTGTGGGTGTATAAAATCTGTTATTTTGTTTTTTGTTATTATTTCTGACAGTTTAGAAAATAATATTCTTGGAACGATACCCTTATTATTCTTATTTATATTGAATTTAATATTCTACATACCTTGCTGATCAGTTGAATTTATGATTTGTTATTTTTTTATGTTTAGATGCCCGGAGCTGCACCACATGCGATAAAGTACTGCTTGAATTAGAACAAATCGACGATGATACCGACTCGTTTGGAGTGGATTTTGTCAAAATTAACGATAAACGACTTGCCAAACAATATGGCATCACAAAGTTTCCTGCTCTCACGTACTTTAGAGAAAAGGAGCCGATCATATACGAAGGTAAGGACATTTTTATAGTGAAAATATATATTTGCAAAAACTAACTTATTTGAGCGTGGCGAATCGAGAAAAGCTTTCCGATGATTTAACTGATTTGATTATTTTTATGTTATTGCGAATAATTTCATGAAAAGATCTCTTTTGAGTAGCTAGCACAATATGGGTGGAACTTTTGAATCCACGCTATTTTATAAATACAAGACCATACAGGATTCAGGATGAACAACCGCCGCCTGAGAATACTCTGTTACGCAGACGAAGCTGTCTTGGCGGCAGAGAGCGAAGATGACCTGCAGCGCCTTCTCTATAGATTCAACCTAACAGCACAGAGGTTGAATATGCAAATTTCGATCGAAAAAACACAATATATGATAATATCCAAAGATCCGATGCGATGTAAATTGGTGGTGAGCGAGCACATTATACATCATGTTATGAATGTGAACTATCTGGGGGTACAGGTATCAAGCAGCAAGAGTACCAGGATGTTTGCGAGATATAATTTGGAAGCACAAGTATATGACCACAGAAAGCAAAACACGAATTCATAAAACGTGCGTAAGGCCCATAATGACCAACGTCTGTCACCAAAAGGAAAATGGGAGCATCGGAGATGAAAATCCTAAGAACAATAAAAGGGATCACATTGCATGATAGGATACGCAGCAGTTAGATGGGTGAGAGAGAGAGAGAGAGACGCCGGTGTTGGAGAGACCACATAGAACGAATGAGTCTAGACCGAATTGCAGAGTTGACCAGAAACAAGGCGCCCAGTTGGCATGACCCCAAAACGCTGGTATGAAAGCTGGACATCGGGATCACAGGAAGGCTTATTACAGAATTGACAAAACTTTGTCCTATTACACCATGAAGAACATGAAACAGACAATAAGTGCGTAGTGCAGCAATTGCAGTTTTTTTAACTATGAATCATTACATGAGAGAACAAAGCACGTGCGACATCCGTGACTATTATGAGAATTTTCAATATTTTGCGACTATTTAAAGCCTTTTCAGTGTTATCAGCTTATCACGAGTGTTTTCGGGCTCCATTCACGTTGAGGTTGGTATCGATACGCATATTGCGAAAAACGGCGGTGCATGTATCAGATACTAGTTATCGATATGTGTATAAAGTGTGGCCAGATTACATTTGGCACTTGACGTGAAATTGGAGTTAACTACTTTCTTTTGAAGGCCCATCTAAAGTTATGAATTTTTTTCTTCTGACGTTACTGTATTTGTCTTTACGTTTTTCTACTAAATCATTCAGTGTTTGACGCCGAAGTTGATTATATGAACAGTGCGACGATTTAGAATTCCACAAACATGGATATAATGTATACAGATTGAGGAAATCTTCCCAAAATTTACGACTTCCTGCCAAATCGCTGCAATAGCTATATGCAAAATTGAACACTGTATTTACTAATTACATTACCTAATACGATACTAGCACTCACGTCGAGACAAGTCTTAGTCGCACAGTCACCATCTCACGGTTCTTCAACAGTGCGACAAACAACGATACAAACTGATACTGAGACTGCGCTGCTGATATCTCCACATACACGTCGATCTCAACGTGAATGGTGCTATTTTAAGTACTAACTCATTTAAGAAGTGAGTTAAGAGATTCGATGATCGCAAAAACGGGGCCTTAATTTCCCAGAAGAAGTAGATGCAACATCAATACAATTCAGCAAATTGGGTTAGTTTCGGAAATCTTCACGCGAGAATTCAAAAATATCGACTTACGAAACTGTATTCCCTTTTAGATGTGTCTAGATTTTCTTTGCAATTAATTTCACGTCTCTCGATTGAATTGTATTACTATTATAAGTTCAATTAGAGCAGGAGTTGACTGACGATATCATAATACTCTTAGGTGACGCTTATTTTCACGTTAATCGTTCCGTGTGAAAACAAAAATGTTGGTATTGAACTACAAGGAATCTTCATTTTACTTTACTTTACTCATCTGAGATTACTGTGTTGGTAGAATCTCGAAATGTTTCATTAAACCGAACAGCAACTGTAAATTTGGAACATTTCACGACTATTCTTCTCCAAAAATCGCGAGGTCCCAATTGATCGAAACAACTGATTTCAGCAAGATAGAGCCCTATGTCACGTTTCAAATGAGAGTATGCGTGAATAAGGGAAATATATATTTCAATATATTTGAATGAATATATTTGAGTATATTTGAATAAACTTGAATATATTTAAATATGTTTGAATATATTTGAGTATTTTTGAATATATTTGAATATATTTGAATAAATTTGAATATATTTGAATAAATTTGAATATATTTGAAAATATTTGAATATATTTGAATATATTTGAATACACAGGATGTTTTAGAAAAAGGTGAGACATTTTTTACTTAGCAAACCCAACTTATTTTGCAGTGTTCTGCCTACCCCAGTAACGGGGCCACCTTTTTGGAAATACCCCTTATACAGTATGCGACTGTAAATAACTCATATGAACGTTCACGTAAACTGAGAAATTATTAAGCAAATAATGCCTTTAATATTTGTAACAGGTGACTTGATGGATGAAGAACAAGTGCTAGATTTCCTTACCAGCTTAGAAGCTATGGACTTACCTGACCGGATTGAAGAAGTCAACGCAAAAATTTTGGAAAAAATAGTAGAAACCACCGACTACGTTGCTGTTTTGTTCTGTAAGTTCGTTTCATCGCTTTTTCGCTTATCATTCAATGTTTAATGGATAAACGCTTCAAAATTACAATTACCGTATAGTTCGTTTGAAATGATAGTATATAGAACTACTAAATATTTCTAGATTACAATAAAATTTATTCTGAATCTTAATCATTATTCTTGTTTTGTTCTAACGTGTAGATATGTTCATTTTGAATACTACGAGATGACATTTTCTTAGGACGCAAATTCTCAAACTTTCCATGTGTTTGTTTACGTAATAATTATAAAAGCTGTTAATTAACCAATCATTAACGATCTGTTTTCCAATTTTTTGATGGATAATGGAATGGGTTTGAATATTTGATCGGTATGATGTCCATTTAAAAAAAATACCGATACCATTTTCTCATTGTTTTAATTTTTGTCAGTATGTATACTATGAAAAACCATAAGATTGTCTCAGACACAGTTGTAGCACACATTTTATTTAAATGGGTCATCTATATTAAGTTTTCAAAAACATATCACAAGTATATTATGTGTGTAGACTGTGAATTCAAAAATATTTATTTTCTTAGCTGTAACAAACTAACGAGTAAATGTCATTATTATACGGGATCGTGTTTGAAAAATTTTAGAAGAATAACAGTCAACGCAATTGGATATATTCGGAAAAATAAAAACTAGATTATCTTTACTAGTAAAGTTATTTAAAGTTTTTAGTAGGTATATCAGTTCTTTCGTTGGTGGCTTTAGTCTGTTTTTCGCCAACAAATTGAAAAATGTAGTATCACTCTTCCTAAACAGAAGTTAAGTGTAGATGTTGGGCGAAATCAGTAACTAAACTGGGACCCAGAAGGTGCTTGATACAGTTCAATGATGAATACAACAAAGAAAAAATAACGCAGAACAAAAATAAACTGAAGGACAGCAAATACAACAACGATTTAACGAAAATGGAGAGATTGAAACATGGTTAAGATTGGATATAACAAGATAACTATAAACGAAAAAGAATGGAGATGCGACAACAAGGAAAGTGAAATGAAAAAAATCAATCCAAAAACAAAGCAAACGAAAATGAAATGGAAGAAAAAGAACAAGAAATGACGGCTGGGCACGAACAAGGACATAAAAAGGAATTAACTAAATAAAAAAGAGATTAAAACCATAAGACTAAAGAAATAAAACAGAAGAGTAAACAAAATTCAAAATACGAAACAATGGAAATTAAGTACATGGAATGTTAGGACAATGTATTGGCAGGAAAATGCAAGAAATAGGATCCCAATTGCGAAGGTATGTAATAAACATAGCTGCTTTGCAAGAAATTAGATGGAAGGGAAAAGGGGAAATAGAAAGCAAAAACTTTAGTCTTAGATACTCAGGTAGCGAGGGGCAAGGACAATTATGGAGTAGCATTCATGATATTCGGAGACAAGAAGCAAAATATACTGGAATTCCGACCAATATGCGAAAGACTTGCATACTTGAGGATAGAAACAAAACCGTCCAGTCTATCATTACTAAACGTATATGCACCGACGGAAACGGCAAGTATAGAAGAAAAAGAACGATGGTACGAAGAAATAGAGGATGAGGTAGGAAAGATTCCTAAGAAGGACATGATCATGGTACTAGGAGATTTTAATTCTCAAATAGGAAAAGAACAACACATCAAGCTAGTAGCAGGGAAACAAATCAAAGGGGATGAAGGACAATTAAGGAAAAATTGCGGAAGAGGAAAAACAATACAAGAAATATGGACGACATATATTAAAGAATTACTAAATGAACAAATGACAGAAAATGAAAAAGAGAAGAAAATATTATGGCACAAGAACCAAAACTAGATGAAGTAGAAGAGATTATAACGAGAGGTAACAACGGAAAGGGGCCTGGAAAGGATGGAATAAACTTGAAATTAATTAAATACAGAAGAGACATGCTGTACGAAAGAATACATATACTGATTGAAAAAACATGGAAAGAGGAAAAAATGCCTTGGGAGTGGGAAATTGGACAAGTTATAACAATACACAAAAAAGAAGACTAGCAAGCATGCAATAATTATAAAGGTATCAAACTATTAATTGTCGCCTATAAAATATTATCATCGATAATACAAGGGCGACTAATAGCTGACACTCATAATATCATAGGACAATACCAATGCGAATTCGTAAGAGGCAGAGCAACTACAGATACGATACCTAATATCAAGCAAATTATGGAGAAAGCATACGAACATCAATATGAAATAGAAATGTTATTTTTAGACTTCGAGCAAGCCTTTGGTTCGCTAAAGAGGAACGAAATTAAGAAAGCTTTAAAAAAACAAGGAGTAAGTAATACAATAAAAAATTTAGTAGAGATGACAATGAAACATTCAAAAGTTAGTATTTTGATACAAAAAGGGGAAACGGAAAAATTCGAAATAAACAAAGGTGTAAAACAAGGAGATTCACTATCATCTACGCTCTTCAATCTGGCTCTACAATTCGTTTTAAGAAAGATAAAAAAGAAAATCTGAAAACAACAGGAAGGCAAATAATTGCATATGCAGATGACATAGTACTAGTGACAAATGGAAGGAAAATCATGGAAGGAATGCTGAAAGAGATTGAAGAAGAAGGGATGATGATGGGATTAAAAATTAATGAGAATAAATCTGAAATAATGAGATTTGGGAAAGCAGAACAAAATAAAGAAATATTACATAATTTTGGTCTTGAGAAATACTTTAATTATTGAAAATTAGTAAAAATACGAGAAGATTTCATAGATCCATGTTCAATATTTTATCAATATCTCATTAAATTTCACTAATTTCCATTCAATTTTCATTGCCCCACTGTTTTCAATTTAGAAGGGGAACTATCCTCGTTTGAAATTAGTAATATCAACGGTTCAAGTGTTTAAATGCAGAGGTTATAGCTGAAAGCGATAGTAACTTTTTCTCTAGTTCCAAATCTGAAGAACTGTGATTGCCGGGACATTATTTAAAGAATACATACATTGGACATATAGCATTCACTCAATATCAGAATACAGTTTAAATTCTGAGGAACAATTCTCTTGTTGAAGGTTCCTACAGCTTATAGTAAGTTGAGGTTCACATCTTCATTCAAAATAATAATTATAAATTATATAACTCCATGTATATATATATATATATATATATATATATTGAATTTTGAAAAATTAATTCGAATAAATTAAATATTTTTCAAAAAAACAAGGATCCCCGATTTCTTTTACAAATTGCTTTACATTCTGAAAAGGTTTTCGTTGGTAAATTTTAACTTTTCACTATTCACAGTGAATAATCAACGGTGGCTTTCATAGTCCACTCATCAACTTTATTAGTCACCATGCTGGGTTACATACCACTTTTCCTCTATTGTGATGACAGATTCTTAGTTGTACATTAGAATAAATTCTTCGAAAATATTCCTAGGATTAAAATGGCCAGTTCTAATCGATTTTCAGAAAATGCTTCTGTAAACTATTTATCTTTCAATTTTTGGACCTGACTGAATTAATCTCCTCGGTCGTCATTCGTCTGTATAATACTTGTATCCGCACTTCTTCATTGTGACCATAAAATATACACTCATAACACTTACATTGTTACCATTGTCAAAACACTTCCCCTAACATCTCCAACATACGAGTTCTCGCAACCAAGCCAGAGTCTACGTTACCCTCCATTCCGGTTACTGGCTATAGCATTCAATGACCTTCCATAGGAATATCATTGAGATCCTAGATAATTCACCAATCTTGATTCGATAACACCACTACTTCTTCGACTCCTCTAATTCTTCATTCACAGATCCCTCAGGCAGCGTAGTTTAGTGAATACTGAAGTGCGTCGAACACCCGTGTTATAGGTTATCTATGGTTTTCCTACAACCTAAACGGCAAGTACCCTAATCCAAGACCCATCAACAACAAAACACCAGCCACTACTTCTCATTTCCCAAAACCCAACCAATACGCTTCAAAAGAAACTATTCTATCTCAGGATACATAACATCCTCAAATTGTTGAAATCGTTAAATTCTTCACAGATTATCTCTCTATTGTCACCAAATATCTTGTTGTACTCAATAGACCTGTTCCACCTATTCTTCGCTTACCTTTAGTCTCTTATACTGTTTTTACGTAAGTACGTATTATTAATATTTAAATATTTCGCCAACTAACACACTCTTCTCATTTTTCGTTGTTATAAATAAAGTCTTAACTACTAACTTTGGATTACTACCATTTATGAATCATTAATATTCTATTTGTAAAAATAACATCCGCAAATTCGGATCATTGGCTACATTTCTTAATACTCTATTTACATAATACATCTTCAGCCATCTGAATTTATATTTACCAGATACTGTTTGTTTTTTTCGAGAATATTTCAAACCCCTTGAAGATACAAAACGAAACACATTTACAATTTTAAAATCGATGTTCTAATTTTGTACATTTAACCACTCACTTACTATATACAGGTCCAGATGCCGACACGTGTACAAAATCGGGAAGCAGTAAGTAAACACTATTGATCTTATATCAGTTTTGCCATCAACAAGTCACAGTTTTTTAGTTATTTAAAAAATGAAAGTAAACATTTACGGCTAATATTGTATGGGTATTGTATTTTTGTAGTGATTGAAGGTTGTGATTTAAAAATGCAACTTTTCGGTGAACAGACAATACATGAATTTTCAATAATTATAGTTAGAAAACTAAAAGTTCACTTTCCCAAAAGTTTTTTAATGTTCTTTTCTCCTCAGAAATTTTATGTGTTACATGATTACCAAAAACATATTGTTGATAACAAAAGATTTTTAAGAAAAATTAAATATTATTTAAAAAATCAGGTATCTGTATACTGACGCTGATCACTGATAATTTTACTGTTTTTTAATTACTTCCTATCCTACTGCTCAACTAGGAGAAAAAAGTATGTCCAAGGTTTTAAAATACAATTCAATTCCCTTGGTACCGTTCATTCTTTGAAGCCGTCTTATGTACCCAGTTATGGGGCTTTGGCGTCGCCCTGTTCCGTCTCATGTCAATTCATCATTTTTATAACATTTTTTATCAATTAGTTGTAAAATTGAATAATCAATTAGGGCTGGTTCCATTTCACATACCTGCAACTCTACAGTTACTGTATGATCTATAAATACCAATAGCTTTTTCATTGGTATCTGCACCATATAAGTCACCTAAGTCTGTCAAGTTTTTGAGTTGTTCAAAGTACTCCAGGCTGTTCCAACATTGACGTTTTATTTTTTAGATTGAGTAGAGTCTTCAAGGAAATCTGACTATTAGTGAGGATTCTGATCTACTAAAATTTTAGCTTCGTTAAGCACGTACTACAGAAGTGATTAGACTACACAAATTTGTAGTACAGTACAAATAATTATCTTCGAGTATATTTATTTTACCTAATTCAACCAGGTTCTAATGCATAAAAAGTTTAGATATATATTTTCTAATTCTAAGAAGAAAGTAAGCTAAGTTTAAATCCAAATTTTCAGAAAAATAAATGCAGTCCGTAAGATTTTGGAATTAATGTTTGCTCTAACCTTCTTCAATTATCTTCCATTCAAGCCGCATCATACAATTTCCGCATTATATTTTAAAGAGGTTTATCTATTAAATATCCGTAAGCGGTTATAGGTAGGTCCAGTATACATTCATTTTTTAGTCAAATGAATATTTCGATGACTTTTTTTTGTTTTCCTAAGATAATTACGAGTAAACTGATATACAATCGATATCGAACAATAAGATTATGGTATTTTGAGAGAAAGTATATAGATATATAACTATAAAACATAAACAGTTCCCAAAACAGTATATAAAGCGTCAAATACTTTTTATACCTATTTACCCGGTAAGATGTATTCGATTACTAAATTTCTCTAAATATGTATATGAACCTTTTAAAAAATTTGAAAATAATGTAATTAATATCATTTGAACACCTCACTTACTGACAATTTTTTAAATCAAAAACCTTCAAGCTTTGCAGGTAATTAGTTATGAGACTTTCACTTTAAGATGAGTAATATTTACAATCAGTGAGCCCTTCTACTATTTGATGGTATATGGTATGATGCGCTTATTCATGTACACATTTCTTCCATTCTCGTCTGTTTCGTACCAATACCGTTGCTTGTTTCCAGTTTATACCTCTTTAATTTAGTATTTTTCCTATAACTTTGTTCCACGACTTTCTTGATCTGGCTTCTTGAGTCCCTCCTTCATCTAGTGTTACCCTTATATATTGGAAATTATTTCTCCTTGTTCTATTTTTTCTCCATCGATGTAAGTGTTCAATTTTTCTCCGTTCTTTCCTATCATCATTACCATTGTTTTATTTTTGTTTATTTTTTTTCCATTTTCGTTCATTACTGTGTTCCATACATTTATGTTTATTTGTCTTTTTGACTTCCAGCCAGTTATACAACATAATCTGCGAACGCTCATTCAGTTATATTTATTTTTTGTAATTGTAAGAGTCCTACATAATAATTTTTGTTGGTCATCTACATTTCTTTAGTATTTCATCCATGAATATTATAAAAAGTAACGGACACAAACTACCCCCTTGTCTTACCCCTGTGTACTGGAAGTGAATGTTTGTGATGTCATATTGTTTTTAATTGTTGCGTTTTCATTGTTATTATAAATTTTGTGTGTTAATTTTAAAAGTTCACTACTTCTTACTCCTCTGTCCGATAGTATTTTCCATACTTGGAACTGCATGAAAAGCTTTCTCTATATCGAAAAATGCCATACATTTTTTTCTTTTCCCTTTAATCACTTTTTCAGTTATCTTTTCCTTTTCTGTATTTCTTCCAGTGTTCTCTCGATCTTCATTTTGATTCTTTTTCTATTGCTGTGATACCTCGTTAGTTGTTGCAGTCCGTGTGATCACCTGTTTTGAAGATAGGTATTATAAGTGCTTTCTCCCAATCCTTTGGCAAGATCTCTTCTTCCCATACTCTGTTGTTAATATGCAACAATGTATCTCTTTCTTTCTGCTCCATGCTTTATCATGTCTGCAGACCCGGATGCATTTCTATTTTTTAGTTCCGTGATAACTTTTTCCAGTTTTTCTTTATCTATTGTTAATGTCGGTTTCCATTCCGTCATTGTCCTCTATGTGTTCCTTGCGGGCAGTTGAGAACATCCTGATAATACTCTCTCCCATAATTTACCTTTCTTCTGTTAATATTTCCCCATTTTTGCTTTTTACAAAAAGCATAATTTACTTTTTTTCTATTCGTAATGATGTTCGGTAAAATTATTTCTGATTCTCTGAGCAGTCTCTTTCCATTTTTTCTCCAAATTTTTCCCGTTGGTCATTTTTAGAGACTGTTATTAATTATTTTTTTCTCTTCCTTTCTGTTTTTTATTTTCATAGTTTTGTCCTTTTCTGTTCGCTAGATATTTTTTCCATGCTTCTTTGTTTGCCTTTATTTGTTTTTTAATTTCCTCCGATTGTTGTCTGCTATTATCTTTCTTATTTATGCCACATACGTCTCCAGCAGGTTCTAGTAAGATATATTTAAAGTAATTCAGTTGTCTTCTATGCTTCCATTGTCTGTTTCTTTATTTTGTATTTCCAATCTTTTATTAATCTCTATTTGATATTTTTTGCAGTTTCTTAATCTCTTAATTTATATGATTTGATTGTCTAGATTGTTTTTTTTTTGTTGACGAATAAACTTCTATTTGTTCTGTTTTAATATATTTTCTTTGAATTTTAGCCATTACTACAAAGTGATAACTACCAATTTCCGGTCCTCTTCTTACTTTTGTGTCTATTATTGTTTACCGGTATCTGCTTTCTATTACTACGTAATCGATTATTGATTTTCCATTTATAGTTTTAACTTCCCTTGTGTATCTATGTATATCTTTGTGTGCAAAAATGTGTTAGTGATGATCAAATTGTTTATGAGACAGAAGTCCAATATTCTTCTTTCATTGTTGTTTCTAGCTGTTTCTCCATATTTTCCAATTATTGTTCCATATTTATCCTGTCCTATACATACACTGCTGTTGAAATCTCCTCTTTAAATATATTCTTCCTTTGAGTTGTTCCATTATTCCAGCAAGTTTATCCTAAAAAATGTCTTTGTTCATTGTTTTGTCGTCTTCATTTGGACCATATACAATTGTAATATTCTTTAATTGGGGTGCGTTATTGTTATTTATTTCTACAGTTAAAATACGTTCGGACCATGTAGTCCAGTTTTATATTTGTGTCTCAAAATTTTTGTGGATTAAGCATCTTACTTCAGCAGCTGCCCTCTGGTCTTGTCTTACTCCACTACATATCAATACACTATTTTCCATCAGTTTCAATATTCCTTGTCCTTTGTTTTTCGTTTCCCTTATAACCAGTATGTCAACCCCCAAATTTTCGAAATCTTCTTCTAATTCTATTTCTTTTCCTGCTATAATTTTAAATTATATGTCGCTATTTTCCATATATTAGATTCCATGATATCATACTGGTTTTTCTTATTTTCAATTTGTTACACTATTTGTCTGTCCGTCAATATCTCGTTTTCCCTCTTCATTACCGTTTTCTGTGTTGCCTAGTTTTTTCGATTCGTAGTTTTCTTTTTTTCTTATTTGTACATCTAGACTCCCTTTCGCTAGTGATCGTTCTTGTACAGATCTTTTATTTCTGATACTTGTTATTTCTTCTTCCATTGTCTCTCTACCTTCTCATAGGTTTTGCCCTACTTATTCTATGATTTACTATCAATTTGTTGTACCTCAGAAAGACTTTATATCCTTTGTTTTGTGCTTCTTCAAGTTGTGGAATTAATGTTTTCCTTTCTTCTTGGACATCTTAAGGGTAATCTTGGTCTGTCCACATTTCTGTTCCTTTCAGATTCAGTTCGCAGTCTTCAACGTGTTGGTTAGTAATTTAACCAATATAGATCTTATCTTATTCACGTTGTATTTTCCTATTCTTCTTATTTCCTCCATATCTTTCTGTTTATCAATATTAATTCAAATATTTTGCAGCACTATCTGTATTTTTTGTTCTACTTCCCTTTCACCTTCATTTTCTTCGTCTGAGATTCATTTAATTATAATTCTTTTCATTTTGATTTATATTTCTAGTTTAGCTATTTTGTCCTCATGTATTATAGTTTTTGCTTTCAGTTGTTCCTTTTCCTCTTTTACTGCTTCAATTTCCATGAAAAAATTATCGAGCTTTGCTGTCATTTCATTCATGTCCTCATTTAGTTAGAGGAACATCTATTCAATTTTTTCTATGTCAGACTTTTTGATATACTTTCTATTTATTACCTTTTGTTATTTTTTATTACTGTGATCGCGGAAAAGCCAGTCGGAGATGTACTTTTCATCTATATATTGTATTTACTCAAAAAAATTTTAGACTTCTTGTTGTTTTATATTTATCAGTGCGTTTGGTAACTCCGCCTGTAAATCGACGAAATTCACGTTACAATTAAAGGATTACTGTTAAATAATCTGGTTTTGTCTATTAACCTTATTTAACACATTGCATTTTCAAAACTTTTTAACTAACTAACTAAGTTACCGTTGTTTAAGTGAAAGCGGTTTATGGAATAATGAAATTTTATATCTGAAAATAAAATTACTGTTACAGATAAACCAGAATGCAAAAAGTGCTCCAAAGTTTTGCAAGAGCTTGAGAATATTGACGATGAAGCTGATCAACTGGGTATTGGTTTTGTGAAAATTAATGACGAAAATCTGGCCGAAGATTATAATTTGGGAACCTTGCCTGCTCTCGTTTATTATAGACATCAGACTCCTATTATTTATGAAGGTAAATATCTCACTATTAGACGGAGAGCTGGCTACATAAAACAGCATGGATAAGATACACGACGTTTGAGCTTGGAAACGGGGGGCCCGTAATTAGTACATCACCAAACGGCATTTCTGGCACTCTGTAGGGGAAACTGTTGTATAGTGGGACAGGTTCCATAGTGGGACAATTCAAATTGCCCGGCAACGGTATCGCTTAAAATACCGAAAAAAGTTGTGTCAACTGCATTATATATGCGCAGTGGATATACCCTTGCCACTCGCCGCTAGGGTCTTCAGTATGGCGTCAATCTCGTTAATGTGACCATCAGAGTGTCAAAGTTTTTTTATACGACCACGTGTTGGGCACAATTTAGGCCAGAAATATTCATTTGTTTGTTCCGTATTTGAGAATAATTGTGCCCGAAGGTGTCTTGAAGGTGAGTTGAGGTTATTTTTCAATGTTATTTGTTTTTTTTTCAATTCCGAAAATGTTAAAAAGTGTATACGGGTGTATAGTGGGACATAATTGCATATTGTTGTTGCAAAGTTGCATATTGGGAGAAATTTTTTTTTGCTCTAATAGAATATTTTTGTTTCTTTCAAATTTAACTCTCTAATTGCCTTTTTTTCCAGAAATGGACAAGAAAATCGGTTTTTGCTAGTAGGAGAATACACCTTGAGAATGCTGAAAAAATGCGAAAGGCAGTAGAGGCTGTTCTTAGAAATGAGATCAATATTAGGAATGCTGCACTTCTATTTGGAGTTAGCAAATCAGCGTTGCATAGACACTTGAAAAAATATAACATCAATGAAGCAAACACGCAGGAAGTAAATTTTCAGAGGCAACATGGCTTTAGGCAAATATTCAGTGACGATGAAGAACAACTGCTTAGCGAATATTTAGTTACTTCATCCCAAATGTGCTACGGATTAACAAGCAAAGAAGCTAGAGAGTTGGCTTATAGATATGCCGACGCAAATAAGAAAAAAATTCCAAGAAAATTGTCAGAAAATAAAATCGCTGGGGAAGAATGGTTCAAACTTTTCCGAATCCGACATAAGATAAGCCTGAGAACGCCCGAGGCCACAAGTCTGAGTCGCGCAACTAGCTTCCACCGCCACAATGTTGAACTTTTTTTCAAAAACTTGCGTACAGTTCTGGACAAATATAGTTTCATCTCCAACCAAGTTTTTAACTGTCACGAAACTGGTGTAACTACTGTACATAAGCCTCTAAAAATAGCTGCACCATGTGGTCAAAAACAGGTTGGTAAAATTACTAGTGGCGAAAAAGGTATACTAGTAACAATGTGTGCCACTATATGCGCCAATGGTACATTTGTACCACCCTTCTTTCTATTTCCACGCATACATTTCAAGCTACACATGCTGCTGGTGCTCCCCTTGGATCAAAAGGAAGAGCGAATGCTAGTGGATGGATGTGTGGTAGTAATTTTATAGAATACTTACAGCATGTTTCAGACACCATACATTGTAACCATGACAATAAAATTTTACTTATTCTTGATAACCACGAGAGTCATACAGATGTTAGGGTACTTGAATATTGCAAAAAACATGGCATAGTTCTTCTTACATTACCACCTCACTGTAGCCATCGCTTGCAACCTTTGGACGTCAGTTGTTTTTGCTCTTTCAAAATCTACTACAACAGATCAATGGATGACTGGATGCTACAAAGCCCCGGCATTCCTGTGACAATCTATAACATCGCCGATATAGCTTGAAAATCGTTTCCACTAGCTTTCACACCTAAAAACATTATCAAAGGATTTGAAAAAACTGGCATTTGTCCTTCAAATGTTGAAATATTTCAAGATTGCGACTTTTTAGGCTCCTACGTGTCAGACCGAATCGAAACAGAGAAACCAGTTCAATTGGCCAATGCAACTGCAGATAACTCTGTTGAAAATCCAATTCCAACTTGCTATGGAATGTCCAGCACTGGAATAAAATCACTCAAAGAGAATATTGTTATCCCGGAAGCTGTAAGAACATTTGAAATGGCTGCACCTCGAAAAACAAATACTAGTGCCAGGAAAAAACTACTTCTACTGTATTGACTGATACTCCCATAATTGAAGAGAAGAAAGAAATGTTGAGGTTGAAGTTGGAAAAAACATCTCAAAAGTGACAGAGAATTGAGAAGGCCAAGGAAGGTAAGAGAAATTTATTCGCGCCGAAAAATGACAGCTCAAGCGAGAGTGACTTTTCAGTGACTGAAATACGTGATGATGATTCAGATGCGAATATCTCCGATGAATTTATGAAGGATCAAAATGAGATACTTAATATATCTGATTTCATACTTGTTCAGTATCCCATGAAAAAAAGCACCAAACACTTCGTTGGTCAAATAGAAAAAATAGAGAAAGATGAATACAAAGTTAATTTCATGAAAAAAAATCCAAATAATAGGTTCAGCTTTCCTGAAAACCGAGATGAAGATGTTGTGTCGGAAGAAAATATCATTCAAAAACTTCCAATGCCTTTTGCTTCTGGTGGAACTGAAAGAGCAGCTAAGCAGTGGCTTTTTTATTTCGATTTCGAGGACTTTCATATGCAATAATGCTTCTCGCCACTGTTAATTTCTTTCTTGTTTTGAATTTATAGCCTAGTTGATACTTTCCCATTTGTACTACCTCTCCGAATATATTTATTTTTAATGAAATTAACTGTCTCGACCCTACTTCGTGGAATCTACTCATAATAGTGTTTTAAATGAAACTCGCGGTTTCTAGTTAATTCCACAATATAATAAAAGTTATTGAAAATTCTAAAAAATTGACAATTGTTTCGATAAATCAATATCATCGTCAGAATGACAGAAGTTACATTTCATTTGATGCCTACCTGATGTTAGTAGTTATTTTTGGCTAGATCAAGAAGTGACCTAACTTGTGATTGACTTAATATATGTTTATAGAAAAAAGAGGAAGATGTGATATTACAAATATTGAAGCTTAGATATTATTAGCCCTATGGTGATGTCCTGGATATCATTTTTCTAATTAAGATCAGTATAACTGTGCAATGATATAGAAAACCAGGAAAACTATATCTGCTGGTCTTTACAATTACCACTTAAGAACACAGTTTATTAGTGGAGATTTAGCTAGATTTAACTGTCAATTGACAACTTCATATTGTGGGTTTCTTAAATGTCTTCTAATTTCCAATTCTTCAAGGAAATCCAGTTCTTGTTTCTTTTCACAAATATGCAGCACTTCTAGCTTTGTGTTAGGTGTCAATGAATGATTGGTATCAAGTAGATGTTTTGCGTAGTGGAATTTATCTGGTTGTTTTAATCTGTATGCTCGTAAGTGTTCACTGTATCAGATTTCAAAATTCCTAAGGGTCTGAACCAAATAGAGAGCATTACATTCTTGACATTTGAGTTTATATATACTTGACTCCTTTAATAGTGGTATTTTTGTTTTTACATTTAACAATTTTGTACTAACGTTACTTTCTGTTTTAAAAGAAATTGTTGTATTCGTTGCTGAAGATATAATCTTTGAAATATTATTAGAAATATTTCCTGCATATGTGATGGTTTTATAAGTTGAAAAAGTGCCATTACAACTAATATTTCCTAAACAAGCTGGTGAAATAAAAACTTAAAACCATCACATATGCAGGAAATATTTCTAATAATATTTCGAAGATAATATCTTCAGCAACGAATACAACAGTTTGTTTTGAAACAGAAAGTAACGTTAGTACTGAATTGTTAAATGTAAAAACAAGAATTTCACTATCAAAGAAGTCAGGTATTTTAAACTCAAATGTCCAGAATGTAATGTTGTCTATTTGGGTCAGACCCCTAGGAATTTTGAAATCCGATACAGTGAACACTTACGAGCATACAGATTAAAACAACCAGATAAATCCCACTACGCAAAACATCTACTTGATACCAATCATTCAGTGACATCTAACACAAAACTAGAAGTGCTGCATATTTGTAAAAAAAAACAAGAACTGGATTTCCCTGAAGAATTGGAAATAAGAAGACATTTAAGAAACTCACAATATGAAGTTGTCAATGAACAGTTAAATCTAGCTAAATCTCCACTAATAAACTGTCTTTTTAAGTGATAATTGTGAAGATCAGCAGATATAGTTTTCCTGGTTTTCTATATCATTGCACAGTTATACTCATCTTAATTGGAAAAATGATATCCAGGATATCACCATAGGGCTAATAATATCTAAGCTTCAATATTTGTAATATCACATCTTCTTCTTTTTTCTATAAACATATATTAAGTCAATCACAAGCTAGGTCACTTCTTGGTCTAGCCAAAAATAACTACTAACATCAGGTAGGCATCAAATGAAATGTAGCTTCTGTCATTCTGACGATGATATTGATTTATCGAAACAATTGTCAATTTTTTAGAATTTTCTATAACTCTTATTATATTGTGGAATTAACTAGAAACCGTGAGTTTCATTTAAAACACTATATTTATTTTTGATAGGTAAGATGAAAACTATAAGTTCAAGTTATGTTTTCTAGTTAAAGTTATGTTGAGAGATATGTTTTCCTATCATTACGATTGGTCGACCTACTCAGTTTATTAAGAAGATTTATTATTTTGTCAATAAACGACCAAAATTTATTTTTGTATTTATTTATTTGGCTTCAAAAACCATTGTCCCACTATACACATGCATCTTTCCCAGTATGCAACATGGGGTGGTTGCATAGTGGGAAAGTGGTGTATAGTGGGACCTTCAATTTTTTCTTACTTAAAATGTAAAAATTGTTAAATTTTTCGCAGGTTTTGATAAACAAACTAATTTTGAATATATTAGAATGTTCACAATAGTTAAAAATTATTCAACAAATCTTCTATTTCAATTACAAGAATATTGTCCCAGTATACAACAGTCTCCCCTACAGGTCGGATATGAAAATGCCCGCCGGTTTTCCCGGGCGAAAAAATGGGCTGGAAAACCTCATATGGTACACGAGTGAAAACTCTTGGATCGTGGGGTCCGAACCTCAAATAAGAACGCTGTAATAACGCCAGAAGTTTTGGAGGTCGGAAAAGCCTCGCCAGAAGTGACCGAAAGTGCCGGAAAATTCGTCCAAAAAACCCGATATGGTACACGAGTGAGTACACGAGGCCGGACTCTCAACTAGTAGCGGTGTAATAGCGCCAGAAGTTTTGCAGGTCGGGAAACCCTCGCCAGAAGCTACCGAAAGTGCCGGAAAATTCATCCGAAAAACCTCTCGTGGTACACGCCTCAAACTTTTTAACTTGACTTTTGGGGTCTTAACAAAGAGTGGTGTAATAACGCCAGAAGTTTTACAGAGCGGAAAACCTCCGAAAAAAATAAGGAAAATCTACGTATTTGTGAAAATGAAAATTTTTCGCTTTCGTCTCAAATGAAAACTATTTTTGTTGGCTTCATTGAAAATATCTGTTTGCGCTACCCAAAATAAGAAAAAAGCATTAGGAAACGATGAAAACTCGCTGAAATATGATCTTTTTTTTTGCGCGCGTGATTTGATGCCGCTTACTCATTTTAGGCCGTTTCGCGCCGCCACCGCCAACTTCGCCGCCGCGAAAATGGGCTTCTAATTTTTTTTGTAAATTCATTTACAGCGCTAATTTTTAACCGATTTTCATGAACGTCTTTTTTAAAATCTCTGGGAACGATTGTATCTTTGCGAAAAGTTATTCAGTAATGTTTATCGGCCCATGGTACCCCAAGAAACTTTGAGGGAAGTTGGGGTAAGATGATCTCAGCTCGCTTCTCAGAAATGCGTTGACGTGTTCGCTCATTTAACGCGCCCATTTCATTTTTAATTCATTACGACATTTTTTGCATGCAATATAATAAGAGGATTCGATTTGAGCTCTATAAACAATATATAATTGTATAAAATATCCTAGATAGCAAATTCAAAATGATTAGAAAAAAAAATCCGTTATTGATTCGCAAAGAAAGTAAGGCTACAAGCGAAAACTTTCAATTTCTGTAGCCTTTCACAGGTAGAGAATGACCCTCGCTGTACGACCCGCCCTAAAAATTTTCACCCGAGTTTTCACGTTTCCTAATGATTTTTTTTAATTTTGGGTAGCGCAAACAGATATTTTCAATGAAGCCAACAAAAATAATTTATATTTGAGCCAAAAGCGAAAAATTTTCATTTTCACATGTACGTCGATTTTCCTAATTTTTTTAGAAGGTTTCCCGGCCTGCAAAACTTCTGGCGGTATTACAGCGTTCTTATTTGAGGTTCGGACCCCACGATTAAAGAGTTTTCACTCGTGTACCATATAAGGTTTTCCAGCCCATTTTTTCTCCCGAAAAAACCGGCTGGCATTTTCATATCCGACCTGTACAGAGTGCCAGAAATGCCGTTTGGTGATGTACTAATTACGGGCCCCCCGTTTCCAATCTCAAACGTCGTGTACCTTATCGATGTTGTTTTATGTAGCCAGCTATGGGACTATATAAACCATAATAAAACAATAACATCTTCGTTTCCCAAAATGCTTTCGATTAACATAAATAATACTAATCATGTAAACTTGTAGGTGAATTAACCAAAGAGGAAGATGTGTTGGAATGGTTAGTTCAGCATAAAAGTACAGGAGACGAAGATGACACCATCGAAGATGTTACATTAAAAACTCTCACTACTCTAATAACCAGTGTAGATCACTTAGCTGTACTTTTCTGTAAGTATTTTAAGACTAAAATTAAATTGATTAGATCAAAATAAAAAAAATTCTAACCCAATTTCTCCCCCATTTAGATGATCACGGTTCTGAAGAATCCACTGACGTACTCGATGATTTAGAACATATTGACGATGATTGTGATAAATACGGGATTCAGTTTGTGAAGATAGATGATCCCAACGCGGTTAAAGAATACGGTTTAGATTCCTTACCGGCTGTAGTATATTTCGAAAAAGGAATTCCAAATGTTTATGATGGGGATTTGGAACAAGAAGAAGAAATATTGCAATGGTTAGTAGAACAACTCGAGAAAGATGAAATCGAGGATGTCACCGATGAAATGTTGGATAAGTTGATACAAGAGAGTAAATTTTTGGCCGTACTATTTTGTAAGTACTAAATTTTCTTTTGGAACATTATTTGAATTCAAAGATCTATATTTTGCTTTTGTAATTTTTTAGATGACGATGACGATAGAAAATCTCAAAAAGCTCTCAACGAATTAGAAAACATCGACGATGAATGCGACCAGCTCGGCATCGTTTTTGTAAAAATTGATAACGATGACGAAGCCAAGGAATACGGTATCGAAAAACTGCCTTCCCTTGTTTACTTCGAAGGAGGAGTACCGACTCTATATGAAGGTAATCTTGAAGATGAAGAAAAAGTGTTGAAATGGTTGGATCATCAAGTCAAACACGATGAAATTGAAGATGTCACTGATGAAATGTTGGATATTCTGATCAGAAAAAAATCCCATGTTGCCGTACTTTTTTGTAAGTTTTTTTTTATTTTTGAGTTCCTTTTCAAATGTTATGGCTGCTTTGTCAGTTTTCATTTTATTGATTTTTTGTTTTTACGGCTTAATTAGACGAGAAAACCCAAAAGAAAAGCCAAAAAGTCTTGACAGAACTAGAGAATATTGATGACGAGTGTGATCAAAACAACATTGTTTTTGTGAAAATCGATAACCCTGATGAAGCCAAAGAGTACGGCATTGATGTTATACCCAGTTTGGTTCTGTTTGAAAAACGCATCCCTCATTTATATGAAGGAGATTTAACAAAGGAAGAAGAATTATTAGATTGGTTGTTACATCAGAAGAGACACAGTGAGATACCTGATATTACTGACGAAATGATGGACCTACTTATAAATTCTGAGAAATATTTGGCTGTTTTGTTTTGTAAGTAATATTCCATACACATAATAAAATTATAAAATTTTAACAGCTGCTAATGATATGACACATTTTTTAGATGATAAAGACGACAAACAAGACATTAGAGTGTTAAATGAACTGGAAAACATCGATGATGATCTAGAGAGAGAAGGAATAGTCATCGTTAGAATAGATAACGACGCTGAAGCTAAAGAATTCGGTATCGACCATTTACCAACGCTGGTTTACTTCGAAGATAAAATACCATCAATTTACGAAGGTGAACTTATGAACGAAGACGAAGTATTGAAGTGGCTCATTGAACAAAAACAAACAGCAACTATTGAAGAAGTAACAGATGAAATATTGGAAGATCTCATCCAAGAACACGAGTATGTGGTGGTTTATTTCACTGGTAACTGTGAAGAGGGTCAAGAATGCGATAATGTTCTTAAAGAATTGGAAAATATTGACGATGAACTAGATGAAAATGGTATCATATTTGTTACAACTGAAGATATAGTTATAGCTAAAAAATACAACATTAAAAATTTCCCGAAACTGGTTTTCTTCAGAAACAAGGAACCGTTGGTATATACTGGAGATATTGAAGATGAAGATGAAGTTCTAGCTTGGCTAACTGATGAAAATACTCTGGAAATTCCTGATAGAATTGAGGAAGTTAACAGCAAAATGCTGGACAAGATCCTTGGTGAAAATGAACATGTAGTCGTTTATTTCTGTAAGCAAATATTTATTACTGTTTTTTGTAGTGTTAGAAGTTTCTTAATTAGTGGAAATTCATTTTGAATAACCATTGTTTCCAACATAACAGTCGTGTGCTTATTGTTGTACCACAAAAAAATACTACAGTCATATAAAATTTTCCCAATATGCTTTAGTATCATTATCGTGCTATTAATATCATAATTGGCATTTCCTTCATAATAAGGTTTGATGTACTTTCTCATGTGTATTTGAAATAGTCTATATATCTATAAGGCAAGATTTCACATTCAGGGTTAGGTTAGGGGATGACTTAGTATAAGGGAATGCAAAGATTCTTCCTTCCTCCCACATACAATACGATTTTAGCAATTCCAAAAAAAGTGTTCACAGTTCGATTATAAATTTCCTAATGCAGTAAAAAAATGTCTTCAACCGTACTTCAACGAGCAATACAAAGGCTCAGATACACCTCAAATATTTCGGCAGATTGAGGGCATCTACAATTGGACAATTTTAGTACTATAACAAAAATACTTGAGAGTGCTAATACGAGAAAGAGTAACTAGGCCATTTACTAAAAATCTAAGCCAATTGTTATATCAAACAATTTAATACAAACAAACTGTATTTCTAAACCGTAAATTGACATATGTTGATATATAAGCACATATGGCGAATGAATTAATGTCCTTAAGACACTTGGCAGATGACGTATGTCGTCACCCGTCAGGGCTGCCATTATAAAATAAAAAAATATTCCATACAATATAACACCACTGCCCTGAACGTAATAATGGATTATCTAAAATTCAGGTGTAGCATCAAAAAGTATGAATTGTTTCATCAAAATTGTGACAAATGTAAATTTCTAAGACTAAAACCTTGCTTAAAGTCTGTGAACATTCTAGTTTGAACTCATTCCAAAATTCTGAATAATCCTACTGAAATTCCGGACTTCTGAACTCAACCATAGATATTTAATAATAAAATTTCATTCCCATGTACAAATGATGAGCGGTTCTTTTTTTTGTTTGTCAATGTTTTGGTAGCTGACCATACGTTCTCTCTTCTACCATTTCATCCTATGTCTATCTCGATCTTCTTCTTCTTTTTTACCCAGAGGCTTTGATTTACAAATATTTTTAACTGGTCTTTTGTTCTTTTTATACAGGCGTAGCTTCTAGCTAAGCCGTTAATGATCAGTGTTAATTGTATTTTAGTAGTTTTGTTACACCCCTGACTCATTTGAGGTATTCTGTTTCAATTGCTCAAATGTATGGGCATTCGCAATTGACATCTAAATAATAGGATTGAACATAATACATATTAAAAATGATATTTTCTCAGTTTCATATTCATTCCGAAAATATGCAATAAAAATGGTCTTAACGTTCTTAAATCTAATTTATTTTACACACAATTACATTAATTTATATTAACAATTCAATTTATATTTCACTACACTCTGTCGTTCGGAGATCTAATCTTCGGCTCCCTAATTCAGACTTCCTCCACTTTCTGCCATACAGTTAAATAGAAACATCGAGATGCTCTCGATTTGACTACATCTTTCTAAAGGATATTCCCGATCAGCTTTCTCTAGATTGTGGGCGGGGCCCGCAGGGTTGGTGGACAGGTCCATATCGTTGGTTATTCTTCTTTCAGTCGTTGACTAAGTCAAGATCTGGATCTCCCTCTTGATCTCTCTGAATCTTGTTGCCATTCCAGTTATCATCCACCACTGTTGTTCTACAAATTGTCAAGCCTCTCTACGGCTCGTCGGCAATGTGAGTAGTCTTCTGGACATAGCCTCCGGGACAAGGCATCTGCATGCTCGGCGATCAATTTCGATGTCGAATTCTCCAAGCCTCCCCATCCGTCGTGCCACTTGACTCTCGGGATGTACGGCATGATCTGTTCTCAACAGAAATCTTGTGCCATACTCGTACTTGTAGATGTACTCTACTCCTTTGAGAACAGCCAGCAGCTCCCGTCTAGTGACACAGTAATTTCATTCCGATTTACTGAGGGTCTTGCCTAAGTACCCAACAACATTCTCTTGTCCTTCCTGGATCTGAGACAGGACGGTACTAAGTCCAACATTACTGGCGTCCGTGTCCAAAATGAATTTTTCATTGGGAAGGGGATAGCTCAGAATTGGTGAATGGACCAAGGCATCTTTCAGCTTGATATATAACTCCTGACATTCCAGGGACCACTGGAACAGCTTTTTCCCCTCTGTTAAATTGGTTAGCGGTTTGGCGATGATAACAAACTCTAGTATAATATAGACACAAGTACACAGGCAAAGAAAACTCCGAAGCTGGTGGATATATTTTGAGATGACCCAGTCTTTAACTGCTTTGATTTTTTGGTCGTCTATGTTACTACTTCTTCCCCAGAAATAATGTCGCCAAGGTAGTGGACTTCCTTCTGAGACAGGTGGCATTTCTTAGGACTCAGTTTCAATCCGGAGTTCCTCAGGCGCAGGAATACCACCTCCAGGCTTCTCGCGTGGTCTTCGAATGACTATGATGATATCGTCGAGGTGTACCAGGCACGTCTTTCAGGGGAATCCTTTCAACACCGTTTCTATTAGTATCTCAAAAGTGCTTGGGGCGTTGCAAAATCCGAATGGCATAACAGTGAACTGCCACATCCCTGAGCCAACGATTAAAGCTGTCTTGTCTCTATCTTCTGGAGCTAGTTCTACCTGTAATATCCGCAATTCAAGTATAAGTTTAAGAAAGAATATGGTAGAGCCGGCCAACGTGTCCAAGGTGTCATCTATTCTTGGTAGCGGGTAACTACCTTCCTTTGTCAAGTTGTTCAGCTGCCGGTAGTCTATGCAGAAATGTGTTGATCAGTATTTCTTCTCTGGGGATAACCATGGGCTATCGGATGGTTCAATTACTCTTTTTGTTTCCATAGCACTAACTATTTTGTCTGCCTCTTCGTTCTTAGCAGGAGGGAGTCTTCTGGATGACTGGCGGTCAATGTTGTACGGGACGACCCCTTTTTCTAGTCCGGTGCCAAACACATGTTGGTATTTCCTCACTAAGTCCTCTAGACTGGGCTGCTGTGTCGGTTCTATCCCCTTCGATGACACGGCAAACAGATTCTCCAGTTCTGCGGTTAGATTGTTGGCTCCGCAATAGTACCACATACACTCTTGACCACAGAGGAAATTGGCGGACAGTAGCCTGAAGTCGTTCCTTTCTTCAAGGCCATCGGATAGCAATTGATATTCATGACCCTTACTGACATAAGTTTATCGGCGCGCAGTAAGGTCTTCCCAAGCACAATTTCTCGTCTAATTTTGTCATCATGAAGCTCGGGCTCGAATATCACCACGCCCCCGCTGCTCGCTTCACCATTCATCCGAGCCTCCAGAGTGGATTCAGCTCTTTCGGGTACGCTAATGTGTTCAGCCAACACGAGCCGGATCCCTTCTTCACCTCGATCGCGAAGCACCAGCTCTTCTCCGTTGACACGTAGGACGCCATCTTTGAAGTTCAGCTTGAGCCCCCTGGAATTCATTATGTCCATTACAATAATTATAGCGTGCTCGATGTCCGCGACCAGTGCCCGCTGTTTCAGTTTTGTGCTGCCTAAAATCAAATCGAAATTGAGTGACAGACAATTCTAAAATCAAATCGATCGTTAGCTCCCCATATACAGTGGCTGGCTCCTCCTCTGTTGCTGTGCGTAACTTCGAGGTCGACGGATAAATTATTGCCGGTGTTTTGGCAAAGGTAGGTCCGCGGATTGTCCTCGTCGCACCTGTATCCAGTAGCATGGTTCGAGGTTCGTTGTTAATGCGACCGTCCACGAATACATCTTTGTTGTGTCGCTGAAGAATGGCGACATATGCGTTATAAATTGGGACTTGCTGGATACAGGCCGAGGACTGCCCCTTCTCATCGACGTTTTTTAGTGTTCCTAGACTCTCTAAATGTCGGACATTTGCTACGCACATGCCCGACCTTACCACCATTCCAGAATTATATTTGCCTTCTTTCTGGCAGCATTTCCTTTATCACCTTCTTTATGGCGGCTTCCAGGTTGGCTGGTTCCTGTGGGTCTTCCTCAATGAATCGGACTTTGCTCTGTCGTTTGACGATTGTTTTGCCAGGGCATATGTCAGTGCGTCTTCGAGGTGGGTTGGACGAGCTAGTGTGTATACTTGCCGGGTTTCTTGGTCAGGAAGTCCCTCTAAGAATGACTGCACCGCCAATCGCTCCAAGACATTTTCTGGCGTCGCTGGATAATCAAGACGAACAAAGCGTGCAATATTACCTTCTAATTCTTGTAGAGATTCGCTTGATCTTTAACAGTGGTTTTTCAGTTGTGAATGGTATACGTGTTCTAAGTGGGCATGTCCATACCGTAGTTTCAGATGTTCGTAGTCCGCCTGTTCTTGGGCGGTTAGGGTTTGTAAAATAGTCGTTGCTTCTTCTCGTAACACCAGTGTTAGTGCTACAGCTTATTCTCCTGCATTCCATATATTTGCTTTGGCCGCAGCTTCGTGGAAAACTTCCCTGTTTTCGGGCTGACCTTAACATATTTCATGCCCTTTTCGACTTTATCCACGTTGGCACTCATCTGCAGTATCGAATTTTTGTTGACGTTTCTGTTGTGAGGGCAGTATAAATTTAATTTTGCATATTACCGATAGTTTCCTTTATCCTATCGATTTATACCTCAATTCAGTCATTGATTTCATCCTTGATTTTCTGTATCTCGACGGTACCCGTTCTCTATTTTAGCCAGTTCGCCACGCCACAAAACTCTTCTCTTAAGCTCTTTGTGTTCTCCAGAAACTTTTCTTCTAAACACTTCCAATTTTGTTGGAGTTCTTCTTTTAAATTCACCGAATTCTCTAGAAGTTTGTCTTCTAAACATTTCGAATTTTGATGTAGTTCTACTTTTAAATCCATCGAATTCTCTGGAAGCTTCTCTTCTATCGCGTTTCTTCGAGTTTATTAATGATCGAACTTAAATCGATTCCAGAAACTTCGAACAAAAATTTTTCTTCAATCAGTCCCTTTGCGAGCTTTTCCTGAAGCATGTCTTTCTTACCAGTTGTTTCTAACTCTCTTTCTTCCATCTCTTGCTTTAATTTTGACATCTTCAAATCGGTTAGGAGAGTTCTCCTGGGTCATATTTTCTATTTCAATGTTTTTGAACAGAATATTTCATACAAAACAGTTTATGAGTTTATTTTCCCGTAGTACACTTCGTGAAATCCTACACCTGGCATCAATTGTAATAAAAATAGTCTTAACGTTCTTAAATCTTATTTATTTTACACACTATTACATTAATTCATATCAACAATTCAATTTCCGGCTCGCTAGTTCAGACTTTCTCCGCCACACAGTTGAATAGAAACTTCCAGATGGTCTCGATTCGACTACGTCGAACAGCTTTCTCTAGATAGTGGGCGGGGCTGCTGGGTTTGTGGTCAGGGCCGGCTCAAGAATCGTTACAATACAATTTGTCCTATCCTGAACTTTATTGATAATTTTGATGCTTTGTACGCACTCCTTAATATTTATCTATATATTTAATAATCATTACCCTTATTTGTAATTACATTCACAAAACTTTTATTTACATTTTGCTGAACATCATTTTGTTATCTTTCAGAGTTTTATTCCAGATTTTTTTCTATCACTTCTTCTAATCAATGCCACTTATTTATGTCGACAAATTCCACGAAATTTATTTTATTTTCTATCATACGGAAATGATTTTAGATAAAGAGGGTGATAAGCGGTCTCACAAAATTCTACAAGAGCTTGAAAATATTGACGATGAATGCGAGGATAAAGATATAGATTTCGTTAAAATATCTGATGAAGGTATTCAAAAGGAATACGACCTTCCGTCACTACCAGCTGTTGTGTTCTACAGAAATAGATTCAGAGAAATCTACACAGGTGATTTAATGCACGAAGAAGCGATTTTAGAATGGATATTGACATTAAGAGATTCCGCTCCTGATGTTATTGAAAACGTTGATAGAAAAACTTTACAGGTAGGTAGGTATTTACTTATTTCCCTTTTTATTAACGTGGCCTTTAGATTGTTTCATGATTTAGTCTCATTTCCGCAATATCAGTGGGATCTTATCCGAACAATTAATTGACGTTAGGTTTGGTAAGTTAGAAAATTTTTCTAATATCAATTGCATCATTTCAGGTACTAATAAACGACATTGAACATTTAGCCGTTCTATTCTATAACGATGTCTGTGAGGAGTGTGACGAAATCTTAGAAGAATTAGAAAATATTGACGATGACGCTGATAAACATGGAATACAATTTGTTAAATCTACGGATGCCAAATTAGCCGCAGAAATTGGCATTTTCAGTTTTCCTGCTTTGGTGTATTATGAAACAGGAGTTCCAATTATGTATGATGGTAAGCAAGGTTCTTATTTTAGCAAAATATAGATAAAGATAATCCTTCCTCTCAAATGATTCGATCCTAAAAAAACTGGAGATGCGTAACATAAAATGTCTAAATTGTTCATAATTATCATTATTGAAAGAAGTAGATAAACAAAACCACTTCTGGAGCGGAAGTGACATCACACAACCACTTAAAACACCGCCGTTTACGTCACTTCTGCCTCAGAAGTGGCTCAGCGTATCTACTAATATCAGGGTTTTTTTGTGGAATACATTGACATCGAATCAGATGAAAATGTGAAACAAAATGTAATTTGATGGGTTTATATAGTATCGATACAATATACTATATGACATAAAAAAACGAATGAAATAATACTTAGTGTTTTTAAATGAAACTCAAGGTCTCTAGTTAATTCCACAATATAATACAAGTTATTGAAAATTCTAAAATTGACAATTGTTTCGATAAATCAATATCATCGTCAGAATGACAGAAGTTACATTTCATTTTATGCCTACCTGATGTTTAGTAGTTATATTTTTGGCTAGACCAAGAAGTAACCTAACTTGTGATTGGCTTAATTTATGTTTATAGAAAAAAAGAAGAAGATGTGATATTACAAATATTGAAGCTTAGATATTATTGGCCCTATGGTGATATCCTGGATATCATTATTCCAATTAAGATCAGTATAACTGTGCAATGATATAGAAAACCAGGAAAACTATATCTGCTGATCTTTACAATTATCACTTAAGAAGACAGTTTATTAGTGGAGAATTCCCTAGATTTAACTGTTCATTGACAACTTCATATTGTGGGTTTCTTAAATGTCTTCTAATTTCCAGTTCTTCAAGGAAATCCAGTTCTTGTTTCTTTTCACAAATATGCAGCACTTCTAGTTCTGTGTTAGGTGTCAATGAATGATTGGTGTCAAGTAGATGTTTTGCGTAGTGAGATTTATCTGGTTGTTTTAATCTGTAAGCTCGTAAGTGCTCACTGTATCGTATTTCAAAATTCCTAAGGGTCTGACCCAAATAGACAGCATTACATTCTGGACATTTGAGTTTATATATACCTGACTTCTTTAATAGTGGTATTTTTGTTTTTACATTTAACAATTTTGTACTAACGTTACTTTCTGTTTTAAAAGAAATTGTTGCATTCGTTGCTGAAGATATTATCTTTGAAATATTATTAGAAATATTTCCTGCATATGTGATGGTTTTATAAGTTTTAATTTCATCAGCTTGTTTAGGATATATTAGTTGTAATGCCACTTTTTTCTCTTTTTTACTAATTAGTTTATTTATCATATCTAATGGATAACCGTTAGATGTTGCTATTTGTCTAATTGTATTAATCTCTCTATCAAAATTACATTTGTTCATAGGAACTGAAAAAGCTCTATGTATCATCGAATTATATGCTGCTAGTCTGTGTGAGACAGGGTGGTTAGAATTGAATGGAATTGTCACATCAGTCTGTGTTGGTTTTCGGTAAATTGAATAATCAAGTACATCATTAACTCTTTGAATTTTTAAATCAAGAAAATTGATTGAGCTATTTTCTTCAATTTCTAATGTAAATTTAATTTTCGGGTGTAAATTATTGATGTGGTTGAAAAACACATCTAATTGTCGCTCACTACCCATAAAACAAGCTAATATGTCATCCACATATCTATACCAAAATAAAATATTTTTCGAAATATTACTTTCAAAGATCTTTCTTTCTAAATTGTCCATAAAAATGTTTGCTAAAATAGGTGATATAGGGCTTCCCATTGGTAAACCTTCATTTTGAATATATATCTTATTATATTTAGAATTTTCAATAACTTGTATTATATTGTGGAATTAACTAGAGACCTTGAGTTTCATTTAAAAACACTAATATGAGCATATTCCACGAAGTAAGGGTCGAGACAGTCAATTTCAGAAATAATACTTATTTGTTCTTATTTGATTGTATAAGTAATTTTGACATAATTAATGGGGTATTAAAGCTCTTGCAAGTCATGATTATGCTATTTTCGCTAGAAGCTATGAAATATCTATAATAGATGCGAAAAAATATAGAGAAAAAGTATTTGAGAGTAGGTGGAGGCAGACAAGTGAATTAAATATCATGGTAATGAAAACATTGTGAGAAGCAGAAGAAATAGAATATACATTAGAATCAATGAATTTTCCTAATAGAGGTCTACATTATAGACTAAGCTTACATTATGATTCATCTTATATTTTTAAAATGTTATAGGAAACCTTAAGAACGAGGACAAAGTTTTGGAATGGATGATAGAACAACAAAGTAAGAATATAAACCTTTTAAGTAATCTTTATTTGCAAAGTAATCATTTCACGAATAATAAAATTCACTTTCTAAGAATCACTTAAAAATTAAATATGTCAAAAAAATATTGGCTTCATTTAAACATGCGAGGAAAGTGAGGTGTGTTGCATGTGTCGGCTGCATGTTGCTGTAATTCTATAGGTGATGGCACTGCCGACGAGGACGATGACGACGACAATGATGCTGGAGATGAGAATAATACAAAGGAGGACGACGATGATAGTGATGAAGATGAGGACGACGATGATGATGACGATGATAAAGATGATAACAATAACAGCCTGAATCTAAAGATCTTGAAAGGATCTTCTACAGGTAAAAGTGAACCAAAAAGGTTCACTTACGTTAGAGTCACTTTCGGAACTGTTGAAATCAGATAAAGCATAACTCTAGTAATAAAGTATTGAAATCGTACCGGTTATGATGTTCCAAAACCTTCCAAATTTTGATAAAAATAATTAGATTATTAGTAGTTATAGAAAAACCAGATATACTCGTATGTATACCAAACCTTCCGCAAAAAAAATCCACAACTTAATGAAATAATTAACGGGTTTTGGAACATGACGACTTTTGAAAACCGTGGAAGACTTTATAATATTAACTTTAGCAACGTTTTGTAGTTAGTTAAAAATAACATGTGGTTTTATTTGACTATAGTTGTTAATGTTTCAAACAATTTATAATTTAGAGGTTACATTCTCTTTTAAAAAAATGTATAACTTATCAACTGAAAATTCGTTGGGTTGTTGCTCTATGCTATTCTTATTCTCATGCATGAAATATACAGTAATGCAATTATTTGATTACAATGTGTCCGAAAGTAACACAGTAGAAAAAGTTCCGGTGCCTTCCACCAAATGCCTCCTTTTAATCGAGAGTCCGGCAGTCCTGGACGGTAGTACCCAGCTTTTGGATTAGCGAACCCTGCCTGTGAAAATGCATGCCATTATCCGCGCATTGCATGAAATAGTCGTAGTGTCAGACTCTCACTATTCTCACCAAGTTTGACGATTTTACTAACAGTAACGCTATATTTGTTATTATTATTTATCATTTATGTATTGAAGTGGATTCTGACATTATGTTTGTTTCATGCTGCAGGAGATGGATGCTTCTACATCGGCATGGGTGCTAAAACTGCTTTCGTCAATCCTTCACAATATCAACCGTACCAATGCTGCCCGAAACCTCCAACAAAACAGACGAAGGTTCCCAAATTGCAAGCCAAAGCACCGTCAAAATCATCATCAAAACAGGTTAGTTTCAGAAGTTAGGTATTTCAAAGTGAAAATTAAGAGAAATAATTAAACCTAAATACAAAGTACTGACTATTTAACACTATTTAATACCGCTACACCTACACTTACACCGTCTGACAGAAGGTAAACTAAAACCTATCTAGTTTTGTCGTACATAGATACTAAATTTTAGGTTCCAATGAAGCTTTTATCGCGGGAAAATCTGCTTTCTTAATTTCCATCTAATAAACTATAAAGTGAGGTTTGTGTCTATTTTAACTATTCTTACATCTAACTATTTCAATAGTTTCGAACGCACAGAACAATCTATTATTAGATAAATCTTTTAATAATTTCACATTACCTAAACTTATTGTATGGCTATGATTGGAGAGGAGAAATATATTACCTATAGACCTATATATATATATATATATATACATATATCTGAAGTTTTTCTTGGTTTTAGGTCATTTTTCAAATTAAAAATATAAAAAGACGGTTTATGTTGTTGAGATTACCATCATTTATTTACGTTTCGGCTTATTCAGCCTTTTTCAAAATAATACTACATCTAAAATAAAATGATTTTCTCACTAAGAGATACAATACTACAAAAAATCCTTTCTACTTACCCCAAACGTAGAACAATAGTTGTCAATATACATTAAAATGTTCAGTCAAGAACTTCGTCGAAACATAAAATAGTCTTATCAATCTTACTAAAAACAAACATTCACAACAAAGAATCCACAACGTTTGTACACATTAAAATTATTTACAGTACTGCTAGATATATTTTACTGAGGTTGTTTAAATCATTTTTATTGTTAATGGCCTGCTGGTTTTTTTGGATAGCTATTGATTCCAAAATTTCCCTTTTTTTTGTATTTTGTTCCGACCTTATAATTTTTGTGTTTTCAAAATTAAATGTATGTTTTTTTGAGTTTTCGTGGAAAGTTAGAGCTGTTGTATTTTTTTTGTCGTATTTATGACCTTTTATTCGATTTTCCAAATACTGGCTAGTTTGTCCAATGTAAACACCACTGCAGTCGTTACACGGAATTTGATAAATTATATTACTCTTTTTATTTTTCGGAGTTTTTGATAAAATATATCTAGCAGTACTGTAAATAATTTTAATGTGTACAAACGTTGTGGATTCTTTGTTGTGAATGTTTGTTTTTAGTAAGATTGATAAGACTATTTTATGTTTCGACGAAGTTCTTGACTGAACATTTTAATGTATATTGACAACTATTATTCTACGTTTGGGATAAGTAGAAAGGATTTTTTGTAGTATTGTATCTCTTAGTGAGAAAATCATTTTATTTTAGATGTAGTATTATTTTGAAAAAGGCTGAATAAGCCGAAACGTAAATAAATGATGGTAATCTCAACAACATAAACCGTCTTCTTATATTTTTAATTTGAAAAATGACCTAAAACCAAGAAAAACTTCAGATATATGTAAATATACTAAAAAGGTCAAAGAAAGTATCCCACACATATATATATATATATATATATATATATATATATATATATATATATATATATATATATATATATATAGATGTGAAATACGACAGACAAGCACCTTCAACTTGCTTTTTGGAAAATAGCCGCCACCTTAATTTACTTAAGCAATAATGCTTTGGTTCCTTTAAGTAGAAAGTAGACAGAACAAATATATTCTTCTAAGTCACCGAAGCACTCTCTCATTTGCATCCATGAAGTGATTCCAAAAAGCAGATTGTGTTTTTCCAGAGAACGCTCCAGTGACAACAGCACCTTCCAGGCAATGCAGCCGCTCGCTGTGGCCCAAGTTATGCGTAAACTTTGTCAACGTCAATTTCCCTGGTTTTGGGTCCTATTAGACAGAAGGATGTCTTCTTTGGGAGCTGTTGATACCAACTGACAAGCATGACCAAAACATCCGTGCCAGGTGTAAACACATGCAGGACATTTCCACCTCTTTTAGTGACATGTAGTGCATGCAAGATCATTTTGTGTCCGCCTCTTCTTGAGTACTCTTCAAACCTGCTGCATATCTCCCTGTTGCCTGTGCGGTATACCTGTAAGACACAATAATGCTTCTCCCGTCCTCATTTGACCTTCTGATTAGTTCCTTACTTAAATATTTAGTCAGTGAATCCTTAGGCCTTATATGAGAAAGAAGTCTATTCAAAGCTACTGATTTGATGCTTGTGTTAGCTTCAATCCTATACTGGACAGGTGGATTCCCATGTAGACGGTTTTAACGACAAGTATTTTTCAATGAATTTTCAAGGTACGTGTCAAACACAACATGAACTTCAGAGTAGGGGCCGTACTTTCGAAAGACTTTGATGCAGAACTGATCTGCCAATCCAAATACATTCTTTGTATCCTTGTTCAGCTTCAGAGAATTGAGCTGTGCAATTCCATTTATGACTGCAACTAACATGGTTGGATTGGTAGCAGTTACAATTTCTTTAGGCTCACTAGGATCTTCAATTAGCTCTTTAAGTGCCTCTAGGTGATGAAGAAGCTTGCTCTTAACGCGAATGTGATGAATGGACCCATCACTACAAAACATTGACCTTGGGATAACGCTTAACTCATATAGACCTATGCAATGTTACAAATTTATATCTGGTCGTGATCGACACAAAAGAACAATTCGAAAAAACAACTTTCAGTTCTCCTTAACCTCAACTTCTACTTCTTTTGTTGTCACTTTGACTCTTTTTGCCATTGAACTGAACAGTTTAAGTTTCTGCTCAGGCAAAGTATCCCAAAAGTTTTCTGTATTTAATAGTATGCGCTTTTCTACGAAAGTCTTATGCAGTTTGAAGGCCTGGGCTGGCATGGAAGTGACATATTTGGCGACCTCAGGGGGTGCGACAGTCATTGTTACTAGATTAATCAGGTCAGTACCGTCATTTGTGAAAGGATTTACAAATCTCTGTGCACACTCAGTCAACTTCGTCAAGTACCTTTGGTAGTGGGAAGATTTTTATTGATTTAACTCATGATGATTCTTTTTCTCTTTCTGATCCCCTGGAATAAGCTCCATTACATTCGAACAAATCCTAACTAGCTCAGGTGACACCCAAAAAAACTTGATGGGAGTCTGTGCACTTTGCGTAATGCCCACTACTCCACCTGTGACCTTCATTTTTCGATTCTCCTGTTCCAAAAATTGATCGGATCCAAGATTACAGAACGGGACGTCATATTTGCTTGGAGCCCACTGGTTTTTAATATAGTTCCAAGTCTCTATATATGTGATCTTCAAGTATTTCATTTCAGTTACATGCAAAGCATACAATGTACTGTAGTTTCGCATGTTCAGCGCAAAAAAATATTTTGTGAAGTCTTGTAGAGCCGCTAGTCTTAGATCCCAGTCACGACTGTGAACTGCTCTCAAAAAGGCCTACAATATGTGGACCATATTCATTGAAAAAGGTGTTCAAAGCACTACATTTTGACACAATCTCCTTTCTGCCAAGCATTTCACAGTTTTGTTTTGAATGGAGAAACTTTATCTTTCAAGTTGTTTTCTTGACTCCAAAACCATTCTATTTGTTGACCAAATAATGCATGTAGGGTCAATATGTGAGCTTTAAGTGACCACTGCACAGGTTTCCCGTCTGGAATTTTCTTGACAACATTATCACTGTAGATCTCACTTTCTAATCAAAGCTCTAGAATTCCACTGTGGTGAATGTAGCTTCCAATAACTCTAAGTAATGTCATTGCAACGTGCAAATCGGCGGATATCAAAACCTACTTTTCCTTCGACAGAGCCATTTTTAAATGAAGTAGTGTTCGGTGCAAACTCAGATCGGTTGTGACATCTAATTTATTTGATGCACCTTGAATTTTCTCATTAACTTTTTCCAAATGAGATATGGTAGAGTACAGCACACTATCGTTTGTTGGTGTGCCTGGGAGTATTGACAGTACGTGGAGATTAGTGTGTGCATTGCTTGTGCCTATCATTGAGTTACGTACAGACTACGTTAAAGGTAGCCCATTTTGATTGTTGTCATTACTGCCAGTAACACTGCAACCAATTAATATCCATTCCTAGTTATTGGTTGCTGCAGAAATTAAACTTTTAGGCTTCATTTCTGCTGGAATATTTGCAGAAATAACTGGGCTATTAGGTTTCAAAGTTTCTGGAATTGCCAAGGATAACACTGCGTATATTGGTGTCTGGTAATTGTCTACTGCCACTGTTAATAGAAAGATCCAGAACTTCGGGGTTGTCTTCCTTTCTCTTCTCTTGGTATGCAACATTACAGTTTCATGTAGGGCATTCTTGTCTTCTGAGGTATCTTCCTGGAAATCAATATTAACGATCGCAAAGTGGGTTTATCTATTGTAAACAACAACCTGGAGGTATGTACAGACCGCCATTCTGCGCGACATTTCTGCAAGTACAGCTTGTGCTATATTGTTCTCAATGTTCCAATCTCTTTTGTAAGGAACATAAAGCCATGTCGGGAAAAAGTAGTCCACAAGAGTAAACTGGTAGACGGAGAGCCCAATGAAGACTTGCAATGGATATTCAAAGAAATGTCTGGGTTTTGCTGAAATGGCGTTCGTTTCTTGGTGTTTTGTTAGATACTAGTACATCATAATTTGAAATAAACGATTTATTTGAACCTTCGTCTACAGTTATTTTCCCAGTGTAATTCCATATCTTTGAACTCAAAACACACTTCCTTATTAACTTAGAGGCTGCTAAAAGATTTTTCATTTCCTCTTCAAGACCATCATCGTCTAACTTCCATACAGCAGCATCCTTCGTTGATGTTAAACAGACCCCTTCCGATTCATTCTTCCTCTTCGATTGGCAGAAATAAATTCCTGGTATCTCATTTTTCAAGGAGTTGCTTTAGATCTCTACGTGATCTGACAGGTGAATTCGTTGGATTCTGCCCATTTGATGTACATATGTTGAGGTATTAGTTGTGAAGATCCGCCATACTCGTAACATTTCCATCTTACAGGAATTATTTAACAACATAAATTCAATATCAGATGCTATTGCACTTGCTCCCTTGATTATCTCTTCATCTGGGTCTCTTCGATGTCGTTCAATGACGTTGGCTACATTCATGGCCCAACAAGCTCTGTGGTATGAGACGTCTATATCATGAGCATCTTTTGGATTAATACATTCACTTAACCTTAGACACCATGTGTCATATCCGCTAAATTCGACGGCCCCCCTTAAAGTTGCACCTCCAGAATCATAAAAAATATGATGGAGAGGATGCTTTCTGGTTTCTTTACCAGCACAAAAGAAGCAAAAGTCCTTGTTATACTTTGATGTTTGCTGTCGTCTAGTAAAAGGTGTAGACGGCCGCTTTATTGGTTTTTCGTCAGTGGTCTCTTGAGACAAGAATAGTTTCTTCACAATTTTTCTTCATGTGCTGCGCGTTAACAATTTGTAACAGCTCAAATGCCATTTCACGTCAAGATATTTTATATTCGGAACTGATGCATCCCCATTCAATGTTTTTAGCACATGCTGACGTTGTTCGCCTTTTCAACTAAAAAAACAAGTGATAGTTCAGGTCAGATTTTCGTACGCTTTGTCTGTTGGAGTGTCTCCAAGGCGTTCTCTGCTTTCATTCTTGCACAATATACACTTTCTCTTTTCGCCAGCTCCAAGTTTTATTTTGCGACAGGTTTCATCTTGTTACGTCATCAAATCTGGAAAAAATGATAGTTCAGATTTTGAACGAGTAACACCTAATATATAATCATTAATAGAATAAAAGTAAAGAAAGTACAGTAAATAATTAGTTTTTCGATTAAAAATCATTTGTTTCCATCATAACTTAAAAACCACTGTTTTAAGCGTGAAATGTACGATCATCAGTATCTTCAAATGAAAAGAAAATTCAAAATTGATTGAAAATTGCCGAGATATGGCTGATTTAAATATGTAGCTTGACGCCAATTATGGAATGGTCGCCATATTGGACAGTCGCAAATCTGAGACCTCCACCATCGCATTTCATATTCTCCAACTTGTACTTGAAGAGATTAAACCACCCGCAATACTTCAGCATCAACCTGCCCACGGGACCCAAACAATACTTGTTAAGGAAATTGACTTTTACTAATAATTGAAACTTTCAAGATTATTTAAAAAGAAGTATGTTTTGTGATTTCTTGATTAAAATCCATTTCTAACCTATAACATTGAAATAGATTCCCAATGCCAAAGCACAGTTTTCAGTTTTAGTATGTCTAGTGAGGCCTATCTATCTGATACATCAACGCAGTTGGTACAATTCAAATGTGAACATAAGTTTGATCTTTCAGTAGTCACATCATAATCGAATAAAATTTAAGCATACTAAGTTGGAATTTTTGGAACCGTTGGAGATATTAATTCTGAGCACACTTTTTACTACACCAACACTCACATTGTTTACTTTCGGTTTCTGAGGACGATATCTTGGTTATCGAAACCCGAGCCAAATAGTGTCAGTGTGAGTAGTAGTAAACAATGTGTTCAATACAAGATGCATCACTAACCTATAAAAATGTGTACATCAATAAATAATCAATTTTCACTTTGAATACCTAAAAATCATTTATTAACCAAGCGTTACTATATGACGTGAAACCTATGCAGGTAGCTGCTAAATCAACATCGTCCAAAAAAGGAGAGAAACTAGATTCAGCTCCACTGAAGCCAATTTCCAAAGCGAATCATCCCATAAAATCCAAAGAAGAGAGAAGTAAAAATGGAGGAAAAGAAGGCAAAGGAAAGGCCAAGAAAGGATTTTTTGGCACTGGTAAATATATCTGGTGGTGGTAGGTATCACACTAATTCATCAACTTTTCCATGACAAGATTGATCTCGTTGATTGAAGATGAATCTTCGAACGACCAGTCTACGACTCCAAACAGCTGTTGTTATGGTTTAAGAACGGCACACACATACTTTTTTTATTTAGTTTTTATTCAACATTGTTTTGATTTTTACAACATGATATTTTTTATTGCAGAGTTTTGGCACGCCAAGTTTTTTTCTGTTGCAACAGTTTAATCACAAAATGATCTCTCTTTCTTCTAGAACTGTCTTAATATGTAACAAGGCTACTACTATACCGAATTTACATGGACTTTAAATAAACAAACCATAAATAGATGTATAATTTGTCTCAACTGTTCAATTTCATTTGCTTGAATGAATCAATCAAGATTATCTCTTGCAACAGATTTCAAACTTACCATTTTTTAGTGCACTTGATACTGATAATTGTATGATCCTTTTATTTTTGGAAAAACAATCACGCTTGTTTTTAAATCATGCTCAAATTTATTGTAAATTTCTTTATGATCTGCACAAACGTGATTGATTTTGAAAGTTCGAATTAGGTTTTTAGCTTTTTTATTGTTTTAGACTATCAACCTTGTACATACTGTTTATTATATTGTTAAATTTTGGAAAAGATATACACGGTGAGACAATAAGACATTTCTTTTTGTACATTTAGTATGTGCAAAATTTGATATTTGAAAATACTCGTACATGATAATTTTGTTTCGATTATTTTCGACAACAAATTTGATTTCTTGTTGAATTATATAAATTTAATGTACCAAATAAGATTTTTCTAGCTGGGTACAATTCAAAAAAAATTTGTAAGATGCATAACTTCATTTCATTTCATTCTGATCACCCAGACATGTTGCCCTTTATGTTATTATAGAGATACAGCATTGAATGAGTTTGAATAAAATTTCTGAAGCAAAGCAATAGATATTATTTTTTTGTATTATGAATTACAATGTGTTGAAATTATTGGGCACTGATTTTAAATGTTCTTTATGTGAAAAACTTAATTGTCTCACCGTGTAGGACATGTACAAAATCGTGTAAATAAATGTCATCTAGGCTTAATCATGAATCCCGAATACTCCTAAATCAAAGATGGCTTTACGTGTTTGCAAGAAAAAATATTAAGATCTTAAATTTTCTATCAGATTCAGTTGCATTCGGGAGATAACACTGCCGCACACCTCGCATGTTCAAACAACACCACTTGTACATTTTTGTTTTTGGGTTATAAATAAATTATTGTTACATTTTATGTATGTTGTTAGTATTTCTTTTAAATAGTCTGTATTGTTGCACATTAAGGACATTGGTAAAATCAGGATTTCAATATTACGAAAGAGAAGTTCCAAAACTTTTTTCTCAGAAATCAGGTATGTACAATATTTATTTCAATGTAAAATTGATCAGATTTGTTGAAAAATAGAGGCATACTTTTATTTGGTAATGATTAGCAAGTACTGTTCCTTGAATAGTTATAAGTACTGACACGCCATCTCCAGGCGCAAAAACCGTCCAAAATACGAAAAAGAAAATGTCATTATAGTCTGGTGTGACACTCATGCATGATTTAATTATAGCGCCCACTCTTGAAATCATATTATTCCACCTCTTGATACATGATTAGTGATTAGTAAGGTAAATGTCCAAATATCGTCCCCCTTAACAAGATCTCTTATTGCAAAAATTTGATGAGAGTTAAAAATAAATAATAAATTGATTTAAATAACCTTACTCCATATGTAACAGTTTTGCTAGTATGAATTTACTAAATAAATTTTAACCTAAACCAAAGAAAAAAAACAAGAAAAATTACTAATTTACATTTTTTATCAATGGAGGTCCTAATTCTGTCCCTTCTACTTGCTTATTGATGTTTATTCAAAATTCATCCAAACCGTGTTTTAACATATTTATTAAACAAAAAATACATTTTTCTCCTTCCGTTACTAAAACCGCATTCTAAACACGGGTTTGACATGAACAAAATGACTCTTTAAACACTAGTGTTTAAAGTGCAAAAAGTCACATCTCGTTTATCTCTTGTTTTTTAAGCGTCACATCAAGTGTATCTTTTGTATGTTAAATTTCATGTTCCGTGTGTCATTTGATTTGTCAGTCAGCCGGCAGCCATCATCCGTCATGTTATGAATATAATTAAAATATAATACAAATTTTTCATTTCTGCGGGCGAAGAAAAAGTATAGTAAGCACCTCGTGTTAAAAACGTCTTTAGTCACTCGTTTTACAAGGCGAGTAAGACTCGTGACTAAGGAACCTTTTTGACAATTGGTACTTGATATAGTATTTTTAGACTTAAGTAAGCATCAGGTGCAAATTATTGTTCAATTAGGCTTCGAGTCCAAAAAATAATGAGAAAAATAGAGGTAGAAGTAGACCCAGAAAAATATTTGATAGAATTCTGCATAATTGGAACTTTTGGAACAAACAAAAGCAGACCACGTATAGTTAGAATCTAAAAATGGAACACAAAATTAGAAATTATAAAACAAGCTAAAAGGTACCAATATTTGGATTAATGACGACTACTCGAAAAAAGTCGAAAGAGAAAGGAAAAATGTATTGCCTTAGGTAAAAATAGCCAGAGAACAATGAAACAACGCAGTACTTAAGTTTAATAAATTAATTATAAACAACAGAATTTATGGAGCAGATGCATTTGGGGATGAAAAGCGAAAAGAAAATGATGATAAGAAACGTACAGCAACCGATCGTTCGCCGGAACATGGAGGAGGCAACAAAGAGAAGAAGTAAAAAAACTAGTAGCTAAAGAAAATACGATATATACAATTGAAGACAAGGCCATTGTCTTAGTCCTTAAAATTTTCGGATATTTTGTTATTTTCTATGACTGCGTTCTCGTTGTTGTTATAAATGGTTTGTATTATTCGTATCAGTTTCCCATTTAACCCTCTTTCTGCTTCCACAATCTTTCTCTAGGTACTCTATCAAATGCTTTTTCTAGATCCAAAAAAGCTACGAACAGTTTTTTTTCTTCAATTGCTTTTTCTGTCATCTGTTTTATAGTGAATATGTGGTCTTGGGTACTTCTTCCACTTCTAAATCCACTTTGTGGTTCTTCTAATGTATCTTCTATTGTCGATCTAATTCTTTTTTCTCGCACTTTTTCCATTATTTTCATCACGGTGTTAATTAATGTTATCCCTCGATAGTTATTGCAGTGTTTCACATCTCCTTTTTTAAAAATTGGTACAATGAGCGCCTTCTGCCAGTCAGTTGGGAGCACTTTTCCTTCTATAACTTTGTTGAGTATGTGTCGCAGTATATCTCTTCCTTTTTGTCCAATATTTTTTATAATCTCTGTTGTAATTTTGTCATATTCAGGTGCTTTTCCATTTTTTAATTTCTAATATTACTTGTTCTATTTCTTCCTTACTTATTACATATTAATTCGGATTTGTGCCTTTTTATCTTCTGTATCATTAAGTAGTTCTTGATAATATTCTTTCCATCTTTGTATGATTTGTTCCTCTTCTGTTAATATTTCACCGTTCTCATTATTTGTAAAATATGTTTCCCGCCTCTTTTCTGATCTCATATTCTTTAATGCGGTATAAAAAAAGTTTCGGGTTTGCTTTAGCGTCATCTATTTTTTCTCCAAATTTCTTCCATTGTTCGTTCTTCGATGTTTTAATTAGCTCTTCAGTTTTCTTTCTTTCTTCCTTATAGTTATTATATTTCTCTTCCGTTTTATTAGATAGGTATTGTTTCCATGCTAGTTTTTTTTGTTCCACTCGAGACAATGAGTAAGGGTAAAAATAAGAAAAGTAGACGCAAGAGTTTAGTATGGCAACATGGAATATCAGGACAATGCTGGCAATGGGAAAAATAGAAGAAATCGCAAATGAGATGTTGGAATATAAAATAGATACAGTGAAGACAGCAACGCTTGCAGCAAGACATAAATATCGCCGTGAAATGGTTACAAATGCTTTCTCGCAAATGCAAACAAATCTGCCGAAAATTGGAGGTCCCAATATTATCGTGCAGGTAAAATCAATAATAAATATCTATCAATTTAACTAAATAATATTCATGGAACATTTAAGATTGATGAATCGAAATTCGGGTCTCGAAAGTATAATATATGAAGAATAGCTGAAAGTCACTGGGTATTTGGCATGATAGCAAACGGCTCAGAAGACCTCAGACTAGTAATCTGTCCTGACAACAAACGCGATGCGAAAAGCCTAATCTCCATATTGGAGCAACATGTGGAAAAGGGCTCCATTATCCATTTGGATATGTGGAAAGCTTATGATAAGTCATTTGGGTATCAGCATGCACTGTAAACCATAGTGAGAAATTTGTTACCAGGGAAGGTAACCATACTCAAAGAATTGAGTCATGTGGGTCTGCTACCAAACAATTTTTAAAAGGCTAACGCATTCCACCAGATGAATTCGCAGATCGCCTTTGCGAATATTTATGGCGACGACATAGCAAAAAAGATAACTTGGATCCATTCATGGAGCTAGTTCGTTGTATCCATTTAGTATATGGCAATTTCAAAAATAAATAATATTTCAAACGAAATCTGTTTTTCTGTGAATTATAAGGCGCAGTAAGAAGATCAAAATCTCCAATAAATGCAAAAAACCGCACATATATAATATTTCCCACCCCACGATCCCGAAAGTATGTAAAAAAGTTGAGAATACTTCGAAATATTGAAGATTTTCTATTACACCGCCCTTATTATAAATTTCCGCGGAAAAAGTTATATAGAAAAGTTATAGCCAATTATTAATCAAACAAAAATATGTAGTTTTTATCTTACTATCACATTTCGGCACTTCTAAACCCGGAAAAATAAATAAAAATTATTGTGATAAAAATACATTTTCGAATGAAAATTAGTTCACATCGTTATATTGAATGTTTTTACGTCATTCTATAACAAAAAAAAACTATTAAAAATACCGTAAAGTTTCGAATTGTAATTAATAGTAGAAAAATTTAAAATTCGAGTCTTCTCAGAAACGAAGAATTTCCGCGGCATAAATCAAATTATGTAGTGCTAGCTTTCTTGTATAGAATCATCATATAAACCGATATTCCATGTAGGTTAGGTTAGGTTTATAATGAGTGGGTCAATGAGGCCCTCCACTACGACTCATTAGAGTCTATTGTGGCCTGTAACTGATTTCGGCTAACCGAAACTCGAGCCAAGAAATCTACCAACCAGAAGCAGTAAAGTTAAATGAATTCAGTTTTGAAGTTGTTAACACCTATAAGTATCTGGGAACAACTATTAGTAACAAAAATGAGATAAATCAAATAATTCAATCAGGGTATAGAGCATATAATAAATTTAAAAACATAATGCAGAGTAAGAGAATAAGCCAAGCAACAAGGAGGGCGATAAAACCGGTAGTTACTTATGTGGCAGAAACTATGAGACTGACAAATATGTATAATTTTTGTAGGTATTAATCACCCATACAAAAATCGCAAATAAAGTTTTAAATCGATATTAATGAAAAACAAGATTTACGGATCCAGTTAAAGCATTTCATGCACTTTTAACATGTTTCTTCCTGTGTCTCTTGAGAGTAACGCTTTCCACAGATAGGACATGTCGCAGTTCCATCGTCTGCACGATCCTCATCATCGGTGGACAGTAAAGGAACTTCTATTTCATCCTCAGAATTGCTTGAGCTTGAGTCACATTTCTTGGTTTTCTGTTTGGGTGGTTTTCCCGACGATGTTCCAGATTGATTTTCATCTTCAATAATGATACGTTTCTTAACATCTCTTGATTGAATCAGTTTCTTCTTACGCTCTTCCTTTATTTGTTTTTTCGAAAGCTGATTTTATTGAGGATTTATGGTCACTTGTTACCAAAATGAGGTTCCAGCTCTGCTGGACCAAAAGGGCAACTCCCAGTTTTCCTAAATCCATTAACGGCAGTTTCAAGGGTAGCAGGACGAAGGTTGGCATCACCCAATAAACTTGATACCCGTAGTTTCCTCACAATTCTATTTGGGCTAGAAGCCAGCCAATTTTCTATAGCTTTTGCATATCGTGTCTTCAGAGGAAACAGAAATGGATACTCATACTTCTCTTGCACGGTCAATAACCTCTAAGTTTCTAGTGTGTGAATAATGCCCATCAAGGATGAGCACTAAAGGATTCTTCTTTGAAGGCTCGATAGTTGAAATAAAATGATCAAACCACTTTAAACACAATGTACCAGTGACCCAACCTGAATATGAGTAAGCCCCTATCGACCCTGGTGGAGCTCCATCAAGCAGTTCCGCTTGCCAGCTGACATACAGGTTATAATACATAAACTTGCTTTTTTCTCTTAGAGCTAACAACTCTGGTAGTCTTGTGCAGTACCACAAAAATTCCTGTTTCATCTACATTAAATGTTTTTGAGGGGTCAAGGTTTATTTTTTCAAGTTCAGTCCTCAAAAATACTTATCAACATTTTGTTTTGTGAATCTTTTAGCTGTGGACATTAACAGGTTCTATGGTAATCTAAGAGACAGTCGTGGATGACGTTTAAAAAATAAACTAACACACTTTTTACCAGCAGTAGATAACGCTAATTTGAATGACATAACGCAAGGCACTTGCGCTAGTATTACAAGCCAATTATTGTTAGTCTTTTTTGCGCAGGTAAATCGGCTAAATATTGATAATAGCCAAGCAAGGTAGTTAAATGGTTGAATTACTATCAAAAATATTGTTTGTGGAACGCCTCAACTTCTGAACTTTTAGAATGGCATGTCAAGGATACATCATTTAAAAACTTGATTGGAGAAAATACATTTCAGCCAACAAATATCCAAGGTATTCACATCAAAAAGACGTATACTCTATAATCAGCAGTTGCTAGAGGCAGACAGAAAACAGTTTTGGGGAAGCAATTTTTTATCTTGATAATGATGAGTGTCTTCAATGAGAAAAACTTCAAAAAACTAGACTTTTATTTATATCATATGAAGAATAATATGATAACATACTATTTGCTACCATCGCTAATCAATCGTTATTCCAAAATGGATTTTTTAAATACTCTACGGATCAATTTGATAATTGAATAGATGAGGCTTTTACTTAATGAATAAGGTATAATGAAAAAATGTTTCAATATATACGGTGCATAAATACAGAATTCTATTATACTAATATTAACAAAGGTATTGAAAAAAATTACCTGGAAATTTATTCACTACAAACATTTCTAAGCAATCTTCTAGGTAAAAAGGTTAAATAATGGAGAGTGATTGATATATATTTGGTCGTTAAGAAGGTTACCTGAATATTTGTTTTTCTTCATCTCAAGAGCTTCTAAAAGATTTCAACTGAAGAATTTGCCTTCCACATGTAAAATTTCAAAATTTGTGTGGAGAATGTGTTGGTTTTCTAATAAATGATTTGAATAGTTAGAATCTAATTTTTTGTTGTCATAGCTACGTTTGTGTTCCGCAACCCCCTGAACTTTATTCATTAATTAAACTCCATATAGAGGGGTACCCAATTAGACCTGTTGTTTCTTATTTCACAGCACCTTCATTCAAAATTTCAAATTTTCTCATAGTTGTCATTTCCAAATATTGTTTATTCAAACCTCGATTTTCAGTTAAAAACTCAGCGGAATTAATTAATATTATTCAAGATATAATACTACCCCATAATCCTAAATTCATATCGTTCCATGTAACAAATCTATTCCCTAGAATACCTCCTAAAGAAACTATAACTCTTGTTGATAACTTGCTCACATACAATAATGTTAATCCTATAATTCACTCTGATATAATTACTTCATTAAAAGTATGTTTGAATCAAAATTGTTTTTATTTCAATGGTTTGATTATGGGCAACTTCTTCAGCCCCTAGTAGCAGAAATTTTCATGGATAATATAGAAAAAATAATTCATAAATACCCCCTTAGTAAAAAATGTATGTACTGGCACGACATTTTAGCTAGCTTCATCGGTGCAAATAGACAATTAGAGAGCTGCATTACTTACATAAACTCATTTCACAATAATATCAAATTTACCGCAGAACTTGAACAAAATAAATCTATAAACTTTTTCGACAGACTTTGGAACAAGTATTGCCTTCTGATAAAAATAATAATAAACAATTTAAAAGTTTAACATACTTTGGAACACCATCCTTAAAAATTAAATCATTTTCGGAAACTTTAGACATGAGTATTTGCTTAAAAACTGATTACAGTTTATCCAAACTAGAATTTCGGAACACAAACGTAGCTATGACAACAAAAAATTAGATTCTAACTACTCAAATCATTTATTAGAAAACCAACACATTGTGGACCCAAATTTTGAAATTTTACATGTAGACGATAAACCATAAACCCTTTAGTTAAATTATTTTAGAAGCTCTTGAGATAAACAAAAACAAATATTCAGGAAACCTTCTTAACGATCAAATAGATATCAATCACTCTCCTTTATTCCTCTTCTTTTTACCTAGAAGATAGCTTAGGAATGTTTTTAGTGAATTAATTTTCAGCTAATTTTTTTCAATACCTTTGTTAATATTAGTACAATAGAATTCTGTATCTATGTACTGTATATATTAAAACATTTTTTCATTATACCTTCATTCCTTTTGAGAAAGCTACTGTGTTAGCGAAAAACGTCAACTAGTTTAAATTGAACATTAGTTCAAATATAATGAAGTTTTAAACAAATTAAATTGTTTTATTCCATAAGTCAGTTAATGTTGAATGAATTCCTAATACGGAAACCCAAGCAATTTTTTCCATGATAAAAAAGTTTAGTAGCTCATATTTGATCGATTGCCTCTGTTTAGACCTACTGGAAAATTCTTATCTCGTTGCCAACTAGTATTACCTTCATTTCACATCTTAAGTATTTTATGTGTCTAGAATATAATAGCATCTTAATAAATAATTTCTTATTTAATCCTTATGGGTGTGGGACTTGTTCAGAGTAAAGAATTCGAATTATTTAAAATTTTGATTGAACTATTTTTCCATAACAAACCCACTGAAGCTAGAAAATATGTGCTGATTCATTTCACATGGGGCTACCCAAAATCTACAAGATTGGAATGAATCAATTTACATTGGACTACTCAAATCCCGCAATACCAGAGAAACTCAAAAATAAAATTTTATTACTGAACCAATTTTCAATAAATTCAACGTTCAGTTTACAAACAAATATATCTTACAAGCATTTTCTTAATTCATAACTCCAGGAATAATAAGTTATAAACATTTTATATATTGAGCTATAAAAAGTCCATATGAGATTTTACCATTGAAAAAGGATAGCTACAAAAGTATGTCTAAATAAATCTACATTATTTAAAACAGGATCCATCTCCTAAAAGAACAATTTTCTTCGATTTTTCCGAGTGTTAATTTTCCTAGAATGCTCCAATTTTTGGTTCAGCTTGAGTTCGTATCTGATCGAAACGTCATTATTTCCAATTAAAACTACAACTACACGTCAGGGACAAAGAACTTTTAAAGCAAATATTACTCCAATTACATTGAATTTTTGTTGGTGAATCACATTTCTGCTAGGGAGGTTTTTGTCCTCCTTTAAATTGAAATTGATATTTTTCAAAAAGATTTCATTCCATTCTGTCTATTGTCTCATATAAACTATCCCAATATAAGGCTCCAGATGGAATTTCAGTATACAGTGATACTACTAGTTCCTCTGAGACATATTTATTTCTATTACATTCTTCGTCCACCCGTTCACTGATCCTAAGTATTTATACCCATAGTGTTCCTCTTCTTCTATTACATAGTATTAAAATAATTTTGAAATCTACAGGAAATTTATTAGATGAAACAGAAGTTCTGGAATGGATGACTGATCAGAAAAATGATCAAAGTATTGAAGAAATCAACAGAGAAAAATTGTTCAACTATATAGACACCAAGGAGTTCTTAGCGGTAATATTTTGTAAGTATATTGTAAAGATTTGAAAAATCAAAATAGAGACTAGTTTGTATTATTTGAATGTGATTTTCATAAATTATTTTAGAACAATTTTTCACTCCGAATTGAATAAAAAAATAATTATTATTCACAAAATACGACCTATGATATATGATTTCAGACAAAGAAGAAGATCCAGACAGTCCCCGAATTCTGCGTCACATTGAACTAATAGACGATGAAGCTTCTGAGTACGGTATAAAAATTGTAAAAATGAAAGACAGGCTTATGGCCAAAAAGTACGGCTTCAGAAATCCCCCAGGTATTACATATTTCAGAAAAGGCAAACCAATTAATTACGATGGAGATATCGACGATGAAGAAGAAATATTAGATTGGTTGAACGACCCAGAGAACATGGAATTGACTGATCATATTGAGAGAGTCAATAGAAAGATGTTTGATAAAATTAGACAGAGATCAGACTATGTAGCAGTGTTTTTATGTAAGTTTGTTGCATTTTCAAAGTTCTATTTTGTTGGATATCAATGATCTTAGACGTATCTATGACCAAAGCTATAATATACATAAATTCTTTAAGTTAACTGTTTCAGACAGCAGCGACTGTAAACAGTGTCCGAGAGTCCTTGCAGAAGTGGAACACATTGACGATGAAGCCGATGGAGCCGGGATAAACTTTGTTAAAATAGATGATAAACAGATGGCGAAAGAATTGGGAGTTTTTGCTTTACCGGCTATTTTGTTCTTCAAAATGGGTTCCAAGGAACCAGTAATCTATGCAGGAGATTTGTTCGACGAACAGCAGATTCTACAATGGATGTTAACACAAAAAGATCCCTCTGGAGACGTTATTGAAGCTTATGATGGAAGTGAACTATTAACATTAATAGATAATGAAGAAGCCTTAGCTGTATATTTTTGTGAGTAACATTTGATAGTTTTAATTTGTTGATACTTTGATACTTACACGGCGTGCTTTCAAGTTATGCTTTTCTATAGCGATTATTTGTTCAAATTCTAAATTTATTGATTAGTTAAAGCCATTTCATTTACAAATGTCTGATATTCAAAGGTTTTTACAGATTGGGAAAATTATACTAATTATATATGTCTAAGCACCAATGAATTTTGCTCAGGAAGAATATCGCGAACTGTAGATTTATTCGCAAGCAACTGTAGTTTCTTAGCAACTCACCGGATTGCTGGCTTTCTACACCTTAGGATCCCCTGATTTAGGCTATCACCATTTTTATTATTCACTTGAACGTCTCAGTATCTTTTCAATCACTTTAATGTTCAGTTTGTATTTATTTATCACCAAAATTACTACTTTTTAAATTGCCGTGGGTAACGGTCGCCTGCCAAACGTTGTCTGTCTTGTCCTTTTAGTTCAAGCGCTACACGATATCCGCACCCAATCGCTTGAAACCAGCTGTTTTTGATCAGCGCGGAAATTATTTGAAAATTAGAAAAGACTCAAATCATTAGCGCATGAACATAAACCGGCCGCCAAAACTCCTGTGTTTTAACTAACCTAAAAATATATACACTGAAAATCTAGAAAGATAAACAATTTTGTTTACCATAAGGAAAGAAATAACAAAATTAAAATTCTGAAAATGAGCAAAATATCTTAAAACTATCGAAAAATAAACGGTTTTAAAGATTAAAACTAACTTTTACGTATATGTGGCCCTGAACAATATTCTATCATAAAATTGTTAGTTGCATACACTTCGTGGAATGTATCGTGCTAACAAACCGAAATTTCTCCAATAATAACCAAAAATTTAGCATATCTGGATTTATAGGACCCGTTGTACTCGCTCTAGTCAACTGATAATCAATAGATTATTCAATCATGAAATTGATCAATCGTATACTCTCTGGAGGCTGTATCGTGCTAACAAACTGAAAATTCTCCAAAAATGACAAGAATTTGGTACTTCAAGTACCATAGCACCCGTTGTACTGGCTTTAGTGAGCTGAATATCAATAGGGTTCATCTTTGAAACGCTTTGAATAATATCCAATCATAAAATTGGTCACTTGTATATACTCCGGAGGCTGTATCGTGCTAACAAACTGAAACTTCTCCAAAACTGATAAAAATATCGTAATTAAAGTACTGTAGCACATGTTGCATTGGCTCTGGTCAGCTGAAAATCAATAGGGCTCATCAGTGAGATGACTTGAATAATATTCATTTATAAAATTGGTGACTTGTTGAACCCCGTAGGCTGTATCGTGCTAAAAAAAAGAAATTTAACAAAAAATAACATGCAATTGACTGTCTCGACCCTTACTTCGTGGAATATGCTCATATTAGTGTTTTTAAATTTTAATTCTGACGATGATATTGATTTATCGAAACAATTGTCAATTTTTAGAATTTTCAATAACTTGTATTATATTGTGGAATTAACTAGAGACCTTGAGTTTCATTTAAAAACACTAAAAAATAACATCGTACTTCAAGTACTATAGCAGCCGTTGTACTGGCTCTGGTGATCTGAAAATCAATAGGGCTCATCTGTTACATGTCCTTAACAATATTCAATTATAAAATTGGTGACTAATTGCACTTCGGCGGCTGTATCGTGCTAACAAGACATGTAAGCAAAAGTGGCCGACGACAACGACGACGACGACGACGACATACACACAGGATTTTTTTTCTAATAACTGTTTTTTCGTGTTGTTGTTGTTGGAACTTTTTTGGGGTAAACCAATACTTTTCTCGCATATAGATAGGTTGGGCGGAAAAGTAATATACATATATATTGCTTTCCCTTGTCCTGATTGGGCAAGGGACACAGTTTAACGATCGGGCGGCGAAGCTGTCCGGTTGCAGTTTTTACAGTCACAACTCGCACGTGATTATCGCGTCCCGGATGAAGTTCTTTAACTCGACTGAGGGGCCACTTTAACGGTGATGTGGTATCGCATTGGATTAAGATCAAATCATTAAATTTTATTTCTACTGCAGTCTTAATCCACTTTGTGCACTGTTGTAAAGTATTAAGATACTCGGTGAAATATCTTTTCAAAAAATCGGCTACTAATTTTTGAATTAGCTGCCAGCGGTCCAATCTATTTAATTTGATATTAGAAAAATCAGGAGTTGAGATTATAGGAACCAAGTTTTTCAAGGTAACGAAGTTCGCCGGCGTGAGAGGTATTGAGTCGTTTGGATCTGACGAATGGGAATACAAAGGACGACTGTTTACTACTGCCTCAATTTCACATATTAATGTGTGCATTTCGTCATAGCAGAGTATTTGATCGCCAACCACACGAACTAGGTGTGTTTTGAAACTTTTTACGCCAGCCTCCGCTAAACCGTTAAAATGTGGTTCAGTAGGGGGAGAGAACCTCCACTTTAGCGCAAGCTCTTCAGAAGCTTGTTTTGTCAGCTAAAGTAGCTGATTATACCCGCCAACAAGATTAGTCCCATTATCGTTTTGGCAGAAAACCACCGAACCTCGCCTTGCAACAAATCGCCGTTGTTGAAGTTCATACAAATACGCAAACGTAATTTCTTTGTGATACCTCTGCTTCTTAAGGACGTAATCAAAAAGGGACCGCAAAAATTCAACACTACGTGGGAACATGCAGCTAACTGGGATATTCTATAGCTAGGCAAATCCGCCATAGTAGGACGTGATCTGAAACACTTTACACAACTACTTAGGGTTTTTTCGATGGTTCTTCTGGCCGAAATAATCCAAAATTGTTGCAAAAGTATATGGTGCTAAGTTTTTAATCCTGGATGAAGATATTTTTTATGGAAATATTCTATTATGACCGCAGTAAGACGATAGGAACTAGGTAATAATAGTGGGTGTTTTACTGAAAATGGTAAATCTGATGAGTTTCTCAGGCGACCGCCCGCCCTGAGAAAACCATTGGAATCAAGGAAAACCGAGAATTTGCGAAATGGTTTTGGAAGCAATTTATTTTGATTCAACATGGAAATGATATTGGGAGAAACTGTAGTTTGAACATGTTTCACGAGCCACATTAAGGTTCTCTGTAACTTGTCTAGAGTGGGTCTGCCGAAATATGCTTCGCTTGGTATGTTACGTACTTGAAAATTTGTAAAAAATCGAATACAGTACGAAAGAATTTTTTGAATAGTAAACAAGTTAGAGAATCTTTCCAATAACGCATCTATTGGTTCGATTGTTGTCGTGACGTCGAAGACAATCTTTTTCTCTTCGCTGGATATGATCTCTGAACATGATTGGCCTAGTTGCTTAGAAAAAGACTTGTTATACCACTCGTCTCTAGAAAGAAACAAAAAAGGTGGTCCAATCTACCACAAATCATGACGCAATAAATTTGAGGGGATTGTGCCTCTCGAAGCGACATCGGCTGGATTTAATGCGGATGGAATATAACGCCAAGATGAGTAGGGAACGATATCTTGTATGTGGCTAATTCGATTTGCAGCAAATGTCCTCCAACGACAAGGAGGTGAATTTAGCCAAGCCAGGATAACTTGGGAATCAGTTCAAGCAAATATTTCGTCAAAAATCAGCTCCGCTGAATAATTATTTTTCACAAAGAATATTATATCTGCAAGTAGCTGAGCCGCGGTAAGCTCTAATTTTGGCAATGAAACTGTTTTTAGAGGCGCAACACGACTTTTTGCGCAAAGCAGGGAAACTAAAATAAAGTCACTAGTTTCAACTCTTAAAAAAATGGCAGCCCCATAGCCAACTTCACTACTGTCACTGAAACCATGCAATTCACACCTTGTATATGTATCTGCAAGGATATACCTAAGTAATGAAATTTCGGAAAGTTGGGGGAGTTCTGACTTTAACTGCTGCCAGAAATCTGAAATAGGAGGGAGCAAGGGCGTGTCCCAATCAATTTGAGCCTTCTATATTTGTTGCATAATGTATTTTGCAGAAAGTATGACAGGACAAAGCAATCCTAAAGGGTCAAAATGTTTACTAATATCAGAAAGGACAGTTCTTTTTGTAAAACGTGGATTTTTACTTGCCCTACACTGATATGAAAAGCAATCAGAATAAGGGTGCCATTGCAGCCCTAAAACCTTTTAAAAACTCGAAACCTTCAAGTTTGGGTAAATCGATTAATTCCCTTTGAAGCAAAAGGGCTTCAGCCAATGAAAGGCTTGTACCCAGGATGTCGTTTACGAAAGCCTGCCAAACGTTGTCTGTCTTGTCCTTTTAGCGGAAACGCTACACGATATGCGCACCCAATCGCTTGAAACCAGCTGTTTTTGATCAGCGCGGAAATTATTTAAAAATTAGAAAAGAGTCAAATCATTAGTGCATGAACAATATATAATATACTCATTACATGATGATCATGGAACTTCATAGAAATAGTATATACTATTCCCATAAGTAATAAATTTTAGAGAAGAAGTCCTTCAGAAAGGCATCGTTTTTGCAAACAATTTCATCAATGCTTTATTTGTTTGAGTTTCTCTGACGATCTTCGTTCCTGTAGCTCCAAGTATACTTACCAGACTTGCAAATGCATGACTAATCATAATCTATCCCAAATTCTAACGATCTTCCATTTAATTTGAACCCATACTTTCCGTCTTCATGTCAATCAAGTACCACTAGTTCACTTGGACTCAAATCCCCTAATGAAAAGGGAGTGTTGTTATCCACGGCTGTGATTGATGTCCTTGATAATAAAGGCAGTGGGCGACCATTAAGAGTTATTTTACATTACGGTAGCCGAACTTCTTCTATTACCTGTAAGAATACTTTAGATCCCTCAGTCTCAATGTGCCCTTGAAGTTAACAGTCTTGCCTCTATGAACTCTAAGTTGCAGACTGGAAAAGTAGTCCTTTCAATTTGCCCTTATAGTTACTTTCCTATTTTTAATGTTGATGCTCTAGTCTTAGACATAATTTGTGATCATATGCCTTATTTTAAAATCAATCCCAATTAGTGGCATTTAAGTAATATTTCGCTATACTCGATAGTCGAAATTGTGTAAAGTGACGTCATCGGTTATCTACCGATTTAAAGTGAACTCCATGAGCGTATCATAGTTTAAGGGTGCGAATACTGAAATATCTGGAATTTCAATTTTTAACATTTGAAATAATAACTTATCACTAGTTGTTCATAAGTAAGTTAAAACAAAATAAAAAAATGTTTAAAAGTCAATTCCAACTTACTACTACTAAAACTAAAAAAAAGTTGTTTGTCAAGACCAAAATAAATTACCAATAAGTATAGGTATGTTGCGAGGTCACTTGTAAAATGTCTGACTAACTGGAAGCGGTATCACTCCCTGACGACTCCTCAGAATCATCGCTTTCTCCTCCTATATCGATAATGAGTGGTTCCGTCATTACTTCTACACGTATGTCTAAATCCCAAAACTTTATTTCTTCTTTTAATACGTGTTGAATACATTTACGCCAACTCTCAGCAGTAACGGTATGCAGCGCCTCGTCAAACAGTTTCTCAACGTCAGCCATTTTGAATGTACTGTTTTTTCTCGCAACATAATTTTTCACTTGGGCCCAAACCAGCTCGATGGGGTTTAACTCACAGTGGTAGGGAGGAAGTCTAACAACTGAGACGTTGGAATCTTTCGCCATTTCATCGACAACGTACTTAATATAACTGCTTTTATGTTTCCGTACGAGAGATAATAATTCAACTTTTAGCATTGCCTCGTTGTGCGGAATGCTTTTACTCTCTAACCAATCAATTATAACCCTCTTGCGGCTAGCTGAAGTAGGTATTTGCTCCAGTCGACGAGAGTGGTATGAAGCATTATCCATAACTATCACTGAACCAGGAGTTACCTTTGTTAAAATTGATCTAAACCATGTTTCAAACCGGTTACCATCCATCTCTTCATGGTAATCGACAGTTTTTTTGGACTGAAAACTTAGTAATCCACCTTCTACAAATCCTTCCTCGCTGCCAATGTGAGTGATAATCAGTCGACGTCCTTTCCTAGAGGGAGCTTTTAAACCGGAAGAGAAACCCTCCATAAAGGCTTGTCGATTGCTTCGTATATTCATGTCTTGCCACACTTTTGACACAGTGTGGCCTTCATTTAACCATGTTTCGTCAAGATAATATATGTGCCGTCCTTCGTTACGAAACTGTCGTATCTGTTTTAAATAATTTCTCCTCCATTCCACAATGTCATTTCGTTCAATTAAGGCACTGTTTCTACTTTTTGTTTGGTAACGAAAATTCATTAATTTTAAAGTTCGTCTCAAAACTTTATCACTGATGTTTGGTAAAGTATCATCAGCTTCTATTACCTTGCTCAATTTAGCTACCGAGGGGATTTCATTCCTAAAATAAAAAGAATGTATTTCCCTACGTATAGCATTCCGTGTTTGGTCGTCCAAAACAATTTTCTTTCTTCCCCTACTTTCCGGTTTACAGTTTTCACCTCGTTCTCTTGTCAAAGATCCGTCCCGCGATTTCTTTAGAATATTGTATATAGTACTCTCAGAAACTTTAGTTAAATAACTGCACTTAATCACAGCGTCACTAACACCCAACTGTTTGTCCATGGCACGCAGTCCTTCGTACACATTTAATATGAGGACTTTTTCTTCCCGAATTAAATTGTTACGACGCCGTTTTTTATCGCCAACACCGCTACACTCCGCCAATATTGTCACTAAATATACCGATATAAATATTACAATAAATACCAATAATAACCGATTTATCACACAAAACCACAACACAAATACTGATGTTACGTTCATGAAGAGAATAAACACCTCACATAACTGTTCACTATCACTGTCTCATTCGCGTTGCTCGATCTATCTATCTCGTTCTCAAAGCCGGAACATTGAAGCGACTCTCCAACATTGTCAAATCGGCGAGTTTTTCACAACAAACTTTGCGTTCAAGAAATATACATAAACACTTTATCTCACATTTCAAGTAAACTAATTATTATTAGTCTGCTTGAAATTTGAAATAAATATATTAAATTGGTATTGACTTAATTACATTGCATCTTTTGTACCTGAAATATTGACACAATGGATTTGAAGTGTATTTATAAAATACAGCATTTCTCTCTAGAATACATATGGCAACTGCGCTTTAACCAAAGTGTTGATTAGATAGCTCTGACTCACTTTACACAATTTCGACTATCGAGTATAGCTGATTATCAATTTTATCGACCAGGAACTATCGACTTAATAATCCGCGCTAATTTATTTCCCAAACTATTGCTCCCAGAAAAGATGTATGGCAACTCAGGTGAGCCCGATGCCATAAATACTGTTTCTGATTACGATGTCATGTCAAGAATCCTATTATTATCTTTTTATTATGCCACACCGTTGCCAAAGTATCATTAGATACTAATTTGAAAACTTCCTTGGAAATAGTAACGGTTCCTGAAGTCATTTCCATTAATTCTGATGATATTTTGTGTGATGATCTTTTCAAAGATAAATTTTCTCGTAAATCTCCAATTCCAAAAAAACAACGCCCCACCTTGAAGGTCTTTCTCAAAATTATTCACGGAAGGATAAGATCCAAATGTGAAGCAGATTTGGATGAAACTCAATTTGGATTTAGAAACGCCTTAGGAACTAGAGAGGCACTGTCTGCTCTGAACATGCTACTACAGCGCCAAGACGTTTTTGTGTGTTCGATGATTACGAGAAGGCATTCGACAAAGTACAACACAGAAAACTCATAGGCATCTTAAAGAACAAGGAAGTGGACAGCAGGGACGTTAGAGTTATCGAAAATGTATACTGGAGACAGAAAGCAACAGAACGAATAAATGGAAAGTTCCCAAAAGAAACTCAAATTCTACGAGGCGTCAGGCAGGGTTGCATATTGTCACCACTGCTTTTTAACATATACTGAGATAAAATATTTAAACGGGCTACTCACGAACAAGAAATGGGAGTACAAATCAATGGAGAATACATAAATACGATACGATATTCCGACGACACTGTCATCCTAAGTGACAAACTAGAGGACCTGCAACATATACTAAACTATGTAAATACAGAAGGGCAAGAAATGGGACTCAACATAAATATCAACAAGACAAAAGTTATGGTCTTCACTAGAAAACCATATCCCGATGCTGCACTACAGATTAATACGAAAAATGTAGACGGAGTAACCCAATTTAAGTACCTTGGATGTTATATCACCGAACATTTAAATCCAGATAGGAAAATTAGGTGTCGAATAGAGAACGCCCGATCAACATTTCAAAAAATGAAACCACTATTCTGCAATGATAATCTGAACCTAAAATTACGGCAGATAATGGTAAAAGCTTACATATGGTCAGTGTTGCTGTACGGAGCAGAGATCTGGAAAATTAAGGCCGCTACAGTTAATCGGTTAGAGGCGTTGGAAATGTGCTTGCACCGGCGTATGCCGAGAATAACCTAGACAGCTATGCAGACCAACGAAATGGTACTAAACAGGGCCGACGCAACGCGTTCGCTACTAAATACGGTCAAGTGCAAGAGAATCTCATATTTCGGACATATCTTCAGAGGAAAGCGATACAGGATCCAACAACTGATCATGATGGGAAAAGTGGAAGGACGTAGAGGAGTGGGAATGAAGCAAGTTTCCTGGATGAGGAACATCCGCGAATGGACCGGTATACGTAGCGCAGAGGAACTTTTCCGATTGGCGCAGAATCGAGAAGGAATCGCCCAAGTGATTGCCAACGTCAAAGGGACCTGATATGGAACTAGAAGAAGAAACCTTCAGGACAATATATTGTGACCTTACCATTTCGGGAAATTAATCCTACTTTCACTGGTATACAAGATCTGGCTTTATATCGTTTTCACTCTTCTGAACGCAGAGTTCTCTAGCAACTCCACCTGAAATAATATTATTCTACCTGCATGCTAGAGTATCTCAACCTAGGCCATACGGAGTTGATTTCTGCTGACAATGAAGGGAATGGTAAATATTGTATTCCTCACCATTATGTGGTCAAACCTGATAGTGCTAGCACAAAATTATGTGTAGTTTTTAATGTATTCGCTAACGTTCCTAACAAGAAATCCCTCAATGATTGTTTATTTGTTCGACCAAAGCTTCAACAAGACATTGTTTTTATTTTAGTTACTTTTCGTTTACTCAAGTTTGTTTTGTGCGCAGACATCAAACAAATCTATCGCATGATTTTTCTTTCTCAAGAACATACAGAGTTTCAACGTATTTTTTGAAGATTTTCTACAGATGGTTGTGTTCGGGAGTATCGTCTGAATAGGTACCCTAACTCATGTTGTTACTTCTTCCCCATTTCTGGCTCTTCGTACTTTGTATCAACTTGCTCTTGACGAGAGACGTCGCTTTCCACAAGCAGCTAAAATGATCCATACTTGCTTGTATATTCAGCATTTTTGTTTTGGCTTGAATGATTTTGTAGAAGCTCGAACGCTTATACAAGATTTAATTTGTCTTTCGCATCTGGAAGGTTTTCAATTACGTAAATGATGCTCAATCGAACCCATCATATTATCTACCTTCTTCTTTTATTAATCATCATAGTCCAAGTCTTGAACCAAATTTGGACAACTCTCTCAAAGTTCTTGGGTTACGTTGGTTTTCTCACTGTTTTACATTTTGTGTTCAACCGCGGGAAATCTTCCTTGTACCAAACGTTGCAAGTTTTCGGAATTAGCTCGAAGCTATGATCCTCTAGGATTTATAGCTCCTATAATCTTTCATGCCAAGTTTTTAATTCAGCATCTGGTTAGCTGGAACATCTTGATATAAATCTCCATCTTTTAATATCATTCAAATTTGGGAACAATATAAAGCTGAACTTTCTCTACTGTCTCAAGTTCTCATACCTCGCCATTTGTTGTTTTTCATTTTTCTTCCGGTTGAATTGCATGTGCATACAAGTGAAAAGGGATATACTTGCGTTGTGCGAATTCCGAGAGTAAAGTTTCTGTCCAATTATTAAGTGTAATATCTAAAGTAGCACCTACCAAAAAATTTACCATTCCGCACCTTGAGTTGTGTGCAGCTGAGTTGTTCTCCAAGTTCGTTGCTTATGTATTAACAATTAATTGTATTAGACTGGATTCAAAAATTCACCCCATGAATTAAAAATGTTTGTGTCCAATCGTATATTCTATATTCAGTCTAAAGTTCCTCCGACTCTAGGGCATTACATTGATTCTAAGCAAAATGCTTCTGATATTTCGTCCCGTGGTGTTTTACCATCCAATTTTTTATCTTCATTCAGGTGGATTGATGATCCTAATTTTCTGTACAACCATTCCTTTTGTTTCCCTACAGTACCCGAGTCCTTACCTTCAACATATTTTTTCGAAAAAGGACGGACTATAGCTCTTATATCCCTGTCCTTGGAACCTTCTTTCTTAGAATCTCGTACAAACAGACATTCACCGTTCACTACATTTCAACGAGTTTCAACATATGTTTTAAGATTTATTCATAATCTTCGTAATGCTTCCTCTCGACGTCCAGGCTTCTACCGAATTATATGACTCTCTTTTATGTCTCGAAAAATATACACATACTAATTATGTTCACAAAGAACACACGTCTAAAATCTTCTCGAAACCTGTACGAGAACTTAGTACCTTCCTAGATGAAGACAAGTATCATAGGGTTGGTGGTCGATTAAAACATGCTTTCTTATCGTACGCTTCGAAATACTCCCTTTTATTACCCCGAAATTCTTCTTTAGCGTTGATTCTAATTAGATATTTTCACGAGAAAATTTTACATGCAGGGCCAGTAATCATCCAATTTTTGATATCCGAATGTTTTTGAATAGTATCTTCGAAAATAGCCAGAGCAAAACCTCGGTCACTTTAAATTGTATTCGTTGTTGGAAACATTCCCCTAAGTCTTTTCAGTCGCCTGTGGGCGATTTATCTGAATTCCGATTGTCCTCGATTAAAGCGTTTTCTCAGAGTGGCGTTGACTTTGGAAGAAGCTTTTACATTACCCCTTCAAGATATCGTGATGTTCGTACAACCAAAGTCTACATATATCTCATCATTTGTTGTGCCACTGAGGCTTTACATCTTGAATTAGTAAGTAATTTAATTTCTGAAGGTTTTCTTGCCGCTTCGCAATGAGTTATTGATAGTCGTGGTCGCGTATCCCACATATCTTGCGACAATGGCACCAATATTACTGGAGCCGCGTGAGAACTTCAAGACTATTTAAAACCGGTACTGATCTTAGGGAAGCTGGTATAAAGTCAGTCAAAGCCCATCTTACACGCGTGGTAGGAGAAAAAATTTTAACTTAAGAGTTTTATACTGTCTTAGTTTTGATTGAAGCCTTGTTTAATTCTCTGACCCTAATGCCTTTAACTCAAGATATAGAGGACATAAATGCTCTAATTCCTGGTCACTTTCGAACTCTAGAGACGTTAAAACCCCTTTCTTTTCCTGATTTTTCAACTATTTCTATTAATAGGTTATCTCGGTGGCAGATTCTTCAAAGGCTGCATCAAGACTATTGGTCTCGTTGGAAACGAGAACATATTCATACTCTCCAACAACGTTCAAAGTGGCTAACGCCCATATCACCTTCTCCTAAAATAGGACAACTAGTCTTCATAAGGATAATATTCCCGCCGGGCGTTCGAATTACTGCTTTGCATCATGTTCAAGATGGTATTGTTAGGGATGTAAGCGTTCGGGCCACCAATGGAATTTTAAAGCGTCCCTTGGTCAAATTGTCGCCTTTGCCAATAGAGGACAATTAACGTACTCCTAATAGTAGTATAACTCAAAGTTATCAAGGTACACAGAATAATTGATTTTAGTTTTTAATTGTTTTCCTATTCTTTTTTCGGAAAATATCTTATATTTTTTGTCAAAATGCACACATGCATTTGGCTGGGGAGAATGTTCGTGATAACATTACGATTGAATCCATATGTTATTTTTCTCTATTAATTTTCATATTTTGAAATTCAACCGCGCTACTATGACATTTTCACCTCGTCTTGTATTGGGTCAATCGGTGAACACTAGACCTAGACTCAAAGTAGTACGCGAATTACATTTGCCCAGAGCAGAATAGTGATTGTGCCAATATAGCAATCATCCTGTGGTCATGTCATTTCGTTATTTAATTTATCATTCTACGAAAATACAGTCCACTTAAAAATAAAATTAAAATCAAAGTGGTATCGTCGAGAACACATTGAATTATACTTCATTGACAAATAGTGGAATCTACATTACAATGACTGATATTAGAAATTACCTAACTGCATTCTTGGGATGGCAATTATATTAGCATTATTCACGCTTTTTATGGAATATTGACTAATATTTAAGACGTAGCAAGCAAATCTGAACTATTAATCTCCGCGTTTTCTCAATACTGAATGGTGCGACCAAATGAATTTGTCATCACTTAATGATTGCATTCAAAGTTTTATACAAATTGTTGGTATGACTACCAGTGATTTAATCAATAAAGGCGTACAAAACATGTTTTTAAACTTCCTACCTATGTCGCACAATCTGCTTCACTAGAAAGTTACTTGACAAACAGATACCGTGATACCCGTTTACAAATATAAGGAATTATCAGAATTGTAATTAGAGTAGTAATGAAAAGATGTTCGTTCAATTCATGTACCAATTGTACTTGATAGGGCTGCCATTTTTCTTTTTTCTAAATATTTACTAACAGTTCTTTGGCTGATGTAGGAACAAGTCTAGTAGCCTTATAAGGATATTCAACCATCGACAGAAGATTGTCATTTATTGTTTGCTGTGGAATAACAGCGCGGTCACTTTTTGGGAGTTATCGTACATGTCCACTTTCCTTAAATTGATGAACAGTTGTAGTTATACATCGTACCACGTACCATAGGAGCTCTGTATTTATACCTATTATTAAATTTATATCTCAATCGTGTGCTCGTCTCCTACAAAATGTCGCGAATAAAACACACAAATTGAAGAATATTTTGGTATTACCTATTAGTCTAGGAGGAATCGGCGCATAAGTACCGAAAACTATTCCACCTCAATTTTTTTATGCGATCCTCTTTGAATTGCCCTAGTGATGATATAAATGCATGTTGCCATGGGGCAACCTAGTGCCATATTGTTTAAGCCGAAATTGTTTAAACAATTGGAAGAAATTGTTATTTTTCAACCGGACAAATTTTTTTTATGTTCTTCATTGAAATACAAATAAAAAAGGTTATATGACTTTTCACGATAAAGTTAATATTTTTAGAGATATGAATTTTTAAAGGTTCCAAAAATCTCAAATTTGGCTACTTTTGACCCATGAAAAATATATTAACAAAAGATAATAAAATATAAATAATAATGTTTTTAAATTCTTTATACAATAGTTAATAATATTCTTAATAGAGATGTAAGAAAATTTCATTGTTTATACCTGTTTTTTAATTGTTAATTTCGCGCGCTCACAAGTATGCGTCGCTACCTTTAAGTATCGCCGTCTCTCTCTGACTCATGCGCTGCATACGGTCTCTCTGTGTCCTGAATCATTATTAATCATTTATCTAAAAAACCAATAACTTTATCAAGATTGGTAAAGAGAGCAATGTTATTAATAATTAAATTGTCTACAATTTGTTTTCAACAAAAGTAATTTAAGTATGAATCGAAACATGTAATTAAAATTACTTTTTTGTTATTATCATAGTGATTTATGCATTTTTATCAACAATAATAAGATATAATAGTATTTGAAAAAATTTTGGAATCACAATTATATATAAATAATAAGCTTTTGCTCAAACATACATTTGGAAAAATGCATTGAATCCGGAATATAAAACATTAGATTTTGATCAGTTGGAAATGGGCTTTTGTTTATAAATAAAGGTATTAGCAAAGTATCATTCTTTAGTTTCTATCAGAAATTCGTAAAATCTAATGTTTTATATTCCGGATTCAATGCATTTATCCAAATGTATGTTTTGAGCAAAAGCTTATTATTTATATATAATTGTAATTCCAAAAAATTTTCAAATCTTATTATTGTTGATAAAAATACATAAATTACCATGATAATTACAAAAAAGTAATTTTAATTACATGTTCCGATTCATACATAAATTACTTTTAATAAAAACAAATTGTAGACAATTTAATTATTAATTACATTGCTCTCTTTACCAATCTTGATGAAGTTAATGGTTTCTTAGATAAATGATAAATAATGATTCAGGACACAGAGACACCGTATGCAGCGCTTGAGTCAGAGAGAGACGGCGATACTTAAAGGTAGCGAAGCATACTTGAGAGCGCGCGAAATTAACAATTAAAAAACAGGTATAAACAATAAAAGTTTCTTACATCTCTATTAAGAATATTATTAACTACTGTATAAAGAATTTAAAAAATTATCATTTATATTTTATTTTATTTTTTTAATATATTTTTCATGGGTCAAAAGTACTCAAATGTGAGATTTTTCGAACCTTTAAAAATTCATATCTCTAAAAATATTAACTTGATCGTAAAAAGTCATAGGACATTTTTTATTTGTATTTTAATAAAGAATATAAAAAAAATTTGTCCGGTTGAAAAATAACAATTCCTTCCAATTGTTTAAACAATTTCGGTTTAAACAATATGGCACTAGGTTGCCCCATGGCAACATGCATTTATATCATCAGTAGGGCAATTCAAAGAGGATCGCATAAAAAAATTGAGGTGGAATAGTTTTCGGTACTCATGCGCCGATTCCTCCTGGACTATAACCCTGTTATTATTAAAATTTCAATTATTTGACGTACCTACTGACAGAAAACCCTACTTGAATTAAGTCGATGATACTCATATCAGGTTTCTCATTAAAAAAACAACAACAGCGACTTTCTAAACATTAACGAATGTATTCATTTGTTAGTGTGTGAGTAGGTTATAAAAGCAATATATAAAGCATAATTTTTCCCAATCTGTAAAAACCTACAACAAAAAACAATTGAATAAAATAGTTTGAACGTATTTGTTTGATAACAGTTGGTTTTTTTTGTGTGATTTCTAACATTGCAAAAATAATATATGTATTTAGGGAACAAGACACTTTGCGATATATGCGATGAAACGATGGAACAGCGGCCTAAGAAGAGTTCGAAGAAAAGTTCTTCAGAAAATCAAACTGCGTCTCAAATTAACGGTATTATAGTCCCTGTAGTTTAGCAAACAGAGTAGCCATCATATAAAAAACGATTTAATAGAATTAGGTGGATAGAATTTTGCAATTTATAACAATAATCAAAAATAAAATGGGAGGTAAATAAATTTTTTTATATATTCTTAAATGAAAATGAAAGTAATAGTTTTGTCCACAAAATTATTGTGCGATGTAAAATTAGGTAGGGCACTGCTAGAGTGAGACATAGTGAGCTCCTATGAAGCGATCGCTCTCTCTCTCCCTTATTACTCACTGGCCAGTATAGCATACATTTTTCCATCATTATTAAGGATACAACGTTACTTATTGAACCAATTAACATCATAATTCAAAAAATATTTAAAATAAAAGACTAATTATTCCCTTTCAAACGAGAAAACTTCTCAATTAGTGAATTACGACAATACTCCAGGTGTTTAGATTACGTTCTTTTGTTCTCAATGTTTTTGAAGACTAATTGATCTAAATACATTTTGACAACACATAAATCAATTTGTGAAATAATTATTACAATATTCGATGTTTTATCAAAGAATTGTAAATAGGTTTTGAAAATATAATCAAACAAACTCAAACGCGCTAAACATTGAACTATATATTTCTTCAAAACATTGACGATGGTCTGTTTTACTCTTAATACATAACATCTTCTATGGCTTGCAATTATTCTCTTGTGAGAGGCAAAAATGTTGCTACATCGATCATTCGAAAGGCAATTTATACTACCTGAAATTATGATGAGACTGTAGAAACAAGAGAGTAGAAGTAAATTGTTACTATATTATATGTAAAATGAAAGAATTCTGTCCACCTACCTTCTCAACAAAATGATTCATTACATAGCTTTTAGAAACCGATCATTGTACATAGTATATGTATTGAAGGTTCAGTTCATGCTTTCCTAAACTATTTTCATTTTATTACAATCCATTTCAATTAACAAACCGTTGAAAAAAGTTGGTTTCTAAAGCACCTTGTAGTAAGTAATAATCGTATCAATTATTGGCATATAGCGGCAGTCAATTAACTAGAAATGACTACTAATTTTGAGAAATTAAGACAATATGTATTTTACTGTGTATCACTTTCTACAAGGGTTGATAACTGGCTACTCTGTATACCCTTTTGACAAGTCATTTTGCAATTTAGACACCTTTCAGGAAAATCAAATAGAAGCACAACCTGACTGTTTTCCTTAATAACGTTCACCTACATATTACCTGGTCCTGGTGATTTATTATTTTTTCCTTTCTTTGAAGCTCTCTTCTTCTGTGATTTCCCCTTCATTTATCATTATCATTCTATTGTAATTTTTATACTCTTGGTCTTCCGAATAATAGGGGGTTAAGGAGTCAGGCATGCTACCAGTCACTCGTAAAAATTATTATCCACAAAATACCCTCACACAGCCTCGGATAGGAAACTAAGTTTATGCGAAAATTCTGGTTCTTAAAACAGTCATAAGTGATAAAGTGTTAAGTTGCAATTTTTCCAGTTCATTGGTTAGTAAATCACCCAGTATACTTGGTCAAAAATTGAACAGGACTATACTTTCGTTGTGCTTGTATTATATTAAATCTGAGTTATATTTTCGCATGCTTCACGATATTTTTTGGATGTGGTTTAAATACAAATCTGACCCTCCGTTCTATATCCAAAATTACTGTTGCTTTTACCTTGTAGTATCTTAAGATTCCTTTATTTATTTTCCCTTTTTAATTTACCTTACGAATCCGAGTTTTGTAGGGAAATCTCTAACCTGTGTAAGGACCGTTTTGAGTATTGCGTTTTCTAAAAAGCATGTCTCAGTCTTGGGGTTCGGGATACCTAAAATAGTGAACTTCTATTCACAACAGAAAACTCCATATATCCAGCCGATGTTTTTTAATCACTTATAAAATATAGATAAAAATGTTTCCTAGAATAAACTCTCAATATTTGATTCGAAGACTTGGGAAGCTTCTTATATCTAATGTAAAATTACTTGTCACTATTAATTATCGTCGCATGTTTAAATTAAAAAATTACTTGTAACCGAAGTAGGACTCGCACGACATACTCGTATTCTTAAGTCGAATTGTATATTATATTGGTATCTTTTTCCCTATCAACCTTCAAGCTAAACAAATAGCATTTACTAAATATTAACATACTTTTTTACATTTTATATTAACCTAAAAATTGAACTTTAACGTTCCAATATATATATATATATATATATATATATATATATATATATATATATATATTGGGAGAAAATCAGTTTTTCATGTAATAAAATAATTAAAATCGTTGTATTTTAAAAATAATCTACGAATTAATGTCAATTTATATGTTGATGATCGAAATGATTAAAGCGAAAAGCGAAGTAGAAGCCAAATATTACCATCAAGTTGGAAACATCTTTCAAGAATGAGAATTTACTTTTAAGTGTATGTAATAAATATGAATATCAGATATTACACTTTTCTTTTAAAAAATATGAACATAAACTTTGCTGCCACTTCTTTATCTTGTTCCACAGACGATAAAAATTGACTAATCTTGTATAAATAGGCAGGTTATTCATTCAAATATTTCATTCATAGCCTAGGTAATGAAGACAAAAATTGGATATGACTTACGATTTCTCGGTTGGTGAAACGAATTTTATGAAAATTTGTTATTAATTGTATTTCGCCCTTTAAGTTAAAAGTTATATGCGTCCAAAATGTGTTCATTTTTACTAATAAATGAAAAAACTATACAAAAAATGCATATTTTTTTAATAAAATCATACCGAAAGATGTAGTGTAAATATTGTTTTACATAGTGGATTAGGAATTTCTCATATTTCAATCCCTAAAACAACCCTTATTAACTAAATTAAAAAACAATATTTTCAATTTCAAACATTGTTTATCGTACATATATGATAAGTGAAAACATTCTCAATAGTTTATGGTGGTTATAAACCATTCATTATAATGTTTCAACCCTTAAAAACAACCTCTTATGGCAAGATATTAAAAATCTTAACAGTTTCAAATAGTTTGATTGTAGAAATGAAATAAATAATAATCTTTCAAATGATAACAATATAATTTTTTTATTCAAATTTAAGTTCGTCGACAGTTGTGGCCATTGGCACGGTACATTACATAATATTATAGTTTATAAAAAATATTAATGTCTTTAAGGAACTGTATAGTTTTGGATAGTTCACTGGGAGAACTTAACATTTCTTTTAGTATAGGCTTCATGTTGTTTCTCACCCTGATGTCGTTGTACAGTTGACAGTCTATCAATACATGCTTAACAGTAACAGGACAGTTGCAGGCGTGGCATTTTGGGCTATTCCCGGTGGTCATTAAGTGGCCATGAGTGAAACGTGTGTGGCCAGTTTTCTCACAATCCTTGCATCATGTCTTGAAAAGTGGGTAATTAAAAGGCGGCCAAGGATGGGTTGATTTTCATGAAGAATTGTATTCTTGTTGATCCAATCAATTTGTGGATTAAGGCCTTGAATAAGGATTTCAGATCATGGCTTAGTTGAATTGTAATAGCAGTGGTAACGAGCGACGCAGCTTCTTTGGCATGTTGGTCAGCAGTTTCATTGCCATCAAGGCCAATTTGAGATGGAAGCCAGATTAGTTAAACTTTAGTATGTCGAGCATGAAGAGATTGATATAAGTCATGTACGTTTTGAGCTAGTGGATACTCGGTGAAATTAGATTTTAAAGAATTTATAGAGGATAGGGAGTCAGTGCAGATAGCGACATGCTTAGATGAAGATGGAATATATTTGAAAGCCTGAAGGATACTAAACATCTCTCCAGTATGTATGCTGCTTGAAATAGGCCACCGAGTGGTGCTTATAATATCGTTTGTAGTAGTGACGGCGCATCCGTCACCGGTGAGGGTTTTGGAAGCGTCTGTGTAAAGGACTAAATAAAAATCATTTGTGTGTATAGTTTCAAGGAATGCTTCCTTTATAAGCGCAAGGGGGATTCGTGTTTATTATAAATGGTGAGGGAAGTTTAAATATAGGTAGGTACTTGTTCCAAGGAACGTTAAGTGGGGATGGAAATGGTAAAGTTGAACGTAAGTCTATGCCGTTTCGTAGAGGAGCTATACGCACGGGAAAATATTTTATTGAGCGAGTAGAGGCATTGGTAGATAGATTAGCTACAGAGGTACATATGTCAAAAACAGGATTAGAGTTGGTTCATCCGCCTCACAGTACATACTATCTACAGGGCTAGTGCGAAAAGCACCAAAACATAGTCGAAGAGCAGTATTGTGAACTGAGTTAAGTAGGTTTAAATAAGATTTAGGTGTTGCCATGTAAATGAAGCAGCCATAGTCCATTTTGGAATGAATTAGTGCTCTATAAACTCTAAGAAGGGCGTTCTCGTCAGCGCCCCAGAAAAAGTGCGAGAAAGTTTTGATAATATTTAAGCGTTTCAGAAGAGCGTCTTTGATATCGTTTATATGTTGTTTCCAGTTAAGCCGTGAATCAAAAATCATTCCAAATATTTTGCAGCAATTGACAACATCTATGGTGGAATTATTTAGAGTGATAAGTAGAGCAGGAGATGCAGCTAATCTACTAAATTTGACTATTTTAGACCTATTTAGAGATAAGGATAAGCCCAAGTAATCAATTTTGTTTGGTAGTAGCATTTTGTAGGAGTTGACAGGAAGTGAAGGTGGATTTTCCATGGCAATAAATAATTAAATCGTCAGCATACAGTGCGTATTGAACAGGGGCCGGAAAGTTGGTGCATATGTCGTTTATAGAACGTATAAACAATATGGAACTTGAGGAACACCATCAGTTTGTAGACGAGAGACGAAAAGTTTACCAGTAACAGAGACTCTGAAGCGCCTGGAGAGTAAGAAATGTTCGATGAAGTGGTAGATATTTCCATTGAGGTTACAGTGGGAAAGTTGATGTAAAACCGCTTTCCTAGGGATGGTATCCAAAGCACCTTTGATGTCAAAGATAGCGGTAATAACTTCCCGTTGACTGTTAAGTGCTGAAGAAATGTTAACTTGGAGGAGAGCAAGATTATCTTGGGATGACTGAGTACGTCGATTATTTCACTCAATACAAAATACGCGCCTTCGATTGGTTTAAATATGAGGATTGATATCTGAAAACACCATGTTTTAGATTTTGTATTTCGGCACCTGATTGGATACATGCAATTTTCCTATCTGTGTGTTTCGCGTTGTCATTAGTTGTTTTATTCGATATTAAAAATCTAGTGACTGACAGAAAAGGTCAAATTAATAAAGAAACGTGAGAATTATTGTATCAAGAATGAATTCTAAAAACCGTATTGGTCTGTTTGGTCTAAAAGAGATTCAAAAGAAAGTAAAAGAACAAATGCCGCAAAATACCGTGCGATCTAAAAAGTACGTGTGAAAACAATTCATGGAATTTTGCAACGAACGTCATCATAGCCCAATTTTAATTGTTTTCGTGAAATAATTTTGACAAATACAACTCGTGTAATTGATGATTATCGAAAATTTCTTCTCTTTTTCGAAACAAATTGTTGTTTTAGGAAACCATACTCGCGCTTACGCGCTTGTGCGGTTTCCAGGCAACAATTTGTTTCTCAAAATCGAAGAAATTTGTATTTCGATAATCAATAACACACTTGTTGTATTATTATCGAAAACCAGATTGGAAGCCTGGAACAGTATGGCATTTTTCAAGGAACCATAAAAGTCTTTTGTTAATTATTTTCTCTAGAAGTTTGCAAGTGGGGCAAGTAAGGGAAACAGGACGAAATGACTTTGGTATTAAGGTAGGTTGTTCTGCTTTTTTAATTGGAGAGTGGATTCGTGCCATTAATCTGGGTATTATTGGGAAGTCCAAATAATGTTACATAAGTTGAGCACTTTGGGCAGAGAGTTTTTTAAGGAAGATGTGTGGGATATCGTCGGGACTAATAGCAGTATTTTTACAAGAGAATATAGCAGATTTCAGTTCATGAAAAGTGAAAGGCGCATTGACAGATGTTACATCCTGCTGATCGATTTGCTCGGCAAGGTAAGGGGTACAGAGAGAAGAGATAGGGGTCGATGTGAAATATTATTTTTGAATTTATTTTTAAAGTATTCTGCGAAATTGTTTGCAATGACTTGGCAATCACTTATAAGCGAGTCGTTATAGATAAGGCTGGGGATTTGGAGGTCTTGTTATCTAATATTTGTCGAATTTCATTCCAGACCTGACTAGGACTAGAGACAGTTGTTAGGGAGGAGACATAGTTTTGCCAGGAGGACTTTTTGCTTTGTTTTATAATGTATTTAGCTTTGAGTTTCTTGTGTAAAGGAAGGTTCGCAGGACTTCTTTTTCGGCGCAGTCTATTAAGGGCAGTTTTGGATTGGCGCACGGCATTTTCACAGGCGGAATTCCACAAGGGAACAATTTTATGGGTGGCGGATAAGACAGTTTTACCTACGTGCAGGTCTGCTGCGGATTTAATTGCATCGGTTAACATTTGAAGGTTACTGTGGTCATTCGTTGAAAGAGGTAATCAGAGGAGCGTATTTTGAGTGGCTAGTGTGTAATCTGGCCAATTAGCAGTTTTTATATTCCAATATCTGCGGGTAATTGGTTCTTGATTATATGGGCTGGAATTGAGAAAGGTGATTGCTGTCATGCAGATCATCCAGTGTACTCCAAGTCAGAGAAGGGGTGGATTTAGGGTCACAGATGCTTAAGTCTATAGCTGAGAAGGTATTGGAGGAGATATGGAAATGTGTATTCGAGGCAGTATTTAAAAGGCAGGCACCAGATATGTTTAAAAACATTTCAACAACTTTGCCTTTCCAAATGTAAGTTTAGATCCCCACTTAGTATTGTAGGCATTGAAGTCACCAACAAGTATAAAAGATTGGGGAATCTGATATACCAAATCGAAAAGCTCGTCTTCTTCTAGTTGGTGGTCAGGAGGGACGTATAAGCTACATATTGTAATTTTATTTGGGCGCCAGGCAGTAATGGCAATAGCTTCAAGGTTTGTGGTTAGTGTAAGAGGGGCGGAATTAATATCGATTAAGGCAAATATTGTTACACCACCGCTGGCTCTAACACAGTTGGTTCTAGTGTAGTGATACCCTTCGAAGTGTTTTGAGAGAGGATTGTGATTGATTTTGAAATTAGTTTCTTGAAGACAAAGGAAGTCGGGATTGTGGAGGGAAGTAAGCTTTTGAATTCGTTTTATGCGAGGATAAAATATATCGCAATTCCATTGTAGGACAGTGAATACTTACAGAGGATAAGAGGAAAGGAAAAAGGTTTAGTGGGATATTATCAAGTCAGATGAGTTGTGGTCGTTAGTTTTCGGATCACCGGAATAAGTATAAGAATCAGGATCTAGTTTGGATTTAATTTTGTTTTGTAGACGCGTTAGCGATTTTTTAAGGAGCGTTCACTAGAAGCACTGTAGAGAGTTTTCAGGTCTTGGAGTAAGGAAGGAACATCAGAAGTGAATTTATTGGCTTCAGTAAGTGGATCAGAAACCCCAATAGTATTTTCAAGAAAAGCAGTCTGTTGGGTTTCGGTAAGTGGGAGAGGACTAGGCAAATCAGATAATAGTGGAACGTGTTGTAGAACTTAAACCATGTTACTCAGGTACATCAGATTTTTATTTTGTGGTTTTCTTTATAGAAGGGTTTTCAAGGGTTTGTGATAAATCGGGTGCAGAGGGGGAGATTGCAATTGGGTGGAGCAAGTTGCTGGCTTAGGGTTGGGGAAGCCACGCTGCTATCATTAGAATGCGGTTTTGGTGATGGTACGTAGGATGGGTCAGAAGGATTAAGGAGCTCATCAGTGGAGGTTTGGGTATTATTTACAATGCAGTCAGCAGTAGAGAGGGGAAGATCATGAAAGGGTTCAATGGATGCAACATTTAATTGGGAAGGGTAGGATGTGAAAGTTGTGCAATATTCAGTGGTGTGATATGGTTGCTTACAGAGAAAGCATTCTAATTTATCAGTCGAAATTAAAATTCGGTGAGGGGTGTTTTCATGTGTGATAAGTATTGATGTTTGGAGGGAAAAATCATCGCGATCTGGGATTATATAAGTCACCGTTCGGAAGCTCATAACATGAACATACGCATCGTCGAGTGTGCCGCATCTAACATGAGTGATGTGCCTAATATTTTTTAATCCGAGGTCGAGGAGAGCTTTTTCAATCAGAGAGTGAGGAATCGAGGGGCTAACATTGGAGATTAATATTCTATTAGATGGAGAAATAAGTCTACGAATAGGTATAATTTGAGAGTTGATTATTATGTTGGCAGTGGCTTTTAGAAGATTTTCAATTAAATCGGTAGGGGATAAATAATGCAAATACGGCCATGGGCAATAGGAGATGCAAAATGAACATGTTTGGGAGAAACAATGTTGCCACTTGCTTTAATGTCGAAGATGACAGAGTTAGGAATAGTTTGCATCACAATAGCTTGATCTTTAAAGGGTGTTGGGGGCGGGGGCGCTTTACTAAGGGTAGCAGCAACATATGATCGATGAGTTGTGTTTATGGCTTAAGATGTACTCTGAATTTCATAAACGTTGGAGGTGTTAAGGGAGTTAGACGGTAGATGGACCAAAATCGCAGATATGAGGACAGGGAGGTATAAGGTACGGCGAATATATTAATATTCGCTCGATAAATAAAGTTTACTACCTATTGTTGTATTTAAATTCACAAAAAGCAAAATAAATACTCGTTAATTACCAGGTTAGAGAGTCAACTCGTGAATGACTTAATATTGTGAATGAATAAATATTGTTATTTCAAGATATTCGAAATTGCGTACTTTCATGAGACGTCAAAGTGACAATATAATTTGTTACGTATCATCTTAACCCTTGAAATTCACCAATAATTACAAAATATAAAAAAAACTAAATATTCTTATTTTATTACAATGCTTTATGAAGCATTGTTCATAATAAAATTGATCAGTGAAATTCTCCAAAGATGAAGGGAAATAATATAGATGTATTCGATGGGCATTATGATGAAATATTTTATTATTAAATTATAACGTAAATTTACAGTTAAAATTGTTCATTGTCACTGTCGACTTCTTCCTCCACTTCTTCATCGGTGACAGTTCAGACAGTTGTCAGCAGAGCAAGTTGGTTTTTTAACGAGAACGTCCTTAATTTTATAGCTACGACATCGATCCTTAAACCATTTTACAGGAAATTTCAACAGCTACAACTCTCGTAAAATTTAATATGTTATGACTGCACGTTCTTGAAATTTTTCTAATTTAAAATGGTTATCTTTATCAACTGAAACCTTCTAGCAGCGATATATCTGTTAATTTTTATCCTACAGAAATAAAAAAATAATTAGTGAAAAAAGATCTTACCTTTTTCTCTCCTATTTATTTTTTCATATATTTTTGAAAGAAACATATTTTCTTTAAATTTGAAAAAAATAATAAAAACTATTGAATAAAGTAGGATTATCTTGATTTTCAAACTTCGTGGCAAATGAATTGGTTTTTATATTCATTTCTCAAACATTTAAGAACAAATTTTATTTTTATTATAACTATGGTAATTATTATGCTATTGACTTGAAATCAATTCCATTTGAAATATTTTTTAACATTCTTTAAAAAAAGTAGGACACAATTTTTTCAAAAATTGAGAAATTTTTTAGTTATTTGACCTTGAATATTTCCAATTCTATGAAAATTATCAACAGTAAGCCGTATATCAGTTACTATTGCACTTGTATTTATTAATCTTTTCCTTTTTTGAAAAGCTTCAACTACGTTTTTTTTTGGAAACTGTGTATAATAATATGGAAATTGTTCATAATTGGGAATAACTCAGAAAGTATTGATTTTTTGGAAAAATTTCTTGAGAAACTTTATCGATTTCTGCAAAATTATTTACCATATCGGCATATCTGTACAATATCACTTTTGATCCTTGAGCTATTCTCCACAAAATTTGACATATTCGTAGTTTATTCACTTTATTTTAACTGTATTTTGTGCAAACTGAATAGCAGTATCATATCTACTGTTTAACTTTTGTTTTTTCTCAGACAGCGAAGATTGTGAACAATGTTACAAGATTCTTGAAGAACTAGAAAACATAGACGATGATTGTGAACGTCATGGTATAAAGTTTGTTAAAACACAAGATCTTCGAATAGCCGAACAGTACGGAGCCACGGACTATCCGGTTTTGATGTATTTTGAAAATGGAATAGGGGGAGTATTTGAAGGTATTAATGAAATAAAATAATAAACACCAATAATATTCATGGTTATTTAACTTAAAGGTGACGTGGAGGAAGAAGAGGAAGTTCTTCAGTGGCTGATACAACAAAGGACAGAAGATAGAATAGAGTTAATAACAAGGGTAATGTTGGAAAAAATGGTCGAGGAAACGCAGTATTTAGCCGTGTATTTCTACAAACAAAACTGTTACATCTGTGAAGAGATTCTTGAAGAACTCGAACAGATAGATGATGAATGTGATATATACGGTATTCATTTAGTTAGAATTCAAGATCCACAATTAGCTAAGAGGTACAGCATCAAAACATTCCCTGCGTTGGTTTATTTCAGAAATGGAAATCCATTATTGTTTGAGGGAGATCTTCAGAACGAACAGTCTGTTTTAGAGTGGTTGACAGATGATGACAATAGAGAGCTGGAAGATCAAATTGAGTTGGTAAATGAGAGGATGCTTATCAGACTTTTAAATACATCGCCATTTCTGGCTGTTTTCTTTTGTAAGTGCAAAAATTCAGTTACATTAATATAAGATGATGGTAGTTTTTACTATACTTAGAACAAACAACGCCATATAGCTATAAATAATGTAAACCAACATCTGCATTCATTAGTTTTTGAGGGGTGTTTTTACAAATAATTTTATTTCTTTGCCAAAAAAATTACGAGTTGATTCACTTCATTGGTTTTTTTGGACTTTCTTTTTGTTTGCTTAAAGTTTTCTTCGCCGCATCTCTTCACAAAATCCCCAATTTTATCCAAATTAAGGAAGAAAAATCAGGTCCACCTTATGGCTCAAAATAGTGGTGGTCCCATGCTCATATAAGCACTGTCCGTTCAATTATTTTATACTCTTTTTCATTGGTCTTTCACTAAAACAAAGCTCAAAAACAGGTTTCAGAATCAAGAAATAGTTAGTTTATGAGATTGGCAGCTTGGCAGAAGTAATTTGACTGTGTTAAAGTTCGTAGTGAGATAGGGGAGACCGGGCCTTTTCGTATAATATATTTTCTTATGGCTCTTTATGGATCTGAGATGCTGAGATTTGGTATGACGCTTTGTTAGTATTGGACCTACCGTAAGAAAAATTAGCATCAATTTATTTTCAGACGAAAACAGAAAAAACACTTTGATTGGGACGTTGTCAAACGTCCCGAGTAGGGGCATATTGTTACTCTGCTAGGGGTAAGTTGTTACAACCGGAAATTGAAAAGTAATCACCTTAAATACAGTAACATTTTATTTTAACGAACACATAGAAAGAAATTATTCAATATCAGAGTGGTCGGAGAGACAGAGTGTATACATGTGTAGAAAGGATCGTCATTTCTGCAGCGCATATGAGCCCACTTCTGGCACGTTCTGCACTGTATCCAGTTTTCACGGTTCCAAACAGATGATGCAGAGGCATTCTTCTTAGTCGTCACTTGAGAAAACATTGGTCGCCACAACTCGCTGCTTCTTCTTTCGATTTTTGGGCTGCACTTTTTCAGTGTTCTTAGAAGTCGATACTAGTACCTAGAAAAAGTAAAGCAAATAAACATAGGTATTGGATTAATGTGTATTAATACTTTCCTTCCTTTCTTTTAGGCACAGCCTGCTTCATACGCTTTCTTTCATTTTTTGTTTCTTCTTCTACTTTCAAAGCATCTTTGACAGACGTTTCAGTCAAAATGGAAGACTTTACTTGCCGTTTTAATAATCTTTTTTGGCTGCGCTTTCGGGTATGGTCTCACTTATTCTGGAGTCACTTCAGGAATGTTCCATATATCTGAAGTTTCTGGTCTGCATGGAGGTCCAGTTGTTGATGGCACATTCAAATGTTCTGGAGTTAATTAACAAATTGGAGCTGCGGGCTCGCATGTTATGCCTGCAATTCACTTTCGGGTTCATTTTCTGCTAGCTTTGGTCGGTCAGTAACTTGTGCGGAGAGAAAATCTTCTTCAGTGTGGACGTTTCTATTGAAAGGATACTTACCAGCTTTTACGAAACCGGATGTTATGTTTCTGGGAGTTACAGCATTTATAAAAGCTTCTTTGGCAAGGGCAGGGATATTATATATGGATATTGGAACACCTGGGTGTGAAGTGCGTATGAAAGTGTGTGAATGCAACCAGTTGGTCCCTGGTTGACGAAATGAAGCTTGAAATTCACTCGAAGAAAAATGGAGAGAGGTGATACTCAACTTCCAGTGGCACTGACTGCCAATTTCATTGTAACTGTTACTCCTTTTTTTCCAGAAGTGATTAGGCCTATTTGTTTCTTGCCCTTTTCTGCCAGAATTGTAGACGATTTTTGAATTGTGGTAAACCCCGTTTCGTCTACGTTCCATATCTGATTTGCTTCAAACTTATAACGGTTTAAAACTTCTTCCAAATTATTGTAGAACACTCACGCTTTAAAGCTAGTCGCCTTTGTCAAGATGGTCGCTCCGGTGGACGTAAACGAAGGTTTGAATGCATTTTTTTGTAAGTGAGCAACCAATCTTTTGTTGCCATTTTCGAGCTGTTCCTGTTTTCAGGATACCGATTGTTACATACCACTGCGTATTCATAAGCAAACAATCACACTTCTCTGCTTGTCAGATCGTATTAGATTCGACTACAGTTGACAATGTACTCTTCTAATTTTGCCTCCAGCTCATCAGAAAATCGTTGCCGCGGTCTGACGTAGCCAGCCTGCTCCTTTTCCCTTTTTATAAAGTGTTGTAAACTCATAAAGTTTATTTTATAAATTTCTGCAGGATATTTTTTATTTATTCACGTCATCAGCCGACATTTTGTAACTGTGGAGGCTAACCTCTGCCCTGTTTGTCTTTTGGTTATAATAACGAACTATTCAGAGAATAATTAAGGCTACTTTAGTTAGTTAACCTACTTTGAAAACCGTGAGGCTAGTTGTTATAGTGTAACAAAATGCCCCAGCCCAACTGTAACAACTTGCCTCAGATCACCTTTTGGGATCAAACTGGCCGCCACATCAAAACAACATGACGTAGAAGCTTGCAATTACATCATATTACGTGTTATTATAGGTAGAATACGCTGATATTATAAAGGAGATTTAACTGCAATCCTCTCTTTCGAGATAGCAACCAATAAGGGCTAGGGCATATTTACTTTTGGTCTTCAGAAACATTCAAACTACTATCGTCGCTTCACCCGCGAGACGTAATGAACACAGTAACTGAGGCATACTTTTGCTGCTAATCCCGTCGTCAACTTTCGGAGTGGATCGCTTGCGAGTATAACAATTTGCCCCGTGTAACAACAAGCCCCTATAGCTGGATTATCATGCGGCAGGATAACACCTACTATAACGGATATCCTCAGTGCGATCAGTGGCAACGGAAAACAATATTTGTAGAAATCTATTTTAGTTTTAGTAACTAACTAATTTTTGTATTGTATTAGTTATTAACTTATACTAATTCCATAGATGATGAAGACTGTCCAGAATGCGATATGATTCTCGAACATTTAGAAGAAATCGACAACGAAGCTGATCTTTTCGGCATAGATTTTGTGAAAATTTGCAGTGCACAAGCGGCAGCCGATCAAGGTCTACATACGCTTCCTGCTTTGATGTATTTTAGAAAGAAAAAACCGATGGTGTATGACGGTGACCTAAGTCAAGCTGATCGCGTATTAGAATGGTTAACATCACAAGATGTATTCGAAATTAAAAATGAGATCGAGGAAGTCAACAAAAAGATGTTGGAGAAATTGTTGGAGGAGAACGAATACGTTACAGTATTCTTTTGTAAGTACATAGAATTTAAATATGGAGAGTTTGCTCACTTTTGCGTACGCTAAGAAAACACATAAAAATGCGTATACATAACATCGTTATTAGCAAGTCAACAAAGCTACTACCTCCCAAAGCAGCAGAGTTTTTATTGTATTCACTTTTACCTTTTAAATCATGTCTTAGACTAGTTTTCATTAGTCGAGTTAGCGATAGAGTAGACTGGCACATTTTTGGCAGAACTACTTCACTCTACCGGATTTGGGAGCGCAGATATCCGTTTTCGCACAAATTGAAATAGTGGTCGAGTCGCATGTCTTTTATATTTTTCATAATACTATCCATTATTGGAAACCATTTTAATGCGATTTCATAAATGTCCTTAGTTCCACTGCCAGATTGGTTAGATTTTTTTCAACGCTCATGGTGCTATGTAGTCCTACCGTTTTTTCATTCATGTTCTCCATATAATTCATTATATCAGCCACTTATACAACTAAGACTATCTGATCCAAAAGTAAGCCGCAAATTACGCGATGTGGCTTCTAATATCTTTAAAATTGAAATCAAACGTCCTCTTGAACTCATAGAAGTAATTCCGAAGTCCAAATGCAAACAATGTACATTATGTCCAGCTAAACAAGATAGAAAAACAAAAAGCAGTTGCGCGGTGTGTAAAAATCCAATATGTTTATAATGAGCGAAAAAAGTTCATGTTAACTGTTTGTAAGGAAAATTAAGTTTTATTTTATACTTAATAATGTTCATGAGAATGTATATTTCAATAGACTTTTGTTCATACATTTTTTTTTGATGGGTCCCTAGGACTAATGACGTACCGTGGGGGGGGGCAGAGGGGTGGATCACCCCTGGCGCCACCATTAAGAGGGCAGCAAAACTGGACCTTAATTACTTTTTAGATAATGGAAAGTGTTGCGAAACTAGTGTCGCAACAAAGAATAATTAATTAAATTAATACCCTGTACATTTTTTTTCTAAAGTAAGTCCCTATTTTTTTAATGTTCGGAATTGTTGCGCCAGATGAATTGTTTACTTAAGTGCACCAACAATGATACATAAACATCCATTGTCGGCGAACTAATATTTTAAATTTGCAACGAATTATTTACTTATACCATGGGTCGGAAATAATAGTCAGTGATTAATTTTTAGCATATAGGTATCCCAAGAGAGGCAAGGGAAGGGAGAAGCAAGTCCAGTGGCGGAAACATTTCATTTTTAATCAATAGTGTGTAATAACTATAATGGAATAGTAATAAGTAAATATGTACTTTGCATATTTTATATAAATATTTTGCATTTTTCTAAAGATATAGACATATTATTCATAACAATTCCTTATTAGACAATTTATTTAAGGGTAGATTTATTAATAGATAGTCAGTATCGAAAACCGTAAAACTTTTTCATGTAGGTAGGTGTTGTTTGCAGTTCTCAGTAAACATGAATATTTTCAGAAATATCCGTTAATGATTAGGTAGATTTTAGGTAATTTAGTCTCACTAACGACAGGAAATTGGTATTTGAAATTTTTAGAATGATAAAAAACATATTTTTCTGTAAAATGTTTCAAATATAACGGACAATGTTTTTAATTACATTTCTTATTTCTTCTTCTTCTTCCTGCTGTGTATAGGCATCATTGCCTGTTTTTCTTCACATCATTGCCTCTGCTCAGTCACCTGGGAGGTTGTCACTCCATCTTTTCCTAGGTCTTCCAAGGCTTCTTTGTCCTGCTGGTGATTTGTCCCTTGATATTTTCATAATTCGTTCTTCCGGCATGCGGTCAATGTGCTCATTCCATTTTATCTTTCTATCCAGTACCCAGTCATTGATGTTATCTATCCCGCATGTTCGTCTTATGTTTTCACTTCTTTCTCTATCCATTAGTGTTCTTCCCGCTATTCTTCGAACTATTTTCATTTCTGTAGTCTCCAGTATCCGTTTTGTTTTAGAGGTCTCAGGTCGGGTCTCTGCTGCATAGGATAATATAGGTCTGATTGCGGTCTTGTATATGCGGGCTTTGGCTTCAGTTCGAATGCTCTTGAGGCTCTTGTAGCTTGGTTTCTCACTTCCGTCTCCACGTCCCCGTGTCCAGATATTTCGATTCCCAGATATTTAAATTTCATTTCCTGGTGTATTATTTTGTTATCCACCACAAGCTTACATCTGATCGGTGTCTTGGAAGTAACCATTGATTTTGTCTTTGCCGCTGACATTTCGTATTTGTTGTTTTCTATTATCAAAATATAAAAGTTTCGAAAGATTTAATAACATGGCTGTGTCGCCAGTTAGAAGAACCGGCCATTTCGAGAGTATAAATTCGATACATATATTTTACTGTAGAATATTAAATATTATTTTAAGCCGCTCTTATTGTACTGTTGGTGAACTAGTGCTGACGTCACTGACTATTATTTCCAACTCCTGCTATAGGTGTAGTTACAATATTGTCGGCGACCTATTCTTTAGTGCGATTATTGTAGGCTGTAAAATTTTTAGGCGCTTATTTGCTTGGTAAAAGGTAAATTTATCATATAATGGTAGGGTTTATTTGGGATCCACAGTATGAATAGATACAAAGTACGCCCAATTAGGCATAATACAGTTTATAATTAGAAAATCAGACAGATGTCTAGAAATCGTACGATTTGGAGCGGTACACATTTTCTTTAATTTCATTGGTTATTGGACGGGTGTCTGGCCATTCTATTTCTAGAGAGACCGGCAAATTTTTGGTACCAATATTCTGCTGTGGAGTGGGCGCAAAAAAGAGTTTAAAGATCTGTTCGAAACCGCTCTTATGGTCAGAGAGTCTGTGAGTTTTCCAGTATTCACTCAGACAATAAGGGCTAAAGTTAGTTTTTGTGACACCGTTATTCGTAACAAACAACAATAAAATTAAAGTGATTAAAAGTTCTGGGTACGTTATATTATATAAGTAATTGATCCTGTGATAAGATTTAAATAAATAATTATGACATTTGAAATCTCCAAATAATTAAAATAAAACTGTTTTTTTATCTAACCAATGAATATGTGAAACATTAAAAATATCCAGAAATTTATAATATTTCCAGTAGAGTGTTGAACAATTAAAATATATTTAGATTCAGAGATAAAAATTACGTTGGTAAAATCTCCCAAATATTTACAAAATAATTATATCTGACGATATACATGTGGATTTTACAACCATCAAATTTATTAAGGCGTCTGATTTTAGGACCACAAATTTGAAAGTAATTTAAATTATTTGCTGAAATACTTCAAAAGAGCTGACGAAGAGAGACGCTTCCGTTGTGTTCGTGTTCCGTGACTCGATCATGATCGAGTACTCGACTCGACCAGTTACGTTGTGAGAGATAGTTAGTACTTGACCAAACTACTTCAGCACTAACTCGACTACTGAAAACTAAGCTTTAATACTGATTATAAATTGATCTGTTTCAGACGAGCTAAACTCTGACGACAGCAAATTAATATTGGAAAAATTGGAAAACATCGACAGTGAAACGGACAATTTTGACATAACGTTCGTTAAGATGGCCGACGCTCGATACGCCAGAAAATGGGGGGTGACAAACCTTCCAGCCATAGTGTATTTCAGACGGCGCTTCCCGAGCATATATAGGGGAGATCTACATTCCGAAGCGGATGTCCTCGAATGGCTCCGAAAGAATAGGTTCAGACAACCCGAGTTGAATCTCTTCATGTATGCACTCATGGCGATAATAGTAGCATTTTTCATTTACACCGCATTTTTATTACAATGCTTCAAAGCTCCGCCAACGACAACGGTTGTTGTTCATACGAAGCAAAGTTAAACATTTTTATTTCATTTTTGAAGGGTTACATTTTTTTTCATTCAACAAAATTTTTTAATAGGGTAAGGTTTGAACTTGTAGTAGTGCTGCTCGGACACCGTCGAATTGGTATTCGAAATGAGCGTTTGTTTGAGGACTTCTTCATGCATCGTTTGAGTTGCAAAGATAAACTATTTATGATTTTTTTACTGATTTGTGTCATCAATTATTTAATTGTGTTGCTTATGGATAAAATCGTTCAAGTTTTAATTTTTTGATTACAGGTCATAAGGATTAAAAAGAAATTTAAAAAAATCAAATGAATCATACAACTTTTACGAAAATTTAGTTGCAATAACCAAAATAATATTGAGATGAAAATAGAATCTTTCAATAAACATTGTACTTTTAAGTTTAATGTCAATTGCATGTGAATAATTTTTTAAACCGATCTTAACTATTTTCAAGGTCTTCAGTAAACTGGACAATAGACGATGCAAATGATTTTAACCTATATGTCCCGTTGTCCAGTTACCGGGACAAATAAATATTGTTCTAAAAACTACAAAAGCTTGTTATTTAAGATTTGGACTAAATATATCAAGCGCAAGTAGATTCTGTATGCCAATTTTTAAAACAGGGGTAAACATGTAGACCTGGTTTATCAGGACAAACTGGAGAGATATATTTTGTTTTCTTTTAAACCTTTGCCTTCAGTGTCAATCTCATCATCTACTTGTAAATTGCCTTGCTGATTGATAAGTTTCATAATCATTACTTCCCGAATGTTTAAAAGTCTAACATTTTGTTTTGATAAAAATTATATATGAAACAGGAATTCCACATACACAAATCAATTAAATTAAGAAATATTTTGCGATACCAGCTAACAGTTTTACGAAGGGTGGAGTAGTAAGCCATCATTGGATCTGATCAGTCGATTTCCGACATGTGTTTATTATAATCAATAACGCTTGCAGATTTTATTTTAATATTAGCTCTCTTGCCCTAAATTTCGACCATGGAATGTTTGTAAGCCGTACTTATCATCCTAACATACCTTTTATCCCTCCAGTTCTCCCCTCTTTAGCTTGGTTTTCATAGTTTCCTTATGGTTTACCTTTCTATTTTCACGTAGGGTTGATGCCGACGTTGTTTTTTTTCTTATGCGAAAGAAACACAAGTGTAAAAATTGTCAATGTATAATGTATAACACTTTTCTAAATAATCCTTCATCAATACTTTGACCATACTTTCAGCTTGTTATGATTCTTCTGAATACCAATAATAGGTAGGCATTACCCTGGAGTCTCATTATTATCACTCGTAGACATCTTGAAAATTCAACAATAAACTACCCTAACTTCAAAACAAATACAAAAATCAAATTTATGCTTATGTTTACATGTCCTGCACGCCACTAATGTGCCAAGAAGCGCGACCGCAAAGAAATTGTCGATTGAGCTACATGTTACCATATTGTGCTCGATATTGCTATCAACATCGTCAAATTTTTGTTGAATTATTTAACTATAACTCGCACTAGACCAGGCATGACCAATGTGCGGCCCTTGAGCTAATTTAAAATTCCTAAAATAAAAAAGGAAAAGGTTTGGAAATGTTTTATTTCTAAAAATACATAATAAGAGTACAGTAAAATTGATTCGAAACTTGAGTTTGTTTTTGTAGGGCCAGCTTCTTGATGTTAGGTTCAAATTTTGTAGTGGCAGCCTTTAGTAGGTAATGAAGATGATCGTCTGTAAGGCGAGACCTTTCTTTACTCTTGATGCGCTTCATTCTTGAAAATGTTTGCTCACACAAATATATTGACCCAAACATTGAAAAAACTCGTTTTGCCAGTTTTTTATTTCGGGAAAACTCTCTTCAGCAAGATTTTTATAAAAGTAACGAAAGTTTTTTCGATTTTCTTCGTACAAGTCTTTAAGATAAGCATTGTTTTTAATTCTATAATATCCATTTAAAAATTTGCCGAACTGTAGTTTTATTAATTTAGAAAGGATTTTCAATCAAATTAGACAACACACTTTGCTCTTTAAGTTTCTGAAAACGCGTTTGCAACTCAGAAATTTTACTGTTGTGAATTTTGTAGGATGCTTTTCTTGCATTTTTTGACAGCAATTGAAGTGAAGAAAATTTTCATTTTCGATTTGTTTGGTAAATAAATTCAATTTAAGCTCAAAACCAGACACGTCATTTAAAGGTTCAAATATGAATTTACCTTGTCTGTAATTTCAAGTTCAAATCATTTAAGTGGCTGCATATGTCTTCAAAAAATGCCAAGTTGCAAAGCCACAATGCATCAGAGAGGTCTCTGTTAAAAAAATCTCAGTCTCGGAACGAAGGCTAAAAAAAGCGTGATAAAATTTGGGCTCGGCTTAACCAGCGTACCTGATTGTGGTAAAAGACAGGAAAATTCACTGCCGATTTGTTCCAAAAATGCTTGAAATTCAAACCACGGGAATGAATGAAGTTCACAATGTCTCTCATGACATGTTGCTGGTGAATGATGCAGGTAACGGCAGCTCCAAATTTTGGATTTCCATTTGATGCAAAATTTTAGTCACTAATCCATTTCTTGAACCAATAATGACTGGTTCGTCATCTGTTGTTAGACCGCAAAGATTATTTCAACTTAAATTTAACCTTTATAAGCACTGCACAACTTCTTCAAAAAGGTCATCTGCTGATGTACGCTCTTTCATGCTTTGTAAAGATACAAGCTCTTCAGTTATTGTGAATTCTTGATCTAATCCTCGTGCGAAAATGAGTGCGAAAAATGAGGCGAAAAAGGAAAATGTTTCTGCCTTTGTTTGCAACTGGTCTTGTAAATTTTGGCCGGTGTTTTCTACGCGACGAGGGATGGAGGGCCGGGAAGGACTTATATCTTTGAATGCCAAACATTTATTTGGGGCTATTTCTTCAACAGTTGCGATGATGCACTTTTTTAGAAACTCGCCACAGCTGAGCGCTTGTTATTCTTTCGCAATAAGACTATGCATCTTATAACTTGCTGTAAAGATGCCTTCTTTTCCTTTCGCCTATCGCGAACACATACTTTTTACATCGCTTGTATCATCCTCAAACTTTTTTTAATAGCTACAATTGAGATTCGCTAGCTTAATCTGTAAAATGATCATACTTTGTTTTGTGCTTTGTTTCATAATGTCTCTGGATATTGAAAACAGCTACAGATTCATGACAAATCAGACAAGTTGGTTTCTCCTTTAATTTTATGAAAAAGTACTTATATATTCAAAAGTCTTGAAAACAGCGATGATCTTCTAACACTTTGAAACTAGCAAGCAAACTAACTCAAATGTGCACACAACGCCTCATACAACAAAACGCGATGAACATTACCATAGAAGCTAATGTTTTCTATTATGGCAAGCTCCGCGTCCTCCTCTCCCGCATCTCCCTCCCTCGCGTATCCGTGCTTTTATGACCATATTTGGTGATGTTAAAAAAACTCTGAGTTTTGAGGTTTTGTGGACGAATTGTGGATTTTTATAAATGTGGGGCCTGTTGGGGTTTCGCTTGAATAAAAAATGGCACGCAATCTTGAAAAGGTTGGTCTTGCATGACGTATTTGCTTCATTCTCGTCCAGTTAACTTGACGCGGGCTATACGTAAAGAACAGCTCGTTTGTGAAGGACTGAACGATGTTACTCAACTTGTTAAGACCTATAGACTTATTGGCATAAGCTCCAAATCTATTCGTATTAAATGTTTATTGAAAGTATTTCTTATAACTTGTTACGTAACTAATAATATAAATTGAAAATAAAATTGGATCTCTGTGGTATCCTTCAGCTTTTACTATTTTTTGTTCAGTTTTTATCACTTTCGTTTTCTTGTTGTAGATATTATGTGATATCGAATATTCGTATTTTTTAGTTTAAGTGTTTAGTTATTTATTTAAACGCTGTTGCCCTTCACCTGTGAGTTACAATTATTATTCAATGGATTTTTGAATCCTGGACCAATAAGTTACGTAATCGTTCAACATTAAGAAAGTGTTCATTGTAAATTTTAATTTAATGTTAACGAGTACACTGTACATATTGTACTATCATTCCCGAAATAGGAAAAAAAGTGAATCGGTTTTGAAAATGTGAATAAATAAAGGAATGTAAATCTTGTAAATAAATATGTAAATGTAAGTTACACAATGTTTTAATATGTTTGTACCCCTTATCTTACAGTAACTTTGAGTTTGAAGAAGTGACTAATATTATACCATATTGCTTGTGTGATCGGTAACACATTGTGTCACAATATCAAGATGAATTTTTTCGTCAACTTTGGCGACTCGTGTTTAGTCTAAAAATTATTCTACAATTAGTTTTGGGAAACCAACATCCAAATGATGTTCAGAATGAGATTCAAGTAAATAGTCTCGACAAAATTTTTGTATGCATTCATATTATTTTGAAGCTTTTTACTCAAACCATGAACCTCCATCAACTAGTGATGAGCAAAAGCAAGACGAAGACCAAGACCGGCTTAGTCTTGGTCTTGCAGCCTCATATGTGGTCTTGCATAGTCCGGTCTTGCTCTTGCTGCAAGAGTCTTGCAGGTCTTGCATTTTATAATTGATCTTAAGAGCTTAAGTATCAAAATCCAAGAACGAGAATATATTATCTGCACCAATGGCGCCCGTACGGGATGTGGAATGTGTATTTTTGGAATGGTAGGTAACTGATTTTCCTTAAAATGAAATTAAAACCATTTTCATTCATGGTCGAATCTCGCTGGAATATATAATAAAATTAGTTTCTGCTTTACTATTAAAAATAAAAGGTATTAACCATTTTTCAAAAATTTGAGTTGAAGCTCTACTAGTTCGCTAGTAAATCTCGCTGTAAATCTTTAATGTAGGTATCTTTAATATAATGAAATCAAATATTCAAAAAGTTTCGTTTAAAAGTTAATCCATTTGTAAAAAAATGATGTTTGTTTTTTTTCGTATTTTTGTCCCAAAATACATACACTACGATACAGAAAATATACCTTGTATTTACCATATTTTGATACCTATTCAAATAATATTTTATGACATATCAGAAAACCCTATTATCGACATAACTAGACACATATTTAAAAAAAACGCAACGCAACAATTATGAAGTTTTTTATTAATCAAAAACCATGTCGAAATATAATACATAAAATAGAAATATGAAAAATAAAAAGATATATTGTCGACCACGACATCGACTACATACACACAGGATTTTTTTGAAAACTGTTTTTTCATGTTGTAATTGGTAGTAAACGTAAAAATAACTCAAAAAAATCCGAAATTCCAACTTTTTTAGGGGAAAATCAATACTTTTCTCGCATAAGAGATAGGTTGGGCGGAAAGGTTCTCCTAATTTTTAATACTTATTCAATAAATAAAATTTAAATAAATCAGTCTCAAGCTACGTGCCATTGAACACCAAACAGAGATTATGACATCAGTGTTCACAAACATCATCTGACATTCTCCGTATATAAATGTTATCGACACCCCCATCGAATAAGGTTGTAACTCATTTTTGATGAATTTTCAGAAGCACGAGTTTTATGAAAATAAAATTTTTGTTTACATTTTTTTTAAGAAGAAAAAAAAATTGGTATTTTTATTAATGATATTCGAAAAAGATATGTTATTGGCATGACGTGTACGTATTCGTGCGTTTCTTGATTGATTATTAAAGGAATAACAGTGAGTTACAACCATGCGTCTTCACTTTCGGAAAATAGGAAATATTTCAAAAATAAAAATCGAGATGAATGAAAACATATATTTTAATGAGAGTGAAGTGGTAAATAACGAAAAATATCAACTGAGGCTATACCCTATCATTAAATATGAACACAAAATAAAAAGGTAATACTAAGAGTCCAAGCGTGTATCTAATCAGAGTCTGATTGCTCGTGGGTAGCTTCACCGTACTTAAGATTTCTATAATAGTTGCAATAAAATTCTGGTATTGCTTGAGCTGTACACAGTGCATTAAGTTTTTTGTACTTTGCAAGCGAAATAGGAATTGGTCCACTATAAGCTGGTGATATAATATTACCAGCCAATACATTCACCAGATTTTCAGTTTTTGCCGATTTTCTTGTGGAATGTTTTCGTTGTTGGGCCAGGTCAATGTAAAAGTTCTCTTCCGACAAAAAATCGTAATATATCTGTATGCGCTTTGGATTGGATCTTTCTATCTTTAAATGCCTCACTCTGTTCCATTTGATTTTATTGTTGTCAGTACCTTTTACAAAATTAGTTAGTTTGCTCATCAAGTCTTTAAAATTGAGTATTTTGCTTTGATTTAGTGCAGTTACTCTATAGGGTTTACCCGACGTTTTTGCGCAGCGTATAATTGTAATCCATTGTTCCGGAACATACACAACTTGATTCTTCTTTCGTCTCTCGATAAGGGCGTGCATAACTTTTCAGCCGCATAGGCGTACATAGCGAAAACTATGCGATTCCGGTTTTGTCCGCCACAATTATCAGAGTAAAAGACAAAGTCTTTGAAGCCTTCTCCTGCTTTGATTGCAATGAATACGTATACAGCACTACTAATCTCATTTGCACCTTTTTTTCCTATGGTTTCGTCCCATACATAACAATAGCCGTCACACTTTCCTATGTCAAATATCGTGAAATTATAGACTGCAAGCTTCCTTTTATAGTAAAATGCAGACACTTCTGATGCAGGTGTAGTCAGAATTTTCTGTAAATCATAAGTTGCTACAACAGAGTTGCTTTGTTGAGCAATATCTTTATGTTGTGATTTCAGTTCCCTTACTACTAACTTTGATGCTATATGTTCTGTGTATTTATTTGCAAGAGCTTCCTTCTCTTAATTTGAAGCTCTATTATAGATATCGCAGGTCGGACAAAGATCTTTCTTCGGTTTGAAAAACTCTTTATTAAATTCACTGTAAAAAATTTCCCGATATTGTCTCTCTGTCGCTGACACCGAAGTTTCGTTATTATTTTCTAATAGAAATTCTTTATAAAGTTTATATAATTTTGGGAATGATAAAGTTGCTTCAAAATACTTTTTAGAAGTTCTTGCTCTCACGTAATGCGAATCAACTAAAGGTATTTGAGAAATATGCGCCCTCACTGTAGCTTTCACCTCTTCGGATATTTGATTTGGACGGTTATTATGACGTCCGCGTCGATCTTTCAGCACAGCACAACTGGACCCTTGAATATCAATTTTCTTGAATATAGTTGTTACCCACTTGTCAGTAATTGCCAAAGTATTGAAAAACATCTTTTTACATACTTGTATTTTCTCACTTCCTATAAAAAGGCAGTACTTGTAAGTCCACTGGCGTCTCGAAGTTCCAATGGTAGCTAGGATAACTTATTTTCGAGGTACTCTTTCAACACACTTGCTGACAAAATTCATTTGGATAGTGTGATCCCCGAGGACCCAAAACTCATTGAAAATCTTCTTTCTTGATTCAGCAGACAATTTTTCCGAACATTTTGAGCGACACTGTTGATTACAGCCTGGTTTCATTTCTTTTTGTTTTATAAGTTTTCCTCTTTGATTGATAAACTCTTGTCCCATGTTTTTTCTCTTGTTTACATTATTCTTCCAATTTGCAGGATTTCTTTTTCGACCCGGATCAATTTTCTTAGGCATATTTCTTTTTTTTAACTTTTCACTAATTTCTTCCCCAACGGTGTGTTTGCTACTACAAGGTTCATTGTTATCGTATGTTTTTTTCTCCTCCTCCGAAAACTCGCTCAAACTACTCTGTTCCATTGTGTTCGTATAATTTCCTGAAAAAAATACGCAGTTGTATACTTTTACCAAAGGACTATTTCAACGCTTAGAGCAAAGTGCATCTAGATTTTTTTCTTATATTCCACATTATAATAATACTGTAATTGACATATAAAAGAACAATACTACACCTTTGTGAAAAGATGGCACATATTCTGAATCGTCTGGGGAAAAGGGTTCACTCTGCCTCTCCTGGCTCGATTCTGAATTATTACAGATCCGTGGTAAAACATCATTTCGACGTGTTCGTAGTAAATATTGTTTAAATTCCACTAGCTCAGTGCCACTGTTTACGACAGGAGTGTTAACTGAATCAAGTTCATTCGACCCTTCACCGGTGCCACCTGAAGCCAGGACAAACTGAGACTGTGATTCTGCTTCATTCTCTAAAAAACAAACCACATATTTTTTCAACTATACACCTTTTTTATGTTACACAGATATAAAAACTTTCAACTAATAAGATGTAATTTGAATTTGTGATCCCCCACGCAAACATTATTCAAAATTAACGTTCTCTAAACGTAGTTCAAATAAGTTAGGTTAGGAACTTACCGGCACAACCTTCAGCTATTCCACTGTTCTTCAATGCTAACTCTAATATGTGTTGGCTGCGATTCATTTCACAAGTCCAATATGTCAAAATAAATGATAGTTTTACTATGAACCAATAATCACTGTATCGACAAGACGAATATTAATAACAATATAAACACCTACAAAGTCCTTCAGCTTTAAGACCGCGTTAACTCAACTGGCAATATAGGTCTCGCGAACAAAATATTCGCACGACAAAGACGTAAACTGAAAGATAGGACGAGTACGCCCGTACTTGAGAAGGAAAACAAAATAAATATGAGTTGAACAAAGTTGTAAGTCGTTTAACATCCATTTTAGCGCCAAGATAATATTTATGGAAAATATTAAAAAGAGGTAAATTACGTTACTTCTCTGTTAACGTTCAACTGAAAAATATAAGTTTAAATACTTCTTTGTTCGATTATGTATTTCCGCAACCATTTGATCTAGAGTTACGTTTTTATTATTAATCGATTCGTCTCATTGTCCTGAGTATGCCTGTGGTTTTATCTCAAAAAGCATGTAAATTGAGTTACAACCTTATTCGATGGGGGTGTCGGTATGTTCCATGAAGGTTATCTATGGGTGCGTATAGAAAACATAACTCAACCGTTGAGTGAGTGCTCACCGAGCAACGAATGGTTGACGTATGTCTTCTGAACCATAATTTTATGGAAAGTATAAATAATGAGGAATTTAAATAATTATGGCTAGATACAATCTAATTCTTGCTTTATTAGATGATGGTGGTATAATTGATATAAACAGAAATATGGCCCATACAATAGAAGATGTATATATTATACAGTGTGACCCATTTAAAATGGAACCACACCTGTAAAATACGCTTTAATCAAACAATCTCAATAATAATTGTATTATTAAGGATCTTTACATACTACGACCTGGAGCAAAGAGTCGAACAGATCAGTGAGGCAATAATGGAAGCTTTTCATACCAGTTGCCCAATCTCAAAAGCTCGTTCAGAAAAGGACGCTCCTTGGTGGAATGAGAACCTGTCAAACCTCAGAAAAGAGGTCCGTCGGCTCTCTAATAGAGCCAAACATGGCGGCAATTGGCAGAGGTATACTGAGAAGCTTACTCAGTACAACAAAGAGATTAGGAAGGCCAAAAGGCTTCATTTTCAAGCCTTTTGCGAAAAGATCACTTCCACTCACACAGGGGCCAGACTACAAAAAGTCATGGAAAATGGGGGATCTAGCCCCACAATGTCGCTGAAAAAGCCAGACGGATCATACACGGAAGGTGAAGAGGAACAATCAATTCTTCTTAGAACCCACTTCCCAGGTAGTGAACCAGCAACAAGCACCGAAATAGCAATGAACTACACCAAAAAATCCCACAAGGAGGATTGGGACATTGCTAAGAAAATATTTACCAGACAACGGTTGGAATGGACAATAAGTACCTTTCAACCATATAAATCACCAGGAGTGGATGGAATATTTCTAGTACTCCTACAGCAAGTGATAGAGGAGATTCTTCCTCACCTGCTGAAGATTACAAAAAGCAGTCTAGCAGTGGATCTAATACCTAGAAAATGGAGAAGGGCAAGGGTAACGTTCATACCAATAATGGGGGAAAAAGATAGAACTGATCCCCGATCTTTTAGACCCATCTGTATAACATCGTTTCTACTCATATCGATGGAGAAAGTAGTGGATAGCTACATAAGAACAGAGAATCTTGAGAGTATACCACTTCATAAATGTCAGCATACCTACAGAGCGGGTCCATCAACTGAGACGGCTCTGTATCAGCTGACCGAAGTCATCCAGAGAACTCCGAACAACAAAGAAATCGCAATGTGCGCATTCCTGGATATATCAGGGGCATTTGACAACACAACTCATGTGTCTGTCAAGGAAGCACTGAAAAGGCGAGGAGTGAATGACACCATTGTAAAATGGATGTATGAGTTTTTGACAACGAGGATAGCTGAGACACAGGTGGGGTATCAAACCACCTCAGTTTAAGCCACTCGGGGGAAACCTCAAGGGGGAGTGATATCTCCCCTTCTATGGAGCCTCGTAGTAGATGAGTTGCTCTACAGGCTAACGGAGCTTGGCTTCGAATGCATGGGCTATGCCGATGACAGTGTTTTAATAGTCAGAGGCAAGTTCGAGAGCACCTTGTGTGATTTATTACAAAGGGGCCTCAGAATCATTGAGCAATGGTGCTTGTCAGTGGGGCTAAACATTAACCCAAGCAAGACCATATTAATTCCATTTACCCGGAAAAGAACACTTCCAGCCATGAAACCCATATCCTTAAACGGAGAAATCATAGAATGGAAATCAGAGGTCAAATATCTAGTGATAACCCTAGACAGTAAGCTTCTGGGGAATTAGCATGTTGAAATAACTGCTAGTAAAGCAATAAAAGCTTTGATGGCGTGCAGAAATATAGCTGGTAAGAGGTGGGGCTGTAACCCAAAAATACTGCGATGGATGTACGCCATGATTGTGAGACCAGCAATTACGTATGGGGCAATAGTTTGGCACACAAAAGCAAGTCAGTACAGCACGAGCAAGACCCTCGACATAGTTCAAAGGCTTGCCTGTGTGTGCATCACTGGAGCTATGAGAACGTGTACAACTAGGGCACTTGAGATCATTACAGATCTCACACCTCTACATCTGGTGATAGAAAGATCTGCCCAAGAAGCAATTCTTAGAATATCTAAGAAAGGTTCAGGCAATGAGAGTATCAAAAATCAGGCAGCTTGGTTCTCTCTAACAAGATACATCTAATTAGCGAATCTTCCCAGTGACGAAATGATCAGGAAAGAAAGCATCGAAAAGAATTTCACCACAATGCTAAATACGAGGAGAGACTGGGAAAGGGAATACACCACCCAAACTCTCAGAGAAAACACCATTAGATCGTATACGGATGGTTCAAAAACCACCATTGTAGCAGGCGCTGGAGTATTTGGGCCTGGCACCAGATACTCATTATCGTTAGGCTCCTTCCCGAGCGTCTTCCAGAAAGAAATACTTGCGATCGAAAGATGCGTGGAAATGAACCTAGAGAGAAACTACCAGAAATGTGACATATCGATCGATTTTGATAGTCAAGCAGCTATCAAAGCATTGAGCTCCCATGTCATTGACTCAAAGTTGGCATGGGAGTGCCGAAGAAAACTTGATGAATTAGGCAATAATAACAGGGTCTCTTTAGTCTGGGTTCCTGGCCACTCGGGAATCACGGGAAATGAAGAGGCCAATACGCTTGCCAGGAAAGGAGCACAAATGCCCTTTATTGGCCCGGAGCCTTTCTGTGGTGTAGCAAAATGCTCCTACAAGAAAGAATTTCGGAAGAAAGAGGAAACCGAAAGAGAAGCACTCTGGCGGTGCCTTCCCGGGTTGGAACATTCCAAAAAGTTCCTGTGGAACTTTGACACTGCTAGATCCAAAAAATATTTGGACCTCAGTAAATATAAGCTACATCTCCTCACGGGCTTTCTTACAGGACACTGCCGCCTTAGGAAGCACTCAATGAGAATAGGTCTAGCAGAGATTGACGAGTGTAGATTCTGTGGGGAGGATGATGAAGCTCCGGATCACCTAGTTCTGGAATGCCTCGCCATTGCAAGCCAACGCAAGAAATGCTCCGGACAAGAAACGCTCCGGACAAGAAACTTGTAAGAGTGATGATCTAACCTCGTTGAAGCCGTCCCAAATACTAGAGTTCATTAGAGCCCTGGAACTGGAAGGCGAGCCGTAGTAGTAGCGAAAGCGGCTCTGATAGGGGGGGCACAATAAACCTATGGTATTGTTTTCAGTGCACTCTAACCCCGTTAAAATCTAATCTAATCTAATCTGTACAGATGTATTAACTTCGTATGTTATAATGATGCAATAAAATCATATTTTTATGCTGAAATGTTATTAAACTAATCTTTAATTAAACCTTTAGGTTTCTACTTGGTAAAATACTTTTTAAATACTGTACCATTTGTTATTTCTCAGTCAAGTATTTATGGAAAAATCAAGTCTTACCTATATAACGGCCACATAACGCCACATTTGTTCCTTAAACTAACTTTGGGAAAATAATTACTGTAATTCTATTTTCTTGTCTTCAAGGATTGAAAAATAATACTTACAGCTGTTCTTGCAAATTATATGGCAACTTTAAGAATCATACTGTAGGAACAATGGAAATGAATATCTGTTAATTAAATTATACCTGATATTCAATTCGCTTAAATGTAACGTATACTACCTGAAACTTAATACTGTAAGCAAAATACAAAAGTCGGAGATTATAAGAAAACATTTTAGTGCACTTTCACAGCTGCTACTGCTGTTTGATACTACCTACGGTCTAATGAAATGAGCGAAAATAGCAAAAAAAGGGTGATTATCATTGGAACAGGTCTGGTAAATAATTCAATCAATAATAACAGTAACAAGTTAATGATCATATCCATTTTAAAGGTAGGCTCACTATGTGCCTGTTTTATGGCAAGAAGAGGATATCAGGTCAAAGTTTATGAGAAAAGACAAGGTAAGTCAGGATATAATCGTTTAATCGATTCAATTTTCAATATATGCCTTGGCGACTGTTGTTTTTATTTAAAATTAATATACCTACCATCAAATTTACATGTTGAGTATATTGTGTTGGAAAATCATATTCTTCTTCATATGCAATTTTGAAATAAATATTCTCATCTCTCAATAACTCCATCCTTCTTATTTTCATTCCAGTTTTCACTTAATCCTCACTTTCTTATATTTTCATCACTAATGATGTGATATTTCAGTTTTTACAGTTTTCAACTTTATATTTATTATTTCATTTCTTCTTCTACATTTCGATATATGATTGTGTTATCAAATTTTGTTAAAGATATAAGAACGGGAAGAGAAGTAAGAGGGAAATCAATAAATTTAGCTCTATCCCATCGGGGTAGAAACGCTTTAAGATGCGTAGAATTAGAAGAAGATATCTTAAAAACTGCCATACCACTGAAAGGAAGATTTCTGCATGGCATTAATGGAGATTTAAAATCTGTATTATATGATCCAATTCTGAAAAATGTAAGTGAACCTAAATTTTCATGATTACAATTTTGAGATGACTTTTTGAATGAGTAGATAAATACTTTCTTCAGAGATATTCCATCTTTGTTGTGACTGTCATATTCTATTCTGTGCTGAGATTTTATTTTAAGTCCTTCAGTTTCGGCTTGTTTACCAGCAGGGGGGTATTACAGCGGCAATTTTCTTGACAGAATAAAAAGTGACAACACGAAATTTATTTTGTTAAACTATCTGTATTATTTATTATTAAAAGAACATAACTCCCAAACAAAATAAATTTCTTGATTTATTTCATTTTCTCGAGAGTACAGCTAGAAGTATTTAACTTATGTAAAGTTGAATTATTGGATCTGTAGCCGTGCGCCATTAATATCTGAGACCATAACCTACATAATTATTAGGTGGCATCTCTTTCTATTAATAGTGAAGAACGTAACAAAATAATTTGAAATTTATCCGTTATGTTATCAGATATTAATGACGCACGACTTAAATAACTTTATACTTAAAGTTATTTTTTAAAAACTTTATTAACTAACATAAAATGTATGTGTTGTTAACTCAGAAATTATACATGGGATGAATTTTCAAATTACAATCAGTAATAAGGAAAGTTTACAAATACTGACTCATCATTTTATAAAATAAATGATATCTATAAAATTTCACAGGTCATCTATTAGGGTAAAGTCGGGTGAGATGGCCACCGTTTTGCATAGTAGGAGCCTGTAAATTTTTGGTGAGGGTTAGGCTCCATACAATATTTTTTTGTAATTGTTTACCTATCATCCAAGCATACTGGTGAATAAATACATTGAAAAAACTTTTATTTTTTATTTATTATTATTTATATCAGTTGTATATGGCCATCTATCCCGGTTCGGTGGGGTCAGTTGGCCAATACAATAAGGGATAGATGGCCATAATATAAAAACGCGAATAAAACATAAAAATATGAAAATAACACACTACTTATTAAAACAAAATATAAAAAATATCCTTAACAACTATCTTGCTTCTTTTTAAACGCAGTTTTACCACAATTTTGGCATGTGTTTAAATAGGAAGAGCAATTTTCATGAAACCACTTCTGGCAAATTATGCACTGCAACCAATCTTCTTTTTTTTGTGATGTTATAACTTTCTCCGCATCCTACACATTCAGTTTCATCCACCTCAGTAATGACATCACTTTCCTCTTCATATTGAACTTCAATATTCTCCTCCTCAACAGAACTTGGCGAAGGAGAACGTTTCTTTTTTGGCCAATTGTTAGTTTTCGAATTTTAGTTTTCGGGGTGTCCTTCTTAGTCTGTTCAGATTTTTTTGTGGACTTATTTTCTACAGTCGCTATATAGTCAGAAGACGTTAATAGGGTAGCAACTGTCTTTGCTTGTTTTTTTGCAGAAACAACTAACTTAGGTGTGGGATTAATTTGATCTAAGAGTTTTCCAGGCGTCAAATCTGGAACAGATGTCCCTTCCGCTGGAGTTGAACATCGAGGTTCTGTACCAGCATGGCTACAGGATGGCATCGACTCATCCATTATGATGACTGGATTTCTAAGTTCTTGTGTTGCTTCAGCGTTCGATTGTTGAGTGTTCGTTACTTGTGTCTGTGTGAGGTTTCTATGGAATTCCCTAGTTTCGCTGTTTACTATTCGATCAGCAACTGTGTAAGAATGATCGGGTATGGAATCGGGGTTCCAGGGAAATATGCCAGTGGCCCTGAAGCTGGATATAGCATTTCCAGCGGTCGCGGACTTGCTCCAGCTTTTCGTTAAAAGTTCACCAAACTGGAGTCTCCCCAGTTTCCTTCCGGGGTGACTCTGCATCCACTCTCTGCAGGATGGATAGTAGAAGGATTTGAGCGACTTGAAAAAAGCTCTGTCGAGCGGCTGCAAATAATGCGTAGTGTACGGAGGTAGGCACAATAAAACGACATTGTTTGCTTCAGCGGTTTCTAAAAGTTCAACACAAGAACAGTGAGAAGCATGCCCGTCAAGAATTAATAATGCCTTCCCTTCTCTTTTACATGGCAATAAGTGGTTTTTAAACCAATTCAAAAAAATCGTTGCAGTAACGTAGGCTGATTTTTGAGACATTACAATATGTGAACCAGGCGGCATTGAATCAGTCCACTCAGTCTTTAAATTCTTGCCTTAAAATACACAGACCGGCGGCAGAAAAAAACCTTCAGCGTTACAACAAGCTATGCACGATATTGTCTCACCCTTTTCCCCTGATGTCACTGTGACAACATCCTTTGCTCCTTTTTGGGCTAAGACATGGCCAAGACGATTATTTAATTGAAGGCCTGTTTCGTCGACATTATAAATGCATCCAGGTTTTGTCGAAAAGCTCATTTTGTTCCAGTACTTCTTGCAGTAAAGTGAAATAATTTCCCACATATAAACGGTTCATGCCTTCACCTCGCCCTAGAGATACACCCTCAGCCTTGCGAATAGACAAGTTTGGATGTCTTTTCAAAAAAGACCTAATCCAATCGGAACCGGCACATCCTTTTTCTTTGTTGAACTTGTGATTGATTTTTAGACTTTCCGCAAAATTATAGGCAAGCTTTCGAACATCTGAAACTGTCATAGGAAAACCGCATTTTTGTGCCTTCTTAATATGTTGCACCAATTTATTTTCATTTGCCTCCCCCAACATGCTATCCGGCCCCATTTTACCTGTCGTCGACACATTTTTTTTCAATTTCCTTTCAAGAGTTTTCCTAGGAATGCCATAATTTTTTGAAGCGCCGTTCACAGAAGAACCGTTTCTGACAGCGTCCATTGCTCGCCGCAGATTTTCTTCAGTATAGTTTCCACGATTCGAGTTCCGTTAGTCAAGTTTTAGCTGTTGGCCATCTCTCCGGACTGGCCATCTCACCCGACTTTACCCTATGGTTATATAACTCCTCCCTCCATTGGCGAAAACAATACGGATGGAGGGTTGTTTTCGGGCTCATTATGGTCTTCTGAGGGCTGCTCTGTTTTCTTGGGTCTTCTTCTTCTTATGTACCATATGGAGAGTATAATCGATATTATTTTAATAATTGACACTTCTTCATTTTGTATTGTTTTGGTGAATTTTGCTTGTTCTCGAAGAGTATTTTTGGCTTCGAGATTTATTTAATGTAACTTTAGCGGTAAATCTTTTTCGAAGCAATTCTAATTTTGGAAGTATTAGTGGGTTTCCATTTATGCTTTCTTCTGTGTTTTTGTACATAGAATCCTCTAGGCTACACTACAGTCCTTTGGAATCTTCAAGGTTGAGTTTTGTTTAATCATTGTTATTCTATTTTTGTCGCAGTTTATTGTGATTTTCACTGGATTTCCGGCAGGTAGTAGTAGTAAAAACGTGCTATTGATTTGTTCTATTATATGATGATGTAGAACTGCATGGTTGGTTTCGCATGAAGGCGGTTCAGTTCGGATTAGGGCTATGGTGCATGTGTCGTTTACAATGTCTTCATGATGTTTGCAGAAAAATGTACCTTCGATGGATGGGCAAAGTTTTTCTTCTTGTTGGTGCATTTTAGTACCAAGTATAAGGAATGGAATTTTCGGAATGATTAGGAAGTTTTTATATGGTAAGGGAAATATATGGTATGTTAATCTAAATCTAAAATTATTGGTACATGAATAGCGAATATTAACTTAGAATTTTCGATTCTTACTTGTATACCTGATAACTTATAATAATTGTAACGATTCTTAAACTTAACGACCTTTTTATGTCCGTAAATTGTTGAAACTCTATATATTAGACTAGTTAGTTCATTTAAAGGTATAACTGAAGTGTGTAAATTACCCCAAGTGAGCAAATGTAATTGATTTTCCAAGATTATCAAATTCTGACAATTCAAAAGTATTTGATCTAGAGCACTAGGTAAACTTAAAAACAAGAGCATTTCGTCTGTAAAGTTTTTAGAATAATTATAAATGTCTTCTAATTTTGTTTGTAGTAATAACTGATTTTTGTATAAATTGCTAATTGTTTTGTTATAGTGATTTATGAGATTAACGTTTAGGGAGGCCTGTAATTTTAACTCGTGTTCAATTGAATTTTGGTTTTAAATTAATTTATTTCTTTATTTGCGAATCGTATTTGATTTCATCTTCGTGGTCTAAAGTACCAAAAAGTCATTTTCCGATGGTGCCTACACTATCAATTATATATTTTGTTGGACATCTGTAATAACCAAATTACCAAATTTTATTCTAGTGACGTTTAAAAAATAATTTGCATGTTCCAATAGATTGTGCGTGAATTGTTTATCTTGAAATGATGATTGATTTAATAAGGCCCCTAGATTATTATAAAAATTCTCCATATTTTGTTACTGTATTACATGTTGACCTGTTTCGATAAAATGCAAAAATGTATGTTTAGTTTCTATTAATCTAGTTTCTCCTAAAATTATATCGATGGGTCGACATTTTGTAACAGAATGAATAGAAGAATTAAAGCCTAATACTGCAATTTTCATCAAATCTTTTGCATGCGCGTAGGGATGCTCTAATTTAAGTGTTCTACAATTTTCTAAAATAGAAGAATGAAATATTTTTACTGGACTATTACTGTTTGAATTTTGGGGTCTGCTAAAATGGATTCTAATTTTATGTAGTTTGCAAAACTCTTTTAGTAAATCGTTTTTGAATTCGGTACCACTATCACATATGAGAGAGTATGGTACTCCAAAGTGAGATATAAAAGTGAATAAACATTCTATTATTGATTTAGAGTTTAGACTAGTTTCTATAGTATAGGCTTGCCCATATTTTGAAAATGAATCAAGGATTGTCAAAAATTTAGTGTTTTGAATTTGAAACACATCTATATGAATAGTTTCAAATGGCTTTCTAGTTGTGGCTGTTAGAGAAAATTTTACTTGTGGTGGATGTCTGTCTTATTTAGCTTTGTTCCAAATTTCACAAATGTTTATACGAGGCATGTTTTTTAAGTAAGTACCGTTTTGGAATAAAAAAAAAGACGTGGGAAGATATCGCAATAATTTTATTTTTACATGAAAGCCTGTACCCTAATCTACTTTTCTACATAATTTCCGTGAATATTGAGGCACTTGTCATAACGTGGCACCAGGTTTTGAATACCCTCCTCATAAAATTATGCCGCCTGACCACTGAATCACAAATGTTTTTACTTCGTTATCGTCTTGAAGACGCTGACCGCCCAGGTGTTTCTTCAAGTGCAGGAACAAATGGTAGTCGCTGGGTGCCAGATCAGGGCTGTATGGAGAATAATCTAGAGTTTTCCATTGAAAAGATTTGATAAGATCTTTGGTCCGATTAGCCACATGTGGACGGGCATTGTCATGCAGCAAAACGATACCCTTACTCAACTTGCCATCTGTAAATGCTCTCACCCATTTCCTTACCGTTCCATCACTCATAATATTTTGTCCGTAAACTTCACAGATCTCACGATGAATATCGATCGGTTTCACGCCTTTAGCACTAAGAAATCGTATAACAGCCCGTACTTCACAATCGGCGGGACTCACGATTGTCAGAGGCATCTTAAACACTCAGTAAACAACATATACAATGAAGTATCAGACTGTAATGGCGTCAGTGCATAGACAAGAGATGTAGGTAACCAGCGCGCATGCGCGGAACGCCGACCGTAGCGCTACGACAGCGGAATCGCAAAACGGTACTTACTTAAAAAACATGCCTCGTATATCTAGCGATATCTAAAATCATGTCAAACCAATAATATATGTTTTTCAGAGCGGCTTGGGTTCCGTTAATGCCTCTATGACATGTTTTTTCTCATGATGGTATTTAATACAAGTTTCTCCTTCTTCTCCCTTTTCGATGTCCCTTACAAATTTATGTGATATACCTACTTTAGAAGAGTTATTTTTAAAATGTTGTTGCAATGTAGTTATTAATAGTGGAACTAAGTCTATGTTAGAATTTTTCATATGAATGCAATAAAGTTTCTTGGGATCGACATAATTTCTAAAAAGATCGATAATTTGTTATTGAATGTTATTTAAATCATCAGTTAAGTATAAGCTGTTATTCGTGATTTATTTGTAAATATTTTACTGTTTGTTGTATGAAAATGGTTTGATTTACCCTGTATTATTATTATTTGCCGTTTATAAGAATTTGTTACATTTTCGGTGATCGGTATTTCTAAACTATGATTTTCGATTGCTGTATGTATTGTTGCATTGTCATCATTATGAATATTATCAATGTTTTCAGTTTCTATAGGTGTAGGCTAATTATTTTGGTTTTGAGTGTATTTATCATCTCCTATTTGGGTTGAAACTATTGAATTTAGTAAATCATCTAATTCATTATCAATATCTATATATGAAGTTGGATCATCAACTGGTTCGATAAGGTTTTCTAAGAAAGGATCTGTTACTTGATTTATATCGCCTGGTTCCCCAATAAAAGAATGATTTTCGTCGGATTGATTATTTTGTTCATTTTTTGTCATGTCATGTATAATTCTACTCTGCTAAGTGCGTCGGAATTTTTATTTTATATAATGTTAACAAGATTATTTTTGTGCCACTGTGTACGCAGAATTACTTGAATAGATTGTTTTAAGACAATGTTAATTATTTTATCAGTGTTATTTTTTATAATCGTTTTTGCAAAGCCGTCACGAGAGATGGTTAATGTTTCAGGAAAATAAAGATCGTCAATTTTCATTTCAGGTACAATAACTTCACCGTTCATAATATTTACAGGAACTTGCGAAGCTAATATTTCGTTAGCGTCAAAGGAAATATTGAATTTGCTTCTATCTAACTTATATAGTAGCGGAATATTTATAAAATTATTTCAAATTATTTCTCAGTAAATTTGTGCTAAAATCAACAGAAAATTTTAAAGTGCGTAATTCATTTAAACCTATTAGACCATCAAAATGATTATTAAACTGATATACGAGAAATTTCAAAATTCAGCAAAAGCAGGAATATTGGCTTTATATACAGCTAGTTTCTTTCCTACTGCAGTAATAATTAAGGTTGGATCTTCATACATATTTTCGGGGAAATATTTTTCCACAATAGCCGGGCTTAGCATACTAGATTTGCTACCTGAATCTATCAATAATTTGAGAGGTGGATTTTGTATGACAATATATGGTAAATCCATTGTACAAGAATTTGAAAATATTTCATTTTGATTTTCAACATTATTGAATGACACAGATGGATTTTGATTATATCCCATAGGCGTATCCGCCGGAGGGTCTATTAAAGAATTATCGGTTTCATATTTATTATTCAAAATTATGATTATCTGTTTGATAAAGTTCTTCAGCAATGTAATCTTGTTGGTTGTTTTGTCTAGGTCTGAAAGTATTTCTGGTATTTATGGACATTGGTTCTGGTTTTGTGGTGGGATTTTGCCCAGTTGGTGCAAATACGTTTTGGGGTGGCCCAAAAACTTGACGGTTTGTCGGATAATGCCTATTAATATGACGAGGTTGCATTTGAGTCAGCTGGCTAGGAAAGGTATTAGTGTTTGGATTGGTTTGAAAGTATTGATTTTGTCTGGGTTGAATATTTGGATTGGCGTTGGTTTGAAAATTTTGATTTTGTCTGGGTGGGATATTTGGGTTAGGATTGTTTTGAAATCTTGTCGGTATTTGATTGTTTATAATAAAATTTCTCTGTGGTTGTGATCCACTAACTTGATATTGAAACTGATTTCTAGAAATTATAGGGGAACTATTTCGTGGAATATTGTTGTATACATTTTGGTTATAATTATTATTTGTTCTATTTCTATTATAGTTATTTGGCCTTGATTCGAATTGTCTAAAGTTATTTAAAGAATAAGGAAAGTTTTCTTCTTCAATTAAATATGTAATCGCTTCCTCAATGTTATGCGGACTTTTTAATCTTATAATAGTTTGTGAACTACCTGTTAAATTTCTTAATAGTGTTCTCAAAGTCATTTGATCATACTGTCTCCTGCATATTTCTTTTGTTTGTGCAGACATTTCTGCATCTAGGAAATTATTAACTCTGCTGATCAAATGGCTTCTCAACACTTGTAATCTACGAGCAAAATCTATTGGTTGTTCATTTCTAGATATGTGGGCCATTAATAAATCTTGTTCTAAGCATTCTAACGACCTTCTGTCTCCAAAATATTGCTGTAAAGCTGTTTTTATAGCACCCATGTATCTAATTCAGATCTCGAACCGACCAATAAATTTGCTTTATCAACTAGTTTAGCCTGTATTGCTCTTATAATATCATTTCGAACTACGAAGTTGCAACTATAAATAAATTTCGTTCCCATCATAATATGGAATCGTATCAATTTGCATTTTTAGCATTGAAATATTTAATTCTGTATTATTGTTTGCCATTTCTCTAAGATTAACTAGCCTATTAAAATATGTAATTAAATTTTCTATATCTACGACAGTATTCATAAAACTAAAATACTACGCTTATTATTTCCAATTCTGTTAAAATGTTTATTTATATAATTACTACTAAAATAAAGGAATTGTGAAAGGAATACTTGCTACTCACCCAATTCTTGATTCCAGTCCAGATGATGATGTAGATTCTTGACACTGAAGAGTTGACTCACGAAATTTCTCGAAAATCGGACATTATGCCGTGGTTTTTTCGAAATTCTGCATCAAATCCTAGAGACTGCGCCAGTTAAATAACTTTATACTCAGTTATTTTTTAAAAACTATATTAACTAACATACAATTTATGTGTTGTTAACTCAGAAACTGAGCATGGAATGAATTTTCAAATTACAATCAGTAATAAGGAAAGTTTACAGATACTGACTCATCATTTTATAAAATAAATAATATCTATAAAATTTCACAGGTCATGTATTGCGGTTATATAACTTACGGGTAAATATCCAATAATTCAACTGTTTATATTTATCTATGTGTGAACATTGGCTGCCAAACATAATTATACTTATTTAATCTCAGTAACAAGTATGATTTGTTTGTTTACATGTTTTTCTCAATACATATTGACAATCAATATTTTGAATAATATAGAATTATTTAAAAAAATTAATAACAATTTTCAGTGTATCTACTCCGTGGGTAGAAACTACTTGAACAAAAAATTGTTAGAAGGTAAATGGAAAAATTCATTTTTGTTTATGTCTTTCAATAAATTTTGATATTGTTTTCAGCTACTCACAAATTTTCGAATATTAAACACCATTTTGAGCATTTGATGACGAAATGCGATTTATCCAAAGGAACTATCACGTTTCTTGAGTAAGTAAACACGCACCTCATGCTAGTTTATTTCTCGAGAAATTTTCTTCTATCTAAATTCTATATTTTATACCAAATAGTCCATAAGTCTATGGACTCGATTTATATTCATAGAAAATCTAATTCCACGTAAACTTTATAGCAATCAAAATTATAAAGAAGAATCTAGCCAATCCCCATTCCAAATTCTTTGACAGTATTTTAATTAGTTAAATCATTCCTTTAGTCTGGCATTTACTTTATGTACAATTATTGTTCTGACTACTTATAGATGCACCTGAAAAGTAAAATCGTGCTTCTTGTGAAAGTTCTGATTCGCTTCGTTACCAAAATTTCATTCCAGAATCGGGAACAAATCATTTGAATTAGAGAAATTAAAAATTGCAACATTTACCATTGATACCTTCTAGGTATATTATTTTCATTCATATGCCGAGTGGCGCAAGATGAACGTGATGGTTTAAATGATCTACAACTACAGCATATGAATCGAAAATATATTTAACTTAAACATAAAAAATTACATCCCACTGGCGTCGCCCATTTACTGCTACACAAAGTCGTTCTCTTTCCAGTACATGTCGCATGACTTTAGGCATAATTTCAGAGGTTATGGCACGGATTTCTTTGCGAATATTGTTTTTTTGTTGAGGGATGGTCTGTGGCTTATTCAAATACCTTCAAAGGCATAAGCCCGCAGCGGTCAAATCCGGCAAACGGGATGGCCAATTGAAATCACTCATACGCGAAATAATGTGTTCACTGATGATTTCGCGTACAAAACTGTTGTGTCCCTTGAAGTATGGGACGTGGCGCCATGTTGTTGAAACTACATTTGAAGGTGGTTCGCCCCAGCTGGTCCCAACAATTTTTCATCGTGTCACGTTAGTGGACAGCATTGATAGTAACTGCGTCACCGGTTGCATTTTCGAAGAAATTTTCCAATTAAGATCAGTATAACTGTGCAATGATATAGAAAACTATATCTGCTGATCTTTACAATTATAGGGCTAATAATATCTAAGCTTCAATATTTGTAATATCACATCTTCTTCTTTTTTCTATAAACATATATTAAGCCAATCACAAGTTAGGTTTCTTCTTGGTCTAGCCAAAAATAACTACTAAACATCAGGTAGGCATAAAATGAAATGTTACTTCTGTCATTCTGACGATGATATTGATTTATCGAAACAATTGTCAATTTTTTAGAATTTTCAATAACTTTTATTATATTGTGGAATTAACTAGAGACCGTGAGTTTCATTTAAAAACACTAATATGAGCATATTCCACGAAGTAAAGGTCGAGACAGTCAATTTCATTTTTCATTGTATTTAAGTTAATAGTCGTTTTTGAGTGGAAAGGTTTTCTGTTTCAGAAGGCTGGGGATGTGTGCAATTTTTGTAAATAAATAATAATAAATATCAGATTTAAAGATTTAATACAAATTTTATTACCAATGTATTTCATAAATATTATTGGTTTGCAAAATCTTCCTTAATTAAGTATACCAAAATTGTGCTGCTGATCAACTTTCTCTGCTTTAGGATCCGGTAGGTTTTGACTGATGAAACACCACAACACATGCATTTAAAATTTTTGCTGCTACTGTTGAGGAATAATGTAATATACGATGTTTTAGCATGCAGCGAAATCGCATTTTTAAGAGTCTATTACTTTTCTCAATTGTGGATCTTGCTTGGCAAAATGTAGTATTATATTATGCTTCTTCTGGGGACCTAGGTTATGGGTTTCTAATTGGGGCCCTTAGCCACTTCATAAGAGGGTATCCAGAGTCTTCTATAATGTATAATATAAGTGAAGTAATTGATGTTTGAAATGAAAAAGTGATTTACCTATTAAAAAAGAACGGGGGTGGTCTACATTCAGTTCTTGCACGTGTAAATTAAAGTTAGAATTCCTCCATACATATGCAACATGGGTACTCCCTGGGTATTGAGCATTAAAATTTAATATTCTCATATGAGCGTCGCAAACCTAAAAGTAAACATATTGAAGACTGTCCCTCTCCAAAGGGATATTTACTTACTAATTGAGTATTTATTGAATGATCGACTGATCATTTCCCGTAGGAGGGTATATTGCCCCGTGAGTGCAATCTATGGCACCAACAATTCCTGGTATTCCAAATGCTGCAAAGAATCTACGAAAAGTTCTAAATTTGAGAAACAATTCAATTTATCACTTACTCCCCCTAGCCAAAATTGCAACGGCTATTTCGCTGAAGAGCTACTCAGGCGTGGGTTATATGCTAATAGAGACTCAAGGAGTAGGTCTTACCGGTTCTCGGGCAATTCTACTTATTTTTACGCTACGAGACGAAAAGACAAGTGGGCGCCACCCTGAGTCCTACTAGTCCATAAGTTACTCACATCAACTAATCCCAGTCAACAAAGCAAGAAGTTGGAAGGTTATAAAAAATGAACAACGTTATTTAATATTTACAAGTAGATTTATAAAATAAAAATTAGATATTGAAAGAAAATTGAAATTTCAGAATGTTATTAAATATTTACTAGAATTATTATTAAAAAAAATCAGAGACTGAAAGAAAATTGAAATTTAAACATGAATTATGAATTTTACAAAAGAAGATATTAAATTACATATGGTACAAAACTGTGAAGTTATTTAATACATGAACTGTAGTTGGAAATAATCGATAAGATTATACGATTATGGACGTTAGTATTTTCATTGCATTTTTTCCTTTCCAACGACTAATCAATTGACTTACAAAGTAATCAGGAACCAATCAGCTGCATCAATCATTTCTTCAACATTCCTATGCAAATGAACCCATTGGTTGAATACCCGATTCTCATTCTGCAACGCATCGACTAACTGAAGATTGACTTACAGCTACATATATGCAAATACCCACATCAGATTGGTAACCGGCGGTGGCATCAAATTTTAGTGCTACAAGGACCATCAAGAATATAGGTACCAACTTTACAAAATGGCATTAAAAATGCTTCGTATACAAACCTTTATGCTCTTAGGTAATGCAGACACTCTAGACGGCGGAGAAATATAATTATATAGCTCCTCAATTAAATTTAAAACAAGTTGTTTGAGCAGACTAAACAGTTTCACAAATTGTCAATCACATATGGCCCTTGTGCCATTTTGACCAATAGTCTCTGTCAGGCCTATTCTGTAACTCCTCGACATGTTCCAATTGATGCAAAAGAACGATTTCATCCATGGCTACAATACAATTGTCTCCTCTATTTTATACAGTTTAAGAATATTCAAATTACTTTATTCGCTTAAACCGTAAAAAAGAAGGAAATACCCTAAAAGCAAATGAATGCAACAGGCGAACACACAATAATAATATAAATATATTACATCGCATACGTTTTGGTGATTGATTTGCATTTTCTTATGATTTAGAACCATGTGAATAGGTTCCTATGCTTTTTGTAGGAGAAGATTCCTACGAGAGTGCTGCAAAATACCGAAATCTGATTCTCATGGGTAATCCGGCATATTTCCCATAGGAGGCATATCGAGAATCGGGGCCCACGGAGATTCCTTACTAAACCTCGTTGTCGAAAATTTGCAACCAGGTTATTTATTGTTGGCATTGAGGGTCCAGTCCGAACAGTAAAATATCAATGACATATACTCTGCATCAAAATAACTGACTGCCCATTTGAAAAATAAAATTCATTAATTTTGCTCATTGTTCTATTATGTACTTCTCCGTTTTAAATTCGCCAATTCTTCTTTACAAGATTCAGAAAAAAAGGAGTTTTACAAAAGTTATAAAGCATTTAAACCATAACGTTTATTTTGCGCTACCCTGTATATGATTATTTAAAAGCATTTGAAATTCAACTGCCTGTAAAAAAGGCATAGTTATTTACTGTGCATGCAAAGCATATCCGGAGCGAATTTATTTATTACTTTAAAATGTGTGTCCTAGTTTGAAAACTTCTGAAGAAATTCAGGAAACAGCTGACTTAATAATTGGAGCCGATGGAGCGCATAGTAAACTACGTCTTTACATGCAACAAACACCTCAATTTCAGTACACCCAAAAATATATAGAACACGGTTATCTGGAACTGTGCATTCCTCCCGACAATAGTTGTAAGATGCAACCAAATCATCTACATATATGGCCAAGGTAAGTTATCATTACGCTACTACTTCCGCTCACTCACAACATAATTTAATGAGCTACATTCTAGAAAAATGACTGTATGAACTAGTTTTAACAATGTAGGTAGAATAAATTTGCATACCTTGTTTGGTCGGGGATGAATAATAGAAAGGGTGGTTGTGATAGAAAAATATTAGTAGTATCATGTATCAATCCAAACAGCTGGAATAAGTGTGATGGTATTAACCTTTACAAAATAAAATAATCATTTTATGAATGGTGAGTATTTAACTAGTTGTAGCTGGTTTTTTATTGTGTTGTTGAAAATAAAAATGTTACTCCTTTTTCTTTTAAACTTTTAATTAATAAAACAATGAATAAGTGGACTGTATGTTGTTACGTTACAAATAAAATAAATATTTTATATTATCTGTCTCTAATGTATGAATGTATATCTACGAACTACGAATAGTACGAATGAAAATGGAATGTCTGTCCTACCGCGCATGGCACTTAAACTTGCGGCGCGCGCTGCTACCGTTTCGAATCCACCACGCTTGAGCAGATGTGAGACGGCCAGAGGCGTAACCAATGAAATGAAAACGGGTACAATAAAGGTTATGCCAACAATCAATATTACGTAAACATATCAATCTGATTTTCTCCACAACAAGTGGGACAACATCCTACATATCCAAAAAGGACTAGGATAACCAACTCGCTTCGAATATTCGCTTTCTTACATTTCAAATACACTCCAAAAACTGATTTATAGGTTAGGATAAAGTGTTGAGGAAAATTAACGAGCATGACATAATTTTGTGATCGTATCCTTATGTACTATTTATTTTACGACTATTTATCGGTTCAATTTGGGATAGTAAAAAACAGATTTTCCACTATGCCTTTATCAAGACTTAAAAAATATCAGGGAATCTGGTGATTATAAAGATTAAATAAACAATAAAAACTTGAGGACTATTATATACTTAGTTAAAGATATTTTGTATAGTAAAATTTAGAAAAATTCCCCGAACATTCAAATCAAATATGAAAAATGCTAAGAATTTTTCGGGGACTCGCTCTTTTCAAAAAGCTGACCAACATGATTAGTAGTTTTTGCAATTTATGTAATGTTTTCTGATATCAATAAATACGTATGACTTACTTTTAACATCCAAATATATAGGTAAAGTTTGTTTTTGGACTGTCAATAAAATTTTTGCATTACATTGTTTTTACATGACGAGCCAAAACATTCTAAACTTCTTCAAAATTCACGTTTCATTTGAATCGACAAAGAAATAAAAAATTATTTCAGCTCAACGGAAAGAACCTCTTTAGGTAACAGTGATACCTTAAAGAATTTTTAATTGTCAACAATTTAAATTTTATGTAATGATGTTTCTAAGACAAATTTATGAAATATTTTTAAAATTTCGATTTTTTTTTAATTTTTGAACTTTTACATGTACACATTTTTTTAAATTGTAGTAGACAAAATATCTTTAACTAAGTATATAACAGTCCTCAATTGTTTTTTACTTTTTAATTTCTTAATTTTTAAGTGTTTAAATTCTGAATTTTTTAAGTTTTTATTGGTCGTTTTTTATTCATAATCAAGAGATTTATGTATGTCTATGTAGCCTTGATAATGGATTCAAATAAATACGAAAATTCAGCAATATGGAGAATCTTTTATTTTCTACTACCGTGCGTAAAATACGTACTTTATGCAGGCCACGTACGTACTTTACGCAGGCTACGAAGTGTGTAGAGTTTGACTTTTTTGCAATAGTGCGTAAAGTATAATTCTTTATGCTATCTCCTTCTAAGACAAGTAAATTATTTTTGGTTATATACTTACTATCCAACACATTATCAACAGTTTTTTATTTTATTTATAATAATTTCCTCTAAGCGTCATTCGATTTAATTAAACCGTGGATGTCGATTTTGGTAAAAGTAAGTAGGCCGTGGCTGTGTGTATTAGAACTGTCAATCTCTAAAATTTTATTACTATCACAGAGCACGTCAAAAGTATTATAAATTAAAGATTAATTTCTACTAATTTACTATTTTGAAAAGCGAATCAATTCTGAGAAGGAAAAAAGATTTTCTCCGATCGTGGGAAAAGTGACACTATTTTGATCTGTTTTCTATGCGCAAAGCTCAACATTCCAAAATAGTGCGCAGTTGCTAAGCAATTAGAAAATAACAGTGTGGTAATATTCTTACCGCACTGCTGTAGCGTGCGGTAATGTTACAAATGGATTATTACAATAAAATGAAACAAAGTATGGTCTTAATTTTTATAGGTATTGATTGTTAATTGTTGTTAATATTTACATTTATTGTACAGTTTGTACAATGTGTAAATTGTACTGGAGGGCAACGAGAATTTATAGACGTTGAAGTTGCATGGCTAATTGTTTGGTTTATCTCGTTTCGATCATTTTCATTTGAAGTCGAGGCAGGGGTGTTGAATATTTTATTAGCCACTTCTACTGTATTATTAAGTGATTAAATGTAAATCAACGCCCCCCCCCTCAACGGCTTTCAATTTTGTTCTACTCTACAAAAAAATATTTGATTACCTTACAACATTACAATGGACTCAGCCATGAAAAAATAATATGCCTAATTATTTTTGAATCGAACACCCCGAACACCCGGCCTAAATTATTTAATAGGTCTTATTGCTATTGCTCTTGGTCTGTTAATGCGGCGGCGAGTGCGAGCGGCTTCTTACTTTGAACTCCAAACTCCAGATTTCCAAGAGCGGCAGCGGCGTCTTTGCTTTGTCGGCTTCGCTGATGTTCCGCGCTTCGTTTTTATCCATTTCTGACTTCGACTTGGTTAGTTAGTTAGAAGACTTGAAGACTGATGCATCTGTGTATTTAGTGGTATTATAATAGTGTGTAATTCAATATGTCGAATAAGAGAGTTTCAAATAGTATTTTAAATTATTTTAAAAAATCAAGAACGGAGGAGAGAGTAGAAGATGAAAATACAGATGTTTTACCAACCGATGTTGCAGTTGCTTCTACTTCCACTCAAAACCAAAATACGGATTTGATGGAAACTGAACAATTGAAATACGATGTCGGCGCATTTTTAGCGAAAATGGATACCATCCCCGATATCACTAAATATAATTTATTGAAAAATCATTGGGTTCCTGAACCACAATATGAATTTCCTTTTTCAATTCATACCAAACGAGGTCGCGAAGAACGAAGACGTCCAACAAACGCGCATTTTAAAAAATTTGAATGGCTAGTTTTTTCGGAAGAAAAGAAAGGCCTCTGTGAGTTGTTTCAGTTATGTTTGTTTTCTTGTGTTCCGTGTTTAGAAGCGTTTTGCCTCCTTTTAATATACCTATAGAAAACTTAACAAACGTATTTTCTTTTAATTGTATCTCGATGTTTCTCCTCGTGCCCTCCGAATGACCCATTTTATAAAGTTTTATCTTTATACCGTGTGATGCATCGCCGAGTGAAACATAGGAAATCCCATGTACATTTTGAAGTGGCTAAATATTCGCTCCCCAGTACATTTTATAGAAAAATTTTATAATAACTTTTTGAAGAGGTCGATGTGATAAACTCATATGCCGAGTTTGAATAAAGTCTAATAAGCAAATACTAAGTTATTCAATTAAATCTAATGGCAAAATTACGAAAATGTTCATAGCTCAGGTAATACAATAAACACCAGCAAATAATTTCTATGACGCTATTACCAAAAACTGACGTATAAAGTATGTTTCACATTACTTTTTGTTTTGTCAATGTCAAAATTTAATTTGCTGGTGTTTACTGTATTACCTGAGCTATGAACATTTTCGTAATTTTGTCATTACATTTAATTGAATAACTTAGTATTTGCTTATTTGACTTTATTCAAACTCGGCACATGAGTTTATCATATCGGCCTCTTCAAAAAGTTATAACATTTTTCAATAAAATGAACTAGGGAGTCAATATTTAGCCACTTTAAAATTTTCATGGGATTTCCTATGTTTCACTCGGCAATGCATCATCCGGTATGTAAAAAGTGACAACTTGTAAATTGCAAGCATTTTTAATATATTTTCAATTTTGAACTTTATAGGTGGGAGGGAGAGGCCGATGCGCCCCCCCCCCCCAAGTTCAAATCCTAAAGCCGCCACTGACTGAAAATCAATAGGGTACATCTGTGAGACACCTTGAACAATATTCAATCATAAAATTCATCAATCGTATACTCTCTGGAGGCTGTATCGTGCTAACAAACTGAAAATTTTCCAAAAAATGACAAAAATATCGTACTTAAAGTACTGTAGCACCTGTTGTATTGGCTCCGGTGAGCTCAAAATCAAAATAGGGTTCATCAGTGAGATGCCCTGAATAATATTCAAACATAAAATTGGTAACTTGTTGAACTCCGGAGGCTGTATCGTGCTAACAAACTGAAATTTCTCAAAAAATTACAAAATGTCGTACTTCAAGTACCATAACACCCGTGGTACTGGCTCTGGTGAACTGAAAATCAATAAGGATCATCTGTGACATGTCAACAATATTCAATCATAAAATTGCTGACTTATTGCACTCCGGAGACTGTATCGTGCTAACAAGACATGTAAGGAAAAGTGGCCGACGACAACGACGACATACACACAGGATTTTTTTTCTAAAAACCGTTTTTTCGTGTTGTTGATGGAAAACGTAAAAATAACTCAAAAAATTTTTTCAAAATTCCAGCTTTTTTGGGGTAAACCAATACTTTTCTCGCATATAGAAAGGTTGGGCGAAAATGTAAAAATAAAAAATTTTTGAAAGAGATCTAATTAATTTTCTGTTGTTAGCTCCAGATTCCCAGTTTTCAGTGATCAAAGTAAGGAAATGTCTGAGTAAATGCTTGAGTGATGAGTATAAAATTGAAATATTTTGTAAAGTTACGAAACGAGATTTTTGGTGTTTGTATGGTGTGTTGCATAACTAAATCTGTTGCTGTCCTCACATGCCACCGGTGTAGTTAGGCAGCACACCATACCTAAAATTTTTATATTTTTGACAATAGATTTTGCGGTTGCTTTTTACGTCAGGATATTTCCTAATATTTAACTATAGCTTTATTTCATTCTCTTTACTTTACGCACTAGTGTGCATGCAATTCGTGTGTAAAGTCCCCTTTTTGATCGTTGCATTCGCCTTCAGCTCATGCGACAATATTCACATTAGTCAAAAAAGAGTTACTTTACTCACTTTTTCATAAATAACTATTTTGTTATCCTATTGAACCGATAAATAGTCTTTAAATAAGCATGACTACTTTCGGAATATACTAAAAAGATTCGAAATTCTTGACCTCAAGGCTAAATAATAATAAGAAAACACCAGCTCAAAAAGGAAGAATTAACATTTTTTGTTATTAATCAGTTTTCATAGTATAATTTTATTTGTAAACATTTGTATCTTTTATTACTTTTAAGCTTTTAAGAAAACCAATATTAATATAATGCCCCCTAAGGATCCCATCAAATACAGCATTGCTATAAATGACGATTGTTAGTGAGAAGTAAAATTTCAAATTAAAGCTGTATTAACGTTGCTCAATAGATAATTGGCTCTGAATTAATTAATATTTTATAATTTCAGATGTGACTTTATGATGATAGCTCTACCAAATCAAGATTCCTCCTGGACAGTAACTCTGTTCATGCCTTACAAAACCTTCGATCAATTGACAAATAAGGAACAAGTGTTAAGTTTTTTTCAAGACACTTTTCCGGATGCTGTAGATTTGATAGGGAAAAAACAAATTGTAGATGTATTTTTAAATACACACCCTTCCCAACTAATTTCGATTAAATGTTCACCATATCATGCTGGATCAAAATTCTTAATTATTGGAGATGCAGCACATGCAATGGTTCCATTTTATGGTCAAGGTTTGTATACCATATTAATTGCTGTAATTTTCCTAAAAAAAGTAAGGTCATAACGTATTTAACTATGATAACAATAATTATAAAAATTATTATTACTTTGAATATAGATAGAAATCTATATTACAATTTTAGTTTAAAAAATGAGATCAGATTAAAAAGGCAGGTTTGTCATAACTATCTAGAATAGTCCAAACTTAAAACAAGTATCAAATAAAAATAATGATACAGTGTGTACAAAAATGAGCATACTTCTGTTATTCAAAAGCATATTTACAAAACGTTGCCTACAAAGGATTTTCTATTAGTTATTTTTTGTTAATATTTCACATAAATCTGTTTCGCTCCTAAATTTCTCAATGTCTTTGATATTATTTTTCAATGTTCATAAGTTGTTCAACATAATTGTCAACTTTGACAGCTGAAATGAAGAACAGCCTTAATATAAATCGCTCTGTGCTTTTTCAAATTAACGATTTACAAAAACCTATTACATGCTCTAGAGGGATAGTTAAATGCAGAGTCAAATATGTATACTTACCACCGCAGGTAAATAGCAATGTTTGAGATTTGCAAACGTGCAAATTGCAAGTTGGACAGGAGTAAGCTTGAATATCCGGGATGATCTATAAATTATTAGTTTCCCACATTAACAGACTTATTCTCTATTTACCTAAGGTTAACTGAATTAATCATCATCATCACACAGCTATATGTTCGTCCACTGCTGGACATAAGCCTCCCGTAAAGATTTCCATCTCCCCCTATCCTGTGCTGCATTTAACCAGTTGGTTTGGATGCGCTTCAGATCATCTGACCAACGAGTGGGCGGTCTGCCTCTGCTGCGGAAAGCGTGGTTTCGCGGTCTCCATTCAGTTATTTTTCTAGTCCATCTCCCGTTGTTTATTCTAGCTAGGTGACCCACCCAGTTCCATTTTAGAGTCGATATTCTTGTGATGGCATCTGTTACTCCACTTCTCCTTCTCACCTCTGTATTTGGAACTCTATTTCTCAGGGATAAGCCTAACATTATCCTTTCCATGCTTCTTTGCGCTACTCTTATTTTGTTCGCGGTGTTCTTTGTTAGAGTCAGTGTTTCAGCTCCGTAGGTTAGTACTGGTAAAAAACTTTGGTCGAAGACTTTCATCTCAAGACACATGGGAATATCGGATCTTGAGATGTAGCTCAATCTTCCAAAGGCTGCTCATGTGAGACCTATTCTTCTGCCAATTTCGCAGGTTTGATTATCCCTTCCCAATCGAATCTCGTGGCCTAAGTATTTGTAGGAGTATACTTGCTCAATGCTTAGGTGTTCACTGTTAGGTTTTCACTAGCAACTAGATTTGTCATGAACTTTGTTTTGCCTATATTGATTTTCAGCCCAACCTCTCTGGATGCTAGGTTCAGCTCGCTCATCATTTCTTGCGCTTCTTTGAGATCATTTGTAATTATTATCAGATCATCGGCGAAGCGAAGATCACTAAGTTTTTCACCATTAATGTTGATGCCGAGGTTCTCGATGTTTGTGCGTTTGAACAGGTACTCTAAAAGGTTGGTAAATAATTTGCGTGAGACGACATCCCCCTGCCGCACACCTCTCTCTATTTGGTAGCTAGGAGTATCTTCATGAAGTCTAATGATAGCGTTAGCGTTCTTGAATAATTGCTTAATGATGTCGATGTAGCGATGGTCGACTCTGCAATCAGCAAGGGCACTAAGCATATTATTTATTTATTTATATCCAAACAGGTTTACAACCTTATTACATGAATATTAGAAATTGAATAAACAAAAATTTACTTAATATTAAAATAATATAATAACATGATCTACCATATAAACACTATAAACACAAGGATTCTAAAACCAAGACGACAGAACTCACACCTTTCAATTTCTACATTTGATTTAAATAATTTGACAATTAAAAATTTAGAATTAAGTATTAAGCATTATGTGGCGAAAAGAGCAAGATGCCCACACACCCTCCCACGATACTCTACAATGGGTACTGTCCAGTCAATGTCAATAAATGTATTCAGATTATTGGCCAATGTCAATATGGCTTCTAATGGAGAATGTACACAAGTTCGTATTCTTTCGAATAATAATGGACAGCGGGTTGGCCTCGCTGGAGCTTTAAATGGTATTATACCTAACAGACTACTTGAATTTATATCATTATTAATTATATTATAGAGAAACATCATACTTGCAATTTTCCTTCTATTCACCAATGAAATTAGTCCAAATTCCTCTTGCAATCTAGATGACCTTATTGTCTTGTAATCTGGCCATACATGGTACTTCTTGAAATATAATTGCCTAAGAAATTTGTTTTGTACCTTTTCTACTAAATTTATATGCACTTGTGCCTGTTCACCCCAAACAATAGATGCGTATTCCAAGTTTGATCTAACCAACGTATTAAATAAAATCTTTATCGTTTCTGTACTTGAGAAGGAAAAACTTTGCCTTGTTACAAACCCTAGCATGCTATTAGCTTTTTTTACTTATCGGTTAATGTGTGGTACAAATGATAGTTGCTCGTTATATATAATTATGGTGGTCTATTGTGTCAAAAGCTTTTTCATAGTCTACAAAAATGAGAACTAACGGTTTATTATACTCTATGCATTTTTCAATGAGGATTTTAATTGTATAAAGATGATCATTTGTGACATAGCCATTACGAAATCCTGCCTGCTCAATAGGTTGGTAAAGATCGAGTTTAGCTGTCAGCCTTTTAGTGATTATTCTCATAAACAGCTATATATCTGCGATAGCAGGCTAATTGGTCTGTAGTTTTCTATTTGGGCTATATCTCCTTTCTTGTGTAAAAGTATTATGATGGACTTATTCCATTAATCAGGTGTTTGGAGTTTCTGAAACAAGCGTTGTATAGCTTACACAGTATGTTTAGAAGTGCCGATCCTCCTAGTTTTATATTTTCGGTGCTAATTTCGTCATCTCCTGGTGATTTATTGTTTTTCATGTCTTTTAAGCAGCTGTTTATTTCCTCTTGAGTGATTTCCGGGATGTCTTCTGATTCCTGGTTTTGTATTACGGGAGTGCCTACTGCAATTTCTGTTGTTGTGGTATTCCTATACAGTTCCGCATAGAAGCTTCTCACGATTAGCAGGATGTCTCACTTATTTGTGGTGATTAGTCCATTCTTGTTGTTAATTATTTCTTAACCTCAGACAAATTTTTCCTACGCACTTTCATTCCCCTGTTTACCTCTATCACCATAGATATTTCCTCTGTTTTGTGTAGCCTCACATCTCTTCGGATAGCCTTTGATATTTCTTTATTGATTTCTCTTAGCTGAGTGGCATTGTTTTGATGTTTGTCTGTTAGATTTCTTCTTTCTTCCATCAACTTCTTACTACTATTACTCAAGTTCTCCTCCTCTCCAACTCCAAGCGATTGCTTGCACCCGTTTTCCGCTTCTTTCATTGCTGCAAGAAATGATAGAGGACAAGTATTCCTTGACTTCTTACAACAAAACAACTTTTAAGCAATGAACAGCTTTTTCAAAAAGGCCCCCCAGAGAGAATGGACTTGGGCTAGCCCAGGCGGAGTTACAAAAAACCAAATCGATCTGATAATTTCAAACATGAAAAACATAGTGCAAGACTGTTCTAAACAAATTTTGTATCGAAAGTGACCACAGAGCCGTCAGAGCAAAAATTCTCATAAACACAAGAAAGGAGAGGTCAAAACTAATAAGAAAGACAGGTTCTAGTAAATCGTTAACAACACAAAGCGCAGACCAATACGCAAAACTCCTTAATTCTCGTCTATCGCCAATGCTGACAAATGAAGAGGATATATACATTGAGGAGACAAACAAACAAATAATAACAGCAACTGAATTAATAATAAAGCCTAAATATTATATTTAGCACGATATATTACACATGCACTTTGCACAATTAGTAGGGGGTTTTTAAGTCATGAGCTAAGAAGCCTGACTTAATTTACTCAAGCACCGTAGAATGCTATGAAACATTTTATGGTTCTTGAACTTATAGGTATTGGAACTAGAACATTGTCTATAATAAAACAATACTCCTAAAGAAGTGACCACTGCGTTATTGATCAATTATAAAAACCAAAGCTGCATTTCAGATTAAAGCTTAGAGAATTACATGATTTCCAAAAATAATAATTAAATATTTGGTCAAACTATGCTTCGATTACAATGAAACAATTTTGTGAAATTTATATGTAATTATTCAAGCGATTCCTTGATATTGTTCTAGGTATGAACGCCGGATTTGAAGATTGTTTTCTATTGAATAAGTTACTCGACAAAAACAATGATAATATAGAAATTACCCTTAATGAGTACACTCAATTACGGGTCAGAAACGCTCAAGCTATTTGTGATTTAGCCATGTATAACTATCAAGAAATGCGAAATTTGGTAAATACAATGTCGTTTACATTGAGAAAAATACTGGATAATAATATGTTTAAACTATTTCCTGATTTATGGATTCCACTATATAATTCTGTCAGTTTTTCTACAATGGACTACCAGCAGTGTATTGAAAACAGAAAATGGCAGGATAAAGTATGTTTTTTAAAGATTTTTGTGTCCCTCCCCGTATCTTTAGCCACTTAGGGAGCTTATCACTGAAAACTATGATACTAAAAAGACTTCTTTACATTTATAAAAGAACTGAACGAACCTACATTCGCAGTTAAATAGTACTAAACTCTTCAACCTCTTGTAATAAGTATATATATATATATATATATATATATATATATATATATATATATCGCACCCTTGCTTCAAAAGTGACACAACTCAAAATTCACATTTTTTGAGTTAACGCCATGAATGAGATTACTAAACACTCCTACGTCGATCATCAAAAGTGTTTCAACTTAGCTTACAAGGGTGTGGGCTAGATGGCGCTTGTGTCATTATTGAAGTTTCTAAACTGGAAATATGATATCCAACAAAAGTGACACAATCGTTAGTTGTGCTCTGAACTTGAAGAAGAGCGATTGCTTCTCGAAGATCAAAACCGCATTATTTTGAGTTGTGTCGTTTTTAACGATCGAAACTGAAAACCTACATTGAAAGAATTTGAGTTGATACAGTTTTGTAGACTGATATTTGCAGACGACAGTGGATTAATTTGAATTGTGGCATTTAAGAAAATTAAGATAAGTGACTGTATTTATATTTTGTTGCGTCACTTTTGACGAATTATTTGTTTGGGAAGTATCATTAAGCTAAGCTTGGGATTTTCCGCCGCGGCGGTTATGCTTTGTTGTTTTAACATCGGATTATTTTTATTTTTCTAGAAACGATGGATCAATCACAAGGAAGGACCGCTAATATTTTAAAACTGGCAGCTGAAAAATTGAAAGTGCGTGAATGGTGTGATATCTAAATATTCAGACAATAAAGAAATCGTAGGTTTTGAAAAATCATCTTCAATCGTCAGTGACCTACAACGTAGTGCTGTCGCTGAAAATGCCACAAAAGATAAGGAAACCTCAGAGTTTGCCATTCCATCACCAAATCAAATTTTGGTTGAGGATTTGATTGAAAACAGCAGTATTAACAAAACCTTAAGTGTCAATGTGTCGTGTAATTCTGAGCGCCCGACTCTCCTACGTTTTAAAAAATTCGGTAAAAACAACTATTACATCTCACCTAAACACAGTGGTGAAAGCGACATAGACGATTCATATGCTGATCCACATTACAGTAAGAGTCCTAGCAGTTCCTATGACAGTGAAGTGGAACCCGTTGAGGATGAAAATTCAGTTGAGGACGAAGACGGTACAGTTCAGCATGAAAATTTAGCAGATGAAGAAGGGCCAAAGAGTAAAAAAAGAAAAGCAAACCTCGACAAGTGGAATGTTAAGAAAAGTAAATATCGAAGGAATTGTGGGAAGGCTTACATATCCTCTTCAAAAACTAAAAAAGAAGATTACGTCCTCCTTGTGGGGATAAGTGCAGCGCAAAAATAGGACGAGACAGTCAGATAAAACCTGTTTTCTAGTTACTGGAAACTAAGAGAATTCATCGTTGTCCACGCTGAAACTATAAAACCAAAATATAGGTATTCAAGTACGCAAGATTTTCGAAGCATGAACTCGGCTTTATATTTTACCATCAACGATAATCGTATTAGAGTATGCAAGACATTTTTTAAGGCGACTCTGGATGTAAATTATCGACCGATTAGAACAGCTTTAATGAAGAAAACTGAAAGTGGCTTTTTGGACAATGACCAAAGGGGAAGACATGGAAACCTGCCTAAGGTTGATCCTGGAATCAAAGATGGTGTAAGAAATTTTATCAATGCTATACCGAGAATAGAATCACATTATTTAAGGGCCCAAACCACCCGTGAATATATTGAGGGTACAAAAAGTTTAGCTGATCTGTACCGTGACTATAAAGAAGATTGTGAAACGCGGCAGCTTCCTTCTGCGAATTCGGTGATGTTTAATCGCATATTCAATGGTGAGTTTAACATCTCTTTTTTTTCACCAAAAAAGGATCAGTGCGACGTCTGCGAATCCTTCAAAAATGCTGATGAACAAGGAAAAGCCAATTTGGTAGATGCGTATGATCTAAAAGAAAAAGACCTTTCTCGAAAAGAAAAAGAAGCCGATAAAATAAATGCGAATGGTACCCATGTTGCAGTATACGATTTACAAGCCGTCTTGCCAGTTCCCAGAGGTCAAGTGTCGTCGTTTTACTACAAAAGCAAACTTAACTGTTACAACTTCGCCATTAGCGATCTAAATGCCAAAAATGTAAACTGTTATTTCTGGAATGAAACTGAAGGGAAACGCGGTGCAGTAGAAATAGGTAGTTGTGTACTTAAATACATGCAGGCTGTAACGGAAACAGCCGAAACAACTTCAAATATTGTCTTTTATTCAGACAATTGCTGCGGACAGCAGAAAAATAAGTATTTACTTGCTACATACTTATACGTAGTGACAACACTGAATATTGACACTATCACACACAAATATCTGATACATGGACATTCTCAAAACGAAGGAGATAATGTTCATAGTGTAATCGAAAAGCAGGTAAAGAGGCATTTAAAATCGAATCCAATCTACGTGCCAGAGCAATATGCTACATTGATCCGAACAGCAAAAAAAATGGCCCTGCTTATCGCTTGCATGACGTGACATTTGATCTAAAAACACTACAAGAAGAAATGGGTAACAATTTTTCAACAAACACTGAAAATATAAAAGTTAAGTGGCATGATATAAAAGTACTTAAAGTAGAGAAGCAAAGCCCTACAACTTTTTTCTACAAAACGTCGTATGAAGATGAAACTTTCAAGATGGTAAATATAAGAAAACAAAAGCAAACGAGGTCGAAACAAACTGGACAAACAATAGAATCTGAAACGCGTCTAGTGCGGGCTTATGCCAATAAATTACAACTAAGTGACAAAAAAAAGCACTTAAAAGAACTTGTTGACAAAAACATAATTCCAAAGTTTTATTACAACTCTTTAAAAATATTCTTGATTAAAAAATTAGAATATTTTATAGCATTGTTATAATACTTAAATCATTCATAATAATTATTACTGTTTAAGTTCAATCGATAACTTTAGGATACGTTATTTTTATTTTCTTTTTAGTAAAAATTTGGTTTTTTCTGTTTAAGTCAATGAATACATTTTTTAGTTTGGACTATTGAACTTTGTTTTTTATTTGACATGTACTCAGTAGGTATAGGTACATACTGTTAGAAATATAGGAATTTAGTTTGGCTGTGCCGTACGGTTTAGTTTTCTCTGTACGTTTAAGATGAACAATAAAACTATTTCTACTTTTGAATTAGCTACTTTTTTTACTATAAATCATATATTATTGGTATTTTATTTACGGTGTCTATTGGCAATGACTATGTCACAACTTAAAACGTTTTGTGTTCAATAGCCGAACCAAAACTTCAAAAATGTCACTTTTTTATAAAAATACGTTAGACGTGACACAACTCAAAATAATTCAGTTACTTATACGAATAAACATCATCAAAACCGTCACAACTCAAAAGGGGTGGTTTCAAGGATTGTAAAATGGATTAAACAGAAAATTCAAGTAATTTTGCCACTTTTACACTGTTTTAACTGGTTCCTTTTTTGGATCGATTCAAAAATCTGTCACTATTCAAATACTAGTTTTTTGCGGTTTCTGAAAATCTAAGTTTCTTGAGTTGTGTCACTTTTGAAGCAAGGGTGCGATATATATATATTGGTGAAATTCGTCATTCCCTGTAATTTCACGTATTGCTGGCAAACAGCGTAACTAAACTTTTGATACACCGTTTGCCCAATCGTTTCAGGCATTCCCTGTAATGACGGAATTATTTCAGTCAAACGCTGTAACTAGCTAAATGATTTAAGCTACCCTTTTGCCGGGTTTAGTCAATCATTGTAATTAGGACAGTGTTTCCAGTAGTGCATGAAAAGTTATTAAATTATAAACATAAACTCATTTATTGTCAGTATGTATTATATCAGGAAAAATGTTTACACAAATAACAAAAAATAAAATAGGAATCTGAGATTAAATTCGCCTATCTTCAGTATACATATTATAAAAAAATCATAGAACGAACAAATAAAAACAAAATAATAGCTAGCCTATCTACAAAAATATAATAATATGGTTTATTATTTATTAGCACAAGGTGCGCTTCTATGACATCTTGTATTACAAAGAATTTTTTTCTTACACAAACACACCTGTTTGACAAACATTGTTTTTTCGCTGGTTTACATGAACACTTAGAATATCCTTGACCTCCGGAAAGTGAGAGCGACTGCACAGCTTCTCGTACTAATACAAAATTTTCAGGAATGTCATCTACTTGAAGAAATGCCTCTTTGGTTTCCATTAGAGCAGGTCGATTAAACCATGATTTTATTCGACCAGCTGCACATCCGACTCCATTTTTGTAATCCGTTACAACACACATCAAATTTTGCATGTCAGAAGGACCTCTATCAATTTTATGAACAGGTAAAAGAACGCACGAATCTATATTTATTGGTGGAAACTTCCTGGCCGCATTTCTAAACATTTTTTCTGCTGCTCGCTTCTGGCCCCGGCTTGCATCATATCTGTTTTCTTCAAATATTGTTGCATTTTGACATAATATACATTTACCTCCATCTTTAGGGCATGTAATGCATGACGTAATTTCTTCTTGACTAAGTATTTTTCCGTATTTTCATTGCTCATCAATGTGTCTATTTTATCTTGATCTTCAGCATTCGAGTCAACAATATCATCGACAACATCCTTGTGACCATCAACCATTTCCTCCTTGCCACGTGGTAATACTATTTCATCAGATTGTGACTCTTCATGCAGGTTTTCATTTTCCATATATGTTCTTCTTCGCAAGTCATCTTCATTTTTCACTTGATCCAGTAAGTCTCTAGGTATATTCATATGAGCAAATACAGCTTTAGGGTCAACTCCAAATAATGTTTTGTATGTTGAAACTCCAATTACTTTGTGGTAGGAACTATTCTTCTAAAACTGTACGAAATAACAGCCCAGTGACCAGGTTTTTGAGCTATGGTCGTACATCCATGCTCTAAGCATATATTCCACATCTTGATTGCTTGCTTCTCTCTATGCTTCCCTGCGATTGTAGATGCCTTGGTCGACCTTGAAGAATTTTTAAAGATGGCCAAATTTTCATCATTTCCGATATCACAGATGCCGTGAATTCTCGACCATTGTCGCTTTGGAGTATACTAGGTGCACCAATTTCCAAAAATATTTTCAGCAACTCGTTTGCTACCTCATTCGCAGTTTTTGTTTTAAGAGGACGTGAAAATAAAAATGTTGTTAGGTGATCTTCATAATTACGCAACCAACGGTACTCATTGTTTGGGCATAATTGAAAATCGATAAGGTCATCTTTCATTGTCATATTTTGTTTTTAAAATGTGCATTATTTTATCCCGACCGCCATGACCAACACTAATGTGTGCTTCATAAACAACATCTAATATTTTTCATAAGGAACCACGGAAACGTACTTTCCTCCTTCATGTTTGCCTTTTTTAATTACTATTTTTTCTTCTGCCTCTTCCAACACGTCATATAAAGATAAAAGGTGATACTGTCTTCTCGTTTCTTTCCCAGAAGTTTGTTTAGCCTGCAGAATTTCTGTATCAACCTAAAATAAGAAAAATAAAACATAATACCAGTTTTAGAATTAAATTAACTGTCTCGACCCTTACTTTGTGGAATCTACTCATATTAGTGTTTTAAATGAAACTTACTGTTTCTAGTTAACTCCACAGTATATTGAAAAATGTTAGCGTTTTTAACATTTTTCAATATACTGTGGAGTTAACTAGAAACAGTAAGTTTCGCTTAAAACACTTTATAATTAAAATCTACATGCTCAAAAACCAATACAAAAGCACACAATAAAATCATTCTTTCCCCAAGCAAATGAATATAAAATCGTGTCAAATGTGACAACAGTGTGCGAATTTCAAGTGATTTTATAGGTTGTAGTAATTTGAGGTTTTGTTTGAAATCCTAATGAATTTATTTACCTCCGTCGATTCCGCAATGTTCCAACGTTTTTTCTTGTTTCGATTGGAGTAATAGCCATCAAACTTCTTATAGAACAACTCTGAATGCTTCGACATTTCAGTTTTCACAAAAAGAACACAACACAACAATTAGCAGCGTTCGACTGATCCCGGCAAACAGGGTAACTTAAATCATTTAGCTAGTTACAGCGTTTGACTGAAATAATTCCGTCATTACAGGAAATGCCTGAAACTATTAGGTAAACGATGTACCAAAAGTTTAGTTACGCTGTTTGCCGGCAATACGTGAAATGACTAGGCATTTCAGGGAATGACGGATTTCACTGTCTGACGCTGACATATATATTATGAATCAACATTGAGGCATAAATATGGCTTCTATACTTTTCGTTTTCAACTGTTGTGGCGTACGTTGTATGAAAAGTTTCCCCATATCTTGAATAAATTTGTTTATTTTTCTCAAAAGTAAGCTCCAGTCATGTCGCGTCCAGTAACATCGCACAATGTGGTCACTTATTTCTACATTTTTTCTGGTGCAACTGAGATTACCATATTGCAAATCAAAATTTGATGTTAGTCTTTTGAAGAGAGTTTCTCTTTTGATTCCATTCGTTCAGCTTCAACTTTGTCTTAATGTAGCACACATCCAAGTCTTATAAATGTTGCTATAATATTCAGTAGAGGGAAGTCACATAATATCGCATAGTAACGTATTTCTACAGTGCCTTTATACAAGACAGTGGTGACAATAGAGCCTAAGCTCCGCCCATCCGCCATTAATCATCAAAATTTAAACGCCGGAATAGGGATTTTACATTGATATCGATATTGAGTTTTCTTTTATGGCTGTAAATCAGTTATAAAATGTAATTAGAATGCATACTATGACATGATTATTATTTGAACTATTGAAAAATATATTTCTTTGGTAATTTAAATCACTCATTTTGAAATTATTTGTAAACTCGTGTTACAGGTATAAGTAGATAGACGATTTCAATACCTAGGTATATTTCCAAATGACCCACGATAAAAATAGCTGGAGTAAATAATTTTATTTAAGAAAAAAAAATTTGTATTCTTTAAATTTGTAATTGAAATTTTAATTTTTGAAGAGGAAATAGGTAACACATATATTATAATGTTTGCTATTGGTTGGGTTTTAATACAAAATACTATCAGATACTATTATGAAATTTACTGTCTCGACCCTTACTTCGTGGAATCCTCATATTACTGTTTTAAATGAAACTAACTGTTTCTAGATAGTTCCACAATATATTGATAAAATGTTAAAAATTCTAAGAAATTTGACAACTGTTTCGATACTGAAAAAATCATCGAAATAATTGTCAAATTTCTTAGAAGTTTTAACATTTTATCAATATATTGTGGAATTATCTAAAAACAGTTAGTTTCATTTAAAACAGTAACATATTATTATGTTTCATTACTGGGAAGAAAGGGAAAATAATAAAAAAACATAAGATATAGCATACGTTTAGATGTGTACAACAATACTTCTTATAATTACAATTTTAGGGAAGACAGAATTTAAGGCGGTGAATATGTTAAAAAATAGTGATCATAATTATCGTTGAATTTACAAAGTCAATAAACTTATATTAGAAGTGAGATAATTTCTGGAATTGTTTCTCTAGGCAGCTGGGATTCTATTTGTCGTTTGGTAGAAAGCTTTCTTTGTGTTTTTCCTTGATAAAAGTAAACATTGTAGGGACTGCTGTTAATTTTAGTTTCCTATTACCATCGTGCCTAGTTTTTCCCCATTTTTGGAGCACAGTGTACCTTAAACATAAATACAGATGTAATAATAACTGACAATAATTATTTTAGAGAACATCTAAGAAAATGCCAAACAATTCAATAACTATTGAGTAGTTCATCAGGTAACTGATATAAATTTTCATCATAAATAGTATGTATATGGAAGTTACATGTTATATAGTAATAATAATTACAATTAATCTTTAATAGATGTTTCTCCTTAATAAAAATGAATCAATACACTTTTTACCTCACACAGTGCTGAATCATACATTGGTTTCCAATTGTCCCTTCTAATTTTAATAGCCAATTCCTTTCTAGGAGTAGGATCTTTGGGAAAATACTTCATTACAAATCCCTTTGTAGAACAATACTTGCAGCTCAATGCTGAATAAACCGTCATACTTCCAAACATGCTGTTTCTAAAACAAGTAGCAGTAGTTATATTATACATTCACTTGAAATTGTAGTTTTTTGTACATACCTTGCTATCGACAAATATGATGATTTGTTAACAGCGACACACAAATTGCAGCTGTATAATTTGTGCAGACACACCAAAACCGTCCCCAAAACCACAACGCAGGTAGGTATTACTCTTTTTTCAACAGTTGCAAACTATAATAGGTATGGTTCAAAATCCTGATCTAGGAGAAAAATTCGCAAACGAACTAATGAAATCAAGTCAACAAATTAAAAAAGCACTTTTACTTTAGCAGTACAAAAAGATCTGATATAAAATACGACGTGAATACAACTAAAACACAAATGTAAACAAATAAAATTTGATGGTTAATGGCGGATTTCAGCCTGACCAATCAAAACACTGACCACGTCCCAGACAGCACACAATAACCATTAGACATCCATAAGATATCCTTCATGGATATCTAGTATATCCACTGGATATAGATAGATAGCCTATAGACATACAATGGATATCCATATGTCCGCCTATATCTAGGATATATGTAATATCTTATGGATGTCTTTGGAGATATCTAATGGATATCTCGTTAATATTCCATGGATATCCTATGTTCACATTTGGTATATCCAATTAACGTCCCATGGATATTAATATGATATTTTATATTCACATTTGGTATATCCTTCCTCCTCAAACATGAAAATCTGAGAATCTATTACTAGTATCTACTGATGGAAATACAAGGTGGTCCAACAAAAAAACGCAAATCAAAAGTTTTTTATGTCTACAGATATGGAATAAAATTAAGAGAAAATAGTTAATCCAGTCAACTGGTACAAAATATAATAGATACACAGGGTGGATAGTCTAGTATTTAAGTGGACAGCTGTAGAATATTGTGGTCAATGAAAAAGATTCAAATACTCATCACGTATGTCTGTTATATTTTGTACTAATTGACCAGAACTATTATTTCCAGTTAATTTTATTCCAGATTTGTGGATATATACAACTTTTGGTAAGCATTGTTTTTGTTGGCCGTCTTGTATTTACACCAGCAGGTTCTAGTCAGATATTCATCTGTGAGTAAGAAGGTACAAATGGAATTAAATTCTTCATAATAGTAGTATTATTTGACATATAATGAAATGATATACTATGGAATAGAATGATAGAAAATACTTTATTTTATATAATATACATATTTGCATATACATCAATAATTCTTCTTCTTCATCACCCAGCTCATCAACTCTGCATGGTGATTTCTGTAAGAACGAGAAAAGAAAGATTGACGATTTTCAAGGTCAACTATATACCGTATACGCCCGAATAAAAGATACACCTTTTTTTGTAAAATAACATTTTGAAAATTATCCTGCGTCTTGTATTCGAGCACATAACTGTAATAAGAACATTTCTCACCACCTAAACACCATCATTATTATTTAGCTCAAAAGAATTTTTACTCAAATCAGCCGAGCCACCAGCTCATGAAACAAAGTAAAAACCGAGGTAAAACTTATTTTACATTTCTACGCCATGCTATTTCACATTGTATAGATATACAAAACGCTTTTAATGTAGGTAATCAATCATAAATATCAATAAAATATAGGAGACGTAACAATATTCAGAATTAAGGTAAGAAACATATAGATACCTAATTTTTTCCCAAATCCAAACTACCGATAAAAATAACCAACCACTTTTGCACGTTTATAAAACTATGATAACCTAACAACTAAAATGACGAGGGGACGATGCTACATCAAACGGTCAAACGCGGCATCGACCAATGAGAGAACAGTGTATAGTTGGTAGCATAGTTTTGCGGGTATTAATATGGAAATCCACTGATGATGCCATGATGCATTATCTTCTATTATAGCATTAAACGTTAAGTCATGGCATATTTTTGTTGTGTTAAGAACATAACGTATTATGCTGCATTCGTATTGTTGATTAAACTCATTATAGTCTGATACAATTTAGGTGTACCTATCTTTTTTCAATACATTGAACTCAGACAAAAAATGCGACAGAAAATAATAATAGATATCCATGGATATACAATGGATATAATATCAGGAGATTAAGACATTTATGTATTGAAGGTATTATGTATTAGAACTTCCTTCTCAATAATTTTTTATGTGATTATTGAATATATTATCAGTAAAATAGAAAATATTTTTTTCCATAGGTATCTATGAAATACATTCAGTGGATATCCATTAGATATCTTACATGGACTGGATATTCAGTGGATATTGGGCTATCCACTGGATATCTAGTGGATATTGTGTGCTGTCTGGGGTATTGTCGCCACTGTCTTCTATAAAGCCACTGTAGGTATTAAAGTAAGTAGCCCCATCTACCTGTAAGTATCTGTGTTAATACTACCCCAAGCTGCTTAGATTCTACAAGAATTACATATTTCTTATGTCAACTATACTAAGTGACGGATATTTAAAAGGTAAATCTACTACCTACCAATTTTATCATTCAGTTTGAAACTAATTTCGAGAAATCTATTCAGTGATAAGTATTTATTATTAGGTGGCATATGTAACATGTAACGAAACAAGTTCCTTTGTGAGTTATTTACCTAAGTGGCTGACCTATAACCTACAAACTCTATATATTTGTCTTTTCTTTTAGGTGTTACGAATTGCGTTTATTATGACTGGATTATTCGTTATAATATCCTTAATGATTGCAAAATCCTAATTTTTTTTGTTCAAAAATGTATCTACTTGGAATATTGTTTGTTTAACTAGGTATTTATTTATCCCTTTTGTTCATCTAGCATATTTACAGCATGCATATCTGAATTATGTATTGTAATCGACGGATTCCATTATCAATAAATATAGCAAAAAATAATCAACGATGATTCAATCTCAAGTTGTTTCAATTCTTTTGATAGCATCTGTTTTGATGTCAATAAAGTGACTTTTAACACATAATATAGTCTATCCGAAAATGTGTGAATTTAAATTTTAATGTTTCATTTATTTACATTTTTCTTACAAAATTACAGCTTCCCACGAAAATTATTAGAAAAAAATTAATCAAACTTATCTTGATAATTGTTCAAGAATGTAAATTGTTTTATTTTTGTATATGTTACTGTAGGTTCAAGAATGTCAATTATTGTTAGTCTACCGCAGTGGCGTAACTACGGGGGGCGGAATGAGGGGATAGAACCCCCCCAGAACCATAAAAATGAAAAAAAAATCAAATAAATAATCACAGCAAACCTATACTTCATTGAAATCTACTAGAAGCTAGGAACTGTAAAAGCTACAATTTTATAAGAAAAACAAAGCTAAAATGCAGTTTTAGAGGCTCAAAATTTGAAAAAATTTCTGATACTCACATCTCCCGGTAGTCCCCGCTAGTCCCACCGATATTCATGAAAACACACCCCCTTGAAGTTTATGCATTTAAGACAAGCTAGGGACACTGCAGACCGTGCCATCTATAGAGCCTTTCGAGTAACTAAAATCGGTTGATAATTCCAAAAAATTGACGAAAACTGTAACGTCGCTAGTAATAAAATTTTATTGATTTTTATTACAGCGTATGCGCGATATCATATTGCTCGTCCCCACATGTTATATGTTATACTGTTATCAGTTATCATTTCTTAGTTCAAGTGTAGAGGTTATTACAAGGTTACCGTATTTTGATGTATTTTTTAATTGCTATAGTGTAATATTCATCTGTTGTTTCGTTGCTTTATTGTTATTATTTGAAAAGACAATGTCAAAGTGTATTCTGAAGGAGTCTAATAAGTGGTGTACTCGGTAAGTTTTAATAAAAAAATTTGAATATTTTTTCTTTCACAATTAACAAACATTATCTTTATTTTTATAAAACACAGAATTTTTACTAATTTAATCGACAACTTTAGAGATAATGGTTGTTTTTTACATTAGCAATACTGAAAATTGCTGCATTAATAAAGTAAATATTTCTTTTTACAGATTCATCCAACCCAGAAAGATGAAATTAATATGGCTGCAAAGCAGTGGTAATAAATCATTAAATTTGTCGATGAAGAAACGATGGAGGATATGATCCCTTCATTTTCAAAAACACTATTTGTATAGATTTGAGAAAGACGAAGAGGGGTTATTAAGACAGTTTGATTTGCCTTCCCATATGAGTGGAAATTAACAAAAGTTGGTGGTAAGTTTTATTGTATTTAATATAGCATGCTATAATTTTGGACATTCTAAAATGTAAATTGAGTGAATAAAAAGACGAGTACTGAGTGTGTAATTTTAATCAAATTCCAGCTAAGCGCTTTCAGCCATTAGGCCATTCTGAAAGCTCACGTCAAGAAAAAAACATACAGAAGGTATCAAAAAACATCAAACCCTGTAACTGCTACATACAATGAAATAAAATGTTTGATGTTACATCATTACTTGAGTAAAATTTGTTAAAATATCTATAAAGAGCGTGTACAATTGTAATTCACATAACGAAACGTCACAATTTGAAATTATCAACTAAATGATACGTGTGTACACCCTCTTTATAGGGTAATTCTAACAAATTTTACTTAAATAATGATGTAACATGAAACATTTTATTTCATTCTATGTACATGTACCCGCTGTACGTTTTTCTCTTGTCGACAGCTTTGAGAATGACCGAATGGCTGAAAACGCTTAGCTGGAATTTTAATAAAATGACACACTCAGTACTCGTCTCTTCATACATTCAATTTATATCTAGTGTGTACTCCATACTCAGACAATTCCATTTTAAAATGTACCCATTGAAGAAATAATAATCTGGATTTTATTTTATGTTATAGCTATTACCTCCACCAGCTATGGGATGGAAGGTATTGACCCCTTGCCGATTTTCATATATAGCCCATCGTATGACAATTTATGGGAAATGAAAGTGAGTATTAACTTTTGTTGAGGCATTACGTCTAAGTATTTGGTCTAGCGGTAACCAAAATTCCAAAATATCCAATAAAGACAAATAATAAAGAAATCAATAAATCAAAAAATAGTTAAAAACCAAAAAAAAATCGAAAATTCCTGAAAAAATAGAAAGCTCCAAAAAAATTAATTCAAAAAAACCAAAAAATTCAAATATTTTTTAGCTTAATACAAAAACATGTGTAAACTTATTATGTCAATAGTAAGCGCATTTTGTTTTCTTCTGTTGACATAAATTTTCAAACATAATTGTGTGTTTACTTATTTATTGTTGTTATTTTGTGTGTTTACTTGTAGAACCTCAACCATAAATGAGAAAGGACTTCCACGAGAAGGTGGGATTTTTAAGAGCCCTTAAGAAACATTTTAACAATCATAAACTGCCAGGAGCTGCAGAGTAACTTAAACTGCCTTGTGCAATGGTTTCATAAGAACGGAATGCTTTTAAATATAGAAATATACAAATATGCAATATACTGGGTTTAAGCTTGTGATATAGACATATTTAATACTTCCAGTAAAGAATTAAAAATGTGTTTTAAGTGGAAATGAAATGTAAGATATATTATTTTGAATTTTGTACATTTACAAGTGCTGTTTAGCATTCTTATATGTAATTACTTGACACTTTGTATTTACATAGCTGGGCAGTATTTAACAACTTTTCCTTTAAAAATATTTTAATTACTTTTGTTCTCACATTCACAGTAATTATACTTAAATGTTTTCTTTCGCAGAAAGTTGCCAAAAATAGTAGTTAACTACTCATTGCTAACACTTTTATTGATTAAGTAAGTAGCAGTTATACTCCAGCAGTTTGTCGAGCTCTGTGTGTTTATACGAATGTAATTATAAATAAATATAAACTTATAAATAATTTTCTACTTTTATCTTGATTTAACATAATTTAAGAATCTAATGATACTCCAATCTAGAATGTATGTTACTCAAATTATTTTTTAATTATTGCATTGTTTTTACTTTATAGTTTATTTATTGTCATTCTGTTTGTTTAGTAAAGTACTTTGTGAATGAAATTATTTGTTGTGCATTTTTATATCAAATTAAATAAGCCCTTTATATGATTAGTGTTTTATTTTTTCCAATGTAATTAACCATTTATAGTCCATCATTTGATATTTCATTTAATTTAACTCAACATGTTGAGTTAATCTGAATGAAATGTCAAATGATGGACTATAAATGGTTCTTTTGAAATAAAATCATTAAAATACAGTAAATTTGAATATACCGCCAAAACTTAAAATTACAGAAATCTTTTCAACATCATTCAATTGTTTAGTCGACAGGCTCTTTAGATGGCGCCACAATCAGTGTCTCATCTATCTGTGGGTTATCTGTGATTTAAGACACCTTCCCATTCCAGTTCGAACCATTGTAGAGTACGGACGTGTATGATTGTGTTTAGCAAAACATACCGTCTTTGTCTTTTAAATTTAATACGCGCATTTGTGGTTTGTAGTTTGATATTAATTGAACCGTACTGTAAGTATACAGGGTGGCGCATTAGAAACAGTCCACCTCAAATATTGTTAGCGGGGGAGGTTTTTGCGGCAAACCCTGAGACACGTCGATTTTGTTTTCGAGGGGGACAACTTTTGATAGTTAAGTTACGGTTGTACGGTCATCCCCCTAAAAGGGGTGGCTTCTCCTTCGAGAATCTTTAATGGCATGGGGGGTCGAGTGGCACAAAATTTGAAAGGTATTTCGATTCTCTTTAAAGACATGTTAACATTTTTGTGTTAAGTGTTAAAATTAATGACAAAAACCAGCTGAAAGTGTGAGTGAAAGAGATAAAAAAAAGTGGTCAGAAAAGTTTTAATCAAAATAAATGTTCAAATTGTGATCCGTTTACTTCAAAACAATAATACAACCTTTGTTCAACACTATTCCGAACATTTTGTAGCATAATAGGAGTTATTTCACCACATACTACAGTTATACAGTAGCGAAGATCTTCTAAAGAGTTCGGTTGCGTTTTGTAAGCAACCCCTTTTGAATAACCCCATAAGAAAAAGTCCAACGGTGATAGATTAGGCGACCTTGGGGGCCATTCAATGGAACCTCTTCTACCAATCCAATGTTCGGGAAAAATGTTGATCTAAAAAGTCACGTACAGGAGCTGCATAGTGTGGAGCGCCACTCTGTTGAAAAAAAATCAATTTCTGGGATCTGATCATCGTTTTCCATTATCTCCACAATGTGAGGGTAGATGAGGTCTTCGAGCAAATTAAGATAAGATTCACACGTCAAGTTATGAGGTAGGAAAAACGGACCAACAATATTATTTCCAAAAACCCCAGCCCCCACATTCAATTTTTGTGGAGCCTGTGTATGTTGTTCTCTCATAATTGCAGGATTTGCATCACTCCAGTATCTGCAATTATGTCTGTTCACGTGACCATTAAGAAAGAACGTGCATTGGTAAGAAAAGCATATCAAATATAAAAAGTGGGGGTTGTCCACCTGTCTTCCAGTCATCTCCTCACAAAATTGGATACGGCGATCTGGATCGTCTTCGTTGAGCTCTTGTACGAGATGAATCTGACAGGGATGGAATTTATGCTGTTTCAAGACCCTCTGAATGCTTCTACGTGGAATTCCTGTAGCTGCCGCTATTTGTCTTGTGCTTGAAGTGAGATCCAATGCAACATGTCCCAAAAGTGCAACCTGTGTAGCCTCGTTAGTAACAGGATGTTGTCTTTCATGTTTTCTGTTAGAAACGTTTCCGGTCTCCATGCTCTTAGATATTAAATTTATCACGTAGGGATATCTTACATTCTTACCGGGATGACGTTCATTAAAAACTCTTGCAGCTGCCCGTGCAGACTCGTTGTTTCCAAAATAGTGTACAACAATTTCGGTTTTCTCTGCAGTGGTGTAAACCATGATAATTAGATTCATTCACTTTGAACCAGAGAATGAAGGAATTTCACTAAAATGAAACTAGGTACCCATAAAATTCTACTAAAAACTATTTCTTATCACGTCAATAGCTGACAAACATCTTTTTTGCTATTTCAGTAATAAATGAGAATAGGTTTATAATTTAAAAGGTATAAGAGGTTTAATTTTATTTGTAGTATTTAGATTTTCGTGAATTTAATTTTTTACTCCTCTTTTTATTTGTCTTTCTTTTGTTATGAAAATAATAACATTTTATTGGAATGTTATTACCTAATTATTAATTCAGCTTTTTATTCCGATTTCTTTAACAACGGAGATTTCAATCTCGTTTTTGTCATTGATTTTAACTCTTAACAAAAAAATGTTAGCATGTCTTTAAAGAGAATCGAAATACCTTTCAAATTATGTGCCACTCAACCCGCCATGCCATTAAAGATTCTCGAAGGGTTGGTCACCCCTTTTAGGGGGATGAGTTAACTATCAAAAGTTGTCCCCCTCGAAAACAAAATCGATGTGTCTCGGGGTTTGCCGCAAAAACCTCCCCCGCCAACAATATTTGAGGTGGACTGTTTCTAATGCGCCACCCTGTAAATATTTACTTTACTTTTTTGGTTAAGCAATTGTCGCGGCACTAGCCTGCGGATGGCCGGAAAGTATAGAAAAAGCGGTAAAGATCCGCCATATTAGCCATATCAACAGGTAATGAAATTTCAAATAATATTTACGTTGAAGGTGTCGTATTTTCAGAAGAGATTAGTATGGATGAATCTCATAATGATTTAAAACGCGATAATTCTGTTGTTAATAATTCTGAAAATTCCGATAGTGTTATTAACGAGGTTAATAAAAACTCGCACTCGAATTCTTTACAATCTGGTAGTCAAACTAGTCAAATATTTAATACTTCTAATCGATTTAATTCTAATGATAGTGGTCCGTATTTTATTTTTGTTCAACATATTGACTTAAATATAGGCCGTTCACATCCTATGAAACTTGGAGAGAAATTATTTGCTCTTTCGAACTATGATGAAAATATTATTGAAATTGTTAGTGTTGGTAGGAGCCGTAAACAACCTAATTGCGTGTATACCAAATTATTTGACAGAATAAAGAGGGCTTGTTCGTGGCGTAGATACTACATTAAGTGAAAATACCCTATTAAACGTTATAAAATATAATATTACTGTTAAAAGAGTCAACATACTCGTAAGATGACCTGCGAGATCTCCAGATCTGGCTCCCAACGATTTCTTTTTCTGGGGTTATATAAAATCGAGAATTTATGGGTTTCAAGAAAACAGTGCCTCTTCTCTAAATGAACTAAGGGAACAAATTTTACAAATTTGTATGCAAATAACGCCTGAAATGCTAATACGTGTTCGTCAAGAATTTTATAACCGTCTCGTTTACTGCTTAGCTCAAAACGGGGATTTATTCGAACATTTGATTTAAGCTCATTGAAGAATTAAGTTTTATTTTTTAATTTATTACATATCATAATATTACTTTTATTTAAAAATTGTAGGCATTAGAATTCGATTTTATTTTTATTTTCGTTTTTTTTTAATTTGTACTGTGTGTGTGTTTACACAGAGAATTCGTTCTCATTTGCATACAAACGATAAAGATACCAAATTTTTTTTACTCACATTCGAAGCACAGCAGATGTTTCGAGACCAATCTAAAAAAAAGTAAAGGTTTTAACCGCTTTCGAACTGAAAACTAGAACAATTTCCAGCATTACAATAAAATATTCAACGAATAGATGGAATTAATTATATCTTGATCTATTACAACCTCTTGAATTATCATAATTAAAATCTTCTTATAACTTGTTCTCGTGTTAGAACAATACATTTTACAATTAATATAAATATACAATGAAAATTGGCAATACTGTCAGTAGCTAGAAATAATTTGTAAAACGCTGGCGTTCTGGGCATGTATTTTTCACTTTATGAGATCCTGTTAGCGAAAAATGAGAATTGAGATATTTGGAAACACATATTATTATTAATACAAATTTTATTTCGCATGTTACGGTTATTTATTCCAATACTAACCGAACTAATATAGTGAATTAGTTTATTACTACTGAATTATTTCTTTGTAAATTAATCATGAAGGGATAAACGAAAGTAATGTTGATTTTTTTATTGTTCATTGCATTAAGCTATCAGTATAGTACAATCTTATTATTTCTCAATTAATAAACTAAACTGTTCACATTACACATCTGTATTTCTAACATTAACTTCTTTTATTGCACGTTTTCCACTTTATGATATCCTGTTAGCGAAAAAGAATGATACACTGAATTTATATGTATTTTGTCTCTTTCTAACACGTTGACGGTAAAACGTATGTTCCCTCGTAATGTTCCCAACAATGTATAATAAACTATTAATTTCGACATTAACGTTGTCAAATTAATGTTAGGTAACTAATATGGTTGAATACATCTACTACAGTGGGCAAAGTTCAACATATTAATAATCAAAAACAATATTTTTAAATCAAACTTTTACACACTTGAAATCTAATGAGCCATCTCTTCTAAATTTTTGGAACATATTTCTTTGTTATGGAAAAAATTATAGAAAACATCAAACAACTGTATAATCTTCAATAAACAATTATACAATATCACATTCTTTAACAGTATATTGTATATATGTTACTGTGAAAAATAAATATCTTGCCAAAATTTACTTAGGATCTCAATAACAACTTAATACTTTGGTATATGGCACGCAAATACTCAATAAATAACTTTCAATGGGGATAAACTTGATATTTTCCAAAAAGAGGGACAAGATATAAAAATTAAGTTTAAGTGGTATTCTTTTTTCTCCTACATGAAAAATAATAATTTTCTAAATCATAAAATTTTTATGTCTTTATCTATACTACGGATTTTTCACAGTTACATATATACTGGTATTAAATAACAAATAAAAAACAATTGAATAGGAATATCAAACACTTCTTAAATACAAATTTCGTCATTTGTAAGATACGGTACTTGTATCACAACACTGGGCTTACACTTTTCATTCTAGAATAAGTTGCTTTTCTTGTGGATTTTCTAAGTAGTTATATTTTTGTTCTTCGAACATTGCAGTCAGATGTTTGAGGAATTTTTGGTGGTATTCTTCTATCTGATCAGTCGTTGGATTATCAATTCTAGGTACGTCTAATGGTTGACCAACTAAAAAAAGAATAGTAAACAATGCCATTAATAATGCATGTATACCAAATATTACCGAAATAAAATAATTTTTATGTGGTGTTCGGGTTTTTATGTCACTGAGTATATTTTATTAATTGTGAAGATGGAAAATAATGATAAAAAGGCAATTCATTTTAATGGATTTGCTTGTAACAACAAACAAACATTTTTATAAAAGATATTTGTGTTTAATCACTACTTTGCAATAACATAAAAATTACATTTACTCAAAAATAGATGTCCGTAATCATTGTGACATTTCACTTGCAAATTAATTCTTAACAGCAAAATTTATTATACGCTACATTAGTAATTGTATTCAATTCAAACCTTGCACTATTCCCCTCGAGTGGAATTATTCTCAGATACTTTTGTTGTCATATTTTTGATTACTATGTTCAATAAAACAAATTGTAAATAATCAATATTAATACACCATTGATTTACTCATCACCATTTTAGTTGGGTCTATTAGCTATGTCTTTTTATATTTAAGAGGTTTCTGTTAATTTTTCTTAGTTTTTTAGAATAATCGCTTTAGGCTAGTAAAAGTACACATAATATCCGTAAAATGCCGTAAAAAATAGATAATGAGAGAAAATTTTAGTATTTCCAAGGGTCAAAGTGAAGAAACCGAAAAGTTTACGTAGCTAGGTTTTCCGTTTGTCCGAAAAATCTGCAAGCGAGAGAAATTTTTTATTGTAATTTTTTAGATAATGAAAATACGAAAAATGTTCAAATTGAAATTTGTAACTGTTGCATTTATCAATAAAATTTGTCGAAAGTATTTTTTGACATCAATATTAGTTCTTGAGACATAGGGTAAAAGACCCAAATTCAGACACTGTCCTATATTCAGTCATATTTCAGTTGATTCAGCTAAAATAAGAAATTTACAACTTCCAAATATACGTTAGGACATCTGTTGATAAAATTCAACATAAACTATTCCAGTCATGAATAGTTTCCTATGTTACCGACACTTTAACGGTCAATGCATAACCTGATAAGTTGATGGTGCTGGAAAGTTACGTGCTGTGTTCATTTGCAAAGTATTTCTAATAAGGTAAGCAGATTTTAGCTGTTATATTCTTAACCACATGACACCACTAATTGAGCACATTGAAATGAACTTCTTTGAAGTTGTTTATCAAAGTTTTAAATTTGAATTTTAACAAGGTTTGCTATTAGTAAAACTACAGAATTTTATAATTTTTATGGTGTCGGGATTAGGTACAAGCAAATTTGTATTTTCCGTAAATCAGACACTGAGTGTCGGATTTGTGTGCATGTGATATATGGTTGATATGATACTATCCCGTTCTTTCCTCATAAAATAAGTTCAGTAGATACCGTTTTATATTATAAAAGCTCATTTTAGAGGTCGTATCCAAATTCCGACACGAGTGACGGAGTTGAGTGCTTCAACTGTCTGAATTATGTTCAGTATTAACTGATAAGGAAGAAAACCTATTAGTGCAATGGATCATTAACATGGGGCGCAGGGTTTTCCTGTAACCAAAGATCAATTGCTTGACAGTGTCTGTCTTCTCGTAAAAAATTTAAAACGTCCTAATAATTTTACACATGGAAGACCGGCCTGTCACTGGTATGAATTATTTATTAAAAGGCATCCTGAAATCAGTGAAAGAATAGCACAAAACTTATGCGCTTCTCGAGCAGCCATAACTGAAACTAAAATCAGAAACTGGCATAAAGAAATTGAAGATTACTTTGTTTCATCTAGAATTAATATTTCTGACCAAAAAAGAATATTTAACACGGATGAGTCTGCTTTTTTTCTATCGCCAAAAGACACTTGCTAAGAAAGGGTGTAAGTGACTTCATCATAAAGCAGGTGATGACAAAGAGTGCCTGACTGTTCTTGTAACTGGTAATTCTGCTGGTCAACTAGCTCCACCCATGGTGATGTACCCATACGAAAGGATACCAAAGCATATAGTATCACAAAGTTGGGTGATTGAGAAGTCAACCAGTGGATGGATGACCTCAGAATCTTTTTTCGAATTCATAACTAACATTTTTTACCCATGGCTTTTATCTGAAACATTTCAGTTTCTAGTAGTATTATACTTGGATGGGTACAAATCACATGTCACTTTACCTTTGACAGAGTTTTGCAGAGAAAAACAAATAGTCGTAATAAGCTTGCTACCAAATTACACACATATTTTGCAGCCTCTGGACGGGGTCTTGCTCAAATCTTTGAAAATGAAATGGAAAAGTGAAGTTCAACATTTCAAAACACAAAATAATTATAAACATTTAGGCAAAGACACCTTTGCTCATGTTCTTCAAAATGCTGTGAAATCAATCTCAAATTTAGAAAATATTTTCAAAAACACCTTCAAGGCATGTGGTCTTTTCCCTTTTGATGCTAATAATATCGACTATCACAAACTTCTCAACGAAGATAACAATGAGTTAAACAAAACAAATGAAGCGGTAGATGCTAAAAAAGTGAGTCATTTGCGATATCTTGAAACATATTTTCAGCCAGATTTTTTTAATAAATGCTATGAACTGAAGGGTGCAAACTGGACAGGTGAAATTAAAGATAAAAGTTTGTATGAAATCTGGTACAAAATGTACGAGAACTCGGGGTTATCTCAGAACAAAAAAAATACTCCAAATATTACAATAGATGTAGAAGAAGGCCTAATTCTGGAAGATGGATGGGAAAATTTGGTTGTATTAGAAGCTGATGAATCATTACCTGAAGACATAGAAAACAGATTAGAAAGTCCCGAAACAAGTGAAGTAGAACTCATGGTTAGTCATACGGAAAACGCTGACAAAGAAACAAAATTAGAAAAAAAAAGCATTGACGAAATAGTGGAAATAGAAAATGACGAAATACGAAAAACCAATGTGTTAGGAAGGAGTGTAGGAGGAGTAATAGAAACATTGAAGTAACCCCAGAAAAACAAACTAATACAACTGAAGTAACCCCAGAAAACGAGCTAATACCATTGAAAACATTCTCAAATACTGCCAGGAGTGGTTATACCATCTTCGTTTAAAAAATGTTTATTCTGGGCTGAATCAACAAAAAAGGTAAACTCAAGGAATAGTCAGGTTAAAGTTCCTTCTGTAGGCACCTCTGATGCTTGGAGACAATATTTTTTGAAAAAAGAGGAGGAGCAGAAAAAAACAATTCAAGAAAAAGAGGATAGAAAGAGAAAAAGAGAAGAAAATAAGAGATTGCAAAGTTGAAATTCCTAGAAAAAAACATATTCGGCAAGATAAACAAAAAAAACTCAAAAGAAGAAGAGAGATCAGAAAGTGAAGAAGTCTCATTTCAAGATAACGATGAAATGGAAAATGGTCAAATTGAACATGAAGGTAAGAAGCAATTTTACTAAAGTAATTAACTTAATTTTACTATACAAGAATTATTTATCAGGTGATGGAGAAGCAGAAACCTCGTTTTATGACAAAATAAAAATTGGTGATTTCGTAATTGTCAGTTATTTTGGCGACTATTACCCAGCACAAATTACAGATAAAAACAAGGAAAAAATTTTACCTAATGCAATGGCTAAAGCTGGTGGATGGTAGAAATGGTCAAGTAATAAAGATGAAATTTGGTACGATCCTTTGAAGTCGTCAAGAAGATCAAGCCTCCAATGGAAATAAATAAAAGAGGTTTTTTTTCTGTTGAGAAGTTAGAAACACATAATGTGTAATTTTGTAGAACGTTCTTTTCTATTTTTATATTAAACGTTTGAATTCTGAAGGTTAATTGACTATTTATATTTTCTGTCGGAATAATGTTACCCAAATGTCCGATTTGGGGTCACTGTCAGAATAAGGTTCACTGACGTGTCTGATATTGGAACAAACTTTAATCTTATTGTCGGAATTAGGTGTTATTGGCAGGGTTACAAAAAAATAATTATTACATAATGATATACAATGTTTCGTGAAAAATAACTGCTCAGATCTCCTTACAAATTATTATTAATTCAAGAATATTAAAACTGACCAATGTCATTAAATGACTGTTAATTACTTCACAAAATAAGTAACGTGAATTCCTAAAGGTGTCTGAATTTGGGTCTTTTACCTTACGCAATTTTCCAAGTACCATTTTTGAAATTTTTATCCCAAGCAGCAATTTTAGTCGTAGCTACTACCCGGCACATATTGCTGGGAATCCTATAGTTGTGGTTACTAGTGACGAGAATGTTATCGCTACGATCCCATTACGTGCCTACGACCAAAAAGGGAAAAGTTTTGAAGGTGATAGTTACGTAAAAATTACTATCTTGGAACTTATGAGGCTATGTCGCACTTACGCTAGTCGAGTCGCAACTTTATAAGATTTGTTTCCTCTTGTTTTACTCGATAACGTATTCGTTTTTTCGTTGTCTTACATATTTTGAAAGAGTTTAATAGCATCTTCCGTCATTATTCTGCTTCCTCAACCATAATGGAAATAATATTTTAATGTTTAACACTTAAATGCATATTGATGCACATCTACAACGCTTTATTTTAAGCTGTGAAATATATACAAAAACCTGCATTTCTTGTATATTTATTAGTTTTCTGTAAAATTTGTGTGTCAGTCTTTCCAAAAGTTTCAACTTATTCCCATAGATGACGCTGTGTGACATCAAAGCAGCCTGTTGAATTTTCACAGGTACTCGTGTTGGTTAGGTTATATGATTACCGATATTTCGCGACTTTGTTTTTAAAAACTTTCACTCACTTAAAAATACAAAATATCGACTTGGAATAATAACAGTAAAAACATAAATTGTACAAAATAAATAAATGTAAGTTATTTAATAAAATTAATATTTATAGAAAAACTACATGATAATTTCGAAAGAATATTATTTAAAGTAAAGTAAAGTAAAAATATAAGGAAAATTGAACACGTGAAAAAACGATAATTTTAACCTAAATTGTTTTTCTCCTTTGATATTTATCCCGTTTTTTTTGTAATAATAATGTTGGATAAACATTTACAATAGTCAATCCAGAAGAAATTCCCTCTACAACAATTATTGAACAAATATGAATTAAAATTGTTGTTTGTCTTTTTAATACTTATTTTTAATAAATAAATAGATTTTACAGTTAGATAATGTACATTTTCAACTAGAAATTATAATAATTTGAAAGTTCAGTTGATTCTCTACATTTTACATTAGTTGCTTTTGTCCTAGCAGTATAAGCCCCAAATTATTAAGTTATAAATAGAACGATAAAAAAATCGATTCACTGGCCGTCCAGGTGGGTGCACAGAAGAATTGATCTATGATATAATCAATCATATCTCGCATAATTATTAATTTACAAAAAAACTTTTTAGACAACTTTTATACATAAATGCGTCATCTACAAATTTTAATTTGAACATTTTTCCGTATTTTTATTATTTAAACAATTACAATAAAAAAACTGAAAAAAAATTCCGTAAAACAGAAAACCTAGCAAATTTAAACTACTTAAATTTAAATTTTCTCTCATTTTGTATTTTTTGGGAGGCTAAATGTCTACTAGACTACTGTGGTAATGTCTGCAGTAGTAGTCACATACAGCAAATGACAGCGCGAATAATGACAAAGTGTGTACCTTTGATCGTCGTTCTCAGTCGCACTCATTACATACATACGCATTACTCGTTTTTGCGTCATCAACCTTGACCGCGCAGTTTCCTCGGATGATTATATAAAATCCAAACACCAACTGATAATTATCTTATAGGCCAAAGATAAATTTAAAAAATATCACAATTTTTACGGGCTCGTCGAGGTCGCGGGCATAGATTCACCGAATATACAAAACCAATTAAAAGACCGCTTAGAGGGATTATCTAATTCTTTTTGTTAATATTTGTTGGTTTTGGAATTTCTTTTCTTGTAACTAATTTGTCGGAACCAACTGTGCTAATTATGATTTTAGAATTGAGAAAGCAGACTGTTTGGCAATATTTATTTTCTCTTTTGAAAATCTGAAAATATTCTTATAGTATGAAATATTTTCCATACTGCCAGGATCTCCGCCGGGGCGGTAAATTCTAGGGTTCAGCAAATCAGTTAATAGAACAAGACATTATTATAGGGAAATCGAAAAGGCCTCATTTTATTGAAACCAAATAGACGCTCTTAAATATATGAAAATACAAACACTTAAATGCACTGTACTGCACTGTAAGGTGGCAAAATTTCATTTTGCCGAGACAGAAAAATGTCTGGCGGCGGCCCTGGATACTGCCCGTCACTGATGGGACATTTTCAGTAGCAATCTTCCTATACTAAAGCCAGAGTTTGAAAAGTGCTATGACCTGGTAACGCACACATAAAGAAAGAAAGCTTTCTTGTCATATTTCATATCTAAAATTTCTTTATCTTTATGAATAATACTTTAAACAACTCTAGAACGAATCATTTTAACAAGTATTCTTAAATGTTTCAAGAGTGTGTAATACTACAATTTATGAGTAACATAGAAAAAGGTTATTTTTATGAAATAAACTTTGTTCTTCTATTTCTAATGTTTAAGAGCTCTCTTTCTCCACTATGCCAGCAGCCTTATAATGTTTGATTTCTTCATTATCGGTATAAATTCTAGTGAATTATTATTATTTTTGCTCTCCATTTACATCTGTCCATATAATTTTTATTTTTATTTCGTTATAACAGAAAATAATAATATTTTCAAATGTTTTAAATACTTACCAACAGTAGTTACAGGATGCCTTCTGGGTATAATTCCAAACGAGTATTGGAAAAAGCCCCTACCTATAGGCAGTATAGGTGCCACCCCAATATACTTTCGTATTCTCTCTTGAATAGTTCTTAGCCACGACGCTTCCACTTGATCGAATAAATCAGTTTCTCCGAACGATAATACTGGCACCAATGGAGTACCACTTTTTAAGGCTAATTTGATAAATCCTTTTCGTTTTCGTACTAACACTCTATAGGTACCTGGCTTGCATAAATAAGCCTCAGCAGCTCCTCCTACCATAAGAGTACAAATATAACCTCCTTCTGGCCTACTTAAAACATAGTTTATAGATTGGAATGAAGCCGATATTCCTCCTAACCCTAAAGCTAATTCCCTGAAGAAAGGCATTTGGTAGTGTTGAGTCAATGTTACTACTCTAGGCTCGTGATTTGGAAACAAATTTCTAAACGTACTATACTCATTTCCAAAATTGAAGGATCCGGTACAAAGCATCCCGTGAGGAAAACAACAAAACAAATAATTTTTTTTCGGATCCAATTCCACGGATAGAGTTTTTTCCAGTTTTAAAGGAAAATAATTCATTGTGTATTTCCACACCAGCAAAGACCTTACCCATTTTGATGGCCTACCACCTCGTTCACTCACATCCTTATCTATAGTCCAAATGTAGAGTAGATATAATAATATTAACCACCAAAATTTCGTGAATAGAGCCAAGTAAATAGATAGTAAAAATCCTATGAAGCCTCCAAATGCCATTGTGAGAAACCATATCGCCGCTGACAGCGTTTGAAGCCGTCTTTCTAAAGGAACATGTAGAGGAGCAAAACGAATTCCCAGAAGTTCCATCTGCAAAAAAAAGAACTGTTTGCAAAAGAACGAATATCATAAATACTGTTTTGTGACATTTTATTGATTATGAATTTATTTGCGAATAACTAAAATTGAGATAATATCGCAACAATCTTGACTTATGAACAAAAAAACGAAATTTTTACATTATATTTGGGCTGGATGCTATTGTCTGAGTAAAAAGGTTGTTTCCAAAAGTACTTCAGTTGAGAAATATCTTTTTCATTTTTCGATTCTTGAATTGAATACCAGCCCCGAACAAGGTAGTAACCAAAAATATTTCCGAAATAGTGCTAAACATGGAATAAGGTTGTAAGCAACATTTAGAGTGCTTCTAAACGGCAATGAGCTTTGTAATTCATATTATTAGGGCCATTTTTGATTGCTAACGTAGCTAGAACAAGGTTATAACAACAAGCGGTTTGTTGTGGCAGTTGGCGTAAAATAGCGTCGAGTGAAGTGCATATTACTGTTTCCGCAGAAAAGCAGCTGTATAAAGGCAGAAAGAGAAAAATAAACATAGCAGAATGGAAAGACAGTGAAAGAAAAAGCTTGAGGGATAGCGGACAGCCACATGTAACGAAAAGAAACGTTTCCGTTCCCGGGAACTGTTAATGATGTAAGTAGAACAACGTTGTAACCAACGCTGACATACCTATTCTGAAACACGTTTACTTTACTGATCGAGTAAAATATTGTGTCAAAATGCTACTTTTGCTGATAAATAAAAAGTCTTCCAAGACTTTTACAAGTTAAGCTACGATTGCCAAACAAGAATGCTTGCGCAACAGTGTATGGATATTGTCAATATTAAGCGAAGGTAAGTGAAAGAAAATTTTCAGTAGTGTAAAATATTATTTACCCGTTGAAAACCAGAAAATATCTAGACTGCAGGTATGTCAAAAAACATTATGTAATGTATTAAAAATTACACCAAGGCGTCTACAAAAGCTACAAGTAAAGTTAAAATTTAATGAGCCACTAGAAGACAAAAGAGGCAGGCATTCAGGGCGCATGTTAGTTGCAGACGAGGTTTATGATCTAAAAAGGGTTTTATGGGGGTACCTAATCCTGTGGGTGAACTGCAGACTGGCGGTCAGAGGTCTTAGAATAACAAAATGTGCGCAAAAATATTATTATGGCTATCAGTTTAAAATCTATTTCAACAGTGACGACAGATTTGTTAAGTACGATATACAAAAAACTGAAGTGGAAGTGAAAGATATGATAAGTGAACGTGGAAATAGTCTAACTGTTATTGAAAATTTTAAATTTTATAAACATCGTGAATTAAAAAATGGTGAGACTTGTTGGTGCTGTGTGAAAAGGACATGTAAAGCGAAAATATATACAATGGGCGTTGAAAAAGTGATGTCTAAAATATTAAATACTCATAATCATAAACAGGAAAGTGACAGTGCAATCAACAGACAAACATTAAGTAATAAATTAAAAAGAAAAGCAGACGATATGATCGCTGAAAGGTCATCTAAAATTATTTGTAGTGAACTTAAATTAAATTATAATACTTGATCAACTTTGGCAGAAAAAGATATACAATATATTAAACGCAATATTTACAGACACAGAAATAAATAATTTCCAAAATTGCCACAAAACGTTTCTGATGTGCACGATTTTTTGGAGTCTGTTCAAGTTATGACCGTTAAAGAAGAAGAATTTTTGATAATAAACGACAGGATTAAAAATATTATAGTATTCTCGTGCACTGAAAATCTAAGTGTAATGTGTTCTAGTTCAACAATATATATGGATGGAACATTTGATTACTGTGTAAAACACTTCTTACAAATGTTTAGTATTCATGCTCTTGTAAACAACATTTATATACCAGTGGTTTTTTGTTTATTAACTAACAAACAAAAAAGAAACGTATTCGACATTGTTTGATATGTTGAAATCCAAGTGCATCAGCAAAGGACTTCATTTTAACCCAAATTTCATCACCGTGGATTTTGAAGTTTCTATCCATTCCAGTGTGAAAGAAACATTTCCCAACGTTTCAATAATCGGCTGTAGATTTCATCTTGCACAATCATGGTAAGAATCTACTCATATTTTGTGATGTAAAATAATGTGTAAAATAATTTGTGTGTAAAATAATAAAGGAAAATATATTTGTGTTTAGGTGGAGGAAAATTCAGAATCTTGGGTTAGCTACATAATATAAAAATCCACAATACGAGACAGGAAGATGGCTGCATTACTTATTTGGCCTTTTTTGGATCCTTCAGAAGTGTGCGATTCATTTGCCTTCGACTTTGTATCGGTACAACCAAGTGATAACAAGCTGAATGATTTCGTGGATTATTTTATGGACACCTATATTGAAGAAAATTCTTGATTTCCTCCACATATCTGGGCAGAAAATGCAGCGTCACTCATACGAACTACAAATTGTTGCGAATCATTCCACTCTAAATTTAATAATTTGAATTCATCTCCGCATCTGAATATAATTCAGTTATTGAATGTGTTAATAGATATTCAGACTGATACGTACTTAAAAATTAATTCTTCACGATTAAATCAGCAACGTTACATTCGAAAGGATGTATTGGAAAACAAAAATTTATTTCAAATAAAATTATTGATTACAGAAGCAATAAAATTCCAAGGGTTGACTTTGTTAAGTGTGTTTCGTATAAATATGCAGTATAAAATTAGTTTATGTAGTTAAATGTAGGTACATGTAGACGAATATTTAGTTTATATAATATATATTTAAAATACTTTCGTTGTTTATTTTATTGATGAACAAAATGTTATATATAATAGGTAGAGACCGCGGTATGCAGTTAATTCATTTAACAGGTAGACAGACTTGACCCTTTTCCTTCGTCTGCAATTGACCATCTTTTAATGCATGTCATAAACCCCGTCTGCAATTCACTTGCGAGGGGCATTCAAACAGGCCTACGGCAATACCAAACACTACTAAATATATAAGGTATGTTCCAACCGAAGTAAATACCGTTTTATTACCGTACAATCTCAGTAACGCAGCAAATTTGATGTAAATTACACAGACTTATTATATTCACTAATCAGCAGGTCAACTGCGTTTGTATCGTAATTGTACGGTTTTTGTGTTGGTTGGAACAGACCTATAGTTAGACAACATATCCAGACATTTCCTAGGCAATAACAAAGCAACGGGATTCGTATAGCTCCAAATTACAAGTGACGACCCTACAACAACACGCGCTAGAGTAAGTCCCAATATTTTGCAACCATGGAAAAGTTTTTCTATGTCAAAGAAAATGAGAGGTGCTTGAAATAGATGCCTTCCCCCAGTGACAGTGGATCTCCAAAGCCTTCCAAACTTATATAACTCTGTTCTTCCGATTAGAAAAGAGAAAATACAAAAATTTGTTAGATATGTGCAAATTGATTCCATTGGAGTATAGAGAATTTTATTATAATTTGCCAAGTGAAATGTAATGTTTTTTTAATGTTAATACAGCAAATGCATTGATGCATGGATTTTATTTTGATATCAGTAAAAATTTATTGTTCCAAATATATAACCCCCCTCCAAAGACCAATACTTGACAGGAAGGTGGTGATCGTGTTTATAGACAGTTGTTCTTGAACAAGGTTGTAACCAGTCTGTTACAACTTTGTTTTGATGGATGGCTCCATTTTGTTTCTATTTCTTCTCTGTGCGATCTTAAAATGATTAGTTTTGTTCAAATAATAGTTATATATAAGTAAATATGATTTTATACTCATTTTAATTCTTTATACTTCGATAAGTCTAATCCATATTTGAAAAAAATTATTCCTGTAAAATTTGTTTTTTGATGGTTGCAACCTTGTTTGGGGCAGGTATTCAATTATCTATTTTGACTACAAATTCAACCGATCTGACAATGTATGATTTGTTTGTATTTCAGTGGTTTTAAAATCATTCGATAAGAGTTATTAGAGAGCTATTGGGAATACGTTATTATTGACAAGCACTATTAGTGTATAGACCGGGCTGATTGATATGTGCGAATAAGGAGTCCTTCAACATAACGAGGGACTATTTGGCAAGTAAAACGAGTGACGAACTTTCAAATCAGCAACGAGTCCTCGCCCTACTTCCAGAGACTAAAAAAGGGGATCTCAAAGTGGGGCTAAAGAGACTCGAAAAATAAAATCCAGGGTTGAAGGTTGATCGGTGGATGATCTTGGCTCCAAATCATCTGATACGGGACTACATGTGAGTCTCCGGATTGATGAGGAGTCAATGAAGGAACTAGTCCGGGCTCAATAGAGACCGTACTATTTATTCCAGCGAGCAAGCAAACTTGCAGCACAAAAAGACGGCCACGACTGTCCTACATCAAAGGGTTTTGGCCCATAAAATAGACATCGTTCTAATCCAAGAATATTGCATAAACAAAGGTAAGATACTAGTGCTAAATATTAGGGAAATGGGACTGATAATGGGAACTAATTGTACTAAAGTAAGAACTTGTTACAGATCTAAATATAACTTGATGTCAATCATGGAACTTTGTACGGGTAACATGGTAGCAGCAAAGATTAAACTTGAAAAAGATGGGGAGGTAATAGAGACAATAATAGTGTCTCTTTATCAATCCATCAACTCAAAGCAGTCGTTACCGGGGGCTAGCATGGAGAACCCGATGGACTAGGCGATACAAACTGGATGTTGTTGTAGGAGCTGATACCAACGCACACCACTTCAGCTGGGGCAGCAAGGACAACAACACTAGAGGTAAGAAACTATTTGACTATTTATGTACTACTTAACTTGAAATTGCGAATATGGGCAACACTCCATTTAGAATATTGAGGGGGGAATCAACAATAAATGTTGTCGATAGCAGGTTCTGGATTTTTATTTTTATGGAAATAAGTGATACATTTGAATATAACTTTATTCTAACAAAAAAAAAACGTGAACATGACAATCAACGTAAATCGTCTCCTTTTTTGACGTCCTTCAATTTCTCTTGACAAGCATGCGTGAGTGAGCGGACTGTGAACTCTCTTACAATGTTGCCGTTATTATATTCATAATACAATAACACAACAAACAATATTCATGTTTTTAAAGCGCAGCGACAGATGTAACTCTCTGCACTCTACGAGTCGGGGAGATGATAAGGCAGATAACTAAAGCTTGGAAAACACTCTTATGAAGTTTATAAATAATTTAGATATTGAAGTCGATAGAAATAGATTTAAACAAGCTGTAATGATGCTAAAGTTTAACTTCTGTCACAAAGTATGCAAGTTTTTTTTTCAAGTATGAAAGAAATAGCCAGTACCATAGCTAAAAATGGAATTTGAAGAGAAGGGGAAAAAGAAAGTAAGAAAGGTTTTCGAATAACTCAGTACTGACGAAAGTACTACGAAATTGGAAATATATAATGTCGGCATTGATATTATTACAACTCAGTTAATAAATCATTTTGAGAGAATGAGTAGTAGTACAAACAATAAATTCAATTTTCTTTCTCAAAAAAATATTGTAAAAATTACAAACGAGATGCTATACACCAGTATCAATAATCTTCAAAACAGTTTTAGTCATGATTTATCAACTGAATTTAGAAATCAAATTATATCTCTCAACGCAATTTTTTCCCAAGAAGTAAAAAAATGTTGATAAAGAAATTAGGTTATTTTTTTATAATTAAAAATAAGTGTGTTGCATCTAGTTTCCCTGATATTTGTAATGCGATTCTATTATTTTTAACTCTGCCAGTTACTGTTGCAACGGCAGAAAGATCATTTTTTAAGTTAAAACTAATTAAAAATTATCTGCGTAGTACAATGTCCGAAGAAAGACTTAGGGCCAGTTTCACCAACTTCTAATAATTGTATTATAAAAGGGTCTAAACTTGATATTGCGAGGGGGCACGATGATTGTTCCTTACGCCACTGTGATAGGTCAAACTAGTTACGAATGCGCGAGGATGCACTTAGTTACACCGATCATAAAAAAGCGAGACACCAACATGTCACAGTCACATTTTCATCCAGTTGTTTGTAGTTTTTCAACACAATATTATAAGCAGATTCTCTTTTATGTGTTTTACTTTTGAATAACACTGTACATTCATCAAATTTTTTGTTGGTTGGGGATTATATTTTAAGATAGTTCTATTTACCGGTAGATTGTAACGAATCAGATATACTCAACCTGAAATAAACGATATTCAATTTGAGTTGGTACAAATTAAAAAAAAAATACTAATTACCTGCCTATCATTCACACTTGGAAAATTATTTGATAAAAAACGGTGTGCGGCAAAGCTAGTTTTTACAATGTTGCCACTTTTTACAAATAATAAAACATGCTATTTAAGAAACTTTGTTTACAACAATGTTTTTTGCGAACCTGATGACAATTAATTAGAGAGGGATCAAAATATAGCGAATATACTACCTGTACCTACGTTTTGTGATACTTCAGAAATATTCCCTATAAACTTGAAAATGGTGATTGTACCAAAATTCGCAAATTAACTTCACATAGATGGATTGAATCATTCTCGTGTTAAAGTTGAAGAAAACCGACAAGTTACTGCGAGATAAAACAATTAATATCACATCTATTTTTGTATTGAGTATTATTGACAAAGGTTTAATCTTGTTACACATTTATCTCGAATATTGTCACATTACTACATTACTGTTGATAAGTCCAACGTATAATTCACCTACTATTTAATAAAAAATAGATAACAGCAAAAATGTTACCATCAAAATTTTTAAGTGCAAAATTTACTAAAAATTTTGTACGTAAACCAATTTAAAGGCGAGCAGTTTAATTTGTTTTATTAATAGTGATATTGAATAACTGAACGGTTTCAATCCAATACTTTTTAAGGATGATTATGATTTGAATATACGTTGTGTCAAAAATGGAACTAATAAACCGAATCAAATCATCCAAATCGGCAATAAATTGACAAAGTTTATACAGTAAAATCTCTAATCTATAACTTTTTACCGTTTTTTAATAATAACATTTTTTGTTGCATGGTTTCATGATGGGCAAAGTACCGGGTGATCAATTAAGGGTAGCGAGCGCCCATATCTCATAAGATATTGGTCGTATAGATTTAGAAAGAAAAATTCTCGCCAAGAAAAATTGCTGGAAATTATTTTCGAGTTTGTCAAACGTCCGCTAGAGGGTGTAACAACTAACACTAAGTAGAAAAATGGGATTTTTATAGAATTTTGCCTAATGAAAGTATATCGATGATATTATTTTCATATTTACTGACTATTCACCTACACTTTTTGACTAAAATGTTTTGTTCTAGCTATCAAAATAAAGCGGTGGGGGAAGTTCAATTGTTTTTTTAAATAAAGAAAAGATTTCTCCCGTTTCACTTGACCGATTTTAACAAATTTGGGCTCATATGGAAGAGCATAATTTACACTACAAAACGCTTACTTGGTTTTGACTTTTTGACTTTCGTCTTCGCCGCTAGATGGCGTTAACTGAAATGGTAGCAAATTTTTGAGTTTTTTTCAAAAAAAAAAACAAATGTAATGGTATATTCATTTTTACATATTTTAAAAGAGGATACATTTTTCTAAAATTTAATGAAAAAAATTAATCATCTACCTTTTTTTAACCGTTGATATTGAACAAAATATAATTTTATTACATTAAAAAATGGCACGCCACTGCTTTTTATCAAAATAAAAACTGTTTTCGTAATCACTCATTAGTTGCTAACAAAAAGAAGCCCCTGACTTTTATTCGTTAGACGAACGGTTTTGGATTGAAAAAATAAGATAGGTTTACATTCTGTTTAAACCTCAGATTAACAAATAAAATAGATATGTTTGTTTTGACTTTTTCCTGCCCCAAACATTGAGTCACATTCTAAGCTCACTTGCGGACACCTCCACTGCTTAAGCCATATTTACAAATCCTCTTTAGTTGCGGGAAAAAAGAAATTAGAAGTTTTATTGAAAATTTGTTAAAAAGTTATGCAAATAAAAAAAGTCATACTAGTTTATGCATTTGAGTCGCTGCCTTTACAATTAATTAATGATACTTAAATTTTATTTAATAAACGCATATTCTTATATAAATTTTAAACAAGTATTTGTTGTATTATACCTTTATGGTTATAACTAAAAGTGCCAACATTGCTCAAAATTTCATTACCTGTTTAATGTGTCAATAGTAACCTATTTAGTAGGATTCTCGTGTGAGCTCTTGAAGGAAGAATACGTCTTTTTGGGTGCAGCGAGGTTTTTTGAGTTGGAAGATATCCAGGTAATTATAAGGGTTTTACTAACAAATTCCTTTGTGTAATCGAACCTTTCTCTTTATTTTTTAACGTGAATAATTAAACAAATTAAGTAGTTTCTCTTTTTTATTTCTCTCTTTTTTTGGAGTTTTCATATTTGAAAAAAGCAGGTGAATAAATAAAAAAGGGAGTTGGATGGGGGATAATATAGGGGGGGCGGACCCCCCTAATGAGAATGCCTTTAATTTGAATCAAAACGACATAGATATGAATAGTTTACCATCGAGTAATACAGATAAACAACGAACAAAAAACGGGATTAATGTAAATGAGATAAAAAATGTAAATAAAAAGTATTCAAATGTTAGAGAAATTTATACCTATACGGATAAAGGCCCCTATGAAGTATATGTTGAGGCTAAAGACGAAAATAAAAATATTGGGAATTATAATTATTTAGCTGTTGCGAGAGAGTTGTATGACTTAAAGATTAATAATGTAAAAACAATCAATAAAAAAGGTAAAAATAGAATTGGTGTAGTATTTGCAGGGTACAAATATGCTAATAACTTTTTAAAGAATAAGGAATTATAAAAGCAAAAGGGTATGCTTATTCATACCTTCCAAAAATATATCATGTAAGTGTATTGTGAAAAACATAGATAAAACTTTTACAGACAACATGCTCTTCAAATATTCTGAAACTAACAATGAAAATATTAAGATTAGTGAGGCAAAGAGATTCATGAGAAAGATTAACCAACAAGTAGAGGGTGAGACGGGGGAGACAGTTGACAAACTAGTGTCGACTGGGACGGTCCGGTTTACCTTTACAGGAACTTTTTTACCAAGAAGCGTTAAAATATGCGATATAGAACATAGAGTATTGCCATATATCATGCCCGTATTTCAATGTCTAAATTTTGGGCATATTAAAAAAATGTGCGAAACAAAAGCAAGTAAATCCATAAAATGTGGCGAAGTACATGAGAAAGAAAAAATTTGTCTAATGAAATGTATTCACTGTAAATCAACTGAGCATACGAGTACAGCTAAGATGTGTCCTGATTACAAAAGGCAAAACTTAATTAGAGAATCCATGTCATTGGATAATATATCATTCTTTGAGGCATCTGAAAAATTTCCAAAAGTATTAAATAATAATGTAGAATTTTCACGTCACTCTAATGATTCCCCCCCCCCCTACCTAGTAAAGAAAATACAGATAGTAACTTCATCACGATTGACAGTAGAAGAACAGCGCATATTCAGCAAACTCCTTTGAGCAATAAATTCTCGCAAGTAGTGGGAACAAAAAAACGGAAAACGGATAACGGGATAGGGTATGATAAAAAAGTACGAACAATATATTAATAAATCCTAGTGGGAGATCACCAGGATCCACTGGAACATATTATATTCCCCCTTCAATAGATGGAGAGAGCGAACCCACATTTAATACTCCATTGAGTATGAATAGAAATGAGAATGAATCTCATGTGCTTCACCACATTATGAATATAGCTAGTAAACTTAATACTTATGATAGAGAACATGTTCTTAATTTTATGGATCAGTTATTGAGGGTATCGGCCCCTGAGATTTTTTAAACAAATAGTAATGGCTCAACAAGTCAAGATAAGTGAATCAGTTAGAACAGGCTATAATGTAAATAATCTTAGTAAAAATAAAAATATAAATAATTATTCAAAAGTAAAGGATATAGTTTGTGATAATAACTTTAATAAACATAAAATAAAAATTTGTCAGTGGAATATCCGAAGTGTGAGATCTAATTATAATCAACTGAAAAACTTTTTAGAGGAAATAAATCCAGATATAGCATTAATAAATGAGACATGGTTAAACAACACATATTATTTTAAAATAAAAAATTATAATACATACAAACAGGATAGGAGTGATGGGTTTGGGGGTATAATTACATTGGTAAAAAATAAAATCCAACACCAGTTCATCAACAACGGGGACAACTTCCTAACGTCTATGTAGACATTGATAGTTAAAATAAATTCCTTAAATTTGCATGAAAAATGTTCTTTATTTCGTTAATCTACTTTTTAAAAACTACAAACTAACTATACCGACAATATTCGTTCGGTTCTAACTGCTGACTGCTTGATTCTTGAAAGAAAATGAATTTATATGTAAATCTAAAAATACAACGTAAGCAAATTACAATATCATATTATTATAACTGATCTGCGGGTGAGGGTGATATAATTCATGTAATAAATGTGTATAATCCGTCAGGTAATAGAATTAATAGAAATCAATGGAATTCATTATTAAACACAACGCCAAAACCGTATATTTTAATGGGAGACATCAACGCTCATGATCAATTATGGGGTTGTATAGATAGTGATTATAATGAGAAAATTGTCAAAGATTCTATTGAGGATGAGGGGTTAATTATACTGAATGATGGTAGCCCCACAAGGGTGGGGTTGTCAAATCAAAATAAATCAGCGGTTGATTTAACAATAGTATCGGAAGAATTAGGTACGGATTGTCACTGGTATGTATATGATGACACTGAGGGTAGCGATCACTACCCTACAATATGCGAGATCCTCAATAATAAAGAAATTGTTAACGTAGTTAGGAAAATAAATTTCAAAAAAGCAGATTGGGAACAATTTGCAAATAATATAGAAGCAAACATGAATACGTTGAGTGAAGAATTAGACTATTCAAATTGGTATAACATAATCAATAATGCTGCAGAAGAAAGCATACCCTATTTTAGTAATAATAGTAAATGTAAATTTAACAGTTGGTGGGATAAGGAGTGTTCAGAGTTAGTTAATAAAAGAAAACGAGCTATACATAAATACAAATCAGAAATGAATACACAAAATTTCATTGAATATAAAAGAGTGCCAAGCACTTGTTAAACGTAAATTGAAAATTAAAAAGAAAATCTCCTTCAGAGAATTCTGTGGCACCCTAAATAGAGATACCCCAATAAAAAAAGTATGGAAAGTTGTCAAGGGTTTCAAATCATATTTAACTAATAATAATATAAATTTCCCAAACAAAGAAATCTCTAGAAACTTGCTAGAATCACTATCTAGCTGTGATATAGACCCTGAATTTCAGTTAATAAACAACAATATACAGGTAAATCCGTTTTCCTATAATGAGTTCAGTAATGTGGTAGAGGGTAAAAAGGATAAAGCAACTGGTATAGATAATGTATCATTTTCTATGTTAAGAAACCTAACTTATGTGGGACAACTAAAATTATTACAAATTTACAATAATAGTTTGTATACAAGCAGTGTACCTATGCAATGGAGAAAGAGCATAGTAGTGCCTATATTAAAGGAAGGTAAAGACCGGGATCAAAATTAAAGTTGCAGACCAATCTCATTAACTTCATGTGTGGGGAAAATATTAGAGAACATGATTAAGGTCCGGCTAGAATGGCTCCTGGAACATAACAACAAATTTCCAAAATTTCAAATTGGTTTTAGAAGGGAAAGGAGATGTAGTGATGCAATTTCAATTCTGATCCATTCGGTATTACAGGCCTTTAGTGAAAAAAAGTACCTAATTGCGGTATTTATAGACCTCAAAGCTGCATATGATAATGTAGACATTCATATTCTCTATAAAAAAATGATTGACCTTAATATTTGGATTATGCTAGTTTTGTACTTAAACCATGTAACAAAAAAATATTAAATGTGCTAGACAAAATACAATATAAAAGCTTGAGGTTAGTTACAGGCGTAATGAAATCAACACCTATTAATTGCCTACTGGCAGAATCTGGAGAAATATCACTAGAGTATAGAAGACAGGTGCTGGCTACAAAATTCTATTTAAAAATCGTAGCAGATAATAAAAACCCTCTTAATGAAATATTAAATGCATTGAAAAACAAGTGTTTAGATTGAATAGGTTATTGGAGAACTAAAGATCCTCCATATCTGATTGAGGCTAAATTAAGAGCTGATCAAGTAATTAGTAACTTACTTAAAACAGATGTAAACCCGTGTTTTCAAATAGAAGTAGATGATCAAGTTAACAGAATTAAAACATATTGTTCAACAACAACCAAAAGTGCTATATATAGCGATCAATGCTTTTTAAATGAGTTTGCAGATAAATTTGGGACATATACATGGGTATACACAGATGGTTCACTAAATCCAATAAATCAAAGTGTAGGATGTGCGGTTCACATTCCGGAAATTGAATATAATTTTTCAACGAGATTATTCGACCATACACAGATATGTTCAGCCGAAATCATTGCTATTAATAAAGCTGTAGGGGTATAATTGAAAAAACCTAATGAAATGTGTAATATTTACAGATTCACTGAGTGCTATTAATAAGATAGAAAACACAAAGTATGGTAACAATAACTATAATGCACTGAAAACCAAAAGATTAATTTTAGATGCCAATAAACCCAATTTTAAATTTATCCTAGCATGGATTCCCGGACATAAGGGTGTAATGGGAAATAAACCAGTAGATACACTAGCCAATATAGGTAGGATATTAAAAGTGCCGCAAATATTAAAATTGAGAAATATGACTACTACCCATTTTTTAAAAAGCAAATTTTAAACTTACATAATGTAATGTTTTTCTTGTTTATTTGTACAGTAAACGGGTGGGAAAAATTTTAAACACACGGTAGGTTCACTTACTTAATTTATTTAAACACTAAACTAATCACTAACACTTAATTTATATATACTCAGTGCATTCACTTAAACTAATTTATATAATCACTTAATTTATATTCACTTATTTACTGTTTAACTCACGATGTCAAATTATAAACTAAACTCAGCCGCTGATCGGTCCTTTATTTATATCAAAGCTTTCTTTACTAGAACATTCCGGACTGCGGCTTACACAAAACAAATGCCTTTAGCGATATTTCTCGTTTGCCGGCTCAGTCCTTAAAAGACCTTCCGAGAACATGTCTATAAAAACTATCACAATAAATCCCAATAGACCTTCCCAGAATTCGGCGCGCTCGCCATTTTTTTAACTCTGTTAACATAAGGCTACAGGACCGTACTTAGTTCGGTGTGCGAGTTCGTAACATTACCTCCTCATTAAATGAAAGTTCCTCCTGGAACTTTTGTGTAGCCGAGACTGGATGTTTGAATCGGCAACTGACTCCATTTCTACACTTTCCAATCTTATGGAAATAACAGGGCACCGTCTTCATCGGATACTGATAACGGGGGTTGTAGCTGCCAATTAATATCTGGACACCGGTATCTTGGAAGATAACCTCTACCATGTTCCTGATGACTCGCCAATCCAACTGGTTACTCGCTATCTTAGGCATAGCCAGTTTCTTCACGTTGGATTCCAACACATGATCTCGGAGGTTTCGGAGTGCTTCCCACACATCGAGGTAGGTAGATCGATCTTGAAATTCATTTTTAGTTACCACGTAGAATACGTACCGCGAATTATGTTTCAGTTTCAGTGTCTTGCCATGGGCTGGAATCTGGTCTTCAAGTTTCTCTAATTGCCCGAACTTCTTTCGAAACACGGATGCCAACCCTCGTGCGATCTTGAGACGGACGGGCATGTTGTGTGCCAGTGAATAATCTTCCGGGAGAGTGAACAAATCTTGTCGTTGTTCTGAAGTGACTCCATATCTAGCTTTCCCGGTACCTCCATACGCGCCCATAAATTCATCGAAGGTATGGTCAGACACATCTTGAATAAGGTTTACGCCTTCCTCTAGGTCATGGTCTCCTTCGAATGGCGCTAGTCGGTTTTGGTGAACTACTTTCGGTTTTGGGGATCTTGATTATGCGATATATAACATAATTGATCCTTTTCTTGATTAAGTATGGACCTTCCCAGGATTTTTGTAATTTTGGAGAAAATCCTTTTCTCCTCATCGGGTTGTGTAACCATACTTTGTCCCCTTCTTTAAAACTGCCTTCTGTGGCTTACGTGTCGTACCGACTTTTCATTCTGTCGCTGGCAACTTGAAGATTTGTTCGAACTAATTCATGAATATCGTCCAGCCTTCTTCTCAATTGGATCACGTAGTCTTCGCCTGCTAGATTTTCTCCAGGCCGACAGCCAAATTCCAGGTCACAAGGAAGCCTCATTTCACGTCCAAACAGGATTTTCGCCGGTGTTTCACCCGTGGACTCATTGACGGCAGATCGATAAGACAATGCGAATAAGGAAAGATACTGGTCCCAATTTCTCTGATGGCTGGATACTACTTTGGACAGGTATTTTCCAATAGTCCTGTTCATTCTCTCGACCATTCCATCTGACTGTGGATGTAATGCTGTTGTCCTGGTCTTCTTCATTCCCAGCTTCTCGCAAATCTCCTGGAATAGATGACTCTCGAAATTTCTTCACTGGTCGCTGTGGACTTCCAAGGGCACTCTATATCGGCTGATAAATTCTTTCACCAATACATCTGCTACATTTGTGGCCTCTTGGTTCGGGATAGCGTAAATTTCCACCCACTTTGTGAAATAATCCATTACAACCAGTATGTATTTGCCACCATTTTCTGTCGCTGGAAATGGCCAAGCGATATCTAAAGCAATCCTTTCGAAAGGGCTTCCAACATTGTACTGTTTCATAGGTGCCTTTCTCTTGCGATGTGGTCCATTACTCGTAGCACAAGTCGTACATTTCTTACACCAGTCCTTCACATCGTCGGAGCTGTTCATCCAATAAAACCTTTCACGGATTCGCTGAAGGGTTTTCTTCACTCCCAGATGACCTCCCGATGGACTGTCGTGTAACTTCTTTAGTACCTCAGCTACTCTTGTTCTCGGGATAACTAGAGGCTCTCCTCAAATCGGAACCATAATCGTTTTCAAGGACTCTTTTCAACAGCCCTTCTTCCAGGTCAAGAGAGTCCCACTGATCCCAATACGCCTTGAGTTTCGGTGAAAATTTTGACACTTCTTGCCAGGTAGGTCGCCGGTTTTCTTTCTTCCATTGCCGGATCATCTTCAGGTGAGGATCATTCTCCTGATCTTCTCTGATCCTGGTGGGTGACCATTCCTCGTTGACTACAATAGTTCTTGAAACTGCAGCTTCCCTAGATTCCACCTTGTTGCAGTGGGAGCAGTCTGTTGGGCACGGCCGTCTGGACAGGGAGTCGGAATTTCGGTGACTCACACCAGCTCGATGTTCGATGTTGAAATCGTACTCTTGAAGTCGTTCAATCCATCTAGCGATCTGGCCTTCGGGATTCTTGAACTGCATCAACCACTTGAGTGCTGCATGATCAGTCCGGATTAAAAACTTCCTACCATAGAGATACTGGTAAAAGTGTTCCACGGACTTCACTACTGCCAAAAGATCTCTTCTTGTGACGCAGTAGTTTCGTTCTAGTTTGGAGAGGACTTTACTGAAATATCCCAGCACTGTTTCTTGCCCTCCTTGGATCTGTGAGAGGACTCCACCAATTCCTACGTGGCTTGCGTCAGTGTCAAAAATAAAGTCTGGTAATTGATATCCTAATATCGGCGCCATGGTTAAATGCCTCTTCAAGGTATCAAAAGCCGTTTGACAATCTTCGTCCCATTGGAAAGCTCTTGCTTCTTCTGTTAGTCGAGTTAGAGGCTTAGCAATATCTCCAAACTTCCTGATAAATCTTCTATAATATGTGCAAAGTCCAAGGAAACTCCTAATTTGATGTTTGTCGGTTAGTTGCGGCCATTGCTGAATGGAAGCAATTTTCTCTGGATCCACCGCCACTCCTTCATTGCTCACTATATGACCTAGATAGTTGACACGGTTTTGGAACAGCTGACATTTCTTCGGGTTTAACATGAGCTGGGCAGCTTGGAGTCGTTGGAATACGTCTTCCAAATTCTTCAGATGTTCGTCAAATGTCTTTCCCAGTACTACGATCTCGTCCAAATAGACCAGGCATGTCTTCCAAGACAACCCTCTCAAGACATTTTCCATGAGTCTTTCAAATATCGCAGGCGCATTACAGAGCCCGAATGGCATGACATTGAATTGCCATAATCCAGATCCGGTGATAAATGCAGTCTTCTCTTTGTCTTCTGGGTCCATTTCCTCTTGCCAATAACCAGACTTCAGGTCCAAGGTGGAAAACAGTTTGCTGCCGGCCAAAGTGTCTAGCGTATCGTCAATTCGAGGCAGAGGATAGCTGTCTTTCTTCGTCACGTTGTTAAGCTGGCGATAATCCACGCAGAATCTCGTAGTTCCATCCTTTTTCTTGACGAGCACTACTGGAGACACCCATGGACTAGTAAATATATTTATATGACCCCACACCTGACACCAATGTAATATTTTTCTTATTTATTTGTACAGTAAACGGGTGGGATAAATTTTAAACACACGGTAGGTTCACTTACTTAATTTATTTAAACACTAAACTAATCACTAACACTTAATTTATATATACTCAGTACATTCACTTAAACTAATTTATATAATCACTTAATTTATATTCACTTATTTACTGTTTAACTCACGATGTCAAATTATAAACTAAACTCATCCGCTGATCGGTCCTTTATTTATATCAAAGCTTTCTTTACTAGAACATTCCGGACTGCGGCTTACACAAAACAAATGCCTTTCGCGATATTTCTCGTTTGCCGGCTCAGTCCTTAAAACACCTTCCAAGAACATGTCTATAAAAACTGTCACAATAAATCCCAATAGACCTTCCCAGAATTCGGCTCGCTCGCCATTTTTTTAACTCTGTTAACATAAGGCTACAGGACCGTACTTAGTATCTGCTTCGGTGTGCGAGTTCGTAACAATAATAATAACTGGGCAGAGTTCTTTAAGGTAAAAGGGAAATGGTATCCTAGCCTGGATAGTTTCCCTCATGAACCTTGGTTTTCGAAATTCCCTTTACAGATCGGAGACATATAACAACAATAATAAGACTCAAAACAGGGCATACCATTAGTAAAGCTCCTCTTGTTAAAATCAGAGTTATTGAGGATGAATATTGTGAATGTGGGCAAACCGAGGATCTACATCATATATTTTTCGAATGTCCTTTGAATCAAACCGCAAATTTTGATACATACAAAGAATTAATAAAAATAGGCTGTCCAACCCCCATTTCACTTCCTAGTATACTAAACCAAATTAACGTAAAAATAATTAAAGTAATTATGAAATTTATTAATACTTTCCAAATTAAAATTTAGATAATTAGGAAAAAAAAATTAGACGTTACATCCTGAGAAACCCTATCTGTTAATCCTGGGCTTCTTATCCCAAATCCGAGGCAACATTCCGGGGTTGTGTAATGCTCGGCAGTTGCTGAGCGAGAAAAGTTCTTTACCTATGTTGTTTTGTTTTATAATATGTCTAGCCTTATACAGAAGAACTTATCAAAGGGAAGATGGACAGTTCCAGACATTCCGAAAGGAATATTTCCGAAAATAAATAAAAGAAACCTGCGCTGGCTAAATACCTAACGGGTGGAAGCCAAAAAACTGAAAGAAGAAGAATAAGAACCTATTTAGTAGTTTTGTCCTTGTTTAATTACCATATAAAGAGAGATGCAAATATCGTCAGACTGTAATCGACGTCATTTCGATAGGTCGTAGTATTGTAGTAAATAATGTCAAACGTGGTTTGTTTATACGAGCGCCATCACGACTAGAGAGTAAACATTTAGTTCTTTCGTTTTGATGTGTTTTTCAAAACTTTTAGTGACAAAATAAACTTTTAAGTATCATCAGGTAGGCATCAAATGAAATGTAACTTCTGTCATTCTGACGATGATATTTAGTATCAAAACAATTGTCAATTTCTGAGAATGTTTAACATTTTTTTTCAATATATTGTGGAATTATCTAGAAACAGTTAGATTCATTTAAAACAATAAGCTATTAATAAACTTATAATAGAACTTCCTATACCTACATTACTAAATACCTATAAAAGAAAATTGGTATAATGGTTTTAGGTCTTCGTTTAGAGCAAACTTAATCAATTGTTTAGCTAAAGTTTTCAATAAAAATTTTAGGTATTGGTATTTTATAGCAATATTTGTAATATTTTGGTATTATATGGGGAAATGTTGGTATTTTCTGGTAATTTTAGGTATTTTTTGGTATTATAAGTTGGTAATTTTGGTTTTATTTGTCAAATAGGGTATTTTAGTGTACAACTTATGGTAAGCGGTTCACCCCTCGAAATACTCCAATAGCACCTCGTACACAAGATGTTATATATCGGACTTCTCCAATTTACTTCAAGGATATTACCAAAAAATTAAGGATTTTCTATATCGAAATCATAATTGTTCGAAAATACATTTTTCTCTCTGAAAAAGTCTGTTTTATACCGAGTTTATAAACTTTTGTGCTGCGTGATAGAATTGACAACCTTTTGTATCTTAAAAAACTCTTGTCCGCGCGACGTGAACCAGAGTGATCCCATGTAGCTTCTTCTCAGAATCTTCATGAGTTATTGGCCACCGTCGAAATATACCCTCATGCATTTCCGCTCATAAAAAGTTCTCTCACTCTTTCTCTATCTCTCTCTCTCGTGAGTTTCTCTCTCTCTCTCGTGAGTTTCTCTCTCTCGTGAGTTTCTCTCTCTCGTGAGTTTCTCTCTCTCTCTCTCTCGTGAGTTTCTCTCTCTCTCTCTCTCGTGAGTTTCTCTCTCTCGTGAGTTTCTCTATTTGAGCTACGAACCATAAAGAAATATTGTAAATTTAGTGTTAGTTAGTGTTAACTGTGTACAAATTCTGTGTAAATTTTGTAATTGTGTCCGAATTTGATGTTTTATTTAACTAAAAACACAAATAATTGGAAAAACAGTGCTATATCAGCTTACGTATACGTAAACAATAGATTAAGAATATTCACGGTTTCCAAGCATAACTAAATTCACTGTAAAAACTCTTCTCGTGAATAATAACTGGCTCAAACTTAGTACGTATAAATTAACTAAAATTAACATGCTATCTCATATATGAGATGAGGCACGAACTTTAATCAACACGATGATTAAATTTAATAAGCCAAAGTCTATGTTGTACAAATTAAACTTGGTTTAGGTTCATAAAGGAGTCAATCTCCCAATAAAACATTTCTGTTAGTGAATGGCGTTTATGTATATGGGGGTTTGAAATGAGTTATTTCCTTTTTTATGCTTAAAACATTTAATGATTGTGAATTAAAATACCGGAAATAGAACACGATATTTAGTTCGTTCAATAATCAGGGTTATTTAATATACAGGATACGTCAAAACTATTAGAACATTCAATAAACAGAATAGATGTTGTTTGGATAACAAATATAGAGATTAGAAGGAATATGTTTAATGTCTATTTCGAAGTAACTGAATCATGTGTCATTGTTGTTGGTGATTTTTACTGCTTTCTAAAGTGACTTTGTGTTTATTACAGAATAAAAACTAGAATTTTCTTTTTTTTTAGCATTTTTTAAAGATTTAAGATTAATTAATAATAGTTTTAAATGATGCATCCAGTATATTGTGGGAAAAGCAAATTGTTATCTGATAAATTTGAAATGTTTTACTTTATTTTACAGCCGCAAACAATTTTATACAAAAATGTGTACACATCATTCATTTTACTGATTTTTATAACAACAGTTGTACTAATTTATTTATCGTTCATATTCATAATTACACTAGAGGAGTGCTGGTCGGCAACATTCGGATAGACTATGTATGAGAGAGTGTAATTATTACATAAAATCACTTTTTCTACACCGGTGCTATAACAATGCACTTATATGCCCATAATTTGTTTCATAATGGTCAGTGGCGGATTTAAACTTTTGCCGCCTAAGGGCTAGCGACAAATCTCCGCCCCCAAGTTAATTTATGGTTTGATTAAATTATCAGTTTTTTTTCAATATATAAATACTATTTTATTTAAGTTGGAGTGGAACTAAATGTTTAATAGTAAAAAAACGAAAAACGTAGTTTGATTTGAGGTAATTAATTGTTATGCAAATTTTATTAAAATAACATATTGAAAGTAATATGTGATCGGTGATTCACCGACGGTGAAAATCTTTTAATAATACTGTTACTGTATGTACAATTGTACAGAATCAGAATACAAGCGAACCCACTTCTTTAATCAAAAACACTTTCTTCGTGAACTTGAATTTGAAAAGGAGTCAATAACATCATCAAAGTCCAATCTCTTTGTTATGTCAGATTCAATGTTCAGTATTGCCACATCCCTCAAACGTGCCTCAGTCATCGTTGATCTTTCGTAGCTTTTGATCCTCTTCAGGACGGAAAATGATCTTTCCGCTGAACAGTTCGATGCCGGGATTGTTAAAAACAGTTTTAATGCTATATCGACATAAGGATATAAGTCTTGAAGTGCATTATCGTGTAGAGCTTCGTAGAGTCCAATAATTGTCAGTGGGCGTTCTTTTTCTTTCAGTTCTTTCAAAAAGCCAAAAAAATGTAAACATTCTCTAGCAAAATCTTCCGCCGTAGGGAGATCTTTGTGATACAAAGTGCACAGTTTCTTGCTGCATTCTCCAAGTGTTTTCATATTGGAGGCTTCTTCCCCATCATTATTATTGATAAGAAATCCAAACAACGAGTGAAGCTCATCATAAACAGTTTTTCTTCTTTCCATTTCAGAAATCAATGTGTCCAAAATGACGTTGTATGTATTCACTCTAAACTTGTCCCTACCAATCAACGTTACTTCTCCTTCTCTACTTTCATCGGACTGGAGTTTTCGTATCCGCCTTCGTTTTGTTACGTTTTCGTCTTCATATGTAGTCTCTTCTGATTTTACCAGTGCCCCATTTTCATAAATTTCGAATTCAAGTTCTCTTCTGAGACTACGTATGTACTCGGATAAAGATGCATATAATAGTGCTACTCTTGATAAATCGGTTTCACATGCCTGTAGTTTTTTACTTGTTACATTGAACCTGCATAGCAAATCTCCCCATAGAATTGATAAAAAAGCAGTTTCTAATCTGTGTAACTGACGGAGGTAGGTGGATGCTTCACTCCGTGTGGTTGCTTTTTCTGTTTCGTCATTTGATGTAACTGTAAGGGCTTCTATGATTTCATTCCAGTCTTCATTTAATGCCTTGCAAGCGTCATCCCTTGCTGACCAACGTGTTTTTGACAAAGTTTTAAGGCTTAGGTTGTGTTTTTTATTCAGACAACTTGCAAGTACTTCCCACCTTTTGGTAGAGCACGAAAAGAAATTGTACAGGTTGTTAAGAAGCATGAAAAAGTTACGACTTTCTTCGCAACTACTAGTCGAATGCTCCCCGACTAAATTCAGTGAATGAGCACTGCAAGGAGAATACATTGCTGTTGGTGTTTTTTCTCGAATTCTGGCGTGCAGACCAGTATATTTTCCTGACATATTAGAGGCATTATCATATGCCTGGCCCCTGCAGTTTTCTATATCAATTTCATACTTTTTCAGAACATCCATAACAGCATGGAAGAGCTCCTCTGATTTGTGGCCAACATTTGGTAGAAAGCAGAGAAATCTTTCCACTGGAAGTCCGTTTTCAGGAACGTACCTGATTATTATAGATAACTGGTCAACATGGGAAATGTCAGGTGTAGAATCGATCACTAAAGAAAAATATTTTGCTGCTTTTATTTCAGCTACTACTTCCTCTGTAACTTTTTGACCCATCACTTTAAGGAATTCTTCATATGTGGTGGAGGACAAGTATGAAGTGTGCCCTTGGCCTGGATTTCCATGCTTCGAAATTTGAGCCGCTAGGAAGGGGTCAAATTCTGATATTAGTTCAATACACATAATAAAATTTCCACAATTATGTGTCGACCCAAATTTCTCATAATGCCCTCTCAAAGGTAAACCAGCAGCAGCTAAGGACCTCACAACTGCAACTACTCGTTTCAAAACATTTCTCCAATAACTCTTTTCATCCTCAAGTTGAATCATAATCTGAGAGTCAATTCTTCCGGCCGTTGTCATTCTTCCGGCCGTTGTCATTCTTCTTTTCATTACTAAGACACAAGATTTGTGGTCTGATGAATTTTCATGGCTTTTTAAGTAGTCGCTTCCGTGTTTCCAGTCATCGAATCCCTCTTTTGCTAGTTTCGAAATTCCTCCAAAAAGTTGACATGGTATACAAAAAAGTTTCCCAGAACTTTCGGAGTACATTAGGTAGGATCTTTTGACTTCCTGTCCATTAATTAAGTTAGTTTTAAATAGAGTTTGAGTTAGGAAGCGATGTTGGCCGCCGATGAATCTTTTGGAACGACTAAAATCTAAGTTTGAAACATCCTGGTTGATACCAGTGCTTAACACTCTATCTCGAGTGTTATCATTTACTGGCCACAGAGCAGGGTCACATACAAAATCTGTCTCTTGATTATCGTTAAGTCCTGTAATATTTGAACTTGTATGGGGGACTGATTTAAGGATCTGCTTAACATTGTCAGATGTAGAGGTACACTCAATTTCAGAGTATTTGAAACAATTGCTCCGTTCTTCTGTTGTTGGTGACGTTGGTGTTGCAGTTTCATGGCTACTCACTGATTCTTCTGAGTTCAAAGAACTGGTACTCGGGCCTAATTCACTCTCGGGAAATTTTGTTTGTGTAGGCAGGTCTGATTCCACGAAATTTTTGCTTTCAGGCAATCCATTTCCAGATTCGGGTTTTTGGAAGAAAGTAAATATTTTACTGGTCTTATTTATTACTTCCTGTTCTCTTTTATTCTTTTGTAATGTTGCTTTTCTGTAAGCAGCACCGCTTAGACGCTTTCTGCCGTCACTCATGATTTTTTCATTGAAATTCCTGAAAAAACGTAATGAAGAAATGAAAATTCAACATTGTTGTAAAATTAAAATATCATCATGTTGGTAAAACGCTAAGTCTTTCTGTTTGATTTTTCAACTCGAAAACTGTATAGGCTAGGGCTAGGAACTTGAAATTTTGCACATTCATTACTGCAATTATTACTGAACTAAAAATTCCACTTGTATTTCCATCCAGGTAAAATGGTAAAATATTATATTGTTAATGTTTTTACTTTCTTTTTTAATGCTGGAAATGTAACAGGCTTACAAGAAATATCTACTAATACGCCCTACTAAAATTACCAAATTAGACTATGCTAATATATTGTCTTTTGTTTACTCACCGTTATGAAGAAAGACGAAAGAATGTTTGATACATCAATAGCCTACCATCTCACAATAATGTGCAATTAAATGCAAAACGTACGCAATTTAAATACTGTATGCAACTGTACAACTGAACGATAACTTAAAAGGGCTATAAAACTTCACCTGAGATCACTGACAACATGAACATTCAACAAAACACTGTATACCGTATAATGTTGCTCTGTTGCTCTACAGTAACTCGTGAGTCATCACGCCACTTCGCTGATTCGAACGAGTCCATTGCTGTTTTCAGGGGATGGGAGCTTGGTAGAGGCCGTTGAGGGATGATGCGATAGTGCGTATTATTAGTGGAGGTGGAATGTGGAAAGGTTTGATCATTAACAGTACGTGTGACTGAGTAGTTTCTCTTCTGTTTTGTTTTAACCCTCCACTCTCCTAGTTATGAAGTTTATTTATTGATTTTAACTAAATATTTTTTTAAGTTTCAAACTAAAAAAAACATGCTTTTAAAATTCGCCGCCCTTAAATATCTGCCGCCCTGGGCTGCAGCCCCTACAGCCCTCCCCTAAATCCGCCACTGATAATGGTACCCATTACGATACATATCTTTAATCAATAGAAACCCATACTTTTTCAATCAAACATGCTGTGCATTTGACGTTTATCCTAGGTTCCTATGTAATTATTTTAGATGTCAAAATCAGTACGTATTAAATTTTCGTAGATACCTAACTAAACTTCGATAATTTATCAAAATGTCTGATATCAGCGATATAGAAGAATTACCATCGACTCCTCCACACATATCGGAGAAAGCAGAAAATGCAGTTAAAAATATTTTGCTCCTAAAAATCTAAGAAAGTGTACGAAAAACTTTATCGTAGTTTTGATAATACTAATTCAAATCTGTCAGATGTTTGAGATTCAGCTAATTCGTCATTCTCCGAAATTGCGGCCTCTTCAGAGTCAAGTTCTCTGATATCATCTTTTAGTACTTTATATTTGGTGTAATGTTCCAATCAATTTTCATATTTTATTTGTGCCATTTACTACGTTTTCACTTTCCCTTAAAAAAGTATCAATTCGTGTAAGCTGAGATTTACAATTCTTCAATTTCTTCTTAAGATGAACTACGCTTGTCGACATTTTTTAACTAGGTAGGTACTTTAGTTTTAAAACACAAACAGCGAGACGAACAGCTAAATCATACTTTCTTTCTCTCTTTTTCTGGCCCTACTACTCTGGATGAGTCTGGGCCACTATCGCCCTCTATATTCCTCGATCTTGTGCTTCCATTTCCCACTGTTGGACTCCCATTCTAGACACATCTGCTGCGACGGCAAATTTCCATCTTTTCCTGGGTCGGCCTATTGATCTTCTACCATCTGCTCTCTCAAGGAATACTGTTTTTAACAATCTGTGGTCCTCTGCTCTCAATACATGCCCTGCCCATCTTATTCGATTAGCCTCTATGTGTCTGACTATGTTCTCACTGCCATACAGCGCTGACAACTCAGCATTGTGGCGTCTTCTCAAGTGTCCTGTTGCCTCATCTTGTTGCGGTCCAAATATCATTCTAAGAACCTTCCTTTCAAAGACAAGAAGCTTATTTATTTCCCGTTGACTAAAGGTCCAGGTTTCGCTGCCATATGTAACCACCGGGCGAATAATTGACTTGTATATTGTTAATTTGGATTGTCTTCTTAACCTTTTAGATCTCAAGAGTGTTGTAAAATAATATAGCGCCCTATTTCCCGCCATTATTCTTGCTGAAACATCTCTTTCTACTCGATTATCATCTGTAATTATCGCTCCTAGGTACTTCACTCCTTTACCACTTCAAAGTTGTACTCATTAATGGAAATATTCTGTCTGATTCTAGGTCTTGGGTTCTTGATTACTACCATGTATTTCGTGTTTTCTTTATTTACTCGTAGACCCAGGTTACCTGTTTCCTCCTCGAGTTGGGAGAACACTTCTCTTATATCTCCCGTTGAGTAAACCATCGTATCTATATCATCAGCAAAAGCCAACAATAGTTTTGAACCCTGCTTAGCAAAACCTTCAGTTAGTTTCGATGTTATTTTACCAACCGCATACTCCAAGGCTAAACTGAATAGCAACGGTGAGAGGGAATCTCCTTGTCTGAGTCCTGATGTTACCCTAAATGGAGTTGATGTTGTGCTTCCTATCTTCACCTGTCCATATGAGTTCACCACACACATTTGTGTTTGCTCCACAAGTTTCCTTGGGATGCCCATTTCTAGCATTTCCACCCACAACCTGCTTCTTTTTATAGATTCATATACTTGCTGGAAATCAACAAAGATTTGGTGAACATCCCGGCTGAATTCCCAGTTCTTTTCTAATATTTGTCTGATCGTGAATATTTGATAGTCGCCGATAACGTCTTCCTCATAAGGGGTCAACCTTCTCAGACGTATGGTTGCCAATACTTTGTATGTTGTGTTGATAAGTGATATTCCTCTATAATTCTTCTTTGTTTACTTTCTTATGTATAGGTATTATGATACTTCCGCTCCAATCTTTAGGCATTTTCCGTTGTACCCATATATTCAGGATCATTTGATATATTTTTCGGTGTAAAACATTTCCTCCCCTTTTTAACAACTTTGCATTTATACCATCATTGCCTGGTGCTTTATGATCTTTGAGATCACACTTTGGCGCAATATAATTACAATTTACGTAGAAATACCTAAAAAGCGTTATATTTTACAACAAATCTAATAAATGTATATAAATAATTAACCTAAAATTTATATCAAATCAATAAATCGACAATAAAATTATGTACGAACGGTGTTGAGGTTGAACAAAGGACATACGTAAATATAGTAAAAACCAAATAAAGTTGCGTTTACGTCACCAAGGGCGTATTTCTATCGCATGTGTGGCTACATTTCTATCGGAAAGTGCATATACTTAAATTTGTTAATTAATCGGTTCTAAAGATAACCCAATCAATAAAAAAACTTTTAAACGAAAATAATGTATAAGCAATATAGCTTTATTGGGTTTAGACGTCCCTCGATGTAAACATTTGTGTTAAAACTTTCATAAAGAAGCCTCCAATTATTGACGGTAAAATAGTCACTACCAGAAATAATGTCATGTTGCCGCGTTGTTTGTGACTTTTCTACTCGTTTATTGTCATCGATTTTTGAGGTTATAGTTACGAGAGGGAAAGAATATTTGATCGTCCAGAAATTAGTCCGATAGTTATAAATTTTAATAGTGAAGAGAGTGACACTGATGTTGAATCAGATGAAGAAAATGAACAAGAATTTTAATCTGCCTAGTTTCATTTCACAATATGTTGATTTGTTTAATGCTAGTTTTTGTCTTTGATAGTACCTACGTTCATTATTAAACATATTTTATTTTATTGCTTGTATTTTTATTATATTTATTTATTAAAAGATTTGGTAAGTCAGTAATAACCTTAAAACTTTTAATGAAATTGACTAGAGACCTTGAGTTTCATTTAAAAACACTATTACCACTTTTATTCTAGAATTCCTTACTTTGTGAAATCTATTCATAAATTTAATTAACAAAAAACGTAAATGAAAAAACTCCACACTATATTAAACGAAAACTATCAAACTATCGATAATTTTGTAGTTTTCATTTATATTATTGTGAAATTTTCTACATTTACGTTTTTTGTTGACTTCACTTATTTTCTGTTAATTTCCATATTTCATGAACACTCTGACAACGCTACAAATGTTCACAATGATGACGTAAACGCAACTTTATTTGGTTTTTACTATAAGTGAATTTAGTCAGTATTTATAGCGAAATATATCAATTATAATATATTTCAAAATAAAATGTTGGTATTTATTTACTGACATATGTACATGAAAATATACCATCGAGATCAGGAAATCGACGATCTCTCTCACTCCTACTATGAATGCCTTGTTTGACGATATCTTTTTCTCTATTCCAACGATGGTTGAATTACAGTTAAGCAATAAACTGTGGTTGAAAAGAAAGTATGAGACGTAGGTTATTTGGCGAAGACTCTCCTTGCGTTGTTGTCAGACGTAAATTATATCTGGCAACATAGTTATTAAATAAAGCGGATGAATAGAGTTTGTGGTGGCACCATAATGTGTCCAAATATAGGATGTAGCGGAAGAGGCAAATTATTGCCTCTAAATAATTGAAGCGAGTGTATATGAGTTTTTTATAATCAGAGTTGATTAAAATCCGGCTCTAAGGTCCAAAAATGTTAGAGTAAGGGAAATCTATTAAGCAGTAGACTGTATGGATATCTCAGGTTGCAGTATAGCGTCCCTTATTTATTCTCCCATTGCGTATCGATAGTCTAACGTGAAAAATCACTCGGGAAATCCGAGAATAAAAAAGGATGCTGAATAACTTAGGTACTACAAGTATTTATATTCGTCCCGAATTAATAGGGTTACATCAACTTGCTAAATACCGGAAGAACAGATACTAAATAAAATAAGCGTGTTATGAAAGCGGCGTTTGCGGTAGTTCTAAATAGCGGCATGGACACTACGAGTACCATAGTTATACTGACTTGGGCCCAGGGCGGAGGGTTGAACTAGTAAAAAACCTTTCTAGGAATAGAAAGCGAAGTAGCGAATAGTTAACTATTAGAGGTGGGACAAATATTCTGCATAGAAGCGCCTGGGGAAATTAATTCATACAAATTTCTCCACTAGAAGTACTACATATTTGTGATAAGAACTTCAATGAACAGATAAATGGGAAAAGATATCCAGGATATCCCCATAGAGCTAGTAATATCTAAGCGTTAATATTTGTAGTATCATATCTTCTTCTTTTTTCTATTTATATATATATATATATATATATATATATATATATCTTCTTGGTCTAGCTAACAATAATTATTAAACATCAGGTAGGCATCAAATGAAATGTAACTTCTGTCATTCTGACGATGATATTTAATATCGAAACAATTGTAATTTTTATTATTTTTCTAATATATTGTGGAATTGTTTAGAACCAGTTAGTTTCATTTAAAAAAGTAATGCGTAAACTCCACACAGTAGGGGTGGAAACAGTAGAGTTTACAAATGACAATAAAACTTCAAAAGCGATGTTTGGAAATATCCACATCTGAGAGCCCATATAACCTTCCGTGAAAACTAATTGCCCGGCGCCTGCTTGTCATTAAGAAATTTTTATAGATGTACTAGTTTTGAATTTACGCAAGTACCTACAAAAATAGTCCAGTTAATTTGAGTCAAGCCTCACTTGCATTGTAGTGGAGTAGTATTTAGAACCATACAACCATCAAAAATATTAAAGTCTTCCGTAAATCTGTCATTTTTTATTATATTTAGAAATGATAATGTAAAATGTTTCGGCGGGAATTTTGCGCCTCTTTTGTATTTGAATCTAATTTGCGCCCATAGTCGAGGGCAATCATCGCTTATAACTAGTTTCGGTACTGGTGATTACCATCGCAGTTATTTAGGGTGAATACCTACTTTTCGTTGGAACCTGTATATTTTTAAATTATTGTAGCAATTTGTGCCCTCGTAACTATTGACACATTTACTAAAATCCACATGAATTTAGTGGGTAATTGCATAAATACTAGTATTCATCTAACAATCTAAACTGATATTAATATTTTTACTGACAATCATACTATAACTACTATTTTAATAGCCTATTAGTTTCACGTATATGAAACGGTTTTTAAACAATGAAAACCCTATAACAAAATTCTCTCGTAACATTCCCTAGCATAAGATAGAAAATTTGCCTTCCAAAGCATTTAGAACTAGAATCTAACAAATTTAGTTCTACAGGAAACATTTTTGTAAATTTGTAATTTAACACGAACTTGATTTATCAATGTCTCATATAAATACACACATTGTAAAAAACGTACTTTTATCATTATCATACAGCTTTTAGTGGTTAGATCGTCACATATATTAATCAGAATTTCTCAAGGATTTATATTATTATTAAATAGTCAAAAAATGCATACAAAATACTGATCAACTTTCTTGTATTATTAAATATCTGTAGATATTTTGTTACCACTAGAAAAGTACAATTTACTAGAGTACTATATATTAGATAATTTAAAAAAGGTGGTAAGTAGGTACCTACCTACAAAAAATAAATTTCGACTTGAATACAAATGTTTATGAGTATTAAAATGTAATACTAATTTATTAAGTAGTTTTTAGATAATGTCCGCACAATATATAAATTATAGTGTATTAAAACAGTACAAAATTTTGTATCCAACTTTCACTTTGTTAAATCATGTTTTCGGTTCCCCAATACAATATTCCAAATATTTTAGTATTAATTATATAAAACACTGTTAGTTAAAAACTCTGTATATACCAAGTTATTTATTCAAAAACTGCAATCAGCAAAACAACAAAGCATGTACAGTTTCAAAGTATGAAATCACATATATATTTAACATAAAAATAAAGATTTTTACCTATAAAACACACGTGCTCTGAATCTTATTCAGTTTACCAACTATCACGTCACAATTCTCTCACATCACAACATTTAAAAACTAAAATTTAAGTTGTATTTACTCCGCGTCCTACAGCTTTCGTTTTTTAAATCGGCAAGTGGGGGATTCGGAACGCAAGTCACTTTATTTAAATATGATAATCAGTTGTATACTGTTCTATTTACTACCATTCCTTATCCTATTAATCTGGTGGGCGACTGTAATAAATTAAATAAGGATTCCGATTCTCACGTGAAACAGAAGAATATCATTTTTTGTATTCCATTGTAGAAAACAGTATCAGCTGTTGCTCGCTCCCATCGATTAGCGGTCTCGTCAGGACAAAAGGTGAATTTATCTTACGAGGGAAGGTTGAAAATTATAATAGTAATAAAATTATATTTCCAAAAAATGTATATCGTTAATCAGGTGAAATATGTATCGAATGAATCAACTAAACTCAGGAAAAAAGATTAGACTATGCAACTGATTTTAATGAAATGGAACACAATATATAGACAAATATAAAACTGTTGATATTAAAAAGATTTACAGAAGGTAAGTAATAACATATTAACCTGGATCCCGACACGATGTTTGAGTAAAAAAACGTTTTGCTATTCTCTAAATTTAGAAATTTGAAAAGTCCTGACATTTCAATAAAAGTCGGGACATTTTAGTCACCAAATGCAAACATTATCCACTTAGTTAATATAGTATGGTATGACAGGCATGATAGCAGAGGCGTCTGCAATAGAAAATTTATTGTTTGATCTCATTTAGTTGATTGTTTAACTATATTTATATTTTGTTTTTAGACGAATGAGAAATTATTAACTATTAAAGATATATTTTGTTATTACTCATATTCCATTTAAGCCCAAAATCCGGACAAGATTCTAGAAATCCGGACAAATCCAGACGGATGGTACCACTATTCATGACGAAACAAAGATCAAAAGTTTTGTGAATATAAACTAACTTCTTTTTTTTGTTTTTTGGGCGAAGGATATAGCCATGAGCTGCAGTACTAAAAAGAGTACCAAATATATTAACTGTACGAATTAATTTGGATAAGTTAAGGATATACGTCTTACACACAGGGGTCTTTTCAGGGTGGCTAACTCACAGAAAAGGTAGACTACGGTATTGATAGGAAATAATCAGGTAAGGTTCAGTTACAAAGGAGAAGAAGCTACCTAATATTACAGTTCTAAATTGCATCCTTTAATGAATGTCAGTAAAACGTTATAAACAGGCAGCTTAATTAATGCCAGTAAGTTCATTACATTGAAGGGGGTAGAACATAGATTTTTATTAATTCCCTATACATATCTTCTCTACGTTGTGTATTATTATTACATTAAAAAAATGTGTTCCAGGTCGCATATACGGTTGCACAAGTTCGAATCTATTTCTTTTATTTTATTAAGATGTGAGGGACAGCATGCATGACCAGACGTAAGTCTACTTATAGTGACTATACTACTACGTGGTAATTGATAGTTCCTATACCAGTATTGATTGGGAATTTATGGATGTACAGTATCTGTATCTGTAAAAGTTGGAAGGGTGGGTAGACCCCACAGCACTTAGGTCACAATTGGCCCATTGTGCATCCTTCTGAGGTTCAAAACTTCATTCTAGCTCGTCATCCAGCCTACTTCTCTGAAGTAGGCGATAACGTCGCCTGAATTAAGTTCCCTCATACTGGCGTGTGTTAGCCTGTGCTCGCCGAATACATGAAACCTAAGATAAGAGAGTGTCTAATATTCACAAAGAATATGCTCGTCTTCTTGCTCATATCCTCTACAAAGTGGGGTGTCAGAGAGACCCAGTCTGTGGCTGTTCGTAGGTTCCGCCTGTTCATAGTCACGTATTTTTTGGCTACTTTGCTGTCCGGATATTGTAGCAGTTCCTTGGCAAGCCTGCAGCCTTCTGCGTCGTCCCATCTACCCTTAAACTTAATAGGTCGGCCGTCGCTGACGCCGATAGACCAATGAAAGTGCCAGGTCCCAAAAGATTTTGGGAGGCTGCCTTCCTGGCTAGCGAGTTTTCAATTCGGTTTCCTTTGGATTTCTCATGGCCCTTAATCCAGCCTAAAGTGACCGTGTTGTTTTTACAGGCTTCGATTAAGGCCATGTGACATTCTAGTACTAGGCCTGATGTAATACGTGGTCTGTTCAGGGCTAGTAGTGTTTGTCTACTGTCCGTAAGGATGTATATATTATTACCTGTGGCTTTCCTTTTGGTAATCTCTTTTGCAGCGATGCAGATAGCAGTGAGCTATGTTTGAGCAACACTTGCATTGCAGCCCATTGCCCATTTTATGTTTAGATTCAGGGGTCTGGAGAAAATTCCACATCCTGAGCCCACATTTGATTTAGACCCGTCTGTGAAGATGCGGATTGCGTCTTCTTCCGTTGGGTCTTGTTCGTTGTTTTTAAAGATTACCTTGTAGGGCGTGTAGAAGGCATATCGCGGTGGAATCGAGTCCGTATTGGCCTGCAGCAGTGGGACCTCCCTGAGGGCCTCATGCCACAAGTTACGTCTCAGTTTACTGGATCCTACATCAGGTTGTATACCGGTAGAGCGTAGACGTTTCATGGTCATCAAAACAACCTCCTTGATGTATATGTCAAGGGGAGTGAGACCGAGGATTACCTCCATAGCTCTTGTTGGTGTGGTTCTCATGCCTCCTGTAGTGTTGAGGCATGCTGTTCTTTGGATTTGATCCAGTTTACGGACGACTGTCAGCTGGTTTGCTTTAGCTCCCCAGGCAATCGCGCCGTACGTTAGCATAGGTCTGATTATGGCAGTGTAGATCCAGGCAGCAACCCTAGGTGACATTCCCCAGGTGCGGCCGATGGTTCTACGACACAGCTCATAAGAAATATATGCTTTTTTAACTCTGTTTTCTAAGTAAGAGTACCACGTTAACTTACTGTCAAAGGTGACCCCTAAATATTTCACCTCTGAAGAGAAATTAAGTTTGGTATCTAGGAGCTTTGTGGCTTGATGTTTTGCAAGCTGCCTTTTTTACGTGAAAAGAACCAGATCCGTCTTTTTTGGATTTATTGACAGCGAATGGTCTCTGCACCATTGTTCTATGTTATTGAGGGCCTCTTGTATTAAAGAGCAGAGTATCTCCTCGAATCTTCCTGTTAGCAGAATCACTAAGTCATCTGCGTATGCTATTGTGTAGAAGTTGCTTCCGTTGAGGAGGCTGACCAAGGAGTCTAAGACCATGTTCCACAGTAATTCCGAGAGCACCCCTCCCTGTGGACAACCTTTTAGAACCAAGCCTCTGATGGTTACATCATCCACACTGATTTTTATCGCTCTTTTTGAGAGCATGTTATATATCCAACCATTTATGGTTTGGGGGATATTTTTGAGGGAAAGTGCATTTGTTATTTTAGGAAAAGTGGTACTATCAAATGCTCCTTCTATGTCTATGAATACACCCAGGGTGGACTCCTTATTTTCAAACGATCTCTCGATACGGCCCGCTACGAGATGAAGAGCCGAATCGGTGGATTTCCCTGGAGTGTATGCATGTTGATTTGGATGCAGTGGATTTCGTGTTATCATCACATCCCTTATGTATCGTTCGTACAGCCTCTCCAAAGTCTTCATTGAAAACGATGTGAGGCTAATGGGTCGATATGCTTTTGGGATGGAATGGTCCATTCTTCCTGGTTTTGGTATGAACACGACTTTGACTTCTCTCCAACCTTTTCGAATATACCTCAGTGCCAGTGAGGATCTGAGGATTCCTACCAGGTGCGGCATTAGGTCATCCAGGCCCCACTGAAGTAGGGCTGGATAAATGCCGTCTGTTCCTGGGGATTTAAAGGAGGAGAAGCCTGAGATGGCCCACCTCAGTCTGTCCGAGTCGACGATCTGTCGTGATATACGTCAGTCGTCGTCCGTCGGGTGATACTCTACTCATCCTCCTAGGCTGCCGAATTTGTGATTTTGGAGTCCGGGAAGTGAGTTGACATCAATAATTGAAGGCTTTCCTTTAAGTTGGCAGTTTTTGTGCCATCCTCTTTGGTTAGTATACCGATATGACGGTGGGGATCTTTTGAGAGGGCTTTTTGGAGTCTAGCTGCTTGGGGGAAATCCTCGATTTCCTCGCAATAGATTCTCCATGCTTCTCTTTGTTTTTGTCTGATGACTTTTTTATACTCATTGAGGTGAGACTTGTATAAGTTCCAATCCTCATCGAGTCTGTTTCTTTTAGCCTTATTAAAGGATTTCCTCGCCGTCCCCCTGAGCTGGTCAATCTCATGGCACCACCACGGAGTAGAGGATTCATCAAGATCGACCCGCCTGAGTGGGCAAGACATCTTATAGGCATTAATTATGGAGTTTTGGATGGTTTTAGAATAAATTTCCAAATCTCCTTTATTGTTGGGCAGCACATCCTCGACTCCTCGCAGATCCCCTTTCAAACAGTGGACATACTTTGTCCTATCCGTTTTCCTGGGGTCGCAAGTCATTTTAGAGGTTGTGAACGCTAGTTTTATTTCGAATTTTATCCAGCGGTGGTCCGACATTGAAATATCGTCGGATACATGCCAGCCGGAAATTATATTCGATGTGTTTATAGTAGATAGGGTAATATCTATTCGCGTTTGACTACGAGAGTTAATAAAAGTTGGTTCAGTACCTCTATTTAGAACACAGAGATTCTTGTTAGCTATGTAATCATAAAAAGACTTACCTCTAGTATTAATATCTTTGCTGCCCCAGCTTACATGGTGAGAGTTTGAATCGCAGCCTATTACCAGTTCAAGCTTTTGGGTGAGACAGTGTTCCACAAGGTCCTCCAGCTCCTTAGTTGGTAGTGGTTTAGCTGCGTCTAAGGGGAGGTATGCGGATGCCAGTATTAACACTTTCTTTTGACCTTTCTGTGCATATTCAACCTTCACTACCGTTAGGTCGGAGGACGAAAAATGTGTCAGTGGATAGGTCTTAAAATTCCTAGGGACATATATGGCCGTCCTAGGTTGCTGATTGCTTGGGAAGCTGAAAATTAAACCTTTAAGATTATTTAGACCCATGATTTTAGTTTGTCCTATCCAGGGTTCTTGGATAAGTGCTATTGTATCCTGCATCACATCCAAGTGGCGGCATAAAGTTGCCGAACCCACTTTTTTGTGTTGAAGGTTACACTGAATAAATCTTACCTTTTCATTGTCCATCTCTGCTTGATGGTGGTGAGATGGTTTATGACTATTTTTTAGGCCATCTCCACTTCCTCACTTGGAGGTGGTTTGACGTCGCCTGTATCTTGGCTCGACAGTCTCCGCAGTAGCAACATCTCCTTGGGGTTCCTCGGATGGGAGAGGGGGATCCGTACTCGATCTCCTCCGTTCCGGGTCAGATTTCTTTGTTCTTACAATCAATGAGGTGAACGCGTAGCTCAACCTCATTGATCGTTAGGACTCCCATTTCCTCGTCTCTTACACCAAAGACCAAAAGGTGTCCTTTGGGATTGACCTTCGCTTCGTGGTGGAAGGAAATCCATGCATCCACCCGAAGGTCTGGGTTTTGCTTGTCCAGCCGGCGCACCACATCCTTTTTGTCACCCAGGTCAGCGTGAGCTTCGCTAGGGACCCAGAGGGTGACTTTCGTCAGCTGGGGGAGGTTGTCGACGTGTACCACGTCGAGCTTAGCCTCCTTCCATGGTTTCAGTTGTGAAACCGTGTTCTTTAGCCACTCTAGCGTTTCGTCATTATTGCAGGTGACTCTGATTATTTCGCCAGAGTGCGACTATGACCTAAAGGTAGGTGGCTTTTCCTGACTGCCGGAGGCGGACATAAGGGTTTTGTCCAAAGCCTCCATTAGTTGTCTTTTGACAAGGTCTCCATTATCGGTAGTTATTTTACCGTATGGATCGGCCTTGTCTATGATAGCTACCCGTAGATGACTGGTAGCTGCTTCGCTATAGCTTTTTGTATTTGCGTCCATCCGTATCCTTTTTCCTCGGGTATAGTTTTCCTCTGAGGTATTGGACCGGATGCGCTTCTTTTCGTGAGAGGCGACGCGTTCCGGGCCTCTTTTGGAGGAGGAACTGCCATCACTGCCCTTGTATTTTAGGCCGCTGGTGCCAGGTTTAGATAGGGAGGGGCGAGTGGCGCTGGTGGTGTCTGCAGAGACTCCAGCCTGCTGCCTCGCTTTCCTCCTTCTCTTTGCCTCAACACCTCAGACTCTTTTAGCTCGACGGTGCTTTAGATTTGGAGGTGTGCGTTCTCGCTCATCCTCCGGTTTTGTTTTTTTGTTTTTTTCTCGATCCATTTTGATCCCACGAGTCGCTAGGGAAAGGTTTGTCATTCCTGGCAGAGCCCTGCATGCCAGGAAAAGGCTATATGCAAGGGGGTGTCGCCTGGTACCCCCAGGGGGACGTTCACGGTCGCATACCTTTCGGCCATTCAGCCATCGGCACGTTCCTTACACCTTAGTTTGGGTTTCGTTGGAGTGCCATTTGGTTGGTCAACACTGCTGTCACTAATGATCAACAGTGCTAACGTATCCGGCGGTGCCACGAGGAGGCAGACACTCGATGGTTGCATTTCTCCATTGGACTGCAGAAAGCTACCCACAAGCAGACAAGCAAGCGCTTGCAAGCAAATAAGCAAACCAACTACAAAGCAATGGCCAACTTACAACCAACCCCGCCTGGATGTACAGTATAAACGGTGAAGCTTTTCCATCACGTGACTTAGTTGACGATATTAGTCAACACATACTATGTTGGTACTGTCTTCTTCTAATAACAGAAAAGGAGCGAAACTCAATACAAGCGTTTGTTGTATTGTTTTGATTAAGATGCATATGGTTGATGTCGTATCAGTCACGTGATGGAAAATAATAACCATGCTATGAACTTTTCCATCTTTCTTTTAGTTTAATTTTAGATTGAATTGGACACACATCCACGGATATTGTATTATTTATTGGTAGTCCATTTTTTACGGCTTCTTTTGCTAGATTGTCCACATGTTCATAATGATGCAGTCCAATATGTGCTTTTATCCACAAAAAATTGATATCGATATCTTTTGGGAATAGTTCTTCGATTTTCAGTTTAATTTTTGGAATTATTTGATTTTCAAAAGTAGCATTAATATCAAAAGGTTGGCTAATGCTCGTGAGAACTGATAAGGAATCCGATATTATGATGGATTTTTTATAACAATGTGTCATTCAATGAATTCAAGAGCATTGATAATTCCGATTACTTCTGCAGGAAAAATAGAAGTAACGTTATTGAGTTTAAATTGCATTTGAACCTTCATTGATGGGGCATAAAATGCGCACCCTGCACCACTGGATTATTTGGAAGCATTCGTATATATTTTAGTGCAATTATCATATTTTGATAAATAATGTGATAGTGTATATTCTTACTGATCATTATATTATGATTGTAATTTGGAATTTCAACAGGTACGTATTTTAGTGATGTGAATAAATCATGGAGTTCATATGTCTTCGGAATATCTAAATTATTAAATAAATTATAATTTTCCTTAAATGCCTGGCATGTAATTGGCGAAGGTTTTTTGCCCCAATATTTGTTTGTAAGATCATATATATTCAACTTCGAATTATTTTTAATAATTGTTGGCTATCTGTAATGGGATGTAATAATTAATTTTTCTGTTAGTAATGTTCTACGAAGTTCTAATGGTGGTTCTAAGGCTTCAACTCGAAGTGCTTCTACTGGTGTAGATTTCATTGCACCGATACAAAGTCTTAGGGCATTGTTCTGTACAAATTCTATTTTTTTTATTTAGTAAACTTGGAGTTGCGGTTCCATATAGAGTACATCCATAATCTATGATCCATCTTATATATTTTATGCTTTGTAGAAAGATATGCAAGTATATGGATCGGCTCCCCACCATGTCCTTCGTATTAATTTTAGGAAGTTTAAACCTTTATTGCATTTTGTAATAATACTCTCCACGTGACTTTTCCAATTAACTTTTTTATCTAAAGTAATACCAAGGTAAACAACTGATGTTGAGACTGGGTATGGAATCTAGTTTATTGTAATATTGTCCATGTGCGGTAAGTTATGGCGTGTAAAAACATAATACTCGATTTTTCAGGAATAACCAGAAAGCCTAATGAGTCCAATTTCTGTGTGATGGAGATGACAGATTCCTTTAGATTTGTGAAAGTATTTGGGTAGGTTTCATCGGAGTTACACTACAAAGTCATCTGCGTAATGGATTAGTTTGTAGTTAATTTCTTAATGGAAACTTGCTGTGAATATATTAAATAATAATGGAAAACGTACTGCTCCTTGAGGTGATCCTGTGGAAGTATTTAGAGGGTTTGTAAGTGAATTTTTTACATATATGACATATACTTTTCTATAATTAAACAGGTTACACATTACATTACGAATTCTTCTTCGTATCCCAATATTGACTAACTTTTGCCGTAAAATTATTAAGTTAACCGAGTCGTATGCTCCTTTAATATCGAGAAATGTTGTAATATGGTGTTACTTGTGCTGCATCCTCTTCAAAAAACCGTATTGACCCGAAGGAAGTGTTGATTTAGAAGTCATGAAAAATTCTCGGTTTGATAATTCACTCAAATGTTTTCAATATACACGATAAGAAAGTCAGGCTTTTTTCCGTTTTTATATATGGGTACTACTATTGATCTTTTCCAATCTTCAATGATATTATTATGAATCCAGATATCATTGTATATTTCTAGTAAAAACAATTTTGCGTTATGTGCTAAACTCCATATCATGTAATTTGATCTATGCCAGGTGACTTGTTATTAGTTTTTTAACGGCAAATAAGAATTCACTATAAATTATGGGTTTGTTAAATAATTCATTATCTGTACCATCTTCTTCCTCAATAATACATTCAGGTGCAAAAAATTCAATCCACGACTATTTTTTGGCAAAGTAGACAAAAATTTGACCATGTAAGTTTTGGATCGGTTTTAAATATTAAAGGTATGAATAATAAAGACAGTTTATACAAGAAAATCATGTTTTTATGAAAACAATTGGCTTTATTCGAATAATGGAAAAATGAAGTATATTTTGTAATCAAAACAATGGTTATAATGAAATGTTAAGTGTGTTATTTTTTTTATTAATAATTTGTATTTCCTCCCCGTGCCCTTATAACAGCCTACATACGTCTTGGCATCGAGCTAATTAAATGTTGGACATCGAGTTGGTCCAATTCGTCCCATATTGCCTGAAGCACCACACTAAGCTCAGCCAAGTTGTTAGCACGAAGTACCCGTGATCGGATTCTTCTTCCTAGAGTGTCCCATAGATGTTCTATAGAATTGAGATCTGAACTTGAAGATGGCCAATTCATACGGACAATCCCGACTTCTTCTAAATAATAATTAACGATTCTTGCACGATGTGGCCGCGCGTTATCGCCCATGAAAATAAAAGTAGGCCCTACAAATGGAGCAAAAGGTACCACATGCTCATCCAAAATTGTTGTTATGTACCTTGCTCCTGTCATAGAACCTCCATCTACAAGAACCAAGTCAGTACGGCCCTCGGAATTAACTTATACCAGGCCAAACCATAACTGAGCCTCCTCGGTAACTTATTCTTTCCGCAATGTTACATTGGGCGAATCGCTCTCCTTGTCTTCTGTAGATTCTTTCTCTACCATCTGGTGTGTTTAAACAAAACCTGCACTCATCCGAGAACAATACATTACTCCAATCGGCGTCATTCCAGTCCTCGTGTTCCCTTGTAAAAGCAGGCCGAGCTCTGCGTTGTTCCGTGGATAGCAGTGGACATAGAGCTGGCCTTCTGGAATATAAATTAGCTTCAGGAAGTCGTCGACGAACTGTCCACCTGCTTACATCGACATTTCTTACTTCCCTCAGACGATTTGCCAGCTCAACTGACGTTAAATGTCTATTTCTCAAACACGAAGAAACCAAAAATCAATCATTGCGTGCGGATGTTGCCCTTCTACAGCCTGATCCTGGTCTCCTCGTGTAATTTCCAGTTTCATTTAACCACTGAATTGCTCTTTGAACAGCACAACGACTAACACCTACTACCTCAGCCGCATAATATTGGCTACGACCATCTTGAACTAAAGCCACTGCCCTTGCAGCATCCGTTGGTGTTAAAGTCATTTGATTTCAATTAAATTAACAAAGTAATAAGTTTAAATAATAATTCGGTGGGTTTGTATGGGTCACTAAAATAACAAATGAATTTCTTGCAGCTCTATCAGACGTAAATTTCAGACAAAAATCTAAAATTTGTATTGTTTATAAAAAATGTCATATGAAAAATGAAAATAATGTATATAAATTAATAATTTCAATTACACGAGAGTCTCTCTATATTTTTATATGCCATATAATAAGTACCAAGTTTTAAAATTCACAATAAATGGAAAATATATGATGGATCGAATTTTTTGCACCTGAGTGTATATGTAAATTCTTGATATACAGACCAAGGTGCGATTTTATTCATAAATTCCTCAACCCAATCGAAGTGTTTGCATGTTTTGTTTGAATTACTACCTATTATGATTTTCTGCATTCTTTTAGCTTGCTATCATAATTAAGTACTGGTTGTATTTTTATTTAATTTATTATAAAAAGTAATGCAGTGATTTTTGACTTTTATTTTTAGAAATCGTTTTGTTGCTGCAATTTCTTTGTTGACATAATATAATTCTCCGATGAACTTAGACGTTTATATGCACTATTTGCTTTTTTCTGCGTTCTATTGCACAATCGCACTCACTATCCCACCAAGGTGGTGGTTTATTTATTCTAAACGTTTTTTTCACCGGCATAGATGCAGAAGCTGAAAGTTCTATATCTTTCATGAAATATTCATATTTTTCATTTATGTCACTAAAAGTTTCTGGGATTTCCTTAAAATAGCTTTGAGAAACTGAGTTATATTTTTTCCAGTTAGCTTTCTTAGTATTCCATTTTGTAGTGGTATATATTATCGTTTCTATTTGAGATGTTGAGTAAAGAAAACTCATTAGAATAGCATAATGGTCTGATCCCAAGGCCTAAGGTGTCCGGTAACACCTGCCAATGAATTTAATTTGCAATATCGGCAGTAGCGAATGTTAGATCAATCGCCGACTTATTGGTTATTCTTGATATCTTAGTTGATGATCCATCGTATAATAGTATCATGTTGTTAGACTGATTTAAGGCATATACAATGTTTGTTCCTGATGGATTGGTTTTGTAAGATCCCCATAATCCGTGATGTCCATTGAAATCACCTCAAATTAAAGTGGACTGATCCGCATATTCAAAGAGTATCACGAAGTCTTGTATACTCATATTAGCGCCTGGTGGACAATAAATTGAAATCAATAGAAGTGAAGTTTGCGCCAATTATTTGAACTACACAAGCTTGCATATTTTCACTAGTAATACCACTAGAGGTCAAAAAAATTCCGGTATGAAATATTTTTAAAATTTATTTCAACAATGCAAATTATTTTCTGCATCAAGTCACCAGCGAAACATAAAATGTGTGGTCATGGTAACTAAGTGAGACCCTAACCTCGAAATTATTATTTCACTTTTGAAGCTGTCAAGTAGCACGACGTGAAAACATATTTCGCTTCGGTCAAGAAAGTAAAGAAAATATTCGCCAGGAGATTGAGCAGTTGACGCCCTCGAATACCAGGTAATCGAAGGCAAGCGTATGGAGACAGTTTACAAACTTTTGCGCAGAAAAATCGTATAATTTCGATAGAGCGGATATACCTGTGGAAGAACCGGCGCTTATTCATGAAGAATATGGGTTCAACATGCGAAAAAAGAACTCCGAAGACTACAAGGAGTGTGTTATCAAAGTTTTATGGAATTCCACAGTCAAGCAGTTGCAGCATATGTTTTTGAAAAGTATAATCGCAAACTTAATCCATTCTCTGACAAACAATTTTTGAACGCAAAAGCTGCAAAAAATGCTATGCGCCGGAAGCTACAACCCAGCAAACATGAATGAACGGTAAATAGACGGGCCATAGCTGTTAACTGCGGATAGATGTCGGCAGCGGCACAGCGATGTCGGTAAATAATTGGAATGATATCAATTTTGCCGCCTTGGCTGAGCATACGCATATTTATGGTGGATGTTTGTAATTTAGCCACAAATTACCCGTTGAAAATTTGCGATAGTCGCGCCGATGTCGTTTTGACACAGTATGCATGCGACCTGTGATGGAAATAAAACATTGGCATTACTGAATATCACCTTGGCAGGTGGCACTACTGCTGATTTGCTAGCCGTTGTGTTGAACACGTGTTGAAAAACAACCTAACCTAGTTGTGTTGTGGTGTGGTAATTAATAATTAGTCACTGTAGCGACAATTTTATTAGATTTGTGCGTTGTATCCAATCTATTCGGAGCAAAGGACGAACATATATGTCCGGAAACACAGAAAAGTAAGTACATACATCATTTGTTGCATCATATACCATCATAATATATGTTTCCTCTAGAAAACCCCTGCATACCTCAAAGAGCACTCGTCAAAAACAGCGTCTTGCGAAAAATGATGTTAAGGATATAGTCTCCACTGTAGAGGCTGAGGTTATAATAGACAATATATCTCGTAGAAGTAATAGTCTTTGTGTTGATAGTGAGCCCGGACCCAGTAAAGATATTGGTGAAGATATTTTTTTATATTTATATATATAATATTACGTGCCGGAAACCATTCGGTCACTACACCAGAATTATGAACTGCACAGTTATTTTGTGCGTTTGGTTATCTTGTTGAAATCCGTTGTTTGTGTTTTCTCATGTTTCAATTAACATCCTTGCTCCCAAGTTGTACACCTTTTCTTGGTTATGCCGTACCGATGAAGGCTAATGAGCCAGAAACATGCATGTCTACGGTTACCACTCATTCTCTGTAACCTCTTTTGCGTGATATGCCCGCTAATTCCGTTTTTGTTTTATATTCCACGCGTTATTCTTTCATATTTTCATTGGTTATTTGTCTATTTCCAGGGTCGGAAGGTTCAGACAGGAGAGCTATAGACGCCTCCGTGTCTCTGTTGGTTGTTGTCCTGAAAGCTCGGGATCTTCCATTTGAAGGCACAAATGTGCGTTTGGTTATCTTGTTGAAATCTGTTGTTTGTGTTTTCTCATGTTTCAATTAACATCCTTGCTCCCAAGTTGTACACCTTTCCTAGGTTATGCCGTACCGATGAAGGCTAATGAGCCAGAAACATGCGTGTCTACGGTTACCACTCATTCTCTGTAACCTCTTTTGCGTGATATGCCCGCTAATTCAGTTTTTGTTATATATATATATATGTATATATATATATATATATATATATATATATATATATATATATTATATGGAATATTTTTTATGTTTCATTATATTTCTTTGTTTTAGTCATCATGTATCATTGTTAAACCTATAAGTATATATATAGTCTGTAGATTTGCATAAATCACTGATTAAGCCTCAACAGTGGAATGCCGGCGGTTGATTAGTAGGATACCCGCAATCACGCCATAATCTGTACAATGCAATCAGTTCACCCTAACTTAGTCAATCCGCTAAAGTCCCGCTATGTAACGAAGCGGGTGGTAGTCTGAAGGCCTACTGGTGACTATCGCGACACGGGCTAGCTGGGCCGGCGACGTATGATGATTATGTTGTCCGTCGGTTGTTTTTAAAGTGCCTCTAGAGGCCCACGTGTAACATGTTTGCTGGGAAATGGATCCAACCAAGAGAAAGGAAAGTTCATCTGCCCTATCAGAAGACGAGCTGAGAAAAATTATTGAGCATTGGGACGAAAACACTCCGGAAGGACTGCAGAAAAAGGTTTTCCACGCTGCTGGTCATGAATTGGCCTGGAGAGGAAATGAAGGAGCGGCAGCACAACTCGAATCTTTTGTGGAGGAAATTGACAACAGAGAGAACCAAGAGGCCGCATTGAGTATAACCCGGTTTTTTCCAAGGCGGTTCAAAGAAAATGGCTGACAGTAAGTGGCTAGTACCGAATACACTCAACGAAGAAATATGCCCAGTGAGACTGTTAAAAAAACTAACAAGCACGCGAGGCCCCATCAAAACGAAGCGTTTATTTTTGACGCCAAATCCAAACTGGAAGAATCCCAGTTCCAAGGGCTGGTACAAGAACAGAATACAATATCTTCCTGATTCAAATCCGCTGCATCATTGATTGGAATTGATGTCAAAAAGATCAAAATAACAAATAATTCTGCAAGGGCCTCTGCTGTTTCAACTTTAGCCAAAACGAGAACAGCAAAATTGATTAAAATAACCGGTCATGGTAGCAGCCACTCAATAAAACCATATCTGCAAATAGACTCGAGCCATCATCAGGAAATAATTGAAGCAATGAGGTCTGCTTCAACTTCGGCAACGACGATTCGAGCAACAAGCAACTACTTAGAATCGACCTGCCATAGTTTATAATAATTCCGTTTTCCATATAAACAATAATTACAATAGTCAAAATAATATAAATAATTAGATTTATTATCACTTGTAACCATTCATATAAAATAAAAAAAATAAAAACTCATCTATTTTTTATGTTATTTTTCAACTGCTCGAAACCTAGCTAGGCAAATATAACAAATTTACATTGCGTCGAAGTTTCGATACCATCCTCTAGGTATGGGTTACAAGCCTGCGATAATTCTTAAATTTTTACTCATTGTAGTTGCATGAAAATGGCATCCCAAAATGTAACATTATATACTCGTCTATCTTATATTATTTTTGGATTACTACAAGTGGTTGAAAGTTATAATTTTATCAAATTTAATGTGTTTTGAAGTTTCGGTAATGGCCATGTAATGGCTTCTCAGCCTGCCCTTTAAGATATTGTTTTCTACTCATTGTAGTTACACCGCAATGCAGTTTTATAATGAAATATATTACATTCTTTGATTTTTTATTTACTTCGGGCTACTACAGGTGGTAGATAATGAAAAAAATATTAGTGTTACAAATACGTACCTACAGGAACAGATTACATAATAGTATTCAGTTTGTCTTCACACCAATGGACTCTTCGCCTATAAACTGTTGATTACTACTAATTGTAGTAGCTCGAAAGTGTCATTTAGGGACAAAAAATATAATATTCTTGTATTTTATAGTTACTTGAGCTTAACTACGAGTGGTAGAAAATTATAATTTTCGAGGTTTTTCGGAAAGCTGCATGAACAGATTCATAGCTTTGTCAGCAATTATTTAGGCCTTCAAATCGGTAATTTCTACTCATTGTAGTTGCATGGCAATACCATTTCAAGATAGAAAATAGTATATTCTTCAATTTTACATGAGTTTTGAGTAACTACAAGTAGGAGGCTGTGATCATTGTATTTTGACATTTCAAAACATAAAAAAACTCGCGTTTTGTTACAATAAAGAATATTGCACAGCCAGTAAAACCAATAAAATTCTTTGTTTAAAAAATGAATCGATTTGAAAATCATACTATGCAAAATATGCGTGAAATTGTCTGATGTAATAATCAATCATCGTACCATAACTTATTTATTCGCATTAATAGAGGATTGTGGCTTCAACAAGAAAGAAAATTTGTTCTGAATTGTCCACGAATATTTTTGCATCTAAACTACGCAAAATTGAAAGTACTGAATGGGAAAAAGGTAAATAAATGAGTGTCTAAATATTATATATATTTTATTAGACATAGACACTTAATTGAAAACATTCAACGTCCTGCATTTTCGCCATTAAGAAGAGAGGGGGTGTCCGAAAAGAATATAGAAAACATCTTAGCTTTGTAATTAAAATGTATCAAAACTACATATTATTTGAAAAAATAAAAACCAGTCTGTCAAAAATGGTCGGTTATTGTAAACGTCAAAAAATGTCCAGTATAATTCGCTGTTGGGTATCCCACAAAAACAAAAATCAACTAAAATACCTCCGTTGCCATGGTGATTTGTCGAAATAACGTATTTTGATTGGTTAAAAATTACAGGTGTGGAATTTTCCAACGACGTATTATTAAATCGTTAGAATTTTCATTGTTATCCTCGATAACCTTTTCTTTGTATTTTATAGTGTCTTTTATTAGTATTGCCACCCTAGTGGTGGCATCAAGTGTCTATCCGAATTTGAATGGATACATAGGTGGAACATCGACTTATGTAATATGGGATATGAGGCTATTCGTTTCTTCTGGCCATTAAATTCCGGCTGTGTTACGGAGCGGCTATTTCCATGATTTTGTGTATTATGAGAACTTGTTATTGTTGAGGCGCAGGTATTACTTTTTCTGTTTGGCGTGGGAATTTGGTAGAAATTGGAACTCTTGTTCATCTAATGTCGTTAGTGTCCGAAATCTATTGTTAGTTTTGACTATTTTGGCGTAAGAATTGTTATTCATCCGTTCAGCTTCTAAGAATGTTAAGTTTTCCTAAGCCATCTTCTTTTTAATTTCTTGTGGTTTGATATGAGCGGGGCCAGTTTTGGATATTGATTTATGCGTCTTAGTTTTACAATGTATTCAGCAACTGCCTTGTGGGTCGCGACAGACGTGCGTATCGACTTTATCTTTTCCACAATGTATACATTATGATGTAGTGCTGCGACATTGTTTTGCTACATGACCGTATTTTAGACATTTAAAACATTGAGTAACTTTATGTATATATGGTTCAACATTACATGCTACAGAATTTATGTGTATGACGGACGGTAGTTTATTAGCCTCAAATCATGTGACGTCTTGGTCCTAAAATTGTCTCATTATTACCTACGTGTTATTTTTCTTCTAATTCCACTAATATATGAAATAGTTATAGGAGAAAGTTACTGAATAAATATTGTTCATCAAAAATAGTACCAACATTTTTTATTACTCCTTTTCTATTTAGCAAATTATTTGGTATGTACGCTTTTAAATGTTCCTTTATCAAATCAGGATTAGTAACAAGTCTATTAGCATCCGAAATATTTTTAACTTGAACTCTATTTTTACCCTCATTATCAATTTTCATATTTTGAATATTAAGTTTTTTGTGTAGGATATGACCTACGGCCATGGAATGTAATTAGCCAATATTTTGAACATTGACCCTTTCAATGAATACATAAACAATTTCCGAATATAAATTTGGTTTTTGTAAATTAAACACCTCACTTTTTTGTTGTCTATTCTTTACCAGTCAGGCTAACTTTGTCAATGCTGATACCTAATTTGCGAGGGCATCTTCTCGTTATATTTACATTATTATTATTTGTTCCCCCTTTATCAGGGGAGAATCGTCTTCCATAGTCACTGTTACATTCACTGCGTGTTATTTTCACTAATAATAAAATTGAAAATCCTAACTCAAAACTATTTTATTAGTATTAATAATATCCGTTTATATTCGACACTCAGAACTAACGTCTTTATCGTACCGAGTATAAATTCTAACTGGCGATAAAATAACTTATTTGATACGTGGCATTACATATACAACTAAAGATAATCCCTAACCGAAGTAGGGTTTATTGCATCAATGACTATCATCTCTATCCAATGAATAATATATATTCCATGAATTTTAAATTATGATTATTTCAATCATTTGGTTGTCCCAATTTCTCAGAAATCAGAACTAAAGAGACCTCCTGAAAAGTTTACAGATCAAATAAATTCAACTAATTAGCAAATCTGAAAACAAAAGTATTCAACCAGTGTGTACTCCCCGTCTTCACCTACGACTCCTAAACAAGGACTTTATTCACAAAAGCAATAAATATGGATAGAATGAGGAAGTTGCATGTTTTTTATTATTTAAATAGATCACAATTTATTGATTACAGTGTTTACAAAATTAAACTCGGTTTTAAAATAACGGAGAAATCTTAGGTTGAAATTTGCACTATAAGCTCCTCCCCCTTAAAAACCTGTGACATTTCATGACGTCAGCTGCCGGACGGTCGCTTTCGTGCTTCACGGTGCCAGTTCACTACAGTACACACTTGGTATTTTTCGATTAGACGCTTGCTTGCGTAAATGCTGTAGGTGTGTAGTCTTTTAGGGGTGTGTATATTGGCACATTATACAAAAATTACGGTTTTATCATATCTTAATAGACTATGGTGTAAGATTTTTCGGTCATATTATGTTCGGATGTAATTCTGCCTTTCACTATACAAATATTAATTTCCTTCTCTTCTTACTTATACATATCCTTCCGCACTGTCACCATAATTTTCTCTCGGAGATCTACAAGTAGTAACAATTAAATCTTTCACAATCAAATTTCATCACTAGTAATTTTTTTAACGAACTTTTACGAACACTTGACACACAATATCTACCTATACTCTGTTCGCTCCCAAGAAAAACCGCCTGTAAACAAAAACCATGCGTGATCTATTATAAATCGGCTGCGTATTGGACGACTCGCTTTGTAATATTAGCAGTAGGAGAACAGAAGTTTTTACAGGGTCGTACATGCTGTGGGTGATCTGTGCATCTGACTGTGTTAGTATTAAAATTAATTGTTGTGTATAGTACTCGTACATATTTACGAGAGTTAATTTACAGTATTAGTGTTTTGAATTGTTAGAATTGTGTTATTCCTGTGTTATTTGTTCTGATAATAATTATTGATATTTGTAAAGTTTATTATATAAAAACAAAACTATGTGAGTGAGATCTATAGACGTTGTTGATGACGTTACAAGAAATTCTGTTAGAAGAAGAGAACATGAATTCTATTTTCGCAATGAACTTTTAAAAACGCTCAAGTTTAAGTTTCAAAAAAGAGGAAGAAATAGCATGTTGTAAAATAAAGAGGAAATACCTAGTAGGATCTAGGAATTTTCTTCGAAAGCAATTCTTCGAAAACAATTCTTTGAAAACAATTCTTCGAAAATCAATTCTTCGAAAATGCGATTCTTCGAATACCATATTCTTCGAATAAACAATTCTTCGACAGCTTTATTATTTGGATTTACTAAAATCTGGGATAAGTTTTCATTAGACAATAATCAATATTTCTCGCATGATATATAAACGTATGATGCGGAACATACTAATAATAAATGAGAATTATAAGGTCATTTTCTTTTTTGAGAATACCTAGGAACTGAAAATAAAACACTACTTTTTTTATTTGTTATAATTATGTCAACATTTTATTAATAAATTACAGTAAAAGTTTACAGTACAGTAAAAGGTTACAGTAAAAATTACAAATAAATGACATAAATACTATCAAATACCAAGGTAAGAAAAATATTATAGATTAATATGATATGTCGTGAGCTAAACCTCTAATGTATTCTATTATATTATTTTTATCATACTGATTTACAAGAGTTTTGATTCGTTGATTACAATCTTTGTACTTCTTTCTTGGTGTTTGTGGTTCAAATCCGCTTAAATATTGTTCTACACGAAGTTCATTTAGTTCATTTTTTATACATTTTATAAATTTCCACAAGTTGGGGTGAACTGCTGATACTTGTGTTTCAAAACTTCGATGCCATCCTTCTACCGAATTATTTGTTCTCGGTAAATCATCCAAAACTGTTTGATATAGATTCCACAATTCGTATGGATATTGTGGTGGTTTTCGCTGTTTTCGATTTGGTCGCCCAATCCACGTATCTTCAAAATAATTAATAACACTTTCGGCTTCTGACGGAAATATTTCACTATCATATAATTGTTCAAAAGCCATAACTATATCATCCACTGGGACAAAAGCAATAGCACACAACATTTTTAGTTTGGAAGCAAATTCACTGTCAGTCTCATAGCGTTTTTTTAATCCATTCCTTTGAATCATTCGAAAAATGCATTGACTGAAGTGGAAAAAACAGCCTCTTTTTCTACAACTTGGAAAAGCACTATTGCAGGCATTAATCAATGCTTTTTCGAAGTCAGTGGTAATCGTTGCAGACACTAAAGATGATTTCAAATTTTTAAGTTCTTGAAAAAATTGATCATAAATTCGTTCTGATTTTTTTGGTAAGAGTGCATAAACTAAAGGTACCGATAAATTGTGTTGCAGTCCGTGAACGGTTAGTAATTGTTGGAATAATAACGGCAAGGTTTTAAATGTGCCATCAATATACCAATGCTTACTGTTAGACAATAATTGGAGATTTTGTTCTGTAGTAAAAATTAATATTCTCTCGTCCACTGGACCAGCATCATATAGCAAAAAATTTTCATTTTTGTAGGTTTTCGTATATTCCTCCAAAAATATTATTTCGCTTCTATTAGTAGGAAGAGCTGGTCCTTGTAGATTTTTTTGTCTGATATTGCGAATACTCCGTTTCATACTGCTAACACTTGGAAGCTTGGGAGCTGCCGTTATGGAACATGTAGTCGAAGCAATTGATATAATTCTGTGCGGGGGATCATTACTTATTTTCGAGTTGATTCGAATTTTTTCGTACACTTTGGTCGCTTCCACCTCTGAGGCGTCAGCAATATGATTATGTTCTTTTGTTATTTTACTGATTTTATCGTCGACAGTAATTATTCTCGCTGGACAGTTTGTTTTTCTTTTTTCAAAAAATGCGCACTTCCAATACACTTTTTCACCTTTTTCAACATCTTTAAAATAAAAATGTCCCTCGAACAACAATTTACGTTTTCCTTTTTCTGAACAAACAAATTCTGCATCCATATTTACTTGCACAGGGTTAAATTAAAACTAATTTTATTTTATGGAAAACAATCCCTTTTATACCCACTCAGGTCAGTTGCAAACTTGGGATTAGATAAATTATACCTGATTTATATCACAAACAAATTCTGCATCCATATTTACTTGCACAGGGTTAAATTAAAACTAATTTCCAAGGGATTATCGTCAGTTGCAAGCTTGAGATTAGATAAATTATACCTGATTTATATCTCTGAACAAAGTCATTCCTTTTGGATACTTCGAAGAATTGTTATTCGAAGAATTATTAGTCGAAGAATTGTTTATTCGAAGAATTGCATTTTCGAAGAATTGATTTTCGAAGAATTGTTTTCGAAGAATTGCTTTCGAAGAATTTTCCGGATACCGGAAATAGTAGTATGGAGAAGAGAATATTTAAAAAAAATTAAAAGGTATAGAAATGAAAATAGAAAACTTTACTACCTTGGGTGAATGCTGGGCATACGAAATCGAAAATTTTGGTTGACAGTTCCATTACTTCCTCTAGAAAAGCGTTTTTAGATGGTTGAAAAATCCGTCAGGTAAGTATTTACTCAGTAAACATAACCTGCGCATCTAACAGGAAATGTCGCAAGTATGCTTTTTTACGTAATGCTGTGTACATAATATAAATTTTATTAATTTGTGAAACATGCGGATACAATGTATAATAAACATTTTCAAACATATAAGATGTCGCTAAGACTTCTTTGCATTTTGTTGAAGATATTTTTTGTTTATTTTCACGTTCGTTGTATATAATTTAAAACATTTTTTAGGAAAAGGGAAAAGACTCATAGCATGTCACATTGGCAGTGAAGATGGCTTCGTTTCTGATGGTTTGTGGGCGTTTGAATCCAAGAAAAGTGGCGACTATCACGAGGAAATGGATGGGAGGTTGTTTGAGAATTGGCTATCATCCATTTTGCCTCGCTTACAGGATAATTGCGTGATAGTGTTGGACAATGCTCCCTATCACTCAAGAAAACAAGAAAAAATTCCAAATACCGTGAACAGAAAAGCAGAAATAGAAGAGTGGTTACGATCGAAAAATATTACTTTTGAAAGTAATTTACTCAAGGAATTTTTTCGTTCTGGATGTTTGGATAATAAGTAATTTTCTAAGTAACTATGATTTTTATAATTTTGTGATTCATTTTTTGTTTTGTTTACAGACGTTGATAAATTCAAATGCTTTACTTTCAAAATTAGTTTTATTATGTGGTGGAAGGGGTTTGTTAGGACCAAATGTAAAAGGAAATATTGGTGTGTGAGAGAGGAAGGGTTGAGATTTTATTTCTTTTGTTAGGGTCATCATTTCTAAGTTAGGTGGATAATAAGGTGTTTTGAGTGGTTGAGATTGTGTTGATGTCGAAGGTTGTGGGAATGAAATGTTGAGTGTGTGTTGACTTTTTGTATTTTCATTACTCTTGTCAGTTAGAGGAGGAAAAATATTTAAATTTTATGTGTCTAGTACTGCAAATTTATTATTGACGCTAATAGCTGAAGAGCATGAATTACGTAAGTTAGCTTTCACCTCCAAAAAAGTCAAATTATGTACGGCCATAATTTTTTTAATTTCGTTATATTCTAAAAATTTTGGACATGTTTTTGCTACCGTTTTATGTTGATTATTTTTACAGTGTCAACAAAAACTATCTTGGGAATCTCTACAACTATGGGTTTCATTTTTTATCTGTGTACAATTTGTACTTCGACAATGTTTAGCTACGTGTCCATGTTCGAGGCATTTATAACACTGGATTACTTTGTGAACGTATAGTTCAACTGTACAAGATACGCTATTAATGAAAACGTTTCTAGGTAAAATATTTCCCTCAAAAGTTGATAATACAATTTGTCGCGGTACATATACACTCTCGTCATCAATATCTATTTTTCTCTTAAATCAAGAAACCTCGGTTATATTTATCGGAGAAATAATAGGTATTTTGAAAAAGAAATTCGTCTTTAAAGATCATATCTACATTTCAGATAATTCCCTTTCTTTCAAGTAAATTATTTGGTATAAGAGTCACTAACTGTTCTTCTTTCAACCGCTTATTATTTACTAACCTATGTGCATCTTTTAATGATTTTAACTCCACTCGTTTTCTATTTTTACCAACACTCACTATGCTGATAATATTCGGGTTTGCTAATGTTTTATGTAAAATTTCCTAAATTTCCTTCATCGTCAGTTTTTTTAATGAAAACATAAAACCTGATTTGAGTATTAAGTGAGATTTCTGTCTGTATGTTGAATAATTTTTTTGGTTGTTCTTTGTTAATTTCTCCAGTCTGGATATCCGTTCCTACAATAGTTTCTTCACTTGTTTCCATACCATCTTTCCCCCTCGTATCAGGGGAATCTTTTTCACGCATTATTTACACGATAAAGTTTATTTATTATTGTCTTATCAATTCACTAACCCAGCAAGCACATAACATAACTGGGCAGTTTTGCGATGTTCTATTTTGATAACAAAGAAACATTCATTTGTAATGTAACTTTGATATCACTTGCACATAACTGCAGTATATTGAATGTCACATGTCATTATTTAACATTTGTTTGTAATATACCTGTGATATACAGAACAAATGTAAACGTTATATTTTCTTTAACATTCTAACCTGATGTACAGACAACGTGTTTTTGTGAAGTTTCTACAACAGAAACAAAATATGTTGTATTGATGTGCTTTTAAAAGACAATTATGCCTTTTTCGTATGTTTGTTACACAACTATGTAACTTAGAAGTTTCCAATAGATGTGCGCCGAACGTACGCCGGGAACCGTGCTAGAACGTACCTTCAATATATTTCCAGCTTCTTCCACACAAAGGACGCTGTTATTGTAATGTTGATAGTTTCATAGGTATGTCATTTTTTTTGCGGGAAACAAAGTAGTCGTTAATTTTCGGTAGAAATTGTGTACAAACTTGACTAACAGCAAACTAGAAATAGCAGCAGATAAGGTGGGAAGTGGTCGACAGTGAATTTCAACAATATTGTTTTAAGGTATGTATAAACCAATTAAACATTTGTCCCAGAGACAGAAATGTAACCTCAGACATAAAATTGTGAGAAGTTTAGAGAATGTAACCTCAGACATAAAATTGTGAGAAGTTTAGAGAATGAATGTTTATTATCATTGCACAAAAACTCAGAATTACCAAACACTTCACACAATACTCCCGATGAGGCTGTGGATCATTCAGTACTCACTGAAAAAACCTCGCTTGCCGATGAGGGCTAAAATGATACAGCTGCATTGATTGAAAATAACCTTGATGAGGAATTCACATTCAGTGAAAATGATAGTTATTAATCAAAATCAGAATGCTGTACTTGTTCAGAATGCATAATAAATCCCACTTCAAGGAAAATAACAGAACTTATGCAAGATATAAAAAAAATGAGCTATCGAGTGTCATGTACCATTAAATCATATTTCTAAGCTACTTCAAGTATTAAACATTTATGGCCTAGAATTACCATCAGATGCTAGGACTTTACTCAACACTCAACGAAAGGTTGAAATTACCCAAGTATAGCCAGGGTAATCTTGCCATATTGGCTTAAAATCGGGAATTATGAGAAAGTTTGAGACACTCCCAATTGATAAAATTCCCCAAAAAGTCAAAATCAATATAAATATTGATGGGATGCCTTTAAGTAAAAGTTCAAGCAGTCAATTTTGGCCCATTTTGGGATGGTTTCCTCGAACTTTATTTGAAAATCTACATATGTATAAGCCATTTGTCATTGGAATATATCATGGATATCACAAACCTGAATCAGCAAATGCATTTTTAAAATTTTTTGTTGACGAATTTCTAGAACTTATAGAGGCAGGGTTAATATGGCTGGGTAAACGAGTTGTTGTAGAAATTAATGCTGTAGTTTGTGATGCACCTGCTAAGTCATTCATTAGTTACACGAAAGGGTACACTGGTTATCATGGGTGCAGTAAGTGTATTCAAGAAGGAGATTATATTAGAAATCGTATGGCATTTCCTCAGCTGAAAAGTACACTACGAACAGATAAATCCTTTGAAAATAAGTTAGATCCAGATCATCATTTGGGTACTTCTGTTCTAGAAAAATTAGGTATTGGTATGGTATCTCAAATTCCCTTGGATTATATGCATACAAAAAGATGTGTGATAAAAGTGAATTGAGAAAAATAATTTTTTTTCTGTTTAGGTGTAGAGCATCAAAAATCAAAATGCACCAGAAGAGTTTAAGGAGATGTTGAGCGAGTGGCTTCGTCACTCAAAGCAGCGACGAATGAGAGAAGAAAAAACTACCTAATATATATAATCATATATGTTTCTTAAATGCCTCATAATAAATCACGTTGTTTTATTGGTATGACTTCCAACTGATATTACATATCATATATGATATGAAAAATAGAAAAGATGCGCATAGGAGCGATTTTTGAGATATAGTGTGATTAAATTTTTTGTTCGTTTTTTAAGACCCGTTTTCCTGAAAGTGGATTTTTTTGTTAGTTTTGAATATCTAGGAGAAAGGAGAATGGTCTTACAAAAAAAACATCTCACTATATCTCAAAAATCATTCTTGTGCGTCACTATTTTTTAAATACTGGATCATAACGAAACAGAAAGGTATAATATAAATATTACATCAATATTGCAAAGTAACATTGAGAGGACATTTTATAGTAAGGATCACTCGTTTCACTTAATAACGTAGTACTTACATTACACCGATCCATGAAAAACAACTAACTTCTCATTGTTACATCACAAAAAAGTTTTGAGGCGATATTACTGTTATGTAGTGTGAACGTTCTGTGTTGCGGAAATTTGGCTGTTGCAGGGAGCTCCCACGAACATTTAAAGTACATTACATGGGACGTTCAATGTCTCTGTGTATCATTATGTTACAGACAGGTAATGTTTTTGTGCTTTCTGGGAAATACCTTTAAAAAGTTTTTTAATTTATAAGTACACGGGTTATTTTCCGTCGTAAGCTTATCAATGCGAAAACAGTCTTTACTGTATTTTCTTATAACAGCCAAATACCTAGTGTTCCTGCTAATATTAAATCCACACTATATGATATACTGCTTTAGTTGACCAACATTTCATCTAAAATTTTATTATTCAAATACTTTGAAAGACATTAAGGTGGTTTTAAGTTGTTTCTTCTATACGTTGTTATAATTACTTAATATCTTTTGGATCTCCCTAATTACAGATTGCAGATGTTAATTATATTTTACTACAAGAGAACAGAATAAATATCATTTTAGAGTCTAAGATAAAGTATGTATCGACTATTTCATGACTTAATAAAAGAATCAATTGCAAATTAGTGTATTTTAACCTATTCGGAATTTCTGTTCTCACAATCCCAATTCACCAGTAAGTAATAAATTATTATATTAATTATCTTTGTTTCTATATTGAATGTATCTTTAACACTATTAGTTACTTCTAGATGTACTTAAAAACAATCTCTTTTTTGTCAGCTATTGTTTGTAACTCCAGTTTCACAGGACACTGTAACCAAAAACTTAGAAATTCTTCCGTATATCCTATTAAAAAGTACATTTTCCTTTGGTGGATATTCCTTGTTATGATTCCTGCTATACGAATAATGTTATGTTGCCTTTTGATAATGACTTCGCTAGCAAATAAACCTTGCCATGTTCCAACCATAAATTTTCTTATAAACATATCTTCTACTGCTGTTTCTGATGGTCTCAATCCTCCATCAACATTTGCTAAAAAATAAAAACAAATTTAATATAGGTATGGCCTTAAATAATGATTTAGTTTTGTACATTCTAATACCAAACAGGTAACAAAATATAGTTTAACTAACATGTATTCCAGGAATTCCATGATTTTCTATGAGCTATTTGAAACGGAGGATTTGCCATTTCATATGTAAGTGGAAAATCTTTTTTTGCAGTAATCTTGTATTTTCCTGATTGTGTTTTGAGACAAACTGAGCTGGTCTGAAGGGAACGAGATATATTATTTTGAGATTTTATAGTTTGGAGTAAAACCTAGAACAAAATCAGTTAATAATTTGTCAAGGATTTATTATGATAAGCAAATACTTTTCTTAATAAACTCATTTTATTTTATTTTTAAAAAAGCAGTTTTATTTGTGAGGTTATTTTAACTACAAATTCTTCTTAGTTGGCCTCGAGTTTTTTGTCAAACAGTCATGGCCAATTCTTCTAACTGGACTTTATGTTTAGGACACTAACCCCTGTTCCAGTTTCCTTAAAAAATATTGATTATTTCTTTAAAGCTTTAACCTACATATTATGCGGTTGCTAACAACATTAATATTATACTGCACCTCTGCAGATATTAACTATGTCTAGGTTATTTCTACTTTTTTATTCACTATATAACTATCTTAATTTGGGTAAGTATGCAAAGATAATTACATTTTTATTATAATGATTATTTGTTTTAGCTAATTCCATTGACTGCTTCAAATGCATATCAATCAATAACGATTTTATACCATGTGAAGATCCTTTTCACCATAATTTTACAAATGATATTTATCAATCACCTTGTATGGGAGGTAAGAAAGGAAGAGATGGTCTTTTTCCTGCTACAGCATGTATAAAAATTGCTGGAGTGTTCGGTAAGACTTACACTATTATATATCCACATAATAAATAGGTATATATATATATATATATATATATATATATATATATATATATATATAGGTATTGACAAATCATAATACACATACTTAAACTGTGATGCTAGTTGCCTATAAACATACATTTATTGACTTAAAATTTAAAATTTACACTTTTTTTAAGATATCGACATGCGGTTTTCGCTATTCTGTTGCTAATTAGATGCACATTTATAATATCCGATTGAAACTACATACTCTTATTTAGTATTATCCAAATATAACTAGATGTGAAAAATAAACTGAATAGTCCCCTCTATTGTGCATGTTACTCATTAGGTTATATCGAAATTATTCCTCTTATGTTGGCGGAAAAGAGCTGCATTCCAGAAGATTAAGTTTGCAAAAATGCGTTAAGTAGACCCGGACTTATGGACGTTTTCCATAACAAAGCTCCCACTCTCCCCCACACCTTATTTGACTAGATACGCTAAAACTAGAAATATCAAATATACTCGCGCAGAATTTTTTGAAAAATGCGACAAGGGTGTCATGCTCCTTTCAGGTTAATTATTTAAAATTTGGCTTTTTATTATTTTGTTTCCATTCATTCCAGCTCTAGAGATACAAACTTATAATACTATCCAGGATTTCTCGAGGCTCCAGGCTACTTCCCAACAGGCGTACTCATGTAATATGGAAGATAGGTGTACTATAAACCATACATTTATAAAACTCATCTTACATTACAGCATTTTTAAAGAAATTGCTAACAATTGCTGGCCTTAGTTGAATAATAATTGCGCATGCGTTTCGGGTCATTCTCACTACAACTTTCAGGCCTGAAAAATATAGAAATGTTTCTAATTTTCAACGTTATTTACGCGCAACTTTACGTATTTTTAGATTTTGACAACATAATTATTGTGTTGGTCCGTTGGTCGTTCTGTATAATGGCCGAATACCCAAATATCAGTTTTCTTTATTCGATGCTCACAACTTACCGAGTGTAGGCTCATCAATTCTAATGTAGTTTTTAAAGGTCTTCAAGTCATTACAATCTTTGAATTCGTTTGTAATTTTTAAGTTTCCCATTGTTTTATTTATTACCCCACAAATCACCCATTTAACCGTGGTTTGTTCCAACAAGATTTTTTCATCCTGTTTTCAATGCGCCTTTTTATATAAGTAGCAAGAGTAGTGATTGTAACAGTGGCCACTGATTGCTGTTATTTGTCATGATAACTGATGGTGATTGACAGCGGCAGTGCAGATGACGCTGGGACAGAGTCAGAATAATGAAAAGAACTTGAATATTATACCTAGCCCTAAATTAACGCTAAAAAATGAAATTATACCGAGTAATAATGAAAACACTGTAACTAGGTCAGGAAGGTTAGTTATCAAACCTATTAGGTTTAGAGAATAGTTGTTTCCTTTTTTTATTACTATTTAGGATTAGAGAATGGTTAATTTTGGTTTTATTATTCTTTAGGTTTAGAGAATACTTGTTTTTGTTTTATTTTTATGCATTGAAAATCTATTTGTTATTTTCAATAATTATATTAAAAAAAGGGAAGAGTTGTAACAGTAGCCACTGATTGCTGTCATTTGTCATGATCAGTGATTGCCAGAAGTAAAATTTTTGTTTTTTCGGTATTAATTTTCAAAGCGAATTTCCACTTTCTTCTGTAGGTTTTAATTTGTTTTTACATTCCAACCTTAAAATTAATGTAGGTAATAATAATGTCAATCAAAAAATCTTGGAAATTTGCAACAAATAGACTCAAATGTATGAAGACTAGTTTTTAATTTTGCTTGCTATTTATATTGCCTGCAATAAAGTTGCTGCAAAAAGGCTGTATAATGTAAGATTGGTATTATAACAAATAAAAATATAAAAGGTTTCTGATATATGGCTGATGAAGAGCCATTCTTATTGGGACATCCTATACATATAACTATGTCTGCATGGAGTCAACATTACGAATTTAGAGATCTTTTTTCATAAATAAGCTGAAATGTCCACTTTATTCCCAATAACTTTTTTATTAAAATATTTTATAAAGTAATTTGTTTAAATTTTAAATGAAACTGTTGTTGGCACTGGTTCAACTTGGCAGTGGCTACTGGATCGATGCTGCAGTCGTTTTCCAAAAAAATTGTTAGCTAAATTGCATACTACTCTTTAAAATGAAACTAACTGTTTCTTGATAATTCCACAATGTATTGATAAAAAATATTGATAAATTTGACAATTGTTTCGATATTAAATATCATCGTCGGAATGACAAAAGTTACATCAGGATGATGTAACTTCTGTCATTCTGACGATGATATTTAGTATCGAAACAATTGTCAAATTTCTTAGAATTTTTATCATTTTATCAATATATTGTGGTATTATCTAGAAACAGTTAGTTTCATTTTAATAAGTATATGAGTAAATTCCACAAAGTAGGGGTCGAGACAGTAAATTGCATACTCTATCTCAGATTTAACAACTTTCTGTCGACATCATAGCCCAGATATTTCCATCATTTGTACTTTTGTACCTCAGTAATTATTCTTGTGAATATAAATTGAACGTAACGATGCGACTAAAACGTTCTTAAATTAAAGCCTATGTGAACGTGAACATCCAATATTATCGATTTAAATTATATAAGTTAAATATTTGATGTAACCAAATATTGACAAATTGTAGTTTGGAATTTATAGTATGTATTATATATTCTCATTCATCCATCGTGCTAGAAACACTGTAAGCATGTGTTGACCAATTCACGCATGGTCGCAACTATCAAAACATAATGTTTCAACAATTAGACTGTTTTTGTGTACTAGAGAGCTTTTGATAGATTTTTAAATACAGATCAATTGCGTATATTGGCTTAGCGCGCTATTTGTAACTAAAAAGGTTGCGATTTCAACCCAAGTTGCATGCATTTGTTTTAAATAGAAACCGCTGATAAGTATACCATTATAAAATAAAATGGGTGAAGAATAAAATCGAATTTGATTTTGTTTAAACATGAAAATTATAATGACAAAACACTTAAAATTAGAAAACCAATAAATTACAATTAATTTCTAATGAATTAAGCGTTCAAATAGACCTCCTTCTTGGACAAGACAGTACGCCAAGCGATTGTAAAATCATTGCCTTACTTCAGCCAACATTTTGGGACTGAAGTGCGACCGCATCTGCAATTTTTACTTTCAGCTCATCTAAGTTGTTAGCTCTTTCTTCCGCAAATCAATAAATTTGAGATTATACCTCTTCCTGATAATAATCTGTTTGGAAATGTTTCATTTAAATATTGCTGCACATTAATGCGATTATGAGCAGGACATCCGTCTTGCTGAAACCATATATGTTATTAAATCGGTTTCCTGTCAATCGTATATTTCAGGGAAAATTTGGGTTCTGAGTAAATCTAAATATTTGGTGCTATTTATATAAAATGGACCGACTAGATATGTTCACTAAGTGTTAGAAATTTATGAAGATTTTCTGGAGACCAATAATGGACTTGGGATGAATTATGCCTGGCAAGTAATGCAAAAGTCGATTCATCGGTAAAAACAATATTGTAAAGGACATTTTTATAATTTTTTTTTCTGAATAAAACTCAAAGGCAATGGCACAGCATTTTCAATAGTTGACAACAGTGCAGCTACTATAGTTTCGGCCTACATACGGGCCATCTTCAGGCTACAAATTATTATTTGAAGATAGTCCGTATGTAGGCCGAAACTAGTAGCTGCACTGTTGTCAACTATTAAAAATGCTGTGACATTAGTGCTATTCAACGCGACAATCGATTACAATCATTTCCTGTCATTTAAAAAACAACATGTTCAACAATACATTTTTGATATCAATCGATTACTCTGATTATAATCGGTCTAAAATTATGATGTTAGTGAAAACAATCGTAAATCGGAAGCATGTGGTTGGTCTAAAAATTTAAATAAACTACCGTTTGTCTATGGGTTATGTAATGTGAGTGATATTTTGCAATTGTATATTACATTTTTAGTTAACAGAATAGCTTCTATAAAATTATGATTATGATTAAACTCAATGAACTTGTGAAAAGTCTGAAATACACGTGAAATGAGCTAAAATATTGATTAGGATATGTCACTATTGATTTATTTGATTTGTAAAATGACATGACAAATAACAATTTTTTTTGGTTGTTCAACAAACATCAATCAGTTTTCGATTTCGATTATAAACTAAATCGGAATCAAGATCGAAGTGTTGAATGGCACTAATGACCTTGAGTTTTATTCAGAAAAATTACTGTCAGTCACATTTGAGTCATGGATGATATTTTCCTTTCATTTTTATCATTGTTTAATTTTTCCATAACTGCCTCGCAAAATTCTATTCGCCTGATATTATCCATTTCATAAATTTCCTGAAATTTTCGAAGTTTGTAAGAGCGGTATTTATATTTTTTCAAGATTCTGTTGACTGTAGTTTCATTGGAACTTACAACTTCCGCAACCTCTCTGAGATATCATGGGGATTTCTTCCACAGTTGCGCAAATGATGATGTCCCTATTTTCTGGTTCATTCTGAGACTGGGGCTTATTATGTTCTTTGGGTGAAACTCTACATCGTGCATTTCAAAATTATGAATTAAGTATTCGGTGTATAGTTGAGATGAGTGATGGTGAGGGCCTATTAGGATATATGCCACCTCAAACAAACCACTATTCATATGCCTTGAAAATGCCATTTCACAATTTGTACTTTTTCAATAATCGCATAAACATTTATTTTAAATGAATAATATGATATACTATTCGCGATTGACAAAAGCACAAAATTTGCAAGTGACAATTGCAGACAAGTGTTAATTGGTCATCATGTTTACCGTGTTTCTAGTATGGTGGATTAATCTGTATATGAAAAGTAATGAGATAATTTGAGGCAGAAATTCCCAATGAACTGTACTAAATGTATTTAAAACTTCAAATTATTATGTTGTGTATCGTCGAGTCGAATGTAAAGAAAGCTTATTTTTGGTTATAGATGACACTGAAGATGCGATTATAATTAGAGGATGTGCTCTAGATAGTGGTTCATTGACAACAGACACTGAAATAGTTAGAATGTCTCATTGTGGTAGTTTTTATTACGAGGATAGGTAAGTTTGGCAACCTAGTTAGAGTTTTTAGAAAATAGTAATGAAACAAAGTCGTTGGTCGAGGTGAACAATTTTATTACAAATGGTGTGAAGCATAAATTTATGAGCTCGTGGATATAAAATTGGAAACATTCACAAAATAATACTACTATAATTTGTTTACAGGTATGTACGTGGATGTGTTCAAAGTTGTAATGATGCCGATGGATGCAACAATTCAATTAAGGACAAATGTAATTCCATCCAAATTTTTCTATACATGTTTTCCATGTTGAAAATACTGCCCAATTTATTTTGAATGAAAAATCTTACGATGTTAAAAATTATATATTTAAATTCAAATATGTACGTTTTATTTCCCACTTCAGTTTCATTCATAAACAAAAATTTTAATTTGATCCTCCTAATAGCCACTATCATTATCAATATTTTATGTACGCAAACGCAAGGAATGTCTATACTTGTCAAAAAGTGAGGTTAACACAAATTGCTTGAAAAATAACAAATAACCTTTCAAAAAGTGTTTAAAGTTTATAGAGTAAATTGTTTATTGTGGAGTTTTAAATCATGTACTGAATTGATAAAAATGGGACGGCATAAAAATACTCCTAAAAAGAATAATGTAGAATTTGATCAAAGATGCATTGATTTTATTCCTGTAGTTAATAAGAGAAAATGGAGAAATACTACTAAAAGTGATAAAACGTATAACATATTAGCACCTACCGATTCAAAATATTATTTAGGAAAATTATTTATTGGGCAAACAAATAATATATTTCCGGAAGAATATAGAACAGTAAAGATTTCATTTAACTTTGCCGAAAATTATACAGAAAGTTCTGATTCTGAATCCTGTGATAACATTATATTGTTCTATGGTACTACCTCAGTTATAATTAAAAGTTGTAGTGATACAGTTTTCTTAAAAGGTAGGTGGTTTTAAAACTGTTTCTAAAAAATGAATATCTACTGTACAATTTTATTTTAGACTTAGTATCTTATGGAAAATCATTTTTCTTTGAATTTATACCTGAAAACGAAAATGTATGGATGAAAGTATATTTGAGAACTCTACCAATAGATAAGTTTTTCCCGAAGCTTGGTAATTGCTTGAAGACATTATTTTTGATGCTTTATGGTGAACAGTGCTCTGATCAATGTACGTATTGTATCTAATGCCAACTATTTTATTCTAAATATTCAATTGTTTTAGGTGATACTTTTGAAAATGATGACAAATTCCATGGTACTAATAAAATTAAATTGATGTATTCCCAATTGATTGAAAACCGCCAATCTAACAAAAAATATGAGTCTACAGAAGCTGTGCAACATCCACAATTAAAACCCAAACTAAGACCATATCAGGAGGATTCTGTGAGATGGATGTTACAAAGGGAAAGAATAAGTGTTCCATATACAGGTAAAGGAACATGTTTTGTGATATACCTAAGTACACACACACACACACACACACACACACACACACACACACACACACACACACACCTGTCTAAACCCTTCCCTATCAGAATGCATCCTTCAAGAGCTATACATTCCAGGAACAACATACCATCACCTCCCATCTCATTGAATGTGGACCTCAGTTTTCATTGTTGATAACTCATCCATTCTCTAGTCCATTCTACTTCCCTGGGTTTTTGTGAGAGTGTCTGGCTGTCTTACTCTTTTCTTCAGGGTAGTTCAGTGCACTGTACTCCTTTTTTGGCTTACTTTTCTCTGTGTTCACGTTGGGTGTGTGTGTTTCCCATCCTCTAGAAGGTACACATTCTTAGCCTATTTACTATTTCTAAGAGTGGATCCATTTGCCAAAGATTTCCCTATTAGAGATCCTGCTCATCTTTATGGGGATCATCAGGCCCTCTCAAGGATGGTCCCTCTTCTTTGTTTGTTCTTTTCTTCTTATGGTCATTGATACGAGACGCGGTTTATGGGCTGTGGATGCCTGGTGTAGTTTGTCAGATCTCTCATCTGAATGTTAGGGTGGGTGAATCTTCTCCTGACTGTTTTGTTCATGATGTCCTGGATGTTCTGGTCCAACATGGTGGATCTGCTGGTTCCTGATGTACCAAGGAAATTCACTACTTGCCTCAGGCTGATGTTCTGCATTCTCGTTGGGACTGCAATGATGGTGGCTTCCATCCAGTCTTCACTGATATACCCAAGTGTCTGCTCTTAACCAATATATTTAAGTTGTTATAGTCCATACATCATCAGTTTAGATATTGTATCGGTAGAACAGTTTAGAAACTAGTTCAGAATAGATTATGATAACTTTTTAATTTTTATGTATATAAGTATCAGTCCCAGAAATATAATATCAAGGGGTTAGTGCGAAAACCCGGTAACTACTACAACGTATGTTTCCAGATAAACGTATTTAAAGATTCTTCTAAGATTTTTGCAACTTTAATGAGTATTTAAAGTTTGCCAGGGGAGCTTTACAGAACATTTCTAAACGTGAATCTGTGGAGGATTCATTATGAATTTGTGACAATATATATTTATAGTTCATTTATAAAAACACTATTTAAAAAAAATGTGAAATTTATCGGGTTTTCCCTCGCATTAATGAATACGAAAGTAGGTTTTTATTTCTATCTTTACAATTACTAAAAAAAGTCCTAAACGGCATTTAAACTTAAAACATAAAGAGTCTTTCATATAGGTAACTTAAATTTTAAAAAAATGTAAACAAATGAGCAACTTGATGCTGACAATTTAAAAAAATTAAGAATTGTTTTCTTTCTCCGATTCTTCGTCTATAGCTGCATCAGGAATACAATCTGCTATTAGGTTTGTAGTGGTTTTTAAATTTGTGATCCAATGATGTAGTTCTTTGGGAAAAATACTTTCTTTACACATCTTTACCAAATCATTTTTTTTGCTTCACTTATAGGAAGGGTACTCTAGTATAACTTCGGCAACTTACTAGGATTCGAATTAGGTACTTCTTGAGGCGTTTGTGGGGTTAAAATTTGTTTTTGCCTTTTTGGTCGTAGCGTAGCAGTTGTTTTGGAATTTAAAAGGATTTCCTGTGATATATTCAAACAATTAAATTGTTCAGACTGATCATAATTGAAAAAAACGCTTTTTTCATCACCTTTAACATATTTTAACCTTTTAATTTTCAACCACTGCACTGTACTACTACTGTTCTGTTTTTCATTATACTTGTTGTAATTGACTTAAAGTCTAAGAATTCATCTTATTTTAATTCCTTTACATTATAAGGACCTATTCTATACTTTTTGTGGTCTACTGTCTTTATCTTTTCTTTTCTGGCTGTTTTAAATACATTTTTCCAGTTGTTCATGGAAGTTATATCTACATGTTTGCTGGCTGATTCTATGGCCGAATGCATAGAATCGGCCTCCATATAGGAGTGCCTTGTTTCTAAAAACTTTTATTCTACAACTTTTAGGTTATCTATATTTTGGACAAGCCATAACAGCAGAATAGCAATAAATTGATTACGGTTTTGGCCTCCACAAGTATGTGAGAAGATTGTTACATGCTCAACTTCAGGTCCTAAACAATGATTTAAATAATAATACATGCAAGTGCTGATCCCGCAACTACCTTTTTTGCCATTTATTTCGTTCCAGCACAAGCAATATGCATTGATGGGTAGGGGAGCTTCAAAAATTGTTAGATTATACAGTACCAATTTCCTACGATAGTATAATTGTCCAATATATCCTTTAGGTATTTATAAAATTGCTTGTAGATCCAAAGTTACAGACATAAATGTTTTGTCTTTATTTGAACATTCTTTATCTCTGTCTGGCAAATTTCGTTTATTTTTCGACATTCTTCATACTCTTCAAGAGTTTTCTTCTGCTCTGGATCAGCCTTCACGTATTTAACACATATGAGACATTGGTCCTTCTTTTGTACAAAAAAAATAAGGTTATATTCTCGGCAGAAAACGGATCTGTATTTATGTTGGGGAACTGCTACACGATTGCTTTCAGTACATCGATCTACATAAAGCTGGTACATTTTTGTTATATCAAGGGTGGATCCAGGTATTTTCGTACTGAATCTTTCCGTGTATAATGTGAGCCCATTACTGGAAAGGATTCAATATGCTTACCTTCTTTCACATAACAGCCAGTTGAATCACTTATAGCATGAGTAATTACATCTGGGGATATACAGAGTGTGGCACACTGGTATCCTCTCATCGTTTGCTTGTGGAAAGAAACATTTCTTGCAGTATTTTCTACTCTTTCTTTGGGAATTTTTAAGGCAGAGTCTAGTCCTTATTGGTTTTACCACAATATTGTGTAAAATAAAATGTTTCTGAGACTTGAAGTCCAGACTCCAGACATTTCTACACACTTTATTTCTATAGTCTTCAGACATTTTTTCGGTGCACTTATATTTGTATTTACCACCGTTGACATGTTTGGGTATCTTGGCAGATCTGACTTTATTTTTAATTATAAATGAGCTCCCTTCTGCACGTCTCTTTTTTGCAACATTAATTTTCCATTCAGAAGGATTACTTCTTCTCAATCTTTTAGATTTTGTTACTTGTTCCTGTACATTATCTAAAATCCTTTCCATCCTTCAGAGTGTGAAATTCTACTGTCATCAAAGTACAAAGTGGTATTTTGAGGTATGTTTGCGATATTAGTTTGGGATTCTTCAATGTCCTTAGAAGATGATTCTGTAGAATAATCTGGATCTACGTCAGAATAATCACCTCCAAATAAAGAGACAGTTTCCTCACAATCATTAGCTTCCTGTGCTGACCGAAATTCATTAGCATCTTGAACACCTAAAACCAATATAGTGTATAATAGTGCAGTATATTTGATTGAAAAATCTTGAAACTTGTGGAATTGTATGAAATATGTATTGAAATTACTAGTTATTTATTTATATGGTCATTTGCAGTGTGACAAAACGGTAGATGGCAAATGTTCCTTTTCAATATATCCATTGAAATATATTGTGGGAGGATTTTACACCTTGAAAACTTTTTAGGGTTTTCTCTTCCAATACCCGAAACAATATTAAATAATTGTATTAAAAGATTTTAATAATGAAAATTCTCCTGCATTTGCACTAATTTGTCAGGAGCAATTTATGAAAATTCAGAATTGTATGTTGATATTATGTGGAAATGGTGGATGTTTCATTAAATCCATTTTTGGTATATAAATACTAAATAACCTACAATTAAATTAGAACAGAATATGTTCACGGTCTTTCAGAAAAAATGTTCCTGTATTTTGTTGGATCGGAGTAGACCATATTTGGAAATCACTATTGAAAATAGAATTGGCGTTAGGAAATTTCTAATTGTATAAAATATTGTAGTGAGAAAAACAACAATTCAAAAGTTTTTTATCAATCAAACTTTCTGTCATAATAAGGTGTGAGTAAATTTTGTTCTGCTTCAATATTTTCTGTAATGGCCAAAACTAATCTTCACTCATCAACATGGGGGTTTCTCTGACTGAATCCATAGCTGTATAGTAACTGCACCACTGAATGCCTTTTTCAATTTATTTTGTCATGAATAGATTCTGTTTCATCAAATTGTGTTATTGATTTTTTAATCCGTTCTGTGTATCGGGAACAAATGAATATTTTTCATTAAATAATTGAATTGCGTACCTGTACGAATCATCCCTAATACCATAGTACTTTCCGAGATAAACTCTTTCTTGAACAGCTAGCATTGTTGAGAAAGAATAATGCTTTGTTACTGTAGGTTGACATTTTAAAATTAAATGATAAGAATCCTAGGATTGTAAAGAAAATTTACTACAAAATGATGACAGGATGTGGAAAACTTGAATATTATTTCATTTTAAGAAGTTTTGGAACAAATTAAACTTTTCATAAAGAATAACATTTATGTTAAAACTCAAAATAAAAATGTTTCTTCTCTGATCATCTTTTTCAGTTGTTCAACTTGATATATTTTTATTCCAGATGAGCTGCATCCACTCTACATTCCTATAAAACTGGAGTCTGGTATTGAAATTTATTTTGATAAATATACAGGCTATGTTACTTCTGAAAAACCTCTCATTTCTCCAACTAGTCGAGGAGGCATTCTGGCTGACGAAATGGGTCTAGGCAAAACAGTAGAAGTTCTAGCTTGTATATTACTGAATCCAAAGTGTCCAGATAAAGAAGAACATAATTATGATTCAGAAGATATGCCAATTATAAAAAAGACGCCAAAGAAGAGAAATTGTATAATTGATTCAGATGATGAAAGTTTGGAAAATACACTTGTAATAAACAAAATAGAAAAAGTTTTGGAAGAACCTGAAGAGCCACAACCTATAGTAAATTTCCAAAGAAAAAAACGAATAATTGTTATTGATACTAAAAAGACTGATTACGTTGATAAACCTAAAACGTTAAAAATACCAAAGGATTTTGTGCAGCCTGAAAGTAAAAAAAGTGCTACATTCCTAGCTCTTGATATGTGGTACAAAAATGTTCTATCAGAAATTAGTACAGTTAGACCAGAGTCATACGAAGATCCTAATAAAAAATCAGTTCAATGTATTTGTGGTAGTACTTCTGAAGAAGGAACTATTAAGTGTTACAATTGTATCAAATATCAACACATAGAATGTTTAGGATATAAGAAATCTCTAGGAAACTACATTTGCCCACAGTGCTGGATGGATGAACCACTGATAGATTCAAAAGCAACTCTTATAGTAACTCCTACGGCTTTAAAAACTCAGTGGGGGAAAGAAATATGTAGACATGTTACAGGGAAATTAAAAGTCTTACATTATCAAGGATTTAGTGCTATTCCTGTGTATCCTACAGAATTGAAGGAGTATGATGTTGTGTTAACTACTTATAATGTATTACAGAATGAATTAAGATTAACGGAAAATGGACAAGTAAGAACAATATTGAAATATTCATAATTATTTTATTAGAAGTAAATAATAAACAAAAAGGTCTTTTTATCTGTACATAGTGTACGTTTAAGATAATTTGCCAGTTATTGACATTGGGTATATAGATAATGGGGATAAATAATTGGGGCGTCAATTTAAAATTATTTTACTTTTAAGGAATATTGTTTCGATTTTCAATCCACAAGGGGTACATTGTGGTACAAAATTTTTTTTTCGAACAGTTGACAAATTTTTTGGATTCCCATTATGAAAAAAACCCCTATGCAAAATTTCATGGAAATCAGAAACAAATTTTTTTTCGATTTTCAGTCCACTGGTAGGTAGCTGGATGATAGATATTTTTGGTACAAAAATTTCAACTTTGATGCGTAGCTGCTACGAATTTTTTTAAGGTGAATTTTAAAACAAAATTCCAGCTCAACTTTAACCTTGTATTATTCCTACAAATATTAAATGTAATCCTTGTATAAATGTAATTATATAACGAAATATAATTGGTAATTAAGGTATATATTTCCTCTATCGAATGGTGTGAGAAAGAAGTCGATATATTTCTTAGTTTCGAAAATATAAAATTTTAAATAGAGGCATGTTAAAAAGATTTAAAAAATTTAGGTTTCTGGACCAAAAAATTGAAAATTCTGGTTTCCAGTGAATTTATGTATAAAGTTATATTGTATTATGTATTTCGTGTTGTAGAAGCCAAAAAATATGTCGGTTTTCGATTTTGATCTATAGTTATCCGGAAAATTCCATTTTCACTAATTTTCCTGGATTTTCCACTCGAAATAATTTTTTTTCGAACAACTGACAAATCTTTTGGATTTCCCGTATCAAAAAACACCCCGATGCAAAATTTCATGGAAATCAGAAACAATTTTTTTTTCGATTTTCAATCCACAGGGGGTAGCTTGAGAATAGATATTTTTGGTATAAGAATGTCAACTTTAATGATTAATACTTGGTTAGTTATGTCGGTGGAAAATTGCCGTATTTTTTTTTATAATAATAATAATATCATTTATTGACGAATGAAAAATATGAAACGTATACAATAATGGAAAGTGTATAAATGATACATACTCGATAACACTTGTTTCAAGATGTAAATATAAATATAGTATTACTTAAGTATAAAAATAACAAAAAAAAAAACTTTAAAAGTACAATCAATTTGAAACACATAAGTCATCAACGTATGTCTCTATTTTAAAAAAAACTGCCACAGACAACACATTGTACAAATAAAAATAGTTATGACCATAACAACAATTGATCATTTTAGAAACAACACTACAATAAAAACATTTAGGGAGCACTTGCAACCGTTTTGAAATGTAAATATTATCAAAGCACCTTTGTTTCACAGACATGCTGTTACAAGCAACACACTATAAATAAAAATTATAAAAGAAATAAAACCAGTGCATAAGTAGATGTAAAATGTATGAAATTAATCAGATGGACATACCCAGTCGAACAATCCCATCCCACCCAGCTCTTGGTGTTTCATGAATGAATCTTTTTACTTTACTTTTAAAAATCTTGTTTATGTTTTTTATATGGTCAGGAATAGAATTGAGCACCTTGGTGCTAAGTAGAAGAATGATCGCTGACAAACCGACCTGCTCATTTGGGGATTAACATAGTGGTGTCTTTGTCGGGTACCGTAATTATATGTAGGTAAACGAGCATTCAAACCATATAGTTGTCTCAAATCCAGTATCCCGCATTCCTCGTATAATCGATCTGTAGGATATCGGTGGGGTTTTCTTAAAATCAATTTCAGGTACCTTTTTTGGACAATCTCCAGTGGTTTTATGTGTGTTCTTAGTGCTCCACCTCAACCTACCAAGCCGTAACGTGAGTGACTTTCCACTAAGGCAAATATAATATTTTCATATGCTTGAATGTTAATATTTTGTTGAGGTACCTGAATTTATAGAGGATGCTCTGTAATTTCTTGATGACGTACCTGATGTGAACATCACATTTCAGACTACTATCAATCATTACACCTAAGTATTTGATTTTGTCTACAGGCAATATAGACATACTTCGATTTCATAAAGTAATGATTTCAAGATGATCAAAATCTAATTTGCACACATTATTGCAACTGATAGGCAGATAATAAGTTTTCTCAAGGTTAACTGTGAATAGTTTATGCTCAAGCCAATTCTTTACATTGGAAACATCAGCCTGAGCTTTATCTCGAAGTGCCTCCCAATTTTCAGCATCGTATACTATTGCTGTGTCATCGGCAAATCCAATTATTTCACCACTGCTTTTCAACGAGAACATTCCGTTTATATAAATATTGAATAAAAGTGGTCCCAGAACACTACCTTGAGGTACACCATACTCAACAGTTTCTTCCTGACTGAAGACATTGTCCACCTTTACTATCTGCCGTCTATTGGTAATATAGCTTTTAAATAAGTTAAGGTTTACATTCCTTATACCAATGTCCTCTAATGCTTGCAGAAGCAGGTCGCGACTCACAGTATCGAACGCATTATTTAGTTTCATCATTAGGGCCACAATTGCATCTTCTGTTGTCGTGTTTTCTTTGAAGCCAAACTGCCTGTCAGAGAAAATTTTATATTTTTCAAGGTAAGAAGGCAACCTGTTCTTTATTAGTTTCTCGAAAATTTTTGATAGGTGTGTTAATAATGATATGGGTCTGAAATTATTTATTTTTGATTTATACCCCTTTTTATGAAGTGGTATCACAATGGAATTCTTGAAGGCTGATGGCCATATACCACCGTCTATGCACTTATTGATTATGTGACACAATGGTTTCATAATAAAATCACCAATAATTTTGAGAGTTTCAGCTCTAATTCCGTCAATTCCTACCGATTTTTTATCCGTCAAACCTTTCAATGTCGTTTTCAATTCGTTGTCATTCATAGGTAATAAGACACGAGTTTGCAGTAAGATGCCTATTCGTAGTATAACTCTGGTCTCTAGTAATTTTATCAGCAAAGGTTTTTCCGGTATTTACAAATTTTTTATTAAATTCATTGGCGATGATATTTTTGTTGGTTATCATCAAATCTGAGTCAGTTTCGATGAAGCGTATTGGAGTTTTAGATTTTTTACCTCTACTCAAGTCGCTTACCACCTCCCATAATTTTTTCGTGTTGGTGCCATTTTTTATTATAATATTATTATAGTAGTGTTTTTAAATGAAACTCACGGTCTCTAGTTAATTCCACAATATAATACAAGTTATTGAAAATTCTAAAAAATTGACAATTGTTTCGATAAATCAATATCATCGTCAGAATGACAGAAGTTACATTTCATTTTATGCCTACCTGATGTTTAGTAGTTATTTTTGGCTAGACCAAGAAGTAACCTAACTTGTGATTGGCTTAATATATGTTTATAGAAAAAAGAAGATGTGATATTACAAATATTGAAGCTTAGATATTATTAGCCCTATGGTGATATCCTGGATATCATTTTTCCAATTAAGATCAGTATAACTGTGCAATGATATAGAAAACCAGGAAAACTATATCTGTTGATCTTTACAATTATCACTTAAGAAGACAGTTTATTAGTGGAGAACTCCCTAGATTTAACTGTTCATTGACAACTTCATATTGTGGGTTTCTTAAATGTCTTCTAATTTCCAGTTCTTCAAGGAAATCCAGTTCTTGTTTCTTTTCACAAATATGCAGCACTTCTAGTTCTGTGTTAGGTGTCAATGAATGATTGGTGTCAAGTAGATGTTTTGCGTAGTGGGATTTATCTGGTTGTTTTAATCTGTATGCTCGTAAGTGCTCACTGTATCGTATTTCAAAATTCCTAAGGGTCTGACCCAAATAGACAGCATTACATTCTGGACATTTGAGTTTATATATACCTGACTTCTTTAATAGTGGTATTTTTGTTTTTACATTTATTATCTATTATCGTTTTTCCTCTGAGTACAATGGTGGAATGAGAAAAACAATGAAGTAACGCGTTTTCAGTTAATAATCAACACAATATTTTTTTAATGGAAGACCCTGTATATTTTTAAAATATATTCGATGATCTGATTTCAATGATATGACACACTTGCCATATAATGTAAGAAACAATTTACATGTTTCTATCCTAACTTTATAAGTTCTATTTAGTGGTGCAAAAATTGTTTCGTGGACTTTTATAATTTTTGATCACCATGTATCAAATAATTTTTCACAATATGAAAAATTAGGATAGGGACATGTAAATCGTTTTTTACATTAGATAGCAAGTGTGATATTATATAATTGAAATCAGTTCATCGAGTCGATTTTTCCATTAAAAAAAGATTGTTTTGATTATTCACAGAAAAACGTGATGCTAGATTGTTGACCTCTTTCCACCATTGTGCTCAGAGGAAAAATGATATGTAATAGTTTGCCAATTTAACCGATGTTGTAGTGTTGAAATTATAGAAGTTACCCATGACAAACACTTTATTTGGATAACCCTGGAGTTTTTAGTTTAGTATTGTTTTTAGTTTAAGACTGATCCAAAAATGTGTTAAACACATTTTTGCCTCAGTCATACAGCTAGTTTTTCTTCACTGCAAATAGGCTCTCTTGCGCATTGCACTATTTACGAGTGATATCGTCTTTGATTAGTTCATGCACTTCGTTAAATTGTGTTCTATTCAATCTAAATCATTGGTTCCCAACGGGGGCGATACCGCCCCCCTGTGGGCGCTGCGGCCTTTTAGGGGGGCTTAGCGGATTCAGAAGCAAATAATAAGCAGTCAAGAGGAATGGTGAAATAAAAATGATTTTTTCGACTTCCGTTACTAAAACCGCACTTTGAACACGGGTTTGACATGCACAAAACGATTCTTTAAACACTAGTGTTTAAAATGCGAAAAGTCACATCTCGTTTATCTTTTGTTTTTTAAACGTCAAATCAATTGTATCTTTTGTATGTTAAATTTCATGTACCTTGATAATTTTGTTATTCTGCGTCATATGATTTGTCAGTCAGCTGTCTGCCATCGTCCGTCATGTAATGAATATAATTCAAATACAATATAATTTTTTCCTTCCCGTGGGCGAAGAAAAAGTATAGTAAGCACCTCGTGTTAAAAACGTCTTTAGTCACTCGTTTCACAAGGAACTCGTGACTAAAGTAACCTTTTTGACACTTTGTACTTAATATACTATAATAAGGGTTAATAAGCAGTTTTAAATTAGCGTTAATAATAATACTAATAATTATAATAATTTCTTTTAGTTCAGAATAGAAGTATATGACTTGTCCTCGCACGCTGATAAGCGAACGCGCGATGTTCATACAAAATAACATGTTTCGACATGTTCGCACACAGACAAGTTGAATCATGCACGAAATGAAACGTATAATAGCAACAGCTCCACGAATTTTGTGTTATTTAGTTGTATGTGCTTGGCCGCGATATATAGTCGTGAATCATAAGCTTTGCCGTAGTAAATAATCGTGAGTGGTGTGTCATTTTATAAACATTACTATCTATAAATCTATTGATAATTTAATTTTTGTATGAAAATGGCTGAATACAATATTTAAAACAGCCAACTATATCAAACCTATTTGCATCGCCTTCTAAACGAGACGATGATGGGCTACGAGCCTCATATAACGTTTCATTGTTAATTGCAAAGGTAGGAAAACCACACACCATTGGCGAGGAATTAATTTTGCCGACAGTCGAAGAGATATTAAAAACTGTTCTCCATCATAAGACACCGTTTGATATCATTAAAAAAATTCCTCTCAGTAATAATTCAGTGCAAAGAAGAATAGATGAAATGGCAAATTACGTTGAAATATCATTATGCGATTACCTAAAGACTTGCAAATTTTCCATTCAACTCGATGAATCAACTCTACCAAGTAACGAAGCTCTACTCTTATCATACGTACGATTTATAAAAGAAGAAAAAATTCATCAAGAGTTATTATTTGCTAAGAATTTGGAATCTGATACAAAGGGACATTCTATATTTAATATCATGCAAGAATTTTTTCAATAGAAAGAAATTCCTATTAGCAATATTTTGTCTGCTGCTACTGATGGTGCTCCAGCAATGACCGGGCGTCATAAGGGTTTTATAGCACATTTGAGAAAAGCAGTGCCAAATGTACTCGCTGTACATTGTATTATTCACCGTCAGCATTTTGTTGCAAAAAAATTAAATGAACGTCTGCATGCGTCCCTCAATAACGTTATTAAAGCAATCAATATCATTATAAGCAATTCATTGAATGACCGTTTGTTTCATAAGCTTTGTAATAAAAATGATGAAGACTACAATCGCTTGCTGCTGCACACAGAAGTACGTTGGCTCTCTTAAGGTGTTTGTCTGAATCGTTTTTTCAATCTATTTGACTCAGTGTTGGAATTTCTTGAAGAAAAGGAACAATTGCGCGAAAACCTGATTACGTCAAAAAATGACATCGCTTATTTGACGGACCTGTTTAAAGTATTTAATCAAGTTAATCTACAATTGCAAGGTGATGATTTAAATTTAATTAAAACTAAAAACGTCATAGCTGCTTTTGCAGGAAAACTTCTTATATTCAAAAGAAATCTTGGTTAGGTTAGGCTTCTTCGGATTCAGAATCCAAGTCAATAAGTGTACGTTGATCGCTCGCAGTCATTGTGAAAATGGGTGTGGGCTGGGTATGGCATGGGTTCAATATGCGGTAGACAAGAGAAGTGTGGACGTAGGTTACGCGTGGGCTGTGTGTGTGCTGTGTTCAGGGTTGGCAACTACAGCTTTTTTGAAACTAGGTTTTTTTAACAAACCTTATTAAAATATGGCCATTGTAGGTTTTTCTCTATTTTCTTTTAAGATACTGAATGAAAGCTTCCTGTTACAGCCATCTTTTACTAAAATCTAAAATTACCCACCCAAAAAGAAAGCTTTTCTTCCTATTTTAAATTTCATTCAAATCATAGATATTAAAGGTACAGACACAGACAGTTTGAGGATGCTGCAGGGCCGGGGATTTACCAATTCATGTTGACTTACATATATAATATCACTGTTTTGCTTAAAATGTGATTTTTTCAAACCTAAAACCCATAAAAAACCTGAAAAAGTTGAAAACCCAAATATATATATATATATCTTTAGTTCTTAGGTTTTTTCCAACCCTGGCTGTGTTCAATATGCGGCAAGCCTTAAGGCCGGTTCTGCTACTACGTTAAACGGCAAAGTGAGCTGGGTTTTTGAAGGGGAAGGAAAATCGTAGAAAAAATAAATAAAAAAAACTCGTGTAGAGGATCAAAAATGATGAACATTGGCGTAGAAATTGAGCACCTTAAAAAATCTGAGGGGGGGTGTCAAAGGGGGCAAATATTAATAAAAAAAATGTTGGCAACGTACCTGAAGCTGAGGTATGATAATCCATAATACCTCACTTGAAAAATATGCCCCCCCATGGGCAAAGCTTGACACCCTAACTACATTGAAATTAATGGACAAATACATTTTTTGCGAGATATCGAAAAAATGCTAGAGTCTAAAAATGAAGAGGGTGCTTAGACACGTACATAGAAATTTTCTAGCCCCCATAAAAGAAGTATAATTTTCCTAAAAATTCCGAAAATTCAATATTAAACAATTTCGAAATAATTTTTTTCTCTACAGACCCATGTCGCCTATGCCCCATGTCGCCTATGCCTATAGGCGAAATGGGTCGGAAGATCCCCCGAAAATCACGATTCCAGCATCAATATTTAGCAAAAGAGGGGGAGGGTGATTTAAAAAAATGCTATTGTCCCCTTTTGATGGGTGGACAATTTGGACGACTAAATGAGTGTTGCTAAATCAATATGAAAATTGTATATATTCCTAATTATAAATGAAAATAAAGATACAGGTGTCATTTATTGTAAATGTCAATGACTTTCAACTTAATACTTTTCAGTTTGGTTATTTATTTCTATTTTGAATGTAACATTAGGAACTTCAAGTATATCAAAATCATTTTCAGGAGTTTAATTTGAGGAAAGCAAGGAAATATTTAACCCCTGGAAGCCCTTTAACAAGATTGAAATGGTGGAGACTATGTCTTGATGAAGCACAAACTGTAGAAACTCCAGGCCGTATGGTGTCTGCAATGGCTAGGAAAATTGAAGCTGTTTATAGATGGGCAGTCACTGGAACTCCCATTTCAAAAAATATCTCAGGTAATTTGCATCAAGTACCTGTAAAAGATTAAGTAATGAGATATACCATTTATATAAAATTGAATTAAATCTAATGTAGCTGTGCCAAATGCTATAACCTAGTTTACTACTTGATTATAGCTACAGTTTGTTAGCTTAAACATTCATAGTTTGGTAGAAAGTTGGGTACCATATCCACTCAATTTTTCATTTCCACTATTCTGTGCAAAAATGTCAAATTATATTACTATTATTGACATGCCTTACTACTAACATTTTCTTTCATTTACTTCTAAGTACTGTTATACTTAAAAGATAAATATCATCCATAGCTCAAATGTGACTGACAGTCATTTTTTTTAATAAAACTCAAAGTCAATGTCACAGCATTTTTTAATAATTGTCAACGGCTACTAGTTTCGACCTACATAAGTGCCATCTTCAGGCTGATTAATAACTGTTATTAAAAAAAATTATAAACTTCTTTATTTTGACCAATTACAATTTGTGCTGTACAAATTTTAGTAGTTTTTATTTTGTTATAGATCTTCACGGATTAATAGACTATCTTCAAATTAATCCTTATTCTGACATAACCGTTTGGAATAAGATCTTGTATGAACCTTATTTGGCAGGTAATGAACAACCGTTGCTCAATTTTTTGTCAGATGTTCTTTGGAGGACTGCCAAAAAAGATGTAACAAATCAAGTATGTATTAATTTACTTACAAGTAATTTCTTTACTTTCAGTTATTTAAAGTCTGTGAATGATTTTTCGAATGTTGCTCAGTCTCTGGGATAATTTTTTTCAGCTAATTCCTTTTATGAACTATAGGTTGAAATATTTTAATATTTCAAACTGTGAACTCTTATTCCAAATAAATTTTTTCTTTTGCTCTCAAAATTGATTTTCATATTAACCAAGCTGCTTATTTTGTATTGCTTTTACTTAGTAAATTTTTTCAATTTTATAATGTGTTGCAGATCAATATACCCCAACAAACATACTTAGAACATTTGTTGGAGTTTTCAGCTGTTGAAAAATATTTCTACAAAAGGGAACACGAATTGATCTGTAATGATTTTTTGGCTAAAGTCAGGAAATATGATTTATCCATACATCTTGAAAGTTTGGATAAGAGTACTTTGAAAAAGGTAAAGTAAATAAAATGTAGATGATTGAATATTTTCAGTAATCTATTAAAATATATTAAAGTTAATGAACTTTTTTATAGTTTGATTTTGTTTCTTTTCATAGTTGAATTTTTTCTGTCTATCCTATAAACTGATCACTGAATATTTCCCAATTTTTTGTACTTATACACCTCTACATAACTGATTTTTTCGGAAATGCATATTCCATTTGTTGAGTATCTCATTTCATTGAACTTGTGATTACAATGTAGGTCTTATCTATGTTATTACTATAATATTATGTTGTTTTTAGTTATTGGCACCTTTATTAACGTTAAGACATGCTTGTACACATCCAAATACTGTGCGAGGAAGATATTTAGCAACAAAGAAACAAGTTACATCGATGAAAGATCTTTTAAATGCACTTATTTTAAAAAATATGAATGATAGTGAAGATTGTCTGAGATTGATCATCTCGGCCTATAATGGTAAGTGTTTTAACTGTGCTTATGTATGTTTAGCTCTAGTTTAATTTGTTCCAATAGTCCAATTATATTTTTTTTAAATAAATCTTAAAGTATCATAACACTAACACTATTTTTCTTTCAAATATATCATAACGCTTTAATTGTCATAAATTATTAATTTGTATAATATTTCTCAAACTAGCCAATTTTACTCTTATTAGAAAGTGGCTCTAATCATAAGAGTTCTTTCATCTATTATGCTCTATACTTTCAACACAGATCTTTACTCTGAGACATTGTCTTAGCAATATTGTTTTAATAACTGTATATTGATTCTATGTGTGGCCTCCGAACGTGAAGGTATTATTTTCGTGCAAGTGCTCATTAATGTTATTAACACAAGTGGGTACTTTTTATGTGTCAAATATTTGCTTGCCCATATTGGTATGTGTCTATTTACACTGTTTGATACTTAAAATTTATTCTTCTATAGGCCAGTCGCTTGGTCTATATAGTTTATTAAATATTTTGGCATCCAAAATATTTTAACATGTCAACTCAACCCAATGCACAAAGTTTTGCTGCTGTTACTAAATCAAATTCAAGAAAATCAACTTTGACACCTATAACATATCCTAGTAGAAATCAAGCTATCGTGACACCAAAAGGAAATACCCATGCTTCCCGTATATCTAACCAACGCTTTTGCATATTTCTCACTTCTACTTCAGTCGTTGATAACCTCCTTAAAAACCATTCTTCAGTTGCCATTAAAGAATAAATCATCCCCATACACAGACTTATCAGCCCTTCTAAAAGATTACTAATATCTAATGTTTGTCCCTCAATTCCTTTTAAACTCATCGAACAGACTCTAAATCCCCATCACTAATATCCGTACTGGCTCACCTGAAGAGGATTATTCCCATATCTTAAGCTTTCGTCGGTCCATCTATGTCATTCCAGACAAAAATAACTTCAAAATAGAAACATATGTTTTAATACATTTCGAAAATACTGCTTTCCGGATCTTCGTTACTTCAGATAAATTGGAGTACAAGCTGGACATACTGCTGATATCTGCCAAAATCCTCTTGACACTTCCTCCCTCTCCAGAACGATTCTACCGATAATATTTCTAAAGATCCTACTTTCACTGATCCTACTTTTTCTCCTACCACTGCCCCTTTATCCTTCATCGACAATCATTCCGCCAACACACAACACACTCCCTCCTTTAGACCAACCTACTCCTAGTATATCTGGTCTCAAACGACTTCATTCTACTGACTCTAGTCTCGAATCACCCCCTGTAGTTATCCCGTCTGTTCCTCTCACACTCAGCCAAGACAAAACAGATTCACTATCTGATAACGCCTTTCGTGCCCCCAAGCTTGCCCCCCCCCAAAGTTCAAGAATTTAACAACTCTCAGCCCTTCTGCACACTCAATCATTGAAAGTTTAACAAAAACAAACCCAACATTCTTCTCAATTATTTCAGAACAATTATTACCATTTCTGGAAAACTCTTTCAGAAGCAACGATCCATTAGCAGAAGCTTACCAATTTAGTTCAAACATCAAATCCCTCCTTGCAGATCTTCATCAAATATATCATGTCATCTCAGGTCCCTCAAAAATCGCGTTACCCGTGTAACAAAGAAAATACAATGTACCATGAATCCCAACGATACAGTCGATTCTGCTAGCCTTAAATCATTTAGATCTAATGATAGTGATTCCAATTGTGACGATACCGACCTCTATTGATATTAACTAATAAATTTACGATAATTCAGTGGAATTGCGATGGATACTATCCGCGCCTTGAACGTCTTTAACAACTTATTTCCCTCTACCATCCGGATTTCCTATGTCCCCAGGAAACTAATTTTACATCTTCCACTATCCCTACACCAAAGGTCTTCGAAGGATATCATTTCTTCTGAGTCAGTGGTGGAGTGCCCATATTTGTCTTTGTGATCTGTATTCAACTCATCTGCCCTCTGCCCCTTACTACCAATCTTAAAGCTATTGCCATAACAGCCTATTGTCCCCAAAAATTAACCATATGCTCCATATACATTCCCCCGACCACAAACTAAATGAAGAAGAGCTTCTTGACTTGGTTTACGATCTCCCCCAGCCCTTTATACTTGTGGGCGACTTCAACGCGCACAACAGTATGTAGAGCTCCTCTCGCACATTTGGACGCGGTAACGTAATTGAGAATATACTAAATTGTACTAATTTATGCCTCCTCAATTCTGGATCATATACTCACTTAAATATCGCTTCTGGTACCTTTTCTGCCATTGATCTAAGCATTTGTGATCCCAAACTGCCCCTAACTTAACCTGGCAAACTGCTAATGGTCTATGTGATAGCAATCATTACTCCATACTTATAAGCGCCTCCTCAATTCGGGTCATATACACACTTAAATATCGCTTCTGGTACCTTTTCTGCCATTGATATAAGCATTTGTGATCCCAAACTGCCTCTAACTTAACCTGGTAAACTGCTAATGATCTATGTGATAGCAATCATTACCCCATAATTATATGTGACAACTCAAATGAACAAGCTCATGTGAGAAGTTACTGGCCCCCTCAAGAAAGCAAAATGGCCGGAGTTCTCTCTGGAGACTGAATAACTCTTGGGTGAATTACCTGCCACCAATAATATTAATGATTCTATTAAGCTTTTCTCGGATGTCATCATTACAACAGCATTCACTTGCATTAACAAAACCACCCATATCCCCCGTCACTAAATTGTTCCTTGGTGGAACCCTCGATGCAAACAAGGAGTGCGACAATCAAAAACTGCCCTTAATATTTTCCGCAAACACAAAAGTCCTGAAAACCTAGTTAAATTTAAATGACTTAAGACAAGATATCAGCGATTATAATTCACCTTTTTCATTTACTGAACTAACAACTGCCTTCTCTTCATGTAAAAACTCTGCCGCTGGTTCTGATGACATCCCTTACATTTTTCTTAAAAATGTATCCACCTTTAGTCTCACCAAACTATTAAACATTTATAGCACCACTTGGTCTTCTCAATTATTCCCTACTCAATGGAACACATCCATTATCGTTCCCGTCCTAAAACCGTCACAACCATCTACATTACCACAGTCCTATAGACCAATTTCTCTTACATGTACTACATAGAAAAGATGATAAACAGACGACTCATGTGTTTTATAGAAAACCCCCAAATCCTACCAAAAGAACAGTCCGGTTTCCGTCGTCACCAATTCACAACAGATAACCTCGCAGTCTTACAAACCCACATTGCCGATGCTGTAAATCGTAAACAAGAGGTGTCAGCCTCTATCTTTGACATTGAAGTTGCCTTACCAAGGCAGACGATTATTGATATACTTTTATTTTATGGCCTCAGTTGTAACATTTTCTCAATTATCAGACACTTTCTTAGTAATAGATTCTTTAGGGTCTTAGTAAATGGCTGCCTATCATTAACTCACGTCCAACAAGACGGTGTTCCCCAGGGGTTTATTCTTTGCACTATATTATTCATTCTAGCTATTAGTCATTTATGTAATGACCTTATCTCCTGTCACGGCGCCTCGACACCTACTACATGCAAACTACTCCAATCTGCTGTAAACCTATTACATAGTAGAATATATTTACTTGGCCTTTCCCTCTCCCCTATAAAATCAAAGCTCATAAGATTCAGCAGAAAAGCCATATCCCCTCATCTGAAATTTGAGTGAACAACCACCCCCAGTCATCGAGCACTGAAAAATTCTGGGAGTGGCATTCGACTCCCGACTTTCTTGGAAACACTATATCCGTGAAACCAGAGGGTTCTGCCTAAACTCTTGAATATCCACAAAACACTCTCCCGCTATCAGTGGGGAGCTAGCGAGTATATCCTCCTGAAAGTATAGCAGGCTCTTATTCGATCCAAACTAGTTTATAGCAGTATCGCATATACGAGGGCAATTCAGAAACTAACCTCCGGTTGATTGAAAAAAATACACCAAGTTAAGTAAAAATATTTTAATATATACATCTTACAACTACATCTTTGCACTATTTTTCGACATAGTCTCCATAACGATTGAGGCACTTATCGTATCTCTTCACAAGCTTTGAAATTCCTTCTGCATAAAAATCACCTGCTTGTGCCTTGAGCCAGCCTGTGACCGCATCTTTGAGCTCTTCGTCGTCATCAAACCGCTGGGACCCGAGCCATTTCTTCATATGCATGAAGAGGTGATAATCGCTTGGCGCCAGATCTGGGCTGTAAGGTGGATGGATGAAAACGTCCCACTTGAAGGACTCAAGAAGGGCTGTTGTTCTGCGAGCAGAGTGAGGACGGGCGTTATCGTGCAAAAAAACGATACCGGAAGTCAGCATACCACGGCGTTTGTTCTGTATAGCCCGTCGTAATGTTTTTAGTGTTTCACAGTACACGTCTTGATTAATGGTCGTCCCACGTTCCATGAATTCAACCAACAACACCCCTTTGGCATCCCAAAACACCGTTGCCATCAGTTTTCGGGCAGAAAAATCTTGCCGGGCTTTTTTTGGTTTGGTAGGCGAATCTGAATGTGCCCACATCTTTGATTGTTCTTTTGTCTCAGGGTTCACGTACTTAATCCAGGTTTCGTCACCGGTCACGATTCTGTATAACAATGGTTCTCCTTCGTCCTCATAACGTGACAGAAAGTCTAATGCAGAGGCCATTCTTTGACTTTTGTGGTGGTCGGTAAGAATTTTGGGCACCCATCGTGCACAGAACTTACGGTAACCCAATCTTGCTGTCACTATCTCGTACAAAAGAGTCTTAGAAATCTGTGGAAAATCAGTAGACAACTCCGCCATTGTGAAACGTCGATTTTCACGAACTTTTGCATCAACTGTCTGAACGAGTTCGTCAGTCACCAAGGATGGTCTACCACTCCTCTCTTCATCATGAACGTTTTCTCGTCCACTTTTAAATAAACGTACCCATTCACGGACAACTCCTTCACTCATAACTTTTGGTCCGTACACGGCACAAAGCTCACGATGAATAGCTGCTGCAGAGTATCCTCTGGCTGTAAAAAACCTTATAACAGCACGCACTTCACATTTGGCGGGATTTTCTATTGCAGCACACATTTCAAACTGCCACAAAAACTAAACTAGCGCAGGTACGATGTTCACTCGACTACGGCTTGATGCCGACTGACCTGCTGAGCGTGTGAATGCACAGATGGCGCGCTACTCCCCCCACTACCCGCACTGTGACCAATCGGAGGTTAGTTTCTGAATTGCCCTCGTATGTCAGCATCCAAAAACATCCTGAAAACCCTGAACTCTGTACACAATACTGTCATCCGACTTTGTTTAGACGCATTTCGCCCTAGTCCAGCCAAAAGCCTAGGCCTTGAAGCCAACGAACCTCCACTCTGGCTCAGACGTCAACATCTCATCCTTTCTTATGCAGCCACAACCTCAATCAACCCCTCTAATCCACTTTCCTCAGTAATAACCAGAATACCTCACATTCTTAACTCGCTACCACCCAACCCGCGCATATATACCATACCCCTTCTTCTTCAAAAATTAATACCTCACACTCAATTATCCCTAACCAGCCCTATCCCCACCCCACATTACTCACCCCGGACCAAAACACTCCCAAGGTGTAACATCTCACTCACCAATGCTGATCACTTTCCTAAAGAAGCTACCTCATCCACCACTACACCTATTATTCTGCAAAACTATATAAAAAAAACTTATACGGAAGAAATGGCTAAACCACTGGAATCATTTCGCAGCATTCTTAAGAAAAATACGTCCGAATATTGAACAGTTTGACATCCCCGATCTACGGAGAAACGGGAAGGTCGTCGCAAGAAGACTGCGTATTGGTCACACCCGACTTACTCATGGCCACCTTATGACCTCTTCCCCCCAGCCAAAGTGCCAACACTGCCAATATCTACTTGACATTCAACACATTCTCGTAGATTGCCCCTACTACACTAAGAGATGTCAGAAGCTTGGAATGAAAGCTGACATTAAGGATATCCTAACTAGTACACACCAAATCCACCATAGCCATCCAGTTTCTAAAAGAAAAGAACCTTCTGAATAAAATGTAAACGCTTATGGTTCATTATTTTTTTGTAATTATTTCCACATTATATATTTATATCTATTGTAAATTACTGTACCTTGTGCTAATGGCCGTAGCTGTCTCAAACACGTTAAATTGAATAAAAAAAACTGTATACTTTGCCATCTTTCAAAGCTATTTTTTTTTTTAATAGAAATGCTTTTATTTCAACAAGTGTACAAAGTCACAGTACAATGTATGAAAAACTAATCTCTTAGCCTATCACATGTTCAGACTATAAAGAATTCTTAAAACTAATTACACCTAATTACAATGTTCAGGACGAGCTCAATTAATAGTCTCGAAAAAATTTCATACATACATACGCATACATATACACATATACACGCACACACATATACATACAACAACAAAACAAAAGAATATATGTATATAATCATAATTTTTGTGAAGCATTGTTCCTAATCAGCAATAAATGCTGGCACCGGAACCTATATATTTTAAGTTTCATGGCCATTTACAAATTGCATCATTTCTGCTTTGAACGAGGAATAACTATCTTTATTTTTTATATAGTTTGGCAAAAGATTGAATGACTGAAGACATTTAGAAAAGGGATTATTTAGAGCAATTTTCGTTCTCACCTGGGGTAGATAAATTTGGTCTTGACTTCTAGTTTCATAGGAATGTATTTCATTAATTATATTCAATTTTGTGTTGCATTTCTGTTGATTTTTTGTTATTTTGTAGATAAATTTACATTGTTCTATCTGTAGAATTTTTTCCAGCGGTAATATTTTAGTTTGATCGTAGATCATTTCTGTATTAGCCCTGTAACCATAGCCAAATAAAGTTTTTACCACCTTATTTTGCAGAGTTTTGATTTTTTTAAATAATGTCTGAGAACATACCCCCCAGTTTGTTATCAGATATCGGAATATAGAAAGAAAATAAGCATTATATATCATAATTTTATTCTGTAGATTCAGGTAACTCTGACATCTATAAAGTGCTCCAATCATTGGTACAATTTTTTTTATCATGTGCTCTGCATGTTTGTGCCAATTTAGTTTGTCATCGATTACCAATCCTAGATATTTGGTATAATCGACCTTTTGAATGGCCTGATCCCCAATTTTGATATCTGGGTCCCAGCTTTCTTTATTTTTATTTTTGAAGAGCATATACACTGTTTTACTCACATTTATTTGCAGCTTGTTAGCTAGGAGCCATTTACCATATAGTTGTAGATCACTATTTACCAAGGCTTCCAGTTCTCCCAAGTTAGATCCCTCATATACTAGGATGGTATCATCTGCGAATATTGAAACAAAAATCCTCTTACTCTCAGGGTAAAAATTATTTAAATAATTGAAAGTATTAAAAGAGAGTAGGTTCTTTCCAAACTGACAAAGAGATTGGAGATAACGGAGCCAGTTCTCAGGGCTCTGTTATCTGAAGGAAGTTTAATTAAAGAAAAAAAATGTGAAAAAGAAAGAGAAAGAGAGAGAGAGAAAAACTAAAAAACAGTAAAGTTACATCAATAGTAAGGGCGCCACTAACTTTGTTCCTAAACAAAATTAGAAAAAAATCAACCTCCTTAATCAGTCAACTCTTACCTGCTGTGCTCTGCTAGTTTTTAGACAATACTTATGCAAAAAAAATGTACTGAAGGCTATTTCACAGGTCTTTCTGTATAATAAATAAAACAACAAACTACTAATATGTATGAATATAATGAATGAAAAAATATTTAAACGTGTTACATAGTTTGACAATAATGGGTTAGTAAAAGTGTGTATGTGAGAAGAAAAAGAAAGTATAAATAAAAACTAAGACAAGCTGTACAAATATGAATGGTGAAGCCATACAATATAATTTTACTTATCTTGAAGTAGCAAGTCGAAGTCGATTCTCCATAAAATCTTCCTAGGTTAAATAATTCTCAGTATAATACATAGTTGAGTATCTAGATCATGAGTTGGCTCTTATGGAAACACCATTTCTTGTGAGTCAATACAAATTGCCGACAAATCTTCACCTTAGTTCTTCCGTCGGGTGATTTTAGTTAAATTTACCGGAATAGTTAAATTATTCCAGGCGGTATCGCTACAAGAACACCAAGTGTGTTACAGATAGACCTTTTTTTAATTAACACGATAATTAGATATCTGTCCAGTGACATATATGAAACTGTACTTATCATTTTCTTACAAATATACAATCTAGTTTAATGATTTGTCCTGGACAAAAACCTTTATCAATTTACGAAAATATTACACAAAAAAAATAAAACCTACCAGTAATCCCTGCGAATTTGTTCTTAGAACAAGTTTTTTTAATAACCATACAGAATATTTAAAACTTTTATCAGGATTTCTGCGACTACCATTCTCTATTACAATCTCTCGTATAGTGCCGCATTCCGAATTTCTATTCAGGTTTTTTTTTCTGTGAGATATCTATACAGTTTATTCCACCAACATTTAAATAGTTGTTTAAAACATTGGCAAGGAAGGACGTGTGGTCTATTCCACCAATACATTTAACATGCATCGCTGAATTATTTATTTAAAACTCTATTAGAAATGTTAACTGCTAAGTGAACGTTTCATACCCCTAACAGCCAAGAAAAAAAATTTTCAAAAAAAATTTTTTGTTATATAATTAAACTATTGAGACCAAAAAAAACGAGGGAAGAAAATTTAAAATAGAAACTTTAAAATATGAGAATCACATATGAGTAAAAAGGAAAATCCTTACTATTTTTAAAAAAAACATTGATGAAGTCAATATTAATATATATATATATATATATATATATATATATATATATACATACATATTTTGTACATATTTATACACCCCCAATAAAGTTCATCCCCATATTGAGACTAACATAAACTTTAAGCTTCTGTGTTATTAAGTACTTATTCAAAGGAACAGTCTACCCAATTAGTAACTGCTCTTACTTATCAACATAGAACCCTAAATCGAATATGAAAAAAATTTACATTAGGAAAACCAAAAACCCAGATATGCGTTTTCAGGGACTTAAGTACTGATACAAGGGAACAGTCTACCCGTTTAGTAACTGAACTTACTCAAACCCTTAAAATACAGCATAACAAAAGAAAATTTTAGACAAAAAAAAATGAAAGATAAAAAACACACCCTCATACATGTTCTGCACTGTCTGCATCCGATATCCACCGTCAGGTCAGATGCTGAGAATCCCCATGGCTCAATCTAGAAACAGAAGGTGTGCCAAGTTGTAAGTGATCACACAAGACCGAAATTGCGCAAACTTAGCAGCAAAGAGAGCCTCGTATTCCGATTCAACTGCTTCCACATTGCCCCATAACAACTTCAAACACCCCACACCGCAATGTAGCTCGAACGAAGACACTACACAACGTCCAGTTCAGAGTACTGCACACTCAATGATATTCTAGCATATCATTAACGCTAAAATAATAACCTGAAGGGTTATTAAATGATACCAAAAAGACAAAGTCGGGAAGAAACATACAAAGATATAGAAAAAGATTAAAAGTTGGAAATTTATTAAGATGGTCCAACATTAACCACCCATTATATGAAAGACAAGTTAGGTATTTGTCACGAACCTTATTCACTGAGTGCATATTTGTTCTGAAGGTAAGGAATATAGGAAAAGACATTTGCCCAGGAGTGATATTTCAGGGTTGCCCCTCGTTATCCGTAGATCGAACTGCAAGCAACACTGGTGAGAATAAACTCACAAGAATACTACCCCAGATAAATTCTTTAAATCAAAAATAAAAGTTAAAATAAAATGATAATAGGAAGAGAAAAGAATAACATAATATGGCTCAGATAAATAGGTCGATAAAACTCATAACTAATTGCCGTATCCTATAACTAATGAAAGGAAAGAAAAAAAATAAAAAAACTTACTATTCTCATTGAGAATATAGACGTCACAATCAGGTAAAGGAACATCAAAAACACTTCGCAATATTCACAAGAGGGAAGAAGTAAACTTTAAAGAAAATACAAATACTGTCACAAGGGAATGGACGATGATTCCTGCACTAACATATTTAACAACAACAAGTCATTATCTAATGGTGAGGTAACCAACTCCAAACTTATTCGTATCTACTTTTCGATATTGTGAATCATTAAGGTAAAGATATTGAGTTTTTAATGCCTAGATTAATATTATAATCTAGTGTATATGAGTCATAGTCAGGTAAAGAAATATCAAAAAGATATTTTGATGTTTCTATGTAGATAATAATAAGAATTCATAAGAATCCTAAATAGCAAACAGAGAGAAAGTAAATTAGAGGAAATACAAATACTGTCACAAAGGAATGGACGATTATTCCAGCACTAACATATTTAACAACATGTCATTATCTAATGGTGAGGCAATAAACTCCAAACTTATTTGTTCTATCCTCTCAAATTGCCTTACTATAAGATAAAGAAAATATGTTTTCTTGACAGATAGAAATTTTAATTTCTACGGTAGGATATATCAAGATAATTATAGATATTTTTGAATAGTGAAAATAACTATTTGTTAGATAGAGATAAGCGTTTAAGAACACTGAAAATTAAATTCCTTACAATGAACTGGATTCATTTGGAATCTAACTAGAAAAGATAAAGATACAAATTTTAAGATAAAATTAAACCAACTATTAAGTAACATAGATAGATCATTTCTGTGTTGCTGTGCCAAAAGAGGTAAGAGTCAAATTTGCTATAACTATTATAGCAAGCTATACAATAGATGTCTGGTGGGACAATATTTAAATGTACAGAAAACGCACGATTTATGTCTGCTGCGATACAAGATAAGATAAGGTAAAGATAAATTTTCGACACGAGATAAAATAAGGTAAAGATAAAGATAAATCTCTGTGTGTCATTCCCTCTAACACACAAAAACCCTAGGTAAGATAAATTATTTCAGTTTGTGTCATTTGACACAATTCAACTGAAAACGGTGAGATAAGATAATATTTTTCAGTATGTGTAACTACACATTTCGACTGAAAAGATAAGTCTACAAATTAGAAATATAATATGGAACATTCAAATTTTAGTGATACTAATTACCGTTCCAACATCACATAACTCTAATTCAGTAAACAAAAATAATATTAATTTCTTAATACTTTCTAATTTCAAAAATATAATCTACAAGATAAACCTAGGTTACCAACAAATTAATTTAGCCAAGAGATTATTTTTAACTCTCTGCACAACACAGAAAAATCTACAGTAAAATTACTTTTGCAGATAAGGTAAAAATGTGTTCATCTAACAAATGTTCATTCACTATCCGAAGATACTGAGTCAGGATTATTTTCATCATCGGTAGAGTCACTTGATTCATCAGTAGATAAGTTATATTCTTTTAGATCTTTAATATGCCATCGTCCTATATTTTTGCCATTACTATCTTTAAGTTCATAAATCAAGGGAGATATAACACGGTTAACAGTACAATGTATATATTTAGGCATAAATTTTGCAGAAATAAATTGAGCTTTATCAGATTTCTGATAATTCTTTTTCCAAACATGATCACCTACATGAAATTTAATATCGCGCTTACGAAGATTATAACGGTTACTCGATTTTATGTAAGCCTTGTGTAATTTTTTTCTAACATCTTCGAAAATTTTTGGCATTTCTTGAGTATCCTGTAAACGGTGTATTTTATCAGCAATTGCAGGCTGATTATTTGCATTTTCTGCAATATTCCCGAAGAATGACCCTGATACAGGTACGTTTCTAGCAAACACAAGAAAAGATGGTGGAAATTCTGTGACTTCATGTTTAGACAAACGAATTGCCTGAGCTATTTTCTGTAATTCTACATCCCAAGTTCTATGATCAGAAAAACAATATGAACGTATTGCAGTGACAATAGATTTATTCACACGCTCAGTATGATTGGCTTGAGGAGTGTAATTTGCAGTGTACCAAATACTTTGGACATTGTACTTAGACATCAAACTTTTAAATAACTGACTAGTGAACTGTTTACCATTGTCTACAGCTACTATTTGAGGAACTCCAAAAATTAGAAAAACATTATTTTCAATAAATTTCACAATCGCAGAAGAGGTAGCTTGTTTTAAAGGTTGAATTAAAACAAATTTAGAGAAGAAATCAACAATGACCAATGCACACGTATTTCCCTGGCGAGATCTAGGATATGGGCCTATTAAATCACAGGAAATTAACTGGAAAGGAAACCCTATGTTACGATATTTACCCATGAGACCAGCTTGTGGCAAATTTGTGGGCTTACAGGCAGCACAAACTTTACAGCGGCTCACATATTTTTGTACACTCTGTCTCATTTTGGGCCAATAATATAACTCAGAAATTCTTTCTAATGTTTTAAAAACACCGAAATGAGCTGCAGTAGGATCATCATGAAATTTAGATAACAATTCAAGTCTGTTTTCCGTTGGAACTACAATTTTCCAGTCAGTTAAATTGCAAATATTGGCATACTTGTTAAAGACATGCTTATATAGGATATTATTTTCCACCTTGAAATTAGGATAACTATCCGGATCGGATTGAACCTTATTTATCATAATTTTATACCAATTATCAGGTTTTAGTAAAGATAAATCTAATACATTTATTTCCGGCACCCTTGATAGAAAATCTGCAGGTACGGTACCCGTTGCTCTACGATGGACTATCGAAAAATTGTATTGTGAAAGTTGTAGAATCCACCTAGCTAATCGTGGTGATGGTTTCTTCATGTTATTTAACCAAACAAGAGAAGAGTGATCGGTGATGACAGTAAAATGTCGTCCCAGAAGATAATAACGAAAATGATCAATAGATAATAGGACTGCAAGGGCTTCTTTTTCAGTAGTTGTGTATTTCTTTTGACATTTATTCAATTTTTTACTATAATAAGCTACTGGATGTTCCAACCCATCTTCCAACTGAAAAAGCACACTTCCAATACCTACATCACTTGCATCACACATTAGATAAAATGATTTGTCAAAATCAGGACTACAAAGTACAGGAGCGGTAGTTAAGACAGTTTTTATATCATCGAAAGCTTTTTGAGCTTCTGGTGTCCAACTTATTGGTTGATTTTTTTTTCTATTAGATAAAAGATCAGAAATGGGAGCAGATAAAGTAGAAAAATTATTTAAAAAACGACGATAATATGAAACAACACCTAAAAATCTACGCACCTCTGTAGTTGTCCTCGGTACAGGATAGTTAGTAATAGCTTTAGTTTTTTCACCGTCAATACTTAACCCGTTTTCATCCAAGGTATAACCTAAATAGCGAAGAGAAGGACGACAAAAATGACATTTATCAATATTTACCGTTAAATTAGCCTCTTTTAATTTCTCATAAACTTTAGACAAAATTTCAACATGTTTATCAAACTGTGATGTACAAACAATTATATCATCAAGATAATAGAAACAATATGGTTCTAAAGATGGACCTATTACCATATCCATTAATCGTGACATGGTAGCTGGACTTGAGATTAAACCAAATGGTGTACTTGTAAATTGAAATAGTCCTCTAGAACGTATTGCGAAAGCTGTTTTTGGACGAGACGACTTTTCTAAAGGTATTTGATAGAAAGCATGTTTTAAATCGATACTAGAAATATATCGCGTATCCCTTAGTTGACTAAGAATTACCTCGATATTTGGAATCATATACGAATCTGCTTTAGTTTGCTTGTTTAAAAATCTAGCATCAAGAAGTAACCTTATACTACCATCAGGTTTATGAGTTAAACAGATAGGAGAACAATAAGGAGATGTACTTGGTTCAATAACCCCTAATTTTAATAATGTATCAATCTCATTATTCACATGAACTTCCATAGCTTGAGGCAATGGATACTGTTTTATTTTAAATGGAGGAGAATTTCCTGTGTCGATAAAATGCTCTAAGATATGTGTCCTACCAATTTTATCCTTGGGGCTAATGCTTTTAAATTTTTCGATAACCACATCAAGTTTAATTTTTTCATCATTTGTTAAAGTTGTGACGTCCTTAACAGTATTGATGACATTTAAAGATAAGGCATTTAAATTCATAGTAAATTTAGAAAAATCTATTTTAATATTGAATGTCTTTAAAAAATCCATTCCTAAGATAACTGTTTGAGTAACTGAAGGTAAAAGATATAATTTTAAAATCCGAGATAACTTATCCACTGTGACATAAGTTTCTACAAAACCACCAACATCATGGTATGTACCATCAGCAGTCGAAACTTGAAACTGTTCGGTAATAGAAATAGGTATAGATAAATTCTTAAGAAACTCAAGACCTAGAGAACCCAAAACACTCAGATTACTTCCTGTATCAATCAAACAAGAGAATGTCTTCCCAAAAATAATAATATCCACATAAGGCCTGTTATCATTATCTTTTCGATATAACAAGTCTAAAAAGTAATTACTAGATAATTGAGTATTTATAGAATTCTGAAATTTATTTACTTTGCTTGGTTTGTAAAACGATCTTACTATATTTAACCAAGCTAACCAATCATTTTTATTGAAATAAGATAAGTTATTTTTACTTGAATTTTTAGATACATTAGGTAAGGAATAAATTTCACTTATTGGTTGCTGGTTGAAGGCGTTATTTCGGAAACTGTTCTTGACTTTGATTGTTTTTTTGAATTTTTTTGCTTTGGATGTGTGGATCCTGAAGGATTTTGAGGAGCGGTAGGTGTCACCAAAGCATTGACCTGACCGCTTGGTTCGTTTTTTGAACAATTTGGACATTTAGATTTTATAAATCCAGGATTTCCACATCCATAACAGAATACTTTTAAAGCGTATTTACATTGCGGATAAAAATGATTCTGTTCACCACAATTCCAGCAAACTTTATGTGAACTTACTGTAGACACTGTAGATAGATGCCTAGAATTATTATGATTCCTAGACCGATAAGATGAGGTAAAAGTATTATTTAACTGTGGTTCTAGATATATTTTAGGTTTGCTCGAACTAATACTTGAATTCTGAGAATTCTGTGAGTAGGTAAAAGATTCTTCCAACTTTTTACATTTATCGGTTAACTCTTCGATACTGGTAATATCTAATAAAGCTAGCGGTTGAACATAGTTAGAAAGCAAATTTCTCTTAATGATTCTAATTTTTGATGATTCATCCTGTTTTATTTCTAATCGATTAAATAGACTACACATAGAATTTATATATAACGTAACTTTTTCATTAATATTTTGTTTTCTATTTTTAATTTCATCCAATAAATCTTCCTGATAATTATATGGGAGAAAATCTGACTTTAATTTAGAAACTAACTCTGACCAATTTTGAAATTGACTTCTATTATTTAAATACCAATAAAATGCCTGATCAGTGAAGAGATCTGCAGCGCTAGAAAATAATTCGTTATCTGTTACCCCTCGAGAAATCTTTAAACACTCTACACGTTCTAAAAATCCTGCCAAAGATTCATTTTCTGCAATTCCTGAGAAATGTATTCCCCATTTATATATAGGTACTGGCTTAGAGAAAGTAAAGCTTTGGTTCTGACCCACAGGAGTTGATTGAGCCTGAATAGTTCCCGGTAATCTACCATCAAGTTCACCCTCTAACAACAAAATCTGAGTAGCAAACTGTTTTTTCTTTAATTCTTCCTCATCATTATTACATGACAAACGAGACACCCGATTATTTGCATGAGCTAATCTACATGTTAATCTGAGATATTCATTGTCCCTATCTGATCCTACAAATTCTGAAATTTTTCTGCTCAAATCAGATAAAGTTAACTCTATACCGTTTACTTCACTATCAAAATTCAATTGACTATTCTCATATAAAATAGAACTGCGACCGGATGCTTCTTGAGCTAAAATACCCCTCAACAATTTTCTACGCTCCGCTACTGTCGGTAATACTTCAACATTTCTATATGCCAATTCGTGTTCCAGCTCATGAGATAATAAATATTCGACCTTCAATTTATAAGGCAAAGACATTTTTGTAATTAAATTCAATACAGTTTTCTTGGTAATTAAAGTTAAGTTAAAATTTTATACTCTAATGATAGAAAAAAAATTTTGAAACAAATACTCAACAACATTAATTTACAATTTGAAGGTCACTGAAAGGTAACAAATGAATTGATATAAAAACTGGGTAATATATGAATCGTTAAGCTTCACACCAGTTATAAATATCATATAACATATATCATATAATATTTCAAACAGCGAAAAAGATGTATATATTTATTACACAGGACCTGTTTTATAAAAGCAGAAAGCATAAAATATAATTAAAAGTTAAACAGTGAACATTATATCAAAGATATTTCCCCCCTAATAGCAGGAAAAAAAATTTTCAAGTATTAAAATTTTTTACCAAAAAGAAATAGCAGTTAACAACATGTAAGAGTTAATACACGTTGGAGCGCCAATGAAACAAAAATCCTCTTACTCTCAGGGTAAAAATTATTTAAATAATTGAAAGTATTAAAAGAGAGTAGGTTCTTTCCAAACTGACAAAGAGATTGGAGATAACGGAGCCAGTTCTCAGGGCTCTGTTATCTGAAGGAAGTTTAATTAAAGAAAAAAAATGTGAAAAAGAAAGAGAAAGAGAGAGAGAGAAAAACTAAAAAACAGTAAAGTTACATCAATAGTAAGGGCGCCACTAACTTTGTTCCTAAACAAAATTAGAAAAAAATCAACCTCCTTAATCAGTCAACTCTTACCTGCTGTGCTCTGCTAGTTTTTAGACAATACTTATGCAAAAAAAATGTACTGAAGGCTATTTCACAGGTCTTTCTGTATAATAAATAAAACAACAAACTACTAATATGTATGAATATAATGAATGAAAAAATATTTAAACGTGTTACATAGTTTGACAATAATGGGTTAGTAAAAGTGTGTATGTGAGAAGAAAAAGAAAGTATAAATAAAAACTAAGACAAGCTGTACAAATATGAATGGTGAAGCCATACAATATAATTTTACTTATCTTGAAGTAGCAAGTCGAAGTCGATTCTCCATAAAATCTTCCTAGGTTAAATAATTCTCAGTATAATACATAGTTGAGTATCTAGATCATGAATTGGCTCTTATGGAAACACCATTTCTTGTGAGTCAATACAAATTGCCGACAAATCTTCACCTTAGTTCTTCCGTCGGGTGATTTTAGTTAAATTTACCGGAATAGTTAAATTATTCCAGGCGGTATCGCTACAAGAACACCAAGTGTGTTACAGATAGACCTTTTTTTAATTAACACGATAATTAGATATCTGTCCAGTGACATATATGAAACTGTACTTATAATTTTCTTACAAATATACAATCTAGTTTAATGATTTGTCCTGGACAAAAACCTTTATCAATTTACGAAAATATTACACAAAAAAAATAAAACCTACCAGTAATCCCTGCGAATTTGTTCTTAGAACAAGTTTTTTTAATAACCATACAGAATATTTAAAACTTTTATCAGGATTTCTGCGACTACCATTCTCTATTACAATCTCTCGTATAGTGCCGCATTCCGAATTTCTATTCAGGTTTTTTTTTCTGTGAGATATCTATACAGTTTATTCCACCAACATTTAAATAGTTGTTTAAAACATTGGCAAGGAAGGACGTGTGGTCTATTCCACCAATACATTTAACATGCATCGCTGAATTATTTATTTAAAACTCTATTAGAAATGTTAACTGCTAAGTGAACGTTTCAATATGTAATAGCGAGCTTTAAGATTTGCCTTTTTCAGATTTAGGGTGTGTAGTGAATATAATAGTGGCCCAAGGACTGAGCCTTGTGAGACTCCGCAGTTTATGTTTGCGATTTCACTATTTACTTTATGCAGAGACACATACTGTTGACGATCCTTTAGATATGATTTTAATATACTTGCACTTTTTCCTCTTATACCTAATAGGTACAATTTCTCGAGTAGTATTTCATGATCCACTACATCGAATGCTTTTTGTAAGTCAATAAATATTGTTAGGACAAATTTTTTGTCATCCAAGTTGGATACAACATGGTTCAGGAAGTCTGTTGTATCGCTTTGAGTGTTCGAGTGTTTCTGAAAACCATATTGATACTTGTCCAATTCAACATACCTAGTAAGAAAGTTCATGATACGTTTTTTGAAAAGAATTTCCACAAATTTTGACAATGCACAAACTACAGTAATTGGGCGATAGTTTTCTAAATTGTTTTTTGGTCCTGTTTTATGGATAGGGGTAACCTTACCCACTTTCAGCTCCTTCGGAAATTCCCCTGTTTCAAACATTTTATTAACCAAGTTGACTAAAATTGGTATTATTACCTCCTGTAATCTTAACAAATCTTTTACAGAAATTTTATCATTACCCGGAGCAGAGTTTTCATTCATTTCATTCAAAATTTCTCTTACTTCTTTGATATTAGTATCATATAGGTACAAGGAGTTTTTTATATTGATTTCCTCGAAACAAATTTAAACAATTTTAATTTAATGTACTGTGATGCGATTTGTGGGAATGTTACCTCAGCCTTGAAGGCTTTCTAACTCCAGTTCACATTATTGACACAGCAGAACATAACACTCCATGTCAGCCCCTACTACAGGAGTGCTTTTATTCTGTTAAAAATTTTGTCAATTCCTTGTGTAGTATTTCTCCTTCTGCTCCTTTTTTATTATATCTTTTATTGATAGCATTTTTTTCAATGCTGTAGACTGGTTCTCACTTTTATGTTTTGTTCAGGTAAATGTCCATTCTCTAATATTTATGTTGCTAACAAATATTGTATTAATATTTTGTGACCTACATGTACTTCTTTGTATTTTTGGGTGGTCAATAAATATATCTATCTATTGGCCAGTTATGCATACAATTTTTGCTGGTGACTGGAATGTTCAAATAGTTATTTCCAACAAATATTTCGCAATTACTAAAAAATGGGATGGCTTATTGGTATTATTAGCCAGGGGGATATTCTAAAATGATGCTGGGGTCAGTTTCTCCAAGACCACTTCAATGTTTATTGTCTATTTCTAAAACTTTAATTATCAGTGGCGTGGTATTTTTTATGAGACATTTGCTCAAACTAAATAATGCTTAGGTCTAGGAAGAAGGAGTCCGTCACTCAAAATTTAAAATCATTGTCCTTTTTTAGGTCTAGCTGGCATTAACATTTTGGAAAACTCTCATCAAGAAGCTATCAACATTTACAGACAAGTGCTTCAATTAGTAGCCAGATTTTCTGGTGAAAAATGCGAAATGAAATTAACAATCGATAAACCTCAAGTTATACATACCTTGTATAATTTAGCAGAAATAATAAGTATTCATCCACCAGAACAACCAACTTTAAGGGACGAAAACTTGAAAAACGATTGTATGGAATTAGAAAGGAAGTATATGGAAAAATTCATTGGTGATGTAAGTATTAATTGAAAAATGTTATGATATCAAGTACTAAAAATTATAGTTTCACATGCAATAATCACGTTTTGATTTTACTTGAGTGAATGTTAAAGAATGTTTCATAAAATATCTAAAATCTTATATATTTGTCTCATTTTTGGACCGTTGTATATATTTGTAATTTAATTTCAATCATGTAACGTATCAGGGCAGGTTTATTCAAGAAGTGATATCACTTTTCAGTCTACCAGTGCATTTGAGAGCTTCAGCACTATTATGTTGGAAATAGAAAACATGCAAAACCAGTTTTCTCTAAAAGGTGGGCAGTGGTATTCAGATGGTTTAGATTGGCTGCTTTTAAATGGTCATTATAACGAACTTATTAACAAAATCCAAATGGCATGCGAAAATGCCGGAGTTCAGAATAACTTAAGGTTTGTTTTACTTATTGTGTACATATTTATAATTTTCCACCTCTTCTATCATACTGTTTCTTGTACTTGTAGATTTTGTACAGGTGACAAATTAATATCAAAATAACTGGGTTAAGTTGATCATATAGGGTAAAAGTTAGTAATAATTCGATTTTTGGTGAGATATTTTAATTGGCATATGTAAGTGTATTTCACTAGGAAAAGCTAATAATTAAACAAGTGAGTTAGATATTTGTTAACCATTGGACAAGTTGATTTTTGATGCAATTATATAATAAAACAGTGAAACTTTGAATCAACTGATGATATTCCATATATGTTATTTGACTATTGACTTACATTTATTCTTTTTATTCAGGACTGCTGATGAAAGGCAGCTACTTCGTTTAATGTGTGTCTGGGATGACGAAATTATTGATTCGAGATCTAAACTTTTTGAAGCCGTTGAATGTTTGTATGATAACAACCCAGAAAGCACTCATAAAATAGTTATCAAGCAACACCTTGTTACGGATGCTATGAATTGTCATTTGAGGCCTCAGAAAAAAGTCAGAAAGTCAAATAAATGTTCGGTTTGCGTGGCTAACGATGACTTGAAAAAATATGAAATGAAATTGTTTTGCATGACTAAAAGGGAAAAAACGTTCGAGGAAATGTCATTAGTAGGTAGTTGGAAACCTACGCTGCAAGAGTTGGTTTTTAAAGGTGTGTATAATATGAATCCAGTATTTGCCGGATCTTTTACATTTTTTTGAATAAAAAATAATTAGATTTGACTACCTAAAATTTTCATGAAAAATAATTTCTATTATGTCTGTGTAAAACATGCTTAAAGTTTAAATTCCCAGTTTAGTATGCAATTTTATTTGGTTTTAGCTGTTCAAAGTGTCTTAAGAACAAAACATGCTAAGATAGAGTATGTAAAAGATGGAGAACTTCATATTAACATAATAGAAAATTTGAAAAAGGAATTTAAGGTAACGTTTATAATTAAATATATTTTTATAGTATTAAATTCGTACTGAATGTCATTTTTAGGAGTTGAGGAGACTTTGGACGTTTCTTGATCAGCAGATTTGTGCTAGAGACGAACTAGATATATGCAAAGTTAGATTGCAATTAAAAACGGATATGGACATACCGAAAGCTGATAAAGCATTGAAAAATCTAATGTATGAGTTAGAAAACAAACACGAAACTATAAATTTGCTGAGCGTCCATGAAGTAAGTTTCAACGAAAAGTAGAGATATTTTGATAAATAATTTATTTGTTTTGACTTACTTATTGAAACAATCAACAGAATTACGGATATTATTGAGATCTTTTCAAATCTATCACAAGCTTTTGGTGCTTCTTGATTTGCTTTAGACATATTGAATTCTGATATTACTAATTTTATTTCATAGCAGTGTTCAAAGTAAAAGGAAAGTTCTTCGAGCCACGTGTTCCACCTTGTTTTGCGATATGAATTAATTTAATATTTTTAGTTTTACATTAATGTTGCATCCACAATATTACATATATTTCCGTCTTTTTAGTTGGAGTATCAGATGTCTTTATTAGAAAATGAAGTTAGGGAAAACACGACAAAACTGGAAAAGCTGTTGGGTACTCAGAGCTATTTAGAAACGTTAAGAAAACAGCAGTATGAAGGTCAAAGTCCAGATCCTTGTCCCATTTGTAAAAATACACTTGAACAACACTGGAGCATTTTATTATGTGGCCATAGCTACTGTTTGGAATGTATACAGGTGCTTCTAGAACAGGTAAGCTTTTTTATAATCGTTTTATATTCTTTTGTACTTTTATGATTCTTTCGGACTTTCAACTAATTAAAAGAACTAATCGGACGGTTTTTTCATAAACTTTAAGTTACAATAAACGGGAAATTACAAACTTCATAAAACTGACAACTAATATCTGCCAACCAAACAAAAAACTACTTTATAGCTAACTATAAAACATGGCAAAAACATAATATTCAATACTCCCACCTTTTGTTATGTTTAAAAAAAAACTTTAAAGCAGGAAACAAACATTTCATGAAAATTATCTTTTTATTAAATCCCTTGGCCCACCCGGTACATTTGAAAACCGCAACGGCATCTAAAAAGTACTAACATTTCATCTATAGTAACGTTATCACCTGGTGTAAAGTTTTGTTTCGAATTTGTAACAAGTTTATCAAACATTTGAGAAATAGTTGCTAATTTATTTTCTTTTCTTCTATCCGCTCGAGTAATCTCGTCATCGAAACGAAAGCAGCGTATAAGAAATGAAAATCTAGCTAGTGGCATAGTAGCTCTAAATCAGCGGTTCCCAACCGGTGGGTCGCGGAGGGGTTGCAGGTGGGTCGCTACTCGATTCTTAAACTATCAAAAAGCATCGAATAAATCATCTGAATACAATGAAAAATCGAATTGTATTTTGATAACAGATAACAGAACCACTACTCCTCCGAGACAGGTGGAACATACTCTAGCAACGCCCCTCTCCCTCCCGTTCTACCGCTCCAGTGTTGAAGGTCGCTCTACATGAGCACTATTATTTACTAACTTCAGTCACTCAGTCTTACTTTGGACATCGTGCATTGAGTTATATATTTGGTGAAGATAGTTGTAGAACGTTTTTGTGTTTGGTTTGAATGTTCGTTTTGTGATTTAGTAAAGTTTTAAATATGGATAAGTTGTTGAAAACAGGATCTTTTAGTAAGAGGATAATTTTGCAAGTAACTATTGATGAAGGTGAGCCTGGCCCATCAAATACTGACCCAATAGTTTCTGAAAAGGGTAAAGTACAGGTGGATGCAAAGAAATTGAAAACTTTTTTAGAAAATATAATACCGATTATATCAAATATGGGTTTACATTTGTAGGCACAGAGGAAGAACCGTTACCTCAATGTGTATTTAGCTTTGAAACATTGGTAAATCAAAGCTTTCTAAGCTAGAAAGACACATATTTCAACCAAACATCCAGAATGCGTTAATAGGCCCATAGCTTTTTGTTCAAATAAAAAAAGAGATATGTTTTCGACTAGGACCAGTATGGAAAATGTCCCAACAAGACGTGAAAATAAAATTGTTACAATGGTTTCGTACTAATTGTCATTGTTGATTGTCAAAAAAGGTGCACCTCATTCAGCAGAGGAGAATATCATTTTGCCAGCTGCTAAGCTTATTTCTGCCCTTTGTTGAACATAAAAGCAACGAAGAAAATTGAGTGAATAATACTATCGAATAACACGGTTAATTTAAAACAGTGACTTATTTCTGTTTCGAAATGAAGTGACTTTTACTCCCTACAATTGGAGGAAAGCACTGATATGGCCAATTTAATAGCTTTTGTAAGATTTGAGACCAATAAATCCGTAGAAGAAGAAACTTTATTCTACCTACTAGTACGAATGGGGCTGATATTTTCAACCGTTTGGATGGTTCTATGAAAGAAAATGAAATTGACCTCAAAGACACACTTGATGATTCTGTCAAAATCGTAAATTTGAAAAAAATCCATTCAAAAAACTCAACGATTTTTTGCTGTGTTGTCGGATGAAATAGGGAGTGAGCATAAATAACTACTCATGCATTATAACTAATCATGCATTGTGAAGTTCGTTGGTTATCCAGAGGAAAAGTTCTGGCCAGGTTCTTTGTGATTCGTGATGAGGTACGTTTATATTTATCAATATTGCAAGCAGAAGGAAAGTTCAAAGCTCAAGTCTTTTTAGACAACTGCCTTAATGATGAGATTTGGATAATAAAGTTGACTTACTTAGCGGATATTTTCAGTTCTCTAAATACTCTTAATTTGACCTTGCAAGGAAAATATGTCCACACATTTTTTGTACTACAAGACAAAGTTGATGCTACTATTAAAAAGATACAACGGTGGTCTGATAAAGTTCAGAAAAATATCTTTGATGCCTTCCAATTTTTGAACTATTTTTAAGACGAACAGGAGGCTTTAACTGATTTTTGAGGAAAATTAATATTTTAGCCTGTTAGCCATTCAATGATCTCTTGTTTTCTCCATGATGTGCTTGGCACCTTCTCATTGTGACGAGAATGGTAACTAGCGTTATCTAATATTATGGCATTAGGTCAATCATCTGCTCAAAAAATTCCTTAAAACCGTCGGAGTTCATATATTCATGGTAGTCTCCAGTTTTTTTAGATTGAAATATTAAAGAGCCACCATCTAAAAACCCATTATCACTGCCAATATGAGTTATGATTAGACGTCGTCCCTTACCGGATGGACTCTTCTATTGTGTAGATCATTGGTTCCCAACGGGGGCGATACCGCCCCCCTGTGGGCGCTGCAGCCTTTCAGGGGGGCGGTAGCGGATTCAGAAGCAAATAATAAGCAGTCAAGAGGAATGGTGAAATAAAAATTATTTAATAAGGGTTAATAAGCAGTTTTAAATTAGCATTAATAATAATTATAATAATTTCTTTTAGTTCAGTATAGAAGTATATGACTTGTCCTCGCACGTTAATAAGCGAACGCGCGATGTTCATACAAAATAACATGTTTCGACATGTTCGCACAAAGACAAGTTGAATCATGCACGAAATGAAACGTATAAAAGCAACAGCTCTACGAATTTTTTGTTAGTTAGTTGTATGTGCTTGGCCGCGATATATAGTCGTGAATCATAAGCTCTGTCGTAGTAAATAATCGTAAGTGGTGTGTCATTTTATAAACATTACTATCTATAAATCTATTGAGAATTTAATTTTTGTATGAAAATGGCTGAATCTACTTCTAAATTAAAAAAGAAATGCCGGCAATACAGTATTGAATATTAAAAATATGGATTTGCGGAATCTTCTACAAACAAATCATTACCTTTGTGTTTAATTTGCCGAAAAGTTTTTTCAAAAGAAGCTATGAAACCTTCTAGGCTACAAGAGCATTGACATAAAATGCATCCGGATAAGAAGAACAAAGATATATTCTATTTTTAAGAACTCGAAAAACAATATTTAAAACAGCCAACTATATCAAACCTTTTTGCATCCTCTTCTAAACGAGACGATGATGGGCTACGAGCCTCATATAACGTTTCATTGTTAATCGCAGTCAGGAAAACCACACACCATTAATTTTGCCGGCAGTCGAAGAGATATTAAAAACTGTTCTCCATCATAAGACACCATTTGATATCATTAAAAAAATTCCTCTCAGTAATAATTCAGTGCAAAGAAGAATAGATGAAATGGCAAATGACGTTGAAATATCATTATGCGATTACCTAAAGACTCATACGTACGATTTATAAAAGGAGAAAAAATTCATCGAGAGTTATAAGTTGCTAAGAATTTGGAATCTGATACAAAGGGACATTCTATATTTAATATCATGCAAGAATTTTTTCAAGAGAAAGTAATTCCTATTAGCAATATTTTGTCTGCTGCTACTGATGGTGCTCCAGCAATGACCAGACGTCATAAGGGTTTTATATCACATTTGAGAAAAGCAGTGCGAAATGTACTCGCTGTACATTGTATTATTCACCGTCAGCATTTGGTTGCAAAAAAATTAAATGAACGTCTGCATGCGTCCCTCAATAACGTTATTAAAGTAATAAATATCATTAGAAGCAATTCATTAATGACCGTTTGTTTCATAAGCTTTGCAATGAAAATGATGAAGACTACAATCACTTGCTGCTGCACACAGAAGTACGTTGGCTCTCTAAAGGTGTTTGTCTGAATCGTTTTTTCAATCTATTTGACTCAGTGTTGGAATTTCTTGAAGAAAACCAACAATTGGGTGAAAACCTGATTACGTCAAAAAATTACATCGCTTATTTGACGGACCTGTTTAAAGTATTTAATCAAGTTAATCTACAATTGCAAGGTGATGATTTAAATTTAATTAAAACTAAAAACGTCATAGCTGCTTTTGCAGGAAAACTTCTTATATTCAAAAGAAATCTTGGTAGAGGTGAGTACAACCATTTTCCCACATTATCAACAGTGTCTGCAAAACCGGAAGATTTACTTACTTACTGCCACCACTTGGAAGTTCATCATGTTGATTTTACAGAGCGTTTCCAAGATATTTTAAACATGGAAATACCAAGTTGGGTTATAGATCCTTTTGCAAACACAGATACTGAAGGCTCATCAAATTTGGAAGAGGAGCTATTAGAACTCACAACTAACGAAGAACTGAAAGTAAAATTCAAACGTGGATATCAAGAGTTCTGGCTTCAAAAACCAATACCAGCTCTCTATCCTGGATTGTGGACAATAGTACAGAAGTTGTTAATTGCATTTCCTTCGTCCTATATGGCTGAGCGTGCATTCAGTGCAGTAACTGATTTGCCGTCAAAGAATAGGAACAGACTACACATCACTGAACGTGGCGATCTGCGATTGATGTTAACGAAATTGGAACCCGATATTAACAAACTCGTAACACTCCACCAGCCTCAACCGTCTCATTGATTTTTTCTTTATTATTAATTTTGTATTTCTTATTGTATTGCATTTCTTACTTCTATTGTGATTGTATTTCTTATTGATTCTGTGTTTATATTTAAAAGTTTAATAAACAATGTTATTGTACATTTGGTAGTCGTTTAATAAATTTCTACTTCATCATTCCTCTAAAATAAAATTTAGACATTAACTGAAATTAAAGCTAAATACAGATCAATTGGGACGGTACAGATGATATTCAAATAAAATTAACTACTTTGGACTAACCAGCGACTGGGGGGGGGGGGGGAAGGTCGGTGAAATTTTTGTTCTCTTCTATAGGGGGCGGTGGTCCAGAAAAGGTTGGGAACCACTGGTGTAGATAATCCTTCCAAAAAAGCCTGTCGTGAAGTTTGATGGTTGGTATCATGCCACATTTTACTGACAGTGTAGCCTTCATTCACCCAGGTTTCATCCAAGTAAAATATTGGTTTGCCTTCTGCACATATTTTAAAAATTGTTCTTAGATATCTCCGTCTCCAACAAATAATTTCGTCAGTATCAATTAGAATTGCTTTTCTATCATGTTTTGCCCATTTAAATTTTAATTCCCTTAGTTTCGTTCGGCCCATTTTAGGGAAATATGGAACTTTGTTCATTTCATCCGAAAATTTAGCAAGTGTTGGGATTTCTTTCTTAAAATAAAATTCGTGCACTTTTCTTCTTATTGCGTTTTTAATTTCTTCTGTGAATTCAACTTTCTTTTTACCGCCTGCATTTTTCTTTGTGGATTTAATAACTCCAATTTTCGCTTCACTTCTAATTTTGTATATTGTTGATTTGCTTACGCCTGTCATATTACTTGTGTTTGCATCAACTGAACCTAAAGGATTTTCGGTTCTTAAGTTATTATAAACATTGTTTATTATTACTTTCTCGTTCACCGACAACGCCGACTTTTTCGTACGCTTTACAGGTGTAAACCTAGATCCATACTGCAAATTTTCTGCCATTTTCACTATTAACGAAAATTAATAATTACTTTATAAAAGTTATCAAGCTAAATTCACTAAATGAATAATTACTGACAGTCAGACTGCAATTGCCTTTGAAACAAAAATACACAAATTCCATAGTCAGGTAGGGGAATTATCTCTGAAATTATAATCTCACCCCGTCTACCTGAGATCATTAAGACTCGCAATAGTTCTTGAAAATTGTTTCAACAATAATAATATGCAAGTCGTTTATATGTTCATAAAAAAATTACAACCGAATACCCCAAAATAATATAGGCATTCAATAATATTCGTAATAAATATTTCAGTGTAATTCGATTGTCTCTATACCTTAGAAATAATAATAGGTACCCACCCCTGAAATGACCTGTTCCGACAGTTTTATTACTCCGCACCGATTGCGATTTCACTATAACTGTTTCTAAATAATTCCACAATATATTGAAAAAATTATTGGAATTCTAAAACAATTACAATTGTTTCTACATTACTAATTATCATCCCTGTTTATACTTGATACCCTTCATCTGATCCCTTATATTGATTGATTTTATTTTAGACCGCTGGGGATCACATACAATGTTCAGTATGCAGAAATAAACAGAAATATCAAGAGATTTCCTACATTAAAGCTGGGAATACTGTAACAGATGACGATTGTAATGAAATTAAGGGCAATTATTCCACAAAAATAGAGGGCGTCATAAAAGTGTTACTGGATTTAAAAAGAGAGGATAATGACGTTAAGGTTTTGTTATTTTCATCATGGATTACCGTGCTGAAGTGTTTAAAAGAGGCGTTGATTAAGAATAATATTTCCTGTGAATTGGCGAATACTGGTACTTTGGATGTTAAAATTACTAATTTCAAGGTAAGTAAATGAGAAAACAATCGCCTACGATGAACATAAAAATTATCAATCAAATTCTCAAGTGATTAAAAAACTGTATTGTTTATTGTTTACATTTTTAATTAATATTATCATCCAATATTGGTGTTGGTGTCTTCGCGTACAAATAATCATCACTTAGGTTGAGTTCCTCATTTTTTTCTGGACAAGAATACTTCACATTGATTTTTATAATATCTCCTTTACTAAATCCGTGTCTTTGTCCCATTCGGTTTGTGAATTTTGTGTAATTCTCCTAGAATTGAAAAAATCACAGTATGATGAAAAGTATTACAATATATTTATTTAAGTGCAGCCAATGATAATATAGAAGAAAGTAAACAAGATGTACAGTAAACTGAATTAAAACTTATTTTTTAAATATTAGTTTCAAAACCACAGTAGACAGAAATATAGTTACACTAGAATGTCACATGGCCTTAATCGAAGCCTGTAACAACAACACGGTCACTTTAGGCTGGATCAAGGGCCATGAGAAATCGAAAGGAAACCGTATCGCAGACTCGCTAGCCAGGAAGGCAGCCTCCCAAAAACTCTTGGGACCTGGCACTTTCATTGGTCTATCGGCGTCAGCAACGGCCGACCTATTAAAGGAACACTCACTTAATAAATTTAAGGGCAGATGGGACGACGCAGAAGGCTGCAGGCTTGCCAAGGAACTGCTACAATATACGGACAGCAAAGTAGCCAAAAAATTCGTGACTATGAACAGGCGGAACCTACGAACAACCACGGGAATTCTGACTGGTCACTGCCACCTACGAAAACACCTTCACAGACTGGGTTTATCTAACACCCCACTTTGTAGAGGATGTGAACAAGAAGATGAGACTGTCGAACACATTCTTTGCGAATGTCAGACACTCTCTCAATTTAGGTTTCAAGTATTCGGCGAGCACAGGCTAACATACGCCAATATTAGGGAACTTAATTCAGGCGACGTTATCGCCTACTTCAAGGAAGTAGGCTGGATGACGAGCTAGAAGGAAGTTTTGAACCTCAGAAGGATGCACAATGGGCCAATTGTGGCCTAAGTGCTGTGGGGCCACCCACCCTTCAAATCTCTACAGATACAGATAGTTACACTAATAGCTTATATATGGTGATTCACAAGTTGTTGCACTTACTAGTGATGTAAACTTTCGTTACTTTTGAATGATTGTACCGATTAAAATCAATAACCGTTCCTTTGTATTCGTTACTTTAGGTACTTTAAGTCGTCAGTAACGATATTTGGCATCTATTTTATTATTTTTGATTCGCATAAGAATCATAGGTTTAAAGGATTTAGTATTTAAAAGGTAAGGAAGGTAACCAATAGATCACCTGAAACGCAGAAAGAATTGGAGCAAATCCGGAAAATTACTAAACAAGCATATTCTTCAAAAAACTAATAGACCAGAATAAAATGGGACGGGGAAATGAAGACGGAGAAGGCAATAAAAAAAGGATGAATTTAAACAAAGAAGTAGGGCATAAAACAATATACAGATGAAAAAACAGCCAAACACGCTAAACAAAAAGACAAGAACCAAAGGGATACTAATGATGGAGAGAAAGAAGGTGATAAAAGAAACCAGTGACAAATACTTTGAAAATAAACAGGGTAAAAACAGGGAGCAGTATAAAACACAAAATGGAAACAAATCAGATAGATCAAAAGAAAATGAAATAAGAAACAGAAGAATAGCTCCAAGAAAACTAAAAATGGATAAGGAACAGAAGGAGATAACAGATATGGAATATAAATACATTAACAGGAAAAGAGATAGAAATAAGTGAAGAAATGGAAAAAAGTAAATTGCAGATCTTAGGAATTAAAAAACTGTTAACGTTTCATTTTAAATTTATTTAAGTTATTCTTTATAAATTACTATTTTCATTTAATTTTGAAATCGGTACGCTCATGGCCAAAATATGTAGATTTCGTAAATATGCGTGAACAGTCAATTTTTGCTAATGACTTCGAAACTGATATTCGATACAGTCAAACTTGAAGTGCAAAACTCTGATTATTTTACTCGTAATTTTCTGCTGTTTCAAACCTTCGAACTCCTATAACTATTAACAAACTACAGTCCACAGCCCGGGAAGAAAAGGGACTTACGGAGTGATTGCAATAGCAGGAAAATCGATCAAACCTATCAAGGTAAGAGGTGTTAGCCTTATTGACGGTTCTTTAATTAATTGCTTTGGTGTCACTTAAAATATAGAACCATATTTCTTCCCAAATTATACAAAAACCATGAAAAAAGGAAAAGGGCATAAGAAGCTAACAAACAAACATATTACATTACTCAAGAGTACTTCAAGAAAAAGGGCAAAAGAGGGTGTCGGAATAATTGTTACAGAAGAAATTAACAAGAATGTAGTAAAACATAAACCAGTGGATTCAAGAATCATAACAGTATAGATAAAAATAAACAACATAGGATACATAATAAATATAATACAAATATATGGTTCAGTGGAAGGAGCACCCGAAGAAGATGTATTGGAATTTTATAGAAAACTACGAAGAGAACTAGTCGAGGCAAGAGAAGAAAACGAATCAACAATAATTATGGGAGATTGGAACAGCAGAGTAGGTAATGATAAAAACAGGGGAATGGGATGCATGGGAATTTATGGAAAACCAACAAGAAATAGGAACGAGATAAAGATGATAGATTTCTGCAGTAGAAATGATTTAATAAGCGGAAATACGATGTGATACCAACAAATGGATGAAAAATACTCTTTTGTAGCAGAAGAAAAAAATGCCAGAAATCTGATAGACTATATTATACATACCCAAAGTTTAATAAAAACTATATAAAAAGTACAAACAAGAAAAGACGTAGAAGCAGGAACCAATCACAATTGAAAATAAATTTTGGGAACGATGAAGGGAAAATTGAATATAGGAATACATGAACTCAAAAAGAAAGAAAAAAGAGATATATAAAAAGGTAACAAATGAAGAATTCCAAAAACGGGCAAATGAAAGGGAAAACTGGACATTAGCAGAAAAATGGAAAAAATTTAAAGAAACAGTGAGATCCTCAGCAGATAAAATATGTGGAAAAAGAAAATTGAATAACAATATAAAAAGAACGGAATGGCGGACTGAAGAAATAAGAAAGCTTGTGAAAGAGTAGAAAACGGCATGGAAAAAATATCTCCAAACAAAGACACTGGAAGATAAACAAGACTACAAAAATAAGATAAACTCTGTAAAAATAAAAATAAACGAAGAGAAAATACAAAGCTGGAGAGAATTCGGAGAGGAGATAACACATCACATGGGATAAATAACAGAAAATTTTGGACACAGATAAAAATATTTTGGGGAAGCGGAAAGAAGGAAATAAAAGTAATAAAAGACAAAACCAATCAAATACAAACACGGGTAAACAAATACTAGACACATAGAGAGACTATGTAAATAAATTCCACACAATACCATAAAACGAAGATACAAAAGTAGAAGAAACAGATAGATCAGCAAAAAAATAACGAGAGAAGAAGTAGTTGAAGCCATACAGAGAACATTAAAACAGGATAAGCAAGCGGAGAAGATGGAATAGCACCAGAATGTATCAAATGGCTGGGAGATGAAGGAATCGATTGGGTGTGGATAATGGACAAAGAAGCATGGGAGAAAATAATATATTAAGTAGATATGCTAGGCGGGTTCTGGAGCATCCCTTACGTAAAATAACATGGGAAATGCTAACATCGATTCTGGAGTTTTTTTACCAAACCAATATCATATAGGTAAGAAAATCACATTACTTTACTTTCGGCGACCCTCACTCCTTCTCGCGCACCTTTCTGCGATAGCATAAATACGGGGATTATCATTTGTAACGCTTAGTATTCTATTATCGCTGGAACTGTTAACATGGCAAGCTGCAAAATGTTTAGTGTTTCCCAACTTAACGGCGTGCGAGAAAGAGTGCCTTTATGACACTTATGTCGGATGTTACCCCTTATCACCACATCTCCTTCATAATGCCGTTTGTCCGACATCAATACAATCAATAATAACAGAGATACATGCCAGTGCACTTATGGCATCTTTATGACTACATTCTGTATATGAAAAAAATGCTCTACCTATCACAATGCCATTTGTTCGATGAAAATCTGATTAATAATAACAGAGATACATGCTAGTGCGCTTATGATACTTACGTCGGATTTCACCCCTTATCCCCTCTCCTTCATAATGCTGTTTGTCCCATATCAATACGATCAATTTAACAGAGGTACATACTAGTGCCCCTATAGCATATTTATGACTACATCCTGTATAATCATCGAATGTGCCTCAGTCCAATGACATGCGTATAGCAACAGTAACAGATGCCACAGACGGCGTCGCTTGACTGATGACTAGACAGCTGTAATGATCTTGGTTTGGTAAAAAAAACTTCAGAATATACCTTAGCGATTTCCCATAAGGAATGATCCAGAACCCGCCTAGCGTATCTACTATAATAATACCTATCCATAAAAAAGGGGAACAAACTCAATGTGAAAATTATAGAACAATATGCTTGGCTCAAACAAGTTACAAATTCTATACAAGAAGTTTAGAAAAAAGAGTGAGACACTGCATATAACTAAAACTAGAAGAAGAACAGGCAGCTTTCAAGAAAGGGTAAGAAGTGTTCCTGGTATTTATTGATTGGTAATCAGCATTTGACACGGTCGTTACAAAAGAAATATAGACAATACTAGAGGAAATGGAAGTACCTAGAGGCTATAAGAAGCACAAATGAGATAGTAAGGGCTAGAAGACAAATTGCAGGACAGACATCAGGGGAGTTTATAATGGACAGAGGAGTAAAACAAGTGGATAGTTCAAGACCGTTGCTGTTTATACTTATTATGGACAAGATAGTCAAGAACATAAAAAGACAAAGTGAACATCTGAGTACAATAATTGAATACAGAAACATGGAATCTCTAAAAACGAATAACTTACGATAATGTCATATCAAGTGACACAGAACAACAAAATTATCACGGAACATTAAATTTAACATACAAAAGATACACTTGATGTGACATTTAAAAAACAAAATATGTGCCTTTTCGCATTTTAAACGCTATTGTTTAAAGAGTCGTTTTGTTTATGTCAAACCCGTGTTTAAAATTCGATTTTAGTAACGGAAGTAGAAAAAATAATTTATACGAAATACTCACTTGAAGAAGATAGAAAAATCAGCTGACTATTCAACAAAAGAACGAAACTGAACTGACTAAAGCAATACTTAAACCATAGTGGACATATGAAATTAATTTGTGGGGCGGCAGCAAAATACTGCAAACATTCCATTCAAAGATCATTCCAATTTTAGCTAAAGACTCATGGAAAAAAAGACAGTGAGGAAATATGAATACATATGCCCACTGGTTTGATTCTTAGTTGAACTTCCATACTGCATCTACCAAAATTGAGTCATCTGATTATAGTATTTTCTTACCTTAGGTTCGATGGTTGGCATGTCTTTAGATTGAAAGGCCCATGTAGCATAATGGAGAACAGAATCAAAATCGTATGGCAGGCCGAAAGTGTCGTATTCAGTTAATTTTTCAAATTGTGTCTCCAAACCTATAAATAAAATAATTAATAATGAATATATATGAATCAATATGTCTACATATTATCGAGTTCATAGTACTAAATGTTAGATATGGACAATTCTACATAATTTAAAAAATGCATTTGGTAGTTGCCCTTCAAGCTTTATCTTGAGGCACCCACTACATATAAATAATAAAATTTACCGTTTATGATGTTTTCTGGATGTATTAGAATATACTCGTCTCTGTCGGGTCTTATATGTTCATGTTGAAACCCAAGTGCATGCATAAACTCGTGTAGTGCGGTACCAACGCCATGTAAACAACCAGGACCTAGTCCAACTACAACAGAATCATTCTTATGTGCTGTAACACATGCACGGGTGTTGCCACTAATGAATAAATATTCTATGTCATCATCAGTTTTGGGTCTGAAACTAAAAAAAAAATGATGAGTTCCTTGTAAAAAACATTCATAGAACAAAAGAGTCTTAATTTTTAAGATATTACCGTCAAATGGAGTAAAGTGAATAAAAATGACTGTTGTGAGATGACATGCTGTATACACCCTTATTATTCACTTTAATGGTCATAAACGCCCTTTAATAAAAGAAAATTTAGCTTCTAAGTGACTGCTCAACAAAAGACCAAAGAATTGAATTTTAAATGGTTCAAATGAACCTTATGATCTTTTAATAAAATAGAGATTATGGAACTTTCCAAAACCATTAAAATAACTGAGTGATCTACGATCCTTCAATTAGCACTATTTCCAACCCTTTCACAAATGAATAGGTAAATCTCGACTATTCTCGACTATACTAGGAAATAAATGGTTTATGGACTGACATAAATTAACTAACAGGACACTATTTATCGCTTCACGATAAAGTAGTTGATTAACCTTATGTCCAAAAATACCACCGTTCAACTGAAATAGTTATGGTCTGAAAGAGAAAGTTCTACCCCCAAGAAACTTGCGAATATCTACAGAAATTAACCAATTTAGAAACAGTCAGTTTCTCAACATCAGGCAGCACAGAACTAAATCCACTATGGATCGGTCGACATAAAAAAGTGTGACAATTCCTCGCGTTCGATACATGCAGTGTGCGTAAAGTATATCTAGATCAACTTGAAGTGTTAAAATATCTCTCGCGTTACGACGCAATATAAAAACGTGCAAATTTCTGTGACTTCGTTCGAGAATTAGCGGGAAAATATACATATCTACCACACGAGCATTTAGTATCTATTAGAAAACTGTAACCAACTATCAATGCGCTGTGGACATTCTTGTTGCTCTATCTTGTTACTATTTTTTTGTAAAGTGATTTACGTGTTTTTTTTTATTTATTTAGTGTCTCGACATCTGATGGTCATTGACACATTTACTTTACAACCGTAATACATCAATATAAATTTACATTAAATGAAACAATTGAAAGTCTTTTAAGAAATCAATCACTGAGGCACTATTGTCACAGAATATTCTTAAGATCGCCATTCAGATGATGGCGTTGTCTTGCTGCGACATGGTGAGGGCAGTCTATTAAAATGTGTTTCACCGTAAGAAAGGTATTATGACAGTGGACACAGTATGGTCGTTGCTTATCAGATTCCATTAAGTATCAATGCGTTGCGCGAGTATGTCCAATTCTCAATATTCTAAAAACGAGTTTTTGTTCCTTCTTGCCTAATGGCAATGTGCTGGAATTAGGTGATCGTTGAATTTCTGACAATTTACTTGTGGAGGTGCTTAACATATTTACCCGTTCATTTCTGATGGTCTTTGTAAAGAAAGTTTTAAGATCACTGTAGAACTGAATACGTTGTTTGAATAACTCTGACAATGCCGCAGCTTTAGCGGACTTATCAGCAGTTTAATTTCCAGTAATACCAAATTGTGAGAGGACCCAGATAAGGAAGACGTGAATTACTTTCAAGTGAAGTTATTGGATGCTTTCTTGGATTTGTTGGGCTAAATAATTTTTGGAGTAGATGTCCCTTATTGAGAGGATGGATGACAAAGATTCGGTGCATATTGCAACTTTTGTATGGGTGTCCTCAATACATTTGACAGCTAAGAGTATATTGAAAAGTTCACCTGTATGTACACTACAATAGGGAGGGAGTTGATGTGCTATGATCGGATAATTTGTTGTGGTAGCGGAGCAGCCTATTCCATTCTCCTGCCTTGATGCGTCGGTGTGTAAAATTTCATCAGGATTTTCCAGATCTATCAGTTCTAGGAAGGCTTGGTGAAGAAAAGACCTCGATACTTCATGTTTGTTGTATTTACTTAAGGTTGTGTTGGTATATGGGACTAATCTAATCCAGGGCGGTGAGTCTGAGAGAAAACTGTTGGCCGTTTGTCTGAGGTCTATATTTTCGAGTAAAGGTTGTAAAAGGTGTTGTATTGTATGACAGCTAGTTATGATGTTTTGGATTTCGGTTTGGTTTGAATTTATGATATGATATACTGGGTTTGTAGGGTTAGATGATACCCGCGCTGAGTATGACAGTAGAAGCTGTTGTCTACGGAGATATAGGAGTATTTCATTCGCCTCGCAGCAGAGTGATTCCGCTGGACTGGATTTGTAGGCTTCTAAACAGATGCGGAGTGAAGTATTTTGTATTGAGTTTAACTTATTTAGAGTAGATCTGCTTGTATTAGCATACACAATACTTGCCATATTCTAGTTTTGATTTGATTAAAGCTCTATAGATTTTTAGTACTTGTTGTTCATCAGCTCCCCGTGTACGATGTGATAGTGTCTTGATCAGATGCGTTCTAAACAATCACCCATGATATCGTCTGTGTGGTGTTTCCACGTGAGTTTACTGTCGAAGGTTATTCCCAGAAATTTATAGTGGTCTACTACATCTAAACTTCTCTTGTTCAGTTTAATATCAGACGGCATTTGTTAGTTCCATTTTCTGCTGAATTTGATGACTTTCGATTTTGTTGGAGAGAAATTGAATCCTACTGTAACAGCCCAGTCGGAGATTTTGTCTACGACATTTTGGAGTAATGTGGTTAATGAGGATTTACCGGGACAGTACAAGAAAAGATCGTCGGCATAAATATAATATTGTATTGGGGGTCTAACAGAGGAGCATACGTCATTTAAGACTAAAATGAATAGGGTTGGGCTTAGTACCGAGCCCTTGTGGGACCCTAGTTTCAAGGTTAAATGGTTTGGAAAAATGACCGTCGACGGATACTTTGGAAGATCGATTACTGAAAAAATTGGTTAAAAAGTTTAGGATATTACCTTCTAGATTTATTTCTTTTAATTTATTGGTAATAGCAGGTCTCCAGACTTTATCAAACGCACTTTTTACATCAATAGTCACTGTTACCACTTCTTGTTTTTTTGCAATAGCATTGGAAATATCTGCATACATAGATACCAAACTATCAGTCGTACATCTTTGGGACCGGAAACCAGATTGGGCTGGATTCAGCAGTTTATTAGGTACCAGAGTAACCGTTTGTTCATTTTTTCTAGGAGCTTACACATCGTGCAGGTAAATGAGATAGGTCTAAAGGATTCTGGTTTTTGGGAATCGGCATTATTTTTCATAAATGGTAGTATAACAGACTCTCCATATTTTCGGAAATTTAGGGTTTGTCCATATTTTATTATACAGTTCCAGTAGTTTGTTTAGACTGGATGTAGAAAGGTGTTTTAGGAAGATGAAAGGGACGCCATCTGATCTGACAGCGGAGTTTTTGGAAAGAGTAATTGCTTGTGTAAGTTCTTGGAATATGAAAGGGACATTGAGTGAGTTTGCATGTAAAGTATCTAGGGGACATTTGACTAGGGGAGTTTGAGGTGTGCTTATATTCTTCGATTTTTCTTGAAGGGAGTCTGCTAGGATAATGGCAATGTCTTCGCTATTGGTAAAAAGTTGGTCGTCTTTAATTATTGCTGGTATAGTGTTTAAAGTACTACGACATTGCATTTGTTTTACTTTTTTCCAAACTTCCCCAGGAGTAGTTGTTGATGTTATGCTGCTCAGATAGTTGTTCCAGGATGCCGTTTTGCTTTCTGTAATGATACGTTTTGACCTAGCTTCTAATTTCTTGAGGTGTATAAGATCCACTTGAGAACGGGTTTTCCTATATCTATTTAAAGCCTTGTTACATTATTTTACAGCTGTTTTGCAGGACTCAATCCGCCATGGTTCGATTTTTCTTGAGGCATCTATCTCGTACTTTCCAATATACGTTTTGTCAATCTCGAGTGTGTCAGTTAATGATTCAGTAAATAACTTGAACTTATTCCAATCTGCGTATTTTGTTTTCCATTTCGTCAAGGTATTTGGTGGTTTGATAGTGTTATCGGTGATTAGAATTGGGAAGTGGTTGCTATCATATAGACTCTGTAGTGCTCGCCAGTTCGTTAAGGATGCTGTTCTGGGGTAGCTGAAACTGAGATCTATAGCTGAAAAAATTCCTGATTCTATGCTGAAGTGGGCGTTGCTGCCAGTATTTAGTAGATATAAACTGGTATTATTGTTCAATATGTTTTCTATTGTTTTACCTCTACTGAAGGTGCGTTCTGCCCCACATTACGTTGTGAGCGTTGAAGTCGCCAACAAGAATAAACGGCCTGGGTAATTGTGAAGTGAGATCTGCAATATCGGATTCTCGTAAGTCGAATTTTGGAGGTATGTAAATGCTGCATATTGTAATCTTGTGTGGACACCAGACATTTACAGCAACGGCTTCAAGGTTGGTGGTTAGTGGTAGATTGGAAGAGAAAAAATCGTTAGAAATAAATATTGAAGCCCCGCCACTGGCCCTTGTGAATGTTGTTCTGATAAAGTGGTAGCCTACAAAGTTTTTCAGATATGGCTTATGGGAATTTTTGAAGTTTGTTTCTTGGAGACACAGTATATTAGGCTGATATTCAGATATTAGTTGTTGTATTCGTTCAATGCGAGGATAAAATTCATCGCAATTCCATTGGATTAAATGGAACATAATTAAAGTAGTAGATAAAGAAAAAAGGAGTAATTAGATGCTTTTAAGAGGATTTCTGTGATAATTGGGATAAGTCATGATCTTCATTATCACTTTGCCCTACTGATGATTGCGTAGTTGCGCTAGAGATGCTCTCCGTGTCGGTTTCTTCGAGGGCTATGCTACCTTTGATTTTTTTCCGCAGTCTAGAAAATCTATTTTTCATTGATCGATCTTTTAGATGGGGATATATATCTTGCATATTAGTTAGGAGGCCTTCAATATCGGCCGTGAATTTTAGAGTCTCCGCATAGGGCTTAGCATTATTGTATGTGTTTTTCGATGAAAGCAATGAAATTTTCCACAGGCATGACATCGTTTTCAGGGTTGTCTTGAAGGTACGCTTCTTTGATGATGGTTATTGTTTCCTCAGTTAGATATGATTGGGGTTCTGATTTTTGAGTAGTTTATTTCTTTAGCTTTTCCTTGCAGATCTACTGGGTTTGATGGCGTCGGTGATATTGTTAGGAGGTGGCATAATAGAAGATTCACTTAAAATTACCGGAGATACATCTCCAGAAACATCGTTATCGGTGGGTGTTGTATCTGAATGACCTCTCTTCAGTGCTGTTTGGAGTGCCAGCAGTTTATTTTCTTGGTCTTTCACTTTGGTGCTTGTGTCTATCTGGATAGGGGGTAGCTGTTGATTTTCGTTATAAATAATAGTTTGGGAAGAACTATGTGTGGGCGGGTTTGGACAGTTTGTTGTAATATGACCTGTTTCTTTGCATATGAAGCATTCCATTCGGTCAGTGGAAAGAAATATTCGGTTATCGTTGTTGTTGAAGTGGATTGTTGTAGATGTTTGCAGTTCAAAATTGTCATAAGGTGGGAAAACAAAAACTTGTCGTCTGAAGCTGAGAATATGATTCTACTCATCTCCAGGAATGCCGGCCTTTAGAAAAGATATGGGAGAGGCTAGATTCAGTCCTAGATTTTAAGAGCGATTTCGGCTAGATCATATGGAATGCATGGACTAATATTAGAAATTAATATTCGTTTCGTCGGTGAAATGAGTCTGCGGATGTTGAAGGTTTTGTTCCCAATGGATATGTTAGAGTGGGAGTTAACAATAAAATCAACTAATTCAGTTTTGGAAAGGTATATGCATATTCTATTATTAGAAATTCGGGAAGCAAATATAATGCTCTTGGCACCAATGATATCACCTATGGCTTTAACGTAGTCAAACAATTTTAGGTTTTCTTCCGCATGTAAGACAATTGCTTGATCCTTTTTGGGAAATGCAGGTTTGGGAACCGATTTAGCTACTGATGAATACAAAGTGCTAGGAGAAGGATTTTGAGTACCACTGTTTTCTTGAGACATTATGTTTTTGGATGCGGTGTAAGCTTTATCTTGATTGGTGCTGCTCTTGTAGTCAAAGGCGGCCCCTGTATATTATCATTATTATTTTCCATTAATTTTTCGAAGGTAGACCAGCAAACCAGTTTCCATTATCTTGGAAAACTGGTTGCTTATCAGTTCCGATACTGAAAATACTGAATGCGTCTCTTGCCGACAAGGTACTATTAACAAGTATCGCAAAAAGTGTTATAATTTATAGTTGAAAGTCTAATTACGTCGATGTTATTATACACAACGGGAACACCACGTTAATCACTTTTAAGTTTTACTTATTTACATATATTCGACAGTCTACGCACAGCGATGTTAACTCGTCGAGTTCACAAGCTCAAATCGATTTACGTGTTTAAAGTTGTCGTATTTAAGTGTTTTAAAATTACGACTGGTCCTTCTTTCCACAATCTTATTGAAGAAAAACAAACTACACATCTACTTAGGTGCAGTAGTGAACGATACACTCAACAGTCCACTCCACTAATCTAGCTCATTACAAACCTGTTTTTTCAGAATTTTAAGAAACTAAAAATGTTTAACATAGATGTACTACAGACACTTGTCGAATTAATGTACAACTTACAAAATTTACAGTCACAGGCATTTTTAATAATAACAACATGTTTAGGTAGTTGCCATAATTATTCATAAAAGATACATAAACATAACTTTCTTAACATTCTAGGAGAGTTCGCTTCTGGCAACGAATGTGTAAACAGTATTTGTGTCAGCTTCTACATTTTTCTAAGTGTTTATTTATCAAAGTAAAACTCAATTACACGTAAACGTAAGTCACTTTTGACTCACACCACATAAACTTCTGAAAAAAACCGTTTATTTGTAAATAACCTGCATCATTTTATCTACTTACTACAAAACCGGCCAAATTTCGTAGCTTTTCAAGTGATATGATAAATATAAATTGGAATACAGGCCCACATTCAGGCCTCTGTTGTTGTGTATAAGAATCTTCAAAGTACAAATTATTATCCATTAAAAAATTTTGAAGTTCGGTCTTCTTGTAGCTTTTATTTGCTATTTTATTGAGCTGTCGTAAATGATTAGAAACGTTGTCAAGAACTAAAACACTATTTGACTCTAAGTTTGGGATCAATGTGAATTCAAACCATTCTTTAAACATATTAGCGTCTCTGTTCTTATGATAGTCGACGTTGCAATCTTCCATTTTTTACCACATATTTTTAAGGGATTTGGAACCAATCCTTCATTTACACCACAATGCACCATAATAAGTCTGGATCTTTTGTTTGCAGGCATTGTTGGCATACAAATTTTTGACCCATCAATCCATCCTTTCTTAACCGTGTTGTGTGTATCATACCAAGTTTCGTACAAATAGACAATTTACTGGTGTTCTTCTCTATACTTAGTTACTTGTTCCAAGTATGTATGCCGCATATCTACCATTCTTCTGATTTGCATCACTGTTTGACGTTTATTAATCGTTTTGAATTTGAATCCCAATTTTTTAATCCAGTTTTCAATAGTTTTCTTACATACATTTACATTATGGCCGGCATTTGTCAATTTATTTCTTATTATTTCAATCATAGTTAACTCATTAGTTTTGTAACAGTCATATATGGTGGTTTTTAATAGTTTTATTACAGCCACATCGAAAGGTTTGGCCAATCCCTTATCACATCTCTTCTTGCGTTTATAAGGCCCGTTCTTGTCCATTTTACGTATAGTTGCTGTTAAATCAGATACTGCTTGCATTAATTCTGCTTCTTCATTGAAACCAAACTTTTCCCATATATACATTGAAACCTATTTTCTGTGTTTCCAATTTCAAATGTCGTTGAATCCTGTTTTCACTTTCATCACCATTATTTAAATTTTCGTCGTTGTTACGCACAATATTTTGGACCGAACTCGATATTTCCCAAGGACGCCACATTGTAAATATTTAATTTTTATCTAAAAATATAATTGCTATACTTACCCAAACTCCTCAGAAAAACACTAGACTCTTTCTTTATTTCAGACTACCAACTAAAAAGTGAACATCTGTGCTCCTATAAAAAACGCACTCTCAAAAAGATTAGTTATAGTTCAGTCAAAGATGTGAAAAAGTTATTTGAAATTTATATTTTTATATTTCTAATTCTTCTTAATAAAAAGAGATATAAGGCAGTGTTTATTGTCTGGTGTTATATTTAAGATGTTTTTAAATATAAATAGATTAATATTGTTAGTAGATGTACTAAGTTAGTCCTGGCTCACTGTTTCCAATTTTCGCCAAAACGGTCGGGGGTGTCAAAACGGCTGGCGCTAGCATAGCTACTTTTTCCGTGTACTGCGCATGTTTTTCGTTACAGACAGACCGTTAAAGACGTATTTTAGCGTTCTGCGCAGGTCTTAAGGGCATTGGCGCATATCTCTTCTATTATTGGTTGGATTTTCTTCGAACAAACGGCATTATGATGGCTAGATTATTTTCATATACAAGATGAGAAAATATGTCATTAGGGCACTAACATATATCTCTGTTATCCAAAACGGTCGTACAGAGGGGGTGTCAAAACACCGTCATAAGTGTATTAGAACGTAAACATGTCATCGGACAAAAGGGCGTTAGAATATCGATGACGCGTAAACAATATCATAATACAATCATCTACACATATTTGCTTCAACGAGAATCACCCCCTCTGTACGACCGTTTTGGATGTTAGTGCCCTAATGACATATTTTCTCATCTTGTATATGAAAATAATCTAGCCATCATAATGCCGTTTGTTCGAAGAAAATCCGACTAATAATAGCAGAGATATGCGCCAATGCTCTTAAGACCTGCACATAACGCTAAAATACGTCTTTTACGGTCTGTCTGTAACGAAAAACATGCGCAGTATACGAGAAAAGTAGCTAAGCTACCACCAGCCGTTTTAATACCCCCGGCCGTTTTGGCACCTTCATCCCGCCGCGTGGCCTGTGGCGTGACGTCACCCTCCCCAGCCAACTAGCGATTTGAATCAGCCGCCAACGAAACCAACGCCATCAACGCCCTCTACAACATCCTGTATATTGAACGTCGTAGTGATGTCACAAGCGCCCCATTTGAATCGCCCGCCAACAATCAGCGCCATCTAGTGGCGAAAATTGGAAACAGTGAGCCAGGAATGAGCCAGGACTAACTTAGTATATCTACTATTGTTTAAAGCAATGTATTTTTTTCTATACATTAACACTAAGTATCTTAAAAAGTAGGATGGCGCTCCATAATTGCGAGTTAAAAATAATTGTTAGGCAGTCGATAAATGTACTTAATAATTATAAAATTATTGAATATAACGATTATCAGTTGAAATTATAATATTTAATAAATTTATCATCAACTAAGCATTTTAAATTATAATATTGACTGGGCTATGACGATATCCTCGTATTCGAATCAAACGAAAAGCCGACAGCTTTAAGTTCGCACAATATCTGTTACGCCAACTATGCCAGAATATTGAAACAATACATATTCTATATATTATGTTTATATCCTTTACCTTAAACAAGTGTATTGTTGGTATATATCCATCGCTGACTTCACTGTATCCTCATTTGTCACATTTACAAGTTCATATGGTATTTCGCCTCGCCATCTAGTTGATCTCAAATTTACACTGACTACATCTTTGTCAAGAACTATATATTTTTCTTCACCCAGTAGAAGTTGACGAAATTCTATTTTTAATAAATGATCCTCATAAGGTATGCGCGAAAGATAATCACAAGATATTAAATGAAAAAACAAAATTCCCAACAGTTTTTTAAACATGTCGATAAAATTTTAGTATATTCAAATGTTGCTTTCTATAAAGAGGTTTCTATAAGTTATAAAAATTTTATGTTCTCATCGTAAAAAATTAATTTGATTTAAAATTTCCTATTTTCTATTATGAAATTGAATTTATTTATTTATACAATGTGGTTCGTAAGTAATTGTTGGTTTTGTAACAAAGAAATATTGTTATTTGGATGAACCAAGCTTTTTAAAATATTTTTTCTAGTAATTTAGTTGTTTTATTTTTGCCGCTACTGAACTTCATTCATGATGGAGAAAAGATAATGGTTTCCGTCACAATTTGCAGGAATCACTTCGATAGTTTTTCAGCTTGAGAAGCAATTTGTTAATTGAACCTGTGGCTATAACCAGGACGCCTTCTTTTGTTCACTAACAACTATTGTATGCGAAATATCAAATATGTTAAGTTATTCTACAGAAATTTGTTCTTTTTTTTACTATACCTTTCAATTGACTTCTTTAGTGACGCCCAATCTGAAAGCAACTGAGACGTGTTAGAATATCAGATTCAAAAAATGGAATATGTTATTCTTCAGTAATGGAGTTGACCTATGGATAATAGTTTCAAGCCCTTTGGTATAGAAACATTACCGATTCTATTGCATCTTGTATATTGCTGTTTTGTCTTTATCGTGGAGATGAAAATACCTAGACACCTGTTGGTAAAAAACTATTTTAAAAACGTCTAGCTGTTGAACTAGCCTGATTGAAACTCCAAAAAAATTTTGGTACCCATATTGCAGAACACTAATTTAATGGTTACGTGGTAAGAACCCAAAATACTTTAACTAACTAACTAAAATAATATGTGTAATAAAAGCTCCTAGACCATAGCAAACATTGTTAAAAGCATATATTATTGTACTGCAAACACTCATAATAATATAAGCTGTACATTTACGAAGAAATTGAAGCTGTTCATGAGGACTCAATGATCTTGATGTATTGGTCCACGTTGTCTTCCGTTTTTCTCCCTTTTATAGGTCCTGGCGTGTTTTTGTTTTTGTAATAACTTTTCTCCATTCTATTCTATTTTCTATTAGGCGTCTCCAATTTTTTACTTTCATTTTCTTGATGTCTGACTACTTATTCTTTCCACCTTAACTTTGGTCGTCCTTTCGGTCTTGTATTTAGAGGTACCCAATCAGTTATTCTTCTTTGTGGTGACGTTTTTTCTTTCCTGTCTATATGTCCATACCATCTAATTATTTGCGCATTGTACAATGTTACTGTGTTTTCTCTATTTAGTATCTCGACAATTTCCTGGTTCATCATTGGTGTTATTTGGTCATTTCATTCTCTTTTGGGTCCCATAATTGTTCTCATAATTCGTCTATCAAAATTCTCAATTGTCCCTTATTCTGTACTAAACTCGATCTTACTGTGGCGTAGGCCACGATCGGTCAAATTATTGTTTTGCATGTACTCTTGTGCTTTTGCTTAATTTCTTGTCTATTAGTAATTTCTTATTAGCATACATAAGCTTAAACAATACAGAGAAGAATCATTTACCTATTACCTAAAAAACCTAAACCGATATGATCACACAATATGGAAACCTATTAAAAATGCAAGAAAACCCTAAGACCCTGTACCATCACTTAAGCTAATAACACCAAACATATGATGCTGGGCAAAAAGTGAGAAAGAGAAATCTGAAATCTTCATTTTTCGAATGCATTTATAACCTACAATGACAAAATAGCGCATGAAATAGAACACCACTTAGAAACACCTAGAGAAGAACAACAACCACTAACACTTACTAGAAAAGTGTAATCATGGGTATAATTAAAGAGAATAAAATGTATAAAAGCAATTAATCGAATTGGGACAACCTGTACAATATAAAAATGGAATTTAATATTTGTCAGTTACATTGTTGCTAAGGCAAGAATTATGTAACAATATTACACAAAAAAATTTTATCATTTCATAAATTAGGCTATTGGAATGTGTAATTTTTGCTATTATGACCTTGTTTTAAAAACATTACTGGAAATATCCAATTGAGTAATTCCCTAACATCCGTGTGGGATTGCAAAGTCAACGAAAAAAATGAATCGAGTCAGGAGTCTCACGAAAACCACAAGGGGCAGTCAGATTTTTGATTGAGTCAGCGGGGTTCCTGGCGGCGGTTGTGAACACACGTGGAAAACGCGAATCACCAAAAAAAGTAATTGCTCCGATTGCGCGTTACGCAAACACAAGTCATTTTTATCAAGAGTTAGTTCTTTTATTTTGGGCATATTCTTTGGGCCACCTTCTCACCACGCAACGTCTGAGAGGAAGAGATTTTGTCTTCTGTGAGTCACTTAATAATTTTATATAACAGATTAACCATTAATGAAATTAACTGTATCGACCCTTACTTCGTGGAATCTACTCATATTAGTGTTTTAAATGAAACTCACGGTTTCTAGTTAATACCACAATATAATAAAAATTGTTGAAAATTCTAAAAAATTGACAATTGTTTCGATAAATCAATATCATCGTCAGAATGACAGAAGTTACATTTCATTTGATGCCTACCTGATGTTTCGTAGTTATTTTTGGCTAGCCCAAGAAGTGACCTAACTGGTGATTGACTTAATATATGTTAATAGAAAAAAGAAGAAGAAGATGTGATATTACAAATATTGAAGCTTAGATATTATTAGCCCTATGGTGATATCCTGGATATCATTTTTCCAATTAAGATCAGTATAACTGTGCAATGATATAGAAAACCAGGAAAACTATATCTGCTGATCTTTACAATTATCACTTAAGAAGACAGTTTATTAGTGGAGAACTCCCTAGATTTAACTGTTCATTGCCAACTTCATATTGTGGGTTTCTTAAATGTCTTTTAATTTCCAATTCTTCAAGGAAATCCAGTTCTTGTTTCTTTTCACAAATATGCTGCACTTCTAGTTTTGTGTTAGGTGTCAATGAATGATTGGTGTCAAGTAGATGTTTTGCGTAGTGGCATTTATCTGGTTGTTTTAATCTGTATGCTCGTAAGTGTTCACTGTATCGGATTTCAAAATTCCTAAGGGTCTGACCCAAATAGACAGCATTACATTCTGGACATTTGAGTTTATATATACCCGACTTCTTTAATGGTGGTATTTTTGTTTTTACATTTAACAATTTTGTACTAACGTTACTTTCTGTTTTAAAAGAAATTGTTGTATTCGTTGCTGAAGATATTATCTTTGAAATATTATTAGAAATATTTCCTGCATATGTGATGGTGTTATAAGTTTTTATTTCATCAGTTTGTTTAGAAAATATTAGTTGTAATGCCACTTTTTCCTTTTTTTTATTAATTAGCTTATTTATCATATCTAATGGATAACCGTTGGATGCTGCTATTTGTATTAATCTCTCTATCAAAATTATATTTGTTCATAGGAACTGAAAAAGCTCTATGTATCATTGAATTATATGCCGCTAGTTTATGGCACATGGGGTGATTGGAATTGTCGCATCAGTCTGTGTTGGTTTTCGGTAAATTGAATAATCAAGTACATTATTAACTCTTTGAATTTTTAAATCCAGACAATTGATTGAGTTATTTTCTTCAATTTCTAATGTAAATTTATTTTTTGGGTGTAAATTATTGATGTGGTTGAAAAATAGCTTTAAAATCTAATTCAAATAATTTTCGTTATGAGAAATTAAAAATTACCAATTTAATCAATAATATTGAACCTTCAAAAGTTAAACGTCAAACAAAAAATGACATTACAGTTTTAAATGCAATCAAAAAGAAAGTAGAAGATAATAACCTAACAGTTACAAAATCTGATAAGGGGAATACAACTGTCATTTTGACAGCTGAAAATTACAATTCCAAAATATATAACTATAGAATCTAGCGATGTAGAAGTTCTTAAAACAGACCCAACAAAAAAGTTTTCTAATAATGTAAGGGATATTGTTAATAATTCAAATTATCTTTTAAGTGATTACGAAAAAAGGTCTATCATACATAAGAATCCTCATTGTCCCCAATTATATGGAACCGTTAAATTACATAAAATAACGAAACCAATTAGACCTGTAGTTTCTTATGTTAATGCTCCTAAGAATATATTGGCAAAGAGGCTCAACAATATACTTAATAGTTACGGATATGTATCTCAGTACTCAATTAGAAATTCTATAGAACTAATAAAAAAGTTGAAAGCAATCAACTTGCAAGATAACTATAAACTTATTTCGTTCGATGTGACTAATATGTTCACTAAAATTCCTCCTAAAAAATGTCTAATACTTGTAAGAAAATTACTAGAAGATAAAAATATTAATCCAGGAATAATATCAGATATACTTAACTTATTTGATGTATGCATTAATCAAAATGATTTCACTTTTAACATTAAGATATATATTCAAAATTAAGGTTTACCAATGGGAAGCCCTATATCACCTATTTTGGCAAACATTTTTATGGACAATTTAGAAAGAAAGATCTTTGAAAGTAATATTTCGAAAAATGTTTTATTTTGGTATAGATATGTAGATGACATATTAGCCTGTTTTATGGGTAGTGAACGACAATTAGATGTATTTTTCAACCACATCAATAATTTACACCCAAAAATTAAATTTACATTAGAAATTGAAGAAAATAGCTCAATCAATTGTCTTGATTTAAAAATTCAAAGAGTTAATAATGTACTTGATTATTCAATTTACCGAAAACCAACACAGACTGATTCGACAATTCCATTTAATTCCAATCACCCCATGTCCCATAAACTAGCGGCATATAATTCAATGATACATAGAGCTTTTTCAGTTCCTATGAACAAATATAGTTTTGATAGAGAGATTAATACAATTAGACAAATAGCGACATCTAACGGTTATCCATTAGATATGATAAATAAGCTAATTAATAAAAAAGAGGAAAGAGTGGCATTACAACTTATATTTCCTAAACAAACTGATGAAATAAAAACTTATAAAACCATCACATATGCAGGAAATATTTCTAATAATATTTCAAAGATAATATCTTCAGCAACGAATACAACAATTTCTTTTAAAACAGAAAGTAACGTTAGTACAAAATTGTTAAATGTAAAAACAAAAATACCACCATTAAAGAAGTCAGGTATATATAAACTCAAATGTCCAGAATGTAATGCTATCTATTTGAGTCAGACCCTTAGGAATTTTGAAATCCGATACAGTGAACACTTACGAGCATACAGATTACAACAACCAGATAAATCCCACTACGCAAAACATCTACTTGACACCAACCATTCATTGACACCCAACACAAAACTAGAAGTGCTGCATATTTGTGAAAAGAAACAAGAACTGGATTTCCTTGAAGAATTGGAAATTAGAAGATATTTAAGAAACCCACAATATGAAGTTGTCAATGAACAGTTAAATCTAGGGAGTTTTCCACTAATAAACTGTCTCCTTAAGTGATAATTGTAAAGATCAGTAGATATAGTTTTTCTGGTTTTCTATATCATTGCACACAGTTATACTGATCTTAATTGGAAAAATGATATCCAGGATATCACCATAGGGCTAATAATATCTAAGCTTCAATATTTGTAATATCACATCTTCTTCTTTTTTCTATAAACATATATTAAGTCAATCACCAGTTAGGTCACTTCTTGGTCTAGCCAAAAATAACTACGAAATATCAGGTAGGCATCAAATGAAATGTAATTTCTGTCATTCTGACGATGATATTGATTTATGGAAACAATTGTCTTTTTTTTAGAATTTTCAACAATTTTTATTATATTGTGGTATTGACTAGAAACCGTGAGTTTCATTTAAAACACTAATAGACTAACCATTATTTAGAGGGTATGTATATGCAGAATCAGTAACGAAACTAAGACAACCTTCAGTACATTACTTCTCGCTACCGACGGCACATAAACTATAAATCAGATTTGACAGGGTAGTTATTTTACTTTAATGGATAGAGTAGGTGAAATATTGCAAAATCTTGCCACCGAATTTCATAAAAGGTCATTAACTGGTCGGCTGACCAAGAGAACCAGTAAGTAGCAATAGTTTGCAACTGCTTTAAAGGAAATTTATCTTAGCATATTTTATATAAGAGCAAGTTTTATTTAATAATAATTTATTTGAACAGATAATCGCAGGCAGCTTAAATTAATTCATGTTATTTAAAACACGTATACAGTGACATTTAGCGGTTACCTAAGTTGTTCCGAATAAAGGGAGGAACTAATCCTCATAATTTCATGTTATTTGGGTCGGATTTCACTGTAACCTTGCAAATGAGTTCCATTATAGTACGGCCGAACAAAATATAGTGTAACGGCTAAATATATTATTTAATTGGCGAATTACGTGCTTCATACTAGAATTGGGTTTTTCATTAAGTATCAACTAAAGTTAATAGGTTAGAAAATAGGTTAATTAACATGCGTGAAGCCTGCTCGTTTCAGGATAGTGAGCAAGCTTATTAAAGTACAAATTGAATACGTTTGACGTAATTAAAAGTATTTTTTTTGTTTTTTTCCTAAGAAATTATTCTAAATTTTTCTTTCACGCTTCTTCTATAATTTTCATTTTGTTCAATTTTACTAAAAAAATAGTTAAACTTCAGCGATTTTTCCGAATTTTGATCCTTTTGTGTGCCAATTCGCTAATAGAATTAATTATAAACTTTCTAGATTTTGAACGATGAAAATAAAACAATTTAATTCGTTTAAAACTTAATTTATGAAGCTTTAAACAAATTAGTTTGTTTTATTTTTATCGTTCAGTATGGATCTTCATCAAGTAAAAGCCTCATCTATTCAATCAGTTTGTTTATAGAATCTCAATAAAAAGGAAAATAAGTTATTACCAATGTTAGAAGATTGTGCATGACTTTGTTTTTATATGACATGCCAGAACATTCTGAAATATTTTCATGTTTTCTCGTCTTTTCTTTAATTTGACAAGGAAATAAATCATTTCTGCTCGACGGAAAAAGCCTCACTAGCCTTGATGAAGGATTCAAATAAATCCGAAACGCCGGCATTGTGGAAAATCTATTTTCTTATTATCCTACAGAACCGTTGAATCTTCATAAAATAAATTACACTGATAAGTTCATTTGTTTTGATTCACTCTTTTCACCGTAGCGCTATTGATAGGCCAATAAGCCTACTACCAATCATATCCAAAATACTCGAAAGACTACTGTTACAAAGAACCAACTCAGACCCTGAAACAGATGAATGTATACCTAACCACCAATTTGGATTTCGAAAGGAACTCTCTACAGTACAGCAGGTTCATAGAATAGTACACCACATAAATACGGCAATGGAAAACAAACAGTACTGCACGGCTGCCTTCTTAGATGTTAGTCAAGCCTTTGACAAAGTTTGGCACACAAGCCTGGTTTTCAAAATCAAGAAATATCTTCCCATCACTTACCTGAAACTATTAAAGTCTTATCTAAATGAGAGAGAATTTCGAACAAGAGTCAATGACAGTCATTTCAATAATTATCCAATAAAATCAGGTGTCCCACAGGACAGCGTTCTTGGACCACTATTAATAATAATTGTCTTTATTAGTTTCAAAATATAAATGTTTACAATAGAATAAATGTAAAAACAGATTCGTTAATGAAAATAAAAGGCATTAAGCACCATAAAAGCTGCTCTACCATTTAACCTTAAGGAGTGTACATGCTTAAATAAAATAGGTATCCAGACTTAGATTAGGAATTATAGATTGAGACATTTAAATTTTTTAAAATAAGGTAATTAACAGAGTGCTCAGGTTTGAGTAGTGAAAAGATATTTAGCAACACTAATTTTATAACTTTTAATATCTGTAAGAAGTCCGTTATATACATGGCCAATATCTGAAAGACGATCTAAAAAGTTCTGACTTAAAAAATGGAACTGTAATTAAACCTCTATTTCTAATGTTAAGATTGTGAATATCTGTCCTATATGTTATTTTACGATGTAAGTAGGACGGCTTTCTTGTAAGTACTATTTTATGATAGAGACATGCCGAATGTAATATCCTTCTATTAGTCATGTTTAATCACTCAATTTTTTTAAGTTTATTTGAAATGCTGCGACGTCTTTGAATACCAAATATTAATCTAAGACAACAATTCTGCATTTTCTAAATTTTCTTTTTATATTCAACAGTTAAACATGGACCATATAGAGCGTCAGCATAATTAAACACCCATAAAATCAATGTCTTACATAGTGTTTTTTTATGCCATATGGCAAAAAATGTCTGATGCCATAAACTGTTTGTATGTGCTATATACAGGAGATCTACCAACTAATAATGAAACCATCACCGGTACGTTTGCAGATGATGCCGCCTTCCTTGCAATCGACGAAAATCCAATTACAGCCTCTACCACTCTTCAGGCACAGCTAACTGAAATCGAAACATGGTCACATAAGTTGAGAATTAAAATGAACGAATCAAAATCCGTCCAAGGGACTTTTACCTTGAGAAAAGACCAGTGTCCGTTAGTTTCACTTAACAATATTCAACTTCCTCAATCCTCTAGCACCAAATACCTAGGAATACACCTTAACTCAAAACTCAACTGGAAAGAACATTAATTAAGAAGCGAAAACAAATTGACCTAAGAATAAAAGAGCTAAACTGGCTAATTGGTAGAAAATCGAAATTGACCCTAGAAAATAAAATTCTCATCTACAAAGCTGTCATAAAACCTATATGGACGTATGGTATCCAACTCTGGGGATGTGCGAGCAATTCAAATAAAATCATAATCCAAAGAAGCCAATCTAAAATACTACGCATGATAGCTGATGCACCTTGTACGTGTCAAACCAAATACTCCATGAAGACCTAAGAATCCCATTCGTACAGGATTTGATCACTGAACACAGCGCGAAACACCACGAAGGACTGGAATTACACAGTAACCCCTTACTCCAACCTTTATTAGAATTTCAAGCCGACAGGAGACTCAAAAGGAAATGGCGAGCTGATCTGAGAAACAGTTAAAGGGGTCGTATCACTGGAGAAGACCTCACCACGCCAATAGGAGCACACCTGCTCCTGAGACAACAAATTAGCTTATAGAACCTTATGTTGTTTTGATTGCTAATAAATATGATATAATAAAAAAACTTTACATTAATAAACTAATTTATAAACAGGTAGGCGCCTACTTTTGACTTTGATTCTGTGCACGTTTAGGTTGACTTCGGAATTTTCATTAATTTAATTAAATAATTGCAGTGTTCTTACCTGATTTGAAATGGTTAGGGCATATTTTTTATTAGTGTTTTTAAATGAAACTCACGGTCTCTAGTTAATTCCACGAAGTAAGGGTCGAGACAGTCAATTTTATATTTTTTAATTTATTTTCGGTTAAATTGGCTCAATCAGTTCTTTTAAGAGCCTTAATCTATTCTTCTCGGTGTTTCAATCGAAGTGTCTCTGATTGGCCCCTATTATTTAATAACGAAGAGAAACAAAAGAATGATAACTCAGGATCCCTTAATTTCACTCCTATGACCACAATTTACAACGGCACAAATCTGAGGCATGTTTATAAAACCTATTGCAAACAATGAAACTGTAAAACTTTTAATATTACAACGTAACCAATGGCATTGTCTACCAACCATTCTAGAGGATTGCCTATCGGCTGACGTCAGTTGACCAGACCCTATAATGAATTTCGTTGACAGACACTAATATTACAATTAATGAAAACTTATTATCAAAAAATATACACCAGGCATTATAACTCAAAATTGAGCAAAATTTATCAAGTTCACCTCATTTTTCTATATTCAATATTAATTTTTTAAATTCTTACTGTTCAAAGTACAAATACAATATAATTTACTTTTTTCTCTCATTAATAAACGTGGTTGTAGAAAAAGTATTGTGTACAATTGGTACGCCGAGGCACTTTTCCCACTCGCCTTACGGCTCGTGCCACAAACTTCTGGGCTCGTGGGAAAAGTGACACTTTGCGCACTCGTACAAACTACTATTGGTTATTGTGAATATATTTTTTGTGTTTTTTTACAGGATCCGTCAAAAAATATCATGGTGCTACTTTTGCCGGTCAATTTAGGTTCGAAAGGTCTAAATTTGATAGAAGCTACTCATGTTATTTTAGTTGAACCACTTCTAAATCCTGCAGATGAGCTACAAGCTATTGGAAGAATTAATCGAATTGGACAAACAAAGTAAGTTAAAAAGAAAAGTACATATTAAGACATTGTTAATTCGGAATTTCACTTAATTCTAATACTAAATAATTCTCATTTTTCCTCAGTCATTTATCCATAACTTGATGGTATTATTTTACAACTTCCTGTATTCTATTTTGATACATAGTTCTAAAGTAACTATTTTATGAGTATTTCTGTTCAAGTAGGGTTAAACGACAAATGATGAACAATTCAAATGTGTCAATTACATTATTCGATTCAAACAGTATGTTGTAACTTCAAATCAATAATTTAAAATAATACATTTTTGGTATTTAATTTGTAGGAAAACATATATTCACAAATTCCTCATAAAAAACACAATCGAAGAAAATATTCATCACGCAACAACTTCGAATGCGGAAAATTGGGAAAAGAGTTCAGTGACGTTACAACATTTAGTGGATCTGTTTAATACCGAAGATTTCAACGATGAAATGATAGATGTTACTCAAAGTACAGAAGTAACTTCGGAAAACTCCGCTAATATTTCATTAGATTTAACTTTAGAATCTGTGGAAGAGAATGAAATAGGAGAAAATGAGCAGATAGTAGGAAGTACATCAAACAGATGTGTAGAAAGTACATCAGTGCATAAGATGGAAATAGATTGTGTCACAAATAGTGTTGTAGGTAGTAATGCGATGTCTGTGGATCTCAACTTAAATTAGGCGTGTTTTTTCTATATCATACAAAAAATAAGTTTTAGAAAAACAGTTTACTATCTTGTACTATATGTACAATGTCTTGATAATTCAAATGAGTTTCATTTTTATACAATTCAGTTTAGAATATAATGTGATATATCAAATATTGCCTCAACTAATTCCACCCTTTTCTAAATAATTGAAATATGCAAATGGAAATTAAAAAAATTCTTTTTCAGCAACAACAAATAACTACGAAACTTGATAATAAGTAATAATAAATAATATCATTAATAAAAAATTATGGAGTGAGTAAAAATAGATTAGTAGTAAGTGCTACATGTAGTTTTATGGAAGGGGTGATAACACCAAGAACAATTGCTCCTCAACTAGCAGTTGTATGCTTACACAAAGTATGTACTCAACTCTTTTTTCTTTCTTAACTGGCAAACTAGTTTCCATATTACTAGTAGGTTTTTAGATCTCTTCATACCACCACTAATGCAAAGACACAAAAAACAACAATATTCGTCTACACAAAAACAATCACACGACGAACTTGTATTTGGAGTGGAGATTCACATTTTCGTTTTGGCACTCACAGCAGGTTTAGAACGTTTTGATTTTGTGGCATTTACACCTTTTTCCATTTACATGTCTCAAGTATTTTCGATTTTATTACTATATTAATAATTTTATATTTTTCGATTGTTGTACTTTTGATTTGTAAGTGGATTGATCTCAATATTGTCAAATAATATTGTTTTTATTATATTGATATACCTATCAGAAAACATAAGCAATTATGTGAATTTTAAATAAAAATCATTTTTAATTTTAAATGCTTTTTATTATTTTTTTCTACAATAAAGTACCATTTTGTATATCTTCAACATCTACAACTGTTGCAACACCGTGTAGAAAGGAGAAGTAATTTTGTAATGTTGGAAGATGTTTTTTTAAAGTTGAATTGAGAAAGTTGTCAATAAAGTTAAAATAAAACTCATAAAAAGCACTACAATTTTCTATAATTTTATTTAAAACTAAAGAAACTTGTAGATTAAGACACTAATTTCTGTTATTGTGGCGACCGTTACATTTGAAGATTTTAGTGGAAGATGATGCTATGGAAAAGGCGAAGAAGACAATGAAGCTGAAAATAAAGGCTTTTAAACGAATTTATAACGAGATAAATGATTTAATTTACAACAGGATATGACAATTTAATAATCCAGAGCAATGTTAAAGTCCTTGAAGAAAAAAGAAATCATATTGTCTGTAAGACAAACTTTAATAACATTGCTTATAATTCACAATTGATCCCATCTTTTAATGATCATTTTCGAGTGGAGAAGTATCCAAATCTATAACAGTTACAATGGGATTATGATAACTAACTGGCCTGTAACAGGTATACTACGCGCATACGTTCGAGTGCCACGCATTCACTCACGCTCTGTCTCTTTCTATTCCCCCTCCACAGGAGCGTTGAACGTTTACGCAACCTTGTTGGAAGTCGCATTAGAAGTTTCTCTTTCACAGTCCTCGTATCAGCATAAAATAATCAAAACTGATTGGACAATCCTCGTATAATCATAAAAGTATCAACATTTATTGGGCAGCCCTGGTATAAGTATAAAATAATCAAAATTTATTGGACAGTCCTCGTATCAGCATAACATAATCAAAACTAATTGGCATGTATAGCATGTATTTGCTCAATACATTTTGAGAAAGATTGTTTCGAAGACATTTATGTAAGAGAGAAACTTTAAAATTATACAGGGAAAAATATAAGAAATTTAAAATATGATGCAATCCCCACTTTGAAACTGCCTGGTAAAAGGGAAAATACTAAAAATTCTAGAGTAGCTCGAATTAAAAGAAGGCGATTGGTAGCTGAATGCTTAGCGGGAGCTACAATGTCTTCTGACTGGATCACTTCTCAAAGTTGTGAAGATAAAATGGGAATAACGGAAGGTGACATTACATTATGTCGAGCATCTGTAAGGTAAACTTAGGAAATGAAAAATCGTCACTAGGATTCTTAATTTACTGTTTTAAATGAAACTTATAGTTTATAGATAATTCCACAATATATTGAAAAAAATGTTAAAAATTCTAAGAAATTTGACAATTGTTTCGATATTAACTATAATCGTCAGAATGACAGAAGTTACATTCTGACGATGATATTTAATAACGAAACAATTGTCAAATCTCTTAGTTTTTATAACATTTTTTTAAATATATTGTGGAGTTATCTAGAAACGGTAAGTTTCAATTAAAACAGTAATATGAGTAGATTCCATGAAGTAAGGGTTGAGACAGTTAATTTGGATTCTTATTCTTCTATTACAGTGAGGATGAAAAACAAACAAACACTACAGAAAGAAAACAATTTCCTTGTGAATGAGAATTGTGCACTGAAAGCTGAGTTGGAGCAGATAAAAACTGGACTGCGACAATTTTTGTCAGAAGATCAAATCAAAAGAATAGTATACTCAAAATGTACAGCCAAACGATGGTGGCCAGATGAAATAGCATGTTTGATATCCTTACAGAGTGTTAGCCCCAAAGAATAGCGCTACTTAAGAACAAATTGTTATCCTTTACCGGCGCTTTCGACACTACGCAGATGGGCATCGACACTCTCAGTACAACCGGGCATTATGAATGACGTTGTTATTTTAATGAATAAAAAATCTTCTGATATGCAGAATATTGAAAAATTGTGTATTTTATCATTTGACGAAATACATTTATCAAATCGCATAAATATTGAGAAACGACATCAAAAAGTAATAGGGCCACATAAAACGTGTCAAACGGTAATAGCACGTAGTATTTTTAGTAACTGGAAGCAACCTGTTTATTATAATTTCGATCAAGCAATAACTATCGACGTATTATCTTCTATAATATCAAAACTTTTTGATGCAGGTTTCACAGTTGTGGGTATTGTCAGTGATTTATGTACATCTAACGTTAAAGTTTGGTCACAACTGAATATTGGACATGACCAAAACTGTTGTTTTCCACACCCTAGCAATAGTTTGTTAAACGTCTATGTGTTTGGTGACGTTCCTCATCTTATTAAATTATTAAGAAACTACATATTGGATCAGAGTTTTTGGGTGAAGAACACATTAATTAATAGGGATTGTTTTGAGAATTTGTTGCAACCGTCGTCGTCCGAATTAACCATCGCATATGAAATTAACAGATACCACTTAGATTTAAAAGGTTCCGAAAGACAAAAAGTTAAACCAGCCGTTCAACTATTATCTAGTTCTGTTGCAAAAAGTATTCGGTTTTGTGGAGAAAAAGGGCTACTGCCATTTGTTTTACCGTTGAAGGAAGTTTCGGATTTGGTACAGTAAATAAATGATTGGTTTGATCTTTTTAATTCCCATACAAAAATTGTGGCAAATTGTACAACTAAAAATGCGCATGGAGTAGATTTTGATAAGCAGAAAAAAGTGTTAAAAGAGGTGACCGAAACTATTGGGAATATGACCGTAGGCAAACATAAGTCTCTCATTCCGTTTCAAAAAGGAATTCTTTTGTCAAATAGGTCACTGGTAGAATTGTTTTCTTATTTGCAGGAAAACTATAAAGAATGCGATTACATCTTGACCTCGCATCTAAATGAAGACATTGTTGAAAACTTCTTCTCTTATATGAGAGGCATGGGAGCTACAAATGACCATCCAGAACCTCTAGATTTTATGTATCGTTTGAGATGGTACATATTAGGTAAAAACTCTGCGACAATTTTTACAGAGAACAAAAATACAGAGGAATCTGGTGAATAATGTCTAATACAACCATTAGAATCAGAAGAATCGCGTCCCATCCGCTTAACTGAAACACTACTAGCTAATGTCTCCAACAATATTTAAATAACAAATACCCGTATACTTGAAGAAGAAGAAACATTTATTCCATATACATTCACTCAACCAGAATATATTCCTGACGATGAGTCTTTACAGTTATTGACAATTAACCTTTGAAAGTACCGAAATAATTCGTCAAGAAGCTCTTAAATATCTGGCAGGGTACATATAGCGTACAGATTTAAAGATAAATTTAATTTAGGTACTAAAACCAGCGAGATGATTTCCGTTGGAGCTGAAGATTGGGTACATTTCCTATCAAGGGGTGGTTTATTACAGCCAAATCAAGATCTTTTGAAAGCTACGGAAATTCTTGAATCCGAGTTTCGATCACTTCACGGAACATCTTTATCAAAAGAAGAAAATATTTTTAAAATTTTGGCTGATAAAACTTTTAGTATTGTCGGTCAAAACCAAATTGAAATCCCATATGAAGTGATTTATTGTTTGAGTCGAACAAGAACTTACATTAATTAGACTCGGAGAATAAACAAATAAGTTTGCAAAATTTGAAAGCGAAAATGGAAAAAAAACTTTCAAAATTTACGAACGTTAAAAAGAAAGTGAGATCGGAGCAGTAAATATTTGAAAACGAAAAACCTTTTTCAATTTCATGTTATTTTTAAATAAGTAAGTTGCATCTTATTCAATGTTTTTGTATGTTTTAATGCATCCAGATTACCCCTGAAAACCCTATACTTGGACTTGCCCTAAAATGTGGCTTTTGACACAACTCAAAAAGGCTTAATTATTTTTCTGTTTCAGTAAAGTTTAAGTTTATTTTAATTATTATAATATAAATTATCTCTTAGTATGAACAATAAAGATTTGTATAATCATCCCGTCAAACAAATTTCGCCATAAATACCTATTGATGCTATCGAGAGTGGCATTCGTGGCCATAATATAGAAATGAATATTGCATCGCAGTGACGTCGCACGCCAAACGTTCGATGCGCCTAAGCCTACCGTTGTGAGTGTATCGTGGTTGTTCGCTATGCATATCGACGTTCCTCGGGTCGAAGGTAGCCGAGGAAACGGTGGTTCTATAATATTGGATTTGAATCTATTTAAAAAATTTGGCGGGGTCGACGCAAATGTTAAAATGATTTTAACACAAATCATTTTAAATACCCTTCCTCCCAATACGACTCACATAATGCAATCTGTTGACGTAAGCGTATTTAAGCCATTGAAAATAAACTGGAAAAAACTGTATGGTTGTGACAAGCAAAACCACAAAATATCAACTTTGTTCTCACCAAATCCACATTTTCTTCTCTACTTAAAAATATCTTCAATGACGAATCACTTCTCCAGACGATCAAAAATGTATTCAGGAAATGTCGACTATGCCCATTCAACTCCGAAGCTGTTGACTATACAAAGTGTGTGCAAAACCGTGTGGAAAATTTAAGTAACACCAAGAATCAAGAATCTGATTCTGTGATTGCAGAACATAAGTTTGACACCACTGAAGCTCTTATAACTTCGCTGAGTGATAAATTTAAAGAAAAATGCATCGAAAATATTCAGAACATTGCTGAACAACTCAAAATCATAAAAAAGAAGGAAATTGATGATTCACACAATAATTTCATTCTCTTATCATTAGAAACCCCATCAGAAGATCTCATGATTTTGATGAATTTTCACACAATGACCTGGTAGACGAAAATTTTACCAATAACGATGAAGGCGACAAAAAAATTATAATAAATGGAATTCAACATTAAAAATATATTATTACATATATTTCAATAAGAAAAAAATAATTTTGAAGCTTAATTTTCAAATAAACTTGCGGATACTATTAAAAAACTCGAAGATAAGTGGATTCACCACAATATTCCTCTTCCATGGAATAAAACTTCTATGATAAACACCGTAATAGTAAAAGTAATACTAAGCAGTAAATATTCGAAAATGGTAACAAGATTTTTGAATTTAATTGTACTGTAATCTATAAGATTTTCTTTGTCGCTATAAATGTTAACCTTCCTTTGTTCTAATATGTCTTTTTCCCATTTAGAAATGAAGCCTGCACTTTGTATTCTGTCCATCAAATCTCGAAATAAAAAAAATAGGGGAAAACCTTTCCTCATAACTACGTTCATAGGTAGACTTAGTACCGGTTTCTTAAGACAATAAGGCTTGTATGGACTATTGTGCAGTTGTCCAAATTTTGTAAAGAGGTATTCTTTAAACAATTCAGCTATTAGGAGTGCATTATTATTTCCTTTTAATACAGCTTCCATACAAAATGTTGCATTCTTACATGTTTTCCATTTTGTGTGTATCAATGATATTGGGACACCCTCTATGTAATTCTCATTATCCTCGAAGTAAGGTAGAAAATATTTTTCTGCCCAAGGTAAAAAATAAGTATTCAATTCATTTTTGTAGATATCTTCCATTGATCGGTATTTTTCTCTAAAATTTTTACTTGCAATAGTACTAGTCAAATAAGTAGTGTACAAAATATTGATGAATAAACTAAACATTATAAAATGGCCTGTAAAATACCGACTTCTACCGGATATAGGTAAAGCTTTTGCAGCAAAACCTATTAGCATTAAAAATGTATATAAAAAGCAATTTGCGAGCTTTTTGTAGGTACACAATTCGAGGCTGCTATTTTTACTCAAATACCAAACACTTAAAGCAGTTATCACATATACTATAGCGATTCCTAACCAACCCTCTATGGGTAATATGTCAATCATAGGTTTCAGTCCCAAGAGTATAGGTTCATGGGGAACACACCATATCAAAGATTCTTGTAAAAAGGTTCGGCTACAGTCAAGAAAAAGCATTTTTTGAGATGTTTTGGTATATCCACCAATAACTAGATCAACTTCATCATTCGTGAGATGTACTAAAGTTCCAAAAGCAGTACCATTTTCATATATATCTCCCCAAGCTTCGTCTTTATCTTCTTGGTATAGTACAAAAAGATTCAAATTTTCAGCTATCATATTAAGAAGATTTACTTCAATACCTACAATTAAATAAAAATTAGTTATTAAAAAGTAGAGAAATCAAATGATAGAACTGACAAACAAACATATAAGCAGTAGTTAAAAACTACTTTTTATGACATACAAAGCGTATGATAGGTTATTATTGTTTCAGTGTAATAGAGAGATTTAAAAATTTTGAAATTGATAATGTGGTTGTTAATCTCATACTTCTAACACTCCTATTTGCTAGTGCCCGTAAATGTTTGTTTCCCACCAAGAGAGACAGCAACTGTATTCAGTGTTGCCAGAGACCAGCTTAAAATATCAGTAGAATAGGAATCTAAATATCGGTAGATTGGGAAAAAATCGGTATATTTTCTTGATCTGAGTTTTAAAGTAATTTTTATAGATATGTTTGTTACATAATAAAAAATATCACTTAACATACCAGAAATAAAATATTTTTCAATACTAGAAATGTATTTATTACAAAGTCAACAATATAATTAAGGTGAGTTGGGGTAAGAGTTTAGTAAAATTATGCAAGTTCACATATACTCGTATGTACTCGTAAAAATTCAACCAAAGAAAATAATTACATTTCCGGACATCAGTACCTTACTTGTGGTCTTCCTAATATGCCGTAGTAGCAAGATCATTGAAATGTTAAAACTTTTCATTTTGTGCAATTTTTTTTAAAACAAGGCATGTTCTACACACTTGCCTCATTAAGTGGGGTAAGTGTGTTGTCAAGGTATATTTTGCATATTTATGCGTTTAAAGAAGTCAGGGGCATGTGTGTAAGTCTGAAAAGAGAGACGTTTCATATACTATAAGAAAAATTAAAAAAGGAAAATCGATCTAAGTGTTGAAAAACTTTTTATTCAAAAATAATGAGAAAGCAAGAAGTTACAATTGCTAAATTAATCAATGATTCACATTTATGCAAAATTAGAAAAGTTACATTAAGGTTAGATGATATATTCTGATTTTATTGAATGTTATAAGCTGAAAAATTTAGTTCAAATCGTATCAGACCTCATTTACTAAAGGTGGGTTTAGGAAGGGTTAATGTTATATCCTCTCTGGCAATGAGAGCACATTCATCCGGGCATTTCCATGCAAAAGTTGAACAGGTTAATGGATCTAAGGAAGGTACTTTCTTGGTAAATTTTATTTCCAATTCCTTTGCCGAAATAACTTGACTATCATAGCATTTCTTTGATTTTTTTCCTGATAAAGCCACTAACACCCAGTCATCTTTCTCTATATCTATCACAGGTTAATCCATTTCCGTCATGCATGCATCAAGTTCTTCTATCTCTTTGATCTCCTCTTCTATATCGTCGTCACTGTCATCAAATACAATATTTTCATTTGAGCTCTTTCCATTTTTCTTATGATTTTCCTCGTCTTCAAAATTTTTACGTTTGTTCCCTTCCATGAGACTTTGAACTGTATCACTTGTTAAGACCTGCGCACCTTTAGCCACCCTTCGTTTTTTTACCTTATCCGTAGGATTTGATTGCTTAACCGTCGCCAACAGTCATTCTTAAGTCTACAGGTTTTTCTACTTGGTTTTCTACGTTTACGTCAGAGGGACCTGGCTGTTGAGAGCGACTTTGATGGTTATTCAAGTCCTGATCAGGATTACGTTGTTGGTCCTCCCACCCTTGACCGCTGCAGGATCATATTTCTCTTTGGTAACTACGTTAGAGTCAAAGGGGTGAATGCCACCTTTTTTAGAACCGTTGTGAATTATCTCAGGTTCTGTTTCTTTCCAAATTTGACCTACTAATGAACTAAACTTCTTTTTGGGTAGCTTTCTCCCCTCATTATGTCTTTGCCATTGGACAAGTGTTTGATCCCACTTTACATTTAAAGACTTGAAAACGCTTAAATTTAGGAGCTGTGATATATGAGTTGAATGGGGCGGAAGTTTCAGGATTGTTACTCTATTATCGCGAGCAACTTTAATAAGTCTGTCATCGACATGAGATACATGACCGTCATATATAAGTAAGACAGGTCGATCAGGTCCTAATACTTCTAATAAGGTTTTTTCGAAGTAATTTAAAAACAGTTGGGATTCCATCCACCTATAGGCAGTCACAGCATATGAAGTCCCTGGGGATTCGTCTGTACGATGAGCAACCCAGTCATCCCACATATTTTTCGCTTTGAAAACGATCAATAGGGGAGCATTAAATTCATCAGCTCTAACAGCCATCAATACGGTGGTATTTTCTCTTCCAGATCGAGCAGTTGTTCGCGATGAAGGAGATCCTCGTTTTCCGACTATTTTAGTCTTAGAGGGATTCAGAGAGAAGCTCGTTCCATCTAGATTCCAAATTTGACAAGCTAAGGTCGTCTAACTGTTTCTTCGAGAGGTCAAAATAGTTATTTATAACCAAAGGATCCAAACACTTTTTTCTTGCGTATTCCTCCGATTGGGGTTTTTTATTGACAAATTATGTCTCTTGGAGAAACCCAAAAACCAATCTTCACCCGGTCGCCCATTCTTAAATGGCGTTTTGAGGTTAGTTCTAGTAACATATTGCTCAACAGTATTAAAAATGTCACGTCGTGTTAATCCCCACCCCCATTTTTCCATCGTGATCAAACATTTGGCGAGTTTAGCTTCTTCCTTGATGGGAATTGCCGTTGATCTCCCCATAGATGAACTTTTCTTGCCTCTAACTCCCCTCATGTGGTAACTGAGCGTCATCTGGGGGAAACCGTATTTCTTATTAGCACCGTATTGGGTAATCACCCCCCTGCGGACTATTACCAATCCTCTCTGAAGGGTGGTCTCATCGTAGGCTGAACGTTTGTTAGATTTTTTTTTGTAACACCGTACCATGGTTTCCTAGAACATAATAGAAACGCATTATTGTTCCATTTATTTGCCAGGGGGCAAGTGTGTAGTTTACTACACACTTGCACATAAAGCTCCCGCGGGGCAACTTGTTTAGTAATTAAAATTTTGAGGTTAGATAAAAAAATACAAAAATAATATACAAAACTAAGAAATTACATACTTTCTTGACTTGCTATCCCGATTTATTTGATTAAATCACTCTGCTTTTGAGGACGGCGGCAGATTAACAATTATCAACCAAATTATGTTCAATGTCCACACTATCATGTATTTTCTTTGATTAGCACTGCTTATTTAAGAATTATTTGAACTCTAGAATTCTGCATTACATCATGTCATAACATGTCGTTGTGCACCCTGCCCATAGATGGAGCCACAATAAATCACCGAATATAATTTATGACGCCTCTACACACTTACCCCACCTTACCTTACAAACTTACAGAAGACGATGCATATCTACATAAAAACATGAAAAATAAACGAATACAAATTTGAAAATGGTTTTTGCTTCTAATATTTGTGGAAACATAAACTTATCCCAGGGCGATTAGTTTCAAAACGGAAATTAGATAATTGTGTAATGAAAAAAATATGATTACTGAATAATTATTAGATGAAATTTATTTAAAAATGTTTACAAAATGTTAAACTATTCGACGCATATGAAAACTCATTTGCATACATCTCCATATCGTGTCAATCTTCAATACTTAAAAACATCTGCATCTAGCAGACTTTCTAACATAATTTCTTTATGTGGAAAAAGAAATATTGAATTTAGATAACTTTTGAAATATGTATGTTTTAACAAATTGCATTGTGGTGAATCGGTTTTAAAATTCGTACAATCATTTTACAATAGTGATATTCTTTAATATTGATATGATATGTGTGTGTGTGTGAGGGTGTGTGTGTGTGTGTGTGTGTGTGTGTGTGTGAGGAGAGTGTGTGTGTGTGTGTGAGGAGGGTATGTGTGTGTGTATGTGTGCGTGTGCGTGCGTATGTGTGTGTGTGTGTGTGTGAAATAGTAAAAATTTATGAATTATTGAAAGTTTCAATTTCTTATAAACTAGAGACATGCAAGTTACATTTATACAATAAAATATCAGGTGAGTTTATAATTCTTATATCACTATCATTTTAATCTTTCACTTATATAGTTTATTCTTTACTGTTCATTCATTTTCTTTCTATATTTTTTATTTGGCCTTAAGTTTTTTTGATTGTTTATGAACTTATAACGATCATTTTTTTATGATTAGTAATTTTGTTTTATTATTTTGAATCCAAAATATTTAAATATCACCAACCTTTATGAGAAATTGCTTCTCGCAACAAGTCCGCAGTTAGACGCTTCACTCATACATTGGCAGCAACTCATTACTTCTGGATAACTCGATAAATTCTTCGTCTCCTTCAGGAAAATCTATTTACACATATTACGGAGTGTGCACTTTATAACATTTACTTTATAGCATACTTATTTAATGATATTCCCTTTTTATTAAAATTTTTCAACAACCCTCTGTTGTTGACTGGAAGTTCATGCTTTTCTAGAATTTCTACTCATAGCGTCTTATTGTCATTACATTATTTCTTACAATTCACTATATTTCTTACTTAAAATTATGGTAGTTTATTGTTTTCCACGTGTTATATTAATAAATGTTCCCAAATTATTTATTATTATTGTTTATAATTGTCTTTTTCATTATTTATTATCAAAGTCTTCTGATTGGTCAGGCCTAATTTAGATATATCTCAATTTTTACAACACAAATAATCGTACAAGGCATATGTATACAATTCATTTTATATTTGTTTTCCATTCACCACATTTCTAAGCATAACATTTCAATAGTTTTTTTTTTATATTTCATTCTCATAATTTTTTATTAATCATAGCATTGTTAATTGTTATTCCTGTCGTCATATCTCAATTTCCTTTTTATTGACATTGCATACAAATTACAGATTTCTATAAATTCATGTCCCTTTCAAAATTAAAATCATTGAGTATTGTTTTATTACGTTTTATATAATTTTCTATATTTCAATTTTAAATGTTTGTAAATCATATAATAGTCTTGTTGGTTTCTTAATTTACATTCTGTCTTATTTTCCTAACAAATAAATCTTTTCCGTGTCTAATATTACGGCTTGCGTCAAGTTAATTAGTTGAGCTTTGTTTCTTGTTAAAGTTCTGTCTCAGGTTACATATAGCGTTGAATTATTTTATTGATGATTTGCAATGATCATTAATATGACTTATTTTGACTTTTTATTTATATTTATGATTATATTACTATGAAATTAATTTGATATCTTTGTAAATACTTAGAATTGATAAAATGTAGAGAAAATATAATTGACAAAAATGATTAATTTTTTTTATTATATAATAAATTCAATATTATTTATATGCTTGTTTATTCTACATACGCTATATAAATTTTTTTATAATTCTATTCCACATGTAATCCTCCTTTCATTATTACTAAATTTTGTTGTCAATGATCTTCTTTAATTTTGAATTTTCCTTTCAATTTAGAAGCTATATGAAATTTTTGAAATGTCACATTTGCATTGCATAACATTTTTATTAAAACTGAATAAAACCAAATATCTTTGTCTGAAACATTTCAATAAATGTTTTAACTAAAGGTTTACATCTTTTGTTGAAATTTTAAAGTCAATTATCCAATTTCCGGACAAATCTATAGACAGAAACCTCCCTTTTGATTTTTATGTGTCTGACGAATTTTTTATAATCAAAGTTTATTTCATTAACTTTTATGATCTAGTCAAAATATCTTGAAACTTTAAGCTTAAAATCAACTTAGTCTTTTGAAAAGAAATTTTATTATTAGACTTTATACCTTTGATAGCCTGTGCTAATCAAATTGAATTTGTAAATATATTTTGTAGTCTATTACGACTTAACTATCTGAATATTTCTTGTTCATCTTATGATTGAATGTTCTGGAGAAAACTTAATTTGTTTGTCATATGCTATTGTAATGGTAATTGATATCTAGCAATATTTTCTAATCCATAATATCCCCACTATGCAAATAAATATTACAGTTATGTTAATTCAACATCACATTGTGATAATGTTCTTCCTTTTTTTCCTCTTGTTTTCATCACATGCACATCTATACAACCGATTATGCCCAGCTTGTGGCTGTTAACTTTTGTGATGTTTCAACTTAAATTTTCAGCGATGTTAAAGCGCTGTCTTTTTACATTACTGTGATGTTACTAGAACTTCCTCAAAAGGAAGTCTTTATAACGAACTAAAAACAACATTTCTGTTACATTCTGAAATGCCTCTTAACATCTTGTCGATGTTAATGCCATGTCTAAAAAATAACATCTTATCAATGATCTAAATGCGACATTTCAAAAACAGTACAGTGTATTCTCGTAGATGTTGTATGGACATTACATAAACCTCTAAATAATATACCTCAAACATTCTGGATGACATCCTATATATGTTTCTGTGCCTAATCAGCAAATACAGGGTGAACAACTAAGAACGCCGGCTGTCGGCCATATTTCAAAAAATAGTCATAGTACAACTTTAAAAAAATACCTTCAGGAAAATGACCCTGAAAAATCGCTGGAAAATATTTTTGAGTTCCTAAAATATCTCCTATGGGGTGGAATGAATACTTAAAAACATAATACTGTGATTATCTCCAAAAAAGACATACTAAACGTATCCTAGAAATACAATGATATATTGTTGAGATTATGAAAAAATGTAGTTAGGGACTTTGTCTTTATTCTTCAATTAAGGGGTGGGGGAAGGTTCAACCCAAACAACAAATGTCGTAACACTTTTTTTTAATCGACATCCATGTTTTTGGCTTCATTTGAAAGAGTTTTTCCTTTTTAATAAGAAATGCTTAACAAAAATAACAAAATTGGACAATTTTGTCAACGCTTTGTAAAAAAGTCCACAATTTTCCCATTTTTCTCCGAAATTTCAAATGTAATGAGGCATTTTTTAAATGGGGTAAAAAAATAGGAATCTATTCCAAGATATAAGATTTACAATATCAGATATAAGAATTAAAAAAATGCTTCAATTTACATTTGAAATTTCCGAGTGGATACAAAATTATCTAATTTTGTTATCAATCTTATTAAACAGAAAAACTTTTAAATGCAGCTAAAATCATTGATATCGGTTAAAAAACGAAAAAGTTATACATTTGTTCATAAGTTTGAACCTTCCCCACCCCTTATTTGAAGAATAATGGCAAAAAATCTCCTTAATTAAATTTATTCATAATCTCATCAAGATTTCAAAAATTGTATTTTCAGGACACCTTTAGAATGTTTTTTTTAGTATTATGTTTTCGAGTGTTCATTCCACCCTAGCGGATATTTTAGAGACAGCAAAATATTTTCCAGCAATTTTTCAGGATCCCTTACCTAAAGGTAATTTTTTTGAAAGTTGTACCATGATTCTTTTCTGAGATATGGCCTACAGCCGTTTTTAGTTGTTCATCATGTACATTTAAAATAAAATAGCAAAAAAGCAATAAAGGATTTAAAACGTTTATTCACTATTAATGAACAGTACAGTACATTTAAAATAAAATAGCAAAAAAGCAATAAAGGATTTAAAACGTTTATTCACTATTAATGAACAGTACAGTAAATTTTAAAAAAACAGGTACAAAATTAGAAAAAAAACATATCTTGTCCAGCAATCCAACCTAAAAAAAATAAAATTGTGTAAGCATATATAACAAGTCTGGAAAGTGGAAACTATTGAACACATTCAGTGAAAGCAAGAAATAGAAAAGGGTATATTAATCCGTAGTTACCATAACGTACCATACTTTGAAACTGAATTAATAAAGTTTAACGGATACACAAACATTACAGCTAGTTTACAGAAAATTTATTAGAATAATTTTTTAATTATAATAAAACTAATAAAAACTTTACACCATAAAGATTTAATGAAACATTACGTTACATCAACAGAAAACCAATCTGATTTAAGAAAATTCTATCGTTTACTTACGGTTACTTTTTCTCACGCAAGAGTCGCTGTTTCGAGTACCTGAACCATTCCATAACGTACACTTCAAAATCCTTATCTGTGAAACATTTAAAGGGGTTCTGAACAACAGCTAATGAAACAATTACTTTAGATCAAATTGTGCCCATGGAGACCTTTGATCGATCATCATAAATCAGATCAAACTTGATTTTCAGCCAATTGACTAGGACTAATTTTCCATAAGATACATGCGGGAATAATAACATATTTTATTTCGAGAAGTGACTTTTCATGATTTACCTTCTATTCCATTCCTCACTCCATTTGGGAGGTAAATTCAGGTATGCTATGAAAATTCATACTTCTTTTCTGTATAAAATAATATACTATTCGCATCTTGTTATTTTCATCCTGGAACAAATTGTATATTAACATCGTGGAATTGTAACTTAATGAACACTAAGCATTATTAATACACTGAATACAAAAAAAACTACTTATGAGGAAGATATATGAACACATTATCAAGTTAAATGAGTTTATAATTAATTGTATCCAATAGCTGTGTTTCTACAATAATAAATAATTTAATGCTGTTTGTTGACTGGAGCATTCAGTATCATAAGTTACATATTCTTCAACTAGATTAATATAGGTACCATTGTAAGGGACATCAACAGATTATTTATTGTATTCAGTGAATTTGCAAATGGAAATGAGCTTTTTAACAGAAATTTCTGTTTTTAAAGTCTTGAACAGTCTCTAATTGTTCACAAGAATTGTTAGTAATAATGTTAAAATTTTCTAAACCTGCAAAACTATATTGATGGCTAAGACTACTACTAAAAAAACTAGAACTAGAGATACTTGGTTCAATATTTTTTGTACTGTTTAATACAATGTTTGTATCAGACTATCTGAAATAGTTACTCCCTTTCATTACATAATTACCAACTATTTGTTTTTTATTTTATTTGTGTAAGTAGCTTCTGAAACATCTTGAACATTGAAAATATTTTCTTCTAGATTTAAATACCTGCCAACATATGAGCATGTTTTATTAATAATAATAATATCTACCCTATTGCAATATCAAGTTTTTTGTAGGGTATAATGCATATCTAGGATTTGAAATATTGTGAATCGTTTTCAAAATATATTTACTAGATAACTAAAATATTTTAAAAATTGAAAAAACCCTCATTTTGTAAACTCTATTATATAATGTTAGTGTACAATTCCGCCACCTGGAATTTCAATGTATAATAGCCGATTAAAGTATTGAATGAGTTTTAAGTATTAATAATTATGATTTTGGAATAGGTACTTACCGATAACAATTGTTGTTCGTCCATTATTATAACAAGAATTATAACTAAGTATAGAAACTGTAGCTTAGTAGGAACTAACGAAAACGAACACCACTTTATTCAAGTACTACTTGCAAAATATGTGCTTCCTGCAAATAAAATATAACACATAACTGAAAACCATCCGCCATTTCATGCTTGTCATTTTTGTTTCCACAGATAACTACTGTATGTTTCGTTCATCAGTTCCTCTTCTGTTTTCTTCTTTTTTATGTTACTGTGATGTTTAATATGAGATATTACCGAGAGTTTTATGATCTAACGTCGTACAGACGTAATAAGTACGATGTTAATAAAAATTATTTCGAAAGATGTAAAAGTAACTGCAACATGTGATCATATTAGAAACATGTTAATTTGTAATATTACAGTAACGTTCTGTATGTGACATTAGTGAGAAGCATACAAATTAACAACGTATGAATGTTTCCTATAGGAAGTTACTAAAAAGAAGTTCATAGGATGTGTATGTAACTGCGAATTCAAGTATTACTGTGTACATCAAAAATATGTTTTATTTACATGACATGAATGTTAATAGAGTTGGTAATAAAATTAAAACATCTAGGAGATATCTTATTAACGTTTTAAATAAACATCACGAAAAGTCTCTAAAAAGAACATCACAAAAAAGACTTGTTATGTTTCTTGTTTAGTGGGTCTTATTATCTTTATATTTTATTCCTTATTGAGCATATCATCTCAATATATATATATATATATATATATATATATATATATATATATATATATATATATATATTATATGTATATATACCTATTGTATTATCTAATGACATATTATTACCTTGTTGCTGTAATAGATGTGATTTTTGATAAGTTGGTTGATTTGCGATCACAAATGGGGGCCATTTTGTATATAAAGCTTTGATAGTACAATTGTATAGGTCACCAGTTATTTTTTCATTGAACCATGGATTATTATACACAGTTTTTCCGAACGAACAACGGTCTATATAAGTGTTTTCGAAATTGTCTCCGCAGCTTCTATTGCTATAAGGTTCCCAAGAATAGACGTTAAAAACAGTTCTATCTTTCGGATCAGACAACAAAATGGCAGCGTTTTGAACATTGTAGTTCCACATATTTCCAGTAATCTCTCTAGCTAGTTTATCTGGACGATTGAAGAACGAAGTAGATACTATCAAAAATTTAGCATGAGGATTCCACGACTTTAGCTGTCTGAGTTTCTTCAAAGTTTCAGCAAACTCTCCTCTTTCTCTTATTTGTATGATATACACGGTAGTTTTATCAAGAAATTTAACGGGATAAGGAGGTACATTCATGTTTCTTATCAGAAAGGTCCATCGGTTCTGTTTCTGTAAATCTTCCAATACGAAGTGACTTATCACAAAATAGGAGTTGATTTTTTTATCAAGTTCCACTAGAGGTAGAGAATAAGTAATAAGTTCATAATCTTCGTTGAAATATCTTCTGCCGGTTTCTACTATGCAATTACTCAGAGATATTCTGCTCTCTACCGATATTTGGGATGTGTTCATTATAAAACGGTTTGCGGAAACTACAGTTAAAAAGAATAATTTCATCGCACAAACATTTATTATGGCAACACGAAGCATATTGTGCTTCAGTGAGTAGGTAAGTGATATTGAATTGTAATACATTTTGTGCGTGCTTTCGATCTGATAAGATATGTGGTAACGAACAGTTACAAAGGTAGTTATTCATAAAACAAAGGGTGACGAACACGGAAAATATCTTTAAAAAGTATTATAAGAATCTTTAAATCGACCGATTATTACACTTTTACTGGTTGGTCTAATAAACTTGAAGATTAGTGATAAATTCGAATATTCATGACCAAAAAGTACTTGGATGGATCAATATATCAAAATTGAATAAACACATATTTTGACAAATTAATACATTATTCAATTATTTCGATAGTGTATTACGTTGAATTATCACAAAAACAGCAACAAAAATGTTGACCTCGAGAAAAACCTGGAAATTATTTACAGATATGTAGGTCCACCGCCAGAGGGCGTAATTGAATACCAAAAATCATAAAATGTATAATTTACAAATTTTGCCTAATTAAGAAGCATTCAAGATATGATTATCGTATTCTTCAAGAAATTCAGCGTATATTTGATTTTACAAGTTCTTCAAATAAGAGGTGGGGGGAAGCGGGAACTTAATTATGAAAAAACGCCTGTAATTCCAGTTCTACTTAACCTATCTATGCAAACTTAGTCTTTTTGAAGTGAGTTCCTTTCTACCAATGTGAGAGTTATAATTTCGAAACAACCTAATGAGTAACGTATACGCTAGAGGGCGCTATTTATTAATTTTTTTAAATCTAGCTATCCTTGAAAAATGTTGAATGGAAACATGCAGTTTTAATCAAGGAATATAAAAGTAGACCAAATTAGCAACTGAATAGCGGAAACCGCATGTCGATATCTTTTTCGTATTACGAGATATCCTAAGAAATTTGTAAATTTTAAGCATTTTCCTTTAAACACAAATTACTCCGGTTTGACTGAATGCATTTTAACATTTTTTGACTCCTCAAAATTGTCGTTCCTTGTTCTATTAATAATAGTTCCAATTATTTTGTCAATATCACTTATGCTGTAACTGGGAAACTGCGTTATGTAAGTTAAAATGGAAATATAACTTGAGGTACCTAGTGACGACCTAAATGTTCAAATTGTCGCCCATCATTTTCGAAACAAGCGTTTATTCTTTAAAGCGTAGATTGAACAGCAGTCTCAATTTATGCTCTCGAAATACTCTGAATGGCGTTTCGTACTCTTTCGATCATGTTAACTCTAGTAGTGGGTCTAATTGCACAAACAAGGTCTTTAATCAGGCACCAGAGATAGAAATCTAAGACGGTTAACTCTGGTGACCTGGCTGGCCAAATAAATAGGCCTCCACGTCCTATCCACCTATCAGGGTAAGCATTATCTAAAAATTCTCTAGCTTGTCTGGAGAAATGCGCCGGACACCCATCGTGCTGAAACAACATAGACCTACGAGTTGCTAGTGATATATCTTCTAGAAGAAGTGGTAATTCGTCCCTTATAAAATTTAGGTAGCGTTCCCCGTTAATTGCGTTGTCAAAAATAAAAGGTCCAATTATCTGAGCATCCAATACCACACCATACATTCACCGACCATCGCCCCTGATACTGAACTTCTTCCATCCAGCGTGGATTATTCTGTGATCAATAGTGCATATTATACCGGTTAACCGTACCATCACTACTAAATGTAGCTTCGTCTGACAACAAAATACGTGACAGTAATTGAGGGTCGTCATATACCATATGCAGTAACCAGTTGCAATAATCCAACCTTCTGTCGTAATCACGATCAACCAATTGTTGATGCAGTACTATATGATATGGATGAAATCTAAAAGAAATATAATAACCTATTAAATATCTTTCCGGAATGCTAAATTAGTAATTTATGCACAAGTGTATAAGGTGGTACTTGTTTTCACGAATGGAAAAAGTTGACCCAGGCGAGTGCTGCAATTCCATGAGTGAAAAAAGACACTTTATGTACATGTTGCATACATTATTTTTTCTATAGCTCTATATAAAAAAATAAAATGCAAATAGAAATTTGGGATATTTTAATTAAGCTCCTTTGGTAAATTACAATTATATGTATTCCAAGTTTCATGAAAGTTCATCCTCGATGCCCAGCCAAGTATCTTAGAAGTCCATCCTCGATGCCCAGCCAAGTTTCATTGTGTTATCTTATGGAAAGCGTGAAATAAAGTTAACGTTATGGCACTTTTTTTAACGCTTTTTTACTTTTTTTCACTCTAACCATATGTTTAAGAAACATATCTTATTACATCATAATTTACCTGCGTCCTGTGAAAATACGTTGAACGGTGGTTCTGCTTATTCCCAAGTCTCTACTTATTGCTCTAATACTTAAATGCGGACTAAATTGCACACATGCCAAGGAAGATTTACATTTCCAGTCGTTCTTAAACGAAAAACTCTGCTACCAGGATGACGTCTTTGGGGATATTGTATGGCATATACCCTAGCCGCAACAGTTGCATTTCTCGTACATTCAAAGTAAATGCCTATCAAATCAAATGCTTCTTCTTTTGTAAGAATCATCTTAGATATAATTTTTAAGTAAATTTTATATCGAATTTAATGCACACAAATCGCAATGACACGTAAATGACCGAATTTCTAGGTTTATTAATTTGACACAAGACATATCTTTTTGTTTTGTTTTTTTCATGGCCCACTACTTGTTTTTATATAATTCAATTTCAACTCCCGGTGACAGCATAAGTAATATGGACATAATAATTGGAACTATTATTAATAGAACAAGGAAGGACAATTTTGAGTAGTCAAAAAATGTTAAAATCCGTTCAGTCAAACCGGAGTAATTTATGTTGAAAGGAAAATGCTTAAAATTTACACATTTTTTAGGATATCTCGTAATACGAAAAAGATATCGACATGCGGTTTTCGCTATTCTGTTGTTAATTTAGTCTTCTTTTATATTCCTTAATTGGAACTGCATGTTTCCATTCAACATTTTTCAAGGATAGCTAGATTTAAAAAAATAAATGAATAGCGCCCTCTAGCGTATACGTTACTCATTAGGTTGTTTCGAAATTATAACTCTTACATTGGTAGAAATGAGCTCTCTTCAAAAAGTCTAAGTTTGCATAAATAGGTTAAGTAGAACTGGAATTACAGGCGTTTTTTCATAATAAAGTTCCCACTTCCCCCCACCTCTTATTTGAAGAGATAGACTGAAACTTGTAAAATCAAATATACGCTGAGTTTCTTAAAGAATACGATAATCATAGTTTAAATGCATCTTAAATAGGTAAAATTTGTAAATTATCCATTTTATAATTTTTGGTATTTAATTACGCCCACTGGCGGTGGACCTACAACTCTGTAAATAATTTCTCGAGGTCACTTTTGTTATAATTTTTTTTCCCGAAGCTGTACTATAAACGGTTCCCGAGATATGGCCGAAAGTTAGGGTGTCATTTATTTATTCAAACGAGTTTATTTCTGTTATATTCTAAATTAATAGTAATGCCCTATCTTCTTCTTTAGGTGCCATCTTCATTCTGAAGGCAATCCGAATTTTGAAAACCGTCGCTCTAAATAGTTTATTATTGGAACAATTATACCAATCTCTCACATTTTTCATCCACGAATGTCTTCTTCTCCCCATCGTTCTTTTTCCCACGATTTTTCCTTCTATTATTAGCTGAAGTAGATGATTCTTCTCTCCTCCCATAACGTGTCCCAGATATTGTAGTTTTTTTCTTTTTATAGTTAGTAATACTTGTTTCTGTTTTTAAATTCCTGTTAATACTGTACCGTTAGTAATGTTCTTCACCCAAGGTATTCTCAGAATTTGGCGATATATCCACATTTCAAAACTCTCGAGGTGTCAGGTATCTTTTTTCTTTATTGTCCATGTTTCCATCCCACAATCGCAACATCTCATCAGCCACATCTTCAAGTCCAGACTCAGATCCCGACTATTTAGCACTCTTTTAATTTTTATGAATGTAATTCTTGCATTTCGGAGGCAAATCCACTAGAGTACGAAAACATATACACCTAAAATTATTGACCTTTACCCTGACATCATTAATATCTGATAACATAACCAACAAATGTCAAAATATTTTGTTCTGCTGTTCACTAATAATAGAAAGAGATGCCACTTAATAATTATGTCGGCATGTTATCAGATATTAATGATATAAATTATTAATTTAATATTAATGAATGATATTAATAATCCATGTCCACAAACGTGCAAAATTTCAGAATTGTTATCTAACACAAAAGATTGGTCATTAAATTGCAAATGTTTATAGAAAACAGAACTATTCCTTGTTAAATGTTCTTCAATTCTCAATTTAAACTTCCTCCCATCCTGACCTATATAACCAGCGGTACAATTGCTACAAGGTAACTTATAAATTCCACACTTATCAACTTGTGAAATTGGGTCTTTGGTTCGACAAAATATCGTTTTTATGTTTAGTGGAGTCTTAAAAGCTACTCTATATTCCCTTCTATTTTGACTAACATTCGCTAATTGATAGGAAAGTAATCCATAATACATAGTAAATTTTTGTTTTTCCTTTTTGTCAACTGTGTCTGAGTCAATTATTAAAATTTTATCCAATTTTTTATTAACTAAATTATCAATAAAGCCCGCCACTCATGATCCAACACCGCAGTATGATTTTGTTGAATGCAATTAAAGTACAATTTTGTCGAAAATCGAATAAGAACACACACGTTTAAGATTTCGCAGTACGAGTTTACTTTCAACGTGAAAATGTCGGAAGAAAATATACTTCTAGGGGCTCTTGCGCTTTGTTTAACCGAGAAGAAAAGAAAAAAATATAAAAAACGTAGGTGGTGGTGTAAAAAGTGGTTACTGAAAAGAAATACTTACAGTCATGTAAATTTATTAGAAGAATTGAGATTATATCCCGATGATTGGAGAAATTACCTACGAATGGATGAATCTATTTATGTTGAATTGCTATCAGCAGTAACGCCTATTATCCAAAAACAAGACACAGTTATGCGTTCTTCAATAACTCCACATGAACGGCTTTCAGCTACTTTAAGGTAAGTATAGGTATAGGACATTATACAACCAACTGTACAACATCATCAGGCATCATCCGATGTTAAATAACTGACGTCAATATAAATTTTAATAAATAATAATTTTTACTGTATTTAAATCTTATTAAAATTTTAGATTTTTGGCAACGGGAAGAAGCTACGAAGATTTGAAGTTCTCCACTGTCATCTCTCCTCAAGCGTTAGGCAGGATAATACCCGAAACTTGTGCTGCAATTTACACAGTTTTTGCAAAGGATTATCTGAAGGTAAAAATTTATGAGGAAAAAACTTGAAGTTTACGTTTAATATCAAATAAAACTATACATTGCAACAAATAATGTTTAAAAAAAATGGTAACAAACCGAAACATTATACAAATTTAATCAAGGTAACCTAAACATTTTTGTCCTAATATTTCAACTGAGTTACTAAAAAAACATCCAGAATAAATTAAAAGTCACTCCAAAAAAATATAATCAATTATCAATTATTAGTTTTCATTAACATTAAAGGTGTGAAGTAATTGGGATGCAGATGCTGGATAATTTGTAGCATACTGAGGATGTAGCTCTGTGAAAGTATTAGAACTTTGAAATATTGTAGTTGAACCGGCATTAACTGCAGCATTATTGTTGACTGGTGGTTGTAACCTCCATTCTCTATTTAAGTTATTGCACTCTGCTTCAAACAAAACGTCGTTAATTAATTTTCCAGCCATAATCCTTTGATTTGTTGGAAGAGCCCTTAATTTCATACCGACATTTTCTCCATAAACACTAAATCTATCTTTTTCAAGCTTTTCTGCTGTTTGTCTATTCAAATTGTCATTAATTGTAATTAAAAGATCATCGCGGGGATCTGTTTTTCGCCCACGTTTTTTTCCACGATGCGGCGTTTTGTTGTAAGTGGAAGTATTTGATGACAAGGCAGAATGTCTTCGTTCTCTTCGGCTGGCGGCGAGAACACAAAGTCAGTGTGAATGCTTTCTTGATCAGTTATCTAAAAATTTAAAATGAAATTATTATTATTTGGTCAGTAAATTCTTTATACACTACACTTTATGAAACGCTAGCACATTTCATTAAACACATAAAATAAATCTTATGTTTTTGCGGGGGTTCTAACATGATATTTTTTGTTCTAGTTTCCAAAAACTGAAAGAGAGTGGCAAAGTATTGCAGAAAGTTTCGAGGAAAAATTGAACTTTACCCACTGTTTTGGTGCTATAGACGGCAAGCATGTTCAGATAGTCCCACCAGCAAACTCGGGCTCCTATTTTCATAATTATAAAGGATTTCATAGCTTGGTGCTTATGGCTGTTGCTAATGCCAATTATGAAATTATCTACTGTAATTTTGGTACTAATGTAAGGATTTCCGATGGAGGGGTATTAAATAACACAAAATTTTATGAAAAACTAAAATCTGGAAACTTAAAAAAAGCCAGAAACATTACATAATAACGAACTAACTCTACCGTATGTGTTTGTGGGGGATGACGCTCTTTCGTTAGGTGAAAATCTGTTAAAACCATTTCCTCAGAGAAATTTAAGCAAACAGAAAGCTATTTTCAACCACAGATATCACGAGCACGACGAATAATAGTAAACGTTTTTGGATTTTTAGCTGCTAGATTTCGCATATTTCATACGGCAATTAATGTTAATTTAGAGACAATTGAAAAAATAGTAATGGCATGTTGTGTTTTGCACAATCTTTTACGAAGTAAATGTCCTCAAGTATATACTCCTACTGAGCATTTGGATCTTGAAAATCACGAATCTGGAACCCTTACGGTAGGTCTTCGACCTACTTCAAATGATTTTACAGATTTACAACAAAGTTTGAACAACAGAAGTTTGTCACAGGTTGGAAAAGTTACAAGAGAACATTTTATGAATTATTTTAATAATGAAGGTCCTGTAAACTGGCAAAATAAAGCTACAGAAAAATATTCTTTTTATTTACTTACCTCTTCCTCATCAGACATTTTAGAAACAGGTGTTCTTGGTAAATCTTGATCGCCCAAAAAAGATAGCAACTCGAAATACCATAACTTTGGCTTATAAATTTCTTCCGTCCCTACCCCAGACTTGATGGAATTTTTTACTAATTTTAATTCCCTTTCGTATGATGTTCTACAATTATTAATTTTCTTTTTTACAAAATCCTCATTTGCATCATTTTTTACTTCTTGAAATTTCGCAATCAAAGTATCCATAGATCTTTTTCTAGCATTTTTGTCATGATAAGCTGGCGATTTAATTTTCCACAGACACTCTTGTTCTTTGTATAATTCGAAAAAATAATAAGGTTACTTATCTCTGTCTGCGATCAAATCAAACCGACTTGGTCTTGCGGCGGGAATCGTACTGCGGTGTTGGATGGTGAGTGGCGGACTTAAGATTTGTGGAGTAGCCTTTTGTAATTGGTAAGAATTTAATTAAAATTATCCAATCTCATAGGAACTAAGAAAAGGCGATAAATGTAAGATTTAAGTGACGACATTTTTTGTTGAAAAGGGTGATTACTATCATAGAAATAACAGGAGATGTCTGAGTGTTCCTCATGTAACTGCTAAAAAAAACTTGCTGGTTAACCTTTCTAAAGATACATTCAAGAAATTGAATCTGGAGTTATCTTCTAATTCTAAGGTAAATTTGAGTAAATTTTATAAAATTTAAAAAATCATTCTCTAAAACATCAATATTTCTTTGAAAACAACGACATCCACATACCTATACCAGAAATCAATATTCCCAGAAAATTGGCAGCTGAAAATTTGTTTCTCTATAAAATCCATAAAAATATCTGCTAAAAGAGGGGCTAGTGGATTTCCCATGTCAACACCTTTCTTTTGTTCATACATTTTATTATTAATATTGAAAAAGATTTGTTGTAGTAAAAATGACAATAATTTAAATTAAATTAATTAAAAATAACTTCTTAATGGGATTTTAAGTCAAGTAGGCACGTTAGTGTATAAGTTGGTTACGTGGAAAGAAGCTAGAATGAAGTTAAAGGGAAGTTTTTCTCCATAACATTTAATCTAACAGAGGTTGATCTTTCTTCTGAAGAATAGAAGTTTTTTTATGAAGGTTTGAAATTTACACATAATATTTTCAATAACACTACTATTTTTGAAAATTCAATTGTTGATTTGGAAAGTTTTTCGGATAAATTGAATGATGAAATACTAGATTCTTAAGGGGGTTCTTGGGTGAAAAAAAATCATCTTACATAAAGAAAATATTTGAAACATTTCTGACAAACTCCAAAAACGAATCAAATATGTAAAAGAAAAAATCAAGGAAAGTGATTTAATTTTCTCGAAAGGCCAATAAGGGTAACGCACTAATCATTCTTTATAAAACAGAATACATTGCTAAGGTTCAAAACTTTTTAATAAAGGGTCAATGAATGATTGGTATCAAGTAGATGTTTTGCGTAGTGGGATTTATCTGGTTGTTTTAATCTATATGCTCGTAAGTGTTCACTGTATCGGATTTCAAAATTTCTAAAGGTTTGACCCAAATAGACAGCATTATATTCTGGACATTTTAGTTCATATATACAAGACTTTTTTTTTAATTCAATTTTTGCTGTCGCATCAACCATGTTCGTTATCGGCGACAAAGATTATTTGACAAGGTTTTGATTACATTAATTTCAGTAAGATATCGAACTAATACGTTTATGTCGCAATTTTGACCTAATACCGATTTCAATGTGCTTGGTATATTATTTTTCACTCGGGCGTCCTCATATCTGGGAAGCTCCGTCAAGCTGCCCCCCCCCCGGTTAGATTTTTGTTACCAAAATGCTAGCACACATAAAGGGCACCTAGCACAACAAATATAGCTAGCACACCAACAACTCACAATAAAAATGCTTTTGAATTCGGGTGGGGCCAGGTTAACGCTAGCCCCCCCGGTTGGAATTTTGTCGACAAAATGCTAGCACAGATAAAGGACACCTAGCACAACCTAGCACACCATTTTTATAGCTAGCACACCAACAGCTTACAATAAAAATGCTATTGAATTCGGGTGTGGCCAGGTTAACGCTAACCACCCCCCCCGGTTGGAATTTTTTCGCCAAAATGCTAGCACAGATAAAGGAGACCTAGCACACCATTTTTTATAGCTAGCACACCAACAGCTTACAATAAAAATGCTTTGAAATTCGGGTAGGGCCAGGTTAACGCTAGCCCACCCCGGTTGGAATTTTTTCGCCAAAGTGCTAGCACAAAGAAAAGACACCTAGCACAACCCAGCACAAAATTTTTAATAGCTAGTACATCAACAATGCTTTTGAATTCAGGGGGTGGGGGGCGTCTGCAAAATAATGCTATGGTTACACGAATGAACGAAAATGTTGGATGTATCTGTCCCTTAACATCATTTTCCTATAAAAAATGGCCCCTAAACAGATGTTGCCAAATTGTGCGTGATATATATTTTCCCATCTAGCAGGGTATTTGATTAATTAATAATTAGCTATTATTTAATTAATAATTATCTATTTATTTTCAATTAATGCTAAAAAACGAAAGAATACAAAAAACCTTCACTTTTAAAAATTATTTTGTTAAAATAATAGTAATTTTAATAAAACAAAATAATTAAATTCAACCATTTAGTCACGGAATCAGAAACAATCCGTGCACGAAGTTGCAAATTACGTCACACTATAAAAAAGCCAACGACAAACGTTTGCGTACAGACATGTTGGATAAATAAATGTCCAAAAAAGCGAAGCCGTGTTGGATATGTACTTTGGACAAAGTTGTGCAATCTGGGAAGGGGCGGCCGAGACCCCTAAAAATGTTCCAATATATTGAGAATATATGTTTTAGACTGATCGTGGTTCACTGTAGTCCTTATTTAAAAGAAACACTCAAACTTTATATTTAAATTTGCCGGAATATTTATTGTCGAAGTTGATGGTTAATTAACCATTGTAATGATAACATAAATTTTGCATTTCACAATCAGATATTTTTTAAATTCCCAAGTTAACTTAGAACGTGCAGCTTTTAATTCTTAGAGCCGGTCAATCAGAGCTCTGAATATTTCTGTGGCATATCATAAGACACCAACACTACTATGTATTTTGTATGTTTGTTCGGTTGCAATCTTGCAACTCAGTTTTGAAGCAGATATCTTCAACCGATTGATTTGAAATTCTGTATATACGTCTAGTTTGCATGCCAATCCATGATTAGGTATGTGACGTTATTCTAAATTCAACATGGCGGATCACCAAAGTTGGCGGACTAAAGAAAGTGGACTAATTTTTTTGCTTTCTTACAATATGGGTAATAAATGGAGACAGCAAAATTGATGACATAGGTATTTTTATGTTTCTAAAAACTGGGTATAATCCACCTGAAGTTCTCATCGGACTTGTTAAAAGGGTCGTTAAACCAAATCTATCGTTAAAATTTGAATCATTTTTATAATGCCGTTTTTATGGGTCTTAAGAGTGAATAAAATTCTTGTAGGTACATCCAAACTGGCCGAATCAGATGTTTGGGTCAAGAAAGGGTTTCCTCGAAGGGCTGATGGTTGTAATAATATGTATTATTTCTAATAATATTACAAGTAACATGGACTATATAAGTAAAACTAATGATCTAACTATTTTCATGAGTGTAATTCGATAGAATATTTCTCGATTAGACGACATAAAACTGTACTAATGCGAAATTTATATTATTTAAAGAACATTATATGGTATTTAATTACTCTTTTTGGTTCATTTTCAATCACTTATTTTTGGATTGAACTTTGAAGAATCGTTTTCAAACCGTGACATTTTTATGATATTTTAAATTAAAATTATGATAATAACAACAATTGTTACTTAGACGTTATACGTTACTTAGATACGGACTTAAAAGGGAAATTATCGACACTGCCGGAGAGTTATCTCCGAAAAGATCCTGCTTCATTTGGAATTTTTACCATATGAGTGGAATATTCCGAAAATTTTTCGTAACTACAGTGAGAAACAATTAAACCAGCCGTTTTACATATATATTCAACCTATTCATTTATCCATTTATTTATTCATCGAGTAAGTATAGCGTTATTTCACTGACCTCCGTCCCACTCCCCAGAATTAAAAGTGTAGTTGCTGTGCTAGCTATAAAAAACGGTGTGCTAGATTGTGATAGGTGTCCTTCGTTTGTGGTAGCATTTTGGCGAAAAAATTCCGACCGGAGATAGCTAGCATTAACCTGGCCCCACCCGAATTCCAAAGCATTTTTATTGTAAGCTGTTGGTGTGCTAGCTATAAAAAATGGTGTGCTAGGTTGTGCTAGGTGTCCTTTATTTGTGCTAGCATTTTGGCGAAAAAATTCCAACCGGGGGGGCTAGCGTTAACCTGGCCCCACCCGAATTCAAAAGCTTTTTATTGTAAGCTGTTGGTGTGCTAGCTATAAAAAATGGTGTGCTAGGTTGTGCTAGGTGTCCTTTATCTGTGCTAGCATTTTGGCGACAAAATTCCAACCGGTTTGGGGAGGGGGGCTAGCGTTAACCTGGCCCCACCCGAATTCAAGAGCATTTTTATTGTGAGCAGTTGGTGTGCTAGCTATAAAAATTGTTGTGCTAGGTTGTTCTAGGTGCCCTTTATGTGCGCTAGCATTTTGGTAGAAAAAATCTAACCGGGGGGGGGGGGGGTCAGCTTGACGGACCTTATCTGGGACACTCAACCAGAATATGTTTTTTATAATTCGCGTATAAAAGAGACTTCATTATAACATTGTTTACAGTGTCACAATGAAGCTCTTTGAACACTGTTATAGTAATTTATAGTGTACAGTTCGTTATTGTAATCAGTTATATTTTTATTTGACATTTGACATTATCCTTGACACAAATTATGAATAAAATGGTCTAGCATTGTTCTAGCAAGCAAATTATTATATTAAAGGGAAATTAGAATGATTTATATATTAAAAATATTAATGAATAAAGTACGGTAACGTTTATTTATCAATGATTTGTCAATTGTTTATTTTTATATTGTATAGGATCAATATATAGGTATACAAAACGTTCGATTTTTGAGATAAATTACCAGATATCTATGTGAAGATGAATTACAGAAATAATTCTGTTCATGATATAATATAAATAGATCGCAAGAGCATATACGAAGAAGCTCTTTTTTAAACAAATAATCATCCTCTTTTTGCTTAAATGAAAGTTTGTTTACAATTTACACAATTATTCGGTTATAATATGTCAAAAGTCAGAAGTGCTGAATAAACCCATCTGTGATCTGACCAATTAGGAATGTACAGAATTGCCAACTTAAATTCAAACCACCCCTCCTAGTTTTAAAACAGGGATTATATGAAATTCTATTTCATTTAAATAATTAAATAAATGCGAATTATAAAAAATATTGTGTGAAACTTGTGCTACAATGACTTTCTGTAGTACTCGTGATTTGTACAACTCACCGCTTCGCGGTTCGTTGTGCAAACTTCACTCGTACTGCAAAACGGGTCATTGTGACACTTGTTTTACAAATAACTATTTTCTGCTTGGTATTGTATTCCAGGGTTTTACACTGGATTTCACCTCGCATAATTTGCTTTCGAATCAAGCCACTGATTTTGCCACGCACTTATCGCTTTTTCTTTCACGGTATGCTTCACATCACTGATGATCGTCGCGTTTACAACTACCGCACTATCACCAGTTAATCTGCTTCTTCATTATCCTGGATTCCTATGTGGGAGGGGATCCACATAAATTTTACATTCATTTGAGATTCTTGTAGTTGGAAGAGTTCCTTCTTTATTTCCATAGCAATGGGATGACTACTATAAACTTGCTGGATGGATTTTAATGAACTGAGGGAATCTGTGATTATGAGGATGTTGAAAGCATTCGCATTTTTAGACAGTTTAAGGGCTTGTAGCAATGCATGTATTTCTCCAGTGAAGACTGTACTGCAGGTAAGTAATTTAAAAGATACGTTATGATTTGCCGTAACAACCGCGGCACCGATGCCAGCTGGACATATCTGTTAGATACACCCTATATATGGTAGGTACGGGATTTTCTATTATATACAAAAAGGAGTACCGATTAAAGAATAAATGACTATTTTCTAATATACAAATATTAAAATTTAGTCTTATGACATGTGCCGTAACGTAATAATCAATAAAAAAGCTCTCAACTTATATTAACTTTATTTGTGAATGCCTTTTTCCTATTACAAATCTAATAATATTATCAAACTATAATTTATATAAAAAATTTAAAAAAGAACTCTGTTATTGCATCGTTTTGCATTTTTACTTCAGTATTTTTTATTTAAGAGCCATTTAATTTTTATTCCCAAAAATAATAAACAAATTTCAAATTGAATACTGTATTCAAAAGTAAATATTTAGTTAGCAATAAAAAAGAGTTATAGAGTTTGTTCATTACGAGATAATAACTTGTAAACAGTTTTAACCTTTCCATGAAAAAAAATAAATTCAAGGACAGCTAACTGAAAATAATCATTACATATAATAATTAAATTGTTTGCCTAGGTGGGAAGAATGTTTGCCAACGTTACATGCGAACTATTGTGTATGAACTTTAATTAAAACAACACATACGCGATAACTTGATAGCTTAACAGCGTTCAGTAAGCATAATAGCCATGAGTATAAAGTCTAATTATTGTGTATATAATCCAGGATAATAGACAAAATTTAAGTAAGGTGATATGCTGATAAAAATGTCAAAATATTTCTAGTTTATTAGGGGTCGGTGGGGTAGAACGGGGCAGCGAGGTAGAACGGGGTACTGCTTCTAAAAACGATATTACTTATGTCAGAGCTGTACCATACCCAACAGTCGAAAGTTCATGGTATGGAAACTTGAATGACCCATGCTGAGACTCTCATAAGTGAGAAGGAGATATTTTTCTTTGTCTGTTTTTAGTTCGAGAACAGGTTGATTCGGCGTTAGTGTCGCTGATGAAAGTGAAAGATGCCAATTGTTATTTGCCTTAATCTATGGTTATTTGCAGAGATGCAAATTCAAATCATTTCTCTATGATTATTTATGGATTATTTGTTTGGTTTGTGATATCGCCGTATAGCTATTTCAGAATTTTGATAATTTGGATGTGCTTATAGATTTTTTATTGTTTGTTGTTTTTGTTGAGTGTATTTGTTGCAAAAAACTTTTTAAAATTAGTTCAGTGTCCTGTTTAAGACTTGGTAAGTTGCTTTGGTCATTCGGTATTAAGATAAAAATCAATTTAACCATTTTATAGTTTCTCAACTTTTATCATACACATGGTGACAAGATTTTTTATTTAGCTGCTGTTAACAGGATTGCGCTAACAAAAAACATATTTTTTGCAGAATAAAATGGGTAAGATGAATATATGGTCCCGAACGTCTGCAGTGCACGGATGTGTTGATTTGGGTTCACCCCGTCATCGGTTTCCATTATCAAAAACAACAAGGATCTGTTCATTAAATGGCTTGAAGCTACGGGCAATTCATATTTAAAAACATTGCCATGTGAACTGATTTATAGGTCACATAGAATTTTTGATGTACACTTTCGAACTAAAGACAAAACTACAATCGCCTTTTACATAATGCTGTTCCAACGCTACTTTGTGGGGCTAATAAAGATAAAGGTAATCACTTATGTTTGTGAATGAATATTTAATAAATAGGGTTAGGCAGTCACACCCCATTAGGTTTTTTTATACTATGAATATTTATTGTTACAGTTTATGAAGAAATTGAGAAAACTTCATCTCGAGGAATATCACAAAACGTCCAGGATTTACCATATACATCTAACAGTACTACTCTACAAGTGACACAGTGTAAGTTATTTGTATAATGTTGATTTAGTAGGTAATCACAAGGTTAACTCAACGGGTGCCATTGATATATATATATATATATATATATATATGATGATTTGGGATGAAAGTGATAACACAGCCATCATAATTGACTTCGCAGTGCCACAGGACTACAATATATCTAAAGCATATACCGAAAAAATAACTAAATATGGAGCGCTTGCACAAGAAATGAAATTGATTTGGAACTTGGAGAAGGTAACAATAGTCCCTTTAATTATAAGCGCAAACGGCCTTGTACATACAAAAACAGTACGACACATAAAAGAACTGGACCTACCTAAAAACACCGTAATGTGGATGCAAAAGGCCGTAATATTTGGAACTGTTGGAATCATCCGGCGGATCATCTCCCCCTATTGACAATGGTAGTGCCCTTGGCTGCGTAGTGGCCCGGACATTATCAAATACCACCAAAAAGGTGTGAAAATATATATATATATATATATATATATATGTATATATATATATATATATATATATATATATATATATGTATATATATATATATATATATATATATATATATATATGTATATAGTACAAAAAGTTTTTCTTGGTGTTTGGTTCGGTTTAAAATTAGTAAATAGACTTTAAATAGTCATGTTATTTATTTAAAAATATATAAAAACGGGACGTTTCGACTGGTTCCCCAAGTCTTTTTCAACCATAATATTCTAAAAACCAAATCACAAAAATGTTTCAAAATATTTTTTCATATTAAAAGATAAACAAAACTCACCCTGAAACGTAATGAGAATATCCACAATAACATCATGTTGTGTATTATAAACTGTTAAAAACATTGAACAAAACACATTTAAAATCAATAAAACGACGACATTTGTGGAATTATAGTTTGAGACTTCATACACATTGTTTATAAACACTATATACACCCACACAGGAATGGTGTATTTATCATACTGAAACGATTCACGGTCAAGAGTTGCTTGGTTTTATTGTTGGTTCCGTTGCGCAGATGAACTATTGTTTTTATGCTTTTTATTCCCCTTAGGGGGTCTTAGGGGAATTCCCCTAAGACCTATAGTGTCCTGCATACAATCGCCTTTTAACCACCTTTCAAGCTATTTGAAAAGTATTCTTTCAAAAATAGTCAATCAAAATCCTTACTATATAAAAGATTCTTTTGATTTTAAACAAAAAATTAAAAATGCTATCTTACCTGATAAGTACATCCTTATTTCGCTGGATGTTATCTCACTTTACACAAATATTCCAACAAATTTATTAAAAAAAATAATAACTAAAAAATGGGAACAAATAAAAAAATTCACAGATATTCCCATTAATGACTTTTTAGAAGCCATCGACATCACGCTTAATTCAACATACTTTTTATATAAAAATAAAATATACAAACAGATTGACGGTTGTGCTATGGGGTCAAGCATATCAAATGTAGTTGCCCAATTAGTTATGGAAGACCTAGAAGAAACTGTCATCTCCCAACTAAATTTCAATTTACCATTTTTTTACAGGTATGTAGATGACTGTATATTAGCCATCCCACATGATAAAAAAGATTTTATTCTGAACATGTTCAATAGTTACCACCAAAAGTTACAATTTACAATGGAATTAGAACAAAGCAAAACCATAAATTTTTTAGATGTTACTTTACACAGCAAAAACAATAAAATAAAAACCGAATGGTACACTAAAGAAACCTGGTCTTCTCGATACATGAACTTCAACTCAAAACACCCATTTTCCCAAAAAAAATCTGTAATAATAGGACTTGCTGATAGAGCTATTCAGCTTACTGATATAGAATACAGACAACGAGCAATAAAAAAAGCTAAACAGGCACTCCTAATTAATAGTTACCCAAAAACACTTATTGATTCCGTTTTTAAAGCACGCATTCACAGACTTTATAATATATTACAACACCAACCTAAAAAGAATACAAAAGAAAATAATTTTACCAATTATGTAGCACTTCCATATATACAGGGCCTATCCGAACAATTTAAAAATTTACTTTCCAAATATCATATACCTGTAGCACACAGAGGTCACAATTTGTTAAATAGCCATTTCAGCAAACTTAAAACAAAAACTGCTCCCCTAAAAAAGTCACATGTAGTATACGAAATACCGTGCGGCAATTGTGATGGCGTTTATATAGGACAAACAAGCCAATACCTTAAAGCTAGATTACAAGCACACAAGTATGACAAAAAAAACCAAACTGCGCTCACCAAGCACGAAAAACAACACAAACACTCTTTTAATTATGATAAAACAAAAATTCTCAAAACCGAAACCCACAATAGAAAGAGGGAAATTTTTGAATCAATGGAGATTTTTAAGAAGAATCAATGTGCGGTGAATGACAAAAAAGACGTGAACAATTTGAGTAAAATATATTTCAGTATATTATGACTAAGGTTTCTATAAGAAAATTCACTAAAATAACTTTACAATAATACTAGTAATTGAAAATTGAAAATTAAATTGATAAAAAGCATAAAAACAATAGTTCATCTGCGCAACGGAACCAACAATAAAACCAAGCAACTCTTGACCGTGAATCGTTTCAGTATGATAAATACACCATTCCTGTGTGGGTGTATATAGTGTTTATAAACAATGTGTATGAAGTCTCAAACTATAATTCCACAAATGTCGTCGTTTTATTGATTTTAAATGTGTTTTGTTCAATGTTTTTAACAGTTTATAATACACAACATGATGTTATTGTGGATATTCTCATTACGTTTCAGGGTGAGTTTTGTTTATCTTTTAATATGAAAAAACATTTTGAAACATTTTTGTGATTTGGTTTTTAGAATATTATGGTTGAAAAAGACTTGGGGAACCAGTCGAAACGTCCCGTTTTTATATATTTTTAAATAAATAACATGACTATTTAAAGTCTATTTACTAATTTTAAACCGAACCAAACACCAAGAAAAACTTTTTGTACAATATAATTGGAAGGTTCAAGAAAAATTACACTAACAATATATGTATATATATATATATATATATATATATATATATATATATATATATATATATGTTTTTTGGGCAATATTTTTGGAACGAAGTTCCTTATCGCGCGTTGTGAAAGGAGGCTAGACGGAAAAAATTCTTACGAAAAGTTGTCACGACACTTTTTGAAGCTATTGTAAGCTGTGCGGCGTGCGCATGTTTCTCCAACCAAGTCATACGATTTATAATCTCCACATTTTGTGTGTTTAGCAAGTGTACGCGTCATAATTTTAATAAATTCAAAAACAAATCATATTTTAATATTACTTAATATAGTTTTTTGTCTTTATTATGTTAATTAATTGTTGAGATTCTCTACAACAAAAATTGGAATAATATACTTCAGTTGCTTGCTGTATAATGAATAATACTTTTGAAATCTCCTAAACATATTTCTCGATAGTATAGTGGTCAGTATCCCCGCCTGTCACGCGGGAAACCGGGGTTCGATTTCCCGCCGGGGAGGAATTTTTATTTTCTGAAAAATTCTTTTTTTTGCTTTTTGGAACGAAGTGAAGTGAAGTGAAAGGGGGCTAGACGGAAAAAATTCTTACGAAAAGTTGTCACGACACTTTTTGCTATTGTAAGCTGTGCGGCGTGCGCATGTTTCTCTGTCTGTCTGTCTGTCTCTCTCTCTCTTATAGAAAGCAAGCCAGATATTTTCATTTCTATTTCGCATTGAACAGTGTGGTGTCGCGACGATTATTTCATAAAAAAAATGAAATTTTATTATAATTCCTTCACTAATTAATCGAAAGGAACTTCGTTCCATCCGGGTGTCCCTTGACACCTCTCAACTTTTTTTAAATATGCAATAAGTAAAGTGTATATGTATATTAACAATTAATTGTCGATATAAATCAAAATAAATGAATGTTTAAAAAACACATGTTTTTGTTGTAGATATATGTGACCATGATTATTTACAATATGGAGATGATATGCCTGAAAGAATATGATGAAAACAATAAAAGATTGAAATATGCATCACATAAATTTATTTATGGTTTGGCTGATATCTACCAATGGATCATGAAGGTAATGCCATTGAAATGCAATGATAAAAACATAATTGGTAAGCTAAATGCATCAGTTTTAAATAAGCAGTATTTTCATTTTGATATATGACCATACTGTGGAGATGGAAAGACAAATTGTCAATAAGTTGATAAACATTATATGCCTTAATTGGAAAGAGGGGCTAAATCAAAATTAATTCCAATATGCACCAGTTGGCTTGAAATTACCACCAAAATAAATTTAAAAAAAATTGAAATGTATTGTTTATTTGTTTTAAGTATTGTATTGTAATTTTTTTTAATAATAAAATTAATTTAAAAATATACTTTAAAAGTTTAATTTCTATTCTGATGTATGGCCTAGTTTAAGTGAATAATACATTATACATAATATTTATTTTTGTGTGACAATGTTTTTCATTTTATATTCAAAAAACAGTTCACATGAAGTGAATATTAAATCTTGAAACAAAGTAATAACTGCAGTCTGAGTGAAAAAAATGCTATACAGTAAGTATAAACAAAGAACAAGTAACTTTCAGTACTCTATTTATGAAGAGTGGAATTAAATGTTGTCATTCACATAAACAACATGGATTTTCTTCAATTTTCATATACCCGCTAACGATTTCACATTTTAAAGCAAACAGTTATCTCTCTTAAGCATTAGCTTAACGAAATTTGATTGAAAATGTGTAATTGGTAGAGTGTAAATGAAAATAAAAGAAATACATTTATTGTGATAGTTACTGAAATATTTTAATTTCCCGCTATTCCTCTCAAAGTTGTAGAAATCAGCCGGTAGGGGGCGCCAGTAGGAATATTTGAATTTCCTCCTACTTTGTAATGTCAGTTTTAGTTCGAGAACAGCTGGTTTGATGGCGAAAAGTTGACATTTGAAATCTCAAATTTCAACATTGCAGTTTCCTATCTATCCCTCCCTAATCTATGCGAAAGTTATAGTCTAGCCCCAAGCTATGCATCAGCACTAGTCAAGATTCGGATTTAGCGAGTACGTTAGTATACGTTCATAGTTGATGTGCGCGTTTATGTGTTTGTTGCAAATATTCGTTATTTTCAAAACAAGGTGAGTACTTTAAAAGAAATTTTACGCTGTACGTGTTTTTACTGAGTGAAAAGGATGACTTTCAGCTATATTATCGCCTAGTAAAATTGTCTGTTACGGTTCTCTTGAATATATATTTTCACAATTGAAAACAAAATAACGCTTAGGTCAGAACGGGGTACCAATATATGGGGCAGAGTGGGGTACCCCGTTCTGCCTCATTTTAGTTCTAAAAAATCATTGGAATATATAGCTACCGACCTTGTTTCAGATGCCTCGTGTTTACGGAAGAAAAATCACTAGGCAAAGTTGGTTAACAGAGAGCATGGAGCAAGCTGTCCAGGCGGTTGTTAATGGGGAAATGGGTTACAAAAAAGAAGCCCAACAATTTAATCTGCCACAGACGATATTGAAGCGATATGTGGCTAAAAAGAAAATTTGTGGAGACACTTTCGAGGTTGATAAGAGTTCCGGAGAATTTAAATCCGTTTTTACAGAGTTACAGGAAAAGGAGTTAGACTTATTAAACATGGAAGGCCGATTGTTTGGTTTAACATTAACGGATTTAAGAAAATTGGCCTACCAACTCGCTGCTCAAAACAACTGTTGTGAATGATTCAAGTCCGAGAACCATCTCGCTGGGAAAGATTGGGTTAAATGGTTTTTAAAAAGACACCCTAAATTACCATTACGAAAACCAGAAGCAACATCTGGAGCTCGGGCAATGGGTTTCAATAAAGTTGCCGTATTCCAGTTTTTCAAATTGCTCGAAGAAACTGTCGACAAATATAAATTTACAGGTGATAGAAATTATAATTGCGATGAGACGGGTATTACTGTTAACCCAAAAGGTCATTCTAAAAAAATATCATCCAAAGGAAAACGTCAGGTAGGAATACTTACTTCTGCAGAACGGGGACAGACAGTAATGGTAGAAGTATGCTTTTCCGCTTCAGGAGCTTATATTCCACCTCTACTCGTGTTTCCGAGAAAAAGGATTAAAAAAGAATTTGAACTTGGTTTGCCATTGGGATCTATAGTGAAACTAGGCGATTCAGGTTGGATGAATGGATATATATTTATGGACTGGCTTAGGCAGTTTGTAAAATTTTCTGGAGCAACTCGCGAGAATCCAGTTCTTTCACTTTTGGATGGTAATACAAGTCATACTAAAAGCCTTGATTTGATACTTTACGCAAGAGACAACGGGGTAGTCTTACTTTGTTTTCCGCCCCATTGTTCTCATCGGTCACAACCGCTAGACGTAGGATTCATAAAACCTTTGAGTACCTATTATACTCCGTTTTTAAAAGGCATGGAGTAATAAATCACTCATTTTGGCCGAAACCATAGGCGTACCACATTTAGTCATTTAAAAAAGTTAAGGCTTCTAAAATTATCTCATTTCCGAAAATAACCGTTTTGTAATATTATTTAAAATCAAATTTCAAATTATCAATAATATAATAAACTGTGGATTATATCACTGACATCAATTTTCCAGAAAATTTATTATTATGTATAAAAGGGCGTAGACGAGTCCCTCCACTAAGCTCCAGGTAGTTATAATCCTACATACAATAAATAATAAAATAAATGTTAATAACAATTTTATACAAATACATATATATATATATATATATATATATATCCAAACCAACCCCATGTGCCGATTATTTCACCCAATTAGCAGGTAATTGAAGAAACTTGACAAACAGGTAGCTCAAAAATGGTTTTATTATTGTGAAATATAGTCTTTTCAGTTCTAAGAAAATGCCCCCATAATACAATGTACTTACTAGAACTATTCAACTATAAAAGTAGCGGGAAGGTTGAATATTTTCAATTTACAGTTCATCTGTTCTGGAGAAACTGCTGTGATGATTGATTTCCCCATTATTACTGTTATTTGTTATTATTTTTTACCGTTATTGTTAACTGGTGTTTATTTTTGTTCATCTATACAAGTTCTCTTCTCATCACACGAGACAAACACCTAACTACACCTTCCAACTATAAAGTGTTCCAACCAAATTCGACCAGATATGGAGGATTTATCACCATCTAAGCGACCTAAAGTTGGCCCTTTGTCGCTGAACGAAAAAAATCTGATATTAAATTGCTATTCCTCGTTGAAGAACGAAGAAATTAGAAGAAAAATCATGGATTTGACAGGAAGTGTTGATGAAACTGTGGAGATTACTACAACAATGATGGGTGCTTCAAAAACCACAATTTATAATTTAATGAAGGAGAAAAAAACTGGAAACATCACAGCCCCAGTAAAGTCCCCAGGCCGACCCAAACTTGAAATGGATGACGACTTGAAGAATGGAATAAGGCGTAAGGTGCATGCTTTTTTCTTTAGAAAAAAGATCCCAACTCTCTCCAAAATTATGGCTTCGGTTCGAAAAGATTAAGATTTTCCGAAAATGTCTCGAAGTACATTATGGAAATTTTTGAAGGAACTTGGATTTGAATATAAAAAAAATTATCGGAACGCAATGCTGATTGATAGAGACGACATTGTCATTTGGAGGAGGAGTTATTTGCGCAATATTCGGAAAGCAAGACTAGATCAAAAACGAATTTATTATTTGGATGAGACTTGGTTAAATGAAGGTCATACTGTTTTAATGTTTTGGCAAGACACGAATATCAAAAGTCGGAGGCAGGCAGCTCTTGAAGGGTGGTCAACAGGCCTCAATCCACCAGCAGGAAAAGGACGTCGACTCATCATTACTCATATCGGAAGTGCCGAAGGTTTTGTTAAAGGTGGATTGTTGTGCTTTGAGTCGAAGCAAACCGGAGATTATCATGAAGATATGGATGCAGACGTTTTCGAAGAATATTTCTCACAAATGTTAGATCTAATTCCAACGGGCTGAGTCATTGTTATGGATAACGCAAGTTATCACTCCAGGTTAGTGGAGAAATTACCTTCAACTGCATGGCGTAAACAAGATATCCACGATTGGCTAACCTCGAAAAATATTGAATGCCCAGATAACCCGCTGAAAAATGAGCTCTTGCAACTGGCCAATTCACATAAACACAAATATAGTAGATACGTTGTAGATCAAATGGCATCAGCGCGTGGTATAACGGTGCTGAGGCTTCCTCCTTATCACTGTCAACTCAATCCCATAGAATTAATATGGGCCCAAGTGAAAGGGGAAGTTTCAAGAAAGAATACGACATTCAAAATGAGTGACGTAAAAGTTTTATTCGAAGACGCGTTAGGTAACGTAACCAAAGAAAACTGGAAGAAATGTGTTGAACACGTGATACAAGAAGAACTAAATATGTGGAAAATGGATCATATAAGTGAACACATGATTGAACCATTTATAATCAATGTTAATAATGGAAGCTCAACAGAATCGTCTGATTCTGATATATATACTAGTTTTTGTGTTAGTTATTACTATTATTTGTTAGACTTTTTTTTATAAATATTACATTAATTCGTACTTTATTCCTGCATTTTTCTTTTTTCCTCTCCTATTGTAAACGGTATATTAGTAGTAAAGTTGATACCTACTGCAAAAAAATTTGCTATTTTTTATATATTATTTTATGTTTATTGTTTATTCATAGGAACACAAGAAATGTGTTTTTATTGAATCGATATTGTGAACTCTTTTGAATAGTTTTCGTAATTATAATTTCTTAGTGCCTTCATATTCATATACCAAGTTTGTTTTGTCCTGATTGCACGCCTCTGAGGATTAAATTGTTTATTTGTTCATTCAAATACAATAGAGCGACCCTTTCAATACAATAGGCGACCCAACCGAATACAGAGTTACGGGGTGTCTACCTGAAATTCGTAACAAATGAGAAATTTAAGTACAAAATTAGATAAACTTGGGAGATATTTTATTATACACCCTGTATCGGTTTTGCATACCCAATGAGCTTTTATTACTCCATGCCTTTTAAAAACGGACTATATGAGCACCAAACGAGAACCTGGTTAAGTGGTAATCCTGGGAAAGTTGTTACGTTATTTCAAATATCTACTCTCTTTGGAACAGCGTTTATAATTACAGCAACAATGAAAACAGCTGTAAACGGGTTTCAGAAAACTGGTATTTGGCGTTTAAATGTCCAAGTTTTTGGTGAAGCAGATCATCTGCCGTCAGACAGATATTCCAAGAGAAATTGAAAGTGTAACAAACAATGAAATAGCTGTACCAGCAACATCGGAGCAAACTGTAACGCCCACAGTGCGAGTAGAACAGCTTTGAAGCGCAACCGCGTTGTTCTAGACACCTAACTCCTCCGAGACAGACTAAAACTTTCGTTGATTTGCAGCATGTTTCTCAAATTTGTGGAACCTCAAATAACTCGACAAAAAATATTTCCAAGCACTTCGCTCACTACTCTCCTTCTGATATTCTACCCATATCAAAAGTTGGAATATCTTCGAAAAGAGCCAGTAATAAACGTGGAAAGGCTACCATTTTGATGTCGACCCCATATAAAAATGAGCTTGAGGATGCCATCGAAAAAAGAAATCTGAAAGAACAAAAGAGACATGTAGTTAAACAAAAAATCCCAGAAATAGTCCTAAAAATAAAAATTTTAAAAATGAAAAAATTAAACAGCAACCAAAGCAAAGTAAAAAATTAGATAACAAAAAAAGAGTTGTTGGGTCGGCAGAATCCGAATCATCAGAAGTTGAGGAATATGCTGATACACCCTGTCTGTATTGTACAGATAAATACAGTAATTCAAATTCAAGAGAGGGCTGGATTTCATGCATTCTTTGTCATAAATGGGCTCGCAATGCATGTGCCGATATCGACAGCGATGATGATGAAATTATGTTTGAATGTGATTTTTGCAAATGAATGTAAACTATTCTAAATATTATGTTTTTCTTAGTTTGTATCACCAAACCGTTGTTTTATTCTTATTTTTTAATATTTCGTTTTAAAAGTTTAAAAGCGAGTATATTTAACTAATAATTGTCATAAATACCAGGCATCATTGACACATATTTTCATGTACCCCGTTCCACCCCATGTGTGGGGCGGAACGGGGTAAAACGTTCCTTTTTATAAAAGTGTCAAAATATAAAAAATTCACATGCAGTATTTAAAATATCGTACCTATTATAAAACTCCTAAGTTAACCAATATATATATTCTATAAAAGTAGAGGTATTAACTTTTAGAAAGACTTGATTTTTTGCCCACAAACGTTAAGTACCCCATTCTACCCCACCGTCCCCTACTCACATAAGTGAACAATAAATGGGAAGAAAAAATAAAAATTGTAATATATAAATTAGCTACACTAAATTTATTATTGTATAATACATTTAAATTTTTTTTTAAACAAACGGGAAACTTTGAATTCGAAATTTTTATCCACAGTCACTATATTATAAGATCATAATTTAACTCCTTGGAACCGTTTAACCCTTCAGTGCTAACAATCTGTCTCACAGACCGACTCCCCTTTTTTTCCCGTATCGCACTCATATGGTTCAGATGGTAACTAGCCTTCTGTATCTGTAAAAGCTTGAAGGAAGCGAAACATAACAAAGTAAGGCGAAATGGGAAGGACATAACGCGATACGCGACAGAAATAGAGAAACTGGCATACAAGCTACATGCAGCATACGTGTCGGAAGGGATGCCAGAACGTCTAGCCACAGCGGACGCAACGAAAACGATCATAGCAGCGGGAAGCTTTGAAAACACGCAAGGAAAACGCTCGGTCAGGTAAGGATCTAAAGAATAAAGAGGAAACAGAGGAAGAACGAATAGAAAAACCTTCAGTAATAAAAGTTTTAAATAATCTAGAGGCAGATAAATTACCAATTTTACACTTTGAAAATAACCGTATCTCGCTAAGGATGAGCATTCGGATCAAAAATAAATTGAAATTTAGTGAAGCCTTATTTACCGGAATACACAACTTCGACTTCGACGAACGTTGGAAAAGCTTCAGGAGCTTTCGGTAAAATTCGAAGTAAAAAGAATGAAGATATATGCAAATGATTATATATTCAAAAAGTGCACAAAAGAAGGATTTATAGAAGAAGGGAATAAAAGGTTGAAAAATATACAAGTATGTATATACGAAGTACCAAAAACGGTACAACAGAAGGAAGAGATTCAAGAGATTCTAGAAAGATATCACAACGATCCAATGTTTGGAGGACATGTAGGAAACAATAGACTATTAAAGAAACTGATTATTAAAGAAACTAAAGATGTACGGAAGTATGTAAAGAATTGCCACGAATGTCAAGTGAATAAAGCAAAACCCAGTCATAAAGTGAAATTTGTCATCACGGACACATCTATAAAACTGTTTGATATCATTTATATGGACACAATAGATCCTTTTGTAGAAAGTAACAATGGTAACCGTTATTGTATCGCAATATTATGCGAATTAACAAAATACGCGGTCATGATACCGGTCGTTAACAAAGAGGTAGCCACAATAGCAAAAGCTATATTTGACAACTTTATACCAAACTATGGTTTGATGGAAGAAATAAGAGCGGATCAAGGAACAGAATATAAGAACGAAATAATGAAGAACTTAGCGGAACTTTTAAAAATAAAACACAATTTCTCAACGGCACTGCCACGAAGCAATAGACAGTTGTGAAAAATTACACAGAACGCTTAATGAATACATAAGAAACTTTATTAAAGATTCTAGAGATAACTGGTGTGAATTTGTAAGAATGTTTGCATATTGTTATAATACAACACCAAACACGTATCACGGATACACTCCTTTTGAGTTGCTATACGGTAGAAAACCCAACATACCAGAATTTTTAAATGTAGAAATAGAACCATGTTACAATTTGGAGAGGTATGATAAAGAATTGAAATATAAGTTACAGTACGCGAATGAAAGAGCCAAGCAGTTTTTGATAAAAAATAAGCTAAGTAGAGTAAATGAAAGCGAAAAGGAATCGTCACCCGTAAACTTTAGGGCAGGGGATTCGGTAATTCTGGAAAATGGAGAAAGAAATAAGTTCGATCCATTATTATTTAGGCCCGTTAAAGATAACGGAAGTAAAAGGAGTAAACTGTGAGATTATATCTCAAAACAATAAAAAGCAAATCGTTCATAAAAATCGATTGTATAAATACCATAACGAAAATATTTGTAAAGAAGTGAGGTGAGATAGTAAACAAACAAGCAGTGTTTAAAAACAAGACAATTAGTGTAATAAACAAACAATGCGAGAATCGTTAACGTTATAAATAGTATCGAAAATTTATCAGTGATAATTTTTCTCTTCCAAGAGGGGATGATGTGATGATCTCAAAAGACACTATTAGATTTAATTAGATATTAATTTCAAATTAGAATATATACCGGTGAAGATTTTTATACATATAAATATTAACATAACTTATTCACTATTTATTAAAAATTCCTGAAATCCCTTGCATAAAACAACATAATTACTAACTATATGAAAATTTTACGTGTTTCTTTTAAATTATTTTGAATTTCATTCTAATTTCAACGGATTCTTTTGAAATTACATCATGTACTGAATTATTAGTGTTAATTTCCGTTGAATCTGAATCAGATTTCAATATTTTCGATTCTGATGGTTCAAAGAGTATATCGTCTGTTTCAATATCTTTGGTCAGATTTTCTTCAGTATTGTGGTGAGGATTTTGTTCACTGTTTTTACTATCAGCATCTATAATTGATTTAGACATGTTTTTATTTACAATTTATAAATATTCGTTAAAATGATGGCTAATAAAGTACAAGATGGAAAAATCAATATGACTTATTTCACTAATACTATTAATCCTTATTAAATTGAATGCAACCAAATGAAACTGATATATATATATATATATATATATATATATATATATATATATATATATATATATATATATAACTATTAAGAAATTATGAATGTTTAGTTTAAGTTAATTGTCACAACTTAAATAATTTACTCGAGAAAATTGACGTGGTTTTACAAATGAAGGTAATTAGGCTATTACCTTATTAATCTAATATTCAAACCCACATTTATATACGAAAAAAATTAGCCCAACACTAATTAATTTTGAAGTTTTATGTAACCAGCGGTGCAACGAAGTTTTTTAAAAACGAATTCATAAATAGAATCACAAAATCATATTAAGAATATCTGAAATTTCCATTGCACGATTCTCAATGAAGATAGTACTTGATATACTTTAACTTAACTAGGGGTTTGTATATACTCTAATACAGTGGTCGCCAACCTCTCAATGTGTTGAGCTACTTTGTTAATTTTGGAATAAACAGCGAGCTACCCACACGGAAGCCACGTAACGCAACGTAAATGAAATAATCCACAGTTAATTTATCATTATATGTATTCATTTTACTATTTAACTGGTAATACATAATACATAGGTACTAATAATAAACTAATAACAAAATAACTAATATTACTAGTACATACTTGTTCATAGCTACCTACCAAACGAAGGTGTTTGAAAAATAAACACAAACTTTTATCCAGCCACAACGGCATATCACGTAAGATTTAAAAATAGTTAATAATAACAACAAAAAAGTAACGCACTATCATGAACATAAACATTGAAAAATAAAAAAGCACGTTCAATGAGAAGGCTGACACTCAGACTCGTCGATAATTGTTTTAATGTTTGCAGTATAATTTGATACAGCCATTCGAATACAATTATCCAAATGTTCATCTGTAAGTCGATTGGGATATTTGTTCTTCATAAACTTCATATTGGAAAGAGAAGATTCACACAAATAGGTTGAACTGAATAATGCTTTCACTTTCAAGGCAACACGGCATAGAACTGAATATTTGTCTTTACTTACAATAGGCCAGATACATTTGGTACTTGAGACTAACGATTTTAAGGCTAACTCATTTTGTAACTCAATTACTTTCATTTCTGTTGCAGCGATGTCTTCGCCAAAGTTCTGCATTACACAGGTTGCAAACTGGTGCATATCAATTTCCATACAGGGTGAAACAGCAAACTGCGCTACTAAAGCCATTTCGTTGAAATCCTTAAAACCATTTTTGAAATTATTCTTCAGGGTAGAAACTATTTCTACATGATATTTGCTGTCATAGGGTTCTAATGGATTTTGAGATATTTTTTCTGAAAGAATAGGAAAATGCTTGGCATCGCTGTTAATTAGGTTCTGTTCCCAAAACTTGAGCTTTTTGATAAATGCTTTTATATCAGAAATCATTTTCGCTAGTTCTTTGTCTCTCCCCTGAAGCTGCAAATTAAGTTCGTTTAATTTCTCTGTAATTTCCACGAGAAAACCAAAATCTCTAAGCCAGATTGAATTTTCTAGTTCCGGAGTCGGTTCATCGCGTTGTTTAAAAAATTGAACTATGCCAGATAGGACATCATTAAAACGTTTCAGCACCCGTCCTCTACTTAACCATCGGACTTCAGAGTGAAGGAGTAGGTCCTCGTACTGACAGTCAACTTCATCGGCCAAGGTTTTGAATAATCTTCTTTGTAACGCTTGAGCTCTAATCGTGTTCACAATTTTTACCACCAGTTTCATAACGTTGTTTAGTTTCAGGAAATTTCCACATAATGCTTGCTGATGGATAATGCAGTGGTAACAGAGAAATTTCGGAAAAGTTTCATCTTTACGACATAACGCCACCAGACCCTTATCACAACCCACCATAGCTGGAGCGCCATCAGTTGTCAAGCCTACCATTTTCGATATTGGAATTTTCTCGGAAGAAATAATATTTGTTAAATGAGAAAACAACTCCAGTCCAGTAGTGTATCCTTTCAGTGGAATAAACTTCAAAAGATCTTCTTTAATCGTAAAATCGCTAAAAACCATCCTGACGAACACGGACATCTGGGCAGTGTCAACGACATTTGTTGATTAATCCGGTTGAAGTGAAAAATAAAGACAGTTATCTATGTCAGTTCTTAACTGTAAAAAAATATCATTGCTCATTACTTCTACACGTCTCATCACTGTATTAGCAGAAAGTTGTATATATTTTATAGCTGAAACTATCTCGTCTTTATTTCTAAAGTTGCCAAATAACGAATAAGCAGCTTCTAAAAACGCCTGTTTTATCATTTCTCCGTCTTCATAAGGTTTCTTTTTTGTGCAATTATCTGGGACACATGGTACGATGCTTCAGTTGCAGCCTTATTTTTGTCGAATGTTCTTAAAAATATTGATTGTTGTCCAATTAACTGCTTTTTTAACTGTTTCTCATTTCTGGCGGTAGAATGTAGTGGGATTGATTTTTCAAAATTAGAATGTACAGTTTTATGATGTCTCTCAATATTTCCTTTTTTAGCAATGGAGACCGAAGTATTACATAACAAACACACAATTTTATCTCTTACTCCTGTGAAAAAGTATTGTCCTTCCCATTTCGAATGAAAGTGGTATGTCTTTACCTTCTTACAACTGCTTGCCATAATATTATTTTTTGTTGTTCTCTACTAACGCAACCGCTGGACGTTGTTTACGCGTTCAGTTTTAAACTAAGCGCAATGTCGCCGCGCCGTGCGTATTTATCCCGTTCAAAGAAATCCTGATCGTTCTCGAACACTAACGTGCTGGTCCGGCTGGTCGGTTCTAGTAGATTCTAGCTTGATGGCGTCAGCGGCAGATCGCTCACCGCAACGTTGCCGCTGTTTATGTTTAATATTATGACAATTATATATTTTTTTGGAATTTTCGGAAGCTTCTCTGATTCTTGCGGTTTGTATTTTTTAAATTAAAATCGTTGTGAGAGCTACCAGAATTGCCTCCGCGAGCTACCGGCAGCTCGCGATCGACAGTTTTGGCGACCACTGCTCTAATATTAAGAAACAAGTTTTTTTTGTAGTGTTAGACTGTTTTTGATTCTTAACAGCTACAGTTATTTAATCGGTTGTTGGTCTTTATACCAGGGAATGATAATGGATGTTCACCGACTCCTAAGCAGTGAACTAAGGTATGAGCTTATGTTAGGAGGTCTCCCGATGGGACGAACCGTTAGCGAGGACCGCGCAACGTTACATACATCATTGAGACGAGAGCGTGAAGGAACTTCTGTAACTCCAATGAATGTGGGGATTCTAGAACCAGAAGAAGAATTGAAAATTTGTGAAGGGAAACTAAATGACCTAGAAATGGCCATAGGAAATTTTAATAACAATAATCCTGATAATGATTACCGAAGAATCACATCTCAATTAATTTATCTTCAACAGCGACTAGAGAGGATTCAGTTCGAAGGTGCATCCAACTTAGAACAAATAAGACAATTGCTAATTAATAAGAGTATGACTCGCGAATTGTTGGAAGGCAATTCACCGTCGGCTAGGGTTAACCCAATAAACACGGAAAATGTGGTCGAGGGTACTTTGTTAGACGAACCAAATGCGTTAATTCCAGAAATTGTAATACAACAGTCAAATTTAGGTGAAGACTCTCTATCTCAACGGGGCAAAGGTTACCGTATGGGAACGACCAGTACGCACCTAAAACACTATATACTCGAACTGACGATTATACCACCCAAAATTTTAAACTAGCTTATATGAATAGATTAACTTCACGAGATCGATCATACGACGGATATCAGACGATAGCATCATCCAATAGAACTTAGAGCTACCAACTTCACACTCTATAGGAACTTTATCGAGGGCATTACACCTATTAGATCCGTTTCTGGTAGTAGTAATACTGTGAATAGGGTCAGATTCAATTAAGAAACCGCCTCGCGACATCCGATGGGATCATCAAGCGCAGTTGTCGGACTACCATTTGTCACCACCTCTCAGCGAAGTCCTGATATTCAACTCGTGGAAGTGGATTCACTTTACGACAGCCGTACACTGATACAGATAACACGGAAGCTGATGCAGCTCGGGGACTACCCAATGAGTATTCGTTTGTTTCGAATTTTCTAAATGTTGGGAGGAGAAGTATTAATTCATGACAATATGTCTAGCATCGATTTTCCAGATGATTCATTTAATTATAAAACATATTTAGACGTTAACCGCTGGAAGGTCCAATATGATGGTCAATCCAGCGTAAACAATTTTTTAGAGCGAATCGAAGAATTATGAATAGCTTGGGAAATTGCTAAAGAAAGGTTCTGGAATGCAGCACCGGAGCTTTTTACCAAAGAGGCTCTTATTTGGTTTAGGACACAAGAATTCAGATCTTGGCGTGAGTTATAAACTAAATTTAGAGAATTATTTCTGCAATATGATCCAATGGAAGAAATCCACAAACGTACTCAAAGCTCTAAGGAAAACCTTTTCAAGAAGTTATGCTCTAACAGACCATCGGAGGAAACTAGAGTCAGTATGATTAGGCGAAACACAATTGGCTTTATACAAAATTAACACTATTACATACTTAATAGAAACATTTGTTCTCCGCCTACCAACCACCGTAATCTACTTGAACCGGAGCTGGCCTACAGAAAGCCTCCAAGAGGTACCTCTTTTCCAAACCATGTCACTTCTGTAGGTACATCATGCGCAGCGAACGCGGAATTGTCGGTAAATCTAAGCTCAAGAAAAACTTTTAATTCGGCTGATCTAAGTGGTTCCACAACTTCTAATTCGTCACCTCAACTAACAACAGTTTCAGTGGTTAAATCTCCTTCGGAGACAACAAATTCAGTTATTCAATCTGGCCCACTTTGTTGGAACTGTCAAGGTCGTAGGCACGGGTTTCGGAAGTGCTCAGAACGAAAACGATTTTTTGGTTACAAGTGTGGTAGGCAAAAGGTGTCTACTAATAATTGCCCGGATTGTAGAAAAAAAATTGCAACGGAAATCGAAATTAGGTCGGGATCTGGTTTCCGATACTCTGTCCGATCGATTTAGGTATATTGTAGATTACGTTTTAGAACATGTTCAGGACGATCATCGTCCCTTCTTAAAAGTTAAGTTGCACGGTTTTCAATTTCTTGCTTTGTTAGATTCTGGATGTAGTAAGACCATTTTCGGAAAATTTGATTGGGATATTCATAAGTCGGTGTGTACCATGAATCCATGCACTAATAGATCTCGCACTGTAGCTAATGGAAACAAGTGTTCAGCTATCGGTACTAGTCAAGTTCCTATTCAGTTAGATATCAAAGTTAAACTTTTGGAAATTCTAGTGGTACCAGAAATACCTCGCCATCTAATTCTAGGTATTGATTTTTGGCAGCAAATGGAAATAGTACAGAATCTTCATTCGGGCGAATGGAAATTTATGTTGGAGGATACTCTGCTGGATATAGGATGTTTAGAGGGTGGTGATCATCTTACAGACGCCGAACGTGAACAGCTTAATCAATTGATTTCTAGTACTTTTAAAGACAAGGAGAATAAATATGTAATACGGATAAACTCACCACCCATAAAACAAAGACATTATCCTTTGAGTCCAGCACTACAAAAGTATGTCAAGCTGAGTTAAAAAAAATAGTAGAAGAAGGAATTATCGAGCCTTCTACGTCACCGTGGGGTTTCACCAGTTGTAATGGTTAGAAAACCAGATAACACATATAGGTTTTGTGTAAATTACAAAAAGCTAAACGAGGTACGCGAACTGGATGCCTACCCTCTACCATCCGTAAGCGCAACCCTTGAAAATTATGCAACGCTGGATATCTCAGCACTCTAGATATAAAATCAACATTATAAACCACACTTATTTATTAGGATATCTATGTATTTTCATAATTTAAAACTTAAGCAATACAAAAATATTAACAATATATAACTACGAACCCCTAATACTGTTCCTAAACCTACGCCAATTATACCCCTAGAAAGTATTAAGATAAGACTCGGTCATTGTTATCTTTCTATAATACCAGTTGGCACAAATAATTTCTTGTTTTCACAACATTCATTAAAATATTTTGTTTGGTCCACTTGTGGTGAGCAAGTCCCATAAAATTTTCGATTGCGATTTTACTATAGTTAGGAGTACGAGAGAGAGAGAGAGAGAGAGAGAGAGAGAGAGAGAGAGAGAGAGAGAGAGAGAGCAGGATATATAACTATTGTATGTCAACATATCGTCCTGTAGTGACGTGACATTCTTTTTGAAAAAATCTGCTTGCTTGCCTTTAGTTTTATTGTTTAATATGCCACCCTTGCTGTAATTATCTAATGATTCTCAGATTGCTTCACATTTATTCGTTATGTTTGCCGAGACGGTTATCGTCGAAAATGATTTTGGGAATTTCTCACAAACTTACCGCTGCAATAGCTGGTTACTGAGAATAGAAAATAATATTTAACGTTGAATGCAAGAAGGATAAGAATTTATCTAAAGTATTAGGACAAAAATTAAATCCACTCCATCACTGGATAAGATACGTTTTAAATATAATACCAATTAAACTCCAAATTATTTATCAATAAAACGTTATATTCCTTATTATAAATTTTTTACCATTCAATAGTGGTGTAAATCAATTCATATAAAATGAGAAAATGTATGACTTATTGATTATTCTTAACCGATATGTTGGTAAGTATTTTCAAAATATTTGTGGGCTAGGAATATTTGTGTAATTAAATTACTAGACATTTTCAGTATAAAACATTCCGTGCAACATTGAAACCCTCGCAATCATATCTACATAGAATACCCTGAGGTGTCTATTAAGCTAATGATAATATATTTAATTTAGCTGACGTGCATGATGTAGTTTGGTGCACACTTCTGTCTATCTCCTCTTACATCGTTTATCATACTTTCATGTATTTGAAGACGTTACCAAGAGATGTAGAAATCATATTAATGTCACCTAGTTAATACTAGCCAAAAGATTTCCTATACACAATCTCCATTCTGTGGTGAAGTTCCTGTCATTCGCTGTGGTCAAACGCAATTTTTATTTGTTATTTTGTTCAGTTATTGCGTACTTTTCTGATACGGTGACATTTTGTGAGCTACTACATCTCTATTCAATTTCAAAGATTGCTATTTTTTGGATAAACACCTTATAATTATACTGGTCAACAAGGAGAAAACGTTTGTATGATTTTCTCATACCTTCCAAGATGTTATGATTGCAACACAGTTGCCATTTGATGTTTCAGAGCTTTTGATCCATTCCAAATACTCTAACGTATTCACATACCATTTTGTGATATCCTTGTACTGTGTACTGTGATGATACGTGGTCTCCATATTCTCTTTTAGACAATTTCTTTAACACTAGAGTGACAGTAAAGTCAATGCCCCATTATCCATAGTCTCAAAGCATATTTCTCATACCAAATCTACTCGTGCTTCAACTTCAACTTTATTCAAATTGATTTGACCGTTATTCCATAGAGTAAAGTAGAAACCGTAAATTAAATTGGAGCATTTCCGAACTAAATTTGGTCCTGTTCTTTGTCGAATATGGTCCATTTTAGTTAATGAATGCTGTTTTAATAGAATTTCTCCTTCTGAAATAATATGTCACTAGCAATGAAAGTTTCGTCAATATATGGAAAACTATTTGAGAACTGTGTAGTTCCGTAGATGGTATATGTTATTTATATACATGTAGAATGTTGACATAATCATAAAATAAACATTGAATAACAATAACAGTCTGATTGAAAATAGTTTAACCAAAAAAAATTTTAAGGTTTATACTCCAAATTCTTTTCACTTGAAAATGGTAATCTATTTTACTCTGTATATCGGCACTTGGCCATTAATTGGTTCACGAAAAAAATGTTACAAAAGATGGTACTTGACGTATTCTTGGATAACATACTCAATAAGTGCCGTATGTACCTTGCTCTATTTAATTGGTCTATATAACAGTGTACACAATTTTGATCTGCAATTAGTGAGTAATACAGCCACTTTTACTATGGTATATGGCATGGGTTTGATAAGAGTGCATTACATGTGGAAAGATTCTAGTATCAACTTAATAAAAGAAATTGTTGGAAGAGAACAAGAAATTTATAATTCGGAAGATGAGGATATCAAAACAATTTACAGCAATAATGTTAGGAATAGTCATAAGATGAATTATTACTTCTGGTTTTCTCATATGATAGGTAAGTTGATGTTATTACAATACCATTTAAAAAAAAATAAAGAAAAACTTCATTGTCCGTTTCTTAATATTTTCTCCATAATTACTTTTGTATTTGTGTGCTTATTTCTGGAAGCATTCCTATTAGACTTCTCCTGAAAATTCGTTATATCGGCTGTCATCACTCCTGGGATTTGTGGAATTAGACCTTGATTCTAAACGCAAATGCTGTTGTCCAAAAAAAGAATTGGGCTCTAATAAAAATATTAAAATGAAAAGATATGTAATTTTTAGCTAGATAATTATTGGATAAATATATTTTTCAGATAGTATATGTTACCTTCTCGTAGTATATCCATTTTATAATCCAAATCCAACAACCTTTGACCCGATATCAAAAGAAACAAGGGTTGTACAAGAAGTACCATACCATATTTTATCCATATTCAATCCATACAAACATTTCGTGGAAGCGAGATTTGTGGAGGGATTTTTATGCCTGCTAGGTGCTTCATTGAATTATGGATCAGACACATTTTTCCATTCTCTTATGGCTTATATTTTGGGACAATTTGAAATCGTTCATCACATTTTGAGAAATTTTGATCTTTATAAAGAGAAAATTAAAAATCAGATCAATTGCGACGACAATCGGGGTGATACAGTTACATTGAAGTTATGCATTATAGAACACCAAAGAATTTTGAGGTAAGTTAATAGGTTATGGAACGTTGAATTTTGAAAAATATATATGATTTGATCTATAAAATTATGCACATTTACATATATTTTATTTTTGGAAAAAGAATGAGAGTAAATTACTAATAGTACCTATAATCCGTTTCAAAATGATTGGCGGGTATTATTCCCAGGGAAAAGTTAGTCAGTCACACAGTGACTTATTCTATATGCTTTTTGCTTTCGATTTCCATCAAATTTATTACTGAAAGCAATGACCGCAACGGGGGAAAGATACGGGGTGCCAATCGCGCTCGGTTTTGATAATCTATATATTTTATTGAATAAATTAATATATTTATCGTGAAAAAGGATGAGCAGTGTGGTTTTAGGTCCAGACCTCCTTTTATAACACGTATATGTGAATAGCTGAATAAAGAAAATAATGATTGAAAAATTGCAGGTTTATTAAGAAATTTAACGATAATACAAGATATATGATGCTCATGGATTTTCTCCAAAGTTCAGTACAAGTTGGGGTATTAATCGTTTATATTATGGTTCGTATTTATTATTATTATTATGATTATTTGATATCTGTTCCTTATCAACTTGAGTTCTTTTGAAATTTTGGAAATATCATAAGTACATGTAAAGAAATATCGATTCTATTGCATTCTTCGCACGCTATTCTAATCTAAAAATGTATCATTGTTGTTTAATTATGAATTTGAAATTTGATGGTGTAGTGATAGATATTAGAAAATCCTTGCCAGATCCCTAATGCTGCTAATTGTTAACTTATAGACCATACATAAGCAAATTCACAATCTATTGCTTCAACCCAATTTCCAAAGTTCCCGGCCTCAATATCGTATTCAGTTGAGTTAATTTTATCGAAGTTAACGACGTTTCCCAAGTAGTACTCTTGAGTAATAAAACTCTATGATTATTTCAACAATTTGGATATTTTTCGATATTTAATTCAATGGTCCCTAAGCCAATTACCATGCATCACGATAATCTTTTCAAATTGACCACAAGAAGTATCGTAATAAAAACATATTCTGCATTTTTGTTTGTACCATAAACTATATAGAACACTTCTTACTACTTCTCACATATTTTTGAAGTTATTTATATCATTTCTTCGCGCTCATTTGCTATTGAAAGGCAAATATAATTTATTTATACGCTGTGGGAATTTCATCTTCATATTCCCATCATTTTCCAAAGTGCCGTATGTCATATTTGACTTTAGTTTTTCACTGTTCGCACTACCACTTCTTAATAAATACCGTATTTCACAAACATACATCTATTGATAATACCCTTCATTATTATGATCCATCTATATGCCAGATTATGATCGGAGTGATTTCTCAATTTTATTAATAATTCTTTCTATCATACCACGTGGACATGTGCACATTCTCTTTTTAGGAATATGGTTATTTATAAATTAGCTTAAAAAATGCCACTAGGTGGAATAAAAACTTAAAATCATCTTACATTACATTGCTTGTCATATTAATGCTAAATTTTATTTCCACTATAGCTGCTATCAATTTCGTTATTAAGTGATTTTAATATTTGAGCTTATTTTAGAAAGTATCAGACATAATAGTTGGTGGAATAGCTTGTGGTTACTTTGTGTTTATGATTTGTCGTCTGGGTATTTACTATTGGTATGCCACTGAAATAACTGCAGAGGTAAGTCATATGATCGATTTTATTAAAATATTTCAAAAATCCGAATGTTAAAAAATTTATGTATATGAAGATTTCAGTACTAAAATTTATTTTTGCTACAAGCATACCATTATGTAATTATTAAATATCTACATCCCATTTTATTATGATATTCATAATACAATGGGTTTCATAATGATACATGTTCTCAACCAATCAAATTCAACTATTTTCATAATGGAACAGCTGATTTTCATAACGATACACCCTGTCATCCAATCAAAATCAAGTAAATAACATGAATTGCAATTGACCAATAAGATCATGCGAATTGCGCAAGTCAAACGAACGCAATTTGGAACTGATTCGGAATTCAATACTTAAACATACTTTTAGTATTTCATTGTAGGCTAAACAGCGGTTCATAGGTAGCCGCTTATATATTAAAACGTTTTTCTAGAAACTTCGGATTCCTGAAATTTCTCAAATGCGACTCTAAAACAAACAATCGGCGATAACGGGGAGTATAGCTGCAAAATAATATGTGGATCTTGGAAGATCACCTCGACCATGTTCCTGATAACTTGCCAATCCAGCTGGTTGCTTTCTATCCTAGGCATTGCTAGTTTCTTCACGTTAGATTATAGTAGATGATCTCGAAGGCTTCGTAGCACTTCACACATCGCGGTAGGTGGATCGGTCTTATGATCCGTTTTTGGTTACCAAGTAGAAGACGTACTGCAAATTTTGTTTGGGTCTCAGTGCCTAGCCAGGGGCTGGAATATGATCTTCAAGTTTTTGTAATTGTCCAAACTTCTTTCGAAAGACGATTGCTAACCTTCGTACGTGTTTGTTACTGGTGGAGATTTTGTGTGCCAGTGAACATTCTTCCGGGAACATGAACAAATCTTCTCGTTGTTCTGTAGTGACTCCATATCTAGCTTACCCAGTACCTCCATATGCGCCCATAAATTCTTCGAAGGCAGTGTCAGGCTCTTTTTGGATATGGTTTACTCCTTCTTCTAGGTCATAGTCTCCTTCAAATGTCGCTAGTCAGTTTTGGTAGACTCTTTTCGGTTTTCCATTGGGGATCTTGCTTATGCGATATATGACGTCATTGTTCTTTTTCTTGATTAAGTACGGACCTTCCCTAGATTTCTGTAATTTTGGAGAAGAACCTTTTCTCCTCATCGGGTAGTGCAGCCATACTTTGACCCCTTCTTTGAAACTGCCCTTTGTGACCTGCGTGTCCATTCTATCGCTGGCAAGTTAAAGATTCGTTCGAATCAATTCGTGTACATCACTCCATCCTTCTTCTCAATGGGGTCGGCGAATCGACACCGGCGAAACGTTACCGGCGAAACGTTGCCGGCGAAACGTACCCTATCCCCCAAATAGTATACTAGATTTTGTAATAGCTTACATTTCCTTCGGGTTTAGCATGAGCTGGACAGCTTGAAGTCGTTTGAATACAGCTTCTAAATTCTTCAGGTGTTCGTCAAATGTCTTCTCCAGTACTACGATGTCGTCCAAATGGACCAGGCATGTCTTCCAAGACACCATTACTGAGGAAATCGGTGGTTCGGAAATGTACAACGAATGGACGAACAGAATCCCAAAACAGCTTCTGAACTGGCAACCTAGAGGTAGATGAAAACAGGGCAGGCTAAGAAAAAGCTGGATATAGATTGTAGAAATTCACAAAATTCCTACAATAGTTCGCATATCAACCCTGCCCAATCGTCGACCTTCGTTCATTCTCGTAAGCCTGCTATGCCTTATTTAAGGGCAGTTCGCTCTCATATCATCCTCATTCCTCAACAATCACCGACCTGAACAGACGAAAAAGGTTTAGTGTGCAGTTCTTTCAAATTTACACCCGATAAAGTGGGTATTTTGCAAACTAACAATTAAGTGAAAAGTAACCATCCTAAATTCAGTGCTATTTAAACTGTGAGTACATTATTTATTATATAAAAATTCAACCATCTCCGAAGTTAGAATAACTGGGGAGATATTTCTACATCCATGTGCTAAATCAACTTTAATATCACCATCAGCCCCATTAATTGCAGGGTTGCCGGTTTCATTTGTTCTACCATAAGTTTGAATTTAATTTACCTATTTGTAATTATTAAGTTGAAATTGTGTATATATATATTTACATTGTTGTCCAAGAACCACTGTATGTGAACGTTTCAGATTACATGTGTTTGTAACGGTAGTTTATAGTTGCAATTCCCGCCTGCTCCACGTGTTCAATTAAATTAAAGTATTTCTAAAAGAAAGGTTCTTTCATTATTTGTATCTTACTCCACAGTTTCGTGACATGAGTCACTGGTCCTTCGAAGCTTTCATTACACATTTAATAACTTATTTTAAGAATTCTCACTAGATACTTCTAGTCGCTACCAAATGTAGAGAGGTGATAATTTGACAACACATTACTTTCACAAAACCAGCGACCCTACCCTACACCTTCTCCTACATAGATAAATAAATCAGAGGAAGGGAGCTTGAGGACGATATTTGGAATGATAGATGGATATAAGAAATTGGTAGCACTTTTAAAGAACACAACAGTAACGCACAGAGGACATAATCTTTTAAAATCTAATTTTAGTAAACTAAAATCAAAAATTGACAAGGACAAAAAAAGCCACGTTATCTACGAGATTCCATGTAAAGATTGTGAAGGTGTCTGTATTGGACAAACCAGTCAATATTTAGAAAACCGCCTAAATGGCCACAAATACGACAAAAAAACAAGACAGCTCTTACGAATCACGTTTCTGAATACAAACACACCTTCGACTATGACAACACAAAAATACGAAAGCCATAAAAAAGAGAGTTCTCCGAAATGAAAGAAACGCAAAAAACAAACATGCTATCAATGCCGAGTCAGATACAAAAAACTTATCGAAGATTTATTTTAATTTAATAAAATGAGTATGAACTTCAAAAATTGTTATAAGTTGGAAATACAGGACAAGCACTTTATACGAAAAGCATTCCAATATGAACATTAAGTTCAAATTGGTTTGTTTTGCTCCTCTTTTTAAATCATAATTAACGTATACGATATAAATACTAGTACTTACAATCGATAAATGTTGGTTTACTTGCAAAATCTGTGACGGTTTAACATAATATATTGTACCGTCATTATTGAGAGTGGTTGATTTATTCCAAACGTTTATAATCAAAATGTTATTTTATCATATATGTTGACATTGCACTTGCAAGCTTATGTTTCATGCTAAGTTTTCAAAAAGAAGTTTATATTGTATAGTCTGTTGATTGTAAAGGTTCTGTTTGTAGAATAAGTTTCTGAGGAAGGACACTCACAGTGCGAAACGTCATACGAAAATGTAAATAAAAAACCCACAAAACTTTCTAATTCGTACTGAACCATATAATCCCAAGAACAATATTTCTGGGAAATTATACAATACATTTTCCATGAGTGTTTCAAATGTCGCGGGCGCGTTACGGTGCCCGAATGGCATGGAGTTGAATTGCCATAATCCAGATCCGGTGGTAAAAGCAGTCTTGTCTTTGTCTTTTGGGTCCATTTATACTTTCCAATAACCAGACTTCAGGTCCAAGGTGGAAAACAGTTTGCGGTCGGCTAAAGGATAGCTGTCTTTCACCGTCACGTTGTTTAGCTGGCGATTGTCTATGCAGAATCTCGTAGTTCCAGCCTTTTTCTTGACGAGCACTACTGGAGACACCCGTGGACTAGTAGATGATTCTATAACTTTCTCTTCTATCATTTCTCGAATTATTCTTTCAGCATCCTCTCTCTTGGCTCGTGGTAGTCTTCGAGCTGATTGCCTAATTGGATTGGCATCACAAGTATCGATTTTGTGTTTGACGGCTGATGCTCTGCCAGTCTTTCCTCCTTTTGGTACGAATATGTCCCGATACTGCAAGATAAATTCTATCATTTTCTTTTTCTCGCCTCGATTCAAGGATTGACCAGCTACTGATAACATCTCCTCGAATCTGGAATTGGAATTGTCAGTTGTCGTTGTTAGACGCACTGTAGACGTCACTGGTACGCAGGATCCAATTCTAGTTTCCTTCTTGATGGTGATTGGGTAATCGTTCACGTTTATTACACGTAGGTACTGGGATCTCCATCGTCGACGCAACCACTTTTTTTTCAATTAGTACTCTGCCAATCTCTTCGTCATGGTTCAATAGCTCCTTCATAACCGGTGTACCTTCCTCCATGATTCTCCGTAGCCGCTCTACTATCATGGTTATTCTTCGTGCAGGTAGAACGGTATCTTTCTGTACAGCTGCCCACACCATGCCGCCTTCATATAGATTAAGGAATACCTCTTCGGAACCTTCTTTAACGGATCTGTTTCTAAAGTCCAATTGGAAACCATGTAGATTCATTACGTCCATTTCTAGAATAACGTCTTCTTTGATGTCCGCTACGATTACCGTATGCTTGAACTTTTCTGCACCAATTGGATTTGTGTCTCACGGTGAACGTTTCCACTCTCACCTGCGTCGTTGGTATAAGCTTATTCTTGGAGTTTATTATCTCTGGCCACATAATGGTTCTAGTTGCTCCGGTGTCTACCAGCAGAGTATATTTCTTGCCATTCACTTCGCCATCCACATATACACTGCCGTTGCGACATCTGAGAGAAGCTATCAGTATGAGAGGTTCTTTGGAACCTGGATCGGTGCTGCCCCCTTGTAGCCGATCCTTTCTAGTTTTTCTGTAACTGGGATTCTTAATTTGTAGGTATCTTAGGGCGCTTACACGAACTGCGTACATACCCTAGCTCGTCACTCAAACCGACGATCTGCTCAAGTCTGTCTTCGTTATCTTCTTCTTGGATGGTCATACCTTTGTTATATCCCGAAGCCTTCGTTGCTGCTTCATATTCAAGAGCAGCTGTCAATGCATCGAGCGATGTTTTGGGAGGTGCTAAACAAAGCGTCTTGTGTATATCAAGGTCACGTAAGCCATCAATAAAGGCCTGAATGCCCAGACATTACATCATATTTTCTGGTGCTGATGGATAAGCAAATTGAATTAGTCGGACGATATCCCCTTCCAACTCTTGAAGCGTTTCATCACATTTCTGCCTTCGGTTCTTCAGCTGGGATCGTATGCCCACCTTCTTCTTCAGATGATATCGTCTGAAGTACATGTAAGGCATCTCCCTGAAAACCGATAGTTAACTTCACTGCCTGCTCCCTATCGGAATAATTATTCACTTTAGCAGCTGCTTCAAACTGTTTGCACGATGTCTTTCCGCCAAAAGTTGCGGCCCTGACTCGGTCAAAACTGCCAATATCTTCTATTCTACGGTTTATTTCTGTTTTGCAGGGTTTTATATGTTCAATCATCTCTTCTTCTGCTGGGGGTCTTTGTTTTTAAATCTGTCATTCAACAACCAAAATTGATCAATTGTTAAGAAAAAAAAAATAAACTTTTGCAAACATCTTAGTGATACGATAATTTTTATGGAGGGTAATTCAATCGACTATTCCATCATTGTTGTAGTTTCAATTACATTAGAAATTATAGTATACAAATCTGAAATTAACGTTTAATGTGATAATTTGTAGAATAACAATATAGCAATAAATCTTCATGGCATCAATTGGTATGATAAATCCCTAGAGCTAAAAACATTATTAAGGATTGTCCTGACGAGATGTGGTAAAGAGACGGGAATGCAGATAGGACAATTGACCATTATGTCTTGGAATATATACATTGGTGTAAGTATCACCTTTACTATGTATATTACTATATCGTTCATGGGATGTTAAGCACAGCTTAATCCAACCCATCTAAGCAAAATACTAGGTATCAAAAATGAGACACACTTTTGATTGTAACACATTAATTTGTTGAATAAACGTTAGGAAATTTTGCGTGGTGCATAATATGCATAAGAAGTGGATACCCCTGCCATATATTTTTTCGGAAATTGTTATTGGGTAGGCCAACTTTACTTTAAATAATAAGGTTTTTAATAAACACGAAAAATGGCAAAGGGAAATTTAGGGACACCCTATATAGATATATAATTTTCTTGATAATAAAATAAGTCGAATCCAATTTAATATAAAAACAATTGTTGACCTAGAACAGAAAAGAATTTAAACAAACAATTTTACACAACCGACAAGGTCGATGACAAAACACACGAGGGTTTGTTTATCAAAATATAGACAAACCTTGCTACTTAGTATAAAGAAATTGAAAATCAACCTTCAATTACAAAAATAAAAAATATGAGACAAGGGCAACACGATGGAAATTAAATAACATATCCCAAATCTTCTGAAATAAATAGCAGAAAATTTGGTAACAGAGGCAGTGAGGTAGTAACCCTCATAGAGTGCTCAGGTACTGTATGGCCTGACACTTCGACGGCCGTACGTAAACAGTGATATTGTGTTGTTGTGATTTGTGATATTTCAAAAACGTAAGTTAAGTGCACTATTGATATTTGAGCCCCTCACCTAATATATTTAGGAAATAGTACGATTTGCAATCGATTTAATAATCCAGGGGAACCCTAAATTTTAGTCAAGGGAATTTAAAGATTATACAGGGATATTCATATGTAAGAATTATCTTGTTTATATCATAACCAGGTCAGATTACCGCCAGATTTTCGAAAGAGTTTTTTTATAGTTACTTCCTTATATTGTACAGGGATATTCATATGTAAGAAATATCGTATTTATACCTTCAGTTTTCGAAAGACTTTTTTTTGATAGTTATTTTCTTATATTATACAGGGATATTCATACGTGAGAATTATCTTAGTTATATCATAACCAGGTCAGATTACCGTCAGATTTCGAAAGAGTTTTTTTTTGATAAGTTACTTTCTCACATTTTACAGGGATATTCATATGTAAGAAATATCGCATTTATACCTTCAGAGTTCGAAAGACTTTTTTTGATAGTTACTTTCATATATTATACAGGGATATTCATATGTAAGAAATATCGCATTTATACCTTCAGATTTCGTAAGACTTTTTTTGATAGTTACTTTCTTATATTATACAGGGATATTCATATGTAATCAATATCGTATTCATACCTTCAGATTTCGAAAGACTTTTTGCACTAGTCCTGATAGTTATTTTCCTATATTATACAGGGACATTCATACGCCAGATGTCTTTAATTTATGTCATAACCAGGAAAGACTACTTTCAGATGATGGAAGACGTTTTGCCCGAGTCATAATAATTTTTTCTCATTCCTCATACAGGGATAGTCATATGGAAGACATCTTTTACTTTTGTCATAATAATTAGAAACTACTTCCAGATTATGAAAGACGTTTTTCCCTAATTAATTTCTAGTACATTCTCCCCCGATTAACTTTTATTTTGTCCCAACCAGGGCTGAATTACTGTACTTAATTATTTTGGTGTTTGTAATATATATGTACATATTATCCACCCAGTCTGTCTCCTTTATCAACAACCCCTACCCTCGGACCAGCAATATTGAACGGGTTGACGCGACCTGCCTTAGAACTCAGGCTTGGCATATTGTATAAGCCCAAGAGGCCCCACGGAGACCTTGTACGCTCATGCCAGGAAACCACCTCCACCGAGGTTACCCACAGGGAGATTCCTGGCTCTAAATTGTGCCATAGGGCACTGGTGACAGCACGCTGCAAAATTCAAGGAAATAGGAACTCAAAGTTTGTCCTACACTGGTAATGGAGGGCTGTAAACCCTAAACGACCACAGCGGTTATTACAGTGGTGATTAAATATTCATTACAAAGGAGTTTACCGATTCATTACAGTGATGACAGCTCACATTTATTTCACTGGTGACAGAATAAATAGACAGTTGATAAACAGTTTATTACACTGGTGACTGCGGCCACTGGATTATTACAACGGATTTCACCACACGTCATTACAGGTTTAACTAACTTCTTTGGGAAAGGGGAATTTTGTTTTTGTTGGTGGTGCGTATGAGTGCATTAGGACTGCACTCCACTGCCTGCATTTTTTTCGGAAATTGTCGTTGGGGGGGGGGCAACTTTACAATGTATAATAAGGTTTAATTGATTAGGGGGAGAAGGGATTATTTTTTGTTGGTGGTGCATAGTAGTGCATTTGAAGTGGCTTCCGATGCCATTTATTTTTTATGAAAATTATCATTGTGGGGGGGGGGGCAACATAACTTTATATATCGAGTTTTAACTAAGTAGTGGGAGGGGGATATTGTTTTTCTTGGTGGTGCATAAGAGTGCATATTGGTGCATCAGGAGTGCATAACAGCCAACTTAACTTACCTTCAAAACTATACTGAAGAACACTTTTTAGATACTATTTTGGAAATAAAATTTTGAAATTTCGAAATTGATTATTCGGGTTGTGTCATGAACTTTGAGGAGTTGTCACACTTTTTGCACTTACACAATAACTTAGTATTTTGAAAGTGTTCCAAATTTTCAAATGAATATGAAACACTGAAGTATCTCTTAATTTCCGCACCTAGTGGTTTAGTTAATGTGCTTCAACCTTAGATTATGTACTCTAAAGCTTTAACTGTCGGTGAATTGAAAAATAAATGAAAAGAAGGATCAACTTTCAATTATCTGAAACCAGTTTTGTAAGAAATATTCGTTTTTCTATTCCCGTATTATAATACGCGAATTAAATATCTGCTTCATTAATATTGTTCATTTTAACACGGATTTTCATTTCGATACAGATTTTGGCCAATGAAAATACGTACTTTTCATTATGAAATGAATTTTCGGCCAATAGAAACAAGTACTTGGGGATAATCAAGTGGTCTATGTTTCTACATACCTACTTACCTATTTGACATTTCACAACGCGTCAAAAGTAGATAACTATAAACATGTCGAGTAGTGAAGAATTATCTTGTACACCATCAGAAATTTCTGATAAAGCTAAAAGTGTTTAGTTCCAACTAAATAAAAAAAAATCTATGACAATGATTTAATTTGTACATGCATAATGTGCTTGCTTTTTCATACAAGTGTTCGTAGCTTAGTTGGTAACGCTTGCGGTCGTGGCGCACGAGTGCGTTGCAGATCGTGGTTCAGATCCTGGGCGGGTTGAAATATTTTTTTTAGAATATAATGTATTTTCTTGAAAGAAAAACTAATTGCATTGTTTGTATATTTCTCTTTATCAAAGTGGAATCATTGCAATTAAATAATACTATTTTTTTACAGGTTGCCTTAATTATGGGAATTATGGGAGCTTGTTTGAAATTAATTCTTGTTTTCATTTTATTATTTATCGGCCGTAAAAAAAATAGTGTATGCAGCTCTCATGTAATGGTTATTAATACACTCGCATAAACCATACGTATCCCGGTTAATGCTCGTGTATTAATAACCTTCATTACATGATCGTTGCATAATATACTATTATTTACCATTAGGAATATTTTTCAAACAGAAAGATTCGATTTTTGTTTTGCGGAAATGTATAATTTTCATTTCTCCGACTTTAGAATAGCTGAAACCAGTTACAAGAAAATTCGTTTCTGTTTTACATTTTAGACAATTTTCTAAACATAAACACGCAATAAACTTCTTGCGGAAATACACCATGTTTATTTATTGATAAAATATGGTAGATTTAGATTGATTCGAACTTTAATCGGCGACTCTGTAAAAAGGCATGTACAAAAACGTTCAATAGGTTTTTAAATGTCGTTAAGATATGAGCTTTATTATTGTTAGTATAACATGTGGTATAGGAGTAGAAATACAGATACCTAGTGGTTGAATGATTTCTTATTTTATTATAACTGAGCAAAGTCTACCTAAAACTGGCAGGGAGCTTATGAATTTGCGAAAAATGAAGGCTTAATACCTTGACCACTTTACTGTAGGAAAAAAATGTAAAGGACATACGAGTAATATGGATATATTTTCGTATTACTATTTTTCACAAACAGATTTGGGAATATATAGGTGTTCTAAACGACAACAATGCAAACCTTCGTTTTCTGTTGCAAAGGAAACCTGGTTTGAAAATAGTTATCTTTCACCAGAAAAAGAGTTTAGGTAGGTAAGCCTTTTTAAACTTTTTTTCTTAAATATTTATATGCAGGATTCGCTTTGAATTCGCTCACGGAGGATCATATGAACGGATATGTGTTGGTGTAAGTGGTTCAGAAGGGAGTTTATCAATGGCAACAATAGCTGCTCGGATGAAGTATTGTCGGGAGATTGTTATCAGTGCTTTTACTTCAATGCAGGCATCTCTGCCGCAAATTGGAGGGCCAGGAATCATAGTGCAGGTTTGTGTATTGAGATTTTAAGCGATATTAAACTTATAGGAATAGATATTATTCATTGATCTGCGTTAAAGGTCGAGAAGAGGATTAAACTCAATTTAATATTTTAAAGTTTATATTTTAATAACACATCAACAAATTGAATAAAAGAAATTTTTATTTCTAGATTGACGAATCGAAGTTTCCGCAGGAGTTCTTTTGCGCAGTTATGTTTAAGAAAGTGTTTGAAATATAGAGCATAAAAAAGTTTTCATGTAACTGGTTTCAGTTATTCTAAAGTCGGGAAAATGATGCACTTCCACAGAAAATTTTTTGTGATTTTGTGTGTGGGGAGGCAACTATATACTGAAAATTTTTCCTTAAACTGGTTTCAGCTAAAAAAAAGTTCACCCAAAAAAATTGTAAATGTAGTTGCAATTTCAAGACTTGTTTAGGAGTATTAATTTATTATTACATAAAAAACTAGCTCCTGTAGCTTCTTATTTTCTGTGGTGGAAATTAAATGATATTAATTATTTCAGAAATATGTAATTTAATTGTTGGTTATTTTCGCATATTAACCAATTTTAAGGTGCAAATATATCGGATAAAACATAATCTATTGAATAAATTTGTTATTCGTTTTTGAATACGATTGATTTATTATTTATTTTTAGATATTGAAGGGAGCTTATTCCTTCGTTACCTTTGTCCTACGCGTATAAAACTAGTGATGAAGAACGATATTTCACTTACAAAGGAACTCGGTGAATTGGCTGTATTCTAATAATCTATGACGAAGACACCAAATTTCATCTCACCAATACTTTATGTAGAAACACTAAAAATATATAAAGTTCAATAAATAAGTTTAAGTTGTCAGTTTTTGTAAAAACATCCCTAGTATGCTACCTCGAAACCTGAAGGTTTTTCTTCCATATTATTATTATTTATTCATCAGAAATAGTAGCTACAGTTAAAACATAATGTGTTGAAACAATATTTAAACTATCTTCATAATAACCCCCCTCGCATACCAGGGCTTTTTCAAATCCACGAAGCACTTCTTTAGTGAGGCAATGAGTTCTTTCAAGAATGCGGTTTTTATCTTCCCACGTATAGGCCATAAATATTTTCATTGGAATAAATATGTAACAATAGTACCATCATTTACTAAAATACTGAAAACAAACAACAGTATTCTCTACTTGCACAACAGCTTTCTCCATTTCCGAAAGAAAAGGAAAGCTAAAGTTTTCTTGAATTGACTCCATCTAAGATAACATAACCACAACAAATGATAAAAAAGTATATAATATTCTAAAAAGTGTGTAGTCTCATGCAATCGCTCGACGCTCTTCTCCAGCGACAAATGTGGTCACGTGACCTTATTTTAAATTTCCCGCGACTAAAAAATGTAGCGACAAGTCACCACGTTGAATAGCCGCGTCAATACGGCTTCTTGCGAAAATTATCTCGGAACAATGAAGAAACAATATTATTAGTTTCAACGTATATTTCCATACTTTATTGATATTTCCATACTTCATTGATATTTCCTAACTTATTTGATTAATTAAATATTTTAAAACATTTACTTTGCCCGAAGGCCACGAGATGCCTTGGGGACGTCCATTTTAGGTCTGACCGTCCTAGAGCTTTTCAAGACGCACTGAAAACATCCGTTTCAGGACGTACCCAGTACGAACGTACTCGGTACGTCCAATTTATGGATGTAACCAGTTGAAACAAGTATTTTTGTTTTGTTGGTTATTGTATAATCTAATTTATCTCGTATTTTGAATAATATTAAAATCTATCTCAAGAAAAAAAATAAACGGTTTTAAAGATTAAAACTAACTTTTCCACATCTGTGGCCCTGAACAATATTCTATCATAAAATTGTTACTTGTATACACTTCGGGGGATGTATCGTGGTAACAAACCGAAATTTCTCAAAAATAATCAAAAATTTTGTATATCTGGATTTATAGGACCCGCTGTACTCGCTCTAGTCAATAGCGTACATCTGTGAGACACCTTGAACAATATTCAATCATAAATTGATCAATCGCATACTCTCTGGAGGCTGTGTGTGCTAACAAACTGAAAACTCTCCAAAAATGAGACAAATTTGGTACTGCAAGTACCATAGCACCCGTTGTACTGGATTTAGTGAGCTGAATATCAATGGGGTTCATATTTGAGACGCTCTGAATAATATCCAATCATAAAATTGGTCACTTGTATATACTTCGAAGGCTGTATCGTGTTAACAAACTGAAACTTACCCAAAAATGACAAAAATATCGTACTTAAAGTACTGTAGCACCTGTTGCATTGGCTCTGGTGAGCTGAAAATTAATAGGGTTCATCAGTGAGATGTCCTGGATAATATTCAATCATAAAAGTGGTGACTTGGTTGAACTCCGGAGGCTGTATCGTACTAACAAACTGAAATTTCACAAAAAAATGACAAAATGCCGTACTTCAAGTACCATAGCACCCGTTGTACTGGCTCTGGTGAGCTGAAAATCAATAGGGTTCATCTATGACATGTCCCTAACAATATTCGACAACGACGACGACGACGACATACACACAGGATTTTTTTCTAAAAACCGTTTTTTCATGTTGTTGTTGATGGAAAACGTAAAAATAACTCAAAAAAAATTCTAAATTCCAACTATTTTTGGGCTGAACCAATACTTTTCTCGCATATTAGATAAGTTGGGCGGAAAAGTAATAGTTATAGAATATCTTAAATAATACACCCTTGCAGATTTGTCTAGTCAAAACTGGAAAATGGCAGTAATAGTGTAATCATCTGAATCTCGATGGTTGGCGACTATAACTGCGTTTCAGACAGAGTAAAAGTCAGGCTTCAAATTACTGCAGACTATTGTCTCATTGGCTATACCGACCGACAAATTCATTTGATTACCAATCAGAAGACAGTACGCCGACCATCGTAACTCGCAGATGCTAAAAGCCTTCATGCGAACTTAGTGAACTGTGTCAAATGTGATCGGTGATATGATAAACTCATCTGAAATTGTAAGTTGTTGTTTTATATATACGATGTAGTGTGTTTTAAATAGTAAACCTGAGACTGAAATTCATTTTTAGGAGTGTATCAATGGTAGTTATCTGTCATACTCATTTGTGAAGCGAAACTGCATACATTTAGAAACCTAACAGACCAACAGACGTTTGTTTGCCGCCGAACCAAACAGAACACTTGTTACTGTTGTCTTGAAAATGTAAGTTCATTTCATATAAATTACTATGGATCGTTCGAACATACGTAATCATTTGAAACGTGCCAAATAAAAAGTTAGGACATTCGAACATCTTTCATCAGCATTTCCCTCTCTTTTTGAGAAACGCCCATTAATAAAAGATAGTTTGCCTTTTAAGTGCCTGCTCAACTCGAAACCCAACAATTAAAGTTTTAAATGGTTCAAAAGAACCTTATGTTTCTTCATAAAATAGAGATTATAGAACTTTCCAAAACCATTAAAATGTTACTACAAATAACGTTGAGTGATTACGATCCTCAATTAGCACCGTGAAAATATGTCAAAAAAGTAAAAAGAGAAATCTCAGCTATTCGAAATGAATGTTTTATGGATTGACATAAATTATCCAACAGGACCCTATTTATCGCTTCATGGTCAAGTGGATAATTGACTTTATGTCAAAAATATCACCATTCAACGGAAATAGAAGAGAAAGTTCTACCCCCAAAAACTTGCGATATATCTACAAAAATTAACCAATTTATAAAGTAGTCAGTTTCTCAGTCTCAAACAGTACAGAACTAAAAACCACTCTCGAACGGTCGACATAAGAAATTATTCGAGAACATACAGTGCGCGTTAAAACTATATCTAGATCAACGAATCATATGAATTTTAAACTTAAAAACGGGAAAAGTTACGATTTACCTGAAGTATTAAAATATCTCTCGCGTTACGACGTAATATAAAAACGTGAAATTTTCTGTGACGTCGTTCGAGAATTATCGGAACCATATACATAACTACCTCACTAACGAACATTTAGTATCTTTTAGAAAACAGTGACCAACTATCAATTATCTGTGGATATTCTTGTTGCTCTATATTGTTACTATTTTGTTGTAAAGTGATTTACGTGTTTAAATTGTCGTATTTAGTGTTTATTAAACGTTACTTAAAATCACGACTGGTCCTTCCTTCCGCAACCTTATCGAAGCAAACAAACAACACATCTACTTAGGTGCAGTAGTGAACGACAAACTCAACAGTCCACTCCACCAATCTAGTTCATTACAAACCCTAAGGCTGGATCCACATGCATATGTGATTACGGACGTACGTGTGCGTTTCACGGATAGCCGAAAATATGATCATCCGAATGTGTCAATCCGTTCACGCATTCGTTTATGGTACCAAACGTCAAAACAACCTCAAAATATTCTAATAATTTTTAATAGTTAAATGATCTGTGCTAATAATATTTTTGTTATTACCGTATGACTGATACACCGATCTTCTTAAATTAGTGAATGCTCCTCCCTGGGCACAAAGGAATTTAGAGAAAAAATAAAAATAGCATTCCTAATGTATCTGCAAAACAATAGGCTTATCACACAAAGCCCACAAAAAAGAGCAATGTGGACAAGACCAATTTTTATTGAGGAATCTTTTGTAGACTCGATATTTTTTAACCTAGGTAAATAATTCTTTTCAAAAGTAGTCGGCTAATCACCAAAAAAACGTAAACAAAATAATAACCTAACCTCAATCACGCATGAAAAGTTAAAATTAACCAACTTCGATCCGTTGTGACCTTGAAACGTGCGTGATTTTGATCCCTAAAATTTCATTAGTTGATATTGATCACGTGGTATACAACGGATACGTATCACGGATGCATGTGGATCCAGCCTAAGAGATGCCTTAAATGAGATTGATGCATGGCTGGATGGAAAGGGACATGGAGTCCTATAGTCAGTAAATAAAGTTAGTGAGTAACCATAAAAAATTATATAAATAATTCAAACTGTAATGTTATTAAAGTTTTATTGAATTTGTTAGATAGTAATTTAATTTACTATAAACTGTTTATGCATCAATAAGACCTGTTCAGACTCTCCCAATTTTAGTTAGTTAAGCATACAATGATGCTTTCCAATATTCGTTATGATCAATGCATTGGTCTTGTTGTAAAAATGTACCTTTGACTACACTATCTCAAGCATTTGTATTACTATAAGTAATTATTTGTTGCTTCATTCAATTTTAAGTCCTATATTTTAAAAACATAACCCTAAAAGAAATAATAGTGGCCCCCTTTTAGTTTTGTCTAAAATTGACACTTTCAAAATTACTGTATAATTAAGTACATATCTTTTGAGAAAAATTACTATTAATAAAATTACTTTCCTTATCACATTCACTATCTCCCAATAGCAGGCAATTGATACGTGCTGCTAGGACATGTACATATACGTAGAGGGTATTTCTAAATTCATACAAAAAATTTGAATATTATGAGGGATTTTGCTATAAAAAAATCCCAAACAAACTGAATTATTAATGAATATATTCTTTCAGATGCCGTAAACAAAGGCCTTACATATTCAGATAGGGAATTAGAAAAAAATGTCACAGATTGGACCCGTCAACGGAAGCAGCGAGAGTAATGGAAGAGAAAATCGCGAACAAAGGAAAATTTTTTATATTATTTATTGAATAAAACTATATTAATAAATACAATAATTGGATGTTTAAGAAGCAGTTTTATTGTTAATATTTTTCTGTGTAGCGTTACCGTAACACTTTTGCCCTTTAGAGAAATAGTTGACACATTTCCGAGACGTAGTTGACACAAAAGTGAAAAATCTTTGAGACATAACTGCGACAGATAAAGGATATTATTTGGCACTTGAGAAAAGAGTTTCGCTCCCTTTTTAGGAAGGATATAGGAGCATAGAGATCTCTTTATCTTTATGCACTTTCCTTGTGATGTTTCTGTGATAGAACAAGTAACACCTGTGATGTATTTGGAATGTAGTTGCTGTATAAAATGGTTAATTGGGAATCAAGTAGAAGTGAATACTCCTCTCAGATGCAGTAAAAAAACTGAAACTTTCATATCGCTTTTAAAATTTGTATCGTCGTCAAGTCTTTATATTTTTGAAATAAAAAAAACATACTTTTAAAAATATATTTAGTAGTAAAGGAATATAAATTACAAATCTTCACAAGGTGGCAGAGATGAACAAGGTTTGTATTCATATGGTTTACTTCTTTTGTCACAGAATTTGTCCGGTTGTGCCATCTCTTTATCATCTACACACACAACACTTCGTCTTTTCATTGGTTTCTTACCCTAAAATGAATAAAATCAATAAAACTGAGTAAGTGCAGTAATTTTACAGAAATCTGTGGTAATGCAGACGTATTATAGCGTGAAGGGCTAACTTTTTAGGTTTACAAATAGAAATAAATAGAAAGAATTAAATACAAACACGTTTGATTAGCATCTTATCCTGAAATTAATGAAATCAATAAAACTGGGATGTCCTGTGAAAGGCAAATATTTTACAGAAATCTGTGGTAATGCCGACTAACGTATTAACTGTACTTCTCGGCACTAGATGTCTTCGCTTCCAAAATTCCAGTCAAAGGAAATAACTTTTTAATTCTACTAATAGGAAGATTTCAAATAAACATAAAACAGTTCGCCGTTTGATTGACATCTTATCCTGCTGAATAAAATTGATAAAACTGAGTGTTGTAATATCCTATTAAGGGCTTTATTTTGCATAAATATTTGTTATACTATTAGACACTAGATGCGTTCACTTAAAAAATGCCAGTGAATGGAAATCATTTTTAAGTTCTGCAAATAGGCTGTAGAAAGATTTCGAATTAACATACAACACTGCGTCGTTTGATTGATTGATTTCAAACCCTGAAATGAATAAAATCAAAAGAACTGAGAGACGTTACGTCCTGTAAGTGGTATAATTTGAGGTAATAATTCGAACGCAACGGATTGGTTGTGCTACCTGAGACTAGATGGGTCTGCTTCTAAAACTCTAACAAAAGGGGCAAACTTTTTGGTCTTAAAATAGACCAATAGAAATATTTTAATTACTTCACTATATTTCCAAGTATTATTCTCTAATATTAGGCCAAGATACAGAGATGTTTTCATGTAAAAAGTGTTATAAGAAAACCAGCAGCGCCATTGTTTGCAGAATAGTTTCATATGATATAGTGAAATGCTTTTCACTTAACTTTATTATGCATAACTTGGTTATTAAGAATTTTATGAAAATATCGCATTTTATAAAAATTTTTTCTTATAAAGTTAAAGCTGTTCCGGTAATCTTGATGGCGTCAATATAGAAATTGTAAAGATAATAACACGACACTTGAGGAGAAAATCGGAAAAAACCGGCCAAAGAGCAGGTTTTTCAAAAATACATAACTCTGTTATTTTTTGTTGTAGCGTAGATCCTTCGGCCAGTATTAGTTTTTAATATAAACTTTATATGTGCATAATTTTTGAATTTTTTAATTTGCATTTTTCCAGCAGGCCTGAATGCGACAAGTTTGGTCCGATTTCAATTTTCAAAAACAATGTGCAAAGTAGAATTTTCATACTTCAAAACGTTCATCTTGGTATTGCGATATTTTTATGTCTATCTGAGATATTCAAATGAAAAGGCCATGAAATACGCGCGGGCAACAGTTTTATTCTTCTTTTTTTGTTTTAAGGCCTCAGCTGCCAGGGCTATTCGGCCTGTTTTACGTCCGGAATGATTTATGAGTGTCTATAATATAGTTTATACGAAAGAAAATAAGAACAGAGTAATAGCGCACTTATTGTTCAAAAATTTATCTGTAAACGGTTCGGTTTTTGAAGTTATATTTTGATGTTTGAAGCACTTAAAAATTTGGAGATGAGTTTAACGTTTTCACTGTATGAGAATTTCAGCACTATGTTTTGCACCGTGTAGGGGCCATAAACATTATTAGGAAACTTAAAAGATTTATGAAGAAAATCTGTATTAACACTATTTAAGGAACAGTTGAAAAAAATGTGTGAGAGATCTTGTTTTTCACCACATGATCATGAACCCGAAGGTACTAAGTTGAATTTGTGTAGATATGACAAAGTGGCACAATGGTTGGATAGAATTTTTGAAGAAATGCAGATATCTCTTCTGGACAAATTAGAGAGTGAAGAAAACCATGGATTTTTTCTTGGGTATTTTATGAATTGAGAGTACAGATTTCCTTTTGTCAAGCTGAGTGTAGAGAAAGTAGAATTTCACTTATCTAAAATTGATGTCTTAATAGAATACACCACATCCGAATGGGGACTAGTTGGAAGGGTGGCACGTTTGATAGTTCTCCCTAGATTTACAAGATCATCGGCTCTAACATTTCCTTGTATGACTGTGTCCGCGAATCCAGCCAATTCGTATGCCTTTCCCTTGCTGATTTAAATTGTGTAATAGCTCCTTTTAAGATGAGGTGAAGAATTTTTTGGAAATGCATTTTATGGTACTTTGGGAGAAAAATTATGGCTTTGGAAATGTCGAGTTTGGAAATTTTTTGGAGCGCAATTAGTATAGCATAACATTCGGCTGAAAAGATGGAAAAATGAGAGGGGAGTTTATTACATAATGATAAGAGGTTAGGAGAATAAATTCCGTATCCTACATTATTGTCAGTCTTAGAGGCATCGGTGAAGAAAACGGGGCCAGAAAAATCGATAGAATTCATTTTGGGCAGAAAGACTTGATTACAGTCCGAATCATTTTCAATTTCCAGATCTATCGTGTTAGTTAGACTAATTTGAAATTCGAGCGAGAAGTGATGACAAGGAAATTTGTTGAAGGATTCAATGAAGGGAAGGAATTTGGAAAATTATTGAAAGGCAAATATAATAGGGGGAGTATATAGGATCGGCAGCCCATTCTGTGAATAATTCTATAAGTGAGGTTTTTATTAGGCCTTTGTATGCAACTGCTTTAGATACATATTTACTTGACAAGATTTCTCTACGTACCTCCAGGGGGGTCTGCCCACATTCAGATAACATGATATTGATGGGAGTAGATTTTAGATAACCTACTATAACCCTTAGGGCTTGATATTGTAAACGATCTAAATTTTTAAGTAGGTATTTAGAGCAGCCACCATGTAGTATGCACGCATTATGGTCGCTTTGTATATGTTTAAAAAAGAGATTTGATGGCTACCTCACCATTTACCACATAAAGACCTAATTAAATTAATAGCTTTTGATACTTTGCAGGAAATAAATTCAATGTGGTTTCCAGTTAAGTTGGTCGTGAAATATAGCTCCTAAGTACTTGACTTGAGATTTCCAAGGGATAGGTTGACCATTAATGACTATGAAATTGACTGTACTAAGCTTATGGTTTTTCTGAAAAATCATGGCGGCACATTTTTGAGGGGCCAGTGTCAAACCCATTGACAATAAATGAAGATTGAGATTAGAAAGGAAGGTGTTGAGGGATGTTGTAGACTCCTGGATGGTGTTTTCGGCACATGTCACAGCAATATCATCTGCATAACCACTAATTTTTATGGAGAATGGAAGTATGTTCTGAAGGGAGTTGCAAGATATATTGAATAAAAGGGGGCTGAGTGGGGAACCTTGGGGGACACCTCTACAAGAAACACCAGGGCCTATAAGTTCATTGTTGAGGGTGGATTTAATGAATAGATTTCGATCTGAAAGAAAGGATAGAATGAGGTCACAAATGTCATGAGGTAAATTAAGGGAATTTAGAGATGAATAAATATGAGATAAAAGAAGATTGTCATATGCACCTTTAATGTCGAGAAAAACAACAATTGGGTTTTTATTAGCAGATAATGCACATGATATTTCGAAATAGATGAAAATATGGTTATCAGATATACTTCTGCCTTTCCTGAAACCTTGTTGTGAGGGGTGAATTTTTAGAGAATTTTCAAGAGACCTATGGTGCTAGATAAGGCTATGGGTCTCCAGCTGGAGGCATCGTTAGGATCCTGGTTTTTTTCAAAAATAGGAATTATTAGATGCTTTTTCCACTCTAAAGGGATAGGAAGAGATGTATTGAGGATTTTATTGAAAATAGAGAGAAGAGTTTGTAGGGCTATTTTGGGAAGATGATTGATCATTGAGTATGTGATGGAATGCAATCCAGGACTTGAATCATTTTTGCTTAGTAAGATGAAATTCAATTCTTCTATTGTGAAAGGGTGAGTAAAGGAGTCGTTAATGGCTTGGGGAATAGTTGAGGTCTTGAAAGGGGATTTGAGCAAACTTGTTTAAGAGACTGCGGAATATGGAACTGTCTAGGGGAGGGGTGTTAATTAAATTACGATTTTCAATAGATCTAGGGAAATTTTTTATTGATTGCCAAATCTTCTTAACAGGTGTTCCGGGGTTGAGTTCTTCCGTGAATTTACGGAAGCCTTCTGATCTTTTTGTTTTCAGAAAATGTCGGGTTTTAGCTCTTCTTTTTTTGAAATTAATGAAATTTTCCAAGGAGAGAGTTCTTAAATATAGTTTAAAAGCCTCTTTTTTCTTTTGTACCATCTGGGAGCACTCTTTGTCCCACCAGGGAAGATAAGGTTTAGAAGGAGTGAAAGATTTCTTAAGTGGGATAAATACAGAGATGGCTCTTTTTAAGACTTCCATGAACAAGGGATATTCCATATCATTATGATATATATTATTTTCAATATATGCTTGAAATGCATCCCAGTTGGCTTTATTTATGTTATATTTGAGTTGAGTGGAATTTATATGGATGGGCACAGTATTTTGTTTTTTGTACGAAAAAAGGGTAGGAAAATGATCGCTGAAGCCTGATTCTTGGATCGTTCTCCAGGAGCAATCTAGAGCTATGGCTGAGGAAGTAATTGTAATATCCGGGCAGCTTTTATTGACATAAGGGTTGGGAATACGGATTGGAGATCCATCATTAAGAATGGTGAGATCGTTGTGCGAGATGAAATCCCAGATTGCAATTCCTCTAGGGTTATTAATGGCAGAGCCCCAAATTTGATTTTGGCCATTTAAATCAGCCATTAAAATAAAATTCTTATGTTTTATTTGTTGTAGGAGTTGTTTAAACATTATGTGAGGGAAGGGATTGTTGGGGTCGGGAGGAATATAGCTATTAATAATGAATAAATTTTGGAGTTCTACTGCTAGAAAGTGTATTTTTGGAGGAAATGAAATTTTGTGTTCAAAATTTTTGCAAGGAATCGAGTTGTTAATGAAAGTGGCTACACCTCCATAGCCATCCTGCCGATCATTTCTAAAACAGCTAAAATTTTTAATATGTGCAGATACACCTGAAGTCAACCAAGTTTCATTAAGTAATATAATGTTAATACTCTCATTTCTAATAATAGGAATAAGTACTTCTTTGTTAACATTAAAACTGCGGATATTCCATTGGAGTATGTTATATTTGAAGGTATTATCCTGAATACGATTGAATTTTGAGCACAAGTGTAAAAAATGAAATAATAAAAAAGGGGGGGGGGGTACTTACAGGGAGAAATTTGAGTTAGGTAATGATTGCTCACCTCTTGAGGAGAAGTAAGCTGAGAAGTTGCGTAATTTTGAGAGCTAGGGATAGGAAGGGAGTAATCAGACACAAACGGAGTGTCAGACTGGGTGAAGTCCATATCAATTCTTTCAATGTGCGTGGACGAGGGAGATGAAGCGTTGTTTTGAAGTGCAGATTTATTTGTTATCGGAGACTGACAGAATTCATTGCATGAGGAGGAAAATAGAGCTGCATTATGTGCATCTTTATCAAATCCAGTTATTTTTTCTAAGATGGTGAGACGTCTGCGTTTAAGAGTAGTGTGTCATTTTTGGAGCATAAGAGATTGGAAAAGGGGAAAAGTCTGTAATTGAGGGAAGGATGTTGTTGATCTAACAGAAGATTTAAGAGGAGGGAAAAGTTGAGAGGCTTCGAAGTAAGAATAGTCATGGAATACTATTGCTTCATTAATGTTTTTTTGTCTGTTACATTCTTTGCAAGAGCGGTCAAAAGCTAGGTGTTGTCCAGAGCAATAAGAACAGTCTAAGGAATTTGAACATGGGTCACATCTACCACACCTTTTGGCACTGCGGCCAGAATTGGCAGAGTATTCGAATCTTAGGCAATTTTTGCATTGAGTAACAGGAGCAATATATTTATCAACCTGCACTGGAACTTTCTAGATCCCTGGGGCATCGACGTCCCTCAATGGTAACAAGAATTGTTGTGGATGGAACATATTCATAAGGTCCGTCATCTTTGGTTATTCTGCGGTTGAGTCTTCAAGCACCAATCACTTTTTTATTTTGCGAATAAGCTTCTTGAACAACATCATCTGGAGTAATAAAGAGTCCTACGTTTGTAACAATGCCTCTCAAGGTGAGAAGGCATTGTGGTATGTAAGCACAATATCCTGCCCTTCTGAAAGCTTGGCTCATTAGAGAAGAATTAGCATCACGAGAAGTTTTGAAGGTAATACCTATTTTGCTAGAACCTTTCTTTTGGATGAATACTAGTTGGAGTACCACTACTTATGATGGGCTCTACTATAACTAAATGGAGCCCAAATTCAATATCAGAGTATTTCAATCTTCTCCCCTTAGAAGCCTCAACGCGTTGTTCCAATATTAAAATTTCCTTTATAACTTCGGGATCGTTTTGAAAGCAGATTTTAGTGGAAGCGAGTTCATTTTCCAAGTTTTTAATGTCTTTTTCTAATAGAGGAGAGAGTTGATGCAAAGAATTTATTAAGTTATTGAAGATGGTGATAAAGCATTATGAAATGAATCTGAGGAAGAGTTATTGGGGGCCTCATCCCCTATCTTGATGGTGGAAACTTAGACTAAAGCGTTTTTCTGAAGAACACGTGGCAAAAAAAATTAAGTTAGGTTATCTTACAGAGAGATTATTCACTAATCACTAAAGTGATATAAGTCAATATAATGTCACTTAACTAAAAACACCAATAAATCGTAACTAAAAATAAAACTAACTAAACTTAGTTGATTTCTCAATCGACAACCAGCGTTCATGTCAAATATCCAGTTTTATTATATACATGTAGAGCCAATTCAACGATTAATCAAATGATATACAGTAACTCGATTAATCGATTAATTCTAATGTTTGTTTACTTGAAAATGATATACATAAATAGAACCTCAAACTTATAAAGTGCAAAGAAAATACATGTGCAGCGCTCTAAAAATATGTATTTTTATGGTTTTTTTGAAATCTTTTTTATAATTTAGACGAAATTTTATTTAAAATTATTCGAATTATGTCATATTAATCATTGAATAAAATTATCGATTATTCTTCTATTTCAATTAATCGTTGCCATCTCTACATGTATATAGTCTTACCAAACCGCACACTGTAGTAGTCCCTGAAGCCGACTCTCTTCTAGTTCAATATCTAAAGTTGAAATTTTGGCGGGAGCGCACGGTTTTATGGGAAGAACTAGGTATTTATTTTTGATTGTTTTTATAGAGACATTCTAAGAAAATGTGTACATGAATTAAGGATAAGTGAATAGTGCATAAATAAATCCAGTAAGTAGACATACTGTGTGTATATATTTATCCCTCCCTTAGTGTATTTAAATGAATAATAAAAACATTTCAATAGTAATACAGTTGCCTGCACGCTTTTCATGATTCTCTCATTAGAATATCTCAGCAACAAATAAGAATATCGCAAAACCAAGATGAAAGTTTTGAAGTATGAAAATTTCACTTTCGAAATCGTTTTTGTAATTTGAAATCGGACCATACCTACCTGTCGCATTCAGGCCTGCTGGAAAATTGCATAGTAAAAACTTCAAACGGCCACAGTTCAAAAATTATGCATTGGACAGTGCCTACTTTTTGCACATATAAAGTTTATATTAAAAACGAATACTGGCCGGAGGATACACGCTATAATTAAAAAAACAGCCGACTTATGGATTTTTTAAAAAACTGCATTTTAAAAAAAATTTAAGTGTTTTGTCAGCGGTTCCTATTAAAAGAAAGTGCCTACAACTTGGATAGAAATTACAACCTTTGGAATTACAAACAGCGCGTTTACCCAATACGCCATTAATTTGTAATTAAAAATCCATCTAAAGTCTAAAGCTCTGTAGTACACACAAACATACTCTTATTGTTGAAACACTATAGGGTGTTTCCAAAATAATATGAAATATTGCTTTAAGCGATTCGCTATTCAATTTTAAGACGACAAGTTCTTATAAACATGTGTGATAAATCTTGTCGCTAATGAGTTACAGGGCGTTGAATCGTTTGTAATAAACGAGCTCTGACTGGAAGTAAAACTTATTTAGACCATACTTTTATCTTAAGTGACACTACTGGTTTTCATAAGTAATAAGAAAAACATGATTAGTCTAAATGTCATTTGGAATATTGAAAAAAAAACTCGTTTCATAAATATAATTCAACGCCCTATAACTCATTAACGACAAGACCTATCACACATGATTATCAGAACTTTTCCTACAGTAATATTTCATATTACTTTGGAAACACACTGTATATTTTTGTCAAATTTAACAGCTGCGACTAAGCATAAATTGGTCAATATGCTTACCGTGTTCCTAGTACGATGGATGAATGAGTATACAGACCTTCAAAATAGATCAGTTTCCTGTCACATTCAATAAGTATCAATCTCTAAGAAAATATAATGATGGTAACATCATACTAATTGTCAAAAATCACAGCAATATGTATTTTGAAATAAGCTTCTTACCTTTCCTACGCAAGTTGCAGTGCAAGCTTGCCAAGGTCCAAACCACCACCTAGATGGACAGTTATCTTCATTACAAGCTCTCATTTGCACTTCAGGTTTGTCTTTAGGTTCACAATAATAATCTTCTACTAAAGTTGGTCTCTCTGATTCACTTGCCATTCCTGCTGTCACTGATTCCTGACAAAGTGGTTGTTTTTCTTGTGTCCCTCCACCACATGTTACAGAGCATTGTGACCATTCTCCTAGTATCCAAACATAATTAACTTCTTTAGTTTTCTCTTGTTTCCAAATTGAGTATTTATATTCTACACCAGGATTGAAAGTGTTTCCCCTATAATATATCTGTAAATATAAATCATGTGTGAAAAGTCAGTATTTCATATAGTACCAATGAAAAATAAACATTTTACAGATTAAAACCAGCTTTTCGGCATTTATACACTCCGGAGGCTGTATTTTGCTGACAAGCCGAAAATTCTCAAAAAAAAATAAAAAAACATGGTATATCGGGTTTTATAGGATCTGTGGTACTAACTCTGTTTTTCCCGTGTTTTTCTAACTGGAAAACGTAAAAATAACTAACAAAAAGAATCGTAAACTCCAACTTGTTTTGGGGTATACCAATACTTTTCTAGCATCGTAGATAGAGTTAGCAGAAAAGTATACAATATTGACAAAATGTACAGTAACTTAAAGCAACACAAATTTTCAGGAATATAAACTAGGAATTATACCAACAAATTCATAAATCTTGAAAATTAACGTCTCAAAATATGAGAATTAGGTAAATAAAACCTCTAATTCAATGATAATAATTCAGTCTACACAACTTATTAGGTGAGGTTAATTCATTTACTTTAACCTTTTATTCCAGAATTCTTGACATCCATATTTAAATTCAAAGTATTGTTATAGTTTTACCCGTTCTTTTCTCTCGCCAACTTCATTTGACATATATACCACTCTCGTAACTTATTGAAGATGCCAGATCAAGTTCCAAACAACAGAAATCTGCAACGGATGGTAACTTGAAGAAAGATTAACTGAAACAGGCCTAATAGCCCCGACAGCTGAGGCCTCGAATGAAGAAAAGAAGAAATTTTGTCACTCTCCTTAAAAATTGTTATTTTTGACATACTTGGTGTTAGATGTGACGATATAGCTTTTGATCTACTTAAGGAATGTCTAAAGGTATGATTTGTTTCAAAAGATTATCATCACAATATCTAGTATTCGAGTCTATGGGGAAAAACGCCATCTTGTTGTAGCGTAGTAAACTTATTCATTATTGAAATCTAGTCATAACATTATTTTCAATAAGGGCTACCGTTTTTGTGCTCAACAGCTGACATCACCTGAAGTATAGCTGTGAAACTTAAAATTTAATATTGAGTATACGACATTAAAGGTACTATAACAATATTAAGCAATTCCACATTATTGAGCAATCCTGTTTTGTTAATAAAAAAGGAAATTCGAATTTGAAATTAACCTGCGTAGCCCACCCACAAATACTTAGTGACATTTGACATATCAGAGATTTCACGCTACCGTTGCGCCAAATTCATAAACGATAACCCTGATTGTTAAATCGTAATTTGATATTTTTAGATCTCTATCATTTATTAACCTTTCTCACATGTTATACTTACATAAACGACGATAGGTTCCATGATAGGTCCAGGAATACGAATTTTTTCCAATTGATTGTCTCTTCCATACAACGCTTGTGTTCCAGCCACGGTATATTCTCCCGGCAGAAAAATATGTCTGAAATATGCATATATTATGTACGTTTATTGAAACTAGAGTGTTCTGAACGATTCTAAAATATCTTTCTCCGTTTTTTACCGATATATATTTTTAAAATCCAGATATTTCCTATTTATAGTATACACCACTTTGATAAAATTCCATTTAGACTGTCAACTGTGTCAAAATACGAATAATATAATAGAAATAACTTTGTCAATAATCCAGTTTCAATTTCCAGATGTATTCCACATATTTACCTAAACTATTCCATTTCAAATCGAAAAATTGCAATTGGTCTCTAAAAAATACTTACCGTGCTCCATTTAGATAAAACCTCCTAGCAAGGGCACTTCCAATGCTGATATAGTTGGGAGAATGATCTTTTTCCTCTATTCGTATATTTCTAGCGCCCTTTGGTATGACCACAATTTCCCTGTAGCCCGGGGACCAATTTTGTTTATCGTAAACCCCTTGCTTTTTGTCACATCTACTTCCATCTCCTTGGCAAATGCCGCAATCGTCCTCCTCGGTTTTAGAATCAACCACCCAGTCGCATCCGACTTTCTGGAATATGTTTAAAATAAAAATTATGGTTATATCATTTTTATACGGCAACTTCACTATCTTTTTCATCAGTATAAAATTGTAATTTTTTTCTCGCCAAGGAATTTTCAAATGAAAATGTAGTTTGTGAAATAAACTTTTTATATTTGGTCTGAAATACAGAGTGCTCCAAAAATTGAGCCCACATATTCGATAATGAATGGATCTTGGGACGAAAAAAAATGAAATCGTAAGAATAAAAATATTGTGTTTTGTCCTTGGTTACTTAAAAACTACTGAAAAAAAAAACAATTTTGTAATATTCCAGATATTTGTAAGAAGGTTACTAATTAGTTGCTAACATTGAAATGAATAACCTAAACTGGAACAACAGCGTACAAATGAAGCCACGTAGTAAGACGAGAACAACTGCTGTGGGAAGGAAGGCTATCTTTGTTATACTCGTGCAATGAAATGGCAGAAATGTGATAATCATCTTTAAATTCAAAAGGTAAAATTTTTGCATGGAGAAAAGGTCAAATTCAAGAATGGTTATGGGATACAAGCATCCCTTACGATGAAAGCAGTGCAAGTAACGAATTGCTTGACATTGTGAAGGTATATGCCTATAAATATAAGAAACTTTCTGTAAATGAGTTAGCATTGAGCCATGAAATTACTGTATTGAGGTTACCCCCGTATCACTGTCAGTTGAATCCATATAAATCTATTATATATTATATATACAGTGCTATTCAAAAGTCCCCTCCCCCCCTCGTATCTTTTGAACGGTTACACTTACATTAATAAAGTCCAGAATAATTCGAGAAGCTATCGAAATAGAAAAACGTCCAAACTGTTTAAATACCATGGACGACAGCCAGAGATTGCCATCAACCTGGAAACATCTTCTCCACCCGCCCCATTCCGATAGCACCTCACCACCATCCACCATGGCCTACGTCAAGAATAACAATTACCCTCCTAAAATATCGCAGGATAACGAATGTTCCATATCCATTACTACTCCCGCCAGCAGCACACGCACCGCGCGCGCCAAAAAGATCATACCCACCAATAGGTCTCCCATAAATACACGGTCCAGACAACTTATTGGTCAGTCGGCTTCTCAAGCCAGTACTGAGTGTCAGTGTGTTTTATGGTGTTTTAGCTGGTAAGCAATTTTTATTGTTATTTTCTGTTATGTCCTTTTTCGGTGAAATTCCAAGGAGTAGGCAGATTGAGGCCTTGGAATTAGCCGGAGGGGGTGATTCGTTGCGTAGAGTAGGCAGATTGAGACTACGGAATCAGATCACCTCCTAGATTAATGAACGAATAACCTAACCCCCCCTCTTGATAAGAGCTTCAAAGTGGAAGCCGAAACGTCTTGATAATGGCTTCAAAGTGGAAGCCGAAACGTCGAGAAAATTCAAATTTCCAACGCGGTTTAACCCGTGAACCTAGTTCATTTGTTCATAATTGTAACCGCGGAAACCTTTCCGAGATTCTAAATTTACAATGTTTTTTTGATTGTTGGAAATTTCAATATTTATAATTATATTGCCTAACCTTAAGGTAAAATTTGTATACTTCTTAATGTGAGCATCCTGACGATGGAGAAGCTCCATTAATGGAAATTTCGAGTGTTCTATATGCCTACTGTTTTATTTTGTTCGCAGATGTCAAATGCCCGACTAGTGTGAACGTGAATGACGGAAATTTCAAGTTTTTTAATTTTTTTGGATATCCCGTGCCAGTCCTTACTCCTATTAGCAAAGAGCCCAACATACCTAACAATGAGCCATATTTAAACGCGTTGAGTGACATAACCATTTTCGTTTTACCTTTTACCCCGTCTTGCTAGTGAGACTGTAATACGATGAAGAAAAGCTTCCTTTGATATCGGTTTTAAAGTTTTCCCTTAGCTGACATGGTCCTATCTTTTTTAAAAAAATCCTTCTCAATTCTTTGTCTACGGGCATATGTATGTATAAAGCCAAATCGTTGCTTATTTTTCTGTCATTTTATTGCAATTTTCTTCTTCTTTTGCGGAAAACTTGGTTTGTTCGGTTTGTTTAATAAGTCCACGTCCACTGACATCTAAAATTGTTATGAGATTTTCCATGTGTTTTTGCTCAGGTCCTTTCGAAGTACTTGATTTAAATGGAACTCAACGTTTCTAGCTAATTCCACAATATAATGAAAAATATTAAAAATTCTAAAAAATTGACAATTGTTTCGATAACTGAATATCATCGTCAGAATGCTTACCTGATGTTTAGTAGTTATTTTTGGCTAGACCAAGAAGTGACCTACCTTGTGATTGACTTAATATATGTTAATAGAAAAAAGAAGAAGATGTGATATTACAAATATTGAAGCTTAGATATTATTAGCCCTATGGTGATACCCTGGATATCATTTTTCCAATTAAGATCAGTATAACTGTGCAATGATATAGAAAACCAGGAAAACTATATCTGCTGATCTTTGCAATTATCACACAGTTTAATAGTGGAGAGTTTCCTAGATTCATCTGTTCATTGACGACTTCATATTGTGGGTTTCTTAAGTGTCTTCTAATTTCCAACTCTTCAAGGAAATCCAGTTCTTGTTTCTTATCACAAATATGTAGTACTTCTAGTTCTGTGTTTGGTGTCAATGAATGGTTGGTGCTAAGTAGATGTTTTGCGTAATGGCATTTATCTGGTTGTTTTAATCTGTATGCTCGTAAGTGTTCACTGTATCTGATTTCAAAATTTCTAAGGGTCTGACCCAAATAGACAGCATTACATTCAGGACATTTGAGTTTATATATACCTGATTTCATTAATGTTGTTATTTTGTTTTACCATTTAACAATTTTGTACTTACGTTACTTTCTGTTTTAAAAGCAATTGTTGTATTCGTTGCTAAAAATATTATCTTTGAAATAATATTAGAAATATTTCCTGCCTATGTGAGGGTTTCATAAGTTTTTATTTCTTCAGTTTGTTTAGGAAATATTAGTTGTAACGCCACTTTTTCCTCTTTTTTATTAATTAGCTTATTTATCATATGTAATGGATAACCGTTGGATGTTGCTATTTGTCTAATTGTACTAATCTCTCTATCAAAATTACATTTGTTCATAATATAATTGAACTCTGTCTCCTTTGGGCTTACCTGGGCAATACGCATTACAGAATGGCGCCCGGGCAGAAAAATTAAATTGCGTAGCCCGGTATCAACACTCTTTTGCCCCGTTAACAGAGACTATAGAAACAAAAGAATTTTTAAAACCAGAATATTGATTCTAATGCGAAAGACGGAGTTTTTAGGACATAGTAATAATCATTGATAATGGCATCCGAAAGCGATGACGGAGCGTATGGATTAGAAGTTGTGGACGAGAAAGTTGGATGGGTTTACAGACTACGACAAACTGATATCCGCGCGGAATTAGGATCCAGAGGGTTAGTTTCGACAGGAAAATGTCAGAACTAAGAGCTAGGTTAGTGGACCACTTACGGACGGACATCACAGATACACCAAACATCCAGGACAAGAGCAACGTTACTTTGGAACCAATAAAACCAACACAACCACAGGAGGACAAGGATTTACAGGCTCTAGAGATAATTAGAAAATGAGGTATACATTATGATGGATCCAGAGACCCAATAGAATTCCTGGAATCGGTGAATGAGCTCAAAGATTGCACGTGCAGAAGACAACCGGGAAACGACAATGGAACTCGACAAACCAGGGCCACTCCAGTTCCACAATACAGACCCCCACGGTCCACGAGACAGTAAACCGGCCCCCAGGCAGCAGACCGACAGACCGACAGACCGACAACGACCCAACGATAAGGACAACAACAAAAATCTTTCCGAATTTCATTCCCGGAAACATTTTTTTTCCCGAAGAGAGTGGGATCTGTAATGATATAAGTTCATTACTATAAAACTCGTTAGCACCGCGATGACGAGGTACCCCACCAGAACAGCAAAGCCCCCACGCCAAGATGCGCACGAAGAATCGACAGTAGAAGGGAAGGAGACTTCCACCACCACCACGACGATGGATATAAAAATGCAAACCGACAGACGATGAGACGACTTGGTTTACGGACTCCAGCTCCTCCAAGTTCAGCCGCCTCCAGTGCGAAGCGTAGGTCGAGGGTATTGACTTTAACCTTAAACGCTTTACACTATCCACCGCCGAGTGTTGTACTAAGTCGGAGTATTGATCCGATCTTATACATCATTCACTAGAACGGCCGTTGGTTTCTGGTATTGACGGAAACCAGAACGATTGTTCAAACTGTTAGAAGAATTTCGGTGTGGTACTGACACACTAAGAGCTCTACAGTATCTTCGTAGGGAAGCGCCGTTAAGCCGGGTACTGACTGGTTATAAACGATCGCTTTAACTGTTAGTATAATTCTGGTGTGGTATTGACGCGCCGTAATAACTACAGTCCTTACAAACCGAGATATTCGTTAAGCCGGGTACTGACTAGCTACAAACGATACTCTCAAATCTAGAGATTAAAACCGAAAGAGTATTAATCCACCGGTTGCTCATACCCCTGGCTGTCTGAACGTTTCATAGGACGTAGAGAATCCCGTACACCGTCGAGTATACCGCTGGAATCGAACTATACACCGCTACAGTTACACCTACCTACCATTCGGACCATCAGTATCTATCGATCGACGAAAGGCTACGGACCATCAAAGCGTGATCTTCAAAATATTTACGCACCAGAGTAATATACTATACTACATTACAGAATGGCATATTATGTGACAGGGGGTGATTGGAACTATAAGTAATTGTCACATCAGTGTGTGTTGGTTTTCGGTAAATTGTATGATCAAGTACATTTTTAACTCTTTGAATTTTTAAATCAAGAAAATTGATCGAGTTATTTTCTTCAACTTCTAATGTAAATTTAATTTTTGGGTGTAAATTATTAATGTGGTTGAAAAATATATCTAATTGTCGTTCACTACCTATAAAACAAGCTAATATGTCATCTACATATCTATACCAAAATAAAACATTTGTTGAAATATTATTTTCAAAGATTGTTCTTTCTAAACTGTCCATAAAAATGTTTGCCAAAATAGGTGATATAGGGCTTCCCATTGGTAAACCTTCGTTTTGAATATATATGTTATTGTCAAAAGTAAAATAATTCTAACTGATACATACATCAAACAGATTAAGTATATCTGATATTATTCCTGGATTAATATTTTTTCTTCTAGTAGTTTTCTTACAAGTATTAGACATTCTTCAGGAGAAATTTTAGTGAACATATTAGTAACTTCAAATGAAATAAGCTTAGCTTTATCTTGTAATTTGAATGTTTTTAATTTTTTGATTAGTTCTATTGAATTTCTAATTGAGTACTTTGATTCATATCCGTTATTATTGAGTATATTGTTAAGCTTCTTTGGCAATATATTATTAGGAGTATTAACATAAGAAACTACATGTCTAATTGGTTTCGTTATTTTATGTAATTTAACGGTTCCATATAATTGTGGACAATGAGGATTCTTAGAGATAATTTGAATTATTAACAATATCCCTTACATTCTTAGAAATCTTCTTTGTTGGGTCTGCTCTAAGAACTTTTACATCTCTTCTTTGTTGGGTCTGCTCTAAGAACTTTTACATCGCTAGATTCGATAAAGTTTCATTTTTGTACAACACTCATAACACTATTTTTTATTTCACTCATTTTTATGCAAGTACTTAAATATCTAGTGAGTACAGTACACGTATATTCACTTAACGTTTTCCGAAGAAATCTTTAGCAGAAGCAGAACAAGTTAACAACGTATCGAAACAATTAATAAAATGGCTCCTCTTCTCTTTTGTATTATTGCGTTTTCATAAAAATAGACAATTTACGCTGTATAACATAATTGACTCGACACACTCAACTAAACATAGTACAAATCAAAAAACTAAGCGGTAGGTACCTAAATAAAATACATATTTGAGGTCGGTCAGTGTAAGTTAAGTTACAATGTATACAGGGAATGTTATAAATTACGTTGGTTTTCATTTCCTTTTCATATTTCTGTTTAACTTTAGGAAAAACGTCTCCTACCTTTAAAATATTCCTGTTAGCAATCTTAATGTTTTCATTTTTAAAAATTCTACTGATCTTGTCTGAAAGGTTTTTAATAAAAGGTTATTTAGTATTCACAGTTTCATTATTATGTAAGGGTACATTTTCGTTGCTTATATGTGTATGATTGAGGTTTGTATTAAAAATCAATTTTTTTAATAAGGTTCTAGGATAACTATTGTTAATGAAAATATCAAAAAGAATTTTTAAGTTTTTGTCGAAAAAGTGGAATCGTGCCATCACATGTTATAAACAATACAAAAAACATGGAATACCTAACTGGCACAGACAATGGTAGACAATGACAATATGGACAACAACTAATTAACAGGTTGAGGAATAAACTTTTAAATTTTGAAATCTATAATACCCATAGGACTGTCAGCAATTTAGAAAAAATAATACCCAATTTAGAAACCAAAATTACAGAAACTCTGCTTGAACTTGTTTTCCAAGTAATGTTCATAAAATTTTTGTCCTTCCTTCACTGCACTGCATTTAATGGCAATATAATAAAATTTCTTTTTACTATTGTGTGTTGGTCGCAAACTAAGGATTGGAATTTCCAAATCCATCACTAACCCCATTATAGGCAGAATTCGAATTGGAATTTTGAATTCTTTGCTTAATGCGATTAGGTCGGCATTATTGTAGACAAATTATCCGATAGGTATATACGCTTCGGTGAAATAAAACTTGATTTGGAATTATCACTTAATATTTAGTAACGCACAAGATATACAATAGATATTTTGAAAAAATATTTGTTTTATTTTGGGAATTCATAAACATTAAGGTCGGCCTTCTGAGCCTGCCGGGTCCCTGAGTCAACCGGGTCTCTCCCTGTCTTGCGGGACCTGCGAGGGTGTAGTTTACGCTACTGAGAATAATTAAGAATATTTGGTCACCAAATTGTATATATAGTATTGAAGGGTTCATGTTTTTCGGTGGATTCTAATTTAACATGAATAATGAATTATTGAAAAATGGATATGATATAATTAAATTTACCTTACAAATTCCTGCTATACAAACGTCCCTGGAAACAACACTACACGGTGTACCGTCTTTGGCATAATCTCCCCAAGGAACAATTACAGTTTCATTTTCATCACTGCAGTATAGTTGACATGGTTCACCTATAAAGACATTCTATAATAATAAGAGCATCGTTTTTAATTAGACTGATTGAGTTGAATAATTAATTAAGTAGATTTTAAAAATACAATTAAGTCAATTACGAAATTGTTAATACAATTATTGATTACAATTTTGAATATGAACGAATGTGAATCTTGTTTCACTAGCAAATAGAAAAACTGTGGTTAATTTAGAATTTCGTCATAGAAATGACATAGGCGATGAAATTTATTGTGATTCTGGATAAAATTTGCGTTGACATTGTGAAGAATAAATTAAATCAGGCTAGCGATTTTGTTTTCCAGTATATTTAATCTCTATCTCACTTTTTCAATTTAACATCTTCTAAAGCTTGAGTTCTTTCATTTATTTCATTGTGATTTTGAACTAGTGAAAATCTTTTAATAATACAGCATACAACTTAATTCTTCAAAAACATTCCATTTAATGTAACTAGAACTAAAAGTTTACGAACTGCTGGTACCACTCCAAAGATTTTTGCAAAATTAATACCATGTGGATGTATTTAATACTCCTATATTGCTAGTAGGGGCCTGGTAAAGACTGGTGAGACAACGGTGTAGACAATGTAGACATACATATATCTAGTGTTTTTAAATGAAACTCAAGGTCTTTAGTTAATTCCACAATATAATACAAGTTATTGAAAATTCTAAAAAATTGACAATTGTTTCGATAAATCAATATCATCGTCAGAATGACAGAAGTTACATTTCATTTTATGCCTACCTGATGTTTAGTAGTTATATTTGGCTAGACCAAGAAGTAACCTAACTTGTGATTGGCTTAATATATGTTTATAGAGAAAAGAAGAAGATGTGATATTACAAATATTGAAGCTTAGATATTATTAGCCCTATGGTGATATCCTGGATATCATTTTTCCCATAAAGGTCAGTATAACTGTGCAATGATATAGAAAACCAGGAAAACTATATCTGCTGATCTTTACAATTATCACTTAAGAAGACATTTTATTAGTGGAGAATTCCCTAGATTTAACTGTTCATTGACAACTTCATATTGTGGGTTTCTTAAATGTCTTCTAATTTCCAGTTCTTCAAGGAAATCCAGTTCTTGTTTATTTTCACAAATATGCAGTACTTCTAGTTTTGTGTTAGGTGTCAATGAATGATTGGTGTCAAGTAGATGTTTTGCGTAGTGGGATTTATCTGGTTGTTTTAATCTGTATGCTCGTAAGTGCTCACTGTATCGTATTTCAAAATTCCTAAGGGTCTGACCCAAATAGACAGCATTACATTCTGGACATTTGAGTTTATATATACCTGACTTCTTTAATAGTGGTATTTTTGTTTTTACATTTAACAATTTTGTACTAATGTTACTTTCTGTTTTAAAAGAAATTGTTGTATTCGTTGCTGAAGATATTATCTTTGAAATATTATTAGAAATATTTCCTGCATATGTGATGGTTTTATAAGTTTTAATTTCATCAGCTTGTTTAGGATATATTAGTTGTAATGCCACTTTTTCCTCTTTTTTACTAATTAGCTTATTTATCATATCTAATGGATAACCGTTAGATGTTGCTATTTGTCTAATTGTATTAATCTCTCTATCAAAATTACATTTGTTCATAGGAACTGAAAAAGCTCTATGTATCATTGAATTATATGCTGCTAGTCTGTGTGACACATGGTGGTTAGAATTGAATGGAATTGTTAAATCAGTTGAAAGCAATCCACTTACAAGATAACTATAAACTCATATCGTTCGATGTAACTAACATGTTTACTAAAATTCCTCCTAAAGAATGTCTAATACTTGTAAGAAAATTACTAGAAGATAAAAATATTAATCCAGGAATAATATCAGATATACCTAATTTATTTGATGTATGCATTTATCAGAATTAATTCACTTTTGACAATAAGATATATATTCAAAATGAAGGTTTACCAATGGGAAGCCCTATATCACCTATTTTAGCAAACATTTTTATGGACATTTTAGAAAGAAAGATCTTTGAAAGTAATATTTCGAAAAATATTTTATTTTGGTATAGATATGTAGATGACATATTAGCTTGTTTTATGGGTAGTGAACGACAATTGGATGTATTTTTCAACCACATCAATAATTTACACCCGAAAATTAAATTTACATTAGAAATTGAAGAAAATAGCTCAATCAATTTTCTTGATTTAAAAATTCAAAGAGTTAATAATGTACTTGATTATTCAATTTACCGAAAACCAACACAAACTGATGTAACAATTCCATTCAATTCTAACCACCCTGTGTCACACAGACTAGCAGCATATAATTCAATGATACATAGAGCTTTTTCAGTTCCTATGAACAAATGTAATTTTGATAGAGAGATTAATACAATTAGACAAATAGCAACATCTAACGGTTATCCATTAGATATGATAAATAAGCTAATTAGTAAAAAAGAGGAAAAAGTGGCATTACAACTAATATATCCTAAACAAGCTGATGAAATTAAAACTTATAAAACCATCACATATGCAGGAAATATTTCTAATAATATTTCAAAGATAATATCTTCAGCAACGAATACAACAATTTCTTTTAAAACAGAAAGTAACATTAGTACAAAATTGTTAAATGTAAAAACAAAAATACCACTATTAAAGAAGTCAAGTATATATAAACTCAAATGTCCAGAATGTAATGCTGTCTATTTGGGTTAGACCCTTAGGAATTTTGAAATACGATACAGTGAGCACTTACGAGCATACAGATTAAAACAACCAGATAAATCCCACTACGCAAAACATCTACTTGACACCAATCATTCATTGACACCTAACACAAAACTAGAAGTACTGCATATTTGTGAAAAGAAACAAGAACTGGATTTCCTTGAGGAACTGGAAATTAGGAGACATTTAAGAAACCCACAATATGAAGTTGTCAATGAACAGTTAAATCTAGGGAATTCTCCACTAATAAACTGTCTTCTTAAGTGATAATTGTAAAGATCAGCAGATATAGTTTTCCTGGTTTTCTATATCATTGCACAGTTATACTGATCTTAATTGGAAAAATGATATCCAGGATATCATCATAGGGCTAATAATATCTAAGCTTCAATATTTGTAATATCACATCTTCTTCTTTTTTCTATAAACATATATTAAGCCAATCACAAGTTAGGTTACTTCTTGGTCTAGCCAAATATAACTACTAAACATCAGGTAGGCATAAAATGAAATGTAACTTCTGTCATTCTGACGATGATATTCATTTATCGAAACAATTGTCAATTTTTTAGAAATTTCAATAACTTGTATTATATTGTGGAATTAGCTAGAGACCTTGAGTTTCATTTAAAAACACTAATATGAGCATATTCCACGAAGTAAGGGTCGAGACAATCAATTTCATACATATATCTGTCTCCCATCATTTAGACCGTAAATGCTTTGCGTATACCTGAACTTATCCACTTCCCTACTACAACGGATCGAGCATGAAATCTAGAACGAATAAGTGAGATACAAGAATGCAGTTGCTGTCTCTCTTGGAGGGCTACACTTCCACTACTAGCAATATAGTATATTGAATATATGATTAATACTGTTGATTTATTTCGGAGAGGCAGTTACCTTTAAAAAGTTTCCTAATTATATCATGTTTTGATTCGATTCCATACCTTCATCAAAATAAGGTTGCCATTTATATTTCTTCCCTTCATAGAGCTGATAATCGAACTCAGAACATTGAGCTGCTCTGAAAGTAGGCTCTCCAGCTGGACATGTCTGTGTATTACATATCCTATACCTCTTCCTCTCCCCAACACAGTATTTACCACCAAAAGCTGGTGTCGGATGATTACATTCTCTTTCCTTGACTGACACTCCAGCGCCGCATGTTTTCGAACATTCACTCCAAGAACTCCACTCCCCCCATCCACCGTCTATGGCTGTAGGAGGTTCCAACATAAGTACACATTCACGGTTATGGCACCACTAGAATAAACAAACTATTATAAATAAATCTAATCTAATATAATTTTTTTTACACGTACTTTATGTTTTCCACAGTATGTACCTTCTGCTGCGGGTCGGAGAAGGGTGGTGCAAGTGTTGTTGACAGAGCACCAAATGTGCAAACAGATTTCATCTAGGGGTGTACACAGTGTGGCTTTTTTACCAAATTGTAACCGACATTGGTAGTTTGCATCGTACATAACTCCAGCAGGTAAATCTGGATATTTATATTTCTCTACTTCTTCTGGCATATCTCGAAGACATTCTCCCAATCCTTTACTGAAGGTATTTCGTAAAAACATTAGTTTATTTGGTATGCAAATATACTTATAACTTACTCTAAAAATCTGGTAATTTCCCTACGACTGCAATTTGACCAATTCACAGTGACTGTATCTGGTTCGAAATTTGGTGTCATTATATGAATGGTATTTCCTTCCCTTCTTTTGCAACCGGTTTTTTCGGTATCGTGAATCATACCGAAGCTGAAAATGAAATAATGTGCAATATCATTCACTTTTCTAATAGTCATTTTATTTATATCACAAGCAAAACATGTCTGAAGGTTTGTTAAGAAATACGTATCCCCAATTAACATGGAATGTTTTTAAAATACTTTATCCACAATTAATATATTATAAGGACTGACATTTTATAAGTCATGAGCAATAAAACGAACAAAATTATTTTATTTGTTTTTTAAGATTTACATAAAAATTCACGTTCGTTGATTAAATGTGTTATCCTTTTTTTGTTCTATTGGCGATGACAAATTGAATCTAACCGTGACTGAACATGAATTTTAACCCTTAACCGGAAAGGTCAGTTTTTGTTGCGTAGACGGTAAGATGCCGTCTGTGAGACTGCCATGTTCTGACAATGATAAAAATTATTTATAATGAAAAACAAACTTCAACTTTCATATAAACTCAAGCTAGATATATATTTTAATTATTTGATACGGTAAAAAATACTTTTTTGAAAAAAAATACTTATCAAACAGAGCCTTATTCAAAGAGTACAAAAACTAGATAAAATATGCCGTAATAGTTTAGGCATTGAGTTTTTAAGTGGTAGGTTTATTTTATAATAACATTGCAACAAATATAAAAAAATGCATCCAAAACAATCCATTTTTAGTGAAAAAACAGAACATACAAAAAAATAAAACTCGCAGCAAGTTCTAAATATCGGCAATATTTACGCAAGTGTCGCACTTGGGTTTGGAACATTGCAGGCATGTGGGCTTCCTACACTCCACACATAGATATTTTGTATATCACTAGAACTTCATTTTCTGGAGGAACATTATCTTGAGATTTTCCTAGTATTCTATTTATTATAAAGCGTAGTTCACGAGGAAGACGACAATTTTGAACTCGTCTTTACATATGAGACTGAACTAGTTGAGCAGCTAGTATTTTTGCAAATAGAGATTTGTCACGAATTTCCTGATTTTTCTTGTGGCATTGGTGCAAAATATAAGAATTTACAACTGAAATGTCCACAATACGAAAAAAAATAACTAACGACCATCGACGTGTGTGGCGACTTGATGTACTTTTTGCACACTTTTCATCAAGACAAGCTACTCCGCCTTTGTTAGCATTATAATATGCAATTATTTCAGGTTTTTGAGTTTCTGGATCTGTAGAAGCCGTGTCATGCATGGTTGATATAAGTATGGTAGCTTTGTTCTTTTTTACCACATAAGAAACTACAGTTGACTCCTCACGAAAACCATATACCGTTGATCCCACTTGCCTTGATTTGTTAGGTACAAAACATGTAGAAATTTCTCTTTTGTTTTTCTTCATTGTACCAACATAGGTAACTTTATTTTTCAGCAATACGTTGACAAGTTCTATAGAAGTAAACCAATTATCAGCGGTTATATTTCGATTGCTTCCAAAAATTGGCTCTGCAAGACGTAAAACAGATTGTGTTGGTTTTGAAAACTGCTTATATTCAACACGCAATCCAATCCCATCTGAATCTTTGCCCGTATAAATGTAAGCATTGTAGAGGTAGCTGGTTCTTGCATCAGTTGAAGCCATAATTTTAATGCCGTATTCACAGGGTTTCATGGGCATATACATTTTGAAACGACATTTTCCTCGAACGCTTACGAGCATTTCATCAATTGTTACTGATTGACCAATTCCATAGACGCTCTTACTATTTTCTATAAAACTGTTGAAAATGTAAGAAATTGGTGCTGTAGGATTCTGTTTTTTTCTTTCATCTCCGTCTTCCGGATTGTCAAATCTTAATGCAGCCAAAAGTATTTCGAAACGTTTCGAAGTCATGACATCCCGAAATATATCTATCTCTTCCAGTTCCATCGGTAGCAAAAAGTGTCTCGATACTCTAGTGACTTGAGTTGAGTACTGAGGTATAAATTAAAAGTCCTATAAAACCCTTGAGTTCAACCAAATCAGTGTCGTTCAAGTTGTAAGTCTGTGATTTGTATTTTGTTCTCATGACGTTTAGTTTGTAATTTGTCCATCTAACGATATGTGACAACATATTGTCACTTACGAGCAGCTGCCAAACTGTTATCCGATCCGCTTTTTCACCAAGATTTAGAGTATTTCCTATCAAAACCGGCACTTTGATTATTATGTTATGTTTCCTTGTACGTGAAGAGGGTCTTACTTCTGATGTGCACCACCTGTAACGATTTTTTCCGTATACGTATCGGCCTTCTTCGACACTTTCTTCGTTATCTTCTTGATCACTACTCTCCGATATAGCACTTTTACTGTCATGTTCATATTCATCTTCACTACAATCACTTAAATTACTTTCCGCTTCTTCATACCACTGCAATACAGTTTTTTCGTACTCATCGTCATTAAAACGTACACGTTTTGACGGTTCTGCCATTTTAACTACTTGTGAAATTTTGTACCGCTAACAGAAAAGTACCGTCTGACAGACTGCGGCTAACTGAACATCGATAATGTTTCGGTAAGGAGTGAAATTTATTTCCTCAATATCAGTTGATCTATTGTGGACCAATAGCTTAAAGATTAGGTGGAGTGACACGATTGTGGGCGTGACCGTTATAGAATTATCATACAACTTACTATCCAGGCCACCGTACATATAAAAGCATAGTAGCGACACTCTCCACTAGTGCCTAAGAAGTCGTGCTACTTATATGGAAATATATACTGTATACTGCAGAGCTTCGTGTCGTATGCTCTAACGCGAACCCCTCTATACTAAGCAAGCTGACGTCACCTGCTAGAAATCTGCTACTCTATAGGGTAAAGCGGGTTCGCATATCGGCTTCCGCACAGAGTGTCGCTACTAGGCTTTTATATGTACGGTGTCCAGGCAGCATAATTCAAAACTGCACATTGATACGAAACCAGTAGTTAAATGCTGCGCTGCCATTGGCTGGATTGTGTAGCTACCGTCTTTTAAAGTCGAATTTAAAATGTTCCTTGCTGTTGTTTACAACTTAGGGATATCAATTTTCTTCAAATAGATTTTACTTTTCATAATAGCATTTTGCGAAAAAAATGTACTAATACCATGGGATCACCCTGCATAAAAATATCTATAGAAATTTTTCTTAAATCTAAATTTATAGATAATTTAGTAATTGTCATTCCATAATGGCAGCGACAGCATAAAACCAATTGTATAGGGAATGACGGTGGAAATCCAGCAAATGGCAGCGTCGCATTTAGTTACTGGTTTCGTGTCAATGTGCAGTTTTTAAATATGCGTCCAGGCAGTCTCACAGACTGCACGTTTCCGATTAAGGGTTGATAAGATGTTTCATTGGTATGGTTTATGTACACTTGTTTGACAGTTTATTTCAGAATCACTCTCGCTGTTCTACTACATTAGACGACTTCCATGCACCTTGACGTTCCAAAATGGCGATCAACTTGCTGTATTTTGAAATATCCATAGTTCTGTGCACTTAATGTCATCTTTAGCATATAATATTTTAATCATAATGATCGCAAAACGTTTATTAATATTGTAGAAATATTCTAGGAGTACCTCTCTTCGTCTATTGTTCCTCTTACTATACTTATTTTTTCCTTTTATTGAACTCTGCAAATACTTTTTCTAGGCGTATCATGATATTTATATCGAAACAAATCTCAATTCTCTTAGAGTTTTTAAATTTTTTTAAATATATTGTGGAATTACCCAAAACAGTAAGTTTAATTTAAAACAGTAAAGTTAATAATATATTTGGTTCTTGATTCACATTACTTGAGCTTGGTAGTGAATATGTGTTTTAATCGAATGAAGAAAACGTTTCCGTCTAATCATTAAATTGGAAAAATTTTTGGAACATTTCTGTCGATGTAAACCATGTATTATGAACATCATTACCAAATTTGGAGTTGGATATATTATATTTGTCTAAGGTCCAGCATTAAACAAATTTACCTTCATCTCCTAATAGATCACAATATGAACAATATGGGAATGTAGTGTCTGCCACGATAGTTCTGCTGTTATCAACATTAATTAGCTCATCAATTTATAACTTTTCCGCCAACCTTATCTACGATGAGAGTAAAGTATTGGTTTATTTCCAAAAAGGTTGGAGTTTTAGATTTTTTAAATTTATTTTTACGTTTTTCAATGAGAAAACCACGAAAAATGGGTATTCGGTCGTCGCCGTTGACGTCGGCCACTTTTTGTAGCATGTCTTTGTAACAAGCCGATCGGCTGTTACGATTTCCATCGGACTATGGTATTTTAATTCTATCGTACTAATGATTTAAAATTAAAAAACTTGATTCACTTCCAAATTTTGTATATTTAAACAATATCGTACATAGGAAACCGAATCCAGAAATTCCGTAACGAAAATAACCTGACACGATACGAGGACTGTCCAGTAAATTTTAATACCCATATGCTTATACTGTCCAATAAATTTTGATTTTTTTATGATGATACAAGGACTGTCCAATGAATTTTGATTCTTTTATACTAACACGAGGACTGCCCAATAAATTTTATTACTTTTATGATTATTTTATGATGATACGAGGACTGTCCAATAAGTTTTAATACCTATATACTTGTACGAGGAGTGTCCAATAATTTTTGATTATTTTATGATGATACGAGGACTGGCAATAAATTTTAATTCTTTTATACTTATACGAGGAATGCCCAATAAATGTTGATACTTTTATGATTATACGAGGACCGTCCAATAAGTTTTGATTATTTTAATTTTATACGAGGACTGTCAATAACTTTTAATTCTTTTATACTTATACGAGGACTGCCCAATAAATTTTGATACTTATATGACTACACGAAGACTGTCCAATAAGTTTTGATTATTTTATTGTGATACAAGGACTGTTCAATAAATTTGAATACTGATATGATTAAACGTGGACTGTCCAATACATTTTGATTCTTTTATACTTATACGAGGAGTGTCCAATAAATTTCGGTTATTTCATACTTATACGAGGACTGCTCAATAAATGTTGATACTTTTATGATTATACGAGGACTGTCCAATAAGTTTTGATTATTTTATGCTGATACGAGGACTGTCCAATAAATTTTGATTTTGTATACTTATACAAGGACTGTCCAATAAATTTTGATACTTGTATGATTATACGAGGACTGTCCAATAAGTTTTGATTATTTTATGCTGATACGAGGACCGTGAAAGTGAAACTTTTAATGCTAAAAAAGAGCTAAAAAGAAAGAGAAATTGTGAACGTCAAAGTGTAAAACTCTATGCAATGCTTTGCCGCGGGAGTCTCCGAGTGCCACACGTCTTTTTTTATTGTAAAAAAGAAACATTTTATATTCTTTTGAAGCAAATTTTCTTTTCATTCTTTTTTAGCTTCATAATTCCGCATTTTCTGTTTATTTAGAGAACAAAGCGGATATGATAGAACAGACTCCTGTTAGTTTTATTTTAAAAACTAGATTCAGTTTTTCATGTGTTGAAGCATAAGATCTGTTCTATCTATTCCTTCCTTCCCAGACTTTTTCCTTGATTTTTATTCTTTTTTTTTTCTTTCGTCAGCTCTACAGCCACTGGGTAGGCCCTATGACTGAACACCACCATAGAGACAACACAAAACCGGCCGGAATGGATTAAGAACACTATCTCCATCCACTAGGACTTAGCTGAGAGCTGAATCATTCCAGAACCTCAACAAGATAAGTCCTTCGTCTTATACTCAATTCATGGAAATCTAGAATTGGAGATTTTTATTGTATAACGTTGTTCGTATTCGTCTTGTATTTTGGATATGCAGTTAATGTAAATTATCTATTGAGTTATGAATAAATATAATTTGCTGAATATTTGATATTTGATTTTCAGCAATTTATATTAACTTGGACCATCCCGTTAAAATATTTTCAGTATTTCGTTTTGTTAAGTTGAAGTAAATATAAGGTTTTCCAGTTTTTCACCTTTTTAGTTTTTTGTTTAATTAAAGTATCGCTTAAAAAACTGGTGGCATCAAATTTAATATCGATTGTTCACCCCATCCCAGTGATTGCTATGAACATACATTAACTGGAGTCGAATACCACAAGCTGAGAAAGATTTCCATGCCGGGGGAGAACATATGTGACACGATACATCCTCCGGAATACATAAAGTCACCAATTTTATGATTCGGTATTGTTCAGGATATCTTACAGATGAACCCTATTCATTTTCAGCTCACCTGATCCAGTACAACTGGTGCTATGGTACCTGGAGTAGACCCCATTATTAGTAATTTTTACAGAAACTTCGGTTTCTTAGCACGATACAGCCCTTGCATGTTCTGATCTTTCTCTTTTCTTTCTAATTGGTGGGCTATATTCTGGCACTATACGTGGTGATATTCCTTAGTTAATCATTGTTATAGGTTTCAATTTTTCAAATAAATTCCTAAAAAAGTTCATTGGGTTACGTATTGCACGTACAATGATATATTTACAGAGCTATACGCAAAGTACTTTTTATACACCTATTATAATTTTACAATGTTTCTTTTCGTTTCTTTCACTCAGACCAAATGTTTTGTAAATTCTATTCAACATAGAACTTTACAGTTCTTCTTTTCGAACACATTGTGACTACCTCAGTTCCTATTTTCTCTTTTGCGTTAACCTTCACAGCACCCTATGCTGTTATCGGTCTAAATATACAGTTGTAAAGTAGTTTCCTCCAATTCTGAATTTTGTGGACCACAATAAACTATTTAATTCTTATACGGTTGCCTTTATTCTCGTAATCTTTACCAATTTGCGTGATGAGATATCATACAATGTGAAAAACAGTCTGAGTGCTTCTCTGGTCAACGCCAAAGACAAATTACATCAATAACAGAGCAGAGGTTTTCTTGTTCTGATTCTGATGCCACCAATATTAGCAGGACTTGTAGATCTTTGAGAACTAGGGCACTTGAACATGAAAGAAATCCGGAAAAATCTGTGTTTGGACAACACTTAAAATTTAACAATGACGATAGCGGTTCAGACCGGTTGGAACCAATTCGACCTAATTCAGGTAGTCACCCATAGCAATGTTGGTGTGAGGTTTCATGCTTTGCGCTTCATCTTCTTGGAGTATCTGCCTGGATTATTTTCAGGCATTCACATCATAATACAGTGAGTCCTTTTGTGAGGTTATTGGAAGGTAAATGTTAATATTTTTATTTTCTCAAATTTTTCGCTTCCTTGTTAACATTGGCATTAATCAATCCGTTGACGTCATCGTTGTACCAGTGGTCGTCAAATTTCCTCACTTAATAATGATAACTTTTCAAAACTGTTTATTTTCAAACATTATCATAATTTTTTGAATTGTCTTATGTCAAACAACTGTTTTAAAAACAATCTTGTCACACATGTTTTATTAAATAATTATTTATCCCTATTTCAGGGAATCATCCCTTGTGTTACGTAGTAATGTTTGATACATTTTCAAAGTTTGTGACTGTTTTTTAACCTTGGTCCGTGGCTGATATTTCAACACTAGCAGTGAGTTCACGGAGTTCCATACGAAGATATTTTGCGACAATCTACTAAGTTCAATTGCCCCTTTCGCATGGACTATCCGAATGCCCACTACTTCGGTTCGTTCCAAAATGTCTTGTGTTCTGTACCTATTTCCAATTTGCACGTTAATAGCTCAACCTTTCCATGGCTTGGTTGACGACTTGCCTCCATCCCACCTTGTCATTTGTCTAACTTTTCCAATTTCTGATACTAAGACTTCGTAGTTCCTCTTCGACCTCCGTTTTTCATCTTGTTCTGGGCTTACCTCTTCTTGGTCTTCCTCGTATGGAGCTATATATCAATACTTGCGGTAGCCTTCCTGTTCCCATTTTTTCTATATGTCCTAACCATCTTAGTCTTTGAGATTTTATCATTCCAATAATACCCGGATTTTTATACAGGGTGGTCCTTAAGTAATTGTACATAGAAGTATGGTAGATTCCTGAATTTAAAATATTACGATTTAAACCAACTTGCTTTAATAAAATGCTACTAATAAGGAATATACAGGATGTTGAAAGTTTAATTTCAAAATTTCTATTTTGCAATAACTTCAACGTTTTTGGATATGTATTCATAAAAATTTGGAAATAGAGGTTTTTGGGCACGAAAAATCATAATCTGGTACCTATTTCGATGTAATTTGTAGAACATTTGTGGCATGAATGTGCTCTAATTTTTTTTGCTGTTTAAGTTAGCAGTATTTTTGTAAAAGAATATTGAAGCCACGTTATTTTAATATAAAAAAAGTATACTTGTTATTAACCTTAAAACTTAACGGTTTACGATATAATCGCATTTTAGGGATCAGCTGCATGATTATTTAGAAAACAAATTAAAAAAAACGGAGCTAAATAACTTCAATTGTGTCACTTTGAATGTTCGATATGTCCTCCATTCTTGTCGAAGCATTTATCTACACGTTCTATAAAAGATCGTCTTACATTAAACAACATCATTGAATGAAGAAAAACCGGTGCTCTATTTATTTCTTCCCAAAGTTGGTTGCTGGTATTTATGGGATTCTTATGAACAAGTTGTTTCATTGCACCCCATACACCGAAGTCGAGAGGATTCAAGTCTGAACTACGTGCTGGCTAAGGAAAATGGCTACCACAACCAAATCAGCGTTCAGGAAATTTGTTATTCAAATATGTTTTGACTGCTCTCGTAGAATGCGGCGGTGCACCATCTTGCATGAACCACATATTTTGTCTAATATTTAGTGGCAATTCTTCCAATAGATTAATAAAATCATTTTGCAAAAAATGTTAGTAGTTCTCACCATTCAAAATACGAGGAATTAAGGAATTGTTACCAATGATACTACACCATACCTTTATTTAGAATTCATATTGGAAATGGCTTCCTGGTTTATCATGTGGATTCTCAATAGCCCAAAGATGATTGTTCCTTGAACTAAAAATACCACGGCGGTTGAAGGTAGCTTCGTCGGTAAATAATATTCTGTCGACGAAGGTGTGATCAAGATTTTGCCTGTTTCGGATAGCACTTGCAAATTGGTATCTTAACGGTAGATCTGCTGGCAATAAATTTTGTACCGGAGTAAAATGGTATGGGTGATACTTCTCGAGGTGTAGACTTCTTAAAATAGGAGTTTTACTGATTTCTAAAGCAGCAGATAAACGCCGTGTACTAACTTGAAGATCATCGTCAATGCGAATCGTTATTTCGTCATCTTTCTCAGGCGGAATTATTCTTGGTCGGCTTAAGTTATCACGCTTAGGACGACACGTACCACTTTCGTCTAGATTCCTAAATAGATTTTTGAATGTTTGATGATTAGGTTGCTGCCTGTTTGGATATCTTCTCAAATATTCACGTTTCGCAGCACGCCCATTAAAATTTTGCTGACAGTAAATAGCAACCTTATCTCTCATATCTGTATTAGAATAATTATTATGCCTCGGAATTTTCCGCTTTTTTAATTTAACCAATAAACCAACTAAATATTACAAGACTGACATAATATTGAAACAAATCAAATGCTTTGCTGTCAAAATCATTCGTGACGTCAGCCTACTACGTTAATAGTTTCCTAAATGAATAATTATTACTTTGGGAAGAAATAAATAGAGCAGCAGGTTTTTTTGATTCAATGATGTTGTTTAATATGATACGATCTTTTATGGAACGTGTAGATAAATGCATCGACGAGAATGGTGGACATATCGAACATTTAATGTGACACAATTGAAGTTATAATGTAATTAAGCTTAGACATTTTTTTAATTTGTTTTCTAAATGTTTCAATAATAATCATGCAGCTGATCCCTAAAATGCGATTATATCGTAAACCGTTAAGTTTTAAGATTAATAACAAGTATACTTATTATCTATTAAAATAACGTGGCTTTAATATTCTTTTACAAAAATACGGCTAACTAAAACAGCAAAAAAAATTAGAGCACATTGATGCCACAAATGTGGCCTATGGAGCGCCCTCTACAAATTACATCGATGTAAATACCAGATTATGATTTTTCGTGCCCAAAAACCTCTATTTCCAAATTTTTGTCTATACATATCCAAAAACGTTAAAGTCATTGCAAAATAGAAATTTTAAAATTTAACTTTCAACATCCTGTATATTCCTTATTAGCAACATTTTATTGAAGCAAGTTAGGTTAAATAGTAATATTTTAAAGTCAGGAATCTACCATACTTCTTTGTACAATTACTTAAGAACCACCCTGTATAATTCTTCGAGCTCTTTGTTTGTCCTCCTCATCCATATTCCATTTTGTAATTTTCGGTCAAATATTTTCCTCAATAGTTTTCCTGCCCATATTTGTAGCAATCCTTGTTCTTTTTGGTTTAATGTCCAAATTTCTGAGGCATATGTAACTATCGGCCTAATCACAGTCTTGTAAATCCCGATTTTCGCACTCCTTGATATATTTTAGCTTTTCAATAATCTATTCGAGGCATAGATGCAATTATTGCCACGCATTATTCTGATTTGGATTTCATCCCCTATATTGGGTTTTCGTGTAATTATTGTTCCAAGGAACTCGAATATCTCTATTCCTTCAAATTTATATATATATTTCCTTTGGCTGTTTCTACTGTTAGATAATTACCTTTTATAAAGTCTCGATCTGTCCATTCCATGTATTTTGTTTTCAGTTCATTGATATAGATCCCTTTTTTTCTGCTTTTTCGGCAATATTTTCCGTTACCTGTCTTATTTCTTCTTCACGTCTCGCTAATATTGCTAAGTCATCTGCAAAATATGCTAAACATTGATTTCATTTCTCTTATGATATATAATTCCAGACATACGTATGTCTGCTTCCTGAATGACTCTTTCCAATAACAGACTAAAGAGAATGGATGACAGTAGATCGCTTTGTCTTACGCCTTCAGTTACGATGAATTTCTCTGACATATTATTTATTTTGACTTCATTTTCAGTATTTTGTAGTGTTAGTCGAATCTTTCTGATCAATTTTCCGCTTATTCCTAGGTATTCCAGAGCTTTGGACAGTTCACATCTTTTTACTTTATCGAATGCTTGTTTGAAGTCGACGGTTAACACCATCCTCGGTTTTCCAAATTGATAACTCTCAGCCTGTATTTCTCGTAGCTCCTACCTCGTCTAAATCCACATTGGTATTCTCCGATATTTACCATATTTTCCTTCGAAATATCCTTTATATACGTGGCAAGTATCTTGTAAAACACATTTAATAGTGCTATTCCTCTATAGTTGTGGCATTCATTTTTATTCCCTTTTTTATTTATAGGAAATATTATAGCGTTGGTCCACGTCGGTATTCGTTCTTCTTTCCATACCTTTTGCAGTAATTTTTCCATTTAATCACTTAATCGCATTGCTCCATATTTGAACATTTCCGCTGTTATGTGGTCATTTCCCAGATGCTCGAAGTATGTTTTCCATCGCTCTAAAATTTCTTTTTCGCTCAATAGCATTTCTCCATCTTTATTTCTAATGAATATGGGATTTGACTTGAATCCTCTTTTTTCTCTTTTGACTCCTTGATACAGGTTTCTCAGATCTTTATTTCTGTAGTTATCTTATACATTTTGAAGTAGTCGCTCATAGCACTCCCATCTTTCTTCTTAATAATCTCTTTGTTCGCTGTATTTTTCTTTAGCGTCGTATACTTCTGTTGCTAGAGCCTTTAATCTTAGTTTATTTCTTTCATCTATTTCGTGCGAGCATTCATCATCCAACCATGGCTTCAGCTTCTTTATTTCGTCTTTACTTGTTTTGTTGGCTGCAGTATTCATTATTGTTTCCCAATGATGCTCTATATCTCTTTCCGTTATGTTATCGATTTCCTTGCTGATTACTTTTTCATATCCTTCTTTCTCCTCATTTGTAAATAACCTTGCAACTATTCCGTCTTACATTCGTTTCCTCTTGTTCAACTACTTTGTGTTTAGTTTTTGGATGAAGCTTCGAAGTGTGATAGCCTAACCATGTAACTGAATTGAGCCTTTATGAATCCCTTCTTTAATTTCTCTACAATACTAAGAGAACAATTCTCTTATTCTTACAGTGGCGCTGAGGATGGTTTTGTATTAAACCGAAAGCGCTCGGCTCACAATAAAGATTTGTATCAACATACATAACTGGTTCTTTAATGTATGTCTTTGATTTAATTTACGTTTTCAGTGAGATCTTCTCTGAAATTGATTGTGAGCTTCCGTGACCAAATTCTAGTATAACAGTTGCACAGTGAAAAAGTGACCGGCTGGTTATAAATTTTTGGAAAAGGCAAAATTGAATTTTACTTCATTAAGGAAAATGTAAATAAATATCGCTGTAATTCCATAACTGAAGCTCTACCTCCGTCTGTACATGAAAGGGGATTCAACATATCAAGGAACTTGCCCTACGGCTAATATCTCCCTGATTATGCCGAAACTATAGGTTTCCTGCTTCTGGATAATTCAACAGTCAAAAGGGAAAATCACAGGAGCTATAGAACAGAGACGGCAGTCTCTATTTCCGAATATAGTCACGAATAAGAAAGAATTATGCGGCCCGGGCATCCAATGTAATGGAATGTACTAATGAAATCATTATCGTTATATATAACGCTTATAAGTTGTTGTTATTACCTCATACCATAGATTAATATAATCTATGCTTATACTGTAGATGGATTGAGTTTGACGTGCCAGACATTGTATAAAATTCACTGTAGACTCAAATGCTAATGGACATTATTAATCCATTTGAAGGATCAAATGATAATATGTGTAATAATAACACGAATGCAAAAAAGGGGATAAAATTGGAATTCCCATGAGAGTATTTTTTAATTTATTTGTATCGAGTTTTTTACCACACGAAACAGCGTATAAACGTTAATTAGATATGCACAAAGAGAATGCGTTTGATTGACTATCTGGCGAGTCTGTTGTTGCTTTTGGGCACACATCAAGTAAATGGACTATAAATTGAAAATTACGTAGATGAATTGTTTTATATCAGCATGGTAATTATTTGAAATTTCATAAAGAATACCCTTGGGAGAAAATATACATCATACATGCGTTTGTGTTTGAAAGCTAGAGATTATTATTTGGAAAAAAAGAATTAGCTCTTCATGAAATTAATAGCTGTGAGAACAAAAGGGTTTGTTCTGGTTCTACATTTAAGTATATGAATTTAAAACCTGTTAATACAGTTGCCAATAAATTTGCTTTTTTGATACATTTTCACTTAAATATATTACGTTGTCTCAGGGGCGTACCGAGGGGGGGTAGTCGGTAGGGGCGGTCCACCCCAGGCCCCGCACCATCAAAGGTCCCTAAGCGGCAAACGGCCAAAAAAATACAAATATATTTAAAATACAAAAAAAATAATAATCAGGTCCCATTACGGCCAAGGCCTCCATATATTAGACTACTATTTTTTTTTAATCGCGATTATTTTTATTTTGCATGGTTATTTACAAACTAAGCTGAGGTTAACAGAAGCATTGTTTTTTCTGCACGGGAGCACGGCATGATAGTGAAAGTCCACTCTCAGTCCCCACCACCAATAACAAGAACTTTCGGCCCTCAACCACGCCTTAGTGGTTAGTGAGTTATGCACCAAGCACTTGGTCAAGAGTATGTCCCGACTTCACTTTGTCATCACGTTTTTGATAAGTTTGGATGTTATTGGACTCCATCGTATTTATCGATTGTTTCATATTTAAATATTGCTTATTAAGTGTCAGCCGATTTGTATTGCCATAAACAATTTTTCACGTAGCCTTTTGCTATGTATAGTAGCTTATTGGTTGTATTAAGTCTTATTGGAATTTAATTTCGTGATCAGGAATATTGTAACATCCTAGATTACTTCATATTTTTTCAAATAACGAAGTTCTAAGAAATAACTAAACTTGATTCTGAAAAAAGTCATAATAAATAATAAAACAAAAAATACAAATATAACCTGTTACAAGCCCTGCCATATCTCTTATTCTCAGGTTTGCCTTTTTGGTATTCTAAAAATATGGCCTAAAATATTATTATTATTTTCAGAGTCAAGCAAATTGACGATAAAATTAAACGAAGTTATCCCAGTGGATGGGAAAAGAGGCAAAAACAAAAAGCTAATAAACAAGAAATTCAACGTCTGTTAGGTTCAATTTTGAAATGTACTCAAGAGGTGTCATTTCAGGCTAACAATGAAGAAGAGCGGAATGTGTCAAATCTATAGAAAGTACAAGCTATTACCAACGAGTTAAATACAATAAATATAAAGACAATCAAGAACAAGAAGAGAAAGGAGAATAACAAAAAGAAGGAGGACTAGAAAAAGAAATTGAAGAAGAAAATGAGGAAGGAGGGAATGGGGAAGACAATGAAGAAGACATACCCCTTTGCTATGTTCTGATCGGATCCACCTGAAGAATCACAGGATTTATCATTGAATTTTGATGTTGGAAATTGACCTATTCCAGTGCCAGATGTTCTTAGGACCGAGATAATAAAACGAGGAAGTGAGATTTACCAACACTTAAAAGGACCATTTGGAGCCGTGCAGATGCCTGAGGAAAATCCCAAAGGTCGTACTCGACAGTTGATCTAATTGGTTTTACAAACAGCTCCCTAGCGTAGAAAAGATATTAGGAAAATTGATGGATTATTCCCCCGAAAAGAAATGATTGTTTTGCTTCTGTTGCAAGCTTTTTGATAACAACGATATACACGCTACGATATCCAGTTTCATCATAGGATTCAACAGTTAGTGGAAATTAAATCCTAAAGTGTGTGGCCATGAAAGTTCTGAATTCCATGTTAACAACTTCGAAAAATGGAAAAGAGTTGAAGTGAAACTTTTTCGAAACAAAACTATCGATGCTACTCACCAAGACGTTATGATAAGAGAGAGGAACAAATGGAAGGACATTTTAAATAGGCTCTTAGATATAGCACTTTTTTTGTCTAAGCAGAATTTGCCGTTTAGAGGTCATAGAGAAGAATTTGACTCTAAAAACCGTGGCAATTTCTTAGAACTGATGAATCTTCCGTCACATTATGACCATGTTTTAAAGGAGCACAGCATACGGCTTCAGCAATCATTACAAGCAGGAATGATTCCAGTATCTTACTTATCGCCTTCAGTATAAGATGAGTTTATTTCTCTCTTGGGCAATGCCGTGAAAAAATGAATAATGTCTGACATCAAGAAAGCAAAGTACTATAGAATACTATTTGATAGCATACCTGACATATTCCACACGGAACAGATGAGTCAAGTGATAAGATATGTCAAAATTGACAACAGGAAAGTAGAGGTCAACGAATAATTTCTTGGTTTTAGTCACAAGAGTTAAAGAACAAAATCCGAAAGAGATTTTCGTACCTTGTGCAAACCATTCTCTCAATCTTTCTGGTATTCATGCTTTTGGTAGTGTTCCTGCTTGTTCACATTTTTTGGAACGTTGGAAAGTGTGTACAATATGTTTTCTTGATCAGCACATAGATGACAGGTACTCAAAGAAGCCGTTGAAAGACTTAGTGATACTAGGTGGAGTGCTCATCATGATGCAGTAAAACGAATCTTCAAAAACTTCGAAAAGTTGGTCGATGCTGTGGAGAAATTGTGTGATGCTTCTAAAAATCTAGATACAAGGGGACCAGCGGAGTTGCTGATAAAAAACATTTGCTTGATTCTTGCACCTATGGTACCACATTTTACAAAGAGTCAACTACGCCCAAAAATACCTCCAAATCCAAGATATTAGTTAAGAAAAGTGTGTACTGAAGTTGAGAACATTGAAAACATTTTTAGAAGAGAGTCTGGAAGAACTGTTGAATAAATCCTTAGAATATGCGACCACAATCTGTGCTGAAATGGACATTGATGTCGAAAGCAGACATTGCAAGCGAGTCAAAAAGATGATGCCAGGAGAAAAAGCTCAGGATGGAGGTTTGACTCCGCATCAAGAATTGAAGCGTTCTATGTTAGAGTGCATTGACAACTTTCATGTAGAACTGGAAAAAAGACTAACATCGATGAACAATTTGCTATTGTGCACTCAGAAAACCTTGTAGGATCAAATGACGAAACGATAATTAGTCATATACTTCAGTCCACAGCTTCTTTCAATGATTTAGGGGAAGAAGAAATGTTGTCAGGAGTGAAGAGGCTCAGAAGGCGTTTAAAAGCTTCTGGTATTAAAATTGATGATGTAACCTCATGGGCATCACTACAAATGCTGAAGTTTATTATTGAAATGGACTTTCGTGAATGGTTGCCAAACATAACAGAGGCACTCAAACTGCTTCGTACTATTTGTGTGTTCGTGGCATCTTGTGAGAGGAGTTTTTCAAAACTGAAATTTATTAAAAACTATGTCCGTTCTACAATGAGCCAGACTCATTTAACAAGCTTGGCTATACTATCGATTGAAAATGACATTGCAAAACATGTGAATTTTGATGAATTATTCCAACAATTTTCAGAAGTCAAGGCTCGCAAAAAAACATTTTATAATGTGTTTCTTGATTTACATTTCATTGAAATCTGTATGTTTTGTTTTCTCTCAATATAGTACAATATACATAGTATTATGCAATTTTAGAATAAAATATCATTATAAACTTATTTATGTCTGCTGTCTATTACCTTAATTGTTCTTGATAGCAATTTCTTTTGTTATCGAAACTGTTGGAGTGACAGTGAAAATACTTATTAGTGTTACTATGTGGTGTGTTCGTCACGATGCTTTAAAACTTAAAATGTTAAAGGGAAATGTTTGCATCATTAAATAAATATGATTTTTGATTTACCCAGTTGTGTGGGCAGAAGAGAAAATAAAATATCAGATCGCAGGTATCAGAAGCCGAACAATGTGAAAATGCTCATCACATAATAGTTCTTAGCAGCTTCGAGGAAAAACGAAGGACCACCTGCATTGCGCTGCAGGAGCTTGTTACCCGTACCAGAGGCAGAGAGATAACCTATACATAAATATGCATAAAAATAAATAAAAGTCAAATGTTACAATAGATTCTTTATTTTAGTATGTAAGAAAAGAGATTATTTACAGGAGAAATAATAAGAGTGAAAAATCTAGAGGTTGAATAAAAAACACTCTGCTAATTATCAGGAAACATGTTGCTAGTTATAAGTAAATACTCAGCTAAATATATACACGCTGCTAGTTCAGAAAACAAGCAGCTGGTATGCAACATTAAAGTACAAAATAACGTTTCACTATTAAGATCATCGTCAGGATGAATATAGTCAATAGCCGGTTGGAAAGTCTGAAAATTACACACTAGTCTATACAAATTTACAGTATTTACAGATAAAGCCAAACCCGCTTTAATCAATCAAGTAATAGTTTCAGGGGAATATAAGTTCAGAAATTTACATAAAATAGTAAAGTGATAAAGCGATAAAACGTTTATAAATCAGTGGTAAGCAATATGGTATCAAAAATAGGATATCTTGAAATTAGCTCCGGCATTCTTAATTCTTAAACGCGAGGCAACCATGCTAGGTGAATGATTTTCGACTTGTAGACACTCAGCGGATATTATTGGATATTTTATCCTTTTAATAATGATAAAGGTACTTACAATCAGTTCCAATAATATATTACACTATACTTATTAATTATTAGTAATTATTAGCGGTAAAATCCCCATTTTATAGAGGAAAATCACTACATTTTGCAGAGCAGTAGGAACAGACGGCACTTATATGACATTGTCAATGAACAAGTAAGTTTTTAGCGGGAAAGCGAACTAGACCAGCAAGTGTTTAACGTTTGCACTCAAATATTATAACAGGGGCAGACCGACTATTGTACGAATTTAATGAGAAATACACCAGTATATGTCAAATTTGGCATAATTTATTTTCAGATAACATCTACAGAATGTATTGAATAATAGACAAGGCATGTCATAAAAAGAAATATTTAAAATTAGAAACAGAGGTTACTATAGGCATTTATTAATAATAAAAGATAACAAATTTCTTTGTAGATAGAAATTATGGAAAAATGATAGATCAGAAAACAAATTTAGTCTTTTCTTTAAAAAAGAAGAAAGTTGTAACTATAATATAATGTTTTTGTTGATTGGGAAAATATTTTTTTTTAAATTGCAATCTACTAACAAACTATATCATGTGAATCTAACTTTAGTGTTCAATTAATATACCATTGAAAGCAAAAAATTCTTGAAAACCACAGTAAAAACTTCATTCGGAATTAACGCAACTATTGACAGAGCTATAGAAGAAATGAAATAACAAAATGTAACGAAATAGTCTTCATGCGATATATAACAATGTCAAATTAAAAAATTATTGAATATTCAAAATACTTACTTGTGCCCTAGCTCATGCGCAATAGTATGGGCAGATGTAATCCCGTTATCTTCATTAACACTACAACTTCTGCTAGCTTTGCACATACCACCAATATGCGCTACTCCCAAAGTGCCACAAGGAGCTTCCTGTCTGGCACATATATCCTTTCTGGTTATCAATACGGCAACGTCGTGATGATATGGATGAGTATCCTTTCCAGGATTAAGACCTAGTTGCCATTTACAGAATGTTCTTAAAGTAGTGTCAGCGTTCGTTGTTACGTTTAGTACAGGTTCTGATACAGGATCTTCTATCAGAATTATTTTTACCACTACGATTTTGACACTGTTTCCAAGAGTGGGATCTTGATATAGCATAGAAACCTTAAATTCAGTAATTGTATGAAATTTGACTATACTAATAATATCCATATATGGATAAAAATAAAACAGACATTATCAGTTATTATGCTTTATATAATTATCTTTTATGTGTTTTCTATGCGGTTTGAACAGGGCCCCCGCTACCATATGTGCAAAAGTGTGCAATGCACATGGGCGCCATACTTTAGGGGCGCCCAAACCCAGGGTTCAAAAAAAATTGTAGAAAAAATTGCAAAAAAAAACAAAACGGAAAAATTTATTATAAATGAAAGTTGAGAAATTAAATAGTATTAGGTATAAATTCACTCGACATTTTATTAGTATATCATCCAGTCACTGCCGATTCCTGTGTTGCGAGAACATGTCAGGCGGTAGTTTCTTGATTTTTCTAAAAAATTAAGTGCTGAATACCTGTTGACTGCAATTTCAACGGTTCGATTTTTTATAAAATGGTAAGTGTTCCCTACTTTATACTATCAACATTAACCCTTTATAGGATACTGGTTATAATTTATTTTTTTTACCCAAATATCTTTTCATTAATTGAAATGTCATGTACTATAGTCTGTTTCTTATTGACTGACAGCACGCGAAAAGGTCACAAATGTTAGTCAGGTAGTAAAGCATAAGCGTCACAGTTCATCTAAGGAATTTATTTACTATTTAATTTTATACCCGATCTGATGTATAAAAGTAATATAAATGTAAATTCGGTTAGTTAAAACAACGAACTGACCTTCATACATTTATAGAGTGCATACAGTTAAAACAATAAATTATTTTTGGAATAATCTTGTAACGCAACTATTCTGACTGAATATTTCATTAATTATCTTGAGAATTTGAAGCAGGTCAATTCTTGGGAGACATATTAACAAACCATTTATCAATTCATTCTCCAGATAATTACTTTCTGATTTTCGAAATGTTGATAATAACATTTCCAAGAAACATTAGAATAGGGTCCTACTAGGGATTGTCCCAATGACTACTTAGAAATTTTGCAGGTATATACGGTGAAACTTGGTCTCGATCAAATTTGTATAATTTGTTTTGCTTAGAGTCGCTTATGCTCCATAAGTGTTAACTGTGTTGTGAAAAATGTCTTCAAGTTTTATCCCAGTAAAGTGTAAGAGCGTGATTAGCTTACAAACGAAGCCTGTTGTGTTAAATGTGCATGATGCTGTTGTACATCAAATGCCGGCTGCTACTGTTAGAAATATAGTTTCGACATGTTCCAATATGACAGGAGTTAGTGAATCTACTATTTACAGGCTTCTAAGAGAGAGGAAAAATGGAAATATATCTCCACCTAAAAAGTCAACTGGAAGAAAACCATTTGACCTTGATGAACATATTCAAAATACAATAAGACGAAAACTACATGAATTATATTTTAAAAAAGAGATCCCAACCCTTGACATAATTCTAAGAATGGTGAAGGAGGACGAGAGTTTGTGGAAAATATTACACAAATTAAATTTTACTCGGAAGAAGCAAAGTCGCAAATCAGTGCTAATCGACAACGAAGAAATAATATGTTTGAGACGCCAGTATTTACGAGATATCCGAAAATACAGAGAGGAGGGAAGACAAATCTATTATCTAGATGAGACATGACTCAATGAAGGACATTCAGTGAAAAAAATATGGCAGGACAAAAGTATTCAAACCAGTCGTCAAGCTTTCATAGGAGGTTTATCTACTGGACTGAAAACTCCTATCGGTAAAGGTCGCCGACTAATAATGACGCATATTGGATGCAATCAAGGGTTCGTTGAAGGTGGTTTACTGGAGTTTCAGTCAACATCAACCAAAGACTATCATGAAGAAATGACTGCAGATGTATTTTACACAAATGGTCGAATTAATTCCAAATAATGAAGTAATAGTTATGGACAATGCCACTTATCATTCGCGATTAACAGAAAATCTTCCATCTTTAGAAAAAAGAACTTTTAAAGGTTGCTTCAGATCACAAGCTACAATTTAAAAAGTTTGTTATCGATGAAATAGCCTAGAATCGTGGAATAACAGTGCTTCGTTTGCCGCCATACCATTGTGAATTAAATGCGATAGAGTTAATATGGGCCCAAATGAAAGGTTATGTAGCTAGACATAATAAAACATTCAAAATGAAAGATGTTCGTGAACTCATGAAGTACTCATTGACAACAATAACTGAAGAGAACTGGAGAGATGCTGTGAATCATGTAATTAAAGAGGAAGAGAAAATGTGGGTTTTAAATAACCTCATAGAACAAACTATAGTGATCTGTCTCGACGAGTCTTCGGATGATTCTTATATGGCCAGCGAAGAGGATGATACTATAGATTGTTAATAGGCCTAAACGAATGAATTTTATTTCAACTGTAATGTTGATCGAATCTAATTAAATAAGCAAAATGAACTGATATCGTAATCTCCGCCACTGCCGCACTGTTTATTCTTTTGCTGGCATTGTTCAGTTTTATTACCATATTGTATTTTGAGCTGAAACAGGGATATACAGATAACCAATACAGACACCTACTTGTTTTGCATTAGAATTTTAGTATTTACTTCTAAAATTCTTAGGATCACTCTGTGAGAGATAATTTTCTATTTGAATATTTAATGAGGCTACTGTGCTGTCAGACATTAAGAAATAGACTATAGTTTAAAAAAGTAATTGGTTTTGTATCCATAACTAGCTTACTTTTAATGCTATCGATTTTTTTAAAAAACCATTCTGTAGCTATAAGATCAAATTAGTTTAATATTTTTTTCTGCCTTTATTTTTGAAAGGGTTTAAGATGAAAGAGCTCGAACAAATTGCTTTTTACTCAAATATGCAAACTTGTTATTTAACAATTTTGTTTTGTTACTAAATATTAATATTAAGGAACCATTTTTTTCAAAATCATTATTTATTATGTTCTTTCGTATTATAAAAAAATTTTAATTAATTTTTCATTTGTTTATGAAACAAATAATTTGTTATAAACAAATGCATTTATACGATATATTTTTTTACCGACAACGGCATCTTAATGATAGAGCTAAATCTCAATGGGACACAGGTAAGAGCCATTGTAGATATAGGATCGGCAACCAACATCATTAGGGCCGAGTACGTAAGGTCCATATACCAAAGACATAGTAGCCCACTACTGGCTGTCGGTAACATACTAGTAGCAACAAAGGGGGTAAGCAGAAACAACGTAAATATTGGGGGAGTGACAACTACATGGGAAGCACTAGTTCTAGAAAAACTGCCCATACCGTTAATTTTAGGTATGGAATTCCTAAGAAAACATGAGGCAGTGATCGACGTGACCAAAAATCAGATCTCCCTAACGCATAACGTGATTAGGACACTAGTCCTCACCTCGGGGAGGACACAAGCGACAGAGGCAATTACTTGCCAGGTAGCGACCTCATTTGGGAGGACACCGGTTAACTACCGGCGACTTTATGTGGAAGAATGCCTGCGGGCCTTAGGACGAACCGCTAAAAACCTAAGTGCGCAGGCACTAAAAGATGAAAGTAGGGCACAGGAGGAAAACGGACAAACGATCAGCGAAGCACGAGAAGCAAGTGGAAAAAATCAGAATTTAACAACCCCTAGGATCAAGACTAAATCAGACAGTGGTGAAAAAATAAGAAAAGAATACACGCTCGAAAACAAGGAAAAAATGAGGGAAGAATAATATGTTGAAAGTATTGAAGATTGTTTGAAATTTAGGAACGAAAGAACGAAAGTACTGAGATCACAGCGACATGCGTCCAAGAAGGCAGCAGGGAAGCAGATCCCTCTGCACATATGTGGGGCCTCCAGGAAGACAAACTTAACAAAATAACGCTGAAAAGGGATATCATATTAAAACCCTGGTCAGATACCGAGGTAGAGCTGACGAGTTGCGCCGACAGAAAGGCGGGAATAATAAAGATCAATGAAATGTTTCTCGTAAAACGAGACCTTGTCTGCCGAGGAATAGCAGACAAAGGAGAAGAGTTGAAAACGATAATTTCGAACTTAAACAGCACGAATATAAAGCTATATAAAGGAACCACGGTGGGATGGTATTGCCCGCTGGAATCGATGGGAGGAGAAGTCCTGGTGCTATACGTTGAACCAAGCGATGACGAAGTTAGCCTAGCAGACCATAACATTGGACACCTAGAAGAGAGGGAATTCAAGGACAAGCTAAAGGACCTCTTAAGCGAATACCAGGATGTATTTTCAAAATCGGCTAGGCGCATGGGACGCACACGAAATCGACGTCGGTGGAGCGGATCCAATCAAAAACCGTCCTTACGGGGTATCCCAGAAAGAAAGGGATATAATAGACCAACAAATTAACGAAATGTTGGATCACGAGGTGATTCGGCCCTGTCACTCGCCCTGGCCGAGCCCAGTGGTCCTCTGCAAGAAACGGGATCAGACTTACCGTTTCTGCGTCGAATATAGGAAATTAAATGCAGTAACGAAGAAATCATCCTACCCCCTCTCCAATATTGACGATATTTTGACTTATGTGGGAGGAGCAAAATACTTTTCTACCTTGGATATGTTCAGCGGATATTGGCAGGTACCGATAGAGGAGAAGTCCAAACAATATACGGCGTTTATAACACAGGGCCACGGAACATACGAATTTAACAACTGTGCAACGCAATAGCAACCTTCCAGCACTTAGCGGATGAAGTGTTCAAAGGGATGAGATGGAAGGATATTTTAATATACCTGGACGATATAGTAGTCTTCTCAGAGACGCAAGTAGAGCACTTGACAAAACTAAGAAGGGTATTCCAAAGGATTAGAGAAGCGGGACTAACACTAAAACCTAGTAAGTGCAAGTACGTGGAGCCTAAAGTGAGAACTTTAGGACACCAAGTGAGCGAGCGAGGAATAGCGGCAGACGGAGAGTTGGTGAAAGCCTTACATGACTTCCCAACTCCAAAGACGACTAAGAACCTCCAGAGTTTCTTGGGGTTGTGTAACTTCCACAGGAAATTTATCAAAAACTTCTCAAAAATAGCACACCCCCTACACTCAGCGACACGGAAGGATGGATTTAGATGGGACAAGCCGCAAGAAGACGCGTTCAGAATTCTAAAAGAGAAAATGCCCGGCGCCTCCACCATATGCGACGATATAGGGTTTTATCCCAACGCTAGGATTTCGGGTTGGGTCCCTACCTGTCTACCAACCCCGACAATGTAGCTACTGAATCCACTATTTGGGTCTGGGGGGTCAATTAAGAAACCACTCATTAACAACTTAACCAATGTATTGCAGAAATACAGATAACCAAAAATTAACGAAATATGTACAGAATAAATATAAAACGAATATAACCAGCCCTTCCGGGCATATATTCAATAATCCTCAAGGGGCAATATATTACCCAATCCCAAAATTATCCAGGCTATACAAAATATATATAATTACTTACATAAACATCCTCTCATGGCACGTCTTCTCTACTCGACTTTGTCTTCAGTCACGGTATACACTTCTCAGGTAGGCCTTTCTCGATTCACTTGACTGGTCGCTGGTTTTTCTCAAATCCCACTGCCCCGAAAAATTGTATTTTTCGAACCAAGAAAGTGTTCTCTCGTAAAAATGCTGAGTTTGTTGTTTTTCTGTTGTCTCTTATATTAGAAAACATTATGCTCTACTTTTAGTCCAATTAAAAATAAACGAAAGTGAACTGATTTTTGCTGAGGCGATGTGATGTATGAATTACTATAGCTTCTTATCTCAGGAATTCAGATCTGTACACATTTTTGAGAGTCACCCACGGAAAGGGGTTGAAATCATTATAAAATAATAAAAATCGCAATATATCGAGAATTAAAAGAATTCTGATGGAAAGTTTCAGATAAAAGATGTAGAGAAAAAATTCTGCTTCAGAAACGTCAAATCAATTTTCTTCTATCAATAACAGGAATGTCGTTAAATATTATTAAAGTTTCTAACAATTTTCAACCCTCAAATCGATCGCTGGTGGTTACGCTTCCAGCCGTGACATATGCCTCGCAGAAATGATGTGATTAGCGGCGTTGGGATAATTTTTTTAATATAAGTTGAACTCATCACAATAAACATTTGACACATTATGTGGAGGTTAAGTACAATCTAAAGATAAATGTGATGCATTTTATCTATTTAATTGTAAATCGCTTTTGTTCTGTGGATAAGTTCCAGTGGTATTTTTAATTGTAAATGTTTGAATTTTTTTCGCTATCACTCTGTGTCCTCTTGATTTTCTTGAAAATCTGGCTAATCGTAGCTATCGACGTCATTATCGTCGAAATAATCTATTCTTACTTGTTGGATATTTGTACAGCTAATATCGCTGCAATTTTTATAATATCTTGAACATAAGGTGCCAGATTTCTTACATTTGCAGCGATTGTTGCTACAGTTGGTTGTGCAGCCACAGGAAACCTATACAAATACAACCATAAAAAATCTACTATAAATTCAGAAGAGGTACTACCATGGAATATTACCTAAAGTGGAATGACATCAAAATTTTTGAAGTAAGGTGGTTTTTGATAACGTAAAATCGTCCATGTGCAAACTTTATTAAATTTTACTGTTTTAGATGAAATTTACTGTTTCTAGATAATTCCACAATATATTAAAAACTCTAAGAAAATGGACAATTGTTTCGATATAAAATATCATCGTAGGAATGACAGAAGTTACATTTCATTCGATCCTATCTGATGTTTAATAATTATTTTGCCTAGACCAAGAAGTGACATTCTTAATGATTGACTTTTAATAGAAAAGACAAGAAGATATGATATTACAAATAATAAAGCTTATATATTATTATCCATAGGGCTATTAATATCTAAGCTTTAATATTTGTAATATCATATCTTCTTCTTTTTTCTATTAACATATATTAAGTCAATCACTGGGTAGGTCACTTCTTGGTCTAGCCAAAATAATTTTTTTGATGCTTTGCAGATGCAATTTCCAATCACCTAATCTTTCGGTCTCTATAAACTGTAATGCTATTATAATTAGTTCAAAATATTGTATCCATAACTGTGCAGTTGGTCCAATATTCTTTAACCTGTTCAACTCTGAAATCAAATCATCTGTCATCTCGGCCACAGTAGGATTCATTCGACAATGTTTAATTGTGGGTTGTTCCGGAGAGTCGGTTTGCCAATTTTCCAGAAATGAAGCAAGAAAAGTTTTATATTCATGAGTTTTGTCACTTTCTACATTATTACAAATTTCAATACCGAGAGCAGTTAAGGTTAAAATATGTGCTCGTATTGCCCTAAAATAGGCATGACCACTAAGCATGTGTTTAACAGATTGTGGAGCATATACTATTGACCAAAGACTGTCGAGGCCACTTCCATCCATTATATATCCTATAGCGCCAAGATAAGACATCAAACAATGAAACCCACCAAGCCGCACCACTACATTAGTTAATTTTTCAGACTCTGCGACAATGGTACGTGCTTTGTGGTACAATGGCTGATCAAATGTAACAAAACACACTTTTTGTTTCAGTTTCTCAGCTTCAGCTAGAGCGTAATGTAAAGCTGTGTTAATTGTAGTCGGTTTTGAGGGCGGCTCGTTAATAAACGGTAGACATATAACTCTTGATATTTAAGGCATTTCATCTTCACATAAAACTACCCGACCAACTCGGCAATTTTGAATTGTTAAATGCCTTAGCCCATAAAAGCACAGCGTACGCCGACGGTAATGATACTGAAGTTGACAAAGCTAGCTTTGTAGTGTCACTATACGTAACCAACTCCAATCATTTTTCATTTAAGTAGGAATAAGGTATCGCTTTAATACTGCTCTTTATTCCAACTGCTGCAGACGTAGCAGAATTATGTTTTTTCACTCTCTCTATACGACCTTCATATGATACGTCATTGTCAGGCGTGTAAATTGCAATACCACCCAGGCAGTGGAACGTGTCATGGCCATCTAGAGTATTAACGTTATGGTCTGTATTGTCAAACACATGTTGAACGCGGACCCGTTCTTCAATTTTAATTTTTGGTGGATTTAAGACAATGACCGTTTCAAATTGCACCAAATGATAATATGAAACACAGATGCCCATCCTATTCAAAAGATCAATAACTTGTTTTGATCGTGTCTTCCTGTAGATATAAGTACCAACTGCTAGCTGAAGCGTGGATATAAATGTCTGCCTACGAACAGATGATATTATAGCGTGAGCGATGGTGGAACGCCTTATTTTGAAGAAATCTGAGTGGTCTTTTTGTTCGCCTTCTAATAAATTTTCCAGAAAAGTTAAAATTGATTCAGGGATATCATTTTCTACATCTTCGAGAATGCCTATGCCTGGTGGGTAGCTGTCATTCGAATAATCATGGTTTTTGATATCTTTTTTCAACAATTCCACTGCGACGTTTAACACTGTCTGTTTCTCTGGTTCTAGAAGATCCTCCCCCCTATAATATTTCTTACACATGTCCCCAAAATCATAATATTTGTAGCGAATAATTGTTGCCTTCCCACGTTCCTATTGAATGTAGATATCCGATCCATATTTATTTCTTAATTTGTTATAGAGCAGAGTATTGGGCAAGCACTGATCTCCCATTTTCTTCGTTAATTCGGCTAAAGAAAACTCAAATTTTTGACTTTGTTCAATATAGTCACACACCTTTTGAAAGGCAGTACTGTTCAAAGCTGTTGCAGGTGATTTGGTACGTTCAGCTTGAACAATTTGAAGGAAGTGATTGCTACATTTTATGTGATATCGTGCCCCTTCTTTTACTAGTGAAGTAATTTCACCTAATCAGAGCAACACATTTTTTCCCAAGTGATCAGTTCGACGATTAGCTGCATTAATCACGCGAGCTTAATAAGGTTCCTTCTGTACTACCCTCATTAGATGTCGATTGCGACGGGAATCACAAATATTGCTACAATAAAAGCATAAAGATTTAAAATCAAAAGAATCACAACCCAGAACCAGAACTTGAGGGCCTCTCTGATGTAGGTAATTCGGGTTGATTTATCGCCGTCTCCATTATAACTGTATTTGAAATATAAAAATGATGTTCAATGTGTAATAAGCATCAAACATATTTGAATATTTCAGTTTAACGACAAACAATATGAGACAAAAAGATTAAGAAAAAATTGGAGATTCAATTTAACTAACAGTACTATAGTACAGTAACAGTAACTGTATGCTATAGATATAATCTTAAAAAAAATTGAATAGAGAAATATAAGATTTGTCTAGGAAGTGAAGGAAGCAAAATATTTCCAGATAACTTACTTATGGCCAAAAAACAACGAATCCAAACAGAATATTTAAAATACTCGTAACAATATGACGGCGCTCATCAGACATTGTTTTTCTTAAAACAGTTCTTTAATCAAAATTCTGAAATTTGATTTTTTTATATTTATAAATCTGTATTTGCAAAAAAATTATTTTTCAGTCCAAAACAAGTGTACTATAGTGTATAAATAGAACAAAAAATAAAGTAATTCACCTACACTACAAATCGTAATCAATTTTATTGTTACTTACCAAAAAATTAACAAGATAATAGTCCTTAATTCTCAATTTTCACACTGTATACGTATAACTATTGTACATTTATGCAAATGATGGCACTTCTACGGTGATTTATGTAGGACTTTAATTTTAATGTTTATCAAAAACAACGATCTTAATCACAATACTTAATTTTACGATAACCACCACACAGTTAGATAAAAGTACTAATATTTCATGAAATTAACTTATTTCGACGGATACTAATAACAGACTGTTTGTCTATATCTATAGTTTTTATTTATCCTCGAAAACCCACAAGCATAAACAAACATGCATCCCTCTCCCCATTGCATTACCATCTTCCACTCGACACAAGAACAGGCTGATAGCGCTAAAACCGAGTTATTATGTACATTAAGTTTTTATATTGGTAAAAGAAACGTCCCTTAACATACTAATCACGAAATCACACAATTTTTAGTAACGCTGACAATAAATATTTCTCGGGAAACTGTAAATCATGAACATTTGTGTTTATAATAAACTGTCCATAGGTTTATGTTATGAACTCTTGGAAAATAAAACAAGGCACAATGTTTTCAAAATAATGAAAAAACAATTATTATTTTTAACATACAATCACTAGTTTACAAACAAAAACAAAATCATCAACTTAACTTACATCCGATTTATATCGATAATTTTCATTTATTAATTAAAAATAACTTCACAAATGGAATTAAAAATGAAAAGACGTTTATTTCTCAGACAGAAAGGAAGTCTGGCATCATGTCAATCTGATCAATACGTGCGAATATGAAACGGAGGTAAATGCCATAGATCAGTTTCAGGATAGAGGAGGCGGCAAAATTTCAAATCATTTTAATGATACTTCTGTTGTTCATAAAAGAAAATTGATTTAACGTTGCAGAAGCAGATTTTTTTTCTCTACAACTTTTATCTAAAACTTTTCATCAGAATTCCTTTGATTCTCGATATATTGCGATTTTTATTATTTTATAATGATTTTCAACCCCTTCCCGGGGGTTCAGATCTGAATTCCTGAGATAAGAAGCTATAGTAATTCATACATCACATCGCCTCAGCAAAAATCAGTTCACTTTCGTTGTTTTTAATTGGACTATTTGAAGTTATTAGCAAAACATATTTTAAAACATTGACCTACTTTTGTTTGGCCTACCATATACTGGCTGTTATTTTTAAACGTGACAATACTAAAAAATATTACAAAAACAACCATATATAATTTTTTATATGAATTTTTTTTATATTTTTTGTATCATTTTTAAATATATTGTACTTTTGGACTTGTAGTTTTCTTTCTGTTTTTACTTATTGTTATTAAAATAACTTATAAACTATTAAATATACGACAAGAACACTTCAAATGGTCTTTGTAAGCATCTATGCTAATTATAATTTGATGAGTTTCCAATGATGGCTTAATACTTGAATGGAAGGGAATCAGGCGTAGAATAAGAAAGTGACATAAAGAAAAAAATATTAATATTCATAACTTTTTTAATAATAAAGTTAAAGGTTGGTTTCAAAGCTCAATTTGTTCATTTATTAACGAAGAACAAAAAAGTCTTGAAATGTTCTTATCATATTTTCATTAGTTTATAGGATATTTGAATTGAAAAGTAAAAAATAAGTAAAATTCGGGTGAATTTAATAAATAACAATAAAAAAGTTAATTCCAGAGCTCAATTTGCTTAATAATTAATAATAATAATAACAAAATAGTCTTGAAGTGTTTTTGTCGTATCTTTAATAGTTTATAAGTTATTTTAATAACAATAAGTAAAAACAGAAAGAAAAAGTCCAAAAGTACAATATATTTAAAAATTATACAAAAAATATAAAAAAAATTTTTCATATAGAAAAAATATGTATGGTTGTTTTTGTAATATTTTTTAGTATTTAAAAAAATATTTCGTATAAATGCATTTGTTCAAACAAATTATTTGTTAATTAAACAAATGAAAAATTAATAAAAAAATTATTTTTTCATAATACAAAAGAACATAATAAATAATGATTTTAAAAAAAAATGGTTCCATAATATTAATATTTAGTAACAAAAAAAATTGTTAATTAACAAGTGGGTTTTTTGTTGATAAAAAAATTATTTAAGAAACAATTTTTTTTAAAATCATTATTTTCATCAACGATGAAATTCTAAAAAAAAGTCTTCAAAAATCTTATAAACAATGCATTTGTTTATAACAATTATTTGAATAATGATAGTTGAAAATAAAAAAAATTGTCATATGGCTTTCATCAATAAGAAAACAAAATAATAACAATAATTCAAAAAAAAATAATTTTTAATGCCTTTCATTGTTAATAAAAAAGTGATTGAATTTTTTCAATGGGGATCTCTTCTAAATCCTTTTAAGATTAGCTCCAAAAAAAAACAAAAAAATTCCAGATTTCTTGTTTTGAAATAATCAGCGTTTTTATGTTAACAATAAAATGAACTAATTAACAAAAGCTTAATTATTAAAAAAATTGTCATAAAATTTTTTTACGGATTATTGTTTTTTCATATGTCTACTTAGTACCTACATTTTTTTATTCCTTAATATTAATATTTAATCAGTTAAAATAATTTTTTTAGTTCATGTGTCAGACTGGGGCGATGCGCGCGGCAGCCGAACCACGCGTTTTCACCGTTATTTTCGCCGCTAAATTAAAATTATAAAGATTGTCGGTACAGTTCCAAGAGGTGGAACTATTTTTTAGGACATTTCCTGCTCTTTAAGAATCTTTTTTCAAATTTCGATTATCTCAAATAGTTTTTGAAATATTTCAAAAAAACCAAACCCTTATTTTTTATTTTACTTTATTGTTTATAACTTTTGCATTTTTTTTCAGCCTCTCTTGCAACTTTGATAGAACGTTCTAGATGCCATTCTGAATCGAACGAGTCCAAAATCATTATTTTCGGTGGTCCGGTTTAGGTTCTGAGGAAAATGGGGCTTATGAACCAGACTATACAGTGACTACGAAATATATGTGAAAACAAAAGAATATTTTTTCTGACGGATATTGATTATAATAAAATCAGTTTTATTTTGACGTAGTTCTCAGTACCTCCTTTGAACATGTGCTATAGCGAATCAAGTTGGTGCGCAGGGTATTTTCATTAGAAATCAAGTGAGTGGATGAATTTTATCTACGTCTTCTTACGAAAAAATCTGATATTTGCTAGGTTATATAGTCTCAGTAGTAATTTATATTTCTGATTGTTTGATTTGTTAATGATTTATTTTGAAACTAGTTAACTTTAATGATACCTTACCATATTCATTAGGGTTAGAATGTATGTCTCGATATCGCCATCTTGATGGAAATCAACCATACTAGCATCAGCTACTACTAGAGTTTCAACGAAGTGGTTTAAGCTAACCGATCTTTGGTTTCTTCCGAATTTTTTATTTTGTTTATATTTAAGTTTTTTCATATTGCTTTTTTCCACGGTTGGTATTTTTATTACACTTCTTGGTTTCGATTTCTTTCTTTGAACTTTTAGTTTGCCTTGTTGGGTTTGCCACTCTAACCTTAAAATGAAACTTCGATGAACAATGGAGTAAGAGAAAAAACATGAAATTCGTCTACAGAAAAGGCTGAAGTTTAAACACAACGAAGAAACTATGAAACTAATTCATGCATGCTTACAGATAGTATTCTCAAAACTTACAAAGTCCATTTTTTTGATGCTCTAGTTCCACAATTACTTTGTTTCCTCTTTTTCTTTTTCCGCTTCTTCAAATAGTTAGTTAAAACTGCCGACCTTTTATAGATTAAGTGGTTATGACCCGGTTGTACTTTTTTTAAAGGATGATAAGCTGGTTCTATATAGTATTTGCCTTTTTGGGAATAAATTACTCCGGTCTAAAAATGAACATACAAATTTCAACATCTTAGACTGATAATGTTTTCATCCAGAATATTTCTCATGTTCGTTCATTAGCATACCAAATCGCTATAATCCTCCACAAGGAAGGTTTCACGTCATGACATATTTGCCAGAGATTCTTTGCATTTCTTTTTTTTAGTGATCCGCACAAGAGAAATGAAATTAAAAAACGTTTTAGTTGACTAGTTCTCAGGTTATATATAGTTTTTCTATTTTTCCTTAATAGAAACCGGCTATGACTGGTTCTCAAATATTTTGCCATACTAGGTTTTTCTCACTTCAACTTATTAGGAGAAAAACAGATCAATCGGGAGATTGATATCAACAAAGAATTTTAACTATTGGAACATAATATACATACGAACTAGTTTCTCGAAATTCTCGCATGGAAATTTCTCGATTGCGGTTCCCAACAAATAATCGACTTTCTTAGAAATGCCTCTATATAAAAAACCACGAAAAAATGAAATGCTGGACGCTCTGCATCCAAATCGAAGCGGATATTACGTACTTTCAGCCGGCTATGAAGAAAAATACTTTGTTGCAATGAGTCATTTAACCAACCAAATAATATGTGAGCATAAATAATGAAGAAGAAAAAATGCAGAATTATTTGAAATAGCTATGCGTTGTCGTCGCCATTCAAAAATATACAATTATTATAGTGTCAATATAGTCTATCCCGTATAATTATTCCATCTACATTTCCAACTGATATGAACGTTTACTTAAAATTTAGTTGCTTAATCCCAACGATATGTCAACGCCATGAAAATTCCGGCTTGACAAACATCTGCGAATATATTTCCAATGCTTCGTTTAGACTAAGTTTCCACTTAATGTGTGCAAACAAAAGCTATTGTATTTGCAATGTATGGAAATGGAAAGACGAAACAATTGGCTTTAGAGTGAATCAGTGGAAAGGACAAAGTAAATTTATGGATAGAAATGGGAATTATAAAGTCAAAGGAATGTTAGTCCGGAAAGCTTAGAAGATTCTGAAAAACTGTTTGTTTGAAATATCTTTTTTAGAAAGAGAATCTAAAAATAAAAAAAATCAGTTTGTTCGCAAGGACGAGAATAAGAATCAGATTCTTTTTATGTATAAAGCATTTGTTTGATAGAATTATGAATAATTCTTACACCTACATTAGATGAAGGTTTTGATTCTCATCGAAATAAAGAACATATACTACTAATCACTTCTGCCATAAATGAATGATTCGTTATTTCAAATATGCTCTCCGATCCATCATTTGATAGAGTTTCCGATTCATTATTTTTAATTGATTTTTTTGAAATTCTCAATAGTGTCGCAATATTAATTTTATCGAACATTCTTTGGTAAATCTACAATTATTTCGTCCTTACAACCCATCCAATTTGAAGATTGAGACAGAGGATGTGCACTTATACTTATTAAAAAAGGATACGTTCTTCGCGCCATCTATATGTGTCACGAAGACACAAGTCAACTTCGGTTCCGTTAGGCTGAATAGCCCTAGTAGCCGAGGCCTTCAAAGTGGGGAAGAATTTATTTTATTTTATTGATTTAATTCAAAATACCAGCCCATCGAGAGAGTGTTGTTCCCAATTGCTTTAACCAAGATCAAGATGCTCAAAGGTAGGTTAAAAATATCATTATAATTAAAATGAGTAATTTATATTAATATTTCACAGATATTTTATTCTCGCGGACGAGCATATACAAAATATTTGGTTGCAACAAATCAATAATCCCAATTTATTTAACCAGCCAAGAAGCATTTTAAGGGGGAAAGTAGTTTGTGGTAATCAATTTTTGGATGTATGTAAAGAAGGGGGAAAACTAAAAAAAAATGCACTTCCTGTTTTAAATTTACCTGGTAAGCATTTTATTGTAATACTATCAGATTTAAACTACTATGTATATTCTTTTTGAAGATTTCATTGCTGGGTATAATTTAGAATTTTTCATTCCCACTTAAACCACAAAGTGTGCTTGCAACTCCTCCAAAAATAAAAAGTATGACATTAATTATTAAATCTGTTAGATATGTATGTAATACGATTTTTTGTAGAATTTACCACCATTTAAAAGCTAGAATCGAAGACAGAGCCCTTCATTTAGTTTTAGGCGACAAATAAAGATGGCAGCACATCTGCCGAGACATTTTTTGTCAGTGAGTTGCCCGTCTTACTCCTATTATTTGTCTGTGGATTGAGATTTTTTTGAAGTTTTGGATTTCTGTCAATTATGAAATTTCGTCAGTGGCGGTTTCTATGTATTGTACCTGTACTATAAAGATATGTATTCCTTGTTTACACACTTACTAAGACATTTCTCAAAGTAACTTGCTACTAGGAAATTTACAATTTCATCTGGAAAATCAATTTAGCAACGACGGCAATCAACGGACATGACATCCAACCCAGTAGACCTTGTATTTAATGGCAGAACCATCCAGGGAGTTGGTTGGTCATTTCTTTTACTTTATTTTGCACTTTTGTTGTCCACATTCGTTAATTTGACGATTTCTTCCCATTCGATTGAGGTGACCAAATCATTTCAGTCGGTTCTTTTCAATATTTTTGAGTATTGAATTAACACTCAATTATTCCTTGATTATTTCGTTTCGTATTATATCCTTTCGTATTACGAATTAGACTGCTTGAAGGTATTTATTGTCGATTGCTTGTTATCTGCTCTTTTGTGGCTGGTTTACTATCCAACTTTCACTCCTATAAGTTAGGGTTGGCCTAAAGATCGTTTTGTACACTATGTAACACCATATAATGAATATATTTACGATTATATCTTGTATATAATGAAATAACGCCATAATGCCTTTTTGTCATCGATCTACCCCCTCACTTCTCCTTTCTAATATGCCTAATGCCTTTTTTGGTAATAGAACTTATTTATGACTATACCTCATATATATTAATTTTTCTCTTTGAGTAGCTGTAGCGCCTTTTGGTAAGGAAAACATCAGCTATATTCTACCTTATAATGCACTTGTAAGTCAAAGTAACCTTTTACTTTGTCGATTATGATATCATGCACGTAACAAACTGAACTTACTTACAAGCTTCAGTCTCTAAAAATTGTTTAAACTGTAATTCATCTTTTTAATAAAAAATACAAATGTGAAAAATACTTACTAGGCCATTACAAGCAGATATAGCTACCCTGGAATTTTGTTGCCCTTGTATCACTCCGTGATAATGACAATTTTTGATTTTAGATATAGGTTCTACTCTTGTATGCCTATCTTTACCTCTTCTTTCTATTATCATGGATTTCGTGAAGAAATTTCTTGATGGTTGAAGGACCAAAAAGTATATATCATTATCTATGGTCAAATTGAAATGAACATACTCCGAACGATCATTCAGATATGTCGTGACGTCTTCACTAAGGTGTTCTCCGGTGGGGGTAACTCGTTGTGGAATTGTTTCATGGGCATAGGAGAGAGAAGTTGTGTAAAGACCTGAAATAAAGAAGAAGATCAAATGAATACTTCTACGATATAAACTCATGGCATGTAGATACATATCATAACAGTGTATTCCTTTAAAAAAATACGTTAAAAAATGATAAAATTGAACATTTTTATGCAATCAGTTACAGCGATTAAGTTGGAGTTTCTGGAGGCGTTGGTGATATTCATACTGAACAAACTATTTACTAACACTCCAATTACATTGTCTGAAGTATGTTTTGATAATCAAGTAATCGTATTCAGAAGGTAAACTAAAATGGATCTAAATTCTCTTATTCTGCCCTTAATGTTCTAGCCAAAAATAATTATTAAATATCAGGTAGGCATCAAATGAAGTGTAACTTCTGTCATTCTGACGATGATATTTAATATCGCAACAATTGTCATCTTAGAATTTCTAACATTTTTTTTCAATATATTGTGGAATTATGTAGAAACAGTAAGTTTTATTTAAAACAGTAATATCAGTAGATTCCATGAAGTAAGAATTGAGACAGTTAATTTCATTAAAAAATCTTCGAGAGCCAATTCAATCAAAAATATTAAACCGTCAAAGTTAAACGTCAAAAAAATTATATTATAGTTTTAATTTCAGTCAAAAATAAAATAGAGAATAATAACCAAACAATAACAAAATCTGATAAGTGGAACCCCACTGTCATACTGACAACGGAAGATTATAATTCAAAAATATATAACTTTATAGAATCTAGCGATGTACAAGTTCTCAGAGCAGATCTAACAAAAGTTTTCTAATAATGTAAGAGATATTGTTAATAATCCAAATTATCTTTTAAGTGATTTCGAAAAGCAGTCCATCATCAATAAAAATCCTCAATCTTCACAATCATATGGAACCGTTAAATTACATAAAATAACGAAACCAATTAGACCTGTAGTCTCTTATGTTAATACTCCTAATAATATATTAGCATAAAAACTTAACAATATACTTAATACCTACGGATATATATCTAAATAATCAATTAAAAATTCAATAGAACTAAACAAAAAATTAAAAGCATTCAACTTGCGAGATAACTCTAAACTCATCTCATTTGATGTTACCAATATGTTCACTAAAATTCCTCCTAAAGAATGTCTAACACTTGTAAGGAAATTACTAGAAGATAAAAATATTAATCCAGGAATAATATCAGATATACTTAATTTATTTGATGTATGTATTAATCAGAATTATTTCACTTTTGACATTAAGATATATATTCAAAATGAAGGGAAACCCTCTATCACCAATTTTGGCCAACATTTTTCTGGACAGTTTAGAAAGAAAAATCTTTGAAAGTAAAATTTCAGAAAATGTTTTATTTTGGTATAGATATGGAGATGACATATTAGCTTGTTTTATAGGTAGTGAACGACAGCTAGATATCTGTTTCAACCATAATAATAATGACTATTCCATATAGCTCCAATCATATCATTACACATAAATTAGCAGCATATAATTCAATGATAGATAGAGCATTTTCAGTTCCTATGAACAAATGTGATTTTGATAGAGAAATTAAGACAATTAAACAAATAGCAACATCCGACGGTTGTCCATTACATATGATTAATAAACTAATTCATAGAAAAAAGGAAAAGTGGCAATACAACTAATGTTTCCTGAGCAAACTAAAGAAATGAAAAGTTATAAAACCGTCACATATGCAGGCAATATTTCAGATAATATTTCAAAGATAATATCTTGAGCAACAAATACAACAATTTCTTTTAAAACAGAAAGTAACGTGAGTACAAAATTGTTAAATTAAAAAACAAAAATATCCCCATTAAAGGAGTCTGGTATATATAAACTTAAATGTTCAGAATGTAATGCTGTATATTTGGGTCAAACACTTAGAAATTTTGAAATTCGATACATTGAACACTTACGAGCATACATATTAAAACAACAAGATAAATCCCACTACACAACATCTACTTGACACCAATCATTCATTGACACAGAACTAGAAGTACTACATATTTGTGATAAGAAACAAGAACTGGATTTCCCTGAGAAATTGAAAATTAGAAGACACTGAAGAATTGAAAATTAGAAGACACTGAAGAAACCCACAATATGAAATTGTCAATGAACAGATAAATCCAGGGAATTCTCCACTTTTAAATTGTCTTCGTAAGTGATTTGTCCTGGATTTCTATATCATTGCACAGTCATACTAATCTTAATTGGGAAAAAGATATCCCCATAGGGCTAATAATATCTATGTTTTAATATTTATAATAATAATAATAATAACGTTTACTCATAAATTTAACAAATACAGTAATAAAACACAAATAAAATTGAATAAACATCTATACATCCACAAAAGTATTGAACATACTTGTATGTGGTGAAAATAGGCAGTTAAAAATAATATAAATCGATTTTTGCATGATTGTATTTCAAACATACATTTCGTATATGAGTTCACTCTTCTCTGTTTTTGATTCAGCATTCTATCATTTTGTGTATTTTTGTTTTGTCTGTTTCTTTAACAAATGTTACAAGTTGGGTTTTGAAGCGTTTAAAAGAAATTTCATCGATAATTCTCTGTGGTAGTTGCCCGAATAATTTAGGTGCCAAGTAGGAGTTACCTTTTTGACCTATTGCTTTAAGAGCTGTTGGTATACAGTATTGATTATTCGATCTTGTCACGTATCTATGATTTTGAGTGGTTAGTTCGTACTAATTTTTATTTTGATGGCATCCTATCTGAATAATGTATAATTGTCTAACATCTAATATTTGTGTTTCAGTATAGAGTAGTGAGCTTGAATATCTTGTAGGTTTGTTGAGAATCATTCGGAGGAATCGCCTTTGGGACACTTCGAGGGCATTTAGATAGTTTCTTGATACTCTTTCCCAGCCAATAATGCCATAATTGAGGTGTGACTCAACCAAACTGTGGTACAGTATTATTTTACATTTAAAGCTGAAAAATTGGCTTTCTTGCTTAAATCGAAATAGGATACTACGAAGCTTTTTATTTAAATATTCCATATGATGGTTCCATCGTAAGTGATTGTAAATGTAAATACCCAAGTATTTAATTCTTTTTGCAGGTTTTGTTAAAAATCTTGTTGGATAATAAGATTGTATTTTGGCAGAGACGTTTCATGACTACTGAAGGGTTAGTATGCAGTTTTGTCAAAGTTTATTGAGAGTAATCTGCTGTCAAACGAGTCTTTGAGTTTTCCAAGATAATTTTAAATATTTATCTTGAGATTATACCAGTCATCATGTTTGTCATAAATCACAGTATCGTCCGAGAAGCTCATTATTTTACCTATTGTTTCCTGTTCAAATAGATTATTTAAGTAAAATACGAATAGCACCGGCCCCGATACTGTTCCTTGAGGAACACCACATTTAATTTTGATCTCTTCGCTCACGTGATTTTTGAATTTCGTTTTTTGTGTTCTGCTTGTTAGATAACTTTTGAATAAATTATGAGCTAAACCTCTTACATCTAAAAGTATGGAGTGGTCGACAGTATCGAAGGCTTTTTTAGATCCAAAAAAACACCAATAGATGGATTCGTAGATGGTTTTTGTCAAGGACTGCATTGCATCATTGGTAGATTTTTTTCTCTGAAGCCATACTGGGATGCCGACAGCAGATTATAATTTGATAGGTATGTCGTAAATCTTGTTTTTATAATTTTTTCTAAGACTTTGCTTATTGAAGATAGAAGTGAAATAGGCATATAGTTTGAAATATTTTCTGTATCCCCATTTTTGAAAATTGAAGTTATAAGAGATTTCTTTAGAATCGAAGGATATATGACTGATTCGAAGGATTTATTTATGATGTCCGTCAAAGGTTCACATATGGATTTTGCAATAATCTTTAGAGTTTCAGCTTTCATTCCATCAAGCCCGGGAGCCTTTTTGTTTTTTAAGCTAATTATTGTATTTTCAACCTCAGTAGTATTCGTTGCTGTAAGAAAAAGTGAATTTTTATTTATATATTTCTTACTTTTGTAATTGGGATTTTGCTGTATGTTCTTTACCAAAGTTTCCCCCACATTCACGAAGAAGTTGTTAAATATATCAGCAGCATCTTTTGGATCTGTGACAATCTAATTTTTTTCATTCTGAATATTATTTATTATTCTTTCTGTCTTGATATTCAAAATTTCATTAACAGTATTCCAAAGTTTTTTACTTGCATTTTGTTCTTTTTCAACCAATTTTTTATTGTAATTTTCTTTGGCAGTCTTCATTTTCTTTCCCGTTTCTTTTTTTTCGTTAAATAATGATTTTTCAAGTTTACATTATTTGGATTTTCTTTCCATAATAAAAATGTATGATTTTTTTGGTTCATGTATTTCATTAATGATTTTGTTATCCAATTTATAATATCATATCTTCTTCTTTTTCTATTAACATATATTAAGTCAATCACAAGGTAGGTCACTTCTTCGTCTAGCCAACTTCTATCATTCTGACGATGATATTTAATATCGAAAAAACTGTCAAATTTGTTTGAAATTTTACATTTGTTTTCCAATATATTGTGGAATTATCTAGAAACAGTAAGTTTCATTTAAAACAGTAATAATTATTAAACATTGCCGGCACAGAATATATAAAAAAAGCAGCTGAGACATATACAATTGTGGAAAGGAACTACTTCTTTATTTTGATTTATGTTTAAGTACATTATCGCCATTTTTTGATTATGTTATTTGCGCGGGAGACCTTAATATAAACTTTTTAGACCCAAGCAGCCTACAGTGTAGAACTCTGCAGTCACTCTTATTCAAATTGTTAACCAACCAACAAGAGGACCAAAATTACTCGACGTTATATTGTGTTCAGAAAATTTAAAAATCAGTAATGTAAATGTTACTAAATGTCCCTTAGTATCAGACCATTTCCTTCCATCTTGTTGCATTGGATCGCTATCTATCAAAAAACCTAAACCGTTTGAATTTACGTTCAGCGACTTTGGGAATTTTGATCATTATCATCAGGATTTAATAGCTTCCGATCATCAACAAATGTATCATCTTGATGACATTGAAAGTAAAATCAAAATTTTGAATTCAACTATTTCAAATTTATTCCAAACACATGCACCACTGCGTCAAGTTAAAATAACAAGAAAAAAGTCTCCATGGTTAACTGATACATTGAGAGATAAAGCATTATTGAAATGCAAAAAATCAAAAAATGAGAATCATTGGAATTACTATAAATCAGTTCGTAATGAAGTCAATCATGCAATTAAACACGAGAAAAAGGCATATTTTGAATTTCAACTGGAACGAAAGAAAAATATCTGGAAAGAAATGGAACAGCATAACATCATTCATAACAAAAAAAGTTCAACAGTTATTCCTGATCACTTACAAGATCCCGACTCAATAAATAATCATTTCATCAATGGCATTGGTGGTGACAATAACCCAGATGCTGCTATTCTAAGCCACTATCTTTCAACTAAACTACCGAATGTTGATAATTTTAAATTTAGGGAAATTGATGAGTTAAAAGTTTATGAAAAAATAGTTTCAATAAATTCAAATGCAGCTGGACCTGATAATATTAATATCACTATGATTCTCTATTGTTCTCCACATATTTTATCATTTATTACTCACATATATAATTATTGTCTAAAAAATTCCGTTTTTCCTTTAATTTGGAAAGAATCTAAAGTTCTACCCATACCTAAGACGGATAATCCTGCTGATTTCAATGAACTTCGTCCCATAAGAATTCAGTGTATCTTTTCTAAAATCCTAGAAAAAGTGATGGATGAACAGATTCGTCAACACATCACCAAATTCGACCTTCTACCTGAACACCAGTCGGGGTTTCGTCCAGGATACAGCTGCACTTCTCAAAGTTTTGGATGACAGTTATTCTTATATTGATTCCAACCATCTATGCATTTTAATCTTACTAGATTACTCAAAGGCATTCGATAAAATTAATCACCCTCTGCTTTTGTCATTATTTAACTATATGTGTTTTGATAAGCAAGCGCAAAAAATGGTGCAATCCTATTTATATCATAGATCTCAAAGAGTATTTATAAATAAAAAATTATCTAGAAAACTTTACCTATGGCGAGGAGTTCCGCAAGGTTCCATCTTAGGACCCTTGCTATTTACCCTATACACCTCCCAATTTTCAAATTACTTTAATTATATGAAGGCTCACTATTATGCCGACGATACACAATTGTACGTGGATTTTAAAGAATCAGAAATTGTAAATGCTTGTATGAAAATTAATGAAGAATTAGAGACTATTGTAGATATTTCTAATAAATTTTGCCTAAGCATAAATCCTTCAAAATCAAATGCTAGTCTATTTGGACGTAGAATTGAGAAGAATAAAGTCAAAAGTAAAATACATTTGATAAATTATTAATGATAATTTAATTTTATCTAATTGTGAAAAAAACCTAGGTCTCGTTTTAGACGATTCCTTAACATTCTCCAATCATATCTCATCAATTATTCAGAAAGCATTTTGCAACTTAAAACTTCTATTCTCACATAGACAATTATTTAATAAAGCAACCAAAATTATGCTCTCTGATAGTCTCGTGCTTTCACAGTTTAACTATTGTGATGTAATATTTGGACCAGCCTTAACACAACTAGATCAAAATCGACTGCAGCGAGTTCAAAATATGTGTGTTCGATTTATTTGTGATATCAGACGTCGCAATCCAACCTCTAAGCATCTTGCAGACCTTGGCTGGCTGAATATAAGAAATAGACGTATTCTTCATGGATCAGTACTATTTCATGAAATTATGTTTACCAAAATTCCTTTTTACCTATCGAAAAAAATTAAAAAGAGATCAGAAGTTCACAATATTAATGTAAGATTTGAAAATAAAATTAGTATGCCGAAACATGAAACCTCGTTATTCCGATCTTGCTTCTCATATAATATTGCAAATCTGTACAACATAATCCCCGAAGATTACAAAACGTTACCCATTTCTCGATTTAAACTTAACACTAAAAAGTCTCTATTTAATAATAGTATAGCGTTGAAATTCTAATTTTAAGCAGGTAAAATTGGCATTATTCATTTTAATATTTACAGAATTATGTTACATAACTTCTGTTATCTTAGCATGTAAGATATTGTACGAAAGGATATTTGATATTTAGTTTTGTGTTTTGCGGTTACGTGGAAGAGCGCTACTTAGCTGGTGCTTCTAGTACAAAAACATCATCTAAGAGCGAACGTCGCCTTTGCTTGTACTTGTATTCTTATAACAAAGCAATAAAGTCATTATTATTATTTTCCAATCCATGGACCTTTTCATTAACAGTAAAAGCTGAGCATGAAGTGGAAATGAAGATTTTTATAAATATATGAATAGTCATTACAAATTAATTATTATATATGTATATATTTGTATAATTCAATTTGTTCTTATTACTCTATTTTCAAATTATGAAGATCCCTACAAGAACAGAAATAATCTCTTTATTTTCTGACTCTAAACATTTTTTTAATTTCTCAGGCAATTAGGAAGCTGTGGACTTTTCTACTTTCGAAAAGAATCTCTGTTAGTAGAAAAAACCTTTAACGTTAACCAAAGAACGTGGTTCTTACGTTATAAGAGTTATAATTTTCTCGAAAACAATGAATAGTTTTGTATATAAGTTGCTTAAAATGGAACAGTCTACAACTATTGTAGTGATATTTTGTAGCAATTTATTCTTATTTTTCTCTATTGAATCTAGAAATTAATAATAACAGTGACATAGTGAAACTTAATAGCAAATTCTGTCTTTACAAAACGATTATTAAAGTTTACCATGCGGAAAATGGAGTTGATATTATTAATACTGGTGAACGCATAAAGATAAGCGGATCGCTGTAGGAAGCTACGCCCAAGTTATTAGTAATGCAAAACTAGGTAGTTGATTAAAAAGAACGTCCAATAGTAAGTGATTAAATAAGGTGTGTGCAATTACTCTTGACAAGTGGAAAGGTAATATGCACCTCGATTTGCTATTGCGTAGATTGTTTATTACTGGTTACCGAGAAATACTTTGTTTGTTCTGTCTTTCATTACAATTATGTATATTTATGCAAAATTTCCTAGAAATGGAATAATATTTTAATTAAATAGTTGAATATTGAATAACGATATTAATTAGTTTATTTCTTATTTAAAAATATCCAGGCTGGGATTCTGACAAATGCAAACAATAATTTATTCCAAAAATTACATGTACAATATTGAATTCTACGTATTGGGTGGATAAGTGTCAACGTTGCCGCCAAATGCTTACCTCATACAAATATAGGGATAAATTCATGTCAATATCAAGAATGTCTGTGGAATGTACCGGGTATCCCAATAAGAATGGCTCTCGGCCATATCTCGGGAACCGTTTATAGTACAGCTTCGGGAAAAAAATTTACAACAATAGTGACCTCGAGAAAAACCTGGAAATTATTTACAGAGTTGTAGGTCCACCGCCAGAGGGCGTAATTAAATACCAAAAATTATAAAATGAATAATTTACAAATTTTGCCTACATTTAAACTATGATTATCGTATTCTTCAAGAAATTCAGCGTATATTTGATTTTACAAGTTTTAGTCTATCTCTTCAAATAAGAGTTGTAGGAAAGCGGGAACTTTATTATGAAAAAACGCCTGTAATTCCAGTTCTACTTAACCAATCTATGCAAACTTAGTCTTTTTGAAGAGAGCTTCTTTCTACCTATGTGAGAGTTATAATTTCGAAACAACCTAATGAGTAACGTATACGCTAGAGGGCGCTATTTATTTATTTTTTTAAATCTAGCTATCCTTGAAAAATGTTGGATGGAAACATGCAGTTTCAATTAAGGAATAGGAAAGTAGACCAAATCATCAACAGAATAGCGAAAACCGCATGTCGATATCTTTTTCGTATTACGAGATATCCTAAGAAATGTTTAGATCTTAAGCATTTTCCTTTAAACATAAATTACTCCGGTTTGACTGAACGGATTTTAACATTTTTTGACTCCTCAAAATTGTCTTTCCTTGTTCTATTAATAATAGTTCCAATTATTATGTCCATATTACTTATTCTGTCACCGGGAAATTGCGTTACGGAAGTTAAAATAGAAATATATAAAAACAAGTAGTGTGTCATGAAAAAAACAAAACAAAAAGATATGTCTTGTGTCAAATTAATAAACCTAGTAATTTATTGATTTACGTGTCATTGCGATTTGTGTGCATTGAATTCGATATAAAATTTACTTAAAAGTTATATCTAAGATGATTCTTACAAACGAAGAAGCATTTGTTATGATAGGCATTTACTTTGAATGTATGAGAAATGCAACTGTTGCGGCTAGGGTATATGCCATACAATATCCCCAAAGACACCATCCCGGTACCAGAGTTTCTAGTCGACACATACACCGTTTAAGAACGACTGGAAATTTAAATCTTCCTGTATTTAGAAGACGCGGCAGAGGTCGTTCAGAGGAAACCACAATAAATGTTTTGGCATATGTGCAATTTAATCCGCATTTAAGTATTAGAGCAATAAGTAGAGACTTGGGAATAAGTAGAACCACCGTTCAATGTATTTTGACAGAACACAGGCAAATTATGATGTGAAAAGTTATGTTTCTTAAACAAAATATACCCGCATAATATTATTTGTGAGCATGGTTATATGTTAACATAATAATTTATTTATCATTCCGGAAAGATATTTAATAGGACATTATATTTCTTTTAGATTTCATCCATTTCATATAGTACTGCATCAACAATTGGTTGATCGTGATTACGACAGAAGGTTCGATTATTGCAACTGGTTACTACATATGGTATATGATGACCCTCAATTACTGTCACGTATTTTGTGGTCAGACGAAGCTACATTTAGTAGTGATGGTACGGTTAACCGGCATAATATGCACTATTGGTCACAGAATAATTCACGCTGGATGGAAGAAGTTCAGTATCAGGGGCGATGGTCGGTGCATGTATGTTGTGGTATTGTAGATGGTCAGATAATTGGACCTTTTATTTTTGACAACGCTATTAACGGGGAACGCTACCTAACTTTTATAAGGGATGAATTACCACTTCTTCTAGGAGATATATCACTAGCAACTCGTAGGTCTATGTTTGTTTCAGCACGATGGGTGTCCGGCGATTTCTCCAGACAAGTTAGAGAATTTCCAGATAATGCTTACCCTGATAGGTGGATAGGACGTAGAGGCCTATTTTTTTGGCCAGCCAGGTCACCAGACTTAACCGTCTTAGATTTATATCTCTATGGCCGGATTAAAGACCTTGTTTATACAATTAGACCCACTACTAGAGTTAACATGATCGAAAGAATACGAAACGCCATTCAGAGTATTTCGAGAGCAGAAATTGAGACTGCTGTTCAATCTACTCTTCAAATAATAAACGCTTGTATCGAAAATGATGGGCGACAATTTGAACATTTAGGTCGTCACTAGCGAGGTACCTTAAGTTATATTTTCATTTTAACTTTCATAACGCAGTTTCCCGGTTACAGCATAAGTGATATTGACAAAATAATTGGAACTATTATTAATAGAACAAGGAAAGACAGCTTTGAGGAGTCAAAAAATGTTAAGATGCATTCAGTCAAACCGGAGTAATTTGTGTTTAAAGGAAAATGCTTAACATTTACAAATTTCTTAGGATATCTCGTAATACGAAAAAGATATCGACATGCGGTTTCCGCTATTCAGTTGCTAATTTGGTCTACTTTTCTATTCCTTAATTAAAACTGCATGTTTCCATTCAACATTTTTCAAGGATAGCTAGATTTGAAAAAATTAATAAATAGCGTCCTCTAGCGTATACGTTACTCATTAGGTTCTTTCGAAGTTATAACTCTCTTCATAAAGACTTAGTTTGCATAGATAGGTTGAGTAGAACTGGAATTACAGGCGTTTTTTCATAATAAAGTTCCCGCTTCACCCCACCTCTTATTTGAAGAACTTGTAAAATCAAATAAACGCTGAATTTCTTGAAGAATACGATAATCATAGCTTGAATGCATCTTAATTAGGAGAAATTTGTAAATTATACATTTTATGATTTTTGGTATTCAAATACGCCCTCTGGCGGTGGACCTACAACTCTGTAAATAATTTCCAGGTTTTTCTCGAGGTCACTTTTGTTATAAATTTGTTTTCCCGAAGCTGTACTATAAACGGTTCCCAACATATGGCCGAGAGCCATTCTTATTGGGACACCCGGTACATATCGTCAACAAAGCCTTGTGGTATGAAAATTTAAAAAGTCCTAGCTTCGAAATGATTTCTGTCATAAAATTAGAAAAACTTTTCCCTATTGGGATCTGAGATTCAGATCGCAGCGCTACCTAATTGTCAAGTCGAAACTATAATAGACGTGATAAAAATTTAGGTTTATGTGGTGTTAATAGTGTGGTTTAGTGTTTTACGCCCTTTCTGCACTGATTTTTGCATATCGCATCAACAGCTCGAACGATAACTTCTCAAATTTGAAAATTACTTATTCTTGTGAACGAACATAATTCTCTATTTGTTTTTAAAAGTTCATTTAATGTTTCAATTTCAGTAGTATTTACTTGAACACTAGTATCAATATTTAGTGTTCTTTTATTTTGTAACTGCTATAAAGCACCTACAGATTTTCTAGATTAAAAATAGTCTTTATTTATCAAATTCCTTTTTTTACAAGATTCTAAAAATAACAGTGTGTCTGGCGATTTTTAGCAATATCGTGATGTCGTGCTGTCCTCATGGCGTTCGTATTCGTCAAATAACTTGGTCCCTAGCATACAGTTTTAACTCCTGACATCTTTCGAATGAGGTATCCCTGAATAACGGCTGAAAAGCAGGGTTTCAAAATTGAATCGGGGTCTTAGATTTCGAGAAGGTAATATGACTGACGTTGGTTTGAAGTATTATATTACTTTTCTGCTCAACCTATCTTATATGCGAGAAAAGTATTGGTTTACCCCAAAAAAAGTTGGAATATTGAAAAAAAAAATTGATTTATTTTTACGTTTTTCATCAAGAACTACACGAAAAAACGGTTTTTCCCGAATGTGATTTATGACTTATGATTTAGGCGACGGTACTGTGGCCGCTCCTGAAACCGTATTGCTCGGGGGGAATAATATTATATTTTTCAATGAAGGATTGCAGTCTATTTAAAATTATCTTTTTTAATGGTGCCTCATTTCACCTATTTAAAGCACACCTCAGCGTGTTTAAATCGAACTTTCAAACACGCGCGTTTTTTAAAATTACCATGGTAATAACAACAACCCGAGAAACGTAAGTATCAATGACAACTTTTTGATTATTGATCTGACAGCAGTACCTCGTAACGTCAAATATAAATAAATACTATTTAGGATGGACTTCCAAGAAACTTGGCTGGGCATCGAGGACGGACTTCCATTTTTTTGTAGTAATAATATAATAATAATATTATTTATAATTCGCGCATAAAAGAGACTTCATTATAATATTGTTAACAGTGTCACAATGAAGCTCTTTGAACACTGTTATAGTAATTTTTAGTGTACAGTTGGTTATTGTATTTAGTTATATTTTTATTTGACATTTGACTTTAACCTTGACACAAATTATAAATAAAATGGTCTAGCTTTGTTTTAGCTAGCAAATTATTATATTAAAGGTAAATTCGAATGATTCATATATTAAAAATAATAATGAATAAAGTACGCTAACGTTTATTTTTCAATGGTTTGTCAATTGTTTATTTTTATATTGTATAGAATCAATAAATAGGTATATGAAACTTACCAGATATCTATGTGAAGATGTATTACAGAAATACTTCTGTTCATGATATAATATAAATAGATCGCAAGAGCATATACCAAAAAGCTCTTTTTCAAACCAATTATCATTCTCTGTTTGCTTAAATGAAAGCTTGTTTACAATTTACACAATTATTCGGTTATAATATGTCAAAAGTCAGAAGTGCTGAATAAAACCATCTGTGATCTGACCAATTAGGAATCTACAGAATTGCCAACTTAAGTTCAAACCACTCCTCCTAGATTAAAAACAGGGATTATATGAAATTATATTTTATTTAAATAAATAAATAAATGCGAATTATGAAAAATATTGTGTAAAGCTTGTGCCACAATGACTTTCTGTAGTAAAGTATTCGTGGATAAGTGGTCTTTCAAACAATTGCGCGTGTTTGAAAGACCTCTTTATCCACTTATACTTTAATTTACGAGTACTATCATCTATCACTTTTGCTATATCATTTAAGAGGAATATTGTTCTATAGCTATCTACATAACATGGTTCTTCATTCGCTTTGATGATGGGTATCTTGAGACATATCGGGCTATTGTCCAGTGTTAATTATATAATTTATGATATAAGTATACAGTTTTTTTTGGGATGTTCTTAAATCATATGTTTTGTATGTCATCTTTAATTGTTGAGTTGTGTTATATGTTTCTGTACAAGCTGTTAAGTTATGTGTGTTCAATTTGTGTTACATTCTGATGGTGTTGTGTGTGACGTGAATTATTAATAAAGTTATTTTCTCCGAACTTTTCTGCGATATTTGTCTTGTCTGATCGATGTCTACAATTTTTGTTATAGTTTTATTTTGGTTTCGAAAACGACGGGAGATTATGCAGAGCGAGTTGTCTCCTGGCTTTAGGTTGATTAGAAATTTTTCAGAATCGTCATTTTTATGTATTTTTATTGATTCGTTTATTAAATGTTGATAATATTTTAGTAACGTATGGTCCTCTTCGTGTTTAGTTCGTCGCCATTTTTCCCTAATTTTATTTTTTCCCTGTATTATTTATGTAATGTGATCGAGAAGGGTGTTGTGTCTTTGCATTTTCGATTTTAGTGTGGTTGTATGGTTTCTAGCCTCTTTGATTGTGTTCTGGAGGGTTGTTATAGTTATGTTTAATTGATCGATCTTTTCAATTTTATTATCTATTTGTAGGTGTTCGTTTATGTATTTTCTGTACTTTATACAATTTGTGGTTTTGTAATCATATGTTTTATTTTCTGTTATTTGAGTGTTGTGTGTGAGTTTTAGGTAAATGAGTACTGTATCGTGGTCTGAATTAAAATCTGTTAACGTTTTATTTTGGTTAGGTTATTAATGATTTTCCCTATAACAATATCCAGGGTACTGGGGGATTGGATAATGTGAGGGAAATATGTTGGGGTGTCGGTGTGGAAAATATTACAGTCGAAGTTATCGCAGACGTTCAGTAGAGTACTTCCGTTTTTGTTGGGGTGAGTCAAGTAGGGATCCCACTGTGATTGTTTACAGTTGAGGACGCCTACTATCGACACCTTGTTATGAGTTTCTATTCGGTTAAAAAAATCTTCATCTTTTAATTTCATTCCGGGAGTGCCTATTATTTTGACTTGTTGTCAAAAAGTATTGCGATATGCTCAATTGATGATTTATTTTGTTGCAAGAGTTTGAAATTGATGCCTTTTCTGATGAATACTGCCATACCGCCACCTTTGACATCGCCGGGGCGGTCTTGTTTAAAAAGACGATATTCTGAGCTTCTGAAATTAATTGATTTAGTTGGTTTGAGAAACATCTCGGTTAGAAAGAATATAATAGGTTTGTGGATGTCGAGAAAATATCTGATTAAGTGGAGTTTGTTATATACTCCTTGTACATTGCAAAACATTATTTTGAGGTTAAATCTTTTTTGTATTTCTGTTTTACCACCTACCTCCCAAGATGTCATAGTTGTCGATTTTAGTTACAAAGTTTTTATATATGGTGAATTTCTCTATTTTGTTAGAAGCTTTTCTCACATCTTGTAGTAGATCGTGTAATGCTCGGGAAAATTCGTCCAGATTAACAAGTGTTTTTAGTTCTTTGAACATGTTGTTGACTTCAGAATTGATTGATATCGCTGCTTGAATTTGAGGGTTGATTTATAGTTTTCCTCGCTTGGGGAGGGGGGGGGGGTTTGAGAATTCTGGGAGGTACTTTTGGTAGGAAGGCTAGGAAAATCTGTATTGTTATTAGTTTTCTAGTCCAGAGATTTGTTGTCGGTAAGGGGGAGGGTATATATTTTGTAGGGGCGGGTTTGGTTTTTTGCGTTGAAGTTCGCTTCTCTTCCATCCACACTTTCCTTTTTACGAATTCTGGGCAGACTTCCGCGTTGGCGGGATGATCCCCTTTGCAATTGCTGGGGTTGTTCTCTCCTTGGTACACTCAGGTGTTAGGTGTTATCCAGCACATTTGAGGCATCTGGGAGCTCGGTCAAAGTTCGAACTAGCGTTGCCTCACAGTTGACAAATGTGGCACTTAAAAATTGGCTTACTTAGACGTCTGTGCTCCCATTGCACTCGGGTGTGTTCGAGTATGCTTACGTTTTTGTTGAGAAAATCTAGCAGCTTCCAATTTCTTGTACTTTCATTTTATCAGTTTCTAATGAATCTGTAGTTTCCTCTAGCTCACACGTATGTTCTGGATAACAGCCTCTTTTTTCTTTCTGAGATGGTGGATGAACTAGATAAACAAGACTGAAGTTGTTCATATTCGGTTTCTATTGATAAAACAGGCAGTTCAAGCAATGGAACAGCTATTTTCTTGGATTTCCGCCGTCATACCAGAACATTTGCGTTTATAATGAAACATATAGTAAATAAAAAATAAAAACATTGAGTTTAATTATAATTACTTCAGGGAATGTAATTTTCTTCATCAAAATAAAATGAACACAACAACATATCGAAGATTGAGGAGTCAATTAACAATGAAAATGATGTAATTGGACCATTTAAAAAAATGAAGGTGCATTTAAAAAAACTATATTAATTAGTGTTTTAAATGAAACTCACTGTTTCTAGCTAATTCCACAATATAATGAAAATTGTTAAAAATTCTAAAAAATTGACAATTGTTTCGATAAATAAATATCATCGTCAGAATGACAGAAGTTACATTTCACTTGATGCCTACCTGATGTTTACTAGTTATTTTTGGCTAGACCAAGAAGTGACCTAACTTGTGATTGACTTAATATAAGTTAATAGAAAAAAGAAGAAGATGTGATATTACAAATATTGAAGCTTAGATATTAGTAACTGTCTATTTGGGTCAGACCCTTAGAAATTTTGAAATCCGATATAGTGAACACCTACGAGCATACAGATTGAAACAACCATATAAATCCCACTACGCAAAACATCTACTTGACACCAATCATTAATTGACATCTAACACAGAACTAGTAGTACTACATATTTGTGAGAAGAAACAAGAACTGGATTTCCTGGAAGAATTGGAAATTAGAAGACATTTAAGAAACCCACAATATGAAGTCGTCAATAAACAAATAAATCTAGGGAGTTCTCCACTAATAAACTGTCTTCTTAAGTGATAATTGTAAAGATCAGCAGATATAGTTTTCCTGGTTTTCTATATGATTGCACAGTTATACTGATCTTAATTGGAAAAATGATATTCAGGATATCACTACAGGGCTAATAATATTTAATCTTCAATATTTGTAATATCACATCTTCTTATTTTTTCCATTAACTTATATTAAGTCAATCACAAGTTAGGTCACTTCTTGGTCTAGCCAAAAATAACTACTAAACATCAGGTAGGCATGAAATGAAATGTAACTTCTGTCATTCTGACGATGATATTTATTTATCGAAACAAGGGTCAAGACAGTTAATTTAACTATATTAATTATTTATTATTGAAGATAATAAACTTATGTTGTTTCTCCACTGAACATTTTAAAAATCCTTGCCAAAATATTCATGAATTTCGCTTTTATTTTCTTCATCTAAATTGAGCTCAATAGTCTGTGAGGTTGAAGCTCGAGTTCCGTCATTTAAGGAAGTCAAAATTCTGAAATATTAATGATAAGTTGAAAGAATGTATTGTATGAGGTCAAACATGTACTTCTTCTTGAGAGCTTTTACAAGCCTTCGCTCTGAATACAGTGGATCCTGGATAATATTATATTAATTTTAAACTTTGACGTCGGTTTTTTCCCAAGTCAAATGTAGCGCATAATTCATATTTGCCCCCTGCTAATAACTTGTCCCTATCATGGCTGTTCTAGATTTTTCAGATTTGCAAAGTTGAATTTTTATATCGATATCAGCCTTTAGTTTCTCTTCGTTATATCCGCTAAAAGTCATAATATTCTAAATGAAAAAGACTATCCATCTCGAATGTAGTCTGTAGGTAAATAGCAGTAAGTAAAACTCAATTTTTATGATTTTTCTTAATGTTATCCTGTTTTGTTTCGTTTAATTTTATTTTACTGTGTTCGACGTTTCACATAGTAATGAAGATTTTTCCATTACTATTTTTATTGATGATTTCCCCTACAGTAAATCCCCTTATTTTCCACTGACATATATCGGAGTCTGCTGGATGCCACGGACATGTGACGGCTTTCTCTTTCAATTCATTAAGGTAATTCGACATGTTGTGAATTCCTATTTTTATATTGATACCTTTTACAGGCCTGATGATGGCTCAGTGAGCCGAAACTAGTTGCCCTTCTTCACCTTTCACTAATATATACTGTAGTACTGATTTTGAGTTTTACTTATTGCTATCCATAATATTCTGCAACAAATCGCTCAATTGGCAAGTATCTATCGCTGGAGGTTTGAAATGTAAATGAAGGGACTAAGAGAAAACGTGTTAATACATATTCACCTTAAAAGATTCTGGACCATTTTCTCCACATTTTTCAGCGTAGAGTAGACACATTTTTCTAGACTAGATATCTCCTATTTGGTGCATCAGAGACTGTGTAATGGTATATGTAAGAAGGAAATGACTGATTATGATCGTTAACTCTTGTGACATATGTTTTATTAGCTGGCTTTCGATGTCCACCTTTATCGATACAAGCAGATGGTTCTGAGCTGGAAGATACCTTGTAGATACGATCATCGCTAGTTTGAAATGTATTAATGAAAACTTTTTTGCAAAAACGAGTGACACATTTGTATTGGTTAAGTAATATTTTATCGATTTTGTTTTTGAATTCCTTGATGAGTTTCTAGCACGACGTTGCTTCACTGTTGTATTAGTCCTCGATGATAAATATTTAGTTTATTATTATCTCCCAACTTACATCATTCACCATTCCTCGGGATTTACAGATTCAGATCACTTTCTAGAGCTTCCACAGTTGACATTTCTAAAAGTATTCTCCAATTTGTTCCTTCATAAGACTTCGTTTACATAAGACTTTCCTGAATGGCTTTTAGCAGAATTGACTGTTATTTCCATGCTCCTTTTATCCTTCAACGTTTTCTTCCTTATCTTGGATCTACATAATTGTGGCCTTCATTGTCATCATGTTCAAGTTAGATCACATTCATAGGTACAATTTCGGCTACATCAGAAGGTTCAGATGAGTTTAAAGAAGAAATCAATGTCACTCATAAATTAGGTGAACAACGTTTTGTTTTGCTTGAAACAGTATGAAAACGTTCTTTAACAATAGTGTTATGTTCATGTGCAACTCATTCAGTATCATAAAATAAGAACACCTATCCTCAGTTTCATGAATTTGCATGAAATAAGACTCTTTTTCAGTTTTTATTTTATTTATCGGATCCAGATGGATTTTGCTCGTTTTCCGAGAAAACCTTAGAACCAAGATCAGAAACAGGATCATTTTCACTTTATGTGAGGTCCATACTTCTATTTTATAAATAATAATACATTAATTTTCTAAGCAAGACAGAATTTATACCGAACTAGACGTCACCTTGAACTGACTTACACATTTAATGACTTACTGTTGTTGGCTTCTGAATAACAAAAAAACACATGCAGTATGTGAGTCATTTTCGGGAAAAAATTGACTTACACTGATTGCCTTCTGAACCCTCTATATTTCGATATAGGTTTTCCTATACTTAATTTGATTTACCAAGCTCTTCTTGTGTCTACCATTTCTAATTCTCATTTTTATTTTTTATTTGTACTCTGAACTTTGAACTTTTCGGAAATCGATAGAAACTCAATTGTAAGTCTTTGTTCCTTATCGATTTGCACTGCGGCACTGAGCAATATTGTCGACTTTTGTCGCACATTTTTATTAACAAATATGAAAATCGTTTCTTGTATTAAACCTAACACTTAAAAATCCAATGTAAAATACGGTAAACAATGTCCAAAACACACGAACCAAATAAAACAAGTGGTAAACAAGCATCTAATCCAATTTAATCACACATCTAATGATTAAATTGTATCTCTTATGTTCATTTCAACGCTGTGATCGCGTATCGCTAAGCAACAGATCCCAACACTAACGATGTATCGATGTTTTGAAAATATCGATTTTTATGTTTCGATTTTCGATGTTTATATCGATGTTTTTCCATTCGATTTTATTAGTTAACATCGATATTTTTTGCGATGTTTTTTTGAATTAAACGAAAAATAATAGCTTTGTTCGCGGGTCAATCCCGAATCCCGAATCAATTCCGAACGGGGTCTAGCCAATTAAACAAAATAAATTTATTTCTAAAACAGTTCAGGATTTTACAAACCAAATATTTTGCTTCAAAATAGTTCGGGATTTTACCGCGAAGCCGCGAACAAAGCATTATATTAAAAATAAAATTGACCTATCAAGAATTTCTACAATATACTATACATAAAATTAGTGATATAATAAACTGAACTTTTTAGAATTAATCATATTATATTTAACTTTCTTGTGTGTTCTTTTATATGTGCGGCCGCGGCCTATTCCTACCTTGGCAAGCGGCACGCGGAATCGGTTTAAAGGTAAAGACGGCCGCCTTTAATCTTTGACTTTGATCAGGCGGCCGTCGCCGACGCCGCTTTTGTCGGCTAAATCTTCTGGAATTTATTTCCTAGAAACTATTTTGGCGTTTATATATAAAAGATAATAGTTTTCGTGTTCAGTTAAGTGTGTGTAGTCAGTCAAGTGGAGTTGGTGGTTGCATGGGTTGCATGGTTTTACGTCCAGTGCGCGTTTTAATTTCTAATTTATTTTTAAATGAATTTGTCTGTACTGTTAGTAGTATTCTAAAATGACTCCTCCAAAAAGTGATGCGTGGAAACATTTTTAAAAAAATAATGATGGGACAGCTACGTGTCGGTATTGTAACAAAAAGCTAAAAACTTAATGGGACACATTGTGCGATTGCATAAGTTGTTAGTAACTCAAAAAAGTTCGACAAAAATAAAGTTACATGAAAAAACCTGTGCCAAAAGTTCCGAGACTGCTGGGCCGTCACAAGAACAAGAAAGTCCAGCTTCGGAGATAACACCGATATCGGATACTGATGACGATACAGACACTGTCGCTGAAAATGCAAGTATTGCAAGTTCAAGTACTTCAAGTACCGTTTTTAGCGAGGCCGTGACTCTAACGACTGCATCAGGCTCAGTAAGTAGAAGTAATTCAGCTTTAAGTACATTCCAGCCATCGGTAAAAAAATATTTCAAAATATAACATCTTACGGAGAAGGAGGTAGAAAATTTGAGGATATTACTAACGCAATTCTATTTATGATTTGCAAAGATATGCAGCCGTTAAACATAGTTGAAAATGGAGGCTTTCGACACTTTATGAAAATCGTTGTACCTCAATATAAGTTACCGAGCAGAGACACCTTTAGCCGTAGACTGGATACCAAATATGAAGTAGTATCACAAAAAATCAAAGAAAAATTATCACTTATTGACTCGCTTACCATCACGACTGATATCTGGAGCGATACAATGCAGACACGAAGTTTCTTAGGCGTCACAGTGCATTATGCAGTCCAAATGAAATTTTGTTCATTTACACTAGGAGTATTCGACCTAAACGAGAGGCATACATCGGCTTATTTATCTGAAAAGTTGTTAGAAATCTGCGACCTATGGCTCATACATAAGGAAAAAATTACAGCTGTTGTAACGGATAGTGGCGCGAATATTGTAAAAGCAGTGGATTTATCTTTTGGAAAAAATTTACACATACCATGTTGCGCTCACACATTGAATTTAGTAGCCGAAAAATCAATAAGCTCTGTACCAAATTTGTTGGACATTATTAGTAAAGTAAAGAGCATCGTCACTTGGTTCAAGCAGAGTGAAGTAGCCAGTGATGAATTAAGAAAACAAACATCTAAAAAATTAATCCAAGAAGTCCAAACACGTTGGAACTCCAAATATTATATGTTCAAACGTTTTATAGAACTACGAGTTGAGATTAACAATATTATAATTATTCAACAAATAGAAGAAATTTTAAAACTATTACGAACCTTGGAAGCAGCTACTAAAGAGTTATGCGATGAAAAATACGTCACGACAAGCAAAATCATTCCTATGATTTATTGCCTTAAAAATAAAATTCAAAGTATCGATTGCAATCTAGAGATGGTCCTTAACTTGAAAGAAGTATTACAGACCGAATTACAAAAATGATTTGGCCACATGGAGGAAGTACGCTTATTAGCAGTAGCTACTTTACTCGACCCAAGATTTAAGCGAATCCATTTTCAAAATCCATTAGCTTGTTCCCGAGCTATATCATATTTAAGAACAATGCTGTAAGAAATGGAGAATGGAGCAGAAGAAACCCGAAACGGAGAAGAAACGATAGAAGAAGGTAAATAAGTGTAGAAGGTGGGGATGGGGTCGATTGAATTTTCATTAGAGTATGATTAGAGTATTGCTTATTAGAAATACTAATATTTATAATAATTATTATATCTTATTTATTTTTTCAGAACAATCATTCAGCATTTGGAGCCATCGCCACGAAGCGGTAAAAAGAAGTTTGGAAAATTATCTCTCCGATGATGATAAATCAGTTGAGTTAACCCAGTACCTTCAGAGTCCCTTAGTTAAATTTCATGACAATACATTGAAAGTTTGGGAGGAGATGAAGAATATGTATCCTCGACTTTCAAAATACTTGAGCGCTGTTGCAACTTCAGTCCCATCTGAAAGACTCTTTTCAAATGCAGGGCACATTTTAACAAAACAACGTAATAGACTCTTAGGGCAAAAATTGTCAAAACTGCTATTTTTAAATCATTGCGATTTAAGCATATTTTAGGATTTATGCTATTTTTGTTTGTTAGTATTTTTTTATTTTCAATGTTTACTGTTTTCTTTACGTTCTTTGATTTCAAATGTATAATTTAAGTATACATGAACATACTTATGTTTATTTTTCATATATACGTTCTGTTTTAGTATATTAAAGTATGTATATTGTGATAAACTTAAGCTTATATATATATTTTTTTAATGGCATTATTAGCATTATTGACCAATAAAACATCGATGTTTATAAATATCGATATTTCCCGTCCGATATTTTTAGAATATCGATTGACTATTTTCGATCTATCATTTTATTTAACATCGATGTTTTTCGAAAATTGCGCATCCCTAACACTCACGTATCATTTACTTTCTTTACAGTGGTCCATTTTATCAGTTTCTTCTCATGTGTTTTACGATTTATACAATGCCAATTGTTGAATAGAGAATTTGTCATGAGTTTGCATTGTAAATTGTTACATAAGGCTTACGAAAAATAAGATTTGTAGAAAAATATAGCACAACACTATGATTGTCAGCGAATTTCTACTCAAATACTCAACAAACCTCATAGACCAACCACTGTATTCTCCTATGATTAGAGTAGACATAAAAGTGAATTGGTGGTAAGTACGGTGCTCGATTCATGAAAATTCGAATAAAATTTTGTTTCTACGATTGTATAAAAAGTAAGCGACTCAAAACCAAGAAGGAAGCGAATTCGTTTTGGAAGCTCGTACAATAAAATATACGAATACATTAAATGAGAATTCAATACTGTTACGAACTCACACACCGACGTAGATACTAAGTACGGTCCTGTAACCTTATGTTAACGGTGTTAAAAAAATGCCGAGCGCGCCGAATTCTGAGAAGGTCTATTGCGATTTTTTGTGACTAGGGTGCAGCACCGACCCACGATCGTTCCAAAGACCCTCTCCGCTGGTAGACACTGGAGCAACTAAAATCATTATACGAGTGGTAATTAACTCTAAGAAGAAGCTTTTACCAACGAGACTGCGGCTGCGGACTGCAAACGGTGAGTGTGCCAACGTTCACGGGGAGACACAAATCCAATTGGAAATTGGTGCAGAAAAGTTCACGCATACGGTAATCGTTGCTGACATTGAAGAAGGCGTGATTCTGGGAATGGACGTAATGAATCTACATGGTTTTCAATTGGACTTTAGAACAGGATCAATAAAGTGGGTTTCGAGTAGGTATTCCTTTATCCATATTTATTTATTTATTTATTTATTTATTCCAAACAGGTTGTATAACCTAATTACATGGAATAAGTATTAACAATTCCAAAAATTCTATACTAACATTATATAGTATGACTATTTATACATGAAGCAGTGATATTGATTGATGCAGAGAATAAAGACAAAGACGACTAATTTCCAAAAGTGTCCCTTCATACACCGAACTTTTTAATATGTTCACAAATATTTTTCTTGAATTGTCTAATTGACATTGTCCAATCTATTTCAGTAACATTATTTATCCTATTGGCAAGTTTTAACATGGTCTCCAGAGGAGAACAAACTGACATTCTTAATCTCCCAAACAAAAAGGAGGATCGAGTTAACCTTGACGGAACTTTGAAAGGAATTGAGTACAATAAATTACTTGATGTCGACATACAATTTATTATTTTATACAAGAAAATCATCATGTTTAATTTACGCCGACCAGTGATAGACATAACATCAAATTCTTCCCGTAATCTAGTTGTTCTGATTGTTCTATAATCCGGCCAATGCTTATATTTTTTATAATACAAGAACCGTAAGTATTTGTTCTGCACTTTCTTAATATTTTCCAGGTACATTTGGGGTTGATCTCCCCAGATCATAGACCCAAACTCAAGTTTAGGTCTTACTAAGGTATTGAACAACTTTTTTATAGTCTCTGTATTTGAGAAAAGAATGCTTTGTCTGAAGACTAGACCCATTATACGATTGGCACTCCTGACTGATTTTTGTATATGTGCAAAGAAAGACATTTGACTATTATAGATAATTCCAAGATCCTTAACTTCATCCTTCCTTTCTAATACTTCTTGGTCCATGAGATAATCAAAAATGATACACTCCTTTTTCTTAGATATAGACATAACACAACATTTTTCAACATTAAAACGTAATTTATTCTCCTTGCTCCATCTAATTATGCTGTTTATATCTTTTTGTAGTAGTATGCAATCCCGAACAGTCTGAATCTTCCTAAACATCTTGAAGTCATCTGCAAATACCAAACTCTCAGAATTCGAAACATAACCTGGAAGATCATTGATAAATAAAACAAACAACATCGGACCAAGGTTTGATCCTTGTGGAACTCCCGAGTTTGCATGGAATTTTCCAGATGTATTTCCGTTATATTTTACTACAAAATGCCTGTTACGTAGATAGTTTGATATAAGTTTCAATAAATTATTTGACATTCCATACTTGTGTAATTTTTTAAGCAATATGTCGTGATTCATTTGATCGAAAGCTTTTTTAAAATCTGTATATATGACATCCAGTTGTAATCGATCCTGGAACGTATCGTTTACAACTTCCGCAAAATTAAATAAATTTGTGTTTATTGAGCGTCCCGACGTAAATCCATGCTGTTGATCAACAATTATATTATTTTTTACGTGATTATAAATTTTCAGATATATTATCTGTTCAAAAACCTTAGAAACAGCACACATAATCGAAACACCCCTGTAGTTCTCAACAATATTTTTATCTCCAGATTTGTGTATAGGAGAGTATAATGATAATTTCCATTTTTCCGGAAATTGTGCGTTTGTGAGTATATTATTATAGATATGTAATAAAGGTGTCCCTAGCCATTCATAGCATCCTTTTAGTATGTATGGAGGAATTCCGTCGGATCCAGCTGCTTTTTTGGGTTTTAATTTTTTTATTGCTATCACATAATCATTTATTGTAATCTCAGAAATATTTAAAATAGGATTATTACTAATTAAATCCTTGAAGTCGATATTATAATTAGACTGTTCAGGGCAATGCACCGATGCAAAATATTCAGCAAATTTTTCTGCTACTTCCCCTTCGACAACTTTTCCATCCTTAAATCTAAATGTACCTACCTGCTTAGAAAAACTATTATTTTTATTTACGTATGTCCAAAATATATTCATATTATTACTTAAACTATCTTCGACTTGACGCAAATACTTTTTATGCTCGGTGTTTATTAATGCCTTAAGTTTTCTTCTCGTTTCTATATACTTTTCGTTATAATAGTTTGAAATAAATTTTAATTTTCGGTGATTATTTTTTTCCTTTAATAACTTTTTAATATCCGAAGTGAACCATTTGGGAAATTTTTTGAAGTTTTTATAAACTTTATATTTGGGAACAGTTGTTTCAAATACACTATAAATTTTTTTATAAAAATTATCCAATGCAGTATTTACATCTGTCTGATCAGTAACGTCGTCCCACGCTGTATCCCTTAGCATTTTGCTCATATTTTCAAAGTTTGCTTTTTTAAAATTGAAATTATTACTGTTGCCAAGCTTGGTGACCACATTATCGATTACTCTATTAAAAGTTACTTTGATGTCTAGAGATGGGTGGAAACAATCTTCCGTTACTAAAGGTAACAGTTCATGAGATACTGTGCAGTTATTTATCATGTCGGTGGAGGTAATTACCAAGTCTAGAGTTTTATTTTGATGATTTTTTATGTTATTACATAGCATTAATGAATTGTAACTTAAAAAGTCAATCAGAACGTCTAATTTATCGCTAGTTTTTGTAAAGTTTAGAGTTTTACCTTGAATTTCCGGTAAGTTGAAATCACCCAGAATAAATGTATTGTTAATATTAGAGATATGTTGTTGCAGTAATTCCAAGCAATTCACATAATGGGTTAGATGAGCATCCGGTGGAATGTATATGCCGATAATTTGAGCTTTAAATTTATTATTTATCTTTATATCAACAATCACTATCTCGAAAAACGATTGATGTTGCACATAATTTAAAATTTTGTATTTCCGCTGTACTGCTATCATAACACCCCCGCCCCTGGATTTTCCGGTTATTTCCAAATTTCTATCTGATCTTATTACGTTATACACATTTAAATCAACAAGTTCCCCATCTGCTATGCCCTCATGAAGCCATGTTTCAACTGCCACAATTATATCATAATTATTTTGTAAGGAATTATTATAAAACTCAGCCGTCTTCGTCCTTAATCCTCTACAGTTTTGAAAATTTATAAAAATATCTATCATTTTGTGTATAGTCATATGAAGGCAGCACGGTGTTGGCAGCTGTACAGGAAGTTACCGTTCTACCTGCACGAAGTGAAACCATGATAGTAGCACGGCTACAGGGAATCATGGAGGAATGTACACCGGTTATGATGGAGCCAAGGAACTACGTTGAAGAGGTTAGCAAAGGAATACTAATTGGAAAAGGATTGGTTACGTTGGCGGAAGAGATCCCAGTACGATTGATAAACGTGAACCATTACCCAACTACCATCAAGAAGGAAACTAAGATTGGATCCTGCGTACCAGTGACGTCTATAGTTCGCCAAATAACGGAAACTAACAATTGTATCTCTATGGTAGGAAGTTCTTGATTCGGACTGATCATGCAGCACTCAAGTGGTTGATAAAGTTCAAGAATCCCGAAGGCCAGATCGCTAGATGGATTGAACGACTTCAAGTGTACGATTTCAACATCGATCGAGCTGGTGTGAGTCACCGAAATGTCGTCACCCTGTCCAGACGGTCGTGCCCAACAGACTGCTCACACTGCAACAAAGCGAAATCTAGGGAAGTTGCAGTTTTTCGAACTACTGTAGTCAACGAAGAATGGTCACCCACTAGGATCAGAGAAGATCAGGAGAATGATCCTCACCTAAAGAAGATTCGGCAATGGAAGGAAGAGAATCGGCGACCTACCTGGCAAGAAGTGTCAAGATATTTCCCGACACTCAAGCCGTATTGGGCTCAATGGGACTCCCTTTTTCTGGAAGAAGGGCTGTTGAAAAGAGAAAACGATGATGGTCCCGAGATGAGGAGACAGCCAGTTATCCCGAGAACAAGAATAGTTGAGTTACTAAAAAAGTTACACGACAGTCCCTCGGGAGGTCATCTGGGAGTGAAGAAAACCATGCAGCGAATCCGTGAGAGGTTTTATTGGATGAATAGCTCCGATGATGTGAAGGACTTGTGAGAGAAATGTACGACTTGTGCTACAAGTAATGGACCATATCACAAGAGAAAGGCACCCATGAAACAGTACAATGTTGGAAGCCCTTTCGAAAGGATTGCTTTAGATATCGCTGGACCATTTCCGACGACAGAAAATGGTGGCAAATACATACTGGTTGTAATGGATTATTTCACAAAGTGGGTGGAAATTTACACTATTCCGAACCAAGAGGCCACAACTGTTGCGGATGTATTGGTGAAAGAGTTTATCAGCCGATATGGAGTGCCCTTGGAAGTCCACAGCGACCAGGGAAGGAATTTCGAAAGCCATCTATTCCAGGAGATTTGCGACAAGCTGGGAATAAAGAAGACCGGGACAACAGCATTACATCTACAGTCAGACGGAATGGTCAAGAGAAATAACAGGACTATTGGAAAATTTGGAAAATACCTGTCCAAAGTAGTTTCCAGCCATCAAAGAGATTGCGACCAATATCTTTCTCTATTTGCATTGGCTTATCGATCTACCGTCAATGAGTCCACGGGTGAAATACCTGCGAAAATCCTGTTTGGACGTGAAATGAGGCTTCCTTGTGACCTGGAATTTGCCTGTCGGCCTGGAGAAGATCTAGCAGGAGAAGACTACGTGATCCAATTGAGAAGAAGGCTGGACGATATTCATGAATTAGTTCGAAGGAATCTTCAAGTTGCCAGCGACAGAATGAAAAGTCAGTACGACGCTCAGGCCACAGAAGGCGGTTTTACAGAAGGAGACAAAGTATAGTTACACAACCCTACTAGGAGAAAATGATTTTCTCCAAAATTACAAAAATCCTGGGAAGGTCTATACTCAATCAAGAAAAGGATCAATGATGTTATATATCGCATAAGTAAGATCCCCAACGGTAGACCAAAAGTAGTTCACCAAAATCGTCTCTCCCGGAAGATTATTCACTGTCATACATGATACAAACGCACGAGGGCTGGCAACCGTCTTTCGAAAGAAGTTCGGGCAATTAAAAAAACTTAAAGACCAGATTCCAGTCCCTGGCAAAACACTGAGACTGAAACACAATTCGCGGTACGTCTTCTATGTGGTAACTAAAAATGAAATTTAAGATCGATTTACCTACCGCGATGTGTGAGAAGCACACTTGAGCCGCCCGTGCCGCGCGGTAACTGCTACGGTGAGATACACCAATAAATTATCACAGCTTTACTACCACCTCGACGATCGTGAGTTACCGCTCAGTAGGACAATGCGTGATTGTGAAACGCCACCAAACTGGACTAGCATGGTGGCATTTGCGGTCGGCATAAAACCTGCGGACTTAATTCGATTCCACCAAACTGGGCAGATGTGTTGGTCCGCAGAGAGTTCTTATTCTTCATCCAAAAATGTGTAAGGACGACGAAATTTTTTTGTTATAATATACAGCCCTAAAAACTATTTCCAAGAAAAAAATATGAGAAAGCACAGGTTTTAATTTCAGCAGTCTCTTGGGTGAGTAGTGTCCTTCAAGAACTGCAAATACGGATAGGCAAACCATTTGATTTCATAATTGTCGTCAGATCCTGAACCTGATTTTTTTTATTGCATACTCCTTTTTTCTCGATAAAAGTGGCTCGTCATATTTTTTTGCTCTTCAGCTTTTTCAACACCTAATACTTTTGAAATGGTTAGTAATGAATCGGATAATTCATTTTTATAAGTAATTTCTCTAGGGTTCCACAAATTGGTTTTATTTCGGAATAATTCTATCAATAATAAGACTTTTTTCTGAGCTCATTCAGTGAAAATATGGCTATTATTTTGGGTATTTCCTGTATCTTTGTTATTTATATTAAAGTATCTTATTCCGCTGTGAAAAACAAAATACACAGATAAATAGCGGAAAAAGGCAAACAAAATACAAACATACCACGTAAACCACGTATCGTTCAATGCAAATATTCGAAATCGAATGCAATGCATTGCGGCTTAAAGACTTTTATTTTGGTTTTACAAGAGAGCAGTTGAAAATGTACCTCCTTAAGTCTTGTTTCGTGGTGCATTCAATATCTATTGGCGGTTTAGAGTTTTTTTACTGTTTAGTGAAAAGCGGAATATTAGTTAATACTATAGCACACGCAAGTATATTATATCTCGGCCAGCGGTTAACTAGCGTTCTCCTGCCACGTGTTGAGATTCAAAACATGCGCAGCACCAGATGGCATCAAATATGTACAGATTCAACTGCATTGAATCGCGAAAAATAGTTTAAAAATTGAAATAAAATAACATACACCTTAAACCCAATAAATGAATAATTTTATAATTATAAAGAATAAATTCCAAACAGACTGAAAACACATGTTCGCACTGGTTCAGACAGAACCTACCCGCGTAGCCGGCTGAAATCCCTTTGATATTTATCGACATTTGCCCGCTGGAAATAATATACAGGCGGCCGATGCAGCGGCCTCGAAGTGATGTTTAGTATTAATTTTTCTTCGGCAAAAGCCGGCGCTTTGTGTCCATGGGACAGCCGGATTTGGTGGAGTCCCGCCATAATGGTGCACGGATATGCTTCAAATATTTTTATTGTAATAAAGATGCGACTTAATCCATGCGATTTCACTGAAAACTACTCAGATAAAATGTGTTACTGATGATGTATTTGATCAAATAACCAACGAGTTTAAAATATTTTTTCCAAAAGTTCTGTTCATGTTTTTCAATAAATATACCGTTTCCCTCATGATTCCTATCTTGTTGTTATTTATGAATTGAAATCTGAGACTTAATTTTTTTATTATGAATATCAGTTGTTTATCTGGGATATTTTTATTTATGTTTTAACACGACACGAACTTTTAATGACTGGCACTTGTTGGTTTTAATAAGATACATAACTTAACTTTTTCTTTATCTTTTTCCGAGATCAACACCAGTTTATTGAATATATAATATGTATAAGTTGTATCATTATTCAGAAGTTGTGATGTTATCTCGTAAATTAAGAAATTTCGGTAACATCAGAACGAAGTTTGAAAACTTTTACCATATGACTTATGAAACTGTTGAACTTTTTCTAATAAGTGGCAGGCAGTCCCGGTGTGGCTCTTCAACGTCTGAAAAATGTCACAACTTATCATATAAATTCAACTTTATATATTACTGAAACTGAAATGGAAATAGTCCAGGTAATAAAGCGACACACATAGGAATATTTGGCCAGTAAAATTGGACAAAAATATTTAATGTAGCATATTGTTATTTTTGTCAATAAAATACACTGTTTGATCATGACCAATTGTTTCAAGTAATATATAATTAGTTTATAATAAATTAGCCGCTCTTCTTCGTCATCATTCACTTAAGTTTCGTCGTTATCTTTTTCATATACAGGTACAAGTGGAATGCCTGCAATCATCAGATTGACAGCATCTTGCGAATATGCCTTAGTTATATTGTGTCGTTTTGGTCTGGAACAAGTCAAAGAAGAGTCTCAATTTAGTAATAATATATTCAATATATTAATACAGATCCTCTATTTGAAATTTAAAGAAAAGTAGAATATAAGGAAATTCATTTATATTTGGCTGCCATACTTTTGATACACACTGTGTTATATGTAAATTCACTTATTTTGAAAGATTCAGTAGAAATATCAAACTTGACATTTCAAATATGGATAGATAGAACATATTATGATTTGGAGAAAATATATGAAATTTCAAAATATAGAGGTCTCTGCTAGCAACATTACAAGTGTAATAAAATAATTCAAATCTCACTTGGTTATTGAAAATCATAGATTAGTAATTTTTTTAAAAACAAGAAATTTCGGTAACCAACGGAAATGAGATTTATTTATTTTGCAAAAGTTTAGTCAGTTGTGTTTGAAACCCCGAAGAGGCAACATCATAATTAGAGTTGTCTCAATTTTGTGGTAGATAGTAGAAGTTGTATATCTATACAACCAGATTCAAAAGCCATTTCATTATGAAGCCAGTGCGTGCATAATTCGAATAAGAATTGCATCGTGTGTAGTGAATGTGGTTCGAGATTTCTAAATAAAATTTAGAAGGTATCCTGAATTCTAAGGTCATTTAGAATTGTACGAGTTGTCCAGTCATTAGTTGGTAAGTCCGATCCAGTTTTTTTTACAATAATTTCTCGAGAAATAATAAGGCCTATTTTAAATAAAATTTGACATAGATGCATCTATTGGATTTTTGATTACCAACAAAATTGATAAGTCATATAAGGAAATTCACATAAGAGAAGAAAATTTTGAATTAGACAAATTTGAGTGAAGCTGGTATTTGACATTTATACGCATCAAGATTTAAATCAACCATTGGAATTTTTATTAAACCTTTTTCATTAGATTAATTTATAACATATAGGTTGTAGTAATTTTAAGTTTCGTAGAAATTACGATTGTTGTTTCGTTTGTAATAATTTTGGGGAATATTAATTTGTTAATTTGTATCTGGTAGTATAATATAGAAGTTTGCATTCCTACTCAATATAGTCTTTTTTATAACATAATTTCAGAAAATTAAACATTTTTCATTAAATAAAACTGTCGATCAAATCAGTGACAGTTGATAATTTTCAGTGACAGAAATATTGGAAATGTCATCAGATATTTGAAGTGCCTTTTATAATATTAAACATACAGTTACTATAGATTCTGAACAATAGTGAAACAGATAATTTGGAGATACGTAAAAATTTAAATAAATTTTGAATAATTAATTTTTTTAACAGTTTGATCCCACCCTGAGTGAAGAGTAATAGGTCGATTATATATATATAAATTCATTTTTAGAAATACTAAATTAATATTTATTAGAGCCGGGCATATTTTTGACAACTACTGTCAAAGTTGAAATTTCTTACATACATTTTTTATGTTGCATGTACAAGGATTGTCGCTGCGACAATATACAATAACGTGAGGTGAATTGAAATTTATCTTTACAGGAAGGTTTACATTAAAATTAAACAATTAAAATTCATCACAGAATATTAAATATATTACAATATATGGATTACACTCAACTTGTGAGAAACTTCGACTGTTGCCTGCTCGCACAGTTCTTTTGTTTTGCGACGTTTACTACGATCGCATAGCTCTCCAAATGTTTTTACATAGGTTTGGTAAGCCAGCGTAGATGGTAACTATATCAATGTACCCAACCAGTGTGCATTTTTTTTCAAGAACGTTCTTTCCTGTAGTTAGCACATGCCCTTTTCTTCTCAAAATTGATCCTGAAATACTTTAAAGCTCGCCACATATTATTTTTTTTCTTTACATGGAGAATTGGTAAATTGTGTAAGTTTCTAATTTCCTTTAAATTCATTTTAAATGTCATATAATGCTCGACTGCTGAACTGCTTGATGTCTTCCGAACAATCTACGAAAGAAACTCGAAGGAATAATAACTTGGTAGAATTCAACCTCTTTTACTAATCAACTTCAAACAGCAACTAAAAAAATGGTGAAAGAATCTGTATTTCAAGTATTTTTTTTAAATAATTGCCAGACAGGATTCGACGTAAAAACAAAATGCTTTCGTCTTACTAAAGATAATGCCTAAAATCATCAGTATATGTTATCACTCATAAACTTAAAACTGTCACGTGTATACACTCGAGAGGCCGTATCGTGCTAAAAAGCCGAACTTTCTCCAAAAATTAACAGAAATATATGATATCTGGATTTATAGGTCACGTTGTACTTGCTCTGGTGAGATGAAAATTAATAGGGTTCACCTATTAGATGTTCTGAACAATATCCAATCATAAAATTCCTCACTTGTATACACTCTGGACGCTGTATCTTGCTAACAAACCGAAATTATCCCAAAAATGTGGTACTTTAAGTAACATAGCACCCGTTGTACGGGCTCTAGTGAGCTCAAAATAAATAGGGTTCATCTATTAGACGCCCTGAACAATATCAAATCATAAAATTCCTCACTTGTATACACTCTGGACGCTGTATCTTGCTAACAAACCGAAATTATCCCAAAAATGTGGTACTGTAAGTAACATAGCACCCGTTGTACAGGCTCTAGTGAGCTCAAAATAAATAGGGTTCATCTATTAGACGCCCTGAACAATATCCAATCATAAAATTCCTCACTTGTATACACTCTGGACGCTGTATCTTGCTAACAAACCGAAATTTTCCCCAAAAAGGGGTACTTTAAGTAACATAGCACCCGTTGTATGGGCTCTAGTGAGCTCAAAATAAATAGGGTTCATCTATTAGACGCCCTGAACAATATCCAAACATGAAATTAGCCACTTATATAGGTACACTCAGGAGGCTGTATCGTACTACCAAACCAAAATTTTGCAGAAAATAACAGAAATATGGTATTTTAAGTACTATAGCACCCGTTGTACTGGCTCTGGTGAGCTGAAAATCAATAAAGTTCATCTGTGAAATATCATATTCAATCATTAAATTCGTGACTTGCGCTGTATCGTGCTAACAAGATATGTTACGAAGAGTGGCTTTCGACAACGACGACGACGACATACACACAGGTTTTTTTTGTAAAAACAATTTTCCCGTGTTCTTCTTGTTGAAAAACGAAAAAATGATTTTTTTTGGGGGTAAACCCATACTTTTCTCGCATATTAGATGGGATTGGGTGGAAAAGTGATACAGTGCACACACAATCTTTTTCTTGTTTATGTTCAATACAAGCCACACAATAACAGAACAATCAAACAAACTATTATTGCAATTGAAGCGTCGACAACAGAGACACGCGATCTTAACAGAGACTTGAAGTCCCGAGTGACATATAAACACCTCAATAGATCGGAAAAAATAGTGGATCAGTTATCTAGCTTGTGGATCAATAGCTTCAATACGACTTTGAATTAAGTCTGCGATTCCGACTTTTGTCCGGTTTTAACTAACAAATACTATGTGCGACGGTCAAAATCAGTATTCACTCCGAAAACTTTGGGGTTGTACCCTTTTCATTTTGGGGGGATCAAATCCACTCCGTATGACAAAGAACAAGAGAAAAATCTAAATGTAAACTATTGTAATACTTTCATTTCGATAAGATATTAGTAAGAAGTATTCATACATGAATATGATCAAAATGCATGTTTGTTGTAAGGTTATAAACAAACTTAGCTAATAACAAAAACAGGTTGAAATGGGATTATAATTTTTTATATATTATTTGTGACACATAATTTTTACCTTTAGAAACCACCCCATATTGATAAAAACTACATATCAACTTCTTCAAATCGTCTGCGGGTTTACTTGCAATACGTTACCCTAATTCGCAAACCATGTAACTCCAGAATTTATTGAGATCGTGTTTTTTGCGCCATCTACTACTCAAAAATCTCATAACTCCAATTCTATTTTTAAAGCATCAATTCTAGAAAAAGAAAAGCTCCTAACTCCAACCATGGTAACGGTACTTAGAAAACCTTGTAACTACGACAATCGAAAGAAGATATATTGGCAAACATTAGTTAGTGTTTTTAAATGAAACTCAAGGTCTCTAGTTAATTCCACAATATAATACAAGTTATTGAAAATTCTAAAAAATTGACAATTGTTTCGATAAATCAATATCATCGTCAGAATGACAGAAGTTACATTTCATTTTATGCCTACCTGGCTAATATGAGCATATTCCACGAAGTAAGGGTCGAGACAGTCAATTTCATAAACATTAGTTAAATTCGCTAGTGATTATGAATTATGTTTCAAGTATTAATATTTTACGGTTTACGAGTAGTTTCAGTTCATAACCTGAAGTTACTCCAACAGTTTTATTATTCAAATTCATTATGACTACAAGCAATTAAGTATAGAAAAAAATATAATTTCGGACACGTTTGCTAATGAAATTGTGAAAAGTGTGTTAACGAATTTTGTTAAGCTTTTAATTACTTGACTACTGTTAATGGTTTCAGAGATTCTTACTTATAAATGTATAACGAGCCATCTGTTATTCTTGTAACGGGTTCTGTACAGAGCATACACAATCTTCAGGGTGTTATTCCTCACCTAATTGTAAGAATAATAGTTCAAATTCCTCGTAATGAGTTGGTATACGAAATTGTTCTGCAATGTTCATTGACTTTTATTGAAAAATATAGGCATGTTTGAAACATTCTGCTAACAAAGCTTCACTTTTTTTAGATTATGTATCGCTCAAAAAGGATCTTAGAAATGGCATTGCAAGAGAAAGTTTTATTTCATAGGTCAGATTCCCTAAAACCAAGCCAAAACATAATTGATTTTACGCCTCTACCTGACAAATCTTACCATGTTATGGAAACACTTACGGCAACTTCTTGCGATCAACTAATCAGTACTTATGAAGCATCTGAGATGTCACTCACGACCTAGGAGTTATGGAACATTTCGGCATAGATCAGCCTGTCAACGGAATCAATGTGTACTCGGGTGAAAATTCAAATAAAAGAACTCCGCAACGGTACCCAGAATCAGAAAGTTCTGGTAGTGACATTGCATCAATTATTGGATTGATTCAAAATGTATCAGATCCAGTTTTCATTCTTTATGATCCAGATAAGTCAGCAGCAAGTGAAACGGAAAATCTGAGCAATAAAATTGTTAAAGTAAAATTGTACTTTATATGTTAATTGTTCTAAAAGACAGTCGGTAGTCGTTACCTTGACTACAAATAAATGATTTGATTTCAATTTCAATTTTTTCTAACTTGTCAGTCAAAAGCGAACAGTTATGTTAATTTACTGAATAAAAAGTTCACATCAAGATTAAACTGCATTCCTTGTATTTATTTTAATTGGTTATGGGCCCAGCACGCTTAATTGTGTACTAGAATCGTTTTTATTCAAGAAAGAATAAATTCGTATAAGAAACGGTTGGACTGTGAAGTATCGTTGAATAGCCACAGATGGATTTGGCGAAGCACATCAAACCCTTGGCCGGTGAGGCAGACTGGCCGATCTGGAAGCGGAAGATTCGTGATCTGCTCGATTATCATGAAGGTGCATTAGACGTTATCGATAACAAGATTAAAAAACCAGAACCTCTAGCTGACGGCGCTAGTGCGGCTAAACAAAAAGAATTCAAAGAGAAGTATGATTTCTTTCGAAAGGCAAATAGCTACGCAAAGTCTATGATTGCTAGCTCAGTTACAGATGCGGTGTATGAGAAAATCATCGATAAAGAAACCGCGCGTGATGCTTTCGAGGCCCTTAAAGAGCAGTTTGAAGCGACATCCAAGGATCAAGTTTTTCAAATTTGTGATTCATTTTTCGCTTTTAGTTGGATGTTAGGTGAGGACGTGTCTACACATTTAGCTAAGTTGAGAAGTCTTTGGAGTGATCTCAACAACGGTCTCACTGCTCGAAATGAAAACAAGTTACCAGACTTAATGCTTGTGTGTAAAACGCTCAATATTTTACCTGCTGCATTTGAGACATTTAGGTCCAGTTGGATGCTGCTCACCAAAGACACAGAGAAAACCTTTGACGAGCTGACTACACAGTTGTGTATGTTCGAAAGAAATTTCAAGAAAAGCACCAACAACGACAAATTTTCTCAAGAAGCTCTAGTGGCAAAAGGCGAGACGCAAAAACAAGACGCGAAAAAGAAGTCGAGAGCAGGTACAACCTGTAATTATTGTGGTAAGAAAAACCATTGGGTCAGTGAATGCAGAAAGTGGATCGCAGATGGACGACCATCCAAAAATAAGTCCGTTAATGACTCTCAAAACCAAGCTAACCACAAAAATAACCAAAACAAATTTCAGAGCAATGCTGTTGAGGTTAAGGAAGGTCTTGTGTTGTCATTTTCAGAGATTTTCAATACTGAGATCAACACTACAGACTGGTGGATCGACAACGGTGCTACAAGGCACGCAACGAATAATTTCGATTTCTTTGTAGATTTTGAAAAATTCAAGAATCCGTGTGGCATAAAGGCTGCAGGAAAAGAGCTTTTGCAAGCAGTAGGGAAAGGCATCGTAAAAGTATCAACAGTGAACGACGAGCGATACATCCTAACCTTGCACGATGTTTGGTACGTTCCCGACATATCGAAGAATTTGTTTTCTGTTCTAGCAGCTCAAGACAGAAACCTAAACAGTATGTTTGAATCAACAGCTACGTGGTGCTCGCTCAAAGTGAATAACAAGATACTGCTAAGTGGAGTCCGAAATGTTCACGGAACACTATTCAAAGCAGCTATCAAACCGATTTTTCCCGCTGGTAATGTAAGTTTCAATGTTGCTGTTACTGATAGTTCTCAATTACAGCTGTATCACGAGAGGTGGGGACATCAGGACAAGCAGCACGTGAAAAACTTGTTACAAAAAGAATTGGGTATTAACGTCAAGTTAGACAGAGAAATTTGTGAACCGTGCGTTTACGGTAAGACCCATTGTTTAGCTTTCGGTACTAGAAGAAAAGCAAGCCAACCTGGAGAACTGATTGCTACAGATTTATGTGGTCCTTTTGATGTATCATTTAGCAAGAAGAGGTATATGGCCATATTCAAAGATATGTTCACTAAATTTCGATATTGCTACATAATTGCAGAGAAGTCTGACGTCACAGCAGCTTTACAGTCAATGATTGCTCACGCAAAACAGCAAGGTCATTCGATTAAGGCGCTGCTGAGTGACAACGGCGGCGAGTTCGACAATGTGGAGGTCAAGGCTATTCTAGAGAAAAATGGAATTACGCACAGATTGCCAGCTCCGTATACACCACAGCAAAATGGTTGCGTTGAACGAGAAAATCGCACAATCGTTGAAATGGCTAGAACATTCAAGTACTCCAATCCCGACGTGAAATTTCCTGAAGCCATTTGGGCAGAATTAGTCACTACAGCTACGTACGTATTGAACAGAACAGGCAAATCATCAGTAGACGGTGTGAGTCCTTACGAGCTGTGGATTGGAAGTAAGCCGAGAATTAAGCACTTACGCATCATTGCATCAACTTGCTACGTTCATATACCTAAAGAAAAGAGAAGAAAAATGGACGAGAAAGCAATCAAGGGTTATTTGATAGGTTACGATAACGATGAAAGATACAGAATTTATGTCAAGGAAGAGCACAAAGTTATTGTCTCAAGAGACGTTCAATTTCGCGAATTAACGAGAGATTGCGATCATGAGGTTCAGTTACCACTCAAAGATTCTCATTTACAGAAAGATAACACCGAGGAAAATCCTGAGGTTCCAGTCGAACTAGAAGAGCCTTTGGAGTACCCCGAGATACCAGTTCAACAAGATGAACCACTTGAGTACGAGTCGGAAAGCACGGAACCTGAATCGGCAACCGATGACGAGGAAGAGCCAGCGACGCCCTCGCCAGTACCTGCAAGAACTTTGAGAGATCGCTCGAAGTTGAGAAAGCCAAGTTACCTACAAGAATATGCACACATTGCTGAAAACACTGATTTTATTGACACGTATGTAACTCCTCAATCATTCCAAGAAGCTGTTTCAGGTAGGGAAAGTTTACAGTGGAAACGAGCCATGGATGATGAGATGAAATCGCTCAATGAAAATCACACATGGAAGCTGTCAACTTTGCCACAAGGAGCAAAAGCGATCCCATGTAAATGGACCTACAGAGTTAAAACCAATCCAGATGGTTCGGTCAATCGATACAAGGCAAGACTAGTTATAAAAGGTTTTAGTCAACGCTACGGCATTGACTATAGCCAGACCTTCAGCCCAGTAGCAATAATGGCAACTATTCGGTCGATTTTAAGCATAGCTGCAAGTGAGCAGATGCATCTAGCACAGTTTGACGTATCTACAGCATTTTTATACGGCGAACTTGAAGAGGTTATTTACATGCAGCAACCAGAATGCTACAAAAACGGTACTGATCAGGTATGTCAACTTCAAAAAAGTTTGTATGGTTTGAAACAGGCTCCAAGATGCTGGTTCAAACGTTTTGGCAAGTATCTTATCAGTCTCGGCTTCAAAGTTAGTGATGCAGATCCATGTTTGTTCATGCGAAAAGAAAATGACAAAAGTATTATCATGGCTCTGTACGTAGATGATGGATTAGTTGCCGCAACAGATCCTCAAGATTTGAAGATTTTCTTACAAGACTTAAGCAAAGAATTCAAGATCACTTCACAGAAAGCTTCATACTTTTTAGGGCTAGAAATTGAACAAACAGAAGATTACATTACAATTAATCAACAAGCTTTTGCTAAAAAGATTCTAGAACGTTTCAATTTTTCAGATTGCAAACCAGTCTCTACGCCAATGTTGAAAGCTTCTGAGATTTCTCAATCAGGGAAAGAAAATTTCAAAGCACATAATTTCCCTTACAGACAGGCGGTCGGAGCTCTCATGTATTTGATGCTAGGAACTCGACCTGACTTAGCATACAGCGTTGGATTTTTATCAAGATCACTGGAAAATCCATCTTTGGAAGATGCAGCTCGCGTTAAAAGAGTTTTCCGCTATGTAGCAGGCACATTGACGAAAGGAATAACCTATACTCGTAAGGTAAAAAGGGGTATTCTTGAGACTTTCAGTGACGCTGATTTTGGAGGATGCACGAAAACTGGTCGCTCTACTTCTGGTGTCGTAGTTAAGTATGCAGGAGGGGCTATTTCATGGATGAGTCAAAGACAACCTACGGTAGCCACTTCCACTACCGAAGCTGAAATTATTGCAGCAAGTGAAGCAGCTAAAGAAATTATTTGGCTCTCAAGATTGTTTAAAAATATTGTAACTTTAAAGCAAGTTCCAATAATTGAGGTCGACAATACAGCAGCAGTGCGTTTAAGCGAAAATCCAGAGTTTCATCGACGAACAAAACATATAGCCATCAAGCACTTCTTTATTCGAGAGAGGGTAACCGAAGGCGAATTAGCAGTTCAACAAATATCTTCTGAGAATCAACTGGCAGATATTATGACGAAGCCTTTGGGTGCAATACGATTACAAATATTACGCGATAAATTGGGTTTAAAGTAACATAGTGGGTACTAAGATGTTTTGTTTGTTTATTTCATTATTATTACAACAATTAACAAGGGAAAGTGTTAAAGTAAAATTGTACTTTATATGTTAATTGCTCTAAAAGACAGTCGGTAGTCGTTACCTTGACTACAAATAAATGATTAGATTTCAATTTCAATTTTTTCTAACTTGTCAGTCAAAAGCGAACAGTTATGTTAATTTACTGAATAAAAAGTTCACATCAAGATTAAACTGCATTCCTTGTATTTATTTTAATTAAAATTTCACCTAATGCCGGGTGTAGCAAAGATCTAGACTTCAGTCCTTACGAATCAGATTAGTCCGAGACAAGTGAAATTGAAATTTGAACCAATAACATTCCACCTAATCCAACCACGTCTGTGAGAAAATGGAAACAGCGACGACACGTAGATCAGAAAACATGGTGCAAGAATGTAAACCAACTGAAGAAAGCTAAAGGTGAAGACTATTTTGGGATAAAGAAAGAAGGTGATAAATGGAATTACAAAATACACAGGCCAAAACGAGAATTAAAAACGCGATGCAGCTGTCAGATGTCAAAAAAGAATTCCAAGAAAAAAGCATTAAATCACAGTGAGTTTTCTGAAGATGCAGATATTTTCAAAATTTCAGGAATTAAGTGATAATGAAAACAAGGTCTATACAGATATGCTTACTACTGCTGATATAATCAGAAGACCAAGAGATAGGAAAGAAGAAAGTTCAAGATGACTGTCAAGCTTTATCTATTGCTTCAAGAAAAAAGAAGAGAAGCTCCGAGTCTGTAAAAAAATGTTTTTAATACGCTACGTGTGGGTTAGGTTCGTGGCTTCTTGGAACAAAAATCTATCACAGATGAAGAAAACAAAGCTGTAGATGTGGCTTTGGAAATACAAAGCGAGACCTCGCAAGGTCGTATACGAGAGGTTTTCCAAAAGAAAAGAAACTCTTTGGTCAGACTTCTTGAACACTAACGCTAAAATGGAGTCTCACTATTGCAGAGCTCGCACTCAAAAGCAGTATCTCGAATCTATTTGGCGTTCAAAAATGCATTAATATAAGGTCTTTTCGGAAAACTGATGCGATGAGAAAAATATTTCGCCAGTCACGACAGTCTTTTTTTGTAACATTTTCGAGGATACGAACCTCAGTATTTTTGTGCCGAAAAAAGACGAATGTAGTACATATGTTGCAAGAAATACAGGCAATCTGAACGAAACCAAATATGAATTGCATCAGTTGAAAAAAGTTGACGGATGCAAAAAGCAAGGATAAGGAAAGTGAAGCTAATGGACTTTCAGTCAATTTTGTTGACGCCAAAGTCTAAAGTTTCCATGCTCTATTATAAGAAAACTCTCGTATTTTTTGGTTTACTTTCGGTCACTCTTTCCTGAATAGAACTTAAAGAATTTCGCCCAAATCGCGACATTTCATCGAATTTAAAAATTTCGCATATGTCAAAATGACAAATGCGCAATTTTAACTCTCGTTACTGTAGTTACGGACCTGCAGGGAAATTTTCGATAGTTAACGGAAAATTTTCGGATTCTACCGGGCAATTTTCGCCGAAAAAGTCCCGCTTAATATGGGATTTTTAATACAAGAGGAAAATTTTCGCTGTAATTTTGAGATAATTGCACTTCATTTACAAGGTATTTTTGACAGGAGGGAAATATTCGGGAAAAGCTCATAGAACATCATTTGCTAAGAATTTCTTCCTTTATCGATTTCCATAGTTATTTTGCATATTATTATTTTCACCCCTGAGGTTGAAGCCACAATGGCACTGTACAACTTTCCTTCCTTTCACCTCCGCTAATCTTGTCAGATTTTTACACCAATCCATTTAGTCCTAATGGTATCGGAGCGAAAAACGTCATAAACTGGACTACAGTAATTTCGTGAACCCTTAAATAACTCCTAGTTGAAATACGGATGGATGGAGCACTAAAGTACTTCATTATTTTCCTTGAAATTGGCTCATTCTTTAGTATCTGTCTGATAAGAAATATCTCAAAATTTGGGAACATTCTTGTGACAGAAACATCTTTAGTTTGTAATAGCCTTTCCACATCCGAAAAGATGTTTTTTCTTCCATGGTTTCCTGAATGATGTTCATAATCCTGAGAATTTAAGTGGTGCAGCAGCCCATAAATAAATTATATAGTATCACATTTTTGTAACGATTGTGAAAAGTACAGCGTTCATATTGCAAGGACGTTCCCATCATTTTAAAAGTCGTCGTTAAGTCGATCGTCATTTTGTTAACTTACAATTATCTCCTGTTTGCCAAATCAAGTTGATTCTGATCTGTTCTAGTGTTATTTTTTTTTAGAAAAACATGAATGGATAATCTTTAAAATATGAATGAATACAAAATCAGCTTAAGATTTTTTTATAATTAATCCCAACCCAAAAAATTATCATAAATTGACAGATAGGGTTGAGTGGTGTTAGACCAACTTTTTTCGAAACTTGTAGCATATTTTCATAGCCTATCTGCGTGATTAGAAAATAATTTTCCATTATTAATTTATAGCAGATTTTGCTTGTTCATATTCAGCCATATTGTTATATCAACCAGAAGATGTTATTAGGAGTGATGTAGAATATTTCATCATCAGAACTGCGTCTGTTACACATTGTAGTATAGATGCTCATTTTGTTGATGATTGGAATTCCGCCATTTGGTAGTTTTCATTTAATTCTTAGGATAGGTAAACAGCTAGTCGATATTATGGTATTTGTATTCAGCGTTCAAGTTGAACGTATCTTGAAAATATCTTGATTGCCAGAAAAACAACACACCTTAGTTAACACCATATTCCATTAAAAGATTTCAGAATCTTCGACATTAACTTTCTATAATAGAGTAGAATATTTCCTGAGGATATGAAGTCCTCAGCATTTCTCAATTAGAAAAATTAGTATTTCTCCATTCAATATCAATATTTTAGAACAGTCTTTGCGAATAATATAAGTTTCGTTACTCGGGGTGAAGTCGGACGATTTTGCACTTTTTTTTAAAATAAAAAGTACAATTTTTGGAAAAAAAATTCCAAAAAAATAATTGATAATCATACATGTCTCCTTTGTCAAATTCCATAGTAAAATTAATGACATTTTTGTTCCCCACCTTCTTTTATTTAGGTAAAGAGTGTCCGCCATCACCCCTATGTGTGGGGTAAAGGCGGAGGACCTTCTGTTAAGCATTAAAAATCGTCTTATCCCCTAGTACGGCGTGTATTTGGACAATAATAACCAATATATCATGTTTATAATAAAATTTTATAAACTTTATGAGAAAAAAAACGTGCAAATTAAAATATTTTATTCTTGAAAAACATAAAAAACACAAAATTTATATGAAAAAACGTCAACCCTTATTTACTAATATAACAAACATAAATTCTGGAAAAAATATTAAGTAGGTAATGCCAAATAACTAATAAACCTTATTATCAAAAATATGTTTGGGTTTTGTACAAAAACTCTACTCTATTTTAATATTCATTAATGAAGTCAAATCTGAGAAATAATATCTTTGGCGCCTTAAATCTTTAACCTTTTTTACAACTTTTACGATTTGATCTTCCTCTATGATGCTTTCATTCCTAACTATTGGATATGTAAAATATTCGCCCATTTTATTTGAATCTTGTTTTCTTAAGAAATTAACTAAAAACATCTTTTTGTTTCCTTCCCTCATCACTTCAGTAACACTAACAACATAGTATTTGTTTTTTGTACAAGTGATCTTAACTACTACGAAATTGTCTACTTCTATTGCAAGGTTAGTCTCACTAATATCGCTTTGGTTTTGAAAAAACATATTTTCATTATATTCATCCTGCATTTCTATTGCTTCTTCTTGATCACCCACATTGTCACTTTCACGTTCTTTTTCTAGTTCTTCATCCTCACTTAAATCTTCTAGGGCTATTTCGGCCTCACTCTCAGATGTTAACGTATCCATATCCTTTGAGGAAATGCCTTTGCCAGGAGCCACTTGCAATTTTTCCCCCGTTTCTTCTTCGTGACGTCTTGAGTAACATTCAGTCTACTTTCATCAAGGAACAGCATAAGGATGTTAGTCCAATGTTCCGCATTTGTGTCTTCGTTTTCATTTCTCTCGGAATCAGGTATCTTCCTGAGAACAACATCTGGTGATAGCGGAACAATTCCACAGGCTCGGAAGACAGACTTAATATTTGTTTCCATATTTTCGATGCCTTCTATTGCTTTCTTTAAAAGCGCAGGGAACTCCGATTCAAGAATGCAACCTCTGTTTTTTATTTTCCAATCAGCAAGAACAGATCGCCAAACTTTTTTAAAAGGTCCAAAAAAGACACGTCCAGCGGTTGCAGCAGAAGTGTTCCATTCGGTGGCAATAAAACAAAAGAAATATCATTTTGTTGGCAACACCGTGAAACATGAATTGAAGTGTGAGCTGCCAAGTTATCCCGTATCAAGACCTTTCTTCCTGGAAGCTTCTTACAATAGGGTAGGAGAACCTTGTCAAATCAATCGTCAAGTCAAGTCGCTAAATCAAACCAGCCGGATTTGGTACGATTGTATACAGTCCCAACAGGGCCTCCATAGACCCAAGTTGGATACAAATGTACAGATTTGTAGACAACATATGGGGGTAAAAGTACCCCTGATCCACTAATAGCCATTATAATTGATATGCTTGAGTTGCTTGAATCTTTAATCCTTTCTACCCTCTTAGATTCTCGTTAACATAATACTTTCACTCTCCCGGGATCATCAGACAAGTTGCTTTCATGATAATTGCTGATATTAGAGGGTGGTATATTTTCTATTGTTTCGCCCAGATTCAAGAAATAGCTTTATATTATTTCTTTTGTTGTATTTGCTCTTGAGCGTTTAATATTTTGGGGCAAATCGTTCCATTAAAACCAGTCAATTCCAGGGCGATTGTCTTTAAATTTCTTTATTTTTTCCCCTTTTGTGTCTAAATAGTTTTTAACTAATAGTCCCATTTCTTGTCTGGCAAGAGGAAAACCCTACTCGCTGAATTTTAAAATCCTTTGGGCCAAATGTTTTTCTTCTTCTTGTGAAATTACGCATTGCCCGTCATATTTCTCCGTTTTTATTCCCTTTTTATTATCAAATAGGGTAGATTTTGGAATCTTATATTACTCAGCAGCTTGTCTCACACTTTTTCTTCCTTGTCCCATATCTTCCTCTGCTCTAGCGAGGTATTTTTCACTGTAATTCTTGAAATTGATGGCTATTTTCTTTTTATATAGCCTAACCATGGTGTCCGCCTTCGCCCCTATAAAATGTCTTTTTTTACTATAATGCCATTATTTATTTTCTGGTTTTCAAATTTTAAGTAAAAAATATAATTTATAAAATCCTTACCACGTGCTCTGCTCCAAACTTTTTCAGCGAAAATGCAACACTTTCATCAAAACTCGGAGCTAAACTAACGGTGTAAAAAGCCGGTCAGTTAATTATGTGGGACTGCGATATGACATATTGCAAAAAACGCCGGCCAATACCAGTCTGTCCGAGTTCACACCCACAGTCCGACTTCACCCCGAGTGACGATTCTCAAGTTTATTACTATGTCACTTGCATTTCAAAATGATTAATTGAACTTTTGGCTGCACAATTTTAGTGATAGATCATTCCAGGACTTCAATATGAATGTTTTTATCACTACTATGAGCAATTTCTCATTCTCATTTTCTACCAAAAGACAGTTTTTACAATGGACTATCTTTATTCCCTGCAATTTTAAACAACCTTTTGAAAATATTACTGGACGTATAACTTCATAGGTCACAAGCTGTTCAAAGAATATCTGCTATCCTAAGCCAGAGTGACGCATTCCAATATAACTATCTGAGAAACGCAGAACAATCAATTCTGAATCTTATTGTAATTTTTTCATCCATAGACCATACGAGTTGATAAGAAAATACATACACAAAAATCTTAATACCTGAATTCAACAAAATTGTGAATTACAATTTGCGTAAATGGAACAAAATTGTTAGAAGGGCATGTATTGAGGTGACTATGAGTACTGTATATATTATTTTCTCCAATTTTTACTTCCCTAACTTTTACGTCATCATCTATGATATTTCATAGCACCGCTTTACCCTACATCTCGTTAATCCCTTAATTTAATTCATTACTTTCCCGAAATCTCATGTAAATTTTTAATAAATGCTAATTCATGCATCGGTGGGTAGATTTCCGGTGAGTAAGATTTTTTTTGAATATCACACCTGCAGTCTTAATGAATGATTTGAAGATGACCTTGATATACTCGATATTATTTTAATTACTTATTTAATGAGACAAGTAAAATGTGTATCAACAGATTTATCATTAGCTGTTCTAAGCAGGAACTCAACCCCATAATCACATTTTAATTCCGTAATACACAGGGCGAAGCAAAAAGGTAGATCAATATTTGAACACGATTTAATTCAACTCTGATGTTAAGAAAAACGTTTTGAAAATTTCGAAAAATGTGAGTTTTCATAATAACACGTGCCTTTTTTGGGGTGTCTATTTAAAAAATATATAACAGCATGCTTGCACCTGATGAATTTTACTATCATCTCTTATGTTGAAATAAAACAATATAGTTTGTTTGAATCTTCATTTATTTGAACTAATGTTCAATCTGAACTTGTTGACGCGTTTCACTAACACAGTAGCTTTGTCAAAACGAATGAAGGTGAAATATAAAAATGTCTTAAAATATACAGTGCTAAATCTATTTACTAAGGTTAACAATGGTATTGAAAGAAATTACCTGGAAATTCATTCACTACAAACATTCCTAAGCTATCTTCTAGGTGAAGAATTTCAATAAAGGAGACTGATTAATATCTATTTGGTCGTTAAGGAGATTACCTGAATATTAATTTTTGTTAATCTCTAGGGCCTCTAATAAATTTAAACTAAAGGATTTACCGACTACATGGAGAATTTCAAAATTTGGGTCGAAAATGTGTTGGTTTTGTAATAAATGATTTGAATAGTTAGAATCTCATTTTTTGTTGACATAGCTACGTTTGTGTTCCGAAATTCTAGTTTTAAAATTTCTAAAAGATCTACCGATATAAATTTTATCACAATTGTCATTACCACATTTTAATTTATAAACTCCTGGTTTGTTTAATTTTGAAAATTTAGATTTATTATTTTCAATGAATTTGGATAAATTGTGATCAGTTTTAAAGGAAATATTCATGTCTAAAGTTAAAATGATTTAATTTTTAAGGATGGTGTGCTAAAGTATGTTAAGCTTTTAAACTGTTTATTATTTTTATCAGAAGGGAATACTTGTTCTAAAGTCTGTTTTTTTATCTTTCTATTTATGATATTGTCAATTAAATTTGGATCGTAATTATTATTAACTGCTATTTGTTTTATGATATTTAATTCTTTGGTATAATTATTAATATTTAATGGGACTGTCGAGAGTCTGTGCATCATACTATTGAAAGCTGCTAGTTTATGACTAAATGGGTGGACCGAACTATTATGAATTGTAATATCTGTATGTGACGGTATATGAAATATAGAAAAATCATGTTTATTATTTATATTTGAAATTGTAAGGTCTAGAAAGTTTATAGACTTATTTTGTTCAAGTTCTACGGTAAATTTGATATTATTGTGTATGGATCTTCATCAATCTCTTATGTTACAGAAAATTATTAAAAAAACCATTTTTTCAGGAAAAAATAACTACATTTCTTATTATATGGTGCGATTAATATTGAATTACATCTCCTTCGAAGAACGTGACAGTGACATGCTTCTTTGTAGATACACACATCTCTGACGGATTGCAATTTCAAGGAAAAAATCGACCTATGGATATCGTCAGCACAGTGACTCGTATAAGTACGAGACCTATACTTGCACGAGCAGTAGATAACCACGTCATTAACACTATTGATTGCGAACTAAAAGCTTAGGCTTTCTGTTGTTTCCGTAGTAAACTGTGAAATGATTTATTTAAACATATATAGTAAAAACCAAATAAAGTTGCGTTTACGTCATCATTGTGAAAATTCGTAGCGTTGTCAGAGTGTTCACGAAATATGGAAATTAACAGAAAATAACTGAAGTCAACAAAAAACGTAAATGTAGAAAATTTCACAATATTATAAATGAAAACTACAAAATTATCGATAGCTTGATAGTTTCGTTTAATATAGTGTGGAGTTTTTTCATTTACGTTTTTTGTTAATTCAATTTATGAATAGATTTCACAAAGTGAGGAATTCTAGAATAAAAGCGGTAAGGTTATTACTGACTTACCAAATCTTTTAATAAATAAATATAATAAAAATACAAGCACAAGTTCGTTGCATCGGCTATTCAGCTGTTTGGGCATTTTAACAATCACAGAAGAAAATGCTTTGTTGTTTTGAAAACAAAAACAGTTTTGATTATAAATATTTCTCACAAGTAAATTTTATAAAGCACGTAACTATAACCTCAAAAATCGATGACAATACACGAGTAGAAAAGTCACAAACAACGCGGCAACATGACATTATTTCTGGCAGTGACTATTTTACCGTCAATAATTGGAGGCTTTTTTATGAAAATTTTAACAGAAATGTTTACATCGAGGGACGTCTAAACCCAATAAAGCTATATTGCTTATACATTATTTTGGTACAAAAGTTTTTTTATTGATTGGGTTATCTTTAGAACCGATTAATTAACAAATTTAAGTATATGCACTTTCCGATAGAAATGTAGCCACACATGCGATAGAAATACGCCCTTGGTGACGTAAACGCAACTTTATTTGGTTTAAACTATAGAGGTTTAGCAGAGTGATACAATTGAATTTACATTCTAAAAAGAAGAACATAGAAATGAATGAGATTAATTGAAAATCAATTGACAAAACACATGAAGAAATGAAATATTCTCTATGGAAAGCTGTGAAGGTCAAAATTAGATTAGAGTATGCTTATCTGAAGACATTAACATTTATTGTTTCGATGACAAGAATAAAATATAATTATAAAAAATGGCGCCCAATATATTTTCATATAATTTTCCAGATTTTTTATATAAAATACATGTTTTATCAAGGCAGACTTTGACGTGGGGTTATTGTTCTCAAAATAAAAGTGTTATTCGAGCTTCCAGTTCTGTCTCAATTAATTTTTGGCCAAATATACTGATTGCTATTGTTCATGGTATCATACGCGAACATTAACTCAGCCTATGGAAAACTATACTTGAATATATATTGGCAATTCTCAGCAGGCGCGTCCCTGTCGTGGGGGTAGACCTGATTTCTAAGAGTTCTGCTAGGAAATTAGTATCACGGGGTATAGCGGAATTCTCAGGGACACGAGTGAAGATCAGAACGATAGGGAAGGCGAAGAAGGAGGACTTCGGCACAGAAGAACTGGCGTAAGTGGCTAGCCACGCTTCAGGGGTGGCTTCTACTATGCACCCCCACCTATTCTTCACTTAAGAATCTTCTCACAATTCTACTTGTGTTCAGAAGAACAGCTTTTTGTAGTAGCATATACTTAAGTGTTTTGTTGTAATACTAATATCCGAACACTGCTATGCAGTTCCGTTGGTATGACTGCCGTGCTTGACAGAACAATTGGTACTGTAGTACCACATCTTCTTTAGTTATTCTGATAATTCTTTGTATTTTCGTTTCTTCGAACTAACTGTTATGGGGGTTAGGGACTGCGATATCTACTACGTATGCTTCTCTTCGTAGCTGGTCTCTTATGATTATATCAGACTTATTGTGCTTCATATGCCGGTTTGTTAGTATTGATCTATCGAATTAGAGAAGATATTGGTTAGTTTCCATAACCGCTGGTCGTTCGTATTTATAATAAGGCGTCTTGGGTTTGTCGTTTTCCAAGCCTTACTCATAGCATATGTCTTGATGTATTATGGCAACGACTTGCTTGTGTGATTGTGTTGATACAGATACTCAGTTTGCGACAGCGTACTACAATCTGATGTTATGTGCTGTATAGTTTCAGATTTTGGTTACCTCTTCTCTCATCAGCGAATCTTCCCAGTGAAGAAATTATCAGGAAAGTAAGCAACGAAAATAATTTCACCACGATGCTATATATGAGGAGAGACTGGGAAAGGGAATACCTCACCCAAACTCTCAAAGAAAACACCATTAGATGGTATACGGATGGTTCAAAAACCACCATTGGAGCAGGCGCTGAAGTATATGGGCCTGGCACCAGATACTCATTACCGTTAGGCTCCTTCCCGAGCATCTTTCAGGCAGAAATACTTGAGATCGAAAGATACGTGGAAATAAACCTAGAAAGAAACTACCAGAAATGTGACACATATCGATCCATTCTGATAGTCAAGCAGCTATCAAAGCATTGAGCTCCCATGTCATTGACTCAAAGTTGGCATGGGAGTGCCGAAGAAAACTTGATGAATTAGGCAAGAATAATAGGGTCTCTTTAGTCTGGGTTCCTGGCCACTCGGGAATCACGGGAAATGAAGAGGCCAATACACTTACCAGGAAAGGAGTACAAATGCCCTTGTTTGGCCCAGAGCCTTTCTGTGGTGTAGCAAAATGTTCCTACAAGAAAAAGTTTCTGAAGAAAGAGGAAACCGAAATAGAAGCACTCTGGCGGTGCCTTTCCGGGTTGGAACATTCCAAAATGTTCCTGTAGAACTTTGACACTGCTAGATCCAAAAAATATTTGGACCTCAGTGGAGATAAGCTACATCTCCTCACGGGCTTTCTTACAGGACATTGCCGCCTTAGGAAGCACTTAATGAGAATAGGTCTAGCAGAGAATGACGAGTGTAGATTCTGTGGGGAGGAGGATTAAACTCCGGATCACCTAGTTGCCTCGCCATTGCAAGCCAACGCAAGAAATGCTTCGGACAAGAAACTTGTAAGGGTGAGGACCTAACCTCGTTGAAGCCGTTCCAAATACTAGAGTTCATTAGAAACTTGCAACTGGAAGGCGAGCTGTAGTAGTAGCGAGAACAGCTCTGATAGGGGGGGGCACAATAAACCTTTGGTTTCAGTGCACTGTAACCCCGTTAAAATCTAATCTAATCTAATTTAAGGCTCAGGTTTACTATTAAACCAAGGTTGGTATATGATGATATCGTTCTTGATAAAGTACAGAGTCGGCGGGTTATTCTTTCTGACGTGTAACACCACACACTTATCAATGTTCAGATGCATCAATCAGTTGAAATACCATTCTTGTAGTTTATCGAGATCATTTTGCAAATTTAGATAACTGATGTTAGGGTTTCCGTGAAGTTTTATGTCGTCAGCGTAAGCACAAATTGAGCTTGACAAATAGTATGGACGATCACTGGAATATGCGATAACAAGTAGGGTTCAAAGAACGGAACCTTGTGGAATACCGCTAGTAACGGGTCTTTCCTTGGAGAATTCTTGTCCAACTCTGACTTTGAAGAACCGGTTTGTTAGAAAGGCTGAAATTAATTTGTTGAGAGTATCTCTTATGCCAAGATGATCGAGCTTTAGTACAGGGTAGTAAGTTGGTCCGAGTTGATCGACACTTCATGAAACAGTCTTGGAAGTTTCGTATTACATTTTCCCGCAACAAAAAGTCAACCAGTTAGTTGGGAACAATGGATTCCATTACTTTGAAGGCAATGAGTAAAAGGTACATGGGACGGTAATGTGTAGGATCTAATTTATTGTCTATTTTAAAAATCAGGAATCCTAATTTCCAGATACAATACAACCTTCCGAAAAAGAAGAATTTTTGAATTTGGACAGCGGAAATGATAATGCGTGAGCACACAACACAATAGACCACCATAATATGCTTAGTGCTCTCGCTGATTCCAGAGTCATTAGACTTCATGAAGATACTCTTAGCTTCCAAATAGAGAGAGGTGTGCGGCAGGGGGATGTCATCTCCCCTAAATTATTTACCAACCGTTTAGAGTACATGTCCAAACGCACAAACATCAAGAACCTCGGCATCAACAATAATGGTGAAAAACTTAGTCACCTTCGCTTCGCCGATGATCTGATATTAATTACAAATGATCTCAAAGAAGCGCAAGAAATGATGAGCGAGCTGAACCTAGCATCCAGAGAGGTTGGGCTGAAAATCAATATAGGAAAAACAAAGCTCATGACAAATCTAGTTGCCAGTGAAAACCTAACAGTGAACAACTTAAACATTGAGCAGGTATACTCCTACAAATACTTAGGCCACGAGATTTGATTGGGAAGGGATAATGAAACCTGCGAAATTGGCAGCAGAATAGGTCTCACATGGGCAGCCTTTGGAAGATTGAGCTACATCTTAAGATCTGATATTCCCATGTGTCTTAGGAAGAAGTCTTCGACCAATGCATTTTTTCCAGTACTAACCTACGGAGCTTAAACACTGACTCTAACAAAGAACACCGCGAACAAAATAAGAGTAGCGCAAAGAAGCACGGAAAGAATAATGTAAGGCTTATCCCTGAGAGATAGAGTTCCAAACACAGAGGTGAGAAGAAAAGGAGTAACAGATGCCATCACAAGAATATCGATTCTAAAATGGAACTGGGCGGGTCACCTAGCCAGAATAAACGACGGCAGATGGACTAGAAAAATAACTAAATGGAGACCCCAAGACCACGCTTTCCGCAGCAGAGGCAGACCGCCCACTCGTTGGTCAGATGATCTGATGCGCATCCAAACCAACTGGTTAAATGCAGCACAGGATAGTGGGAGATGGAAATCTTCACGGGAGGCTTGTGTCCAGCAGTGGACGAACATATAGCTGTGTGATGATGATGATGAGCACATTTTGAAGGAATTATGCAGTCGTTTCATCTCGACCTGGAGAGGAATCTGTTTTAAAATGCAATAGGTGATCTAGAGTTTGGTTTTGAGGAAAGGTGATATTATGAATTGATGTCTTCGATACAATATCTTAGCAAAGCCTATAGTGTATCAATGGGTGGTTCCTTTGTAAACATATTAGCGAAAGACGGAGTAAGAAGTTCGAATGTTTCGTCATCAGAGTACAGGTTTATATCTGTTTGAAAGTCAGATATATTAGAAGAGTGTTTATATTTCTTCCACAAGTTCCACGTGTATTTCAGCATTTGTAGTAGTTCCTAGTTATTCCAGGGTTTTAGTTTGTTATGGAATGGTTTTAGGTAGCTAGCGTTGAGTATAATAAAACTTCATCCCATTCGATTTGAGTATTTTAGGGCACTCTCGGGGTGTAAGGGGTGAAAGCAGAAATAAAATGCTAACCCAAACGTCAACCTCACCTGCTCGAGTGATAACCTTAGTTATTCGGTGCACCCTGCTAGATAACTGATGAGGCTCTGACGACCGAGCGACTGCCGGAAGAAGCAGTCCCCACTTGATGGCCAATAGCTTCGGGTGGAAGAGCTGGCAAGTGAAGGGCACCCTCTTGCCCTGGGGGTAAGAAATTGACCCCGCAGGCGGATGAACCAATAAAACGGTCAACGGCATGAGGATACAGAAGGCAATGGGAAACCACTGTATTAAAGATCCTCAAGATTCCCCAGGAAAATCGCCATGGCATTGATACCTCAATTGCAAAATGTTACTAATCATGGAAATCGGAGGCCAAGATTCGGCAGGAGAGGAGAAACACATTTAAACCACGAGGCCTCTCAGGTCGTAAGCATGCAAAATCCTCGTGTGGAAAATCGACAGACAAGATTCGATCTGAGAATAGGAACATGGAACGTTCGAGCGCTTTACGATGCGGGAAGATTGAACAACTCACTGATGGAAATGCAGAGAATAAACATACAAATACTGAGAGTATGCGAAACTAGATGGCCAGACGCAACCAATTTTGACTCAGGAGATTATACAATTTACAGATCCGGAACGAGAGATGCATCCCACCGAAATGGAGTGGTTATAATATTGAATAAACCCCTCAGCAGATCAGTACGAAACTTTGTGCCCTTGTCAGACAGAGTAATGCTACTGCAGCTGGCGATGAGACCTATAAACGTGAACATTGTTCAGGTTTATGCCCCTACTACTGACCATGATGATAACGAGGTCGAAGAGTTCTACCAACAAATTGAAGACATAATGAGGACGACAAAGAGACACGAAATTACTATAATTATGGGAGACTGGAATGCAAAAGTGGGCAGAGAAACATCAGAAGATATCACCGGACAGTATGGCCTAGGAGTACGTAACGACAGGGGAAAACGACTTATACAGTTCTGCCAGGAAGAAGAATTCGTAATTACATCTTAATCAACCGACGATTACGTAATTGTAATAAGTCAACGAAAACATATCCTGGAGCAGATGTACACTCTTATCATAATTTGCTCTGCTCGGTACTAAACGTAAAACTTAAAAAGATGAAACAACCAACGAAGACCTCACGAATACAGTAACATGTACTAAAGGACCCTGAAACCATTAAAGAAATAACAGGAAATAAATGGTAATATACATTCAACTGTATCACGTCCCCTTGAAATAAAAAGTGTCTAAGAAGATTGGCGAGATATCAAAAATTCGTTGAGAAACGGAAGAGTTCAACAGTTAGTAAAGCCAAAAGAAAAAAAAGTAAAAAAGGAATGGATGACACAGGACATATTAAATCTCATGGAGGAGAGACGAAAAAACAAAAACAATAATCATAATGAATACAAGAGAATACATCTTTTAATTCGCAAAAAAATTGAGGAAGCAAAGGAAATGTGGCTTCAGGAATCCTGCAAACAAATCGAACACATTCAGACCGTACACGATGACTTTAACTTACATAAAAAGCTAAAAGAACATTCTGGCATTTACAAAAGAAAAAACACAACAGTACTCCATAACGATGCTGGAAAGGCGCTGTTAACAAAGGAAGATCAGTGTAATGAATGGCAACAGTATATCCAACAACTGTTCGAGGACAAGATCCGCGAAACGATAGAAAATCTGCTGGATGATTATATGGCAGAGCACGGTCCAAGCATTCTCAAATCCGAAGTTCAAAAAGCAATACAACAATCAAAAGCAAGAAAAACTCCAGGACCCGATGAAATTCCTATTGAGCTGGTAAAACTGCTTGATGACGAAAGCATATCTGCTCTGACGGCATTCTTCAACCAGGTCTACCAAACTGGGAAACTTCCCAGCGACTGGCAGAAATCGATCTTTATCGCCTTACCTAAAAACAACAAAGCTAATAGGTGCAATGACTTCCGAATAATTAGCCTAATACTCTTAAAGATACTCCTCAATAGAATTTATGCCAAATGTGAACACAATAGCGGACTAGGCACACGCGAAGCCCTTTTCTGCATGAGGACACTATTACAAAAGAGTTGTGAGTTTCAAAAAAATATCTACATTCGTTTTATTGACTTCGAAAAAGCGTTCGATCGAGTCAAACACACAAAATTTTTCCAATGTCTAAAATCATATAACGTAGAACATCATGATATGCGCCTTTTGTTAAACCTGTATCATAGTCAAACAGCAGTAGTCAGGCTAGATGACAGCGTTACAGATGAAATACCAATAAAAAGCGGAGTAAGACAGGGATGTGTTTTATCACCCCTGTTGTTTAACCTTTATTCGGAAAACATATTTCGTGAGGCTTTATATGGCAGGACAGAGGGAGTAAATATAGGTGGCGAAATTATAAACAACATGGAAGACTTGCAAATCCTGCAGGATAGAGTGCATGAGGCTGGTCGAAGATGGGGTATTAATATAAACATCCAGAAAATGAAATGGATGACTACAGGTAGAATAAACATAGAACGAATTCCGATTACAATCAACGGACACAACATTGAACTGGTATCCCATTTCAAATATTTGGGTAGTTGGCTGAACAATGACATAACGTGCGACGAAGAGGTAAGAGCGAGGATTGAAATGGCACGTAGGGCATTCAGCAAATGGAAACCAATTCTCACGAATAGAAACCTCACAGTTCAGACGCGGTTAAGAACACTCCGCTGTTACGTATGGAGCATTTTTTTGTACGAATGTGAGACATGGACGCTTAAAGTTGACATCATGAATAAAATAGAAGCGTTTGAGATGTGGTGCTATCGGAAAATCCTTAAGATCCCGAGGACTGCACATACCAGTAATGAAGAGGTACTCAGACAGCTGTATAAGGATCGAGAACTGCTGAACACCATAAAAATAAGAAAGGTCTGTTATGTCGGTCATATAATGCGAGGAAACAAGTATCACATCCCTCGGCTAATCATTCAGGGAAAGGTTGAGGGCAGAAGATGGATAGGTCGCAAAAAGCTGTCGTGGCTACGATATATTCGAAACTGGACCGGACTGGGAGTAGAACAACTATTCCGAGTAGCGACAGATAGAGAACAGTTCAACCAAATTGTCATGGAGATAGCCCACGCTTGAAGACAGGCACGGCACCGAAAGAAGAAGAAGAAGGGCACTCTCTTGTCCTTGAGGTCAGAAAGGGCCTCTAAAGGCGGATGAACTCAATAGAAGTCAAGGGCGTATGACCAGACAGGCAAGGGAAAACAACCTGTTTTTTTATCCCAGAGAATATTTTAATGTCACTTTTCCCTTGCGGGGATAACAGAACAGAGTGATAATAATTATTTATTCGTTAAAAAATAGCAAGGAATGATGGAATAATATACGAAATATACTTAAAAATTTATATAACAAAAAAATTGGCTTTTAAATAGATAAATTAACATTAAACTCTTATCAGTTAAAGAGGGTTTTTCATCCTTCAATTACAAAATATTTCATATACCTAACTTCTCGTACTTTTTCTCATATTTTAAAGAAAGTTTTAAGACGCTCCTTGAACAGCACACAAAATGTTTTGAATTGTTCTTAAAAGTAAGCAATTTATATTCGTTTAGTGAAGTGCTGTTTAGTAAACTTGTTGAATATATTATTAAACCAAATTAAATAAGAATATAAGTTGATTTATGTGTTACCGATAAAGTAATCTTGAATATCATTAACCGGCGACAACTCAGTCTCCTTTTAATTTTAACTATTCAATGCTTGAAAAAACTAATCAAAAATTCATCAATGAAACCTTAAGGTTACCTTTCAAATCAATCCTAATAACCTATACTTATAATAGATTTGTCTCATTATAAAAATTTCCCATATCTTTTTCAGTTATCCACCAACGCCGAGTTTATATTTGTTAATGTAACACCGGATGTTGGCAGCCCACAGACCAAGAAGACGCAAAGGTGGTCCTTCTTATATTATAAAGATTGTGCTTGGTACCCGACCAGATATTGAGTACCTACTTCGTATTCGTATGGCCTCAAGTAGTCAATAATTCTTGAGTTATATATGATTGAATTACTTCAGGCAGTGTATTTACAGAGAGAATCGACAAATAATGTGGCAATACTTTATCTTCAAACATTTCGTTAACAAATGCTAATGGATTGAATTCTAATAAGTTTGCGTTTCAAAAATCAGTATAAAGGACAAAGGGAAGTGGATACTCAAAATGTATGAATGAATTTAATTAATACTCAAGTTTCTATCTCAAAACTAACGTAATATTTCGACGTATTTTCTTTTACAAAATAAATTATCAACTTGATTTTAGTATCGGTAGGTTTTGGAAGACGAAATATTTTCACTAAGTAGCTAGCAACTTATTCTTTGAAAATTCCTCAGGAAATTAGTTTATATCTAACAATTTCCCATCTATTTCTTTGTAATCTCTTCGTCGGTGTCGATTAATAATACGCTTAAGTATCCAGTTTGCATTCTCTGAATCTGAATCTGAATGAAGTGATTTTAGCTCAGTTGGCATCAAAAGCAAAATATTAACACAATGTCTCTAAGGAAAACGATTAGCTTTATTTGGCCATTGTTCTGATATCCTGCACCAGAAGAATAGTGAAACACAGAGTGTGAATGAAGGAATGGTTAAAAACGTAATCAATACAGCCATTTAACATGACATGAGATCTCAGCAAGCAATATTTCAGACGATCGTAAACGTGTTGATTCCCATCTTGACTCTATGCTTATCTCGGATGAATACATGCTGGTATACTCCATCTGTTACTACTCCACTTCTAAATGAACTTCTAATTTTTTCTATAGTTTGAACGTAAAGTGTTCTATTATTTTGTAACATCCTTGACTGTAGCTTTAGGCTTTATTTCTCTGTAGGTTGATAGACGTTTTTCTAATGCTAGCTAGGGCTTTATTTATTCCGCAGCTCATTAGTTTCTATCAAGCGTTTGAAACAATCACTATCACCAACGCATAGTAACTCATAATTAACTCATTACCAAAGCACTCGCCCTTTAAAACTGCTAAAACAAGACTGAAGGAAATAATGATTCAATAACTACACTGCCAATGTCCACCATCCAAATTTCAAACTCGGATTTCAAAATATATGGAAATCCGTCAGTCATCGTTTCATCAGCCGTAACTTTACATCTTCAATCAGAATCTTAATCTTCGCTCTGAATGTCATTACGATATTGTAAGGTCCGCATTAGATTTTTTGGTACTTCTGCTTCATGTTTCTTCATGTTATAGGTACCCACTTTTTCATAATGTGATTCACATAATCTTTTCAAATTTTTCCACTATACCTACTACTCGTCCTTTGCCAATTGTATGTACTGGGAGCCCCAAAATCCGCACTCACATTCTAAATAAAAATTAACAAAACCTATTAGCTAGGGGACATGTTTATAATCAAAATTGCACCTTCCTCATTGATATCGATGCCACCAAGTCTTTAATTCGAACAGGGATTCTGGATCGAAAACTACAACCTACTGTAAGGAGTTTAGTTCTTGAAACAGCTGCAGGATATACTGTTTGAGGAGAAACTATACAGATCGCTAATACATATGTTAAAATCACATTTCAACAGATGCGAATGCCCCGCTAAAATTTAGACAAAATCCAATGCATTATTCTCATATATCGGGTAAATTCCTTTCCGTCCATCGTTTGCCCTCGTGTCATTACCATTTAGAGAAGAGGTCGGTGAAGAGAGAGAGTGTGTCCGACTTTCATAGCTAGCATATGTGCTCCAATAAATTTTAGTATGTGTTTATACTTAATTTGTTTCTAATAATCAAAATAATTGCTTAGTGAATAGTGCATTTGTGAATATGGGGTAAGATCCAATGTAAATCATCTTCAACAATCATGTTCATAATCAGAAAAAATCGATATGCTACCGGCAAATTGTAATTAACCAAAACAATATATCACCTTCTGTCCCGCAGTGTTGCCAAATTTTATCAGGTTCGCGGGATAACAGTATAGCTAACTCTAAAATTTTAATTATTTATTCATTTAATTATGTAGGTATATGTATCGGCATATAAATATTCAAGTGTTGTTTTAATAATATTTGCTTTATATGCAAACTAAGCTACGTGGTTTCTATGGTATAAAGAAATAAAATGCTCGGCGATAAACATTACGAAGTATAGTTTGATTTCTGATCCTTTGTTCGTATTCCACACGGTGGTCCTTCGATTATTTATTTGCAACTTTTGATGAATCTATTCACTATTATAAAACACTTATTTCTTGTAGCCGATATAACAGATCAATGCATCCTTAGAATGGATATTATGCAAAATAAATTTATCATAGACCTTCAAAATCAAATTTAAGTAATTGGGAATGAAGAGATAATCCTAAATTCAGGAGAAGAGACTTTTCAAATAGAGATTATAGTTGACAAAGATACCGATGTTCCCGAAAATTCTGAACAAATCACCTTCGCAACACTTAGCCAACAACGAAAAGATCTACATATGGACTTTGTGGAAAGTGAGTGAATGAAGGAATTCTGGTATATCGCTGTCTTGTCAATGTAGTTCTACCGATTCCCTTTAGACCTACTAATTTATCAAAGAAACCTTTCAAATTAAATGAAGAACAGAATATATCACAAGTTGAAGCTCCAGAAATAAAAAGAGAAAGTTAGAAAGTAGATGAGTAACAAAAGAATACTTTTCTAAGTACGTCTTTTTCATCTATAGTTAGTTTAGGAATTAACTTTCTATTAATATCCATCATTAATCTTTTTGTAGCATAACAATCTTTGATTTTATCCATTGTGTAATTCTTCTCCTTTCTGTATATATGTAAAACACTATACATAAATGATCATCAATGTAATTATTCATTTAATAGAGTTTTTTCCTTTGAATTTCAATTAAAACCAAATTCAGCACCTGTTGCTATGGTACCGACACATCGGTACACCTGTTTGGTACTCCCATCACAAATGTGAATCTTTCAACAGGTAATTGGTTTTTGTTATGCTATTCAAATTACTTTGTTCCGTCTAACAGAAAAAAGGGAATCAGGGACGGTAGAAATACATTCTCAGGCTAATTTGCGACATGTAATTTATAGTATTTGATTAATTAAAGAGAGGAGGTATATATGGTACTTATACTGCGATTAAGAATGTAACAGTAGTAACACATTATAAACATGTTGCCTTACAATTCAGTGTCAAAAGATCAGATACGGTAGGTAAAGAGTTTTGAGAACAATTTATAACGCAATAACATAATATGAACAATGTATATCAGGGTTATACTAGTGACACCAGAACTGAATAAATACGTTACCAATTTTATACCCGTTTCGGATAATACTAATTCAACTTGGCACCCAGCTATTCCAAACCAACATATTGCAAATTTACGCTCCGACCGCAGATAAGAAAATCGACGATGTTAAAGTTGAAAAATTCTATGGAAACATCTCTGATATTCTGCAAGAATACATATATCATACGCAATTTCAACGCCAAAATAGGAGAAGCTCAAAGATGTCAAACAGTGGGACCTTATGGATTAGGACAAGTTAACGAATGAGAAGAAAGATTGTACGAAATGATCATCACAAACACTTGGTATAAACTTCCTAAAAGCCGCCTACATACCTAGAGGGCACCTTACGATGAAGGACGTGATTCTAAGACTTCAAGAAATCACGTACTTATAAATAAACGTTTTAGAAATGCCATCAAAAGACTCACAGCATTTACTGGAGTAGACATTGGATCGGACTACCGAGCTCTCGTGACAGATACTAAATTACGGGTAAAAAGACATAAGCGATCAAAATAGAAAATAAATACAACTAACTTCGACGACATTGAAGTGAAGAACAAAATCAAACAAGAAGTGAATTTTAGAATAAAAGACATCAGAGAACAGCTAAAACATCCAGAAGAACTATAGAACGAACTAAAAGATAGAATTCGAAGAACTAATGACAACTGACAACTAATTGACTTATCTGCAGCCACAGTAAACTCATAACACAAAACAAAATACTCATATACAAACAAATCATACGCCCTATACTTACCTACGCAGCCCCAATATACTACACTGGTACACAACATAATTTCCACTTTCTGCAAGTGATACAGAACAAGTGTCTCAGAATGGCAATCAAACATAATGCAATTTACCCAAAACTCCCAAAAACCTCTTGGTTACATGAAAAAGCAAACATACCGACTATCAAAGACTTCATAAACAAAATCTCGGCAAACTTTTATAAATACTGTCTGCCACAAGATCTTCGCAAAAATCTCAGAGACGCAAATCGCGCAGAAGGCATCCGCGATAGTGGTTGTAGGCTTCTGCACGGATCGCTAATCACATAACTTGGTTGTTTTAAACAAAACTCCGAACCCATTTTCATCATAGGGGGTAATATCAGCACAAATAAACAGTTGTGCTGTATCAACTCTTACACTAAATAAACTATACTCTAAACAAACAATAAATTCAAAAACAACGTCAGTCATGTTGCCTTCCCTAAATCTAATTTCCCCGATTCAATTTTGAAACTCTCTTTTTTAGCTACTTTTCAGGGGTACCTCAGCCGAAAGATGCTAGGAGCCATAAATATGTTAGGGACAAAGTTATATATAAACAGCGAAAACATATGGATAATGCTCTTGGAGCAAGGAACCATAAATGACGAGACGACAAACGTAATCGTACTAAAAATCGCCAGACCATCGGCACTGTATTTTGTACTTCATTTTTAGTATTTTGTGAAAGGGAACGAAAAACAATTAATAAAGACCATTTTTAATTTAATCTAAACTAATGACAATGTTGATTATAAAAGCAGAAGAGTGAAAAAGAAACCATGGGTGATAAACGAAATTCTGAGAATGATAGAACAACGAAGATTAGTTAAGTCAAAAGAGGTGGAATATAAACAGTTACAAAGAAAAATTGAAAGGTCAAGGAGAAATGGATGAGGGAGAAATACGAAGACATTGACACTCCAATGGCTAGACATGACATCTTTAACATACATAAAAAATGTACAGGAAATAAATGGTATATTCAAAAAGCAAGCTCCGTCTGTATTAGTTGAGAGCAAAAACAAAATCATTGTTGATGAAGATGAAAGTAAAAGATAATGGGAAACATACATATCTGAGTTGTTTTAAGATGAGAGAAATAGTGGAAGTGAATACGACAAGGATCACCTTGACGCCCCAGATATCATAAAATCAGAAGTAGAGTATGCGATAAGGGATGCCAAAACTAGAAAAGCTGTCGGAATGGATGAAATATCAACTGAATGGGTGAAATTGCTTGAAGAAGATAACATCAAAGTAGTATTAAAACTTTTCAAAGCAGTGTGCAGTACTGGAGTGATTCCCTATCTTTGTCGCAATTCTGAAAAAACACATAGTGAGAAAATGCTCCGAATTTAGACTATTAGGTCTTTTGAACCACGCCCTCAGAATCTTCCTTAGAATAATGCACAATAGAATCAAACAAACATGCGAAGAAGATCTTGAAGAGACACAGTTCGGTCTTAGAAATAAACTTGTAACTCGAAAGGTACTCTGTGCGTTTTATTACTAAAATGTAGAATTCAAAGAAAGGACGTTGATATGTGCTACGTGCTTTTCGGAAAAGCTTTCGATAGAGTTTTCTTCTTCGAATGCCGTCCCCATTTAACGGAGGTTGGCGACCACTCTCTTAAAAGCATCTCTGTTCTTAGAAATATGAAAAAGCTCATCAACGCCCCTGTCTGTCCATTCTCGGATATTCCTCAGCCATGATTTCTTCTTTCTCCCAATTCCCTTCTTTCCTTCAACTCTGCCCTGCATAATCACTTGTAACAGAGAGTATTTATCATGTCGTAATACGTGACCGAGAGATATGCTGTCTTACGTATTTTTATTATTTTTAGTAGTTTCGATAGAGTACAACATATAAAATTAATGGAAATATTAGAAAACAATGGTATTGATGACAAACATTTTAATTAGGAATCTATACTGGAATCAAACCACAAACGTAAAAACTGGGAATAATCTAACCAACAATATATCTATAGAACGAGGAGTAAGGCATTCTGTCCCCGACATTATTCAATATATATTTTGACCAAATATTTGAAAAAGCACTACCAGATAAACCATATGGGATTAAAATTGAAATCGGGATACATAGAAGAATGCTTAGAATACCTTGGATGGCACTCATAACCAACGAAGAAGTGCTAAGGAGAATTAATAAAGACAGGGAGTTACTAAGAACTATCAAATGTAGGAAAATGACCTACCTAGGTCATGTGTTTAGAGGAAGTCGTTATAGAGTCATGAAACTGATTATAAGTGGGAAAATTGAATATCGAAGACGTGACAAGTTTCTTGGCTTAAAATATTAGAGATTGGACCGGTAAACGAAATGCAGGACAACTCCTACACATAGCAGAAGACCGTAAAGTATTCGCTATGCTATTCAATTCCTTAATCTAGGACAAATACCATTTGACCAACCTCTGTTTGTCTTGGCAAAGTTAGTACAGTGGAAATGGCCAAACTCTCATGGTGAGCGACTTCAAGTGGTCATCCTTGGGGGACTAGACACTGGAATGGCCCTATGGAATACATTGTGAGATGTCTTGGAAGGATCTGGGAGTACCCTTGCAGATTCAGAAGTGGCATCCTATGGTAAGGCTGAATCTTACCTAAAGGCAACACACTTAACTCGAACTAGACATGCTCATCAAATTACCCTAATGGCACTGCACAATCTCCAGCATGAAGCTTTTCTACTCTCTGAGTGCCCCAAAGATGAAGAATCTGAAATGCACTGGAGAAACAGCATGCGAAAAAAGTCCAACTTTTATTTATTAGGGCTTGATCATGGAGTATGAAACCCTTATACTCATTTTCATTAGAACTCATACGGAAAAGAGCTTTAGTCTTTATGTTGCTACCTTAGAGGAACTTACACCACTATTCTTTGCCTTGGATCATGTAAACTACTCCAGATGGATGACAGTGCACATAAGGGATATGAAGTCATTGCCTGACTCTATCAGGGATCAATTTGAGCGGTGTTCAAACTGAAACAATACCAGCCAGGTTAATCAGAACCCCCTTCAACTTATCACTCCAAATTTCTAGACGGTTCAGTTATCGTCAATTGCCTGACCACTACAAGTGTGGATACCTTGAATCAATACGCTGATAAGATATTTCTACCTTATATCAATACGCTGATAAGATATTTCTACCTTATCTTTATAAGCAGCTGGAAAATTCCCAAAGGTTAGATGTTGTTTGGGACACCTACATTCCAGACAGTTTAAAGGAGTCTACCAAGGAAAAAAGAGGTAAAGGGAAAGTGTCTAGCGACACCAAACCACCATGAAATTGGATGGATTTTCTCCGTGACTCAATGAACAAGACGGAATTATTCAACTTCTTGACTTTCAAGATTGTAGAGTTCAAATGGCCTAAGGTACCTTCATACCAAATTTGGTGCTTTCATCCGCCAGGTAACGGTAATTTCGTTAAGCCACCTCACTACTGATTTTACTAGTAAAAAGCGCATTTACCATTTCTTAGTTTTGCACACAAAATATCGACAAGAAGACACCATTCTAAAAAAATGCATAGCTGAATGTCATACAGTTCTATGTGAAGATATTTTCTAAGCACAAAAGTTCAACCAACACTATCATATATCTTTGCTACATAAATATGTCCATTTAAAAGTGTTCAGTGTTGCTTTGTTTAGTAAAACACTTTATTGTGTTAGCATTACACTCTGATTTTTGCACAGAAGATTACTCAAGCTTGGATGATATGATCTTCAATTGTATACTATATGTACTTCATTATCCAATCCAGCCACGGAAGAAGTTCTACGCTATTGCAGTATTGAAGCCAATGCAATGCTTCTTCTCAAATATATTTAGACAGTCGGTTTTTCAATATCTTTATGTTTATTTCTAACCATGAACCATTCACCACAGTTAGACTTTGTTTTTGAATGTATAATTTTAATGCTGCAGCTTCTGATAATTTTCTTCATGTGCTATCACCGTTAGTAATCGTAATTCTGGAAAGAGCTGATCTAAATAGTTGACATAAATCGCAGCCCAATTACCCTTTGGTTCTATAGTTGAGACAGTCCAATAATTTTGCTCAAATAACATGTTGTAGCTCTCACCAGGTCTAAAAATTGGACTTTCAATGTTACTATACTCATCAAACAAGGTTTATCCAAAAAGTGATGTGTTCAATGGATTTTTACCTTTTTACAGACAGAACCAAACTTTGACATACAGCTGCTTTATAAGCTAATTCAGTAGATGCTGCAGGAGCAGCAATCAAAATTACAAACAAACTTATGTCTGGATAACTGATATTAATAGCAGATGTAGCAATATCAGTTGGACCTCCAAGAGATTTGTGATAAAGTCCATTATCGATAATACTGTATCTTATACTTGAACCAGAAACTACTTTTCCTTGTAAAACTGCAATTTCAAGAGCCCCTTTGGTGTTAGACAAGGGCACCTTCTCCTGCTACACTAACATAGGCAATTTCCCATTTTTAAATTAAGTTAAATTTTTTGGCAATAGTCTGATTCAGTATTGGTAGTTTTTCATCCAAATGATCGATTTTGGTGATCTTTTTAATATATAACACTGTGGATTCAATTATATTATTGAATTTGTTTGTATGCAATTCCTGTTTATTCTACTTCTCATTTCCTAGCTGTCTCAATAAGCTGATTTTCAATTATTTTTTTTAAAATGTTAGCTGAATCGTTAACGTTGGAGTGAAACTCTTTATTCGGTATTCTATCACGATCTGATGATTTTTATGAGCTCATTGTCCATAGTAGTAATTATTAGGGATCCCAAGTCACTGTCTTCACCATTAAAATCACATCTTTTTACTTGACTTCATTTTATGGCATCCTTCTTTCGAATTTTTGTTTTGGTTTGCAGTGAATTCGCTAAATCTTTGAATTTGTTCAGTAGATTTTAATTTCAATATATTAATTTGTAAAGTTACATATTGTTAGTGATGTCCATTGATTATTACCACATTTTCTTAGCTCACACATTTTGATGGTAAATGATGGAATGATGGAAAAGATTTCATTTTATTTGAAAAAAATATGGTGATTTATCATGCCAACGTTAATCCTTTTGTGATAGTTGAGCTTTCTCCGCACCTGAAAATTGAGGAACCTCCGATAATAAAACTGACATGTTCTCAGCATGTACTTAGCATGTTTTTGTAAATGATTCGTCGTGACCCGCTGTGGGAGTGTAACATACCGAAGGCAAGTTATCAATATGTCTTATTACAGTATAATGTTTGTGAGGAATTTAAATTATTCTTATTTATGAGTAAACCAATATTCAAATAGTTTTTTATTTAACACATAAAGTAGTTAAGAAGCAACAGGCAATAACTACTTCACAATTGACACTAAACAGATACAAATTGTTTGAATGTATAAACCGGGTGTTTCATAACCTTCAACAATTTTTCAATTACCGTGCAATAATTGAAAAGTTGAATTTGATTGATGATGTATATTTTGATACTTATCTCACTGGATATAACATAAATGTTACAAAATAGCAAAATTACAACAAAATACTAGAGAACCCGTGCTGCTTTGCAGCATTAGGATGCATTGGTTCCCAACGGGGGCGATACCGCCCCCTGTGTGTGCGCTGCAGCCTTTTAGGGGGGCGGTAGCGGATTCAGAAGCAAATAATAAGCAGTCAAGAGGAATGGTGAAATAAAAATGATTTAATAAGGATTAATAAGCAGTTTTAAATTAGCATCAATAATAATTATAATAATTTCTTTTAGTTCAGAATAGAAGTATATGACTTGTACTCGCACGTTGATAAGCGAACGCGCGATGTTCATACAAAATAACATGTTTCGACATGTTCGCACACAGACAAGTTGAATCATGCACGAAATGAAACGTAAAAAAGCAACAGCTCTACGAATTTTTTGTTAGTTAGTTGTATGTGCTTGGCCGCGATATATAGTCGTGAATCATAAGCTCTGCCGAGTTATAGAACTAGAAATTTCTATAAATAAATAATAATATTATATTACTGTAAATGAGATAAGAAATGCAGAGTTAGCTTTGTTTTAGTATATATATTCATATTCATTATTATTCAAGTTATTGCTAAAAGTTGTTGTTGTTGAAATTCGTTGTTGAAATAAGTTGTTGAACTTATTTGGTGAAAGTCGTTGTTTAATAATTAGTTTATTCTTAGTCGGTTCATTAGCAAGTATTGTAATATTTTAATTATATTGTGAGAATAAAGTTTTTTAAAAATAGTTTTCGGTGTTAAAAATATATAATTGCCGTAGTAAATAATCGTGAGTGGTGTGTCATTTTATAAACATTAATATCTATAAATCTATTGAGAATTCAATTTTTGTATGAAAATGGCTGAATCTACTTCTAAATTAAAAAAGAAATGCCGACAATAAAGTAGTGAATATTTAAAATATGGATTTGCGGAATCTTCTACAAACAAATCATTACCTATGTGTTTAATTTGCCGAAAAGTTTTTTCAAATGAAGCTATGAAACCTTCTAGGCTACAAGAGCATTTACATAAAATGCATCCTGATAAGAAAAACAAAGATATATTCTATTTTCAAGAACTCGAAAAACAATATTTAAAACAGCCAACTATATCAAACCTTTTTGCATCGTCTTCTAAACGAGACGATGATGGGCTACGAGCCTCATATAACGTTTCATTGTTAATCGCAAAGTCAGGAAAACCACACACCATCGGCGAGGAATTAATTTTGCCGGCAGTCGAAGAGATATTAAAAACTGTTCTCCATCATAAGACACCATTTGGTATCATTAAAAAAATTCCTCTCAGTAATAATTCAGTGCAAAGAAGAATAGATGAAATGGCAAATGACGTTGAAATATCATTATGCGATTACCTAAAGACTTGCAAATTTCCCATTCAACTCGATGAATCAACTCTACCAAGTAACGAAGCTCTACTCTTATCATACGTACGATTTATTAAAGAAGAAAAAATTCATCAAGAGTTACTATTTGCTAAGAATTTGGAATCTGATACAAAGGGACATTCTATATTTAATATGATGCAAGAATTTTTTCAAGAGAAAGAAATTCCTATTAGCAATATTTTGTCTGCTGCTACTGATGGTGCTCCAGCAATGACCGGACGTCATAAGGGTTTTATAGCACATTTGAGAAAAGCAGTGCCAAATGTACTCGCTGTACATTGTATTATTCACCGTCAGCATTTGGTTGCAAAAAAATTAAATGAACGTCTGCATGCGTCCCTCAATAACGTTATTGAAGCAATCAATATCATTAGAAGCAGTTCATTGAATGACCGTTTGTTTCATAAGCTTTGCAATGAAAATGATGAAGACTACAACCGCTTGCTGCTGCACACAGAAGTACGTTGGCTCTCTAAAGGTGTTTGTCTGAATCGTTTTTTCAATCTATTTGCCTCAGTGTTGGTATTTCTTGAAGAAAACGAACAATTGCGCGAAAACCTGATTACGTCAAAAAATGACATCGCTTATTTGACGGACCTGTTTAAAGTATTTAATCAAGTTAATCTACAATTGCAATGTGATGATTTAAATTCAATTAAAACTAAAAACGTCATAGCTGCTTTTGCAGGAAAACTTCTTATAATTAAAAGAAATCTTGGTAGAGGTGAGTACAACCATTTTCCCACATTATCAACAGTATCTGCAAAACCGGAAGATTTACTTACTTCTCGTACGATTAATATTACCCCGTCCGGTGTTACTGGACTTACGTTTAATATGAGATGCAATAACTGCACAATATATAATAATTTTAAATAAGTAGAAAGAATTGCAAATTTTGTTTAATTTTTACCTTTACTGCTGCAAAAAAACTCTTTTTGCCCGCAACTGTACAATAAAATGTGTCAAAGGCTTTTTAATAGTGTGAAGAAGTTTGGAAAATGAATTAGAATATTTTGGTTCCTTTCATTATAGAAAATCTGGGGGTCCAAGAGTTTTGCCGGTGTGGGACGTAAAAAATCTACTTCTATAGAAACAAGTTATTCATATAAAATAATTCTCATGCGATCTTAAACATATATACTTTATGTTATTAAAAAATAAGACCAAACTAAACGGGACAACTTTTTCAACATTAATTCGATGATTTTAAACATCTAAATGATACATTTGGCATTAAAGAGATCGTAACAAGGCTGTATTTTCACTGAATAGTTAGGTACATTAAATTTATATCGCATTTTATTGCTGACGATGCGATGTTGTAAGTAATATTTATTTGCAGTTACAGAAGTGATAAGGTATCATTAGAAGCGTTGTTGGCACCATTATATGTCTGGGAAACATGACTTGAGAAATTTTTATGGAGAGAATAAAGAACATTGTAAGAATAGTTCACATTTATTATGTTTATTATTGTTGTATATTCAGAGAACTATTGAATGGAAAAGATTTTCTATTTTACAACGATTCTAAATAGTACCTTGTATAATTTTGTAATTCCAATGAAGCGTTTAATAATACTAACACTTGACAGCCAACAAAATGCATTAGAGTAGATGGTAAACACGATAGAGTTTGTGATAATCCAGTGATTGAGGCTATCAGAAGTCGCCATGATGTATGCAGATGGCGTGCTTCTAACAGCTTAAAGAAATTATAATCGAAGAATAGCTGAACGATTATTGAAAAACTGAATCTAAGTAGAATCAGCTAGAAAACATGTGCCTGAATATACATGGAGTAAAAAGTCCTGAAACAAAGATAAAAGGGAAGAGCCAGAAAATTCAATGCTAAAAATGGAGCTTAAGAAAAACTGCCAGCTACATTATTCCGATTTCTTGTTGATAAATGCAAATAATTAATAGATATATACCTCAGATTGGCTAAGGGTTATAGTTATGCTGCTGGAGGGTTATATCAAATCGAATTTTGCAGAAAGGTTAGGAAAAAGATACAAAACTGGCAGATAATCAACTAATTAAACATAGTCTTAATATATGAAAACAATAAATATGAAAAACTCTTCAATAAAATCAAAATAAAAAACACTAAAAATTTATTGCCCTAATATCAGAAATACCACAAAATAATTTTACAAATACTACACAGTGGCTTGAAAATATATCTGATACGAATATACCACAAGATATTGCTGAAGTTTTAGCATTGGGCAAGAATTTTGATAATGAAAAAGAAATGCCATACACATAATACATCTTCTGTATAGAATCTGCAATTAGTAATAAACTTGACTACATAAAAGATAACATACGAGCGGATGCAGTAAATGTAATAACCAACAATAAAATTAAACTTCGCCATAAAACTAATAAGCTCCAAAAACAAATAAAAAAAAACAATTTATTAAAAGTAATCCAGAAATATTCCTACTGCAGCCCGACATAAGCAATAAAACCGTAATTATCAAGCGATTATCAACATGAAATGATCAAACATTATACAAAAAAAATTATATCAGACCAAACCAAATCTTTTCAAGAAAGAAACGATGAACTAAATAAAAAATTGTTGAATGATAGTTCGATCACCCAAAAATAAGCAAAAAAAAATACAAATACATAACGCGATCCCCCCTTGAATATACGGTTTACCAAAATTACACAAACCAAACATAACCTTAAGACGTACAGTATCCTACATACAATCATCATTCTACAGTGCTATTCCAAAGTCCCCCCCCCGTATCTTTTGAACGGCTACACTTACATTAATAAAATTTAAATTTGGAAGGTGAATATTACATCCCCTTCGAAGGGGATGTAATTCAATATTCTGCGTGGTATTAGCCAGGAATGTAGTTGTTTTGCCCTTCGAAGAACGGTCAGGCCAATAAGTCGAAATTATTGAAATTTCGACTAAAACAGGTGTAGTAGAAAATCGAAATTTATATTTCATATAGCACCTCGTATTTTATGAAATTATATTCATTTTTATTTAATACGACTAATACGGTCGCATTTATCTGAGGTGTTGGTTCGCAACTGAAAGTGAAGATGGCGCCAACTGACTACTTCTCGCTTGTGTAGCTACACGAACCAAGAGAGGTTGTCGGATGGTGTAATCTTCAGTTCGGATTAGAGATTCTGAACTGGAAGGCATTACGGCACTCTTGAAGAGACCCAAGAAGGTCGAAACGCGTAAGTGTACTATGCTCTTCCGCTATCAGTTGCGAATCACCACAGATGTCCGTATCGGCAAAATGGCCGATCGACGTCACGGTTTTCGAAGGGGATGTAATTCAATATTCTGCGTGGTATTAGCCAGGAATGTAGTTGTTTTGCCCTTCGAAGAACGGTCAGGCCAATAAGTCGAAATTATTGAAATTTCGACTAAAACAGGTGTAGTAGAAAATCGAAATTTATATTTCATATAGCACCTCGTATTTTATGAAATTATATTCATTTTTATTTAATACGACTAATACGGTCGCATTTATCTGAGGTGTTGGTTCGCAACTGAAAGTGAAGCTGGCGCCAACTGACTACTTCTCGCTTGTGTAACTACACGAACCAAGAGAGGTTGTCGGAGGGTGTAATCTTCAGTTCGGATTAGAGATTCTGAACTGGAAGGCATTACGGCACTCTTGAAGAGACCCAAGAAGGTCGAAACGCGTAAGTGTACTATGCTCTTCCGCTATCAGTTGCGAATCACCACAGATGTCCGTATCGGCAAAATGGCCGATCGACGTCACGGTTTTCGAAGGGGATGTAATTCAATATTCTGCGTGGTATTAGCCAGGAATGTAGTTGTTTTGCCCTTCGAAGAACGGTCAGGCCAATAAGTCGAAATTATTGAAATTTCGACTAAAACAGGTGTAGTAGAAAATCGAAATTTATATTTCATATAGCACCTCGTGTTTTATGAAATTATATTCATTTTTATTTAATACGACTAATACGGTCGCATTTATCTGAGGTGTTGGTTCGCAACTGAAAGTGAAGCTGGCGCCAACTGACTACTTCTCGCTTGTGTAACTACACGAACCAAGAGAGGTTGTCGGAGGGTGTAATCTTCAGTTCGGATTAGAGATTCTGAACTGGAAGGCATTACGGCACTCTTGAAGAGACCCAAGAAGGTCGAAACGCGTAAGTGTACTATGCTCTTCCGCTATCAGTTGCGAATCACCACAGATGTCCGTATCGGCAAAATGGCCGATCGACGTCACGGTTTTCGAAGGGGATGTAATTCAATATTCTGCGTGGTATTAGCCAGGAATGTAGTTGTTTTGCCCTTCGAAGAACGGTCAGGCCAATAAGTTGAAATTATTGAAATTTCGACTAAAACAGGTGTAGTAGAAAATCGAAATTTATATTTCATATAGCACCTCGTATTTTATGAAATTATATTCATTTTTATTTAATACGACTAATACGGTCGCATTTATCTGAGGTGTTGGTTCGCAACTGAAAGTGAAGATGGCGCCAACTGACTACTTCTCGCTTGTGTAGCTACACGAACCAAGAGAGATTGTCGGATGGTGTAATCTTCAGTTCGGATTAGACATTCTGAACTGGAAGGCATTACGGCACTCTTGAAGAGACCCAAGAAGGTCAAAACGCGTAAGTGTACTATGCTCTTCCGCTATCAGTTGCGAATCACCACAGATGTCCGTATCGGCAAAATGGCCGATCGACGTCACGGTTTTCGAAGGGGATGTAATTCAATATTCTGCGTGGTATTAGCCAGGAATGTAGTTGTTTTGCCCTTCGAAGAACGGTCAGGCCAATAAGTTGAAATTATTGAAATTTCGACTAAAACAGGTGTAGTAGAAAATCGAAATTTATATTTCATATAGCACCTCGTATTTTATGAAATTATATTCATTTTTATTTAATACGACTAATACGGTCGCATTTATCTGAGGTGTTGGTTCGCAACTGAAAGTGAAGATGGCGCCAACTGACTACTTCTCGCTTGTGTAACTACACGAACCAAGAGAGGTTGTCGGAGGGTGTAATCTTCAGTTCGGATGAGAGATTCTGAACTGGGAGGCATTACGGCACTCTTGAAGAGACCCAAGAAGGTCGAAACGCGTAAGTGTACTATGCTCTTCCGCTATCAGTTGCGAATCACCACAGATGTCCGTATCGGCAAAATGGCCGATCGACGTCACGGTTTTCGAAGGGGATGTAATTCAATATTCTGCGTGGTATTAGCCAGGAATGTAGTTGTTTTGCCCTTCGAGGAACGGTCAGGCCAATAAGTTGAAATTATTGAAATTTCGACTAAAACAGGTGTAGTAGAAAATCGAAATTTATATTTCATATAGCACCTCGTATTTTATGAAATTATATTCATTTTTATTTAATACGACTAATACGGTCGCATTTATCTGAGGTGTTGGTTCGCAACTGAAAGTGAAGATGGCGCCAACTGACTACTTCTCGCTTGTGTAACTACACGAACCAAGAGAGGTTGTCGGAGGGTGTAATCTTCAGTTCGGATTAGACATTCTGAACTGGAAGGCATTACGGCACTCTTGAAGAGACCCAAGAAGGTCGAAACGCGTAAGTGTACTATGCTCTTCCGCTATCAGTTGCGAATCACCACAGATGTCCGTATCGGCAAAATGGCCGATCGACGTCACGGTTTTCGAAGGGGATGTAATTCAATATTCTGCGTGGTATTAGCCAGGAATGTAGTTGTTTTGCCCTTCGAAGAACGGTCAGGCCAATAAGTTGAAATTATTGAAATTTCGACTAAAACAGGTGTAGTAGAAAATCGAAATTTATATTTCATATAGCACCTCGTATTTTATGAAATTATATTCATTTTTATTTAATACGACTAATACGGTCGCATTTATCTGAGGTGTTGGTTCGCAACTGAAAGTGAAGATGGCGCCAACTGACTACTTCTCGCTTGTGTAGCTACACGAACCAAGAGAGGTTGTCGGAGGGTGTAATCTTCAGTTCGGATTAGAGATTCTGAACTGGAAGGCATTACGGCACTCTTGAAGAGACCCAAGAAGGTCGAAACGCGTAAGTGTACTATGCTCTTCCGCTATCAGTTGCGAATCACCACAGATGTCCGTATCGGCAAAATGTCCGATCGACGTCACGGTTTTCGAAGGGGATGTAATTCAATATTCTGCGTGGTATTAGCCAGGAATGTAGTTGTTTTGCCCTTCGAAGAACGGTCAGGCCAATAAGTTGAAATTATTGAAATTTCGACTAAAACAGGTGTAGTAGAAAATCGAAATTTATATTTCATATAGCACCTCGTATTTTATGAAATTATATTCATTTTTATTTAATACGACTAATACGGTCGCATTTATCTGAGGTGTTGGTTCGCAACTGAAAGTGAAGATGGCGCCAACTGACTACTTCTCGCTTGTGTAACTACACGAACCAAGAGAGGTTGTCGGAGGGTGTAATCTTCAGTTCGGATGAGAGATTCTGAACTGGGAGGCATTACGGCACTCTTGAAGAGACCCAAGAAGGTCGAAACGCGTAAGTGTACTATGCTCTTCCGCTATCAGTTGCGAATCACCACAGATGTCCGTATCGGCAAAATGGCCGATCGACGTCACGGTTTTCGAAGGGGATGTAATTCAATATTCTGCGTGGTATTAGCCAGGAATGTAGTTTTTTTGCCCTTCGAAGAACGGTCAGGCCAATAAGTCGAAATTATTGAAATTTCGACTAAAACAGGTGTAGTAGAAAATCGAAATTTATATTTCATATAGCACCTCGTATTTTATGAAATTATATTCATTTTTATTTAATACGACTAATACGGTCGCATTTATCTGAGGTGTTGGTTCGCAACTGAAAGTGAAGCTGGCGCCAACTGACTACTTCTCGCTTGTGTAACTACACGAACCAAGAGAGGTTGTCGGAGGGTGTAATCTTCAGTTCGGATTAGAGATTCTGAACTGGGAGGCATTACGGCACTCTTGAAGAGACCCAAGAAGGTCGAAACGCGTAAGTGTACTATGCTCTTCCGCTATCAGTTGCGAATCACCACAGATGTCCGTATCGGCAAAATGGCCGATCGACGTCACGGTTTTCGAAGGGGATGTAATTCAATATTCTGCGAGGTATTAGCCAGGAATGTAGTTGTTTTGCCCTTCGAAGAACGGTCAGGCCAATAAGTCGAAATTATTGAAATTTCGACTAAAACAGGTGTAGTAGAAAATCGAAATTTATATTTCATATAGCACCTCGTATTTTATGAAATTATATTCATTTTTATTTAATACAACTAATACGGTCGCATTTATCTGAGGTGTTGGTTCGCAACTGAAAGTGAAGATGGCGCCAACTGACTACTTCTCGCTTGTGTAGCTACACGAACCAAGAGAGGTTGTCGGATGGTGTAATCTTCAGTTCGGATTAGAGATTCTGAACTGGAAGGCATTACGGCACTCTTGAAGAGACCCAAGAAGGTCGAAACGCGTAAGTGTACTATGCTCTTCCGCTATCAGTTGCGAATCACCACAGATGTCCGTATCGGCAAAATAGCCGATCGACGTCACGGTTTTCGAAGGGGATGTAATTCAATATTCTGCGTGGTATTAGCCAGGAATGTAGTTGTTTTGCCCTTCGAAGAACGGTCAGGCCAATAAGTCGAAATTATTGAAATTTCGACTAAAACAGGTGTAGTAGAAAATCGAAATTTATATTTCATATAGCACCTCGTATTTTATGAAATTATATTCATTTATATATATATATATATATATATATATATATTCATCAGGAATAAATTTTTTGTTAAAACTAAAAGAAATGGTACAAGTTAGAGAAAGAATTTTTAAAAGCAAAACAAATAAATCTTACCTTCGACAGAACGTTCAGTTGATTATTCAATATATTTTATAGATGTTTTAGGACGCATCACATAACAGAATAACTCACACCCAAACAAAACGAACATTTTAAAAATATGACATTCATTGATGAAACTTTGTATTGGAAATACGAGTATTTGTTCTATACAATGAAACGTTACGGTACAGAAAGTTGAATAGCTCTGGGAGATACCTCAATTACAACTCTTACCATAAATTCAGCATGAAGGTAAACTTGGTTAGACAGATGACAACAAGGGTTATGAGTTTTTCTGATTCCATTTTTAAGAATAAAAATCGTGATATAGTCTTCAATTTGTTCCTTGATAATGCATATCCCAAACCATTGCTAAGGAAGATTATTTTCAACACATCTTCTGTTTTGACACAGGTCCCGACGCATTCAGGAGTTGAAGCGAGTGCATCTGCTCGGGATGCCCTTTCAACTTCGGAAGGGGTACCGACCATTTCAATTATTTCTTTGCCGTACATTAGGGAGGTTACTCCCAGACTTACTAGGATTTTTTCGAAATATTTACAAAATGTTAAGTTTGCTTGTAGGAGTGCCGTATTGGGAAAATCGATTTATAGTCCCTTAAAAGACAAAATACCTACCTAAGATAGTAGTAATGTGGTCTATAAACTTGTTTGCAATAGCTGTGATCATACATATATTGGCCAGACCTCTCAAAAGTTGTCTAGTCGTGTATCTCTCCATAGAAGCGATATAAGACTGCATCCAGAGAGATGTTCTCTTGCCAATCATGTTTCCTCCTTAGATCATGAAATAGATTTTGAAGGGATTAAGATTCTATCATGTGAAAGAAACTACAGTAAAAGATTATTTTTGGAAATTGCCTTCATTTTTCAGGAGGATTTCCGTATTAATAAGGAAACATAAATTCAAAATTTAAGCAATTTGTACTCTCTCCTCTTGACTCTAGACAAGCAAAATTCCTGTAAGCAGATTGGTAATAATTCTAACAATATTTCTACATAACATCGACCGAATTATTGTACCTCCCTCGTATTCGTATTCTATTCAAATGTATATATTATTTCGATCGTTTTTAGTTGAGGTCATTATGGTCGTGGTAATTAATAATTTTTTAATAATTTTTCTTTTCTATTTCATAGGAAAGAAGAACCTGTCCTTATTCTGTTTTCAAATTTAGATACAATTTAAAATAGATCCATGTGCTTGTGTGAATTCTCGCTGTTTTAATGTTTCAACCTTTTAATGATTTTAAAATATTTTAATATGTGACTGTTAGTGTTTGTAATGCAATCTGGACTTGTTTCTTTCTTTAATTTTAACTGTTTAACGATTGTCCTTATGTTAAGATCAAGGATACATTCTCAATTAGCGTAAGTTATGAAACTGTTGTAGCGGACTGTTTTTGTAATTTATGTTTTTTCTCTGTCTTTGTAGTTCCCTGAAGATATATATATATATATATATATATACAACTACTAAATGTTCATGCCCGGTCTTTACATTCAGTTGAGTTTTCCTTCCTATCTGTCTCAATATTCAGTAAGTTTCTCATATATGCACTAACAAGGGAATTTCTATAATTTTCGTATCATTTACATTTTCTTCGGACCCATTTATACAACTAGGTAGTAAATTTTGAAAGGGATTATTTAAAAATGAGAACATATAGCTAACTTGGAATATTTTGTTTATATTATCTAATTTTTCTCTAAGGTTTTCCATGATTTAAAGGGGACAGCTCCATGTAGAAACTTCTCAACAATGGAAGTATCAAATGAAAAATTGTCTGGAAACGTAAAGACAAAACAATTGTTGAGCTCGTCATATATGTTGAGTTGAACCCATCAAATTAAGTGAAATTTATTACCAACCACGATATGATTCAGACGTAATTACTGTGGAATTGTTTGATGTTTGCTATCTCCTAAATATTAATCATAAATTGAGTATATATAGAAGGTATCATCATTAATTGCAACATGTGGTTTGCTTTTTCACGACTAACTTCGTTTTCACATTATTCTCCCAGTTGATTTAAATATATATTATACAAAAATGTTGAGTCATGTTATTTTGCAAAATTGATATGCAAACTTGATTTTCGGCACATTTATGACAACTTAATGTATTAGTGACCTCAGAAAACTACTTTTCCCCGTTTACTGATTTTAAAACAGAAGAATTAAATTAACTACAACTGCGTTAAGAAGAAATATCTGCCTGTCGGCTGTATCTCGTATAACGACTATTATAAAGATAGGTACGTTAAATTACAATACCATCTTTTTATAAATATATACAAAATGAAATGACTTACCTTTGTATTCTGCCGCCGCAGCACTGATAACAGTCAATGAAACGAGAAAGAACCAATGGCGGTTCCCTTTATAGGGCTTTATAAGTCCACTCATCGAATAAATGTTCACTTAACTACCACGAAAAAAACTTTAAAAATCTTCAACACTTGTAGTTATCGTCTTGAAGGCGTTTTAGTAACAGTTACATGTTTCTAAGTGATCATGAAATTGCAGTTTATAAAACTGCGAGAGCCATTCAAATAAATTGTATATTTACATCAATTTTTATTATTGTTGATAATAAATTTACGATTGGAGGCGCAAAAAGAATGGGAATTCAATGAAAGGGACTTGTGGAACGATTTATGTATGGAGGAGAAAATTATAATCTGCAAATCGGGGAGAAATATGCTTGTCAGGAATTTAAATAAAAAAAAATTATCCACATTCACAACCACGATAACGTTGAAGCAATTTGAAGGCTAGACCAAAGTGGTTTAGTAAGAAGACACCTATGATTAAAAATTTTGAGCTAGTATAATGGTTGAAAATCAGTTGATGTTGAATAAGCAAAACACCAGTAGGTCGAATTCAGTAAAGACTTCAGTACTGAGATTTCAATGGCACAGTGACGTTTCTTAACTTGTTTATGTAGTTGTATCAAAATATTAAGAGGGATTAAATGTTGGAAAAGAAGTGAATTTCTGAATCCATATTGCAAAAAATTACAGAAGATAATGGCAATAGTATTATTATAATAATAAAATGAAGGAATTGTTGCAATAAATAATGCTTAAAAAAGACAATACAAATTGAAATCAGCAAAAGATATCGAATAAACATGCAGGGACCACCGTACAACTCGCTCATGACCTATACCTATAAATCCACGTTTTAAATGCAACATGTTTGTTGTTTTTTATTTCAATTGCACACTCCGCACAACAAGAAGGAACAAAAATACTTATTCATGATGGCCATATCTCGCATATTTCCACAGTTTTAATCGATGCTGCTGCGGAAAACAACATAGAAATTTTATGCTTAGCAGTACATACGTCACATTTATTGCCTGGAAGATCGTTCCAAAACAGTTTTATCACAATACTGGTTACAGAAATGTAGACAAGCTCACTTTTCCATCACTTATGAAAAATATTGTCGACACTGGCTGTTTTTCAAGATCAAATGCTGTCGGAGAGTTTGACGGATCTGTAATTTATCCCCCTTCAAAAGAAAAAACATAAGAAAAGCAGAGGCTGCATCAATTCTGGCGGAAGAGAGTCGTAAGTAAGACCCCTATAGTTCTACTTCAACGAGCCAGAGCGAAAATCTTGGAAGATCACTACGAAAGTCAGTACCAAAACTTCTTGAACCTGTAGAAAAAAAAGAGATTTCAATCAAGGAGGCTTTAGAGCATTCGCTGTTAGCTACATTGATTTCCCAGGTAAAACAGGACACTGAAAAAGGGAAAAGAAGCGAATTAAAAAGGAAGTTTGCTGATAGTCTTACCGAGAAAAAAGTATGGGAAAGATTACAAAACAATAAACCAAGTCTTAGCGCAAAGTTAAAAGCTCCAAAAGGTAAGAAATAGGAACTTTTAAAAAAGAAAACAGCAAAAAAAATCAAGAAAAATTCAGAATTTGATTCATAGGAGAGCAACATAAATATCCACAGAAAGCTATTAGGAACTTGATGATTTCGAAGGCTTGGAGGCCGAAGGAAATGGGTAGATAGAGGACGGTAACGAATAAATAAGTAGGGATTATTTGGAGTCCACTAATTCTGATCAAACCGTCAATACAACGGCTGTATGTGAAGGTGAATGGATAATAGCAAAATAGGAAGCAACTCATATGTTGGTCATGTTGAAAAATAAAACAAGAAAAAGTTACAGTGCAGTTCTTGAGAAAAATGCTCATATATTTTGTTTATCCATATGCGGAGGACATCATCAAAATCCCAAGAAATGACATTCTGCAAATTCTCAAAGTTCTAGTGATTATGCGGAGAAAGCACTATTTTGACTTAATAGACAAGGCTCCACAATTTTGAAAATTGTAAAAAGCTAAAAAAAATGATAGTAGGATGAGAAACCCATTAAAAAAGGAAGAGAATATATCAAAACTGAAAGGAAAACTAATTTACGGGCGATCTGAGATCGGGAAGTGGAAGGGGGAAAGTGAGTTTTTAAGGGTAAGAAACGGTTTATCTCGAGTCTCGGCAAAACTACAAGTCCTTTGAAAAAAAGTTGAATAGCAAAGTTGTAGGTAATAAAAAGATCTACAACTTTTGTATCTACTCTTCTTTCAAATAACCTTAAAATTTATGTGAAAAATTCAAATAACCAAGTTTATGGTTTTTTATTTTTATCTTTCACAAAAAAAATATTTTTTCACGAAATTTGGTAAAAACTTACCAATTTATGTCTCAAACACACAGTAATTTTTTTTTATTTAAAAAAGCACCCTAATTTTTGATTGAAAATTTTCGCGTCAAAATATCTGCTTTTTAAAAAAGTCGATGAGCTTTTTGTTCGTTGAAATCTCTACTTTCTGATAGTATAAAAAATATAAATTCCTATGGTAAATGTTCTCAGAAAATGCAAATAAACGAAAAGCACTCGAATCCGAAAAATTTTTTTTAATCATTATGTATCATTTTGAGCTATTTATTAAAATTTACACTTCGATTACCAGAAAAATGTAAGATTTTATGTTACAATGATAAACAAAAAAATTGCAAATCGAAATATACTACTATAATTAAGATCCAAATAAGTTAATAAAGTTGATATACAGTGCTATTCAAAAGTCCCCTCCACCCTCGTATCTTTTGAACGGCTACACTTACATTAATAAAATTTGGAGGGTGAAAAGAAAGTGTTGTAAACTTCTCTACGAATGGTAACAGGTGACGTAATAGTAATAGATGACGTCACAGTGCCACTCTGGCCAATAATTTTAAATAGGACCTTATGGTAAGTGATATCTCGTTTGAAAGGCATTGACATTGGCTACATAGCCATATTAATTATACATCCTATTAGTAAACTCTTGTGTTACTCGTTCGAATGTGGCAGCTAAAATAGCATTGTATTCTTCAGTAATTGTTTCTTTCAAAACGCCAATGCTATCTGGTGCCGTAGTATAAACCTTGGATATCAAGTACCCCCATAGAAAAAAATCTAAAGGTGTCAGATCTGGTGACCGAGATGGCCATTCTATAGGACCTCGCCGGCCGATCCATCTACCTCGATATTCTTCATCCAGGTAACGTCTTACTGCACCATAATAATGTGCAGGAGCACCGTCTTGTTGAAATGTTATTTCCAGATGGCCGAATTCATCTTGATTACCTTCCAGAATTTCAAGAATTAACGGCTCAATTGCATTTTGTAACATCTCCAGATACACTTCACCGCTTAAATTTGAATTAAATGGTTGATGAGAAAAAAACTGTTAAAAAAATTCTGGCTTTTTGGTAGGTAATAATTGTTGCTTATTACACAGTAATAATTGAAATCTTTTACCAGGTACTTCCCTCCGCTACATTTAACAAGTCAAGACATGAAGCGTTTATTCGCGAAATATAGGAAATTCAAAATCGGAAAATAGTTATTTGTATCACTAGTCCAGAAAATGACCTTTTGCGAGTATGAGAGTGATATTGTGTAACCTAGATGCGAAGCATCGAGGTTAAACATTTTCTGGATGTGTGATACACACTTTTTTTGGTCCGACCCCTTTTTAAATTGATCAAAAGTTTATAAATTTTCTACTAAGATCTAAAATATCTAAAAATCGACTAAAATGATATTTGCTATATGATTAATAAAATTAGTAATGAATGATTCTCAATCGAAATCCAACTACTTAATTATTAGATAATAATATGTAGGTATGTGCCTAATGTTGTATAAAGTAGCACAGTAAAGGTTATTTTAAGATAAAATTGGTAGAAACAAATAATTATTAAGCATAAACCATTTAATTTTAAATAAACACAGCAAAATACAATCGATATATTTTGTTGTAAACAAACGCGTCATTTCACAAATGTTAAATTTAAAATTAAATGTCAAACTTTTATTCAATATAAACTTTATTAACAAACAATTTATTAGTCTTTGCGCAAATATTGAGATTTATTTAAATAATTTATGAAGTGGTGTACCCAAAATTAACTGGCAAATGAGAAAAACAAAATTTCATTTGATCATAAAAGTATGACATATAGTTTAAGTTACTATTCGATATAAGTAGTGAGTAGGTTGGTAGGTTGGTTACTGTAGTGAGTAAGTTGGTAATATCTTGGTAACTTTATTGCCGGCCTACTAAATAAATGAAGCTGTTTCCGGACGATTTTGAAGCATGATAATAGCATTATTTCTGGTCGGAGGACCAAAAATATTTTTTTTTGAAAATAAAAATATTTATGATGAAGTTATAAACATTATTTTTTATTATAATTAATAGAAAATCGTGTTTTGAAGGTAAATTTTAATAATTATTAAAAATTTGTATTTTACACGTCAGACTGAAAAATTAAAAAACAGATTTTCTCAGACATCTAAAAAATTGTATTTCATTTATTTTTTTAAGCAATGTTCAAAAAATTAGCTGGTTCATAATAAATATATAGAAAAGAACGCAAGGTCCAAACGTATATTGGCAAAATAGGTATTTTTATCTAAAAGACCCTCTTTCACTGTCAGACAATTTTTTTAACATATTCCAAATTTATTTTAAAAACTAAAAAAAATCATAAAAAAAGATAATAATAAATTTGTTGTTGTCAGGAAATCGACAACTTTGACGCGTCAGACTGGGAAATCGGGAAATAATTTTTGTCAGACAATATAATAAGATTTTTTTGTATTTTTTAATCAACGGATACAGCGAAAATCAGGTGGTTTTTAATAAATTTTCTTATAGTCGTTTTTCCGACTTGTTTAAGATGGCGGACACAACTAATAAACCACATTTATTATCAGATAATTTTATTTTCACGTTTCAGATAATGTTTGAAAAAAAAACAGTATCTATAAATTTTCTATATGTCGTAAAAACGACATGTTTAGGGAAACTTAGCGGACAAACGCCCCAAAAACAAAAAAAGTCATAGAGGAATTGGGTGTCAGACTAGGTCCAATGAGGCCATACACAAAGTTTGGTGAGAGTTTGTATCACAAAAATTTTTCCCGGCGGGCACCCTAACTAGTAATGGTCTTGAAGATTTTGAAGATCTACAAGAGTCGCGAAGGTTTGTCGAATCTAACGATGAAAAAATGCCATCAAAGAGACAAAAACTGATAAGTGATTAGAATGCAAGATAAGGTATTCATAAATAACAAGATTAATGTATTTAAAAATATTATAATGAGTAAAACGTAATCAGTATAAAGTATCTAAATTCATTAGTACGATTCACATGTATATTCATATATTATGAGATTTTCTATGACATGATTGTAATTAAAATTTAATTAAGTTTATTACTGAAAAAAATTGCAGCAGCCACATTTTTTAGATGAAATCCCCTTTAATTCCTATTTTTAATATTTAGAAAAACTATATTGGCATGTTTTTTGCAATCTTTATGTTTTATGGATTGTTACGGGTTCATTTTGCATAATGAAACCCTTCCTTTTGTTATAGAGAAGAATGTCTTTCTTGATCGATATGTTATAATTCGATAGAGGCAAACTCTTCACCCTTCGTCATAACCGAACGCACTCCTGTTTACTGCACTTCTGCTGACTATAATTGTTCTATGACTAGAATCCACAGACCATGGTCATGGGTCATTACGATTCCTTGAAGGTGTAGCGTGGTGTAACGTAATTTCCACCACACTTTGAGTAGAGTGTAGTTCAGTGCAGTTAGGAATGAGTAAATATTGGGTATCGAGTGTACGGTATTGAGTGTAAATTACACCACGTGTGGGAAATAGCTACACTTCGATACATATGAATGAACCTAACCACTCTTGTTTATTGTGCAAGCCAGCTTAGTTTCCCAAATGTTATTGTGTCCTTGAATTAATCTCAACTACTCTAGTTTTTCCACAATACCTAATTGTCTATGTGATTTGACTCATGGCCACTTTAGAATTGTCCTGGTATTGATATAACCATTATATTTCAATGACAGATGGCTGATTATCAATTGTCTCTTACATCGAATACAAATGTATTAGGCTCTGCAGTAAAAATTTGATAAAGTCATGACATTTCTACTCTACTCAATGTTGACGTCTATGTTCCAAATTCCGAGTATATTACTAACGCACCTTGGCGGGTGACAGATGACTAAAAGTACACATCTGCCAATTTCTGTCATTTTTATTCTTAAATCTCCGTGTTGAGTGGAAGAAGATTGATTGAGTCGAATTTCCTAACCCTTTGCTGGAAACTTTCAATTATATATGGTTCATCGTTGTATGGTTCTGAGAAATTTCTGGCTGAGAGATTTCTTTATATTGTTGGCGATTATAGACGCTGGATATTTTAAGGAAAATCTTTCCGGTTCACGGGATTTTGGGGGTCAAGGTAAGTTCCTCGTAGAACTTCTAGAGCATGGCTCTAAGACCTTGCGTTGTGTATTTTAGGAAATCCATTCGTCAATTGATTTAATCTGATTTAATCACGGAAAAGGAGCTGGATGTCAGACGGCAAATAGACCAACAGGGCCGTCCAAGAACCCTCTGTCACATTGAGGTTAGTATTATGACTAATAAGAGCCTCGTACTCAATTCAAATCGGAAGTCAGACTAGTAATGTTTATTTTAGGGTTTATTTGACCATCTAGTCGTCATCAATCTACTTTTTACCATAAATTCAACGTACAACCTTCACATCAGTTTGGAGATTAATACTCGAATATCGAGTTTGAAGCCACCGCACTCGAATTTCAACTCCCAGCTTGGTGCCAGCTCCATCTTCAACGTCCGCCCATCACTGTCAACGTGTATTGTCTCCGTTGTCCATAGTGTTTGTCCTCACACCGCCTACCTTCTACTTCGTAACTACGTGCTTGTCTACGTGTGTTGTACACCTCCTAGAGTCCACACACTCACCAAGGCGCTGGATTTTTTTTTGGTAGAAATATTGAGAAGCTGAGAGGCCACTACCATACAATAACCGCAGCTAAGTCTTAGATTTTAAGTTGATACCGCCCTTAAGGCATATATTTTCTTTGTACATAGATGTTAGCTATCATAGTGACGTCACCGATAGTCTCAATTCATGTGTGACATTTGTTAGTCAAGCTGATAAACTCTTCTCAATCTTAGTTTACCCACACATTTGGTGGGGTACTTATTTACAACTACAGGATATTGTTGTGTGCTTCATTTGTGCCGGTACATTATAACAGGTTCAATACATTTTGTGTAGCAAGGTTAATGACTATTTCTTTGTTCCGATCCAAGTTAATAATACCAGTTACCCCAGTAATCAGAAGTGAGCAAGAACACTTTTTCTTCAATGAGATTTACATAACCTTACAGCCCATCTTTATTATTAAGTATTAGTGCAGTGGGTTGTCCCATCCTATCTGGGTGGTTTCAGATTTTGACTAGCTGGAAATCTGTGGCGCTCTAACAAAAAAATTTAACCCGACACGTTTCATTAAAAATCGAAATCAATTTTTATTGTCAAACCTACGCCCGACTGAGCTACTGGGACAGTTAGAGGCGAGGAACACTAGTGCACAATCACTGCTCTCATCCCCTAAATTTCGCCCCTAACAAACTGGCGCCCCAAAACGTTGGTAAATTGATAGATTAAAATTAAATAATTTTCCAAATTTTATAGGTTATGTACATTACTAGTATGGTGTCTATCATTTGAAGTGATTAATAAATTAGAGATCAATTGAGTTTCTTTTTTTTTGTCGTTTTTTGAGTATAAACAGTCTTTACAAACGTTTCATAGGTTTCTTGCCCTCTTCAGTACGTTTGATTGCCTAACAAGCAGGTGAAAACATTCATTAGTTAATTTTTACCATACAATATACTTTTCTTTTGCTGTAGTTTGGAAATATTGACAAATTGCTCAAAACGTTGATAAATAATTGTTTTCAAGGTTCATGGATTTTGGAAATTATTTTTATTGGTATTTTTTTTTCCAGTTCTTGGATATCGAACAGTCAATTACATAAGTTCACCTATGAGTGCACACTGCTTACTATATAAATTGAGTGCTTTTCAGTAATTTGTCAAATTTAAACTAGAGTTGAATCATAGCAGTGAAGTGTACTTATAAGGGTGGTTTATCCTAATCGGTATCTTGGATCGGGACAGAGATTAGTCATTTTAAGAGATATCCTGTCTCATAATTGGATAACTGAGATTATTTTCTATTTTTTCGGTATTCTTTTAACGTTTGTTGTCAAGTGGTGGTGTGTTGATTATTTAATTTTTATTTCTGACGTCGCGACGCTTACGGATGCCCAGCGTCGTTTTTCTAAAAGTGTCTACTTCTGGTATAATTTGGTTCTTGGGACATTTTTATATAATTTCAACGTACATACGCCTGGCGTAGCTTCTGTAGAAGTGACAAATTTTGTTATAAATTCGTTTTATTGTTACTTGCAGTCGGTTTGATAGAATCCAAATTAGTTTTATTCTCTGGGTGATTTGAATTATTTTTATTGATATTATAGTACTGAAAATGAGTTCAACAAAGTTGAAATTAGATGTAAATCGTCTTACAAGAGATGAATTAGTATATGAAATAAAGGTTCGAGGTCTTGGTGATGGTACAGACCTAACCGTAGCCGATATTAGAGTAGCTTTACGGAAGGCTTTATCGTTGGAAAAAACTTCACTTGAAATAAAGAATCCAGCATATCCATATAAATTTGTTGATGACTCTGAGGCCATTTCTGATAATATTGATTCATTGAAAACTCTTATTGATGACTTTTCGGGTACAGAAAAAGATACCAGTTATGTAGGTATATCTTCTAAAATTGCTCATGTGTTAGGACGTGTAAACAGGTGTAGTCCTCAAAATGATGCTGAGAAGAAACTTAAAGCTGATTATCGAGTACAATTATTATTGTTGCTAGATAAGTTGCAAGGGAAGGCTCGTAAAGGCCATAAAGACCCTTCAGTATTTGATATTTCAGTTTTGAAGCAATCCTTGACTGCACCAAATGCACACAGCTCTGCTGTTTGTTCTAGTGATTCTTCTAGTGATGAAGAAGAACCTTTAAAAATTAGACCAGTTCCAGTCCGTGATTGGGGAATGAAATTCACTGGAAAACCTGGAATGATGTCGTTCTCGACTTTTGTTGAGAAAGTGGGAACAATGAGGAAATCTCGAGGTATATCTAAATCAATATTATTTAGAGATGCTGCAGACTTATTTGAGGGAGATGCTGCTACTTGGTATAACTTAGTAAAAACGTGGGCTTCTGATTGGGACTCTTTAGTTCGATTGATGCGACAACAATTTTTACCTGCCAATTTTGACAAAGACTTGTTCGAGGATATCAAGCGCAGAACACAAGGCCCAACTGAGTCCATTGGTTTATATGTTGCTAGCATGAAGAGTTTATTTAATAAAATGCAAACTCCTGTGTCAGATGAAGTTCAACTATCATTGATGATTGAACGGATAGATCCATACTACCATCCATTTTTGGCATTCAGAGAAGTTAAATCTATAACTGAGCTTATTGATGTTTGTCGTACTCTCGACGAGAAACGGGAGTTGGCGAAATCTTACGTACCCCCACCGTCAAGAAGCAAATCTTTGATTCCTGAGCTGGCGTATGCTTCCACTTCTTCGAGGAGTGACTCTGTACCAGATTTAGCAGAGGTTTCGTCTCCAAATATTTGTTTCAATTGTGGCAGTGATAGCCATACCTTCAGAGGTTGCTTAGCCAAAAAGAAACAATTCTGTTTTAAGTGTGGAGCGCCCAACGTTACCATTCGTACCTGTCAAAAATGTTCTCAGAGAACTAGCAGCGGGAATAATAGAGGCAGACATGCTAACAACTCTCCTTCGTCGCAACAGGAAAACTCTACAGGGAGACCTTAAGTGGTCAGGAGGGTTCTCCCGAGTCAAATGATTTGACCGTTTCTGTATTAGATTCTAAAAAGCAAATCATTCTTGATTATGTACTATCAAGTGTTTCTGGCGATGAACGTCCATACCTTAATGTTTCTATTTTAGGACGTCCAATAACTGGATTATTGGATTCTGGAGCATCTAGAACAATTGTTGGCCAGATTGGTTATGAATTTCTGAGACAACTGGGTTTAAGGTTATATAGTTCTACCAATGAATGTAGAGTGGCAAATGGTCAAATTTGTAAAAGTATTGGTTATGTGACCACCCCCCTGTGCTTAGTTGGCAAGATTTGTGTTATAGACATTTTGGTTATCCCCGAGTTGCCTCATACTCTAATTCTTGGCATTGATTTCTGGAGATCTATGAATATTATTCCAGATTTGAGACACAAGGTTTGGCATTTCTCCAAAGATTTTCCAAAATCAGTTGAGATGTGTGGTATAGAATGTGATGAAATGCTTACTCTTTCGCAGCGAGAACAACTCAGACACTTGGTAGAGGAAAAGAAGGATTTGATGGGAACTTCCTTAGGTAGAACTAATTTCGTTCAACACAGTATTGAGCTACTTCCCAACACAAAACCAATCAAGCAGCGGTATTATCAAGTTTCTCCTATCAAACAACAAGTTATTGATGAAGAAATTCGAGACATGTTGTCAAAAGACATCATCGAACCTTGTAGAAGTCCATGGGCTTCACCTGTCTGTATGGTGAAGAAGAAAGATGGATCATATCGATTTTGCGTGGATTACCGACAACTAAACGCAGTAACAATTAAAGACGCTTATCCTTTGCCATATATTTCTGCAATTTTAGATAAACTCCGTGACGCGAAATATATGAGTTCTTTGGATATTAAAAGTGCGTACTGGCAAGTTCCAATTGATGAAGCTTCGAGAGACTATACAGCTTTTACTGTCCCTGGGGGACTATATCGTTTCAAGGTTATGCCCTTCGGCTTGACGAACGCTCCAGCTACTTGGGAACGTTTAATTGAGAATGTACTAGGCCCAGACTTGTCTCCTTCAGTTCTTGTATATTTAGATGACATAATCATTATTTCTCAAGATTTTGACTCTCATTTGGAAACTTTAGGTAAAGTATTTGACAGGTTATATTCTGCAAAATTGACAGTTAGTTTTGATAAATGTCATTTCTGCCGACCTGAACTGAAATATTTAGGCTATATTGTGGATCGTTATGGCTTGCGTCCGGATGCTTCAAAGGTAGAAGCTATTTTGAATATTCGTGCTCCAACTACAGCCAAGCAGGTGAGACAGTTCATTGGCACAGCATCTTGGTATAGGAGGTTTGTACCTCAATTTTCGTCAATTGTTGCACCGCTATGTAACCTCACCAAGAAAAATGTAAAATTTTCCTGGACGAATGAGTGTGAATCCTCATTTCGTCACTTGAAGGAGTGTCTGGTAAGCGCGCCGATTCTAACGTGCCCTGATTTCAGTAAAACATTCTACGTACAGACTGACGCGTCAGCCTATGGTGTCGGAGCGGTGTTGATTCAGTACTTCGAAGATGGCGAAAAGGTAATCGCATACTTATCTCGATCGCTGACATCTCAGGAGAGGAAGTATAGTGCCACCGAACGAGAATGTATTGCTGTCATATGGGCGGTGGAAAAACTTCGGCATTATCTCGAAGGATATCATTTTGTGATCATCACAGACTGCCATTCATTGCAATGGCTTCACAACTTGAAAGATCCTCAGGGTAGACTAGGTAGATGGAGTCTACGTTTACAACCTTTTGACTATGAAATTATCCACAGAAAAGGAGCACAGAATGTTGTTCCAGATTTTCTTTCTAGGTCTGTTCCAGTTACCGTGGAATCTGTTGATGTCGATAGGTTGATTCTTCAGGATTTCGAGGATTTTGACTATACTAAAACCTCTGATCGATGGTATCAAAAGTTGTCAGCTGACATAAAACAAAATCCTGCACGCTATCCTTGTTTCCGCATGAATGATGAATGTCAAATTTTCAAGTTTGTTCGCCCTCAATACCCTGAATTATCAAGTCCATCTGAGCAGTGGAGGTTAGTTGTCCCCAAAGAAAGACGTTTCGGAATTCTTAACAAATACCACGATGATCCAGTATCAGGTCACGCAGGTATATATAAGACAGTAGCTCGTATTTCCAATAGGTATTATTGGCCAAAATTAAAAGCTGACGTAACGAAGTACATTCGACGTTGTCAAATTTGCAATTCCATCAAGCCAGAGCAGAAACCTCTATCTGGATACATGTTGAGTAAAACCCCTACTGTCGATAAACCATGGCATCTCCTCAGTGCAGACCTTATGGGACCTCTGCCCAGGAGCTCGAAGGGTTTTGCATATATTTTAGCGGTTTGTGACGCTTTTAGTAAATTTGTCTTACTCTTTCCGTTGAGGTCTGCCACTGCAAGTAGCATAGTGAAAATTATGGAGGAACAAGTTGTTCTTATGTTTGGTGCTCCGAAGAAAATTGTCGTGGATAACGGTGTTCAGTTTAGAAGTAAGCTTTTTAAGGATCTTGCGAAGACCTACAATTTTGATATTGCATATACTGCCAACTATCACCCTCAGTCTAATCCAACTGAACGGGTAAATCGCGTCATTAAGACAATGCTCACGGCATATGTTTCTAAAAATCAAAAATTATGGGATTTTTATCTGCCAAAAATTGCGTATGCAATTCGGTCTTCTAAACATGAAACGACTGCCCTAACTCCCAATTTTGTGAATTTTGGACGTGAGGTCTCTCTTGATGGAAAAAATGAAATATATGTTCCTAGCGAGTCACCTTATCCTATTTGTTCTGCAGAAGACAAGAAAAATGCATTCTCTCGCATTTATAAGGATGTGCAAGCTCGAATATTGAAAGCCCATAGTCAGAGTAAACAACATTATGACCTCCGGCGACGCCCTGTAAAATTCTCAGTGGGACAGAAGGTATGGAGAAGGAATTATGCTATTTCAAATGCATCTAAAGACTTCACCGCCAAATTGGCTGCAAAATATCTCGGCCCATTCTCCATCACTAAAATAGTATCACCATGGACTTACGAATTGAAGGACGATAAGGGTAAGAAATCTATCTGGCATGGAAAGGACTTGAAGGCTCATCCGCCAGATGACGATGAACCGCCTTTATTCAATCACCCAGATTAAAATTCATTTCCTCATTTGGGGCCGAAGTTGGCTGTCCCTGGCGTATGCCTAAAGCAACTAGAACTTGGACGCAGTTCCCAACTAGTGAGATTTTGCACCCATAATAACTTCGAAAAAGGGTTGCGATTATAAAATCTCACGACAGTAACGCTGCTGCATTTTTGTTTTTGTTTGGAATGGATTTCAATAATTTTGACTCCCTTCAAAAATTTTGTCCGAAGTCCACTGGATGTATGTTCCAGTAAGCATTTTAAGTATTACTTAATGCTACGTGCTTTTGGTGACTGGAATATATCTGCGTTGTTTGATATAGCCTTGTTCATTTTGTCTCGTTGGTTCGGGGTAGACTTTGGCTATCCCTAGCTTCGGCTTACAGCTATTTGAACTAGGCATGTTCCCAACTAATGTTTTTTTTTTATTTTTTTTTTCTTGCAGAAGTACTTATATAAAATCCGCAACAGATAAACCTCTGTTTGGCAGTGTCATGTGACACCGACACTTTCTTAATACCACTAATATCTCATTGTTTTTTTTTATTGGGAACTAGTTATAATTTAATTATGCTCGTCAAGAGAAAACTTCGTTCATCCGTGTTAGTATTTGTAATTTCGGGATTTGTTCTCTTGCAGCTAGTTTCAGTACTCGTGCATTTTGGTAAGAAGCTTTGCCTTGGATGCATATTTGAGCTGTTTTTGTGGCACTCGTACTGATATCCTCCATGGAGGGATTTGTTTGATTAAATTATCCTCGTTCTCTAGAGACATATTTTTATTTTATTCCATTGGGTATTTGGAGATGCTGGATTTTTCTGTTATTGTTGGTACGACGGGTACTGGCTTATGTTAATGAACATTATAGAACCCAGATGGATTATAATATAAACTTTTGACTACTTGACATCAATCTACTGGCGCAATATATTTACAATCACTGAAGCTTTTGTAAATACTTTAGTTAATTTTTATAATTTCAATTGTCTAATTGTGTAGATGTTGAATATTTTTTTTTTGCTCTTTTTCAGTTAGTATCAGATGGATACACTTTCTATCTTCATTTCATTGACTTCGCTATGTTAAATTTTTGTCTTGTATGACCTGTTACTTGTTATATGCGTTGTTAGTGATGACGGTGATTTTGTTTTTGCAGTTGTTTCGTTTGCGTTGTTGCATGATGGTATTGTACAATGAATTAAGTTTTAATACGGAATAACGCATTCATCTATCAGTCTGATTTACATTACATCGATTTTTTTTTTAATGTTGAGTAAATAATGTCATGGAAAGCTTGATGGCTTAATCGTCATTAAAGTTCAAGGAACTTTAATGCCTCTCCGAGTAGAGGGGGGATTTGTTACGGGTTCATTTTGCATAATGAAACCCTTCCTTTTGTTATAGAGAAGAATGTCTTTCTTGATCGATATGTTATAATTCGATAGAGGCAAACTCTTCACCCTTCGTCATAACCGAACGCACTCCTGTTTACTGCACTTCTGCTGACTATAATTGTTCTATGACTAGAATCCACAGACCATGGTCATGGGTCATTACGATTCCTTGAAGGTGTAGCGTGGTGTAACGTAATTTCCACCACACTTTGAGTAGAGTGTAGTTCAGTGCAGTTAGGAATGAGTAAATATTGGGTATCGAGTGTACGGTATTGAGTGTAAATTACACCACGTGTGGGAAATAGCTACACTTCGATACATATGAATGAACCTAACCACTCTTGTTTATTGTGCAAGCCAGCTTAGTTTCCCAAATGTTATTGTGTCCTTGAATTAATCTCAACTACTCTAGTTTTTCCACAATACCTAATTGTCTATGTGATTTGACTCATGGCCACTTTAGAATTGTCCTGGTATTGATATAACCATTATATTTCAATGACAGATGGCTGATTATCAATTGTCTCTTACATCGAATACAAATGTATTAGGCTCTGCAGTAAAAATTTGATAAAGTCATGACATTTCTACTCTACTCAATGTTGACGTCTATGTTCCAAATTCCGAGTATATTACTAACGCACCTTGGCGGGTGACAGATGACTAAAAGTACACATCTGCCAATTTCTGTCATTTTTATTCTTAAATCTCCGTGTTGAGTGGAAGAAGATTGATTGAGTCGAATTTCCTAACCCTTTGCTGGAAACTTTCAATTATATATGGTTCATCGTTGTATGGTTCTGAGAAATTTCTGGCTGAGAGATTTCTTTATATTGTTGGCGATTATAGACGCTGGATATTTTAAGGAAAATCTTTCCGGTTCACGGGATTTTGGGGGTCAAGGTAAGTTCCTCGTAGAACTTCTAGAGCATGGCTCTAAGACCTTGCGTTGTGTATTTTAGGAAATCCATTCGTCAATTGATTTAATCTGATTTAATCACGGAAAAGGAGCTGGATGTCAGACGGCAAATAGACCAACAGGGCCGTCCAAGAACCCTCTGTCACATTGAGGTTAGTATTATGACTAATAAGAGCCTCGTACTCAATTCAAATCGGAAGTTAGACTAGTAATGTTTATTTTAGGGTTTATTTGACCATCTAGTCGTCATCAATCTACTTTTTACCATAAATTCAACGTACAACCTTCACATCAGTTTGGAGATTAATACTCGAATATCGAGTTTGAAGCCACCGCACTCGAATTTCAACTCCCAGCTTGGTGCCAGCTCCATCTTCAACGTCCGCCCATCACTGTCAACGTGTATTGTCTCCGTTGTCCATAGTGTTTGTCCTCACACCGCCTACCTTCTACTTCGTAACTACGTGCTTGTCTACGTGTGTTGTACACCTCCTAGAGTCCACACACTCACCAAGGCGCTGGATTTTTTTTTGGTAGAAATATTGAGAAGCTGAGAGGCCACTACCATACAATAACCGCAGCTAAGTCTTAGATTTTAAGTTGATACCGCCCTTAAGGCATATATTTTCTTTGTACATAGATGTTAGCTATCATAGTGACGTCACCGATAGTCTCAATTCATGTGTGACATTTGTTAGTCAAGCTGATAAACTCTTCTCAATCTTAGTTTACCCACACATTTGGTGGGGTACTTATTTACAACTACAGGATATTGTTGTGTGCTTCATTTGTGCCGGTACATTATAACAGGTTCAATACATTTTGTGTAGCAAGGTTAATGACTATTTCTTTGTTCCGATCCAAGTTAATAATACCAGTTACCCCAGTAATCAGAAGTGAGCAAGAACACTTTTTCTTCAATGAGATTTACATAACCTTACAGCCCATCTTTATTATTAAGTATTAGTGCAGTGGGTTGTCCCATCCTATCTGGGTGGTTTCAGATTTTGACTAGCTGGAAATCTGTGGCGCTCTAACAAAAAAATTTAACCCGACACGTTTCATTAAAAATCGAAATCAATTTTTATTGTCAAACCTACGCCCGACTGAGCTACTGGGACAGTTAGAGGCGAGGAACACTAGTGCACAATCACTGCTCTCATCCCCTAAATTTCGCCCCTAACAGGATTTACAATTTTTTTGTTTATCAATGTAACATGGAATCTTACGTTTTTCGAGTAATTAAATTGTAAATTTCAATAAATAGCTCAAAATTGTACATAGTTATTAAAAAAATTTGGACTCGAGTATTTTTCGTTAATTTGCATTTTCTGAGAGCATTAACCATAGGAATGTATATTTTTTATACCACCAGAAAGTAGAGATTTCAGCGAACAAAAAGCCCACCGACTTTTAATATTTTATCGTGAAAATTTTTGATTGAATATTAGGGTGCTTTTCGATATTAAGTCAAAATAAGCTGAAAAAATAAATATTTTAAATAAAATACCTACTGTGTGTTTGGGACATAAATAGGTAAGTTTTCACCAAATTTCGTTAAAAACTATTTTTTTTGTAAAAAATAAAAATAAAAAACCAAAAGCTTGGTTATTTAAATTTTTCACATGAATTTTAAGGTTATGTGAAAAAAGTGTGAATAAAAAAGTTGTAGATCTTTTTGCCATTTATTTTCTTTTCATAGGACTCTTAGTTTTGCCGGAAATCAAGATAAACCGTTTTTTACCCTTAAAAACTCACCCCCATCCACGTCCCGAACTCAGATCGCCCGTAAATTATTTTTCCTTTCATTTTTCTTATACTCTCTACCTTTTCCAATTATTATTTTTTTTGGCCTCAAAAATTCTCGACCTTGGTCTATAAAAGAATTTTAGTTTTTCCAACTTAATTAGGTAGTTTTTTGTTTAGCATTTAATTTTGTGTTATATTACCGATAATAAGAATCAGTTATTAGCGGTCGTTTTGGTTTAGTCCAGTATATAGGTCTTATTTGAAGCTTAAAAAATGTTTTTTAGGTTTAAAAAAGTTGCTATAAGTAATAATTTTCATGTGTTCATCATGTCCATGCTTACTTGCTAACATTGAACTCTCTTTTTATCTTAGATAATTGGGGGGAAGATGCCAAAAGGGGGAAGATGCCTAATCTAAGTATTTTGGACAATACTCAATAGATCGCGTCACATACACGGCTACGTTGTTATTGTGTTTATTATTAGAGAACATCATAGTTTTCGAAGCGCTTAAGTGCATGCAACTGTTCCTTGAGGTGATGTTGTGTTTTTTTATGTCGGTAAGTTTTTTACGATAGAAATTAATCATGTGATATACAGTGTTAAATGTTTTTTGTTTGTGCTAATATAATTTATGTAGGGTTTTGGCATTCATTACAATACTCCTGTCCTATTTTGAATGAGCAAAAGGGTTTTGTTATTTTGATTTGTGGGTTTGGCATCTTATACCTAAGGGTTGGGGTAAAACGCCAAGATCCGTGTGGGGTAAGATGCCTTATCTTAATTGCACTGTAAACTTTGTAACTTGTTTTTTCTCAGGTTTGCGTCTATTTTGGTTAGTGGTTTCCTTTCAGTACATCTAATTGAATAGTTTCTTAATTTATCTTGTTTGTTTTAGGTAAAATGCCACGAACGTACGTCAGAAAATCAACTAGAGGCGAATGGACTGAAGAAGACCTTAGAGCAGCTGTAAATGCTTTACGTCAGCAGCCAACCCTGAGTGCAAATGCGATTGCTAAAGAATATAGAATCCCTCTACGAACCTTGATGAAACGTGTAAAGAATAACAATCTTGAAAAGGGCAGTCTTGGGCCAACCGCGTCCTTAGGTATTGAAAATGAACTTAAACTGGTGTCTTATATAAAAGGGTTAGAAAAAATTGGCTATGCTCCAACTTCAAGAGACATAAGACACCTTGCTTTTACCTTTTCGCAAAGGAATGGGTTAAAATGTAGATTTAACCAAGAAAAAGAATCAGCAGGCTACGATTGGTTTAAACTTTTTTTAAAACGACACCCAACTCTAACTATGAGAGTAGCTCCAGGTCGTTCAATTGCTCGGTCACTTGGTATGTCTGCCGCAGAAGTAGATCCATACTTCCCAATGTTGAACTATACATTTACGACGCTCAATTTGTTTGATAAACCGTCAAACATTTTCAATATGGACGAGACTGGCTTGCAATTATGCAATAAACCTACCAAAGTCGTAGCCACAAAAGGAGCTAGAGATGTTCAGTCGGTCACAAGCTCAGAAAAAGGAGAAACAGTTAGCGTCATCTCTTGCTGCAATGCAGAAGGTAGCTTTTTGCCTCCCTACGTGATATTTAAAGGCAAAAAGAAAAAAAAGGAGTTTGAAGATAACATGCCCCCTGGATCGGTAGTAGTGATGTCTTTAGAGTCCGCCTATGTGAAAACCAGTATCTTCTCCTCATGGACTAAAGACCATTTTTTGCCTCGTAAGGGACCAGGGCCTGCAGTACTAATATTAGATCGTCATGCTTCCCATTGTAATGATGTGGAACTTTTGGACTTTTTGGCTGAAAATGAAATTCATGTGATTTGCTTACCAAGTCATACGACTCACTGGCTTCAGCCTCTCGACCGTTCATTTTTTAAACCTTTAAAGACCTTCTGGAATAGCACTTGTAAACAGTGGATAAGAAATTATCCAGGGCGTCGAATAACTAGGTAATTTGATTTAAGTAAATAAGTTTGGGAGAGATTTCTTTGTTTCTTGTGCTTTACAGGTGGCGTGGTCTCAAGCCGCAACGGTTCAGAATGGTGTTTCTGGATTTCGGGCTTGTGGAATTTATCCATGCTCCAAAGATGCAATTCCCGACCATGCATATGCCTTAGCTAAACACCAAACTGAAAATTCACAGGAAGAAGTGGAACATGTCGATGCAGAGAACTCTGACGAACATAGCGGCGACGTAGCTGTAGTAAATTTTGATGATATTGCACCAATTCCATCCGTAGCTGGTCCTAGTAGGCCGAACGTTAGAAAACAACATGCAGAAGTCCTTACTTCTCCTGACTACCGCCAAAAGAAACGCAAAAAAATTGAAGAAAAACAAAAGAAGCAACAAGGGAAGGTAGCTAAGTTAGAGAAGAAACTTCGTCAAAAAGGTAACAAAAAAAAGAAGAATGTAGCACACGATAGCAGTAGTGAAGAAGTCAGTGGAGATGAAAATATTGTCTTAGACCATAGTTCTGATGAACCTGATAGTAACAAGGACGACTTCTGTGCAATTTGCGATGGCTTTTACTTTGACAAAAAGGGTCCCAAAGTTGACTGGATTTGCTGTGTGGTATGCAACAAGTGGCTACACGAAACCTGTGCTTCGGGGCCGAATATGTGCGATCCCTGCGCAAAAGTCACTAAATAAAACATTCAAAACTTTAGACTTGGTGTAAGATGGCACTTTGACTGGAGTATGATGGCCAATACAATGTTTTCTGTCTATGGCATCACACCCCCAAATTTGTTATCTCACCCCAAGTCTGTCGGCATCTTACCCCGTAGTTGGGATAAGTTGCCGAAATGACAGCTGTCAATGGTTATCCAACTTTTTCGTTTATTTTTAAGAAAATAAAAACTTTTTTGTGTTTGATCATTTGTTTATTGTATTTGTAATAGAATACACAGTTTTTGTAAGTTTTGAATAAAGTTAATTATTTTTTTTTTGATTTTTAAAAAAATTTTACGCGTCTTCCCCCCAATTACTTTACGTTTTTTTGCCAACGTTTTTACGTTTTGTTTTTTAATAAAAAAAGTTGCCTCGTTTTTTTTGTTGTTTTTGAATTTAAATTATGTGCCAGGGGCAAAATATAATTAAAATAATTCATATTTTTGTTTAACTTTCGAGCATATAATTTCTTTGGTGTCAGTTTTGGACGGCAGTAAACAAAGATTGACTTTTTAGTCTGATTACAGGCAATTGCGACAGCTATTTGATCAGGTGTCAATCTTCAACAGAATATGGGGAAATATTGACACCGGTCATTACTTTTTTAAAATTGTTTTTTATTTAAATCCGTGTAACAACATGTAAGGCAGATGCCACGCTTGCGTATGCATGCTTTAGCAAATTTAATTACCTTAATTTGCACTATATTTTAGAAAATTAATTAAAGTAGTGTCAATGTTTGCCATTTTCACCTTATACAGCAAGAAGAAGTTGATTATATTTGTGAAAATTATTATTGTTTACTGAAAATATCATTCTTTCATCGTGAACATTAATCAGTAATGTTTTATAATGTAGATTTTTCAAATATTTCTATGTACCGCCAATGAATAATTATGTCTGTACTCTTAACATACTCTTGAGTTCTTTAATCTGGAACATTTCCTTGAAATTCAATTCAAAAAGAAACGCCATAAAATGATTCTGCTTTCCTGCTCTCTCGAGTTGTAGTAATCGATAGCAGTAAAGTAGATCCATTCATAAACTAGAGGGTGATTACAACGTCCAATAAGTAAATTAAAATGAAGAGTGCTCTCGATAGGTATTTTCAACTTAAGAAGCAGTGAATTTATGATACATTATCTAAATGTGAATGTCGAATTAGGATTCTGATAATAATGCAAAACAAGTGATTCGAAGAAGAGTGTTTTTAAAATGGTTTTTGATAATTGCTATTAATTTACTTATAGATATTAGTCATTTAATTCAAAAAACGAGTTAAGAGTTTATGAGAGTAAAAATTGGATTGATTCAAATTTATCGAAAAAACATAATTTTTGTGTACACCAGCCATTAAAAGTGACGTTTTTAATGCTTCGTTTGAGTTTTAAAAGTGTACGTTTGTAAGGTATATTGTCAAAAATATTTTTACCACTTCTTAACAAGAACATTTTTAAAGCCGGTGTTAAATTTATCTTTTAGTTCAAAAGCAAAATTCTAAATAAAGTTTATTATCAACTATTAACAATAATTATAACGTGTGTTACTTATGAAAAAAAGTGGATAGAGGCGACTTTATTTGCCTAACTTTTTCTTCGGGGCAAGGATACGGTACGATTATTATTACTTTAAGTACATACCTTCGGTGTCGGTTGACCTCAAAGTGGATTGAATTTCAAGTTTTAGTTGAATTTCCGCAAGTAATTAAGTTATTATCCCCTTCAGGGTACTTTATAGTGCTTCTATCACCGATTACTTCTTAAATTTACTTGTGAAAATTCACTCACTCCACACACATGGATAGCAAAAAACAGAAAGATAATTTTTTTGTAAACCAAAAATCTCCACCTAAATTTATTAGATTTTTAGAATTGTTGGTCAAACTAATTTCAAATTTTGGTTTAGCATTCCTCGTCCAGGAATTTGTAGCAAACCATTAAATCAAAAAAGAAGCGATTGCCGTTTCCATTATCCACGTTGAGAGAGCCCGGTGGAAAAAATGACCACATGAGGGCTGGCTTTAGAGGGACAGGAGTGCAGATATATCTCCGCTTACTGCAAGAAGACCTCACTGCAGAACAGGCTAGAGAGAAGGTACTCCCAGAGAAGGAGGAAAGGTCCAAGAAAATCCCCACCATAGCTCCCACAGCGGACAAGAGAGGGAGTGAGCATATCACACCCCTACACTCCTCATATGGGAAGAGGGAAAGAGTGGAAGGGAGACCACCCGCAAGAACCTCAGGCAAACAGGGAAAATTCACCAGCTATGCCTCAGTTGCGGGAATAGTTAAGAAGGCAGGACTGTCAAAGGAATACTCCAAGGTAGTCCTGCAAAACGGAGACTCACGGAGCTAGAAGAAAAGCTGGTGGATGAGATAGCATCCATCGGCATGCAACACATACCCAGCAGGGGGCAATTGCGCTTCACGGGCATACACTTTCGCGCAGGCATGCTACTCGTGGACTATGTATCACAGCGGCTACGATCACCATGTTCCTTCCAAGAAGCAAATGAAAGGATAGCAAATATCTATTGAGATTGATTCAAGCTCAAAACTGAGAGTAGATCCCATCAGCGTTGCGTGTCATCAATTTCAAGGAGCCTCTGGAGCGGATAATGACATTTGGAATCGATCTCAAATCCGGGGAGGGGATCAAAAAGGAGGGCCGTGTCATCTCCTACAGGGACAATACCGCTCTCGGATCTGAAAAAAGAACAACAGAAGGAAGATGAGAATATTTAGACAGACCCTCCAGCCTCCTATACCTTAGAACATTGGAACAAGGACCAAGAAGTGAGCTGTTCAGTGACGGAATTAACAGCTCCCATAACCATTTCACAGCAGGGTTACCCCTCCGAGTCGGAAGCTGGTACCTCCGATGAGGAAGAACTGCTACTGGGAGAAGAGGGGGAAGATACACCGGTCACCCCATTGAAAACCTAACCCAACATAAGTTTCCTCTCTTATACTTTATTCTCAGCCTGGTCCTCTTCCAAAATCTCTGCTCTCGTTTTCTTGTTTCCTTCCCCCCAACTACGCGTGAGATCTCCCAAATATTTTGCATCACTCCAAAGGAGCATCAACCACAATAGCGAGACTCTTCGAGAAGAATCAACATGCGATGGTGTTAATCCAAGATGCCTGGGTTCATCATAGACAGATTGGTAACAATTCTAAGGTAATATACGATTACAGGCAGGATAAGCCCCGAGCCTGTATTCTTATCAGGTATAATATTAATTATATTTGTGTTTCAGAATTCACAAGTCAAGACTTTGTTCCAATAGTGTTACAGTTAAAAATCGATGGTTGCTGGAAGGACATCGTTATCCCTTCAGCCTACTTCGCAGGGGTCGCAATGCACATAATAAGATATAGAGAAGCACGGACACAAAAAATAGAGTTTCTAATTGCACATGATCTTGAAGTTCTAAACATTGAGAACACACCAACGTTTATAACTAAATCGCGGGCAGAAATAGCAGCTCTAACGATCGGCAGTACCAGTGTTAATGAATACGTGAAACAGTGAAGTGTTTAGAATAAACCCTCCCTATCTGACAACTGAATTATCGAGTTTGGACTTAAGGGGATCACCCCTAAAAAAGAGCTTGAAGTATCCAAGGAATTATATGGGAATTATATAAAACTAATATAAAACAACTAGAATCAAGAATTTTTCATAATCATTCAGAACAAGATTGGTATGCGGACACGATTAGTGGAGCAATAGTAGACTCTTACGAGTTCATCTGCCGCTCGAGTAAAGGAAGTGGCAGGAAGAACCTGCCATGTTGGAAAAACAAGCTGTCAAAATTAAGAACAGATGTACGGAGACTCTTTAATAGAGCAGGAACTACCGGAAACTGGCAGTTACAAGCCACGAAACTTACAGAGTATAATAGGGAGATCATGAGGGCAAAAAGATCGAGTTTTAGGTCTCTTTTCGAAAATATCACCTCCACCCATCAAACAATCAGACTACATAAAGCGACGACTGAGGACGGACATATCTCAGTTAAGGCACTCAACAGAGCTGACAAATCCTACACGGAAGGGGAAAAGGAGAGAGCAAATCTTCTACTCAGTACACACTTTCCAGATAGCCTACCGATATATACCTCTCCCGCAATCTTTGACTTCAATCATCTCCACCGAGAACATTGGGAGGAAGCTGGAGCAGTACTTAAGGTAAACAAATTGAAATGGGCTATTAGCCCCTTTTAGCCGCACAAATCAGCATGAATAGATGAGATTTTGCCCGAACTTTTGAAAAAAGGGCAGGAGTATTTAATAAACCATCTATTTCAAATCACTAGAAGCAGCATAAAGATGGGCTACATACCACTAAGCTTGAGAAGAGCAGTGGTAACCATCAGTCCCAAAATAGGTAAAGAAGATTGTATAATTCCCAAATCAATCAGAACTATAAGCCTCACATCGTTTGCACTAAAGACGATTGAGAAGATACTGGAGAACCACTAAAGCTTAGCCCATTACATGACAGCATTTAGACCAGGGAGTTCAACAGAAACCGATCTACTTCAACTGACTGATCAAATCCAAACAAGCCAAGAACATAAAGTAACAGCTTTATGTGCCTTCTTAGATATCTTAGGGGCGTTTGATATCACCTCTTACGAGATAGTAAAACGCTCACTCGAGTTGAGCGGTGAACAAAATTATAATCAGTTGATTATGGGAGATGCTGTCCACGAGAACAGCAGAAACTCCGATGGACAATGAAACCATAGCAGTAATCAATAAGAGGGGCACCCCAGAGGGCGGTCTGACATCACCACTACTTTGGAGCCTGGTTGTAGATGAACTGCTAAATTAATTAACCCAAGCAGGCACATACACTGTATAGGTTATGCAAAAGATATAATCTTAATCACCAGGGACAAATTTGAAGGTACTCTATTCGACATTATCCAAAAAGGGCTTTAGATAACGGAGAAATAGTGCAAGTCTGTGGAACTGAGTTTAAACTCGAGAAGACCACAGTGGTTCCATTCACACAGAAAATGAATGTAAAAAATTTGAAAAGAATTTACCTGGGGAGAAGGGAAATTGTACCAATGCAAGGAATCAAATATCTGGGGATAACTCTGGATAGTACCGTTCTGTGAAATGAACACAAAAACAATATCTCTAGGAAGGCCACAACAGCCATCATGGTGCTCACAAAAATTGCAGGCAAGGGTGGGGATCGCATACTGCGATATAAGTACAACATGATTGTAAGGCCAATAATGACCTATGGAACATTCGCCTGACAGAGGAAACTGAAGCAACAGACGAAGAGGCAACATCTGAGCAAGATGCAGAGGCTAGCATGTATTTTCATCCCAGGGGCCATAAAAACCTGTCCAACATCAGTACTGGAAGATATATTACAAACCAACTCCTATGAGTCGCATCTCGTCAAATACTTTTAACAGATCCAACTTTAATCGAAACCAAAATCGATTTGCACTTCCAGCTCCAAGATAGTGACAATCCGAACCATCACAACCCAGATTTACTTCTGAAGAACTACACAATGTCGACCAAATGCAATATTATGACTAATATCAAACACTCCTTACTTTCCTTATGAAAATAAGATTTTCGACCAAGATGACGTATACGACTAAAAATGTTCTCCTTCCTACGAATTTAATGACTATTCAGACACTACAAATTCAATATTGGACAATCCAGGAACACAAAGACGTGACGAACAAAATTTTCGAGACGCTCCCGTATCAACAAATCAGAAGTAGAAACTTTTTCAATTTAAGACAAGAATGATCCTCCATACATAATAAAATCTAATCCTCTCTTAAAATTACTGATAGATACCGGTGCTTCAAAATTATTTATAAACCCCGAAATTGCTGAAAATGTTTTCCCAAATTATATCCATGAATAACCAATTACCATCAGCTCTGTCGTCCAAACCACTACTAGATATTTTGGCGCTAAAATTCCAGCTTTTCGCAAATTCAATTAAGATAAAATCATGGAATTTCATATTTTCAAATTTCACCATTTCTTTGTCGGCTTGATAGGTTACGAAACTTTAAAGGATTTAGAAGTACACATCGATTATAAAAACTCACTTCTAAAAACACAAAACGCAAGCCTACCATTATCACACTACTCATCTAAAGGTAAACTTTTATTTTTCGCTCATGTTGAACCCAATTCCATAGAAACCGCCAAAATACCTATCAATGTACCAAATGGTATTGTTAGAATACCATACACTGAACTATTTAGTTGTAGCTTGTTCCAGTTGATATCATAAATAACACAGAAAATGTTCAAGATATCCTCCTATACCCCCCATAGTTGTTGAACCTGTTGGAGAAAATTACGAAATCTTCCAAATTTCTGTTCAAAGCCCTGCCGATGATCATCCCGATAATTTCAACATTACACAACACTTCTCGTTTAAATTCATCAGAAAAACTCGAAATTGAAAAACTTTGTAAACAATTCCATAAACAAATTTCACCCCTTTTCTTTACCAACCAAGTCAAACATCAAATAAAATCGACAGACAAACTTCAAGTCTAAACTAAGCCATATCGATACCCATACATCCGTGAACCTGAAGTAGAACGTCAAGTTAAGGATATGCCGGAAAAAGGGATTATCAGACGTAGCGACGCACCCTGACCTCATCCATTAGGTTCGTTCCCAATAAAGCTGATGCACCTGGAAGAAAGAAATGGCGCATCCTCTGTGATTATCGAAAAATCTATGAAAAGACCATCGATGATCGCTACCCCATTCCTAACATAACTGACATATTTGACATACTTGGACGCTGTTATTATTTCACCACCATAGATTTAGCCAGTGGATTTCATCAAATTGAAATGCATCCCGACGATGTGAAGAAAACCGCTTTAAACGTTGAAAACGCTCATTTCGAATAAGTCAGAATGCCTTTCGGTTTAAAGAACGCCCCTGCAACCTTTCAGAGAGTCATGGATAATGTACTAAAAGAACTCCATAATAAAATTTGTTTCGTCTATACGGACGACATAATTGTCTTTTCAAGCTCACTCCAAGATATTGATAAATTAAAAAGTGTTTTCCAAAAGCTTCGTGAAAGTTACCTCAAGGTGCAACTCGATAAATAAGAATTTCTTTGAAAATAAGTATCATTTCTAGGTCATATAATCATCCCTTAAGGCATCCGACCCACTCCTCATAAAATAAAAGCTATTACCAACTACCCTCTACCGAAAACCACCAAAGAAATGAAAGCTTTCTTAGGCCTTCTCGAGTACTACAGAAAGTTTATAAAATATTTTGATAAACTAACTAAACTGAGCTGTTTAAAAACAGGGCACTCACATTAATATACTTGACCTGCTTTATATAAATACGTTCGAAGATTGCAAGTCACTTTTAATCAATGAACCTATTCTCATCTGTCCCGATTTAACCAGAGAATTCATTTTGACCACAGATGCAAGTAATTTCGCAATATGAGCAGTCCTCTCCTAAGGACCAATCGGTGGACACAAAACCAAAGCATATGCTTCTCGTACAACTAACGCTGCTGACAATTGAAAAAAAGTTGATAGCAATAGTTTGGGGTACAAAGCATTTCTGGCGATATCTTTTCAGCAATAAATTCAAAATTCACACCGATCATAATTCTCTACAATAGCTAATGTCTCTGAGGATGGTCTAGGGGAGTCTAAATTCGAGTTAGCGAGATCCCAACCCCTGAGCATCGGCTGTCATGTTGAAAATAGGGCAGAGAAAATGTTTTTTTTTACTCTGGCGGCCAGAATATGAGCCTCACAAGAAATTAGTTGAGACATTTTTTGTGACAAATCAAATTCACTACAATTTTGTTTTCATAAATTTTTTGTTCACATCTTTTTATTCATCTATTTTAGAGAAAAATATTTAGCAATTTTAATATTCGGTCAGCCACAAAAAACAGCATTTAAATCAGAACTTAACCGTAAATAAATAATCAGCTTACAATATTACGAGTTTGCGTAATAAACAGTCTGCAAACTACTTGACCAGAAATATTTCACGATTAATCAGCAAAGAAAATATGTCTATAAGCAGTCTATTTGATGGGTATGCTGGTATGCATATTTAAAACATGGTTAGCAAAATAACTCATTGTATTGCGTTTTCGTTCAAAAAGCTGCAATGTATGGTAAGTTAAGATGGGTTATGTTAAATTAGCTACTTTTATACGATGCACAGAATAAAATGTTTACGAGTGCTTACCAAAACTATATCAAACATAAATCACTTATTGCAGCTTATATGATTAACATGCTGTACAAAAATCTTACAGCCGTCCAGAATGTCATAAATTGATGATTGATTTAGAGATGTTTGCTAGCCATGAGTTGCTGGTCAATTAGCTATTCCTGCCGAAAGATTACGTTTCTGTGCTCATAAAAATACGAATACTATGCTGACCCTTTAAATATGCGCGAAAAATATTATCTGACCTTTTTCCATAAAAGGTTCATAACGAATATTTTTCACTAAAAACTTTTGAAATTTCGTTAATTATAAGGGAGCTAGAGCGAGACTTGAATATAAAAATTCGGAGATAATAAAAAGGAACCTTTTTAATTAAGTAATTCAGATATCTTTTTTATTTGGGATACCGCATTAAAAAAAATGCTCCTCTTAAACTCTTCCCCATTGGTGGTACAATAAGGAGTGTCTAAATAATAGTAGAAATAAGACTGTAAACAATGATTTCATAAATATATTATTTAAAATGAGCTGTATTTTAAATAAAACTGATAAGTGAATTTATTAAAATGATTACGTTTTATTATCGAAGTGTTACGTCTTTGACGTGCAATAGTACTCTAAACAATTAGCGAATTTCCAAAGATTTTACTTCTACCATAAATACTTAAAAATATTTTTCTCCAAAATAGATATATAAATATACTGTGTGTTTCAAAAAAAAGTAGCTCCGTTGCTAGGACAGGTAGAGCACTACAAAATAAGTTGAGTTCGGTCACAGAAGAATTTTCATAACGGCATCTGTTTTCAAGATAAAGGGTATATAAAAAAGAACTCTTATTCACATTTCTTACGATTATTTCGCAACTGCTGGCAACATTGTAATGAAGTTTTTTACGAATAAGTTTTAGAAGCTAACGGATCGCAGGAATTTGTTTTTATTCATGCATCGTACAGAGGACGCTTGTTACGCGGTTAGTTCATGATAATTTTAAACCATATCTTTTTTGAGGTTAAATTTTCTAGCTTAAATTTTATGTCAGCTCAAACATCATTCATATTTATACCAAGACGTTACTCTTTGTTGAACTCGATACTGTGTACTGTTTTCAGAATATTTTTATAATAACTAATGCTGATATGGAGTATTTTTAAGAAACAATTACCTATTTATTGAAAACCAAAAACTGTAACATTCTTCTAACGCTAAAGTACTAGTGTACAATGTAAACAAAAGTGGGTCCAAACCTAGCCCTGCGGAAGTCCACTTTTAACTGGTCTTTCACGAGAAAAGGAGTGACCAACTCGAACCTTGTAGAAACGATCCGTCAAAAAGTTTTCAATCCATAGTTTCAAGTTTCCTTTAATACCGAAATGATCTAACTTGTACAGGAGTCTTCGCTTGGGAACCCGGTCGAAAGCATTGGAAAAATCTAAATACACTATATCAACAGGTTCTCTATTATTCAAGAATGATGTCCAGTCATTCACACAATGAAGTAAGTTGATAAGTGTTGACCGCCCTGGAATAAATCCGTGTTGTTGTTTTGGAATAATATGTTGTTCAAGGAGGAAATCAATCATAGTCTCGGAAATAATGGATTCCATTACTTTACTGACGACGGGTAATAAACTTATTGGGCGATAATTGTGGCTATCGAGCTTATTGCCCTTCTCAAAAATGGGGGTGACAGAAGCTAGTTTTCAACTAGAAGGCAGAGAGCTGTTTGTGAAGTACGATTGCATTATTAAGCATAGTGTAGTAGCGAGAGCGTCGGAACATCTTTTAAGAAAGTAGGGTGTCAGGCCATCTAAGCCAGGTGAGGCGTGTAGTACGCAGGTTTAGCAAATTCTGTTTGATTTTATCATTTGTGAACAGAATATTGTGAAGAGTGGCGAAGAGACGGGGGATATGATGTCAGGTATATTGTCATTCGGAAGTTCGTTTGTGAAAACTTTTGAGAATGTCTGTGAGAGTGTTTCGGAAGTATCTTTATTTGACGAGCAAAGGCTACCGTCATCTTTTAGAAGCAGAGAAATAGCGACTTTAGATAATAGTGAGGAACGTATATATTTAAAAACTTCTTTTGAGTTTCTGCTGGCTATAATTGATTCTTCAAAGTTGTGCCTGAGATTATCAAGTAGTACTTTGACCCTAATAGAAAAATTGCGATGGTTACTGAAATATACAGTAAGCGTGTTTTTAAATGAAACTCAAGGTCTCTAGTTAATTCCACAATATAATACAAGTTATTGAAAATTCTAAAAAATTGACAATTGTTTCGATAAATCAGACGATGATATTGATTTATCGAAACAATTGTCAATTTTTTAGAATTTTCAATAACTTGTACTATATTGTGGAATTAACTAGAGACCTTGAGTTTCATTTAATAACACTAATATGAGCATATTCCACGAAGTAAGGGTCGATACAGTCAATTTCATTATACATTAAGCCTTGTTCGTTTATATTTTCGTCGGAAGTGTCGCTTGTGTCTGATTAAATGTATTGCCTGGTTACTTATCCAAGGTATTAGGTACTTCTTAGAAATTGTACGTTGGGTTGTATTCTCACTAATTGTTTTACTGGTGATTTGAAGGAAGGTATTCCACATTGTCGAAGGTTCAATAGACAAATTCAACACAGAATGCCAATCGAGCCTGGGATAAGTCGCCGTTAGCTTTGTTAAAGTAATTATAATTGTAAGTGAGTGTGTTACTCAAACTTGGAGAGGAGTTTACATTAAACTGAATGTGAGTTGTTATGACTGCGTGATCAGATTTACCTATTGGAGAACTAATTTCGGGAGTTGTTAGTAGATTGTCATCATTGGTAAGAATAAGGTCCAGAGTAGACGGTTGGTTGTTGATTCTAAATCTGGTGGGCTCTTCTATAAGTTGGGATAGGTTGGAGTTTAAAATAAAATTTTGAAAAAGATTATGCGAACTAACACCATCAGATAGAGATGTCGTTTTCCAGACAATTTCAGGAAAGTTGAAGTCACCGACTAGTATAAGATTATCAAGCTCTGACATTTCCCACAGTTTATCGATCAACAAGATGTCATTTTCACGGTGGATGTCTGGTGGTCGATATGAGCAAACTAGGTTAATTGAAAATAAGCTTTTAGCAATGCACAGATGGATGATATCTATACCTGGAATATCAAAGTCACCCACCGTGACTGAGAATGAAGAAGTAATGACATCAACCAAGTACAAGCACACAACTCCATCTACACGGTGTTCTCTATCTTTACGAAATAATGTGTATCCATTTATATTGATTACAGAGTCGAGTATGGTTGATTTAAGCCAGCTTTCCGACATCATAATAATATGTGGTTTTAATAATTGCACCGTGCATAATAATTCATTAAATTTGGCGGCCAGGGAATCAAGATTGGTATAAAAAAGTTTAACGAATGAGAATTATTGACGAAATTTCGTTATCTTTGGAGTACCTTGAATATATTATTGGATTGTCAAGTCATGCTCACCATTGTTTTTTCTAGTTTCCAATTCATCGCGAAGATATTTGAGTCGCTGCTGTTGGATAGGTGTCTTATTATCTATTATGGAGAAATATTCAGTGGCTTGGTTTTCCAACAGTTTTGATTTATTTCTTAGTATCTGTTTAGCTTGGTATTCCGAAGATATTACAATATTTATCATGCGAGGAAAACACTGGTTTGGTATTGGTTTACCTACTCTGTAGAGTGCCAGGTGATTTTTTTGATAACCGACAACGTTCAACACTGACTTTTCTTTATTCAAATCGTGATCCTTTTTGGATTGAATGTCGCCCATGTGCTCTGTAACGCCCCTAATCAAAATATTCTTAGCACGATTCACGCGGTCCATAGCTTCATTAGCGATAGTATCGGATATTTCCGTTGATTTTAAGGGATCCATTTGATTTAATTTGTCATTTAATTCTGACAATTTGTTTTCAAACTCAGTTATTTTATTATTAATATCCTTTTTAAAATCTAGCAAAAGGTGTTTAATTTGTGCAATGTTTCCAACGTTTGAATTACAAGAGTTGCATAAAATACATAGTCCTCGTACTTTCTGCCTCGTTACTCGATCATCGGTATGTACATCAGTGCAAGTGATGTGGATCTGTTGTCTACAACCATCACACTGATTCCTGCGGTCGGCAGTACCTACCTATTTCGAACAATTAGCACAAACCGATAACGTAGGCATGGTCTACTTTTTGTTGGGTGGATCGATTCTAAATTCGTAAAATTAAAGTTTTGCACTCACGGTAAGTTAGTGTCTATTGCACTTAGTGCACTTACACTTCAATTTTTGTAAATAAATTGAGCACTGTTAATTGCTACTATATTACTGCGTTGGTTTATATAGATTTCGTTTATTAAACATATTTCATTCTTTGAGAAATTAAAAATATTTACAGATACAAAAATAAACGTTTTCTCGCCGTACTTGTGGCAGATTAGTACTATTTTCATGAAATTAAGAATTCTACGAAATAGCACATTGGTGTAGTTCCTAAATTCGACTCTGTCTAAGCCCTGTATGAAAGTTAAAATTTTACCGAATGCGCAGGGATTTCTTCAAACTGTTTACCAGTATTTTTTGTGACTTTTCTCATCTAGACATTTCCAGTGAGGTCCATTGTTTTTGTGACCAGTCTTATTTAGACAATTCCAGGGAGGAGATTGGTTTGTGAACCGTAATCTAGAGAGATCTATAAAAAAGGGCACTTAATATATAAAAGAGGCTATACCTACCAACGCAGTTAGTTTATAATTTGATCTCGTGATGTAAACAGTGAACAAGTAAATTCTAAGTTTAGTGAATAAATAAATTACGTGAATAGACCTACCCTTTGTATGCATTTATCCCACCCGTCGTTATAAAAACTTTGAAATAAATAAGAAAAACATTACAATAATAAAAAAGTTTTCCATATGGTTCCAACTTAACGAATCAAAAGAAGTCTGTTTTTTATTTCATTCAAATCACACCCTAGAATTTTAAACTTATGGATTTATGTGCAAACATCTTCTCAAACAGGCTATTGAAACATGGGAATATATTGCTATTTTCTTCAATAATGTTACAAATATTTTCCAGGCGGAAGTAATGATGATATATTGTATATAGATATATTATTATTCATAGGAATGAACAAGAAATGACACAATTCGTTGATTACGAGCTCGTTTTGTTGAACGTTCAAAGACAATTTAAATTTATACTGTTTACTAGTCATTTTCCGGTCGAATAAAATTGTATATCGTGCATTTTCATGAAATGAAAGGTTTAACAACGATATTCCCAAACCAAATCTATGGTATGGTCACGAACAACCCGCAACGGGTTGAGTTGTAAACGAAACATTACGTTTTTGTGAAGTTGATGGACGTTTATTTGAATTTAATTTCGACTTTTTACTGGACGAGGTAAAAGAACAATGAATAAAGGAGCTGATGCAGGAAAATGTTTTGATTGGAACTCAAAGAGCATATAATTTTTTCTCACAAAGGTTTGAATTGATATCTACGGCGAGGTTTATTAAATCAGCAGATATTTTGTATTGGAGAAGACGTGAAAGAACGAATTCTAGATATAAGAATCAATACGCAACCGTTGTTAGTGGAATGAAAAAAATTCAAGATCTACTCGTATAATGTCGAACAAAATGGAATCTTTTCTACTCAAAAATGTACTATAATTGTTTTAATTTTATATGGAAAATTATACAGTGGGGAAACAACTTATGAATTAAAATTAATTGTGTCCTTATTTTATTAAACTATAAAACAGGTTAACTTTTAAATTCAATCATAAAAGAATTAAGAAAGTCACTATCTCTAATTATAACAGACTCATTCAGCTTACGCCAAACTATTCAACACCAAAAATCCAACCGCCTTACTGATCAAACAATTGAAAACAATAGAAATAGCGTACTTAAAAAATGAAGATGCTACCGTTGAATAAAAAAAATTCGAAATTAAAACTTTGGATGGCTATAATTCGGAAACGAGGGCCTATATTGGAGAAGTTTATATGAAGTACTAACATTATTTTGGCGTAGACTATATGCACCCGACTTTTTTTCCATTAGTCCCAGAACACTCTGAAGAACAATGGAATTTACAGATTTCGCATTCAATATCACAATCAATCGCATACACATCATTTAGTACTACTCATACTCTTCAATTTGAAATTCGCAAAATTAAATTTCCTTTTGGAAACCCGCAATAATGTTTTTGGTATCGCTTAGTACGATCATGGAGTTGATAAACGAATATTTCTCTCACAAATTCCAAGCCTACAAACTCGCAGGGATTCTCAACACTTACTTTGGAATCTTAATATTCTTATATATTAATTTGTTTGAATGTTTTTCCATTATTGTTCAATAATTAGTTTTTGGCAGAGACAATACATCCTTTCATAGATTCGAAACGTACTGGACTTTGAACTGTTTAGAAGCTAGTGGTTAAATTAGCACGAATGAAACAAGACTGACTTTTTCCATATAGAACTAAACAACCTTACTTATTTTTATATTAGTTCAATCATAGTTGAACACATAGAAAATATGTATCGATATTCTGAAACAACAACTATTAGCAATGCTTAGTTAGAATCCTTATGCCAAAACTATGAGGCAAATTGAGCAAAATCATCATATTTTTGGGCATAGAGCTACAATTCAAAGATGTAACTAGGGTTGCCAACTGTTTTTAAGAAAAATAATATATCACATTTCTTAAATAGAAAAAAATAAAGAATTCAGAAAAAAAATTTACATACCTTTTGTCAAGGGTCTTACTGACAACAACATTTCAAGAATAATAAAAAATTGAAAATAGCGAAATATAACACTCTCACTGTAGTGAGCGTTTTTTCTCATACCAAAGATAGGACGGTGACTATGAACCGGATTGACGTTGTTCATTCTGTACCTTGCTAGGATTGTCAGGGATGTTACAATGGTCAAACAGCACAATTCTTAAAAAATCTGATTGTTCAACATAAAAGTGATAGTTGCAATGGAATGAATTCAAGTGCCTTATCTCTGCATTTTCAAAATTTAGATCACATTGGAACAGAAAACTAATTATAAAAAGCGGTTGTTCTTAGAGATTTGTCATATTTATGATAACAATCAATCAATTTTAAGACTGATGTGTTTTTGTTTTGTGCTACTGTTTCGTTTCCTTCTATCGCAGAAAGTCTTCCTCAAGAAGTTGTGAATAAATAACGAAAATTTGAGGCATATTTAACAATGGCTTTTATCACTACAGACCGCTTCCCATTCGATTTACTCTATTTTGCTAATTTAGTACGGTCGATTTTCCTTGCCTACTCCTACTCTATATATATTATAACACAATAAAATTATCAAAGTAAGTTTCTAAACTATAAAACAGAAATTTTAGGATATTCTACGTTGTTTCGTGATATATCGTGTTATCGTTGAACAGTCTCGTTCCTACTACGTTTATATAATTGTTAAACTTTATTATAATATAATAGTTGCACATGCCTTCAGTTTTATGAATTGACATTTTCCTATTATTGAAATAATTATAATCTAACAAATAATTTCTCTTTCCCATAACTACGTCTAAGCTTGAACTTAAACACACACCATAAACTCATCTGTTAAAGATAGTTAAAAGTGGCAGGATCACACATGCTCCCTGAGTGTAGGTAAATATAAGACAAATAAATAATTGAACTAAAAAGGTCTTATGAATTGAAATAAACGAAGATAAAATTATTAAAATTTGTTATAAATGACGCCAGAGTTTTAAAATAAATATAATTAACGAAAAGGAAAATTAAACATTGAAAAAATGTCATACTGCAATATAATATAAATAATAACACTTGTCATGAGTAATTCAAAATGTGACAAATGTTACAATAAAATAATATCAAAAAATGAATCAAATAAAGAACTATAACAATTTGAAATGAGTTGTAAATTATAAATGAACAGACCCATTGTCTTCAGAAACTGTACATTATACTTATTTATTAATTACAATTTTTAACAGTGTGCAAAAATGAATAATAAGTAATAATACGAAGACACTGATATTATATATTATTTATTTATGTAAAAAACGGAAGTAGCAACGAGTGTTAGAAAAATAATTTAAGAATATGGAATTTGAATTTTGAACGAAAAGCATACAGATAGAAAGTTTGTGAACTTAAAAATAGAAATTAATTAATAAAAACTTTATAATAGTGGAAAATAATATCTAAAAGTTTTGAAAGTAATAAGAGGTACCTAGTATAATAAGTGTTGATAGCGCATTGCATCATACGGAAGTTCTAAGTGATACCTCGAATGGAGATGCGGTCTAGACAAATAAAATGGAATGTAACTAGTTATGGAATCTACGTAACAGAACACCGATAAGTACTTTTCATTATAATTTCTTTTATAAATAAATTCGATAAACATTTAAGAGATTTGAATTCACAAAACCGCGTGTGTCTGAATGTTTTTCAAATGTAGTAAAAACTTATTTAATTTAATCCCAATAACATAAATATTAGCTCACCTGTATAATTAGTTATAATTCCAAAGATATCTTTGGAAAGTCTTGATGATTTGAAACTATATGATTGACAACTTAATAAATTTTTATTAACCTTTTGAAATACTTAACGAATTACACCAATCTTTCTTCATATATTCAACTTCTAATAAAATTATTTCACTAAGCATTCTTATTCTTGAGAATATTTTTATAAATTACAATAATGTTTGGTTACCTATAACCAATCAAGTGATAATTAAGACTAAGAACCCTATTCATATCATATATAACTTTCTTTATTTGGTTTATCACTTTGGAATGGAAATGTTATGTATATTCTTTGGTATTAAATTTAGGAATCATTCTGCTCTGTTTTAATTAGACAACCATTATTCATTTATTTATATCTTCTCATTTTTGTGCTTCTAGCATACGCTAACAGTTTTTCCTTATCTTTATATTTTTGGAAGCTATATTAACATTCTCAATTCAAATAAACAAGCAACTAATTTTTTATTAAATTTATAAATGTTCTGTTCCTCTTTTCTCGCCTTTCTAGATCATTATTGAATCAGTTTAGTCTGTTGTGGTGGGAGAGTAAATTAAAATTTTTTTCTTTACCCATGGTAATCTATTAGATGCGTTTTTGAGTATACAATGTCCGCCATAAAGTTGGAACCATATGGGAATTTTTATTATTATTGTAGTTAAATAACAACTTTGGATAGCAATCACTTTTGCTTCTAAAATAACTTGAAATGCGCCAAGCCAAAGTTGACATGTAACATCTGTCAATTGTCAAGTTCGTAATTTTGGAAAAAATGTCCTAAAATTTCGAAAAATGTTACATGGAAATTACGATTCTAATCACATTTTATGCTCATGTGCCGATTTTGAGAGAGAAATTTTGATGTTCAATAAATTTCACATTTTCGTATTTTTTATTCACCCCCGTATCTGGCTACTTTAAAATCATTTAAAACTCTTTAAAGTAGTATAAAGGCTACCATTCCATTGCATATTGTGATCATAATATTCGTACGTTAGTTGGTTTTGAAGATTATTGATATTTTCAACTAAAAAAGAGGTAGTCTCTGGATTATTTTCCAAGTTTCAAAAAAATCAGAAATTGTTTTTCAACTTTTTCTTTATTAAACTTTAGTTGGATAGTACTGAAATAGTTTTAATTATAATCTGAATATCTTAACGCATAACGACTACTTCAAAATTACAAACAATAAATAGATCACTTTAAAGGAACTTATGTACAAAAAATCAGTACATCCATGGAATGTCGTTGCTATATGTAACCGAATGAAAGTTTTAAAAACAAAATACGGAATTGACAGTTTATTAGAAAATATTAGTTGTTATTGTCGGCAATTTTGTAAACATGCTTACAAAAGCTGAAAAGGTTGAATTAATTTTAATTCATGGTGAAGACCGTACAAATAGAACTACTGCCGAAATTTTTAATAACGGACATCCTGAAAGACATATTTACCAAGCGACGGTCGGCAAAATTATGTCTAAATTTAAGGACAGCGGTTCAGTGAATAATATTTTCAAAAAACAGTATGTTGCATGGAAAATTGCTGACAAAGAAGAAGAAATATTGCTAGATGTTGTGGAGCATAAGGTTACCTCTGTAGCTGTAATATTGGAGAGGACAAATGTAGTAAATACAACTGTAAGGAGAATTTTAAAGAAACATCATTATCACCCATATAAGCCTAAATTTATTAATACATTGAAAGAAAGAGACTTTGACTCAAGATTAGAAGTTGGTGCACGAATACAAGGTGATATTGAAGACAGCCTACATTTTTCAAGGTACATTATGTTTACGGACGAAGCCACTTTTACCTCCAATGGAACGGTATCCTCTCAGAATTGTCGATGGTGGGCTGATGTCAATCCCAATTTCATAATAGAGTGTAGAGATCAGTATTCTTTTAAAACTAATGTGTGGTGTGGCATTTTTAAGGGAAGGTTAATTGGACCTTATTTTTTTAGACAAATTTTAAATGCTAGACGATACTTAAACTTGTTACAACAAGAAATTGCATCATTTGTAGATGAAATGCCGTTGAATGAAAGGTCGCGTTTGGCTTTTCAACAAGATGGAGCATCAATTCACACTACTGTTGCAGTCAGGGAATTTTTGTTCAGAGGAAAATGGATCGGGAGGTTTTCTAAATTTCTTTGGCCGGCGCGATCCCCCGATTTGACCATAATGGACTTTTTCCTTTGGGGATATTTAGAAGAAAAAGTATACAAAAGGAGGCCTTTTCAAAATGTGGATAATTTGGAAGATGTTATAAGGGATGAGTGTGCAAATATACCTAGACAGTTCTTACTAAATGCTGTCAGGGAATTTAACCGTCGAACAGAAAAATGTATGGAAACCGAAGGGTGGCACACGGAGATGTAATTTCCTTTAAAGTGTTCTATTTATTGTTTGTAATTTTGAAGTAATCGTTATGCGCTAAGATATTCAGATTATAATTAAACCCATTTTTGTACTATCCAACTAAAGTTTAATAAAGAAAAAGTTGAAAAACAATTTCTGATTTCTTTGAAATTTGGAAAATAATCCAGAGACTACCTCTTTTTTAGTTGATAATATCAATAATCTTCAAAACCAACTTACCTACGAATATTATGATCACAATATGCAATGGAATGGTAGCCTTTATGCTATCCAAAGTTGTTATTTAACTACAATAATAAAAAAAATTCCCATATGGTTCCAACTTTATGGCGGACATTGTATATTACCATTTGTAATAGTAATATTCTCTAACGCTTTTATTTATCTATAAAAAAATCTCATATGCCACAGTGCAATTGTCACTTTAACAGAGGCAAAAGTTACCTGTCACTTTTACAGCGACAAGCACTAGTGGTTTTCTCACTTATTCATTTTTTTATTAATTATCGCGGTGTCAGTAACCAAAATTAGTAGTTTGACATTTTTGTCAATAACTTATCAAATTACTAAACACTAACAATGAGTCGATTCGATAAGTCTACGAACAATGAAATTAATCAAATTGTTAATACCTGTGTGCCTGCCAATACAGTTGCGACTCAATCATCAATCTGGCGACAATTTTATATTTTTTGCGATGCTAAAGCATATAAATTTGAGCTGGATACTTCCATCAAGAAATTGAATCTAATATTGCAAGACTGCAAGATTGCAAGACTTTTAATATGCGAAAATGTGACGGAAAAGACTTCAAAGAAACGGTAGTTGAAGCAATTTGGAACATCACCGCTAAAATGCTACAAAGGAAATAAAAAGAATTCAATATTGTATTTAACCCCTTCACCGACATACAGTTAAATTCATCACGAGCTGCACGTAATGCTAAAAGTAAAATCCTACAAGGAGAACCCGAAAAGTAAAAATCCAGTGCATCAGCTCTTAATAAATGTGAAAAGTTTTCAATGGCCAGATTGTGAACCGAAAAGACTTCGAAAATCACATTTTGGTGTTTGAATTAGCTTGGCGCAGAGGAAAAGCAACTTACTGCACAATCACTTCTTTCGTATACGAAATTAAAAATTTTCGAAGAGAAGCTGGAGTATAAAAAAGTATAAACGAGATAATGCGCTGACAATAAATTATGTGATAGCAAATGGATTACGCCTAATAATTTAGAGAAAGATAGTTTCCCAGTTCGCTTATTTAAAAAGTTGATGTGAAAACGAGGCACTTCCAAAACATTGAACAGAGTATTTCTTACACCAAATACACTTTCGAAGAAGAACATTTCTAAAGGTTGGTATAAAAATGTGCCGATAGGGATTAATGAAATTTCCAAATGGAATAAATGCTCAGCCCAACGCATTGGTATATATGTTAAACGTGTCAAATTTGCAAATCACTAAAATCAAGCAGCAGCATTTAGCGAATAAAATAAAAACCAAAATTGGAGAACAAGCTCTAATAAAAATAACTCGACACAGCAATTCATCATCAATTAAACCATACTTACAAGTTGACACAGAGTATCATTCGATCATTATTCAAGCGATTCGTTTGGAAAATGAACAAACTTCAACATCTACTACAGAAACGATTAACTGTGGTATACGTAGCGACATTAGTATTCCTTGTATGAATTTCAATAACTGCGTGTTTAATAATGGTATGCTCAAATAAAAATTTATTTATTATTAATATTTCAATAATAAACTTTGCATTCGATGTTTGTATTGATACTGGGTAAATTTATGTTGTTTAAATTCTAAACTGTTTCCTTTAGCAATATGATTCGAAAAACTGTGACCCTAAAAACGCTCCACATCCGGTGTCGCGTTTTTAATAATTGACAGATTTTCTCATCTATTTGCTAGGCAACAGCTTCTCATTAAAAAAATTAAACAAAACCCCATAAAATACAATCCTCTTGTGTTATTCGACATTTCTTTTATTTGTTCACAAAAATATGTTCTATTATAAAAATATTGTTTCACATGAGCTCCTATGTATATATCATTCCATAGAGATGCTTTAATTTTAGTATGTTTGGAATTGATATGTGGCTAAAATTCAATGTAGCGTATGCTTGTTTACTCGATATATGTGGGTTTTTCACAAACTCAAGCATAACATATAATTATTAATAGGCTAGCAACTTCCATTTGCGTTCCATGTTTTTGAATTCCTCTTAACAAATTTAAAAAAATTACCACTACTGTTATACAGCATATTTGGTAAGGCGTTTTGAAATATGCGAAATATTTTTTGTTTATGTTATGGCGAATTTCGGTAAAGATACTTTTCAAACCGTATATCACAAACCCATACTGCCCACTTAAATAATTGGTGGCTAACTCGAAGGGGCGTTGAAGATATGAAACTCATTGTCACGTTGATTTTGCTATAAATATGTACAGTAACCGGAAGAATGAATTATTCCATGTTGATATGACATGTCCCCTCTGAGGAAGATTACTCTATAATTTTCCTATGGTTTCGGTAATAATCTATTCAAATACCTAATATTCTATCCCTTCTTCACTCATATTTTATTTTCCATTCTCTATAAATTGTAAATATATTCAATCCTTCCTTCTCTCATAATCCAAAATAGTACGTCTTATTTTCCGTAATAGTATTTTAACTAAGATTACTTTGTCTATCAAATACTAATATTCTTATTACCCTCCAACCCTATTAAACAGATTGTAGACAAGTAGTATTATCCTACACTCAATCTTTTCTTCTCCCATAATCCAAAACAGTACATCCTATTCCCGTTATTTGATCAGATGCTAAATGTAGGCTTTACTGTGTCTGTCAAATCGTCAAATGACATTTTTACTACCTTCCCAGCTTATTCTAGAGAACGTGTTTTCTTTTCGTACTTAATCTTATTTCTTTCATAAATCCAAGAAGTTAGTCATTATTCTCCTTATAAAATAAATGTTAGACTCAAAGTTCTAACATTTTTATTACCTTCTATTTGTCTGTTATCTGGTATAATATAGAGCCATACATCTTAATCCTGGTATTGAATAAGTAACAAAACATAGCCTCTACCGAATACAAACATTTTACCTTCCATTGTAGAGTGGTTGTAAAAATATTTTCTTTTCTTACAACTCACCCTTTTCCTCATAAAAACGTATACATCCTATTTCACTGAAGCTAAACGTAAACGCTACTGTTCAGATGTTATTTTTATTATACATAATACTTTTTTTCTACGACTATTTCTATATTCCGACAGAGTTTTTGATTATGGAATAACTTCATTCTAGCCATAGGGCCAGAATATTCATTCCCGCCCTTGGTATGGAATGAATACTTGTGGCGCCCTCTAAATGTGACGGTTCATTTGATTGAAAGAGAAAATAGGCGTTTTCCGTTTTCTACACCAGCTGCGCTTCGCAGAGTACAAGTATTACGGAAATATTCAAATTCATTAAAAATCCGCTATAGTGAACGTAAAATAACTAATATGGTCATTGAGTATTAATTGTTAGAGCGAGAAGTGCAGCATAAGTTTATTTTGTGACACTTTTTAAGAAAAAAATAGGAAACGCTAGCAACAATTGTCAACTATCAAAATTGTTTAATTACTATCTAGTTTTTTTAATTTTAGGCTGAAATTGAATAATGCTTCATAAAAAGTGAGTAAATTAGTATAATTTTATTTAAATGATAGCTATTACATAGCATCATTCTTTTTTAGTGTTTTATATTGACAGCAGTGATGGTTTCACCACAACTCTTTCAGAAATTAAGCAATTCAAAATACGTTGTTTCGTTTTTTATTTGATAGTCGTAGAAAAAGTATAGTTTAAAACACGGGTGGAATTCATAATTCTACACTCGTAGAACCGTAAACAAATCTTTCTACTCGTGTAGAATTTTGCTTATGTGTCTCCCAAACCCATGTGGGATTAGTTCAAGAACCAGTTCATAGTTTCCCTATTTTTATTATATATGGTGTGTAAGTCCTGTTTATGAAGTGTCAAGTTTCATGGCATAGTCTTCCACAACGTTGAACTGCTCAGGTTTTCAAATTGATACATTGAAGAAATCGTAATTTCATTTTTAAGTACTCCAAGTGATGCTTGTGTTAATTGGAGATAAGTAAAAATTGGTTAGGTTAGGTTAGGTTAGGTTGTGTTAATTGGAGATAAGTAAAAATTGGACATGATAGTTAGAATCATTATTGCTTTGACGAAGAAATTGCGACATTAAACATAATTATTTTCTCAGTAAAAATGATGCCTCTCATCAACAAGCGTTCTAACTTAGGAAGAAAAACGCGAAAGATTGAGCTTTGCCGAAAGGAACGCAACTGGAAGTCACTATTGTAGAAGTTATGATGAAGAAATATTATGAATACATATAAATAATTGTGGACGAGATATTATAAAAATCATTATCGTTAATAGAGTTCCTTTGTATCTATTTCAATTTTATTGACTCGGAATATAAATAATCCATATTAATATTTAATCTACCTAAATGTAAATTGGCGTTTAAGATTATTATTTGAAAGTGTTTAAATTTCACTTAATTTTTTAAAGTTATGCCGAGAAGTATTCAAATCTAGTTATCTCCATGAAAATCACAAAAAACTTTCAAATAACTTATACTCACATTCATAAATTATGTAAAATTTCTGATAATAATTGTACCGGTGATAACTTTTCAATTCGTTGGCATTTTATTTTTGATTCATAGCCAAAGTAATTATCAATCTTTTGTTGTAATTCGATTCCTACTATCAAATATAGTAGAGATCTAGTATGGTTGCAGCATTTCCTTCTAAATTCCTTATTATTTTGTTAAATACGTTCAACATGTGGCTGGTAAAATGTAATGAAATTTACTGTTTCGACCCATACTCTGTAGAATCTACTCATATCATTTTTTTTAAATAAAACTAACTGTTTCTAGATAATTTCACAATATATTGAAAAAATGTTAAAAATTCTAAGAAATTGTTTCGATATTGCTATTATCATCAGAATGACAGAAACTACATTTTATATGATACGCACCTGATGTTTAATAAATATTTTTCGCTAGACATAGAAGTGATTTTGATTTACTTAATATTGAACTAAAATTTTAATTCTCAAATTAATCTAATTCTATACTTATTATTAATCCAATAATTTGTTATAACGATTTTAATTTTAATCTATTGTAAAGCTATTAGATAAGAAGCTTCGAAGTGTGCAAGTGAAGTGTGCTAGGTCATTTAGTCAAAATAAAAAAATTAAAAGTTTCATCTAGGATGAAGATAAAAAAATGTTGATGGTTGCTAAGCGGGAATCGGGGGAGTTTGTTGATTGATTTTTGATTGAAAAGAAGGGAAGAAAATTGAGAGAGATTTCTAAAGAGATTATTAAAATAGAGACATTCAGAAGAATCAAATAAGATTATAATAAGAAAACTAAAGAAAGAAGATACATGTTGAAATATAAGAAAAGCTGTAGAAGAAATTATTCTCAAATATAAGTAAAATCAATCAAGTATTACTTCAGAGTACAATAACACTAGTGGAGAATATTGTAGATTAAATAAAGAGGAAAAAAAGTATTTGATCACAACACAAGTAAATATAATAAAGCATTACTTACTGGAACTACGGAGAAGCAGTCTTCGGTATCCAGCAAGGACATAGAACTGAATTTTGGTTCAGTTCATTACTACACCTAATTAAATTAAGAAACATCGAAGAAAAATCCAGTGCATAATTACAAACTGTAAGGTAATTTATAAAAACTAAATTTATATCATTTCTATTTTTCATAAAGAAACTGTCAAAACTTAGTACATAACCTTTTTATCTGATCGGACTTGTGTCAATTCAAATGATAATTTTTTGATATATTCACATAAAATTCAACGACCAGATAATAAGTTATTCAACAAATTTTAGATAAGATTATTATAACAAATTTTACTGAATAGATTTATAACTAATATAGAAAAAAAGAAGGAAGTTTTCGATAATTTCAATATAATTTCTTATAACCTTTAAATATTATTCAGTAAGATAGTTAAAACCATTGGCCAAGGTATTTATCAGTAGTACAGAAACGTATTGAGTACTATTTAGATATATTTAAAAATTATTGGAAAATAATAAGTAACAGTTAGTGTAAATATTTCTTTTCCTTATAAATTATATAACATCTTAAATATTTTGAAGTTTAAATTTAAATATAAACGTATCCTTACTCACGATAATTCCCTACAAATAATTAAGAGTTTCATCTCGAGGACTGAAGTTAGCTGGCCTTTTACTTTTTAAACTAAACAGACATTCATTTATCATTTCATTAATTTCATCTGGCGCTCAACAACTGAAATTATAATAAATAATATAAACCTAATATAAATAATATAAAAAATATGATTAATTAAATAAATAAAAGATACTATTATCTCAATATATATGAATAGAAAAATGAAGAAGATATGATATTACAAATATTAAAGCTTAGATATTATTATCCTTATGGGGATATCCTTGATATCTTTTCCCATTTAAGGTCAGTATAACTGTGCAATGATAGGAAAAACCAGGAAAACTATATCGGCTGATCTTTACAATTTTATCACTTAAGAAGACAATTCAAAAGTGGAGAACACCCTGATAATCAGGTAAACATACATTCAAAATGAAGGTTTACCAATGGGAAGCCCTTTATCGCCAATTTTGGCAAACATTTTTATGGACAGTTTAGAAAGAAAAATCTTCGATTGTAACATTTCAAAAAATATCTTATTTTGGTATAGATATGTAGATGACATATTTGCCCGTTTTATAGGTAGTGAACGACAATTAAATATATTTTTCAACCATATTAATAATTTACACCCAAAAATTAAATTTACATTGGAAGTTGAAGAAAATAACTCAATCAATTTTCTTGATTTTTAAATTCAAAGAGTTAATAAAGTACTTGATTATTCAATTTACAGGGAACCAACACACACTGATGTAACTATTTCATATATTTCCAATCATCCCATGTCACATAAATTAGCATAACATAATTTAATGATACATAAAACATTTTCAGTTCCTATGAACAAATATAATTTTGATATAGAAATTAATACAAGTGAACAAATAACAACATCTAACAGTTATCCATTACATATGATAAATAAATTACTTAATAAAAAACACGATTTTCTCAATATATTGTGGAATTATCTAGGAACAGTTTCATTTGAAATAAATTTCTATAGTTTCCTGTGCCTGTTGGTTATTTAGCATTACAGTAAATATTGGAAAAAGTGTATTCTCACATACTTCAATTTTGTGCAAAAGTATAAAGTATATTTATCACAAATAAAGTATGTTACGTTATTATAAATTATGATTGGCAACCCTAGATGTCACATTCTTAAAGGATAACTCTATATAAAATCGTTATTAACAGTGTTCTAGTTTTTCATTTCTACAGCCGAAAGTTTTATAACCATAAATTTTAAGACATTTATGTTTACAGAAGATGGTTACTTCAAATATTTGAAAGTTACTGCAATATATTTTTTATAAAAATTCAATTAAAATTTTTTTTCCCTCATATCAAACATAGATTCATTATTTCGTTTATAATGAAAACATATGTTTATATATCTCATAATTAGAGGCTGCAGAAATGGATGAACTCTTTTTATAAGTGATATAAGGTTTTACTGCTTTCAAATCGGGTAGTGTATATTTAATATTCATCGTTTTTTGTTTACCGTTCGTAACATAACTCATATCATCATTAATGACGTCGGTGTCATTTTTGTCAATTTGAATACATAAACTGACACAAATCACAGTATAACAAATCACATCCCGTCAATCAGCCGGGCGACGATAAAGATACAGAGCAAACGAAAAACGGAAACGCCACATAGCGCTCGCTCCGGAAATAAAAAACAAAACAAAATGCACCTGTCACACGCGCTTAACCAACTTTGAATAATAGCAAATAGCGAGAGAAACAGTTGAGAGAGTATCTGATCTGACCACTTGACCAGACTACTTGTTTCTCGAGACCGATTCACCTCTAGCGGTGGGTGATAATGTTTTGTTTCAACCCAACCGAATGGACCATGTCTCGGGCGGTTGCTTCTGCCTATAGTCTTTACCCACCAATAGAAATCGGAATTATTAATGACTACACCTACAACTGCGTTACGGTGTGAGTGCCGTTTGGTTTAAAATCTTTCTTGTTTTTATTCAATATATATTTATACATATTAGAATAATAACAAAATTGAGAAATTGAATTAAGCTTCTACAGCGCCTTGCCAAATGATTATACAGGGTGTCCCAGAAGTTCGTACCATAAACTTGGGAGATGATAGAGACACTAAAAATAATGATGGTATTTCATATAAAAAATATTCTTCACGCCCATCGTTAACGAACTAAAGTCTCTAAAATTGGGAATTAAAAATGGGTTTTTATTTATGATTATTCAATAGCTGATTGGAAATTAGTAAAACTTCAATCATTTATAAACACGATAATTGAACACTTTTCAGCGTTATAAACAAGTCTACACTATACTTGTGAACTCGGGTACGGACTAAGTTCAATGGTGATGCGGCAATGTTCTGGCAAATATCAAATATCACTTTTTTCAGTTATAAATACTGTAATATTTTTCTAATTTATTTAAAACGTAAACGGGTGGGATAAACTTTAAACACACGGTATGGCTACTTACTAATTTATTTAAACACTCAATTACTCACTAACAATTAATTTATATATACTTAACTAATCACTCATTATATACACAGTATATTCACTTAAACTAATTTATGTAAACAGTTCACTAATTTATATTCACTTATTTACTTGTTTATCTCACGATGTCAAATTATCAACTAAACTCCTCCGCTGATCGGTCCTTTATTTATATTAGTGCCTTTTTACTAGAAAATTCAGGACTGCGGCTTACTCAAAAACAAATGATTTTCTGGCGTTTTCTAGATAAGGCTGGTCACAAAAACAATGTTTAGATAAGATAGTCGTGAACAGTTATAAAAAAAAACCTGCATATTCGCCATAATTTTAACTTTAATACCTGGCTTAGGCAGAGTCGGATTTAGGGACTATACCAGTGTGCTGTTTCGTAACATTACCCCCTCCTTAAATGGAAGTTCCTCCTGGAACTTTTGTGCAGCCGAGACTGGATGTTTGAATCGGCAACTGGCCCCATTTCTACACTTTCCGATCTTATGGAAATAGCAGGGCACCGGCTTCATCGGATACTGATAACGGGGGTTGTAGCTGCAAATTAATATCTGGACACCGGTATCTTGAAAGATAATCTCTACCATGTTTCTGATGATTCGCCAATCCAACTGGTTACTCGCTATCTTAGGCATAGCCAGTTTCTTCACGCTGGATTCCAACACATGGTCTCGTAGGTTTCGAAGTGCTTCCCACACATCGCGGTAGGTAGATCGATCTTGAAATTCATTTTTAGTTACCACGTAGAAGATGTACCGCGAATTATGTTTCAGTTTCAGTGTCTTGCCAGGGGCTAATTGCCCGAACTTCTTTCGAAAGACGGTTGCCAACCCTCGTGCGTTCTTGATACGGGCGGGGATGTTGTATGCCAGTGAATAATCTTCCGGGAGAATGCACAAATCTTGTTGTTATTCCAAAGTGAGTCCATATCTAGCTTTCCCGGTACCTCCATACGTGCTCATAAATTCATCGGAGGTAGGGTCAGATACATCTCGAATAAGGTTTACTCCTTCCTCCAGGTCATGGTCTCCTTCGAATGGCGCTAGTCGGTTTTGGTGAACTACTTTTGATTTTCCGCTGGGTATGTTGCTTATGCGATATATAACATCATTGATCCTTTTCTTGATCAAATATGGACCTTCCCAGGATTTTTGTAATTTTGGAGAAAATCCTTTTCTCGTCGTCGGGTTGTGTAACCATACTTTATCCCCTTCTTTAAAACCGCCTTCTGTGGCCTGCGTGTCGTACCGACTTTCCATTCTGTCGCTGGCAACTTGAAGATTTGTTCGAACTTATTCATGAATATCGTCCAGCCTTCTTCTCAATTGGATCACGTAGTCTTCGCCTGCTAGATCTACTCCAGGCCGACAGCCAAATTCCAGGTCACAAGGAAGCCTCATTTCACGTCCAAACAGGATTTTCACCGGTGTTTCACCCGTGGACTCATTGACGGCAGATCGATAAGCCAATGCGAATAGGGAAAGATACTGGTCCCAATCTCTCTGACGGCTGGATACTACTTTGGACAGGTATTTTCCAATAGTCCTGTTCATTCTCTCAACCATTCCATCTGACTGTGGATGTAATGCTGTTGTCCTGGTCTTCTTCATTCCCAGCTTCTCGAAAATCTCCTGGAATAGATGGCTTTCAAAATTTCTTCCCTGGTCACTGTGAACTTCCAGGGGCACTCCATATCGGCTGATGAATTCTTTCACCAATAAATCGGCGACGGTTGTGGCCTCTTGATTCGGGATCGCGTAAATTTCCACCCACTTTGTGAAATGATTCATTACAGCCAGGATGTATTTACCACCATTTTCTGTCGCCGGAAATGGTCCAGCGATACCTAAAGCAATCCTCTCGAAGGGGCTTCCCACATTATATTGTTTCATGGGTGCCTTTCTCTTGCGACGTAGTCCATTACTCGTAGCACAAGTCGTACATTTTTGACACCAGTCCTTCACATCGGCGGAGTTGTTCATCCAATAAAACCGGACTCGCTTCACTCCCAAATGACCTCCCGATGGACTGTCGTGTAACTTCTTTAGTACTTCAGCTACTCTCGTTCTCGGAACAACTAGCTGTCTCCTAATCTCGGAACCATCATCGTTTTCAAGGACTCCTTTCAACAGCTCCCCTCCCAGGACAAGGGAGTCCCACTAAGCCCAATACGCCTTGAGTGTCGGTGAAAATCTTTACACTTCTTGCCAGGTGGGTCGCTGATTTTCTTCCTTCCATTGCCGGATCATATTCAGGCGAGGATCAATCTCCTGATCTTCTCTTATTCTGGTGGGTGACCATTCCTCGTTGACTACTGTAATTCTTGAAACTGCAACTTCCTTAGATTTCGACTGGTTGCATTGTGAATAGTCTACAGAGCATGACCGTCTAGGCAAAGAGTTTGCTTTTCGGTGATTCTCATCAGCTGGATGTTCACCCATGCCAGATTTCCCTTGTGACTGGAGTTCTTGGGTTACAGGAGTCTTCAGGTGCTTAGACGGACTGCCTAAGTGCTCTAGCTCTCCACACTTCCGGCATTTGATCTTCTTCGGTTTCTTGTCTGCCAAGTTGATGATCTGGTCAAGTTTGTCATCGTCACCTTCTTCCTGTATGGTTCTACCTTTGTTGTATCTCGAAGCCATCGTGGCTGCTTCATATTCAAGAGCAGCAGTAAATGCATCCGCCAATGTTTTTGGATGAGCTAATCGAAGCGTCTTCTCCATATCGTGGTCACATGAGCCGTCAATAAAAGCCTGGATGCCTAAACATTCCATCATGTTATCAGGTTCTGATGGATAAGCAAATCAGACTAGTCGGGCAATATCCATTTCATACTCTTGAAGGGATTCGTCACGTTTCCGCCTTCAGTTCTTCAGCTGGACAAATGTTCCAAATGTTCGTGACCATATCGCATGTCCAACCCCTTCTTCAGCTGCTCGAAATCATCCATTCATTCCAGAGGTATCGTCTGAAGTACATCTAAGGCGTCCCCCCCGAAGCGCGATGGTTAAGTTCACTGCTTTCTCCTTATCGGACCAATTAATCACTCTAACGGCTGCTTCAAATTGTTTCACATAATTGGTCCACGACATCTTTCCATCGAACGTTGGGGCCTTGACTCGTGTAAATATCATCTGTCTTGGATTGTGTTTCTGGCTTGCAGATCTCGATCTTCTTTTCTTCCGCTGAAGCGTCTTGTGTTCTTAAATCGGCAATCTTTGTCTCTAACTCCTCGATTTTATCCTCAATTTCACATTATAGAGACGAAATTTCATTTTCAATGTCAGCGGCAATGTCGTTTTTCATTAATAAGATATCGGCAGATATATCGTTCTTTAAAGTAGGAATCTTCTCGTCCATGTTCTCTTCCATGGCAGAAATCTTCTCGCCCATGTTAGTAGAAGTTTTAGCAGAAATGTCGTTCTTCATAGCCCAAATCTTCTCGTCCATGTTCTCTTCCATGGCAGAAATCTTCTCGTGCATGTTAGCAGAAATATCGTGCTTCATAGCAGAAATCTTCTCGTCCATGTTCTCTTCCATGGCAGCAATCTTCTCGTCCATGTTAAAACTGTTTCTGGATCAAAGCCGTCACTTTCCAGTGCCACTATAAGTCTTTCTACTAATTCACTTTTCGTACCGGTCGTTTTCAACTCACAATCTTCCAATTCTGCTCTTAATTGCGCCACTTTCAAATCACATAGTCTCTTGGCCGTTTTTACGTAGCAATTTATTTATATTATCCCACTTCTGACAGCAATGTAATGTTCTTATAATTTATTTAAAACGTAAAAGGGTGGGATAAACTCTAAACACACGGTATGGCTACTTACTTATTAATTTAAAAACTTAACTAATCACTAACACTTAATTTATATATATACTTAACTAATCACTTATTATATACAAAGTATATTCACTCAAACTAATTTATGTAAACAGTTCACTAACTTATATTCACTTATTTACTTGTTTATCTCACGATGTCAAATTATCCACTAAACTCCTCCGCTGATCGGTCCTTTATTTATATCAGTGTCTTTTTTACTAGAAAATTCCGGACTGCGGCTTACTAAAAAACAAGTGGTTTTTTGGCGTTTTCTAGATAAGGCTGGTCACAAAAACAATGTTTAGATAAGATAGTCGTGAACAGTTATAAAAAACCTGCGTATCCGCCATAATTTTAACTTTTATACCTGGCTTAGACAGAGTCCGATTCAGGGTATATACCAGTGTGCTGTTTCGTAACAATACAATTGACTTTTTTGAACATTTTTAGAGATACTGAGTCCTCTTGTGATATCTCAATAAAATTAACGGTTAAGGAGAAGCGGTGGCCTTACTAATTATTTTTTTATAAATGTATTTGACAGATCTAATCAGAAGAGAACTCATTGTAAGTCTCGTTTTTCTCTTTTTTTGTGTTTTTCTTTAACTAAATATAATCTACCAGTACTAAACAGAGATAACTCGTCATATTGACTTTTGATAGTAATTGCCAAAAATAATGAAAGTTAACATCAATAAAGAAAAGAATATACAAAGAAAGGAATATATAATATATCTTCTAAATGTTATTTTGTGTAGTAATCTTTAAAACACGGCACAACACATAAACCTACGTCACAGATCTTCCAGCAATAGCGGATCTCCATTCTCACAGCTTTTCCAGAATTATCTCGGTTTTGAGAACACCTAACACGTCTTCGAGTTGGGCATTGTTTTTTTTCCGTTGGGATAGTAAGTAGTTGACAAACGAAGAGGATTTGCAGAAGTACTTGGTCGACCCGGGTTTGAAGGAAGCAGGCTGGGGTGGTATGTTTCAACAATTCTGTTCACAAGAGCCAGCCTATATTGCAAGGGTGATTTGTTTCAATCTTTTTTCTTATAAATGATATAGGAGTTCCAAAGTGCTAACTCCAAGAGGTGGAAAAATATTTTTTATAGTATTTCTTCCCACGTTTTCGGGTAATTGAATAATCGGATAACTGTTGGTCAACCTTATCCACGCCGCCCATTGTGTGGTTGTAATCAAACACTAATAATTGTCCATTTTTCTCCTTGCCATGTTTTGTATATATCTTCATCTCGGTACTGTGTGTTGTAGACAAAAGCGTCACATCTTTTTTATCTTTTCAGCGTACGATGCAAACTTTTCCCCGCTGGAAGGGTACCATTTCTCCAACTTTGAATTTTTTACTTTTGAAAGAAGGAGGAATCCCTTTCCGGTTGGTTTTCATTTTCCCGTAATTGTCAGTACGTTTGGAAAGTAAAAGATCTGCCAATTGTGTAAAAATTATCGGTAATCAGGGATTATCCCTTCTCAAGAAGCGACTTTATTAGCGATAATACTACCTGCGTACCCTTTGGTAACTTTTCATATTCTGGGTCAAAAAGTGTACCATTTCCGGTGTAAATTCTGAATGACCATACATATCCTGTTGATTATTCACACATCATGTAGGATTTTATTCCAAATCGGGCTCTTTTCAATTGTATATAGTAAACCCAACCTAGCCTGCCTTTGTACAACAGAAGACTTCCATCAATTGTAATATTTCTTCCTGGAGTACAAAGAGATGAAATTTTTTTAGATAAATACGTCACTCTAGGCCATATTTTATTAATTTTTGGATACGGGTGAACAGTAGGATCATAATCTGCATTATTCGAAAAGTGAAGATACTATTTTATTGCTTTAAACCTTTTATACGACATGGTTTTAGCAGAAAAAGCGTAGAAGTGGTAGGATTTTTACTCCAATGTTGTTGAAGATCTGTCGTCTTGCCAACACTCTGTAGGATGTTAATTGGCCAAAAATGCGGAGTTCATTGCATGTCACATCCCATCACCATTTATTTTTCACATTGTTATCTAGCCTGCACTGTCCAGCATAAATATTAGTTTCAGTTGCAATTTTGTCTACTAAATTGTCATCAAACATTAAATTGAAAAGCGGCAATACAGTATCTAAATCGTTTTGGAGGTTTAAATCTGTAGAAATTCTTGGCGTACAATATTCAAATAATTACATCGTTGTAAAGACTATTCGAAGACGTTTCCAATGAGGTGTCCTGAGACACATGGTTGCATTTAAAAAAATTGCCGATTACGTCACCACGTTAATACTGGTACCGCAATGTTCGTGATGTGATGACGATTGAAAAATTTAAATGGACCTGTTTTTGAATTTTTTTCGAAAGTCGTTTATTTTGGAAATAATGAATTTATTCCATAGATTAACGAGATACTGTATAGTTACTAAGGAAGAATCTTGTTGAACCAATCACATTCTATTATTTTAAATCGGGTTCGTTCATCATTTGTGAATGTTTTTCCCGCAAAAGGAACAAACAATACTTTAGCTGATTGTGAATAGAAAATAGCAAGGTACATAATTCCATCGTACGTGGCTCGTTTACTTACCGTTCCAATAACAATGTAAATATCGTCTACTCTCTTTACTCCATATTGAGTCACAAATCCAGCCTCAAAAAACATGTATGCATATAATTTTTAAATGCCTTCATTTGCTCGTTGGTGTGAAAACTCGTTGTTAATACCAGAGAAATAACAGTATCCATATTACTAATGCTGGGAAAGTCTTTCGGGTTAAAAGTTAACTCGCGAATATGCATAAACAGTATGGCTTTAACCTCAAATATTTGCGTTTTTTTAGTACAAATCTGACTGCGACGCCTGGATGCTGGCATTCATTGTTATAATAGTCACTCATTGTGGACATTATCTCAGAAGTTTCAAAATTGCAATAAAAACTGGTGAATGTGTACACACTATCAGCAACAAACGGTTTGTTTGACCCACAGACGCTTTCAAGTGACAGATCGTCGGTGTCCTGTATTATGAACTTAGATGTCAGTAATGCATGTTTTTGATTATGGAATCTGTCAGATTATAAATAATTGTGTTGTGGATTATTCATTCCCAATAAACACACCTACGTAAAAAACGTTTTTAAAACGTTTTTATTTCAACGTTAATCGTTGAATTTTCAACGTTGACAAATTGGTTGAATTCAAAACGTTATATTCCAAACGGTTTTTCAAATTTGAAAACAACGACTTAGCTTAACCCACATGTATTTTAGAAAACGGTTTTTATGGCCGTTATTTTAAAGTAGAATTTTTTAACATTATTCATATCATTTCGCGAGTTATAGACGGGTATACAGAAATGTTTTTAACACGTTGTATATACAACGCTTTTTTAAATTTGAAAATAACGACTCAATTGAACTCAAATGTATTTACAAAAATGCTTTTTATGTCCGTTATTTTAACGTAGTATTTTCAACATTATTTATACTATTTCGCGTGATAAAGACGGTTATGTTTTTAACATGTTATATATACAACGCTTTTTTAAATCTGAAAACAACGACTTAATTGAACTCATATGGATTTACAAAAACGGTTTCTAATTCCGTTATTTTAACGTTATATTTTCAACATTATTTATACTATTTTCAGTGATATACAATGTTATCCAGTAAATGTGTATAATATGTTGTTTTCACAATGCTTTTTTAAATTTGAAAACAACGACTCGATTGAACTCATATGAATTTACAAAAACTCTTTTTATGCCCGTTATTTCAACGTAGCGTTTTTAACATTATTCATACTATTTAGCGTGATATAAATAGTTGAAAAGCAATGTTTTTACCACGTTGTATATACAACGCTATTTCAAATTTGAAAACAACGAATTAATTGAACAGATATGCATTTACAAAAACGCTTTAAATTCCCGTTATTTTAACGTAGTATTTTTAACATTATTTATACTATTTCGCGTGATATAAACTGTTATACAGTAATGTTTTTTAACACGTTGTATATACAACGCTTTTTTAAATTTGAAAACAACGACTTAATTGAACTCATATGCATTTACAAAAACGCTTTCTAATCCTGTTATATATATACACGTTGTTTTGTAAAATATTAAAACTAGAAATCTTATATATTTTATGTTATAGTTTTAAGAACATTTTTTATTTTATTATGTTAATTACAAGAATTTTCTTTTTTTAATTGTATACTTTTTTTGTGTGGATTTATCAAATAAAATGAATATAACGTGTAACAATCGCCCGTAATTCTCGCAGCCCCAAACCACAACGGCCAACACGAGACGCCTGAAGAGTTGGTAGTAATCCCATTACCGTCGCCGTGGAGTTCCGGTTCCCGCTCATCGATGTCGCTGTACGAATAGACTAGCTACTTTTAATCGTAAGCGTAGCTCATCAGTATAAGGGATCCATTAAGGACCAATGACGGTAACAAGTAAAGAATAGGGTAGACCGGGGACAATTGTAACAGGGGTCAATTGAAACATCGTTAATAGTTTGTAAACCGCCGCAATTGTGTGAACGTCGCTTCAACGGGTGGTGCATCTAGTGTGCATTCCACTTAAAGCCCACAACGATCGCAACGCCCACTTTATCCTTCACTTTAGGCCGGTGATCGTCGTAAGCGGTCGTTTAACGTCATAGATGACGTCACTGTTTGCGACTGCGTCTCGCTCACTTCGCCCCTACAAATTGGTGGGTCTGAGTGTGCTTTCGTCAAAATGTGGCGGAAATTCAAATATGGCGATAAATTCTAATTCGAGTTGTCAAAAACGCAACCACACATTCACGGGAATCCATGATGAATTAAATTTTACCCCGGCCTATGCCACGTTTTTACTCCAAACTGCACCAAAAATCATTTTATTTATTAATAAACTGCAAGTTTTCACTAAGCCACCATATTGTGAGCCTACCCCGCTCAAATGTGCATTCCACTTATAACTTTCGCCTACAACGACCGTGGCCTGTTTACGTAATTGGAACGGGTATTTCAGCGATCGCGGTCGTGGGCGTTGTGGGCTTCAAGTGGAATGCACCCCTAGTCTCTCCCGTCACGCTATTAGTACAGCTCGATCAATCGAAGGAGATAGACGGCTACTGTGACGAGTGTTCTGTTTTCATATAGACAACAAGTTTTTACTTTCTACGTAGATATTCAATAATTATTTCCCTATGTATATCATTAATTTTATTTATACTTTGAGTGGTATGGGCGCTCTTTCAGATCATCTTGAGATTGTTTCGCACGTCGGCTTTGCTTTACAAATTTTTTTTTCTCTTGAAGTTCTGAACACGCATTGGGGTCAATTGTACCATTCTCGTCGGGGTCGATTGTAACGTTACAATTGACTCCGTTCAAATTCTGTGAATGATATTCATGTATGTTTTTCCTTATTATAGATGCCACGGACCAGAATTCAAAAGACTGAGCGAAATTTGAAGAGTATTTCTACCTATGAACGAGCTTACGAACAAGTTCTTGGTGGTCAGTCTGTGCGGAGAGCTGCTAAGGAATTTGGCCCATGTCATGTCTCATTGATGCGATACAAAAAAAAGAGAGAGGCAAAAGCAGAAGCAGAAAATGCCGATCAAACTATTTCCATGGGGTACAACTCTCACACAAGAGTTTTTTCTGCAAACCAAGAGGTTGAAATGTCAAAATACATCATGAAAGCAGCAGACATTTACTTCGGTCTCTCTCCGAAAGAAATACGAAGATTAGCCTATGAACTGGCTGAGAAGTACCATCTAAAAGCGCCTAACAAGATTGCGGGAGAGGATTGGTTTTCCGGCTTCATGAAAAGACATAGAATTTATCCATTAGGTGTGCCCAAGCTACAAGTCTTTCGAGGGCTACAAGCTTCAACAGAACGAATGTAAAGGCCTTCTATGACAATCTGAGCAGAGTAATGGATCGTGAAAAGTTTGCAGCGAAAGATATCTACAATATTGACGAGACGGGTGTTACAACTGTCCAGAAACCCAATAAGGTAGTGGCCAAAAAAGGAATTCGGCAAGTAGGTGCACTTACATCTGGCAAGCGTGGAACTCTTGTGACAGTTACTATTGCTGTGAGTGCAATAGGAAATTATGTCCCGCCAATGTTCATTTTTCCACGCAAAAGGTATGACGATCATTTCATAAGAGATGGTCCCATTGGGTGCATTGGCACAGGGAATTCTTCAGGGTGGATGCAGGAAACCGAATTTGTGATGTTCCTCAAACACTTCCAGAACCATATAAACTCATCGGTGGATAGGAAAGTACTACTACTATTAGACAACCACTCCTCTCATATCACGATAGAGGCACTGGATTTCTGTAAGGCCAATGGTATAGTCATGATGTCATTTCCTCCCCACTGGTCCCATAAGCTGCAGCCGTTAGATAGATCTGTTTTCGGACCTTTCAAAAAAGCAGTGAACAGTGCTAGCGATTGCTGGATGCGAAATAATCCGGGTAAACCCATGAAAATCTACGATATACCAAGCATCGTATCTACTGCTTTACCCTATGCATTAACTCAAACCAACATACAAGCTGGCTTTAAGTGTACAGGAATATACCCATTTAACGCAGACATATTCACTGACATCGATTTCGCACCCTCTTATGTTACGGACAGACCGATCCCCATGTCAGCACTACAAGATACACCTTCACTCCTGATGGAAAGCAGTTTATCTCAAAATATTTTGCCTCAGCCAGAAATTGAAATAACAACTTTTCCAGTTCCTGAAGATTCACTTGCCGATGTGGAATTACCAGAAATTCCGAATTCAACTGAGAATGTGACTAACCAAAACATTCCATCAACATCGAAAGATATTGGCGCCACAAAGGATACAATGGCATTTTCTCCTGAATATGTGAGACCATTTCCGAAAGCAGGACCCAGGCAAAATACCAATAGAGGGAGACCAAAAAGGAAGTCTGCTGTTTATACAGACACTCCTGAGAAAGATGCTATAAGAATAGAATCGAAAGCGAGAGAAAATAAGAAAAGAGCACAGATAGTGAAAAGAAATCTAACAGATGTGAAAGGTAAAGGAAAGAAAAATGTATTGCTAAGAAAAAATCTCGGAACGAATCTCCAGAGACGAGTGAAGACGAACAGGAGTATTATTGCCTGGTTTGTATGGAGTCATACAGCAGCAGCAAGCCGGGGGAACAGTGTTTGCAGTGTTCCGATTGCAAATTCTGGGCGCATGAAGAATGCACTCCAAGTTTATATCCATATATTTGTCACAATTGTGAATCAGACTGATTCTTATGTTCCTGCTCTTTATGTTCCATTTATATTATCACAAATATGATACTTATTTCTTAATAGTTCAATAAATACCGATTTTGACAGAAAAAATTGTTATGTTACTAATGACCCCATTAACTGTTACAACTGACCCGGGGTTGGGAACGGTTATAACATTGCTCAATTTTTTTTTTAAATACATAGGTGACGATTTGCTAGGCATCTCAGAGAAATTTGAACACATTCATTTATTGATCAATTATGTGACAAATTATTAGGTAAAATGATTTTGTTCTAGGTTTATTACCCTACATACAGCAAGTGTACAAAGTCAAAGTGTTACAATTGCCCCCGGTCTACCCTACATAAATGCTTTATTTCTTGTATTATAAATATTATGTGTTATTTTATTAATATGAATAAAGTTTTATTTATCAAATATTACTTGTAATAAAACGTAAGTAGTCAGGCAAGTCAATGTACACTATCTGATATTTACATATTGCTTAATAAAATGGGTTGTCGTAGGAAAAATATTGTAGATTACTTGTGCGAAAGTGACTTTCTACTCTCGTGGGATTGTCGCACTCGGCTTACGTCCCGTGCTACAATATTTCCCATTCGTGTGAAAAGTGTCACTTTCCGCACTCTTAATGTAATACACTATTACCATTGATAGAAGCAACAGGTGAATAATGTATCAATGAACATGAACAACCAAACAATTGATGGATATTTCTTTATAAAAGACAAGTCAATTACTTATATATGAGGGAAAGGATTCACGTGGAAAATTGCTCGTCATTATAAAAATAGAAGTACGAAATATTTGAAATAAATCTGACAGACAAGTTTTGTAAGTTGACCACCAACTATTGAGAAAGATATATTGTGGAATTATTTCACAATAATATTCTGATATTAAAGTTGTGATATATAAATAATGATTGTAATGAATAGACTCAACTATTTTTCGCATTTTTGATAATTGAAACTACCCAACAAAATATTAATAGGCTTGTACAGCTTCCCTTATTTGTGAGCCATTTCAGGAAGACTCTTTTGCGGCAAACAAATTGAAGAACAGTGTAGACAATTATTAATTGTATTTGACATTAAGTTGTATAATTCGTCACTTACACTTAAAATTATGGCAGTGGCTGCGTGTCCGAGTTCGGACAATTAATTATTCTTACTAAATGTCCGACATAATTTCAATTGCTATATGTCCGAGTATGAAATTCTACGAAAATGTGTTTTTTGAGGTTATGTCTGTTTGAGTTTTAATCTCGGATTTACTTAGCGCTGCCTGCGGGTGGCTCAGTTAACCAATACAATAGAGGTTGGTAAAATATTTAACAGCTGCAGTGATTACATGAAAGCCCTCAGTGCTTATGAAAAAGAAAACTTTGTAAAATTTTACAAACGTGATAGTAAAATTCTAAAATGAGACCGAAAGGACAAGAAATGCATTTACGAATATCTGAAATTCACTTGTAAGCAAGGAGGAAAGTTGTTTAGGAGCAATTCTAATGGCAAAAGACCAAATACTAGGTAAACCAGCAAATATAGTACATATTATTTAATTTTTTATCATTACTAACTTTATTGCAGATCTCATCACACTACTAACTGCGGTACATATATAACAATTAATTTCCAGAGTAAGACGAAAAAGCTAAAAATCACCCAGTTAAATAACGAGCACAATCTCACTGTTTCAAAAGTGAGTTGTAGGCATAGTCAGTTATCATAGTTAGTATAATTTCTTTGTGATATTTTATTTTATTGTAATATACTCGTAATTTCAAAGGAATTGTATCAGTAACTATGCACCAGTACGAAAATTAGAAGGGGAAGTAAAAGAGGAAACCAAAAATATGATTAAAATGAGAGCAAATAAAAATTGATTCAATCTCATGTTATGACAACCAGTAATAAAAAAATTACTTTAAAAGATCTTCACAATATTCAAACCAGAATGAAACCTGATGCAGCTGTGGCATCCGATCTTTCAAGTTGCATCGAGCTGCTGAAGAATACATATAGTAAGTAAATTGAAAAACAATCTTTAAGTCATATACATAATGGATACTATTATTATTTTCCAGATTGTGAATCATTTGTATTGGAGGAGGACGGGGAATTTAGAGGACTACAATTTCAATCGAAAGAGATGAAAATGCTCGCGGCGGCTTATCCTGAGTTTATGTGTATTGATGCCACCTATAAACTACTGGACATCAGAGCTCCAGTGTATATTTTCTTAGCGGAAGATTCGAATGGAGGTAGTGACATTATATGCATTACTTTGTTAATGTATGAAGACTCGAACAGCCTAAAGTGGATGTGTGAAACATTCAAATCTAATAACCAGCAATGGTCAAACATAAAAACAATAATGACCGATAAAGACATAAAAGAAAGATTTGTTCTGAAAGAATGTTTTCCAGAAGCGACACTGCTTATATGCAAGTTCCATGTCTTAAAAACGTTTCAAAGGCAAATTACCTCAAAACTTGGAATAACATCTATGGAAAGAAATCTTTCATTAAGTTACGTTCAAAAATTATTATATAGTATAAATTTAGACGAATATAATAAAGTTTTCAAAGAAATGAAAGATCAAGTTCCTAGGTCTGTTGTCGACTACTTGGAAAAAAATTGGACTTCTATTAAAGAAGAATGGGTACCAGCTCTAAGTGAAGCTGAATGCTCATTTCCTAATACAACTAATAACAGGTTAGAATGTATCAATCAGAAACTGAAATCAGTTATTCCACGTTATGCCTCTTTGGGAGTATTCATCGACCATTTTTTCTGTATTCTTAATAGTCTTCGTGAAAAACACAATTTTGAAATGTTTACTATGTTACAAAAAGGAACAATCTTAAAGCAGTTTGAAAATAATTTAAAAGTATATAAGGAACTATTAACACCCTATGCATACAATTTTATGAAAACACAGCATCATAAATCTAAGAAAGTAGTTATCAAAAAAGATGCCGCTGGCCTAGTGAGTGTGTGTGACTCCCTAAGTCGCACTTACACAACAACAAACAATCGTTGTGACTGTAAATTCATAAAACAAATGAAATTGCCTTGCTGTCATATACTAGCATTTAGAAGTTTAGAAACAACAGAGTTATTTGAAAGGTCACTTTGTGAAGAAAGGTGGACTAAAGAATATTATGTTGCACACCATAATCTATTCCAAGATAAAGTAGAAAATCCCAGGGATAATAATTCCAATAATGTTGAGTCAGAATCAAAAGTATAATTTGGCTCTAAATACAATACAAGAGTTAGCACAAGTAGCATCGGAACAAGGATTTCTGGAATTTGAAAATAAATTAAAAATTCTCAAAGATGTAACAAATTATTTTAAATTGGGTAAGAAGATTATTCTTGTCGAAAACGTAGTGTATGCTAATTCTTCAAATATGTCTGAAAATGTTATTGCTTCGATATCTTCCTATAAGGAAATCAATTTGCTCCCTCAAGACATTGTCGTTGAAGAAGAAATCAGTGTAACAAATCAAGAAGATAATAATCATTTGCTCTCTCAAGACATTGTCGTTGAAGAAGAAATCAGTGAAACAAATCAAGAAGATAATAATAATTTAAATACAAATGAAACTCTTAATTTAGTCTTCGAAAATGACGAAAACATTTTGTTACCTCAAAACGTCGACACCGAAGGAGAAACAAAAAAACTTACAACAGAGCATACAGAAACAAATCTTACAAATATTGATTTAAATGACTTACAAATTGTAAGCAATTCAGATGATAGAGAAAGAGTAGCAAACATAAAAATGCCTCTACGAATAAAAAGAGGAAGGGGGCGTCCAAAAGGACATTTATTAACAGCCATTGGTCTTCCAAAAAAAAGTTTAAAACTAAGTGAACTTATAAACTTACTTAAGATTAGTATTTAGGTACTCATTAGCAATACTAAAATGTAATTATGAGTACATATTTATATTGTGTTGTTTATTCTGTTTTTCTACAGTACTTATTTTCAAAATAAACAAATTAGGACTCGCAAGTGTTGCTTATCAATTAATTCGGCTACCAGATTATACATTCAGTATAACTACCTTTTTCAGTATCCCACATCGGATGTTTAGGATCAACGTACATAGCTCCAACCTCGGACATATAGCAATTGAAATTTAGTAAGATTAATTACATGTCCGAACACATTTTCGTAGGATTTTATACTCGGATATGTTATCAGATATTAGTGACGTCTGGGTAAAGGTCTTATGCCATTTCTAAGTTTCTCTTTCATAGCTTCAACGGATTAAAATTTCACTACTTTTGATGCAAATCATGGATATTATCGTTATTTCAAATAAGTTTGGGCCATTTCTAATGAAATTCCAATTGTCGGTATGAACGTTTTTGCTAGTTTCTTGTTGGTCATATTTGTTAATTTCAGGTATCATTTTGACATAAACTTTTTCCATGTTCCAATTATTATTTAAAATTTGTCATACAGATTCTTCATGAATTCATACTTTTAGCAGTAAACCGACGGTCAGAACGAATGAGATTTTTCCGTGTCATCCGTTTTTAACGCGGTAGGGCGACCCGGATGTGAATCATCTGAAACGTCTTCTCGGCGGGCATATTGAAAAATCACGCGATAAACATTCATTGCCATACACTTTTTCAATAAATCATAATTATATAAATAATACCAAAACGAATGCAAATGAATTGAGTGAAAAGATCGTAAAAATTTATTGACCAAACGGCACTCGATGTATCAGCCTCTTCTTTCGACTTCCAATTTCCCAAACTTGTGCCAGAAATTACCGTTTCTAAATAAAACAAAACAATCAAACGATGAGTCACTGTATCTGAACAGGTAGGTAGACCGAAAAAAATCTAGAGATCAGATGAGAATGAGTGATTATGGGTTGGGTTTTGAAGTAATTATGTAACAGAAAATTCCGTTACGAAATTAATTGAATTAATTTAGAAACTAGTGGATTTCCCGCTATTGTTGTTATAATAGTTAATTACGATATAAGTATCATAAAATTTCATATTACGATACGCGATTGAAATATTGTCATAATACATCAAGTATCGTGATATGAATTTATTAATAATAATTTTGGCGAGAAAAAGCAAAGTAGTCTCGTTATACAATGATATGTTAGTTTCTAGATGCTGTGTTTGTTGACCATTGAATATTAAAAATAAACGGTTTTGAAGATTAAAACTAACTTTTCCGCATCTGTGGCCCTGAACAATATTCTATCATAAAATTGTTACTTGTATACACTTCGGGGGATGTATCGTGCTAACAAACCGAAATTTCTCCAAAAATAACCAAAAATTTAGTATATCTAGTTTTATAGGACCCGCTGTACTCGCTCTAGTCAACTGAAAATAAATAGCGTACATCTGTGAGACACCTTGAACAATACTTATTCATAAAGTTGATATGGAGGCTGTATCGTGCTAACAAACTGAAAATTCTCCAAAAATGACAAAAATTTGGTACTTCAAGTACCACAGCACCCGTTGTACTGGCTTTAGTGAGATCAATATCAATAAGGTTTATCTTTAAGACGCTCTGAATAATATCCAATCATAAAATTCATCACTTGTATATACTCCGGAGGCTGTATCGTGCTAACAAACTGAAACTTCTCCAAAAATGATAAAAATATCATACTTAAAGTACTGTAGCACCTGTTGTATTGGCTCTGGTGAGCTGAAAATCAATAGGGTTCATCAATGAGATGCCCTGAACAATATTCAATCATAAAATTGGTGACTTGTTGAGCTCCGGAGGCTGTATCGTGCTAACAAACTGAAATTTCTCGAAAAACGACAAAATGTCGTACTTCAAGTACCATAGCACCCGTTGTACTTGCTCTGGTGAGCTGAAAGTCAATAGGGTTGATCTGTGAAATGTCCTTAACAATATTCCATCATAAAATTGTCGACTTATTGCACTCCGGAGGCTGTATCGTGCTAACAAGACTTGCAAGGAAAAGTGGCCGACGACAACGACGACGACATACAAATAGGATTTTTTTTCTAAAAACCGTTTTTTCGTGTTGTTGTTGATGGATAACCTAAAAATAACTCAAAAAAAAATTTCAAATTTCCAACTTTTTTGTGGGTAAACCAATACTTTTCTCGCATATTAGATAGGTTGGCGGAAAAGTAATAACGAGCATCAGTTGGTAATTTTTGGACAATTTGAATTCAAAATTATTAAAATAAAACGTTAGTGAGGTGATTGCATGTGCACATTGCCTTGACAACCATTGACGTTATGTGTTTAATTGTAATGTCACAGTTTTACTAAATAAAGCCTTCATCTTTCGATATCTAAGGGTTATTATTTTACGACAATTCATTTTTAGCAAAAATTGTATTCGATACAACCTTCGTGGTGGATAGCCGAATTTTGAAAACAAAAAAATTCAACGGATCGCCTGATTCGCCAACTTCCGATGAGGAATGGAAATACTTCCTTCAAACACTGACAAGTTTCATTTAGGAATCCAAGGTACCCAAAGAGAAGAAGCTCAAGGTATTGTTTAATTTTCTATCATTTGAAAATTACGAATTCATTTTCGAGAGTAAAACTTATACTGAGGCCATTGACGTTCTCAAAGGACCATTTGCGCCCCATCCAATGAACTCTTTGCTAGGCACCTATTAGCGAATCGAAGACAGCAGAATGGAGAATCGGTTAACCAATACTTGCAGGCCCTCCGAGCAATAAGCAAAGACTGCAACTTCAAATCTGTATATGCGCTGAGTATCTACGTGATGCGGCCTTAACTCTCCTCTAATTCGACAACGCATTTTGGAAAACGTCACGTTGAATCTTGAACAAGTGGAAAAGATAGCGCATTCCCTAGAATCCGCCCAAAAACAGCAAACTATATTTTCGATTCTAACTGTAATAGCTTGGAAACTCCTACATCTCTTCCAGCCTCTGACGGACTAGATAATTGTAAATCTACACTTAATTCAGCCCCTACTTTTCAGCAATCTCGACATGGAAAATGCTACTTTTGTGGTGGACCCAGACATCGTTCTAAACATGAATGTCTTGCTGTAGGAGCGATTTGGAAATCTTGTGATCAAAAGAGCCACTTCCTGAAGGTATGCCGATCTAGATCAAAGTCGACATCCCCTTCTACGCTGCTAGCTACTATGACATCAGCCGCTTCTCCAGGAGGGCTCACCAGAGCACTCGTTTTTGGACGAGTAAATGATATCCCATTCAGCATTCTTATATACACTGGTAGTTATGACAGCTTTATTGACTACTTCCATGCCAAGAGGAATAAATTCAGAATTCATCCTGAGAACCGAGAGGTGAAGTTGGCCTTCCACTTCCCTCCAATTTAAAATTAATGGGTACATTTTGGCAAACCTTCATCTTCAAAGCGAATCATACCCCAACACTAAGGTTTTAGTAATACACAGTCTATGTTATGACGTTCTTATAGGGCATGACATTATGAAACTCCACTCTTCAATTCGACTCCAATTCGGTGGTTCCAAACCCCCTCTTTCTCTTTGTAACGTCGCTTGTGCCTTTGTCGTCGGCCAGTTTTCGTTACATGTCTTGTTAGCCCGATACAGCCTCCGGAGTGCAACAAATCACCAATTGTATGATTGAATATTGTTCAGGACATCTAACAGATGAATACTATTGATTTTCAGCTCACAATAGCAAGTACAATGGATGCTATGGTACTTGAAGTACGACATTTTTGTCATTTTTTGAGAAATTTCAGTTTATTAGCACGAGACAGCCTCCGTTGTGCGAAGAGTCACCAATTTTATGATTGAATATTATTCAGAACATCTCACATATGAACCGTATTGATTTTGATCTTACCACAGCCAGTACAACAGGTGCTATAGTACTTTAAGTACGACATTTTTGTCATTTTTGTAGAAATTTAAGCTTGTTAGCACGATACAGCCTCCGGAGTATATACAAGTGACCAATTTTATGATTGGATATTATTCAGGGCGTCTTAATGATGAACCCTATTGAGAATCAGCTCAATAAAGCCAGTACAACGAGTGCTATGGTAGTTGAGGTACCAAATTTTTCTCATTTTTGGAGAATTTTTAGTTTGTTAGCACGATACAGCTTCCAACGTGTATACAAGTGACCCATTTTATGATTGAATATTCTTCAAGGCGTCTTATAGATGAACCATATTGATTTTTAGCTCACCAGAGCTAGTACAACGGTTGCTATGGTACCTGAAGTGCCTCATTTTTGTCCTTTCTGGAGAAATTTCGGGTTTAGTACGATACAGCCTCCAGAGTGTATATAAATGGCAATTTTTTCAAGGTATCGGTACAGGCTAAAGCGGTTCTCAACATAAACGGTCCTTAGGTCGGTCTTTAAAGTAGAGGGTCCTTAAAGTAGACGGTCCTTAAAGTAGACGGTTCTTAAAGCGGTCTTTAAGGCTGCAGAGCTGTGGGGAAGGAATAAAAAAAACAGGAGAAACAGTAAAAAATTGAAAATTGAAAAGGAGGAATAAAATGAACAGGTAGGAGCTTATACTCCAATACATACAAAAATTTGAATTCAATTTTCAAAATAAAACCACAGAAAACTGTTCATTCTTATCCGTCCTGTTTCTAAAATAATCAAAAAAAGCAAATTTAAATCGGTGGAAAATAACCATATAAATAATCTGTTATAAATTGCTTCATAAAATAACTTTGGACGCCACCATATTTTTTTTAAAGAAAGATAATAACGGCGAAGAAAAAATGGAAAACGCCATCACAAAAACATTGTTTTTTTTTAAATAATGAAATATTTTAACTAAATAACAATTTGAAAATATATAGATAACTTAACATCGAAGAAAATTAAAAATCACACACCAATTGATATTTAACAGAGAATGCTGATTAACTTTTCAGCGAAGAAATGAATAAAAGAGGCCGAGTTCCACGTCAATCGTAGTTTAAATAGCCATTTAATGATAGTAAAAACTATCAACGATACGTTCCTAATATTTGAAATAAAAGGATTTGGAATTAGAGGTGGGAGTAGCCGACGACTAAGTAACGCTCCAAAATAATTGATGAAAATAGTAACATGTCTCAGCGATATGTTACAATACTATTTAGGATGGACTTTCACGAAACTTGGCTGGGCATCGAGGACGGACTTACATTGTATTGTAGTAATAATATAATAATAATATTTTATGATTTCAAAGTGAACCAATAAAAAAAATAGCGTAAAGTACTCGTGGATAACTGTCTTTCGAACTCCGGTTGCGCCGTCATACTCGAAAAATCGCGCGTGTTTGGAAGACCTCTTTATCCACTTATACTTTAATATACTATTTAATCTTTAAAACCGTTTATTTTAGACATATAAAACATTAAGTTCAAAGGTATCGAGATTTAGAATAATTACATTGAATGGGGTGTTAAATGATCAATTTAATTATTCGAACTCGCCATATTATTAGTTAGCAGAACTGTCATGTGTTATGTGTCTAATGGCTGTCTGCACCTAAGCATTTATTGTTTTCTATATTTTGTTTTAATTAATAAAGTTTTACTAATACTAATCCAATGAATTCAATAAAGCAACACAGCAGAACAATTTTTTGCGGTTTGTCTATGATTTTTACGGTGGTAATAACTCAAAGAATCGAAGGTAAGAAATAACCGAATCTTATAGTAGTGTGATTAGACCTTCAGTAGAACTGAAGAGTTGAGTACTGGTGACCACGTTAAGGGTGGACAGCTCGCGCGAAATGACAAGCTGTCAGCCAAGGAGTAGGATCATTGTTAGTAGTGGATTCAGTGAATCAGTTTATAATTAAAAACTGTGGATAAAATTCAACTAAACAAAAGACTTTTAATTCTTTAATTAAATAAACAACTAACTTCATAGTATATTTTTGATAATTATCGGCTGTCGCTTCTGTTTCTCTCAGATATTCTAAAGTTCATCTACTCCAAATCAGAGCTCCGAAATTATATTGTAACTCTATTTAACAGATATAAAAACTAATTCCTGATAACTATCAGGCGCTAGTCCAAAAATATATATGAATCATTCTAAACGTTACTCGAATTTCTACAGAACAGAACCTACGTAATTGCTCTATATGACATTAAACTATACTGTCATAATGACTTTATAAATAATTTATAAATCAGTTCAAAGATATTGTAATGATTACGTTTAATTCATTAGTGAGATCCTCTTTTGTGGTTTTAATTATTGCGGCATATCCTATTGCATCATTGACACCATTAAACGGTAAGCTTATTTAGACTATAATATGTACCTAGGGTTTTACGTAGACATTACTCAGAAAACGTAAACTATTTACGTCAACCCATTGTTATTAAACGTTATTTACCTCATCACATTAATTAATCCATTTTCATTGATAATTTAATTATATTATCTATGAACAACCGTTAAACCTTTTAATGACAACCAGTACCAATAAAAATAATGTGAATAGCACATTAATTTGCTGCATGTACATCACACTAAGCAGAAGACAGCGATGTTTTCAAGGAAAATGTAGTTGAAAAGAATCGCGATTGTCTGAAGTGATTTATGAAGAGAGTCGTGTCATTTTGTAATGTGCTTTATATGCGAGTGTGTCATAGGAACAGAAGAAGTTATGATTTATTTTATTGAATATTGAATATCAGTTATTGGAAGATAGAATTTGTTCAGTAATACATATGCGTAGGTACAATCAATTTCTGCTTTCACACTTACCTAAATATCAAACTAGCTCCGGACTTTCATTTCGCCGAATTGGCGCTGATCATGACTCAATATTAAATAATATGGTACATATTGTATTTTTTTAGTAGAAGTCACTGCTTCTTCAAGAATTCTAAATAAATCACTCCCACCTACAAACAAATGCTCAAAAAATATAATATTAATATAAAAGTAGAGAACACCAAAATAATGATTATCATCACAAAAGGGAGAGCCCATACGATCCAAATAGGAAATAGACAATTATAACAGACAGGAAAATTCAAGTACCTAGGTACAATGATATCTGAAGATCGGAAACTAGATAACGAAATCACATCTGGAACTACAAGTAACAGACATTTTTTCAACGGCATTAAAACAACCTACCTAGGAAGCAAGTCTATAAATAAGTAGTCATACCAATATTAACATACGGCTCAGAGTCATGAACAACAGCTTGAAGAAAAAGAAAGAATTGAAGACGGTGGATGGCGGAATAGAGAGTAAGATGGCGCATAGAATGCGGGAAACGACATGAATAGTTGTAATCAACTCACTACATAAATTCTAACTATTACACATTTTCTGGTTTGGTCACATTACGATGTCCACGATTGAATTGTAAGATCTCTTACTTCGGACTTTTCATTTTAGTAATCTGTTGGCACTCTTTACTGCCTAATTGTCTTACAAATCTCTCACGGGAATCAGTAATAATTAAATTGGGCGTTTGAACGTTATTTTTCGCAACATACCTCTCCATTATTATCGTAAGAAAGGTACAGCGGAATTTTTGGGCATGTTAAAGCACCACATAATGACAGCATATTCGATTTGCGATAAAACTTTCTCCTATTTGTCACGACTATCTCATATTCACTCACCATATTCGTTTTCCAAAATATTCTGCATTAGCAAGGAATGATATGTTTTCGAAAACCGATAAAAACAAAGCTTGTAAATGGTACGAAATCATAGTCTGTCTCCTGTTTTGGGAAAAAAATTCGAAAACAAACAGTTATTATTTGTGTTCTGACTTTTTTAATTACAAAATAGTTATGAAGGAAGATGAACAAACTTCAAATAATATGTTATATTGTAATTATTCTCTTTTTGCACCAAATTTATTTCTGATGTAATTTCTATTTGTTGAACACCCAGTACAGACAAAACACCACCGGCAATTTTACGCCAATGTAATACCATATACATTTATTCCGTTCGATTTTTATCTGCTAGATTAACCATACAATATTTGAATTATTAACGTATAAATAAAGCAAATTGACAAATCATCTTGAATAATGGACTTGATGGTTATCGAATTGATTTAATCGAAACTTGACTCCAACATCCGATGGCATTTAATACTAGTAATACTCCTTAATAATAATGATGTTATCAATCACATTAGTCCGGAGGCTGACAACGAAACATTGATTCACAATTTTTTTAATTGACAATTTAATTCATCGGTCAAAAATAACACATTTCAATACACGTTTTGTCGGTTTGACTTGCTAGAAGGTAGTTTGCAAGTAGATAAACTGCATGTTGATTCTCCATGGTAACGAGAGGTTAATTCTCACAGTAACGCTCAAATAAACATTTTATTGTAACATTTTTGTTTCTATTACTTTTCATAATCTTCTCTTCAGCAATGCATCGCTTTGGCAATGCTACTGAAGAAAATATAAAAGCAGCGGTATCGAATACTGTACCTAGGAATACAATAAAAACGGAACCCTCTGTTTGATTTGTAGCTTGATATTTTTCTATGGACTGTATATTGTTGGTTCTTTTAACTTTATTTTTGGAACGAAGTTCCTTATCGCGCGTTGTGAAAGGAGGAAAAAATTCTTACGAAAAGTTGTCACGACACTTTTTGAAGCTATTGTAAGCTGTGCGGCGTGCGCATGTTTCTCCAACCAAGTCATACGATATATAATCTCCACATTTTGTGTGTTTAGCAAGTGTACGCGTCATAATTTTAATAGATTCAAAAATAAATCATATTCTAATATTACTTAGTATAGTTTTTTGTCTTTATTATGTTAATTAATTGTTGAGATTCTCTACAACAAAAATTGAAATAATATACTTCAGTTGCTTGCTGTATAATGAATAATACTTTTGTAGTATAGTTTTTTATTGATTACATTGTTTTATACTTATGTTAAATAACACTCTTTATAAAACTAATCTAAATTATATAAAAATCTTAAGCATATCTTATACAAACATAATATCCAAACATGTTAGACGTCATAACTTACAAACAATTAATTGCTTATATTTAAGTGTTTCATCAAAATTTGAGAAGTAGATATGGCCACACTATAGCAGCATTTGTTGATTAAGTGTTCAATTTCTTTTTCTTCCATTTTTAGGTCTTTGTGTAGGATATTTGTGAAATTTTTGTGTTCATCAGTCTCAATCATCTCACCATAGCAACCTACAATGAATATTCCTAAGTAAACGGGGCATCGATGGATTCTTTCAAGTTCATTCACAATATTTAGATCACGAAGAATCGTATCAACATTTGTGTTGTCAATCTGGGTGGTGGAGTTGATTGCATAACGTGTTCGTTTGATTTTTTCTTGTAGTCTGTAATTTTGAATATGCGCAACAGATACTTCGATGAGAATGATGCAATCTGGATTTGAAAATTTTATCATAATATCAGGTTTGTTATGATATAATTTCTTCTCAGTTAATATTTTTGTGCCAGCTCTTATGGTTATATTTCTTTGTCTTTGTTGGTAGTCAACAGTTAGGGTTGCTTTTCCAAATTGAAGGCCTCTTTTAATATCTTCAGGGGCATCTGTAACTGTAAGGATGGTTTTGAGTAGCCAATGTACAACGTTGTCATGTCTTGATATGTACATGTTTGTTGGACAGGAAGATGAAACATGATAAGCTGTTTCGGCATTTTTCCATCCTCTCCTACAATTTTTCCTGCGGCCTGGAATTGAGCCAAGTCCATGGAGTTGTTCTTCTGCCGCAGAGTGGAGTAGTGACAGTCTCCAACCGTCTATATAAGGGGATGAATAGGCGGGAAAGGTAATCTTTTTCTTTTCAGACGTTACAACTTTACCATAATGCATGTTTGCCGTCCATTGTTGTAACAGTTGATTTTTATATTGCGCTCTAATATGTTTGATGATGTTTTCGCATATCTTCTTGTATTCGCCTAATGGGTAAACTGTGGTTTCGCATCCATATTTTTCGATAATGAAGTCATGGTCACTCATGGGGTTTCTCCACCCTGCAGTTTGCAGACTTTTGTAAGATTCGTATGTTTTTGTCATGTCTGCATGGGATTGTAAGTAAACTCCTTTTCTGATATAATGAATTTCCGTTTCTAATTCTATGGATTTCATACCTAATCCTCCTTCTTGTGAAGTTAGATAAATTCGAGCATTTGATGTTGTTCTTCCTTTCAAGTTATACTCTACTAATAGATTTCTAAACATGGTATCTAAGTCTCTGCAGTGTTTCAATGTAGTTGCTCTTTTCTCATTTGGAAACATATTACCCATAATATAAATTACTGCTGGGATAATCGTGCTATTAAATAGTTCGATTTTTTGTTTTGAAGTAAGTTCTGATTCAAATATTTTTGTGGTTTTTGTTGTTATTTTTGTTTTTATGTTTTCTAAATTTTTGGCAGTATCTCTCTCTAGTTGGTCTAAACCAAGGTACGTATAGCCTTATCTCACTTCTGGAAGAAATGGAGTGTCATCTTCCTCTTCTTGAAACTTCATGCCATTCCTAGTGTAAACTCCACATTTACCTTCATTAAGTTTTAATCCAACTTCAACGGAAGCTTTTTTTAGTTCGTTTGTTATTAGTTTCATGCTCTGTTTCGTATTTGTGTGACACTTGATATCATCCATAAAAGCTAAAATGGTATGTTGGCCTTTAGTACATCTGTTGATATTGGGATTGGTTTTTATGTGTTCTATGATTCCCGCAGTAATTAGAATGAATAGTAAAGGACTTATAGAATCGCCTTGATAAACTCATCTTTTAATGTAAATGGGTTTTGTATTCTTTTTGTCTGTTCTTACTTGGATCGACCACAAATTCATGGATCCTCTTAAAACGTTTTTGATGTTCATATTTAAGGGAAGTTTTCCAATTAATCTTTTAAGTTGTCTATGTGAAATGGAATCACACGCTTTTCTAAAGTCAAACCAAGCTGAGTAGTGTTTTTTTTTCTCATTCTAGCTAATTGTGTTACTGCCTTGTCTTGAAGCATTCCATGTATTGTACCCCATGTTTGTTTTCTTGCCAATTGTTCTTTCGGAATCGCCCAGTCTGGGAGATCATTATTAAGAATAACAGTTATTGTTCCTGTTAATATTTTATATTCTGTGTTTAGTAGAGCGATGGGGCGATAATTGACAGGGTCTTTTTCATCGCCTTTTTTATAAATTAGTATTACATTTGCTCTTACATCTGTTTCTGTCAGGTTTTCTTTGCCTTGTAGTATTTTAATGATGAATTTTGTTAAGTATTCTTTGGCACTAGGTAATATTTTATAAAGGTAATTTGGTATGTAATCGCTGCCGGGGCTCTTCCAAGGTGATGTTTTCTTTATTACTACTTCAATAGTTGATTTTATAGTTGTTTCATCTAATTGTTGATTGTAGTTTTTCCCCGTTGAGTATTTTTGAAGTTTTCCTAGCCAGGTGTTCAATATGGGGGTATCATGTGTGTCATCAAATTGAGAATACAATTTCTGATAAAATTCTAATACTTTCGACGGGTCTGGACTTCTTTTAATCGGTTGTTCTAGTGTCCTCATTGATGGTCTGTTATTGAAAATATATCTCAGCCGCTGAGTTTCTGCTTGTTTTCGTTGATGTTCTGCTTTTTCTTTTAAAATTTTAATTCTATCATTTGTAGATGTAATGTACTGTTTGGGTTTCATTTTCAGTCTTTTCATTTCTTCAGCTTCTTCTTTCAGTTGTTTACTGAATGTACCTCCATTCCAATTTATAATTGTTTCTGCATTTTTCACTCTTTTTTCTAGTGTTTTCATTTTCTTTTCTGTTTCTATGTAGCTTGGATTTGGTTGTTTACTTTTTCCAGCAATGTAATTTCTTAAAAGAACACCGGCTACATATATTGATTTTTTGATGTCTCTTCTTTTGTTTATATATGATAATGTACTATTTTCTATGGTGGTAATGTTGCTTCTCAATATCTCGTTTACATGGTTGACATATCTTTGGTGGCATCGTCTTATATAGAATTTTTTGATCTTTTTCTTTATTTTTGGGGTAGATCTGTATATATTTTTGAATTTTGTTTTTATATTATTTAGTTCGATTACATCAAATTCTTCAATGGGTTGTTCTGTTAGTGTTTGTTCTATATTTTCTTGAAAGTTACCTGTTTCATCATTGTCAATAGTGATGATTGTATTATTTTCCTCAACTGCAATTATATTGTTTGTTTTATTTTGTTCGTTTATTTCATCTTCACTACTACTACTGTTCGATTCTAGTGAGGTTTTCTTCATATAATAAATATTTGGGTATTTTTCTCTTAATTTCGTGGCTATTGCTTTTTCTGTTCTACCAGGAATGGAATTGAGGATTGCCTTAACACGTTTTGTTACCTGTTGTTCTTCTCTGTTTATATATTCACGTATTAATTTACGTTCCTCATCTTTCGTCCATTTGTTTGGCTGCTTTGGTGGTATGTTTCGGTTATGTTTTAGTTCATGACATTTCTTTTTGATTGCTGCTATTGATCGGTTAGGGATTGTCTGCCTTATGACCAGGTGATCTTCTGAGGTAATGGGACCTTCTTTGTTGTTTAGGTATTTCTGAATTACATTTATTTCACTTTCTTTCCATGTTGACATCTTGTTGACGTTTCACAGTTTTAACGTGGTAGTATAAGTTTTTTGCGTGATTTTTGTTATCACTATCCCTATTTATTAGTATTTTATTTAAAATGAGATAGTTCTACTTTTATTTGACGTATTGGGCCCGTATTTGCTAATTAATTTCGAAAAATTATTTAGATAACTTGCTCACACGTCCACCTTCGATGAAAGCTGTCATAAAAGTATAGTGGTCAGTATCCCCGCCTGTCACGCGGGAGACCGGGGTTCGATTCCCCGCCGGGGAGGAATTTTTATTTTCTGAAAAATTCTTTTTTTTGCTTTTTGGAACGAAGTGAGGTGAAGTGAAAGGGGGCTAGACGGAAAAAATTCCTACGAAAAGTTGTCACGACACTTTTTGCTATTGTAAGCTATTGTAAGCTGTGCGGCGTGCGCATGTTTCTCTGTCTGTCTGTCTGTCTCTCTCTCTCTTATAGAAAGCAAGCCAGATATTTTCATTTCTATTTCGCATTGAACAGTGTGGTGTCGCGACGATTATTTCATAAAAAAAAAAAATTATTACAATTCCTTCACTAATTAATCGAAAGGAACTTCGTTCCATCCGGGTGTCCCTTGACACCTCTCAACTTTTTTTTGTTTGTAAACTGTGTTTATATATTGTGAAAATTGGAGACAAGAGACATAAAAACACAACTAATTTTTAAACGTACTTTACTCTACGACCACTCTCTCAATAATAATATAATATTGCCGCTAACGGCTGGCGTTACAAAATACACACGTTGCCACGTCTTTTATAAAGTCTTAAATGTTCGTTTTAAAAAATAGTTTTTCTGAACATGGCCCCACCTTTGAAGGCTTGCCTTCAAAAACAATATATTGTTATTCTTCAAAATATTGTTATAGCTCTTGAAGAGGCAATGGACACGATCGTCTTACGGCTCTCTTGATAATGCCGTCACTCGTTTTGATGACTGCTACACGGGAAACGCCATCTTTTCCGGATATTAAATTCAGGATTCTACCCATAAGCCAATGGTTGGACGGTTGCTTATCATCTTGTATTAAGACAAGCACACTAGGTTTTATTTTGGTCGATGCGTCTCTCCATTTGTAATTGCGAGATAACTGAGTAATGTATTCTTTACTGAATCATGACCAAAATTGCTGTTTGAATTTTTGAAGCAGTTCTAAAGATGAAAGACTATTCTCTGGTACTTGCTCAAAATTGTATTCTGGAAGTGATTTGATAACTCGTCCTAATAGGAAATGGGAAGGACAGATAGGTTGAAGATCGTTAGGATCATCGGACATTGCAAACAATGGCCGCGAATTTAATATTCCTTCTATTTGAATGATTAATGTATTAAGTTCTTCAAATATAAGTGTTACATTTTGAATTGAACGCTTTAAGTGATTCTCTGCACTGTATATTCTGTGGCCAACTTATCTGAAGTGTCGACAGCACCTTGTTGTTTTGTTGTAATGAAGAATAATTTCTGGTTTATAGTGCTGTTCTTCTCCAGCTACTTTACTATCAGTATGCTCACTTGAAAGTAAGGTGACAGCATGTTTTTGTTTTGGAACATAGATTACTAGCGTTCTTTGATTTCTTGAAGCAAACATACTTGAAAACTCTTTCTTGTACGATGCCGGTAGAAGTTCCCTGGGAATAAATGTTTTATTTTTCCGGAGGGTTCCACATAAAGTATTATTTTTTTCCACAACTTGTCAGCAAGTTCTAAACTTGTAAAAAAATTATCGGTCGTTATTCCAAATCCGCCTTCCAAATGGTCTGTCAAATCTAGGACAACCCTTTGACCTTGACCCTTTTCCTCTTTGTTACCTTGTTTTCCTAAAAATTAATAGATACATGGGAATATGAAGTTTGCCTATATTGCTTTTCAAATAACTTACCCAAATAAACTTGCATGTTTGCAATATAAGAAGTGGTGCAGTCCACCAGAGACCATATTTTGATTCCATACTTATCAGGTTTACTCTTCATATAGACTCGGAATGGTGCATTACCCCTAAATGGTACAAGCTGCTCCTCTACACATAGATGGTCGCCAGGATTAAGTGATTTTTTACAATTAGAAGTGAAAATATCGGATATATCTTATCGGAGCTAGCTTTTCTACTAATTTTCGTTCTTGTCTTGTTTGAAAATGATCAAAGCGTAAAAATGAAGTAATTTGTTTGAATCTGTCTCTTGACATTGCAGCAGGAATTATAGGACGACAGTAAGAAATATCTTGACACCAGAGCATATCGATAGCCTCTTTCGATCCGTGAAGGGCGCCAAGAATAAGCAACAGTCCAATATAAGCTTCAATCTCAGTAGAATCAACAGGTACAAAAACTTTAATTTGATTCGGTTTTTCTATATTCCATTTATCATGATATGTTTGTGCCTTTCTGTTTGTTTCGGTTACTATTATGTTCAGAATATCCGGAGATAGGAAAAGAAGAAAAGCGTCTTTTATACTTGAGATATCAGAGCTGTAATTTGTAAGGCCTAGAGCATGTCTCCGAATATTAGCTTTTGAACGTCTAACTTTTGTGTTTCCTGGAATTTTTGACCACTCAGTTCCATCTTTAGATTTATATACTGGAATGCCCTGGCTGTTACTAACTGTTGGTTCCTCTGGGTTCGTTTTCTCTATACCATGATCAACAACTATTACATCATTTTCTTCCTCTACTTCTGTGACAATGTCTTCATCTTCTAAGTCACTCGATGTTTCTTCATTGATAACACTATCAAACTCTGGATCATCACTTTCAAGTATACGTAACATCTCATCGTCAGTAAGCCCCTTGCGATTGTTTGTAAATAAAAACTGACTCATTTTCAAAACGATGTACCCTACTCGCAATATCACAAGAGACTAACCCGAATATTCAAGTCTAAAAATTATATCGCAGTGCGGGGAATCCCCCATTTGAACTGGTAATTTACATTTTACAATTATATGGGAAAATTCCCTGTGAGTAAACAAACGTTAAATGTATGGGACTCCCCGATTTTACCAACAGTTACCGGGATTATTTTATCGGACGTAAAAGGCTGACCGGGGTCTGAAGAGACCCCTGGAATATAAAACTATTTTTTGTTTATACCAGCCAATAAAAACTACTGAATACATCATATTTTATCAAAATAATTCATGAACTGCAGCTAGATGAAAGATCAATGTTTAAAAATTTGCGTTTGCAAATATACAGCAAAAACATACGTCATGAGGTACAAACGGACCCCGGCCAGTCCTATGAAGGTTAACAAAAAATAGATAAATTTTAGTCAGGTATGAGTAAAATTTAAAAAATTATAATGTCCCTTTATCTCTTGGACAACCCAAATCCTCTTAGCACTTCAATAGTATATTGAGACGTCCTATATTATGATCTTGTGTGGATGGAAATTGAAGGAGGGTAAACTCCACAAGATTTACATTTATGTAAAAACCATATAAATTGGAGGGTTCTCTTCCTGTCCCACATCGCTCTTTCATATTGTTGGATGACAACCGCCGGACTGGCATTCTTTAAAAGTATTATCTCATCCATTGCTCAAATGTGACTGGTAGTTAAATCAATGAAAAACACGAATTCAATATATTACAAAGTTTTTAATATGCGAAGTTTTACTAAAATGCCTGTATGAGCAACTAGTTTCGGCCTACAATGGCCATCTTCAGGCCACTGGCTCTTATTTTGCTTTAGTTTCAGTGAACAGACAGATAAGCCGTCCTTTTTCCTGAAGTAAACCTTTTTACCGTTTGTTACATTCCTGTCCACAATCGGTTCTCTTGTCTGATGAATGACTCTCCTCTTTCGGTTGTTCCTTCCTTCTTATTTAGGCAGTTTAAGATCATATTTAACTTAAACTTAAACTTAATATGAAGAAGCAACAAATAATAATTGCATGCTGGAATATAAAAACACTCTATTCGAAAGACCATGAACTAATTCCCGAACTCAACGAACATAAAATAGACATATGTGCACTTTCCGAAACAAAAAAGAAAGGTAAAGGAACGACAAAACTAAATAACTACATCTTAATATACTCAGGCGTGCCAAAAGACCAAAGAGCAACATCAGGCGTTGGAGTAGCTATAAATGATAAATGAGAACAGAATATAGAAAGCATAGAATACATGTGCGACAGAATCCTGAGAGTAAAGATTACGTTTGACCAACCCATTCACATCATATCAGTGTACGCACCCGACATTAATACACCTGAAGAAATGTCAATGCACTTCTACGAAAGACTACAGTCAGCGATAGACAAAATACCAAGACTTGAAAAGATAATCCTGTTAGGGGATTTAAACGCAAGAATTGGAAACGAGGTCATGGATGGAATAAAACAAAAATATAACGAGAATATAACCAATAGAAATGGCGAAATTTTGACCGAATTCTGTGGACAGAATGAACTGAGAATGAACAACACATATTTCCCCCATAAAGAACAACACAAATACACCTATGACAATAGAAAAAATAAATCAATAATCGATTATATCATCACCAATCGAAGTTTCTTACCTCAACAAATAATAGACATAAGAGTCCTATCTTCAGCCAACATCGGAACAAACCACAAACTTGTGCTAGGAAAGATACGAATAGGTGCGCCGCTATCCAAAAAAAGAGCATCGATAAAAACTGAAAAATTCAATATAGAATCCCTCAATCACGAAAGCACCAAACAACTTTGATCATACAGATGCCAAACACACGTCACTCTTAACTCCATAGCACAGTCTGATACCCCTAAGCTAAGGAAGCCCTAGGAACACGTACAGTGTCACACAACAGCAGACCGAACATTAAACCTTGGTTTACATTAGAAGTCAAGAACATAACAAGGGAAAAGAAGGAAAAATACTTACAATACAAGAAAACTCTAACACCGGAACCGAAACATCTATACCGGAATAAGGAACAGGACTAATAATAGAGTACGAGAAATCAAAGAGGAATATTGGCAGCGATTTAGCAACGGAATGGAGGCGGATATGTACGGAGCACAAAAACGTATTTGGAAGACGTTGAGGGGTCTTAAACGAGAAACAAATGAAACAATACAATTAAGAACAATTGCCGAAGATACGTGAGAAAAATATTTCAGAGACTTGTACGCAGAAACAGTTGAACCAATGGAAGCACAAGAGACAGGCCAGAGAGATAATATAGAAGATCACGCGCAAGTCACTTACGAGCAAGTAGAAGAGACAATAAGGAAACTTAAAAACAGAAAAGCTCCCAATCAAGATAAAATACCAAACGAGCTAATAAAAAACGCAGGCACGACTATCATAGAGGAGTACACAAAACTGTTTAACATTATATTACAATATAAGAAAATACCAGGAGAATGGAAACAAAGTATAACAATACCCATTTTTAAAAAAGGAGATAAAACAGACCCAGCCAACTATCGAGGAATAACACTACTGAGCACCTCGCTAAAACTTCTGATAAAGATCATTGCGGACAAAATCTCCTCAACAGTGCCAATAAGCGAGGAACAGCAAGGATTCCGAAGAAACCGCTCCACTACCGATGCATTATTCATACTCAGGCAACTAGTTGAAAAAGCTTTAGAATATAATTCTCCAGTCTATCTATGCTTTATAGATTTAACAAAGGCTTCTGATAGAGTCCAACTAAAAGACATCATCACCATCTTGGAAAGCAGTAATGTCTCGAAAGAACTCACAGAACTTATCAAGGTCTTAAACACAAACACAACAACCCAAATAAGAACAAACTCTACCTTAACGCAGCACCTCCGAACTACAACTGGTATTCGCCAAGGCGACAGTCTTAGCCCTCTGGTATTCAACACAATGGATGGGAATACATAAAGTAAGCATACTATGCTATGCCGATGACGCAGTACTTATTGCAGAATCAAAAGACGATCTCCAAAGAATGCTGCAGGCTTTTAACAGACAGGCAAAAAAACTTAACATGCAAATTTCTACAAATAAGACCAAATGAATGACCATCACAAAGGAGTTCCTACGGTGCAAATTTGTAATAAAGAACAAAACTGATGATCAGATAATGTCATACAAATACCTCGGATGCAAAATTACAAGTTCAGGATTCCTGGAAGAAGAAGTAAGGAAACAAGTCAATAAAGCTGCCGCAATATCAGGACACCTTAAATATCCCATATGGAAAAACAAACATTTGAGCATTGAATGTAAGTCGAGAATATACAAAACCTGCATACGACCAGTGATGACATATGGTGCGAAAACCAGAGCTGAAACATCGGTAAAAAAGAGAATTCTACGAACTACTGAAATGAAGACCTTAAGAATGATAACTGGATACACATTGAGGGACAAACAGAGAAATGTAGACATAAGAGAAAAGTGCCAAACAAACGACGTTGTCAGATGGATACGGCAGAGAAGAAGAAAATGGAACCAGCATGTCAATAGAATGGGCCCCGAGAGAATGGCCATAATAATCCGCAACAATGTACCCCATGGTAGAAGACCAACTGGACGTCCACCTAAACATTGGCGATCTAGTTGGCAGTCAACCTTGCAAGAGCTGCTTAGGCGTGGAGGAAACCGGAACTAAACAGGCGCTTTCGCCTTCTAAAGAGGAAGAAGAAGAAGAGATCATATTTGCCAACCCTTTCTCCTTTCCTAACACCTACAAAGTCCATTTTTTTAATAAGAGTTGGTATTTATTAGTTAAACAAAAAGATGTTCCTTACCTTTAAACCATGACCCTAATTAAATGGGTACTATAGTTCAATTTTTCTTCCTCCACCTACAAATATAATCTGTTTCCTTAAAAGTTGTTTTTTTCATTTTCAACTACTTCCTCTCTATATTTTTCTATACGTCACAATAATAATTCAACTAAAATTCTGAGAAGTTTTTCTTAGTACACCTTAATTTTATCGATAAAATTTGCTACTTTTCTCACATCCTTCCCTTTATCAGCGCTGTTACTTGGACGTTTGTTACCCCATCAATTATTTTCACTCACCTAGGTAAGATGTGTGAATTATTAAGTGTTTTGTTCCTTAAACCCAAACATTAGTTGTAGCCTGAAGGTGGCCATTTTAGGCCGAAACTAGTTGCTCATCGAATATTAAGAACTTTGTGATATATCGACTTTGTGTTTTTCATTGATTTAACTACCAGTCACATTTGATCAATGGATGAGATATTACTTCTAAAATATAGTTGTTTTTCAATTTTAATTACAGTAGAAACGCAGAGTTTTCACGTTTTCACTGATACGACATCTTAGTCAAAACAATACGACACACGCTCGTACTGAGTTTCGTTCTTTTTCTGTTATTGGAAGAAGACAGTACCAACATAGTATGTGTTGCATAATATCGTCAACTAAGTCACGTGATGGAAAAGCTTCACCATTTCAACTGTAAATGATTCATTAAATTTTCTCACCAAATACCATTCGAGCTTGTGCTTATTTCTAGAACAAACTTTCATTTTGACTAAACTCGAGCTCTGCTGCTTATAGGTAATACGGCTAGAGCAAATAACAAAGGGTAGAATAACGGCAACTACAAGCTCTTATGGTATTGCCCCCGATAATTGGACAATTAATAAATTTTCTATAAGTTTGAGCATTGACACTCACTCATTGTACTAAGTGATTGGTTACTTAGGTACCCAAGAATATCACTTGGATTAATTCAATTGACAATAACTTTTCAAATCTTGCATTTCGATGAATACACCCGAACCAAAAACTTTTGAAAGTGCAGTAACTTCCGCCTCTACCGATATAGGTCTCACACAGTGGCGTGGAATTTTATCTGCGGGGTTAAAAATATCATTTTTACATTTTCATGAACTAGTTTTTGGACATGGGAAACATTGTAATTATAAGCAAGTTTCTACACCACTCATGAGGTATTGCTGATGGCGCGTTACCATTTTTTTGTAGGTGGTTCGCCAGTAGCCATATCTCCCACATTCAAGTCACAACAGTATCAATTTACAAAAATGAATTAGTATAAACAAAATATATTTCTAGAATAAAGAAAATTCTTCAAAGAAAACAAAAAATTTTTTTTTCCATTATAGGAAATCATAGGTGCAAATATAAGAATTACTATAGTAAAACTCGTAACACCGAAAAACAATGTTAGAGCATACCCTTTGACAGTTTCCAATTTTTCATTATCAATATTAATATCACTATTACGACATTGATAATAATATCATCGATAACTGTATCAGACATATTATCTACATCCCACACTTTCTTTTCTTCGTTTTCAACATAAGCAATACACTTGCTCCAGTTTCCTGCAGTTCCAATAATTTCTTAAGAAGGCGTTCCACATCGGCTAACTTAATCGTTCAATTTTCCCGTGCCATATCCCCATTAACTTGTACTCAGATCGATTCAATTGGATTCAACTATCAATGACCCGGGGGTAACTTTAATACAGTAATCCCATGGTTCAATGATGCTAATTCATCTACAGCAAGCTTTTTATATTTATAGGCATGTAATTTCACAACTTGAAACGATTCGTTCTTTACACTGCTTTCATTGCAAGGGATGCTTTTATCACGTAACCATTATTAAATTTTAGCTTCTCTTCATGCCTCTTGTGGCGTTTTTTCTTATTGTCAACTGTAGTAAGGAGCATTATCCATAACGACGACAGATCCTGGATCCAAATTTTCAGTAATGCGTCCAAAACACTTCTCGTACACCTCTGCGTTCATCTTATTATGGTAGTCTCACGCTTCCTTGGACTTAAATATCAATTCAACACAAATCCGCCAGCACTTCCTATATGTGTAATTATCAAGCGATGGGCTTTTCCACTGCAAATTTTTTTCCGCTTGAGGATGACCGTTCTGGCACAACTTCCATCGTTCAATGGAAGGAATTCACTAATAGATTCTTTAATCTTTTGTTCACTAGCTTCGCACAACACTTTATACAGACTCTATTGTTATCACACATAGCCGCTGAGTATATTAATTGCACAAAATTACCAATTACTTGATTACACTAAGTCATAATAAAGATTCGTATAGCTTAATATTGGTCATATCACGCAATCGAGGTAATTCAAGAAATACACTCTGATCCGAATTTTAGAAAAACTTTATTGTGTATGTAATAAAGTCGATCCCAGTGTAATGAAGTGAAATGTCAGATATCCGTAGTCACCACTCTAATAAATGGATAGTTCCTATTTTCATTCTGCTGACACCAGGGTATTATCTCTCCGGTCTCCTTTCTCTCTGGCTGGTAGTGGTCGGAAGCCCCTACTGTACACTCCTATCTAAAGGACAAAAATCGATGCAGCGTGCTGTCAGCAGTGCCTCGCGGCACAAAATGTAGAACCAGGAATCTCCCTGCGGGATTACCTCGAGAGAGGGGTTGTTCCTGGCTCGAGCGATCAAGGTCGTCGTGGGGCCCTTGGGCTTATACAGTGTGCCAAGCCCAAGTTCGTAGTGCAGGTTGAGTCGGTCCGTCCTAATTGACTGGTACGGGGGTGGTGAGAGTTGAGGTTAGGGAAATAAACTGAAGGTTAAAAATATGTACAAGCATATATTACAAAAAAAAATTATCAAAACCATATACGTACGCTTTGAAATCTAATAATTATAAGATACGCGGCTTTCTCCTAGCCTACGTGATCTACCCTACATAAATAGAAGAATAACAAACGGAATATCTTTTGGTACTTAACCTGTAAGAGTATGGTACCCTATACACCTAATAATTTATGTTGGATATCCTGCACAAAAATTAAGGCAATAACTAGAAATCAAACTAAACTTTATGAGTCGGATCAAATATGATGTCCTGTAAACCCTATATCTATATTGCCAACATTTCTGGGAATGGAAAGAAATAATTACGGATCTTGTGAGATTGAATCAACTGGTAAAATACATAAAAAGAAAAATCTTTAACCCCTATTTCTAACTCTAATTACGTTTCTCGAAGTGAGAAAAAAAGAAAATACAGAATACAATCTATATCAATAACTTTGAGGTAGGACTAAATATGATCCCTGGTACAATATAAATATCTGTGCGCTATAATCAAATAATGAAAAGAAGATATATAGGAAAATGGTCCCTGAACATAAGATAAACTGTTTAGGCTCTACCAGTAGATGAGGGGTGCTGATATATATGAAACACTAGATATGACCGAAAATACTGTGGGGTCCCTTACTTATTTCGGGACACCCGGTTAAGTCAAAGGAAATATAATATCACAGATCAATACACAACATAATAAAATAATTGTACGTTAGAAACTTACGTTTTGGAATATCACTAGTCACAATTTATACACTATTACTGTTGGGGGTGAAGGGACCGTCAATACTTGGACTGGCCTCCTTCGGGGAGAGATACTGTCTCTCTTTTGATTCCAATTTTTTCGATTTTATTCTAAATTTTACCTTGTGTGAAGGTTAGTTTTCAATATCATTGTTTTTTTTCTCGTAACGTACATAGTCAACAAGCCTGACATAATCGTAATCTAAAATGTTTTGTTAACCCTGCAATAACACATTTTGTTTGTAATATTTCCTTTCGTTGAGGTCAATAATTAATAATTATTTCGAATTAAGAGAAATTTGTCTATATAGGGCGTTCTTAAAATTTTCTAAGTCATATCTCGTGTTTATTACATGTATAATTAATTAAGTATAACAGATATTTCTTGATAAAATTGAAAATAAACGTTTTTAAATATTAAAACTTCCGCATCTGTGAGATACTCTGAAAAATATTCTATTATAAAATTGTCACTTGTATACACTTCGGGGGATGTATCGTGCTAACAAACCGAAATTTCTCCAAAAGTGACCAAAAATGTGGTATATCTGGATTTATAGGACCTGCTGTGATTCAGTGGAAGTCATTCAAAAGACTTCGTGATCGACGGTTGTACAGCTGAAGGCAGTTACGAGTTCCTGATTTTTGCAGGCAATACAAAATTGATCAGCTAAATTGGTGCATTTAACACTAAAACTGCACTATTGAAAATTGTCATTTTTTCAGTTGAAACTACAGTAGGTCTCAGATGAGATGGCTGTCGAAATCGGGCTCCAGGAAGACAAGCTAAACTCCAGGCTATCAGATCTATCCCAAAATATAAGGGCAGAATTGTATTGTTCTGAGATCTCATTTGTTTCCCATTTAACCAATTTTAACTGGTATGAGATATGTTGATTTGGTGTTAGAACCAGTGGATAGATGTGAAATTGGATATATTTCTATCTTTATGCATGACAATGCACCTCCTCATACTAACAGAGTGACTAAAGAATTTCTGGAATCGGAGGGTGTAACAACTTTAAACTGGCCTGCATGTTCACTGGATCTAAATCCCAATGAAAAAAATATGTGATCAGCTCAAAAATGGGATGAGAGATCGTCGGGATAATCCAGGAAAAGTTGCACAACTCATCCAGACACCATTAGCAGGATGGGGAAACATACACAAAGAAAATATTTATAATTTAATCAGGGTAGCATCAGATCATAAAAATTAACAATTTTTCTATCTTTTTATTCTTTTTTCTTTACTTCTAATATTTTATATTGAAAAACAAAGAAATACCAATATATTTAATTTCATTAATACATCAATTGTTTAACTTGTACGTAATTTTTTTATTAAAAGTATTTGATAAAATTCTAATTTCAATTATACAATTTCTCTATTTGTTGAATACATATGCAATGGAATAAGAAATACAAAACTTTCTGAATTTTGGAGAATAAATCTGACTAATCCCTAAAATATTTCTAAAATTCGGGATTTGTAATTAAATTTTATAAATTTCTCATGTGATAAGTTCAATTTTATTCAGCTGGCTCTCGCTCTATATTCCAGTTATAAATTACCATAGTAAATTGCATTCATTTAACAGTGGTATAGAAGACATGTTTCTAAAAAGGGATTCAGTAACCAATTAACAAGTTAAATATATTTTACAAATTAAAATTAGCTTAGGTGAGATTAGAGGAGACATTTTTTATGCACACAATGTACGAAGAACAGTTTGATTATGACCAAGAAATTTTTTTAACACAAAGATATACATAAATACACAAAGGAAGTTAGAAATAGTAGACATGAAAAATCAATAATCGATTACGTAGCGGGATACAGAAAAACAATAATAAACACAAAAGTAAGAAGAGACGCGGGAATTGGTAGTGATCACTTTGTGGTAATGACTAAGTTGAAAGAAAATATATTACAAAATTGTATACATCAACAAAAAATACGAAGTACCACAATCAAAACATAAACATATGAACAAGAGTGAATGAAAGAAACGAAATCCAAAATAAATAAACAAACAATGGAAGCATATAAAACAACTGGAATTACTTTAAACATATTTTACTAGGAACTGTAGGAGATGTATATGGCATAAATAAGAAAGATAATAGCAGACAACAAACAAGGAGGAAGGAGGAAATTAAAAACCAAATAAGGTCAAAGCAGAAAGTATGGAAAAAATATCTAGCAAACAGAACAGGAGAAAAATATGAACATTCAAAAAAGGAGACCATAAGGACTGTAACCACTATTGAGGTATCACTTTACTAAGTACAGAAATGAAAATACTGGAAAAAATCATAGAAAATAAAAAAGAATTAGAGAGAAGATCGAGAGAATACTAGAAGAAACACAGAACGGATTCAGAAATGGCAGAAGTACACAGGACCTTATCTCTATTGCAGCTTTTGATATTGCTGGATCTTCCTCATCTATTGGTGGTCAACTCGTTACCACGTTATATTTTTTGTGCCTGTCTCTATCTTATCTAGTGTTTTTATTTAATTTCATCCAAATCTTATTCCTAATTTTCCTATTTTTTCCATTTTACCATTTACATTTATTGAGTACTCGTGCAATGTATAAGCATACACTTTGTTCAGTACTTGTGTTCACCTCTAATTGTAATGTTACAAACTGATTGGTGAATTACAGAAATTTAAGTTATCCCTGTCAGATTTAAACGCATCTTAATCGCTTTGAAAGTCACAGTAAAACTCATACACAGATGTAATTGATAGAATTGTTTCACTTTGAGACTCTCAATGCGGTCAGATTTGAAATTCCATTCTAAATGCAAAATTTGAAACAGATTATATCCAAGAGCACTGTTAACATATTAAATAATACAATATACTCACATTTATTTCAAAGGTTACGTGCACAATTTATTTATTTAATCGTGTCTGAACTACAACTTGTAAGATATCTACATATAATATTAACAATACATATAACTGTTCATATATCATTCCAGTGTCTGGCGTATATCACAGAATTTTCATTGCATGTCCATAGGTACCGGAGGGTACATGGAGCTTGTAGGTATTGGCATGTCAGAAGGTGTTACATTGTCTGGGCTTCTCCATATTCACATGCTTCCTTTCCCGCACATCCTCACTTCAGGAGGTTGTACTTGCATCTCCTCATTTGGCACCGGAGTCGATTGAGGGTTTTCCAGGTACCCCAGTCTAGATCCGATCCTGCAGGAAATTTTTCTTTTGGATTCCAGGTTGAGATGTCATTGTCTGCTAAGCGCTGTTCCCATTTTGCCTCCTCGTTCGCTGTTTTAGAGTCTATGAGGCGTTGTGTAGATTGCATAAAGTTTCGCCTTGATTTTAATCTTGTTGCTACCGGTATATGTTGATACAAAGGATGTCTGGTGTCGTCGCATTGCCTATTACGTTCGGCCATGGCTAAGATATCCCTCCGTATTTGCGGTTGAGCAGTTCCGACTAGCATGTAGAGTTGGTCAAGGTTGGTGAGTTTTAGACATCCCGTTATAAATCTGCACGTGTCATTTAGGACGTGGTCCAGACTCTGAGCGTGTGTTGATCTCTCCCATAAGGGGATGCATATTCAGCTGCGGAGTAGCAAAGCGCAAGTGTCGACGAGCGCAGGACGTTAGGGTTTGCTCCCCAGCGAGCATTAGTCAGTTTCCTGAGGATGCCGTTTCTAGTTTGACTTTAGCCTTGGTTTTATCGATATGCTTTCTGCAGAGAGCGGTTTAATGTAACCCCTAGGTAAACTGGGTTTGGGCAATGTTGTAGTCTGACTGAGTTCCACTCTATTTGCAGTCCCCTTCTCGCCTTTAGATTATTGAAGTGGAATAGGCATGTCCGTGTCTTCGCTGGGATCGGGCGGAGCTGGTTTCACCAATAATAGTCGCTCAACCTTAATAGGGATTCTGTTACTTGCTCCCCTTTCTTTGCGATGTTTTTTGACTGGCAGTTAATAGCTACAGCGTCGACATAAATAAAGCTCCTTGTTGTTGGGCCGGTTGGTTGGTCGTTGGTTAATACATTGAAGAGCATAGGTGCTAGCATCTACCTTTGGGAAGGCCATTCGTCTGGTTCTTCCAGCGGCTTCTTGTACCTTGGAACTTTACATAGAATCTTCTGTTAGATAGCATTGTTATCATCACTTTCGTCAACTGGTAATCTCCTGTCATTTTGAGAAGTTTTTCTAGTAATATTTTATGATTTAAAGTGTCATATGCCGCCGTTAAATCCATAAAGACGGCCTCCGTTTCTACTTTTCGTTCAAAGCCGTCCTCAATGTGTTGGATGAGACTTAGTACCTGACCAGTACAGGTTCTTCCAGATCTAAATCCTGCTTGCTGGGAGGTTAGATGGTTTTCTATTTGGGACCCATACTTGTTCAGTATGAGGCGCACAACAGTGACATCGGGCGGTAGCTTTCGGCATCTTCCCGTGCTTTTCCCAGATTATGGACGACCTTAGCTTTTAACCACAATTTTGATATTGTATTGTTAATCCAGCAAGAGTTATACATTTGAAGAAGCCAGCTCAGGGCTAATGGGCTCAAGTTTTTCAGGAACTCGTTTAGGATGTCATCTGGGCCTGGGTCCTTCCTGGTCTTCAGAGAGTTGATTGCAGTTTTCAGTTCTGTAAGCCATATTAGATTGTCTAGGCTGTTGTGCCGTCCTAAAAGTGGTGGTCACTTTCATATTTTGATCAGGTTTATTATTTAGGAGTAGTTGATGTGCGATTTTGTTGGCGGTGACGTTTACTTGGTCTTTGGAAGATGTTGGGTTACCTGATACTTCTTTGATGAGGTTCCAGGTTTTTTCTGATGATGTATCTCATATCCAGGCTTTCTATCGTGTCTTTCCATGCATCCTGTTTCTGCCTACTTATGGAGTCGATCAGTTGGTCTTCCAGCTGGATGGTTTCCGGAGAGAAGGGATTCCGACTGTAGTGTTCTAAATATTCATCGCATTTGCCTTTACTTTCGTTGGAGAAGCCGGGTATATAGTAAGTTCAACAGCCATGGGGAATGCTACGCCTCATTGTCTTCTTGATGGCAGAGATGAAATTATCATAGTTTGCTGGGGTCTGTGAGAGATCTCTAATTTCTTCGTCGATCTCTTCTGTAAATCTGTTCCAGTCAGCCTTCCTTAGATTAAACTGCCTTTTAAGTGTGATCTTCTGCGGCATTATCACCAGTCTAAACTTCAACATAATTGGCCGATGTTGAGAGGGTGTGAGTACCTATTCATATTTCTCCAAACAAATTCAGCTTCTTAACAAAGCCGATTAATTTGTTCGGTGAATTATATTTCAGGTCCGAGGGCGAGAGAGAGAGACTCTGCCAAACATCAAATACCTGACTCGAGCCGCGGCGGGGCAGGCACAAATTATATGCTCTGCTGTTGCATCATATTCCAAACAGAGACGGCAAGTCGGATCTTCCGACAGTCCAGGTTTCAGCATATGATGGTTCAAACTACAGTAGCCTGGTGAAAGGCCTGAAGGGCACCGTAGGTCATGTCTATTATAGCCTAACATTTCTTTGGATACATTATTCGAAGGGTGCATAAAAGCCTTTAAATGAACCAATCCTGGTATATTATGCCAGAAGTCTAAAACTCTTCTTGCTGTCAAGGTATTTTGTGATTGTTTGGCAATACTTGTTGCGATGCCAATTGCAGGTTCTGGTCCGATAAAGACACGAGCAACACCGTCCCTTGCAAGAGAGTCCGCCTTCTCATTATCCAGACCAGCGATACTCTGTTGCGTTCTCTTATTCAGGCGAGTCTTTTTTGGCAGTCTAAAACCAATTTCGATATTACACGGTAAAAGCTAAGTGCATTCAAAGTCGTTTGGCTGTCTGTGAAATTTTTTATTGATCTATGTGTGCGTTTGGATTGACCCAAATTCTACACACATGAAGCAATGGCGTAAATTTCCGCCTGAAATACGGTTGCATAGGATCCTAGAGAGGTTGAAATTTCTGTCCTAGGTCAGCACCCGTATACACCCGCACCAGAGCCTGAGGGTGTCTTTGAACAGCAAATAAAATTCTTTAAATGAACAAAGACATTGTGAGTTAGTTGATTCCATAAACGTTCTCTTTATAACTCGCGTATAATTTAGTACATCTTCCGTTTACTTTCGGCTCCGTTGTGCAAGCACCAATTTTAGTACATATATTCTCTAAGCGCTGATAAAACACTTCGATCATATTTGCTAGTTACCCTTGTGAGCATAGAAGACTGTTCACTTCGTTAAAAATCCTCACCTCTGTACCACCTCTGTAATTTGGTTAATGGTGTTGATTTCTCCAATTTCAATTACATCAAAAATTCGTATATTCCACTGAGTTCAACAGCGTTCATCATTAGTAAAAGTATAGTCAATTTATGGGAAATTTATTACATCAGACAGGATATATTGTGGAACACAAAGGGCATAAACGCATTTACATAAATACAAATATTGAAGCGGCAGGATGTTGGCGATTATCTACACTATGTTCAATTTTATGCAATTCTGATATTTCATTGTATTATAATAATAGTGAAACAATGGAAGAAAATAGGGAGTTGGGTACGATTAAATCCAATTATAATGTGAATTGGGTGAAATTAAAATCCGGTGATAATCGGAATAGATTGTGCACTCTCATAACAGTTTAATAAGGCTATTCAATAATCGTTTATACGCTTCCACTATGGTAACTACACTATTGCTAGATAGTTTTCAAGCAGGTATATTAATTTTACCGTAAAATTCCTAGTAGCTATTGACATCGGATGGTAAGTGATTTACTTACCTACCATTAGTGGTAAGTGAATTCGAGTCAAGCAAATATTAAAAAAAATGTTGAACTACTAGCTGCCATTATTATTCAATATGGAGGGGTTAGAATCAAAGGATCTAAGTACGTCTGACATTGTTTTGAGATAACTAAGGTTCAAGTTGATTCCTTATTATAAATTCTGGGTAAATGCATTTGAAATGTTTTTTGCCTAAAATATTGCAGTTTAGTTAACTAATTCGAAGAATATTTACTGCACTGGAAAAAAACTGAATTATTTTATTTTATGTCATTTTGACTTTCACTTCTGAGTACTTACTTTGGTAAATTTCTTCAAGAAAATAAATTGATGGAAAAGCTTATTTTTATGAAAATATACATTTTATGATGTAAAAAAGTTATAATATACAACATAAACTCTACTAAAATATATCTAATCGTAATCTGTTGTCTCATGTGGAAATTTTAAATAAATATTATGATGAATAGGTGGAATAAAGGGTACAAGTCGTATTAAATTTTCCCATTTTAAGTACGGCATCTCCAGTGGAGTTGGATATAAGGGCTTAAACACATCGTGTTGGAAATACACCCAACATGTTTGGCCGATACGCCAATGGGCGAAATCGGCAAAAAAAGTACATCTATTCAAACTATATAGAATCCACAATATATTTCTAAGCAACAAATAATTTTACCGGATGTCGTAAATGTTTCAAGGCATACCCATGATTCAAGGTCATAAACCATTCATAAAAGTTCAAAAATACCCTTTTCGGTTAGATAATATTTGGAATATGATAATAAGCTTATACAAATTCGAATCCTCATATAAATATTCAATGCACCTTTTCGGAAAAACCCGTAATAGGACAAGGGAACACGTAAAAGGCAAACTTCACCTTAAATCGCACTCATTCTTTTTCCGATCACTGATATCTTCAAATCCGCTCGAGGCTTCTAGTACCTCATGTTTAAATGAAATTTTTTTGTTTAACAAGTGCGTATTGCAAACTCTAAAATAAATTTAAGTGGTAACTTGTTACGGAGTGGATATTGCCCTATTAGTTCGATTAGCTTATCCATCAGCACCAGAGAACATTATGGAATGTCTGGGCATCAAGGCCTTCATTGACGGCTTACGCGATCCTGATATGCAGAGGATACTTCGTTTAGCCCCTCCCAAAACATTAGTTGACGCATTGACAGCTGCTCTTGAATATGAAGCAGCAACCAAGGCTTCGGGTTATAACAAAGGTAGGACCATACAGGAAGAAGGTGACGATGACAGACTTGACCAGATCGTCAAATTATTGAAATGTATGGTAGATAAGAAGCCGAAGAAGATCAGGTGCTGTAATTGTGGCGAGCTAGAGCATGCACGCAGTTCGTCTAGGCGTCCTACGACTCCTGCAAACCACGAACCTCTTAAATGCAAAGCAGCCACGAAGGATTTGCAGTACAACAAAGGTAGGACCATGACGATGACAGACTTGACACCAGATCGTAAACTTGTTGAAAGGTATGGCAGGCAAGAAGCCGAAGAAGCTCAAATGCCAGAAGTGTGGCGAGCTAGAGCACGTACGCAGTACGTCTAAGCGTCCCAAGACTTCTGCAACCCAAAAACTCCAGTAACAGGGGAAATCAGACACTGGCAAACACCAAGTTGATGTGAATAATCGAAACGCCGACTCTCTGCCTAGAGAGTCATGCCCTGTAGACTATTCTCACTGCAACAAGTCGAAATCTAAGGAAGTTGCAGTTTCGAGAATAACGGTAGTCAACGATGGATGGTCACCCATCCGGGTCAGAGAAGATCACCTCACCTAAAGAAGATTCGGCAAAAAATCAGCGACCTACATGGCAAGAAGTGTCAAGATTTTCACCGACACTCAAGGCATATTGGGCGGGCGCAGTGGGAAGTCAGCTGTTTGACATACAGGTATGTCAAACAGCTGACTCATTGAGTTAAAAATTTCTTCCCTATTTCAGGGATTTATCCATTGGACAATGAGTTGAGGGGTTGTTTTTATTATTATTGTTTTATTGGATGCTGACTGTGTGCTAAGCATTGTATTTTAATTCGTGTATGTTGCTTCTAAATGTGATGATTTGTTGTACACCCTGACCATGGGGCACTGAGGATGGTTTGTTATTAAACTGAAAGCGCTCTGCTAAATAAATCATTGTACCAAAATATAAAAAAGTCTTTTCTTGATAATTAATAATTTTCAGTCAATGTCGTCCTTACCTGAATCTAAAGAATCAAATCTTGTTTCTAATATTTCTACTACCCTCATATACACATCCACCGAAGTATGGTATACGACATTTTCAAAATTTTCCAATTTGACTAAGTTACAGCGTACCATAGCCTACGTACTTAGTTACAAAATTTATTTACTAAAGAAAACAGATAAAAAATTACCGGCTCTCTAAATGTATATGAATTTCACTCAGCGATAGTATTTATAGTCAAAATTCTCCAGCAGAAATATTTTTCTAAAGAACTCCACACTCTAAAAAATAAATAAATCATTTTTAATAAACAATAGTCCAAGCGATAGAGAAATCGAAATGGATGTTGTTTGATAACGCAAAAATTTTCATGCAGAAAGTTGCCCAATCTTGTGTACAACAATAATCTATGTTTGCCTACTCCAAAAAGTGCTTGCTAAATGCTGTAGAACAACAAATGTACTAAAATATCGAAAAATTAACAATTTTTCGATATATTTGTGTCTAAAACTTTGAAACAAAGCCTTAAATCAAAACAATTTACTCCTTCTTTTTTGTTTACTTGACGATTTCCTATAAGGTTAAGAGAATCGCGAATGGAAAAACTTCAATTCTCCATGAATAATATGCGAAAATTAGTAAAAAATCATACGTAATCTTTGAGAAATATTTTCAGTAAGTAAAAATTGATAAATATTTATCAAATTTTCAGATAAGATAGCTAAACATATGACAATTACGCACAAAAATTTTTGTAACGATCAACGTGTACTTTTTCACTGCCACAATTATTAATTAACAAATTATAAAAAAGTTGATCGCGCGTACCTTGTTTAAACAACTGTAAAAAAGGAGCACGTAATTTTAAACAGTTACTTAGTGTCATGACAAACAATAAGCAATTATAAAAATATCCATTTTACGTTTTAATAATTTTTTACAATTTTTATTTAATTATGTCAAATTTTTTCCATTATTAATAATTTCTCGTTTACAGCATCGGTTCGATGCAATTTGAAAGTTGTTTCCCATCTGAATACTGCTTTGCAAGCACTTTCATTTTAGCCCAAAACGACGAAATTTGACCGTGTAGATCCGGAGATAGAGTCCCGCAAAGTTAATAATAATTTATGGCTTACTTAATCGTTAATTCAAAATTAAAAAAATACTCTCTTATAGCTGGTTGCAAATACTTTCTATATCCGTCTTGTGCATTTTCAACAGATGAAAGCCTACTGAAAGAAAAATCGATAAAAATACCGTAATCACAGGAGTTCGTCGGCCGAGCGGCGTGGGAGCAGGAGTGGGGATGGCGGAGAGCAGCTGTGCAGTCGCGCGGCCCGGGTGTTTCAAAAGGCGAACGCGCGGTAAAACATAAGTTATCTCGGCAACGGCAGCACTTATCGAGAAGATTTTTTTAATTCGATGTCGCGAAATGAGAGGAATCAGAATATGCCATCAAAAAACAATATTACAAAGAAATTTTGCACGAATTTCAAGATCAAAAAAGTATGCTATTTTCATTTGCATTAAAAAAAACAGTTGTATGATTGGAAAATTATTTTGTTGCTTAATGTTCATCAAATCATGTAACTAATTAACCGTTTCAATAATAAATATTTTCTTACCTTTATTTGAAAATTATATAAATCTGCAAATATTTGCACACTCTGCATACAAGTAAATACGCGTTGAGAATACTTTCAACTGTGAAACTGACACAATCAAGGACGCTTTTCGACTAAACAGCAGACGACCGTTGAAGGACGCTCTATGCTATGCCATCCGATGGATGTTCTTCATAAGTTTTGCGTGTGCTGTGCAGATTTGAAATAGACAGCATCCCTAATTGGCTAGTCGGGTCCAATGTAACCAATGAGCGTGTTCGATACTAGAGTCCCAAGCACCTACATGTAGGCTGGGACTAAGTTATGAATACCAAGGAGGGAACTGCGATCTACCTGGATCAAAGTAACTCAATGCTTTTACTTGTTCCTACGTAGTATGTATACCTGGGCTGAAGTATTATTATTGCAAAATGTTTATTGTACTGTAATAATGTAATTTTTTGGAAAAAAAGCGCTACCATATTTATACAATTTATTATAAAAAAGGACGGTTAGTTATGATAAACAAAGACCATTTAAGAGAGAAAATATACTTTTTATCAATATTTATTATTGAAACGTTTAATTAGTTGCATGATTTGATGAACATTAAGCAACAAAATAATTTTTCAATTATACAACTATTTTTTTGAAGCAAATGATAATAGCATACTTTTTGATCTTGAAATTCAGGCAAAATTTCTTTGTAATATTGTTTTTTGATGGCATATTCTGATTCCTCTCATTTCGCTACATCGAAGTAAAAAAAATCGTCTCGATAAGTGCTACCGTGGCCGAAATAACTCATGTTTTACCGCGCATTCGCATTTTGAAACACACGGGCCGCGCGACAGCACAGCTGCTCTCCGCCATCCCCACTCCTGCTCCCACGCCGCTTTACCGACGAACTCTGATTACGGTATTTTCATCGATTTTTCTTTCATTAGACTTTCATCTGTCGAAAATGCACAAGACGAATATAGAAAGTATTTGCAACCAGCTATAAGAGAGTATTTTTTTAATTTCGATTTAACGATTCAGTGAGCCATAAATTATTATTAACTTTGTGGGCCTCTATCTCCGGATCTACACGGTCAAATTTCGTCGTTTTGGGCTAAAATGAAAGTGCTTGCAAAGCAGTATTCAGAGGGGAAACAATTTTTAAATTACATCGAACCGATGCTGTAAACGAGAAATTATTTATAATGGAAAAAATTTGACAAAATTTAAAAAAATTGTAAAAAATTGTTAAAACGTGAAATGAATATTTTCATAATTGCTTATTTTTTGTTACGACACTAAGTGACTGTTAAAAATTGCGTGCTCCTTTTTCACCGTTGTTTAAACAAGGTACGCGCGATCAACTTTTTAGGGACTATACCAGTGTGCTGTTTCGTAACAGTATTTTAGGGGCAGTAAAATAAATCTTTGATAATTTAAAATGAACATGAATGATTTGACTTCTAAATTGTAGTTGCATTTGAATAGTGTGATATGTTCAAACGTTATAGGTGTTCCTCCCCGTATAACTACAAATCAAGGTAGAATTGCTCCGACACCAATTAACAATATTCGCAATTGCGTTCATTGAGTGTTGTGTCCACACATCAACTCATAAAAAAATTGTTGATACACTCCTATAAAAGCATATTATTATACATTGCCATTTTTTTCGTGAATAATAAAATGTAGAGATCAATGCCAATCAACTAGTGGAACTGCCTACATTTCTTTTCTTTTTCTCTTTGGTTTTGATTGTTACGAACGACCAGCGTAGCAGGCCTTGAAAAAGTGTTCAAGAAACAAGTGATGGCTTCTCCGGGTCTATTGTTTAGTTATTTTTTGTGCGGGTATTTAGCTGTGCTCGGATGATATTATCGAGGATTGGAAGATAATAGTCGACAGGAAACGTTATTATCTTATAATCAGATTTATTGTACTGGATTTTTTCGAATGGAGGTAATTGTTTCATTAGAATCAAAAGCGTTCAACAAAACGATACCAAAAAAATAATACTACAGCGCGCATTGTTTTCCATCACACTGATTCCAAGGAATTCTAATTATTGAATTTAATTTTCGTAACAATAATATCTCAGACAAAAAGGATCAATTATATCTTGAAGTGATATCTCAAGCCATTCGTGAACTTCATAACATAATAACAGATCGTTATTATAGATATATAGGATTAGTATTTTAATTGTTTCTTGGAACAATTACAGTTTTGTTTCAAGAAGTCGATGTAATTCGTATACGAGTTTCAGTTTGTTTTAGTTTTAAAATGTCTTTATTTTCATGGGTATCAAAGAATATATATGTACACAGTGCCCGATGGTCTGGCAATTCCTGCTACCCATGTGAGTGTCTGGTCGTAATACATGGCTCCTTGTTGCATGCATTACCCATTTGCAGTCACTTATTGCCCCTAGTATAAAAATAAGACTCCCCAAATTTTTCGACTTATGTGTCCCTTAAAAGCAGCGGAATTAGGGTTAGTATGTATAAGGCGGAATATTTGTTTATTGTTTGTTAAGAGAATACGCTTTGATTAGGAGTAATTGGGTTGCTGGGGGGTTGTGTGGAGAAAACAATCTGTTATGTGAATAAATTACCATGCAGAAGCCTACACCCACAATAGCGGCTGTCTTCTGCGCCACTTGCGACTCTAAGTGTATCTCAAAGATGTTTTAAACAATGGTTGTAAAATTTTATATATAATTGTGTAATGAAGTCCTTGATAGTGGGCATATCAGCTTGATCGTGTATTTATTAGGTTTTTAGGAATTTGTGATAAACTGTTTTGTATTTTAGTACCATACGGAGACACTTATTTTGCACCACCTGCAGTGTGTGAATGTTGTGTTTGGTGGCCGTGTTGCGGCATAAGTTAAGATTGGTCTTATAACTTGCCTGTTCATCATCAGTTTGATTGTTATAGAGGTACAACTGTTCTTACAAATCAATGGGTATAATTTGCTCATTGCCATTTTCGATTTTTGTACTTGCTGTGAGATGTACGCAGTAGCGTGCCGTGCACTTTGTAGCCGAGGTATATTAGTGTGCTGCTCGGGGCTATGTTTTGCCTATCAATACATAGCTGTGATAGCAATGAGCTATTATTCCTTGCTCTCCTCCTGAGTAACACTGTTTTGTAGGAATTGATAGTCAGTTTGTTGTGTCTCATATAAAGTATAAAGTTTGTGTTAATATGTGTTTCAACGTCGAGTAATGCTGTGGCTGGTGTAGGTGCTGACAAGTGTCATCTGCGTACACAGTTAGAATTTTCGGAGAGGATGGTAGATCGGACGTGAGAATTGTTGAATACAACAAAGGTGATATAATTGATTTTTGTGGAATGCCGGCTTGTACAGGGAATGACCCTGCCGAGCCTTCGCTTACACATGTGTAGAACTTACGATTAGTTATATACGAGCGAATAATTTTAATTAAATAGTCAACGGGTTTGGTATTAATTAGTTTCTTCAATAGCCCCTCATGCCATACGGAATCAAACGCTTTTTGGACGTCAATTGTGACAATTATTGATTTATTTTTGGTCTGAAATCCTTCTTTTATATGGTCAATCACTTTAATGATTTGAACCACAGTGCTATGTCCGCCTCTGAAACAGTATTGCTCGGGGGAAAGTATTTTGTGTCTATCCGTAAAGTGTTATATTCTTTTTAAGCTGATGTCTATCACCATTGCTATGTTGTTTAGAAGGGAAATAGTTCCGTAACTATTCACATAACCATAGTGTTTGTTAGCTTCGATGATACGGATGACATTGGCAATATTGAACATATCGGGTTAATTGCCAGTTTAAATGATGTAATTAGTTATGTAAGTAATTTGTACTACTGCTTTTTTAGTGAGGAAACTCATGTTCTCCGTGTTAAGGGATTTGTGGGGTTCAAAGCTCTCTAGGTGCCAGTCTCTGCCTACCCACCAAACCTCACGTTGCTCCTTTATAGCAGACACCCGAACCCATCTCGGTTGAGGACTAGAAAGTTTACAAAAATATGCCAGTTTTTTGCTACTCGTGTCATGCACTGAATTAGGTTATCTGGTGTTAGACCTGTTTTTAGTTCTTTGTAGATTTTATATCTTATATCTTCCCACTTTGGACATTCAAATATGGTATGCTGGGCATTCACAAAATGCTACGTATGGTCCGTCCTATTGTATGGCATGTAAAGCTGGACTCTGAAGGTGAATACCATGAACAGACTGGAAGCATTTGAAATGTGGATCTATCGAAGAATCTTGAAAGTTCCATGGATGGCAAGAAAAACCAAGGAGGATATTCTGAGGAGGGCAGGAAGAGAACGTGAATTGCTGAACACGATAAAACGCAGGAAATCAGCGTACCTAGGACATGTGATACGCAACGAGAGATACCAGTTGCTCCAACTATTAATAGTAGGAAAGATAGAGGGAAAAAGGGGAATGGGCAGAAAGATAATGTCGTGGCTAAGAAATATCAAACAGTGGACAGGGATGAGAACCACAGGATAATTAATCCACACCATCGAAGACAGAACGAAATGGTCAGAAGTAGTCGCGAACATCCATTAATTGATAGCAGAAGAAGAAGAAGAAGACGGGCATCATCAATATCTTTGCAGTAATTGCATCTGAAGGTTCTACTTTTTTTTAATATTAGTGGGTATTTTTTTTGAAAATTCCATGTCCTGATAGTACTTGGATTAGACAGTAGTTCTGTGCTTGCACGTCTCTAAGTTGGGTATCAACCGGTTGGTCCATTAGCAAGTCTAGTCTCCTGATTTCACTCGTCCTGCCCTTCTTGCATCATCTATGCTCTTATTCTCACTAGTCTTGACGATGGGTCTTCTTCTCTATGCTCCCAATTTAGGGCCCTTTCCCTTACTAACAAGTCAATTGTCATTTCTCCGGCTATAATATGTAGAGACTTTGTGGAGGTTGTCTTGAAGGCTGAAAAGGTTCTAAGAAGCATTTTACTATACACATTTTTCAGGAGATCTCGATATGTGGCTAGTATTAGGTTATGATCTATATTGATAATCCATACAATATAGTCGAATTCACTACTCCATTAAATAATCGTCTTTTGCCATAACTTGGTCCATTAACATTTGGCATTATTTCTTAAAGCTTGCTTACAACTTTTGTAGCCTTTTCGGCCATTTTTTGTACATGTGTCTTGAAGCTTAATTTTTTGTAAAGCCAGAATCCAAGATATTTAATTGATTTTATCGGATTTATAGATGAGTTTTCCATTTTAAAAGTGACATTTTTCCTATCTCGTTTACCTTTTAGAATAATCGCCACGGTTTTCTCTGGAGCTATATTCAGTTTATTAGTTTTCATTCAATTGGCAATGAGTTGCAGTGTGCTATTTGCCTTTCGGATTAGCTCATCTGTAGTGTTTACTGTTGCTATTATGGCGAGATCGTCAGCATACGTTATGGTACAGCATCCTGTCGGAACTTCAATCTCGAAAACTGAGTTGTACATGAAATTCCATAGGGTTGGACCAATTACGGAACCTTGAGGTACTCCCATAAATATCCCCATCGTCTTTGTCGTTAATTATTAATTCCCTTCCGATTGCTTTCTTATGCCATTTGTTGGCCCTTTCTAAATTCAATGCATTTACCCATTGTTACTTCCTCTGAATATTATGAGGAAATCTAAGAATATTAACAAATTAATTACATTTTTCAAGTCGTCAATAAATTACTTATGTGACGCCTATGGAATAAATCGTGGTTCTTTGTTTACATATCTATAAAATGGTAAATATTCTCCAACTTTGCCACTATATCCATAAACTAAGCACTTGTTGGTCATTTAAACGGTCGATATATGCACTATTTTCACAAAAAAACTTGTACAGACACATTAAATCACTTAAACTTTAAAGATTGTGGAAAAAATACACCCAACTGAATGTATTGATAATGGCGTTTTGTTCCAAATAACATCGCTCGGGTTTCTATCGGATTTGATTTGACCAATAGAATGTAAACCAACATTAAAATTCACCTTTCCCTAAGTTTTTATGGAAGGAAGGAGATGTTGGTTATAAACAATTAGCCCTGGTTATGCATATTTTTATTTGTGAAAGCTCAGCGAATACGTTGACTGGGACACATAAGACGAACGAAAAATAATAGTGAAGTTGAAGAAATAACAGAATGCCCTTAGGCAACCGGCCCACCTAAAGTAACTGTCCCAGAGGAAGACCAAAAAGCAAATGGGAAAGTGAAATAGAAAGTGATGTGAACAAAATAGGACTGTGCGGATGGTGAAATAATACCAAGAAAAAATGGTGGAAAAAAACGGAAAAAGTCAAAACATGTAATGAACTTTGATTAAAAAGAACGTGATTTGAACGTAGATTGACTCACCACATAAAATTAGTATGTGATATCTTGACTAATCGGTTACTATTGCTGAAACAAATATGAACGAAATATTTGTTCATTATTAAATATTTCAGAAAATTTCATATTCTGTAGTGGATAATATTGTCAGATTTCGGAGAATGTTGTTCAGTGGAGTAGGGAAGTATGGTCATTTGATCTAATGGTAGAATAGAAACTAGATTCACACAAAAAGTATTGGAAGACTTTAGTTTTGTAAAGGTAGCAAATGGTGTCCATTCCTTTTGGGCATTTCCGACATGTGGAAGTTGAAGGCTTCATTGCTCTAGAATATGGGATTTGAAAATGTGTGATTAAGGTCATATTTAGTGGTCAGTGCAATGAGGTCTCTGAAAAAATCTCCGAAACCGCAAACAAGCAAGTGTCGGTAGGTTTTTGCCCATATGTAAAAGTTTACAAAGCTAACTTAGTAATATACTCAACACCTTAATAATTGAATCTTTGAATGCCAATATTTCATTTTGAAGGTTGCTATCATAATTATAATACTATCTTGTCTTCAGCTGGTGATACTTGTCATTTCTTTAAGTACTATACAGAGTGCTTAATTGATAATTAGAATTATTTTAACTGTTGAATCTCGAACTCAAAATATCATAATATAACCAAAATATAAATAGGACTATTTTTCAATATATTTCACTCTGAATACTGAAAATAACATCATATTCTTAATGATTTCCCCTGTAAATATTTTGAACTACTGCATTTGATTTGTCGGGACCATTTGCTAACCAAACTTTCAGCAGGACATTTTAGTACAAGCTGCATAGAATTAATATTGTTAATTATAAATAACACAGAAGTGGAAGAGCTTTTGCTCCAAGAATGAATGTCCTGACTTTGTCAAAAGATTGTTCAAAATAAACCTAGATTATGACAAAGTACCACCTGAATATTTATAAAATTCAGTCATCTATTTGCTGTTTAGATTTTGAACATAAATAAAGTTCTTATTAAAATATAAATATCATGATATGATATATTAATAAGTTTGCGAACTGTTTTGTCTTCGTCATAAAATTGGTAATATCTGTGTATTACAATTTAATAATCTTACTCCTAATGTTTCAAATTTAGCTCTAGAAAATACCATTTTTCAGGCAGATACACTAAATCGATTGATAATTACAAGTTAATAGTACCTCATGTAGTAGACTCCCAAGGAAACTTCGTTACCTTTAGCCTACCGAATTTTTTCACGCACAATCCCTCAAAGTCTCGCAAGAAACGAACTTCAGCAGATTCTGATATGGTTCATTACGGCTTGATGTTGAATGGGAAAGATCACGTCATTGATTTGTGGCCAAATCATGATTTCATATCCAGCGATCTGATCATAGAACATAGAGATCCAAAACTGAGAAAGGACAGTGAAAGAGTTAAACGAATGGATAGAGAAAAATTATGTCATTATACTGGTGAGATACGTGGACAGAATGGATCGAAAGCGGCGTTGAGTGCATGTGATGGATTGGTGAGGAATTATATATTGCAAAATAGATTCTAGCACTGTATTTCCTTCCTATTTCATCATTTTGTAGTTGTATATTTCAACATTTTTGCTAATCTCTGTAACTTTACACACTTCTGGGTGTTGTCTTACTTCCTCCGAAAATTATTTTTAAGTCCAATGATACGATTTAACAGTTGTTGAAGAGTTTAATGACAGAATAATCAATAGGGAAACATCCAGTTCAAATTATATCGCTGAAATGTGCAAACTATCTGGGTAAAAATACGATTTGCAAAAGTGGATATTCACTCATGACTGTGAAAGAAATTTGCACAAGGAAACAGCCATGAATCGACAGAGGTATGTCTTCACAACTGTCTACATTCGTATCATTAGTGTTCATTGGATATTTGGAAATATATCTTCATTAGTATCCATATTTCTAAACTTGGCTCATATTATCATTATCAAATATAATCTCTTAGCACAATTTTTATTTGATGAGTTGGTATTGTGAGAGGAACTTAGCTGCTCTTTGATTGATATGCATGTTTATTTTTTCAATAGTCATTACCAGGAAAACTCCTTGGTAGCTGTAGCTGAAGATGGTATGATGTCACACATCGTTTCTGAGGCAGCGCTTTCAAATGAAATTTTTGTCATTCAATTTAGCTCTCATATAATATTGCAAATTATATCTTCTGGAATAAATCTGATTGTTTTTTCACCACTCAATATTTAAGAGTACTTAGAACTCTCTAAGCTCTATCCGTAGTGATTTTGATCACCTGAATTTGCAGTAAAATGTATGGGGAAAAATTCTGCTCTTCTCTTATTATAGTTCTGTTCTATTCGCAAATCTAGAAAGTTATCTTACATCAAATTTTCAATATCATTGAAGGTATTAACTGCCAATTGGATGGTGATTAACATTCAAAAGTCGGTTGAAAAAAGTAAACTAGATTAATAATTTGGACTAAGAGTAGTTCATGTTCTGAAAATCAATGTATTCAGTATATTCAGTAAGTCTTTCCAAATTTTCACGGAAATATCAAACACTGATAATAACAAAAAATCATATACTGAATATGAAAATAGAAACATAATATTCAGTACTATGATCTAACGGGATGGGCGTTGACTTGACTCCAACAACAAATCATTTTTAAATATTTTGAACGTCTGTTCTCTATAGTACTTTTCATCTTGAGGTTCTTGAAGTGGATGTAGTATTATATTTTAATGGTTAACAAATAGTTCGTGGTGTTCTGTGATCACTCCAGAAACACTGCGTTGCAATCACGCAATTTGGATTCAATTCTCTGGACAATCATTTGATTATACAGGGTGATTTATAACTATTGGGACATGGGCTAAGGGTAGATTGTTTGGACCAAAATATAGCGATAGGACCAAATATATCTCAATAAAATATTGCTTTGGAAAAAGATAAAGAGCGTTAAACTTGAATTTTTTATTTCGTTTTTTGCTAATAATTTCACTGTATATTTGTCGATTGTTATCAAAATCGGCACAGAGGCATGATTCTATACAGGCAATATGTATTATTTAACATTTTGTTACAGGGTGAGCCTCGTGAAGGATTTCTGATGATGAAATTGACTGGTAACTTTTTTGACGAAACTTTTTATTGATTTTTATTAAAAAATATGACATAAACATCATTTCTACGTAATATTGATACTCTTTTTCAAACACGATATTCTCATTCGTTTTCGAGAAAAACGCAATTGAACAGTTCAGAGTATCGGAAGGGGATTTCAAATATTATTTCATTTATGATAAGTGTGCTTTGGACTGTCAGATAATTGTTGCTGGTAAATGACATTTCTTGTCGGTGAATAATTTTTGCTGCGAGTTTATAGTCAATTGTTTCCTTTTTAAAGCTATCATATACTTTTTCGATTGAAATGCCTCGTCGCAATCATTTTACGAATAAAGAAATGCGGGATATGATTTGTGTATACGCACAAGAACATTTTTGCGGGCACTCTGCAGCGAGAAGGTATGAATTCTTATATCTAGGTAGAAGGCAACCAAATCACAAAACTTTTTCATCGTTTGGGTGAAACCGGGTCATTTCACAATAAAAATCAAGGTGGTCGTCCGAAACAAATTTTACCTAATCAAGAAGATGAAATTTTGGTTCGAATAATGAAAATCCTACAGTAAGTTCACGTCATTTGTCATCAGCAATAGAAGTTAATCAGTCTTCTATTATTAGAATGCTAAAAAAAGAATAGTTCCACCCTTATCACTCCGCTCTTGTTCAAAATTTTTTTCCTAGAGATCTCCCACGACAGTTACAGTTCTGCCAATGTATTCTCTACAAGCTTAATGATGACCGAAATTTTATTAGGAATATTATGTTCACCGATTAAGTGACTTTTATCAGGCGAAGGGTATTTATTTGGCGGAACAGTCATTATTGGAAAGAAAAAAGTCCGCATGCTCTGAAAAAAAGAAATTTCCAGCATGAGTTTAGATTGAATATTTGATGTGGCATTATAGGTGACCAAGTACTCGGGCCATATGTTCTGCCTCCAAATTTAAATGGGCAAAATACTTTTAGTGATATTTTGGATAATCTGTTACTAGCTGTAAGAAATAAAATGTGGTTTATGCTGGATGGAGATCCACCTCATTTCCCTTTAGTTGTTAGAAATCATTTAAATGACATATTTTCTCAACGATGGATTGGCAGAGGAATTGATTTTGAATGGACACCAAGAAGTCCTGAGTATAACCCGCTTGATTTTTATGTTTGCGGACATATGAAGTTCTTAGTTTATGCCAATGAAATTAACTCGAGACACGAACTCTGGAGAAAAATACAAAATGCGGCCAACTTCATAAGGGGACAGAATAATATGTTCTTTGAAGTTCGAAAGTCCTTTATTAAAAGAATTAGAAAAGGCATAGAAGTCGGAGGAGGCCACGTAGAACATTTAATTTGAGTTTGCTTTTTTTATGTTACATTGTTTTTAATTATGCTTTATCGTTGAAATAGAAGCCTTAAGATACAAGTTTTGTTCGTTACTTGAAATCCCCTTCCGATACTCTGAACTGTTCAATTGCGTTTTTCTCGAAAACGAATGAGAATATCGTGTTTAAACAAGAGTACCAATATTACGTAGAAATGATGTTTATGTCATATTTTATAATTAAAATCCTTAAAAAGTTTCGTCAAAAAAAATTTCCAGTCAATTTCATCATCAGAAATCATTCACGAGGCTCCCCCCAGTAACAAAATGTCAAATAATACATAGAATAATATTGCCTGTATAAAATTATGCCTCTGCCGATTTTGATAACAATCGATAAATATACAGTGGAATTATTGGCAAAAAACGAAAAAAAAGTCAACTTTAACGCCCTTTATTTTTCCCACAGCAATATTTTATTGGGGTATATTTGGACCTTTCGCCATATTTTGGTCCAAACAATCTACCCTTAGCCTATGTCCCAATAGTTATGATGTTATGAATCACTCCGTATAATACAGCTCGATTCATTACACCTAAGTAGACTTGATTACAGTGTTATGAGGAGGAGCAACTTTTCAACAGTCAATGGTTAGTTTTATGACGAGAAGCACGTTTTCAACAGTCAACGATTATATTTTAACGAGGAGAAGCACCTTTCAACAGTCAAGGATTATAGTTTTATGAAGAGAAGACCTTGTCAACAGTCAATTACATTTTCTACAGATATGTTTACGATTTTTATCATAATTACATGAGGGTTTAGGTGCATGTCTCAATATTTTGAATTTGTATGTTAATTAGATGAGCAGGAGGGGCTGGGTTTGTCTTTAGAGTATCACTCGGGCGGATTCTCTTTCTTTTGTCTTGATTTTGCAGTTGCTCAGCTGTATTTGAAAATAATTTGAATATGTCTAGAAACAACCCTTCGATTTTTTAATGCTAGTACCTACAACTGTTTATACACGAGAAGGACTGAGTTGAATTTTGTTAAGAACTTGAATTGTTTCTCTACGATTTTTAATACTTGCTCTAATAAACTGTTTTTTTAGGCTGGATACATAGTTCTTGATAATAACAGATATTTTATTGAACCAATAGCGCATCATCAGCCCAATAAAGAAGGTAAACACCATGGTCATCTATTTATTACTTATTTGAAATTACTAGTAATGTCGGTCGCACCTTAAACACACAAAGAAGATTAGTTCAGGAAATTAATATATCAAATCGCAGAACAATTAGTACTTTGAACCCTTGTTCAATTGCCACGAAATCAATAATTTACTACATTAAGCATTGACTTGTTATATTGCCGTGTATCAATATATAATCCAGTTATCCAGTAAATTTTACCTATCATAGTTTGCGGTAGTAGGTTTCTTTTTTTATACTGTTTGGAATTGTACAGGGATGCTAAATCTAATTTTTTAATCTCGGTGACCTGCCGGATCACCACCATATAACGTTTCTACTACTTAAAATTTGAACTTGTTCCAGATTTTGCCATTTTTGTCCACGAAGGATACCTTTTTTAACAACGACTATTCTCTAACGTCCATAAAATTTCCTAAATTTTGAGCGTAATTTTATTACTGTAGGCCCAACAGTTCGCGAGATACAGTTTTTAAAATTTGGTGAAAAATCGTGAAAGCCGCTAAAAATTTGCACTTTTTTAAGATTTCACAATTTTTTACCCAGAAGGAGTACTTTTTAACAAAGATAATTTCACTAATTTTTGAAGAACATGAAATTTCCTGAATACTGAGCTAAATATGATTATTGTAAGTATAATAGTGTACAAGTTACATCTTTTCAAAGTAGGTCACAATAGGGTGTAATTTAATGAGAAACAAAGACACAAACATTACAAGAAAAAGTACAGAAAAGAAGCAGGTATAATATTATTTTGTACTACAACAAATTAAGTATATTAGTTTTGTTTAAAAGTCTTAGAAGGTCCAGGCTAAGATACTGTTCCTGGTCCAGTTCTAGCTATCGAGGCATCTGAGGATATAGGAACTCTTCATGCAATTCGCCGTCATCTAGTAAGTCGATATCAAAATCGATATCAGAGGTTTCCATGATAATCTCTCTTCAATTTTCACATGACTGTTCACTGCATTGACCGCAGATAATAGAGTATTTCAAGCATACTTTTCTGCAGCTACATGCATACCCACATCCTTTCTAACCGTTGCAAAAAATCATCTGCTTGAGGTATGAAGGAGCCACATTTCTTATCATCATCAGAAGCCATATTCTGTTAGAGTACATGCCTATTCGAGTAGACTGATGTCTATACCCATCCATCTCTGCACTTTGTGATACGTATGAAGTGAGTGGTAGCAAGCTTTGTCTTGAGTTACAGGGATTCTGGAAAGGTTAAAATTGTTTTTTTAGCAATAGTAAAGATATAGCGTATGTCATTGAGAATTTATTTGCAGTGTTTTTCACCATATATTGCGATGATAATTTGTTTTCCTGTTTTAGTTACTCCATATACAAACCACTGATATCTCCTTTAGATCGGAATTTTTCTGAATAGTTTAGAGAGATTTGCCTCTTCCTTTATCAAGAAAGGAGGACGTTGAATCACATCCATCAAAGGCATGGATAAAAGGGAAGAGGTGGTGGTCTGAAGATATTGAGAAGACATATGATGTTTCTCCTCTTCCACATTTTTGAAGGAAGATGTAATTTTGTGTGGGATTACTGAGAATCGCCAACAAGTCTACGTCCTCACCTATAATAAACACTGCTCCAAAATAAGAGTTATTTGCGATAGATGTAGTGACAAGCCTGTCACCATCCTCTTCAACCTGAAAACCTGAACGTTTTTCATTTCCATCTTTGCCTTCAGTAGTTAGATGAATCTCAACTTGTTTTTACCATTGGATAAAAACTTTTCTTGGGAAATTTCAGGTATAGTTATTTCTTCAAATATTACCTCGGATGTACACTGTACGCCAGCTCGACGAATGCGTTTTGCGCATTTTGTATTCTTCTTTTAGGCCCCTGTAGAATGCCCCTCAAACACTACGGACTATACTGTGTAACGAAACACTGAACGTATCTGGCAGCTATTAATGCAAATGGGCAACTTTTCGGACTTTATGTAGGTAATGACCTCCGTCTACAACAACAACTTTAGTTTTACTTGTCTTTCAACAATATGAACAGAATGGAATTTTACATGAAAAGAGGATGTTGTGCCCTTCCTCATGCCATCTTGTGTAAATAATGACGTATGAAATGCTGCAAGCTCGTGTGTGGAGAAGCTTTTGAATTTTTTGTTCGACCATTCCAGAACACATATCCTATGAAGCAGAGTTAGATGATCAACAGCCATCTGTCTATTGTCAACCGATACAGTACTGACAGCAAAAGAGAGACTAATCACTGTGTTCCTAAGTTTAAATTTAATGGTTTAAAAGTTTTCTCGGACAACTTTTAACCTCGCTTCCTTCCCAATTTCTCTAGACATATGGCAGTGGACACCATCTGATAAAACAAGTCCACTACTGAAAGATATGATCACATCCACATTACGGAATGGAGGGTGCTTCAAAGACCAGTCGCTTCCCGGTATTAATTTCATCTCGATTCTCATTTCTACATACTGCTCATTTGTATGTGCTTTTAACAATGCAGAAATCCTCGACTTCACTACTATCTCCGTAGCTTTTCATCGAACACATGAGTACCTGCTCTATGGTCATGTATGTCCAGACACCTGGCTAGAACTTGTCCGAACGTCAAATTGTGAAGAATCCGTCGGTCATAAACACGCAGTACCCTGTAGAATCCATTTTTTTTTTAAATTCCAACATATCTTGAAGGTATGGGTGGGCACACTTTGCGTAAAAAACGTGGACTGCAGCATTTTCTGTATGCTGTTCAGATACAAATTCCACTCTCCCGTCCGCTCTGCTTGTATAAGTTGTTTGATCAGTGTTACTAATCTAAAGTAGTTAATCCATAGCTTTACAGTTGGCACACTATTTTTTAAAGTATGTAGGGCATCGTGAAATTTAGTTTCAAAACTTTGAAATCTTCCATTTTCATGTGCTTTCAAAATGTCAGATTTGTCATTGTATGATAAAATAGCTTTGAGCTTACCTAGCTCCTTCTTTGTTAAACTTACCTTTTTTACAACTTTTTGAGCTAATGCAAGATGCAAGGTGAGACAAAGTGTGTTTTCTTACAGCTCGAGCATACGCGTGGCCTGATAAAATCTTGTCTATATTGTTTCCTGCATATATTGTTGCAAATATTTCCTTTAATCCAGTCCCTCCCATGATAATTCCAATTGTGCTCGAGAACCACAATAGTAGGTGGAAATCTCCTAATCTCGCAACAACGTTATTCAATTCTGGATCACAATTGGCGATGGTTTCTTCGGCTTTTATATATAGTGGCTGATCGAAGGTAACGAAGCAGGTTTTATATCCAGTAGCTCGATATTTTTTGTTCTCCACTCGTGAAGTGAATACAGTATCATACTGAGATGGGGGATAGAACATTTATAATTGGTAGGCATATCATTTCAGATCTATGGCAAGGTAAGTCTTTTGTAGCCTCTTACATAGAACCACTCCATCCAGGTAAGCTCTTCAGTTTCAATATCTTTCCATACAGCCATCAACATTTGAGAGGAGTGGCTGATATCATTTGCTAACGGATTCCTGCTGTTCACGTTTTCTATAATTGTTTTTGATAAATCTATATTGTTCACATGTTAAAACGTGTCCAACTGTACTGGAGGATGTTCTTCAACGATTTTAATAGCAGAGCACTGTTTCAGCGTGTCAGTTTTCCTTCTATAGTCTTATTGAGTTGAAAGAAGTCACGATCATATACGGATGCTAGTGATTCAACAAGACGTTTCGATCTAAACACATGATATAGATATCTCCCAACGCCATGTTGCAAACAATAGACTCATGAAAGAGGTCACACTGAGGATATTGTTGAGTATGCTAGAGCTACACAATTCTTACGATAGCTCTCCAAAATGTCTCGTTTTATTTGAGATTCAAGGTTTCCAAAAAAAGTTTCAGTGACTCAGTGATGACAAAACGGGTATCTTTTAAAATCTCAGTTGATGGTGTGTATGTAGTGGTATCATACACCTGGGAACGAATATCTTCACGTATGATATCTACAGCAGCATTCATAACAGACATTATTTCTTGTTGAGGATTTAATTTACTCGTTTTTTCGTACCAAGATTGTGTTATGATCTTGTAACCAGTATGTTTGAAACAAACTAGAGATGATGCATTTTTTCGCATCTATGATAAGAACGTCGTCCCAATACTTCTCAAACAGTCGCTTTTTGATGTTTCGAATAATAGGTTTTTCTCCCTTCATCTGCTCAATTACTTGGTTTAATGGAAACTGGCACTCATTGGAATCACTTTTAAGATAAGTGAGAATATTATCCATGGATTTATCAATACTGTTGCTACATACATCAATACTTCCTCTCCCAAGACCCTTTTATAGCGATTTATAAAGCATTGATATGTGTAGCTAGATCTCCTATCGGACGTCTCCCCACGTGTTGATTGGGGTACGCTCTCTAGATATAGGGAGTACTGGTAAAATAAAATAGCTGGGGTGGACAAAAACTAGCACAATGGTAACGTCTGTTTCCAGATTGGGCGGTTGCAAACGGAGTCTGATCCAGAATGGGCGGCCGATATCAAGCCAAGAGTTGGCATGAAGGAAGGCAACGGGATATTACGTTTATTCTTATTTTAAATGTAACAAATACAAGAGCAAACCTTAGAAAACTATTGAAGATCGGAATGCAAGAAGCCTATTTAAGATTCAACAACTGACAAACCTCACACGTGAGATGAGTATTCTTCTACTCTGGCAATGAAGAACCAAGACATAGGAAAAGTGTGGGAATCATTATAACAAATGTACTATTAAAATCAGTCGTGGACTTTGTTCCATACACGAACCGCACTACTCAATTGAAACTTTGAGCCAAGCCAAATAATCTTAATATAATCCTGGTATACGCACTAACGACGGATTCGTCAGATCATGATGTGGAGAAATTTTATGATAAAGTCAAATAATTATTCAAATTGACTAAGAAACACGACGTCAACATAATAATGGCGACTTCAATGCTAAAGTGGGAGAGAGTAAAATTGGGGAGTTAGTTGGAACTTATGGTACTGGAGAAAGGAACGAGAGGGGTGTTGGTCTTGTGCAATTCTGTCAAGAGGAAAGCATGAAAATAACAAATACATGGTGCCAACTTAACCCTCATCGACTATATACCTGAAAGTCACCAGCGGACCGACTACACAACGAGGTGCTAAACCAGATAGATTTTATCCTAAGCAGTCAAAAATACAGCTCAATAATCAAAAAGGCCGCCACATATCCTGGAGCAGATGTACCTTCTGACCATGTACCATTGGTGGCTGTCTTGAAAATTTCCTAGTCAAGTCAAAGAAAGTCAACTATACAATGACGAGTGGCGTTGGAAAAATTGACGGATCCAATAATGAAATCTGAGATGTGTAACGACATAAACACCCAATTGCAAACAATAAAATCGAATATTGGAGAAGAACCAACGCAATCGTGGACAAAGATAATGGACATTATAACAAACTTAATGAAAAACAGATTAGTGTATAGTCGAAGAACAAGAAGCGAAAATGGATGACGGATGAGATCTTGTTGTTAATGGACGAACGTCAAGGGCACAAAAACAAAACAGTATATACAGGGATATTCAAAGACTCATAAGATCGAAGATTAGAATAGCAAAGAATGAATGGCTTAATCGTGAATGCTCAGAAATAGAACAGCTGCATAATCAACACGACGATTTTAATCTGCACAGAAAGCTGAAAGAGACTGCTAGCATATATTAAAAATGAAGATAATTATAACAGTCAATAACAGTAACCAAATAATCCTCGACAGCAAAGAGAAGAACGTTATATGGGAAAAGTATATTGACGCACTTTTAGAAGACGACAGGCCCCCAGTTTGTATCAATAATTCTCTAACTGGCCCTTCAATCACTAGGGACGAGATTGAAAACGCCATATGAAATTCAAGGAATAAGAAGCGGCGAGCCCAGATGACATCCCTTCAGAAATACTGAAACTCCAAGATGGAAGAGGTATTACATCACTACATAAAGTACTTAACACTATATATGAGACAGGTCACTACTCCAAATAGTGGTTGTGGTCTACTTTTACCCCTCTATTTAAGAAGACCAAAGCAAGAAAGGGTGAAGATCACAGACTTATTAGCCTGATGATCTATACCTTGAGAATATTTCTCAAAAGCATACATCAAAAATCTGAAAGAGACATGAGCGACTCGCAGTTTGGTACACGATAAGCGATAGTCGCAACACAGGTACTTGTTCTGAACTGCTAAAATAAGAGAAAGGATGTTAGCCTGTGTTTCACATTTCACGTAAAGGCATTTTATCGCGTACAACATCACAAATTAATTTAGCTCCTCAATATGCTATGCTGACGATACGGTATTAATCGCTGATGACATGCCCGACCTACAACAACTGGTCAACAATGTAGGAAAACAGAGCACATCAATGGGTCTAAATATCAATATCAAGAAAACAAAGTTTCTGATTATCTCCAGAAACCTAAACAGGTTTGAAAACTCCAACATAACAATTAACGCAGGAACCATAGAAAGGTTAGATATATTTAAGTACTTGTGCATCTGACCTTCCGAATACTGGACACCATCCAACAAAAATAAAAGGTCGCATTGAACAAGCTCGACAGGGATTCTTGAAGTTTCGAAGAGTGCTTACCTGTTCCGATTAAGACCTTGATCTAAGACTCAGATTTACGAAGTACTATGCTTGGTCGGTTCTTCTTTACAGCATGGAGGGTTGGACATTATAGATGACCACAATTAACAAATCGGAGGCTTTCGAGATGTGGCTGTATCTCAGAATCCTTAAGGTACCTTGGACGGCTAGAATGACAAATGAAGAAGGTCTAAGACGTGTGAACAAACAACGTGTACTGTTTGAATTAATTTAGTAAAGGAAAGCGGCACTTCTGGGGCATATAATGCGTAATACAAAATATCAACTCCTACATCTGCTGATAGAAGGCAAGATCAAAGGCCGGAGAGGGATTGGAAGAAAGAAAATGTCTTGGCTGCGAAATTTCAGACAGTGGACAGGGCTACACGATGTAGAGTCGTTAATACACAACACAAATAATAGAAATGCGATGGAACATGTTATCGCAAACATCCATTAGTGGATACGCATTGGAAGAGGAAGAATATTTGGCAAAACATATGGTACCTTGCATTCAGTGTTACCCAATCAGTGTCCTCTGAAATTATTTCCTTTATTTCCAGTGCTCATTCTTCACCTCTACTTTTTGCTGCGTCTAATATGTTTGTCATCTTCTCCACAGTGTGCACAGTATTTATTTTTTCTGGTTGATATTTCTTCTGAGCTCCGATGAATTTTGCTGTGATGATTACACCACACTAAAAACAATGATACTTGAAGCTGAAGTGCAGTGAGCTAACTATAGTCGATGTTTTCCTGATGTGTGTTTTTCCACGTTGAACAACTGCTTTTATTAACTTCTGATTCTCATACCGCTTCTGGCATGCTGTATGTACATATATATGATTCAAATGCTTTAGTAATCTTTCGTTTTCCACGGTTTTTAATGTGACACTAGATGCGCGAAGGGTTTGAACTCCTTTTTCTTTCACCAACACAATTTCACTTTCTTCTAAACGTAAACTACATATGAAACATGTAGTAAATTTGGAAGTTCCTGTCTCCGACATAATTGATATTCTTGATTCTTAATACTAAATTCTTCATTATTAATTCTCATTTAAAATCTGAAACAAAAAAAGAATTTTCGCAGTTTTGTCAAGGTTTTTTCACCAAACTTTAAAATCTGTATTTCGGGAACTGTTAGGCCTACAGTATTCAAATTTAGCTCAAAACTTTAAAACTGAATAGAATTGTGTTTGTCGAAAAAGTACTCCTTCATGGTCAAAAAGGGCGGAATCTGAAAAAAGTGCAAAGTTGCGCCAAGGTAGAAAAGTTGAATTCGGTATCTCTGTACAATCCCAAATAATATGAAAAAAAGAAACCTACTACTCCAAACCATGTAAGGTGGACCCCTTTTTGATGACAAGGTTACTGGACTAATTATGTTAATTACACATTTTGAAACCTTGGCAAATTATCCTACTTATTTGTTTTTCAATAACCAAGAGAACCTATATTGAATTTCATCCGCTCAAACTTCCTTCATTTTCTCACCAAAATTGATTAAAAACTTTTAAGGCCATCACCTTCATGTGGTGCATCAGAATAGCCACCACATCGACAAGAAAAGCGCTCACTGCGGTACCAGTGGAGACTGGGAAAATGCGTGGAGGAAAAGATTTAAAGATAAATACTCAAAAGGTGGAAATATAGTGAAAGGAAAAAGAGGAACGGAAAGTGAACATAGATATCTCGAAATACTAATAGTATGCGACAAAAAATTTATAACACATCACAAGGATAAGGATATGGAGAACTATATAATGACTATCATGAATATGGTGCGTATCTTTAAATTTTTTAGTATACTTCTAAGCTTCTAGAATATCATTTTTTGTGATAATATTTTCAAGAATATTCAGCATGTTCTCACAAAAATGCTACATGTCTTTCTTTGGCATCAGCTTTTACGATCGCAACATGAATTTGTCATTTGATGATGGATGGAATTTTTTTAAATCAATGAACTTGATCGTGCTGTTTCCTGCAAACCTATGCACAACTTAAAATTAGCTCCAATCTTTCCTTGAAACACTGGTGAGTTTTTGAAGGGTTTCTCTATCTGCTCTTAATCATCCTAGTACCTATCTACTTTATTTTCTAAATTCACGTGGTCGTTACCGTTTCCACACTTTACATTTGTCTTTATTCAGATCTGTCGCGGTTGTCAACTCACATATTAGTCCGGGAAAGTAATAAAATAAAAGTCAAAAGTTTCCCATAATTGATTTTTCATTTTTAAATGAAAATATATCGACCCAGCATCACTCTCCTAGATTGTCTAATAATTTCCGCTGGAGCTTGCGACGCAGCTTGCAAGCACAGCTCAGATCACCTAAAATTCAAGTGATTCATGCTCGTGTCATTTCTGAATGTGTTCTTACAAAAAAATCGTGGAGATGAAAATTGAAGCAAATCTTATGCTCTTGAAGGTGACGTAATTTTTTTTTTTAAAAAAATTTCCGAACTTAAATTTTCCAAAAATTGAAAAAATTTACGAAAATTATATTTTTGGTTGGTAATATCGAGGTCAAAACATAGATAAACATAGAGGGCAGGGCAACTTCTAACAATTAACATTTTTTCAGATTTGGAAAATTCAAAATAGCGGCTGCGCAAATTGGAAACAAATTTTTTTTTTCAATCGCGTCTAAATTTATGAACAACAACGATATTGAGAAACGGTTTGTTGCAATCGGCAGAGTGAAAGTTATATTTTTATAAATAACATAAACAAAATTTTTAAAAATTTTTTTACATAATTTACAGAAAATAAAAATTTTACATTTAGTTTTTTCTCATTTTGGCGTTGAAAAATTTGTTTAAAATATGTTTTGACGATATAAATATGTGACGAGTATTTGAAAAAAAATTTGTTTAGATGCGACTTTTACAAGTTGAGATAAACAAATTCAAAGTCTGTTAGATTCTGTGATAATATTGTTTGAAATTTTCAAATTTTGAAAGGTTGTCGAATCCCAACTCAACTCAAACACAAATTTTCATTTTTCTACCGTCAATTGGTCCATTCAAAAGAGAATAGTAATCCTAGCTCGCTCGGCCAAACGGTGCGGCGGCAGCTCAAGCTTTTATTTTGGTTTTCTTTGTAAAAAATTTGCATTTGTGGTTTGCTAATAGTATGGTTATTATCAACCATTACATATTGCTAGAAATAAGGTACAATGATATTTATAATTTATATCTATGAATCCATTTATTATATATATTATACATAATTCGAAACGTAGATACTAAGAATAATATTTATTTACAAATTTACATCTATTTTCTACAAATTCTCGCCCTCTTTGGTCTCTGAGGAAATGGCTCTGTACAATTTTCCTCGTCATTATCATTAGCAAACAAATCCTCATCGATATTATTGCTACTATCAATTGCAACTTCACAATCAACTATTTGAGTCATAATTGAGCTCATCACTCAGAGATTCATTATCATCCTCGTCATTGTCAAATACCGTACTCACAATTTCGATGTTACAACAGTTTTTGCCTTAGCAATTTTTACATAATATCGTACAAAGTATGCCAACTTTTTTACAACCACACCTGGTAGTAGAGCACCCTGTGGTACAAGCACACGAAATAATGTTCAATAATTCGTCGGGTACAAGTACGTCGTCAGTCATGTTAGTAAGTGTCTTTTGGGCGTTCGAAGAGAATGAGCGCTGACCCCCCACCAGAACGCCAAGCAGCTGCCGCCGCACCGTTTGGCCGAGCGAGCTAGGATTACTGTTCTCTTTTGAATGGACCAATTAACGGTAGAAAAATGAAAAATTGTGTTTAAGTTGAGTTGGGATTCAACAACCTAGCGAAGTGATCAAAATTTGAAAATTTCAATTAATATTATGACAGTATCTAGCAGATTTTGAATTTGTTTCTCTCAGCTTGTAAAAGTCGCATATGAAATATTTTTTTTCAAAATACTAGTCTTTCAAAAACAAACATATTTATAACGTAAAACGATATTTTTAAGAAATTTTTCAACGCCAAAATGAGAAAAAACTAGATGTAAAAATTTTTATTTTTGGTAAATGTTCTAAAAAATTATGTAAAAAATTTTTGAAAAATTTTGTGTATGTTATTTATAAAAACAAAACTTTCACTCTGTCGATTGCAACAAACCGTTTCTCTATATCGTTAATGTTCATAAATGTTTTGACCTCGATATTAATATTTTATTTACTATAATTACCAACCAAAAATATGATTTTCGTAAATTTTTTCAATTTTTGGAAAATTTAAGATCGGAGAATTTTTTTTTGAAAAAACTATTCACGTCACCTTCAAGAGCATAAGATTTGCTTCAATTTTCATCTCTACGATTTTTTTGTAAGAACACATCCAGGAATGACACGAGCATAAATCACTTGAATTTTAGGTGGTCTGAGCTGTGCTTGCAAGCTGCGTCGCAAGCTCCAGTGGAAATTATTAGACAATCTAGGAGAGTGATGCTGGTTCAATATATTTTCATTTAAAAATGAAAAATCAGTTATGGGAAAGTTTTGATAGTTAACGGATTTTTCGACTTTACTTTCCCGGACTATATGAAAATGACAAGGCAATCTGAACATACTTCGCCCCGGTTGATCACTTTGTGAATAAAAAAACACACATGTCACTACAACACATACACAGATATTTAACAGAGATTAATGCACTAAATAACTAGAAATACAAATGCTTACATATTTTAAAGTGATTGTTTACATGGAAGCGAAATGGTCATTTCAAGCTAAATCTAAAAATACATAACCATTTTAGTAACATTATTTAACATAAATGTAATCAGTTTTGCTCATTGTAGAATTCTTCAGTAAAGGTAAATTATATTTATTAGTGTACATAAGGAATATAATTAACAAAAGTTTTAATACAAACCATAATGCTAAGAGAAATTATGTACTTATGATATTATTTACAAATAAAGTTTATGTACAAAGATATACTTACCAATTATTTATCTGCTAATGATAAAGGACCCAACTTTTTAATGTTCCTGCTATATATGCCATCCTTGGTTTCAATTTTTACTAGTCTACTTTTATTATATTTACTAGGTATACCTAAGTTCAGTTACCCTAGCTAAAGGCCACTGTAAGGGTTTTGCCTGTTCAACTTTTACTAGTACCAGATCATTAAGTTTAATATTTTCTTGTGGAGTGTACAACGTTGCCAACGAATTAGACGGTTTTCTTGAATTTCTGAATCATCTCTTTCTGGGAAAGAGGTTAAACTGACACCTATTAAAAAGTGACTAGCTGTTAACACTTGCAAATCAGATGAGTCATGTGATAGGGGGGTGATTGATCTAGAATTTAATATAGCCTCAATTTGACTGAGAATTGTATATAGTGCTTCAAATGAAAATTTAGAGTTAAAAATGAGTCTATGTAAATGGTATTTTGTGGATTTTATTGCGCTCTCCCAAATACCTCCACAATGTGGACCTTATGGTGGTATAAACTTCCAACTTATTTCTTTGGGAGATAGGAAATTCCGAATTTTCTCTAGAGTGTCTTGGTTTTTGAAGGATAAGTAAAACTCACGTAACTGATTTCTAGCACCTAAAAAGTTTTGGGAACCATACATATAAATACTTGAATATACATTTTGTTATTGGTGTCTTTCTGAGGTTCGAAGATTTTATAAAGAATGGACCTCTGAAATCAAGCCCTGTATTGGAAAAAGGTCTAGCAGGTTTGGTTCTTAATAGTGGCAAATCTGACATTATTTGACTAAAAGGTCGAGTTTTGAATTTGTGACAAACCAAACATTTTAAGGAAGTCTTTTTACTTCACGTTAACCTCCTAAAGGCAAAAAACCTAAGGCAGAAGTGAGATAAGACTGTCTGTGTACCTGCATGTCCGAGGGTTATGTGTTCATTTTGTAACATAAGATTAACAAGTGCATTCTTAGAAGGGATGCTTCTGCTCATATGGCAACATCGCAAATGACAATCTACCTCCAACACGAAGAATATCAAAATTGTCCTTAAAATACATTTGCTTGATTGCAATTCCTTTAGTTCAGGCTTTTCTTTGAATAATTTTGACTATAAAAGTTCCACTTGTATTTTCTTTTTTATTGTGTCACTTATAAGCACTATAGTTTATTTATATTTATAATGAACAAAAATCAATAAACAAAAATCAAAACACCTCTTGATCTATTGACGTATTTTTATGGTTAGAAAATCCTACACGAATATAAAAAGCTTGGGACATAAAATCTCACTTAGCGCCAGACAAAACTTATGATTATATAATCGTTTGCTTAAAGAGAGATAATCTGGTTTTTTATAGCCGATAAATACAAATATTCAAGTTCAAGCTTTGCACTTTTCCAAAATTAAATATTTTACGGTGCAGTAAATTTTTTAAGTCGCCAGTATAAGTTAATCGAAAAAGTATATTTGTATGAACGAACGCTCATAAAACACTTCGATTTTACTAAATATACTATTCGATACTTTTCATATTTCATGTAACATTTTATCATATAATTTGATAATAAATTGTGAGCTAGTCAATAGCTCTCAATATCATTCTATGAAGGATACATAAGAATTTGGAAAACACTATAAATATTATGTAAAGAATAAACAAGCGAGAATAAAACTCGAGCTATCTTTCTTGGATTATTCAAGTTGAAAGTGGTTGGAACAATTCCTGGATTTTACTTTAGCTGTGTTGTTGATGTTAACCTTCCGGATTATTCTCACGGTATTACCAGGCACTTCTTTGCTTTTCAATATGGTCAGTATGACCGAGAGGAGATACATTCTCGAATTCCTTGGTTAAGTCAATGAAGCAGATATATGCTGCCTTTTTCTACAATTTGTTTGATAAAGAATATAGCGTCATTTGTTCATCTATTTCGTCTGAACCCTATGTTAATGAAAAGTTTCATTGTTGTATGGAGAAGATTTATCCTCCTATGATTTTCTGGATAGTTTTTAAATATAGGAATTGTAATGCTTTTGTGCCACTCTTTCTGAATTTCTCACGATTCGAGGATGTGTTAGGTTTAAAGATTGTCGAGCGGTCTAATTTGGGTCTCACCAAATAGGTCTTTTAAATAAAATAAAATTTTCATCACAGAAATACATAAAATTAAAGCAACAACATAACAGACATAACGTAATGCAATCTTATCGATTAATCTCGAAATTGTCTATCATTTGTCAAATGTCGAAGCAGTCAATCATAGATAATATAACACGGGAGAAGCAGCACTCATAAGAACACTCCTAACAATAACAGTTGTTGTTTTATAATAGGATTCTGAAGATATTTCATTAGCCTGCATATTTCATAAACTATATTGTACTTACTAAAACGTACTATAAATCAGATAAGTGCGGTTCGCTAAAAACCATTAGTGAAAAATGTCTGATAGGTAAAGGATATTTTCTTGGGATTGAGGTTGATCATCAAGGCCGGACCTGACTGCAAACAAGTAGTACCGCAAAATACTGGGGATAACATTGACATTCTGTGCGACAAATATTATAGTATTAGAGAAAATAAACAAAGAAGTATAAATGTTTAAATTAGTCAAAGTAATGGAACTTCAGTACTTGGGCCACATAATGAATAACGGACAGTGATGTGAACTATTCTATATAACAATCCCATATAAAGCAGGAAATGTTCGAATAATCACATCGACATTATCACAAATGAAGCGGGACATATTCAGTGAAAAATTCTGGGATATTGTACAATACTAAAATCGTTGATTTGTTTAGAGCGGCAGTAAGCTAAGTCAGAAATATTTGAATGAGCTAATTGCAAGTTCCACCAAACCATGGAAAAACTCATTAATTTATAAAATAAATAATGATTGAAATCTTCAAGATTTTTCTCTGTATATTTATTTGAATTTGTTGATAGATTAAAATATGTTTTCGTAAAATTGTTGAGTCACAAAGAATTTTGTAGCACCATCGAAAATTTGTAAAAAGGTGGAAACACTTTCTCAGAATGGAAAAAAACCTTGATATTTAAGATACCATTGGAAATGTTTCAATGTGTCAGTGTGACATTGTTTTATGTGGTGAGTAATACTATACTAAGAGACGTAGAAACCCGAGCAACTGCGTTACCGTACTTAGTATCTACTTCGGTGTGCGAATTCATAACAATATGAACCCTAGTGATTTTAACCTCACCAGAGCAAGAACAATGGGTGCTACGGTACCTGGAGTAGCCTTTTATAAACTGTGGTAAATTATTGAATGTTTTGGTTGCATCTACAATCGGATTGTTCAAACCTATTTGTCCTTGTATATATTTGATAGATGGTATTATGGGATTTTGTTTGGTAATCGTGTACATCAAAGCAAAACTCAATATTTATGTTACATTTCTGTTGATTAATAAGTATTTTATAAACAAGTTTGCATTGTTCTATATCCAGAATTTATTTTAATCGAATTAATTTCAATTATGAATAAATTATATTTGTGCTAGTGAGCCAATCATATTTAAATAATATTTTAAGTGTTTTGTTTAGTAATTTCTGAGCTTTATCAAAATTAACTTCTCCACACATTCCCCACACAGGCAAAAGATATCTGAAGTGTGTTAAGAAAAAAGAATTATAAACGTGAAATTTACTTTTCATAGACAGATAATCTCGCCATTTATACAAAGCGGATAGCATTGAAACTATTTTTCCAGCGATTTTGGTAATTTTCATCTACAATTAATCCCAAATATTTTATACACATTACTTTTTCTATCGGTACACCGGTTGAGATACAATTCGTTAATTATTTTATTTTTCTGCTTAAATACAATATATTTGGTTTTATCAATATTAATTTTCAATTTATTTGAAAACAGTCATTTATGGTAAGCATTAAGATCATGGTTCACTTGATTATTGAGGGTGATTTCATCTGTTCCGGTGTATAGCAGAACAGTATCATCTGCAAAGGTGAAATATCTTGCCTCCAGATTGGCAAGTTAGAGGTTGAGTACATACAGGGAGTACAACAGCGGTCCAAGAGCCCACCCCTGTGGTGCCCCGCAGGCACTGGACAACCAATCACTACTTGCATCTTGAAGCTTTACATATTGATTTCTGTCAAGTAAATATATTTTAATTAAGCTGTACATAGTACCCCCAAATCCCATTCTAAATAATTTACTCAACAAAATATCTATACTCGCCACGTCAAAAGCCTTTTTCAAATCTATGAAAATTGCTATTACTACCTCTTTCCTATCTACATCCCTTGAGATATAATCTATGAAGTCAGTAGCAGCACCAAGTGTGCTACTGTTTTTTATAAAACCATATTGAAATTTATCGATCGATTGGTGGGAATCAATGAAAGAGAACTTCCATCTTTCTTGAAAGTAACGATTTTTTAAAATCCTTATTTTATTGTTAATCTGATTTTCAATGTTTTTAAACTTCTCGGCTAAGTATGCGTTCTCGGGTTGGTTGATCTTTTTTTTATAAATTTTATCTGTTTTTTTTATCATCTCAAGGACTTCACTATTCATCCAGGTGTTATTTGAACGAATTCATAATTTTTTACTGTACTCAGACTTCTTTTTACAATCTCTGACTAAATCAATTGATTGTTGAAACTTTGTCACGTTTATACTTAAAACTTTTTCCCTAAATAAATTTACAAACTTATTATAATTCACAGATTTGACTACATAATCTACCTTTGGCTTATGAATTTGTACAGAAGATTCAATATCTATTAATATCAATTTGTGATCGGAAAGTTCGTTTTCCTTAATATCAACTTTACAATTCAGCTTACTACTATAGTCACTAAGAACATGGTCTATAAGAGACTTAGACAATCTGGTAACTCTGGTTGCGAATTCGTCACGGACTACATTATTTATTTTAAAGTTTCTTATTGCAACTAGGTCTTTGTAATATTTGATCATTTGCGAATCATCTAGCAAATTAACATTCATATCACCTATTATGAAGAGTTTTTTAGGGTGCTTCAGCATTACTGATTCTAATAATGGAAAAGAATGACAATTATTAATGGAGGGAGGTTTATATATAACACTTATTTTTAAGTTATGCATACATAAACTAATACATATCCACTTTATTGACTAATTATTGCTTGATTTCTCAATTTCACAGAATTTGATTGTTTTTCGTACATAAATAGCTACACCGCCCCCTCTACCAGCTCTGCATGAATAGACTGCAGTGAAATCATTAATTTGAAATAGGAATGTTGCATTCTCTTCCAACCACGTCTCAGTAACCAAGAGTATATCACAATCTTCTTTCACAACAAAACACTGCACAAGATCCAGTTTGTTTCTAATACTTTGCAAATTCGTGTAAGTATGCAATTTTTAGTTGTTCACGAGGCCTTTCTAGTTTTCCAACTGACTTTTCTCCTCTACAAGAAGGACTTTTGAGTGCTCATCATTTATTAAGAGGATATTTCCGTTTCCCATCCAGAGAAATTTGTTCAGGGGTCTCACAGATAAGCTCTATTGATTTTCAGATCAACAGAACCAGTACAACAGGTCCTATAAATCCAGATATAACACATATCACAGAAATTCTCATATGTTAGTTTTAATTTTTAAAACCGTTTTTTGTTTTTCTATAACCGCTGTGATAGCTTGTAACTAAGGACCTTATGCGTTTTGATTGGGTCATTTATGATCAAGTGATACATGAATTTATATTGTCCCTGTCAAGAAGAATGACGTATTTGCAAGCCCCATAGCACCCGTGGGACCATTCTCGAGCATGTGATCTTTTTAAGCGGAATACTTGCTAATTGCAAAGATGAAATTGATATGTTATTATACAAATAATAAAATACTGGTAATGAAAATAACAGTTATGAAAGGGACGCCCCATTCATAACCATTTGTAGACTCCCCTTCATAAATATCACACAAAATGATAAAAATCTTCGATTTCTCAGCTGCATACTTTTCAGCAGAGCGTTTCAATTCTATTTAATCTTGAAATATTGATATCTTGTTCCAAATTTAGCGTTGATTTTGGAACCATTTTTTTAATAAATTATCGGTAAATGCAATAAAAAATTTGGAGGAAAATAGTACGTTTTCATCTCTTGTTGTCAATCCCTTAACAGTACACCAGTACATAATACTTTTCACATTCACGATTTTAGCGGCTGCAGATTTTCGTTCATGATATTTGCATAACTCCTAATTTCATGTGGAGTATTTTCCATTTCCATATCGGATTTACTCGATTATACACTCATTTTGCTTACATTTAACTTGTCTGAATATAGTTGACGCTGTCCTCAATACAATCCATGTTGTTTAGTGAGATTACGGAGTATCCATTTCCACAAAATTTATGTTTAATACAAAAGAAGCAATTATGACAGAATAAACATTCTCACTATAGAGCTAAAATGTTTAGGGGAAAGGAGGGGCACATTCAACCTTGGGGCACTTTCAACCAGTGTAGATTTTTACGGAATTAATTTGAATTTACCGCCGAAAAAATTCATACGTACCCGTTAGTAGACCCTCAGCCACTACCAGTAAGGTTTGTTGATGGTGTGTGCTTGTTGTGCGAAAAATAAAATAAATCGTGATTTTACCTAATTCAAGGTAAGTTTTGTCGTGTCAGAAAATTATTCTCTGTCCGTTCTTATAAATACTATCGAATTTTTCCACTAATATCGTTTTATAGCACATATATTTAGAGTTAAATTTTGGGATAGCCCTAACCTAAAAATGTAACTTTAAGAATTAGAGAGTGTTTGTTGTTCACAGTCACTGTGGGGCAGATTCCACCACCTAAGAATGGGACACTTTCAACCACTAATGATTTTCAATTAGATTTGGATTTGAAATTATTAGAGATTTCATTAACAATACACTATCCATTAAGAAAAGTTGTATAAACCCGGCATTAATTTGATTATTGTTTGAAAATAGGTAAATTTCTTTTCAGATGGTTCGAACATATAAAAAAACGACGAGAACGGAAATCAACGAAAAAGACATGACTAATGCAATTAAAAACGTATTAAGTAAAAGAATGTCAGAAAGAAAAGCTGCTTCAACATTTAATATCAAACGAGACACCCTACATTCCAGAATTAAAAAAATTAAAACAAAATATCCTACAGAAGAGTTACTAGCCAGTAAATTCAATGAAGACTCTGGGAATAAAAGCGACAGCTCCAATGAGAACAAAAATCTTTATTCTAGCAAATATACGGGTTCTCAAGTTTTTTCAAAAAGTCAGGAAGATGAGCTCGTAAAATATATTCAGCTTTCTTCTAACATGAATTACGGTCTAACATATAAGCAGATAAGAACTTTAGCGTATGACTATTCGAGCGTTTTGCTCGGATGCAAGATTCCTGACAAGTGGAAGGCTGCGAAGATAGCTGGCATCGATTGGCTTAGGGGCTTTATGAAGAGAAATAAACAACAAATATCTATAAGACAACCAGAAAGCACTAGTTTAGCCTGATCAACTGGGTTTAATAAAAAAATGTGTCAGAATTCTTCGAAAATTATACTTTTGCATTGCAAAAGTATAAGTTTAAGACTGAACAGATATACAATTTGGATGAGACGGGAGTCACCACAGTTCTAAAACCAGTAAAAATTGTGTCCACTAAAGGCAAGAAACAAGTATGCCAAATATCATCTGCAGAACAAGGCGAATTGACCACATTTATGGGAATAATAAGTGCTGTGGGTAGCGCACTCCCTCCAGTTTATGTTTTCCCCAGAACACGTAATCCTGACGAATATTTGATTGACGCACTCATTTCTAGCTTAGCATTAGGAAACCATTCTGGCTGGATGACAGGAGATCTATTTCTACGTGTACTGGAGCATATTAAGCAGCAAACAAACTGCTCAATTGAAAATAAAATACTGTTGTAGCTGGATAACCATGAATCCCATATTACCGTGAAAGGGATAAATTATTGCCGTAATAATGAGATCGTCATTCTTTCATTTCCACCACATACATCACACAAGCTACAACCTCTAGATGTCGGTGTTTACGGCCCATTCAAGAACTATTGCGCAACTGCCTTCAATGACTGGTTGACTTCAAATCCTGGAAAAACGATAACAATTAGGCAGATTGCCCATCTAACGAAAATTGCTTACCAAAATGCTTTCACACAGAATAATATTACAACATCATTCCAGAAACCAGGGATTTGGCTTTTGAATAGACTGGCGTTTCAAGATGAGGAATTTTTGTCCAGTTTTGCAAATTATGAGGATAAAGATGACCAACAACCTCACCAACAACAGACTGATGCTGATTCTTCATTGTTCATGGCTGAGAATGGTTCGTCATCTTTAACAAGAGATCCAAAGCCAGAATGTAACTATGTTCGATCTTTTTTTATTCTATTATTAAATACATTTTCTCAAATTGCAGATACTCGATCAACGCCGCATAAATACACTCCCAAAAATTCATTCTTAGAAGGTTCTTCTACACCTCCACCCTTGAGAAATATTTCAAGAATCTCGTTTGTTAATGAGGATCTTGACAAAAATAGGAAAGGTAATATAGCATAGCACTCTACTCTCTTGATTTTATTTGAAGGTTTTTAACAGACTTACTTTCAACATCTGCTGTCCACAAAATTACTCCGGAGACTGTCAGGCCGATTCCTAGACCCACTATAAAAAAAACTAAGAACAAAAAAGAAAAAAAAGGGAAGTCCAGAATTTTCACAGAGACACCTGAAAAGAATCGCCTGGAAGAAATCAAACGTAAGAGAGAAAGGCGTAAACGGATTGAAGAAAAGAGGAATAGAAAAAGAGTTCTCAAACAAGTATTTCCAGAACAGAAAGAAGATTATGTTGCAACAAAGAAGAAAAGAAAGATAAGCACAAGTAGTTCAGATACTGACGAGTCGATTGAACTTGCATCGGACGATATGTCGGATGATTTTAGTGACATGGAGAGTGCCAACCTCCTTACAGATGATGATATAATTCAACAAGATTATTTTGTTCTGGTGAAATTTCCTTTAAAGACTAGCATATATTATGACATTGGAAGAGTCGTAGAAGTTATAAACTTGAATGAATTTGTAATAAAATTTTTGCGTCGTAAGACGTCAGGCTTCAAATTCTACTACCCCTTGGTCGAAGATACATCTACAGTTGACCGTTACGACTTAGTTCTAAAATTACCACAGCCCAACTCATCTAAGACTGCTCGGACTTCTTCCTCACTAACTTTCAATATTGACTTATCCATGTATAAAATCAAATAAGTTGTATGTTTTGATTATACTTATGTTTCAATATTTTTCTCACTAGGTATTGTTACCAAAATCAAGAGTTGCACTGATCTGTTGTATAATTTCATCGTTTGTTGAAACTGCCTCAGGACGTGGTTGATTGTGCCCCACCGGAGGGGCACTATCAACCAAATGCAAGCTTTTTTTAACTTTGATAATTTTTTCGAAAAAATAAATTTACCGATCATATTTCCTAGACAAAATGTAAGTAAAAGTATCAAATATTGCTATGCCGGGAAGAAACTACAATTATTTGACAACATTTTGTCAATATCTGAGATCTTTGGTGATTTGGTTTAATGTGCCCCCTTTCCCCTACATTTTATTATTGAAATTGACTTCGGAGTTATCACATTCACTAAGGGTCGTGAAGAAAAGTAATTATTGTTTTCTTCTAAATTTTGAAAAGGAATTGTGTAAATACAATTATTCTCGGTTTTGAATATTTCATTCTCAAAAATATTTCATTCTTAAATTTTTTTTATAGAATAATATGAATAAATAAAAGCTTGATGCCCTAATTAATCTATACAATATGCGATGACCTAACAATTTGACCTCATTGAGACTGAAATAAACCGCGCAGTAATTTACAAGAAACGTTTTTTTATTGGCGGTTTCCATTCAATTAGTCTCGCTTGACAATAGGCCCGAAGCTACTTTTTGTATGAAATAAGCAAAGCTAAAAAACAAAAGTCGATGATAATTTGTCTTCTCTTTGAACGTGGAAATAATTATTCTCATGCGAACAGAAGCAGCAGCCCCTAAATACCTTCCAGTTACAAAAAAAGTTGACATGAATTATATTTGTTACGGTATTTGTCGATGTTTAAGTTATGAGATCTGCTTTTAAGTGGAGAGACTAGAACTCACTTTTTCGCAACGTCTCTCGCCCATTTTAAGATAAATTACTTTTGATCAATGATTTATGATTGGATCCCAAAAGTTTAATAAGTTATATCTAGATCATCATAAGTAGACTTTAACTGTTTTTTAATTATTAATTATCATCATTTATTTTCAACAAGCGAGGATCATATTCATTGGAGTATTTAAAAGATAGAAGGAAGTAGAAAGAAATGTATACAGAGTGTGGCATTTTAGATAAAGATATGTCAAAATTTTTGTCATTTGAATGAATATTTGAATCTTTACACAATCATACAGGGCTATGGGCGTTATTTTTAGAGAAAATCAACTGAAATTTAACATTTACACCTGGTATACTACTAGTTATAACAAGGAGAAATAAAATTGTAAATAAGCCTGTAATCTTTTATTCAATAAAGCCTAGCACTTTCGAAATTACGTCATCCTTAGGGCTCTAAAATGAAACTAATGTCCTATCAAACTAATATAACAGTAAATGTAACTTACTTCGTCAGTTGGTCCAGAGACATGTTACAATTGTCTACATTATTGTGTGTGTCAAGTGAATATCGTGAAATTAAAAACATACAAATAAATTGAAATTACAAACTTGACACGAGACAAACTACATTTTTAATAGTCATTTTCGACCTTCCTTCAAAATATGTCGACCATCTAATGGAATTTTTAATTAAGTTGTTGAAAGAAAAGAAAAAGTAACATTTTTGTTGACTCAAAAACCCAATCTCAAAACGAGGATTATTATTATAATGGAAAATGGTAGTGTCCAAAGTTACAATGTTCGTAAAAATATTGGAAATTACTGAGTGACAGTTAATAAAATGAAAACCAAATTAAATTGACTGACACAATTTAAAAATGAGCTGATTACATAAATACGTGATACTACCCACTAAACAAGAAACATAACAAGTCTTTTTTGTGATGTTCTTTTTAGACACTTTTCGTGATGTTTATTTAAAACGTTAATAAGATATCTCCTAGATGTCTTAATTTTATTACCAACTCTATTAACATGTCATGTAAATAAAACATATTTTTGATGTACACAGTAATACTTGAATTCGCAGTTACATACACATCCTATGAACTTCTTTTTAGTAACTTCCTATAGGAAACATCCATACGATGTTAATTTGTATACTTCTCACTAATGTCACATACAGAACGTTACTGTAATATTACAAATTAACATGTTTCTAAGATGATCACATGTTGCAGTTACTTTTACATCTTTCGAAATAATTTTTATTAACATCGTACTTATTACGTCTGTACGACGTTAGTTCATAAAACTCTCAGTAATATCTCATATTAAACATCACGGTAACATAAAAAAGAAGAAAACAGAAGAGGAACTGATGAACGAAATAAACCAGCTGTGGAAACAAAAATGACATGCATGAAATGGCGGATGGTTTTCAGTTATGTGTTATATTTTATTTGGAGGAAGCACATATTTCGCAAGTAGTACTTGAATAAAGTGGTCATCGTTTTCGTTAGTTCCTACTAAGCTGCAGTTTCTATACATAGTTATAATTCTTGTTATAATGGAGGAATAACAATTGTTATCGGTAAGTACTTATTCCAAAATCATATTTATTGAACTTAATACTCATTCAATACTTTAATCGGCTATTATACATTGATATTACCTAGTAAGTATATTTTGAAAACGATTCACAATATTTCAAATCCTAGATATGCATTATACCGTACAAAAAACTTGATATTGCAATAGGGTAGATATTATTATTAATAATAAAACATGCTCATATGTTGGCAGATATTTCAATCTAGAAGAAAATATTTTCAATGTTGAAGATGTTTCAGAAGCTACTTACACAAATAAAATAAAAAACAAATAGTTGGTAATTATGTAATGAAAGGGAGTAACTATTTCAGATAGTCTGATACAAACATTGTATTAAACAGTACAAAAAATATTGAACCAAGTATCTCTAGTTCTAGTTTTTTTAGTAGTAGTCTTAGCCATCAATATAGTTTTACAGGTTTAGAAAATTTTAACATTATCACTAACAATTCTTGTGAACAATTAGAGACTGTTTAAGACTTCAAAAACAGAAATTTCTGTTAAAAAGCTCATTTCCATTTGAAAACTCACTGAATACAATAAATGAGCTGTAGCTGTCCCTTACAATGGTACCTATATTAATCTAGTTGAAGAATATGTAACTTATGATACTGAATGCTCCAGTCAACAAACAGCATTCAATTATTTATTATTGTAGAAACACAGCTATTGGATACTCAATTGGATATAATTAATTATAAACTCATTTAACTTGGTAATGTGTTCATATCTCTTCTTCATAAGTAGTTTTTTTTGTACACAGTGTATTAGTGATGCTTAGCTTTCATTAAGTTACAATTCCACGATGTTAATATACAATTTGTTCCAGGATGAAAGTAACAAGATGAGAATAGTACATTATTTTATACAGAAAAGAAGTATGAATTTTCATAGCACACCTGAATTTACCTGGCAAATGGAGTGAGGCATGGAATAGAAGGTAAATCATGAAAAGTCACTTCTCGAAATAAAATATGTTATTATTCCTTTGAACAACCCCGCATGTATCTTATGGAAAATGGGTCCCAGTCAATTGGCTGAAAATCAAGTTTGATGTAGTTTATGATGATCGATCAAAGGTCTCCATGGGCACAATTTGATCTAAAGAAATTGTTTTATTAGCTGTTGTTCAGAACACCTTCAAATATTTCACATATGAGGATTTTGAAGTGTACGTTATGGAATGGTTGAGGCACTCGAAAAAGTAACCGTAAGTAAGTAAACGATTGAATTTCCTTTAATCAGATTGGATTTCTGTTGATGTAACGTAATGTTTCATTAAATCTTTATGGTGTAAAATTTTTATTAGTTTTAATATCATTAAAAAACTATTCTAATAAATTCTGTAAACTAGCTGTAATGTACGTGTATCCGTTAAACTTTATTAATTCAGTTTCAAAGTATGTTACGTTATGGTAACTACGGATTAATATACCCTTTTTTATTTCTTGCTTTCACTGAATGTGTTCAATAGTTTCCACTTCCCAGACTTGTTATGTAATATGCTTACACAATTCTATTTTTTTTAGGTTGGATTGCTGGACAAGATATTTTTTTTTCTAATTTTGTACCTGTTTTTTTCAAATTTACTGTACTGTACATTAATAGTGAATAAACGTTTTAAATCTTTATTGCTTTTTGCTATTTTATTTGAGATGTACAGGATGAACAACTAAGAACGACTGTAGGCCACATCTCAGAAAAGAATCATGGTACAACTTTCAAAAAAATTACCTTTAGGTAAGGGATCCTGAAAAATTGCTGGAAAATATTTTGCAGCCTCTAAAATATCCGCTAGGGGTGGAATGAACACTCGAAAACATAATACTCCAAAAAAACATACTAAAGGTGTACTAAAAATACAATTTTTGAAATCTTGATGAGATCATGAATAAATTTAATTAAGGAGATTTTTTGCCATTATTTGAAGAATAATGGGTGGGAAAGGTTCAAACTTATGAACAAATGTATAACTTTTTCGTTTTTTAACCGATATTAATGATTTTAGCTGCATTTAAAAGTTTTTCTGTTTATTAAGATTGATAACAAAATTAGATAATTTTGTACCCACTCGGAAATTTCAAAAGTAAATTGGAGCATTTTTTTAATTTTTATATCTGATATTGTAAATCTCATATCTTGGAATAGATTCCTATTTTTTTAACCCCTTTTCATCAGAATTCAAGAAACGCCTCATTACATTTGAAATCTCTGAGAAAAATGGGAAAATTGTGGACTTTTATCAAAGCGTTGACAAAATTGTCCAATTTTGTTATTTTTGTTAAGCATTTCTTGTTAAAAAGGAAAAACTCTTTCAAATGAAGCCAAAAACATGGATGTCGATTAACAAAAAAAATGTTACGACATTTGTTGTTTGGGTTGAACCTTCCCCCACCCCTCACTTGAACAATAAAGACAAAAAGTCCCTAACTACATTTTTTCATAAACTCATCAATATATCAAAAATTGTATTTCTAGGATACCATTAGTATGTCTTTTTTGGATATAATCACAGTATTATGTTTTTAAGTGTTCATTCCACCTCATAGGAGATATTTGAGGAACTCAAAAATATTTTCCAGCGAATTTTTAGGGTCATTTTCCTAAAGGTATTTTTTAAAGTTGTACTATGACTATTTTTTGAAATATGGCCGACAGCCGGCGTTCTTAGTTGTTCATCATGTATTTGCTAATTAGGCACAGAAACATCTATAGGATGTCATCCAGAATGTTTGAGGTATATTATTCAGAGGTTCATGTAATGTCCTTACAACATCTACGAGAATACACTGTATTATTTTTGAAATGTCGCATTTAGATCATTGATAAGATATTATTTTTTAGACATTGCATTAACATCGACAAGATGTTAAAATGCATTTCAGAATGTAACAGAAATGTTGTTTTTAGTTCGTCATAAAGACTTCCTTTTGAGGAAGTTCTAGTAACATCACATTAATGTAAAAAGGCAGCGCTTTAACATCGCTGAGAAGTTAAGTTGAAACATCACAAAAGTTAACAGCCACAAGCTGGGCATAAGCGGTTGAATAGATGTACATGTGATGACAACAAGAGGAAAAACAGGAAGAACATTATCACAATGTGATGTGTAATTAACATAACTGTAATATTTATTTGCATAGTGGGTAATTATATGAAACAAATCGCACGAACTAATCCAGACGGCACGCCCCAAACATCTTGAGAAGAAGTGTAATAGTTGAATTGATATTAATCTGAGTGTTGATACATCAATCGGTCATTCTGCACTCTCTGTATATCTCTAGATCTTCTGGAAGGTTAGGTTGTGAAAATTCCCTGAAAAACATTTGTGAAAAAGTTTGCTATTATCACTAGGCGAGGAACTATGTTTACTAAATGTGAGGTGATCACCAAAACCAGATTGTTCTGTTTTATTTAAATGTTAGTTGATACGTACATTAAGAGAGCTTATGGTTCTACCAATGTACGCAGCCCCACAATTACCACACTGAAGTTTGTATATACCGCTCTGTTTTAGTTTGAGTATTTTATCTTTGGTCTTAGAAAGAAGTTATTTTATGGTATTTTGAGATGAAAAAGAAACCCTAATGTTTTATTTTCTTAATAGTGTTCTCAATGATATTTGAAGGATAGCTGTTGTTGACTGCGATTTCTTTTAAGATGTTTAATTCTTTATCAAAATTGTGGGGCGAAATAGGGATACTGATCAATCTGTGTACATAGGATTATATGGCAGCCATTTTGTGTTGAAAAGGATGATAAGAGTTTGATGGGATGATATAGTCAGTCTTAAATGGTTTTCTGTAAATATTGAAGTCTATTTTATTGTTTGTTGTAGTAAGCGTCAAATCTAAAAAGTTAATATGATTATCTAATTCAAATTCGACTGTAAAATTTATGCATGGATGTAAACTTAAGGGACTTAAGGGAAAAACAGAAAGAATTCAAGACAAGATGGCCCAGACTGAGAAAAATTTGATAAAAAAGAATTTGATAATATATGGAATGGAAGAGGGTACTGAAGATAATATGACACAACTAGAAAATAAATCAAAAGAAGTACTGAGGGAGGTCAACAACACAGTAGATGTTAAAACAGATAATCTGAAATGTAGAATAATAGGAAACAAAAACAGACCAGTCCTAATAGAAATGAAAGACTGGAACACAAAAATAGAAACGTTGGAAGTAACAAATAAATTAAAAGGATATATATTAATGAAGACTATCCTAAAGACATACTGGAGCAAAGAAAACGGCTAATTAAGTGTATGAATGAGAAAAAGGTGACCAAGCTAAGTTAATCTATAGCACCTTACATATAATTGACAAAGTATACAGTCTCAAAAAGTTAGAAGAAATCAATCAGGGAAACCTAGAGGATGTAACAAAACAACAACTACAGAAAATAACAAAACTAATCGAAAAACTTTGAAGCAAACTGTCTCTAATTTAGAATAAGCGTACGGATCAAGGAACATAATATAAAAACGAGTTTATGAGTAAATTAAGAGAATTACTAAACAATAAACATACCTTCTCTACAGCTTACCATCAAGAGTCAATAGTGAGTTGTGAAAAATTGTATAGAACTTTTAATGAGTATGTCAAACATTTTATAAATGAAACGGAAGATGATTGGTAGGAGTATGTTTGCCTATTGCTACAATACCACAACTAATATGTATTATGGCTACACACCCTTTCAGTTAGTGTATGGCGAATAGAGCCACGTTAAAAGTTAGAAACCTATCACAACGAATTCAAATACAAACTGTAATGCGCACACGAGCGGGATAGGAAATTAGAAAAAAATGAGAAAAAAACAACAAGCAGACTTTTCTACGGACTTTAAAGTGGAAGACTAAGTATTGTTAAAGAGGGTAGATCGGGCAAAAGTTGATTCGCAATATTTAGGTCCATTCCAGGTTACAAAAATAGACGGTGTAAAGTGTAAAATTAAATTAGAGCCTAACAAGTTCAAGACAGTTAATAAAAACGGGTTATACCAATATAACACATAAACATAAAAAATGTAAGGTGAAGGTTACGGACAACGCAAAAATGCAGTGTAACTAAATAAAAAGTATCTATTTATACACACTAAAAGTGAACCTAAGCAATAAAATATTCTACGCGATAAAGAAATATAGTGCAATAATAATTTTGTTCAACAAAAAATTTTCACGGAAATTTTTCCCGAAGAAGGGATGGTGTAGTAAATGAGCTTGTGTGAAACTAACCTTGTCAGGGTTGAAGTACATGTCGCTATAATATTATTGTAAACAGCTTAGATAAACAAAACATGTTGTTATGATATTTTACGTAGGCCAAAATCTAGGTACTATTCAATTGATATCGCCAAGATACTGCCCACTATGCAAATAAATGTCATGTCAATTCAATATCACATTATGATAATGCTCTTCCTTTTTTTCTTCTTGTTTTCATCAAATGCACATCTATACAACCACTTATGTCCAGCTTGGGGCTGTTAACTTCTGTGATGTTACAACTTAAATTCTAAGCGATGTTAAAGCGATGCCTTATCACATTACTGTGGTGTTACTTGAACTTTTTCAAATGGAAGTCTTTATAATGAACTAAAAGCAACATTTATGTTACATTCAGTAAAAACTCTTTCAAATGACGCCAAAATCATTAATATCCGTTAAAAAACGAAAAAGTTATACATTTGATCATGAGTTTGAATCTTCCCCCACCCATTATTTGAAGAATAATGGTGAAAAGTCCCTGATTAAATTGTTCCATAATCTCATCAAGATTTCAAAAATTGCATTTTTAGGACACTGTTTTTTTTGGAGATAATCACAGTATTATGTTTTCGAGTGTTCATTCCACCCTAGAGGATATTCGAGAAACTCATAAATATTTCCCAGCTATTTTTCCGGGTCACTTTCCTGAAAGTATTTTTTTTAAAGTTGTACCATGACTCTTTTCGGAGATATAGACTACAGCCGTTTTTATTTGTGCGCCCTGTACATTTAAAATGAAAAAAGCAATAGAAAATTTAAATAGTTTATTCACTATTAATGAACAGTACAGTAAATTTGAAAAATATGTACAAAATTAGAAAAAAAATATCTTATCCAGGAATCCAACCTAAAAAAAACTTGTGTAAGCATATGCATATTACATAACAAGTGTGGAAAGTGATGTATCTTAAGAAAAATTGAATTTGTGTTCAACTGTTGCACGCACTCAGTGAGAGCAAGAAATAAAAAGGGTATTGTAACGAAGTTACATTTTCAAAGACCGGGCAAAAGCACAATCTTCCGTATAATATAAAATAAAGCGTTCGAACACCGTATTTCTCCGTCCGTTTCGATACAAAGTAATATAAACATCGGTACAATATAACATAATATAATTTATCAAACCTGCACCGACAGTCGGCGACACTTACGCCTTCGCGCCGTATCTCCAACAAGCCATACCGTAAAGCAGAACGATTCTCAGTGTAGTCAGTCTATCCGTAGACTCAGATCCTTACCCGCATACGCAGGTGAGACTTAAAACTAAGAGACTTCATTGTGCTCATAAAACCGTTCTCTTTCAGAAAACCGATTCCGCTAGAGTAACCGTACCGTTTACCGAGGTGAGTGATATTCCGAATTTTATACCTTAGGGTATATGGTTCTCGCCGTATAATCCGACCAGGGGAAGTAAAGGGGAACCGTGTCCGCTGCTAGAACGTTGAGTTCTCACATCCTAGCAGCGGCCGTGTTTGGGCCTTAAGCCATCCGATCGAGGAGTACCGTGTCCGCCACTAGAAAGTTGAGTTCTCACATCCTAGTGGTGGCCGCCGCAACTCCGAGATTTCGATACCGCGGAAACCGAGAGCCATATCCCCCGAGAGTAGAGCTTTGATTAACCTAGAGGGTCGCTTGCAATCCGTAGTAGTTCTGCCCACTGCCGCTAACCGTCCACCGCATCCTCGCCCCATTTTTGCTTTCGCTTGCAATCCGCTTCCGCTAACCGTCCACCGCATCACCCGACTTCCGCTAACCGTCCACCGCACCCCCGCCCATTTTTGTTGCTTCCGCTTACATAGCTTTGTTTTACTCACCGTAGTAGAGACCGTTTCGAACCTGTAGGATAGTAGTTAGTACTAGTGCTTTTGCCCCGCCTACCCGAATTAAAGGACATTTAATTTAGTTTTCCGTTTAATAAAGACTCTTTGTAAATAAGTAACTTTTGGTTTCTCTTCTCTCCAACTCCAATTACCAGTAAACCTCCGTAAATAGGTAAGAACGTTAAGCAGCTAAACCCAGGTTACGAAGCCGGGGAGGCAAGTAAAATCTGCCCGACCGGCCGCAACACTTTCGTCACCACCATAAAGTGACCCCTGGAGTATTTTAATTCTTCACTGACGCTGCCCGGTGCGAGTGGAGCATACCACTTTAATAAACTGGCGCCCGAGGCAACCCGTCACCTGTAGTTAAGGCGCCAACCCGTCAAATAACGACGCAAGAGCGTTACAAATTTGGCGCCCGAGCAGGGACCGTTTTTATGGTGTACCGTATCCGCTAATTACCAGAAGTAGAAAAACGGTTTTGGAGTTGGTGGAAGTAATCCAAACGTTACAGAGAGGTAAAAACCGTTGCAAACGTTTTAGTAGACCGTCTTATATCCGAATCCGTCGAAATCCGCCGACCTGTCATTTTTGACAGATTGTCCGTTTTTCGCGGAAAAGACCATTTTTATAGTGTACCGAGGCCGCTGATCACCGTAACTTGAGTAAAACCCGTTTTGAGGTAGTGAAATTGATTCCGTCACTTTAGAGGTCCGAAACACACCGCAAACACTTCAGGGCACCGTATTATACCCGAATCCGACGAAATCCGCTGACCTGTCATTTTGACAGGTTGCCAGCTTTGGCTAAACCGAGGACCGACCCCCTAAGCGACCCCTCGTTTAATAGGTTACCGAGTACGTAGAACCGATTCGCACCATCCGTTTATTGATTAGAGTCACCCGTCTAGAGATACGAGCAATTGGTAAGGGAAAAATAGGTTTCTGACCGTTGAGCAAGGAAGCTATACCGATTCCGAGTATTAGTAAAATGGCTACTAAGAATTCAGTACCCGCAAACACTCCGGACGAAGCTACCGCCGCCCAGAACCCGCTTCCGAGAGAAGAACCGACTGACACCCGTGTTGGATGGGTATACCTCCTAAGAAAGGAGGAATTAGACGTAGAACTAGCCAAATTTAGGCTAGAAGTCACCGGAACCGTAGATGATAAGAGACGCCGCCTTTCCAAGTTCATCCGTGAAGGCCGCGCCTCCCCCGCACCGACCGCCGCAATGCCGTTTGTATTTCCCGCCACATCCGAAGCAACCACCGCCACCGCCGCACTACCGACCGTCACCGTAACAAGGGCTGAAGCATACGTAGCAACCACAGTTACCGCCGCATTACCGACCGTTACCGTTACCAGTGCAGAAGAACCCGCAACGACAAACGTGTTCAATGGTACACTGGCAGGAATCCAGCCCACACCAGGGCCAATCTCAGGACCAATGATGCCGTCATTAAGAACCAAGGATTGGAGGATAAGCTTCAATGGATCAGGAGACCCCGCTGCTTTCCTCGAGAGGCTTGAGGAGATTTGTGAGTCACAAGCCATCTCTCTCGACCGGCTACTGCAAGCTATGCCCGAGCTATTACATGGAATGCCAGCACTTTGGTTCCGGAACAACCGCAAATACTGGTCTAACTGGCAAGAGTTCTGCACCGCCTTCCGAGATTTTTTCTTTCCGGTCAATTATCTCGTCGATTTAGAGGTAGCCATCAGTAGAAGAACTCACCGGCTTCAAGAGAGTACCGCTACATATATCACAGATATGCAAACACTCATCCGTCGCATGGAAGTATTACCCCGGAGCAGGAATTGAATTGGCTCTACCGGAATCTACACCCGGAATTTCGACGTCAGATCCGTAGAACGGACTTCTCAAATCCGCAGGAATTTGCCAAAGCCACCCAAAATTACGAACTGCTACGCTCCGAGATTGAGCAGGCTCGTGGACAAACCGATCGAACCAATTCGTATCCAGACAGGCAACCAACCAGCAGGAACCAAGAATGTTGGCGATGCGGCCAGACCGGACATTTCCGCAGTCAATGTCGAGGACCTCCCAGGATATTCTGCTCAAGATGCAAGAAGGACGGAGTTATGTCCCGAGATTGTCCGTGTCCACGTCCAGAGCGCTGCAGCAGCCTAATGCCCGCCCATCAAAGCCCTCGAGACCCCTCATATGCCGCTACGTCATCTGAAGTAGGAAACCGCCCAGATAGAAAACATGATAGTGTCCCCCGCGAAGTTCGAGCTACTATACCACCGCCGAGAAGTCTTCCCCAAGAAATCGTACGCACCGTCAATCCGCCGGACGACCCCTGCCATGGAGTCTCATCTTGGTTGGATCGTCGCCCTCATATTTCGGTTGCAGTGCCTGGGGGCACCGCAGAAGCCTTGATAGATACCGGAGCTGTGATCTCTTACATAGGAGACAGACTAGCTAGACTATGGAATGCGCTAGGAGTACCAAAAGCTCCGATCCCGACGAGTTCCGCCCGTATGGCTAATGGAGAAACCGTCATCGTATCCGACGCATATCTCGTGGAGATACAGATTGGAGAGGAGCATTTTACCGAAACTTTTGGACATCTTCATGGACTATCATCCGACATGGTACTAGGAATGGATATATTACGGAACCGACGATTTAGTCTGGACTTAGGAAGTGGACAAATTATGGTAAACCACCGTCCCGTCACAAGGGAGACTCGGCCCGTACCGTGCTTTCCCATTGGGCTCACCGAAGTAAGACCACCGCTGACTCCCACCGAACACGAAGAAAATCATCTACAGAGGGAACTACCCTTAGTTGAGGATATTCGAAGGGTAATACCGTTGGTCGAGCACAGGATCCGTCTTACAATTCCTGACTCAATAAAGCAACGTTATCACCCTCAGAACTCCCGAAGAGAACTAGAAGTTCCCAAGGCCAAATACCGCACTGCATCTCCCGTTGAAAAGGGAAACGTAAATACCAGTCAAGAGGTTGCCACTCAGCACACCCACAGATTGTCCCGTCTAAAGGATACATTCGAGATGGTACGGGTAAATCTGGCCAGGGCATTCACCGTTCAGAGTCGTCATTACAACCTCCGGCGCCGGGATTGGCGTTGCCATGTAGGAGATCAAGTCATGAAACGCGAGCACCACCTGTCATCAGCGGACCGAGGATTCGCCGCGAAACTTGCTCCCAAATATTCCGGCCCCTATACCGTTACCCATGTCCTCTCGCCGGTAGTATACAACCTCAAAAGCAGTACAGGCAAACGACTCCATCGGATTCATGTCAAAGATCTACGACCGGCACATACTTCCGATTAACACTAGGTAAGAAATAACCGTTTCCTTTCAGAGATGACAAGCAGATGTCCAGGAGAGCCCCCAAGAGGAGCCGCCCCACCGCACTCTCTGCGTGTGCCTCGACAAGAGGGGTTACTAAAGAGAACTGTAGTATAGTTGTTCTTCTCTTCCGAATCTTAGTCTTCCGTAGGTTTATTTGATTTCTTTTTCATAGATATATACTAGAGTTATTAACGTTTTTTATTTATTTGGGCCCGTTTCCGTTATATACCTTGCGTCCGAACTTCATTTATGACAATCCGTTGTAATAGTCTTTTGCTTGGTATCTCTCCGCCGGACCGTTTATTTGGTTAGAATACTGATAAGCGTTGACCTTTCAGGAATCTCGAAGTCATAGAAGGAGAGTGCCAGGATGACTCCGACTCCCGAAACCAAGGCAACCGTAGACAAAGTCGTCGCTGACCTTCTGTAGGCCATGGAGGAAAGCCAAGACACCCCTAGTCGCCATGAGGCCATCAACCCCGGAGTTTCAGTGTCCAAAGCACCTTCCAGCGCTGCCATGCGCCGTGCCCCGCCTGCGGATGTCAGCATCTCTTCAAGACGCATCTTCAGTAGAAGTCGGAAGCCCCACCCCGGTACGACACCAACCGACGAAACGAGAAGTTGAACATTATTTTCTTTTTGAATTTCATCTTTTCAATTCCGAATATTTGTGATAGGTGTACCTACCCCCAATAAAAGGGTTCGGCCGCAAAAGGGGTAGGCGCCTAGTCGGTTTTTTTGTTTTGGGATCTTTTCCGTAATAGATAGTTCAGGGGAAGTTTTTGAAAAAAAATATATAGTCATACATTTTTTTTCTCCGAAGTGGGAAGGGTGTGTAACGAAGTTACATTTTCAAAGACCGGGCAAAAGCACAATCTTCCGTATAATATAAAATAAAGCGTTCGAACACCGTATTTCTCCGTCCGTTTCGATACAAAGTAATATAAACATCGGTACAATATAACATAATATAATTTATCAAACCTGCACCGACAGTCGGCGACACTTACGCCTTCGCGCCGTATCTCCAACAAGCCATACCGTAAAGCAGAACGATTCTCAGTGTAGTCAGTCTATCCGTAGACTCAGATCCTTACCCGCATACGCAGGTGAGACTTAAAACTAAGAGACTTCATTGTGCTCATAAAACCGTTCTCTTTCAGAAAACCGATTCCGCTAGAGTAACCGTACCGTTTACCGAGGTGAGTGATATTCCGAATTTTATACCTTAGGGTATATGGTTCTCGCCGTATAATCCGACCAGGGGAAGTAAAGGGGAACCGTGTCCGCTGCTAGAACGTTGAGTTCTCACATCCTAGCAGCGGCCGTGTTTGGGCCTTAAGCCATCCGATCGAGGGGAACCGTGTCCGCTGCTAGAACGTTGAGTTCTCACATCCTAGCAGCGGCCGTGTTTGGGCCTTAAGCCATCCGATCGAGGAGTACCGTGTCCGCCACTAGAAAGTTGAGTTCTCACATCCTAGTGGTGGCCGCCGCAACTCCGAGATTTCGATACCGCGGAAACCGAGAGCCATATCCCCCGAGAGTAGAGCTTTGATTAACCTAGAGGGTCGCTTGCAATCCGTAGTAGTTCTGCCCACTGCCGCTAACCGTCCACCGCATCCTCGCCCCATTTTTGCTTTCGCTTGCAATCCGCTTCCGCTAACCGTCCACCGCATCACCCGACTTCCGCTAACCGTCCACCGCACCCCCGCCCATTTTTGTTGCTTCCGCTTACATAGCTTTGTTTTACTCACCGTAGTAGAGACCGTTTCGAACCTGTAGGATAGTAGTTAGTACTAGTGCTTTTGCCCCGCCTACCCGAATTAAAGGACATTTAATTTAGTTTTCCGTTTAATAAAGACTCTTTGTAAATAAGTAACTTTTGGTTTCTCTTCTCTCCAACTCCAATTACCAGTAAACCTCCGTAAATAGGTAAGAACGTTAAGCAGCTAAACCCAGGTTACGAAGCCGGGGAGGCAAGTAAAATCTGCCCGACCGGCCGCAACACTTTCGTCACCACCATAAAGTGACCCCTGGAGTATTTTAATTCTTCACTGACGCTGCCCGGTGCGAGTGGAGCATACCACTTTAATAAACTGGCGCCCGAGGCAACCCGTCACCTGTAGTTAAGGCGCCAACCCGTCAAATAACGACGCAAGAGCGTTACAGTATATTAATCTGTAGTTGCCATAACTTAACATACTTTGAATCTGAATTAATAAAAATTAACTGATACACATATATTACAGCTAGTTCACAGAAAAATTATTAGGATAGTTTTTTAATAATATTCAAACAAATAAAAATTTTACACCATAAAATTTTCATGAAATATTGCGGTAAATCAATAGAAATATCTAATCTGTTTAAAGAAAATTCTATCGTTTACTTACGATTACTTTTTCTCACTCAAGAATTGCTGTTTTGGGTGTCTCAACCATTCCATAATGTACACTGCAAAATCCTTATCTGTGAAACATTTCAAGGTGCTTTGAACAGCAGCTAAAAAACAACTGCTTTAGATCAAATTGTGCCTATGGAGACCTTTAATCAGAACATCATAAACTACATCAAACTAGATTTTCAGCCAATCGACTGGGACCCATTTTCCATAAGAAACATGCGGAGTTCTTCGAAGGATTAATAACATATTTTATTTCGAGAAGTAACTTTTCATGGCTTATCTTCTATTACCTGCCTCACTCCGTTTGGTAGGTAAATTCAGGTATGCCATGAAAATTCATGCTTTTCTTCTGTATAAAATAATATACTATTCTCATCCGGGAACATATTGTATTTTAACATTGTGTAATTGTAATTTAACGAATACTAAGCATTATTAATACACTGTATACAAAAAAACTATTTATGAGGAAAGGGTATGAACACATTATCAAGTTAAATGAGTTTATAATTAATTGCTTCCAATCGAGAATCCACTGATTGTGTTTCTACAATATTACTTTCAATCATGTTGCCACAATAAATTTTATCACATGAACATGATTCATAAAAAATTGAAATTAATTTGGAATATTTTCCAAACTTAACATGATACTTTCTATTTAGTTCAAAAATGTTTACTACTTTTCCTACAAAACCATATTTAAAAATGTAATAGCAATTAGGATTCTTAATACTGAAAGTTAAATTTCAGTATAGAACTCGTTCATAACTATCTACAAATATATCATTAATCTTCTCCTAGGTAACATGATGCAATAAAAAATAATTCAATTCTGTTTGTTTAATGGAACATTCAGTGTCATAAGTTACATATTCTTAACTAGATTAATATACTGTTGTAAGAGATATCTAAATATTTCACTTCAGCTTTTTTATTGTATACAGTGTATTTCCAAATGGAAATGAGTTTTTAGCAGTAATTCATGTTTTTAAAGTCTCAACAGTCTCTAATTGTTCACAAGAATTTTTAGTATTAATCAATGTTAAAATTTTCTCAACCTGCAAAACTATATTGATGGGTATGACTACTACTTTTGCTACTACTACAAAAACTAGAACTAGAAATTCTTGATTCAATACTTTTTTCACTATTTAATACAATGTCTATATCAGCTGAAATGGTTACATCCCTTTTTTACATAATTACCAAGTATTTGTGTTTTATTTTATTTATGTAAGTAGCTTCAGGAATATCTTGATCAATGAACATATTTTCTTCTAGATCCAAATCTCTCCAAACATATGAACATGTTTTATTATTAATAATAATATCTACCCTAAAGCATATCTATGATTTGAAACATTCTGAATCGTTTTTAAAATATACCTACTGATATTTGAAAAAACCTTATTTCGTAAAATCTATTATATAATTTTCGGGTACAATCACGGCAGACGGAATTTCAATTTACAATACCCTATTAAAGAATTCAACGAGTATTAGGTTTTAATATTTATGATTTTGGAATACGTACTTCCCGATAACTGTTTTTCGTCTATTATGATAAGAACTATTACTAAGTATAGGAACTGTAGATAAGTAGGAACTAACGAAAACGAAGACAACTTTATTTAAGTACTTCTTGCAAAAAATGTGCTCTCTGTAAATAAAATATAACACGAAACAAAACCACACCACAATCCGCCATGTCATTAGTTTCGTTCGTCAGTCGTTCTGTTTTCTCCTTTCCTAGTAATTTTATGAATACATCAATCAAACAGCTCACCTAATTATGTTACTATGATGTCTAATATGAAATATTACTTAGAGATTTATGAGCTAACATCGCAGGAAGTTACTAAACATTAGTTCGAGAGTAACTGCAAAATGTGATCATCTTAGAAACATATTAATTTGTAATATTATAGTAATATTCTGTATGTAGCATTAGTGAGAAGTACACAAATTACCATCGTATGAATATTTCCTATAAGGAGTTGTTAGAAAGAAGTTTATAGGATGTGAATGTAACTGCGAATTCAAGTATTAATGTGTATATCAAAAATATGTTTTAATTACATGACGTGGATGTTATTAAGGTTGGTTATAAAATTTAGATATCTAGGAGATATCTTATTAACGTTTTAAATCACGAAAAGTCTCTAAAAAGAACATCACAAAAATGATGTTTCTTGTTTAGTTGCACTCAACCAAAATATACTAGTACAAGCAAAGTACAGGTTGTACGAATTGTTAGAATAAGTTATATATATCTCATAGTGTAGGTAAGTGTTTTCTAGTTTGTAGGTAGTTATAATAAATCCCAGTGATGTGTACGTTACTCGATGGTTTCATTCCTCCTGAATCCCGTAACTGGGGTAAGTCTTAAGCACCGTTATGATATAGCAACATCACTCATTACAACCTGCATCTTGATGATAACGATATATTGGCGGTACATTGAGCAAAGACATGCTTGAGCTTCCGCTATTTATGATATCAACTTAATATTGGTAATGATAAAACTAGAGATAATTCGTTCGTCACAAGATTAAGTCCTACAAACCGTTCTTACATACATTAAAAAAGTATTATTATTGTTTACTGGAAGGAATATATTAAGGGTGGGAAGTGTTCAAATTGTCACCCCGTATATATATAGATTGTATGGTATGTATTTAAATCGCAGCAACCACTATAGTTTCATAATATAATCAATATGCATTAAAAACAAGTTCTTCCGACAGCACAAGCCCATATTTATTAATCAAATCTATAAAAACCAGCATATTGCCTCAAGCATATAATATTTATCTCGCAGGTCATGGAATCATCTCATCGGAAGAAAAACGTGGAAAATAACAGTCACCAGCCACATTACTCATTAATTTTTTTTCTATTCCGATCATTTACAAATTCATGCTATTATGAGTCCGCCCGTAAATAGTTATTATATGTCATCCGAGGCAATTAATAATAAATTGATAATAGATATGAATCACCGCCGTTGGCATAAATTAGGTCTACATATATAAATTGTCATACGCATGGCCCTTACCTCATTATTCATGTCATAATTATTAAGTAATTCACGACAGTTGAGCAGATTGATCAAATATCCAATTTTTGCAATATATTATTAACTTTAGGTCATAATTAAAATTTTATTTATAGAAAAAAGCTAACTTCATCTATCAATCAATGTAGAAAGAACCATTATTTACTAGGTACCTACGTTAAGAGTTTAGGATTCAAAAACGAATATACTGATTTTACAATTCGTCTTATCTTTGTCTTTATCTGTATTGATAGAATTACCCTTGTGTCGTAGATAAGAAACTGTCACATTTGTTTCTGATATAACTACAATATCAGTAAAAGAAACAGTAAATATTTTCAAGAAAGACTTGGGTTTACTTCCCTAAAAATAGTGCAGATAATAGAATAAGAGGCTTGTCTCTACAAGTTTTATGCAACACACATTGCACGTATTATTTTGTAGGACGAAGTATTTTTCTTTCCTTTAATTTAGGACGAGTTGCCTTAATAGGGCAACAATTTATGGACATAAATTCGCAATTCCACTGGGATAATATTAGACAACATGTATCATGCTACATGTCATCTATAGTTTCCTATATGTAGATCTGCGACTATGTTGCAAATATTTGAACAATGTTGCATGAGTAGCTTGTCGATTACTCTCGCATGTGCTTTGTCATATTCGTCTATATCATATCATCTTTTGAAGGTGAACCTACAGGCTTCCGAGTAGTATAAAGGGATTTTTGTTGGACATTCTTTAGAGCTCCAGATGTCTTCCTGGGCCACTTGCTTTCTTGCCATTGATTTCACAGAAATCTACTAAATCATTGAGAGTATTTTTGAATTTTATTGAATATTCTTGTTCTTTTTCTAAACGAAGCCACTTAATTTTCAATAAGTTCACAGCAAAGCTGTTAGTGCCTGTTTTTCTATTGAGTACGTATTTTTCCAGTGCCTTCGTACTAAGGAAATCATGCATTCCTCTGCATTCCAATAACTTTATAGCTTGGTTTCTTCCTCTTAGCATTATTGATTATATCGAATCAATCTTGCGGGACAAAAATATTCTGATTATTCTTGCTGGATGATTACTCCAAATTCTGAATCATTTGGCAGAAATGAGTAACCAGATACCAGAAATTTCAAATCTATTGTTTCTTTAACTATGCAAGGATCCTGCACAAATTCCAGCAAACTGGATGACATCTTAATATTACGATTCTGCCTTGTGCAGGAATCTGAAAACAAAATTATTCTCTTGAAGGTGCCAGCATGTTCTTTGAGGGGTTTCCGAATACAAGATGCTATATCCTGAGAACCTTTACTACATTCTGTCTTATCCCAAACATGCATGAAGCCTGTATCCAAGTTGAGAGAATGTATGCCAAAATTATAAACATACAAATTGCGCTTGTAGTATGACACTGATGTAAAAAGCTTCGGAAAAGGAAGTGCCTTCTGTAAGTCGAATGTGCAGACATAAAATTAATCAGAAGCTTTTGCTGATCTCTTCTAAAAGTCTCTCTGGTTCTGATCAAAACGAGCTAACTTCTTCTTCTTTTTATCAATTTCAGTATGAATCTTTAGTTGTAACTTTTTGCCCAAATGGCACTTGTTCTTGCTGGGAATTTTGATGTGGAGATAGAATGTATTGGCAAACACTTGAACATAGAGGTCATACATGTTTCGAATAGTCAATTCTGGATTAAGGTATTTCCTCTGCTCATTATTTTTCCGGCAGTAATGACTTTGGTAGTAAGGGAAATATTTGATATGCATGATTACATCAGAATCATGTATTTTATTAGTGGGAATATTTTTACCACGATTCTTCATAACTGCGAAAACTTCTAGAATCGTCCCCAACTAATTTAAAATGTTCCCTAAAAAAATGTTTTGCAACATTGATTTTGGCTTTTTTCAAACGTTGAGGATATCCATTAAACTGCTGCCATCTGGTGGAAATGGTCGGAACTAATAATTTGTTCCATTTAAGAGAAGAAATATCTTAACTGTTTTATGAGGAAATGAGAAAGTTTGAAATTTGTAATTTGATAGAGAGCGTCAGCTATACTAGCCTCCCCCTACCACTCTCTCATTATCTAGACACTTACTTAAGTAGTTTGGTGCAAAGGATAAGTGAAAAATTTATAACTGTCGCCATCTAGTGGAAATTGTCTGAACTAATAATTTTTTTAATTGAAAAGAAGAAATTTCTTAAATCTTTTATGAGGAAATGAGATAGTTTGTAATATGAAACGGAGCGTTAGCTATACTAGTTGTAGAATTGGGTTGTACTTTTTACTTCCCTTAATTCTATGTGTTCTTCGATAGGAGGTTGCGTATTTCTATAGGTACTTGGTTGGTTTTGGCATGTAATCAAAGTGCAATAATTCGATTTTATGTTTGTTTATTTCTTGTAACTACACAAGTACTAATTGTTGCAAGAAATTGGGATTATTTAGTCTAACTGATTATGAAGAGAAATTCTCCATTTAATCGTTCACTGCCGTGGGAAGTACATTTAAGATTTTTAATGCTCATACATTAGCATCTGATATTGAACTGATATATGTCTTATTTTACGCTGAAAGCTCGTCGGAAAAGAACCAGGGGCACACTGTAAGAAACACAATTGACGTCACCATGTTCAGTACTATTATAATATTTTTAAATTTTGAAAAAAGGCCGAAGCTCAGCCGAAACGTCAACAATGATTCTGTGGAAAAATGTTATTTAATAAAATTCACCAAAAATCAAGAACACATTTACTTTAATAACAGTTGTTAAAAAATCTCGTAGATAATTATAAATTTGTCTAAATAATATATAAAATACGAAATCTATGAACAACTGGCCCCCAAAATGTACCAATTAAGCCATTTTCAACTGCGGTAACAAAGCACGTCACTGTCAACGTATATGTATATGAAATTCAATAACTAAATTGATGTTAGTTTGAATTTATATGCATGTGTATATTGGTTAACAGGACACAATAATACAGAACGATTGACATTCGATAGAAGGCACAAACAGAGCTTATTTGGCATTTGCATTGTTTTTATTTGATATAATGTACAATGAAACCGGTCAGATTCAGGAGTAATTTTTGCTCGTGTCTTGTAGCAAAATTGTATTGTGGATACAATAAAAAAAGTCAAATTATCATGCACCGTATTTATTAGGAGAATGAAGAATATTCATATTACAAAATCAATTGTAAAAACAGAATTAGAATAAACAGATTTGTAAACAGGGTCCGGCAAAGCTCTGTCGTAGTTCTATAACTCTTATAGTGTATAACTTACATATTAATTTGAATGGTGTATGACAATGGTAATCAAAATCAAAAATTTTAAATTCACGTTCATGTATACAGTGTGGTCGATTGGTAAATTTGGCAAATGACTTAATTTCTTTCAAATGGAATGCCATCTTTTCTTTACATTTTTAGAACTGAAATAGTTAGTACTATACATTTTCAAATTTTTTTTGAAACTCCCAGCCAACTCGGAGAAAACCACCTTTTTCCCAAAAAATTTATGCTAAAAGCATTTGAAATTAACAATGTTCAAAGACAAAGGACTGACCATTTTACATTTCCGCCCTACCTATCTAATATGCGAGAAAAGTATTGGTTTACCCCGAAAAAAGTTGGAATTTTGTGTGTGTTATTTTTACATTTCTCATCAAGAACAACACGAAAAGCGGTTTTTAGAAAAAAAAATCCTGTGTGTATGTAGTCGTCGTCGGCCACTTTTCGTTACATGTTTTGTTAGCACGATATATCCTCCGGAGTGCAACAAGTGACAAATTTTATGATTGAATATTGTTCTAGACATCTCACAGATCAACTCTATTGATTTACCAGAGCCCGTACAACGGGTGCTATGGTACTTGAAGTACGACATTTTTGTGATTTTTTGAGAGATTTCAGTTTGTTAGCACGATACAGCCTCCGGAGTGCAACAATTCATCAATTTTATGATTGAATCTCATTCAAGACATCTAAAATATAAACTCTATTGATTTTCAGCTCACCAGACCTAGTAAAACAGGTGCTATAGTACTTTAAGTTCGAAAATTTTGTAATTTTTAAAGAAATTTCAGATTGTTAGCACGATACAGCCTCCGAAGTATATACAAGTGACCAATTTTATGATCGGATATTATTCAGAGCGTCTCAAAGATGAACATTATTGATATTCAGCTGTACAACGTGTGCTATGGTACTTGAAGTACCAAATTTTCGAAGAATTTTCAGTTATTTAGCACGATACAGCCTCCAGACTGTATACAAGTGACCAATATTATGATTGAATATTGTTCAGGGCGTCTTATAAATGAGCCTTATTGAGTTTTAGCTCACTAGAGCTAGTACAACGGGTGCTATGGTACCTGAAGTGTCACATTTTTTATCTGTTTTGGAGAAATTTCAGGTTGTTAACACGATACAGCGCCTCCGTAGTATACACAAGTGACCAATTTTATAATTGGATATTTTTCAAGGTGACTTACAAATGTACCCTATTGATTTTCAGCTGAATAGAGCGAGTACAGCGGGTCCTATAAATCCAGATATACAACAATTTCGGTTATTTTTGGTTTGTTAGCACGATATATCCCCCGAAGTGTATACAAGTGAGAATTTTATGATAGAATATTATCCAGGGCATCTCACAGATGCCGAAAAGTTAATTTTAATCTTTAAAACCGTTTATTTTTAGCATCCGTTTGAAATTTTTTTTTGTACAGGATGGCCTTTATCTCCTTCCACTTTGTTATTTACTTTCCGTACTTATTTTTTGTCGTTTAAGAGTTATTTAGAAGAACACATTTTTGGTAAAAATCTAAATAGGCTTGTGTCACTTTAGATCCAAAGTAGATAATCAATCAAGTATCCTTGTGTTGATGAACAATATTATTGTTTTAAAGATACCAATTTTACATGTTTTTCGTAAAAGGCTATTATTAACAACAATTCTAATCAATTGTATAAAAGATGCTCGAAATGTCTGCCTTTTTCCCTTATACATAAATTTACTCTTTCGTTGAATGTTGCCGATACATTTTTTAACATCTGAGGTGTGATAAATCTGAATGCTTGCAATATTCGCACTTTCATATCTTCAGGCGTTGTAGTTTGCGTTTGATAAAGAAAATTCTTAACAAAACCCCACTCAACTTATCAGGTTTTGTTAAGCCCGGTGATCGAGCTGGCCATTGTTTTGACTATATCTGCCGATCCATCTATTACTCTACATCACGTAAATAATTACCGCTCCATCATGTTGGTATCACATTGATTGTTTTACAGCAAGTGGAACGTTTTCAAGTAAAAGAGAAGGATAATTAGCCAACAAATCTAGATACCTTAGACCATTTACATTGCCTTCGAAAAGATAAGGTCCTATCACATGTTCCCCAATTACGCTTCCCCAAACATTAACACTGCATCGATCTAGGCTGTGTGTTTCTCTAATGCTGTGGGGATCTTAATTGGCACAATAACGCATATTGTCAGTGCCTATTTTCAAATTAGTTGGGCCCCAAGGCCCTAGCAAAATTTCGGGCCCCCAATATCCTATATGACTTTTCAATAAGAACATATTATGTAGTACAAAAAACTACTTTAACAATATTTCTAACTGAAAATTAACAACACAATAAAAAAGCTCCCCTTCTAAGGAACAACGAACAAAATAAATAAATAATAATTAATAAAAATAAACAACTAATTAAATTTTTTCTTACGTATTTTCATTTCTGAAAACTTATCTATTACATCATTTATTTTCAATTTATCGAGAATATCACTTTGTACTTAGAATAGCCAACGGTGAAACGTTTTCTTCATTTAATGAGTTTCTCAGACATGATTTCACCCGTTTTAACGTAGAAAATGTTCTCTCGTCGGATGCGTTACTAATAGGAATAGTTAAATATATACGCAACAATACTTCAACGTTAGAGAAGGTTGACAAAATTACAAAACGCTTTAAACTGACAAATTCATCTACCAAATCGTCAGTAGCATCCACATCCATATTGTAATATTTTCTCATAGTTTTAGTCTTATTTCAGAATGAAATTGTAGAGAGTGGCATGACGCGACTTCGGAAAAATATACAGAAGATTTTAATGCAGTATTTAAAAAAAACTGTATATGTCTTACATGTACAAAATATTCTAGAACATTTTATTACAAGGATACTGATGAATGACAATTTTATTCATCAAAATTATAATTAATAAAAAATAAAACCAGACTAAAAAATAAAAACAATAAACTTATGTAACAACAAGAAATATTGCAACAACTAATCTACCTATAACTAATTTTATTAGAATGTAAAAATTACATTAAATGTTCAAAATGTCCTCCGTTTTCATTGATTAAAAAGTTGTTCGTTCAAATAATCTTCAACCAATTCAGCATTACCAAAAATAAAATCAGTGAACAGTGAAACAAAGTAGGTAAATATAGCTGATTATTGATTTTAAGTACCTATATTATTATTTTGAAATTATTGAATCCGTTTTTTGGTAAATAACATCACGAAATAAGATGTCTGTATTTTTTTACTGATTTTACTTTTATTTCTAATTATGTTCAACCCAATATGTTGTTATATTTTAGTTTGTTCACCTCAATTGACATGATTTTTATATCTCATAAGAATGTTGATTTCATCAAGTAGGCTTTGGTCCTCTTACCATTGAAAATAAAACAAAACCTGTGTTACCTGTCAGAATTAATTTTACGACGTGCAGTCTTGTCAACAACATGAATTTTGGAAATTATGAAAAATATGATTTGCATGTGGCATATATTTAATGTCAAAAGAATGTTATTGATGCGTCTGAATTATATTTTCAACGATATCCAGAAAGAAGGCAACCTGACAAGAGAATTTTTAAAGAACTCGATTCAAATTTAATCGAGTATGGATGTTTTGTGAAACCACGGCGTAAGTACGAAAAGAATCATGAAGAAAGAGAGGTAAATACGTTGGGATATATCCAAGCACATCATGAATCTTCTTTACGTCAAATTGAAAATGAAATAGGTGTTCCAAAAACTACTGCAGGAAGGATTTTAAAGAAATATAAATTTATGCCTTATCGGACATCCGTCCGTCAAAAATTATACCCAAACAATTTTTTGAGAAGAACACAATTTGCACAGTGGTATTTAGGAAAATGTAATGAACATCCAAATTTTTATTCAAATGTAATATTTAGCGATGAAGCTCGCATAAGCAGTGCAGGAATATTTAACAGACGTATTGGAACGACTCAAATCCACACTTAGTTCAGGGGATCAGGATACAAGGCAGATTCGGCTTTAACGTTAGTTGTTTTGTCAAACATAATAAATTAGTTTATCATATATTTGATGATAAACTAACTGCTGCTGGATATATAGATATCTCGGAAATAAACTTACACCAACTTTTGGAAGAGGAAGTGTTGGCTGATAGGGACACATTTTGGTTCCAACAAGATGGAGCACCTGCCCATAATGCTCTATTCATTGGAGATTATTTAAACGAAAAAATTTCTAATCGGTGGATTGGTACTTATGGACCGGTTAGGTGGCCCCCTCGTCCTCCGGAAGTAAATCCTATCGATTTTTTTTATTTGGGGATTTTCAAAAAATAATATTTACAAGACCAACTTCGAGAGTAGGGAAGATTTATTACAAAATATTCATGCCGCATTTAGAAAAATGAAGCCAGTGCACATTCTCAATTGTGTAAGATCAGTAAGAAAAAGGTGTCAATTATTATTACAACAAAACGGAGGACATTTTGAACATTTAATGTAATTTTTACATTCGAATAAAATTAGTTATAGGTAGATTAGTTGTTACAATATTTCTTGTTGTTTCATAAGTTTATTGTTTTTATTTTTTTAATCTGATTTTATTTTTTATTAATTATAATTTTGATAAATAAAATTGTCACCCATCAGTATCCTTATAATCAAATGCTAAATTTCATTACTGAGTGTTCAATTTTTTAAGTGTGTTTCACCTGTTAACATCCATAAATGGTTTATTTGCACTGTAGCTCCAACCAATGAAAATGGATATATAATATGTCATATCAGGTGAATGAGAATTAAAAAAGGAAACGAAAAACGTCAAAATATACAGGGTGTCCCATTTGAATCAACATAAGTTTGCATTATATTTCCTTAGTGAGCCCCCTAACAAAAAAATTCTGTGCGCCACTGAACTCTTTAATATTATATCTATCGAAAGTTTTCATAAGGTTTTTTCATATTTTCCTTAATTAAGAAGTTATAGTACTTTGTAGTTTTCGACAGTTTTCAATAATCGCCCTGTATCTTCCAACTGCAGGGAGTTACTAAAGATTTAATTAGGCTATCGTTACTTTAACAAAAAAAGAAGTCATAACATCTTAACTGCTTTTCTTCTATCTCTTTTAGTTTACGAGATACCCTGCAAAACACACCAATTTGGGACACCCTGCACAAAATAAAAATTTCAAACTGAGTCTGAAAAATCTACAGTCCTTTGTCTTTGTACATTGGTAATTTGAAAGCTTCATCTTCAACTCTTATAAAGTTGCGGTTTTTTGAAAAGGGATATTTGCAATTTCAAAGTTTTTGGGAAAAAGTTGTTTCCTCCTAGTTGGCTGGGAGTTTTTCAAAAATTTCAGTTCTAAAAATGTAAGAAAAAGTATGGCATTCCATTTGAAAAAAAATGAGGCATTTGCCTATTTTACCAATGGACCCAGTAAACATGAAAATAATTTTAAAATGTTTGATTTTAATTACCCTCAACATATATATACCTTCCAAGTTATACACAATAAGAGTTATAGAACTATGACAGAGGTTTGCCGGACCCTGTATACCTATACTTATTTGTTTTACAGTAAATATTAAAAACAGCATGTAGAAAAGTAACGTTTCAACATTACAAAGAAAAACACTTTTTTCTGGAAATTATAACAACATGAGAAACTTGTGATTCGAACAGGCCGTTAATGCACAGTTTGAAATCGTTTGACACCATAATACTCTCAAGGAACAACAAAAACTTTAAGATATCTGGCGCCGTCCTATTGTGAGGTTTTTTAAGACGAGATAATCACAATATGGTTGTCTGGTAGCTTCATTTTGAACTTAATAGACAAATCACGTATCGTGGAAAAATATTCAGAAAAAAAATGTAAGTTTTTAATTAAGTCTGTTGTTATAATTATAAAGAATTTGTGCATATTTTATGAACAGTCACCACTATATGCTGCTTCCGTTTTATACAACACTTTGATATTATCTCAAAAAACGTGAAAATATCAATTAGAAGCACATATAACTTTACAAGATAGAAGCGTCTTATAACAAGTAATACGAACTTAATATAGCGTATAACACCGTTAAGTTGCTTAAAATATGAAAGCAGTATGATCGTTTAAAAATTATATTGGATGAACAAAGAAATCAGCTAAAGCTAGATTTAAGGAACATTCAGTTAATCTGTAATTGGGATGTATAGAAAAGTTAAAATATATGATTTTCAACAAAATATTGTTCCATTTCACATAAATAAATCAGTTGAACCTCGATGTATCGAACCATATTCATTGATGTATTGAAATTCTTCAAATCCCCTTGAAATTTCCTATATCGAAGCAATTGTATTAAAAAGCTCAATATAACGAATATTGGTGGTTTTTGCGCCTGTCAAATCACCTGTATATATCAAAGTTTTGAATGAAAACCTTCATATATCGAAGTTTAGATACATAGAAATCGATACCGTTATTTCGTCATCGTTCATGTTGCAGCGTGAAAACCACACTTTGTTTACTTGTTAATAAGTTAGTGGAGTTTTGACATTTGACATTCGATATTGTTGTCAACCTCTATATATCGAAGTCTGCTGAAAATTATATGATATATCGAGCCTCATACATCTAAATCCTCTAGAAAACGAATTTTTCATGTTCCACGTGAGATTCTATACAGAGTGGCCCAAAAGTCTGGAAGCGGCCAAGCATTCTACCGTCGATTAGGGTACTGTCAACTCTCAAATGGTGCACATTTTGAACACTTCATAAAGTAACCATTATGTTAAAAATTTAATCTTTCAATTGTCACGTTTTTATGTAGTTGAAAATAGTTTGTATTAAAAAATTTATTGAGACAATTAGGCGTTGCCAGACTTCTGTTTTATGTATTTAAAACCATCCAGACTATATAAAATCATAAGTGTTACATATGGTTGAACTCGTATTGAATATGAGATTCCAATAATGACTACATATACAGGGTGATGAATTTGAAATACGAAACTGACGAATAATATAAGAGAAATAGCAAATCTGGCAACATTGCAAATATCAAATCTGGAATCTCCGTTTCCCAAAACAGGTGTACCCCAAATTTTGTACAATCAGGACTAGCAATTTACGAGATAATTGGCTGTTTCCAGACTTTTGGGCCACTCCGTAAATCGAGGTTCCAATAGCAATATTTTCAACACGACTGTAATAGTTTGATTGGTATGTAGGACATGTAACATAATTCTAAAGGTTTCATGTCAAAAAATTGGCTTCGAGAAAAGCTTGACAATTTCCTCAGACTTGTAGATCCTCTACTAGAGTAGTGTAAATGATAATGAAAGGAATCTGGAATGCAAAAATTGTATTTTTTCGAAAATTCTGCTTTTGTTTCATTCTGCAAGATTCATTATATTTTTTCAAAGTAATGATGAGTTGTTATAAGAAAAATTCCATAGCTGTTCTGCTTAAGCAATCTTTGTAGTACTCAAAGGATACATCTCTTCTCGATCAGCGTGAAAATCTAAAAGAATATTTACTGATGTATTAGTGAAACATATGTGTAGTAATGAGAAGCTCTTATTTTACCTCTCTTACTTTGGAATTAGCAGTTTTCCAAACCAGATTTTGGACGTTTTCTGAAAAACAAACAAATACATTCTTGGTTATTTCTATCCCGACACGAATATTAAATTACATAGTTATTCTCGAGGAACGTAAAAGTGTTCAATTTACACTTCATATTTTTCCTTGCAATCCCTCCTTTTGACGGCAATCCCAATGGGATTAAACGTTAATGTCATAATATCGAATCAACGTAGTATATAATGTACTAAAATATAGGGATCTCCTTTCATTTTGGCAGATAAATAAACAGAATGACGAAAGCTAGATGTCAGTATTTTTCCCCTACCTAGACATATCCTAGAATTTTAAGCATTTTCTGTCTAATAAAGATTACTCTGAACTAAATTTTGAACTCTTTAAATCATTTCAGTATTTTTCCACTATTGATATTGATTCCAACTACTTCAATTCCACTGTTACTGGTCACCGCATTAATGGAGGTAAACTAGGTGTCAAATTATTAACTCTTGGGTTGAAAGTAATAATATTCTATCCCAAGATTTCTTCAAAAGAAACAAAATACTCAATTTATATAAAATTGATGGTTATTCGCCAAATTTTTCTTATAAGAAATGAAACTTCAAAAGTTTTTGTTTTTGACCGACGTTTCGAATCCTTTATTTATATAGGTTCATTATCAAGGCTATTCGTATAATATACATAATGATGTTCTATTACACAGTTCAATTTATAAGACAATCGAAATTAATTTTATATAAATTGAAAATTTCATACTGTCAATTACCCAATAAATATAAACAAAATACTGTTGTGCAATTTTCTTTTATTAAAATTTCGCAGAGCGCTCTCGGCATTATGCAATCGACCTGATGTCCATCTGGTGAGGGCGGCGGAATCTATGAAAACGTTGGGATGAGCCAGACACGCTTATGAAATGAAAAATACATTGAAGGCCTAAAAACAGGGGCTTTAGGAGGAAACATAATTGATAAGAATTCGAATAAACGATATATGAAGCGAATGAATGGAAGGATGAAGAATGGTAGGAATTAAAACAAACGAAAAAGTAAGAACTTATGGGGAAGATAATAAAAAATGGACAATTACGATGTGGTTGCTGATGTAGTAGCTTTGGGCGAGATGCGACAGATATAGAGATGGAATAGTAAAGGTTAGGTTAGGTTAATTTACAGGGAGATATAAAATTCAGATGAAAGGTGAGCAAAGGAAAAGGCTATATTAACTTATTTGGTAAAAATATTTGTGGAAACAAAACGATAAGGAGTTTACAGATGTTAAAAACTCTCAATGCGGAGGATTTTTCTATACACTCAAATACGCGATTATCACACCCCAACTGCATTCTGAAATAATATCAATAACATTCACCCTTATATCAAATTCACTTAAGAAACTGAAATAGATGGATGTCTCAATTTCCTTGACCTTAGCATACGTCGGTGCGGGTCCGGGTTCGGTTTTGGCGTTAACAGGAAGCCCGCTCAAACTGACCACGCCATACATGTTGATTCCAGCCACCATCCTCAGCATAAAATGGCAGCCTTCAACTGCTATGTCCACAGACTACTGAACATACCTTCAAACATAGCTCAGTATAATAATGGAGTTAACGTAATGAAACAAATTGCAGTTAACAATGTATATCACCATTCTATAATTGATAATCTAATACACAAATAATCAGGAAAAGAAATCAACAATTAGCTTATCCTTCTATCACATATATTTCGATACCTTTCATAAATTCTCACCTTTTTCATTAATTAACAAACATTTTCTGGAATATTTCTTACAACATTAACATTTAATACAAAACTTCAAATTCTTTATATGTATAATGACTTAGTAGTCAATTCTAAAGAAAAGCTAAACAAATTGTCAAAAAGTGGCACTTATGCGCTGAGGTGTGTTGATTGCGAAGCTTCATATGTGGGAAGAACTTCCAGAGCTGTGGAGGAACGTATAAACGAGCATATAAAATATCCAGATAAATCAGCGTTTGGTTTTCATATTAAATACATTAACCATAAGTTTGAACCAGAAACCAATTCAACATTAATCAAAAGTATTAACATCAGAAATTTAAACCTATTAAATTTCTATGAGGACATCGAAATAACAGCTGAGATAAACAAAAACATTAAATGCCTTAACACAAAAGTCAATTTAAATAGAAAATTTACACCTTTGCATAGACTCCTACAGGCCTTCAATGATGACGACAGGTTGACATAAGTTTTATTCCATTATTTCACCAGATCGCAATTGTTAGAGGTTGGCGCCCTCATCGGTGAACTATCAAATCTGTCTCCAAATTTGTTATTTTTGATAGTCATCTGATAGCTCTACGGTTAGGGCGACGACCTCTTATAATATCAACTTTCACATAATTTCTGCAGTAACTTTGGGTTTTCCTTACATTTCACATCTCACATTTCAGAATGCAGTGGAGTGTGCTAGACGCGTGTTTGAGCGTATAAAAAAATCCTCAGCAATGAAAGTTTTTAACATCGGTAAACTCCTTAGCGTTTTGTTTCCACAAATATTTCGACTAAATAAGTTAATATATCCATTTGTTTTGCTTACCTTATATCTGAATTTTATATCTCCCTGTAAATTAACACGCTTCAATATCACCTTAACAATTCCATATCTATATTTGTCGCATATCGCCCTAAGCTACTACATCAGCAACCACATCGTAATTGTTCATTTTTTATTATCTTCCACATAGGTTCTTACCTTTTCGTTTGTTGTAATTCTCACCATTCTTCATCCTTCCATTCATACGCTTCATCTATCATTTATTCGAATTCTTATCAATTATATTTCCCCGAGAGCCCTGTTTTTAGTCTTATTTCAGAATGAAATAGGGCTATTGTAGAGGGTATACAGGGTGTCCCGGGACTAATGGGAAAATAGTCAGGAGCGTATAATCTGAGTCAAAATAATGTTAGTACTTCATATAAACTTTTTCTATTCAGGCCCTCGTTTTCGAGTTATAGGCCTCCAAAGTTTTAATTTTGAATTTAGTTTTTATTTTTATTTTTTTTACTAGTTATTTGATCTTTGTAAAATTTACGGTAAAGCTATAATGTACATGTATGTTTATTTTGGAAAGGTAAACAGATTTACAGTAGTGCCTTGAAGCCAGGGACGGACTACTCGCAATGGTTAGTGATCCATAAATTTGCAGGGATGGCACACCCTGTATGAAATTATCGAAATTGACTTCCCCACACATTAAGCTAACGAAAAGGTACTCTTGCTGGAATTCGATAAAATGAGCCGTTTGGCTAATATTTACAGTTTTATTAATGCACTACGTACAAATTTACCTAACTAACTTATTAATACGATGTAATACAAAAAAATAATTTGAAGATAGCAGATGATAAAAACATTGAGAACTTATTTAATGGGAATTAAAAAGGTACGCAGACAACGTAATTAGTTGCTTTTAATCAAAATTACGAACACAACATTATTAAACCATTAAGAAAACCTAATAAAACACAAGTTATAAAACAATCGACTGAAACTAATTCATAAACAACAAAAACTAACGTTTTTCTAATAAATGTTCAATATGAGCTACTCCCACTTCCACGCACATTCTAAGTCTACGACGGTTGTTTCTTTGCACTTCTAATAACATTGCAGTGTAACACATTTCTGTCTATTAAATATTGCCTTGTTTGCACAGGTGTTGCGTATACCTTACTTTTGAGATAACCCTAGAGGAAGAAATCCATAGGATTAACATCTCCTGATCGCGGTGGTCATTGAAAAGGGCCCCCACGACCAATGCTATCGTACATCTAAACTGAAATGAGGAGGGGCCCCATCATGCATGAACCATAAATTCCTACGAGTTAGTAGTAGCACATCATCAAACAGGTTCCATAACTCATTTTGCAAAAACTCCAAATATCTCTGACCGGTCAAAGTATCGTCAATGAAGTATGGCCCTATCAAATGATTGCCAACTATTCCTGCCCAAACATTAACTATGAATCTATGCTGGCTCCTAGTTTGACTAATGCCATGTGGATTCACATCATCCCATAAATGCATATTATGAGAATTTATGACTACATCTCTGTTGAAACCGGATTCGTTCGTAAAGAGAACGTTACTAATAAATGTATTGTCTGCTTGTTGTTATCGCAGAAACCACTGGCTATACTCAAGTCGTGAAGGATGATCAGCCACTGTCATACTGTGTACTTTTTTCATGTGAAAAGGATATAACAGCTGTTCTTTTAGAACCCGATGCACAACTGATTTCGAGACGTTATGTTCTCTTGATAATTTTCGTAAACTCGTTGATGGTTCATTATCAACTGCATTTAACAAGTCTTGTTCAACTGCCACAGTACGTACGCTTCGTACTGAACCTTCTTCACCTTTTTTTGGCAAAAAACGTCCTAAAATTTAAAACTTTGTTTTGTATACATGGAAAATTACATTTACTTATTCATACCTGTTTCTCGTAACCTGAGATCAATACGCTCAAACATTCGTCTGTCTGGCAATGCTCTGTTTGCAAAATGTTCTGCATAAAGCCTTCTGGCCTCTAAACAGTTTCGAGAAACCAGTCCATACATTAAATTCATATCTGCGTACTCAATAAAAGTGAATTCTGCCATTGTAACTGTTAAATTAAGGACTTATAAATTATTGACAAGTACTGACTACGAACTATTCTACACAATGTTTGACAACTAATCCTATGGTTACTTGATAAACGGTAAAAACACTTTTAAAAAGTTTTTACCAACTTTCCAATTAATGAGTCGTTAATGTTTTTTTATCTTCTGCTATCATTAAATTATTTTTTTGTAGTACTGAAGGTAAATCTTGGACATCGTATTAATAAGTTAGTTTTACCTCGTTGTGTACTTATAAAAATGGTGAATGTACGTAGTGCATTAATAAAACTGTCAATATTAGCCGAACGGCTTATTTTATCGAATTCTAACAGGAGTACCTTTGCGTTAGCTTAATGTGTGGGGAAGTGAATTTCGATAATTTCATACAGGGTGTGCCATCCCTGCAAATTATTTGGATCACTAACCATTGCGAGTAGTCCGTCCCTGGCTTCAAGACACTACTGTAAATCTGTTTACCTTACCAAAATAAACATACACGTACATTATAGCTTTGCCGTGAATTTTATAAAGATCAAATAACTAGTACAAAAAATAAAAATAAAAACTAAATTCAAAATTAAAACTTTGGAGGCCTATAACTCGAAAACGAGGGCCTGAATAGAAAAAGTATATATGAAGTACTAACATTATTTTGACTCAGATTATACGCTCCTGACTTTTTTCCCATTAGTCCTGGGACACCCTGTATATGTGTTATAACGGAATTTGCAAGCACGATAGAGGGCGTATTTTTCAACGGATCGAAACCAAACTCGCTACAAAAATCGGTTAGGACAAAATCTTGGACGAGTTCGTTAATGAGCCAAATCGACCGAGTAAAAACAAAATGGCGGCCTGCCAAATTTGAAAAAAAATCGTATTTCCTTTGTTTTTCATTTGACGCAAAAAAGTTACTGAGCTTTTTCATAGACCTTAACACGTTCTACAACTTTTGTATTCAACATTTTTCTCTAAATCGTACATTAAAACATTTATTTAGGAAAATTCACAAATTATAACTGAATTTGTAAGCACGATAGAGGGTGTATTTTTTGACGGATCGAAACCAAACTCGCTACAAAATCGGTTAGGGAAAAATCTTCGACGAGTTCGTTAATGAGCCAAATCGGCCGAGTAAAAACAAAATGGCGGCCTGTCAAAGTTGAAAAAAATCGTATTTCCTTTGTTTTTCATTTGACGCAAAAAAGTTACTGAGCTTTTTCATAGACCTTAACACGTTCTACAACTTTTGTGTTTAACATTTTTCTCTAAATCGTACATTAAAACATTTATTTAAGAAAATTCAAATTTACCAGAAATTTTTTTATTTTTTTAGTTTTTGATTTGATGCCAGAACGTTACTTTGGTTTTTTGTACATCTCAAAGCATTCTATTACTTTTGTATCTAATTTTTTATTTTCAGTTTTATGCAAACATGTTACTGAAATAAGACCGTCCAATTGGTCCTGTGCCATTGGGATTTTTTAATTTTCAATTTATTTTCATCTCATTCGCGTGTCTGGCGCATCCCAATGTTTTCATAGATGTCACCGCCTTCACCAGATGGACATCAGGTCTGTCTCCAAATTTATTATTTTTGGTAGATGGTAGTTGCCTGTCTGTTGAATGTCACGAAATCTATTCACTTAACAATACCACCACGATGTTTGTCTATGCTCCGACGATTCGGAACCCACTTGATGGAATGGAATGGTTTTTGCAGTTGCTTGTGAATAAGTTTTTCTAATGACAACTTGGCAAAATGGTCGATCATTAAGATGTATAGTACATAATTTAGTGATTTTATTGAATTAATCTTCTAAACATATTTTTATTACTGTTCTAAAACCCACAATGTAAACCACGAAATAAATGAATGTACAGTCGTACAAATTTGGAAACCCTAGTCTTGGGATTAAGACAAGTATGTATCAATTTTATAAAATTTTAGGAATTATAATTCACACATTTATAGTGACCGCACTGATGATGGCATAATGCCGAAAGCGCTCTGCGAAATTTTAATAAAGGAAAATTGCGCAACAGTACTTTGTTTCTTTTGAAGGAATCTTGAGATATTCATCTCTTGTGCACACAGCTGTAATTCAAATTATTAATATTCTCCCAGAAGTTCAGGAGGGTTTCAGAAAAAATAGAAGCTTTGGGGACAACATTTTTGTTTTGAACCGTACCATTCAAACTAACCTACATCACATTTGTCTCCAATAATCATCTCCTTTTAAGGAAAAAGTTATTTAAGCTGTGCATCAGTTCTAAATTTATTCGCCTAATCAAAGCTGTGTATGACAAATCCTCTTTCTGTGTAAAAGTTAATAAGGAATTGTCCAAACCTTTCGTAATAAATGAGAGCGTTCTGCAGGGTGAACCATTGTTCCCTACTTGTCTCACTATTCATTGCTTTATAGATGACGTCTTCAGAAAATCCGATATGGTTGGGATTAAGTTTGATAATAGGAATGATTTGTTACCTATATTATGTGCGGACGATTTCATTATCCTTGCTGACTCTGAAATAGATTTGGCTAGAAAACTAAGCACTCTTGAACAATATACTCGCCTTAACAAACTTACTGTTAACAATTACAAATCTAAAATTATGTGTTTCTCAAGAGGCGGTCATAAAATAAAAGGAAATTACAAAATTCTGCTTAGTAATGTAGAAATTGAAATGACTAACCACTATACATACTTAGGGGTTACTTTTACTTGCTCCACATTATTTCGCGAACAGACAATGAATTGTTCATCCAAATGCAAACAAGCCATAGGTGCTGTCATGAATATGCTCTCGCGATCAAAAATAACCTCCTGGCAATCGCTTATAACCTTGTATCGTTCCATTGTAATGGACTTGCCAATTCGGTCTCTGTCTGGGGCCTCCAGTATCTTAACATTGTCGAAGAAATACAAGTTGGTTTTTTCAAAAGATTGCCCCCATTACCGCTAAACATTCTTAATTATTTAGTACGTATTGAGGCGGGCGTTGCTAAGTTTGATTATACGGTGCCTCAATTGGTTATTAAAAATATTATTCTTTGTAAACACTAGGTTGCCAAAAATTGTCTTTCTCAATCCTCTAGAGTTACAGGACTTTGAACCCTTGCTATAACTGGACTCTACAAATGAAACAGATTTTTACACACCTCGGTTTATCAGACATGTGGAATAACCTCTCTTCTGGTTTACTAAAAAGACACTATGATGCAATTCTTGTAAAGTTCAAATAAAAATTGTATAATTCTGACTTACAGGGCCTAACTGATAGTAATTACTGTGTAATCTATAAACATTTAACAGTCACTTCAAGTCCTGCAAATTATTTAACTAGTAATCTGCCGACCAAATTAGTTCGAATATTTTGTAACCTTGGTTTATACTCGAAGTCTTGTGTTAGTTTAACCTACTAGGGAAGTTATACCATTAATCAAGAAGAAGTGCACCTCAAGTGTAGTGTGAGAAGCTCCCCTGGAAATTCGGTAACTGGTCCAAATCGAATAACTCCAGCAGCGGCTTGCCAACGAACCTCGGCTATACTTGAGATTTTTGTCTCACATCTGTCCTCAATAGAGCAATTTGTTTATGAAAATAGCTATTGCCATTAAAAGAGGAAACAAAAAGAACTGTTCACACAAGGAACCAGCTTCCAAATACAAGAAGAGTAGACGAAGTGGATAGAGGTGAATATTAAAAATGACCAGGCAGACAAAAAGGGTCAGGAATCCTTTAAACGGGGAAGAAACTCCCTCCGGCAATGAGTCTGCTGCCGGCTTTTGTCCGCCACCCCTCCATACTAAACATACCCCTCCCCCCCTCAACAAACCAAACAACTTTCTGTTTCGTCCATTTCCGCCCCACAACCACATAGCAATGTCTTCTAAACGCTCCTCAGTCCAAACCAGGAGCCAAACAGCACCTTCCATCTCATCTCACGACGAGTACCTACCGCTCAAATCACCACCAAATGCCGACTACTCAACTTTATACGCAGAAACACTACGTGAACTCTTCGAGTTAAAAATTCAGTACAAAACCCTAAAGACAATGGTCGTCGATATGAAACTAAATCCCGAACCAAATTCTTATTACCCCTCTCTTAAAACATCGGAGACAACCCAAATTCAATAAATATCATCTCTCGCTTGTTAGAATTTCCGACAAATAGCCAGCTCAACTGCATATCATATGTATCAGCAGCGTAGCATATGGTTCGTCTTCTATCAAAACGTCCCTATTCTAGACACTTTTTGTCACACAATTCCATACACTTTTTAAACTTCTCTGCTTCCAAACATCAATTAACGATGCCAATCGATATAACCTTTCCACTGAACACTTTATAGCGAAAAGCCCGCTCCACAATCTCAATTCTATACACCTTTTTAAAATTCTTCCTAGTCACTTTTTTTCAATTTTCTAGACACCTTTTCTAATCCGGCGGATTTCAGCCAACCACCTAAATACACCAAACTCAATATATAAACGCGCACTACAACTCCCAAAACACCCCAACTCAGAGGAAACTAATCCTACACCAGGGCAACCAAACATTTCCAACTTTTAAACAAAACCCACTTCGACACAAACTTCTGTTCAAATTTCTCTCTCTCTCTCTCTCTCTCTCTCTCTCTCTCTCTCTCTCTCTCTCTCTTTCAGAAAGTGAAACTCTCGTCAAAATGGAATGTGCTTCAATGTAGGAATGTATTTGGAAACTCGCTACTTGCAACCTATCCACAAATCGGGTAGTAAGAGTGACATTGAGAATTATAGGGGAGTTTCGTTAATGTGTGCTCCTGCTAAACTTTATGAACAAATATTGCATTTCTATATTTATAATCATGTAAAACATATTATAGTTGACGAACAACACGGATTTATGGTGGGCCGATCTATTAATACTAATCTGTTACTATTTACAGAAGTTGCCAATCAGGTTTTTAAAGAACAGCAGCAGTTAGATGTCATTTACACGGACTTCCAGAAAGCGTTTGATAAAGTAAACCACGACATATTGTAAAAAGAACTTAGTTACTACGGATTGTCTTCTAATTTCTTACGATTACTTTCAAGTTATGTACAAGATAGGTACTTTATTGTGAAACATCTAGGGAATACTTCTGGAAAATATCACGCTAATTCGGGAGTTCCTCATGGTTCTAATTTAGGACCATTACTGTTTGTTTTGTTTGTGAATGACTTGTTAGTTTTTCTGACTTTTTATTGTTTGCCGATGATTTTGAAATGTTTAGAAAAATTCAAACAGTTCGAGACTGCGTTTTATTACAGAGAGATATAAATGATATTCATAAATGGAGTATTGATAACCAATTAAAGTTCAATATTAATAAATGTTCTGTCATGTCCGTGTCTTGTAAAAAAGAGTGTATTATTTTTGATTACCGAATTGAAAAGGATACTTTATGTAGATTACAAGAAATTAAAGATTTGGGTGTAACATATGATACTAAACTATCATATGCTTCACATATTAGTAAATCTGTTGCTAGTGCAAATCGCATGTTAGGCTTTATTTGGAGGCAAACGTATTTTTTCTCAGATATTAATACTATATAACACTTTGGTTAGACCTAAGTTAGACTTTGCATCTCTCATTTGGGGCGAGCAAGCAAAAGTACATTTGGAAGCTGTTGAGAGAGTACAAAATAGATTCCTGAGATATCTTTATTTCAAGAAATACCGATAATGGCCGGACTATGTAACAGTGAGATCAACAAGAATTTAATGTTATTTCTCTACAGTCTAGACGTCAGTTATTAGCAATGATCTTCTTGTATAAATTGGTAAACAGTATCACAAATTCTAGTGCTATACTCTCTTTAATACCCTTTAAAGTACCCCAAAAGGTAACAAGATGCAAAATTCCTTTTGGAATATTAGAATCTTCCATCTCCTCATCACCTCTGAACTCCTTGTTGAAACTAGCGAACAATGTATATCAATTGTCGGAAATAAATTTTATAATCCCGTTGTCCCAATTTAGGCTTGAAATATGTACATATTTAAAAATTACCGGAGTATAAGGTTTGGTTCTGTCAGTTTTGCATTTTCTATGTACTTGTACTTGTACTTTGTATTTCGTATTTTGGATTCGGCATTTTGTATTTTATATTCTGTATTATATAGCTAATGTCCTTATAATTAGGTTGTAAAACCTGTTAGGACTTTAATAAATGAATAAATAAAAATATATGATTGTGTTATTGAAAATCTGCAGTACTTTGATGATTTTATTGCCTTATTGAAAACTGCTTGTTTGGTGGATATTAAACAAATATCAAATTATTTCATTGGTGTTCTCAAAATTCGTTCATTTATTATAAACTAATAGCTAGATTAGAGACACTGTACCGGAATTCTTGCTATACTGAATTATATCAATTCGAAACAATAAAGATAATATTATTATTATAGCTAATTATTGAACAAAGGAAAATATTTCCAATATTGAAAAATAACGCCATCTAGTGTTAACTATCAGGCAGTACCAAAATTTTAACTGATGTATTAATGGAAAAAATCTGTTTTCACTAAGAAATAACTGACTATCTAACTTTTTTTATAACCAGCATTTCACTTTTCGTTCTTATTTGAGCTACCCGGTACATTTATTCATTTTCACAGCTTTTGTCTTATATTATAGTTAGAAGTATTTGTTTTGTTCCCCTCTTTGTGTCTAGACACCAACAGAAAACCCCGTATAATGATGTTAAATCACGATAATCTCCCCAGGTGTCCGATTTTTATCACGATGCTTCCAGCGGTAACCAAATGGATGTAGTTGTAGTGCGCATAATGTATCTAGAAAAAGAGGAAGAAGAAATCGACTTGGTGATCAACACCGACGCAGAGAAAACGTTGGAGAGCTTCTGCAAGTGGCAGGTGAAGATAAATCCCAAAGATATAAACAATCCGAATCATCACGATATAGCTGTCTTGTTAACCAGGTGGGTGCGTGACTTAAAATTAATTATCTCGGTGTTGTATACGGTGTATTGTCAAGTTACTTGCCGATGCTATAATAATTTAAACCAAAAGTATCGATAAATGTAATTGACACATAAAATATTTCTGAAATAATGAACCACAGTGTTGTGTGATGAAAAATTTGGATCAACGATTCCAAAAAATCATTACTGTTTGTAGTCACATGGAAAGAAATTATCATGATGATATCCAATTAGAAAGAGAGGATAGTTATTTAGTTAAAAAAAGGTTGACGTTTGATAAGTGAGATTTCATTAGGCTGATAATTACCGAAAACGATCACTCACTGAGGTGTATCAAAGACACTAATCCAATCAGAAATGTTGACCAGTGTATGGTAAAATTGTTATTTATTAAATTTTGTTCACTGTTGAAAATTTTTCTTAGGTATGACATTTGCGCCGATGAAGGAAAAGATTGCGGACTTATGGGGCTTGCTTATGTTGCAGCAGCATGTACAAAAGATGAAAATTGTGCAATTAATGAAGATGGTGGCTTAACTCTTGGAATAGTGGTTGCTCATGAAATAGGACACGTGTGAGTAAACATTTGTAATATAAATGGAATCAGATTAGGGAGAATGTATAAACTCTATCCACAGGTAAATCTTCAACTGACTCACTTCTCTCTCTCTCTGTTATTATTCATATGGTAATTGCTGGATAAACTAAACAATTTACTATTTTTCTATCGAGTTGTTTACTTTGATAATGCAACAAATTGAACAACAAGGCTTACACAATCAGCTACAATATATCATAAAAGGATAAATAGAAGCGACAGTTGGAAAAAGTTGAAACAGGATTAGCATTCAAAGTGAGTCTTGTGTACAGGTATATGCCTGAATATTTCGTATTTGTAGCTACTGGTATTTGTATGTGGTTCGGATTACCACGTGCAGAATGTTCTTTCGTCGGAATGGAAGTCACTTGTGCGGATCATCCTTCAACGTTCTCGATTTTCTGGGATTTTCTAATAGTTGGTAACGAACAAAATTATTATAGAGAATATGGAAGAGAGAAGTCGAGCTTGAAACGAGTACCCACTTTCAGTACCACATAAAAATAGTGTCAGACAATATATGACAATTATATGCCAATTTATACAAGAGAATATATCTAGGTGTAGTGAATCCCTATAATTAATTTAGGCATTATAGAAATTGAAACCCTGAAGGTCATAAGACAATTAATAATAATTAAAATTGAAAATTATTTCAAGTGTATTGTAAACAGTGCGCGATGATAAGTATATACAATCCAAATCATAGTTTATGCAAACACAGCGTTCAACCATGGAATTCACCTTTACTGAAATCACGGCACCTTGATCTCTATAGAATATAAGCCGTTGACCAGCTGATTGCATAGAAGTAGTAGTCGTAGTTATGGTAAATAACTATGACGTAGGTTAGTGTTACTCATCGTATCCTTAATATACACTCAGGTGCAAAAAATTCGATTCATCGTATATTTTCCATTTATTATGACTTTTGAAACTTGGTACTTATTATATGGCATATATAAATATTGAGAGACCCTCGTATAATTGAAATTATTAATTTATATACATTATTTTCATTTTTCTTATGACATTTTTTATAAACAATACAAATTTTAGGTTTTTGTCAGAAATTTACGTCTGATAGAGCAGCAAGAAATTCATTTGTTATTTTAGTGACCCATACAAACCCACCGAATTAGTATTTAAACTTATTATTTTGTTAATTTAATTGGAATCAAATGGCTTTAACGCTAACGGATGCTGCAAGGGCAGTGTCTTTAGTTCAAGATGGTCGTAGCCAATATTATGCGGCTGAGGTAGTAGGTGTTAGTCGTTGTGCAGTTCAAAGAGCAATTCAGCGGTTTAATGAAACTGGAAGTTACACGAGGAGACCAGGATCAGGCCGTAGAAGGGCAACATCCGCACGCGATGATAGATTTTTGGTTTCTTCGTGTTTGAGAAATAGACATTTAACGTCAGTTGAGCTGGCAAATCGTCTGAGCGAAGTACGATATGTCGATGTAAGCAGGTGAACAGTTCGTCGACGACTCACTGAAGCTAATTTAAATTCCAGAAGGCCAGCTCTATATCCACTGCTATCCATGGAACAACGCAGAGCTCGGCGCTTTTGCAAGGGAACACGAGGACTGGAATGACGCCGATTAGAGTTATGTATTGTTCTCGGATGAGTCCAGGTTTTGTTTAAGGACACCAGATGGTAGAGACAGAATCTACAGAAGACAAGGAGAGCGATTCGCCCAATGTAACATTGCGGAAAGAATAAGTTACCGAGGAGGCTCAGTTATGGTTTGGGCTGGTATAAGTTACGAGGCCCGTACTGACTTGGTTCTTGTAGATGGAGGTTCTATGACATAACAACAATTTTGGATGAGCATGTGGTACCTTTTGCTCCATTTGTAGGGACTAATTTTATTTTCATGGACGTTAACGCGCGGCCACATCGTGCAAGAATCGTTAATAAATATTTAGAAGAAGCTGGGATTGTCCGTATTAATTGGCCATCTTCAAGTCCAGATCTCAATCCTATAGAACATCTATGGAACACTCTAGGCAGAAGAATCCGATCACGGGTACCTCGTGCTAACAACTTGGCTGAACTTAGTGTGGTGCTTCAGGCAATATGGGACGAATTGGAGCAACTCGATGTCCAACATTTAATTAGCTCGATGCCAAGACGTATGTAGGCTGTTATAAGGGCACGGGGAGGAAATACAAATTATTAATAAAAAAAATAACACACTTAACATTTCATTATAACCGTTGTTTTGATTACAAAATATACTTCATTTTTCCATTATTCGAATAAAGCCAATTGTTTTCATAACAACATGATTTTCTTGTTAAACTGTTTTTATTATTCATACCTTTAACATTTGAAGCCAATACAAAACTTACATGGTCAAATTTCTGTCTACTTTGCCAAAAAATAGTCGTGGATCGAATTTTTTGCACCTGAGTGTATGTTTCAACATCGTTATGTAGAATTTAAGTTCCGAATATTTTATAGTTATGTGATAGTAAGTGTAATGTATTCCGCTCAACGTAAGGACAAGTTTTAGTTATAATAAATACACCAATGATTTTTAAATGAAGACGTTTTATTGATTCCGTTCCTGCTACGAGGTTAAACGGTAGTGACACGAACCTATTCCTGTGGGAAATTGGTGTCAGCGCTCCAGGGCACATTCACCACATCACATAGGTACAAGACTTGTTTAATAATTAGGTTATAGTTAGTGGCCTGTAAAACAGTATGAAATTGAAATAACTTTTTGAAACTAAACTTGTATTACTAGTTGAAAAGAAGAATTATTGTAGAATTGACATTTACAAAAAATGACATGTCTGTCTGTCACTAGCTGGCTGAGATCGGAATACTATGTTGTCTCCCATAGCATTCAATTTGAAGCATGCGTTTTGCGCATTCACTTTGCCTTGCATATTTGCCATGTTTATCTTAAATGGTTAAAAATAAATAACTTCGCATCACAAAAAGTTCAAAACAGACTTGGCACTTGTAATATTGTGTAGAATCAAGACAATTTCCTCGAAAGTTATAAGGAAAGTAGCAGAAATGCCTTCGCGTTATAGCCAACTAACCTAAGTGGCAATTCCAGTGACAAATTTTACCAAGGCATATGCGTACACCAATTTTATTGTTGTATTTGATACTAATTAATTTAATATATCAGATACTATTCTACAGCGATGTTAATAAAATCTTTTTTTTAGAATGGGATGTGCTCATGACACTGAAGGCGAATCTGCTTGTCCGTCTCAAGCTGACGATGAATCATATTATATAATGGCTCCGTTCGTTCATATGTTCACCACCAGATGGTCAACATGTAGTAGAGGTTTTATGACAGCTCTATTTGAGTAAATATAATCAGGTGTTTGTTTAAATATTCATTTAATATATATGTATTTTTATCAGAAATAATTTGGGGGACTGCTTAAATGATGAACCACAAGTATCGCTTTACGCATCAAAGAATGCCTTACCAGGAACAATATACGATGCTGATGCACAGTGCGATATCATGTTTCCTGGTTCATCGATATGTCTATTGGACGAAGAAGAATTTTGTTCAGTTTTGTACTGTAAAACTGAACCCAAATCATGCTCATCCAGAGGCGAACCGCCCGCTGATGGTACCAAATGTGGAAACGATAAAGTAAGAATTGCGGATTTCAAATTGTTAATTTGATTTTAAATACTTTGTTTCAGTGGTGTTTCCACAAAAAGTGTGTTGAAATTGGTAAACGACCAGAAGCTATTAACGGAGGTTGGGGCTCTTGGGGCTCATGGTCTCCGTGTTCAAGAACATGTGGCGGTGGGATATTAGTATCTGAAAGAGATTGTGACAATCCTGTCCCGCAATATGGTGGTCGTTATTGTTTAGGAGAAAGGAAAAGATATAAGATATGTAATAAAGAAGTTAGTATTCATTTGAGCTTCAAATATCGACGTTTGTAGATATTAAATCTTCTTAACAATAACAAGAGTAATAAAATATTGGCAGAACATAGTTTAAATTCACAGATTGGAGACCTCAATTAATTGATAGTATAGTTGGGTTGGCGGTATAATTATGAGGTATGATTATTAATTTTCAGCCTTGTCCAGCTGGTCAGCCTACGTTTAGAGAGATGCAGTGTACGGAAAAGAATGACAAACCATTCAAAGGAAAATTGAGAACCTGGAAACCATTTCTCAAAAAAGGTGAGTTGAAATTTCTGGAAAAGATATTCATACTGAACACACTATTTACCACCACTAAACTCACATTTACACTGTCTGACGCGTTTTTCGATTACCTTCAGAGACCTAAGGTAAACTGTGGAATCGCACGTCGAACAGTGTAGTTGCGAGTGTTGGTGCCGTGTAGGTGAATAGTGTGTTGAGCTCAAGAAAGTAATATAATAAAGTTGGAATAAACGGTTTGAACAAGTAAAGTCTAGAAATTTATGGAAATGCATATTCATATTTGAAGTAAATTGGTATGTGAAAATATTTCTATCTACCATAGATCAGCGATGAACAACTTTCTGCATTTGAATTTGTTCTGTTTCATTGTATATGATATATTTCGTTATTGATTCGTTAATGACAAGAATATAGAATAGAGTTAATAGGTACTGTTACGAAACCGCACAATGATGTAGTTCCTGATGCCGACCCTGTTAAGTTCGATAGTTAAAATTTGGTCGGGAGCATACGAATTTCTGGGAAGGACTATTTTTAGTGTGATCGTTGTAAAGATGCATTTCTATAATCCGTTTTTAAAAGGCATGGAGTAATAAATCACTCATTTTGGCCGGAACCATAGGCGTACCACATTTGGTCATTTGAAAAAAGTTGAGGCTTCTAAAATTATCTCATTTCCGAAAATAACCGTTTTGTAATATTATTTAAAATGAAATTTCTAATTATCAATAATATAATAAACTGTGGATTATATCACTGACATCAATTTTCCAGAAAATTTATTATTATGTATAAAAGGGCGTAGACGAGTCCCTCCACTAAGCTCCAGGCAGTTATAATCCTACATACAATAAATAATAAAATAAATGTTAACACTACTTTAGTGTTATTCGGTTCGTGAAATGGAAAGGATATCTGAAATATTTATGTACTTAATTTCGATCTTTTTTTAAAATTTATTTTAACGTATTATAACAATTGTGCATGTGATAAAAACTGAAATTAGTTGTGGTTTGTTGTTTTGTGGAAAGTTTTATATATATGTGATCGGATAAAATTATACATCTATCTACAAATTTGATAATGGTTAGTTTTTTATTACGTTTCCTGGTACATTATATTCATTTTAAAACTTTTACTACCAGGTGTTTATGATTTTAAATTTCACTTTCTATTATTTGGTACCAAATATTACTAATTAAAACATACCACAGACCTTGTTCTTTTCGCCAAAAAACGACGCCTTCAGTTGGATCCATCCATGACGCTTCCCCACTTCAGGTGGCAATCTTCCTTCTTATAACTATCGGATGATAATTATTATTTGGCTTGACTTTGTTTCAACAGATTTGTCTTTGCACTTATTTTAATTATTAGTTACTATTTATATTTCTGATTTACACATTTTCAAACTTATTACTTAAAATTTTATAACATAAAACTGGATCACATTCAATTTACTTCCTGCTTCTTCAGTTACCAACGCCTAACTAACTATCGCGCGCCTTTTATCCGCCAAAACCCTTTCTATTGTTTATAACCGGAAGCTGGCAATGTTCTAGAAATATCTTTGATTATTGTTCACCTGTCACTTTCTTTATTAATGTTTTTATTGTTTTTCTGACTTAAACTTGTTATAAAATATTGTTTTTTATTCACTATAACCTTATCGTCATTGATTTAATTCACTAACATCTTATTATTATTGTTTTTCCATGTTATTGATTATTTGGAATCTTCCGATTGGTCAATGCAAATATATCATTTTTATATTTCCTACAACCTAAATATTTACATAATATACATGGATACAGTTCATTTCTTATATTGTTTTATATTATTACATCTATACACATAAATTAGGTCGGTAATCATTTATTTTTATTCTTATATTTCATATTCAAATATTTTTATGTTGGTATACTTGTCGTCAACTGTTATAGTGCGTATAGGTTTTGACATTTCCTCCTGTAATTACAGTTTTCTACTTATATTATTATATTTCCTATATGCTTATATGATTAAATATTAACTAACATATCTATGTTTTTACTAAATCTAAATGTCATTTATTGATCAATCATCGTAGCACTGTTGATTTTATTATTGCCATCCTATTTATTCTTTAAATATAAGCAGATGCTTTGGGTGTCTAAAATTCCGTGTAGCGTTACGTTATTTTATTGATCTCCGTTTGCTTGTTAGGTTCTGTCTAAGGTTGTTTTTTAAAATACAGAATTATTTTAAAACTGTTTTACGAATAATTGTTTATGAACTGTTTTTATTTTTCTTTATGATTATGCCCATTGATTGTAATTGATTATGTTGTTATATAGATATTTTAATAATTTTGGTACTTTATTTAGAAGTAATTTTTATTGATAGATATCTTTATTTTATATTTTATTGAGATTCTATGAATGTTATATGGTCGTTGTATCTACAACAATATTTATATATATATATATATATATATATATATATATATATATATATATATATATATATATATATATATTTCTATCAATAGTTGGTACCGAAATTTATTCAGTTCCCTACATCGACTTTCCCTTTAGAATGAGCAGTTCAAGAGATACGAGGCTGGACAAAAAAATCAACCCTGTCCTGACAAAGGCATTACCCGTTTTAAGTCCAGGAGATCCTCGCCTAAATCGGACTCTCTTTTCTTTCAAGCTCGGTGGTATAATTTTTTTCCGGTGGCAAACTATACAGATAGTAGGAGAAGGACCAGTACGTCCTCGAGGGCTATTTCATTTGGTGGAAGCGGATTTCTGTTTGTTTTAAGAAACAACTCGGTAGGTTGGTCCAGGGTTGTATATTTGGTGACAGCGGACACCCGAAATTATTATTACACTACCAAATTTCCCAACTTTGGCACAACTACTTGATACTAAGCAAACAGCTTGTGATGAAATTCCTCACTATGCAATTGATCATCGTATTTTAAGCATGCCTATACTAGTAGCATTCAACTGAACTTTCAAAGCTTGGGTTGATTTGTATTTATTTGGTGTTTATGTCGCATTAAGTATGTGAGCATAATTTTGTTTTAATAAATTATGTTTTACAGGTAGATGCGTTACTTTTTCATTCACTCAATCAACTATAATATGAATAATTCTTTTGTTTTAAGAGGAACCATGCGTTTTGTATTGCTTGAATGAGGAACGGAAATTTGCAAAATTGGAACCAAGGGTGAAGGATGGTACACCTTGTAAAGCCGGAACCAATAATATGTGTGTCAGTGGAGTTTGTAGGGTAAGATTCGTTTAATGTAATAGATATACTAGAAGTTTTATTAATATAAAAAAAATCTGTTGAGTAAATTATTAAAAACAAAGATTCATGATAATTAATTTAAATATTTTAGAATCCTCACGCTTCCAGAAATAATTAAAAGTATGAAACTGTGTACAAAAAATTATTTTATGATTCTTCTCAATTGAAATTAGTAATGATAATATTATAAAAAGTGTTTAAACAGAAAAAATATTAAAGGTGACGGTTCGCGACCGAGACCGGCGACTTAAACAGGAGACTGAAACTCTTACTTGTCTTCAGGCTTTGTTAGTGAGTTAGTTGGCATGCGCGACCGAGACAAGAGACAGATATGCTCGACAGGAGACCTTTAAAGGTGGTCGTTCGATAATCGCTGCAGAGGCATGCTGCAGCTGCAGGCGGCCGAGGCAAGAGGCAGAGACACTACTGTTCTAATGAATTCTAATGATACACCGTTCGATGCACGCTGCAGCAGCAACTAGCTTACTAGGTGTCTCGCCCTGTCTCTGCTGCTTGGGCGCGCATCTGCGTCCGGACCAGTGTGGAGGCCAGTGTTGCCAGACTAGTACGATCGTACTAGCTCTAGTACTTTTTTGACATTATCTGTACGCTAGTACGTTTGAGCAATAATCTAGTACTTTTTAATATCCACTGTCCACAATACATTAAAAAAACAACATAAAAGACAAATTTGAAATTTATATATTGATCTGGAAAAAGTTTTACTTTATGGTACAAATATGTTTCTAAGGTGATTTTGGTGATTGATATTTTTGATAAAATAAATTTTTCCATTTTAATTTTTGTGTTTTGAATAACTTTCGTTGGTATTTTTGTGTTTGTTTTTAAAGGTAGCTAAGCATATAGGGAGGTATAGTAATAGGTAGGTACTACACCGTCCTGTGGTAATGTAATCACTCAACCAAATTTATATGGAATCACTCCATATATTTTCACACGTTTTCATGTCAAATGGATAATGTAAAAAACTTCATAACTTTCCTGTTAAACAACAAACCAGGTTTATTTATTCTATGTACACTTCTAAAGTGATAAAATAAACTTAGTTTTTCGTTTAAAAAAGTTTACAAATGTACCTATTTTGGATCAAGAAGGTTAAAAAATATTTGGACTGCATTAGCAACAAAATTAGCTTGTTACAAAAACTTAAGTAAAGATTTATTATTTCTAAGCATTTTACCCTTTAAATTAGGTTGAGATGTTGTTAAATAAGAAGGTTATGAAGTTTTTTACATGATTAATTTAACATGGTCATTTATGGGAAAATATGGAGTGATACCAAATAAATTGAGTTGTGTACTTAGATAAAATATTTTGAATATGTTGAGATTATTATTTTGGATTTTTTTAATAAGAAAAACGCTTTATTTTGTATAAGTTATATGAAGAAATGCATATTAAAATTTAGAACATTTTTATGAAATTCTAGTACTTTTTTCAACACTAATCTAGTACGCAAAGCAAAAAAGTTCTGGCAACACTGGTGGAGGCACGAGGCAGTCGTTCTGCAGCAATTGTTGTGTATTGTTGTGTTATTATCAAACAAATAGATAAAATTGTGAACAATGGATAAAATCGTGAAAAATGCGCTATCGCAAAGTGGTCACTATTTTCAGGGGAAGAAGCGCACCTCCGAAAGAACAACGACCTAAATGCAAAAAGTGTAATGGTTCAGGAAACGCAATTGAAAAAATATATATTTTATTTAGTAATATTGCAATAAGAATGATAGGCAGGCAAGATGTAAAAGTATATAAAGAGATAGAGGGATAGAGGGCGTACGTATAGCTTTTACTGTATAAGTAATATTGTGATTAAAAAATGAATATAAAAATTATTGCCTCCCAAAGATGAAAAAAAACTACAGTTACGTCACTGTTCTTCCAAAAAGTCATGTAATCATTACAAATCTGACAAATTTATCCGACAAAAGACTGGTATTATTGAAGAAATAAATTACGTAACGGTGTATATCACTTTATTATAATACTGTGTATCAAACATCGTTATATTTTTTAACAAAGGTAACTAAAAAATATTTTCTAATCTAACTGATACTATTTTTTTAAAACAAAGTATTGAAAAAAGTTTCGTAAAATTGTGGAATTATGTTTGTTTGCAATAAGCTTTTTAAATCTCTTTTTTTATTCTCGGATACTTCGATCTTTGAATCATATGCTGGATGTGAAGTAACATTTTCTTGAATTTTCCCCTTCGATTTTCTGGTTACAGTAATTCTGACTGGAACTGACACCCACGTATCTTCCTTGTAGCTTGTTTCATAATAGTAAGTATCACTTCCTTTTATAAAACGTAACATTTTCACTTCTGACACTTTGACCTGGTCGTCATTACTATTTTTACTATAATTAAAGACAAGCTCTTCACTGAGTCGTTTTAAATTTATAAAATCGTTGTAACTCAGTTCCTTAACTATGTAAGGATTTCCGTTTTTTAATAGCATTTTTAATTAAAAATACATATTGTTCTGGAACGTATATGGGACCAGATTTTTTCAGTTTCTTTAAAGATTTTTCAATCACGCTATGTACTGCGTCACCTTCATTTTGACTATGACCCCGAATGAAATATTTATGTGTGATTGAATTAATTCGGTAGTTCTCAACGGCATACAAATACATCCCAATTATGAACCTAAAAAAAAATGTTCTTAAGATTTTTGTAGAAAGTGTTTATATCACCCTGTTGTGCTTGACTCGCTATTTCGAAGAGTCTTAATTCAAGTTGATTACCTATTTTTTTGCTGCCCTCCACAGTTATCGGAGTAAAATATGACGTCACAACCTGGACGATCATTGACTGTTTCTTCAAGAAACTTTAGGATACAGATTCCAATTTCTATAGCTCCTCTATGTCCTAGACCTTCATGCCAGAAGAAACAAACTGTATGGTCTTTTGTGATTTCAGATACCTGCGATAAAATATAAAATGTAAGAAATATACTTCGTTACGATTTAAATAAGCCCTTACAGTAAAATTAAAGCAGTTCAGCCTTGATTTGTAGAAGAAAGCGGATGTTTGTCCAGTAGGAATAGGGAAGACTACTTGTAAATCATAAACAGATAATACTATATTAGAGCCTTCTTTATCTGCCTGTTCTTTATCTTTTGCTTTTTCGTTCCGACTCAATATTTTTTTTTCTTGATGTAAATTATATTTTATATCTTAACATTCTTTTTCTTCATTTTTTGCATTTTCATACGATTCACATAAATCGCATTGATCTTTGCGCGGATAAAAAAATCCAATGTTAAACTCGGTGTTAAATATCCGAGCATAGGTGTCATAATTGGCAGCTTGTTTGTTGTCTGAATTTCGTTCTGCTTTGTAATGTCGGTGCATTTCTACAATACCTAGCCCCCCATCTATAAATTCCCTAGAAGTGTTAGCACGTAAATAGTGGCTTTCCACCCTTGGTATGGAATTTTTGTGAAATCTTACAGATTCGAGTATCTCTTGGTCAATCTTTATTTGTCTTCCATGCTTTCCACGCTTATCTTGGGGTATCATTCCATTATCAGAAACTATGCTTTGAATAACTGTTCGAATAGTTCTTTCTGTAATTCCAAATGTATTTATCAAAAATGTTTTGTATACACGCATCCTCATACCACTATTTGTCAAATAAAATACATAATTTCTACGTCTAGCATCTGCACCTGATATCCGCCTATATTTAGTAACTAGTGGTTCAACGCACGAGCCTAAGAAGTCGCGCTGACGCTGTAGTGAAACTAATTTCCAATAATCCATAAATAACTTGGTTCTATTATCCTCAGAAAGTTTATTCTGGCATCCAAGCTTGCAACGCTCTGAGCAGGGTGGCTTCATTACTTTCTCTTTAACAAACTTGCCAGTACGAGATACATTACCCTTTCCCATATTTTTTAGGATTTCAGATTTATTTCTTTTCCAATTTGCTGGATTGCGCTGTCTTTTCTTTCCTTTTTTGATAGGGGAGTTATTAACATCGAGCGAATTAAAATCGGTTTTGTTCTCTGAATCATTAGCACTAGTGGATTGATTCGTATCTGATGGCAAATACTCGTCACTCTCCTCCGCTGAGAAGGCTTCCTCATTTTCTGAATCCTCGTGGTATAATGGTCTAGAAACTTTTCTCAATGTTAGCTTAGCTGAGCCAGTTTGTGTCGGAGCATAATACACATTTTCAGGGCTTTTTATTTCTATAACCTGTTTGGATGTTTCGGGCGCCAGTTCAATCTCATCAGTAGCGTTTAATACAGAATCTGAAAACAATAAAACTATACGTTTATATTTATTTTAAATTTGTATGCAAATGTAGCAAAAAAACTGTACTACATACAAGCCAATTTAAATATTTAAATGAATACTTATAATAGTTCCAGGGCATTCTACTTCTATAGCCTCATGAGATGGCCTCAGATCGTTTGTAGCATTCAATGCAGAAACTATAAATAATAAAACAATATGTACATATTTAACTTTGTATCAAAATGTAGCAAAAAACTATACTACATACAAGCTAATTTAAATACTTAAGTGAAACCTATAATGGTTCTAGCGCATTCTACTTCTATAGCCTCATTGGACGTACTGGGCATCGGTCTCAGATCGTTTGTAGCATTCAGTTCAGAAACTACAAATAACAGAACAATATTTATATATTTATTTTGTATCAAAATGTAGCAAAAACACTACTATGTACAGGCCACTTTAAGTACTTAAATCAATACCTATAACGGTTCCAGGGCTTTCTACTTCCATGGCCTCATTGGATGTATAAGGCACAGGTCTCAAATTATCCGTAGCGTTTAATGCAGAAGCTAAAAATGATAAAACAATATGTATATACTCAACTTTGTATCAAAATGTAGCAAAAAAAATGTAGCACAAGTCAATTTGAACATGAACAGCCAGATTCACTACCGCTAAACCCGGTCTAAATGTTTAAACCCCTTGTAGGGCATAAACACTAAATCCCACCGAGGTTTAAGGAATAGTTCACTCAAAGAAACACTAAAACATAAGAATATTTTATAATTTACCACTGTTTCCGACTTCCACAGTTATTTTAGATGGATTGGGCATTGGTTGAACGTCGTCAAAATGTTGAATGTGTAGTTCTCGGATATTTCGTAGCGCCAAATTTAGTATCTTTTTTGCTCTACCCTCCATTTAAATATCAATTTACCACTAAAATTAAAATATTAACAATGACAAATCAAATCCTAAACAACTAATTATTATTATTCAAAATTGTAATAGAAATGAAGTAAAGAATGTTTACGTCAAAGAAGATTAACAATTTCAAGGTTAATATTGACATACCGTACATTCACGGAGTTGTACTATTTTTTTCCAAAATATTACAAATTTCCATGTCAATGATGACTTAATTAACACTTACGTCAGTGTTGCACTGAATCTGATTAAAAATGACAGGATAACAGTAGCACAATTCACAATTACGTCAATGTAGCACTAAGCTTAAGCCGAAAAATAGTTTCACAAAGCCGTTAGTTGCATTTACGTCAGTGTTCATGCGAATAGAGACAGTCCCGCTCGAAGGTCAGTGCATAGCTGGATCTTGCAACGATGTTGGCGTCAGAAACCATCAACAGTCGATATTCTGCACAACGACGCATCTGCCCTCTGGTGTAAGTTATGTGAGTTATGTTTACGGCATTGTTCCTCTGGAATATTCTAACTATTTTTAGCGTTTTGACATGTTTAACACAAAAATGAAAAATTTGCATTTAAGTCGTTGTTCTTCCGGAGGTGCGGAAGATGATCTACTTATAGATTTAGTTGAGCAAAACTCAACTTTATACGACCTTCAATTAGAAAGTTACAAAGATATTGTAAAGAGGGAAAGTATTTGGAAAGAAATAGGAGCAATATTAAAAAGACAAGGTATGTACTTTTATTTCAAATAATTTATAAAGCAAAATAATTATAATTATAAATCATTTTTTTTCAATTAATTTCTCTTACAATTTAATTATGAATTATAATAGACATGGTACATAACATACAAAATTATTAAATTTTAAATCCTTCTACAAAGATAAATCTGAAATGACTCCTATGGAAAAACTAACACCGTATCGATATGCTTAGTCTTTTATATCGAAGATATGTCGCTCTTGCCAGGACAATTTTCCGTGTTCGCTTGAGAAGTATTCTGTAAGCTGAGTTCTGACCCATAAAACCGCTCGTTTAGCGAACCCACCAGAATGGTTTGAAGGAGCCATATTTAATTTGGGTGAATTTTCTTTTTCGTTATACTGAAATATGCCACTATTATTGTTTTGTAAATACTCGTTGCGTAAAAGGTTATGTAAGCAGCATGCTGCCATTATCAAATCGTTGCAAGTTTCAGGTTTAATTGATATGGGTGTATAAAAGGCTCTGGAAACTTGGCTTAATAAACCAAATGCATTTTCAGAAACTCTGCGAGTGCGACTAATGCGAAAGTTGTATATTCCTTTCTTATTATCGTGTTTTGCCGTTTTTCGCGGATACGGCTTCCTCATGCAGGAATCAATTCCAAATATTAGTCCCTGGGAGACATTTTTCTTCAGGTATATTGAAATTGTTCGATTCTATTCGATGGCATATAGCGGATTTTCTAAATATATTACTGTGTCCTTCTTTTCCGTACGAACCAATATCAACTGCAATAAATTTGCTGTCCGCATCTACAACGGCTAAAAGCACAATTGAAAAATATTTCTTATAATTAAAATATAATGAACCACTGTTTTCTGGCGATTTAACTCGAATGTGTTTCCCATCTATTGCTCCTACACAGTTCGGTACATCCCATTTATTCCAAAATGTTACGGAAACTCTATAAAAATCCTGTTCAAATACTGTTGGCATTGCAACTGATACAAGGTTTTTGCACATTTGATATTTGAAATATAACAGTTAGATATACGATATGCAAAAGAGAAAGACACAAAAGATTCTCCAGTTACCATAAATACAAAAAAAAAGTTAATTTCCATTTCAGAGGACGATTGTAAAAAAAGATGGGAGTGCATTAAAGACTCCTACAATAGATATAAACGGAAAAGACATGCTGCTAAATCTAAAAATTCCAAATGGGAGGTATATGCTAGACTAAGTTTTTTAGAAACATATTCTCATAAAGACACTATGTCGAATGTATCTGCCGCTTCAGATGATGACGAAAACCATGGGAATAATGACAACGAAACCAATATTTCTATCAATGATGACGATGCTGATGGTGGTGATGTAGATACTGCTGACAATGAAAACCAATCGACGATTGTGAATGAATGTCAAAATGAAACACAAGTTTTACAAGGAAACTAAAATACTTCGAAACAAGTCCTAACTCGAAAGCGGAAACGGCAGACCAAAGAAGATGAATTCCTACAGTATTTAAAAGGAAGGGATACCCAAAGACAAACAATTATTAAAAATATGAGTAATAAAGAAAATAATGATGAAAATGAAGATGAAAATGGCATCAATTCCTTTGGAGAACATATTAAAGCTGTACTCAATAAGTTACCTCCAATTTTAATGATTAAAGCTAAAACAGAAATATTTAACACTCTGAGTAAGTATGAACTTATGTCAATGACCCCTTCGAACGCAATCCGTCCACAAAGTTCAGTATCCGACTTCAGTATCTTCCCCAATAGAGGCATCAATTTCAACACCATCGACAAACGAATATACCTACACAGATATCTCAATGTAGCACATGAACTGAAATATTCATTAAATGTATCATTTTTTATGTTATTTATTTTGACTTACCTTAAAGTAATAAAGAGTTTTCTTCAGTTGAGATTTTCGTTCTCAATTTTTTTGGCTGCATGTTTTTCTCAATTAAACTTAGAACAAAATAAAATTGTGTTTTATTCAGTCGGCAATATTTTCTGAATAAATGTTCATCACCTTGTAGGTGCTGTAAAATTAACAGTTTGAAATAACCTTCTGAATTTCGTTTTTTAAATAAGTAGTGTATTGACGCTCTCTTGCTTTTCCTAAATAAATAGTATAATATTAAATCCTGGCCTTCCTCTTCATCTAATAAAATTCGTTTGATAATTCCTTTCTTAACAGCAAAAGAAGTACTTATCTGTTATTCTGTCGCATGCTACGAACGAGCCCTCTAGGTTTCTCCTGTCCTATCTCGATCGCTTGCCTCTTGCCTCGGCCGCCTGCAGCTGCAGCATGTCTCTGCAGCGACTATCGAACGACTACCTTAAAACGGTCTTCAACCTGGTTTAGTAGTGTCGCGTGTCTCGCTCGAAAACCACGTATAAAATTATTCAAAATGACGTCGATTTCTGATGAAGATACGGAGAAATTAATTCAACTGATTAGACAACATCCAGTATTATTCAATTCACATATGGACTCATACAGAGATGAATCCTTAAGGAATAATATTTGGAAAATTATAGCTGAAGGTATAAATAAAGGTGGTAAGTAGTTTTTAAAATGTTTTTATTCTATGCAATAATTGAAATGAGACACTTCATCTAAGCAAGTCGTGTGACACGTTGTTCTTGCCTGTCCACTGCTCCTTGCTGTGTCATAAAATAATCTGTTAATTTTGCTCTAACCTCTAGCCCATTCTCATTTAAAAACCCTCCTCTGCCACAGAATGGAATAAAATATTGAGGTAAATTTTCTTCTTGATTCCATCGAGCTAAGGGTGTTTGTATTGATTCTAAAAATCCTTCCCGTAACAGATTATGGAAGGAAGAGGCAACTAAGATCATGTCGGTACATGTTTCTGGCGCTATTCCTATAGGAGTGTGATATATTCTGAAAGTTTGACACAGCAAACCAAACGCGTTTTCCGATACTCTTCTCGCACGACAGACACAGTAGTTAAATATGTCTCTTCTCAAATAAATTTTCGCCACTTTCATCATGAAAGTATCGGGAATAAACGCTTCATCTCCAACTAAAAAATGTAGCAATTGTGTATTCGACCCAGGAGGATCTTTCTGACCAGGGAAGTTAAAGCCGTTGCTTATGATTTTTTTCTTATTTGTGACTTTCGAAATATTCCACTATCTCCTTGTTTGCGATCAACTGCAATAAACTTGTAGTTATGATCCGCAATAGCCAGTGGAACTATCGAATAAAATTCTTTTTCTACTTCCGCTACTAAAACCGCACTTTGAACACGGGTTTGACATGCACAAGACGACTCTTTAAACACTAGTGTTTAAAATGCGAAAAGTCACATCTCGTTTATCTTTTTTTTTAAACGTCAAATCACAAATCACCCACGTCAAATCAGGCGTATCTTTCGTATGTTACATTTCATATTCCGTGATAATTTTGTTATTCTGCGTCATTTGATTTGTCAGTCAGCTGTCAGCCATCGTCCGTCATGTAATGAATACAATTCAAACATAATATAATTTTCCCTTCCCGCGGGAGAAGAAAAAGTATAGTAAGCACCTCGTGTTAGAAACGTCTTGAGTCACTGGTTTTACAAGGAACTCGTTCCGCTTCGCTCCACTCGCGCCTAGTAATACTCGTGACTAAAGTAACCTTTTTGACACTTGGTACTCAATATACTATTATTTATAATTAAAATAAAGGGATCCACTATGTTCTGGGCCTCTTTTATCCGTACATGTTTACCGTCAATAGCGCACTGCATTTGGGAAATTGCCATTTATCCCAAAAACCTTCAGATATGCGCTTAAAATCAGTTTCTTTTGGACTAGGCATTAAAATTGGCACTAAATTAGTGATTAAGCGTTTTAAATACTCTTTGATTGTTTGTAAAATATAAGAAGTTGGTATACGAAATGCCATGCCTTGTAGCCATGAACCTGAAAAAAAGTTGAACGTTCAATAGCTATATTTTATTCTGACCAATGCGTCGTGTCACATGAAATTACGTACAAAAGTATTAATAATTAAACGGATTGCATAGTTCTTGAGACATGACTCGCTGGCCAGACTCTAAATGACGATTCAGTGTTCAGTCAAATGATTAATTCTAATTTATTGCTTTAGAGTCAGCATGCCGAAAGAAATGGAAGTAAATTAAGGACTCGTACAACAGCACCTGCCAAAAATTCACAGTGGCAATTTTTTGAACGTCTTAGATTTTTATAAAACGTACCATCACAAAGACAAAGTTCGACAAACGTTCCAGATAATTTGAATACACCTTCAGAAGTAGATGTAGATACTGAAACTCCCGATGTTTTCGTTGAAAATACTCCTCGTGGGATGTGGTGCCACACCATCAGGAACTTCTACAACATTGGGCACCTTAAGAAAATCTGCTCCAGACAAACAAATAAAAAAGATTGCCAAAAGGAAAAAACGCATGATGATTTTCTAAAATTTCTGAAAGAAAGACATGAAAGCAGACAACTTCAGCTACAAGCTTTCAGAAATAGCCGAGAGTCAACTGACGAGATATTATCGTTTTCCAAACACGTTGAAATGTTTCTTAGAAAACTGACAAAACGCTCGAGAGCAACAGCGAAAAGTGTGATATTCCACATTTTCTCGAAATATGAGATAATCGACATCGATAATGAAAATGGACGTCAACATTATTCCCTACAAACAAGCTCCAATTCGAATCAAACGTCATGTTCTCCATTGAGCACCGCCTCACCAATCTCAGAAAGTCAAACTGATTTAGTTGATTTATTACATACACAATATGAAAATATTTCAACTGAACCATTTTCAACTGTCTTAAAGGACCATTTTCAAAACGATTATTCATAAAAATTCACCATTTTTATAAAACTGTTTATATGTGTATAAACTCACTTACCTTAATGTTAATGCTAATTTTTCTTTTGGAGTTATCGTTCCTTTTTCGGCATTGATTTTTGAAGTAGGTTTAATAAACATTCAAATTGTGTTTTATTCAGCGGAAATCACATTCTAAACATATTATCATCAAACAACAAATGGTTTTTTATCAACAGTGAAAACGATCCTTCTTGACCTTTAGTTGTACGAGTATACAATTCATTGGTAGGCGCCCTTCGTTTCCTTTTATAATAATAATATAACAACAAATCATCGTCTTCTTCTTCCTCCAACAGTACTTGGATAACTTGATTTTCCATTGCAATGTGAATTTATAATTGAAGAGTGGAAGTAACAAAGGGGGTAAGTGCCAAAAATTTTCATTTTGCGTTAGACCCATAGAACGGTGTTATATGCCACTGTTTATGTCCTCACAAAGGTGATAGGTGCCAATTTCCACAATACACTTTATATATTCATTCAAAGATGGAGCCACCGTTAAGTACATGATCTATTTCCTAACAAAGGAGACAAGTGCCATTCGCCTTTCTGCTGTCAGTTCACAATAATTCGCGCTTTAGTGTTATTATTGTTGTTTGTTGTTTTTTTAAATTATATAATGAGCGACCTTAATGAAAAATTTCGAAGAAGTAGAGGTAGTGGACGTTTTGGTGAAGAACCGAGTATACTGAAAGAATCTGGCAAAGCCTACAAATCAAGGAAACATAAGCAAATTCAGGAAAAAGTGGCGCCAAGTCAACAGGTTAGGTTAGAATAAACTGTTTATTAAAATCTTTATTAAATAAAATGTTTGTTATTAGGTTTGTTGTAAATGCCAGTTTTCCTGTAAAAACCTCAGTCTCTTCTGGCGGAAGTCCTTATACGAAAAATGTTATAAAGAAACTTCAAAAGTTCAGGGTACGTATCTATTAAATCTTATACATCACCTGTTAAAAGACGTGGACATGGTAGTTATGAAAATCCTCAAGACAGCAAGCGTCAAACAACAGTGAGCTACACTATTCCAGACGAAGGAGGAAATTTCGTTCAAGTGTGCAAAAAAACTATTATGGACGCTTTTGCTGTATCAAGAAAAAAAATCGATGGCTTAATTTCTAAAAAGAAAGTTGGTTATACTTTTTTTATTGATAAGAGAACATGCCATAAAAAATCTAAATTTTCTGAAAATCATCGCAAAGCTATAAGAGCTCACATTAACTTAATACCTCGAGATATAGGACATTATACTCGTGCGAAGTCCGATAAGGAATATCTGAGCCCCGACCTAAATATAAACAGACTTTTCAAAGCATTTAAAACACGCTATCCAGAAAGTGAGGTAACCTATAAGTTTTATTCATCAGTTTTCAAGAAGGACTTTCCTAAACTTTCATTTCGAAGGCCCAGAATGGACACATGTCACACCTGCGATAGGCTTCAATGTGAAATTCGTGCGAATACTGCGACAAGTAAAGAAGCTCAAATTAAATTATATGTCCACCATACTAAAGCTGAGAGTGCTAGAGCTATTTTAAAAGAAAATACCATTCGCTCTCAACAACCAGGTAGTGATGTGTGTTGCTTATCTATGGATCTTGAGCAGGCGATATTTGTGCCAACACTGGTACATTCTGACATGTTCTATCTATCCCAACTTTCCTGTTTTAACTTTGGGATTCACGTCGAGGATACAAATCATGCCAGCATGTTTCTCTGGCACGAAGGATTTTCTGGAAGAGGGGCAAACGAGATCGCTTCTTGCCTTTTCGTTTTTTAAATAGCGGTTTCACAAACAAAACGTCGTTAATTCTTTGGTGGTACAACTGTGGCGGCCAAATTAAAAATAAATTTGTTCTGTTTACATTAATATTTTTGGTTTCCATTGGCTTGGTTGACTCAATAGAACAGCGATTCCTTGTGAGCGGCCATAGCTTTATGCCTTGCGATAGTGATTTTTCCTTAATCGAGAAGAGAAAAAGATTAATGAAAGCATACATACCAGTAGATCTGATTGAAGTTATGCATTCAGCAAGGTACAACCCACCGTTAGAGGCAATAGATATGACCCAATTTTGTTTTTGGAATATTAAGGAAGCAGCTGATTTTTTTTAAATTAATACTACTAAACTGCAAATCAGCCAAGGAAAAGCAATACGCATTGATAAAACAAACCCGGCGATTGTGAAAACAAAGACCTCCTTTGCAGATTTTATTCCATGGAACGAAGTCAATGTTTTAAAAAAATGAAAAACTCTGAATATCATTAGAAAAGCCGAGCTACATGTAATTTCGCCAGAAAACTAAATTTCTGAAAACAAAAGAAAAAGTCTTATGTCTATGATACCTTATTTAACAAATCCATTGCACAGAAACTTTTACAATAACCTACTGGGAGTAAAAGAAGTTGCTCAAAATGGTGCTGGAAGTAGCAAATAATTCTTAGTTTTTCGTATGTTATTTTGTATTGGCACCTATCACGTTTCTATTTTTTTCTTGGAAAAAGTCACTATTTGTTCAAAATGTTTTTTTTGTTGTAAACTAGTTTTCCGTGTTTCTCTTAAGCTAAGTTTTTAACAAATAAAAAATTAATCATTCATTTGTTGTTTTATTATAATCTTTTTAATTATCTCCAAATATAAATTTTGGCAATTGTCACCTTTGTTACTTCCACTCTTCAATTTTCAAATAGACAACTATCTCCAACAACTGACTCGTCACTACTGGAATTTGGGTGTTGGTCTTGGCGCACAGTACAACAGTAGAGACCAAAACATTTGTCGCGGTCTACCGTCTAGGTCTCTGGTCTCGGTCTCTGTCGCGGCGCGAACTGCCACCTTAAAGAAAAGAATAAAAAAATATAGAAGTGAAAAACAAAAAGAGAAACCAAATAAAGACGGAAAACATAAAAAAAGAAACTAAATAAAGACGAAGAAAAAAAAGGATTTAAGTAGTTTATAATATAAAAAATATACATTTCGATTTATTGTATTAATTAGATGTAAAAACTATGTATGTACGGTAAAATTATGGTGAGTGAAATAAATGGAACCATTAGGATCCACAGTCAATATCTCAACCACACACACACACACACACACGCAAACAGACTTAGTAATTTGTTATTAATTTGATGAATTATTTATATCAGTTGAAGCATAATATTTTTTTATATATTTATAGAATCACACAAACAAGAGGGTACGTATTTGCTTGAATTATACGATGGTTTCCCTAAAATTTCAAATGTTGGTATATATTCTCTCCTTACTTTTTTAATCTATTGTCTTCTGATGGTGATGATAGTCTTATTCATGAGATTTTGCTTCTCAATATTTTTGCTAGATCCGGCAATACCAGTCGCTAATTTCATAACAAACCGTTTGGATTGAAGCTAGTCTGATTAACCCATTACCTGCCACTGTTGCGTACACGCAACACCACAGTTTTCATTTTTTTTTGTAAAAATAAACAATCTTATCTATAATATATTTATGTTTTTGTGAATAGCAACGTTAAATAGAACTGTAAAAAAAATTAGACATTTTTTATAAATAAATAATTAAAATTTTGTTTACTTGAAAATGGGCAAATTTTCTCTTTTTTGAGCGAGATACTTTTCGAATTAATAATATGTTCTGAGTTATAACCAGCTGCTATTATTTTTGATAGACAGTTAAAAAAAGGTTGAAAAAAAAGTTCTGTACAAAAAAATTGTTTACTTTATTTGTCATACTTTGCTTCTATTGCAGTAAAGTGCTGCGTTGCGCGAACGCAACGTTGGCCTAATAAGTAAACTCAGGTTTTAGACACGTTCAGACCTGTTGAATTGCTATTTATCGTAAGACGTTCGGTTAGTCATTGTTAGGCTTCTATATAAAGCGGGTCGTTTTGAGCGTTTATCTGTAAACAATCATATAAAAAACTATTGTGGATTATTCTGGTAAAAAATGTCGAAAATACTAACACAAAAGGAATTGGAACTGGCATTAGAAGAGGTACTTATGGATATTGAACAAGAACGAGGTAGGCAGGTTGTTTATCACTGGTAAAATACATATTAGGTACATACATAATACATATCTTGATAAATCTTAGTACGGTCTGAATTATTTTAGATCGAATTGACGTTGTTTATATTCTACCCGATGTTGACTAGTTGACCGACGAAGAGTTGTTTTCTGAGGAGATGACAGAAAATGAACTACAAAAGGTGGATATAGCTGGTTCTTTTGAAATTCATACAAGGGAGGAAGATTTAGAGGAAATTGAGGTAGAAACAGCGACTGGCCAGGAGAATAACCAAGCAAAACGTAAGAGAGGTGCAAACAAAAAACAAGAACAGAAAGTAAACTGGAGAAAAGGTGAGTTTATGCACAACAATTTTCCGATATCTAAACAACATGAAATTAGAGAAGATTTGGTAAACAACCTCGCTGGAACATCTCCACTGGATATATTTTTTAAATTCTTTGATGATGAGGTTCAAGAGATGATAGTAAACTATTCTAACGCATATGCACAACAGAACAACCGACATGAATTTTCGGTATCGAAATCAGAGCTACTAAATTTTATTGGGATATTAGTGCTATCTGGGTGTCACGTTTTACCACAAACTGATATGTACTGGTCCACAGAAGAAGACAAAGGTGTTCAAGTAGTAAAACAGTGTATGTGTCGGAATAAATTTCGGAGTATAAAACAGAATTTACATTTCAATGATAACACACAGTTGGACAAAGATGACAAGTATTCTAAAATCAGGCCCCTTTTTGACATAATCAATAAGAAGTTTATGCAGTTTGATACCTTTTCAGAGAAGTTAGCAGTGGATGAGGAAATGGTGCCCTAATTCGGTAGACATTCCTGTAAGATGTATATAAAGGGTAAACCAGTCAGATTTGGATTTAAATTATGGTGCCTATGTTCAAGCGATGGTTATATGTTTCAATTTATTCCTTATGCAGGAGCATCACCTAAAAAAGTAAAACATGCTCTGGGTTTAGGACCACAGGTTGTCTTAGAGTTATTGTCAGTTCTCAAAAATAAAAACAATCATGAAGTTTTCTTCGACAATTTTTTCTCCTCTTACAACTTATTCAAACAATTAAAAACTGAAGGATTTTTTGCTACTGCAACAATTCGCGAAGATATAACTCAACATGCTCCGTTAGAGTCATCCAAAATAATGAAAAAAACCAGAAAACGAGGATCGTACGATAGTTGTTTTGACGAGGATACTTATATTTCGTTGGCTAGATGGTGTGATAATTCTGTTGTTACCTTGATAAGTACACATTATCATGTAGAGCCTATAAAAACAGCGAAAAGATACAACAGAATGGAAAAAAGGGTAATCAATGTAACACAACCTTTTGTAATATTCCAATACAATTCCTACATGGGTGGCCTCGATCTACACGATAATGGTGTAGCTAATTATAGGATTGGTATAAAAGGAAAAAAATGGTGGTGGCCTTCATTTACAAATACTATTGGTAATATCTTAGTAAACTCGTGGAAATTATATAACATCGTAAACAATACAAAGATGTCCCAAATAGATTTTAAATCAAATGTTGCATTGCGCCTGCTGAAAATGAATACCTTGAGAGCTTCAGCTTCACTTCCTGGTAACATACCAACTGATATTCGTCGGAATCAATCAAGTCATTTGATATTTAAACAACCTACAAGAAGAAGATGCAGATTTTGTCACAGTCAGACAGTTTATATGTGTAGAAGTTGTAATGTTCATTTACACCCCGATTGTTTTGAAGAATACCATTTAAGTTAAGTGTTTCGGCCAACGTTGCGCTTACGCAACAGTATTTTTTTTTAATTTTTCTTTATTTTGTGAAAAAAATTGTATTATTTACTTTTATTTAATGTACTAATAAATTGTTTCAAACAAATATTTAATAATTTAACCTATTTTTTCAATGCTTGGCCAATAACGGGTTAAACACTACTTCAAATCTTCTTAATTATAAATGTCGGAGGGTAATTTTTTCTTTTCATGTTATTTGCATATTATACAAGGCTACTCAGAGGAGCTGAAGTTAGAGTGTTATGGTAATTGTAATAATCCCCCACGCATACTAAATTTTAGAGAAGACGCAGCAATAAAAATGAAGCACCATTATCCAGACCAATTAAAGAAAAATGTGTTCAAAAAATATGTTTACTGTAATTATTATTCTCAGGAAACGTGCTTCACCTACATTACCGTAGGATTATTATTTATGTTCTTATTTACTGTATTGAATTTATTTCTTTTCTACAGAGAGTTGGGTGTGATTATCAACTGGATTCAGATGCAGTCGAAGATGTATGTGGTATTTGTAATGGCGACGGCACGCAATGTAAAATTATAGACGAAGTTTACAAAGACACCGGCGCTCGTGGTAATATATCTGTACCATTAACTTTATGAGAATACTTTCGAAATTCTGTAAGCATAGGCGTACATTTGGTTTTAAATCCTATCTGTACGTTTTGTTTTCCAATATTCCGAACATACCATCAATAAGAAGTCGAATTGGATGTTGGAATATAAAACAAAACGTCAAAATTCAGCGAGCTTGTATAATTCTGACACATCTTCCATTCAGTCTCAACAAGGACAAGAGGTTATAGAGGAAAGCCATAATTTGGAAATTTTAACCAAATTTAGAACTTGATATTATATAAACAAGTGCAACAGTCACTATCGGATAAATAAATTCTAGCACAAAATTAACGCAACACTTAAAATTTTGCTATTTTTTAATTTAGAATCTCTTTTAATTTTCAACCGATTGAACTCATTTTCTTGGCACATTGTAGGAAATTTATTGACATTATAACAAGCATTTTGAATTCTGTAAAAATAAATTTGACAATTTGGTATAGCGGGTGAAATCAAACAATAATCAATTTCTTATATTTTCATAGGTTTCGGTCAGAAATAAAATCACTTGCTTATAGTGGTTACGTTTTGGTCTATTTTATTTAAACCATTTTCAAACCTTTCTAAAAATGTTTTGAAAACACAATACATTTATTAAAATACATATAATTAAAAGATGTTTCTTTAAAACTTACTTTTTGATTATGCCTCCGTAGAGGCTCGTCTACTACTGTACAGTAGTATTTCTTAAATAAAAAAAAAGACAATTAATGTACACAAAAACCAAAAATACAAACAATGAACTATGTTCAAAATGATTAGAATGTATTTTTGCAGAGTGTCCTAATTAAAATAAAACTAGAAATCTATTTTTTAGTTTTTAATAACTAGGTAAGGTGTAGATATTCGTTTATAATATTAAGTTCGTATATATATACAACTTAAGTTGTCTATGTCAGTTCTGAAATTGACTGAGTCAGGATTCCTCTTAATATTTATCATTTCTTTCATCAATCTTTTACTATTATTTTTTTCTGTAGTTATTATTTCTACGTTGTTGAAATTAAAAGAGTGATTTTCATCAAGTGAATGTTTTGATAGTGCAGGACATTCATTGTTATTTCGAAACGATTGCTGGTGTTGTTGTATTCTCTTATGTAAATATTGGCTAGTTTGACCTATGTAAGTACCATTGCAGTCAGAGCAATTTATTTCATATATTGAGTTTATTGTGTTCTTATTATCTGGTTTGAGTCTAGAAAAAAGCTTATTTCCTGTAATGTTATTTGGTTAATCAGCAATTTTAATATTAAATGGTGTTAGGTATTTTTGTAATGGTTTATTAATATCGGGAATGTACGGAACTGAAATATATTTTGATAGATTACTTTGGCTATTAAATTTTAATTTGTTGTAATAGTTGTCAATTCTCTGTTTAATAATGGGCTCATAAAAATGTTTAGGATAATTATTTAAATCTAAGGTATTTTTGATTTTTTTAATATTATTAGGCCTGTGTTTTGGATGTGATATCAGTGAGGTGTGAGTGAGAGAACAACGGTCATATTCGACCGTTGTTGTCATATTCTATATTCATATCTAAAAAATTAATAGAACGATTTTTGTCCATTTCTATGGTGAATTATAATTTTTTATTGAAGTTGTTAAAACTTTTTAGAATATTTTCAGTCTGGTCAATTGGTACACAAAGGATACAGTCGTCGACGTATCTTTTGAAAAAAATTGGTTTTTCTGGTAACTCTGCTAACAAATTTTTGGAACAGCAATGGGATCTCCAATTTCTGCTCCAATTGCAAACTTAGTACTTGAATATTTAGAATCTAATGTTTTAGCAGAGTTACCAGAAAAACCAATTTTTTTCAAAAGATACGTCGACGACTGTATCCTTTGTGTACCAATTGACCAGACTGAAAATATTGTAAAACGTTTTAACAACTTCAATAAAAAATTACAATTCACCATAGAAATGGACCGAAATCATTCTATCACTTTTTTAGATATGAATATAGAATATGGCAACAAAGGTCGAATATCTACAAATTGGTTCACAAAAAAGGTATAGTCTCAACGATATTTAAACTATAATTCATAAGCTCCCATAAAAAACAAGAAGAGTGTTGTCACTGGCCTCACTGATAGAGCGGTACAATTATCACATCCAAAACACAGGCCTAATAATATTAAAAAAATCAAAAATACCTTAGATTTAAATAATTATCCTGAACATTTTTATGAGCCCATTATTAAACAGAGAATTGACAACTATTACAACAAATTAAAATTTAATAGCCAAAGTAATCCATCAAAATATATTTACCTTCCCTACATTCCCGATATAAATAAACCATTACAAAAATGCCTAACACCATTTAATATTAAAATTGCTGATAAACCAAATAACATTACAGGAAATAAGCTTCTTTCTAGACTCAAACCAGATAATAAGAACACAATAAAGTCAATATATAAAATAAATTGTTCTGATTGCAATGGTACTTACATAGGTCAAACTAGCCAATATTTACATAAGAGAATTCAACAACACCAGCAATCAGTTCGAAATAACATTGAATGTACTGCACTATCAAAACATTCACTTGATGAAAATCACTCTTTTAATTTCAACAACGTAGAAATAATAACTACAGAAAAAAATAATAGTAAAAGATTGATAAAAGAAATGATAAATATTAAGAAGAATCCTGACCTGAATATCTACACCTTACCTAGTTATTAAAAATTAAAAAATAGATTTCTGATTCTAATTTTATTTCAATTAGGACACTCTGCAAATACATTCTAATCATTTTTAACATAGTTCATTGTTTGTATTTTTTGTTTTTGTGTACATTAATTGTCTTTTTTTTATTTAAGAAATACTACTGTACAGTAGTAGACGAGCCTCTACGGAGGCATAATCAAAAAGTGAGTTTTAAAGACACATCTTTTAATTATATGAATTTTAATAGATGTATTGTGTTTTCAAAACATTTTTAGAAAGGTTTGAAAATGGTTTGAATAAAATAGACCGGAACGTAACCACTATAAGCAAGTGATTTTATTTCTGACCGAAACCTATGAAAATATAAGAAATTGAGTATTTACGGTCATTAAAAATATATATGTCAAACAATATTCATGTACTATACCTATGGGGTAAACAAAACTAATTAATTCTCGATATTTTGTGTTCTGATTCATACCAATATCTTTCTTTATATAAAAGATACACATTTTGAAGGAAGTATCTACAATTTTTGCGACTTAATATCAACAGCCACAATTATTAGATTAGAATTAAACATGAACAAGTAACAAATTAATAACGCGTAATTCGGGGTATTGCAAGCGTCAGGGCGATAATTTTAGGAAAATATTTCTACATAAACTGCATACACCTGGTAACGTGTCAGTTAATCAAGTTCAAGACGTACTACAATCCGACGGCAGTTAAGCCTTGTTCGCTGATACAGCGATATAGAAAAACAAAAAACCTAATTTCTCAATACGTAAGTAAGATTTAAACTTTCTTACCAACTTTTGAATAACCATTTCACCTTTACTGTTACAGTCAATGTAAATATATATTTATGTAGTCTGTGCATGTCTATTTAACATACTATTAGCAGTTTAAGGTTAGCTTTTATTCTGTTTTGATAATCTAGTAAAAATAGTAGTAATGTCATGTCGGCGCAATTGTAACAATTTCGATGGGACGTTTGTAACATGTTACATTTGTACCCCGGATTAGTAGCCTTACGGTTCTTTCTTTTAGGAAAAATGCCAATGCAAAGAAAAAAACGATCACAAGGGAACCTTCAGATGCTCTTATGAAAAGGGTTGCGGATATGGTAATTAACGAAAACCTCTCAGTGCGACAAGCTGCTAGAGATTTTGAACTTTGTCATGTAACGCTATTTCGTTAAATTGTAAAAACAAAAGCTGGCGAGTCACCAAAAAGGGTTTATAATCCACACACCCGAGTTTTATCCGTCGAACAAGAAGAAGCATTCAAATACCCCCCACCACTTTATTTCGAAAGAAAAATTTTGTTGACACAAAATGTTTACTTTAAGATAAAATTAAAACGCAAATACTTCTTTGTTACATTCATTGGAGAAAATCGCGAGAAACGTTACTTTATGTAATTCAAGATGGTGGAAACGCCCACTGGCGGCCATCTTGGAAACTCGAAAATAATATCCAGCATTTTCCCTTGCCCACTTTATCAATAAATTTTTTTACCGAACTTCTCTACGATCATTAGTTTCTGAGATACAGCCACTTACTTCGCTTATTTGCCCACACAGTACAACAATCGAGAAATATATTTGAAATAGTTGGTACGAATTTTTGTCCATTTCCAAGTCAGTCATTTCACTACAAACAACTAACAAAATGTTCTGTGTTTCATTCCTTCTTACTGTGGTCACTCTCGGTAGTTTTCTCTAGAAAAAACTCACGTACTGACTATCCGGTCGTCATCATCTAAACTTGAAATATTTTATTCCAAATCACAAATTCCCTCATTAGCCATGCTAAAAGTTTAGTGAGAAATACAAATACAAACAAAATCCAATCCTTAAAAAATACAATGAGAAAAGCAATCGAAGTTTAATTGAATAATACTTGAAAGTGAGGAAACCGTTCCCAAACAAAACATTTTCAGTTGGAATATATTTTTATTGACTGTACAGAATCCTGACGATGCATTGTTGTTGCAACAAACACGGAAAGAAATTTTGGATACTATTATTCCAGTAAGGTAGTATTACAATCAAATTTTTGATCAGTATAGCGCCAATCCAAATTTAGAATAATATCGATAAATGATTCGATTGATTTATTTGTCAAGCTAAAATTTATCGAACCATGATAAGTGGCAGTAAACGAGTTGCATTAAATAACAACAAAAAATTGATTAATATTAGCAAAAATAAAATTTAATTTGCCTATAATATTCCTATATTTCTTAAATTTAGTGTTGAATGGTATTAAGCAATTTTTAGATCAGTTAAAGTTAATCGTAGACAATATTTGCTAAATATATGATTGATTTTAGAAAAAGATATAACTGAAGATAGCAAATTTAAGAATAATTAGGATTCGATTTATCAAATAATTTTATTGCTTTTTACAATAATTTAATGTAATATAGTAAAATTAAAATTTAATTTGTCTATAATTTTCTTGAATATAATGTATATCTTCTTTAATCTAGCTAGGTGTTGAATCATCACATGAAAATCCACTTGACGATGAAGGTCGGGAATTTTCCTTAATTAAAATGTCATTAATTGATTCTGAACAGTCCAATGTAGTGGGGCTCTTTATTTTCTGAAAGTATAATTTTTTTGAATAGAAAAAAAACTATAAGCGCCATTAAAAAAACTAATTACGTTTAATAATCTCCATTCTGCAATGATTCCTAAACATAATTTTGTTTTCCAAATCATTACTCAGAATAGTTATTTGTATACAAAGGCCGCAAAATGCTTTTTCGCGTTCCGAGAGAGAGATTATCGCCGAGGCCGCTCCGGCCGAGGCAAGATAATCTCGAGGTCGCGAAAACATTTCGCGGCCATAGTATACACAATATTTTTCGTGCAACCGTGAAAATTACATAATTTCAATAAACATTATGTCTCTTTAGAAAAGTCAGCGTTTCAACGCGAATAGAGAAAATCACACGTCAATATCACAATGTTTCTATGGAGATGAAATATTTAGCAATACAAATAAATTTGACATTTCTCGTGAAGTCGTGAAGATGTCCGATAGCGATAGTGATATTTCAGTTACTTGCACTCCTCCTGAGCTGAGAAATCTCATAGACTCAGCACTTTCTGATTTGATACCCGAAAAATCTAAACGGAAATATGAAAAATGTTACAGCAACTTCAAAGATTGGTGTGTCAACCAAAATGTCAAGACGGTGTCAAAAAACATATTATTAGGATATTTGATGCAGCGATCAAAAGTTGTGAAGAGTTCAACTTTATGGAGCATTTATTCTATGTTAAAGACTATGCTTAACGTACGAGATGGAATTGACGTAAAGAAGTTTTTGAAATTGGTACCGTTCCTCAAGAAAAAGTCAGTTGGTTATCGAGCAAAGAAATCAAAAGTTTTTACGCACGAGCAAATTGATTCATTCCTCAAACAAGCTAGTGATGCAAATCATCTACTGTGGAAGGTATATAAATATGGAAAAAAGTGAAGTATGATGTTTTATTCATAATAATTATTATTATAAGTAGTTTTGATAATGGGAATATCAGGAGCATGCAGTCACTATGGGAACGGCCGTAAAAATGTTTGTCGGCCGTCACTCTGGGTAACGGCCGCAAAATATCATTTTGCGGCCTCTGTTGCGGCTGCAAAATGCTTGTTTTGCGTCCGGTTGCACGAAAATATTACGTGCAGGTCCCGTTACGTCATATATTTAAATGAGTTTGAAGTAGAAATTCCGGCATTTGCAAAAACAATTTCATATTTTTACTAAATATCAACACATTAGTAATTATACTTTAACATTACCCTAAAATGAAACTTAGCAAAAAATGTGCATGATACAGTCGTTGATGGGTCCCGGAATTTTGCAAGAAGTTTTTAAATCTTCATAGTTTCATTCAAGTTATCCATGATAACTGAGAATATCATCCATAGTATATATACTATGATATGAGAAATAATTTGAAAAATAAATCCATAGCAACTACATAGCAACTGAATAACATTTTTCTAGAACATGCATGGAAAGTGACATTTTGCGATTTGAAATTATCGTTTTCTAATTGCAAATGAAATGTAATGGGAGACAATCGACAAACTACACTTTGCCGATTGATTGCAGGTTGAAATGCACCTGAAAAAGATCTGAAATAACCATTGTGTTTTGGATCTCGATTTACTGATATTCAATTTGTCTCTGTTATAGTTTTTTAAATTTAAATGAAAAATATTTCATTTCTGAGAAAAACCTTGTATAATGCACATTTTTGCATAATGTGAAGAAAAAAAAATAAAAAAGAAGCTTACTTGTAAGTGTATCAAAAAGGTGGGGCATACCCCATTCTTCTAATAAACAGTAAATTCCATTTTTATTCAGGCTGTGATCAAAATTGGAAAATGACAAATCGGTAAGTGTTATGTTTCCACTCTCGTTATTATCTGTGTCTGATGATACGTTTTGTTCTTGATTTTCTGTCATTGTAATACTGCCGTAGTGCGTATAACGTGAATATGGATCCTGATATATATTATCCATTTGAATTTTTTAGGTACCATCCATAGCAAAATTGAAGAAGTCCTAAAATAATTTAAATAACTGCTATAATTTATTTTCAAATTTACTTGGTAGGAATCTCTCAATAATTTTGAAGATTCTAAATTCTATAGCAATTAAATTAAAATATGTACTAAATACTTGTTAGACAAAAAAATAACAGTGGCACTCCGGGAGTGCCGACAGAAGAGAAAACTTCAACAATTACGTGTGTAAGAATTAAAACTCGTAACACAAAAACAACTTGTAGTTAAAGTCTTGGTAAAGTCCTTGGAATCTATTGTATTATGTATTACGTAGTGTCCGAACTCCTATAAGAAGTTTTCACTTCAATAAGATCAACAAAAGTTAGGTATGTATTTACTTCAACAAACTGTACGTAGTGTAGTATTAATAATTGCATCCTTTTTGCACTAGTCATTAGTGTCTACATGAAAAAATTGTTTATTTTGTACTTACCTAGAAAAACTACCAGGGATCCAACCAACACAACGCTCAGAACAGAATGGGATCAGTTTCCTCCGGCGCGTACAACGTGAGACACGTTCACAACTCACCACCCGCCCGCGTGCCCGTTAAAATTGATAAGTAAAGTACGAAGAGTATGCGACCACAACACAAGGGTTGTGTTGTGTATGCGACCAGCGAGCTGACGAAGACGAAGGTTCTGGGCATACTAAATGATAAACATTTCCAAATTCACGCACACAAATAGCCAAAACCGTTTAAAAGAAAATTATTTGCTTAATTTAATCCTTATATTACAGATTTTGTCAAAAAAATTGCTTGATTCTAGAAGATTTTTTTTGATTTAGTCAAATGTTTGATAATCGTAGCAAAAATTGGATAGAATAAGCTGTATATTTAATTGTTTTCAGTAGACAGATTATTTTTTTTTCTCTTCTTTTTCTGAATTTCGGTAAATTGTACGAATAACTTAATCTATAGACAGGAATATATTTTATCTAAATATAATAGGAATTAAGCATTTATTTTATTGATCCCATTATAACTATAGATCAAAACTACATTAATATATTAATCTGTGTTCTGTGTTAAAACTTCAAATATTTCAAATTAATATACCTAGAGATATTTACTGCTAATGCCCCCAGAACTGTCTGCCATGCAATTAATTCCTAAATGATTTCATTTGAAAATGTACGCAACAGTGAAACATGTAACAAAATTAATCATGATGCTTGTTGAGATTATAGTAATTATGGAACTTATCGTACCAAGACCAAGAATCTCAATTACTCAAATTGGATCTGATTGTTAAATCGGATATTATTATTTGATAAAATTATAATCCAATGATTGAGCTAAAATAACATAATCTATGAGTCAATTTGAGTAAATTTTTTGCGAAAATTAAGCAGCGGTGGTACATCAATTCAGTCTTTAATCTTTGATTGGTTTAAGTAATGAGTTTTCCATAGTTAATCTAAATTTTGGTGTACCTATCAAAAAATGGATGTAATTTAGCAGTTTTAACGCAAAAACGAGAAAATTGGGTCTATTGACATTAGTTTTAATTAAATGTTATTAATCATGAACGAAATTAACAGAATAATCCTAAAACACTAAGATTTGTCAGTTTTTTTCTTGTTCTATTCTATTTTAGATTGAACTAATTTATTTGGCATAGATTAAGGAGTTTCTTATTTCAATAAGTCGATTTGATTCACCTTATCAAAGCATTTCTTTCCGTGAACCTATAGAATAGTTTCCAATCTAAACACACTGTACTAAAAGCTGGAACTTATATTTGAAAATAGAGCACAAAAAATTATATTTTTTTAATGATCTAACAACAACTTCTATCTTATATCATTTGCAGTGTTAGAAATAGTGGAAATAAAGAGTTTCAGCTGTCGAAAAAATAGCCGTTATTAATGTCAAACTCATATCTCCTTTTATATCCTAGATTTACGCGTCTGTCCGTATATAGACCTTTGACACGATAAATAACATCAATTTCGTTTACAAAATGACTTCCGATGGACGCCAGTGTTCCCAATTACGCCGAACGTTTTTTCTTCATCTTTCACTTTACTCATCTATGGCTACTCGAGCAATTCCTGACGATTTTTTGAAATTCTTTTCATCCTGTCGACGACACGACTCGTCTCAGCATGAATTCTGTTTCAGATTACAAGAAAGTGGCGACGATTCCACAAGGTAGCAGAAATGTGAGGATCGAAGAATTGGCACCGTCAGTAAACACTATCGCCATTACCGATAAATCAGAGAAACAGTTTCATCTCAACGGAGACCAGTAAGATCGCTATTTTAATGTTCTCGCTTTTAGACAGGTCTTTCGAAACTTAAACTAACTTGGCGTTTCTAGTTTTTACAGTTCTAATCGACCAAAGGTGGAATTATTGCTGGAAAACTCCATTAATCTGATCAAATCGTATTTTTATCAGAAAATTTATGGAATAATTCAGTTTTTTTTCATTCCACATTGTCAGATTACATGATATGTCATTATTTCATATTAGATAGATTATATAATAAATCGGGTTAAATATATTCACGATGAACTCAAGGAAACCGGATATGATCTGAAATTAAAAGAACAAGCTTTAATACTGAATGAAAATAATGGTTAATTAAGTGAAATTTGTTATTTAGAGCGTTCCTAGTGACATTATAATTGAGGGGGTCAGAAGTCAAGGGGTACAAGTCGACTAACGATTTTGTCAGTGTCAGCTGTTGTACTAAAATCGTGCAAAATAGTGATTTAGGTGCATTTTTATTTTCAAAATGTCTACGTCAGGTAACGAAAGAGGTAAGTACTTATTACAGAAAGAAACATTTTATATTTTAAATAAAAATTAAGGTAAAATTTTATGATAATAAAAGTAGAGTTTTGTTTTATTAGAACGTTATAAATTTATATAGAATTATACAAAAGGCTCTGTTATACGAGCACTAAATGCGTCGCGTTCCGCGTCGGGTTACCGTCCGACCACGCATTCAATGGTCCGACAATATAGCAAATTATACGAACGACATTAACGGCGGCATTTGATTCCGTGGACTGGCAATAACGCATTTAGAGCTAGTATAACAGAGCCCTAAGCATATAATCATATGATTTTTTTATTATTATTTTAATACCTACAAATTTTTTTAATAAATTGACCTTTTTCTAGAGCCGTTTTCCGACAACTCTGATATGGATGGAGACTATGTTCCAAGTAGCAGTAGTGGCGATGATGCAGAAGTGCAAAACTTAAATGAAGCTGGCGGTGGAAAATCCAGAAAAAGGGTACGTAAAACTGCAACATGGAAAAGAAATTATTCAAAATTTCGAAGAAACAGTGGCCAGGAATATGTTGGTCGCAAGGGGGAACTACATCACGCAAAGTCAGTTAAGGCTTATGACCATACATGGAGATACAAATGTACAGAAAATTTTACGGAGGTAGATAGAAACACAATTTTTACTGATTATTGTAATCTTGGAAAGAAAACCAATGAATAGGATCTACAGAGCACCTTTATTGCATCATGCATTCAAAATAATACTCCAAAAATGCACCTTGTAAACCTCATCAGACTAAAGAATACAGGCACTGTGATAAAACTCGAAAACAAACGTGTATGCAAAGAGTTTTTTCTGAGAACTCTAGATATTAGCCGCAAACGGTTTTATAACGTTATAAAGAAAAGGAAGGAGTCCGGAGTCGTCCAAACGGATCAAAGAGGTAGACATATCCCTGGCAATAAAATAGACTATGAGTTATTAAACTTAGCGAAAGAGCATATAAACTTATTGCCATAATTTGTGAGTCATTATACTAAAAAAGACAATCCCAACCGCAAGTTATACAACGAATTTTATCAGGAAAAAGATCCCGACCATTAAAGCTGAGCAAATACCGCGACATTTTTAACACCCATTTTAACTTAGCTTTTCACCGACCATATTCAGACACATGCATAAAGTGTGACACGTTCGTCGCCCAAAAAAACGCTTGTGATCCAAAATCTGAAGAGGGCTCTTGCGTAGCCAGAGAACATGATCGTCATCTACGTCAAACTGAAGCAGCCAAAAATTTACAAAACAAAAAACATTGCCCACTCCACACCTGTCATGTAGCAAGGTATATTATATGCGCCAGCTATGGACGTACAATTTAAGAATCCACGATTTATCATCAGGAATTGGTAATATGTACATGTGGCATGAAGGTAAAGGGTCGAAAGGTTCTCAAGAAGTGATATCATGTTTGCTAAAGTATATTGAAAGTTTGGCTAAAACAGTGACCCACATTGATACATTTAGTGATAACTGTGGCGGGCAAAACAAAAACATAATAAAATTTTGGATGTATATTGTGCAACTTACACATATTGAAAGTGTTGACCACCGTTTTTTGGTTTCGGGACATTCTTTTATGGAATGCGATCAAGGTTTCGCCATTATTGAAAAAGCAAAGAGACGGCTAACTCACGTTTTTACTCCCAATGATTGGGTTAATTTCATAGCAGGAGCCGGTAGAAAATTTATTGTAGTAAAAATGCAGCCTGAGGATTTTAAGTCTATATCTCCCATGGGCAACATAATAAAATCAAATCTTACAGGAATGCGTGAAATGCAATAGCTACATTTAAAAAAGTAGTACTCATTTAAGCTTTTTTTAAGGAAGTTTATGCTAGAGATTTTCCTTCCGAAGAAATGTATTGTAAAAAAACGGCTTTGCGTGGTAGACCTACGAAAATACTTCTCCCATTACTATATGACAATCCTCCAAAAATAAAATTACCCAAATTCAACAACTTGATGCAGCTTCTTCCGTATATACCACCAATACACCATGACTTTCATAAGTCGTTGAATCCAGGACAGTCGTTGAATGAAGATTATACTCTCCATAATAATATGGTTGAATCGGATGATGATTAATATGAATAAAAAACCTGTACCTATTTTCTATTAAAGTATTTAATATTTTTTGAAAATTTTTATTACCTATACTATATTTATTTTCAAGATAAACAAGGCATAAACACGTGTTAGTACAGATCGACCCATCTTATTGGTCGTTCCGAGGGTGGGTTGTCTTTCGTGCGGCTGCTTCGCCGTCAGAGTGGGTATTGTTGACATGTACATGGCGTGACTTTGTTTTGATCATATTAATCTTGGAAATAAATAGGCTTTATAGAGTTGCAAAATTGTTACAAGCCTATGCTAAGTACGGTCCTGTAATGAAATAAAGGTCAAAAATGTTCAAATTCCATCATAGATTTTAAGGCATACGCTACACAAATAATATCCGATGCATAACTCATGCATTTCAGGGTGCTAGATTTTTTTTAAGTAAAAATATTTCAAATTGAAATATCTCAATATTTACTTCTTGGTACTTGGACCCCTCGGCTTCTGACCCCCTCAATTATGCATTATTTATTTCAATAATATGAAAAGAGTCACCAAACCTATGATATTCCATATCAAACATCTAAGTAGAATTGAATAAATTGTATAATTGGATACAGAGAATAGTGTGGACAAGGAAAAAGGTGTGATTAGTGAATATATGGAGTAAAGAAATATGAAGTTGGAATACTGTGGAATAATAGTCGGTGAAAAAAAGTGGGTCAGATGTAAAAATTAAGGAATGCAAAGAACAACGAAGCAGGAACTAATAAAAATGTAAACACGGAGAATAAAATTGGTAAATAAGGACATATTGTCATAATGGAGCTGGAAAAGGTAACAGGTAAATTGAATTGTGATTGAAACAAAAAGAAGGAAGTCCAGGAGCAAACGTATGGATCGGATAAAGGAAATGGGACGATGAAAAGAGAAAAGTGTGGGAGGAATAATAAGAACAGCAAGAAATGGAAAAAGATGGATGATATCTGTACAAAAGGATTCGGAATCCTCCTCTGATCCCTCAAAATGTAGAAGGTGGAGAAGAAGAAGAAGCAGATATTTATTGAATATGAACTCTCAATATTAAATACACTATTGACTGCGCTTCAATAAGTGACATATTATTTGAAGAAAAATCAATGAATTTAAATTTTGTATCCGAAAGACAGACTATGCGTATTACGATTTGGAGAATTCTCTCTTGGGGTTTTCAGAAACTATGCATAAAAATGCCATTAGCTCATCTCCCTTTTAATTGATGGTACAATGAATGGAAAATACTTCCTTGTATTCCTGGAATATAATGAAAAATTTTTGAGGACGGCTCAACTTTCCACCACCCCATTTCTTCATTATTGTGAGACAGTTTTAGTACACAAGGACTCTTGTCATTGTATTGGTAGAAAAGGTCTATTGCAGTGACTAGCCAGATCACCTAATATGTCACATTAAATTTTTTGGGGAAATCGTAGAGGCCATGTAGCCAATAAAGCGATTCGACATATATCATCTTTTTTGCATAACCCTTCATCTGTTCGAGAACCGGGATTCCGAGACTTCATGCGAAGTTTATTAGTTTCCTGTGAGCTAGGTTCCGGACATTAGAGGCCTTTAGAAAGGCCCCTCCCAAGAACATCAGCCTTTTGAAAAAAAGTACTAGGAAAGCAAATGTTCTGCAGTATCGGCAACATTCACACTACGATTTCGCCCATTTTTTTGAGGTGATGGTTATGAAGATGCAGATTTTCCAGATATGAATGACTGGAAATCATATTTAGGATTTGTCCTTAAAATGAGTATTACTCAAATCGCTAGGGAATCCAAGAAACAATATTTTGTTGCACTCTCCAGTACTGAAAATGGGTAGGGGAAGTGTGCCTGAGATGGCATACTTTTATTTTGGGTACTATAATTTTTTAATTTATGACCAAAAAGATATTTTTATATAGGAAATATATAGAAATGGGATAAATAAAGTCGGTTTTCACAAAACCTAAACGGTTTTTTTAGTAACAAACGAAAAAGTATATTTCGAAAAAGAAGCATGGTATGCCATCTCATGAAAGTAACTATTAATGAGATGGCATAGTATTAAAAAAATTATTAAACGAGGTACAAATTTCACATTTGAACATTTTTGTCTTTCTGTCTACTCCAGCACATTCTGCACGTGCCCATTTCTTACAGATATGATACTGGAACCATAATTCTCTTGATAGAGACCAGGAGAAAAGTTCATTGCAATAAATACAAGGCGAGTCCTCCTCATCTAGGTCATCTCCTACGTCAAAACCCACGGCTTGCTCATGTTCATTCTCATCCTCCATAACACATTTATTATTCATAGTTCTCCGACTTTCTTATCATCCCTTCTTCTTTTTGTTCATCCTCGTCCTGCTCGATATCTCTACCAATTTTCTTCTTAACAGTTCTCACCGCCTTTCTTAACATCACTTCTTCTTTTGTGCTTCCTCATTTTTCAATGTCAGGGGTTGTTGTTAGATTACCATATAACCCTTTTCTTATTTTTCGTCACATTATCTCTGCGACTTTTGGCATTGGTGACATTTCCTCAATTGATAGGTCAAGATTTGTTCCTGGAAATATGTTTTGAGAACATGATGAAGGACCTGGCAAAACTGAAGTTTCATTGGTCTTTTCGTTAGAGACCTTGGTACATTGGAAATTTGGCACCGAGTTTGTCATGACGTTGACTTTATTCAACTGACCATCTTGCATTTGATTTTCGTCCCGATTGGCATCCTCTTCAGCGTTAGTTACTTCTGCGGCAGCAAACATCCAATCGGGGAAGATGTTGTCGTTGAATGGTGCTATGCCAGCCGCCGAAAATCCGCTTATAGCATTGGGAATGGTTGCTGCCTCGATATATGCTGCGTTGAATACAGAAGCTACTTGGAAATGAGTAACTACACGCCCTGGGTTATTTTTAAGCCAATTAGTTAGTTCTTGATTGTAGTAAGCACTAAGAGGAGCAAAAAAGCTAACATCCAACGGTTATACCCTATGGGTACAATGTGGAGGAAAACAAAAAAGAAGTATGCCATTTTCTCTAGCATATACAAGTGCATCCAAGCTTTTATGGCTAGTGTGTCCATCCAATAACAGCAAGATTTTTTTTGCATTGATGGTTTGGCATATTTCGCAAAGTGCTTCAACCATTTAGGAAATATGTCACTATTCATGTATTCATTTTCTTGGGTACATGCCACAGATCCAACATGTGCTCCATCCATTGATTCAGCTTTCATGTATTTTCTTGGAAATATGAGAGCAGGAGAGAGATATGTCCCTATAAAAATACATAACGATTTTTTATAGGTACCTAGGTACTTTAAAATCATAGACTTACCTGCTGCATTCATACAACAAACGGTCGTTAGTCGCTGACCTCGTTAAGCAACACTTAAAACGCCTACTTGTTTTCTGCCTTTGGTGGCCAAACTTTCGCATTCTTCGAAGGAACGGTGGTAATACCCGATTCATCCATATTCCAAATATCATTCGGCAGTAATTTATGTTGATCCAATACTCCAGAAAGTATTTGTCAATTTGAACTTTGTTAAAAGCTCTAGCTCGAGCTCCAGAAGTACTCTCAGATAATCGTAAGAATATCGTAGGATTACGTTGCCTGGAACCATTCAAGCCATGTCCACCCAGCCATTTTAGTTTCAATAGAAAATCAATGAGGGATTTGTATTGCTTCCACAATTCGAAATGCCAGTTTTCGGACGTCATCCGTTGTTAGCCCAAAAAACATGGATTCCATTTTTTTGATATGTTGGACCAGTTCATTTTCTAGATTTTCATTGAATGTGCTTTTGTGACCTCCTATGTAACCTTTTTTCCAGCCTTCCTTCTTAGTTGCCGTACGTCTTAAAGTCCCAAAAGCCACCCCATACGTTTCGCCTTCACAGCTAAGATGGCTTCCTGCATATTATTTTCATCCCATGACTTTCTATTTGACTTTCTTTTGTAGCGACCCATGTATAAAAAACATTGTTTCCAATTAATAATTTTGTTGCTGAGATGGCATACCATGCCATCTTATAAAAATTGTTGTATGTCATTTCATAAAATTTTAAACTAGGTATTTGATAACTTAGATATAATAGTCAATAAATCATCTATCTGAAAGTTACAATAACATACCTTCAATTACCTTCCGTTACCCACCAAACTATCTGCGAACGACACTTAAAAATATTTTGGGTAAACAAAAATGTGACAAACGTAGTTTTCGACCACTCAAAGACAACTGACCTGCTTCCGATTAACGCAATAGTTTGTTTGAGCCGGTGGCTTTAAGAAGGCGCAACAAAAGGCGCGTAATTCAAAATGTATGTACATTAAATAGCGACTATGCGAACTAAGCAAGTATGCCATCTCGGGCACAATTCCCCTACATTGCTATTACTGAAGCATGTAAAGAAGCCGTATTTGTTAGTGGACTTTAAATGAATTTTCTGAGACCAAACCTGTAATCATTTTCAATGACAGCCAAAGTGCACAAAAACTGTTGAAAAATCCAGTTTATCATAATAGAACTAAGCATATAGACACGAAGTACCATTTTGTTAGGGAAGTAATTGAAAGAAGCTTGGTTGAAATTAAATACATGCACACTGAAAAAATGGTAGCATATGTTTTAATAAATGGGCTGCATAATCCCAAATAGACTATTCATTTTGATAATATTGGTTTTATTTAGTGCTGGTTCAAAAGGTAGTGTTCTAAAATTACTGAACATAACTTAAGTTGGCAAAAGAGTTAGTTTAGTGTAAGTCAATTGTCGATGTTAATTTTCTTTGTTACATCCAGATTCAAGTTGTTTGTATTCTAACTAGTAATAATAGATTCACTGAAGAGACTTGACGCACCTCTTTTAGTTATTGTAGAAGATATGAATATTACAATAATATATTTTCAATTATCAGAACACTGAAAAAATATTGAATTGTTCCAAAAATTTATTTACGAACTGATTTCTATAATTTTGCACCATTTTAAATGACACCAAAGCTCTTACAGCAGCTTGCAAATAATTTTGTTGGAAAGATTCCATCATTATTTTGTTTTTATTCCCATGGGAGACAAACTTAACAGTCTCAGTTATATTTATTATTCTTGCCATTTTCATACAACGTCAACATGACATAAAGACACAAGACACAATTTCCCTTCAATTTAGTTGTAACCTACTTACCTTATTAATACAACTTGCATAAACATGTTCAGTATTCGCTAGTTTACTTTCATTTGACAGTAACTTACCTTTGAAAACATATTTTCACCTAATCGGCTTTAAACATTTAAACGTAAGTTTTTACTTTTTTTGTACAAATGCATTGAATTTTTCTAAATGTATTGTACATAGGGCTTATTGCACCGTATGTTATATTTTTCAAAATTGACAATTGTCAAATAATTTCCGGCTAGCAGAATAAGTTTTTTTAATATATCGGTAGATGAGTTTATTTACTTTTGAATTGTTTTGACTCTAGTCTCAGGTGGATTCAGTTCGTTATAATATAAATTTTTTTTAAATTTTAAATATTTTCCTAATTCAATATTAATTATTAATTTAGTTCTGTATGATCTATCTAGAAATATAATGTGACTGTTTGTTCAATATTATAAAGGCTATTTAATTTCTTTCTGACATTCAATATATTCCAAAAAACAGTCTGTCACCAATAATCCACAAATGTCACTGTCACAAATACAAATTTTTATCGAATTAAGTGAATTTAATTTCTATATACTGTGTAAATCTATTACAAAACCATATCTAAAGTAAGTCAAATTCAAAAGTTATATGCAATTACCAAATCACAGAAAATAAACAAATCCTATTTTTCCCTTTTTTATCAAATAACAGAAATCTTATCTACAATTAACACAAATTAAATAAATCACGAACGAAGTTTATAAATTATCAAATAGAAAAATCTTATATAATATAATATAATGAATACAAATTAAATAAATTACGAACAAAGTTCATAAATTTATGGAATTGTCCAAATGATTTTCGAATTGTCACTTTGAATTCGCGATTGTCAAATACCCGTTTACAGTCCCAACTTCTTTTAATATACTCTTGCAATTGTATAATTGTACAATATTAAATTTCTGTATTTATTTTGAGTTCAAAATTTTGTAATTCAATAATCTGGAACAGACTCACCAAAATCTGGATTACTGCAATCTCGTACACTTCTAAATCTAATTTAGAATTAAGGATTTTTCACTTTTTCGTTTTGATAAATAAATTTTCCAATAATAAACACGCAAAGAATTTACAATGATAGGCACCGAATTAGAATTTCTATTATCAATTATACTATTCAACTAACTATCTCTTACTTTGCGAAAATTTGTAAAATTCTTAAATTAGATGTTCTTCGTTCGGGATCTCAAATTCAACTAACTGTTTTTTCAAATAATAACCACATTATACTGTGGTTACAAACTTTCCTCTTTTTAAAGAAAAATAAATTTGTTTTTTTTACTACAAAAAGATTTGGAATTATTTCATTATCACTACATGCCTGTAGTGACCTCTGTTTTCTTCAATTTTTAATATTTCTTTAAATTGTGACATGATTTATCTATTATTGAATACATTATATGTAAATGTCATCGGAAGTTAGATGATGCCAAATTTGACATATACTTCCTTCAACAATATTGATTTCATATACAATACTGTGTATATCAAAAGTTTTACACTTAAAATAAAATAAATAAACATATTTTTTTTAAATTTGAAATAAAGGAGCTGTATTAATATATAAAAATAAACGGTTTTAAAGATTAAAACTAACTTTTCCGCATCTGTGGCCCTAAATAATATTATATCATAAAATTGTCACTTGTATGCACTTCGGGGGATGTATCGTGCTAACAAACCGAAATTTGTCCAAAAATGAGCAAAAATGTAATATATCTGGATTTATAGGACCCGCTGTACTCGCTTTAGTCAGCTGAAAATCAATAGGGTACATCTGTGAGACACCTTGAACAATATTCAATCATAAAATTGGTCACTTGTATACACTCTGGAGGCTGTATATGGCTAACAAACTGAAAATTCTCCAAAAATTACAAAAATTTGGTACTTCATGTACCGTTGTACTTGCTTTAGTGAACTGAATATCAATAGGATTCATCTCTGAGACGCTCTGAATAATATCCAATCATGAAATTGGTAACTTGTATCTATTCCGGAGGCTGTATCGTGCTAACAAACTTAAATTTCTCCAAAAATGACAAAAATATCGTACTTTAAGTACTATAGCACCCGTTATACTGGCTCTGGTGAGCTGAAAATCAATAGCGTTCATCTATGAAGTGTCTTGAATAATATTTAATCATAAAATTGGTAACTTGATGAACTCCGGAGGCTGTATCGTGCTAAGAAACTGAAATTTCTCAAAAAATTTACTAAAATGTCGTACTTCTAGTACCATAGCACCCATTGTGCTGGCTCTGGTGAGCTGAAAATCAATAGGGTTCATCTGTGACATGTCCTTAACAATATTCAATCTTAAAATTGGTGACTTGTTGCACTCCGGAGGCTGTATCGTGCTAACAAGACATGTAACGAAAAGTGGCCGACGACAACGACGACGACGACAACTACGACGACGACAACGACGACGACGACGACATACACACAGGATATTTTTTTCTAAAAACCGTTTTTTTGGGTTGTTGTTGATGGAAAACATGAAAATAACAAAAAAAATTCAAATTTCCCAATTCTTTTGGTGTAAACCAATACTTTTCTCGCATATTAGATATGTTGGGCGGAAAAGCAATATTATACATTAGATAGACTCTAATTTTCAATTCTCATAGGAGTTCTCTGGATCTTTTACCTGTACCTAATTTCCGAAAATGCCAAGAAGAGAATATTAACTAAGAAACAATATTTTAAAAATCATTATAATTGTACGTAACTCTAATAATTTTAGTCAAGAGTCTGATGATGGAGACAAATTATTTGGTAAAACAGAAGGTATTTATAGTCATCCCGAACCAGGAAGAGAATCGCTTAAAATCCATGGGCCTACGACAGAAGATTTAATATTGTTTGTAAGTTCTCATTCTGCTTTTATTCATAACTGAATGCAAGTCCTTTTGATATATTTATTTTGGTATATTCATTTTGGTATATTCATTTCAATTTGTAGAATCAATTGAGTGTTCCGTGGACATAACAAAAATTAGGAACTGATAACGTAACAATAATATATCAACTGTCTCGACCCTTACTCCGTGGAATCTGCTCATATTAGTGTTTTAAATGAAACTCACGGTGTTCGAATTTGGTTTTTAATTACCAAATTCTCCCGTGATTTTATTTCAACTTCCCCTGTATACTACCTTTCGAATATTATGCTCAAAACATATAACTAAATATATCCTTATTTTCAACAGTTAATATTTCTTTACTTCACTAAAAAAGTCATATAAATTCACTAACACCTAAGAAAAACAGATAAATATCGTTTTCTGAAATTCCACTGAATATATCAAAGTTCCCGACATCTCATATCTTCATAAAAACGTCCAAACCCTGTTATCTGTTTCTACGAAACCGTTGAAAATCCCAAAAAAAACATATCTCCAACTGGCAATTTCACTTGTGATTGAACATTTCATTTTAAAATACTCGTATCCCATTGGCTAGACCCGAACAAGTAGACCCTACGTCACACTACGTATAAATACGACATATAACCTACATTCACCCTCTTTTCATCATACAACGTGGTACAACAAGGTACCTCACTTCGTAAAATCACCCGGCGTTTTGATACGGGGAACAACCATGTGTCCTTAAGCTTTAATCATTTAATAAATCATCGAAGTATGTGCAAAATACTCTCAGTTATCGCGTAACTAATAAGTGAAGTCTTAATTATCGACGCAAAATAAATAAATTATAACTTCATGACAATATAAAATCTAAAGTGACATAAGTGTTTCATTGCATCGTACAGTACATCATTTACATCATACCTAAAGTGAAAAATATCCATTTGGTCCTTCGAGTATATCGTATAACAACAAAGAAACTACATTCCCTCTAATTAACCCAAAGTAAAAGGGTTAATTTAGAACACACGGTTTCTGGTTAATGAAAGTTATTGAAAATTCTAAAAAATTTACAACTTTTTAGAATTTTCAATAACTTTTATCATATTGTGGAATTAACTAGAAACCGTGAGTTTCACTTAAAACACTAGTAACAATAATATATTATACATGGTGAATCTTAGGGAATGTCCACAGTCAATTCTACATAGAAAATTTACTATTCTTTGATTCGTGTAACTCAATTTAAAAATGTATAAAATGTGATAAACTTCAGTCAGTCAATGTTCAAAATGTCCACCATTTACATCAATATATTTTATAGTCGGGTTTTATAAAGGAATAAGTTGTGATTTACTATAGCAGCAGGTTGTAACCAACATCTCATATTAATTAAGTTAAAGTAGAATCCTCATTCCATAATGCGACCTTAATAATCAAAATATCTACCTATATTTCATAATAACCAGTGCTCTTTATTAGTAATTTTAAATTGAAATCCAAACTCCTAATTGTAATCCAAGTAACATAAAACAATTTAATTTATATAGAATCTACTGCAACATAAAACAATATTGTAAAATTGCAATATCAAATTCAAACTGTTGAATTATTTTGAGGCCTAGACTCGACAGTTTAAAAATTTAACATTCTTAATGAACCCCCCTGTATAGGAACATAAAATATCCCTAGATTGTTCAGATAAAATTCCTGTCTTGGCAAAAAATAAATTTCTCTTTCTCCCCATGGCTTGTAAACAGTTCTGCGTATTCCGGCTTAAGTGTTGTAAAATATATCTTTAGAACTCCTTTCACTCTAGGATCCCGCATCCCTTATGCAATAAACTTACTTTAGCACTACCTACTTGGTTCTAGTGGTGTAGAGATAAGCCAAAATAATTAGTATGTTAATTGCTGGATGCCGCAACATCTACAGTATCACCGCGGAATTCTGATGTTTACTTTTGGGTGATTAGGTAACCTGCAAAGCCCATATGTGAAGGTTGAAATATGTTTTGCAAATATCACTACTAAATATGAAAAAGCTTTATCTAGTACCTACCTGATGATAAATAATATACTCCGCAATTGAACTCAAAATTTGGTTGATTGCGACTTTAAATAATCATCTGTGTGTTAGAAAAGTGATAAACAAGTGGTAGAGTGTGTGTACAAATAATGGCGACAAAAACACAGTAAAATTAGCGTATTTATATGGGAAAAAGTACCTATCATAAAGAAGTTATTTATGAAGTGCAAAGCAGTTCAGTTATATATATTTACAAAGTCAATTATCTTTAAAAATATTATAGAGGTCTAAATTTAGAGTAAGGTAATAAAAAGTGTGCTAGTTACGATTGAATCAAAGATTCAACAGTAACAAAAAAATTATATTTGGATAAGTATTAACACGTGATAATTAACATTAAACTGAAGACGAGTTTTTACCATTTATACTACAACAAAAAAGAACTGCTACTAATATAAGCGATAGACATTTGGAAAAGACACAGGGTCAGCTTTAAATATTCAGAAAGTAAATTTCAAACAATAATTTAATACAGAAACGAAATCAGTTAGCTTTGAGTGGGCTAAGGGTCGAATTGTAGTAGGCTCTTGATAAACGAACTACAAAGAAGACACGGATTTCGTGGACATTCGAGGAGATAAAGAAAATGTATCAAGAAAGCGGGTCCGACACTGAAGAGGGCAATAAGAGAAAGAGAAAAGAAGAAGATGAAAGCTTCGGAAGAAGCAGGAAACAGAAAGAGGATAAAGGGAGAGCGGGTACGGTAACAAATATGATCAAAATTATGCAGGACCTGATGTTAAAGAATGATGATATGATGGAAGAGATAGAACAATTAAGAAAATAAAATGGAGAAATAAATAAGCAGTTACTAGAGATGAAACACGAAAATCAGAAAATGAAGGAGGAGATTAAAAGATTAAATGAAAAAGGAGAACACTTAGAAAGAGTTACTAATAAGAAAAACCTGATCATTACTGGAATAGAAGTGAATACAAATGAAAATATTCCTCTAAAGCAAAAAATTGAAACATTTTGATTAAAAGAAATACAAGTGGACGTTAAAATGAAAAGTGCTCAGAAAATAGGGTAAAAGATGTGTTTAATTGAAATGGAAAACATAACAATCAAATTGACATTTTGAAAAATAAAAAAAGACTGAGACATATCCGGGAAATTTTTTTCATTGAGTCAGATCTTACCAAGAAGGAAGAGAAAATACATAAAATAATCACCAATCCTTCACAGTCCACTCCTGGACATAGGTCTCCCCTATATTCTTCCATATTTCTTTGTCCTGTGGAAGTTAATGCCATCCGTTGCCCACTTTGTTTTTAATATCGTCGAGACAGCGTAACTGCGGTCTGCCAACGTTGCGTTTATGTAGGCGTAGCCTCCATTGAATGATGCGTCATGATCATCTCAAGTCGTCCTGTCGGGTCCATTTCAGGTAGGCTATGCATGTTACGACGTCCTCAACTTTATTTCTTTGTCTAATACTCTCGTTTGTGATATAGTCTCTAAGGCTTAATCCTAACGTCATCCGTTCTATATGGCTCTTTGAGTGGTCCTAAGCTTGTTAGCTAATTTAACAGTGAGTGTCATGGTTTCCATTCTGTATGTCATTACAGGTAATAATCAGGTATTGAAGACCTTTCTTATCAAATTTATTGGAATAGTTCGATTTCTCAAGACGTGTGACAGTTTACCCGTGGCTGCCCATGTCAAACGAAAACGTCTGTTTATTTCGGCGGTTTGATTTTCTTTGCCTAATTTGATGCAATGTCACAAATATACATATTCTGTCAACGATGCACTCCTATATAATCAGGTGTCATGATTTTTGTTTTATTTAAATTCATGGTTAATCCTATTCTTGCGTATTCTCTTGGAAGTTCTCCCAACATCTCTTGTAATTCCATTTTATTCTCGCTAAAGAGCACTATATCATCCGCAAAACATAGATGGCTCAGATGTTTGCCGTCAATTTTGATGCCTTTCTTATTCCAGTGTAGGGCTTTCAAAACATCTTCCAGTGCATGTGTGAACAGCTTTGGGGAGATGATGTCCCCTTGTCTTACTCCTCTTTTTATTTGAATTTGGTTTGTTTTATCTCGTCCCTGATTTTAACGACGATTGTCGCATTATCATATATGTGTTTAAGAAGCTGTCTGTGCGAGAGTCGATTCTTGCATTGCCTTAAAAATAGCCCACAATTCTACCAAGTCAAACGCTTTGTTATAGTTAACAAATGCGAGGTGTAGTGGTTCGTTGTACTCGTTAAGCTTTTGTATTATCGTGCGGACGAATTGAATGTGTTCTATTGAGCTATGACTTTTACGGAAACCAGCCTGTTCCGGGGGCTGATGAGCATATAATCTTGTTGTAAGTCTATTTGTTACAATCTTTGTCAGAAGTTTGTACGGGTGGAGGAGTGAGCTAATAGGTCGATTGTTTTCGATTCTCAGTTATCGCCCTTTTTGTACAGTAGAATCACCTAAGCGTTTTGCCATGTTTGAGGTATTACGCCTTCTGTTTTATCATTTCCGCTGTCATTCCATCTCCTCCTGGTGCTTTACCGTTTTTCATTTGAGACAATGCTAGCTCTACTTCTTGTATGGGGATGTCAGGCAGATCTTCGGAGCCCACATTGAGAATTCTTCCGTCAGCTGCGCTTACTTGTTCTGGGTTGCTTTCTGAGTATAGTGCGCTGTAGTAATTTTCCACAATGTCCATTAATATTTTCTGTCTTCTTTGATATTTCCGCTTGCGTCTTTTAGTTGATGTATTTGGAGGCGACCATTATTGTTAAGTGTTTTAAGTATTTTCATGTTTTTACTGTTTTCGATAGTCGTTATTATCATTTTTGTGTTGTACCGCCTTAAATCTTCTCTTGCTTTCTTTTTTATAGATTTGTTAATCACGTTATATTTAAGAGTCCCTATCTCCAAGTTGTCTTCTCTTCGCCATAAGTTCTCTAGTCTCCGTTTTTATTTTTGAATTATTTTTGGAATATTATATGCAAAATGGCGTCTACTGTCCAAAGCCATTGAAACTGACGTTAATATAGCAGATAATATTATAAGATGGGTCTGTATTTTACATAAAAGGGAAGGATTCGAGCGTTTTCTTACCGTCTTACCGTCTTACTGTCGAAATAATAAGAAATAGCCATCAAGGCCTTGTTTGAAAACCATCAATATCAGCTGTAGTCATAACATTTATAATAAATAATACTTTAGTATATACTTGATTAGTTTCTATTGAACGGAAATATTCAATATTAGTATAAATAAAAACTGAAAAACTTACAATCTTGAATATTCAGTTCTTCAGCAATTTTTTCCAACATTTTTTCACTATATTTCAGTTACTATGGGCTTTATCACGTTTGTCCCACATAGGGATTTATTTAAAAACAAAAGAAATCAATGCTTCCGTATCCATCACCGGCTCGCTTATAATTAAATACTCATTCCGGCAAGCTACCTGCGGGATGCTACACGCGCCGACAAGTTTGAGCCTGTTTTGTCTCTGTGCGTTTACATTTATCAACCATTCAGGCGCCCATAACCGGTAACCTGACAACCCGCTTTCTTTCTGTTCCTACCCTTTGTTTTTAAGGCATCATAAAATTAGGGTTAAGTTCAAATTTTGGCAGTACTTGGTTGAAATCAACCCTATTAATGTCAAAAGGGCAGAGACCGCAAGTTTCAAAACTCTTTTTTATCATGGATGTCGTAATACATTTATCGATACAGGATTGGAAAAGTGACTTCATTTTTCTTGAGCCAAGTGAAAAATACATTTGTAATGAATTCGTAAATCCTTGACTGTTCAGAATCTGAACGTCTAAGTCCTGATTTAGATGGTGTTTTGGAAACTACACTGGGTGGCATTCGCTTATAGGGAACTGAAACCAAGTGGCACCAGATTTCTCCATTATCTCTGATAGTTAATAGAACGGTTAGAACCTCCTAATTATCGTTAGCTATTCGGTTGTGAACCTATTTAGATCCTTTTCGCACAATGACCTGCTTTTCTTTAGGAGCTAAATAGAACCCAGACTCGTCACAATTGAATACTCGTGAAAGATCTTTCAAAATATCTTGAAGCTTCTTTTCTCCCGAATAAGTTTCCACTCTTTTGAACCAGTTTCGAATGGCTTCTTCTGATACGTCACATCTAGGTTTAGTTAGGTGTTAGGATACCCTTGGGATATTACGGGATGTCTATTGAGAAATCCTTCCTGCCAGTTACGTACGAGCTTGTCATTATTGAAAGAATTTGGGCGATTTAAATTTTTCATTAACTCACCAACACTGTCAATGAGTTGAAATTTTGCGCATGGAAATCCTACGTTCCCTAGATATATTATCCAATTTACCACAAATTGTTCTTCTTTGGCAGTTAACATTGTAGGATTATCTGCGCTTTCTCCTTTATATTTTTTATTGATTTTGTTGATTTTGTTCACTAAAGAAGTCTTCGGTATTGTTCAGAAGCTTTTATATAACTCATCCCGTTTCTAACGGATTGTAATGCTTCTTGTAAAGTATCCCAGTTATATTTTTCTTTCCTTGTTTAAGTTATTTAAAAGGAAAAAATTACTTAGTCTTCACTGCTCATATTTTCAGTAAGTCGTAATTTGTTACTATTGTATGAAATAATGTACTCAATTCCGACCTCCAAATATACAAAAAGTATAATAAGTTACAAGTCGTTTCGAACAACATTTTAAATCAAATGAACTTTTTTAAATAACCAAGGTGTTGCTTTCCACAATTTATAAGGTCAGTTTCGGTTTGTAGGAGAACTTTGTTGAAAATTTATTCTTCCACACAATCAAAGCAACAATTCCTATGAACTGAAAATTGTGCTAAAAATCCAATGTATTGTGCTTCAATTTAATGATTTAAATTATTATTGATAATAGGTTTGCTTCTACGAAGATAAAAATGTCGGTTACCAATATACTTATGCTGAGCCAGCTTCGGATCTTGGTTATTCTCCGCATTACCATTGGGAACTATTGGAATGGTCGGATTGTGATGTAAAATGTGGTGGGGGTACACAAGTTTCGAAATACGATTGCGTAGAAGAGAGAGCAGGAAGAGTCAGCTCAAATTTTTGTGCAGGAGATGAGAAGCCAGAGATGTCGACACAGAAATGTAATGAACAACCATGTAAAACCAAGTAAAGTTCTCCTCATTATTTCTCTATTTTCTCTTTATGCGCGATTAGGAACTAACTCAGTTTTCCTGCCTTTCAGTTGCAGTTGTCCATCTGCTGTATGGTTTGTTATTTTTGTCTACGTGATCATTCCATTTTTTCTATCTGAGCATTATCCACTTGTTTATGTTTTGAATGCTATATTGATGTTAATTGATCACTGTTCTGTCTGAAGATGAAAGAATAATTGATAAAACGGACTGTACTAATTTTGTATTTAAAAAATTATTGTTTTTATTAAAAGGTTGACCATTGATAATATTCAAAGAGTTTTGCACACAATCACTTGGAAAATCAAGGCTACTCGCCGAATTTATTCCTGGAGCTCCACTTTTCCGGTACAATGTCGACTGATGTTGGTTTAATGTTTCTGGACAATTAAAGTTATTACTCAGTAAACTACACTCATTCTATTTTAAATTTAGTCATACCGAAAGGTTCAGTTCGTCAGCCATTACTTAGCTGCTTCGATTCTTTCTTTTGCGCCTGTGCACGGAGTTCGTAACCCTTTTTACAACGCCATCGTGTGTGTTTTGTAGAATTAACTGCAAAAATAGTTCGTGCACAAAGAGCTCTCATAAGCCGCTTTTTCTTTGCATCTCCCTCAATGTCATACCTCAATATTAATACTTGCATTTTCACGGTGTTCATCTTTTATTTTGTCTGCCCTTCTTTCTGCTTCATATGTTAAGATGGGCTTTCGCCGCTGTTTTATATATCTTTCTTTCTCTGTCATGAATTTGTTTTTCCATATTAAAATTCTGTTAGGTAGCTACTCCTCTTTCAAATTTCCGTTAATGCTTATATCATCCCTAAGTAGTTAAATGTAATTGCCTGTTCAATATTCCTACCTTTTTTTTCGAGTTTACACACATGGTTTCCTACCTTTTTCCAAACATTTCGTTTTTTCTGATACGATCTTCAATTTATAGCCTGCTATGATATTGAAGGTATGTAGTTGTTTTTGCAAGTAAGCTTCAGTATCTGCTATTAGTATTGCGCCATAAGCATAGAATATAATTGTGATCTTGTTTGCTCTCATTATATAACCTTCTCATTTAAATAGTGTAGGGATAAGAAAATATCCTTGACGTATCCCCTCTTCGGTTCTTCTATTAGCATATTGACTTTTGTTTTATTGTTTATATTGACTTCATGGACTAATTTGATGATGTTATATTCGATCTGATGTTTTTCTAATAGTTTTAGTCTTTATTTTCAAGCTCAAGAAATTGATAAGGGTACTTATCATTTATGTTTATTATTTTTTAGATGGAAAGTTGGGAAATGGGGACCTTGTAGAGCCTGTAAGAATATTTCGGGCTTGCGGAAGAGAATAGTAGAGTGTGTACGCGAAAATCCAAAACAAGGAGCTGAGGACACCCTTGTAGAAGATTCAGTTTGTGAAGAACCTCGTCCAGCTTCCAGTGAATTATGTGATTCAGAGAGAAAATGTAAATCCAGAGATGTGAATTGGGCGTCTGAGGACTCTTTGAGGGATGTATGGACACAAGTTGATAAAGTTAGAAGGAATGAAAAAGAGAAGAGGGCACTGGTAAGCAATGGCTAATTCCAGCTGAATCAAAAGTTTAATAAGAATGGTTTAATAAGAATGATCAAAGTCAGTTTGGAATAGAGAAAAGAGCATTCACCTTTAAGTCTTCTTCTTCTTCTTCATATATATATATATATATATATATATATATATATATAGGATATTGGGCCTGTTCTATACGGATTTGTGCTGCAATCTTATTTGGGATGTCGATTGCCAGCTGTCTCGCCATATTTTAAAGGGCCTTCATGTTGGTCTGGTGCTATATGGTTTCAGATCTCTTGCTGTTCGGGCTATCCTATCTGCGCTCATTTGTGTAACATGCTGGTGCCACTCCTGTTTTTTCTGCCGTCCCCATCGTACATCTTGTACCTTGCATAGTGGTCTTATCTGATTGTTTGGAATTCTATCCTTCAATGTTTTACCAGCAATTGATATTAAAGTTTTCATTTCTGTTGTTCTCACTATTTTTTTTTGTTTCCATTGTGTCGACTCTCGTTTCTATTGTATATGTCAATATTGGTCTAACACATGCTTTATATATACGCACTTTCCCATCCAGTCTCTTGTCTTTGTTTTTCCAAATAACATCCCTCACACAACCTGATATATAAGATGCCTCATTTGCTTGTTTTCGTACACTTTGTTTTAGCTCTCCTTCAAGTCTGATTTGAATCAATAACATTAGTCATAATTAGAAATATTCAACGGAATTATTGTTTCAGGACATTAACAAATTAGTTAGAGACATCAGCTCGAACACCACAGAATTCTGTCCTAATCTTAACGAAACCAATTCCTTGAATCAAACAAAACAACCTAAAATTAAATTCAATGTGGGAGAAGTAATTAAAGACAGGATTCCTCAGAAGGAAATAAAATTAATGAAAGTTCCTTTAAAACAATCCCAAAATTTTATGAATATATCTGACAACGCTTTTGAATCTATGGGTGATTCAATAGGCGATCAGATAGATACTGGTAACGTTGTCGTAGTGACTGGAAAAGATGCCGAGCAGGAACTGAAGAATTTAAGTCATAATGCTCTTGAAAAAAAATTATTAACATCAACTACAGAAACAGGTGTGTCAACCAGTACTAAAGAAGCTACGAAAAGTACTAAGACGTCTAATGAGCTGATTAATACAACCGAAATTAGGATTAAAGGAAAACATAAAAAAGAAGCTAAGGCTTCTACACAAAAAGGCAGTACAAGAAAATAGGCTTCACGGAGTTTTTCTGAATGTTTTATAATTTTCATTACTTTACATTAATTTTAAACGACAGTATACTTAGTTGCTATCTATAAATTGATATTTTCACATTTATTATATTTATTGTTCTTAAGAAACTTAATCAATAAAGGTGAATTCGTGTTATATTGAATAATATTCAACCAATAAAATACAAGCATTTTCTGATGTTGCAATGATGCCAGTGCATTTTTTGGGAAATTTTTTGACTGAATAAAAAGTGACAATAAGAGGTGAACTGTCAACAAGTAACCAGTTTGTTTCGTTAAACTATCTGTATTATTTATTATTAAAAAAACAAATAGTTATTCAGAAATGCCTGTGGATATGGTGTACACACTAGATGTTAATTGAGTGAATGAAAACGACGAATACTCAGTGTGTATTAGTTTATTACTTTCAGGCTAAGCGCTTTCGGCTGTTAAGCCATTATCAAAGTGACGACAAATGACGACGGCTTTGATAATGGCTTAACAGCCGAAAGCGCTTAGCCTGGAAGTAATACACTAATACACACTGAGTATTCGTCGTTTTCATTCACTCAAATAGTTATTCGTTTTACTAGGTATAAAAGCACAAGATTGAATGCCGCGGCTGGTGTTTCATAGCGAGGCCATGAAACCAGCCAAGGCATTAAATCTGCTTTTATGCCGTGTGAATTATAATTTTTTCTTCAAATTTGTTCCAATTCAACGCAAAATTGACTTTTTTAATATTTAAATTGCATTTAATTATCAATATCCAAATAACTAAATTATTTTATCAAAGTTAACTGGGCCCTGCGTTACTATGTTTACCGCAGATGACGTTTGTTGATTATGTTTGTTTACTGTTTACTTTGTCATTGTCAATTTTGAAAAGTTGTAATGTTAGAAATGGATTTACTGCAAAGTGAGGATGAATTGATGCAATTAACACCACCTGAGATAAGAGACCAGGCGCGAGATGTGGAATTTAACCTTTTACCGGAAAAATCAAGAACTGTATATGAACTCACATACAGCAGATTCATGGAATATAGACAGAAGAAAAATATAGAATCATTCTCTAAAAATGTGCTGATTGTCTATTTTTCCGATCTTTCAAACAAAATGGAGCCTTCAACGTTATGGTCTACCTATTCGATGTTGAAAGCTACCCTGAACATAAAAAATAACATTGATTTGGCAAAATACCTGAAGTTACGGGCTTTTTTGAAACGCCAGTCAGACGGTTTCCATGCAAAAAAAATCCCGAATTTGTCAAAGAGAAGAAATCGAGAAATTTTTATCAGGTGCCCCAGATGGACTGTATTTATGTACGAAGGTAGGAATATATTGAAAATGATCTATTATGGATTAAAGAACTAATTTTCAATTTATATTTTAGGTTGTACTTATTGTTGCAGTCGCTGGGGCTTGTAGATGTGATGAGCTTTCGCAAATGAAAACAGATGGTATAAATGATATGGGCGACAAATTGCTAATCATGCTACCAAATACTAAGACCAAGAGATCAAAATCTTAAATTATCGGCGTGTCTTCTATAAGTATGCGAACGGTAAAGCACATCATCAATTCATTGGCATTCACAAATTCGGTAAAATGCCAGAAGAAATTGCTACTTTTCTGGGACTACCCCATGCGAAAGAGTATACCGGGCACTGCTTTTGCAGAACTTCGGCCACGTTGCTGGTGCATTTTGGTGGGGACATAACAATGTTGAAGAAACATGGAGGAGGGAAGTCTTCCGCTGTCGCGGAGGGCTATATTGAGGACTCGCTAGCCAATAAGTCGAACTTCGGCAATAAAATATTTTCTGGCGTTTCCGGAGTATCAAGTGTGGATACTAAAGTTGTTAATTTTACTGGAAAGGAGAGAAGTGGACAGAGTTCAATTGTATTAAGTAATTGTTCACAATTCACCATAAATATATCTAATAAATAAAAACTTCGTGTTGTAGTTTGTAGTTTTAATGCAATAAAACCAGTTTATTATCATCAGCATCATTTTGAGTTTTATGTCATTGTCAATTTTAATAACCAGTTTGATTCAAATTATTACTTGGAAGGTTGCCTAGCAACGAACTTTGTCTGCCTAGGCATTAAAAGTACAACTTCTAAGCATGCCAAGTGTCAATAAAAGGCCGCTTTTAATGTCATTTGGAGAAAAACACATTTTTAGTCTTACCTATATAATTTTCTGTTACACATTTTAAATATAAGTTGAATTCTCTTTCCATCTATTGTCTCTTCAATGGCGAATAATCCAATGAACAAATTCTATTTATTAAATATCTGTGTTTTGAGTAATACAAATGCACCATTTTGTTTAGTTCTTTTCCACGTAGTAGTCTATATTTTCTTGATTCTTTTAAAAGTTGTTGCTGGACGATCGAAAACCAATTATCCTCAAGCTGTAATTAAATCCTTAAATTCGTACAGTATTTCAATTACCATAATCCTACTAGTTTCGACTTACAAAGTCATCTCCAGGGTAGGTAATCAGTCAATTAAAGAAAAAGCATAGGATGAACAAAATAATAAATTAACAGAAAACAACAAACAACAATACACGACGAAAGAACTAGACAGACTGCCAATTCAAATAATTTAAGATATTTTTCACTAAAATAAACTGGAACAAAGAATATTTTAAAATTTTCATTTTAACTACAACATAGTATTGTTCATGGACAGGTTCATTACAAATTATTTTAAATATTATTTTGACTACCATAGTTGTTACTAATGTGAATTACACCATTGTTATAAACTATACTTAGTTGAGTCAATTATTTCTTTTATATGGTTGAGCTATATTAGATTGACTTGAATCCTAGTCTTGTGATTCTTAGATAGAACATATCTTATTGTCTCAATTAGTTGCAGAAAATGATCTACTTCTATTTGTAAATCTAGTTTTATCGAATGTTAAGTGTCCTGAAATCTTAATTAATTGCTGTTTAGCAAATCCTTTTCTTGCTAAACTTGACATCGGTGTTGCCCTTGCAGAGTGATTTGTAATTTTGATTTATTGTGTATCAATTCCTATCGTGGATGCTGCCAATCTAAACCACGATGATACGGTGTGATATCCAGCAGGACAATTTTTGTACCAACCTTTGGAAGTATCCTGATTTCACGTTGGATTTACAGTTAAGAATAGACGATTTGTTTTTATATGTTCTTTTTTTATACATTTTATTAAGAGGCTTACAGGTAGGGTTACCGGATCCTAAAATAATTTTTCCTGGCAAAATCCCTGACCAAGCAATACATTTCCTGACATTTTCCGTCCATGCTCACTACCCACCCGAAGGCAGCAACAATATCTAGTTTTGAATGAGTGCTCTCATTATTGGGTGCGTATCAGAGGATAAAGGAGATAAATAAACTGTTAATAGATACTCTTAAGGCTCATCAGTTCGATCTGAAGAGCACATCATGTGAATAGTTTCATAAATTTGTTATGAAAGACAAGCAGTTGCTGAAGGCAATATCCAGCAATGACTTAATTATTAAATTTGAATCTTCTATTATATTTCTTTTTTGTTTTTCAACTATTCAATCAATATTTCTTGTATTTTAATCATTCTCTCAAAAAATTGCTGAGAATTTTCAATTTTCCCTGCTTCCCTGATAGACAGTTAAAATTCCGGACATGTCAGGAGAATTTCTGTCATCTGGTAACCCTACTTACAGGACATATATTCGTATTGTTCAAATTTGGTATCAGCAATTTACTATTAGATAATTTTTTTGAACCCCTTGACAAGTTTTTGAAAAAACTGGGTTATATTCAATGCGTCCAGTTAAATGCCCTGATTATCAGTTTCTTCAATAGAGTACTCCATACAGGCTGAAGCTCCCTCCCCGCCCCTCCAAGCTAATTCATAGGCTGCAATATGAGAGAATTTTTTATCCCGGTCCTACGGAGTGTTTTCATCACAAAGCTCAATAATTTTTTGTAATTCACCTGATGACAAAACGGATCTCGTTGCAAATGCTGACATTTAGTGTTCCTAGCAGCTCTGGTATTCACAAATTCAACATCGGAAAAAGGATCAAATTTACGATTGCGCTTATTATAAAAATGTTCCTGTAACTGTTTCGCAAAAGAGTTCCAGAACAATTTCACCACACTTTCCTTGTAATTTGTTCCATCTTGCCTGCGCATATTGAATCCAAAATTCTCCAAAATTTACCTAAGTTCCAATCGAATTTGTACGACTTCTCTTGGCAAAAGTCAGTAAGCTGTCTCCAAGCTCTTCTTTTACATTTTTTGGTATTAGCGGGTGTTAACTTCTCAATTTCTTGTCTAACTACTTCCATATTTTCTAGGCCCAAGCGATTTACCATGTCGTCTTGATCTACATTTCAACAACACTAAATATTTCATATAACTGCGGTTTTGTACTGCGGTCGCGAAGTAAGTTTGTACAACAACAAAAAACATATTTTGTCCTGAAATTTGACATTTAAATTAGATCAAAGCCTTCTGTTCTGAATTTACGCTGATTAGCAGACACTAGAGACACATTCTGCCAACGTTTCAAATGTATCTCGACCGCTCTTTGCCTGTTACTATGGATAGAACACGAACGTTTAGTTTATTTATATCAGTGGTCGCCAACCTCTCAATGTGTTGAGCTACTTTGTTAATTTTGGAATGAACAGCGAGCTACCCACACGGAAGCCACGTAATAATCCACAGTTAATTTATCATTATATGTATTTATTTTACTTTTTAACTGGTATTACATAATACATAGGTACTAATAATAAACTAATAACTAATATTACTATTACGTACTTGTTCATAGCTTTATTCCAACCTACCAAACGAAGGTGTTTGAAAAATAAACACATACTTTTATCCAGCCACAACGGCGTGTCACGTAAGATTTAAAAATAGTTAATAATAACAACAAAAAAGTAACGCACTGTCATGAACAAAAACATTGGAAAATAAAAAAACACGTTCAATGAGAAGGCTGACACTCAGACTCATGGATAATTTTTTTAATGTTTGCAGTATAATTTGATACAGCCATTCGAATATAATTTCCAAATGTTCATCTGTAAGTCGATTGCGATATTTGTTCTTAATAAACTTCATATTGGAAAAAGAAGATTCACACAAATAGGTTGAGCTGAATAATGCTTCCACTTTCAAGGCAACACGGCAGAGAACTGAATATTTGCCTTTACTTACAATAGGCCAGATACATTTGGTACTTGAGACTAACGATTATAAGGCTAAATCATTTTGAAACTCAATTACTTCCATTTCTGTTGCAGCGATGTCTTCGCCAAAGTTCTGCATAATACAAGTTGCAAACTGTTGGATATCAATTTGCATAAAGTGTGGAACAACAATCTGCGCTACTGAAGCCATTTCGTTGAAATCTTTAAAACGATTTTTGAAGTTATTCTTCAGGGTAGGAATTATATCTACATGATATTTGCTGTCATAGGATTCTAATGGATTTTGAGATATTTTTTCCGAAAGAATAGGAAAATGCTTGGCATCACTGTTAATTAGGTTTTGTTCCCACAACTCCAGCGTTTTGATAAATGCTTTTATATCAGAAATCATTTCCGCTAGTTCTTTGTCTCTCCTCTGTAGCTGCAAATTAAGTTCGTTTAATTTCTCTGTAATGTCCACGAGAAAACCGAAATCTCTAAGCCAGATTGAATTTTCTAGTTCCGGAGTCGGTTCATCGCGTTGTTTGAAAAATTTAACTATGCCAGATAGGGCATCATTAAAACGTTTCAGCACCCGTCCTCTACTTAACCATCGGACTTCAGAGTGAAGGAGTAGGTCCCCGTATTGACAGTCAACTTCATCGGCCAAGGTTTTGAATAATCTTCTTTGTAACGCTTGAGCTTTAATCTTGTTCACAATTTTTACCACCAGTTTCATAACGTTGTTTAGTTTCAGGAAATTTCCACATAATGCTTGCTGATGGATAATGCAGTGGTAACAGAGAAATTGCGGAAAAGTTTTATCTTTACGAAATAACGCCACCAGACCCATATCACAACCCACCATAGCTGGAGCGCCATCGGTTGTCAAGCCTACCATTTTCGATATTGGAATTTTCTGGGAAGAAATAATATTTTTTTAATGAGAAAACAACTCCTGTCCTGTCGTTTCAGTAGAATAAACTTCAAAAGATCTTCTTTAATCGTAAAATCACTAAAAACCATCCTGACGAACACGGCCATCTGGGCAGTGTCAACGACATCTGTTGATTCATCCAGTTGAAGTGAAAATAAACACAGTTATCTAAGTCAGTTCTCAACTGTAAAAAAATATCATTGCTCATTACTTCTACACGTCTCATCACTGTATTAGCAGAAAGTTGTATATATTTTATAGCTGAAACTATCTCGTCTTTATTTCTAAAGTTGCCAAATAACGAATAAGCAGCTTCTAAAAACGCCTGTTTTATCATTTCTCCGTCTTCATAAGGTTTCTTTTTTGTGCAATTATCTGGGACACATGGTACGATGCTTCAGTTGCAGCTTTATTTTTGTCGAATGTTCTTAAAAATATTGATTGTTGTCCAATTAACTGCTTTTTTAACTGTTTCTCATTTCTGGCGGTGGAATGTAGTGGGATTGATTTTTCAAAATTAGAATGTACAGTTTTATGATGTCTCTCAATATTTCCTTTTTTAGCAATGGAGACCGAAGTATTACATAACAAACACACATTTTTATCTTTTACTCCTGTAAAAAGTATTGTCCTTCCCATTTCGAATGAAAGTGGTATGTCTTTACCTTCTTACAACTGCTTGCCATAATATTATTTTTTGTTGTTTTCTACTAACGCAACCGCTGGACGTTGGTTACGCGTTCAGTTTTAAACTAAGCGCAATGTCGCCGCGCCGTGCGTATTTATCCCGTTCAAAGCAATCCTGATCGTTCTCGAACCCTAACGCGCTGGTCCGGCTGGTCGGTTGTAGCCGATTCTAGCTTGATGGCGTCAGCGGCAGATCGCTCACCGCAACGTTGCCGGTGTTTATGTTTAATATTATGACAATTAGATTTTTTGTGGAATTTTCGGAAGCTTCTCTGATTTTTGCAGTTTGTATTTTTTAAATCAAAATCGTTGTGAGAGTTACCAGAATTGCCTCCGCGAACTACCGGTAGGTCGCGATCGACAGGCTGGCGACCACTGAATTATATTGTAACATTTTTGATAAAGTGTTGTACAACAGTACAATAAATCTCATAGTTAATTAGTGAATTATTTTTTAAATCATAATTTTAATTTTAAAACATTGAAACCATCAATAAAACGCATTAAATCATTGGTCCTCGAGACGGATTCAATGTATTTGTTCAAACACAATTCAAGAGCATTCTATTCATTGGCGTATATCAATCCAGATATATCGAGTTGTTGGCAATCATCGGATGAAAAACAGTCAACAAATCACAGTTTTGGATGATGGGAAGATTGGAGCAGCTTCAAATACCTTTTAAGTTCCTTTAATTTGATTTTTTGTTGAATTTAAGAAGCTTATGTTTGTGCAAATTAGTTCATTTATTATTAATACTAACATTTTTAAAATTTTAAAAACATAACAGCGAACAAAACGAGTTCGGAAGATACTACTAAAATATTAAAGAATGGTAAATCTCTATCAAAATCACAAGTGAGCAGATTTAAAACATTCCTTGACAAACTGATAAATCAAAATTTTACTAACAAAAACTTACAGGTAGATTGAAAACAATTGAACCTATACTGAATACTTTTAAATACTTGCACATTAAATATATCAATATTACAGAAGAAAACGAAAAAAACTGTCAAAACCGAAGCTAATTACTCTACTTTTGACAGAGAATTTTAACAGCATTTTTTTCAGCATTAAAATATTTTCGGCATATGCTCGAGGAACTGATTTTATCGTAAACTAACCACAAACCTCTCGAGCAACTATTTTTTCCAAAACTGAAAAATCACCTTGGAAATTCCTCTACATATGATTAATATTATATTTCACGAGTCATATTTTCTATATAGGAAGAAAAAATGTTCATGTCGCAGATTTTCTTACTCGTATGGAGGAAGACGCCTTCAACATTTTCACTGTGCCACAAAAACAATCAAACAAATTCAAATTAAAATATATTTCAGTTGATATTCCTGAAATAAAAAAATCTAGTTTGGTCATATTATTTCTACATCTAGACTTTTCAATTTTCCGCAGATAGAGTTTTCAATTTTCCACAGATAATTCGAACATTGGATACATTTGCTGATATATCAGTATATTGGAGATTATATTGGCAGGGTTTTCAGAGGTCTCCCTTACAGATCAGCTGATTTGAATGATGTTTTCAATTTGCCTCTTAGGAACTGTTTGATGGAATTTGTTGAAAGAACGTTGAACCTATGCAGGTATGCAATCGCATAATAAGCTTGTGGAATTAGATATAGATTGTACTGACGAATTCCATGGTAATAATAATAAATTGTATTTCAAATTATATTTATTACCGGTGAAAATACTGATGGTATACGCTTGACCCATATTGGAAAAAACTGAAGAGATTCATTAAGGAATCTCACTTTAATCAAAATTTACATATCTACATAATATTCGCAATATTTTGGGATAATAACCCTATATCGTCGATTTCCAGCGACCCTGTATAATTCCATACTACACCGAAAACAATTTTCATATTTAGCTCATGGAATCATAATAATTTTCCACAAATTGAGTTTATTCGCCTGAACGGCACACTGAGCGTGATTCTCTATTTTGTGGGTTTATGCGTACAGCTCTCTGTGTCAAATTGTTTTCTGCATCGGTCCCCGTGTTATGTGTGACATATTACGAAATTTTGAATAATCCTTACGCATGGACGCTTCCTCATCATGAACCCAGATGCGACGTGTTACCGCTGTTTTGACCGAGCATGTGATTGTCATTTTCAACTTGTTTTACTGTAGTGCACAAGCAAATAGAGCAATGCAAACACACAAAACGCGGCTGATAACTGATTTGATTTTTGAACAGCAACAGCCTTTGCTATGACGATTGAATATAAATATATATGTATATATGTTGAATAGATGAGGCTTTTACTTAATGAAGATCCATACTGAACGATGAAATAAAACAATATAGTTTGTTTAAATCTTCATTTATTTGAACTAATGTTCAATTTAAACTGTTTGACGCGTTTCACTAACACAGTAGCTTTGTCAAAACGAATGAAGGTAAAATATAAAAATGTCTCAATATATACAGTGCTAAATCTATTTACTAGGGTTAACAATGGTATTGAAAGAAATTACCTGGAAATTCATTCACTACAAACTTTCCTAAGCTATCTTCTAGGTAAAGAGGTTCAATAAAGGAGACTGATTGATATCTATTTGGTCGTTAAGGAGATTACCTGAATATTTATTTTTGTTAATCTCTAGGGCCTCTAATAAATTTAAACTGAAGGATTTACCGACTACATGGAGAATTTCAAAATTTGGGTCGAAAATGTGTTGGTTTTCCAATAAATGATTTGAATAGTTAGAATCTAATTTTTTGTTGTCATAGCTACGTTTGTGTTCCGAAATTCTAGTTTTCAAATTTCTAAAAGTTCTACCGATATAAATTTTATCACAATTGTCATTACCACATTTTGATTTATAAACTCCTCCATTTTTAATGAATTTGGATAAATTGTGATCAGTTTTATAGGAAATATTCATGTTTAAAGTTTCTAAAAATGATTTAATTTTTGAGGATGGTGTTCCAAAGTATGTTAAGCTTTTAAATTGTTTATTATTTTTATCTGAAGGGTATACTTGTTGTAAAGTTTGTTTTTTATCTTTTTATTTATGATATTGTCAATTAAATTTGGATCGTAATTATTATTAACTGCTATTTGTTTTATGATATTTAATTCTTTCGTATAATTATTGATATTTAATGGGACTGTTAAGAGTCTGTGTATCATACTATTGAAAGCTGCTAGTTTATGACTGAATGGGTGGACCGAACTATTATGAATTGTAATATCTGTATGTGATGGTTTATGAAATATATAAAAATCATGTTTATTATTGTGTATTATTTAAATTTGAAATTGTAAGGACTAGGAAGTTTATAGACTTATTTTGTTCAAGTTCTACGGTAAATTTGATATTATTGTGAATCGAGTTTATGTAAGTACTGAAGCTCTCTAATTGTCTATTTGTACCGATGAAGCTAACTAAAATGTCGTCCACATATCGGTGCCAGTACATAAATTTTTTACTAAGGGGGTGTTCATGAATTATTTTTTCTATATTTCCATGAAAGTTTCTGCTAGTAGGGGGCTGGGAGGGTTGCCTATAATCAAACCATCTTTACTGCTATAAACCTCTCCATTGGAATGAAAATAATTTTGATTCAAACACACTTCTAATAAAGTAATGATATCAGAGTGAATTATAGGATTAACATTATTGTATGTGAGCAAGTTATCAACAAGAGTTATAGTTTCTTTAGGAGGTATACTAGAGAATAGATTTGTTACATCGAACGATATGAATTTAGAATTATGGGGTAGTATTATATCTTGAATATTATTAATTATTTCCGTTGAGTTTTTAACCGAAAATCGAGGTATGAATGAACAATATTTAGAAATGACATCTATGAGAATCTTTGAAATTTTAAATGAAGGTGCTGTGAAATAAGAAACATCTGGCCTGATTGGGTACCCAATCAGGCCAGCAATTAATAATATTCAAGATATAATACTACCCCATAATTCTAAATTCATATCGTTCGATGTAACAAATCTATTCCCTAGTATACCTCCTAAATAAACTATAACTCTTGTTGATAACTTGCTCACATACAATAATGTTAATCCTATAATTCACTCTGATATAATTACTTTATAAGAAGTGTGTTTGAATCAAAATTATTTTCATTTCAATGGAGAGGTTCATAGCAGTAAAGATGGTTTGATTATGGGCAACCCTCTCAGCCCCCTACTAGCAGAAATTTTCATAGATAGTATAGAAAAAATAATTTCTGAACACCCCCTTAGTAAAAAATGTATTATACGAGGTGTAATCAAAATATTTGTCATTGTTAGATCCAAATGCTGAATTTTTTCCTTGCATGATTTAAACGGTTTCAAATACTGACAATATTATGCAGGGTGCTGCAGCAATTTCAGTCCAAAATAATTTTGGAAATTTATCTTAACTTTTGAATATTTTTCTACTAAGAATCAAAATTTTGTGTATTAATCTCTTTTTATACAGTGTGTTACGACAATTTTGGTCAAAAATATTTTGGAAACTTACCCAGTATTTTTATAAACTTTTGCGGGAAAGTGAATTTTACGTATTAATAATAACTATACAGTGTGTTATGACAACTCTGGACAAGAACATTTGACACTTTATTCAAATTTTGAACATTACATTCACATTTTGAACATTTTTTGCGCATAAATGAAATTTGTGTTCTAATTGCGATTTATACAGGGTGTACCAACAATTTTGTTGAAAAATATTTGAATTTAATCCTGATTTTAGAAAATTTTTGTGATTTAAGTTAGAAGTTGTGAACTTACAACCGTATGTAGAAGGCTCTACAATAATTCTGTATGTTTTTAAGGTTTTATTATTTCGAATTGAATAATTTATTTAGTTAAAAATGGATGTAGACACACTCAAAAACACACGCTCACGAGCCAAAGCGGCTATAACACGTATATTTAACTGGTATCAACTAAACCAAGATTTAGATGATGCCGATGAATTTGAAAGCAGAGAAGAGTCTCTACGAAAGGCTTATGAGAAATATGAAAATGCACAGGACAATATAGAGAATATTGATCCTAGTGATTCTGAAGATAGGGAGGTAATTGATAATAAATATCATGGTTTAATATCTAAATTTCGTAAGAAAATTAAATTAAACTCATCTTCACCAAATGTATCGACAACTAATGTACAACAGTTGCAAAACCAAAGCTCACCATGTGTTAAATTACCTGATTTGAGAATTTCCCCTTTTAACGGTGACGTGACAAAATGGCGCTCATTTTTTGAACTTTTTGAAGCCTTAGTTATTAATAATAGTGGTCTCACTGACATCCAAAGATTAATTTACCTAAAAACTGCTCTAAAGGGGGAAGCTCTAAAATTAGTTGACTCTCTGGCTGTTGTTGGTGACAATTTCCAAACAGCGTTGGATATTTTAACTAAAAGATATGAAAATATTACTTGTGTTGTTAATAGTCATTTAAATAATTTATTCGATATGTCGCCAATTGTTAAATGTAATTCAACAATATTGAGAGACTTTATAGCGAGTTTAAAGAAAAATCTGGAATCTCTAAGGAAATTAAAATTAACTAATGACGAACTTTTTGAATATTTTTTGGTTTATATGTTTGAGAAAAAATTAGACTACAATACAAAAAGGGCTTTCGAGATGGAGAGAGACCCTGATGAGTTACCTTCGCTCCAAGAATTTTACGAATTTTTAGAAAAACGTTGTCTTATTTTTGAGAATATCGATAGTAGCGAAAATCCAAATAAGAGGAAAAGTGATAAAATTTCTTTACACACGGAGAGTCAGCAAAATAATCAAAATAATAAATTTTTCTGTCATATTTGTAGTAATTCTGATCATAGACTTTTAAATTGCCAAAAATTTAGAGATCTTTCTCAAAGTGAAAAGGAGAAACTTATTAAAACTAAAAATCTTTGTTATAATTGTCTTGGAAAACATAACGTGACACAATGCAATGTCAGTGTACGATGTAAATATTGTAATAATAAACATAATACCTTGCTTCATAATCAAAATATAAATTCAAACATCAATAATGATAACAACAATTCTAGAACTTTTAGAACTAATAGTCAATCCAATAACCAGCAAAGAACAAATAATATTTCAAATTTAAATACAAATAATTCTTCAAATCCAACCCAAATAAGTTCTACTAGTAATCTCAATACTGTCACTGCTCCTGTTTTTGTACCTCGAAATCAAAATCAAACACAGCAGCAATCAAGTTCAGCTGTTACTCAAAATTCAAACTCTATTACAGATAAAAATCAAACAAATTCAAGTGCAGGCACAAGCCTGCAAGCAAATGATAATTTTGTTTCGCTATCAGCCGTGTCTACAAGAAGTTCTCAAGTTCTTTTGGCAACAGTCCAAGTGAACATTGTTTCAAAAAGTCGTGAGACAGTTTCTGTGAAAGCTCTTCTAGATAATGGTAGCCAGTCAACCTTTATAACGCAACAATTAGTTGATAAATTACAATGCAAAGTTTACAAAAAATCTTTCAGCATCTCTAGTGTCTCCCAAAATACAATTGAATCAAATAAAATCACTGACATATGTTTTGATTCAAAGAAGAATGATTCAAGATTTTTGGTTTCGTGCGTAGTTTCAAATAACATAACCACCAAGCTGCCACAAATCCCAATTGATTTAGATTCCTTGCAAATACCACAAAAATACAAACTACACATGGCCGACCCCACCTTTCATATTCCTTCTGAAATCGATTTACTACTCGGCGCGGATATTTTCTACTCAATTTTGACTGAAGGCTTTTACAGCCTGGGAAATAACTTCCCTACCTTATTAAACACCCACTTTGGTTGGGTGATTGCAGGAAATGTACCAGTGAGGTGTACTTTACCTAATTTTGAAAAAAAATGTTTTCATGTAAGAGATGATGGTTCTCAAAATGATAAATTTCAAAGTGATAGTTCACTGAATAATGTTTCTTTATTTATTCAGACTCAGGATTTGGAATCCATGATTGCCAAATTTTGGGAAATTGAGGAGATTCCTCAAAAACATTTATTGGCTCCGGACGAGAAAAAAGCCGAAGATATTTTTAAATCTACAACTAAAATTTTAGACAGTGGAGCATATCAAGTGGATATGCCCATAATTTCTCCTCAGGAACATCTAAAGCTAGGTGATTCTTTTAAAATGGCACAAAAGAGATTTGTATCATTGGAGAAAAGATTTCAAACTAACAATAACTTGTTTATTGAATATAAAAACTTCATAGATGAATACATTGATTTAGGTCATGCAAAATATGTCCCCTTATCTTTAACTAATGAAAATAACGAAAATAAATATTTCATACCTCAGTTCTACTACTAAACTCAGAGTTGTTTTTGACGCTTCAGCGAAAACAACATCAGGATTGTCCTTAAATGATATAACCCTTAAAGGTTACCAAGTACAACCAGATCTCTTTGATATTTTATGTAGATTTAGATGTTTTTCGTATGTTTTAACATCAGACATTCAAAAAATGTATAGACAAGTCAAAACTAATCCTAAACAAAATTTTTTACAAAATATCATATGGAGAGAAAATCCTTGTGATACTTTCAAATGCATTGAGTTACAAACAGTAACATATGGAACTAACTCAGCTCCTTTTCTTGCTACTCGAGTTATACAAGAGATAGCTAATACTAACGAACACCAATTTCCTTTGGCTTCTGAAGCTTTAAAATCCCAATGCTATGTAGATGACATCCTTGCAGAATGTAATAATTATGACGAACTTTCTGAACTCTATTCTCAATTAAATACCATTTTAAATAGCTCAGGTTTTACTTTACACAAGTGGTGTTCAAATTCTCAATCGTTTTTACAAACTATTTCAGAAGTCCAATTAATTGAATATAATTTAAACTTTGATGACAATCCAAATAAAGTGTTGGGGTTAAAATGGCTTCCTCGAACAGACACTTTAAAAATTACGATCCCTGAAATTCCTATTACGGAAAAACCAACTAAAAGGATTATACTCTCGGCATTAGCTCAATGCTTCGACCCTTTAGGTTTGATAAACCCTGTGATAGTAAAAGGAAAAATTTTACTTCAAAAATTATGGATAAAAAAATTAGACTGGGATACTGAAATCACTGATCCTGTTTTAATAAATGATTGGAAATCCCTAATAAAATTAATATTCAGTTTAAAGGATTTACATATTCCTCGTGAGTTATATTCTCATTCTCTCTCTTTAAAATTTGAAATTCATGGTTTTTGCGACGCAAGCACATTCGCTTATGGAGCTTGTATTTATCTTAGAGTCATAAATGAAAATAATGTAGTAACATGTAATTTAATATCTGCTAAATCAAAAGTTGCTCCAATAAAAACTATTACTTTACCGCGTTTGGAATTATGTGCAATGTTAATTTTATCAAAATTAACAAATAACATTTTCACTATCTTCAAAAATAACATTCAATTTACCTCAATCAACTTATGGTCAGATTCTAAAATAGCCCTTGCTTGGTGTGACGACCATCCAAATAGGTGGTCTACATTCGTATCACATAGAGTCTCTAAAATACAAGAGCTAACGAAAGATTGTAAATGGAGATATATACCTTCATCAAAAAATTCTGTTGACATTTTATCACGAAGACACTTTTCCCTGGAAATCATAGAATCTGGAATTTGGTTTAACGGACCAAATTTTTTACATAACGAAAATTTAAACCTTGCTGATTTTGACAATCCAGTCTCTATTAAAAACGTCCCTGAGGAGCGAAAAGCAGCTCATGTTACTGTCCGGATATCAGAAAATATTACATTTTGGACTGAAGCATTTTTAAAATTTTCTAGTTTTAATCATTTGAAACGTGCTCTAGCATATGTATTTCGATTTGTTTCTAACACTAAAAATCAAATCAAAAATACTGGTCCTCTGTCTGTAGATGAATTGGACTCTTCTTTAAATTTTATTATTAAAACTCTCCAACAAAAAAATTTGCAAAACAAATTTCAGAATTGAGAGCTAGTAAAGTAATTTCAGATAAGCAACTATTATCTCTAAAATTATTCTTAGACTCAGATAACTTAATCCGTATTGGAGGAAGACTAGAAAACGCTAATATCTCTTATAATCAAAAACATCCTTACTTACTACCTTCTCATAATCATGTTGTAACATTAATGTTGAAAAATGAACATATCAGATTAGGACATGCTGGTGCACAGACAGTATTGTCAAACTTTCGATTAAAATTTTGGCCATTAAACGGACATAGAGAGACCAAGAAAATTATAAGAAATTGTATTACTTGTTATAGATTTCTAGCGCTTCCCGAACACCAAATTATGGCACATTTGCCAAGAGATAGAGTTCTCATGTCAAGACCGTTCCAAAAAGTGGGAGTAGATTTTGCCGGTCCTTTTTTAATAAAATCTTGACATTTAAGAAAAGCACCATTGATAAAGTGTTACATTTCAATGTTTGTTTGTATGGTCACGAAAGCTGTCCATATTGAACTGGTTACTAGTCTTTCTACTGAAGCATTTTTAATGACATTGAAAAGATTTATCTCTCGTAGAGGCAACCCCACTATCATTTACAGTGATAACGGTACTAATTTTCAAGGTTCAAAAAATCAACTTAGATCTTTATACGATTTATTCAATAATGCTCAAAATACTGAAACTATACAAAACTATCTTTCACAAAACGAAAGTCAGTGGAAGTTTATCCCTCCTAGATCACCACACTGGGGCGGAATATGGGAAGCAGCAATAAAAAGCGCAAAATATCATATAAATAGATTAATGGGAAACACTAAATTTACATTTGAAGAATTTTACACTGTATTAACTCAAATTGAGGCAATTCTAAACTCAAGACCTCTCTGTCCTTTAAATAGCGATCCCACAAACTTAAATTACTTAACTCCAGGTCATTTTTTGATTGGTTCTAGTTTATCTGCATATCCTGATAAAGACTTCACTCAAGTGCCCGAAAATAGGTTAAAGTTTTGGCAACATTGTATAAAAATTCAACAAACTTTTTGGAAAAAATGGTCAACTGATTATCTTAATAGATTACAAAATTCCCCCAAATGGTTCAAACCTCAACGTAATATTGGAGTTAATGACTTGGTCTTACTACGAGAGGATAATGTTCCCCCTTTACTTTGGCCTCGAGCGCGAGTGCTAGAAGTATACCCCGGACAAGACGAAAAAGTAAGAGTCGTAAGACTCAAAACTCCTCAAGGAGTTTGCACTCGCTCAATTGCAAAAATTTCTCTTTTACCCTACGATGACGCTACCGAACATGACATTTAAAGTTAAGCCATTGATTTTTTTTATATTTTTAAATTTGATTTGATAATTTTTTTCCTTTTAAATTTCAAATTCTTTGGTCTGGGTCACTTTACTTTGTGAATACTCATAGATGAGTCAGTCCGAACATTTTTATTTTTTCATTACTATAAAAAGTGGTGGCTTGCCAATAAAACGACTGAGGCGTCGTCTTTAAATACTGTTAGAAGAATAGTTACTCACCTTCATTAATTATTAATTTCTCCTCACTGGACACTTATTCACCTGGTTTGGTCTCAATCTCTGTGTTTAGGTCCTTACCTTAAATTATCCTGTTTGTGTCTTTAATAAGACATGTAATTTCTTCGGTTATAAACTTAAAAATATTTTCTTTATAAGAGTTATTTTTCTTTGTTACTAAATATTACACATGTATAATTAACAGTTTATTTGCTTTCGTTATTGAAGTCTAAAGCCTTCAAAAAGGAGGGGAGAATGTTGTGGAAACACAATTCTAAAATAGAATAATTTTTGACCTACATAATCTTTCATACTGAATATTCAAGCTTAAAATTGTTTATATCAATTTAACAATAACTCCTTTTTATTAAAAACCTGCCATCGTGATAAATTAAACATGAATGTTAGTATTGTAGCTCAAATATCACAGAAATCATCACATTTAGAATTGGTCTGTAAAATATGTTCAAATAACCTTGTAATATTCAGTAAACTTGCAATATAACAAAATTACTCAAGTTTCAACGTTTAAAATCTTTGCAGTTCCATTCTCTATCAAAATGTTAGTATAAAAAAAACAGCAGAAAAACAAACGTTTGTCGGGCCGTTTAATCTACAGTCGAACGATTCACGGCGGCACCCTGTATCAACCCGAAAGGGATTTTTAGAAATTTTAGCTTGAATGTGCATCTATCTCCCCTCTCGTTAAAAAAAACTGAGACACAATTTAACTGAAGTAAATTCACGTCATAGAGTCAGTCGGTTTTTAGACCCAAAAGTAAACTTATGGTCCATGACCACACAAAAACTATAACGTCTCTCAATTATTATAATATGTAGTATTGGTCTAAAGATAATATTTAGTACTGGCTAATGTACATCAAGTGATTAAAGTAAATAAATTGAATAGTAGTACAATTTGTTTTATAACCAGTCCTAGTGGATTAAAAGTGCATAATCAAATTGAACACACCAGTTAACTGCAGGTTCTGGGAAGAAGAAGAAAGCAGTTGGGAATGCAGTTCCCCTTGGAAAAGTAGAAGGTAGGAGATATTATTTTATTAATAAGTGACTCTCACGCCAAATTAAGGCCCTTTTACTCCAACAAGTTTAAATTGAACATTAGTTCAAATAAATGAAGATTTAAACAAACTATATTGTTTTATTTCATCGTTCTGTATATATGTTGTTTTCAAACGTTGTTTGACTTTTGAAAAACGTACAAAAATGGTAACTGATTGAAAGATAGAAACTTTGTAATGTCATTTCTATAATAATTTTTATTAAATACTTCTTAGTAGTTAGACATATCGTAGGTGGATCGAAAACTACACAACTTGTTTTTAAAATCAGCTCCGAGAAATTTGTACATCAAAGTGAAATATCATAAATAATTTTCAAAACAACAGTATACAAGTGATCATAACTACATAGTGAATGACACTGACTAACAAAGTAAGCCTAAATTTGCTCTTTTATTAGGAATTGTGTTATATTTCAACGTAAACTCATTCATTCATTAGAAATTTAAACCGGTATTGTACCATTTACCAGCCTCATCAGTTGAGTCCGATGCGGCACAGAGCCGTATTCAGTGTAAACCAATCCTAACGGAACATGGACAATATTATAACCAGCGACAACATCAATAATCAGTCACCTTTATCTCAACATGCACCTTCAACTCAACACTCAATTCCAACTCAACATTCAACTATACCGAAACAACAAGTCTTATCTCAACCAGTATTATATAATCATCATTATCTAAACGTCCTCTTATATCCTTGTAGAATAGTTATTGTCTTAACTTACTTGCCCAATCATAATCGGGCAGATCATCAAACGTTATGCCGTTAGGCCGGTCTATCGCGATGTTCTCAGGCAGATCTCGATCGGCCCATTCGAACAATCGACCCACGACATATATAAAAGGAAAATATAATTCCTTTCCCCATATATCATAGACTAATGTAGTCAACACTTGTTTTAAGTTGACGTTTTCGTAGATCTAGTAAGCCCTGCAATTGGAACTACCACTGATGTACCATTCTTGCAGTTGAGAAGCAAGTGCTCAATCATTGGATTTCACAGATACTCCTATTCAAAATTCAACTCTTCAAAATAAAACTAACAAAGTGTGGCCACTGCCAATGCTCCTTCAATATACGAGAAAATAACGTCCCAGTCAAGAGAAAAAGGATATATTTTGAGTATGGTTGAGGCAACCCAAATGTGGATGCTAATATTCGGTCATGTAATTCACACTTCTAATTGTAGTATCTGACTGATGGACTGATGGTCAAATATCGATGATATTGCTGACAAGAAAAATATAACAAAGAAGGCATAGGGAAAGTCTGGAATGAAAATGAAAATAGTAGAAATGAAATACATAATCCTCGAAATCTTTTTTTAGTAGAACCGTGATGGCAAGAGAAGAGAAATTCTTTTTAGGGCCTCTTAAACATCTTAAAAGCATTTAAAACAAACTAGCTGAAGCAACCAAACTACTACTAACGAAGTTTATTCAACTTTAGGAAATACTATTGGCGAAATGAGTTTGCGAATGTGTTCCTCACTTTATAGGAAGGGATTTTGGAAGAACGTAGAATACTCCCATGAGAAGATATCCAATACGTCTAGACAGGGAAGCTATGAGTTTATTGCCTTCAAAACTCGAACTTTGATGATCCGATATCATTCTGATAGAAGCGAATAATAAAAGCCAAATATTACATGGTAATTTTAGCTAACGTCGGAAAAAAGAGTTGGATCTTCCAGCATTTAGGCAATCAGTTTTGTATTCTCGTAAATAATACTTATTTTGTAAATTGTGGATGAACTTTGGTATCCTACGTGTTGGTGTAAGACTGTCGTTTGCAATGTTGCCATAGGACCAAAGCCTTCCAATGTTATTACCCTCTAACAACAGATTTGGTAGTTTTATGTTACACACAGAATATCTAATCTTCGGACATTTAGGTCCATAAACAGTTCTATCCCATTTTCACAGCAGATTCTGGCTTCTTGGCAGCTACCAAGAAGTTGAAAGAATTTCTCATATCTAAGATTTATCGTAGATTCAAGGCACAAGCTATTTCTCAAGTAATGTCTGATTTATCATTAGTGAGAACAAAACATGCGATATATTTCACCACACCAGTCACTAAATGTTATATGTCTGTATTTATTTGCATGGTTACTACAGCAGTCCACATATAATTAGTTTCAGATTTATCCACAGCAGCTTTTTTACTCTGCTTAAAACGTTTCATGGCACGAAGATGCTCTCCACAAATTATTTATAGTGATAACGGCAGCAATTTTTTAGGTAGTAATAATCAATTACGTGAACTTTAATTATTTTTCCAAAAACAAGAAACTAAGAAACAAATTAGACAATATAATTTTTAATAACTAAAGAAATCACTTGGAAATATATCCCAGCTAAAAGTCCACATTGGGGAGGTATTTGGGAAAGTGCAATTAAATCTCCAAAATACTATTTTAATAGACTAGTGACTCAAACCTTACTTCCGAAAAACTATCCATTATTCTTAGCCAAATTGAAGCCATTCTTAATTCTAGACGACTCATTCTCCTATCAAATGATACATCAGATCTGCAGGTATTACCGGTTGGTAATTTTTTAATAGGTGACAGTTTAAACTCATTTCCAGAAAAATATCTATCAGAGACTGAAGAAAGTAGTCTTTCACGTTGGCTACGTTGCACTCAAATTAGGTTGGTTGATTGATTAGTTAAATCAACTACAAAATACAGCTAAGTGGTACACTCACCAAGTAAATATTAAACTCAATTACATTGCATTAGTAAGAGGAAAACGCAAAACCTTTACAATGGTCATTAGCTAGGGTCAGAGAATTATTACCAGGCAAGTATCTAGATACATATAATTTATAGATTGAAAAACTTGTAGCCCAAAACTTCGTATTTTTTAAACTTGTACTTCCCTGTACATATAACGTCGTAATGATCACCTGATAGATTATTGATATTTACATGGAAATCGTAAACATAATCGTGATTTATCATTGTAGCTTTCGACAGATTTATGATAACATCTCTATTTTATATATACACTACCCTGGACTCGATGTATTATTCAAAGAAATGGTAGATGGAGGGTCGGTCGACAAGATAATAAATCATACAAATCAATGCTAATGATGGCAATACTATGAGTAATACAAACTGAATGTGTCGGCAAAAATTGAAAGGACCTGACAACATTGTTGGGGATGTTGGAAGAGAATAATGGAAGGTTGATGGAGCTTTTTGTGGCTGGCTATGTTTCATACGATATTTTTGTTTTAAACTAAATGAACACGAAAACAAATAAATTATTCATGCGAGTTTGGGCGTCAATTATTTCTGTTAACAAAGTGAACATCAAAATGAAAATACGTGTGGAAAAATCAGACTATTTTAAGCAAAATAGAGAATATAGTGAGCTCATAAATCAATATTTGCCTGGAAACTCATTATTACCTGTCACGGCTCACATCGGATTTAGATTATCCCATAAAATATATAATATTGTTGGCCCCTTGTTGACAATTTTTTAACTATGTGATAATGACTTTTTGTGATTCAATTTGGAACATACTACTTGTTTTTTGAATAAATGCAAAAGTGATATACAAAACATATTTGCTAAACGTTAGTAATAATAAGTTTATTTTTATTGTTATAAAGCAACATTCTGCAAAAAAGGGACGACAACAGCAGAGCCATCTGTCAGAAATATGCACATTTTCAAATTATGTATAATGTGAAATCTAAAAATTGATATAATGATAGAATGACAACAGACAATCTGGTTGGACGTCTTTGCACTTGTGCTCTCCGATCGTTGACTAAATCTGGATACCAAGAAGGCCCGACATATCCAAGTATAGATAGCACAAACTTAGGTAATAAACTGAAATAGGCAATAAACTAGAATTATATTATTTTCGGTACAGAAGCCCCAGATTCTCTCTTTTAACAAACGTGCAAAGATTTTACCTAGGAAGCTGATGAGTGAAATCGGGCGGTAGGATTCAGGCTTTGTAGGGTCTTTGCAGGGTTTAGGCATGAGAACGATGTTGGCTGATTTCCCATAACTAGGGAAGTAAGAGAATGCCAAACAGGCGTTCAGCAGGGCCCAGAGCGGGGAAAAATTTCTTCAGTCAGGTTTTTGAGAACCTGTCTCTAGATTCCGTCGTGCCTAGGGGCACTGTTTCTCCCATTCCTTCGCTTGTGAACGGCCACAGAAGCGGAGAGTTCTCATTTAGTGGGATATTAACATGAAGCCTCCGAGTTATGTTTCCGGTGAGGATGGCAAAGTGCCTGAGTAATATTGGATTGTCAGCTGATGTAAAGACGTAGTGCTATTCAACGCGGCAATCGATTACAATCATTTCCTGTCATTTAAAAAACAGCATGTTCGACAATACATTTTCAATATCAATCGATCACTCTGATTATAATCGGTCAAAAATTATGATGATATTGAAAACAATCGTAAATCGGAAATCGAAAAATTTAAATAAACTGCAGTTTGTCTATGGGTTATGTGATGTGAGTGATATTTTGCAAGTGTTCATTACATTTATAGTTAACAGAATAGCTTCAATCAAATTAAACGTGACTAAACTAAATGAAGTTGTGAAAAGTGGGAAATACCCGTGAAATGAACTGAAATAATGAGGAGGTTATGTCACTATTGATTTATTTGATTTGACATGACATGACAATTTTTTTTTGGTCGTTCAACAAACATCAATCCGTTTTCGATTTCGATTATAAACAAAATCGGAATCAAGATCGAAGTGTTGAATAGCACTAGTGTGTAGATTATTTTTGAAGGCGGTGGCTTTTTCTTCAGAGGTGTAGATCTTCTGTCCTTGCACTTCGAGATGTGTTTCTCCAGTATTTATGCTGCATGAAGTGAGCAACCGAGTGGTGCTTATAATATAGTTGGTAGTAGTGACGGCGCATCCGACACTGGTGAGGGTTTTGGAAGCGTGGAATGCTTCCTTCATAAGCGCAGGGGATTCGTGTTTATTATAAATCGTGAGAGAGGTGTCAAATATGGGTAGGTACTTATTCCAAGGAGCGATAAGTGGAGACGGTAAAGTTGAACGTAAGTCTATGCCGTTTAGAAAAGGAGCTATAAGCCCGGGAAAAGGTTTTATAGAGCGAGGAGAGTCATTAGTAGATAGATTAGCTACAGAGGTACATATGTCAAAAACAGGATTAGAAGGGTTGCATGATACAGAAGCGACGTATGCTGGGAGTAGGGATTGTCGTCTAAGGAAGAGAGGTGGTTCATCAGCCTCACAGTATAGAATAAGATTGGTGCGAAAAGCGCCAAGGCAAAGTTGAAGAGCCGTATTGTGAACTGAGTTTAGTAGGTTTGAATAAGATTGGGTGCTGTCATGTAAATGAAGCAGCCATAGTGAATTTTGGAAAGAATTAGTGCTCTGTAGACTCTAAGAAGGACCTTCTCGTCAGTACCCCAGATGAAGTAAGAGAGAGTTTTGATAATATTCAAGCGTTTCAGGCAAACGCCTTTGATACCGTTTATATGTTGTTTCCAATTAAGCCGTGAATGAAAAATCATTCCAAGGATTTTGCAGGAATTGACAACATCTATGGTGGAATTATTTAGAGTAATAACTGGAGCAGGAGATGCAGCTTTTTTACTAAATTTGATTATTTTAGACTTATTTAGAGATAAGGATAAGCCCAAGTAATCAATTTTGTTTTGTAGTAGATCTACAGCATGTTATAGGAGTTGACAGAAAGTGAAGGTGAATTTTCCATGGCAATAAATAATTAATCGTCAGCATACAGTGCGTATTGAACAGGGACTGAAAGTTGGTGCATATGTAGTTTATAGAAAGTATAAACAATGTGGGACTTAAGACTGAAACGTGGAGAACACCATCAGTTTGTAGACGAGAGACGGAAATTTGACCATTAAAGGAGACTCTGAAGCGCCTGGAGAGTAGGAAATGTTTGGTGAAGTGGTAGATATTTCCATCGAGGTTACAGTGTGAAAGTTTATTTGAACCCGCTTTCCAAGGGATGGTATCAAAAGCACCTATGATGTCAAAAAATCGACAACAACTTCCTGTTGACTTTTAAGTGCTGAAGAAACGTTAGCTCGGGTTGACCGATTACGTCGAAAACCAGATTGGGAGCGTGGAATAGTTTGATATTTTTCAAGGAACCATAGAAGTCTTTTGTTAATAATTTTCTCTAGAGGTTTGCAAGTGGTGCCAGTAAGGGAAATAGGACGGAAGACAACGTTTGTCTTTCTTGATTCGCGCGAAACGTATTTATAGTGAAATTTGAATTGATTTTATGAATGGGCACCTCAAAACCAAAACCCCCTCTATGAGCCAACTCACTGAATTACTCTTCATTGAACAACTATAGCGTAGCGTTATATATAAACAAGGATATTATGTCATACTTATATTAGGATAATTCTAATCTTCATCGCAAAATTTTCTCGTTTCTGATTTTGCTACTTTGTTTTGAATTGAACATAAACGAAACTGATTGTTGATCAGTAATCAACTTAAATTGTCTATTCAGTAAGAAATGTCTTAATTTCCTTTGTGATTCATTTGTTGCGTAAGCTTCCTTCTCGATGGCAGAGTGATTTCTTTCCGATTGAGACAAAGTTCGGGAGAAAAATGCCACTGGGCGTCCTTGTTGCGAAAGAGTCGCAGCTATTGCGTTTTCGGATGCATCAGTTTATGCTACAGATTCCAATGATTCGTCGATACATTTGACAGCCAAATATGCAATCGATATTTTATGATCTTCAAGTGCCTCTTGGACGAAATAGATCTATTAGAAGCAGACTCAAATCATGCCCTTGCCCGTCTTCAGAATGGCCGAGAACTGACAGTATCTCTGAAACACTCAGATCCTTGTGGCGAAGAAAAAGAAGTGTCAACAGTTACGAATAGGGATCAAACTGAAACAGATTCTCAAACACAAGGTGGCACCAATTACCCAGAATCTACTACCAACTATATAATACAGTCTCTGAATAGCTCCGACTCTCCTGAAATACCGCAACAACCTACAAATTTTAAAACGACTAGAACAATAATTGAGCTGAGAGAATCTAATAGAGTACGAAGTATTCCAAGTCATTTACAAGATTTCGTTATTAATACTGTGGGGGGGGGGAATGTAGTATATTTGATAAGCTGGTTATTTTCAGTTTAGCGTTTTTAACGGTTCTTGTGAACACATTTATTTTAATATTTGTCGCGAATGTTTCTTTACTTTACATAATAATTTTTTACGTTGTCATTAATTATCTTGAATTATGTCGATTTAAGTTCGTGTATTGAGAGTTTAATTATTTCTGTTCAGATCAAATAAATATTGATATTTCAAGATATTCGAAATTACGTAACTTTTATGAAACGTCAAAGTGACACTGTAGTCTTACTGAGAAATTGCGAGTTATATTTTTCGATAAATATATGCAAACACCACAACCGCATCGGTGATGGCAACTTTGATCTTAAACAATATAATTGAACTGTCAAATCACATAACACCAAAGATTTTATTATAAATGGATGAATATACTTAAGTTTGCCAATATCAGGTCAATAATATGCACTAAAGATTTTAATTTCGCGGCTTGTTTTGAGAATTTGAATACGCTTAATATCAGTATAATATTCCTACCGTATTAATTAGTTCTGACATCTGCTACTTTTGAAAATAGGATTGTTATCCCAAAACAGACTGTATAAAGTATAATTTGGAAATTCCTAACAATTTTTCCAAGATCCCATGAAGTAGCTACAAACGTAAAAGTTAGTTTCAATACTTCCTGACCTTTCCGTAGAACGTTCAATCATGTCACGTTTGAGGAGACAAAATTGTTAATCCACAAATGTCGTAGACCCAGAAAAAATAACAAATGCCAATCATGAAATTGTGTCTTTTGTATAAAAAACTGAAAAGTTTGGTCGGAATTTTTTTCTGGCAAAAATTAGATTTCAATATGTCTGCCTTACTTTTAGTTTTTGTGAAACCTTCATTGGTTTGAATTGTTCAAAGCTGATCTTTCACCAACTTCTTTGACATTATATTTGGGATGGAATATGCAACACGTGATCAAATAAATAATCATGTACTTAAAAAAAATTTTTAATATTAAATTTCGCATCTAATTAATATTTATCTAAAGTAAAATTTCTGGCATAATGTCAAAATAAATTCTGATTACGTGAATATTAAAAAAATTATAATTAAAATATCTTTAAAACATAATTCCATCGGACACCCTTTTGAGTATGCCTTGTGTATGCTCTAGTACGGGGAAACACCAGCGCGACTAAACTAATTCGATTAGTCGGCATCAGGGATATAATGCTTCATCTACAAAACTCCAAAGAAGACTTTCGTACCCAAGGGCAATCAACTTGTTCCATAAAATGGCAAAAAGACCGTCGCCAGTCTTGCCTGTCACGTGAACTTCATTCTAAATTAAATAATATTATACAAACTCTTTTATTTGTCTCTCTGTTATATCAAGGGAATTGTGTTAAAATAAGAAGCTGCTTTAGTACACTGCAATTTGTAAGATTGGTTTGTACCGTATTATATTTCGTAATGGTGAATTTCAGTAGGATAATTTCGAATTATTTGAAAATGGAATAATTTTAGTAAACTAGAAAACCTAGAGCAAGTTTATTTGTATCACACTTCATCTGTCTAAAGTATTGAAGAATTGGTACTAAAATAGTAGCCAGTGGAATAGAACAGTAGACAATTGTATTTTGTAATAGAAATAATAAATTTGTATAGGAAACGATTCACATATGTCTACTTACAATGTTCTCTCCACGAGTTTTCGCGTCATTAGTCAATAAAGGTCGCTGTTGCGCGTTCTCGTTGTATTTTCGCGATTTCGCAAAAAGCCGAAAAACGTTGTTTACTTTTATTGACTACGAAGGACCAACCACCATCGTGGTAAAATGTGCTGTAACTTAGATGAGTTATAAGGATAAATAAAATGAATTTGGTTGCACGTTCACTGTTGTATTTTTAAAATGTGTTAAACATATTGTTCATTTTGCTGAACAATTAATAATATCACTGAGTGTTGGTTGCATGAGTATTATTTATCACGAAGCGGCGGATGAGTTCAGTGTTGCAGGTGTTTTTTTGTCATTCTGTTATTTTCGTTATAGATAAGGAAAACTTTGAAGATAGTTTTTGCGTGGAGCGATAAGAATAAAATTGAGATTTGGGGTCTTTGAAGTGTTGAATAGATATTATGAAATAATTTTAAGGCAGAAATTATGTGAATTTTTATTTTCCAGTGTGTATTTCCTGACCGTATCATTTAAATTTTCGTTTTAGTTTATTCCTGGTAATCGGCCAACGTAGTTAATAGTTAAAAATACAGAGATATTTTGTATTGTTTACATTCTTTTCTCATTTATTCTATTTTCTCCAACGACGTACGTTTCGGCGTATTGCCATATTCAAGTATTTCTTTTTTTCCTCTACAATGAATAATGTGTTACGTAATTATAATACATTTAACAATACACGATAAAACAAAATTAAATCAAAACAATGAGCTACTAAAACTTACACATTATAAATCTGCTGTCAACTGTGGACATTGCGTTCTAAAATATTTTGAAATCAAATAACGTTACTCGAACCTGTCCGATTTATAAAATCATCAACAAAACATACAAATAATATTCATAGGCGGGTAAGATGCAGAACACCTACAGCTACTCTATCAAATGGTTGTATATTTTTGGGAGACTTTAAAGGTCCGTCTTATATAGTTAATTGACTTTTTGTTCTTTTTGATACAAATCATTTCTTTGATTTCACATTTGATTCCTTCTTTGTCTAAAATTTTAATGTTTTCAAAATCAAAACTATGGTGGTTTTCGATTGCGTATTTTGAAAGGGCTGTGGAATGTTCATTGTTGGTTTTTATGTTGTATTGGTGATTGTAAATTCTGTTATGTAGGTATTGAGATGTTTGACCCACGTATTCACCATGGCAATCTTTACATTCGACATTATACACTACATTACTTTGTTTCATTTTTTCGGTTTTCGGTTTTGTGAATACCGTCTTGGTATAATTATTAGGTTTGTGCGCTACATTTATATTATTTTTACTCCCTTGAATTTTTTCTGATGCACCTTGTACGTATGGTAAACTGATATATGTTTTGGTTGAGATATTATTACTAGAGTTATTACTACTACTATAGTTTGTGTCTCTTGCTTTATTATTGTTATACATTTTATGTATTCGTTTTTTTATTATAGGATTGTAAAAGCTTTCTGGATATTCATTACTTTGTAAAACTTCTTTAATCTTCTTGAAATTATCAGGTCTGTCAATAGGATGTGAGAGTTTTAGGACTCTGTCTGTAAGGTTAATAACAACACCTCTTTTGTATGTGATTGGTACATTAGAATTAAAATTTAAATATCTAGAGTCAGTCATCAACGTATCTTTTATAAAAATTTGAAACATAATCTAATTGATTTATAACGGTATTTTCCAAATCTTCCATTACTAGATTTGCTATGACTGCTGCAATTGGTGATCCCATGGCTATACCATAAATTTGTGAAAAAAAATCATCATATTTAAAATATATCGAATTCAAACACAACAACGTGGCTCCTATAAATTCATTTGAGGGCAAATAAGTATATTTATTTATTTCTAGCCATCGGTTTTTTGTTCAAGTTATTGCTAGATTAGTTGGAATATTGGTGTACAAGGAGATAACGTCAAAGGAAACTAGTAAATGATCTTTAGGAATAATTCTATTTTTAACAAATTCACTAAAATGCCATGAGTCTTTGATATGATAGTTGTTACCAATTATGTTGGTCAAGATATCAGAGAGAAATTTTGACAATTGATATGTTGGAGCACCAATATTACTAACAATAGGTCGTAAAGGTATATTATTTTTATGCAGTTTCGGTAGTCCATAAATTGATGGAGGTATACCGTTATGGCTCATAAGTTTGCATTTTGTACCTATATTTATTAGTTTTTCTTTAAACCATTTATTGATTAACGTGTTTATTTGTTTTAGAATTTTGTTAGTGAGATCTGAATTCTCTTTTTTGTAGGTAGTTTCGTCATTCAATAAAGTGTTTATTTTGTTGATGTATGTTTATACATAATCACAGTTTTATTACATTTATCAGCCTGTAGTATTAAGATGTTGGTGTTATTTTTAATGAACATAACTCTAGTAATAATATCTCAACCAAAACATATATCAGTTTACCATACGTACAAGGTGCATCAGAAAAAATTCAAGGGAGTAAAAATAATATAAATGTAGCGCACAAACCTAATAATTATACCAAGACGTTATTCACAAAACCGAAAACCGAAAAAATGAAACAAAGTAATGTAGTGTATAATGTCGAATGTAAAGATTGCCATGGTGAATACGTGGGTCAAACATCTCAATACCTACATAACAGAATTTACAATCACCAATACAACATAAAAACCAACAATGAACATTCCACAGCCCTTTCAAAATACGCAATCGAAAACCACCATAGTTTTGATTTTGAAAACATTAAAATTTTAGACAAAGAAGGAACCAAATGTGAAATCAAAGAAATGATTTGTATCAAAAAGAACAAAAATTCAATTAACTATAAGACGGACCTTCGAAGTCTACCAAAAATATACAACCATTTGATAGAGTAGCTGTAGGTGTTTTGCATCTTACCCGCCTATGATTATTATTTGTGTGTTTTGTTGATGATTTTATAAATCGGACAGGTTTGAGTAACTTTATTTGATTTTAAAATATTTTAGAACGCAATGTCCACAGTCGACAGCAGATTTATATTGTGTAAGTTTTAGTAGCTCATTGTTTTGAATTAATTTTGTTTTATCGTTTATTGTTAAATGTATTATAATTAAGTAACACATTATTCATTGTAGAGGATCAAAAGAAATACTTGAAAATGGCAATACCCCGAAACGTACGTCGTTGGAGAAAATAAAATAAATGAGAAGAGAATGTAAACAGTACAAAAAATCTCTTTCTTTTCAACTGTTAACCATGTTGGCCGATTACCAGGAATAAACTAAAACGAAAATGTGAATTTTTATGTGAAACGGACGTTAAAAATGGATATTTGCGTAGTTAAGGAAATATTGAGTAGATAAGAAGAAATATATTTTTTATTCATGACGTATTTGGATTGTGTAACTTTTGATATACGGAGTGAAGAAAGTAATGGTTACAGGAAAAAGGGTCAACTTTCGTTTAGCTGAAATCAGTTATGGAAAAACTGTTGCCATGGCAACCGTTACTATGGTAACGGGTACACAAAAACCTAAATCATATGGTGAGTAAATGCGCGGTTGCCAACTTGACCCCTTACGTTTAACTGAAATTAGTTATGGAAAAACTGTTGTTATGGCAACGATTGTAGTGATTAGTAGTAAACAAAAACTCAAATCATATGGTGAGGAAATGCGCGGTTGCCAAGTTGACCCCACTTTCGTTTAGCTGAAATCAGTTATGTAAAAACTGTTGTTATGGCAACGATTGTAGTGATTAGTAGTAAACAAAAACCCAAATCCTATGGTGAATTGCGAAACGTCGACCCGGCGCGCATTTTTCACAGTCTGTTGATATCTGTTCATAAACATTTTCCATTTGGTTATTGTGTATGTACGTATTCCTGATAGTATTGAATAATGTGGATAATCATGTGTAATATGTAATAATTTTGACCTAAAATCTTCATACTCTATTTTTATAGAATTCAGGAGTTCTAGCATTGGATCGAGTTTATTTTTTTACAATACCTTCTCCACAAATATTCACAAAGTTTGTCTGCAAACTTGTTCTCCGGAATATGCTGACCCCTCAAAAACTTTTTGGCAGCACTCCATTGGGACTCTATTCTTTGAGTGTGCGTACCATCAGTAGCAACAAATTCACCACTATGGTTGACAGTCTTATGATGATATCCACACTCTGGAAGTTTAGAGTAGCTCTTCCACATGTCCATGTGGATAATAGAACCTCTCTAAACATGCTGCGCAATAAGTGGTATAAGGCTGTGTGCATTCCTCTTATTATCGGGACATACAATTAACCTCAAATCGTCTGAATCTTGAGCAATCAAACTCAAAACCCAGTGTCCGTCTACAATTCGTCTTCGATTGTATTTCCTTTGTCCAAATTTGGATTCATCAATCTGAAAAGTCAGTATGTTTATGAATAAAAAATCTGGATAAGATTGGATTTCCGTTTGAGATACTGAAACAGATTGATACCGCGAGCGAAGCAAGGGCGCCGGGTCGACGTTTCGCAATTCGCGCGCGCGAATTGCGAAACGTCGATCCGGCGCGCATTTTTCACTTTATGTTGATAGTTGTTCATAATAATTTTCAATTAGGAAATTGTGTATGTATACCTGATAGTATATCCATTTGAGCCCGTTTTTCAGAATAATATGGGTAATTATGTGACTTATTTATTTACCTGTACTACAATTCCAGGCCCTCCAATTTTTGGCAAGAAAAGCTGCATTTGTGTAAATGCATTCGTAACCATTTCTCTGCAGTAACGCATTCTCGCTGCAAGGGTAGAACTGGATAAATTTTCTCCAACTCCCAATGAAATCCTTTCATAGCTCTCGTTATGAGCATAACTGAACAATACCCTGTAATATGGACTTTTTGAATTGAGATTGATGAAATGTGATGAAAAAACTCACCTAAACTCCTTCTCTGGAGACAAATGGCTATTTTCGAACCATGTGTTTTTTGCTACCGATATATCCGGTCTACATTTTTTTGATTTGGGACATCGGTAAATTCCCAAATCAGTTTCTACATAGAAATAGTGGGAGAAGAGTTCAGACCGATCTTTATGGCCCTTGTATTTCGTCTTACAATATGGTCTTGTTGGCACTAAACCATGAGTGCGAGCAAATTCGAATGTTTCAATTCGAGTTATCGGAAGAGAGAGTTCACTTAACGAAGACATTATCGAACTGACAGTTCTCTGACATTTGTAAATCATAGTGATGCACAAACAATAATCATTGACGTGCGCCCCATAGTTAAGGTAGAATAAACTCAGCGCAATGAAAATTTTCTTGATGATACTGTACCTTTGCGTTTCTTTAATCGTCTCAATTTTCCTTTGTGTCCACCATTTCGATGGTTACCACTACAACAGTGTTCCATAACTACTTTCAGATGAGCACAAGTGTTTAACTTGGTAAACGCGCGTATCAGAATTGTAAAATTAAGGTTTTCACCCTTTCTTCACCATAAAAACGGTTGCCAGGACAGCGGATTTTACGCAAAACTAGTTTCAGCCATGCTGAGGTTGTTGGTTTGGTAACCGCGCATTTCTTCACCATATTATTTAGGTTTTTGTGTACCCGTTGCCATGACGGTTTTACAATAACTGATTTCAGCTAAACGATAGTGGTCAACTTGGCAAACATGCATTTACTCACCATATGATTTGGGTTTTTGTTTACTACTTATCACAACAATCGTTGCCATGTAAACAGTATTTCCATAACTGATTTCAGCTAAACGAAAGTGGGGTCAACTTGGCAACCGCGCATTTTCTCACCATATTATTTAGGTTCTTGTGTACGAGTTACCATGTCAATGGTTGCCATGGCAACTGTTTTTCCATAACTGATTTCAGCTAAAAGAAAGTGGGGTCAACTTGGCAACCGCGCATTTCCTCACCATATGATTTGGGATTTTCTTTACTACTAATCACCACAATCGTTGCCATGACAACAGTTTTTCCATAACTGATTTCAGCTAAACGAAAGTTGCGCCAGGAAAAATTTGAGGGTGAATTCAAATTCGTACAGTCGCTTTATTTTGTTAAAATCTGTTCATTGACATCGCTCTGATATGGGCACGAGCTAAAGAGCACTGCAACCCCGATTTCCTGCATCCACATCCCGAACCACAACAGCTCTTCCAGTTGCAGAATATTGTGTTTAGTAACTCATCTGAAGTAGGTGCTTAAACTGTAGTGATAGATTCCAGGAATTCGTTACGCATTGTCCAACCTCATCCCCGGGGTTCCAAATTATGCCTCGACCAAGTTTCAACTTGATAATAAACACGATTGAAATGTTGATGAGCTGCTGCACTTATTGGTGGAATGTTTGATATCAGCACAGGTTTAGTAGAGTAGTAGTCCTTGAATCCGACTCTACCTAAGATATGTAAGAAAGTTAGAATTTTGGCGAATGCGCTGAGATTTCTCCAAACTGTTTACCATTAGTTTTCGTAACTATTCTGATCTAGACAGTTACAGCGAGCTCCATTGTTTTTGTGAGCCGCAAATCTAGAAGGTTCTGGAAAAAAGGCACTTATATGTAAAGGATACCGGAGGTATAAGTTGATAATTTGATTTCGTGAGATAAACAGTAAACAAGTAAATATATGAATTAAGTCTTAGTAAAATAAATAGTAGTGAAGCGTTTGTATAAATTAGTGTAATTAAATATAATTAATTAGTGAATAGTTTAGAGAATAAATAAATTAAGTGAATAGGCATACCGTGTGTATAAATTTATCACACCTGTCGTGATAAAAACTTTAAATATGTAAGAAAAACATTAAGCTGGTTTCAGAAGTGGGATAATATAAATAAACAGCTACGTCAAAATGGCCAAGAGACTAAGTGACCTGAAAGTGACTTAACTAGACGCAGAATTGGAAAATCGCGAGTTGGAAACGTCCGGTAAGAAGAGTGAGTTAGTAGAAAGAATCAAAAGGGCACTAGTAAGTGACGGCTTGGATCCAGAAACCTTGAGACGATGCCTCCACCTTAATCTCGTCAAATTCTGCTAATATGAACGAGAAGACGTCAACTATGAACAACAATATTTCTGCTAACATGGACAAGGTTTCTGCCGATATCTTACTAATGAAAAATTACATTGTTGCTGACGTCGAGAATAAAATTTCGTTTCTGAAATCGGATATAGAGAATAAGATGAAAACGATGGACAAGGAAATCGAGAATAATATGACAACGATAAACGAGAAAATTAAGTAGTTAGACGGAAAGATTGCCGAAGAGACGCCAACTCAAGACAGATGATATTGACAGTTTTGCCCGAGTCAAGGCTCCAACGTTCGATGGAAAAATATCGAGAACCAATTATGTAATAAAACAGTTGGAAGCAGCCGCTAGAGTGCATAATTGGTCCGACAGGGAGAAGGCAGTAAAGTTAACCATGACTTAGATGTACTTCAGACGATACCTCTGGAAGAAACGGATGACTTCATGAGTTCGAGCAGCTGAAGCAGAGGTTGGACATGCGAGAGATAATAAAACCAAAGAAGAAGCTTCTAGCAGCGAGACTGCGACTGCGGACCGCCACAGGTGAGATTGCCAACGTTTACGGGGAGATACAAATCCAATTGGGAATTGGTTCAGAAAAGTTCACGCATACGGTAATCGTAGCTGACACTAAAGAAAACGTGATTCTAGGAGTGGACGTAATGAATCCACATGGTTTCCAATTGGACTTTAGAAACAGAACAATTAAAGTGGGTTCCGAGGAGGTATTCCTTCATCAATATGAAGGCAGCACGGAATTGGCAGCTATACAGGAAGGTACCGTTCTACATGCGTGCTGCGAAACCATAATAGTAGCGCGGCTACATGAAATCATGGAGGAAGGTACACTGGTTATGATGGAGCCAAGGAACCACGACGAAGAGGTTGGCAAAGGAGTACTAATTGGAAAAGGATTGGTTACGTTGACTTAGGACATCCCAGTACGTGTGATAAATGTGAACGATTACTCAATTACCATCAAGAAAGAAACCACGATTGGATCCTACGTACCAGTGACGTCTATAGTTCGCCAATCAACGGCAACTGACAATTCCAATGCCAGATTCGAACGAATGTTATTGGTAGTTGGCAATCTTCCAATCAAGCTTAGAAAAGGGGAATGAGAGGATTTCTCTAGCAGTATCGAAACCTATTTGTACCAACGGGATGGAAGACTGCTAGAACATCATCCGCCAAACACAAAGACGATACTGGTGATGCCACCCCAATTAGCCAAACAGACTACCACCAGCGAAGAGAGAGGAAGCTGAAAGAATAATTCGAGAGATGGCAGAAAAAAAAAGGAATAGAACCATCTACCAGTCCATGGGTGTCTCAAGTAGTGCTCGTCAAGAAAAAGGATGGAACTACGAGATTCTGCGTGGACTATCGCCAGTTTTCTTCTTCAAATGCTGCTGCAAATTGATCCAAATTCGGCAGTTTCTCAAATATTTTTTTAAAGCGTTTTATCACGTTTTTTAAGAAGCGCAGAAGTCGTATCACAGTATGACATTTTAGGAATAAGGTTATAAATGTTATTGAATAGATAGATATTCAATTAATGAAAAAAAAATTATTAAATATATAGCGATAGGAAATAAGAAATGAAATTTATTAATAATTATGTATTTATCAATAATTAATTAACTTTATATGGCCTGTTTTTGACCGCGACTTCCGGTTGACCTTAAATGATACTCGAACCGCGCGCTCTCCGCCCTCTATCTCGAAAACGATTCAACAATTTTGTTAAAACAATAGTTATATGAAATTTAATCTTCTAAAATATTAGTAATAAAAACAAATATGGTAGAACTAATACGAAACGAGATATTTGCAGAAATGTGCAAAAAAATCGATTTGACCTTAGATTTTAATAGTCGCGTACAACCTACCATATGTTGGCTGTGTGACAACTTTTAGGATATCAAGATACAAGTTTATACGAGTTTATAGCTGGGTATCTCCAAATCCGAGATACTTACCTAATTTTGACTAAGATGATTGGACTAACACACACATATTTATACGAAACACTTTGAACTAAATAAATATTATAATTAATATCAAATAACTACACAGGAGTAATACAAAATAACTAAATGGTGAACTATGTTTGAATGACAATGTCTTTTCTTCTTCTTTATTTATATTCTGCTGTCAGAGCACTCGTCGACTAATTCCTAGAGCTGTCGGAGGTTTCTACTGGGTAGGCAACCACCATTTCTAGCCTCGTTACAAATTTATTTATTCCATTTTAATACTAATATGGAATGACAGAATACACCATCAAATATAAAAAAACTAAGGATGCATTCGACTGTGTGTGTTAATGTTCTCTGATATTGCTCTGAAATTATACAATATTGGTACTGCTCTGGTGTAGCTCGAATCATTTTCTTGCTAGCGTGATAACTGTGTGGAAGTACTTCCGTATCGAGTGCTCTAATATTCGACTGGAAAATTGTGTTCACATTTTTGAGGTTTTGTGTTATGAGAACGGTAGAAAATTTGTGGGTGTAAATATTGTTTAAGTTGCTGTAGAACAATCATGTCACTCATTTTAAAAAAAACTTGATATACGATGAGAATAGTAAACACATGGAATCACTGAAGGGTAAGATCCTTTGCTCTTTCATAAATTCTTCTCGAATAGTTTGCGCCAACCTCTACATACCCGCGAATTTTGGGTTTCACTGTTTTCTTCCCCAAAATTTTGGAAATTACAAATCCTCATCAATGTCTGTGCTTTCACCACTGTTAGCAGCTCCTCGAAAACAAATTATTGCTGTTATTAAACTCATTTCAAACGCAATGCATTAACCTCAAATTTTAATATTACCACACCAACTCGGACTCTGAAAAAGTTTGCATTGCACTGGAGCCGTGCAACTCGAATGCGGCAGTTAACATTGTTATGGTTTTAATTCTCTGAGAAGTCATTCTTGTTCAAAATTAAATATAGCATTATAGATTTCCAATTTTCTTTCAATGAACGGGAAATGAATAACTATTCTTAAATCTATTAACATTGAACTGTATTTCACTTATGAATATAGATAACAAAACTAAAAGCTGCAAACATTATCCGAATAATACTTTTTAGAACTATAGAATGACCATAATACGAAACACTCTTCGTAAACATTCATAGTCTTTGTTACCGAACAATTTGTGATATTCTATGACTTAAAACCATACTCAGGTTGTTTCCATATAAACAGTAGTATAGTTCCTTCCTCTAGTAATTTATTCTCCTATCCTGCTTCAGTATTTTCCATGGAAATTGGTTTTTCTCAGTAACCTTCCTTTGTTTTCATTGTCTTTGGTTTGTCATCATACAGTAATTAGAATAAAATAAAATACTTAGCAGACACTATTGAATATCATTATAAAAGTCTTATCTTCGAATATAAATGGCCCTTGTCTCAATTTTAATCGGAAGAATTGGTAAAAATGAAGTGAAAATGCATAGTCTGTGTAGTGATTGAATTGTTGGATTTATATTAAAAAAATAAACTAGTCAGTGTACGTAATTTGATGGAATATAGTTGTCTTACCTAGACGCTTATCAGTTCTCGCCATTTTCCTAAGAAACTCCTTTTTTTCTCTGATATTCTTGATATCGTGACAATTTCCTATTTTTTTGTTATGCATTTGTTTTGGTTAAATCATATAATGGTCAATTGAGATTTGAAACACGAGCGTTCACATGATGCGTTCGTTCGAAATGTTCCCTATCTCTTTTATTTTGCGTCAGTAAGACAAGACTGACAATAGTTAGGGAATACGAAACGAGAAGAACGAGACAAGAGATGAATCCCATTACCCAGTATAATTTTGGTCTTCGTTTATCCAAATACATTTCCATGTTATTTACCATAACTAAAAAGGGTGTTTTTTTTCCATTTGCCGTAGTAATTGTCACGGATAAGTTGTTAATTAGTCATCTTGAATGGTAATTGTAATTCGCAATTTCACCTGTTGGTCAACCTACCTCTAGTAGTTTTAAGTCAATGCCCACCTTTATGTTGATTTAATTTTATTCATTATTGTCAACCGGAACAATAAAACTTGAGTTTTTCATAAATAATGTTTGGTTCCGATTTTTGTGCGATATTTGCACAAAATTATAAGAATATTGTCGGTTTTAGTTTTGGAGAATTTGAAAGCCGCTATATAAACCGAATGGGACTTATTTTACGAGAATTCTCAGCAGGTTCATTTTAACATCGAACCAAGCGACTGCCTCATTCCAGCGTGGTCATTTAGTTGAAACCTCATCATGTTGAGGTAAGCCGATATGTGTATTATTTTCTGATAAAGTGTTGAATAGCTATTGCCTATATTATTATGAAAATTTTCTATAATATTATCATTCACAAGGTACTTTATTCACATATTTTGTTTCCCAAAATTACATATAATGTATAATGTAAGTGCCGGTGGTCTAGCTTTACAGAATCTTTCGGCTGAATTTTCCCTAAAAAGCAGCTGAAAAAAAATTTTCTATAATGAAGGTTAATACTTTTAGGATTTTCTTTTTCCTTCTTACGAGATAATTATTGGATAGTTCGAACTCATATTGCGTTGGTTCATAGACTTTATTTGTCAGACAAAAATAGTCTCCGTTTAGTCACCTGCTTCATGCATGACTATGGGAGGGACAATTAGGCCTGGATACTGGAATTTATTTGATGACTGGAACTCATACCAATACCATAGCAGCTTGTAAAGACTACCTGTGATTTCACTACTCCATACTATTTTGACTTTAGTAACCTAGTACTGGGGTACTAGGTTGGCTGGAACCCAACTTCAGTTCATATAGTGATTGCGCCCGATTTTGAGAATTAGATAATAAATCCCGGATTCGACTATTTAGTTTGGCTGAAACCGAAACTAAAAATTTACATTTTGTAATTTTAGTAATAAGAAATAGATAATTTTCTTTATGTTACTTTATTGGGGGTATTAGGTACAAAAAAAGGTGTCCTGTGAAACGGGTTGTAAAGTGTATAGTTTGTATGGTCATGCAGAGCTAAACGAGATACTAATTATAGATTGTTATATCATATATAATGTTATTTCTTATACCTGTGACTTGAGCTTTCAAATTTTACATTTTGAACTTAACTACAGAAATTAATAGTAATATATATACTACCCTTATCATCAAACTACGTTACTTAATTCGATAGCTATAGTCTATATAGAAAGGACAAGGAGTAATAAATCATTCATTTAAGTAGATTTCATAGACGTACCAAAATATATTTTAAGAGGGTATACCGTAAGGTACATTTTTTATTGAACGAATGAGTTGCAGCTATGCTAAAGAATATACGATTTAGGTCAGAGGTAACGGGATGTACTAATTTTAATAAAAAAAAGTGATAGAGATATATAAATTTTAGTAAGTTTGATAAAGAAAGGCAACACAGTTTATTCCGGAGTATCCGAACTCTGCCACAAAATGCAGGTAGTCATTACGGGTTGTTCGAACTCTGCCAGTGTTTAAAATTTTGGAGATTAACTACCAAACCAGTAGGGGTCTAATAGCCTAATCCGATTTAACAATTTACCTTGAACTTTAGGTACTCAAATTCAATATAAGAAAATATTAATAACATACATATATTTTCAACGTATATTTGCCACTTCATAAAATTACATCTACATTACAATAAAATATATTCAATATACATAAACATATAAAAAAAACAAAAAATTAAACGTGTGGAAGATTTTTACATGCAACCGTTTTCACAAACATAAAGCGAGAAATAACATTTTTCCTATATTGATCCAAATGATCATTAATGAAATTAATTTTAACATTAATAGTTTTTTTGGTTTTTTTCTGGCTTTGGTTTGCCGAACGAATTTTCGCGTATACCTCCGTTTGTAAATTCAATAATACACTAGTAAATTGAACAATGTTTGGATGTGCTTTGTAAAAAGAAGCACCGAAATGCGAATGAAAACTCTCACAAGAATTCGTTGTTCTCTTAAAAAAGGATGCATTATTTGCCCAAATAAGTGGTGGAAATATCGAATTTTGCGTTATATATGTTTTATTGACATAATTTCGGAATGCTATAACTCTTTCGTTATTCGGAAGCAAAAAATGTAGTTCATTATAAAAAAATTCTACAACTTCCTCAGGACTAAGATACATAATACCGAAATGTACTTTTAAGTATTCGCCAATTACAGAACCTTTCTGTCTGTACTCTTGTACCAAATGAAACTCCTGAATCCTACGAAACCAAGCTTGACAGAGATGAAATTTACAACCAAAAAGAATTTGATCTCTGCCAAAACATTCATATATAGCGTTATGAATGCTAAGTTCAAAATCTACTACGACTTCTTTAGGTTGAAAATTTAAGCCTACTTCTTTACATTTTTGTCTTAAAATTAAAAACAAATTTGAATATGTTTGACTTGATTTGTCCGGCAGCAAACAAAAAACAAGAGGTACGTAATAGCCGTTTTTAAGACCATGAATGGTAAACATTTGGTAAAAAAAAGTTGAACAGTATTTAAAAGTCCCATCCATCAAAATACAATCCGAATTACATATAAAATTAAGGTTGGAAAAACAGGAGAACACAATAATTTTAAATACCTGGTCTGCTGTTAATAGAAATTCCTCTTCTCGGTTCGTTCGTAATTGTAATTCACGAACACTATTAAATACTTCTTCCTGATTTTTAGGCAATAGTGTAAGTGCATCAACATCCTTCCCCTAATCCCCTAAATATCGATCAAAACAATCAAGATATCTTCAAAATATTTAATTCAAGAAATCTTTGAAACCTTTCAGAAATATAAATAATTCTATGGGCCTCCGATTTTATCTATTATAAACCCTAATGACTCTAATAGGATTAAACTAAATGGTTGCGGCACAGTTCGACCATTTCAGTAATCCTCAAATTGATACAAGTCAGGTAAAATTTTATTTTGTGGCAGAGTTCGGATATGCCCGTTTAATCATAATATTTTTTATTTGTATTACTCCTATATGTAGTGTTTGGGGAATTTTTCTCAGAAATTTCAAATGGCAAGTGGCCTACTGTAATCGGCTTAATACGATTACACCTATTTACAGATTATTCGATTATTGAGAGGGATTTTCCAAACAACCCAGTTTTCTTAGAAACACTATCGGGAATATTATTTTAAAAGAAAGTAGGTACATTAAATCAGTACTTAGTATTAGTTCTTTGAGTAAAGTTGTATGAAGTTGTATGGTTGTCATAATGTTGTAAACAGTTGGAATATATTTGAAACATTTGTTGAATGTTAATTGTGCAAGTACCAAACAATGTCGATAAGCCAAGGACCATCTAAACGACCAAAAACAGGTCCATTATCTTTAAATGAAAAAACTCTGATATTGAATTGTTATATATCATTGAAAAACAAGGATCCAAGTGCAAGTGTTGATGATATTGTGGAATTAACGGCTGCTATGTTGTGTGTTGCTAAATCAACAATTTATAGATTACTAAAAGAAAGCAAGAATGGAACTCTTCAACCCCCTAAAACTCCTTCAGGCCGAAAACCAATTGAGATCGATGAGTCATTAAAACAAAGACTAAGGCGTAAAGTCCATGGATTTTACTTACGAAAGGAAATTCCAACACTTGACAAAATTATGACATCAGTGCAAGAAGATACGGACTATCCAAAATTCTCCAGAATGACATTATGCAAACTTTTGAAAGATGTGGGTTTCAGATATACAAAACATAATAGAAAATCTCTCTTGATAGATAAACCGGAAATAGTTTTTTGGAGAAGAGACTATTTAAGAAGCATTCGACATGCCAGAGAACAAAATTTGAAAATCTTCTACTTAGACGAAACATGGATAAATGCTGGATATACAGTTTCCAAATCTTGGCAAGATGAAAACATTAATAGCGGAAGGCAGGCATTCGTGGAAGGTTTGTCGTTAGGTTTGCAGCCACCATCTGGAAAAGGAAAAAGACTTATCATTGTCCATGTTGGAAGTTCTGAAGGTTTTGTTGATGGTGAATTATTAACTTTTATTTCAAAACGCACGGGGGACTATCACGAAGATATGAATGGGGATGTCTTCGAGGAATGGTTTGTTCAAATGTTGGATCTGATTCCAAAAGGGGGTGTTATTGTTATGGACAACGCAAGTTACTATTCACGGTTACGAGAAGCATTGCCCACAAGTCGTTGGCGTGAAGCAGAGCTTTTGGAGTGGCTTATTTCGAAAAATATTAAGTTTCCAAAAGATCCACTAAGGAAAGAACTTTACAGAAATGCAAAAATGAACAAGAATAAATACAAAACCTACATTGTAGAAGGAATGGCTTCTTCTCGTGGTATATCAGTTCTTCGACTTCCCCCTTATCATTGTGAACTTAATCCCATAGAATTAATATGGGCTCAGGTAAAGGGGAAAATACTACTTTCAAAATAAACGATGTTGTGAAATTGTTTGAGAGTGTTGTAAGTCATGTGAGTAAGGAAAATTGGACAAACTGTATCGAGCATGTTATCAAAGTAGAGGCAAATATGTGGAAAATTGACAATATTTGTAATGATTTAATCGACCCTATTATTATTAATGTCAACAACGATTCTTCCTCTTCCGAGTCGGATATAGAATAAAATGTAAGTAATAAATGTATTCCAATAATTATTTCTTTTCATTTTTCATTATATTATAATTTAAAACGTATTTTTTTCCCAAAATACACACCACTGCATTGCGTTATTGCTTATCTGCTTATCTTTTAACAATGAATAAACCCTAAACTTTGCTACAACTGAAACAAATACGGGGTCGATCTACCTGGTTTTTAGATTTACGGAAGAAATGTAATTTAAAGTAAGAGATTTATCAAAAATTTCATGGTTTTGCATACTTAATTAGGGTTTATTACTCCTCGTACTTTTTGTACATACTATAGGTACCTGCCCATTTGTTTCCACATTTTCCAAAAGTAGTAATATAAGATGGCGCTTTGAATTAAATAGTGAATTCAAGGAAACCGAGAGAACTTACACCCACTCTTACCGCTTTGAATGTTTATTTTCTTAAGTTGGGCATTCCAATGACTTCGGTCTTTTACAAAAGCACAGTTAAAGGTAGGTTAATTGTTGCAACGAGGTCATGTAACAATATATACTCTCATTGAATAATGGAGCCAAACGCAAGGCACGAAAAAAAGTCGAACTTGATGCGCACAGTGCCAATCAGGTGACCCAACACATTTTAAACTAAGAATATCAAATAATATGTAATTTAATTTTCTCCGTAATCTCAAGATTTTGAACATTAATAGAAAAACATCAGTTAATGACAATCACTAAATTAGCTTCATGGTTCTCAACCTTTTCTTATCTGAGGGTTTTCTCAGTAAACCATCAAATTGTTCAGTTGTAGGATAATATTGCAGTTCAAGTAGACCTTCTGACACTTTTTCAAATATAATGACAGCGAACATCAATATGCTTTACCCGTTTTCCAAAATAACCATTTTCTATTAAATGAATTGAATTTTGATTATCAAGCATTAAAGTTACACTTACTGATCTGTCTAGAATCTTCTTTTGTGCGTTTCTTCCCGTGTTACAGAGTCATTCTCACCAGTTGTGTCATCTTACTTATTCCAGTATTTTTCCTCCAGAAATACTACATCCTGGCAATCTTCAAGTCATGGGATTTTAAGTGTCGATCAATCTGTATCCTACTCCATTATCACAGTTTCCAACGAAGCTATATTTTTGACTTTTTGACATCAGGAATATGCACAAATGCTGTGCTCGTAGGTATGTGACATAGGTTACCATCCTCCCAGTCCATGCTTCCTCTGCCAACTTATTTTTCACCCCATTCATAGGGGTACGATTTTAGCTTGCTGTGTTGATATCCTCAGCACAGCCCACTTTCTTTCAGAAGTTTTCTAGCTTTGCCCACGAGTCTTCTGTTATCCCTTTCACTTACACTATTTGATCCTGGCGTATTGGACACAGTTATCTGATGTATTCTGCCATGAGTTACAAGAAAAATTTTAAATCGTCTTTTAGTATATTCTATATTATTCTCTGTTATAAGAATTTTTATTTTGTTGCCACAATGATTTCCTTAAATAGCTTTAAGTTTACAAAAGTTATTAGGAACTTAGTACTAGTACTTTAGCAAATATATCAATGTTTTCCTGGGAAAGACATCCGTGAAAGTCAAGACTTAGTTAGCTCGTCCTCATGAGGACACAGACATGGGCCCACAAAAATCGGACTGATTAGTCTCCAGCCTCTATATGGCTCGTGAATCCACGTTCTACAGGGGCAACCTGGTTTGTTTGCCTTTGATGCAAGAATCGCATGGTTGAATGTCAGAGTAAGCATCAGCGAAAGCACGTTGTATGGATTTTCTGCAAGGGTGTCCCATTCTCTAATCCCATTTACATTAAAAACAAGAAGATTCTTATTGATTAATGATCAATGATGATCAATTTATTTGATTAATGATGTCACATCTATATTTGCTGAACATAACCTATAGTCCTTTTGTTTCACTCACCGATATCAAATTCATACTCAGATCTGCCACATATAATGCTATGGATACTGTTATATCATTTAACAGTATATTACCTCTGCCTTTGCATCTCAATAGATCTTCATTTGCTGTAAAAACTTCACGATCACAATCAGTTAGGTTTCCAAACAATTATTTTTGATAATACATGTGAGAGGAAGCTACACTGTCTATACACAATTCAGAATACTTAGAGGTAACATTTGACAGAGCTGTTATTAGAACACTTGAAGCTTTTGAAGGGGACCGCTTGCCCTTATTGTCATAAATAGGGTGTTGTGATCTATTTACATGTGAATATTTAACATGCTGTTGTTTTGTGTGGCCTATTTTTGTTTTTTTCGAGTACTCTATTCCTCAAGTCAGTAATAACATGATACAATCGGTGAAAATTAACAATCAGAAAAGAAGAGATGGCTAATAAAAAATGTTAGAAATCAGGAAAAGAAGAAACATATAATGACTCTCAAAACGATAAAACCCAAAATGTGAAGGCAATGAAAACGAAAAATTAAACTACCTTCAAAATTCGATAATTATTTTACGCTAACATATGGTGAAGCTACTATAAAGGACCAGACAAAGACAAATGGAATGAAGCGATACATGAGGAAATCTAAGCATTAGAAGACAACAATACATGGAAACAGGTTAATAAAAAAGTAAAAAACAGAAATGTCATTTCTAATACATGGATTCTTGAAGTGAAAGATGATGGGCGTTACCGTGCATAAATTCAACATCATCACAACCATATAAATTGAAACAGACTGGTAAATAAACTAAATATAGAACGATGAAATAAAAGAATTTAATTTGTTTTAACCTTCATTATATTTGAACTAATGTTCAATTTAAACTAGTTGACGCGTTTCGCTAGCACAGTAGCTTTCTCAAAACGCCTCATCTATTCAAACTAAATATACGCTACATTACTATTCACTCAGTTTCAGATGTCTGAGTAATTTGAGATTTTTTACACGAATTGAGCAGGCACTATATTGTATATTTTAATAACCCTCATCCAACATCTAGTCAAGCATTATCATGACAAAAGGAAAATTCTTATTTTTTGTACGAAGTTAGAATGTGATTGAAGTATCTAGCAAAAAACCAACTTTGACTCAAGAAAAAAGTGGACTGCCTTTGAGAGTTAACCAATAATCTGCACAAATATCGAGAGATGAGAAATTTATAGTTCACATCACTCATCTCACGCTTGTATCACATTAAAGTCATTTTTTTGTTAATTACTTGAATCTCATTTCAATCTTCATAGAAACATTAAACTATATAAGGTGGTGCAGAATTATGTACAGTTGCTGCCAAAAAAATGGAACAGTTTTGTCGTATGGTTAAATGGTAATAACACTGAACTGTAAATAATATTGGTTTTCATTATTAAATATCAAATGATACTAAATAATTATGCATTATACATTTAATATTCTGCGCGGTATTAGCCAGGAATGTAGTTGTTTTTCCCTTCGAAGAACGGTCAGGCCAATACGTCGAAATGATTGAAATTTCGACTAAAAGCAGGTGTAGTAGAAAATCGATATGTAGGTTTCATATAGACACCTCGTATTTTATGAAATTATATTCATTTTATTTCATACGACTAATACGGTCGAATTTATCCTGAGGTGTTGGTTCGCAACTGAATGTGAAGATGGCACCTGCTGACTACTTCTCGCTTGTGTGTAAGTACACGAGCCAAGTAGATGTCAGAGGAAGGAATCTTCAGTTCGGATTAGAGACTCTGAACTGGAAGGCATTACGGCACTCTTGAAGAGACCCAAGAAGGTCGAACCGCGTCAGTGTACTATGTCTCTGGTCTTCAACGGCACCATAATTCACCAAATCCCTGCATCAAAGTACCTAGGTCAACCTTGATGGAACCCTTACCTACAAACATCACCTGAATAGTACCGCAGCTAAGGTCCGCATTCGTAACATCATACAGAAGTTATATGGCACAACCTGGGACGCCACTGCTACTACGCTCCGGAGCTCGGCTATAGGCCTCGTTTATAGTGATACGAAATATTGGGCACCCTTGTGGCTGAATAGCCATCATATACAGCAAATGGATTTACAGCTGCAGCAAACGATATTCCAAGCGTCGGTCGTTGACGCAAATATTTTTCTGAAATCGGGGTATGTTAAAATAGGAAAATTACAAAGAAATTGTTTGCATTTCTAGAAAGCATTGAGGTATTCTGGGGCGCTTAAATCTAATTTAGTGCCCTTTTCAAGATATTTATTTATTGAATAGGTTATTTTGGAGAAATTTTGAATGAATTTACGATAATCGGAGAGCATAGCGAGACTTTTATTTGTTTTTCGTTTTTGGGTAAAGGAAAGTTTTGGATGGACTTGATTTTATCTGGATTTGGTTTAATTCCATCAGTGGTTGTGACATTGCCTAAGAAGGCAACTTCTTTTCAGATGAATTCTGATTTATCTATTTGGATTTTCTAATTATATTTTTCTGATTCGCTAAATATTTGTTTTATATGAAGAATGAGGTCTTGAAGTGATTTTAAAAAGACTACTATGTCATCCATGTATATGAAAAATTGTTTACAAAGAAAAGGACGGAGAATTGTGTCCATGACACATTGGAAAGTGGTAGGAGCGTTATTTAGGCCAAATGGCATACCAATATATTCGTAGTGGTTATTATCTACTGTAAATGCAGTTTTTTCTGCCCAATCTGGGTGTATTTCAATTTGATGGGAACCTTGTGCCAAATCTAAAGTAGAAAAATAAGTACTTCGACAAAGATTGTCGAGAATTTAATCGATTCGAGGAAGGGAATATTTATTTTCGATAAATGAGTCATTTAGTTTCCGGTAATCGATAACTAATCGGAACTTTTTCTTTAAACTGACGTCCATCCGTTTGGGGACGAGAAAGGTAGGGAAACTGGGGATATACTTGGTTTAATTATTTCATAGTCTAGGAGTTTTGAATCTGTTTTTGAATTTCTTGCTTTAAATGGTAAGGATATCTATATGATTTTTGATAAATCGTCGACTGTTCTAATGTGATGTTAAACTACAGGAGTAAACGTTAAGTCGGAGTTTTCGTTATTGAATATATTTATAAATTTTTAACATAGAGAAATTATTGCACCTTTTTCTTCAGGATTCAGATGATCTGTTCGAAGATGTCTGGTAATATCAATATTATTATTATAATATGATAAAGGGATTGTTTCATCAAACTTCTGTGCTTGTTACTTAGTAAGTGCCCCTCGTATAGACTTCTTCAACCATAAACCCATATATCTTTTAGAAACACTTACTTCGTAACCATTCTTTAGGGTTGAATACATAACATCGTTTAAAACTCACTGGGATAAAATATAATTAAGAACTACTAACACGAATTATTGATACAAAATACATACATTTGTACTATTTAAAAATAATAATAATGACTCATCCTGAAATAGTCGAACCTCTCTATTTATAGGAAGTATTCGAACTAATGAGTCAGTGGCCCGTACTCTTGTACTTCCTGATCATGTGAATATGATGTTTTTACAAAGCGGACGTGCTTTTGTTATGTATACCTGACCCTAATAGATCGATGCCCGCTAACCACATTGAAATTATTATTTACACAAATTTAACAATGTCTTTTCTTTAGATAATGTCTTTTTGGATAATGTCTTTTCGACATCATCACATTATCCCCTCTTGGAAGAGAAAAATTATCGTTAATAAATTTTCGATACTACCTATAACATTAACAGTTCTCACTAATTGTTTTGTTTATTAAACACTACTTGTTTGTTTATGATCACACTTCACTTTTATTTACAAATGTATTCGTTATGGTATTTATACAATCGGTTTTTATGAACGATCTGCTTTTTATTGTTTTGAGATGTAATCTCGCAATTTACGCCTTTTACTTCCGTTATTTTAAACGGACCTAAATAATGTGGATCGAACTTATTTTTTCCGTCATTTCTTAGAATAACTAATTCCCCCACTCTAAAGTTTACGGGTGAAGATTCCTGTGTACTATTATTTACTCTAATTATATTATTTTTTATTAAAAACTGTTTGGTTCTTTAATTTGCGTACTGTAACTTATAATTCAACTCTTCATCGTATCTTTCAAGATTGTAACACGGTTCTATTTGTACATTTAAGAACATAGTAAATAACAAAGAAGATGTAGGAATATCGCGTGATGTGTTAACAACAACAACAAAGAGATTCATGGGTAATTCACGCAAAATAAAGGGCTACTGAAGAGTGGTAACCGCGGACATGCATGTTTCTGGCTCATTCGCAACAATTGCGAGGGGGTTGACAACTGTGACGGGAGTGAACTTGAACGATCTAGTGAAAAATTGTAAACGTTTTGTAAATTGTATTTCTTGTTTCTGAATAAACTATTTCAAAAATCCACAATTGTGTTACAATACTATACCGAAATAGCGAAAAAATCAGATGCAGAGAATATAGAAAAAAGAAACGAGAAGAATCTCTAAAGCAAAAACGTAAAACCAAGAGAGTTCAGAAACCACAGAAAAAGCAAAAAGAGCAACAAAACAAATTAAATAATAAATTGGGAAAGAAAGGTAAAAATACCAGGACAAATAGTAAATCTGAAAAAGTCTAAAGATTGCACGGCAAGTAAACAAATCTAAGTTCGAATTATTGAAAACAGCAACGATGAGGCAGAAAATTGTACTACACAACAAAGTATTGATATATTACTTGTTGAAAAGGAAAACAGATCAGACAAGTTCACCTCTTCAAAAAATGCAGAAGCTGCAAGTGAAAATAACACAGAACGTCATATTATGAATAAAATTCCTGACTGCCAAGAAATTCCTCTAAAGTTAAAGAAAAGTCGTATTTCTAATAGTGCTGTTGTAAGAAAGATTTTTCAGAATGTTGACAATGATTCCCCGGGCAAAAAAAATTAAAATTATTTCAGATATTCCTCTGACAAGTGAAAAAGGTTACATGGATCATGCAATGCAAGAATGTCAAAACATCCATAATCCTTTCAAGAATACCACAATAACGAGTGGGATATGCTTTATTTGTGTGAAAAATATAAACATTAGCCAGAATGGGGTGAAATGCGCGACCTGTCGAAGAACGTACCACAACCCTTCATTCTTAAAATAAAAAAAGGGACGATAACTTCAAATGGTTATTTTAAGTGCTGTGCCTGTTTAACCCTCCAGTGAGCGCGTATGACGTATTTTTAACTCTTTGTCATGCTTTGTAACTTTAATGTGTTTCTGCTAACACTTTCATCCATCCTCATTGAAAACTTATAATTTTGTGTAAAATTATTTTATTTATTTGTAGCAAATAACACGTGTCAATGAACTTTGTAATTCTTCGAGAAATAATTCGCACTTGGTAAAAATTGCTTCATGCCATCAAAACTTACCGTAGAAAACGTGAATATATTACACTGAATAAATGATAGGTATATATTTATAAACAAAATTCATTCATAGTGGCAATTAACGCAAACATCATGACAATGTTGGGGACACACCCAGTTGTGATATATCGCGCAGCTGCGTCTTGAAGTTTTGTTTCGGGCTCTTCCACAAAGCATCTTCCCATGGTACCTGATGGTTTTGGAAGTGATGGTTTGAGTTCTTCATTTCCAAGAAGGACACGTCCTCGTCTTCTTAGCTCCTTTGGTAAGGTTTCAATTAGGGTTCTTCGTTCTATTTGGGGTTTGATAAGCTGCCATGCAATTTTTTCTAGGAACTCTCTTCTTACTATTTTTCGATATCCTTTATTTGCAGAATGAATACAATCTGCATTTATTGCTGCAATATTCAGCAAGTCGTAAAAATCACTAAAGGCCAACGTCTACAGTTGCGGCTGATGTTGTACTTTGCGCACAACTGATCTAACAAATCAACTCCTACCTTTGCTCTGTTGTAGAACGTTATCATTTCAGGTTTTTGCTGCTCGCCATTCCCTTCATCGATATGATCATCGTTATGTAAAGATGACACTACCAAAGCTGTTTTTCTGGAATCCAAAAATAGAGCTGTTTGGCTTTCTCTCTTTGCAGGGTAGGAACTCCTTTGGAATATCGGTTTTATTTTTACTGAGCGTTCCTACATATGTTAATTTTTTCTGAAACAATGAATGAACAAGATCATTAATGGAAAACCAATTATCGCCAGTAATATCACGGCCTGCTCCCTCTACTGGCTTGACTAATCTCATGACGATTTCTTTGGCAGAATTATCAACGCAGTACGGTCCATCTGGTTGCTTTACACAGTACACTTCCAAATTAGATGTGTAAGCAGTCTTAGCATCAACGAAAGCAAATATTTCAATTCCATACTTTGCAGGCTTGCTTGGTATGTATTGTCGAAACGGACAATTACCACGAAATGCTAGAAGTTGTTCGCCAACAGTCAAATATTCACCTGGAGAATAGTATTTCTTGAAGTTGAAAATGAATTTTTCTAGAATATCCCTTATTGGGGCCAATTTATCGGTTATTTTCCGATTGTGTCTATCACGAATATCATCCATTCTTATAGCACGCATGAGAAACCGAAATCTTTTGACGCTCATGGACAAGTAGCAGGCTTCGATACCACTACCCTCTGAGTTACCCCAAAGTTCGCCTATATTCTGTCTGCAGCACCTGAGGGCTCCAATCAAGAAGAGTATTCCAATTAGTGCTCTGATTTCCATTTCGTCCGTAAGTCTTGCATCTCTGTCTCTGATGAACTTTGATTTCTGAATTGTGATGTACGTGTTCGTGCATGTAGTTATTATGCGAATAATTTAATCATCTAAAAATAACTTTAGGCAATCAATTTCTGAATCAGCTTGTCTTGCAATTCCCTTTGGTCCTGGAAGATGGGTGATAATATTATGTGAGCGAGTACGCACCGCAGTGTTCAGTTTATGTTTTACCCATTTGGTTTTCTTATTTTGTATAGTTGCAGGGTCAGCTTCTTGGTCGGACTCAGAATTGTGGTCATTAAATTCCATATGATCCATTTCACCTTCAGATTCGCCCTCGAAGTGATCAGAGTCTGGAGCCTCCTCAAACCATTGTAATAGGAAATCAATATTATGGGGGTCGATATCCCATACTCTCACTCTTTTTGCCCTCTGCTGAAGTAGAAAAATAAATTATTGTCATGAGAGGAACGAGAAAATAGCAATTTATCACTCACCTGAGATCGTAAAGTAAGTACTCGCGCGGATCACATTGGTGATCCAACGTTTATACGAAATTTTTACGTTTCTGTCAGCGGTTGAACTACGACTGGTGTCGCAATCTATGCCTGGGTCAATTACGGGAAGCTATCAAAATCCCCACCCATATCCGTGACGATTTCAGAGCGCAGCGTCGAATCGAAGTACGGTGAATCACTGTCGTGATCCACGCGACCACTGGAGGGTTAAAGCTAAAATAGACTTTAGTTAACACTTAGGTATCTAGGTACTTTATTGTGAAACAATAAATAAATTAGTTAATATTTTTATAAATATTTTGTGTTTCGTTATACTAGCAACTCAGTATAGGTAGGTACCTACCAGGCTTACACAAGTATAAATTACCTACTCGCATGCTAAGTACCTACGTGAAAGTAGTAAAAAACTTCAAAAAACAGATTAAATATTGAAGGGTCAATCACTGTACAAGACGTATGCCAATAACTGTCTCCTGACGGCCAATACCAATCACATTGTGCAATTTTGAATAAATGTGTTGGAATTGTTATGAACACATTTATATTGAGTAAATGCAGTAGCAACTTCTGATTTCTCACAATTCTTAGCGTATAATATGCTATTTATAATATATGTATATTTGAAATCCTTTATGTTTTAATCTGTCAAAGTTTAGGTAGACGCTTAAGTGGACAATCACTGTACCCGTTACCGTATTCAGGAACCAACTTTATTTATTATTATTTTTATGTATTATTGATTGTATGTATGTATGAACCCAATTTATGTTCATCAAAGTATCGTTCATCACGTCAACTAGTATTTATATGGTGCATTATTATGCCCCACCCAATTGTTTTTGTAATTTTCGCTATTTTCACTGTCTATGATTTATGCGTTATATTGCATTTGCGTATAAAACGCTAAATGTATTCGCAATGTATAAGCAATAAGTTCTCGTGAAAGGCCAAAGATTTATAACGCTAATAACATTAAGAACCGTGAAAAGAAACAATAATTCATTCAGAAAGTGTTTGGATGGTTTATTACATTATGGAAAGGTGAGGTTGTGAAATATCAAGGAAGTCAGACGTCTGTAGGTGAGTTATAAAGACAGAAAATTAGTAAAAGATTTTATATACATTACATATACAGTCCGTCCATAACGTAAAGAATAAATTCATAAAGTATTAGCTAAATAAACAGTAATATGAAAAAAACCCGAAAAAGGTCGATTTTTGGTTGTAACTTACTATTTTTGAGAATAATAATTTATAATACAGGGAGAATCAATCTTTTAGTGATGACAGTTTTTTTTTTAAATGAAACACATCCTTTTTTAAATTGAGAATTTCCCTTGCTGAGCTGATTCCAGAATTGTATGAAAAGTTGATTCAAATTGGTACATGGTAGACAAAAACGCAAACGTTCGTTATTTTAACATTACATATATGCACTTTCATAAGCAATCCTAGCCGCTGGACTGAACAGCAAAACTTAAATTATTTCTAGCCATTGGTTTTTGACATTGTTCATCTCTTTTTTTGGCTTTGACACTCGTAAATCGGCCAGTCACAACAAGAACAAACTCATCTTATATATCAAAAAAATTTATGAGAACTGAAGTCCTGGCCGTTCTATCCGGCCGATTTATTTCATTTTTTTAAAATGAAAGTTATTTAGACATAGATGTCATCAATCATTGAAATTTACTCAACTCCCACCTCAATCAAGTTATACTAAAACATGATTCTTCCCTATACATTTCTTATGGGACACATTCACTCAAGCAATTTGAATTCTCATAGCTCCTCTTCTAATGAATGGATCTTGATCGATTCACATTCAGAATACTCAGTGGATCAAGCTATTTCTTTTGAGCTATTAACTGCTTAAATTCGTCGAGTTTATAGAGAGTTATGCGTGCACAATCAACTTTACATTCAAGTTTTTCCTTCACTAGAACCTCTATAACTAGAGATATAATTAACGTGGGCTATTAACACAAGTCTAAGAATACTCAGTGGAGCAAGCCCTTCATTTTTAGCTGTTAACTGTTTAAATAAATTCGTTGGGTTTGAGAAAAGTTATGTGTGCACAATCAACTTAGCTTTCAATTTTTTCCAAATACTGCGGCCGACGCACAGCTGATAATTGTCTGGAAGGAAGTACTGTAAAATGATTTTATGTAGTAATTACACCCTCTCATACATAGTCTATCCTAATGCTGTAGAGAAGCACGGGTCCTCTAGTGATATATAAGAAATGCATCCCAATCACACATGTCCTAGAAGAAAAAAAACCACACTACCACACCTGTAAATACAAAATAAGTCCATACCGTGTTTTTAAACTAGGAGGACTGATTTGAATTTACGTTGGCAATTCTGTTGATGCCTGATTTGTCAAATCGCAGCCAGTTTTACACAGCACTTTTGAAATATACTATAATTGATAATTGTATAAATTGTAGTGTTTTTAAATGAAGTTCAAGGTCTCTAGTTAATTCCACAATATAATACAAGTTATTGAAAATTCTAAAAAATTGACAATTGTTTCGATAAATCAATATCATCGTCAGAATGACAGAAGTTACATTTCATTTTATGCCTACCTGAAGTTAGTAGCTATTTTTGGCTAGACCATGAAGTAACCTAACTTGTGATTGGCTTAATATATGTTTATAGAAAAAAGAAGAAGATGTGATATTACAAATATTGAAGCTTAGATATTATTAGCCCTATGGTGATATCCTGGATATCATTTTTCCAACTAAGATCAGTATAACTATGCAATGATATAGGAACCCAGGAAAACTATATGTTTTGCGTAGTGGGATTTATCTGGTTGTTTCAATCTGTATGCTCGTAACTGCTCACTGTATCGTATTTCAAAATTCCTAAGGGTCTGACCCAAATAGACAGCATTACATTCTGGACATTTGAGTTTATATATACCTGACTTCTTTAATAGTGGTATTTTTGTTTTTACATTTAACAATTTTGTACTAACATTACTTTCTGTTTTAAAAGAAATTGTTGTATTCGTTGCTGAAGATATTATCTTTGAAATATTATTAGAAATATTTCCTGCATATGTGATGGTTTTATAAGTTTTAATTTCATCAGCTTGTTTAGGATATATTAGTTGTAATGCCACTTTTTCCTCTTTTTTACTAATTAGCTTATTTATCATATCTAATGGATAACCGTTAGATGTTGCTATTTGTCTAATTGTATTAATCTCTCTATCAAAATAACATTTGTTCATAGGAACTAAAAAAGCTCTATGTATCATGCTGCTAGTCTGTCTGACACAGGGTGGTTAGAATTGAATGGAATTGTTACATCAGTTTGTGTTGGTTTTCGGTAAATTGAATAATCAAGTACATTATTAACTCTCTGAATTTTTAAATCAAGAAAATTGATTGAGCTATTTTCTTCAATTTCTAATGTAAATTTAATTTTCGGGTGTAAATTATTGATGTGGTTGAAAAATATATCTAACTGTCGTTCACTACCCATAAAACAAGCTAATATGTCATCTACATATCTATACCAAAATAAAATATTTTTCGAAATATTACTTTCAAAGATCTTTCTTCCTAAATTGTCCATAAAAATGTTTGCTAAAATAGGTGATATAGGGCTTCCCATTGGTAAACCTTCATTTTCAATATATATCTTATTGTCAAAAGTGAAATAATTCTGATTAATGCATACATCAAATAAATTAAGTATATCTGATTTTATTCCTGGATTATTATTTTTATCTTCTAGTTATTTTCTTACAAGTATTAGACATTCTTTAGGAGGAATTTTAGTAAACATGTTAGCTACACAGAACTAGAAGTACTGCATATTTGTGAAAAGAAGCAAGAACTAGATTTCCTTGAAGAACTGGAAATTAGAAGACATTTAAGAAACCCACAATATGAAGTTGTCAATGAACAGTTAAATCTAGGGAATTCTCCACTAATAAACTCTCTTCTTAAGTGATAATTGGAAAGATCAGCAGATATAGTTTTCCTGGTTTTCTATATCATTGCACAGTTATACTGATCTTAATTGAAAAATGATATCCAGGATATCACCATAGGGCTAATAATATCTAAGCTTCAATATTTGTTATATCACATCTTCTTTTTTTTCAATAAACATATATTAAGCCAATCACAAGTTAGGTTACTTCTTGGTCTAGCCAAAAATAACTACTAAACATCAGGTAGGCATAAAATGAAATGTAACTTCTGTCATTCTGACGATGATATTGATTTATCGAAACAATTGTCATTTTTTTAGAATTTTCAATAACTTGTACTATATTGTGGAATTAACTAGAGACCTTAAGTTTCATATAAAAACACTAATATGAGCATATTCCACGAAGTAAGGGTCGAGACAGTCAATTTCAGTATAAATTGCCAACAAATAGTGTCCATTTTGTTCTTTCTCGCGTTCTTGTTATTGTGTTATTCAAATATAAAAACAGTTCTTGTCAGGACTAATTTGAAAATGGACTCAGATAATATTCCAAGTATTAGCTCTGTAATTTTAGGCCACTTACCGTCTACAAAGAAGCAAAACATTGTGAATTTGTATAAACAAATTTTAGATGATGAACCAGAGACAAAGGTGAATGCCATTGTTTTCATAATTGTAAAAACGTTGGGTGAGTTATTGATAATAGCATTTTTTTGTGAAATTAGCGTAATTAAATATCAAACGTGGAGTGAATAGTTTTATTTATTTAGTTATTCTGGGAAGTAACATACCTTTCCCCTTGAGAATATTTTAGGACGAACCAAAAAAAAAATATTTTCTACCTTAATTTCTGCTGGTAGCCTAAAATCAGTTGAAACGATCAGGAATTTGAAAACATATAAATATATAGGAACTTACATAATAACGGATAGAAATCGTAAGTACTCAGCATTCTTTCTTTTTTCCTTTGAATTGCGTATCTCTTGGGTTTTCTCCAACAGCTTGGCATTTGGAATATTTTATTATTTAATTGTTTAACTATGCGTAGTTCGTAGTAGACTAAGTGAAAATAGTCTATTTTCTGGTTTAAAACGTTTCATAATATAAATATAACTATTTCCTTTTGGGGTAACTAAAACAACGTATGGTTGAGTATCGATTTGTTTTAATACTACAACATGCGTTACAATAGCTTTAAAAGTTTAATAAATGAAATAATTGGAAATTATTGATGAAAGATGAATTATTATTCAAACAAAGATGAACGCAAGATTCAAATCATTACCAAACTCAGCAATCTCTGTTAAATAGTTTTGAGAATACTTAACAGATATAGAATGATTCCTCAATTTAGATGATTAGAATTAACACAAGTATCTTTCAGATTACTGTTTTTGAAATTTGAACTCCTTTCATGTTCTAACAAACCGAGTATTTTCAACAGCCTTTCATTAGCCAAATGGAAAATTATTTCCAGGAAAATAATTATCCTAAATGTAGCTCTTCGGTGAAAGTGAAATATGAAAAGAAGATATATTCTAGGGCAACATAAATTAAAGGAAAAAAAATTGAAAACAATTAGTAATTATATATTTTAATCACTAATAATGTTCAACAGTCAATGAAATTGGCTCTACAAAAAGCGTTCGTATATTTAAAGAATCCGGTCCTGCACGTGATATTGTTGCAGCTGTTTCACAAGCACAAATGTTTAAACATAATGCGAATATTAAAATTCTACCAGCGTTTTAAAATTCTGCGGATTCCAAAAATCGTATAGAAATTCATACTGTGCTGAATGTTGTAATAAAAATTGTTAGGCCTACACGTGCTCAAACCCATAACCATTGATATTTGTTCATAGTTCGAAATATAGATATGTTCGTGAATAATATAGGAAATATAGTATCGTACACCATACACGTCTGCGAACAATGTTCAGAACATTCAAATAAACAGTTCGTTTTTTTATTGGAATACCAATGAAGATATTTACTACGCAACTTGATGGTTAGAATTTTTTTAGTAACATATGTCATTTTAATTTGGCGGATCATGTGCAAAAGTGTTTGAAGCTAATTATTTGTCCGGGCACTATACGTTTGTTATATTTGTCTATGCTATGGTCCGGCTCTGATGACATCGTATTCTAATGACATTGGATTGGAGCTATTTGAAGGTTGTGAATACGATCATCTACTTCTACATATTCATTAATCCTTTTCATTGAGTTAATTCTGGTATTTCTGGAAAATGCTCGGGTATATGGAAATCAGGAGCTAGTAACACTTCTGCATATTATCTTCCTTTATTAGAACAGGCTTGAAGGATATCCAAATACCAAAATCTATAAGTGTCAAGTCAGGAGAGCGAGCTGGCCAACCAAGCTGATCATGATCGGCAGTTATCAAACATGCCGTAAAGAAACTGAGCAACTAGCTCACGATTATGTACACTTTTACCGTTGCCTGTATTGTGTTTTGTAAATAAAGTCGCTATGAAGGGCACCTAAGAATGAAACGGGTGTCCATGTTTATTATCCTTCATCTTGTTTCGCTATGTATTTTTGTGGTGGAAGCTTGTGGTGGTAGTATTAAAATATCTTCTTTAGAATGAAAATGTTTACTTCGGTGAAATTACAATATAACATAAACACATTTTTTTCATTTACGACATTTATATTTATCATTATTTATTTAGCGTATGGCATTACACATGATGCAACAGGGCCAATAAAAAAATTAAAATTAAAATTAAAATTAGAATTAAAAACTAAAATCAAAGTTTATACAAAAACACAAACAGGAGTGTAAATGACAAAGAGGAAACAAATCAAATAAAATCAAAAACGAAAATTAACATTACATATATAGTCTTTTGCGGCGTCGGTTGCCATCAGAAAATCTGAGAAGTTTCCAGCATAAGCCCTTGTTTCGCATTCGGATACTATGTGGTGAACGGTTTGGCGTTCTGCTCCGCAGTCACAGCCAGGATTCGGTATTTTACCACATTTATGGAGGGAATCTGCACAAATTCCATAGTTGGTGCGAATACGATTTAGAGATGACCATATATGGCAAGGCAGTTCATACCCAGGTGGTTTCTCCATAATGCAGGGGAGGGTTTGATAATGCCCGGGGCCCACACCAGAGATGGAAGCAGGTGATTTCTGTTTTTGTGAGGTTCGGTTGTAACCTCCATTTACGGAAATATGTGCTCAGGGACGTTAAATCAGGTGACAAAGTGGTTTCCATTGCTTCGAACGTGTTATGTTGTGTTGCCAGAACCAAGTCATCCTCATATCCGAACCTTTTGGAAGTTGTATCTGGCATGTCGGCGTTATATAAGCTGAATAATAGCGGAGCCAACACAGAGCCCTGTGGTAAGCCATTATTTAAGACTCTTTGGGCACTTGACTGTTCTCCTGCTATCACGTGGAATGTTCTATCGGCCAGCATGCTGTCAACGAGTCAGGTAACCCTCTGCCAAGGAATCACTCGGATGAACCTGTAAAGCAGGCCATGTCTCCAGACAGTATCGTATGCAGCACACAGATCTATAAATACAGCTGATGTTAACTGTCTCGACCCATACTTCGTGGAATCTACTCATATTAGTGTTTTAAATGAAACTCAATGTTTCTAGCTAATTTCACAATATAATGAATTAGCTAGAAACATTGAGTTTCATTTAAAACACTAACACGGCTGATGTTTTTAATTCATTTTCAAAGCCTGCCTCTATGTAGGTTGTTACTGACATAACCTGATCTGTACAGTTGCGCCCGGGGCCGAATCCAACCTGTACTATGAGAACGGCTGCCATTATTTTGGTAGCAATGCGGTTGTAAAGAAGTCTCTGCAGGAGTTTATAGACTGACCTCAACAGTGCAACTGACCGATAGCTCTTTGGTTCGTTACTTGGTTTTAAAAGCGCAATGATTTTGGAGTGCTTAATTTGCTGTGGTATTTTACCATGTATCATCATATCTCCGAAGAAGTCGGCCAGCCATCCTCTTGCGTATCCTCCACAGCTTAAAAAGAATTCCGGGTGGATTCATCAAATCCAGGCGCTTTCCCTGACTTTACATCCCTTTACGCCGTTGTTATTTCTTCTGGTGAGAATGGATAGGAAAACTGCGTATGTTCTTCAATTGTTTATTTAAGTGCTTCAAGTTCGCGTTGGACTTGCGTTGTATGAGCTTTGTCTCGCCGAGCTTTGGAAGTTTGTACAATATGTGCAGCGATTTTGCTGGGGGGTATCGTTGTACCTTTGCGTGCGCTCCTCTTCCCATCATTTAGTTTTGTTAGGACCGACCAAGCTTTTCTGCTAGACGTTTTAAAAGCCAGTGCTTGTACAGTTTCCACCCATATCTCTCGTCGAGCTATATCAAGGTTGCGCAACAGCTCATCCACGATTTCATGGTCGTTACAGTCGAGAAATGACTTATATTGGTTTTCAACGTCATCTTTTGATCTTGAGATATATTGTTTTCGGTATCCTCTAGGTATAGTTTTTTTGCTGAACTTACGATTGCACCTACAAACCTCTTATAGTTCTCTGATTTAGGGGGAATCCATCCCAGACACTTATCTAGGATATTAGTGAAATTTCCCCATTTTGTCTTTTGGATGTTCTACCTTGGGCGAGGAAGAGAGGTTACCATGTGGATAGTTATGCCGACCTCTATCGAAGCGGGTCGATGTTGACTATGTGGAAAGTCTGTCCAGATATTTCGGGATGCTTTCAGTGGTCACAGATGTCAGAGAACAGTGCGGGATACATGATATTGTGAGTTGGGGAAGACAACGTAAGAGGCAGTGGTACAACCATGTAAGACGGATGGACGAGAACAGACTTCCAAGAATAGTCCTAGAAAACAACCCGCCCGGCTCGAGACCTCCCGGGAGACCACCTAAAAGGTAGAAAGATAGTTGGCAATCCACCTCCCAGGAAAAGATACAGAGGCAGCTTCAGAAGTAACAGATCGACAGATCTTCAAGAAGTAGAAGAAGCTTTCAGTGGTAGGTTATCATTATTTGTACTTACGAAGCATAGGTCTGGATTGTTACCCCGTTTCCAGCTGCTGAGAAAAATGAGTTTCTATCTTTTGCGTCGAATACGAGGTAGATATAATTTACGTCTGCCCATCTTGTAAGAGCCTCACCATTTTCTTTATATTTCCATTGAGTGTGATGGCTGTTAAAATCGCCAATATAGATGGATGGATGTTGGAGCAGGGGTAAGACTTGTGGGGACTACCAAGCAGCCGACGGTTTGTATATATTGGCCAAGGTCAGCCCTCCCATTTGGATAGTCACATTATGTATGTTGTTGTCAGAGGAAGCAGAGAACAAGTTAGAATTTTCGATGTTAGACCGCACATAGGTTGCAACAACATAAGCGCGCTGATATGTGGCTCCAATTAAATCGTAACCAGGTATCCTACCTCTTCTGATGAGTTGTTCCTCATTTTCCGTAGGAGTTTCCTGAATGGCAACGACGTCAATGTCATTATCTTTCAAAATCTTCTGCAGGACATCGCACTTTGCCCTGCTTATGCCCTCTATATTGATTGGTAAACACAAGGTCCAATATTTCTTGTCGATTGGTCATGACAACGACCGTTGAAATTTCTTTGTGACATATCAGAGATGATGTGTTTCAGATAGCCAGGAGATCAAAATGATTATCTGGCCGCCGCAATTAGTGCTAGGTCATTTAGTTCACGTTGTTACCAACGCTATCCAGGGTGCACCACGGGGAGGCGAACTAGCATTACACCCCGTCATTTACATTATACATCATTTACATTATTACAATATGACAACGATTCACTCAAAAACACACTAACTAGATATATGTCCCTCATCATCGCCAACCCATAATACAATTTTGAGTGTTACCACTACACTCAATCAAAATTTTAATATCAAAAAAATTATCAATATTGCAACATAAGGTTTCTAAGCTTTTCAAATGTTACTTTATTCAAGAGTTTAGTTAGTATATCTGCAATTTGTTGTCCACTTGGAATATACATTGATTGTATAGTATTCTCCGTAATTTTTTCATTAACAAAACGGTACTTAATATCTAAGTGTTTAATTCTTTTCAACTGTTCATTAGAACTACAGGAACGAATTGCAGACTGATTATCCTAATAGACTACAACTTTTAATTCTTCGACTAATGTAAACTCTAACAATAAGTTTCTAAGCCAACAAGCTTCACCAATACTCAAGCTTAGGGCAATAATTTCAGCTTCAGTGGTTGACATGGTGATAGTACTTTGCTTTTTAGATTTCCATGACACAATATTGCCAAACACAAAGAGACAAAAACCACTAGTTGATTTGCGATCAGTAGTATCGCCACCCCAATCTGCATATCCCACAATAATATTATTACTTCTTTTTGTATACACTAGCTTAAGTTTGAGAGTTCCTTTAATTTATCTTAATACTCTTTTTAATGAGGTTATTAATTTTTCACTGGCATAATTTTGGTACCTTGATAACAGACTTATACTTGAACTCCGGCCTTGTTCCTAGCATTGCATACACAATAATTTGTCTGCATTTAGTTCCAATATCAATACTCTTAGATTCAACACTTTTTAAAATATCTTAATCAAAGTTACAATCCATTGGTGTATTTATGTGTTCACAGTTCAGCATACCTATCCTTGAAATAACATTCTCCAAATATTGTTTTTCACTTAATACAATAGTATTATTTTTTATATCTTGATCTACAGAGATGCCCAGAGAATAGCTTAATAACCCTAAATCCTTCATTTTAAAACACTTACCTAAATTAGCTTTTAAGTTTTCAATTTCCTCATCACAAGAACCACTAACCAAGATGTCTACAAAAATAACTACATATATATTTAACTCTTCAGTCATTTTCATATATAAACAATTGTCAGACTTATTCTTAATTAGTGTGCCATAAAGTCAGATTTTAGATTAGATATGTTATTACTTTATAATGAATAAGCATATATAACGTGTACTTTATAGGTCGATCTAGCTTAACCTTCCGCTACACGCGCGCGGACTCTCAGCCCTGTCGAATACAAATTTAGCCGCCGTTTCGAAACGCGTTCTTTTCGGGAACTGTCGATTTCGGTACCTGTCGGGAGTGGATTGAGATAGCTTAGTATCGTTTGTGCGTTTGGAAGCTTTACGTGTTGCTGAGTAATACGTGAGTGCGGACCGTGAGTCCCGCGCGTGTAAATCTGTCCCAAAAAGTGATTTCAAGCAATTTGTTTTTTTAAAGTGTATTCGACAGGGAAAAGTAAGATTTTCATTGTTTTTTTAAATTTTTATGCAAGTGAGTTATTTGGCATGAAAGAAAAGTGTTAGTTGATTTTGAAATTATAAAAAATTATTCTTTTTTCAGGATGTCTTATGAAAAAGACCAAGAAAATCTACCAAAATTACTGGAGGAAACCATGTTCGAAGATGACGACGTAGAAATTGAGTACGATGACGAGGACGATGATAGAGAGGAAGATCATTTGGAAGAGAGATCGGATGATTCAGCGTCAGAGCAGGATATTTCAGACACAGAACAAGAGTAATCAACATAAGACGGTCCGTTTTTTATGGGCAAAGATAAAATCACCAAATGGGCAAAACACCAACCACCAAAAAATGTTAGGACAAGGGCTGAAAATTTAATAAAACACCTACCTGGGCCAAAAGCTGCCACCAAACATTTGACGGATGCGCTTGATATCTGGAAATTCTTTTTAATTGATGAAATTTTGTATACCATTGTAGAGCATACAAATCAACATATTCGTGCAGCAGCAGAAATTTTTTCTCGTGAAAGAGGTTGTTCTCTTACAAATATGTCTGAGATTCAAGCATTAATTGGATTAGAGAGTGAGAGAGTTATTCAGTACTCAGGGAAGTGGTGTGGAAATATTTCGTTTAGTTATGTCGGTAAACCGATTTCGGCTTCTTCTTAGACAATTGAGGTTCGATGATGCTGAAACAAGGGATGACCGAAAAAAACTAGATAAGTTGGCACCTATAAGGGAAGTGATGGATGTTTTTGTAAAGAAGTGCAAAGATGCGTATTCTCCTTTCCATTATGTAACAATTGATGAAAAATTAGAGGCTCTTCGAGGACGCTGTGCATTCAGACAATACATTCCCAACAAACCCAACAAATATGGAATAAAGATCTATGCCTTAGTAGACTCAAAGTGGTATTTTGTAAGTAATCTGGAAGTTTATGTCGGTAAGCAGCCAGAAGGTCCTTACGCAGTTAACAATGCAGCAAATGCAGTAGTTGAGAGACTATATGAATTTATAAATGGTTCTGGAAGAAACGTTACCACTGACAACTGGTTTACCAGTATACCATTACTGGAGTCCCTTCGATCTAAGAAACTGACCTTTTTGGGCACAATACGCAAGAACAAAAGAGTTGCCAGAAGAGTTTTCCCGCCCAGTAAAATCACGGCCAGTTCAGTCTAGTGTGTTTGGTTTTCGTGAACATGTAACTCTAGTATCCTACAAACCTAAACCCAATAAAAATGTATTACTGATATCAAGCCTACATCATGATGATACCATTGATGAGACAACAGGAAAACCAGAAATGATTATGGATTACAATAACACTAAAGGGGGCGTCGACACCGTTGACAAACTTTGCGCTGCTTATGACTGTTCAAGAAATACCCGAAGATGGCCTATGGTCGTGTTTTATTCATTGCTGAATATTGCTGGCATTAATACTATGGTGATACACAAGTGTAACAGTCCAAATAACATGAGAATAAGAGAATTCTTGCGGAATCTGTCTTTACAATTAGTGGACAATCACTTACGTCAACAAGCTCAATTCACTTGTTTGCCTAAACAACTAGCGTCAAGAATTAGAGAATTAACCGGATATGTTGAACCATAACAAAGATTAGCAGCATAAAATGAAAATAATGTTCCCAGAAGAGGTCGTTGTGGTTTCTGCGATCGAAGGAAAAATCGACCTACAAAATACTTTTGCATAAAATGTGTATAAATGATGTTGATTAAATATAAATGTTTAGTAATACTAACTTTTTATAATCCATCAACATTCAGCGCCTTGTTTGTGAAAAAACTTAACGTGGACTCACAGTCCGCGCGCGTGTACTTCTGTTAAAAACAGGCACGCGTGTAGCGGAAGGTTAAATAACAATTTAATTTGTTTAAAATTTCGTTATGTTTGAACTAATGCTCAATTTAAACTTCATTTGATAAAGCAACTGTGCTAACGAAACGCGTCACACGATTAAATTGAACATTAGTTCAAATATAATGAAGTTTTAAAAAAATTTAATTGTTTTATTTCGTTCAAATGGATCTTCATCACGTTAAAGCCTCGTCTACTCAAATAGATTTTTTTAACTCTATCCGCCGTCAATCAAAACTCTTCGCGGCACAAAAAGGGGAGTAATTAATAAAGTATGTTTACATTAAATTGCCAGGCAAAATTCTCAAGATGATGTTTTGAATCCCAAAGAATAATTTAAAATTTTTATTGCTAGGGTAGGAGATGGGTGTCAGAAAATGTGTTGTTTATTTATTCTGAAAAATAAGATCCCTTACTACGAGTTTTGTTGAATATCGATTTGAATGACTTAAACTTGGTTCATAATACAGACGAAGTCCTTTTTATTAGATCGAAATATCTGTGCCGGATATTGAATTTTCACTGATACTAGGGTATATTATGCACAAAGTTTAGAATTTCATAACGAAATCATGCTATTTCATAAATCATAATTAGCTGAGGAAATAAGGACAGAGAGAAGCCATTCCATAAGAAAACTTTTGCTCTTTCATGTCTTATCATTTGGTAGCAGGCTCGCAATTCGCAATATCTCCGAAAAAACTGCTTAATCGCTCTTGTTCCGCTCAATTTTATTCGAGACTGTAAGGTTTATTTTCTTCTTTAAATTCGTTATATATTTCGTTCTTTCAAGATTCCAATTATTTTTTACACCGAGTTTTTTATATAATTTTTATTTAATTTCGTTTTATAACTTTGTACGATTTTTTTCGTAAATCTACAGCTTTCTTGGGTATCAATTTGAATACTTTCCAACATTAATAAATTCCTTTAGGTAAATTCCAGTAAATTATGCAAGAAATCGAAGAATATTTATAGACCTCAATCCTGCGGTAGATGTCACCATTAGAATCTTAAATGGGAAGGGGGTCAAGTGGCACCTCATTTTGATTGGAGTTTAATTTTCTTCCCAATTGTTCCCTAACTGATCATTTTTCGATGATCACTATCCGAAAAATGAGATGCATTATTGTACTGACTCTCCTTTTAATAGTAATGGTCAAAAGAGTGGGTGGCACTGTTCCAATCTTTGAATTGCAGGAATTCACCTATTATCAATTTAATCCAACTTTTCACGAAAAAAAAACGTTTAATTAACGAGAAAGTAGTTCCAACCATGGGATCTACTTACCTGTGCCTTATAAACTGTTCAACATGTTGTCCATTTTCTTCCTAACAGAGAGACAGTTCACTGAGAATTGACTGGCATGCTGCTGTAATTTGTCTTGAAAATTCATCAATATGAACAGGTTGTGTTTTATAAACAATGGATTTAAGATGTCACCAAAGAAAGAAATATACGGCAGTTAGATACAGTGATCTCAAAAGTCATCTAACAGCTCTCCTTCTGTCAATACATCTATCCGACAATCTCACGTTTAACCAATATCGGACGGGAAGAAATAATCATCTGGAGGACATGTAACAAATCCTTCTGCAAAAGAAAATAACCTACTGCATCAATTTCAGTTTCCAGCTCATGAGTTATAAGAGAATCAAGATTGTATTCAGTTCAAGTACTCTTCAAGGAATTGAGGGCCAATTATGGAATTTCCATGAAGACCAGCCCAAACAATCCCATGGCAACAATCTCTTATATTAACATAGCATTGACTCGATGAGCCATAGTTTCACAAAACTCTATTTATTGTAATCATTCTTATATGGATTTCTTTAAGAATCTGCTTTTTATATTGTAATATTTGTCTTATTTATTTCAACTTTTTTATCACGGGTGGGATAAATTTCAAACACACGGTAGGTTCACTTACTTAATTTATTTTCTACTACACTATACTATACTATTCATTAATTATATAAACATTATATGCACTTAAACTAATTTATATAAACACTTCACTAATTTATATCAACTTATTTACTGTTTATCTCACGATGTCAAATTATAAAGTAAACTGAACTTCTCCGCTGGTCGGTCCTTTATATATAATAGTGCCTTTTTAACTAGATAATCCTAGATTGCGGCTTACACAAAAATAATTGGCTCTCGCATTTTCTAGATAAGACTGGTCACAAAAACAATGTCTAGATAAGATAGTCACAATTGTAAACAATTCTAAGAAATCCCTGTGCGTCCGCCATAATTTTAACTTTCATACATGGCTTAGACAGAGTCGGATTCAGGGACTATACCAGGGTGTTGTTTCGTAACATTACCTCTTCCTTAAATAGCAGTTCCTCCTGGAACTTTTGTGTAGCCAAGACTGGATGTTTGAATCGGCAGCTGGCCCCGTTTCTACACTTTCCTATCTTATGGAAATAGCAGGGCACCGTCTTCATCGGATACTGATAACGGGGGTTGTAGCTGCAGCTTAATATCTGGATACCGGTATCTCGAACGATAATCTCTACCATGTTCCTGATAACTCGCCAATCCAACTGGTTACTCGCTATCTTAGGCATAGCCAGTTTCTTCTTGCTGGATTCTAAGACATGGTCTCGGAGGTTTCGAAGTGCTTCCCACATCGCTTAAGGTAGATCGATCTTGAAATTCATTTTTAGTTAAAACGTACAGGACGTTCCGCGAATTATGTTTCAGTTTATTGCCAGGCGCTGGAATCTGCTCTTTAAGTTTTTCTAATTGCCCGAACTTCTTTCGAAAGACGAATGCCAACCCTCGTGCGTTTTTGAGACGGGCGGGGATGTTGTATGTCTTCCGGGAGAGTGAAGAAATCTTGTAGTTGCTCTGAAGTGACTCCATATCTAGCTTTCCCGGTACCTCCATACGTGCCCATAAATTCATCGAAGGTAGGGTCAGACAAATCTCGACTATGGTTTACTCCTTTCTCTAGGTCAAGGACTCCTTCGAATGGCGCTAGTCGGTTTTGGTGAACTACTTTTGATTCTCCGTTGGGGGTATTGCTTATGCGATATATAACATCATTGATCCTTTTCTTGATTGAGTATAGACCTTCCCAGGATTTTTGTAATTTTGGAGAAAATCATTTTCTCCTAGTAGGGTTGTGTAACCATACTTTGTCTCCTTCTGTAAAACCGCCTTCTGTGGCCTGCGCGTCGTACTGACTTTTCATTCTGTCGCTGGCAACTTGAAGATTTCTTCGAACTAATTCATGAATATCGTCCAGCCTTCTTCTCAATTGGATCACGTAGTCTTCTCCTGCTAGATCTTCTCCAGGCCGACAGCCAAATTCCAGGTCACAAGGTAGCCTCATTTCACGTCCAAACAGGATTTTCGCAGGTGTTTTACCCGTGGACTCATTGACGGCAGATCGATTAGCCAATGCGAATAGGGAAAGATACTGGTCCCAATCTCTCTGATGGCTGGAAACTACTTTGGACAGGTATTTTCCAATAGTCCTGTTCATTCTCTCGACCATTCCATCTGACTGTGGATTCCCTTCATTCCTAGCTTCTCGCAAATCTCCTGGAATAGTTGGCTTCCGAAATTTCTTCCCTGGTCACTGTGGACTTCCAATGGCTTTCCATATCAGCTGATAAATTCTTTCACCAATACATCCGTGACAGTTGTGGCGTCTTGGTTCGGGATAGCGTAAATTTCCTTTGTGAAATAATCCATTACAACCAGTATTTGCTACCATTTTCTGTCGTCGGAAATGGTCCAGCGATATCTAACGCAATCCTTTCGAAAGGGCTTCCAACATTATACTGTTTCATATGTGTCTTCCTCTTGCGATGTGGTCCATTACTTGTAGCACAAGTCGTACATTTCTTACACCAGTCGTTCACACCGTCGGAGCTGTTCATCCAATAAAACCTTTCACGGACTCGCTGAAGGGTTTTCTTTACTCCCAGAGGACCTCCCGATAGACTATCGTGTAACTTCTTCAGTACCTCAACTACTCTCGTCCTAGGGATAACTAGCTGTCTTCTCATTTCGGAACCATCATCGTTTTCCAGGACTCTTTTTAACAGCCCTTCATCCAGGACAAGGGAGTCCCACTGAGCCCAATACGCCTTGAGTTTCGGTGAAAATCTTGACAATTTTGCCAGGTAGGTCGCCGATTTTCTTCCTTCCATTGCCAGATCATCTTCAGGTGAGGATCATTCTCCTGATCTTCTCTGATCCTGGTGGGTGACCATTCTTCATTGACTACTGTAATTCTTGAAACTGCAACTTCATTGGATTTCGACTTGTTGCATTGTGAATAGTCTACAGGGCATGACCGTCTAGGCAAAGAGTTGGCTTTTCGATGATTCACATCAGCTAGATGTTCACCCCTGTCTAATTTCCCCTGTGACTGGAGTTCTTGGGGCGCAGGAGTCTTGGGGTGCTTAGACGGACTGCGTACGTGCTCTAGCTCGCCACACTTCCAGCATTTGATCTTCTTCGGGTTCTTGTCTGCCATACCTTTCAACAAGTTGATGATCTGATCAAGTTTGTCATCGTCATATTCTTCCTACATGGTCCTACATTTGTTGTACCGCTAACTCTTCGTGGTTGCTTTGCATTTAAGAGGTTCTTGGTTTGCAGGAGTCGTAGGACGGTTACACGAACTGCGCGCATGCTCTAGCTCGCCACAATTACAGCACCTGATTTTCTTCGGCTTCTTGTCTACCATACCATTCAATAGGTTGACGATCTGGTCAAGTCTCTCATCGTCACCTTCTTTCTGTATGGTCCTATGTTTGTTGTATCCCGAAGCCATCGTGGCTGCTTCATATTCAAGAGCAGCAGTCAATGCGTCAACTAATGTTTTGGGATGGGCTAAACGAAGCGTCCTCTGCATATCGGGGTCGCGTAAGCCATCAATAAAGGCCTGGATGCCCAGACATTCCATCATGTTCTCTGGTGCTGATGGATAAGCGAATCGAACTAATCTGGCAATGTCCACTTCACACTCTTCAAGGGCTTAATCATGTTTCTGCCTCCACTTCTTTAGCTGGGATTGGTACAAGTGCTCTAGATATTCGTGGCCATATCGCATGTCCAACCTCTTCTTCAGCTGCTCGAAGTCATCCGTTTCTTTAAGTGGTATCGTCTGTAGTACATCTAAGGCATTTCCCCTAAGCGCGATAGTTGAGCTCACTGCTTTCTCCTTATCAGACCAATTATTCACTCTAGCGGCTGCTCCAAACTGTCTTACGTAATTGGTCTACGACATCTTTCCATCGAACGTTGGGGTCTTGACTCGGGTAAAACTGCCAATATCATCTGTCTTGGGCTGTGTGTCTGATGAAGTGTCTTGTGATCTCAAATCGGCAATTTTTGTCTCTAACTCCTTAATTTTCTCGTCTATCTGATTTTCCATCGTTGTCATCTTATTCTCCATGTCTGATTTTATTTTCTCGTTCATCGTTGTCATCTTATTCTCAATATCCGATTTTAGAGACAAAATTTTATTCTCGACTTCACAGCATAAATATCGTTCTTCATATCAGAAAAATCGTTCTTTATTGCAGAAAAATAATTCCTCATATCAGAAAATGACGAGATTAAGGTGGAAGTTTCCGACTCGCGGTTTTCCAATTCTGTTTTTAATTTCGTCACTTTTAGGTCACTTAGTCTCTTTGCCATTTTTACGTAGCAATTTATTTATATTACCCACACCTGACACCAATGTAATGTTTTTTTTATTTATATAAACGTTTTTATTACGGGTGGGATAAATTTCATACACACGGTAGGATCACTTACTCAATTTATTTTTTCACTATTCACTAATTATATACACATTATATGCACTTAAACTAATTTATATAAACACTTCACTAATTTATATTCACTTATTTACTGTTTATCTCACGATGTCAAATTATAAACTAAACTGAACTTTTCCGCTGGTCGGTCCTTTATATATTTTAGTGACTTTTAATGCATAATTCTAGATTGCGACTTACACAAAAACAATTGGCTCTCGCATTTTATAGATAAGACTGGTCACAAAAACAATGTCTAGATAAGATAGTCACAATCGTAAACAATTCTAAGAAATCCCTGCGCATCCGCCATAATTTTTACTTTCATACATGGCTTAGGCAGAGTGGGATTCAGGGACTATACCAGTGTGCTGTTTCGTAACAATATGGATAGTTATCAATTTTTACTGAATTTCTCACTCTCGTGTAAACATTTATTAGAAAAGAGCATCTGATGGCATTGGTGATTCTCATTATATTTGTCATCATCGTGGAGGGAACTGAATAATATATGATCTCAATCTCATTTTAGTCTTTTTTGTTTTTTATATAACCAGTTTTTGATATATTTTATTCATGGAATATTTTAATCCAAAGTTACGGTACTTATAGGGAAAATGTAACTGCGTGAAAGTTTCTGCGTTCCAAGTCAATATTCTAGGAATTTAATTTAACTTCAAACGCGAACAGACCTGGGAAGTATTGGTCTTCAAGTCACCTACCTCAATCTGACCTCGTTCCGGACGAAATTTTTCGATTCCAAAGTAATTTAGAGGCTTTTAATTTATTTTCTGTACGCTGTTACAAAGGAATAATTTGATGCAGACAATTCAATCACAAAAGTTCGAATTCAAATTGGCTACGTGATTTTCAGAAATATCTTCTTGTACTCATTGTCCCACAAAATAGGCCAATCCGTCCACAATAACGAAAAATGAAAACGCAGCAAATAACTTTTCGAGGAGAAACTTTCAGCAGTTGTTATGTTATCGATTGAATTAAGAGCTTATTATGAAAGAGCACCCATCCGAGTAGCGGTGAGACCTTGATCTGGTGGAGGGGTCCAATAGCTACAATGGTTCTGAGAGCGATGCCGCCAATAGTTTTATACTCCTGGTAGGGCCACCCATGTCGGAGATGAGTAGTGAAACCAAGAACAGGTCAATAGGAGTGACCCTTGAAAATCCGAAATCTAAGGTAGAAGAGACCGAAACCGAGAGATGAATGATCATGCCCAGTGGATCGCTCACGGTTCACTTCGGACACCAGGCGACCTCCGATTGTAAATAGCATTCTTGTGTTAATCTGCTGAAGGTGACCCTCATTTCCTAACTACTTGGGATCCAATTTACTCAAAAAATCCCCCAGGGTTTTCCGCTTCCACCATTCAAGATGTTGGCTCGACTCAGGAGAAGCTGGTTGTTCCACGGTTCCTGGTCGTGCAGAAAAATTATGAAGATTTCTCCAAAGTTAGTCCGTACGTTATTGATAAATGTTTGTATGGTTTGATAGGGGAATTTGTAAATGTAAAGAAGATAAGAGAAGGTCTTCTTAATGAAATAGTATCAGCAGCAAAATATAACAGACTTATGAGATTTAGAAAAAATGGGAGAACATGAAGTTAAAGTGATCGCCCACAAAACCATGAGGAGTAATCTAGCACCGAGATTTGTTGAATGGTACTATCGAGGAAATAGCAGAGAACCTAAAAGACCAATATGTATTCCCGGTCAGACGAATTAGTACTGAAAAAGGAACTGCTAATCATATCTTGACATTTGATAAACCCGATGTACCAGATAAGGATGAAGATGCTTTCTACCGACTGAATGTTAGATTTCACATACCATCCCGAATGCGTTGTTTTGGATGCCAACAATTCGGACATACATATATAAGATGTAACAATGATCAAGTGTGTGTTGGTGGAAAGCCTTTGCACGATGGATCCCTGTGTAATAAGCCGATCTATTGAGCGAACTGTGAAGGTTTTCATTCAGCCCGTCCACGAACTTGCCACTTAAAAAGAAAGTGCTATCAAAGAAGTTAAAACGAGAGGAAATATTTCATATTATGATGGAAAGATGAAAGTGGATATATAGACCCCTTCTCCAGGTGTCTCATATGCGAGTTCTGCGTTAACTCCGGTCAAAATTGACATGTTCGCACTTATTAAAGAATTAGTACCTTCGCTTGTTACCACTTTCAAATATGTTTCCCTTACTAAAGGAGTAACCAAGAAGCCTGAAACTCAGTGTTTTACTCTCCTACTACCCCCTAACTCTGGAGCTTGCAAAGAATCGGATATAAGTATTGTTGATCCAGTACCCGAAATACGTAAGAGGTTTGAGTCTAAAGAACAGTATTCGTCCGAAGATGAGTGGTTAAACCGTGTATATCAAGAAAGAAATATAAAGAAAACCAAAAGTTGGCTAAAAGGCAAGTTCCAACAGGGCTCTGTCTGATTGGCCACAATTATTCACTGATATATTATGTGATATATGTATATATTGTGATGTATTTTAATTTGAGTTACGGGTTGGGTCTAAAAAATTGCGATGATGATTATTTTTAATTATTATGTTATTGTCAAGTTGCAATATTGTTGTGGAATTTTCTTCTATTGTGTATTATGAACATTAAATGTGTTTATCATTGTATTTCCTTTTTTATTATGGACGCCAGAACTCGCATGGTCTGCTTATTATAAACAGAGCGATTTCGTACCTAATGCAAGTTCAAATATTAATATCAAAATTTTATTCCTTTTTCTTCAGATCTCAGGGGTGTGTCCGCCACTAGCATTCAACAGTAACAGGAAACTGACAGGTTTTGAGAACACTTGAAGGAAAACAAGGAGGTTTGAATGTAATTTTGTTTAATTAATCAAAAATTCTATATATTTCTTAACATTTCTCCCTCTCAATACTTACTGACGATAAAGCCTGAACAAATTACATAATTATTTACAAACATCTATATATAATTCTCATAGTTAAATGATTCAAGTGAAATTATTATGATAAAATAAGAAAAATAACTATTAAATACTGTGTATCCATGATATCATCGTTAACCCGCAATCAATTCCCACCTCTAGCATTTTAACCCAGAATGATATTGGTGGCGTGAATAATGTCATATGACCAGAGATATAGCTTGTCAATCACAGAATGAACGTTTAGAAGTAATGTTTTTTAAATGTTATTTATATATTTAGTTTTTAATAATAAAATCAGTGAGCGATTTCGTCGTTGTATGAGATTAAATTGAATTAGTAAGATAGTGGAAATTGATTATTCTTAAATAACTAAGTAAATTCAAAAGGATCAGTTCATAATATTATACCTAACCTAAATAATAATTTAAGAAACCAAATGTTTGTGAATACATACAGAAATTCATGAGCTTGAAGATAACAAATGCCTTGTGTTTCCACTCATTTCAGTTCAATGAAACTTGTGATGATCAAAATGTATCAGCTTCTCTATTCGACGAGGAGTTAGAAGTTTATCATATTCGGATTACTTTCAATATAAGTAATTTCAAGTTCTAGTAGACGATTAACGAAATTTTTTTATTTGATGTTTAATTATTGGAAACTGGATCATTCCATTTATCACCAATGACGTTTGACACAGTATTTAATCAAAATTTAGTCCTTTAATTATTATTTTATTTTATTTTAATTGTATTATTTTATCCTCGTTCTCACACATTTCCATACCACCTTTTCAACCTAACAACTCTCTCTCGACGCTCAACAATCAACAACTTTTTTATGTTTTTTCGAACCTCTTTTGTTAATTTGTAAACAGTTATTGTTTTTTAAAAAAAATTCTATTTATCCGCGTCCTGTTCTTTTTCAATTATTGACTCCGTTCGAAAATACCTCCGCGATTACACTAATGTCACTTTATTTACACTTAATCTAAATATTGATAAAGCTGTCAGTTCATATATAATACTATTCATGATACTTTGCTTTTTCAATCGTCGTCAAAAAAATATTTTATCATATACAGGGTTTGTCAAAAGTTATAGCAATCGGGAAAATACAATTATTGAAGTTGGTTTTTCAAAATTTATGTTACGAATGAATAATATCTTTTCATAATTGACTCACGTGTGTGCAACACAAAACTATATGTTAATAGTTCCGTTTATCAAATATTTTCTTTTATCATGAATCTAAATATCATGTAACTATGAGCATTATAATTCTTTTTAACTGGAAATGGGCATTTATTTACAAAATTTCATTTGTTTATTTTCCTGTTAATAATATTCCACGTTAATATGTATACATACACATAAGTATACAACCATTTCAGAATTTTTATCTATTTTCATTTATTTTATTTATATCCTTTTAAATCATCAACTCTACATCTGACACTGCTGTTATGAAATCCATAATTCAATGGGATAGCAATGCTTGTATTCTTCATTATTGTGATCTCAAGTTACTTAACGTGGTTGCGCTGATTGGGAATGACATATCTCACTACTCACTGTATATGAATACTGCCTTACAAGCGGTTGCTGTTCAAATCCTGGCTCCCGTTACTATGACTATATGCAATCCATACCTAACTAACGAAAAGAATAGTTGGAAAATCTCATATCGCATCTGCCCATCCCGTTTATACTAGAGGGAGGCATGAATTCCCACCCACAAACCCTTTAGGGTTCTCTCACACAGTTGCTAGATAGAGACGATCCAGCTCTTTTGAAATCTGGTGAGATGACTTATTTTAACGCAAGATCCAGATACTTCAGTGCTATTGACCTATCGTTTGCATCCACAATAATTGTTCCCTGTTTGTCCTGGAGAGTTCTGCATGATGTATATAATAGCGATAACTTCCCTATTGTAATATATAGATGCTTACAACGGTATATTATTCCTTTAGTATGAAGTTCAGCTTCTCTCATATATTCTATCACCAAATTAAATAAAGCCGTAGATAAGGGTTCTCCCGGTTTCAGTACATTTATTGGAATAAAGATTTTTGAAATCTTTCCTTCTACCAATACTTCGGATTATATACAATAAACAATAAGTCCTAAATTTGTTTCACTGTCATTATAATTAATTATTTTCAAAATATTAATTGGCCAAGAGAACGTACTACCGAATATTGTTGAATCTCTCGATTTATACAAAAATTAACTACTCATTCCACTATTAATTCTATCCAACTTCTGAATCATGATATTTGTCTGTTATCAGGTTCATAATATATCTTATTTTTGTTTTGCTGTTCACTCTCTCAAGAGAGAGCTGATTGGTGATCCAGACTTCCTAATACATAAAATACGAATAATGTGTATCATTCATCATTTGGTTGGTTAATTCAAGTTGATGGAAACAGTAAAAAAATAATGTTTGTTACGAGTCGAGCTCAGTTTCAACCGAAGAAAAAACGCATTTTCATCATAATCCTTCTTTTCATTCAAGCGTTATACATGTCACTAAAAAAATATGAATACATATCAGGATTAACGAAAAAACTGCTTTTGAGTTAGGGATAAGGTTACCTATTCTCCATTAAAGCAAAAAATCCTTATGTAGAGAAAAATACAAAAGAAAAAGAAATGACTGAAGGGTGAAATTTTTGTTTCATGTCATATTTATAGTAGTTTCAAGCTACTGTAGCATCCAGGGTTGAACTAATAATGGTACATTTGGTCCTGAGAAATCGATTTTAATAAACGCATACCGCCTTTATTTCTCAACATCCATTGTACGTTTGACTAAAATCTTCTTAGAGTGTCAGATGTAATCATTTATTAACAGAAGGCTTTCCGACAAAGTGAAACGAAGTTGACTTTGAATATCAAAAGTTTTGTATGAGGATAATCTAGAAAAATGTTCTTCATCTACTATTTATCCAATTGAACATGTTGGAACCGCTGAAAATAATTTATTTCGGCTAATTTATTCTCTCCAGACATTTTAGTGACAATATTAACAAATTAACATAGAACCATCAAACAGACTTTCAATATATTTTTCCTACGATCACTACTCAAAGTAGGCTTTTGCACACTCAAATCTAACCGCAATTTTGATGTTTTCCATGATCTGTCATAACTTGACATTATTTCCGCTCTAGAGCGTACTTTTCGGCTCGCCTGTTTTCATGTACAATAAACTGAAGAAAGGTAGTACATAAAAGATATATTAAAACAAAATGTAGGGCAGTCTGAATATTTTGTTTGAAATATTAATGTTTGACGATATTTCGAACGAAATTAAACCTTATTTTATAAAATTTATCTAGTAAAAATATAACAGTCAGATGGTAGGCAATACATTATGCATCTAGATGCAATAGTGATTGCATATCTAAGTACCTACCGACTATTTTGTGCAAATAGTAGACTATAAAATTAATGAAACGTCATTATTTAATTTTTAGTTTATAAAAAGTTGTCTGTTCATAGATAGTTATTTGAAAATGGATAGTGGCAGTGAAGTTTCAAGCCAGATATAGCTGATTTTGCTAAAAATATTACTCTCAATCTTCTGCCAACTAATTCCAGAGGTGAATACGAAAAACAATATAATTTTTTCATGGATTAGTACCGCTCAAAGAAAATTGAAAAATAATCGGGGAATGTATTGCTGACTTGTTTTGGCGAAAAATCCAAAACTGAAAAATCTGCAACCTTGTGGTCACAATAAATTGATGCTTCGAAGCAGTTTACAAATAAAAAATAATATTAACATCAGTAAATACACTAAACTGATTGCATTTTTGTTAGAAGCAGTGGGTTACACAGCAAAGAAGTCGCAAACATTCTCAAAGGAACAAGTGGAGAGCTTTATGAGATTTGCACTTGATGATGAACATTGGCTGAGAAAGGTTTTACTATTTATTTTATTCTGATACAGAATTTCTCAGAATATTGTTTTTAGGTGATCTTAATCATGGGTATCGCCGGTGCATGCCGTATAAAGGGATGAAATAATCAAAATTGAATAAAAGGATATAGATGGTAGATAATCTTTTCTAGTGGTCCGAATCTTCGATTCGAAAACAAATCAAAGTCGTACATTCGTGATGATTAATAGTGCCGATGAAAATGCGATCCACTATATTTTCTATTATAGAAAATATTTTAATCTATGACAGCAATGTCAAATTAAAAGTTATAATGTTATCCAGTGCTTATTTTTACGATACTTCAAAGGTAAATGCTTCAATCAGGTGATTGGTATGAATACTGTGGGGCAAAGTACCAAGCGAAATAGCCAGTTTCTTGAAATTGCCCGATAAAAATTTATTTACTGGTCATTGGTTTCGACGAACGTCGGCGACAGTATTAATAAATGGTGGAGGTGACTTAATTCAGCTAAAAAAACATGGTGGGTAGAAGAGCAGTAATGTGGCTGAAGGATATATCGCCATTAACAATAAAATAGATACCTTCCAAAAAATGTCTGGGAAGGCAGCAACACCAACTAGCAAAGAACTTTCGATTCCTCCTATATCTGATAATGCAGGAAAATATTCAGAAGATATTACCCTACCTCCGACTTCTCCAGTTCCTGGGATAAATATTAAAGATTGCCAAAACTGTACAATCAACTTTAATATTGTAGACAGTAAATAAAAATAATGAGTAATTGTTTCATGTCTTCAACATCACATTCTTATAATGTGTATTTTTCATGTTTTTTTTAAATTATTTGTCTAAAAATAATGTGATCGTAGAAAAAATATTGTGTGCAATTCGAGCAGAAAATGCGTTGCCGCTTTCAGCAGATTGCCTCAAGCGGCAAAGTATTATTTTCCGCTCTTAATGCACAAATAGTTATTTAAAATGTTTTGAGAGTACCTACTTCTAGCATTTCCACTGCATTTTCTATGAAGTAGCCAGTATGACTACATTGAAGAGATTTTGTGGCTGGAGGAGTTCGAGTGTTGTGGAAGGATATTTAGAAGACATTATCTCATCCAAAAATGAAGTCGCGAAACTTTTTGCGGGCGAGTCTGCAACATCAAATAACTTAACCTTACAATTAGACGGGAAAAGTGTTTCTATAACTGGTACATTTGATAATTGTTCTTTCATTGTAAATGAAAATAGAATCACAAATGTCCACTTATTTTTTGTATTGTAATAACCTATTTAAAACTATTGCAACCCTTAATATCCAGGAACATAGTTATTCTTTTTATGCTTGCGTATCGAAGTTGTTAAGAGCTAATAAGTAAGTAAGACATAAAAAAATTAATCGTATCGAATTCAAAATAACAAATTTATTAACGTGCAGACTTGATGAATGTTTGAGTGGATCGAATCTCTTGCCTATTAGTCGCATCAACGCCTGCGAACTGTTGGGAAAGTGGTGCGACAGGACGGTTCGGGATGCGGTTTTCTGCATTCTCTTCCAAAAAAGATTATCACGAAATGTGGAACGGTAGATTTTCCCTCCCACCGAAAATTGCATTGCTGCAGGCCAAAGTGCACACGAAAAATGCATTATCTGGGAGGCCTTTTGGAAGATTTTCAAATTTGATAAATAAGAGTCAGAACTGGCCCGGATCGCGTACTCGGGGGTTTTTGGCCCGCTGAATCCATTTCTGGCATCGGCGAGCACCCCACTGGCACCTGGTGCACCGAAACCTGGGCTTGAACGTCATCTCCAAGAGTTGTACAGATACGACCCCAACAAACTCATCAAAACCCGTCTCATAATTTGACACATTTTTTAATGTGTAACTCTCGCTTAGGGCCCACGAAAAAGTTGTTCCAGTGCTGCAGGAACAAGGAGAATAATTTCCCCCCAGATCTCCATAGCATGCTGAGCGGGCTTTTCACTTTCTCACGAAGCGTAGATCTAGCAGCTGCCGGCATCCACAGTCAGGGCCAATAAACCGGAAGCAGTATACTCTTCACGTAGCTTGTCTCATGTGCCACGATTGGCGAATAATATTTTGTTGCTTCATGCAATAACGGGTTGCGATACGGTTTCCGCAACGTACAACCCGGGAAAAATGAAATTTTTCAACACCTTCGAAAACTTCCCAGACCTTGAAGCTCATGCCGCGAAGTTCAAGGAACCTGGTTTGTCAAGCGAGGAAATTTTTGAAAATGGGGCGCAGTTGATCCTGGCAATGTATGGTGCCCCACTCTCATTCAGGAAGCCGAATATTCCTGATGAGTACAAGCTAACATGGGAGAAATTACTCCACACGTACAGGCAGAGAATGTATCTAAAACCCCCCGGAGATGACGTTTAGGGCCAGGTTGCGGTGCACCAGGTGTTCGGGGGGTTGTTTCCGATGTGAAATTCGGGACCACCGCCCCACACAACTGCCCTCTTATGATTTTCGGGTGGTTTTTGGCACACTTCTCAAGAAAACTCTCGGAGATGACGTTCTAGCCCGGGTTTCGGTGCATTAGGTGCCAGTGGGATGCTCGCCGATGCCAGATTTGGACTCAGCGGGCCAAAAACCCCCCAAAATGATTTTTGGTTGACCTTCTTTGATTGTGTCAGGAGAGCCCCCGGAGATGACGTTTAGGGTCAGGTTCTGGTGCACCAGGTGTTCGGAGGTCAATTTGAACATTATATTCTTGATCAGCGGCCGCGAAAACCCCCGAGTACCCGATCCGGGCCAGTTCTGACCCTTATTTATCAAATTTGAAAATCTTCCAAAAGGCCTCCCAGATAATGCATTTTTCACGTGCACTTTGGCCTGCAGCAATGCAATTTTCGGTGGGAGGGAAAATCTAACGCCCCACATTTCGTGATAATTGTTTTTGGAAGAGAATGCAGAAAACCACATCCCGATCCGTCCTGTCGCACCACGTTCCCAGGTTCATCCCTATTTCCGCAGGCGTTGACGCGACTATATGAGTGTATTATGAAAGCGATTCTGTTCCAATACCAATTTTGTTTTGTTTATTACTTCTAGCATAATCGTTTAAGAAATTATTCGAAAAATAGCATATCTTACAAACGCATTGAGATTGTACACTTTACTATAATTTCGGCCAAATCGTTCTCAAAATATCCATTAAATGTTGAATCGTTAAACCGTTAAATCCTACAACAAAGTTAGAGTACATAAATTGATTTGAAAATATTGATGATGATGTGATCATGCGTTATATTGGCTTCTACTATTCCCTCATTTGAAAGTTTCCAATATAAATTGCTTATAAATCTCTGAACACCAAACAAATCAAAATATTCTTTTGTGACCTACTTTTATTTGGAAAAATTCATAACATCAATCACAGGCGGCTCATGAAAATCCCGTAACTTGGAAAAACAAACAAATTTACAATTCAATAGCCACAACCATCTCCCTTTTGGAATATCGACCACCATCCGATTTCACTGGAGGATGATAATAATAAGGAAACTATACACATACACTGTATTTCGCATTTTTTCAGATGAAATTTGAAAACTCATAACAACGATAAATGAAGGAGAAACTGCATGAGAATATCAAATAATACAACAAGGACTTCCAAGTAACAGTTTGAGAATGTTCCATATATCAATAAGCTCAACAAGATTCAAGAGAACAGGAACATAATGATCGAGAGTAACCAAATTTGGGGCAAGTTTCGTTTAGCCGAAATCTGTTAAAAAATAAAAAAAAAATGTTTTGTCATTTAGATACCTCAGGGAGTATATTACTGAAAAAATTTTGTCGCGGAAAATGCGCTGTTACCATTTTATGAATGCGGTTTAGAAGTAACGGAATGAGATACAGGAAAAATTAATGTTATTTCATATTGTAGACTTATTTTTAAGCACCAATACGAAAATGAAAAACCGCGGAAATGCGTTGTTTTACCACTATCCTATGATCCTATTCCCGACCTTTTACACAGATCAATGAATAATATTTATTGTCATCAACTTAATATCGCCATCACCGTACACATAAACATATTTTATTCTTAAAATAATCTGTTATAAAATTGCTTCCATATTATAAGGTGAAACAGTTTGTAATATAAAGTTTTAATTTTTCTTAGTAGTCAAGATTTGTTATTGGCTATAATTGCCCTCAACCAGTCTTTTGGTAGGAACATTTTCAAAAGGAAAAAATTTTTTCAATGCACAAAACCATTTATATCTACATTGCTAGAAGGTAATTTTTTTCAATAATTATATGCTTGTGTTTGTGAATATTAACTGTCATCGTACGCTTATGAGTTGGTGAAAAAGATGCGAGTCTCAACCTCTTCAAACGATAAGAATGGTATGAGTCACTCTACGTTATTTCGGTACATTATTATAGTTAAGGTCACGTACGCTTGACCAGCAGCGAAGAGCTTTGAACCTAAGTTTACAATAGCATGGTCGACAATGCTAGAATCCATTTCGCGAAAGTTGAAACCACATGAAGTTGGAACATTGACAATCGCTGAAACCAAATTAGGTTTGTTCCTACAAAGAATCCTCAACAAGTCCGGGGCTTTTTCAAACCAACTTTAAAGCGCACGTCTGTTTTGGATCGATTCCAAACATGTTTCAAACTAGGTGTGGGAACATCTGATCAACGTCCGATTAGCTTTTATTTCTCTGTCACACTTGTAATTTGTGATATAACTTTAAAGTGCTTGAGAAGTCGGTATTTATTATATGTACCCCAGAATAAAAGTCCATTTTTGTTAAAAAGCGTTTTTTGCTCAAGTTAGGTTAATATTAAGGCCTCTTTTAAATGCGATATCTTACCAAGTCCTACGTAAGTAAACAACAGAGTTAGAAAATTCAAAACAATATTAAGTCACATCATTGTCTGAAATGGAAGTATATTTTCAACCTATAACAGAATTCTGTTTTATCATCTAGTATATTAAGTCCAGTACAATCCCCAACGTATGAGAACAAGTCCGCTTAGTAAACAGTGAAATGTGCATAGTGCTGTAGTGGCATCATTTACTGTGTTTTCATGTTTCGTCTTGGTCAAAAATGAGTTCACGATCCACAAGAATTTTGGAAATGTTAAAAGACCAAACATCAACGTCTGAAAACAATGATTTACGTTCAGATATTACTGGTAAGGTAACCTCAAAACTAGGTTCTATAAAGGGCTAAAATATTTGCATGCAAAAATTATCATGGGATTTATGCTCTATGTCTTTGTAAACTATTATTGGTAAATGAACACATTTCTTAGAATTAAGTCACAGCAAAACTATCGTAATAATTGTATGGTTTTAAGTCCACAGGGACTTAATACTGCTACTTGATATTTTCAAAAATATTTCTGGACTTGATACAACTTTTTTAGAGGTCACTGGCGATAACGCCTTAACGTTGAGTGAACTATTCCAACCAACTGCCTTGAATAACATAACTGAGACGGATCAAGATCATGTTGAAAAATTCATTATTGGTGCCTTTAAACCAAATAATCTAATTAAAAGCACTGCCGAGGATAAGTAAATAATTTCTTTTCATTGGAAAATAAAATTTATTTTTTATTGATCTGTTTCAATTTTAGGTAATGAAAACGACAGCTCCGTTGCGAACCTTGATCAGCTTGAAAAAAATAATATTATTGAATTAAGCTCTGAGGACACTGCTGTTCTGCAAATAGAACCTCTTAGCATTACGAAAGGTTGGTATTAACACCAAAGTAACACACTTACACACATTTATTCAGTTTATTTGGCATAAATTTGGTTGTTTAAAAATGGCGAAAGCCAATGGTTAGCTGGTATTAGGCTATCAATTACACATCATAATTGAGAATAGAGGCAATGTTTTACTGCACAGAGGTTTCAGTAGCTGTTTTAATTACCTCTTTGATGTTTGAAATTGCAGATGAAAGATATAGGGTGGAAAAAGACAACTCTTTTTCTCAAACTGATGTTATGAGTGCAAGTAGCAATGGAAATGTTTTTAACAATACAGTTATATCCGATGATTACCTATGCCCTTCTATCGATACAGCCGTTGTATCCAACGTCAAACCTGCTGTTGTTACAATAGGTCAGTAAAGTTACGAAGAATTAGGATAATAATAGTAAAAAATCTTACAGTTTCTAAGATTGTCCTTTATAACAAACTAACCTCCTTTAAACTTTCAGGAAAGGAAAATGACGTGGACTTAAGTTTATCGTCGTCAAGTCAACAAGAAACGTCCAAGGTTTTGGCGCGATTTGGACAAAACCCTGCCAATTCGGAAAAACGCAATTTTGAAGATTCTGATGATAGTATACGAGATCTAAATTACGAAGAGTTAAGTGACGAAGAAATAGCGGCACCCATGATGATCAAATAATAGAATAGACTAAACTTTTAGGAAAGAAAAGACGAAGGCAGGATGCAAACTGGAAAATTAATGTACAGAAACATAAAGTTACAAGTTGAGAAGAACATGTATCGAAAACCAAAATAATACGCGCCGAAAAGTTAGGAAATCCATGCAAAGAAGAATGTTATTTAAAATGCTCTCAAAACATCAATGCAGAAACAAGGTCATCTATACACTCTTTGTTTTGGAATTCCTCAAATAACGCAAACGCCAATATGTTGCGTCACATGTTGAATCAGTACTGATTAATCGAGAAAGACTTAGATCGGGTAGGCGAGGTGATGCTAGAAACCACACAAGAGAATATGACTTTGAGGTAAATGGGAAAATCATCAGAGTCTGTAAAACATTTTTCTTAAACACATGGTCAATATCGCAGACATTTGTAACAACTTCGCTCGGAAAAAATGAATCTGGTGGTATTGTTTCAATTTATGAGAGGCGTAGACATGACCATCACGTAAGAGTTCCAGATTTTGTGAGAGAGTGTACATGAACATATTAGTCAGTTTTCTATTGAAGAGTCTCACTATTCAAGAGAAACGAGTAAGAGGAAATATTTAGGCAGTCATTTAAATTTATCTAAAATGTATAACTAGTACCGATCCCAATGTGATTCAATAAATTTAGAGGAAAGTGAAATTGCCAAGGAATGGCTATATGCAGATATTTTTAACTCCGAATATAATTTGTCATTTCAGCCACCGGATAACAATACATGCGATACTTGTGACTCACTCCTAATTAAAATACGTGATGCCGAAAATGCTGCAGAGAAATCCGAATTAGATTTGTGGTACACTATATGGAAGAAAAAGAATTTAGCAGAAGACAAATTAAAGGACATTAAAGTGGCTGTAGTTTTGGAGGAAGCTAATGTTTCTTCCCTGCAACAAGGCACGCACTGCTAAAATTAAGTGCTTTACCATCCACTACTGCTACCATGGATAGATCGTTCAGTACCCTACGAAGGGTAAAACCTGGCTCAGGAGTGCAATGGGTGATGACAGACTCACTGGGTTGTGTTTGATGAGTGTGCATCGAAAATTTTTGAAGGAAAATCAGGACCGCATAGTGAAGAAAGTTTTGGATAAATTTAGTTTAAACCCAAGAAAAATGTTATTAGTTAAATTTAAGTATAATTAAAATCTCAAAGTTTTTTTTTTCATTTGCCTTTTCTTTTTATCCTAAAATTTTACATTTTGGACGACCATCGACGCCCTTGCTTGACCGCCATAATTTGAATATCAATAAGTATTCAGAAGTATAAGTGAAAAATTCTTAACTGTTACACAAACCAACAACACTTATAATGAAACCTCAATAAACATCAGTGAAAAGTGCAAACTCATTCAATTTATCATTCCATATAAACTCAAAAATTGACTCTTGTCACATCAAAGTAGGTGGTACTTCGAGAAATATATTTATAAATATTCTTACCGCATTTCACACTCTTACTAAGCGCAAAATTAGACAATGCGAAACAAGTGTAACAAATTCATGATCAGAACAAAAAATTAGTATGAAACGACCATAAACATTGAAAAATTAGAAATATTAATATGTAACAAGCAGAAGTATATAATTGAAATTAATGCTTCCATTGTAGATGGCAGCACACACAATACAACAGAAAGGTGATTATGGAATTGCATAATATTCGCGTTAAAATAATTACGGCAAATTCCAGAAGAAGAAGTTTGTGAAATAATAAAAATGTGTAAGGGTATTTTCTTAATAATTAAAAGTTGTGTTCTTTTTATGTTAAGTTGGAATTTTGCTGCCCACATTTTTCATAATTCAAAATAAACAATTTTATAACTTCCTATTTACTGTTATTTTCCACTTTATTTACACGTAATTGGTTTACCACCTACTTACGACTTGAGGTAAGTTTGCAAATTTTTTTGTTTTTCATTTAAATATTACATATTATTGAACTTTTAGTAGCGTTTGATTTCACTAACCATAAACTTCATTATAAAGAGTCTTTAATAAGAATACATTGTATGTATAAATATATAAATAAATTTTGCAGAAAAAACCAAATAAGACATTGGTTCACAATGAAAATATACAATTTAAAAATCATTAAAAAAAGAATTATTGAAACTAAAAGATGGGACTTTGTGTCATCTTCTTCATAGAAGAGAACATATGCTTCTCCACTGACTAAAGATTTCCACGATATTAATAGCTCCGTGTAGGGATGTCGGCAATATGCTGTGTAGTGATCATTATAAGTGGTTCCACAGTGATTTGATATAGCGTAGAGGTTGTACATACAAGGTGCCACATTATCAGCCGCGTAATGGCTTATATCAAGCCCTTCTATTGGAAAATATATTGCAACATCAAGTTTTCCACTTAATCTTTCTGTTTGCGAAAAGCGCTTCAGGTGAATAACCAAAATTTTCTGAAATTTATGAATTGAGAATGATTTAGTGGCATCGTCTTCGTTCCTTACATTTGGAACATGTTGGTTTCTCATCACCGTCGAGTGTTTCTTCTCTGGTAAACGAATCTAAACATTGTGAAAGTCGTAATTGGCCATGCTCCTGATTCCTTTGAAAATGCTGCATTCAAACGAGCCTTGTCTGGTAAATTGATAGCTCTCTGAAGCAGATTTTCTTTTTCAATGTTAAATAAAGGATTTTTGGAAAGATTTATATTCATCGGGTACAACTTTGTTAGACTTTAATGACCAAATATTTTCTGCCTCTATTAATAAAGGGTCTTGTGTGTGGAAAAAAAAGGGTTAATGTAATTAATGAAATTTTTTGAAATATTTAATGATGACAAAAAAGAAGGAAGAGCTACTGAAACGATTGAGCGAATTCCTAAACCACCATATGAAACAGGTAGTGAAGCTTGTTTGCAAAAAAGGTTCTGTAATTTAATGTTAATTGATGACTCTAATGAATGACGAATGGTATTGTCAAAATTGATTAAGATATAATTATGTAACCAGGTCGGACTACATCTTAAGATATATGTTAATTTTGGAATTAATAGGCAATTCTTGAGAAGGTGATAAGCAATATGTGTCGGTAAGCAGGATAAACGAGATGACATTTTTTTGAAAAAGGTTAGTATTCCATTGAAAGCTGATAGAAAGGATTCGTTTGATAAAGGAGCACCTATTATTAATAAATTTTGCCTGTTGGTAATTGTTATGCCTGGTGCTACAGAATTAATTTTATCAATGGTTCGATTATTTGGTGATTTTAAGAAAAATAACTCGCATTAGCTGAAATTGAGTTCAAGAATGGAATTGGAATTGTTGATAATATAGAGAAGAGATTTGGACACGGAATTATTATTACCTCCTGAAGAACCATCATCAAGGTACCAAGCATGGAATTCTGTGTCAATGTTGCTTATAAGTTTGTGTATCGATATGCAAAAAAAAAGAGGTGCCAAAGGGTCCCATTGTTGGACGCCTCTACCCGAATAAATTATGTTTTCGCCAAATGAAAGATATGAAGGGAATCGATAACATTGATTGATGAAAGGAAAAATTTCAGGTAGAATAATCTGCTACAAGTTTTATTAATTGATCGAGATGAATTGCATTGAAAGCATTTTTGAAATCAATTTGTAGAAAAACTTCATTATTAACGTCTGGATGATTAGAGACGAAACGTCTTGCTGCATGTACAACTGCTTCACAACCACTTTTCGACCCAAAACCTAATTGTAATGGACGAAGTAAATATCCTAATTTGTCTCTGACGTTTGAACGAATTATTTTCGATACTAAACGACGGTAAACTGTACCAATAGCAATTGGTCTGATACCTCCTGATTTATTAGTTAAAGCTAATAGTGACGTTCCGAATAACATAGGACGAATATTGATGTTGACTGTGTCATTCAAAATGAAATTACATAATTTACACAAAGATGATAAGAGATTTTTATAAGCAACATTGCGAGAAAAGTTTAAATATACCACCAATCTTCACAGGAACTGTGATATTACGAGAAATAAATTATTATTATCATTATTCTAATTTTGTGTTAACCTACAAAATGTGAAATCATTACGCTACTAATTTTCGATTTTACAATTTGGCGGTGGTTTTGACAACAAGCTGGCGCATACGATTGCAAATTCAGGTGGCTTCAATTTTCGTAAAACGAAATCTACCCTACATTTTGTGTACTGTGCAAGCCTAACATGATATTATGGGTAGCATTCTCCGTTCTGCAGTGCTCGAACTATATTTTGCTGGAAATTACGCAGTCTTGCGTTCAATGGGATGAACATAATGAGAAACCCGTGTTTGAGTTTGGAGTTATCATTCTCCTATACACAGGTTGCAAACCAATGCTGTTGGTGCCAAATTACACAAGTCAAAGATAAACAACCGATACTACAGATTCGAGCAATTCAACATCAATATCATAATCGAGTACCCCCAGTACATCAATATTTCAGACGGATTGTAGTAACGGAGTTTAACTTGCTTTCATATTCTTAGCAAGTCCTTTCATTTGAAACCCGTATTGTAGGAAAGCATAAAAAAACTTAGAAGTCCGCCATATTGGATTCAGAGTGATGTCACATAGATAACCATGCATTATCATCCAAACTAAATGTGTAAACCAAATTTCAGATCAATGGGTTAAATATATCTGCTTCGAAATTGAGTGAAAAGATTCCACCCGAACACACATAGTCACATACATTGCAAGTTAAATGAAAGCTTCTAAAGTGATTTTTAGTGAGTGTATGGAAGCTGAATTTCGCGGTTGATCTGGCAAAATCTCCTATTTGACAATTTATCTAAAATCGAGATTTGAGCAGCATCACGTTTCATGGTTTCATACGCATGTACTGGCAAAATGCCATATCTGAAGAAAAATACAATAGGTTACAAATTAGAAAAAACAAAACCTCCTATCTACACTCAGCTGTTATTTGGGTGCAAATACTCCTATCTGCAGATTTTGATGTTAAAGCGAAACCTCCTATCTGCACTCAGCTGTTATAAAAAACTCCTATCTGCATTCTGTTCATGTTGAAAAGTAACAGTGACACGCATTTTTGTGTTTGGTGCATTTTTACTAAACAAACTGAATTGTATTATGGATTCTTCGCAGTTATTTTGTGATTGTGTATAAAAAATAGACATATTATTTGAAACGCCAGATTTTAAATTTGGTTTGTTATGATTTAATAGATAATATATTACACTGGACACTTTCCTGAAGATTGGCTCCGCTCCACGTTCATCACAATACCAAAATCAAACAACGCAACCTCATGTAAAGACTATCGTCTCATCAGTCTAATGAGCCATTTTCTAAAACTATTCCTTCGAGTTCTACACACAAGACTCTATAAAAAATGCGAGGAAGTAAGCGGTGTCAGCCAGTTCGGATTTAAGAGCGGATTCGGAACTAGAGAAGCCATATTCAGTCTCCAGACATTGGTCCAAAACTGCCGAGATCAAAGAAAAGTTGTCTTCATGTGCTTCATTGACTACGAAAAGGCATTTGACAACGTTAAACACAATCTTTTGATAACGTACCTCAGAGATTTGGGACTAGATGGAAAGGACGTGAGACTAATTGGTAATCTGTATTGACACCAAAAAGCAGAAATTCGAGTAGGCAACACTGAGACAACTGAAGATTTTGAAATTAGGAAAGGGGTTCGCCAGGGATGTGTCCTGTCCCCAATGTTATTCAATTTGTACGTGGAAAGGGCATTCTCCGAGGCAATTTCGGACAGCCCCTTTGGTATTAAAGTAAACGGAATCCCCATTAACAATATCAGATATGCGGACGATACCGTAATAATAGCAGGAAACGCACAAGATCTGCAAAGTCTGTTGGATCGGGTTAACGAAGAAAGCCAAAGACTAGGTTTGAAAATTAACATCAGCAAAACCAAGTTTATGATTGTCAGTAGAAACGATACTCCACAGACTCGAATTCATATTAATGAAGAAAATATCGAACAGGTCACACAGTTTAAATACTTGGGATGCATGATCAATAAAGAATGGGATCCGGATCAAGAGATAAGGTGCAGGATCGAGCAGGCTAGAACAACATTCCTAAGACTTCGTAAGTTCCTTACAGACAAGAACTTGGACTTCAACCTCAGGTATAGGATGATAAAGTGTTATATTTGGTCCGTTCTCCTATACGGGGTTGAGGCATGGACGTTGAAGGCAGCAATCATCAACAAAATAGAAGCCTTCGAGATGTGGACCCTGCGCCGAATGTTGAAGGTGTCGTGGGTCGACCATGTGAGAAATTAGGACATTCTCCGAAGAGCCGGTCTAACGGATCGAGAACTTTTCGAAAATATCAAGAAAAGAAAAATAGGTTATCTCGGACACATACTGCGCGGAGAACGCTACCATTTTCAACGCCTCATTGTTCAAGGTAAAATAGAGGGAGGGGGAAGAGGAATAGGCAGGAAAAAATTATCATGGCTTAGAAATATTCGTCAATGGACAGGGATAAAGGACTTCCAAACAGTGCAGTATGCTGCAATTAATAGAAACATATGATAGGAATAGAGAAGATGAACGCCTACGCAGGAATCTGCACGGCACTAAAAGAAGAAGATATTAAAAAGTGATTATTACTTATAAATTATGCTTTCTCGATCTGAAAGACTTGTTCAGTTAGCTGCAGCTATGATTTCCCCAGATGTAGATGAAATGCCGGTAGTGTTAACCCGAAATTTAAACTTTCTAAGTACACAGGTTAATATTTTAGCGGGTAAGTACCAACAGTAAACACGCATTCATACGTTATAAATTAATTTTGGTTTAAAACGGGTAAAACGTTATTGTTTATTGTTTAGGTACTACAGAAAGCACCTTGCTGTTGGAAAACATGAGCATGGCAGAGATTGAAATAGTAAACAAAATAGAACAGCCAGCTCACTAAAACACCAAAATGAGCCTGAGAATTCTAATCCTACGGTCTTTTCAGATTTGGATGGAATGTCGGTCGTTTTAGCCGAAAATTTAGAGTTTCAAAACACAAACGATACGGCAGGTAAGTAGTAGGTAAGTGGGTAAGTAGAATAATAACAAATTCCAGTATCAACGTAATAGCATAAAATAATAACAATCAAAGCGCTCTATTCGCATTTTCCTGTCTGTAAGTCTGTAAACTCTTGAGTGTTTAGGTTTCATTGCCCTTTGATAACGTACGTAATGTTTCAGACATAAGAGAAATGATCATTAAACAAAATGTGATCATAGAGGACCAAACTATGGAATTTTTGGATCCAGACGGCATCGGTATACCGTTTCTTTACACTGCAGCAGTAAATGACGGTGGTAGGTTTTTATTTTACCGAATTGGCTTGCTAAAAAATCCTAAATGAAGACAAAACAAAACGTACAAATCCTAAATTCGAGCCATGATTTTTGCAAGTTGGATAATAAATATTTTTTTATTTTTAGATATTACAGAAACCACCTTAGTACACAACCAAAACCATGAAGAACTCTCAGACGTTGACGATTCTGAAGCGTATCTTCCGTCTAATTAAACAGCAGTCAGAAAGTGATAATCACACTTCGAATAATGAAAAAACTGTAAAAAATAAGCATGAAGATATTACAGCGAAATTAACAGCAGAAAATGTAAATGAAGTGGAGGTTAACGTCAATGAAGGAAGGAAAAGACGGCTCAAGGCAAAAGAAATGGAATGGGCAAGAAATAAGAAAAAAAAACTTCGCATGAGAGGATAACGATATCTCGAGATTAAAAAGAATGAAAGTGGAAAACTAAAACAGAATGTGGTCAAAACCCAGAGAGAACTAAAACCTCACTGTTCTTCACAAGCTTGGAAAAAAGCAACAAATCGCCACTGCTCTGATATTGCAGAGCAGACGAGAATTGCAATTTTTAAAAAGTTTTGGGAGACTATGAACTGGGATCAGAGACGTGTCTCTGTATCCTCTAATGTAAAAAAAAATGTTACAACACGTAAAACAGTAGAGGGACCTTCAAGGTGACAGGGTAGTTATACATACACATTAAATAACTTGCAAGTATGTCGTAAAATGTTTCTTAATACTCTGTGTATTGGTTATAAAATAGTTCAGCCATGGGTTGATCAGATTTTCTGTGGTATGCATGCTGAAAAATCGAGCAGAGTCAATATTAAACAGCGAGTCAAAGAACAGCATAAAGCTTATTATGAAATCTTAGAAGAATTTTTTGTACAACTGCCAAAACTACCAGCTCACTACTGTAGGAAAGATTCTTCAAAATTGTATCTAGAACCACATTTCCAGTCTTTAAGTGACGTTCATAAACTATATTTGACTTACATCAAAGATAAAGCTGTTCCAAGTCTGTCTAGAGAATCCTTCACTACAGTTTTCCACGCTAAAAACCTATCCCTGTATGTACAGTCCTAAAAAGGACCAATGTAAAACATGTGTCTCATTTAAATGTGGAAATATTTCAGAGGAACATCACGCGCAACATCAAAAAAGGAAGGAAGCAGCACGAAAGGAAAATCCAAAGATAAAGTTTTGGCAGAAGAAAAGAATTGCATAACAATTACGATGGACGTGCGAGCGGTTAAGTTATCCCCATACCTCAATGCTGGCAAAATATACTTTAAAACTAAGTTGTGTTGGCATAACTTTACAGTTTTTAATTTGGCAACCAAAGATGTTGTTTGCTATTGGTGGTCTGAAGATCAAAACAACCAACTAGTTGCGTCGACTTCTACTTCATGTATCTGGATTATCTTCAGAGTTGTTTAACGGATAAAAAATTACCAATAATAATTTGGTCAGACGGTTGCCCCAGCCAAAACAGTAATAACGTTGTTGCAAACGCCCTCTTGAAATTTGCTATGTTAAACCAAATAGAGGTATTTCAGAAATATTTAGAACCGGGTCATACTCAGATGGAGTGTGACTCGGTTCATAGCACCAGCGAAAGGAAACTGAGAAACCGTGAAATACACTTGCCTAGTGATTATGTCAGTGTGTCCAAAGAGTCTAGATTAACACCCTTTCCATACAGAGTAAAACTTTTGGAGTTCGATTTTTTCAAGAATTATTCATTGTCAAAAAATTTGAGGTATCAGTCAATTAGACCTGGAAAAATGGCAAGGGATCCTGTAATTAACGATATTCGAGTTATAAGGTACTTACCAAATGGCCAAATCAAAGTAAAGCTTAGTTTTGAAGACGAATACATAGAATTACCTAGTCGTTCAAAGAAATTGGATCCAATTTTAGAGTATCCACCACTTCTCACTGGACCATGCAAAATTAAAGAAGAGTAGTGGCAACATCTCCAAGAATTAAAATCTGTAATTCGCAAAGATACACACTACTTTTATGATAATGTATTGCACTAAAGTTATCTGAAATGATCGACATTCTGACTGTTTTGTACTTTTAATACAGTTTGTGAGAATTAAAGGTAATAAACCTATAAAAATAATAATCCTATCTTCTTATTATTTGAAGTAAAATATCCTGTCTCATATTTCGTAAAAAACAAAAAATCCTATCTGATATATCGGAAAAACCAAAAAGTCGTATCTGATTTTACAAACATCAGGTAGTTTTTTTTACGCAAATAATTGGTATTGAGTCACAAGCACGTATTATAACGTTACTTAAATTATCTTAACTTTCTATGTAACGTAATTTTTCATTATAAACGTTTTTATCTCTTTCTGTAAAGTTAACCTAACAGTAGATAGGAGCTTTTGCCAGATCACCCGCGATTTGTTAACAAAATGATGAACATGAAAAAAGATATTGCAAAGAATCTTATTATTGTTTATGGACTTAATGACCAACATTCAAAATAACTTCGACTATAAGTATTAGATGCCCCCAAATTCAATAACAGTAAATCATAAAACATTTCGATCCATTCAATTCCAAATAAACTGACAGTTATTTAGTTACGATGTATATTTATTCACGGAACTATATAGAACTGGAACATTAACAGATTATTGAACGTTATTATGTGACTATAACTTTTACAATGTGGCTTTATCATACGATAGAATATTTAATACAGCACCATATATCACTAATCTATTTTTTCCCCTTTTTGGGTATATCTCGTGGTTTTTCGGATTCTGGTTCGGTGAGGTTGCCATCAAAAGAAACATCTTGATCAAGTTGAAACTTCTGAGACTTCATTAAGTCAGTTTTATTGCCTAAATCTGTCCCAGCATTCTTTAAAACTTTCATTGTGTTTAATTCATTGATATCTTCAGGGGTAGCACTATCTTTCCTACTTCTTAGTTTTTCTATATACTTGGCATTCTCTATTTTGGCTTGATCGATACACTTTTTTTCATCTGGAGATAGTTCTACTAACCTTTGATCCATTTTCATCCAATCGGATTCCATAATTTGAGATAATTTCCAACGGGTATTGGGATCGGGATCTAAAAGTCTTCTCGTCACGTTTTTAACCTCGTCAGTAAGCGAATCTATGACTTTGCTCCGAAACTTCCACCTCCGTTGCATTTGTTGGTTGATGAGATTTCTGACGTTTTTGTCTTCGAATGGCATGGATTTATTCAACATGGCATATAAAATTATACCTAGAGACCAGCAATCTGAAGATTTGGGATAGTAAGGGTTACCCCTCAATACTTCTGGTGCTGCGTAGTTAAGTGATCCACAGTAGGTTGAACTAGTGACATTTTGGCCTTCTGCATTTATTGCAAATCTGGCGAAACCAAAATCAGCTAATTTCAGATTATTATTAGCCGAAATTAGACAATTTTCGCATTTCAAATCTCTATGTACTATTCCTAATTCATGTAAATATTGTACAGCCAGAGTCATCTGTCTAAACCATACTCTAGCTCTACTTTCATGAGTGGGTCCGTTTTTAAGTAAAAAATCCAGTAAGTCACCTTTTTCGGCTATACTCATGAATATGAAGTACCTTTGTTTCCTCTGAAATATGCTTTGAACATGAATTATATGCGGATGGTTGACTATAGACAATACTTCCAGTTCTCTTGGCAAGAATTTCTTCACAAAATCTTTTGGAGCTTTATTCACATCTATTACTTTACATGCTAATTTTCTAGGCTCTTCGTTTCTTCTAGAGCCTGTATATTCAGTTAAATAAACTGGGGCATACGAACCCTCACCCAGTTTTTTGAAAAGTTTATAACCTTTTTGCAATAGAACTAATTCATCTGATTCTTTAGGTGGGAGGTTCTTTCCCGTCATTTCTGTTTACAAACATGTTGATATACAAAACTGAAAATTTTTGAAATATTCAAATTCAAAAGAGGTTAGTTTTAAACTTCTGTGTCAAAATATTGTCAATATTCAAGGTACATGTCAGTGATTTGATGAACCAATAGTAATTTTGGAATATATTACACGTGAATTGAAACAAATATCAAAACGTAAGAATAAAATTTTTGCGTTGTACCTATTTATTGATAAAAAACAGAAGTAAAATTCAATCTTTCAGCTTTATTAGTGTTATGTTCTATTTATTTATTAACAATAATGAATATTACATTACAAGATGTTTTCACGAGGTATACGTGTGCCGTATATCAACTTGGTTGTTTCGGTTTCAAGTTTCCCTTTCCGTAACTATAAAATCTTCGGTTGGTTCCTGAAAGAAAGGTTAATTACGGACCTTGGTTGCTGTAAAAGCGGTAGATTTTCTGTCACCATAACGAACGTCGATTGTCTACGGTTACTTCGTTTAATTATTGATTGACGTGTTCGCACAACACTTAGGCTATGGTCCGAAAGTAACTAACCATAACCACGGTTAACAGCTTTGGTTGACAGCATGAAACTGAAAAATCTAGTTGTATTCGGGACATAAAACCGGTAAAAGTACAAAACGAAAATATAACCTTAAATATATTCTCAAAACTGCAGCGTATTTTGTTGTTTGTTACTTCAAAAAACAGATATTGGACATTTTCAGTTGTTTTTAAGCATGGACAATCGGGCTGCTTTTGTGTTTTACCATCTTTTCCTGTCAAGTTCTGATGTATAGTCTTCAGATGATAACTACAGGGTTGCAAGGGGTAAACAAGCTAAGCAGTTAGCTATCTAGCATGATTTATTAATTCAATAATTACTTTTTTTTCTTTAATTTGTAGGCCAAGAGTTCAGTATTTTGTCACCAGAGTAGTGGAATTGTATACTGATGAAAAATTTCGAGAGACTTTTGACCATATTCTGTCTATAGTTAGGGACAAATTGGTTCCTGATAATAACATGGGAAGAAATCCTGTTTTTGCAAAAAATCAGTTGCTTTTTACTATATGGTACTTTGCCACACCTGACTGTTATAGGTATACATTTTTTTCAGTTCTATATAAATTGAATTACATAATTGGGTATGTTCAGTAAAAGAGGAACACAAAGCTGAAGGAATTTTATCAACGACCATTTGGTATATTGTACCAAAAAATTACAATAAAATATTATCAAATCCCTTAGACAAACAAGCAAGTTAATGAAAGTAATCAACTTCACAAAAGGGTGCGGTTTTTTATTAGAGAAGAACTACTAGGAATATGTGAGGAATTGAATTACATTTGTCAAAAAAGGCAAAATCATTTTTCTCTCAGCAGTTTTTCTCTAGATATAATTCAATATCTGATAGTCTTGAGTAGTTTTTCTTTAGTGAAAAAAGGCCTACTCTTGTGCAGAGAATTGTTTCCAAATTTACTTTGTAGCAATATTTTGAGTTGGAGTGCATTTTTCTATTAGTTTCAGATCAATTTGTAGTCGTTTCAACATTGGGAAAGCAACAGCGATGAGAACAGTTAGAAGAGTGACGGATGCAATTTTGAGCATTTCTGACTCAATCATCAGATGGCCTATTGAAGATTACTTAGCATCTGTTAAAATTGCCTTCAATGAAATGGGTTTTCCAAATACACTTGGTGCTCTGGATGGGTGTTATTTTCAAATACCAATACCTAAAGAAAATGGGCTATCATATATTTGCAGAAAAAACTTTCCAGCATTAATTCTACAAGTATGTATTTAATATCTATATTTTCTTTGTGTTTAATTATTTTGTAACTATTTTACAAGGTATATGAGACCACAGATTGCTTTTTACACATTGTTATGTGGGTTGGTGCAACCCATAATGCTAATGTGTTGAAGAGAAGTGAGCTTTATAGTTTTTAACAGACAGAAGACTTGAGAAATTTCAAAATGATAGCCATCTTGTCGGTGATAAAACATATACTTGCATTCAAACTTTAACGGTTCCTTTTAAAAATAACGGCCAATTAACAAATGCCCAAAAACATTTTAATTACCTCCTGTCAAGAGCAAGAAGTGCCATAGAAAAAACTTTTGCTTTATTAAAGGGCAGATTTAGATGTTTGAAGTTTTTTGATATAAAAGACATAGAATGGGCATGCAAGTACAGAATGGCATGCTGTGTGCTTCATAATATATGTATTTATAAAAATGATATAATATATTTTGAGGTTATTGAAGAAAATGAAGACCATGAACATTTAGGACCTCCACAAGAATTTGACAGAAATTTCCAAAGACTATGTTCTATGAAAAGGCAGAATCTATGTGACATGTTAGGAGAATAAAGTTTATTGTATTACTTGTTTTATTTCTTAATTGAATGAAAAAATGAATACAAATTAACGAAAATATTTTTAATAATGCATACAGTTTACAAAACATGTCAAAAATAACTAAAAACTCCAAGTAACATTTCAGGGATAAACACTAAAAACACAAATATATATACATCATATTCAAATATTTTATGCTGGAACCCCCAAAACATATATTGAATTGGTGCATTGTCCGCAGCTAACACAAAAAACTCAATATGATCACAAAGAAGTAACTGCTTTTACTTTATTGGTCTTTTTCAAAGTTTTCTTTGAACCAGTCGAATATCTCTTGCCTCTGTTTCATTTTTTCATTATGCTTATTTTACCTTCTATTTTTGATGTTTGTAGCAGTGTACTGTATCTGTTTATCTTTAACTTTCAATTCTTTGTTAGTAATGATTTTGTTTAAATTTTCTTCATTACTATAGTCACTAGAAGAAGCTTCAAGTTCACCTTCAGTACACAGTCTCTTTTTAAAAGAGCCTGTAGTGCTAATATTGGGTTGGAATGAGGGTCCTTAAAGTATATGTCATGAAAGTCATCAAAAAATTTCCAATATATACCTCTTGAATTTCCTGTACTATTTTTTTCCTTCAATGTTTTATCGTATGTTTTTTTATAAAGATCAATTTTTTTCATTTTTTCACTTAATTTTCCCCAAACCGCTTTTTTGTTGTATTGAGGAGATTCGAATTTATGTTTATTTTCTTTATAAGTCGTTATTAAAAATTTGGTTGCTTCATACGTCCAAAAATCTTTGTTGCTTTCAGGATTAGTATTACTTTTGCTACATCCTGGAACTGGATTCTCAACAGTATTATTGTTACTTTTAACATTCTGTTCCTCTTTTTCTTTACTTAAACCCCATACTTTTTTATGTTCAACGTCAAAGGAAACGTTTTCAAACTTCTTCAAACATGGATGTAGTAAAATATTTGTGGACATTAATTCCTTGAGTGTTCCTAAGTATTGGTTGCAATAGCCACATGAGACCTGAAAATCATTTGGAATGTTTACTTCCTCCTAAAAGAAGTATTAATTACTATTATTTGTACAAAAATGAAACGCAAGCAAATCTATTTACCATAATATTTAGTAGCAATTAAAAATAAAAACAGGTAACTAGTACAAGTAAAAGCAGAACGACGAATATATTAAACTTTTATTCGTATATCTCAGTTTTGTTTTATCTTTGATGGTCCAATAATCATTAATCAACAAAAAATAATAAACATTGCAAGACAGATGACAGTCGAAACCAGAAGTTACCGGGCTCCTAAGGCTGGTTACTAGTTTGACAGTTCATTAACCATATTTCAGGAAACCGTGTTCCAAAACTAACCAGATTTTCAGCAACCACTAATTTTTATCTACTTTCGGGACGGTTATCCGCAAATCAGTTACTTTCGGACCATAGCCTTAGCATTGTAACTGGGATATGATGAATAGAGATGAGATATGATGTGCCCAGTCACGAAAGCCGTTACAATCAAATAGGCTACGGTTACATCGATGCACCTCGTAACATGAATAAGGACATTTATTGGCGCTACCAACTGTGAGTCAATTTTTGATGCAATGACACCAATCAGAGAAACTCTTCTGATGTGCAAATGCAGCATATGAACTTGACGTTTTTGGCGCTGTTGATACTTTGTGCACAACACAATTTTGAGTTGTGAAAATTATCACAGACTATTTCCCTCGTCTTAAATTCCACCAATCACAAACGCGCAATTTTAAATTACAAATGGTTTCTCGATCAAAAACCGTATAACAGCACCTGTCAGGATGCGTTTGAGTTTATGCTCGTTAGGGAGGGCAGCGCGTGTGGGTTTTTATTACAGTATGCTCTAAATTCGAACAGGAATTGAAATTCAATATAACCTTGTAACGATTGGTCGACGAGGTCTGCGTCAGCAGAAATAGAACAGCAGCAGAGATTGTCATTTTGACGTATATATAAAAAGTTTGTCATTTTTGTTACTTCATATTATTCTTTATTTCTGCGTAATTATTTGATGTTAATATATTATTTCGTTAGTTAAAGTGTTCCTTTCAAAATACGTGTGTGTAAGACAACCCGCAATTAAACACTGATCACTCGACCTCTCCTCTGGTCGGCAAAATAACCCGGTGCATAACATCTTCGCATCAAGTTTGGCGTCCCAACGTGTGGCCAGAAGAATTGTTCGTGTATGTAACGTGTACTAATTGATTTAAAATTCTAAACAGACACTGATCGGCTCATCAGTACTATTTAGAACGTTTGTTGTTTCATTAACACTCCGTATTTCATCACTTCAGGAAATAATTTTGTAGGAATTTTTGGTAGTGACTATTGAACTCCCTGTTGTTTTATGTTATGTAATGAAATCAAGCCATAAGAAGCAAGACAGAAACATGACAGATCCGATTCAGCAGATAGTAATGTCACCCGACATGTTGAAAACTCTCATCGAAAGCATTTGTATCAACATAAAAGATGATAATCAAACAGTAAGTAGTGCTAATTTCTCTACATGCAAAGCTAGATTTGACGGATCATCAGGAGCGGATGTGGATGCATTTATAGATGCAATCACAACCTACAAAGAATGTTTGAAGATTTCAGATGAAAATTCTATCAAAGGTCTCAGTATGTTACTATGTGATGCAGCAGCTACATGGTGGCAAGGGATTGAAGGATCCATTACTTCTTTTGATGAAGCAACTAAGGCTCTTTCACATGCTTATGGATTTGCTAAACCCGCATACTAAATATTTAGAGATATATTTTCCACTGCTCAAGGTAACGAGAAAACAGATATATTTGTTAGTCAAAAACGTGCCGTATTTTCAAGATTACAAGGTGATTCAGTTGTCTCTGAACACGTACAGATAGATATGCTGTATGGATTGCTAAATCCATTGATTAGAGGTAAAATCTGTCTTGATCAAATTAATGATTTTCGCGAATCTATTGAAGCAGCGCGAATTGCAGAAATATCGTTACAAGACAACGGTACTTCAAAACCTGTTACTTCAAATCAGAAATCACACAATTATGTTCGAAAACAAAAACACTGTTCATATTGTAAAAATTATGGACATAATAAAGACGAGTGTCGTAAGTTATTAACCCGTGAGAAGAAAGCATCTACTGACACTCCTAATAATCAAACCATTTCTGATAATAATGGTTCATCCAAAGTTTTAATTTGCTATGGTTGCCAGACACCAGGGTATATACGAAGCAACTGTCCAAAATGTTCAAAACCAACAACGTCAACTCGACCAGCTGAATTTCTGTGCAGCTCGTTTCCTCAAGCTTCAGGTAACTTGCGTCCTTTAGCATATATTACAGTTGAAGGTCATACAGGCGTGACATATCTTAATTCAGGCGCTCAATCCAGTATAGCAGGAGCAAAGCTACGGGAAATTTTACTTAATGACAAGATTCCTTATACTACTAGACCCATGGAAATGATTCTAGCTGATGGAAAAGTAAGCTTAGTAACGGCTCTGTTTTTTGAAGTCTATGTTACACTTCAAGACATACAACATAATTTAAATCTAATTTCAGTTCCTGAGCATACTTCTAGTAGAACGTTACTCGGCTCTGACTTTTTGAAATTAGGCAACATTGTATTAGATATCCCACGTGGTTGTTGGTGTTATGGGGATGCTCCAGAGATATTGTATCCATTTGTAGAGGAACCTATCAACCAGTATTGTACGTTGAATGCTATAAATCTCTCAGAAGTCAATCTAAGAGATTCCGAAGCGACTAATTTAACTCCTTCTCAATGAACTGACCTTAACAATGTGTTGCAGGAAAATAGAGACATCTTTGAGGAAATTCTAGAGTCTACACCATATGCTGAACATTCCATACAATTATTGGATGATACACCTATTTCAGTCCCTCCATATAGGCTCTCGGAATATAAGAAAGATATACTTCGGAAGGAAATCGATAAATTGCTGTCCATGAATATTTTCGAAGAGTACGACCCTCCGTATGCAGCGCCAGTGGTATTGGTTCCCAAAAAGGATGGTGGGGTAAGGCTTACCGTAGACTATCGTAAACTTAATTCAATTACCCGCAAGGATAAATATCCTCTGCCCCGGATTGATGATATAATTCACAGTACGAAACAACTCGAGTATATAACTACTCTGGACTTAAAGCTGGTTATCATCAAATTCCTGTAAAATTTTCTGATAGAGATAAAACTGCCTTCATTTGCCCATATGGTACCTTCAGGTATACTAAAATGCCATTCGGTCTCTGCAATGCGCCAGCGACTTTTCAACGTCTCTTTGACCGCTTCCGGTCTGGCCTTCAAGACGTTAATATCCTGGCATATTTGGATGATCTGATCGTATTTTCATCGTCTTTTAGTAATCACTTATTGGACCTAAAACAGTATTTAATCGTCTTCACCATTTCAAACTTCACCTAAATCGAAATAAATGCTCTTTCTCATGTGATTCTGTCCTGTATTTAGGTCACATCATTTCACCTCTAGGATTTTCACCAAACTATGACAAAGTTTATGCCTTAAATAATATACTAGAACCTAAGAATGTGCAGAACCTAATTTCATTCCTACAAACCTGTTCTTGGTACCGAAGATTCATACCTGGATTTGCTGATATAGCCCAATCATTGCCCATGCTCACTAAAAAGATAGCAAAGTGGTTGTGGGGTCCTCGTCAAATAGAGGCATTCAATCAATTAAAAGCTAGGTTAACCACCAGTCCAATCTTGCGACAAGCTGATCAATCGAAGCCTTTCATTTTAAGGACAGATGCCAGTGCCTACGCACTTGGAGCGTGTTTACTCCAGGGGGAGACATTGGAAGATGAGCGTCCTATCGAATATATTAGCAGATTGTTAACCGCAGCGGAAAAGAACTATTCCACGACAGGAAGAGAAGCGCTTGCTGTCGTTTGGTCAGTAACCAAATTTATAGGTTACTTAGAAGACTCTACAGTCATTATCCAAAGTGACCACCAGTCCTTGAAATGGCTCATGTCTCTCAGATCACCTTCAGGTCGCTTAGCACGTTGGAGTTTGATTTTGAAATCTTATGATTTAAGAATTGAATACACCCCAAGCCGTTTAAATGTTGTAGCGGACATGTTGTCTAGCCCAAGTGTGGCCGAAGCCACTGAGACTAACCTGGTATCAGTAGATATGCCCAGACAGCCAGTTAGCGAAATACGCAAACTGCAACTGGAAGATGAAGATCTTCTTAAAATTATAATCTCTTTCGAGAGCCTATCAAATAATGACCTTGACCTCAAGAGATGGCTAGAGAGAGGTTATTTGATGAATAATGGGATACTGTACAGATACAGTATCCGCCAAAATAAACAGTACCGAAAATCAAAATAAAAATTAATTTTTAATTTCTGTAATGTAAGTGTTCAAAATGTTCACCATTTCGACGCAAACAAGCTTCATATCGATTTTGTAAGTCTATAAACATATTTATAAAAAGTGGTTGATGTAACTGCCGAAAAATATTTTGTATTCTTTCCCGTAGTTCGGCAATATTCGCCGGCGGATTTTCCGAGTGAAATATTTTGTCCTTCATTATGCCCCAAATGTATGCGTCATGTGGCGTCAGATCAGGTGAATGAGAAGGATAGTCGAAGTCTGTTCCCCGAGAAATTATTCTATTATCGAAATGCTGACGGAGTTGGTGTAAGGTGCGCACAGCTGTATGGCTCGTTGACCCATCTTGTTGAAACCATTGTGTGCGAAACTGTAGATTTCGTGCACGGCAAAAGTTATTTAGATCTCTCACAAAAGGTATAATAATTTTGTCTCTATAACGCTGTTGGTTGACAGTAAGTGGATTCTGATTATCATCTTCAACGAAATAAGGACCAATCATTCCATGACCAGATACCGCGCACCAAACGGTAACTCGAAGACTGTGGAGTGGTTTCTCTACAATGACATCAGGACGTTCAAATCCAAGGAATCTGGTTGTTTGTCGATTAATATAGCCGCTAAGATGAACGTGACCCTCGTCTGAAAACCATATGTTTTTCAAAAATTCGGGACATTCGTAAATTAAACATGCGACCACAGTAAATTTCTCTTGCACGTTTGTCCGCAGCATTTAGTCTTTGTCCGCAGCATTTAGTCGTTGTCCAACTTGAATACGGTATGGATAACCACCAATTGATTTGAACATGCGACGTAAAGACGTTTCACTAATGTTGAGTTTACATGCAGTTCTTACAAAACTTCTCTTAGGTGATTGCACAACTTGGTTACAAACACGTCCTTCATTTTTGTTAGTGCATACTGTTTATCGACGACCTGACGTTGACACAATACGACACAGTGCGACGGAATTTTTCAACAACAGCTAATATCACACTTTTACTTGGAGCTGCTTTATTAAATTTTTGTCGATATTTTATTGATACCTGTTCTAAGCTTGGACCATCAATACGACCTTTTCCGTATGAACGAAAATAATGCTCTACCAAAAAAACTTTTTCTTCCGTTGTTAGAACCATTTTTAAATCAAATTTAACTGCAGCGTACTATTAATATATCAACTAATGACAATTAAGTCAAATATGACAAATCCATATTACATAAACAACTCCACAGCACTCTCTGTTTCGGTACTGTTTATTTTGGAGGATACCGTATGTTCCCGCAGCCGATGAAGAAGAGGCTCAGCAGGTTGTACCCAAAAAGCAAATCCCATCCATTTTAGCAGAATATCATGACTCAGAACTGGCCGGCCATTATGGTGCTGAAAGGACTTATCGAAGAATTATTGGCCAGGAATGCGAACAACTATAGCGAAGTATGTGTCAAATTCTATTGAGTGTCAGCGCTACAAAGCAAATAACTCAAAACCAGCTAGACAATTGCGAACACCTGTTCAGTCTAGAAGGTTTGAAACCCTATAAATTGATCTGTTTGGTCCATTACCGAAGACTGTGGATGGATACAAGTGGGTTTTCATAATAGAGGACACTTCCAGTAGATGGGTTGAGCTATTCCCTCTACAGAAAGCCACTGCAGAAAGGTGCGCTCGATGCTTAATCGATGAAATAATTTTAAGATATGGAACTCCAAGGAGAGTTATTAGTGATAATGGTATGCAGTTCGTAAGTGAAGTGATGCAACAAGTAGCCCATGTCTTAGGCTTCAAGCAAACTCTCACTCCTGTGTATCACTCCGCGGCTAATCCGGTCGAACGAAAAAACCGCGACCTCAAGTGTCAGTTGTCAATTTTGACAGAAAAAGATCATACCCAGTGGAAAGACAAATTACTTGCGATACGTTTCTCAATGAATTCAGTACAGTCGCAATCAACCGGTTTTAGTGCTGCTTACCTTACGTTCGAGCGCGAATTAAGAACGCCAGATGACGCTAATCGCGACCCTCGTGCTATCCTGGATTGTGAAAATTTTGTACCCGAGATATCACCATATCTACAGACTTTAGCAACAACCTTAAGTGTAGCCCGAGAAAATCACGAGAAAGCTCAAGATCGTGCCAAAGACTATACCGATAAAAGTCACCGACCAGTCGCTCTATTCCAAGTAGGTGATACTGTACTCGTAGATGTACACGCACTTAGTAAATCCAAGGACTCGTATACTAGTAAGTTCGCTCCGCGTCGCGATGGACCGTACCAAATCCATCGTATGGTTACTCCGACAACTTACGAGGTTGGTACCATTAGCAAACCTTTTGAAGCGGTTGGAAAATATCATGTATCAGCGTTGACTCCATACCACAACCTCGTCAATGCTAATGTTTCAGTGCCGGTACGACCAATACGAAAAAGAGGTCTACCACGTAATAATCCTTTGGATACATCAGAGACGACTGTACCGGAAACTGAGATGTCGACTTCCACAGCTCCAGTTATCTTCGCGACCCCTATTCCGGAAGATATATCTGAAGAGGATACCTCGGAAGAAGAGGCTCAGACCCAACCCGTAAGTCCTCCAAGGAGAAGAATCGCTAAATCCAAAAGTTGTTCCTGTTGTTTAGCGACCTCCAACTTCCCTGCTTCTACTCTCGAGACGATTCGTGAAGCAGTGGGGGAGAATTGTAACGATTGGTCGACGAGGTCTGCGACAGCAGAAATAGAACAGCAGCAGAGATTGTCATTTTGACGTATATATTACTTCATATTATTATTTATTCCTGCGTAATTATCTAATGTTAATATATTATTTCGTTAGTTAGGGTTCCTTTCAAGATACGTGTGTGTAAGACAACCCGCAATTGAACACTGATCACTCGACCTCTCCTCTAGTCGGCAAAATAACCCGGTGCATAACATCTTCGCATCAACCTCATTTTTGTTTATCCTCAATCCCTTGTTATTAACAACGTGTCAATTGGTGCCTGGTGTGAATCGTGATGAATCGGAGGCTGGTTTTACGTTTTTCCGTTGATTTTATTTGTGAATTCGATGAAAGTGACTTTGAATTAGATGTGCCAGTAATTTCAAATGAAATATGGAATTACGCCGAAAGCATTGTACCAAGTTATTCAGACAAGCAATTTCAATCCCACTTTAGAATATCCCCAACATTTGAAGTTGTAATCTCACAAATTCATTCAATTACTGAGCAAAGGATTACTGTAGGGAATCCGGAAATCTCGGCTGGAAAACAGCTATTAATTAGCTTTTGGTATTTAACAAATATGGAAAGTTTTAGGTAGTATTAAAACTACTGACTCATGTAGGTACTTATTAATATTAAATTTTCACTTTAAGGGGACTTGCGGATCGTTTTGGTGTAAGTCGATCTACAGCATGGAGTAGTTTGTATAAAATTTGTGGAAAACTTCGCAAGGTAAACACCAGTTACAAGATTATCATGTTTCCAAATGAAATTACAAGTAATGTGATAATAGATCGATTTCAGGGTCGAACAGGGTTTCCAGGTAGGTAGTTTATATTATATAAATATATCACTATTGCAGGAATAGTTGGAGCAATAGACGGAAGTCATATTCCAATTGAAGCACAAAGATAATCACGCTGCTTATATAAATCGTAAAGATTTCCACTCCATTTTACTTCAAGGCATATGTAATGACAAAAAAATATTTTAGAACGGTTATGTCGGATCCATTCATGATGCGTGCATGTTTACAAGATCAGACATATGGCGGGTAATTAGTGGTTTACAGTTTCCTCAGGATGGCCATTTAATCGGAGACTCAGCATATCCGTTGAGTCTAAAGCTAATAGTTCCTTTTCGACATAATGATAATCTGACAAATATTCAAAGAAATTTCAATAAAAAGTTGTCTAAAATCCGAGTAGTAATAGAGCAGAGCTTTGCTTTACTGAAAGGTAGATTTAGGAGACTTAAGTTATTGGAGGCAGTTCGACTAGATTTGATACCTCAGATCATAATAGATGCATGTATTCTACACAATATATGCCAAACTAGAAATGATATTCCATTGAATATGAACCTGGATGCAGAATTGCAAGAAGAACAATTGATGAATCCAGGAAATGGTGGAATTATTGATCCTGCAAACAATCCAGCTGCAATTGATAAAATAAATAATATTGCGAATTTGATTTACCTCAGATTATAATGGATAAAATTAAATAGTTCAGTGATAATGTTAATTTTTTATTATTATCAAACATGTGAACATTCATGAGAATTTAAATATAAAACTATTAAAGACAAAAGCTAGACATTATTGGTGGCCAATACATTTTGAGCTCAAAAAATGTCAATGTGTAAACAAAATTCTTATACTTAGAAAATTAGTTATACCTGAAATTTGGCCAAATTAGTTATATATATGTCTGAATTGTTTTAAATGGTACCATATAAATTATATATACACTGACCTGTTTATAACACTTGGAAGTCTCTTTATGTGCACTCTATTCCTGTTCTCCCCTCCTGGAATGAAGCTGGACTCTCTCCAAATCGTGGAAATAAATTCGCTAGTTTGAATCGCAGGTAAGTCAATATTATTTATTAAATTGTTCTTCTCACTTGACTTAAAATGTTTTGCGATGATCCTAAATGCTTTGAATCAAATACATGAGACTATCATGTAGGAATTTACTAAAAATTTACGCATAGCGTCCCTTCTCAAATTCAATAATCGATAATTTCCACAAATAATTGTTATTTACAAATATTTTCTGCTCTAAATGTTTCTTAGATAATACTTTATCATTCATATTCAGTTTTTACTTAAATTTCAAACAATTTTCACTTATTTTAGTTAAATTTTTAGAAAGATTTTCTTACATGTCCATTTTCATAAGCATCACACCACACACTCCTTTGTTTTTCAAATCAACAAACTTTTGTTGCTAGTCTTGTTATTTGAAACAAAACACTACTGAGTTGCTAGATATTTCAGTCTTTTCATTGAATGTTTAATAGTTAATTTAATTGTCTTTTTCTTATTCCTATTGTTATTAATTATTTGTGTAAAATTTCAAAATAATTCATTATACCTATTTACATGTGAACAATTTCCAAAATATATCTTATATTTATTTACAATGATAGTATCTATCCCACTTTAAATTTTGAATATCAATGAATTTACAATCATTACTTCCTTAAAATCTTTCATAATGCCTTTCAATTCATTTCTTATATATAATTTACCAATTATCTCCTATGAACTTGTCCTATCATTTAATACAATTACATATTTTTAAACATTCCATCCGCTTTGCAAATATTCAATATTTCAAAATTCTAACTTACTTCTGTGGTTGAATATATTTCTATGTTTTAGTTCTATGCTACATGACGTGACGTTGTATGTAGTGACAGTTCAATGATTTCATTTCAACAAATGTGATAACTTATCTGTATATGAGTATCAAATATCCTGTAATAATGATAATTTCATGTTCTTTTCAGATTCATTTTGATATTCTAGATAAAATATACATATGATCAACTGTGCTGCTAATAAAAACAATATGAATTTATAATTTACCAAGGATGGATTAAAATTTATGACTCATTGTTTACAATTGAAATCTAAGGTAACGATTTTCAATATTATTGATGTATTTATATAGTTATAAAGGATAATTGATATCATAGGTGTTTGATTTGGTATGAGATATATTTCTTACTTATAATTAAACGTATAAATGATAATTCTATCTGTCTGAAGAAAGTAATCTCTATTTATCATCTGACAAAGTTCAAATTTCATATATCTGTGTCTCATTCTCTTTAATATTTACTACGATAAGTTCAATATATATATATATATATATATATATATATATATATATATATATATATATATATATATATAATAGTAGAAGGGTAGTCACGGCTGAATAGTTGAAAAACTAACTTTTAAATATTATGGGGTACAGCCAAAATGTATGGGTGGTTAAGAAAATTCGATTTTCACTATACCAAGCTTTCGATAATTTTATTATTATCTTTTTCAAGGCTAAAATACAATTTTGTTAAACTAAAAAACAAGGTTTATGTTTCATATAAGTAAAACTTACTAGTAAATTGAATAAATTCTTGAAGGATATCAAAATTGATAACATTATCATGATTTCAGTTTCATATAATTACAAAACACTGATATCAATTGCTGAGAACGTTGTCTGTAGTATCAAGGAATAAAAATTTTTTTGAAATGATTGATCAGTCATAGTTTTTTTGACTTTTTTTAATAACAGTGACGACTGACAACGTTAAGGTTTAAGGTTAAATACCTTAACTTACACTTACTTTTTTATCTAGTGTGAAATTACATCTTGTCATTCATATATTAATGACAAATGTAAATTTAAAGGTTAAAGGTTAAAGGTTGAATATCCTGATTAACACTAACATGTAGATTTAGTATAAATTTTCATTATATGATTTGAAATTCATTTAATTACATTTAAATTTGAAAATTACCAATAAAAAATTTTTCTGTAATGACAAGTTAAATTTATTTAAAAAAAAAATATGAAAGAAATTGAAACTTTATAATAACTATGTTAGTTATCATAAAATCATGCATTTTATTTAATATTCATCATCTGATGTTATGTGTAGGAAATCCGTGTCATTGTTAAAGGTTGTTGGTTTATTTTGTAGGTAAATAAGTTGAGTATATATTGCACTGACATTGTTGATATCTGACCTCTTATTCATGAAAATTTATACTAAATCTACATGTTAGTGTTAATCAGGATATTCAACCTTTAACCTTTAACCTTTAAATTTACATTTGTCATTAATATATGAATGACAAGATGTAATTTCACACTAGATAAAAAAGTTAGTGTAAGTTAAGGTATTTAACCTTAAACCTTAACGTTGTCAGTCGTCACTGTTATCAAAAAAAGTCAAAAAAACTATGACTGATCAATCATTTCAAAAAAATTTTTATTCCTTGATACTACAGACAACGTTCTCAGCAATTGATATCAGTGTTTTGTAATTATATGAAACTGAAATCATAATAATGTTATCAATTTTGATATCCTTCAAGAATTTATTCAATTTACTAGTAAGTTTTACTTATATAAAACATAAACCTTGTTTTTTAGTTTAACAAAATTGTATTTTAGCCTTGAAAAAGATAATAATAAAATTATCGAAAGCTTGGTATAGTGAAAATCGAATTTTCTTAACCACCCATACATTTTGGCTGTACCCCATAATATTTAAAAGTTAATTTTTTATATATATATAGGGAACTACATGCCGATGTCTTTATCCGTTTCAAAGTTATCACGTAAGAAATATTTAGTAACGTTTTTTTTTAACAGCAATCAATATTTTTTTACTTGTCAAACAACAATGATCTTTTTCAACAAATAGTTTAGAATTACTTGTCATCTATGACAGTTAATCCTAATTAGTCAAAGGTAACGATTTACGTTTCTTAAATATGCCAATTACGAACGAAGGAAGATTTGCAGTTTATGTTGAGAGTTTGCAAAATGCTGTTATTGCAGAAAGAGAATATGCAGAAAGACGTCATTATTAAAGACACGTTTTCAAAAGATGAGCGAAATGATTAAAAGAAACTGGTCAAATCCGTTCAGTTACAACTCAAAACAGAATATGGCAATCAAGACTTGACGTGAATATTTCGAATGTTTTAGGTACATTGGCCTCCCCTGCCCCCGAATTTGTTGTTGCAAAAAAATTTATTTTATTGCATACTCATTGCATAGCATTGCACAAGCAACATTTTTCTTCATTTTACAAGGAAAAGCCTTTTGGGGGGCTAAGTCGATGCCAGCCCCCGACATTGATATAATTTGCACAACCAAAATTTCTGTTTGTACACCTTCTAGGAAGAAGCTATTAACCAATTAAATTATTACTTTTCTGTCACTCTGTCACTAGCTAATGTCTTCTGTATATACGTCTCTCTTGCGCTCCTTAGTCATATTAGGGTTAGGACATATTTTATTGAATATAACTAATTTAATGATTATAGTAGAATAAATCACGAACACTGTGTAACGATGATATCTTTATATCGAAACAATATAATTTTTTCATTATGTTGTGGAAACAGTTAGTTTTATTTATAACAAAAATATAGTTGAAAATTCTCATTGAATTGATATTTTTCAATTTTTTATTTTTATTTTGATACCTAGCAATGTATAAGGGATATGAATTACCATTCCATATTCACAGTTTCTGTATTCGCGGCATATGTACGGAACATACCTATACCCCGCGAATGAGGAGCTTTCAGTGTATATAAATCACTTTTTTCAGCTAGTTTTCATTTAAACGTAATCAATGGCCGTATTTCCTCCAAAATCCTGTAAAATATATTGCTTTTATTGTGAGAAAATGAAATAACCAATAAAATTGTATTTTAAATTTATTTGACACTAATACATCTATTTCCAAATATGTACAAAATAGTTAACCAATCTTATAACTAGTTAGAATTTCCACACTATTTACAAGAAAAAATCGTTGCTTACAATTTTACTCACTAAACGTATTGATATGTACAAATATTTTGTTATAATTATTATACTTATATATTTATAAAACGATTCACAAAGGGTAAACGTTACATTTTTCACATTTATATTGTTGAATTTCACTAATTTCAATAGAATGTCAAAAACCCGATAAAATTATACATTGTTCAAATTTAAATTTTTGTAGACACATATATGAAGACTCAGATTCTATTTTGATTGAAGAACTAATTTGTAACTGAATATGGTCACTAAACGGCATCCCAATTGAAACAATAAACAAACGATGATGACAAATAAAGATGATTGAAAAAGTTGACAGGGAAGAAATTCTAACAAAAAATGTATATCAAAAATATTGCAAGAATAATATCGAGGCTACCAAACACTGTGATAACTAGTAACCTTAGACAACGGAATGTGGACAATCAATAAAAAATAAATATTTCAACTAGTAATATGGGAAAGCTAATTTTTCTTTCAAACTTTGAATTAATCTGATATTCTTTAGGTGTAGGTATACGTCTGTTCTCATCATCATTGATCAACCAGTACATTCTTTCACTGATCTTTTTCGTTTGCAAAGCTCTCTTGTGTTTACGTGATTCGGTTCGCATGTATCATCCCTCATCTATCCATCTGATTGAAGGCCGATGTTTACTTATCTGATCTCGACATCCACTCTATAATATCGAGAATCTTTCCTAAAATCTACCAGCGAATTTAGTATTTTATACTATAATATACAGTGGTTGATTTGACCATTGGGGAAAAACGCTCAGACACATTGATTTAATTTTTCATTTCCGCATTTTTGGGTGTATAATACGCGCAAAACGTATAGTGCAGAAATGTAATGGTATATGCCCTTCAAGTTATTTTGCGGAGCTAAACTCTAAAAGGTTATCATTTTTTGTTTACTTTTACCAATACCACTTACACTCTACATTCTATCTTGATGCTAGCCTACCATACTCCGGTCAAGATAGACATAAAAATAGTCATCAAATAACAAAAATTGGGGGAGTGCCGAATTTTGGTGGAGACCTTGGGTTCACCATCAGAAATAAAGTGTCAAAAATCCCCATCGATCCCATGTGTGCTGAAAAAGTCAAAGGTCAACATTTCAGGTTTTTTGGATTTTTCTGAAAAATGGTAAGTTTTATCAAAAAAGTACTTCAAAACAAAGGTGTAGATCTTAAAATTATCTACAAAAATGGTACCTATGATTTACTTTTCTGAAAATATATACTCAAATCATAGTCAGTCCCTTACTGAATCCCCTCTACCCGTATGGCCTTGAATAACATCTGACGATTCTATTCAGATGATTCTATTGTCCGTGTTGTGTCGCTTATATACCTGCTTCTTTCAGTGTTAAACGTTCGGTTCCAGTGAATATACGTATTTATTACAAGCGTTTCCCATTTAGGTTATTTACGCTGTTCAATATCTTGAAAAAATGTCACATTTTTGCTTTATTTGCACAAAACTTTTGAGTGAAGATGTAACTGTTGTGGTTAGTCGTGGAATACCAACTTTAATTGATGCAAGTGTCGCGAGAGGTGATGAGTTTGTTGATTATTTAAGAGGCCTAAAGTCCGTTACAGTTCACGTGGATTGCAGAAAATCGTACACCCGGAAAAGTTCAATCGCTGCAGTAAAAAGACAACATGAGGATGAACAGGCCAGTACCTCAAAAGTAAGTCCACCTCGTACTAGAGCGCGACTAAGTGAATCCAACTTTTGTTTTAAAAAATGCTGTTTATTTTGTGGCGATGTAGCCGATGAAGAGGCTGAGAAAAAGAAAGCGAAGCATCTTCGAAAAATAATTTATAAAGTTTCTACTCTTACATTTAAAGAATCTCTTTTGAAGATAGCTAACGGTCGTTCTGATGACGTATCAAAAGCAGTTATTGCGCGTATTAACTTTGAGCATGATTTAGTCGATGCTGATGCTAAATACCATAGCTGTTGTTACAAATCTTTCCAAAAATCTAGTACTGGTCGTATAGTTGGCCGTCCTCAAGATGGAGCTGTAAACTCTGCGATGGAGGAGATTTTTCAATTCATACTTTGAAGAGTATGAATCAGATTAAATATTCAAAGAAATCAGAATTATAATAGTTAATCTCAAAAACCAATATCATTATTAATAATCATCATGCAATCAAAAAAGTATTGTCCCTGAAAATTACGTCACAACAGTTCGTGGAGTAGGCCTACCGGGGAAACCACGTTAAAAAAAACGCGTCGAGTACATTACCTCACAGGTGGAGTGGAAATGTGAGCATATAACATAAAACGTGACTCTTGGAATCGCGATATCTCAGTAATGGTAATTCCTCCAAAAAAAATCGTGAGTAACATTTTTGTAGATAATTTTAAGATCTACAACTTTGGTTTGGAGTACTTTTTTGATAAAACTTACCATTTTTGAGAAAAATCCAAAAAACCTGAAATTTTGACCTTTGACCCCTCATAACTTTTTTAGCACACATGGGATCGATGGGGATTTTTGACACTTTATTTCTAATGGTGAACCTAAAGTCTTCACCAAAATTTGGCACCCCCCCAATTTTTGTTATTTCAGATGTGTACTTTAACCGGACTACCAACTAAATAGTGAGCCTAGATATTCTATATGAAGGTATGGCAGCTGGCCATCATTCTTTGCTATAGTATTCCTCATGCAGATGGTTAATAGCGATATTTTTGAGCGGACAGGGCAAGCATTGCACAGATTACTACGACAGATTTTTTTTATTGAATCTTCCGTATTTAGTGAATAATTTTGAAAAACTTAATATACTCTGTCTTCAGTTGCAAGGAAAAGACGTAAATATATTTGATTTGTGTGAAAATATTGACTCTTTTTGAAAAAAAAAGGCTGTTATGTGAACATGTTGAATGAAAACAGTTATCACTATCCGTTTTCAACTTATAGGCAACTTTGTATATGGATTTAGGTATAGATATCACACTTCGAGTTCAATCTATAGGCAACTCTGTCACATGCTTGCTCACACCAATAGCTGGTTCCATATATGCAATTATTGAATTTCTGCGTTGAGAGTATCGTTTTGATCTGCACTATCAAGTTGGCTTCTAGGTAGGTATGTTCGTTCCATGTCAAGAAGGAAGTTTCGTCGTGGACATATAGCCTAGTCGATGAGGAAAAGCAGTATCAAGGAACTTGGAATATCAAGGATCTTTACGGCTGCTACCTCGTCGGGGGATCTATACCCGCATATTTCTTTGTCGTTCTGATTTATGCCCGGTGAATTGGGGCTAAGAATGCAACTGATCGTGGAATTACCAGTCGAGATGATAGGAGTTCACCAAATTTGCTACTCTAGGTGCGCGATTTGAGATCTAACTTATGAGGGGTCTAATGGGTTTTTGTTTTTTATGTCCCTTGCTTTTTTTACGACCGTATAATCACAGTAGGTACTGAGGCAGTTCAGACTGTCGACCTTTAGTGGTGGATATGTTTTCAGGGTATAACGTCGGTGGGCAGATTGCTCTGCAGGCAGGGACCTGAGGGAAAACTATCACTTACGCGAGGGGTTTGCTACAGCGTTTATACCAAGATGGTTGCGTTTGGCTCTCTAGAGATTTCGCAGCGGTACTTTGTCTTAGTTGCCACTCATATTAAATTTAGTCAGTTTTCGGTTTTGGTATTGAACATGTGTGATCGGCCACAGGAAAAACCTACTGGTTGTTGTTGTTGGTGGTTCGGGTGTCATTGACTATCCGTTGCATGGAGTTGTGTAATGTTGAGTGATCAGACCACGACGCGATTTTCCATCTCTCGCGAGACAATTGTTTCGAGTAGTCATCGGTTCCGGTATTGTCAAGTAGTGGGTGGAAGCTCGTGAAACATGATCCTTTTTAATAGTTTATAAGTTACAGTTTTCTATACTGAGCCCTATCTTATTTAACATTTACACTGCAGATCTGCACAGGTTAGTAGATGATAAATTTAACATGATTCAATATGCGGATGATCTATGTTTTTACTTTAACCGTAGTTCTTATGAGCGTTGTTTAGAAGATCTGGGAGAATGTATGCAGTTACTAATAAGTTGGTTTAATGATATGGGATTCAGTGTCTCTCAGGATAAGACTGCTTTGGTACGTTTTACTCGACACCGAGTTAGGACTGCTGGAGCTACTTACCTGGCTGGTTTTAAGATTCCATTTGTCGACGAATTCAAATATCTAGGCATTATCTTAGATAAAAAACTGCTGTGGACAAATCATATCAAGTATGTTAAAAAAAAATGTGGAAAAGGTATGAATTTGCTAAAAGTGGTTTCCAAAAGAAAATGGGGAGCAGACGTCAATTTGATGTATACATTCTACAAGACCTATATTCGTTCCATATTGGACTACGGGTGTACATTATATGGAGCAACATCTAAAACAAATCTACTTATTATCGACCGTATTCAATATAAAGCCTTAAAAATTTGTATGGGGTTAATGATGTCATCTCCTAACCAAGCAGTTTTGGCAGAAATGCAAGAACCGCCACTTAACATACGGAGACAATTTTTAGCTGAGAAACAAATGATTAAATATAGAGCATTTAATACGGAAATGGTCCAAAAAATCGCTTATATAGATACGTGTAACCTTACAGTTCCGTACTGGAGAATAAAATCTACTCCTCCCTTGGCAGAGGCCTTTATTAATACCAATCAAGATGAAGATTTCATCTTAAATTCTCCTAAATTCCCTATATATAAGTACAGTTACAAAAGTATCATATTTCGACCAACCGTCATATACCCCTTATACACCGAAATTCCTAATCTAAATAACTAAATACTTACAACTATACTGAATGATTTCGGAGACAATATAACTAAAATATTTACAGATGGGTCCAAATATGATGATGGAACAGGAGCAGCATTCTTTGTTTCAAACACTAATCATGTCGAAAAATTCAGAATAGCAGACATATTTTCGGTATACTCTGCCGAGGCTCTTGCAATAAAACAATGCTTAATATGGTGCACACTAAATCCTGTGCAATCAGCTGCTATAATGACAGACTCGAAATCGGTTTTACAAGCTATCGAAGGATCTCCTATAAACATTTATAATCAGGAACTGATCTTAGAAATAAAAAACTTATTGTATCAATTAAAAATTAATAATAAACAAATTGCTATCATATGGGTAAAAGGCCATAGCGGCGTTATAGGCAATGAGAAGGTAGACCACCAGGCAAAAGAAGCTAGCAAATTAAAAGAGTTATTAAACTTTTCCTGTCAGGCTGACGTAATTAACAGGCATAAAAAATCCATTAGAAATAGATGGAGAGAAGCTTACAATAACAACAGCAAAATATCTAAAAGCTTCTATTTCCAGCTTCATCCAAATCTTCCAAATAACATTCCTCATATAACAATGTTTGATTATAGAAAAAAATACGCATCAATTATAACGCGACTAATACTAAACCATGGCCGTTTCCCTGCTCACCTACATAAATTGGGTATTCTACAGTCTCCATCGTGCAACTGCGACAACGTGTCGATAGGTGATACCAATCATATATTTCTGGAGTGTAAGAAAAACAAAGCGGCTATATCAAATTTATATACCTCTTTAAGGAACAATAACTTTCCTTTTCCATTGAATATGAGTTCTCTCCTGGCATGTATAAATAAAGATACTTTCGATGCAATAATAAACTTCATTAAGGAAGCAAGAATAGATCTGTAAGTATATTCATATGACAAAAAAAAAAATAAAAAAAAAATTCTGTGGCCAATAGTCTTCGACTGAGGCCATCCCTGTCCCCCCAACACACACACTCACACACAAGTTACAGTTTGTGTAATTTTGAGGATAAATATATTTTGGTAGGTGTATTCGCTAGCGCTATGAAAAAATTTCTTGGGACGTATATATAGAATGGACCCTGATGGTGATTATGCAAAATATGGCGAAGGGTTCTCTTGTTGCTAAGATTTCGATAATCTCAGAATAATTGCATGAGAAGTTATATTCTACTCTTACTGGACCCATTCCTATAGGTATGGTAGTATGTAGTGCTTCAAATCAATATTTTCAGTTTGTTGTAAATCAGGCGACTGCGTCATCTCCAGTGCGATCGACCACACCAGGTCCTTCAGTATGTGATGAATGGCTGGGAGAAAAAGTGAGTAGTTGGAGTGTGCTAGAGGATAAGGAAAGCTTGAGTTCACATAGATATGTGGAGATGGATATATGAAAAGGGAGAAAAAAATTATCGGGAGAGAGGGGATGGAGGTGGACGAAGACCGAGATATACAGTATGAGGAAGAGAGTGAGAGAGGAGATAGAAAGGGGACTTGGACATAAGGTAAGTGAATTGTACGAGGTGATAGAGAGCTGTAAAAGAGAAGGAAGGAGGAGTAATATGCGTGGGAGAACGGTTAATTACTAGTGGAATGAGGGAATAGAGGGGCTATGGAGAGAGTGTAAGAAATAACGGAAACGAATGCTGAGAGGAAGAGGGTGGATAAAGGGAGAAGGGGGTTACAAGGAGAAGAAGGAGAAGCTGGAGCGTAGGGCGGAGAGGGCAAAAAGAGGAAAATGGGAAGAGCTACTGGGGGAATTGGAAAACAATTCATGGGGAAAGGCGTATAGCGGTGAAAAGGATGGGAGTAAATAGGAAAGAGGTGCTGGAGGAAGATTGGGAAAAGGAGATTATAGGAAAGCTGTTCACATGGGTAGAAGAGGGAGTGGGGGGAAGGATTCAGGAAGTCGAGAAAATTAGAGAGGTAGAGAAAATGAGGGGAATTAGATCGGTACAGAAATAGGAAGTAGATGAGGGGAGAGAAACATTAAAGAGAGGAAAGCACCATGGATAGACGGGTGATGGGTTTGGAGGAAAGGGCTAGGGAGGGCAGCTGGAGGAACGAAAAATTGGCCGTACTCGTGTTCCTTGATGTCGGGAACGCGTTCAACAGCGTCAGTAAACATGCGGTGTTGAACGCGTGGTTGAGGCTTGGTGTGGGGGAGGGGTTGGTCTGTCTAGTAGAGGATTATTTGACGGGGCGAGTGACAGTAGACTCGAGAGGAAGGAGGTATGATATACAGGCTGGAGCACCAACACTGTCTGGGGCCTCAGAAGGACCTATTCGAACATGAGTTTCCCATCCCACCTCGAAAAATTAGGTCCTTCAGTATGTGCTCCAAATTCATCAACTTCGCCGATGATACCACCTTATAAGTGGGGACTTTCAACATTTTTGGGTAGTTCAAAGATTTAAGCATTCTGCGAGATGGTGGAAGTACTTCGTTTAGCTCGTCATGTTCCTGAGGACGTCCTTCTGGAGACTGGTATTGATTTGTTCACTGATGTTGCCTATCAGTTTTATAAATACGTTTATGGTGGGGTAAACAGTTGCAGCGCTGTGGTTGAAGAATTTCGTAGGGAATACTTGTCAGCCTACTATGAAGAAACCATTTTTGAAGAGCTGAGGAGGCGAACACAACATACATTCTTACTACTCCAGCTGTCAGAAAGGATATTAACCTCGGAGACAGACTTGTCAGTCTAGAACAAAACGATACTCTTAAAACGGTAATACAAAAATTCCCTATATGGAACCATATATGTGAGAGAAGGTGTGTGAGTTATCAAACCAATGTCGTATACAGAGTTGCATATAGATTGAACTTGAAGCGTAACATCTATACCTGAATTAGTATACAGAGTTGCCTTTAAGTTGAGAACGAAGTGTAACACAGTTTTGAAATGTTTCCTACGTTGTGCGATTGTATGCAAAATTCTCTATTGGCAGATAAACATAAAGCTGTGATGCCAGAAACTGTGGTAAGCCATTTGGAAAACTTGAGTGAGAATTTCAAACGATACCTACTTCTTTGCAGAGAATGATATCAAGTTGTCAGAGTTGAGCTGGGTTTTAAATTTATTTGAAAATAGACCTGTCGGAATATCACTCCAAGAAGAAGAGCAACTGATAGATGTTTCAGTACTTTACAAAAGTCAAACTTTGTTAACAAATCTTCAATAAACTACGGACCTGAACTTCCAAACGACTACTCCGTTATAAATACCAAGGCGCTTCGGATTCAGTTGTCTTTTCCAACGTCCTATCTAATTGGATTCTAGACACTTGCTGCCTTGAGATGTAAATATGAAAATAAACTTCAAGTAGAAAATTAACTCTGAGTGGCAAACAACATGGAACCAAACTAAGAGAACAGTCTCATGTTAGCCATTAGTCCTTTATCAATAATAAATAAAATTTCAGTGAAGATTTTCTCCTCATTATCATTTCATTTTCAATCTGTAGTGCGTCCTCAATCATGTAAATGCGCTCCCATTAGGGGGCGCATCCTTCAGTTTAAAAAACCCTTGTTATGGTGCTAGCTTAAATCCTCGAACGGGTCGGTAAAGATAAATTGGAATAGGTTAAATCTCAACCGCATGAATACTTCGATCAGAACAAACGGGCCTAAAAGGTATATATTCTGAAAGTTCGCGTTACAACGGGTAGAAGGGCGAGACGTATCTACATCGGAACTAATTCTAGTTAATTTCAAACGGATCTGTGCGATTACGTCCTTTCATTCGAAAGTAATTATGCGTCCTAAATTGGATCCATCAATTATCTTGACGCTCGGTTTGTCAGGATTCTGTCATATCTCTGATATTAAATCGCTCCACTAATAAATGGATATGAATCACTCGGTATTCGGTTAGATTTTTGAGAACCGGTTAAAAACTGAAAAATGAATATGTTGGAATTTATCAATTGAATTTGAAACTTTTTGCTTTCAGTTCTAACAAATATATTCATATATAACACAACGAGAGGAATCATGACTATGGATAATCGCTTGAGTTGGGGAACGAATCATCATGTCAAAAATTGTTTGCAACAAGTTGAGTGCATTAACCCATGCGATTTTATTAATTGTCAGGATTTCAAGAGCTGTGTTCGTTAGATTATACAACTCATATAATATATTATTGATAGAACTAGAGAGCATTTTATTCTAAAAATTAAATTATAATAAACAGCCGTATTTGTCGAAAAGGTACTCAGTGAGATGGATGTTGATGGCAGTGGTGCAGTAGCAGTGTTATTTCTTAAGGAAGAAAAGATCTTTGCATGATGTTTTTCATTGAATGCCATAGCTCCAGAGAACATGTATTTGTATAGCCAGTTATTTCAATTATACCTTAACAATTTGCACCAGCCTTTGACAAATTGCTAACTGTTGATGTTTTATTCTCTTCTACTCTATTTTCTGCCCCAAGACGATGTTTGCCATGACAACTTATGGTGGAATATTTCCAATTCGAAAATCGACAACTTTTAGATTAATCCCTGTATATTTCCCCTTTTTTAAGAGCCCTGTGCACCGGTTGAAATTCTCTCTTTCAGACGCAATTTTCATTTTCCAGCTAGCTCAATTGATAAATGAGTGGATTTCAATTCAAATATGTTTAAATATAATAATTCCTTGTATATTGCAAGCTCTACGTATACAATCAGAATATCAGATCTGTTAAGTTGGAAGTAATTATTACCATGAACAGTTCTTGTAGAGCTCGTGTTGGAAGCTGTTGATTATTCCGCTCTATCCAATACTCTTTCAACCATTTTTCTTCTCCTATTCTTTGGCATACTCTCATGTTTTTAGCTCGATGACACCATCTTCGTAATTTGCCCCCACATATTCCACCAGTACAGATATTGCTTCCATAATACTTGATATAATATGCCATACTAAAACTCTTAATTTTCTATTCGCCTCTCTTTTTAATTCGTTCTCTGTATTAACCCTATCATATACTGCTTTGGAAACTTTCCTCTTCCATGTCTCTATTCATTTTACATCTGCCTAGATAAGAATGCATGTTCGTCAGGAGTATTTTGCCATAGGTATGACTGCTGTCAAGTAGAATCTAATTTTTGTCTTTCCTGATACATATTTTGACCTTATGAACGCCCTCAACATTCCACATTCTTCTTATTTTTTAGTATTCTAACTTATTTTATTTTTTGCCCTATATTCTAACATAAATCTATAACAAATGTGTGCTCTCTCAAGCACAGAATTTGATCCGCATTCTTACTAAACCTTTCAATCATCTTCATATAATTTGGGCAAATACTTCATAAAATGTGTCTAGGAGAGACTTTCCCCTGAAGTTATCAAAAAGTGTATCAATCACGTTCTCACTACAAAAATTTTCCTTTGCAACATAAGTTCTCCTGATTTCAAAATTCCTATGATTATATTATTTTCTGCTAGACACTTTCAATTTTCTTATTGCTTAACATATTTTCCATTCGTTTTTTTGTTGGGCTAATTGCTTATTTTGTTCATGTTGGTTCTGTTCATTGCTGGTTATTCGTCTAGTTTTTGGCTACAATTTCACTCTCATAAGCAATAAGTATTTATCAATTCGGGTGAGTCATGAGGAACTTTACATACTTCTTCCATATGTAGAGTCCTTCAGGAAGGCTACTGAAAAGTGTCAACTCATCTTCTTTATTAATTTACAAGGTGATTTGCGAAATTGACCATAAATTTTGATTGACTGTAATGTTTACACGGCACATTTGATTTTCATAATTTTTTCATGATACTATACACTACTATCAAGCGTTCGACTGATATTAGCTAAACGGAGAAATTCCAGGACCAACTTTGGAAAAATTAATTAGGGATGTGTATTGAATATCGCTACCTGCATATATATAATTTTTAAATGCAATCGTGCAATTAGTACAGAACAACAACATATGATAAACACGTATAACATGTTGCTCTCGATATTTTGCTGTATTTTTGTGGTTTATGATTGTTAAAACATTTTAGTAGCGGTGACTTATTTGTGTACCTACATATTGGATTATAATTTGATATTATTTTTAATGAATTTGTAATGTAAACGATAGTCAATAACAATTGTGAGACCTGTTCTGGTACGATAAGTTGAAGTAGGCCGGCCATTTTTTGCGAATTCTGCAAACAGCAGTTTCATGCTGTATGCGTCTCCAAAACTGTAGATTTACTGGATGTTTTAAATTGTTGCGACGAACGTGCGAATAGTTGTATTTCTATAAACAATACTGAAGTAACTAACTTGTTAGAACCAAAAGTGAGCGACGCACTTCGTTCAATTAAAGCTGAATTGTCCTCACTGAAATCTGATGTTTCTAAAATTGCTAAATAACCTGTGTGTTATCACAGCAGTGATAGTACAACCCAAGTACAGAGCCCAGAAGATAAAACAAAGGAATTTTCAGCTATTGCATAATATTAATCCAACTGATAATAGCATACATTTGACTAATGTTGAATATATTAAAGATAAGTGAAACTGGCCAAGAAACAACGTCTGACTCTTATGCCGTGAAAGAAGTTATTGGTGTTAATTCCTGGTTGTGTATTGTGTGTTTATCAGAAAAATATACTGAAGAAATGCTTTCATATAAAATTAGAAATTGTAATCTTGAGATCTTTTCTGTAAACTAAATTTTAGTCACTCCTTAAATCGAAATTTTTCTCTATTGTATCAACGTCCCTCTAATATAGATTGGACTTTCCTTCAAACATTTGATAGATTCAATGATGCCTGTATCTACTTTTACGGTAAGTTGTATAATGCATTTGATAAGCGTGTGTCAAGACAAACAAAACAATATAAAAGAAAATATCCACCGTGATTTACCCCGGATATTATTAAAGACATTCAGCTGAAATCGAAATTAAATAACGAATGTGAAAACAACAATGCTGCAAATACTTTTAACCAGATTAAATATCAACGAGCAAAGGTGAAATCTGACACACAAAAATTATGTTATGAAAGCAGAACCCAAAAAATTCTGGGCTTTTGGCAATAGCAAAAAAGGGTCAACTAATATCTCTGACAGGATGAAGTTTAACAGCCAAACGCTCGATTCGCCTTCCGATATACTTAATGGTTTTCCTGAATATTTTGCAAAATCTTTTTCACTTAGTACAATGTGCGTCTCCAAAGATGATTCAGTAACCACACAGTTTCTTAATATCATGTCTTTCACTGAGGATTGTGTACTTATAGCTTTAAAATAAGTTAAAAATAAAATGACAACTGGACCAGACTCTGTACAACACGGTTCAATACGTGCGTGAAGACTTGCACTGTGCCTAATATGTGGAAATCCTTGGAGGTTAGACCAATCTACAAACATGGCGACAGAGTTGATATTAGCAACTATCGGCCAATCTCAAATATTTGCAATTTCTGTAAGGTATTCGAAATTTCATTGTACAATAGAATGTATAGCCATTTATGCAACATTATAACCATTAAGCAACATTGTTTTGTATAGGGTCGTTCAACTGTCACCAATTTGGCAAATTGAATCCAATTTATTGCTGAAAGCATCGATGAGTGATCGCAGGCTGACGTTGTGTACACTGATTTCTCTAAAGCGTTCGATAGACTAGACCTTGGAATTCTTGTAAGGACGCCAGTATGTCGTGTTTAATGATTATATGTCAGTTGAATACTTAGCAATATCTGGAGTTCCACAGAGAAGTCACTTGGCCCCTTATTATTTAATGATATAGTCGACGGTCTTGATATCAACTACCTACTATATGCTGATGACTTGAAATTATTCTGCCGGATTGATAACAGAAGCGATTGTTTCTCGCTTTCAACTAACCTACGACGTATTGAGAAATGGTGTATAAATAATAAATTGTCGTTGTCTTCTATTCAGTGGGTCATAATTAGCTGACGACTCACCTCGGTTGGTATGGGGCCTTAACATGAGGCTTCCAATAGAAGTTTTGTTTAAAACTGGAATTTCATGTAGTGTTTTCAGAGAACTATATTCAACGATCTGTTAGTGGCTTTAAAACCTATATCCAAGCTGCTTCCTCCATGATTGCACTACAAAATTCCTTTTTATAAATCCGCTTACAGCGTAGCACGTTGTTCCACAATCGTTGCTTTCAATAATATTACAGTCATTTGGTGCTCAAAAAGGGGGTTACCTGGAAAGTTTTCCGGGAGTTTTGAAAATTGGTAATTCTATAGATTTCGACGTGCTCTTCTCAAATTTTCACTTTGCCACCTCGTATCATTGCCGCTCGCGCCGCCATTTTGGAAAAATTGCGCTCAAATACAAATTTTTTGAGAATAACTCCGTTCCAACTCATTTTACGATAAAAATAGTTATGTAATAAATTAAACTAGAGAAAATTTCTTACAATTTATGTAGTAACTTTTTTTTTTGTAAAATCAATAGTTTCAGCGTACTAGAGCCGCAAACCAAGGCACGTCTACACCAACACGCGTTGTTCGTATTTAGTAACGAAAAATATTTCACTACGTGTTAAAAACGCGCTCTACTACTGCCTATGAGGTTCATCGTAGGTATAAAGGGACACGTCACCATTATACGGAACATCTGTCGACCGAGCTCAAATATTCTGCCTAAATCATCAGTACAAGTTTAACGTTCTACAGTGTCGTTCGCATTTTCAGAGCCATGACTTCGAAGGACGTGAACTGTTCCATTTATGAAAATTCAGTATTCAAAGAAAGGATAACAAGGGTAAACTTTTGGAGGGACTGAAATCGATAGTCGTTCACGATGCGTATCGAAAACGATATAATAATGAGAAATTAATCTCTGCTTCTTTGCGTAGAGAAAGCGATGTCGTGACTTCTCATGCGAAACTGCGATCCACTACCCCAACATTCTCATTCAGAGATCATTGTTTTTTGTGGAGTGCTGAAATAACGTCAGAGCTTATAGCGAAATAAAAACAGGCGCGTTTGCGCGATCGTAATATTGTGTATAGCGTGCGTAAATTATCGATGAAAGAGACCATTTCAGAACTTGCTAGAGCTCGTAATGATGACTGGGGTCGAACGATTGTTGAGCGTCTCGAGCATGTTTATGATTTGGTCGCAGTCAATGCACAATATCATAATTCGTGCAAGAAAAAAGTGTACCAAGCACCTCCAACTGGAGAAATCAGAAAAAGGTCCGTATGCAAACGAGATCGAAACTGCAATGCAGTACATTTACTCTTATCTCGAGCAGAATTCTGAATAGTGTCAATTTTCTATGGACGAACTGATGGCCAAAATTGAAGGTGATTACCGCTCGCACATGAAAACAGTGAAAGCGCAGCTCCTGAAAAAATATGGTGACGATATTTTGATTGCCTTCACTGCCAATAAGACTCCTGTGGTTTGTTTCCGAAACACAGGGTACAAGTTATTGACAGAAGCCTGGTACGATCAAAAAATAGATAACAAGGCATGCGAACATCTGCGTATTGTAAAAACAGCAGCAGCAAACGTTTTAGAGGATATTCGCTCCACGGTCTACGAGACAAAACAATATCCTCCAACAGATCATTTTTTTCAAAAAATTGAGTCAGATATACCTGAAATTCCACGCGTTTTCTTGAATAATGTAATCCTGAAGAACAAACGTGCGTCGCTTGAAAAATGGAAGAAACAGAGCATTGCTCTCGATCCGGAGATTATTGCTGAATCTGGAGAGCGCTTCCTCCTTGCGTTATACGGTTATAGTTGAGTAAAAAGTATATCGTTAAACAACTATAGATATACGTGCTTCACAAAATCAGCATATAAAAATAAATTTAATATTGCATCGTTGCCACCGACAGAAGCAGCAGCACGACAACATTCATTCCGAACCTATCACTAGGTTCAGCAGCGGTATGGAGTTGAAAAAAAATGTAGAGCAATGGGGATGGAGAAAAAGCAAGAATAGGCTATTTCCTGTTACCACGCTCGAGTCTCCTGCTCCGGAAACCTTGTTGGAACTCATTTCTTGCAAATACAAAAAGGGATGTCGGGGAGGCTGTGGATGCAGAAAGGCTGGATTAAAGTGCTCCGTTATATGCACCAATTGCAATGGTACCTGTGATAATTCGCACGTTCCACTACAAGATAGCGATGAGAAGGAAGGAACAGATTCTATTCTCGAGCAAACGTATGATAAAATCGAGGAACAAGAGGACTACGACGGAGCTGATGATTCCATCGCGGATGACGTGGAAGAAATTTCTATTTGTGACATTTCGCTCAGTACCGAAGACGATGAACTTTCAGAACCGGGTCCATCAAAAATAGCGAAGCGAAGGAGAATGCGCTAAATTTTGTAATAGTGCATTACAAGTGGATTAGGCCTACTGGGGATTCCACAAAAAAAACGCGCCACTTACTCTACCTCATGATGGTGTGGAAATGAGTTATTTGGCCAAAACTTGTGTTGGAGTAGACTTTGCGGCTCTCGTACGCTGAAACTATTGATTTTACAAAAAAACAGTTACCACATAAATTGTAGGAAATTTTCTCTAGTTTAATTTATTACATAACTATTATCATCGTAAAATGAGTTGGAACGGAGTTATTCTCAAAAAACTGTATTTGAGCGCCATTTTTCCAATATGGCGGTGCGAGCGGCAAAGATACGAGGTGGCAAAGTGAAAATTCGAAAAGCGCACGTCGAAATCTATAAAATCACCAATTTTCAAAACTCTTGGAAAACTTTCCAAGTAAAACTACCAAATGAATGGACAAAAAGGGAAACGGAAATATTCGTCACACAAAGTATCTTCTTTTCCTGTAGGCCAGTAGCACTATCACCGTACATATAAAAGCATAGAAGCGACACTCTCGACTCGTCCCTGTGAAGTTTTTGTGGATAATTTCGCCGACAACGTTCTAAGAAGTCTGGCAGTTGTTCACTGGCTGGCGGATTTACGAGGGACTGCTGTCGTGCCACTTCTATGGAAATATATACTGTATACTGCAGAGCTTCGTGTCGTATGCTCTAACGCGAACCCCTCTATACTAAACAAGTCGACGTCACCTACTAGAAACCTGCTTGCTACTCTATAGGCGGGGTAGAGCGAGTTCACATATCGGCTTCCGCACAGAGTGTCGCTAATAGGCTTTTATATGTACGGTGCCACTGTTGATCATGGGAGCTTCCTAAGCAAGCTAATAACCCAGATAGATTAAGAACTTTTTTATATCGATAACAAGAATACACTAATTGAAGGTCAAGTTTATTTGTTTATAATTATTTGATGAGTAGTTGAATATCTGAAAGTTTTATTTATTTTTCAGGTGATTTCGAGAGACAAGGATTTTTCTAACGGGATTTATTTATCCATAAGGTAATTCGAGAGTTGAACTACTACAAAGATGAGACCCATGCTAATTAAATGTTATCCGCTTAGAATTTTTCTCGTTTTGTTATTGTTTTCAATTACCCAAGCAGGTAATATTCTATACATGTAACAATTTGTTTAAATTAACACCTTATTATGTGATACGTGATTATGGTTGTTCTATTTTTGGAAATATTTGATCGTTCAATAAAAATTGAATAGAAGTGCGACAATATTATCGAATATATCGTTTTTATTGGCTATTTATGTGATTTGAAAACTACTTATTGCATTTAAATATATATATATATATATATATATATATATATATATATATATATATATATATATATATATATATATATATATATAGGGTACAATATTCAACACGAATCCCTAAATTAATTTTCACAAAGCCGATCCTGGAGTTTCTAAATCTAGCTAATACCAATCGAATGCTTGATAGTAGTGTACTGTATCATGAAAACATTACAAAAATCAAATGATCCGTGTAAACATTATAGCCAATTAAAATGTATGGTTAATTTCACAAATCATCCTGTAAATTTATAAAGAAGAGGAGTTGACACTTTTTAGTTGCTACATGATATCATTCCTGAGGGACTCTACATATGGTAGAAGTATGTAAAGTTTCTCATGACTTACCCTGTATATTTAAAGCTCTTCTACACTTCCGGTATCATGGCAATAACTGTAAAAATATTTTCTTTCGATTCACCATACTGAAATTGATATATTGAATATGTTAGTTTGCATGTGGAAATAGAATGATGATTCCAATTTTAATTATGATTGCGTGCATTACGAATTCTTACACTACTAGTGATGTGAATAAACAACCGGGTAGTTAAATTTATTTGCTTTGCTTCATCCACGTACCCACTACACTCTTCAAGATTTCCTTAATTAAAATGATTCCAAGCTAACAATTATTTTCCCTCATTACAAAGTCGTTTGATTATAAATCACACTTCCTAGAGGAATAATCCTCCTCTTCAACAGTTTTCCTATTCAACATTTCCAATAAACTGGTTATCCCGTAATTCCTCTTACTCGAACATTTCTATGTATAAATTCAAGATGTGAGATCCTTTTTCCGGAATCACGATAGTCTTTTAACTAAGTAGGTAGTGAATGATTTTAAATTCGCCCATTACGTATTGATTTTCAGGTATGCATTGTCGATGGAAAAGTTAATGAAGTTCTTTGTTCATCTTGTAAGTTGAGATACCTGAACAGTTGAAAGGCAGAAGAAATTCGTATTTTAAAAATACTTCTCCACCGAAACGTTGTGAAATATAGAGATTTTCGTTTCAAGTAATATATCAATTCAATGAAGTTGAAGATCTACTATAATTAATTTGATAAAATGAAATGGGAGAATTTGTTAATAAATCGATAAGTCACAAGTTCCGACTTGCAAACTACATATGACAACAAATGATTCAAAAAGTGTCAGTGTCTTTGGCGTCTTCTATATTTAACAGAAATTCATATATTCCTCCGTGATGTCATTTTACCCTTGGGTAATGTTGGATGTTCAGTTCTTCATAAGATGAAAAGAGAGAAGAGAATATATGACAATATGACAAATATATTTAAAAGGCTGCTGTGTTAGTTAGGTAAGGCGCTTATTGGGACGCGATTGACACGTGTGTGAAGACGTGACGCAATCGGCATGACCCGATCGCGCAACACGCGTTGCGTTGGCATACGCATATCGCAATGTTGTTTAAGATGAGAATTTCATACGGAAAAAGAATAAAGTTCTGACTAGAAATTTCGAAAATGAACGAAACAAAAAAATGAACAGTTTTAAAGATTAAAACAACTTTTCCGCACTCTGAAGGCAGTATCGTGATAACGTACCAAAATTTCTCCAAAAATTACCAAAAATATGCTACGAGGATGTTTTGATATCTAGTTAGCCTAGACCAGTTCCATGCATAATCAAAATATTGCGTTACCATAGCAACGAACAATAAATTATTAGAAGTGTCAGTGTAAAGTTTGACGTCAAAAAAGTAAACCAGAGTTACGCAATAAATTAAAAGAAAAAATAAGTCCACCGAAATTGTGAAAATCGAAAAATTGGAGTATCGAGCCATCGTCAAGTACCTGTATTTAAAAGGGTTAAGAGGTAAGCAGATTTACGAAGATATGCTTAATACCCTTGGTGATCAATATCCTTCGTATGCGATCGTGAAAAATTGGACTGTAAGCTTCGAAAGAGGTAAATATTTTATTGAAGATGATGACCGATCGGGAAGGGCAGTTTCTGTGCCAGTCACCGAAAATATCGATGCAGTTCATGACATAATTTCATCAGACCGTTAAATTGGGCTAAAACGGATATTTGAAGCACTGAATATTTCATACGAAGGCGTTCATCATATAGTTCACGTCAATTTGGACATGAGAAAAATTGCTGCAAAATGGATCTCCAAATGTTTGAATGTTGACCAAAAGCGTGCAAGGGTAGAAGCATTGCGTTCGATCTGTGCTCGATTTGAAAACGATGTAGACTACTTAAACCAAATTGTTACTATGGATGAGACTTGGGTACATTTCTACTATCCACAAACAAAGCAACAATTGAAGGAATGGCGAAACTCTGGTTCTCCAAGATCTAAGAAGTTTCGTGCCCAAAAATCTGCTGGAAAAGTTCTTGCTTCAGTTGTTTGGGATTGCCATGGAATAATCATGATTGATTTCTTGGATAAGGGTAGAACAATAACTGGAGATTACTATTCGACACTATTGGCCACTCTACGGGAAAAAATTGAAGAGAAAAGTCGCGGAAAGCTATCCAAAGGTGTTTTGTTTTTGTAGGACAACATTCCTGCACACAAATCTCATGTTGCCATGCAAAACATTCGTGATTTAGGGATTGAATTACTAGAACACCTCCCTCATTTACCAGATTTGGCTCTGTCCGACTATCATCTCTCTCCTCAACTGAAAAACAGTTTTAAAGGTCGTACACTTTCTTTCAACGAGGAGCTAATAAAAGCTGTGGAGGTCTGGTTTGCAGAGCAAGAAGAAACATTTTTTTAAAGGTCTAGAGATGTTGCAGGTTCGCTGTAATGAATGTATCCAATTAAGAGGAGAATATGTTGAGTAATAGAATATTTTGACATTGAAATTTTGTTTGGTTCTATAGTAGGCTAAGCATTTTTCAATTATCTGGATTTATAGGACCCGTTTTACTGGCACAAGTTGGCTAAAAATCAATTGGGTTCATCTATTAGACGCTCTGAACAATATCCAATCATAAAATTGGTAACTTGTGTACAATCCGAAGGCTGGGTTCTTCTCTAAGACGCCCTGGTAAAAAACTGAAATTTTTCCAAACGTGACCAAGAATTTTGTACTTGAGCTTCCATAGCACCCATTGTACTGCTTTTAGTGAGCTGAAAATAAATAGAGATCATCTGTGAGATGCCTTGAACAATACCCAATCATAATATTGGTGACTTTATGTACTCTGTTGGCTGTATAGTGAAAACAAGACATGTTACAAAAAGTGGCCGACGACAACGACGACGACCAAACCACAGTATTTTTTCTCTAAAAACCAGTTTTTTGTGTTTTCCCACTAAAAAACCTGAAAATAAATTAAAACAAATCCAAAATTACAACATTTTTTGGGTTAAACCAATACTATTCTCGCATTGTAGATAGGGTTGGCGGAAATGTAAAAATTATGATTGTTAGCTCTTTGGCAATGTCCATCCAAATTCTTGTTTTAATTTTATTTTTCATATAATTCGGTATTTCAATACAGCCTATATCTAAATAATGATATTATTAATAACATTCGACGAAATACACAATCATCAGGCGTCTGAGCCTACGATAGAGTAATGAAAAGGTACCAATAGAAATTATATTGATAAAGGCAGAATCTCATTTTTAGGTACTACTAGCAAATATATAATTTTACATTGTTAGGGTTGAGAATTCGTGAAATCAATATAACATGTAACGTTTTACCCTTTAGTGGTCCCAAAAATTTGAGATACTTCTTATTTGCTTTCATACCAACGTATCAATATAAGTTTGGAATTTAAATTTCTAATAATTGTTTGATTTGCTAAAGTTTGAAACAATAAATTGATATAATTTTATTGTTATTATCTTTATAAGTTTAATTTACTCAAATTATTTACATAATTATCTAATTGAAAAGAATGGTAAGTAAAAAAGTAACCCAAAAGTGCTAGACACACTTGTTTCGGAACAAACAAGAGGATCAGGGAAAAGACACAAGTTGAATATGTCGCATGAGGAATTAGCTCAATAAAATCGCAATATATGAACTTAGAACAACTGAAGTTAGCACCATACCAGATGAAGATGAACACCAACAATTTAATTTAAGGACTCTTCAAGGCTTTCATGTTACTAAGAGATGGGCAGTTTATTTATAATATGATTTCCGAATGGTAAGGAGTATACAAAGTTGAGGACGGAAGGCTGGACCTACTCTATATAGGTCAGATATTGGTCTGTTACTTCTGTACTGATGTATGCAAAAGCAAATTTAAATTTATTAACAAATCTGTATCGTACTAGACTAATGTAAACACTAATGATTTTGACTCTGATCAAATGATCGTGAACCAAACATTAAATTGATCTATAACAAATCATAAAACCCAATGAAATAACAGGTCAATAAAGACAAACTTTACATTAGCTTCAATAGAAACCCTGACAAAAATTACAGTCACCTGCTTTTTTTTGGAAAGAGATACTGAATTTATAAATTTTATTAGCAATTTATTGGTTTACTTGAATATTTGGTTGAAATTAAAATACGAAGTATAGGGAATCTGTATTTAGTTCAGGTTTTCACTTTACGAAACATGTTTGCAAGTACATTGAAAGAGCGGGCTGATTATGTTCAGTAGGTACACTGAGAGTCTTTGTGAGAGATGTATAAATAACAATTATACTCGGCCTCGTCTCATAAATAAATAATATGTAGTACCTCCGCCTCTGGCCAATACATCCACAATATTGAAAGAAAATATCTACCCTCTTCCATCTTTGCCCAAACTACGGTCGTATGAACCAGTCTTTGTTATTGTGCTGATACATACGCTTCGCATTGTGAGTTACCGGAATTCGGTAGTGAAAATTATAAAAAAATTTAATATCATGCCCAAACATTCGCGAAAGAGAAAACGGAGTCGGTCAGGGGAAGTGTCGAATATTTATAGAATGTTCAACAGACTGGAAAAAAGACTTGTTAATCTGGAAGAAATAAAGGGACGCCATCGTCGTAAAATTCGTGTAATAAGCGATAGTGAGTGTGAGACGGAAGATTCCCGTTCTAGTTCATCGTCTAGAGAGAGGCAGGATGATAGCTTTCCGTCAACCGCTTCGTCAGGCGAGAACATAGAGAGAGAGGGAGACACGACTAGTAAGTACAATAATAATTTTATTTTTCACTTGTCAATGTGAGAAACATTCATACCTGTTCGTGCCAGCTGGTGACCTATTTGTTTGTGATGACAGATAGTGTATTAGCAACAAATTAATTTACTTCTCAATTGCCTGCTAGTGATAACATGTAGCTTATCCATTTGTGGTAATGGATATAGCTTTTGAAATTTCACAATGTTTCATATTACTATTATTGTTTGATCCGTTTGTGATAACGGTTATACCGTAGGAAATTAATCTACTTGTCAATTGCCTGTTTGTGATAACAGGTAGCTTATCCATTTGTAATAATGGATAGTGCTTTTGAAATTTGACAACGTTTTATATTATTATTATTGTTTATCTGTTTGTGATAACGGTTATACCTTATACCTGAATTACTAACTAGGCAAATATTTCTTGCAGACGTGCCAGAAAATCCTACAAGCTTAGGAAAAGACATATTGTCAATTTTGGGAGAAGAAGGTACTACTAAGAGTACATTTGCGAAACCAATTCAAGCAGATGTAGCATCTCGTTGGGATAGTATTTTGACCCGTGGTTTGGATGAACCCTGGTCAGTACGCCAATTTCAGGACTATCGTTTGGAAATAATCTAGAAGATAGAATTAAAACAGCAAAAGAATTGGAGAAATCAGGGCAACAATTAAAACCCAAGAAAGTAAGAAGTCAATCGTCAGTAGTCCAGTCTACTTCGGAAAACTACAAGAGTTCATTCCCCCAGAGGTCAATGGGAGTCAGGAGGAATTGATTTATTCACCAGGCTCCCAAGAAGTAGCAGTACACGCACAGGAAAACGTCATACAAGAAGGGGCAGAACTACTATTCTCGGAGCAACCAGAATGTCCAGAAGCGGTCGCGTCAGTTTTAGATCCGAAGGTTGGTAGACCATGTGGTCGATTAAAATTTTTCTCTCATAGGTGGAGAGATTTGTTAATACACAAGACAGTGCTGTCTTACATTGAAGGTTTTTCTATTCCATTTATTAGGAAGCCAAAACAATGTGTTATACCCGTTGAAAACAAGTGGTCTCCAAAAGAATTAATGCTGCTAAACACTTTAATAGACGATTTATTAAAGAAGGGAGCAATCTCAGTTGTGGACCAATGTTCTTATAGAAAACAATTTATTTCTAATATATTTTCTGTTCCCAAATCAGAAGGCTCACATAGACTCATTTCAAATTTAAAAAAATTAAACATTTTTGTGAAAAACAATCATTTCAAAATTGAAGATAATAAGATAGTTGCACGAATTTTAGCAAAAGGTTTTTATATGACTCGAATAGATTTAAAAGATGCTTATCATTTGGTTCCTGTGAAAAAGGCTCACCGTAGATACTTAATATTTTTCTTTAGAGGGGTAACTTGCGAGTACAACTGCCTACCATTCGGATTAAGCTGTGCTTCCCAAATTTTTACTAAAATTGTAAGGCCGATAGTTAGTTTGTTGAGAAAGAAAGGGGTATTTTTAGTAGTATATTTAGATAATTTCTTGATTATGGGAAAATCATATAATGAGTCCGAAAGGAATACAGATTTAACGTTGAATATTTTATCATATTTGGGTTTTTTAATTAACCACATATGTACATTTTTAGAGTTTATATATAACTCTGACACAATGGAAATATCAGTGACAGAGGAAAAGAAAGTTAAAATATATAATTTTTGTGAAATGTTCCTAAAGGTAAAGGAATGTAAAATAAGGGACTTTGCTAGGTTTATTGGAACGCTTGTCTCGGCCTGTCTAGGAATTAAATATGGTTTTTTCCACACCAAGATATTAGAGCGTAGTAAATATCTAGCACTAAAAGTGGCCAATGGGTGTTATAATGCAAAAATGAAGATACCAAAGCAGTCATTTCCCGACATTGTTTGGTTCAAAAATAATATCACACATGCTTCAAATAACATGAGTTTATCAAAATTTAACCTAGAGATATTTTCTGACGCGTCCAGGACAGGGTGGGGAGTTTTCTGTAAGGACAAAAGGACCTTTGGTTACTGGTCTGAAAAAGAACAAGACCATTACATAAATTATCTAGAACTTCTTGCATTGTTTTTCGGTTTGAAATGTTTTGTATCCAAGTTATCAGACTGTACTCTATTGTGTCGAGTGGACAATACTACAGCTGTAGCATGTATCAATAGAATGGGGAGTGTTAGGTTTCATAAATTAAATCACATAACGAGGAAAATTTGGAATTTTTGTGAAGAACGAAATATTTACATATTTGCTAGTTATATCAATACAAAACTTAATCTAGAAGCAGATAGGGCATCCCGTCAGGTGCATAAAGAAACAGAATGGAGCTTATCGGAAGAGGCTTTCCAAAAGATAAAAAGTTATTTCGGAAGACCAGACAGATTTGTTTGCTAGTAGAATAAATAAAAAATGTCCTCTGTTTATATTATGGATGAGAGAACCAGAGGCGTATAAAGTTGATGCTTTTACTTTAGATTGGAATCAGTTGAAGTTTTATGCCTTTCCACCATTTAGTATGGTCTTGAAAATGCTTCAAAAAATTATAGAGGACGAAGCTGAGGGGATTGTAGTCGTTCCTCTCTGGGTCTCTCAACCGTGGTACCCTATTTTTAAGTCTTTATTAGTCGGTGATCCTCTAATTTTTAAACCTAATAGGTTTTTACTTTCTTTTAGCAAGTCGCCGCATCCCCTTTGGAAAAACCTTATCCTGGTGGCAGGGAAGCTATCAGGAAGGCGTTGTTATTAGGGAAAGTACCCATGGATTTGCTTGACATATGCTTACAATCAATTACGCCCGCCACAGTTAAACAATATAATACTGCTCTGAGATTATGGTGGGAATTTTGCTTAGAAAAGAATATTAACCCATTTGAAGTGATAGTTCCGAATGTTTTAGAGTTTCTGACCTTATATTTCAAGAAAGGGGCTTAATTTGGTACTTTAAATAGTTATAGATCCGCGATTGCGCAAATAGCCAGACCTAACTTGGGACAGGACTTCCGAATTAAAAGATTTTTTAAAGGAGTTTTTGGGAAAAGACAACCCTTGCCCAGATATGAAAATTCATGGGACCCAGGTATAGTCCTTGATTATTTAAAATCGTTCAAAAATGAAGAAATTAATTTGGAGATTCTTACTCAAAAATTAGTAGCCTTAATGGCACTGGCAACGGGACAACGGATACAAACTCTACATTTGATTAGTATCGATAACTTAATTATTCAACGTAATGAAATAGAAATAAAAATACCAGGCAGAATAAAAACTTCAGGCAATAATAGAAGTCAACCATTTATTGTATTACCTTTCTTTGATGCAGATCCTAACATTTGCGTTGCTAGGACTCTATTGAAATACTTAGATAAGACAAAAGAGTTACGGGGTACCTGTAAATTTTTATTTCTGACATATAAGAAACCCTTTCATAGAGCAACCTCACAAACCATAGGGAGGTGGATAAAGCAGGTTTTAGGCAAAAGCGGTCTGGATATAACTCAATTTAAGGCGCATAGCACACGTCACGCTTCCACATCAGCGGCAGCTAGGGGAGGAGTTAGTTTTGATTCCATAAGGTTGGCGGCGGGATGGACCAACAACTCAAATACATTTGCCACCTCTTATAATAGGCCCTTGATTTGTAATGAGAAGTTTGCTGATACTATTTTGAGTTTGTGAAATGTTTAGTTTATCGTTCTCTATACATTTATTTTTAGTTTCTTTTGCTGTTCAGTCTACGTTACATAATCTTAGTTAACTATTTGCATATTACTGTATACATTTTCATTATACTTGTAAAATATAAACCACTTAAAGTTTGCCTGCATTGTTAGTTTTTTCTGATTATTTTGAGGTTGCTTACGATAAATGATTAGTTGTTGCAACTTCTTTAAACATCTACATATTATTTATTTATGAGACGAGGCCGAATATAATCATAAGATCATACGAACTTACCAAGTGATGTTCGATCTTGAATATATGAAGGCCTCGTCGAAATAAATAAAGTCCCACCCAACCCAGTTTAACAGCATCCCTTTTGGGTTGCAACAACAGTTTTAAAATAGACTGATTCATACGACCGTAGTTTGGGCAAAGATGGGAGAGGGTAGATATTTTCTTTCAAGATTGTGGATGTATTGGCCAGAGGCGGAGGTACTACATATTATTTATTTATTTCGACGAGGCCTTCATATAATCAAGATCGAACATCACTTGGTAAGTTCGTTTGATCTTATGATTTTAGAATGCCTGTGATGAAAAATGTCGATAAATTATCTTCTGAACTGTAAATTCAAAGAATGAAAATTATAATATGAAGTATGAACACGCTTTGTTCCCAACATTAGAATGAAAGTACTTTGTAACATAAAATCTTAAATGCTGTTTATACGAGTATTAAAGCAAAGTGAAATTAAATCCAGGCGTGAGTTTTTTTACCGACGTGTTTCCAAGAACCCGTATTGCCTCACCTTCGTAGTAGAGAGAAATACCATTACTTATAAAATTGAAAACAAATGCCATAAATCACAATATCGCAAGGAAGCATATTCCACAAGGTAATTGAATTTAACAACTTTTATGTAAATATGATAATCAAAAACGTAATTATAGAATTTGCAAAACAGCAATAATAATAAAATATTTTTTAGTTGTTAGAGAATGATGTTCACACGATCCTAGCGAAATATGATAATTTCATTGTGTGAATTCTGATTGCAAATTATTCTATAGCGCGAAAAAATATGTTTCACAATAATATGAATAAATAAGCATTCAAAAATCAACATTGTGAAATTTGTGATAATCAGTATGAAAGCAAATACATATTAGTTCGTGTATGCTTAAATATATACAATTAATTATAGAAAATGCATTAGTCAAAACTTGAGAACTCATAATTGTGTGAAACCTATCAAAACTATTTAAAATAAGTCTGCTATATGCAACTCTCTTATCATATACATCCGGTATTTTTCTTACTGAGATTGTAAAAATACGAGTAGAAGCGCTGCTTCTCATCTGAAATATGTCGCGATTTAGGTTCCTAAATCAAACGGTGGTAACAAAAGTGTGAGATTGGCAACGAAATTTAATTTTTAAAGATGTTAACCCTCGACTGGTATCGATATTTAATTGTCTGTGATTGCTATCGGTACGTAAACATCACGCTATAATTTGAAGATATTATTTAATGAAACCGTATTAATTAAGTGAAAATGCTTCATTACGAAAAGTAAATATATGATGAATAGGAACTATAAACATAAAGACTACATTATAGAAAGAAACACTTAAATTCATTTTGGGCAAACTTTTTTCCGATCGCCGCATATTCGTTTCTTGCACTTCAAACAGTAGGTCGTAGTCAAGCTTCTATTTGCTGATGGATGTAATATGTGGCGATAATCTCGTCGCTCATTTTGAGACTGTGCACTGTGCATTCTTGTAACTCAAGTAGTTATTGATCTCATAGCACTTGCGGAAAGGAATTCGGAATCTAGGATTTCTAGCCACACGTGAATATTGTTATTAATTATTTTTGGTTTGTGAGTTATTTCCATATCCCCAACTATTCAATCATAAAATCGTAAAAACCACGAGCCAACATTGTTTGTTATGACAGTTCAAGAGAGGAGCAGGATGTAAACAAACTATGAACATGTGCGTATCATCAGGGATAAAAGGTTTTAATTATAGAAATTTTTTCAATATTCTGACGTTTGTCTTAATATGGATAAATCTGTACTCACTTTTATGGAAGGAAAAGAGGTACAACATAAAAAATAAAAATACAGTTTTATTTTCAAATTTATAAATATCATAATAAAGAAACGTTTAGGCCCACAGAGGAAATGAATTTTATTTAGAATAAGTTAAGATATCATTTTAATCACTGGTTTTTGAATAATATTACCTTAGTATTAATACTTCTTATTCGACTTTGCTTTGAAAAATCCACAATTTTTCGTGTTTCATGATGGATTCTCAATGAAAAATATTGTTTCAGACAGAATTTAATTAACTGAGCTGGATGTGACTCACCAAGGGAAGTTTCAAAGATATGTTCACTAAAAGAGTCATAAATGCTACTACTTAGATTAAAAAAATATAAAGTGAAGTTTTATTCTGTATTTTAAAAATACTTTTATGGAAAAATCTAAAATGTTTCTCTCTTGTCTTACATGAATAAGTTTCCTCGCCGTTCGAATTTAGAGCTAAATCGCCTCAAATAAACCGACTTTTTTTGGTAGAATACCAATAAAGTTGGGAAGCGCCATCATTGTGGTGTATACGAAGAAGAGTTCTAAATAGTAATTTCAGTTTTATGAACAATTGAATTACCGAATTACTTGTCTAATCTTTAATGAAATAACAGAACAATGAAACATAAATACTCTCTATCCAATAAAAATGTTTGCTGAATTTGTCAGTTAGAAGATTTTTTGAAATGTCACTTGTCAGAAGAGGTGGAAATGAATCCTTATGTATAGACCAAAAAAGCAATCACGTCATAAACATAGCCGCTGACAGTTACTGAGGGAAAACAAATATTTATTTACGTTCATTTTACGTTAGTAATATGCTTAAACATGGCTATTGTTAATTTGTCGACCATTGCAGAGCAGTTTTGTAAGGAAGTGTTAAAGAAATGTGGAGACAATTTAAACAGTGGATATGTCGTAGAGAAAAAGTATATGATGGAAGTTTAGGAGCGAAGCAATACGGCATATTTACTTGATGGTCACTGCAGTGTCATTTTACAAATAAAAAAACGAATAAACTCTTAAAATATTACAACGGTCAAGACAAGAGATAAGTTAAATAATTGATTTGTTTTCCCTCAGTAACTGTCAGCGGCCATGTTCTGACGTCACACTTTTTCGGTTTTGTTTGTCGCTGCTTATTTTTAATATTATGAGGTCATAATTACTAGCTTTAAATGCAATTGAGAAGAGCCCATTAATAAGAAGAAGTAGTTGTGTCAACCAAAACTAACCTAAAAAAATCCAGTGACAAATAACCTGATGATGACATCGCACATTTTATGATATAACAGACATAGAAATAGACTGAGCAGAATTCTCACGAAAGTGACGTCTCTCTAGGGACAAACAGAGCGACTACGCTGTCAATACAATGGTTTTCTCTCCCGTACTTTTCGATATGTTTTCAATGCACATCTGAATAGGGAATGCTCAGTCTATTTATATATGTCTATGTTTTATTATACAAGATAAACAATTCAATAAATATAGGTCAGAGATCAAATGTTTCCTCCATTGAAGAGGTTTCAAACTATGCTGATTCCAAATCCGTTTATATATAAGCTCTAGCACTTGTTGTTCATCCGCTGATGCTTAACACGAACGGACACCAGTAGCCAGAATATAAGCCTTCGATTTTTTCGACTTGTGTTTAGACGTCTAAAGTGAGATTACGTAGTTGTAGTATTCAAAAAAAAGCCTTTTTGGATGATGGAAGGTCATATATTCTTATATTTCCAAATATTATGGTAATTCCAAGATAGACGCCGTTGGTTGTTTCATTGTTAACTTATATTCGAACATTTTTTGTAAAACCAATTTCATCTATCTGTCGAAATAAAGTGGTTGGGGGTATAGAGATCAAGAAAGATGACGATAATGCCATCTGCTGTGAAAAAATACAAAGTAAACACTATAATTTTTGTATAATCATAGTTTTTAAATGTTAGTTTCTTTAAACTGATATTAGATGTTTGTGATGTCTTCATCAAAAATATCTTTCTGTATTAATGGGAGTTCAAATATGCCGTATAAAAATAATACGCATTTGAAATTTTATCGTTTCCCCGAAAGTTCATTGAACACTGCGTGGATAATCTTAAAACATAAAAAATGGATAAAAGCAGTAAAAACCCATATGTAAGTAAAGTGTTCCGATTAAAAAAATGTATTAACTGTTATTTTGTGTATAATCAGTATGATACTACAATTGGCAGGTATTAGAAAAGTTCTAAATGTTTTTTTCCATAAATAGAAGATTATTATCGGGAGAATAAAATTTTGTTGTCTGTACGATTTCATTATTATATAAAATAAAAAGATTGTTATGTGTTTGCTGACTTTAATATTATATAATAAGTTTAAATAATCAAATACTGTTTAGAGAAAGAAAGTAAACATTTGTACAAAACGAATCACTTCTAGTTTTTTAATTACATTTCAGAAAAAATCGGATTGGGATTGGGAACCAAATAAAAATACTAGAATTTGCAGTGCTCATTTTGTCAATAATCGAAAATCAGATAATCCCCTACACCCATCACCAACAATTTTTCCTGGCGAAGAAAATAAAAGGATTTATTCATTTTTTGCATTTTGTAGGTTATTTATTACACTGCTCACATCACAATGTATTCCTTATTTAACACCAGGGCGCTCTACTTTCGACAGACGTGCTGCCTCTATAGTTCGGTCTCCCTATTTAAATGTTATTTTAAATAAATGCCTGTATCTTCAAAACGGTTCATTGGATTTGAATAAATTTGGTATCATTGCAAGGAGAATTTCTTGGGCTTTTAGATTTCTTATAATGATGACAGTTGTGACCTTCACGGTCGCTTATAGAGGGCGTTATTCGATATTATAACCAAAATATTGGATTTTCTCAAAAAATTTGAACGCGATGATATAACTTTCCTTAGACTAGAAAATACACAAATGACCAACCAATAAGCCTGCGCAAACCGCATCTTAATATCTTTTTCCTAACTCAAATTATTAAAAAAAATCCCAATGGCACAGGACCAACTGGACAGGCTTATTCCAGTAACATGTTTGCATAAAACCCAAAATAACACATTAGATACAAAAGTAATAGAATGTTTTGAGATGTACGAAAAACCAAAGTAACATTCTGGCATCAAATCAAAAACCAAAAAATAAAAAAATTTCTGGTTAATTTGTGAATTTTCTTGAATAAATGTTTTAATGTACGATTTAGAGAAAAATGTTAAACACAAAAGTTGTAGAACGTGTTAAGGCCTATGAAAAAGCTCAGTAACTTTTTTGCGTCAAATGAAAAACAAAGGAAATACGATTTTTTTTCAACTTTGACAGGTCGCCATTTTGTTTTTACTGGGCCGATTTGGCTCATTAACGAACTCGTCCAAGATTTTGGCATAATCGATTTTTGTAGCAAGTTTGGTTTCGATCCGTCAAAAAATACGCCCTCTATCGTGCTTACAAATTCCGTTATAATTTGTGAATTTTCTTAAATAAATGTTTTAATGTACGATTTAGAGAAAAATGTTGAATACAAAAGTTGTAGAACGTGTTAAGGTCTATGAAAAAGCACAGTAATTTTTTTGCGTCAAATGAAAAACAAAGGAAATACGATTTTTTTTCAAATTTGACAGGCCGCCATTTTGTTTTGACTGGGCCGATTTGGCTCAATAACGAACTCGTCCAAGATTTTGGCCTAAACGACTTTTGTAGCGAGTATATTACCTTTGGTACGGAGGGTGATTTTGGCATCTAGGAACACCAAAACGAAAAACTGCATTGAAATTTTTCCGAAGTCGCGTCATGCTACTCTCTACAATAGCCCCATTCCATTCTGAAATAAGCCTAAAATACTAAACCAGGAAAATGTATATATCCCCATTCTAAAATGCATCGGTTGCTTTCGATAAGAAGGCAAGTAGTAGGCCATGGACACGACAATCGCCTTACAAAAATATTGCCAAGTTACGTCAAACTTTTGTCGCCCGTAGCCCAATATTGTTGATTGCGTATAATTTGAGTACTTTCTAATCAAAATGCCTCTCACAAATAATGAAGCCGTTGACATGATTGCGATTTATTTCGAGTGTTTTCACATTGCAGCTATGGCTGCAAGACAGTACGCAGCACGGTATCCAGATCGCCGTCATTTCAGGAGAAGAATGTTTCCGCGCTTGGTATAGCGATTACACGATACTGGAAGTTTCCGTCGTCCTTAACGTCGCAGGCGTCGCAATGGAAGGACTGAAGAAAACATTATCAATATCTTGGCTTACATAGAATTTAATAGACATGTAGAAACTAAATTATTGTCCCTAGACTTGGAAATAGCACGAACAACTGTTAGACAGTTCAAATTGATTAAATATTGATTATAAAGGAATATGAAGATTTAGGGTTTCAGAATATACCTCCTAATATTGTTCAAAAAGTATCCGACATTTGTAATAATTTGTTACCAAGCAAATCAAGGAATCGCTTTCAGTAACTTTATGGCCTGGAGAATGTTAGCCAAGGTGAATTCCTTTTCTGAAAATACTTTGTTAGTTTATTTAGAAGAGTTATTGAGAAAATAAAAACCATCAACATTTTGTTATCAGTATTCGATACTTAAGAGTACCATAATTATTAAAAACTTTGTTGATATATAAAAATACGTGCATTTTTTTAAACGAAAATCGAAAAATATGTTCCAAACAGTCAAAAACCTTAATTCCTGAAGAAATTCAACAATTTCTAAAAAATGCACCTGATTAAAAGTATTTGGGGGGCTGGAAATGCATCAATATTGCTGAATCCTACATCGATAATTATATGGCTAATAATATGAAAATATCAAAAAGTGTAGTATAATCGATTCAGCCTCCAGCGCCACTAGAATGTGAATACAACAATGATATGGAAGTTCAGTACGTTTCCCCATCAACTTCATCTGCGACCTCGGCTAATATTCCAAATTACCGAAAATGTCTTGAGGCGAAACGATCTACCCGGAATTAGTTTCCAAAATTGTTCAAATATAACTGTTAATTACAATTTTAAGTGAAATATAAAAGTGAGTTAAGGTAATATGTATTAAATGAAAAAGACTATCCATCTCGAATGTAGTCTGTAGGTAAATAACAGTAAGTAAAACTCAGAATCCGTACTACAGCATATATTACATTAAGGTAATTCGACATGTTGTGAATTCCTATTTTTCTATCTTGATACCTTTTACAGGCCTGATGATGGCTCAGTGAGCCGAAACTAGTTGCCCTTCTTTAACTTTTACTAATATGTATTATGCATTTTAATTCTGAACCTCGTTTTGAACACATAAGAACAACGCTTTCGTAGAAAAAGTACAGTGTACGACACGCGAGAAAATGACATTGAATAGAGGATACTCGATGCCCATCCGTTTTCGGTGGGTGGTCCTCGATGCATAGATTTTTCTACAAAACTATGTACTTATATTCTTTGAATTTATGCAGTTGTAGAAAAAGTATAGTGTGCACCATGTGGGAAAAGTACTTTTCTCACTCGTGAGAAAAGTTGAACTATCCCCACTTGTTGCACAATATACGAGGCATGTTTTTTAAGTAAGTACCGTTTTGCGATTCCGCTGCCGCAGCGCTACGGTCGGCGTTCCGCGCATGCGCGCTGGTTACCTACATCTCTTGTCTATGCACTGACGCCATTACAGTCTGATACTTCATTGTATACGTTGTTTACTGAGTGTTAAGGATGCCTCTGACAATCGTGAGTCCTGCCGATTGTGAAGTACGGGCTGTTATACGATTTCTTAGTGCTGAAGGAGTGAAACCGATCGATATTCATCGTGAGATCTGTGAAGTTTACGGACAAAACATTTTGAGCGATGGAATGGTGAGGAAATGGGTGAGAGCATTTACAGTTGGCAAGTTGAGTAAGGGTATCGTTTTGCTGCATGACAATGCCCGTCCACATGTGGCTAATCGGACCAAAGATCTTATCAAATCTTTTCAATGGGAAACTCTAGATTATCCTCCATACAGCCCTGATGTGGCACCCAGCGACTACCATTTGTTCCTGCACTTGAAGAAACACCTGGGCGGTCAGCGTCTTCAAGACGATAACGAAGTCAAAACATTTGTGATACAGTGGTCAGGCGGCAGAATTTTATGAGGAGGGTATTCAAAAACTGGTGCCACGTTATGACAAGTGCCTCAGTATTCACGGGAATTATGTAGAAATGTAGATTAGGGTACAAGCTTTCAGGTAAAAATAAAATTATTGCGATATCTTCGCACGTCTTTTTTTTTATTCCAAAACGGTACTTACTTAAAAAACATGCCTCTTACTATTTACGCATATGTTGTTTTTTTATTTTTAGATTATATCCTCACCAAATATAGTCTTGCACCAGGCACTAAATACACAAAATTTCGATAATATATTAAATTATTGTCAATTGATGCTAGGCGCATGCTTGAGGAAAACAGAAATTCTCTGGACCGACGAGGTTACCTTTAGTATTGATGGTAGAGTGAACCGTCATTATATAGATTATTGATCCGCTGAAAATCCGCATTGGATAAGAAAAGTGCAACACCAGGCACGCTGGAGCCTAAATGTGTGGTGCGGTTTCATCGGGGACAGAATTATTGGACCTTATTTTTATTATCAAGCTTTTACTGGTAACCGCTTCTTGGAGTTTTTGGTCAACGACTTGCCAATTTTGTTGGGAGATGTGCAACTTGCAACTTGGAGAAACATGTTTCTGCAATAAGATGGTTGTAAGGGACATTATTTAAATAATGTCCGAAACTATATTAACGGGACCTTTCGAGAACGCTGAATAGGAAGGGGAAGCATATTTCCTGGACTGGCAAGTTCTCCCGACTTGACATGTTCTTGATTTTTATTTGTGGGGACGCTTGAAAGACATTGTTTTTCAAACTCCACCAACAACATGAATGGATACGGAAAACAGAATTTGAAACACAATTCGTCAACTATCAGCGGCATAAATCGAGGCTGCGGTTCTGTCGACTCAAGAAAGACTGGAACAATGTGTGGAATATAACGGAAGGCAATTTGAACACAGAAGGCATTAATTTTTTTTCAAAATCGGTCCTTTTCAGGACCACAACTTTATTTGATAGGAAAATCGCTTAAAAATACCAAAACTTGTGTCTTAAACACACAGCAATAAATAAACTGACATTTCTTGTGAATATTTTAGAGAGGAGTTTCTCGTTTATTTCCATGCCCTATTACTTGCCTTCTTATCGGAAGCAACCGATGCATTTTTAAATGGGGATGTATGAATTTTCCTTGTTTAGTATTTTTTTTAATAATTTGAATTAGGAATCAGATATGAAAATGCGGTTTGCACAGGCTCACTGGCTGGTCATTTGTCTCTTTTATAATCTAAAAAAAGTCATATGATCGCATTAACTTTTTTGAGAAAATCCAATACGTTGGTTATAATACCGAATAATGCCCTCTATCGGCAGCCGTGTAGGTCACAACTATCATGATTACCAGAAACCTAAAACCCCAAGAAATGCTCTTTTCAATGATACCAAATTTATCCAAATCCATTAAATTGTTTCGAAGTTACATGTATTTATTTAAAACAACATTCAAGTATCCCTCCACCACTTTATTCCCAAAGATAGAGGAAAATTGTTTCAGCAAAAAATGTTCGACTTTAAGTTAACATTAAAACGTAAAAACTTATTCATCACATTCAATGGGAAAATTCGCGAGAAACGTAATATTATGTAATTCAAGATAGTGGAAACGCCCAAATGCAGCCATCTTGGAAATTTGAAAATAATTTCCAGCATTGTCCCTTTCCCACCTTGTACACATGATACTTATTCTATTTATTCCGATGTAAGTTGTGAAATTTGAACAACATAGGCATATTAATGGCTATAACCGGGTAATTGAACTACTCTGTCTTGCAATGCCTCAAATAATAATAATATTTGCTTAAGGTGGAGCAATATCAATATTGAATAAACGGTTTTAAGGATTAAAACTAACTTTTCCGCATCTGTGGCCCTGAACAATATTCTATCATAAAATTGTTACTTGTATACACTTCGGGGGATGTATAGTGCTAACAAACCGAAATTTCTTCAAAAATAACCAAAAATTCAGTATATCTGGATTTATAGGACCCGCTGTACTCGCTCCAGTCAACTGAAAATCAATAGGGTACATCTGTGAGACACCTTGAACAATATTCAATCATAAAATTGATCAATCGTATACTCTCTGGAGGCTGTATCGTGCTAACAAACTGAAAATTCTCCAAAAATGACAAAAATTTGGTACTTCAAGTACCATAGAGTACCCGTTGTACTGGCTTTAGTGAGCTGAATATCAATAGAGTTCACCTTTAAGACGCCCTTAATAATATCCAATAATAAAATTGGTCACTTGTATATATTCCGGAGGCTGTATCGTGCTAACAAACTGAAACTTCTCCTAAAAAGACAAAAATATCGTACTTAAAGTACTGTAACACAAGTTGTATCGGCTCTGGTCAGCTGAAAATCAATAGGGTTCATCAGTGAGATGCCCTGAATAATATTCAATCATAAAATTGGTGACTTGTTGAACACCGGAGGCTGTATCGTGATAACAAACGGATATTTCTCAAAAAATGACAAAATATCGTACTTCAAGTACCATAGCACCCGTTGTACTGGCTCTGGTGAGCTGAAAATCAATAGGGATCATATGTGACATGTCCTTAACAATATTCAATCATAAAATTGCTGACTTATTGCACTCCGGAGCCTGTATCGTGCTAAGAAGACATGTAAGGAAAAGTGGCCGACGACAACGACGACGACATACACACAGGATTTTTTTTCTAAAAACCGTTTTTTCGTGTTGTTGTTGATGGAAAACGTAAAAATAACTCAAAAAAAAATTTCAAAATGGGGTAAACCAATACTTTTCTCGCATATAGAAAGGTTGGGCGGAAAAGTAAAAACGATTGAAGAAAAGAAATGTATTTTTTACCATGAAAAATCACTCAAATTCACTTTCTAATTGGTGTTTCAAATTGGAATTGTATTCTAATATTTTCTCCACTGGGAATATGAGGAATATTAGTGATAAAAACATTTTACTTCAATGGATAGAGTTCTCAAATTTTGTCCAATGCACTGAAACATGTTTGCGAATACATTTATGTAAAAATTCTGGACCAATATAAAATTTAGGATGGTATGTAGCGCAGCTGTTTAATATTAAAGTTAACGCACGAAAAACCACAGTTTGAAATGTTTAATTGAATCGTACCAAAAATGAACTACAACCCACCCTGTATAACAAAAGTGTTAAATCACATTATGTGTTTATTAGGAGCAATCATTTTTTCAAAATAATGAATTTGTTAAGTATACAGCGTGAGAGAAAAGTTAATTTCAAATTATTCAAATATAAACGTAACTTTGGCGCTTATTTGTCTAATTTTAGTAATTATCATAATGAGTTCAGACAAAACTAATAACGATAAAATTTTGTAGCGTATCAACTGCTTAAAAATGTTTTGTATTCGCTGTGACTTGCACAAGAATAATTTTGCTTCGACGGAAAGTGCATTCAGTTTGTTTTGGTATATGCTAACTTAACTTTCTACCTTTTCAAAAGTGTGAAATGATTTTTCTGTAGAAAAACTTGTATATAGCTTACATAAATAAATGCGTGAACCTATGTTTTTATTAGAGAAAAGTTCGTAAAGTTTTATTCCTGCAAACATTTTCATAATTGAGTGAATGAAAACGACGAATACTCAGTGTGTATTAGTTTATTACTTTCAGGCTAAGCGCTTTCGGCTGTTAAGCCATTATCAAAGCCGTCCTATGAAAAAATACAAAGCTTGTGAAATTTTGGAAAAAACAATTTAAAAAAGGTTGAACTTACGTCATTTAAAAAAGTAGTTGTCAAAGCCATCAAGTTGATCAAAAACAATACTCAAGATAGAACCATCGTTATGATTAAGTCATTCGAATAGAAACATTAAAATACCCTATTGTAAGGGTGTAAAATTATATTCACATGATGTAAATTCACTCAAAATTAAAAAACTGAATTAAACAGATGACAAGTTTGACATTAGAATTACGGTGGCTAATAAGCCAGCGCGCCGTAAAAACAAGTGCATGACAATACAACATATTTACACGACGAACACTGAATCAAAAGCATGACTGTAAAGATGAAAAAATTTTTCTATAGTGAACTGAAAATTGTAGGGAACCCCGAATATTACATTTATTTTTAAATTTGAAAATGAAGTTAAAGATGTGAATAAAGCAAAAAAAAATTGAAAAACTCTATTCAAATTCAATTCCCAACATTCATCCAATTTAGATGAATAGTAAAATCCCCCTCATCCCTCAGCTGCATACTGAGACCGAATTAAGAGGTTGGATCCGTTCCCCAGCCAGTCAGGAACAAGCGTAGTAACCTAAACGTGCGAAATGCTAGATAACATAAATCAAATATTTAGTTGTAAATGCATCCATGGAGGAGCTTATATAATCTATTGACTAAGGTAGAAGAAATACGCTGGCAAGGTGAACCCAACAACCGACGGTCTCACATATGAATTAGATGTAATGGCATAGTGATTGTGACCTAATGGACCAAACTATGTCCCATACATAGCCCGACGTCAAGAACACAATGTGATTATGAATTTAAGTCAGTTGTTACAAACCTAGACCCATACTAGGCATGTACAAGAAGAGAAGAAATCATAGGAGTATGTTAAGAGTGGAAGGGGTAGGACAGAATGTGATAAGAGCTGCAAGATAAAGAAGTTGATGAACCCAACTATGACCCATACATAGCTAGGTTAAACGGGAACAATGAGGTTAACAAATTTTGGTAAGTATGACAAACCTAGATCCATACTAGGCATGTACAGGAAGAAACGGGGTGGGGTGTAAGGAGAAGACAGAGAAGGCGTGTAGTTATAACAAACCTAGATCCATACTAGGCATGCATAGAAGAGAAGAAACAAAGTTTATAAAGAGAAGAAAGGATAGCAGCCATGCCATGGCTGTGACAAACCTAGATCCATACTAAGACCGTCAAGAACCAGGCATGCTCAAAATAAAAAGAAAATAAGGGAAAGTGAAAAGGAGGATGATTTGCTCAAGTTATTACGTAGCTTATATGCTTAACCAAACTATGACCCATACATAGCCTGGTGTCTAAAAATGTGAGAAGTGAATAAGGTTGAGCAAACTTTAAATAGAAGAAAGAAGAAAAAGAGGTAAAGAATTAATAGAAGATAGGAAAGACTCTTTCATTCGCCTTTTACGAATCAGTAGAGTGCTGGGCGATATATTCTTGGACCGGATCGCCACGGTGAGAATGTAAGTCGAACGCCGTAGAGGACCACAAGGTCTTGAACAGAGGTTGAAATTTACAATTAAGATGTACCTGTGTGTTGAGGCAGTTTTCTGAGTTAACATTCATTTCTCTGAGTATTTCTAGATCCTCAAGCAAGTCCATCTTTCTAAAGTTGTTCCTGGGAATGTTATGTAAGATTTTTGAGTTACGTGATGGAGAAAAGTTATGGTTATTGAACTTAATGTGGAAGCCGAAATTCGATGAAGTGGGTTTATTAAGATGTTTCTTAATTCTAGTACCTAAAGAACGAGTAGTCCTACCCACATAAGTAGATGGACAGGAATCACAAGTTAATTTGTAGATACCACTTCTATTGAGTTTATCAATAGGATCTTTGTTCTTAGAGAAAATTGTGGAAATGGAACATTTAGATTTAAAGGAGATTTTAACATCTTCAAGATTGTTGGTAATAATCTTTGAAATTTCATCTGAAACTACACCACAATAAGTCAACGCACGATATTGAGTTTGAACGTTGTTGTGAACCTCAGGATAGGCCAAATTTCTTCTCAACCTCCTTGTTGAGTGAATTTACATCATGTGAATATAATTTTACACCCTTACAATAGGGTATTTTAATGTTTTTATTCGAATGACTTAATCATAACGATGGTTCTATCTTGAGTATTGTTTTTGATCAACTTGATGGCTTTGACAACCACTTTTTTAAATGACGTAAGTTCAACCTTTTTTAAATTGTTTTTTTCAAAATTTCACAAGCTTTGTATTTTTTCATAGGACGGCTTTGATAATGGCTTAACAGCCGAAAGCGCTTAGCCTGAAAGTAATAAACTAATACACACTGAGTATTCGTCGTTTTCATTCACTCAATTTGCATCTAGTGTGTACACCATATCCACAGGCATTTCTAATTTTCATAATTATTTCTCCTTCTAAATTAGTCCGGGCAACGAATGCTAATAAACAGGTATAGAGAAAAGTATTTGGAATACAATTTCGTTACTTCCAGTGGATAAAGACGCTAAAGGAGACGAACAAAAGTTCCTCCTTGGGTCTTGACCTTCGCTACTCTCGCCTTTCCATCTTTAGCTGGAAACAGTTCCTCGATGACTCCAAGCGGCCATTCAAAGCAAAGCGCTTTTTCCATCCGATCCCACGAGCCCAGTGTCTTCAACTTCTACCGGCAGAATTTTCTACTCGTTTGCCTTCATCACAAGCTGCGATAGGTACTCCTTCCGGAATCGCAACTGTATTTGATTTTGGAGCCGCTTCATGTTCCTATAGGACTCTGACAGGAAGTCAGCAACATTGGTCTCATTCAGTCACAACTGTCAGTGGACGGTCGTTGATAACAGCTGCTACTTCTGCCAAACAAGTGCGTAACTCGTCATATGACAACTTCACCGGCACCCGACCTACAATTCGTTTGAGGAGATCGGACCGGACCAGTCTCTCCCATCATCCACCCCACCATGCTACAGTGGGCGGGTTAAGAATCCAGCGAATTTGCTTATAGTCCAGGAGAATTAGACCCCAAACCTTTGAAATATGGCTTTGTCGTGACGTGTAGATTAGACATTGGTTGGAATTGCTCGGAAATCATGTAAGAAAAGAAAATTTGGAGGTGCGCGAGCTGAAAGAGTTGTGCTATTTGCAGGAATCGCTCTCACATCTTATACTGTTGGGCAAATGATTCAGGAATTGAATTCCTTTATAGACAGGACTTTTATTATACAATAATGTTACATGTTTTGGTGGCCGTATAAGTTTTCCAGATCTGGTTGGGTAATCATGGAAATCAGAATTAAGACTAAATTCACTTAAATTACTTTTTTCATATAATATACACTTGTAGATGTAAAGAAGAGCGTCCCCACATACCTCTCTCTATCCAAAGAGGTGTGGATAACATTAAGCATAGCTACGGATGCACTCTCCGTCGATCTTCCAGGTAAGAAACCATGCTGATGGTCCAATATAACATTATACATTTTCAGGAAAGAAAACATTTGTTTATAAATACACTTTTCTATCAATAGTAGAATGGTTCTTTTTTTCAATTTTGTGTTGTACTGTTCGCCATATATATATTTCTGTTTTTCTTTTACATTTTTATTTTCAAGACTTTTTTGGAAGAACAATTTTCTTGATTTGTTAATTTCAGTGAGATAATACTGCTTTAACCTCTTATAATTTGAATGATCATCGGGATTTGCGGAAAATTTTGTTAACCAAAACAAATTCCTAGGATTACTACCCATCCATACAAGATCGCGATCAACCCATGATTTTCTGGTTACATTAGATATGTTTTTTGTTAAAATAGGGCAAATAAAACCAATATGGTAACATATAGGATCTAAAAATTCATTATATACAAGATCAACACTTGAGATGTTTGTATCATTTAGATATTCATAGACCGACAGAAAACTTTCATTGTCTAGATGAGCTTGTAAGCTCAGTAAATTGGATGCCGTTACATTCCTAAAACTTGTCTTCCTGTTATTCAGCTTATTTTCGCAAAATGTACATAAAAACGATATTTTACACGAATTTTTAGTCCCAAATGATCACCAAACTGCATATCAATCACGCTTTCATTGTATTCAAACGACATATTAGTTAAAAAGTAGTCAACTGTAGTTTTTGTCGTTTTCATGTTTTTATTTTTGAAAATCCGTGTTAGCTCACAATTTTTCAAGTTTAAGATAAAACTCTCCATTAAGTCAATTAATAAAGTTCTTTCACGTGATTTATTCAAATGATCAATGTTCATATCTCCAAAAAGAATAACAAAAATTTAGGACCTTAAAAAGTCGGTCCATTTCAATGTTTCCTGATGGGGATCTATATATATTTACAAGACAACAGCTTCTTTCTTGCAAAAAAAATGATATACTACATACTTCAAAGTCAATATCAATTGATAAATTATTAACAAATTCGATTTCCGAATTTAATTATCTTTTTTACCAGTACCAGTACTAGGCAACAGCTTTTTTGCCAAAGCTTCGCAGGGAATGTCGAAGAGAATATTGAGAAGGGCGGTCCTGTTAGGATTAGCTTTCAAGAAGACAATATTCCCCCTCAACAGCTCATTATTGTTGAGGAGATTAAATAACTCCACCTGGGAAACGAATTTGTGTGGCAGATTGTGGATATTGTGGGTTTTGTAATGATGGGTTTGTTTGAGAAAGTCGGGGTTGTCTGGATTATTGGGAAGGCTGAGTTGGCTGTTGTCATGGTTGTTGTTGTCGTGGCTGTTGTTGGGTCGTTGATGGGGGTGGTGCTGGGATTCTACGATATAGCTCATGCAAGGTGCCCAAGTGAGTGAAGTTCTCCGGTTGAGCGTTGCGGTTAGAAGATGCTAAAGATTGGTGGGACTGCTATGAGCCATGGGATTTAGCTGTGAAAGGGGTAGTTCTTTTTGATGATTTAATAAGTTGGAATACTTTCTCAAGTTGAAATGGTAGGTTGGATACTTGATTCATTAGTTGTTTTTTGGTTATGTCGGCGGTCGGGGTTATGACGAGTTCTGGGAACTCTAGTTTTGAAGAAATTGAGGGATGGGGGGAGGGGGGGGGGGTGGGAGGAGGGGGAATGGGAGAAGGGGGAGTTTTCTGACTCCTGGCTCGGTTGTTGGAGCGATTCGAAGACATGGTTGGGCCGGAAGGGACGAAGCGAGTTGATTGTTTCGTTCCTTAGAGCAGGGATTTCTAGTGATAGGGGTGGCGGACAAAAGCCGGCAGCGGACTCACTACCGGAGGGAGTTTCCTCGCCGGCTAAAGAATTTCTGACCCTTTTGGTCTGCCGGTTAGTATTTTATATTCACCTGAATCCTTCCGTAAATCTTCGTTGTTCGGATGCTGCTTCCTTGTGAATATGAGCTCTTTACTCCGCTTTTATTGAATAAAAGCTATTTTCATAAATAAATTGCTCTATAAAGAGCAGATTGTCATGAATATGAATGTCCTATAAAGGACAGGTGTCAGACTATAATCTTTAATTTATTGCAGACGTTCGGTGGCAAACCGCTGCTGGAGTGATTCGGTTTGGACCAGCGACCGAATTTCCAGGGGAGCTTCTTCTTGCAGTTGACCTAACTGGGTGGATGTGAACACTACACACGATCTACATGTATATTTAGATATTATGAGATTTTCTATGACATAAATGTAATTAGAATTGAGTAAATCAACTCCGCCTGTATGGCTGTTGGGTGGATTGAGTAGCTCAACGGTCATGCAGCCTGGTCTCAAGCCCAGGTAAAAGGAGGAGGGTTCTCAGGCTAGGCTAGCACCCTGCCTGGGGTAAAAGAAACATACTGCTCACAGAACTGAAGGGACAGCCTCGGAAACCGATCGGAATCATACTATGACGACACACGCTACGAAATGGAATAAACGACTTGGAATACGTAAACGTACCATAACAAGACTTGCCTGCTGGAATACAACATCGTCGAACGGCAGAGACCAGGAGATTGTTAACGAAATGAAGCAACATAAGATTGACATATGCGCTCTATCAGAAACGAAGAGGAAAGGACAGGGCACATCAAGATACGATGATGACATCTTAGTCTATAGCGAAAAAGCTAAGCAAGAACGAGCAAAATCGGGAGTGGGAATTCTACTCCACGAGAAATACGAACAATGTATAGAAAACATAGACTACGTTAACGACAGAATCCTGAAAATATCGCTAAAAGTCAACCAAATGCAAACACACTTAATAAGCACATACGCCCCGGATGTAAATAAACCCACAGAGAAGAGCGAAACATTTTACCAACACCTACAAAATACTATAGACAAACTAAGCAACACGGATAAAATCATTATACTCGGAGATTTGAACGCCAAAATAGGCAGGGAAGTAATACCAGGCATACAACAAAAATATAATGAATAGATAACCAACGAAAATGGAGAACTCCTGATAGACTTCTGTGCGAGAAACGAGCTACGGATAAACAACACGTATTTCCCTCACAAAGAGCAACATAAGTATACATTTAGTAACTCCAGAGATCGAAAGTCAGTGATTGATTATATAATAAGTAACAGGACAATCACACCATCACAAGTAATAGATGTAAGAGCACTCACCTCTGCGAACATCGGTATAGATCACAACCTGTTACTGTGTAAAATGATTATGGAAACACCCCACAGAGCCAAAAAACTTCCAGTATTACTCGAAAAGTTTAATATCGAATCACTGACAGATGATAGCACGAGAAACCTGTATGAGAACCGATTAACAAATAAACTGGAAGGACTTGATACGCTGGAGTGTGATGTGGAGAGCTGTTGGAACACAATCAAATCTTGTATCGTAGAAGCAGCCGAAGAATCCATAGGTAAAAGAAAAGTCAACATAAATGGGACCAATAAAAGCAAAAAACTCTGGTTCTGTCAAGAAGTTGAAGAACTATCGCAGCAGAAAAAGAAATCCTACCTGATATACAGGAGCTCACCATCACCAGAGAAACACTCCGATTATACAGAAGTGAGAAACAGAATCAATGCCAGAATCAAAGCCATTAAACGGGATTACTGGACAAAATTTACAAGCGATATGGATTACGGCCTATATGGAGCACAGAAGAAAGTCTGGAAGATGCTCAAGAATAGGAAAAAGCCAATAAACGAGTTCGTGCAAACAAAAGGAGTCACCAAAGACGTATGGGAAAAATACTTTAGGGAACTTTACAACACCGAAGAAGCCATAAGGATCGAAAACTACGAGTCATATCATCAAATATCACTGAACG